>CAXKWD010000009.1:72126234-74702687 GCA_964059195.1 Ectobius pallidus
ATCATCCAAGCAGTTGGCATCGCCAAGCATAGTTTGAAAACTCGAAGGGAAATGTATTAACTTCCTTCTCAGACAACTGTAGAGATATACATCAGTCGCCTTCCCCTTACCAAGATTCCCCATCAGACAACTCAGAATCCCTTGTTAAGACCCCTTGTCCAACCGCAGAAACTTGATGAACCTTCACAACATACTGTAGTCAGGGACGAGAGCCATCTCGATGCAACAGCCCTATCGCAACGGATCATTATGAAAAAGAACGAGTAGTTGATAGTTGCATGTGATGGATTCCACCATTTTCGCAATTCTACAAAATATGTGAAATTGCAGTTTTTAGTGCTTTCTACAAAAACGGAGATTAAAACCGCAAAAATTAAATATCTATTAAAGACGGTGTATTAATTTACACTTTAGCTTCCTTCTTCTATAAAAGCCTACATGAGCCTAACGACGTAAATGGGAAAGCAAAACCAGATAAAAGGTAATACCTCTGGCTGTTAATGTTATCGAAACTACATTTCTTCGATTGTTGTTTTAACTTAGTTTAAGTCATAGGAATATAAATAAGGTAGGAGATTTCATTCCAAGCGTCACATTGGAACTTGAATTATCGGAGATGCCCTGACACTTAAAAAATCTTAGGAAAAAAATAGAAAACGTATATGTACTCTCAAAATACTACTGGTGTAGCGAATTGGTGTGGCACTGTCTTCCAATTCAAAACTTTGCATGTTCGATCCCGGCTCAGGAAAATATTTATGTAGGCTTATGCGTCTAAACGTAACAGTTCCATTTCTGTACCATTACAGTCTCTCACATCTCGAAATCCAGCCCTAGGTATTAATCTACCGTTTGTGTATTTTATGTCTCGACCAAGGCGAGTGGATCCGCGGAAAGAACGTGAATCCAATGCACTGGCCTTGGTAGATTTATGGGTACTTACTTAGCAAAGACAGTATTGAATGAGTGAAGGAACTTCTGTAGGCCTTAAATGCTTAAAATTGCTTAAAACAAATTGCTTAAAATGAAACAAAAAAGTCGTATGTACGACTATAAAAGGGACATGAGAAACTGTACTATGCTTAGAAAATACTAAGATACTTCAGCACAGGCATACATTTATAGTATTAATTACTCGTAATGTTACCTAGCAAATACGACAATACATTGCTGTACAGTTGCTTATATTGTACTTTAATTTATATGACGGTGACGGTGGAAATACAGACATTATGAGACAATGGTATTATAGAGTCTTTGTTTCTTAAATATCAAGTGGTAAAGGAAAGTATTAGCAGCTCAAAGACTACCCTAAGTATTTCAAAATTAAATCAATATCAATCCAGTAAACCATAGCCCAGTAACTAACACAGCCCTACATAACCAAGGAAATTACGTCTTGTGACTTTATTTTAGGGCATCTTAAACGTGACTCAAGTGACATTGATTCGCCATAGATTTCTTGTCAGTGATAACAGTGTTTACTGCTATTGTTTGCTTAGTGAATAGATTTTCGAACGGTATCGAAGATTGTGTTTGTGTATCACAAGAGCTGGTGAGTTGAAGCTGCGTGCCGCTCGAAGTCACGAACCCTGGAGTTAGTAACGCACCCACAGCAGGTTATGCCTCTATAATTATAGGTTAGGTTTCATTTGGACGGAGCCTCTTGCGTTCAGATCGATGGAAGTTATGTGATCTTTATCATCTGGAATATTCAGGTCATTCGAAAAATATATACAGGTGAATTTAAAGCAGCTTCTTAACTCTAGTTAGCAATTACCGGTTTCCACTATATTTTCAGCAAAATCATGATATTTATTACACGGTATGCTGGCAATAGAGAGGTAAGAACTGAACGAACTTTATTCCAAAACATCTCATATCCAAGCAAACTGAATACAAGAAATTCAAGACGTGTGCCAAGAATGGTTTTCTAAAGACTATTGTTGTTGGTGTTATTGTTGTTATTAATATTATTATTATTATATTAGTGTATTATTATAAATATTTCAAACTAACTTTTAAGTTGCCATCAGATCACGAAATTGTGCTATTAGAAAATGTTATTCCCATTATGGCATTGTTTGTTGCTATAATAATAACACCGATTCACACTCTGTATTTAACCTGCTTTCCTAAGCGTGCCTATTATAATTTTGTTTAAGCAGAAGACTATGACTATCCAACCAATCACTTAACATTCCACACGAACATAGTTACTCCTCTAGCATTTCTAGACGATGAGGTCTATTTCTTGTAGGAAATTAATGCGTTTTTCTTCAGGTAATAAACAATTGCACAATGTTAGAAGGTTTATGAAACAGATAGCGTGCAATGTATTTACTTGTATGTGTTTTTGTTTTTCAATAAATTGTTACACAGCAGGTAAAAAATAACACATCGGGAGTTAAAATAAATAAAAGTTCCTGAATAATCTTTTAGACTAAAGTGCTGTAAACAAGTTATTTTTAAACACGCATAGCCTAAACAGTGCATCATTTAAGTTCAGCCAAGTGTGAAAATAATGATTGTGATCGGTAGTTGTTTACTGATTTCTTGATGTATTCGCTGCTAAAAATACCAAAACATTCACTGCGTAAATAAAACTATGAACGTAATGAGAGGCTGGTTGGATATTTTACATAAACCGTTTTTTAGTTTAAACTAAACCGGATTGATAATTATCGCTAATGAAAGTGGGAAGGAAAGACATATCTCAAAAATATTTACTGGGAGAACCGGAAAGGAAAATACTTTTTTTTCTTCTTCAATTTTACAGCATATTTGCATGCATAGCCTATTTCTTGTTCTGATAGACATTAACTTCCGGGACTCATAAGAACAAGCACTTGCAATATATGTAGTAATGCAAAATAAATGTAAATTTTCACTTTTAGAATGATAGAAAATTGGACTGATCACTCATCCGGGGAGGCCCTCCATGTCCTTGTTTTGTCAAAAAAGTATGTATGTGACAGGTCGCGGCCTTGTAAGGCCCGGGCGGCTTGGGTCGCTTAAATCCTAAAAGGGAGAGGTAAAACTACGACAAAGAAAGAAAGAAATAAAGAAATAAAGAAAGAAAGAAAGAGAAAGGATGATAGAAAATTGAATATGGTGTTCTTAATAGGCCTACTAATTAGTAATTACTAATGATAAGTGAAATGCGTATTCTTGTGTTATTCACTGCAACTCCCTTCTTCTCGGACACAACTACCGCAGGAATATTAACACTTCTACGGAAAAGAATAATCACTAGCTACCCAAGCAAAATGGGCAATGGAGACCTAGTACGTAGTATTTTAGGAATGGCTGGAATATGTCTGTGAAAACAGACTGAACGTACACCTTAAAATGCGTATAGATCATTCTGAAACATGCTACAGCTTATGAAAATAGAAATCTTAGGAAATGCGGGAAGCTCCAACATTATTATTTACTAATGGTTGTGGTTTCTGGCAAGTAACGCAATGATAGATCTGAAGGTCAGAACTGTTGTACCTATGTTTCACTGTGACCTCGAGATGAATCTTGCTTGTTAGGAAATAGGGAGTCTCCGACCAAAATACTCATCACAGAATTATATTTTTTTATACTAATAAGAAGCACGCGAATTGAAGATTTCTTTTCTCCTCTTCGTTACTCTGTTTTTTCTTCTTCTTCTATTGCAGGTCGCAAGGTATTTTTCTTCATGCTTTCTAAGTCAAAGAACTGAATAACGAACTTCTTCTTGAATATTCCCGCACGGTCTCTGGTCTACAATATTAGCATTTAAAATTACTGGTTCCAGCATTTCGCCAGGTGAAACCTTCGTAATAATAGTTGTGTTTCGTCACAAGTGATGACATTAGACTGGTGTGGTACTAATAGCACTTGACATAATGTAGACTAATGGGCTCTTATTATTATATTAGTATTATTACAAACATTAGTAACTAGACTCAGAAAGCTATAATATTTTCAGTGTCTCATCCTTCTTACCACCTACATACAAACAAACATGCGTCATGAATGACAGACGATCCGTCACACAGTCAATAGAATGATAATAGTTGTATCAATGGGTCTAATAATAATAATAATAATAATAATAATAATAATAATAATAATAATAATAATACAATATAGCCTAGTAACAGAAGTAACAGTAACTTTAACAATACTCTCATTTTGTATAAGTTAGATAATATATAAGCATTCATGAACCACAGATTATTGTCTCTGCTGGACATTACATGAGAATATTATAGGAGAAAAATTCCTCCGACACTGGGACTTGAACCCAGGACCTTTGGCTATTCGCGCCAATGCTCTACCAACTGAGCTAAGCCGGAGTTCAATTCACAGCGCCAGATGGAACCTCTCTCCTATGACCGATTGCCCTAATGGTCTACCTCACAGACAGACAAGTTATGTCATATGCATTAGGGCAATCAGTCATAGGAGAGAGGTTCCATCTGGCGCTGTGAATTTAACTCCGGCTTAGCTCAGTTGGTAGAGCATTGGCGCGAATAGTCAAAGGTCCTGGGTCAAGTCCCAGTGTCGGAGGAATTTGTCTCCTATAATATTCTCTTGTATAAGTTAATTATAGAGTTAGCACTTTTATTGGAGTTCCGAATAATGTTGGTAAAGCTTGTTTAAGTCTTTATGCATTCATTTTGCTGCCCTACATAGAATGGGCCTATGTATATTTACTTAAGTATTTATTCATTAATTTATTACGATGCACTGTTTGAACATAGACGGTTGTAATTATCCAGGTTATGTTTACCAACATATTGTGGGTAGTATACCATAAAATTTCCCCGATAGGGCTACAAGCATGTCCAGCAAAGATAACACAGGTGGGCGTTATGAAACATCAGATAACAGAAAGGAAATAAAAACATGAGGTAGTCGCTTGATTACCACATCTTCATCGATTTCATAACGTGCGGTGACCATGTTCGATAATTCGCTTCGGCCACGGTAGAGATAATACTAGAGTCGGAGGATATACGACTGGAGTTTGTCACGAGTCATAGCGGATTGAGACTAGGAAGGATGTAATCACAAAATAACGACAGTCTTTACGAAATCTGTCAACTTTTCCTCGTAACGGAACTTTGTGACTAATTAAGAGTAAGAGGACAATTGTCTGAACATTGTTTATTCATATTGGTAACGAATGTAGTGTTGACTGAACTTCGCCGTGGGACATTCAAGTCCCTTTATGATTTTTATTTTAAGTTTATATCAAGACAAACTAACAATATAGATAATCCGTGAATTTTTTAAAAAGTTTTGGTTATATAGACCTGGATTCTAATTGAAATACTTCATAGTTGGTAAAATTTAACAAAATAATATGAACAATATTTATTTTACTTATTTTTAATTAATTAAATTTATTTAATTATCGTTTATTGCCTGCCTGCAGGTATGTTACAGAGAGGATCGTAACTAACTAAACTATTACAAATATAATTTAAGACATTAGAACATGAGGAAAAATATATTCAATAAATTGTATACATACAATTTCACAAAAGTTTAATTTTTTACAACCGTTAATATTAAACTAATGCAATGGGTCAAGCTGTTTATTTATAAATAAGTTGTTTCACTCTTAGAATTAAATCCTTGTGTAACAATAAACGAAAAATAACTTAAAATCCCGATTTGGGTAATTCCAGCATTATGTGCACTCAAAAATACAATTCAGCACCTAATTAACAAAGAAATGCTGTTGGGCCAATTGTTTATTGAATTTTAAGTTTATATAATTATGAATTATTATAATATTTTGTTATTAGTTGCTTTTTACTAGCTTAAAATTACTAAATAGCATTCCCTAAAATAGATGAGGCCTATGTACTGTCTGGCTGCGAGCTGAAGGCCGAGCTAGCGTTCCCCCACTACTTAACCATGCGCTTGCATTTACTGTCTATGTCTTTCCCCCACTATGCCACCAGCTCGGCCTTCAGCTCACAGTCAGACAGTAACTTACTTGTCAATCCATCTGTAAACGGAACGCATGTCACTGTAATGTTGCTTTGTTTAATTGTCATAAACTGCAATGAACATGGGTTCGTTTTTGGACAAGAACTTAATTTGCTCGGGATAACATTTCTCGTGGAGATCAATTAGCAGGCATTCAAAAAATGTTGGACCTATTTTTACCTACTTCATAACGCAGAAATAGATTTAATTTGTTTCATCCGATAAACGGAGTAGAGAAAAAGAAAACAATGGGAGAGGAGTGGAAAAAAGAGATAGGTGACCAGGGGTGTAGAAAAGAAGAGAGTTATCTTCTTTCAAAATTAATTATAAAAATCCCTTTAGGCAGGCCTACAGGCGGAGGTAGATTTCGAAGTGCTTTTGGTTTAATTTATTGTCGCTGCATAGCACTCTTTTTCTTTAGCCTTGGCATGGTAAACCTGCAGTAATAAGAACTGAATTCAGTAAAGAGGAAGAGCCTACAATCATTTGTTTTGACAACAAGAATAGGATATAATATTCTGGGAGGCCGTGCGCTAGATCAACAATGAATAAAATTAGCAAAGCCGCTAAACAAGACAAAATTATGATATTATAATAATTCTTTTAAGTGTTATTATTTTCAAACATTAAAATCTCGCGTCATATGAGAGCTATCAAGAAACTATTTATTGATTTGTAGAGTACTCATCAAGAGCTTTTCAACGATACCCCACAAGACGTGGTTTCAAAAGTTTCGAATTTTCATCCCCCACCCCCACCCCCACCCTCACTCGAACTCCCGAATTGTTGGTGTCACTGTGAACTCCATAGGGAGTACTCGAATTTATTCAAACAAAGTTTCCCTCTATACTTCATAGGGGCCGAGATATAAATGTTTTAAAATTTCAACCCCCTCCCCCGACCACCCCCTTGGGCCAATTTTGCCCATTAACGAACTTGTCCGAACTATTGGGCCTAGAAATAACATAATAAAATTTGGTTCAAATATCATCAAAATTACGGCCGCTATCGTGTAAAGATATATATATATATAAATATATATAAATATCACAAAATTTTTTTTTGAACGGGCGGTGGTTTCGTACTTAGGGGAGCATGAAACGTAAAGATATGAAAGAATTTTTCGAAAATCATAAAGTGGTATCCATTGCAATAGGTAGATTTTTCCTAAAAATGGTGTTTTCTTTAATTGTCACTCGTATTTTGCACATCTCGTTCGAAAATGGCAGATGAAGCACTGGTATCTGAAGTATAAAATCTGTTATCTCTCAATTAAAATCATACAGCCTTAATTCTGGCGAATTTTAAACCATAACGCTACATTCTGACAGAAATGTTGCCTTTATAAAGTACGGTATGCCTATTGCATGTGATCTGATTGAGTCAGTTCACAATTTATGGAAATATTTTTCAGCACCACTAGAGATCATTTTCTTCCAGTAATGAAAACTGTTTCTTAGCCATTTAGTAACATGGGGCTATGAGGAATGAAAAGAAATTTAAAGAATAATATTAACGAGGCATTGCTAAACCATATTAAAGGCAGTTCCGTTGTATACCAGTATTTTTATAACAGTTACCATAATTTTTTAAGTTCACATCTATCTTAATGAAAATATAATCCCTAGAAAAATAACCAACGCTAATTGAATCTGAGGCATACTGCAGTACCGCTGGGAATATTTCCCTACATTCTCTGGAAGTTAAATTAAAAGCTCAGATAACGAGGAGTAATTTTATGCCGTATATAATATTTATAAAGGCTTAAGGGAGTACTCTTGGTGTCGTATTCATAATTTATATTCAGATTATAAAATATCGGTCATTCTTTCTCTTTAAAGTAATCGAACATTTCCTTCTGAAATAATCACTGCGGTAAAGGACAAAGAAAAATCAACTTACGTGCAAAGAAGGCAGTGAGCGAATGGATTAAGAGAAGAAATATAAAGAATTCACTTCTGGAAATAACTGACTCAGCAGTCTGACTTTGGAATGTAGTTTTGTTTATTCTTATGGTCAAATGTATAAACAAGTCCTCAAACTCTGAGCTACACATGGATTCAGTCGGATGTCCACTTTTGCCTGCTCTCATCCACTTTAAGGACGTCGACCACTTAATGGGCGGATCAAATAGCTAAGAGGGCAACTTCGATCGTTCTGCCGTGTAAGCACTATAGGTTACATGGGAAAAGCATCCGTATTTAGAGCTGTAACAACAATCCCAACTATCGACTAGCATGTAAACGTATATGTAGGTATGTTAAAGTCATTGTGTTTGAACGACTAATTAACGGGAAGGTATCCCTGAAAGGCAAGTCATTCTTTTTTAAATATTTACGTGGTGTCCTTGTACTTCTTTAAGCGCTTATAATTGAAAATGACACACTATATTCGTCTTTAATTACTACACAATAGTGCGAAAACTATTAAATGCTATTTATAACGGCAATAATGACAACCTAAAAAACATAACAGACTAATTTTGTCGCGGCTTGGGGATACGTCAAGTAGATGGCTTTATCTGAATTAAAATAAATAAATAAATACAAGTAGCCTATAGACCCGGTGTATTTAAGATGTACCGTAGTTGATGTAAATTATCAAAAGATTGGTTCTGCATATATGCAAACCATATAAAAATAGGCTGTAACTACTATAGTTATTAATTTATTATTAATAGTATTATTAATATTGTTATTATACTTTTACTGCCTTATAATAAGGGATGAAATACACCTGTACTTAGACGAATAAATTTGCATACTTTACTATTTGTCTTCACTATTCACATTAGATGCTTATAGCGTTATAGGCTACTAACTTATTTACTATTATAATGTCCGACGATATAATAAATATTATGCAGTAATTGGTAAGATTAACTAACATTCTTCTTTTTAGAATAAGCCTGTGGTTATATTCATTTTTGTTGCTATTGTTCTTTTAAACACTTCATAATAGGCCTACATAACTATAGAATATATATATTATATAAGATTAATTATTTAACAGGAAATAAACAATTAAAATGTATATATAAATTATACTTTTAATTTAATCTCTGGAGATAAAATGTATTTATATAAATACTGTAAAATACAAACGCAACGGAATAAATTAAATTACCTTCAGATTGAGCCGAAATTGGGCTTGGAGTCACATTTCAGAGTAAAAAGAATTTAAGAAAAAATTTATGAAATGTTAGGAAACGTAGTATCAAATAAATATAATAGAAGTTTATTCCTCAAATTTCTGATATAGGAAATACTGTTATAGGTACAGATAATACGTATAGTTAATAGCTTATTTCTTTTAATGAAGTTCGATAGGCACGCAAGAGAATTATTCTTAAATGTTGCGTTTTATTATTAAACCGTTTCCCCGAATGGGTATCTAAGCACTGTTGATGGCTACTCATCCATAATAGGAGTTTTCAACTTTTACTGGCAAAAAAAGTAAAAACACATACTGGTTTAATTAGAGACTTTTTTTTACATTTTTATGGTAACTTACATTTTAGTAAAGTTGCTTTTTTAAAATTTATTTATGTTAATGCTATATAGCATTTTTTACTTTTATAGTATGTTTTCGGAATGCTAAAACCAACCAGGATCATCTATTCTCTTGTTTATTTGTATATTCGGTAACAATTAAAATAGAAATAAATACATTACGTAAGTAACCAAACTACTTTTATTTATTCCTGCTTTCGGAGTGGAGTAATTATCTCATTGAATAACAAAGTCGATGAAATAGCAAGCACTCTTACTGGTTGGATACAGTCGTCTGATTGCGCAGTGTATCCACTGCAAATCTCTGTGGAGTACATTACACAACAAGAAATAGGTTATTAGCATGCCAGGTAAATTAGGTCGTCTGATCACTACTACGCAACGAATTTAATTTAATGAATTCCTTTTCATGCTCCTGGAACTCACACATCTGAATATTTCATTAGTGATGTTTATCATCTCGCTCAGAACTCTCGATCCGAATCCACATCTAAGGTAAAGAGCCTGTAACAAACTGAAACCGTTAAATCTGATGTAAGCTATCTAATTGAAAACTAGGTATTTTTTAAAATAGAAACTATAATTTAGCAAGCTGTTCGTCCTAAAACCCTAATATAATATGTTAATTGCGATTCAACATCAGAAACCACCGGTTAGTTGGTCAGAAGAGTTTTTCCTTTTTAAGTCAGAACTTACACGAAATTCAAGTCTTAAATAATAAAAATAAACGTAAAAATAATCTGCTTTACACCTTTAGTGTAAGTTTCATAGACAAAGATTATTAATGATTCCATTTTGATGTGATGTAGCATTATGCGGGGTGTTATTTAACTGCATTGCATAAAATTTAAGGAAGATAAGGGGCCATAAACAAAAATCTGAGAATATGAAATTCTGGTCTCCAGGTTCCCTTACCATTTAGATATGTATCCAATACAGAGTGACTGCTATAAAAACAATTATGTAAAACTGATGAAGTTATGTCATAATTTTTATGATTTAACATCGATATCCAAGCCTTCCATACAGAAGCCTTCTATATAGAAATCTAGTTTTGGTCAACGGTCTTTGATATACTGTAATATCCAGGGCACGGATTCTGATGACCTAAAATTGTTTGAAAAATGACCTAAAAAGACCGTAAATTTAAAAAAAGGTCTTAATAATTATAAAAAATGACCTAAAAACTGATAGTCTATTTTATTTATAAAAATTATCATTGTACGCACATACATAATTGTAAAAACTTTAAATGCAGAAAGGATGTTGTAGGTCTAAAAGCTTTTTTCTTTGTTCTTCATGGGAGCATCTGAGAAGAAAAGTAAGAAAATTGTTTTTAAAGTAGATCCTATAAAAATGTCGCATTATTTTAACCTAGTAATTTATTTAAATATATAAGAATATACTCAATGTAAATGCTTGAAAATGACAAAATAAGGAAGCAAATGACACGAAAATGACAAAATAATGACGTAAAATAGAAATAAATGCCCTAAAAGTATAAAATGGGATAAAATGACAAAAAATGACCCAATAAAAATGCATTTCTATAACGTAGAGGCCATGATTAGGATTTATCTACAAGTTGGCAATGTCTATGCAGTGTCAATAAAAAGGTGACATGTCATTAGAATCCGGGCCCTGGTAATATACCTTTGACTCAAATATCGCCTATTAACCTTGTTCAAGTTATTGCTGAAGTTCTTGTGTAGGCCCTAAGGACTTACTGGAATACCTGCCTTGGATCGCTCCGCCATACTGGTCGTTTCAAAGGTCTTATGAAGTTCATTTACTCTAAATTTTGAAAACGAATTCTAATCATCCAGGCGTGTCTCACTTCAGTGTAAAGTTACCCTTAATGTTTATTATGAACATCAATTTTAAATACTTCATTACTGTGAAATTCATCCTCGTGAACATTTTTAAATTCCCTAAGCCGAAATGTTAATCCATACCCCATCTACGCCTACTTACCCTTAATATGTAAGCACTGAAATCTTTAACATTCAACAATTCATCAACACTATCATATTTGGGTCTGAACATTAAATTTAATTTCAGTATTATGTCGTAGTGACTTATAATGAAGGTAACCTGCTTGAAGCGTACGGGGGGGAAAAAAAACATTTGCTATCTATTGGAATTTCCTCTATTAAAATAATAAAGAAAATAAGTTTCAAAGAACACAACAGATTTAGATGGAGGCCTAATTAATCTGGACAGCTGGGCTTTAAGACTTTTAGTTGCCCTGTTAATTACTCTTCAACATCAAATAGCATACTTCCCTACAAAATAATATGGAATCGTACGTATATCACAAATAGATAAACTAAGAGGTCGCATTGCTCAAAAGGAATTTATTGTTCTTTTCTAGATTTTAAATGGAAATCATAAATAATAAAAGTACCAATATCGCCCTTTAGATTACTATAATTAACTAAATGAAATGGATGATAAGGTGATTTGTTAATTCTTTTTAATTTCATATATTTAGCGTAATTATATGATACTTCTGATGATGATCAGAGTATTTGAACTATGATGAATGCAGAATCTGGTGATTATTGACTTGTTCTAAAATAAAATACTCATATAAAACTAAATCTATAGTGTATTCCACGTTAAGTCAACTTCTTCCCATACCATATTTTCTTTGCTCCCTAATCCGATAATCTATGTACAGGTTTTGGGGTAGTCTCTTTGCGGACTCCTAATAACGCGGCTATTTTCTTTCTTTGCAATTTCTGAATTTAAGTATTTACTGTGGACAGTACTAATTAATACAGCTGAAAGCCATTCTGCATACCTGTCGGGTCCACACGAAGATCAGTTTCTTTGTAGGCCTACTGTAACTAGAAAAGGCAAATGTTTCCTGGAACTTAGGAAGCTAGGATCTGTCAGCTTTCAACTAATTGTGTTGCTATTCATTAATTGACAGGTCTAAGGGGAGTAAAGAAAATAATATAATAAACAGTTGTAGGAAAAGATGTCGTAACGTGAAAAATTCTGTACTGTAGGATATTTGCAATATTAAGAAAACCAGGATTCCGTTTATTAAATAAAACATATTTTGGCACGTTATTAATTTTGAATAATAGACTATTTTCTTTTTTGGCTTCTCTCCAAAACCATTAGACCTCTCGAGTTCCACACTTGAAACAGTTGGAATATTGGACCTCACTTGCCTCAGAGAGGCCTGCGGCAAATAGGAAGAGAACAAGAGAGCGCTGGCTGAACCGAGTCGTTGCAGGCGAAACAGAAAGGGAAGCGAACGCGATAACATTCATCCCGTCTCTGAAATTCTCCCTTCGTATTGTCTTCCAAATTTCGCTTAGTTATGTTTATTGATTACAGACAATTGTACACCAAAAGTATGTCGTCGGGCAGTGCGCCTGTGAATTTCCTCCCCAGTCATTGTATTGATTACAGGCCTGTACAGATAATCAATCATCTTGAGTGTGCTCCGATTGAAATAACCAACAGGCAAACAGCACCCTTGCCTTATACAAGCCTCTTCAGAAACAAATACTTGCGGATATCGCTCACAACCTGTCACTGACAACAATGACAAACTGCCATCCTGTACACCTGTCCGTGATCAAGAAACCTTCAGTAAGGAAAAGTACGGTGAAACACACAAGTAACAAATGTTACGGACATTGTTTGATTCATGTATAAAAGAACCCATTAATTAGTTTTATAACCTATCAAATTATCTCCAAAATACGGCATTCAATACTCATTGGGAATCGGCGTGGGAAAATATCCAGTGCAAAGATATTAATTTGCTCAGAGATAAACCCCATAGGCATTTTCTGCCTATTGGAATATAAAGAAACAGCAGTGATGTAAATGTAGGCTTTACGCTTATCTTTTTTTCCCCAAGATTAGATTTTAAACTTCCATATTACAATTTACAGACTATACACTACATCTGTGAATATCCCTATAGCAGTCTGTCCAGGGTAGGCTATACTCTAAGGTTTCGGGGAAATTTTAGTGTAAGTAACATAATTTAATTAGATTCTTTGACTGCATAGAAGCAATTAAGAGGAGATAATCTCCAAAAAATTATTTAATGTATTAAAAAAAATCATCTGCCTTCAAAATGTAGCAGTAGCAACGCATTTACACTCATAATCTGACATATCAGGATAGATAAGGAGTTTTGAGATTTCAAATGATGAAATACATGTTATCGAACAGATTTGTACAAAAGGGCTATAAATATTAGTTTGGAAACATCATTATTTTGTGAATTGATAAACTTCATTGTTTCCAAAGAGGGTAGTTTCATTCCAGATGGATATTCCCTAAATTCCTCAAGCTTACAACACATAAATTATAATATTTAACATAGGTATTTGACAACACAGGCCTATAAATTGTTTGTTTCATTTTTTGTTTTTATTTTGTACATTATGTCGGTTTCGATTACTTGAACAGTGTTCAGTGGCCTCTTAACATTTTTAACTACTTTTCCTACGTAGGCCTGTATAGGTCTCGGATTTAATTTTTAAATAATTTATTATTTTCGTTGTTACCTCAGGTAAAAGCTGTTACAATTGATAAATCAAGTCCAGCTCCTTAGGTTAATTGGGTAACAAATTTTACCATACATTAGAGGGTATAAGGAGAAATACCCTGTATTGTACATCTGGAATCAATATTGTAACAAGGGCTCGTCGGGGTTCAAAATGAGAACACCGAGTTTATAATTGAAGGATGGAGGTTTCTTTATTTCCTACAACAATTGTCGATACAGCCAGAAACTCCAGACTACTTGCCAGTTCACTGTCCTGTTCAGTGCTCACTCTCACTGTGCTCAGTCCTAATTACAGCACTTTTCCAGTCCAATCCAGATCATCCCACGTCGCGCCGGCCAACTCCACAGTCCTCGCTGCCGCTGTGCGATCCACCCGTCGCGCAGAGTCCCCCGGGACGGCACTGCCTCAGCCCAGATCAGCTCACCAGCTCTTCCGTTCACCCTTCCCTCCGGTCACTAGTTCCCCGTTGACTAGCTATTCCGCTGTCGGGTCCCTCCGGTCACTGGCTCCTCAGCTTCCCAAGACACACTCACTTGAGGCCGCGCTGATCAGTCCTCTCCGTCCAGCTCACCCTCTGACGCTGACGCTCGCCGCTACTCACGGACTGCCTCTCTGACTGTTCCCTCGTTGACCCTCCGGCTCTTCACGGACTGTCTCTCCTCTGATGTACTGAGTCTTCACACTGAACTGACTTCATTCACTGACTGTCTCTCTCAACTCCGATTCACTGACTGACTCTCCTCACTGAACTGACTCATCACTCCTCGTTGCCGTCTCTGACTGACTTGCCGCTCGCTCGCTGCCCTATATATAGGGCCGACGAATATTCCAGACCCGGTCTCTCGAAAGCTCTCCGCCCGCGCATTGTCTAGAATGTCCGCGCGGGGCGAAGTCACAGCCCTAGCGCGTGGCTCCACCTCTGGCCCCTCCCACGGGCGCGCACCGTCACTCACCGCGCCGCCGTGCCAGGGAATAGGCCGCACCCGTCGGCGCGCGGCTCCAATCAGCAATAAGAGGGCCGTCCCTTTCTGGATTTATCTAACTCTAGTTCTTTCGGCCCGAGTCCTTCTTCTATCAGCTTCTAGGCTTTTCTGGCTTTGTCACAATATTTTGATTCGAAGATATGGTCTTCATGATTTGTCTCTAGCTGTGCAATCAAAAAAAACTTCATTGAATCTCTTTTTGTGGGTCACCAGAACTTTTCGTACAGGGCCCTTTCGTATTGGTCTCTAAGTCAACGGAACTAACTCCATGGCGCTAACATCCCAGAAGGGAGGAATTGTCAAATACGCGAGAGAAAAAATAAATAGAACATAATCAAAGCAATAGAAATGCAATAAAAACTGAGATAAACGCTAACGAGTAATATTACGCTGAAGGTATAAGTCATTTATTTGCGTTTATCCTCTACTACACCACTGACCATGAAAGTGGTCAAACTACCCGTATCTAACATTAATAAACGTTCTCTACAATTAACTCTGTAGTCTAAGATCCCCAGAAAGTGAGGAGTACATTGAATGTTTCTATTTCTACCAAACTTATTTGTGTGCTTTAGCTAGTAACATCTGAATTTTTGTAACCTTCGAAAGGAAACAGGAAATAGAATCTACTTTATCTCTATATATATATAGGCCTAAAAGGCTTTGTCCTGACTGACTGAATGAATGACTGACTGATTGACTGACTGAATGACAGGAATCAACGTACAGCCTAAACTATAACAGGTAGAGACTTGGAATTTTGACAGTACCTTCGTTTCATAATGTAGGTGCTCACTAAGAAAGGATTTTGAAAAATTCTGATTGTAAATGCCAAAAATTAAATGTTTTTGAAAATACTTAATCCCTTTTTACATAGAATTATCAATTCCAAATCACAGAATATATTGTTGCCAAATGGTATCAGATGGCCTTGGAAAAAACAAATGAAATGCACTTTTGACAAATAAGAGAAGTTATCAAAATAATTCATGTTATAAATAAATATTACAGAATGAAATCCACTAAAATAATGGAATCACATAACTTTCTCTGCCCTGGACATAGAGAAAACAAAACGAGGTATGGTAATATGGTATATTATTATATCGCAGGTTTTTGGAGAGAGAAGTATGAAAGTGATATTGCTTTCTGTTTAATTTCATCCCCAAAACAGTTTTATGGTAACATGAGAGGGAGAAATAAAATTTTCCGTCTCGGTATTACAATGTTATGTTACAGGAATTTCTGTTTCTTTTTATTTGAACCCTTACCAGGCTTGCTGTGTACAAGCGAAGCCATGCAGAATTCTACATCCTCTATGAGGCATAAAAAACTATATCAAGCGTTTTCTGAGGGAATAGTTTGAGTGTGATAAGTCGTTCTTCTTATTTCAAATTATAAATACCTATATAAGGACCTAGAATTTAAAAATCGAAAGTCCTTCATAATTTCAATTCCAATTACAAAATTAAAAAAAAACCGGGCAACGCCGGGTCTTTTAAGCTAGTATATATATAATAGACTAATGAATTTTGAATGCAAAGAGTAGGCTGTGTTTCAATACAGGCAAAATCTGTATGATTAAAACCCAGTAAGTGTCTGGCGTCAGATGTGAAAATAAATTAGACTTGACGATGAGTGTGGAAGATGCAAAAGGTGTATTACAGTCTATCACGTCATCGCGCTATGACTTCAAAGAAGGTCAAGTTCGGGCAATAAGTTAGTATTGACAGGAACTGGCACCCATGCCAACTACGTATATCCAGCAAGCGAATGGTTCTCGCTGGGAGTCCTATTTCTCTGAAAGGTATTCATAATCATTTCAAGATGCAATTTTACTTGTTGAGCTTGTATGGTAGCAACCATATTCCTGTATCTACTGTATGCTGTTGTATAAATTTTTCTGTGGTACGATTGGGTTTTCATAGCTGTGATTTGTCTTATTTTCTTTCGTTGTCTCTTATTTTTGGTACTTAGGCCTACAAGCAAATGCCCATACGGAAGAATCAAAACTAACGATCACATTTGACAGAACATGGATGAACTCCCAGCCTGTGATCACGTAGTGCCAAGATTTTTATTATCAAAGTGCGAAATATGTATGGTACATAAAAATGTAGTAAATATCAGGGAAAAATATAATAAAGTATGTAATAATCACAAAATATGTATTTTAAAATTAATACTTTTAATGCAATAAATATACGAAAATGTTTACAAAAGCTTCTTTACGCTACCTCTAATTTTGACTGTGAGTGCAACTTATATGATTTACCAAATTAAAGTCATAGTAAAAAAATGCTTCGGGTACATTTTAAAAATCTAATGCACTTAAGGTTATGGAGAAATATGAATTGTAGTAAAACATTTTGTCCTCGTGCCCTGAAAATTCACTTTTTGAACCCGAATGTCCCATTTGAGTTAAGAGTAGGCCTATCTGTTTAGAAGACATACGATATTTATTATTTGAATGCAATGCACTATGTAAATATAAAAAAAAAAGATTAACTAATTAATTTACTAGTCACTGAAAAATAAAATAAAATAATAGAAAATTTTAATTTTTTTATGATTTCCTAGATTTTATGTACAAAAATGTAACAATCATTACACTTAATATGTAAAATGTGCAATGTGACTATGAATATGTAAAAAATATGTAAATTGAACCCAAACTCTAACCATATCAGAAGCTCCAATATCCGACATTTTTCATTTTTAGTAGTCTGCAAGTAAGGGAATAGAATATGTAATTACATAAGAATGCGGGCCCTAGACTAATCAGAACGATGCAGGGAGACCTAACAGTATACAAGACAACGAAGTCATAACACCCAGTGAAGTCCGTAAAATTGCAGGAGCCTGAAATCCTTTATAATAAATATATAATGCATTCCTTCTTCTATTATTGTGTGCAATCATAGTTTCCATTTTAAAAATTGCTAAAACATTAATCATATCGCGTCATTTGCGACAGTGTCATCTCCGACAGTGGTTATTATAAGTGACATTTCCGACGGTCTCGTGTGACTATAAGTGGATTTTCCAATAAAACAGTGGACAGTAGAAGATTCTTAAAAACCCGTAACTACCCCACTCTTTTCCTAGGCTTTGGGACTAATAACCTTCGTGGAGTGAAGAAATAGGCGGTTTAAAAGTTGCATATCCAACCGTAACCAGAAATTGAACCAACTTTGGGCAAATGTGCAACTTTTTTTATAAAGCCTTTGATATGTCTGAATCATATTTTCTGTAAGTCGTACATGTTACATCAGGTTATTACAGGTACATCAAATATTTTGTATTCACCAATTCTTAGAGAAAAAGTGGGAATATAATAAGTCTGTTCACCAGCTAACCATAGATAAAAAAAAAAATATGATTCAGTTTTGCGAGACAAATTGTACAATATCCTCATTGAGTTTGGGATACCAAAGAAGTTTATTAGGCTGATCAAAATGAGTCTAAACGAAACCTATAGCAGAGTGAACGTAGGGAAACTTATATCAGATAGATTTTCCATTAAAAGCGGCTTGAAGCAAGGAGATGCATTATCGCCTTTAATTTCGCTTTGGGATATGCCATTAGGAAAGTTGAGAAAAACAAGGTAGGCCTAGAATTAAATTGCCGACACCCGATTTTAGCTTATGCAGATGACAGAAACACAATCGAGAGATATGCATAATGTCTATTCGATGCCTGCAGGAATGTTGGATTGGAAATTAAAACATAAAAAAATAAGTATATGGTCATGAAACGTCAAAATAATGCGCTACAAAATATTACAATAGCCGGGAAATCGTTCCAACAAATGGAGAAAGTCAAATATCTAGGAGAAGTAATTAAAGATAAAAATAATATTAAGGTAGACTCAAATCAGGAAATTACTGTTTTTATGCAGTTCAGAAACTCTTATCTTCTCGTCCTGCGTCCAGAAATCTAAAAGTAAAAATTTATAAGATAATTATCCTGCCGATTGTATTAATTTATATGGATATGAGATATGGTCGCTTACTCTTCGGGAAGAACATGATCTTGAGAGTATTTGAAAACAGGGTCCTAAGAGAGATAAAAATGGGGACTGGAGAAAACTGCATAGCTGCATAACTGTAGGCTACTCGTCACCGGATATAGTAAGGGTAATTAAATCACGGAGGACGAAATGGGCTGGACATGTTCCGCGCATGGTAGAGGAAAGACATTAAGTATATCTAAAAAAAATATTGACTGGGCGACCCGAAGGAAAAAAGATCACTTGCGAGGGTGGTTGGATGAAGTTAGCACATAACAGGGTTGAATGGCGGGCTCAAGTAAGCTCGGCAATGAACCTTCGAGTTCCATAAAATAGATAGGCTAATATTCCTTTAGGTTACTTAAGAATTGTCTATTGCCATTAATAAGTAAGTACGTACATTATGGGCATGTTTGTCACATGCGAATTTTTTCAAATCGGCTTCTTTTTCAGCTTATTAGGCTATTTAGCAAAATAAAATTAGGAAATTGGGATGTAGTCTCTTTGAAAAATGATTTAGTCTGCGATTCGATCCTTCACTGAATTGTTGGTTCTGGGTCTTCTTTTGTAACAGCACCACATATTCATCAGTAATTTATCATAATCAACCCATTGATTCACAAAGTCGCACTCTAGGAGAATGATCAGGCTCCTGGAGAAACCGAGCATAAAATGGGCAGTTGCCCTTAGTGCCGGGCCGCTATGTAGGCTATGAACCCTCGTATTAGCCGATTCGAGTGAGGTTTTCTCAGGGTTTCCCTCAATCTATCAAGTGAATAGCGGATCGGAGACAATATCCCTACAAGATAGATGACTGAACACAGCAAAAGTACATAGTTCAATTAGAGCATAAGTAAACAGCCAGCTCAAAACACATTTCCCCATTGATTTAGGACACGGATGCGCAACTGGTTCACATTGTGCCACTGTGCGGTGGGGTAATGTCTCCTACTACAGGCGCCCTTGACGTCAGAATAAATCAGTTTCGACGTGACACTGAACATGAAGAGCAGGTTTCATACGTCACAGCATGGGTGGGGTACTAGAACGTTTTCCCTCATTTGCTCAGGTATGATTTAGGACATACAAGAAGGGAAAATGGAGCAATAGAACAATTGCACCAAAAAGTTGTTGGGATCGGAGTAGGCTACGGCCTTTGGTCGAGGGCTCCGGGGACGGTGGAAGGTCAACATTTATCACAGAATAGTCGCTGAATTCTGTTAAGTTTCTGGTTGTTAGGTGAATCCCCTATGACAAACAGCCACTTTCAACGTCATCAGTTACCCAAGTGTTGAACCTTATGCAAAATGCACTGGTGAACTTAGCAGTGCAGGCTAAATATAATATATGGGACAGTCGTAAATTATGCAAGTTGTTGAGAGGAATATTAGAACTGTCGGAAATGACATTGTTGCAAGTGACGCTGCCGGAATTAACGCGTACTCAAAATTGTCTACTCCTTAAAAATAATATAAATATCATTGATAGTCCAACATTAATGCTTAGAGTACCATTCCAGGGAATAATAATTACGGGATAAAATAAACATTTATAGCAAACCCCTTGACAGTAAAACATAAAGTAAAACTCCATGAACTTAAAAGCAGAGTAACTAGTAAATCCCCACATAAAATGTTCATTCTTATCAGTGCAACGCGCCCATGCGATATTCTACTGAGCCGGTTACTTGAACTGAGCATAATAAAATACATACATTCAGGACGGTGTTCCACTAAACACCAGTTAAAATTACAACGTCGTTCTACGAAGTGTCTCCCGTACAATTTACTTCTACGGTCGTAAATGTAATGGATGCGCAAATTTGGAGTAAGACAGAAGCTTTATAACGTCACAGTGTGCTATGAAATAAATGGACGTGGAAAAGGTGTTCCGGAACATTTCCAGCCACTGCACTGAACAGTTTAACCCACTTACTGTAGGTTCCGGCTACCATTAACCTGTATACTATTTCACCAAGGATCTTCTTTTTTCTCTCAGGCTAATCTCTGAAAGTCATGAAGACTGACGGCTGTTTTATTTTCAAGTTTAACTTATTTTATGAGGTTCTAGATGACAGGTAATGCCTGCGAGTTGGATGCATGCAATTTACCTTTGTACCTGTTGAAGAAATAGAGCTTTGTACAATTACAAAGAATATTATTTTGAAGAGAATGTTTTTAAGATTAAGGAAATGTTTAAGTGGAGTAATAGAATAGACTTACGATGTAAAAAATAATTAGCCACATTCAACGCTAAAAATTTGGAATACACTGAGGTAGAAAATCATTCTGAATTATTTTCAAATGATAAAGTAATACCTTTTTATTTATAATATATCCTCCCATCAATATTCATAGAAATTCTTAACTCTGAAAAAAATATTTTAGACCAGTGGTTCCCAACCTGACTTTTGCAGACTTGTTAGATCTGTGGAAACGATGAAATTAAAGAATGCTGATTTTACTTAATCCGTCCGTTATTTATTTTTTTAAAATGTTCATAAATTATATCTTAGAGCTTATGAGTACTACCATTACCTGGCAGCAAGCACAAACGGAATTATCCTGTAAATTCCTGTTAGGATGAGTAGACTTTCATTTCAGCTCATGCATTACTCCCAAATTCCTTTATCAATAAAGTGTTTGAATTTTGACGTCGCTTTTCTTATTATTTTGTCCTTTGTTAGGCGTTGTAAATCCTCGTGTTGGTGTAAATATGAATCGAGTTCAGGGGTTTCCCGAAAGGCAACATAATACCTAATGCCATTTTCATTTAATAACCTATTTGTGCGAATCCGTTTTTCAGGTCTGGTGTACAAGAAGAAATCATGTTAAGTCAGATTTACGACTTAAGTTAAATAAAGTCAAAGTAGTCAGACCCAGTCAGGTCCAAACGTCACATTTAGACTTGTTAAATGTTTATGTTGCGAAAATACAAAACAAGAGATGGACAAATTATAGGCAATAGGCTAATGCTTCTATGTAGAGCCCCTTACAAACAAGCGACTTCAAGGCATATAATGGAAAACCTTGAAAGTCATCTCAATATTTAAAACTGCAAACAGACAACGTAGCCTACGTGCAATAGCTCACCGCGCTATAGAAATTGTTTTCTCCCTGATAGGTGGTCTTTGCCCTTCACGGGACATAATAGGCTATTCGTTGTGTTATTATTTATTTATGAAATAGAATATATGAATTTTCAGGATATATTATGAACAAAAAACATTAATGTAAGATCGCTGTCATGTCAGGTAGGCTATATTTAAGAGCCAAAATGTCCTAAATTTTTTATATTTGAAAGGTTGGAACCGCGGCAGTAGACATACATTCACCTGTTTATGTTATAACACTACACTAATAATACTAGTGCAATCATGATAAGTACCATTATTGGTTACTGATATTACTACTACTATTTCCGCCATCATCATCACCACCACTAGCCCCAGTAGGCCTACAACTTCTGCTGTGACGAAAATAATAAATTCCACCGCCTTAAACATTCTATCTTTCTTTCTTTCTTACTTTCTTAATGACAAACAATTCCTAAGCAAGTTAAAGAAATATTTTCGATTTTATAGAACCCGGAGGTTCATTGTCGTGCTTACATGAGCCCGCCATTCATCCCTATTCTGTGTTAACTCCATCCACCCATCCTTCGCAAATCCTTCTTCCCTGAAATATATCCTAATGTTGTCCTTCCACCTACGACTAGATCTTCCAAGTGGTCTCTTCCCTTCGGGTCTCCCAGTCAATATTTTTTAGATAATACCTTATGTCTTTCCTCCCCCATACGCGCAACATGTCCAGCCCATTTTACCCTCCGTGACTTAATTACCCTGACTTTATTCGGTGAAGAATACAGGTTATGAAGCTCGTCAATAGGCTATGGAGTTTTCTTCAGTCCCCATTTTTATTTCTCTTAGGTCCTAATTTTTTCATAAGCACTCTGTTTTCGAACACACTCAGATTATGTTATTCCTAAAGAGTAAGCGACCATGTTTCACATCCATATTACTCATTATTCTACCAGTAATTCTAATAAGCCTACTGCTTAAAAGCAAAAACGTGAACCCTTCAAAACCATATTTGAATTAAGACATAATCAGAAAGAAAATTATTTTCCACAAATTGACTCATCGTTAGTAAAAAGCAACTTATTTCAAATTAAATTAATCGTTTAGGAGTCTAGACTAAGGAGAATGTTAGCCACAAATTTCTTAATAAGGAATGAAAATAACATTATTAAAGAATATGGTATGCATGCTATTATTAGAAATAAGCGGGAGCAAAATGTGTTGAATGAAATATTCTGAAAAAGAAAATATTAAGTGAAACCAAGGTTCATAGAGGAATGCACGACCAAAGACAAAGAATAAAGAAAATAAGAAATGTGAAGGAACGAATGGAATGTTGATTGTTTTCTTAAGGAAAGCAAGAGCGCAATTCTGGACATTTCAGTTCAAAATTATGAATATTTAGATCATAAATGTGTAGGCTTACTATAAGTCGTAAATGAATGAAAATCTAATAAAGCTAGTAGCCTAGGCCTACTGGTTGCAGAACAGAAACAATAGTATGATAGTATTACATTTATTAGGACACGAGTATATTGTTTAATTTTATATAATTTACATAATTATTTATATATAATTTACTTGCGAATATCTTCATTAACATTAAAGGCTAGTTGCATAAGACTGTTTTCGTTCGACCATAATTGAATGCCTAAGTTTTGAGTTTTTAGAATATATTGTAATTCATCATACAAACGACTTGGCTGGTCTCAAAGATCAGTTGTAAGTTCTCTATTTTGCGATAGATGGCAGGTAACAGCTAGCAGGTTGTTCAGGGCCTTTCTTAGCTTTTAACCTCGAAGCAATGCACATCAAAACATACGAAGTGAACTCAATATACCTATTAATTACCTATAATAGCATAGGTAGCGCTATTTTTGGACCTTTTAACTTCAAACCTTGATACAGAGGCTGTACCAAGTACCGTATCTGAACTGGCGACGAGACATTGTTTTTTTCTGAGAGATTTGTGGTCCAAAAAAATTTCTTCCGAGTTGCTGAAACGTTTTGAAGCTGAGGGGGGAGCGTTCTTGTCCAGGATTTGACAGGTGATGAAACCTGGGTTCACCACTTTGAGCCCGAAACAAAACGACAGTCGATGGAATGGCGTCATCCTCAATCTCCACAGAAGAAAACATTCAAAGCAACTGCTTCTGCCGGTAAGGTGATTCGCACAGTGGAGAAATGGCTTAGTGACCAGAACAAGGAGTGGTACCGACAGAGCATACGTGCCCTTGTGTCTCGCTGTCTCCTTGATACAGAGGCTGTACCAAGTACCGTATCTGAACTGGCGACGAGACATTGTTTTTTTCTGAGAGATTTGTGGTCCAAAAAAATTTCTTCCGAGTTGCTGAAACGTTTTGAAGCTGAGGGGGGAGCGTTCTTGTCCAGGATTTGACAGGTGATGAAACCTGGGTTCACCACTTTGAGCACGAAACAAAACGACAGTCGATGGAATGGCGTCATCCTCAATCTCCACAGAAGAAAACATTCAAAGCAACTGCTTCTGCCGGTAAGGTGATTCGCACAGTGGAGAAATGGCTTAGTGACCAGAACAAGGAGTGGTACCGACAGAGCATACGTGCCCTTGTGTCTCGCTGGAGGAAGGCCATAGAACGGGACGGAGATTACGTGGAAAAATAGGGAGTGTAGAAGAAACATAATTCTTTCTTTTGTGTAAATTTCATTATGTTCAATAAATAATTGTTGAAGAAAAAATGTGGTGCATTACTTTCTGGGCGACCCCCGTATTTTGCGGAGCATATAAACACATGTACAGGAAATCTCTCAGCACATGGAGGCACTAGTAACTAGTAGTATAATTATTGTCCTACAATTGGATCCGTCCGACAATTCGACAATTGGATCCGTCCAACAATTGGAGCCGTTCGACAATAACCCTACTAATATTCACGAACGGAATTGATTTTATCTCAAATACAGGTTGTTATTGTGCAGTTTGAATTACTGCTTTCAAGACTTGAACATTGTTCCATGATCGATATTAATCGATACCCTAATATTGTTACAATGAAATTCTGTATCTTAATTGATTTCATTGTGATGCTGTTACGTCACATGTAATAAGCGTATTATAGTATAGTCGAAGAATGTAATTATACATGATTAAACAACATTAAAAAAGATTAATAGCTTACTGGAAGTTGTTAAAAGAACTGTTAAAAATGTTACATGAGTATGGCTACTACAGTAATTACTAATTAACTATGTCAATTATCAGAAGCTATTTTAGCCCTTTATGAAAATTCTATTTATTCACTTCATTCTAATGTTCTCTTGTTATTAGAAAATTACAACAGGCTTGAAAACCATAATTTATCATGTAAGCGAAAACATATTTTCCAATTAACTTTAAATCTCGAACATTATCAGGTTTAAAATAAATACTTTTTTTTTAATTCTCGAACAGTAAAACGTGTTTACATTTCATTACAAGTACTGTTCTCTGAAATAATAGAACTAAATACGGACTGACATAATATAATCTCGTCAACAACGTGCACAAATATTAATGATAAGGGTTGATCATAACAATACTATAGAAATTGCATACAAAAAATAAAAAGTTAATTTTAACTGTTGATATGGTTACTATTTCATGTTCTACGTCAGTTCAGGCGTTAGAATGCCATTCGTTATTCTATCTCATTTTGCACGCTCCAAAAGTTGTTTTTAATCTAATATAATATAATACAATAGTAATGCGGGGAACGTCATTTATTAACAATGACAACCACTGCTTTCAATGCACGTTTCCAAGTTGCTAATTATATTACATTATATTAAGTTACTATATAACATAATCATAAATTGAAGTATGTTGCTCCTCAATTTGGATTACAAAGTTATTTAATTTAATACTTATCTTTATTACAAAGTTAATAAAACTCATTACTATATTCTGTAGGGAAAGTTCTTTTATTCAGCGCGGGAATCGAACCCTGAATTTAGCTTGATATGCTGACGCCGAGACAACTAGGGTGTCCTAGAACACATCTAGGCCCATTCCAAATATTCATCTAGATCCCTACCAAGATTCCTACATGTAATTAACACGACTACGGTATAGCGAGGACTGGGAACGGGTGGATAGTAAATGGAAAGTAAAGCACTCTTGTTATACACGCCGCTGAGGTCCTTGACTTTTATGCAATCGGAATTAAAAGTCAATATGGTCATCAACCCTTATGCACCGTTTTATCATCCTGAATTTACTCCTGCACTCATTTCCGTTAGATTGGTCAACCTCAGAACCATAGTGTCAGCAGAAAGATTAAGCAAATGCTCAATGGGGATCAAACCATCTTCCAGTTTAGAACATAATCCCTCATTTGTGCTTCACCAAGTATCCCAACCCCTACACAGGCTAACACCGAGGATTTTAGTGTTAAATTAATGCAGTTTATTTTTATTTTCCACGCCATAGGCCTACATTTTACACATTTATGCGAGACACTTAAATAATATATTTTGTTTGATCATACTATAACACGTTTAGGCCTATTACAAGTGACTTGATATCACAATGGTATCCATTTTATTATTATTGTTGTATCTCCAAACATAATTAATCCTATTTCACCTTTCGGCATGCTAGGGTTTTAGTTACAGTACTAATTAATGCAATTTACATTCATTTACAGATTGCTTAATTTCTACATTTACATCTTAACAATATAGCAGATATGAATAAAATTAATTCGCAATCGAATACTAAATCAAAGTTCCTTAAAACTAGAATATAAATAGTCACATAACTTCTTGTAGCAGCATTTCTTAAGCAAAACATTTATCAAAGGCTGTTGAAATTTATTTTGGCAATAATCTAATTGAGTAATAATTTCTTGTTTTTAGACTTTTAAAGCAGAGTATTAAAATATAAGATGTGATACAGTTTGATTTGTGTCTGACTTATCTGATTTGAGTGATATTGGTTCCAATTTTGAATCGTTCTAGATCAGGCCTGTCCAACTTCAGAAGTACTGGGGGCCAAAATTTTTCGACAATTGATGCTGAGGGCCAAACACTAAAAGTTTCATTCACATAAATATAACAGTAAAGTACAGTAGACCAAATTGTTGAAATAGGATTCATTACCAGTAGGCCGAAATTAGAACTTAATGTGAGCACTGATGATTTTCAGATTGCTTCACTAAAGTATGGATGTCCACTTCTATGATAGTAACTGCCAGTTTTAGTAGGTGTAACAAGGAATCATCAGTGAGACAGCTCCTATATTCATTTTTTATGAATTTCGTGTTGGAGAAAGCACTCTCACATATATAAGTGCTTCCAAACATTGAGGAAAGCTGCAAACCAAAATCTCTAAGCTGAGGAAACCTGCCCTCTGGAAGTAGCTTAAAAAGTTGAGCCCTCTTTCAGACCTGGTTTGAAGAAAAGGATCAGCCCGAAGATCACAGAGCTCCAGTTGATACATGGATGGCTGATTCTCAATATCCACATTCAAAGGGTCATTAAAAAGCAGTAGTTTACCTTTAATATTTTCAAAGTCAGAAAATCTTCCATTGAATTCTTGAATAATAACTTCAATATTTTCACAAAACTCAGAAAAGTTATCATCTTCAATTTCTCCTGACAGCTCTTGACAACATGGAAAGTGTGTTAAATAATTTCTTGATAAAGTTGATTACAGGGATTTTAAAACCATTAACATGACCACTAACCCTGAAACACTTTGATTTTTGCCCTGAAGTCTCTGGTTCAATTCGTTCAAGTATTGTGTCAGGTCAGTCATGAAAGCAAGCTGCCTTAGAATGTCTGGATCTTCAACCCGTCGAACAAGATTTTCACTATCTTTGGTAGGCCTACTGTCCTTTTAAAATACTGGAATCTCATTCCTCAGTGCATTACCTGCACTCAGCCAGAGTACATTTGCGTGGAGTGCTAGATCTCTATATTGGGCTTGCAGCTCATCCAAAATTTCCCGGAAACTGCAGTGAAGTTGTGCCTTATTAGTTGTCGTATTAGAAGTATCCGCGGGCCACAAAACTGTGAGAGCGGGCCGTATGCGGCCCGAGGGCCGCGGGTTGGACAGGCCTGTTCTAGATAGTACCCAAATTTTCCGTGACCAGTTATAAAATTACCTGTCCCTCTACCCTCTCTCGGAAAATAAGCATATCAAAATTAGTATAGGTAATGAAACCTCCATTGGAGGCCCCTTCGCCCCACCTGGGGATCATAGGGTACCAGATACAGATATAGTTATAAAATTGTGTTAGTTTAAAATGTATTTGCTCTTTAGGCTATCCGGTCAAATACTGAAGGAAAAAAATATTTTGTCAGGGAGACATTGTTACTATTTAATACTCAGTGTTCCAACTTGGTATTAGTTCTTCCCTTAACTGTTCTCTTTAGTATGATACATTTCGAAACAGATTTTCATTGTAACACACGTGTGGTGTCGGTTACTGTATTATTACAGAACACGGTATGATATTGAAAGCATGGGAGTAGTAAATCAAACTGCATAGTAAACAATCAGCATTTAAAACAAAATTAATTTTGTTCATGCTAATTTTAAAGTTATACTAAATTGAGTTCATTTCGTCTTGTAAAAAATGTGTTCGTTACCAAAAAACGGCCAAAAACAAACTTCGACTTGACGTACGCCATCAGCTGCCATCTCTTGCAGAAGACAGCAACTACGTGAACTTGCTGTCAGTTGATTGAAGAGGACAGCCGATTTCTTTTTTATGTATCTAAAATCTGAAAACTTAAACTTAATTATGGTCGATCAAAAAACAGTAGCATGCGTCTTGCCTTTAATTGTGATTAAGATATTCGTATGAAAATCATTAAACTAACTTTGCTCGTTTCATAAACACACTCGTTTCTTAATAAATGCAATTATGGGCTCAATGCATAATGTACTAATGCAGGGCTCTATTTTACTGTTAAATCCAATTTCAATACTGTTTCTTCTCCCCTTTTAAATAAAAATCACTTAAGTTGACTTATTTTCAGGTAAAAGTTTTATAGAGAAAAAATCCTTTAAGTTGTTTAGCTGTTTCGTAAATATAGCCTAAGCCGATGGTCTTAATTAAACATATTCACGTATTATGAGAGGGGCTACTTCATTTGACTGTAAATTTTTAGTTATAATAATATAATAGGCTATAATAGGCGTACTATTGCAGTAGAGTTAATAAAATTTAATTATGAAAATAACAAAAACGCATTAAATTACTAGAATATGTTTGCTGAAGCCTGTGATTGTGCGTGATGAAATAAAATTGTGTACAGGCTGTTCATAAGTGAACTGTGGGGTAAATAATTTAAACTCAAATTATTATCATGGTCGTGCTTTTATAATTATTTTAGTAAATCATCGTTCACCAACCGCAGCAGTTATCTAAAAGTATGCAGACTAAGTGTGTGGCCGCATTAATTTTATGCATAGCAATTTAATTTTTCCAGCTCGTTCAGGGATAACTTCATTATTGGTAGATGGAGTACAACCTGTTAAGCTGACGCAAACATCTCTGTACAAAGAAGTAGTAATTTTTTCCCTGCTGTTAGATAAAGACCCATCGATGTTACAATGATTTTTACGCGACAGAGAAAGATGACCTCCGAAAGAACCTGTGACTTAGAAAAATATCAGGGACTTAACCAATGACCTGTTTACGTCAAACACGTGAGGTTGGTATGCGACTCATTTCTCTTTTCAACCCATTGGCGATACCTTATATTGCAGAATAGAACAGTTCTCTAGCTGTGGCTGTAAAATTCTCTACACCTTCGTTGTTATTACTAGGGTTCGGATGTTTATGACCTAATAAAGTGGAAAATATGACTGCAAATATGCTCCTAAAAATGACTAAATATGACCTAAAGATCCTAAAAATTACTTAATAAAATAACGTATTTAAAAAAATAAATGTTCCAATTTAAAACATTTAATGACAATAAATTCAATCGGAAAATCACTTTTTAACAATTTTGGTGACATACAGTTTTACTTGTAATGAACTTATTTTTAAAGAATTTTCTCCTGTTTGCTCGCTTCATCAATTCCAAATGCTCCTAATTTTTGTAGACATAGCGTGTCCCTATAAAATATGAACAATTGCATTAATTTTAAAATTTAAGTTACCAACTAATTTGGCATAAGCATTAAATCAATGAAATAAATTTCAAATTTAACTCGACCATGTAGTACATACATTGAATAATTGTGCTCTTTTACCGAATTCTTATCTGAAATATGACGTTAAATTACAAATATGGCCAAAATATGACCAAGACCACAAAAATTTCCAAAATATGACTTCACATGCAAAATAAGAACGGTCCGAATAGGATAACAAGCGTGCAATTCGTGTTTAATTTGTATTTGTGGCAAAAACGGAGGTTAGGATAAAAATATGACATGTCATAAACATCCGAACCCTATTTATTACTAAAGCGGGTACAAATCCTCCGGCAGATCAATCTCGGAATAGGGATTTCTTCACTAGTAAAATGTGAATAGGCCTACCGTATTAAAGCTTGCTGACTTAGGAAGAGGCTTTTGTCGGGCTGAAATCACATAGAGAGGAAAGTAATATTATGCAAGCCATAGATTTGATACTTATCCTACGAGAATTTTATTTCAGTCCTACGGAATAGATAGACCCAATTATTGTAATTAAAACAAATATCTATATTAATAATTATCAATGCGTCCAACAGAGGGCAGATATGGAAATCATATTCATTAAAAAAAAACATCTTAGCGAAAAAAAGCTATTAAAAAAAAAATTACGTTTTAGGCTTAAGAATCCCGCTTATTCGTCAACTTGCTGCAATTTTATTTTAATCTTCACTATAATCATCGAAGATTCTCCTTGTATTCCCTCTAATCATTAACGTCATAATGATATTTTGAATATCATCGACATAGTTGACCAAATATTGCGTTTAAATGTTTTTAATGTGATATTTTAGTCAGTTCCAATTATTATAATTATAATTATGTGGTGTTTCCCCATCAGTCCACTGTAAACCTTCAGTTACAAAGCTTGGGATTTTAACTTCGACATCAGTGTTGAAGTTAAGAGAAAAATTATCATAAACTGTGATAGCAATTTTGTAACGATGGACTAGGTCCAGTAAGTCTTCCTGATGAATTAAGATAAGCCTTTAAAAGAATTGTCAAATTAACTATGATATCTACCTTTGTATTGAGTTATTGAATAACATCATTAACTTGTACTGTAGTTAGGCCTACGTATTTTTATGTTTTATTGATTTTATTTAATGGTTACTGTGAATCATAATGATGTCTTGGCAAATATAAAACACGTGTCATATTAATAACGGATGTGCAGTATGTAGTAAGTAGAAATCAATCTACATCACAGAACTAGTTTCTTAATTAATTGGATAAAAATCAACGTAAGTAAAATATTGCACATACGAGAAACTAATGCAGTAAGACATTTTAATTTTCAGTCTGTACTTTTCATATGTACACTACTTCGTTTATAACAAAATGAGCATGAAAATAACTGAATTCTATACTCAGACCTAACTTATAAGTTATATAGCTTTCAAGTGCTATTTTATCAAGACACTGGAGTAGTAATAACAGTATATTATACACAGCAAGAAACTTGCGTCAGACCAAACTCATTTCATCACCGTCTCAGTAACGTTCACATGAGTTTTAACGACCACAAAATTGCGGTAAATTGACTTAAATTGCAGTACATAGCATAAGTACTTTACAAAAAGCTTCTCTTTTCATACGATTTTTTTTTTGTTAACGTATTTATTGCTTTATTAAGTGACTATCGTTATGCATTTTCAAATTTATCAATAGCTCCTCAGCTCAGTATAAAGCAATTAGTCCTATGCATTCTACTGTTCATAAAAGGAACTATTTACTGTAATGCACGAGTATATAATACAACGACAACAAAACATATAACCATACAAATAACGGGAGCCTCAGATTCCCATGACTTTCAAATTTTATTTATAAAAAATTATTTGGAATAAAATTCTGAAGAAAAAAATTGTCAGTAACATCTCTCGTATACGAATTGCGGATGGGCCTACAGCTTTAAAATATAAAAAATAACAATAAAGAAGGCTTTCTCTTAGCTTTAAGCCTACATGAGACATGATAAATAGCAACTTCAGGTCAAGTTGATCATATTATTAAAAATAGAACAGGAAAATTCACTGAAATGCATGCTCGAGGTATTACGAATCCAGTAACACTGAAAATAGCAGTAACCTACTGTATTAAACTTTGCGAACGTGAGATTAAATTTAATTATAATTCTATGAAAACAATCTTAAAATATACCGCAACGTAATGAACAGCGACATCCCACATTTGACGAAAAGGCTAAGGATTACCCATAGCCTAGACGCATTCGAGTAAAAAAAGTTCAGCATTTTCTAGTACAGTAGGTTATCTAAATAACTGTTAACTACAATAAAATGACACCGTGGTGTTTCCAAGTCTCCAAGAGGTTGAGATATTAGGATTTTTTAGACATTCCACATAAGTTAATTAAAAATAACATGCTCATGGTTCTGATTTATAATGGAGGATTAGGAGAATTCAATGGTCTTAGTGCCTCCAGGACGATTAAGTCAGATAAAAAATCCCAGCGATCTCGTAGAGAATCAAACCCCTGACTTTTTGGATTGTATCCCAGTGCTTAAACCATTATCAACACTTCGAATCCCGAAGCGGTCACTACTTTTCGAATACAATTTTATTTTGTTAGGGCGTGAACATTCACAGCAGAATATTTTATAGTGGCTAGGCAGTCCCAAAGCGTAGAGCAGTTTTTCCCAAACTTTTCTGGCCACGGAACTCTTATATATGGGCATTTATATGGAAATATCATACTCACAGTAAAAAAAAAAAAAAACAAAAAACAAACAAACAAACAAACAAACAAACAAACAAACAAACAAACAAAAAACAAACAAAAATAACTTTCTTTCCGACAGCGTAAAATGAATGTCACAATTTTAATTGACACTCGGGTTGTTTACTTCATGAGAATTGTTTTACTATGACCTCCCCCTATACAAACCGGAAGGTCGCGGGTTCTATTCCCGATGAAGTCGTTGAGATTTTTCAATTGGCCTAATCCTATAGCCCTGGAGTCGACTCAGCCTCTAACAGAAATTAGTACCAGGAGTATTCCTGAGGGTAAAATAACGGTCGGTGCGTAGGGCTGACAACCTTGCCACCTTCATGTGCCGTAGGTCACAATCAGGGAGTCTTGACCCTACGGGTCTCCATGGCCTATATAGGGATCGCTTCCTACCCTATAGTTATAGTTAATATAGCTATAAGTGATACAATTTAATTTCAAAGTAATGGTAATGATACAATAAAAAAATTGGAATTTGGAAATTCAATATGATTGATGTACAGGTAGGGAAAAAAAGCGCACCGACTCTTGTAGCTGATTTCAGAGCCTTGTGATACGTAAATAAACGTAAGAGATGTAACGGAAACGTTTGTTTTCACAAGAAATGCAAATTACGTGAAATTATATCTCAATTCAAGCAATTTATCGGCTGTAGAACAAATTTAAATACATTCCCTGCTATCCTGTGAATGCGCAGTGACACATATCGGCAACTTAGATATTTTAGTCGGTCCGCTTTTTTCCCCTACCTGTACATGCTATTTAGTATCACACAGTTTTTATTGAAGCAGAACGGAAATCCCGTTTTACACAGATATGTTATCACAAATGGAAGACGCACATTATTTTATCATTATAGGGAAAAAGCAATCCGTCGACGATAGCTGACGCAACAATGAACTTAAACAAGGGTGACAATTAGTTGTTACATGTCGCGTGTGGAGGAATGAAATGGTTGGTTCCAGATTCAAATTAGATGTCGGCCACTAGAAGAAATTTAAATTGTAATGCCACTAAGATCACTGAGACCATCGCGGAATTACACACGCCTCATGGAACACAGCTTGGCCTGGCGTAGACATATATAAAACATCCCACAGATTGTAATAAACTATACTATCGGAATCCCATAGTAGGCCTATGTGTTCATATTACAGTAGCAAAGGTATCATAATAGGCTATAAACCACGGCAAGACTGAAGGACAATTTTATTGAGGACTTTAGTAAGCTAAAAAATCCGCGCTGAGGTTGATCTGGAGTTAGGAACTTTTCCATTACACCACTAGAAGCTTACGTGTATCTTATATAAATATTTACTTACTTAATGGAAACAGACAATTCCTAAGCAAGCTAAAGGAACATTATCTATTTTATGAAACTCGGAGGTTCATTGCCGTGCTTGAATGAGCACTGCAACCTATTCTGTGCTAACTCCATCCAACTACCCTCGCAAATCCCACTTTTCTTAAATCTATTCTAATATTGTCCTCCCACTAAAATAAAAATATATGTAAGAAGTCTGATATTATATAAGGCAGTATTTCCATACTTGAGTAAGATTACTGAGTGAGGTGACCGAGGCGGTAACGCCACGTACTCACTTACGGTAGGCCGCGGATTGAACTCTCGTGACCGCCAGCCTGTGGTTTATTCGGGGGTTTTCCACCCGCAAAACTGAGTGCTGGATTTGAATTCACTTTCCTTTTCCCCAAATTTGTTTTCCTTTCGATTAGGCCAGCGTAGGACCACGTGAAACAGTTGTCTTCTTCTTGTCTTCCCAAAACTTCTTCATCCTTTCGCGATATTGCTGTTTCCGTTCATCCGTCCATTTACTTCCCGTTTTCTTCTTGGGTTTCTCTGGAAATTCGCCATCAAATATTGCTTTCCTAAACTTTTCTCTGTTTGCAATATCCTCCTTTTTGATGTTCAATAATTTCAAATCTTCTTCAACTTCCTTGAAAAATGTGGGTTTAGTTTTTTTACTTACATAGTGATCAAAAATTTGTTTGGTAAGTCTGTCTCTTTCCATTCTGAAAATATTACCATAGAATCTTAATCTTCTTTTCCTGAAAGCATGGCCTATTTTTTCTGTTTGTTTGCATAACTCCTTTTCTGGTCTCAGTTAGTATATGTTATTCTCCCAAATTGGTCCCATAATTTTCCTTAAGATTCTCTTCTCTGTTTTGCTTATTCTTCTAACTGAGAAGGTGTTTATACACTCTGTTGCATACAGAGCTTCTGGTAAGATTACAGTTTTATGTCTCAATTTAGCATTTTTGGATATTGATTTTTTGTTATATATATATTCATTTTGTAAACTCGTGCTTTCATGCCCTCCTTTTCTATCGCTGTTGCCGTTATTACTTCACCAAGGTATTTGAACTTCTTAACCCTCTTCCCCAAATGTTTTTTTTTTTCGTTATCTTGTGTCCTTGTGTTGCCCTAGACGGAGACCCTGTGTCAAATGGGGTCCTGTCTAGTGTAGACCCTCCCATACAAGCATGGCTGTGTAGGCGCTTCCCAATGGGAAGTGAAGTGGTTTAAGAAAAAAAATAAAAGATTTCTCTATTTTGTAGAAGCTTGGACCTTTTAATGTTGCCCACACTTATCAGATGACTAGTGATAAACACTAATATAAAAATTACATTAAATTAAAACTTCATCAATGTTCCTGCATTTTATATTCGTCACTGAATTTTTTATCAGTGGGCGCGTAAAACGGAAATGTTCGCATTTTGTTACAGGTGCAAAGCGTCCATGATGAAAAAGCAATTTAATTAATATTCAATTAGTTGATTATTGTTCACAGTAAAATAACATTTGGAGCGGGATGGAATATTTGGGAGATTATAGGGGGGAGGTAGATGGAGAGAGAGAGACGAGTTAGCGCGCAGCGTGTTTTAAGCCTCTGTCGAGGGATTAAGCAAAAAGCTCTGCACTGAAATGAAAGGGGGGACTAGAGAGAGAGAGAGATATGGAGAGAGAGGGATGGATGGATTTCCTTGGACAAGATAGAGAACGAGAGAGAAAGGCTGAACATGCTATGCAATCTGTTGGCTCTCGCGGTGTAACAACGAAAGGATTTTTTTAAACGTAGTAATAGGGCCGAAAAGGGAGATGTATTATGACAGGGATCTTCACTTTCAAAACATAGTATTAAGTCGCATTTAGGACATTTCAAGATTGATTGCTGGTAAGAACATTTAATGCAATTAAAGTGAACCTTTTTTAAAAATACTTGCCATGTAGAAGGTATTATGTATCCTGCATGTAGTTTTAGAGTTTTTTACTTTTTAAAATGACAATAAGTAAAACAATGTACATTTTAGGTAGGCCTATCTTATAAATTCAATAATGTGGGAAGTTGTATTAGAAGTAACATTGACCTTATCCTCTTCATTTCTTCTTATTCATACAGTACCAAAACATTTTTTACTTCCTCTGACCGTCCTATTGGTAGGAAGTATTGCGTTCGACATCGAAGTTCGAAGTTGAGTTTTGAACATATATACACGTTTTGAGATCCCTGAATCCAAGAATGAACTATTTTCAGAAACGTGTCTGTGTGTGTGTGTATGTATGTAGAATTAAATGTGTTTTTTGTGTCTTTGAACACCTTAGCTCCAGAACGAAAAATCGTATGACGACATTTTATATTCGGGTGAGATACTTTCTGCGGAGGCGACAGGAAGATTGAAACGACGTTCTATTACTTTTACTACGTCTTATATCAAGAAGATTGTTTTTCGCGATATTATCGAAAATTGTTTTAATTGTTTTGTTTAAGTTTTGCACTTGAGGTTCTTATACTATTTTCATTATTGAAATTTCTTTTTAAAAAATACTTAATCTTGACTGGTGAACAATAAAGCTTTGCATCAGGTTGAAACAACTGAATGTGCGCTCCTTGCAATAGGCCTCTTATTCTATATCATACTGTGAAGTATGAAAGGTATAGGCTATTGCCCTTATCTAACGTAAAGAAAGTTACATGAGTGCAATAATCAGATGTTATTTTGGTTGTATATCCTTCGGGGATGCGCTGTAGTAACGACGTTCTCTTCACTTTTAAAACCAATTTACATGAAGAGAATGTCATGCATAATATATTATGAGTTACTAAAATGAAAAACTTTTGTTGTTGTGTGCTTCTCATCAGATTTTCTTTGCTTCTTCTTTTAGATTATTGAATTAATCAAGAATGTAAACATGCCTACTCCTGGGTTGATGAAATTGAACTCTGTCAAATGACGAGTCGTCGGCATCATAATGGTTTTGGTTTTGAAGCTCTTTAACTCTTTCAGAGCTAAATTTGTTTTAGGTATATAAGCAATCTTCAAGTGAAACCATAAGTGGCCTCAGTTTGAAAGCAAATGGGGGAAAAAGTCAGTAGAATAGCTGACTTCCTTACGTAATAAAACTAATAGCCTACGTTGATAACATTCTCACATTTTACATCAAATATTACTTTATTAGTCTTACGCTTTATACGTCAGTAGCAGTAAAAAGGTTAAGGGTTCGAAATCACTATCTAAAAGTCTTTCAGTTCGAAATGTACTGAAGTGTCCCGAAGAACCTGTCGCCCACAACTGGGTGTGAAACTGTTATCCTGTGTTGAAGGCCATCATGCAGGGTGCAATTTGTAGGGGAGATGGGAAGGATCTATAGGTGTAGGCCTACTTATTTTCCAAACCCCGGTTTTGGTGTTGCTGACTAAGGATCTGGAAGTTCGATACCGTATCTCCTCAGATTTTTCTGAAGTAGAGAAATCTCGAACAGGAAGCACTCAGCCTCATGAGTCATGATGAATACAGAGTTTACTTCGTAAAGAAGTAGAAGCATCAGTCAAGGACACCATCAATAAAGAACCCTGGAGTCGGCATGCTAACCACATTGCAAATGAAGACGAAAGATGAAGCATGTTTGGATGGTAGGCCCTTTACCATAAATTTTAATTACATAGATTACATAAATTTCTCAGACAAAGCAATACTGGCTGTATTTTTCTAGCTTGCTAATTTTTAACACAAGACTATTTTATATGTTTACAGAATAGGCCTAGGTGGTACGCCATGGCGTGGTTTCTTGAAGCTCTGAGCTAAAAGACCGAAGTTTGCGGGTTCGACTCCCAGGGACGTATTTGAGATTTTCAGTTGTCCAAATTCTTCTGGTGGCAATATGGTCCTGGAGTCGACTCAGCCTTTAACAGAAATAAATACGAAGAAGAATCCTGGGGTAAAAGCAGCCGGTGCGTCGGGCTGACAACCTTAATGGTCCGAATATCTAAAAATCTGGGAGCCTCAAACTATTGGTAACTTAAGGGCCTTCAAGGCCTGTATGGGGGTTTAAATTACTTTAATTATAGGCCTATATCCTAAGTAAATTTAGGCCTAAGTGATATAAAAAATGTTCTTTTTCATTCATCAGGAAGAGCGACTATTTATTTGAAAACATTCTGTGTAATTTAATTTTACAGTTACTTTCTGAAACGCTAAAAAATGTATTTTCTCGATGGATCGGTGCGCAAATTGACAAGCATTTGAACGTAACTTACTGTAGCTTCCGCTATACAGAAATTCATTTGCAGCTTTATTTTTTGTTTCCACGATCTGCGGTTTTGTTCTCTTAGCTGTGGCTAGTCGTGCGTAGATTAGCGTTGAAGTCCTCATTTTCAGAGAATCTCATGTTCACTGGTATAAAATGCGGTAAACAAATTATTTATTCTCACGCGTGTTTGGGTTTAAAATTAATGGCATGGAAATTATTTATGGATGCTGATGACACGTAATTTCAACATACTTAAATAATATATTACTATTGGGAAGTGCATTTACTGGCAACATTTCACATATTCCATTAACATTCCCACTAAACATAACTTACATGCTAAATATTCTATAATCGCGAAGCTCATTTTAAGGTATACGCTGATTAAATTTACATATGCAAGCAATAAATTCTAAGAACATGAGACGTTAACTTAATTGTATTTTATATTGTTCTTTTTAGTTTCACATGTTATGCGTACTGATACTATTAATTTTACCATTTTCGTAATTCCTGTTCTATAGTCTATTAATCATTATGATTGTGGTAAGCTATACTTGATCGTCCTTCAAGTGACACTCGGATCAGTTATCCTATTAAAGATATACCTATTTCACCAAGATTTCCTTAGCTAATGGAATAGGCTATATTTTTAAAAAGCATATAGGCCTAAAGCAGATAAAACTTTCGAGGAGATGGAGAAATTCAAATAACTGACAGTAGCCTATACGGGAGCAACAGGCTAATTGCAGATAGGCCTACAAGTAAAATTATGGCAGAAGTTAAGTGTTGACTAAAATCAGAAAATTTCTGTTTTTATGCAATTCAGAAACTTTTATCCTCTCGTCTTCTGTTCAAAAATTCTTCCACCGTTTGTAGTATGTGGATGTGAGACATGATCCCTTACTCTTCAAGGAAGAACATAATCTGAGAGTGTTCGGAAACGGGTACTTAGGAAAATATTCGGACCAAAGAAAGATTAAAACGGGTACTGGAGAAAACTGCATAATGACGAACTTCGTAAGCTATAGCCTACTCTTCACCGAATATAGCATGAGGAATTAATTCACGGAGTATAAAATGGGCTGGACATGCTGCTCGCATGGAGGATAAAAGACAAATATTGACTTGAAACCTCAGAGCTGGAAAGAGCTAGAGTGCTGGACGTAGGTGGGAAGTCAATATTAGAATATATTTAAGGGAAGTAGGATTTGCGAAGTATAGTTGGAGTTGGCACAGAATAGAGTTGAATGGCGGGCTCATGTAAGCGCGGCAATAAACCTTCGGGTTCCACAAAATATATAATATTCCTTTACCTTGCTTACGAATTGTTCATTTGCCATTGAACAAGTCAGATAGTAAAGCAACAGCTATTAATTAGCTGTACCAAAAACCATCCATTCGGCTAAAAATCAGATTCAAGAAATAGGAATAATGGTGCTGCCATAAGGCTTTTGATTTATCATAGTTAATCAAACAAGAGATCGCAAGCATAAGGTATCATAAGGTAACAGATCATATATTTCTGTTTATCAGGTGGTTTGTGCTCTGTGGGGTTAACATCATTATCTTCCCTTACTGTTCTAGCTGTTAGGGCTGAGAAAGGGAGGAAAATGTCTACTTGAGGAATCTTCCTTCGGATTACTGAAAGAGATCTCTGTATCCATATTGCACTTCACACACTCCTCTGGTATATTTAGTATTGCTTTCCCATAGGGGTGATTCAATTCTTTTGCTAAAACGTGAGATGTGTTAAGCGAAGAAATAATAGGGTGATGGTAGAGGGAAAATATGGATCCTGAAACTTGGTAGTCCTTTATGTCGATTCATAACAATCCACTCACATTTCTCGTTAGGGTAGGATATCATCCGTTCTCATCAAAATGAAAAAATAATACAAAGCACAAGAACTGTTGAAATGCGTGCTCATATGACATACGCACATGCGTGGCGCACTAGGAATGGGGGAGAGTCGCAGTTCATTGAGAATCTGATCTTCAATCCAGTCTTGTGTTTTGAAGGTGTACGGAAATACAACCCAAATATGCAATTGAGATAAACTTCCCGTCTATATAGTAATTGTGTGGCTAGATTGTATCTTTGTAAATAACGGGGTATGGATTTTTCACGTTTTAGCTGATGATGTGTGAATAAAGTTTTGTGTTGATATCTTTCGTTATTATTTAACTGTGCCAAATCATTCTTTACTATCTGGACGACCCTCATATATTTCAGGTTTCATAGGAAAATACTGGGAAACCTGCAAGGACACTACTTACAAGAACCCAACTTGCAAGAACCCTTACGACTTACAAAAACTTTCAAGAACCCAAATCCGTAATCTGGGTCTCTTGGCCTTGCCCTCCAAGGAAGTACACAAAACTAGGTAGCCTAATAAATATTTTTGAAAAGATGACATTTGGTACTTTTGACGATAGGCTTATCTAAGAAAATATATTTTTTAATCCAATGCCTTTTGTGCGGTTCGTGGATTCAGTCAAAGGAAAATTTCTCAGCTTTCTTAGGCTACTTGCCGACACATAAAATATTGAAGGTCTTCCTTAATTAGCTGTAATTGGATAAGAGACAATACCAAACAGAAAGAAACAATTACCAGCACTTGAAGAAGTAAAGGAAACTCTTGTTTCTCGGAATGGGGTATAATTATAAACACTGATAATGAAGTTCTTTCCTTTTATAAGTCCCACGTTATAAAGTTTGAATTCTCCCTTTCGTATCTCCTGAGACGTTGATAAATTTTATGAATATATAGCTACATTTCCTAACTAAGATTATTCCGTTTGTGTCACACACCAGTCATGGATCTTCTTTACGGGCGAAGTACTCTTCCTAATAGTATTGTCGTAAAAAAATATGCCCCTAGAGATACCTTTAAAAGCTTTTATCTGCGGACCATTACAACGGTGTTTTAAGAAACATGACACAACTGCACGTAACCGAAATAGCCCTCCTTTTTTCTCCCCTTCTCTCCGTATTTCTGTGCCCCGAGAATATTAAGATAAAGCTAAGCATGCAAGGGTTCTTCCTCACGCTGGCTTCTTCGGCTATCCTAGCAAAGCTAATAAAGCTCTTGTAGAGGATGTGGATAAAACTTCGAGAATTTTAAAATACTTTGTATTTACTAAACTAGGGTAACATTTTTTAAAAACTTGTATGAATTTTAGTTAAGCTGGATAAGATTGACTTTTTCAACTCTTTAATAGTATGGTACTCTATTGCAGCAGGCATTGAAAGTGGTGTAAAGTAGGACAGCTGCAAGAAAATGGGCCAAAGTGGTGTAAAGTAAGCCTACTGCAGGAAGATGGTCCAGTCGTTTTAGGAATGACTAATCATTACGAGAGTGTAATTTTAATAGAGTTAAATCTTTTTGTTGCTATTTTGCTTCATTGTTATGCAATCCTTAGGCCTATTGATTGAATTAAGATTTTCAGAAATTCAAGAAAACTCTCAACATCTTTAGAAAAATAAATCCCCGGAAGATGACCACATGCATTGAACGGCAAAGTAGTATTGTTATTGGGTGAAAGGTGAAATATTCACAATTTTTTGTTAAAATTAGCATATTAAAAAATCAATAATCCTGCACGCAGTATTATATGGATATGAAACACGATCTCTTATTCTACGGGAAAAACATAACATGAGAGAGTGTTTGGAAACCGGGTGTTTAGGAAAATATTCGAACCTAAGAGAGATGAAAGCAGGGTCTGAAGAAAACTGTATTATTACAAGCTTCGTAACTTGTACTCTTCACCCATTATAATAAGAGTAATTAATCAGTATCACACAGTATGAAATGGGCAGGACATGTTGCGCGCATGGGGAAGGAAAGACATATCTAATAACTATTGACTAGGAGACCCGAAGACCTATACATAAGTGAGAGGATAATATTAGGATTTACATTTAAAGAAAATAGAATTTGAGAGGGAGGGGTGGATGGAGTTAGCACAGAATATGGTTATAAGAGATGCAAAAATCCTCTGGGTTCCATAAAATAGATAATATTCCTTTAACTTGCTTAGGAATTGTCTATTCCCATTGGGTGCGCACAAGTTCAACTTCCGAGGTAGAGTATGTGACTACTATTTATGGAGGAACTTGAAAACTAAAGTATAGCCTATATTTCAATTGCCCATACATTAGAAGAAGTTAAAGACAATATCACAAGAGAAATGAACTCTATATCGGAAGCTGGATTTATGCACGTGAAAGAAAATTTACTAAGAAGGTGCCAGTGTCGTGTGGATACAAGAGAAGGATATTTCCAACATCTATTCTGATGACGTACGTGGTTATTTTCATCGTAATTTTAACTGTAACTGTGAGAACCTGAATCATTACATCGTTAGCGGCTTTATTTGCGTAGATATTCCACCCGATCGCTCGGGAGTGAAGCCGGGACGCAGAAGCCCGCATGATTGGCCAACTCGTACGGGAAATGCAATTTATTACCCCACGAGTATGTGTATATAGCCTATATACATATATATATATACAAAAAAAAATCTATATATATATATATATAGAGAGAGAGAGAGAGAGAGAGAGAGAGAGAGAGAGAGAGAGAGAGAGAGAGAGAGAGAGAGAGAGAGAGAGAGAGAATAGAAGTTTCACACCTCACCTCCCTTAACCATGTGCGAATATAGATAACACAAGCATATATCGGTTACATGTAGAAGTTGTAAGTCTAAAAGCTGTCTCAATATCGTCATACAAATAACAGTGGGGAAAAACAGAGTCTCCATAAGAACTGGTAAGTCCATTGATTCGATGCAGAAATAGAATGCATTAATATGTTTCTAAAAGGAAAAATTAGTAATTTAGGTATGCTATACAAGGCTTATTTTACAAAAGAAAGGTATTTAAAAGGACCGACACTTCAAATAGATTTACGCTGTTGGCCTAGGCCTATTTTTATTCTTTTTTGTTGAAACCTTTGTAAATGAAGCAATTTAACATTATCTTTTAATTATTGCAGGAGTATTCGCTTGTGTTAGTTGGAGTTACAGAACAATTGTGTAAACTTTAAACCACCCACATTGAACACTTTTTTTCTTTCCTTCTTTTGTCAGATTCTCACGCACCGGAGAGGAAAAGGAGTGTTTTGCAGCTAGAATCCACACAATTAGTAGAGGACCACCAATTACATGTAAATCTGGAGGATATCACGAGCACTGCTTATAAAAGTGTTCTCCTTCTCTACTGCTGTGTTCTCTATCCGTTGTAAAACGTCACATAATTGTTTTTTGACAGGCGAAGGTAAAATAATCACATTTAACGGTAGACGATATTAACTAAAAGGAGAAATTTATGCCACTGAGTGATATCAAATACATGCCCCCAATCCTGCCATCTGCCTGTGGTAGATGACACAGCGGTCGGGTGGTAGGCCAAGTCCCTTCAGGGATATAGCGCCATGGAGTTTAGATTAGAGTGATATCAAATTATAACACTCCAGGTTACGAACTTTGATTGCTTCACATGAAAAATATTCTTTTAGTATTAAAAAAAAAGAATTGCATATGATTATTAAAATATAGACTCGGTTTGATGAAAATTAAAAAATTTGCTACGCCCTTTAAATGTGAAATTTCTCGCGGTGATTGCGATTTGGTGCGTGAAAAGCGCTGCCCTTAAGATGGCAGCCATGTACCAGAAAATCAATAACATCTGTCTGAGCGCTCCAATATGGCTGACTCCACAGTGCGTAATTCGTGACTATAAATCTAACGTTTATTATTTCATAAATTTTAACGGATGTATAAACAAAATATTGTATGATAGGCTATACATGGTAAAATTATTTTATTTTGCTCGAACGAGTGCTAAACTCTCTTTCACATGCTCATTTTGCAAACATGTCTACTCGCAAAATAAAATCTCGTTTTTAACACTTGGATCATAAATAAGTATTATATGACCGAAAACGTTTATAGTAATCACTAGAACTGTTTTCTACATTTAGCTTAAACAGCTGCATCATGGTCTCTCGTAATATAAGAATAACTTTCGTGGGTAATCATTGTAGTAAAATCTTTTATTAAACTATAATCGACTACCAAGCTACGAAATATTTAATCGAAGACGAGAAGTGATTTAATAATTAGCTTTTTAAAAAACTAAAATTACTTCAATACTGTTTTTCTCTTTCCTTAGGTGTAATATTCTGAAATATCAGCCTAGGTTTAAATTTAAATTTAATTCAAAAACTTTAAAAACCATAATCATCCACGTGTGCTTACTAAGAAGACCGATGAAATAGGTGAGAAATTAGAACTGCATAAGAATCGAATTACGAAGGATTCACGGAAGAAGAATGTGTGCATGCAGACCTAAATGCAGTTTTCCTAGGAGGGTGTCACGAATGAATGGTAATGGACACTATCTCTATTACCTAGTATAACGAAATTTAGCACAATAATTTACATCTCTCATAGGTAATGCCGTTATTTTGCGAGGTTAAACAAACCCATTCCTTTCTATTACCGACTAAACTGATCCCGTTTTTTCCAGTGTCGCTGCATGACCTTTTGCCGGGCTGCGGAACTAAATAAAACAATACGCTCTGTATCTTAGCGACCGTAGAGGTTAGGAATAAACTATAGCGAATCCTTCAAACTTAAATCAATCCGACATGTTACCTACCTGCACAAAAATAGGTCTAAACAAGGAGTTTTCGATAACAACGCACAAAGACAACCTACTTTTATATTGATTATGATATTTCCTAACGTCTATAATTGGTTTTAACTTTTATGAATCGTGCTTTTATGGTACAGGTAGGGAAAAAAAGCGGACCTATTAAAGTATCTGTTGCCGATATGAGCCACTACGCATGCCTAGTACCCGCTAGGTAAGCTCGTATCGGCAACTTAGATATTTTAGTAGGTCCGCTTTTTCCCCCCTACCTGTACATCAAAAACAAGATAGCAACGGAGAAGCCCTTTTGATAAAATTTTAATTAAATTATTTCAGTCAAAAGATTTATTAAAAAGCAACTGCATATAAATTCTGCATACTCTAGTTGAAAAATTCTTTGATCGAGACCTCATTCATATATATTGATACCATAGTTTTCCCTTGGAGAAGGAAAGTAGAAGGACAGTAGAGACGTTGGTAACGTTTGTAAAAAAATAATGTTCTTCTGTTGTGATTTAATATTTTAATAACTAAGGTATATGTGCTTACTTAAAGTAGGCCTATAATATAACTGAGGTACTTTATACATTCCATGTATTCAAAGTATATATCAACAGGTAATTTGAATAGCCTATAGAGCAAGCCAAACTTTGAGCACTATATTATAATGCAATTGTACTACTTAGGCCTGTGTTAAATACAATAACTAAAACCAAACCAAACATTTAACACACTATCAACTTGAATCCGACCTAAACCCAAGATTTTCTCTCTACATAAGCTCCACTGAATCCTAAATCGAAGATAAATTTCCAATTTCTTAGATTAAAGGTTAATGCATGGAAATAGAACAAAACTGGGAACACGAGTTTGCAAAATTAAATACAGGGACGTAGTTATAAATCAGTAGTATTTTAACAACACAAATTTAAGAACATGAATTAATTTAGTAGATGCAGATTGTTCTAATGATCTTCAATAGAGATAGGATTTCCACATCTCTGAATACTTAGAATAATAATTATATTGTATTTCGTCAACATAGGCCTATTTGAATAATAACCTTTTGACTTATCCTGTAAGAATTGTTGGATAATTTGGTCCAAAAGGCAATTTCAAATATTGAAGCAGCACATTTATAAATACACATAGACTGTAGGCCTATACTGTTTACGTTATATAGGCTAAAAAAATATAATTCATGTGAATGATACTGCTTTTGCCAAATCAATAGTTTAACCAATGCCTAACATGTGGAATCATATTTGGATTACCGGGCTCTTCCCCATTTAAGCAAAAGAATAATGCCTGACTGGAATTTATATTGGCTTACTACCTGTAAATTTATGTTATTTTTAATGTTTGTGATGTCTCAAGAGGAGGTTCTGAAGAGTGCTTATCACTCTCCCGGAAGTCCCTATATGCCGTGTCTGCACTACACAAACACACACACACACACGTATATAAATAAAAATAACTTATATTAACTTATATATATATATGCCTATACACACATGAGTGTGGTAATGACAGACGATCCATAGGCTACATTTGTATCCTTCCACCGATATTGACTTGTTAGTCCTATGAAGGGAGGACAAAACAGAAAAAATAGAATGATTAAAATGAAGAAGGTTTGAGTTTCACAAAGGTAGTTGCTAGAACAGACTAATAGAACGAAATTTAGCCAATGACGACATTAAATCTAAAAATACTCTGTCAATTTTTTTAACAATATTTTTAAAATACTGGCGAACTTTTTTTCACTAGTCTACAAGGGCAAACGAATAACTGAGATTGTCTCGTAGCAATTGTTTCAATTTTTTTACGTTTTAATGATCGGAACGAAAAATGTTTAAATTTTCGTTTCAAGAAAAAATTCAAATTTTTATTATTTTAACAAAAATCAACGCAAATATAAGATAGGCCTACTGCCATTATATTCTCCATAAAATTTCATACAGAAACGCATGTCTCTATTTCACTTTGATCACATTCTGAAAATAAACAAGTCTGGCAACAGCGCTTGATTCTCCCATATGAACAGCATGGACCATAAGAGCCCAACGTGCCTTCACGATGTGAAAACCAGTATAGAAACAAACTTTATGGCGACTATTACTGAATTAGTGAAGTAATATTATGTATTAATATGATTGAACTACAGCAAGTTGTACAAAATAATCCTCCAGCATAGCTGACAAACTTCAGTAAGAGGTTATGAGTGCACCTTATCATGACGGCCCGAGCGAGAGAGACTGCTGTGAGTATCAGTCCATGTCTCCCATTGCCTTACATACAGACCGCGGCATCTAATGATGATAAATATAATTCACATTTAATCCTACATCAATTTACAATAAAATGAATGCAGTAAATGTACTGTACATGTACAATAATTGCAGTTTCTGCAAAATTTCATTACAATCTGGCTGGTCTAACAGCGGAGCAGTCTACTTCTCTCGTTACAGGGAAAGCCGGCCTAGCCATTTTGTACTCAACTAACCTCTCGTGTCGTCATAAGTTATCAATTCAATATTCATACCTTTTCTGCAGAAATCCTGAGTTGCTAGAAGGAAAGCACATGTCCCCATAGTTTCTCTTAAAGTATACGACACATACAAGCCATATAACACAACAATTGTACACTAATTAGCAATAATTTACTGATCACTTGCACTTCGAGTCAAGCACAGCCGATAGCATACCGGAACTGGTCGCGTTTTGTTTTTTCAACGTGATCGATGGGGTCTACATCAGAATGAACAGAAGACGATCTAAGCGCTGTGGCCGGGAGTTATAGGGCGATTCAAAAGCAGTATCACTGTAATGGTTTGCAGCTGGGCAGCCCTGAATGGTGTGAGAAACTTCCTCATGCCACATGTTTTCAATAAGGTATACAAGGAGATATCGACTGGATGTCAACACACATTTCTTCGCTATCCAACACAACGAATAATCACTTCATTACCGTCTACTGTCTTTCGCGTTGTTCTTTCTTCCATGCATGGCAGTATTTGAAACCAATGTAAAAATGACGGATAGAAACTAACAAAATATGCAGTAGTATGTTATTTCTTTCACGTATTGTATTGGTGAGCAGAGTGGGTGAAGGTCTAACAACATTGGTATAGAAAATTAAATATCCTCCTAAATACCATAATGATATCAGAAAGAAATAAGTTATAATTAATTTATGAAATAAGAAGATATTTAATAGGCCTACTCTTGTTGATTTTTTCTGTACGTAAATTTTGCTAATTCCGGATGTAACCAAATATTAAGGAGTTATAGAGTCCTGACTATAATAATTGCTATGTTTGGAACCAGGAGAGGCAAGGCTTAATTAAATTAAAGGAGCGGTTTTTTTAATTTATTTTTTATTCTTTGTCTGTGATAACTTCTCAAAGTAGGGGGGGATTACAAAAATCTTTGAAATGTATTATTATTAGGGCAAGGCACTTAATGACCATAAAAACAGTGAAAAAATGCAAAATAAAAAATGTATTTATGACCTAAAAATAGGGGAAAATTACGAATATTTAAAAGAAATTATCAATAAATTTACCATTATTACTTATAATTAGTTTTTTAAAGTAATGAATTGCTAAAAACAATTTATGATAGTGTGTTATGTATGAATTTACAATATAAAACACACTTATTTTGTTACTAAAGAAGTAAGTAAATTTATAATACTTGAACACCCTTGGCGAAAAAGAAATTCTTTCTGAACTCGCATGCCCATCAAGTTGCCCCTAGCAAATATATGCCACTTAAAAAGAAAGAAAAAAATAATTCTTTATTGCTACAAGATAAACTGCTATGGTGTTTACAATAAACCTGAATTGAATTATACTATGAACATTTGGCGGAGATTCTCAAATAAAAACGATTGTCTGTTGTCAAAAAGTAACGATTGGTACACGGAAACATGACCTAAAAATGTCGAAAATGACCTAAAAATGCCGATAATAACCTAAAAATTGCAACAAAAAAACCTATCTTCTTGAAAATGACGAAAAATGCAAAATAAAGCAAAATAATGCAAAAACAATTTGCCCTTATTTAATCAATTATTTCATGATACACATTTATATATATATATATTCAAGCTATCTTTTAACCTTCATATAAAAAAGATGCAAAATCATCAAATGCCTTGCCCTAATTATTATGAATATTAAACACTTCTGTTATTCAAACCAACTCACGTGTTTTGTGAAAGTTTACACAACCAGTATTTTTCTTAACCCTACTTCAGGGCTTGAACTCTATGTATAACGAAGCCAAAGAATGGCTCATCAATCTGCCTGGTTAACCGTACACACTATTTCCATCTTTGTGTCAAACGCTGAGCGGGTTAACGGGGGAACATCTGCCTCACATACGGAAAACAAAGGTTAGGGCCTGCGCGTGACCAATGCATATTTAAGTATACTTTTGTTTGTAACCCAGATAGTAATCTCCCCGCCATTGCCGAGTTGGTATGCTGGGTGGTACGCTACCCCTAACTTGTGTCACCTGGAGATATGAAGGGGGTTAAACAAATGCGCTGCAGTAAAGGGGACTGCAGCAGTAAGACAATAGTTCTTGATAGCCATATTATTCTCTAAGCCAGTGATTGCCAACCCGGGGTTGGAAAACCCCACGTGTGACTTATGATGATTGAACCCTATATATCCCAATTTTCATGCCATGCCAATAAAATACAAACTTTTTTTTTAACTACATGTGAACTTTGCCTGCAATTTGACTCCTACGCCATAGATACCTTCATGAATTTTATGTAGACTCTAACTTACTTTTAAAATATAGTTTTCATGAATTTCTTGAGAATATGGTTCTAGTAATTTTCTTTTAAAGTTTGTGCAATGTGTTTTCATTTAATTTATTTTTATTTATACCATATCATAATCAAATTTGCCTATGAGTACAATATATTTCGACCCCATCGTTGAAACCTGAAAGCACTTAAACTTACTCTTCCAGAAATTTAGGAGTGGTGTGTAGAAAAATGATGTACAAGCCTGTTCGAAAAGCCTTCGTATAGTTGCAATTAAATCAGTAATTTATTTGTAAAATACACAGCAAATTATCACAATTCTGAATACAAGACTTCTTGTTAACGTTGTTTTTGGCCGTCCCCATGGCTGAATGATTAGACCGCTCGCTTTTACAACTGGCTCTAGGTCGATTTTCGGTGAATCCATGTGAAATCTGTGGTGGACAAAATGGCAGGTTTTCTCGAGGCGCTACTGTTTCGCTTGCTATTTATCATTCTACCGTTCCTCCATTCATCGTAATATGACCCTTTGGTTTCAATAGAGGAATTATTAACTTATTAATGTTGTTTTGAATACACTTCTATATTTATTTTAGTTTAGTATCAATACAACTGTAATCCACCGCTGTGGCGTAGGGGATACGTTCGTTCCTCTCACACAGCGGGACAGGGTTCGAAACCTAGGTGGGGTTTTCCTCGCCTTTGAGACAAATGTCGGGTAAATTTAGGCCCTTGTGGTCCCCGGATATCATCTGGCAGTCATTATTATCTTCATCCCATCCTCGGCTTGTTAGGAGTGAATGTGTGTGTGTGTGTGTGTGTGAATGGTGTGTTTCGTCCTATGCGTTCGTGTTGTCTCGGAGGTGGCCCCGGTATTGGGCTGATCACTCATCCGGGGAGGTCCTCCATGTCCTTGTCTGGTCAAAAAAAGTATGTATGTGATCCGTAGATAATCCCTCCCAACAGTCCGCGGCCCTGTAAGGCCCGGGCGGCGTGGGTCACTTAAATATTCCTAAAAGGGAGAGGTAAAACTAAGGTAAAGATAGAAGACAGATCGTTACTACTGTAGCCCTACCACCGTTGCAACCACTGCGAGAGAGAGAGAGAGAGAGAGAGAGAGAGAGAGAGAGAGGGAGAGAGGGTAATATCTGTACGTTTCTGCCCCCACGTATCTCTCACTGTTTAGGCCTTTATTATCTTCACATTACTTCCATACTGTTATGCAGAACAAAATGTTTGGTAATGGTCTAACATCCAGAATCTTCTTTAAAAGCAAGGCCTGGCGCCAATAACTCAAAAGAGTTAAAAGCTCTCCTAAAAATGTTTTCATGTGATATGGAATTTACCTTCTATCCTGCTATTAAAGTAAATGTCTGGATGGCGCGGCAGTATTGTTCTCTAGTTTAACGGCTGTTCTGGCCACAGAACCGTGGTTTCATCACTGTCTGGAGCCTGGTAGAACGGACAACCCTTCAGAAAGATTTGACAGTGACAACCTCTAGGGAGGCTGTGTCTTCTGTCTTCTGTTTTGTAAGTTGAAAGCTGTTTACAGGCTCAATGAAACGCAGATCAAATGTTTTGTACATAATTCTTGGTGAAACTTAAATAGTAGTAACCTATCTTACCTAATATCAAGACCTAAAAATTATGCTTAGGTATCGAGATATGAATATTGCTTTAATATAGTGCAATGTGAAAACAGTTGAGGTGAAAATGAATACTGTGAGTGCTCAAGTAGATTATTGTTATATTCGAACGATAAAGTGAAAGATTTAGGCAGATTTAATGATCTAATGACTTTTTGTAGGATATTACAGGCACAGCCCGCTTAAATCCTAAAAGGGAGAGTAAAACCTAGAAAGAAAGAAAGAAAGAATTATAGGCACAAACATATTTATGATTTTCTCCTAATAAAATTCATGTGAAGCAATGTAATTGGATTGGCTGAGGGTATTTGGAGACTTCCACATCGATGGCAGCGTGTGGTGAATTCTTCGGGAGACTAATTCGAAGAATTGTAGATGTAGGCACTAGATCATTATGGTTTATCTCTTTCGTAATGGAGTTTATGTTTTACCTGTAAATTAAGGGTGAAATAATCACACCTGTCTCACTTGAAATACCATCAAATCACATGCACAAAAGCCTCACACTAGTGGGAATCTATTTGAATCGGTGAGATGAAGAAGGGAAAAGTTCCACTTTTTTGGGGTTTTGAACTGAGATAGCCATTTTGTTCTTTACACGTAAACGCATCTTTTTGCATGAAAAAATAAAATATTCCTTTCATATTTTTGCTGTTATAGGCAGTGAAAGTTTTGGTCATACTCTTATTATTTTTAAGGTTTGTGAATTAATTATGATCATTTTTAGATTTTAAAGTACTCATTATTGTTAACACTCAGTTAAGTATATGTCGAGGTTGCCAATGAGTAAAAGATAGAAAAAAGCAATTACTCTTTTCTAAGCTATCAGTTTTTGACACTACCTACGGTTTTTTTACTGTCTTAACGTTTGTGAAGAGTGTTTATTTATCCTATATTTTGTTTTACTGTAATACAGTAATACTTTTAGACCAAAACAAATGCTTTTATTTAATTTTTCCTGCTTAAAACTGCAGTGAGATTGAAAAGGGAAAGATTCCACTAGTGATGAGCGAGACCAGTCTTGGTCTTGCAGTCTTGGTCTTGGTCTTGCAGAAAATGCAAGACCGAGACCAAGACCAAGACCGCATCAGCGTTAGCAAGACCAAGACCAAGACCGACCAAGCAAGACCGAGACCAAGACCAAGACCAACCCTGCAAGACTCTGGCAAGAACAAGACCAAGCTGCAAGACTCTTGCAGTCTTGGTACTTGAATTTTTTTTTTTATAAAGCTTCGTTGTGTATGCGGTGGAGGGCGAGCGGTCTAACCACTCAAACATGGGGCGGCCTATGACTGAGGATTTGAAACTTTAAACAGTATCCCCGTAACTTAAAACGCCTATTAACATGTTCAGTACCCTATTTCATTAACGATGACATCCTTTTTTACACCTAACATTGATATTCATAGCCTACTCTCACTTTTAGAATCTTTCCTGTCTACTTGAACAAAATATAACACAGCTATTCAGCTCATTCCATTCTCCTTGCAGAAAATTTCAAAATAAAGTGAAGTCTAAAAAAATCAGGTTATACACCCGGCATTCTTCATAATTATTCAATTAAACACAATTAAACCGTAGATTAATTAAAACAGGAACTTATTTGACGGGTATTTGCTAGTTATTACATTACAGTTACGTATCTGATTGTACTGTAGCTATACAGGCCTACATTTTGCTGATGATAGGTAGGACATCCACTGAAAATCTTTTTTACTACTACAATTTTGTTATTGACACAACAGTGGCGATGTTTTAGTTATTGCTGCTGATTTATATTAAGGATGCATGTGGAATGGGAAAAGATACTAAAAGTAGAAAATGGCTGGTCTAGAAATATTTGCTTGCATGAAGAATAGTTATGATTAATTATGACCCAATTAGTTGAAGGCCCGAAACTTGAAAGCAAGTAGAAAGTAATTTATGGGGGGTAGCGGAAATCTTTAAAGTGCAGAAATGATCTGTTCACAATGTGTTATAAATTAGAACTAGGGTATATGCAAAGAGAAATATTATTTATTGCAGCCTATGGTTTGGGTTTCGAATGGACATTGTGTGATTTCCTATAGTTTGCACAATTTCTAAAGCATCTGCTTCAATGCTGTTATGTTTTGTTACTATATTATACAGTTTTAAACATGTCAGATAGAACCTCTCTCCTATGCGGAAATCTTTAAAACATTTCATACACATCCTGTTCATTTTACTTCTTGTCTCCGCAGCCTTTCAATTTGAAATTTTACAATATAATATTCATAATTTTACACTCTCAAATAGTGTATAGTATCTCTTGGATTTTGAGTTTAAAGTTCTGCAATAGGATAACAGAGAATATTTAAATGAACACTCAAAGTTTACTGTTCTAGCCTATATCACCATGGACGTTTCGGCAAACAGCATGACGTCACATTACTGTTTACATGGTCAAAGGAACTAAAAGCAATTAGCTTTCGTTACTTTCGCAAGCAATAACACACATGTAATCGGTGTAACTTTAAATCATGTAAACGCCAATGATCACAGTAAGATGCGTAAAATAAAACTGCAAGACTCTTGCAACAAGACCAAGACCTAGTATGCAAGACCGAGACCAAGACCAAGACTACTGATGCAAGACCGAGACCAAGACCAAGACCAGGGTTACCTATGCAAGACCAAGACCAAGACTGAGAGTGCAATACCAAGACCAAGACCAAGACTTCCTTGGTCTTGGTCTTGGTCTTGCATTTGCTCATCACTAGATTCCACCAACTTTGAATAAATACACCAGCTTAATTAAGAACAAAATTAACAATTAAACAGGTGGATATGATAGATAAGGTTATAGGCTATAACTTTGCAATAGTGAGTTTGGCTATCAGAATTTTAGTTTATAAACTATAAAGTTTTTTCCAGTTTCCCTAATGTTTCGTCACCTGGAATATTTCCCTTCTTTATCTCACCGATTCATTTATAAAGATGAAAATGTTATGGAGTGCACATTTTGAGCAAAATAGTATAAACATTTTTATGAAATTTATTTTCTGGGAAAATCATAAGTTAACTGGCATTTCACTCCTGTAAACTAAATGACAAATTAAGTTATTAAATCAACGCCAAATAGCAAAATGTTGAGAAAACAACATTCCTCACTCTCGGATTTTCGACGCACATTTATTTGAGGGGATAAAAACTAAGGACGATCGGCCGAAACCTACAATTTCCGCTCTTAATACTTTCCGCCCATTCTGTATTCAGGTGTATTGTACATACAACAATTGCAGAAGTTGCTTAGAATAATGCTTCCTGTCTTATCCCGCAACTAGACATGGAAAACATTTATATCCTTCAGCTAAACTCTCGTATCATGAATCGTCATTCATTCAAACATACACGAACCTAAGAGATCGGCGAAGTGGTTGTTCATTAATGTTGACATGTCTATTACCTCTTCAGAAAACGACATTCATCTTGCAGGTGTCTTTCGAAAAAAAGGGGGTTAAAATATAAGAAGGAAGTAAATAAACTGTATGACCAGTGGCGGTTCATGGATAAAATTGAAGGTGCACTTAGGAGAGTAGAAAATTGATAGATATATAAGCTTTCATGAGCCACAGATTATTGTCTCTGTTGGACACTACATGAGAATATTACAGGAGAAAAATTCCTCCGACACTGGGACTTGAACCCAGGACCTTTGGCTATTCGCGCCAATGCTCTACCAACTGAGCTAAGCCGGAGTTCAATTCACAGCGCCGGAAGGACCCTCTCTCCTATGACTGACTGCCCTAATGGTCTACCTCACAGACAGACAAGTTATGTCATATGCAGTACTGTGAGGCACACTAATTATTAGGTTTGTTCGCAAAGCAAATCCATGACCGCTTGAGAATTTGTTGTACTGCGCATGTCCAGTCTGTAACTTACCCGTGATTTGCACTTTCCGAATGGTTACAAGAATTTGGAATCGATAGTTTCTGCGTTTAATCGATATGATATGCAAATAAAATATATATTTCCCTTTGACATGTTATAAATGCAATATACATCGACAATATAATCTATATTTCGGGAAACTTTTAATTATCTTCCATTATTCATACATATAAGTAGCCTATGTTTATAAATCTGGCGCAATGTTATAGGAGGGAGGAGTCAGGCGCGTGAAAATAGGTTACTGCGCATGTCTCTGATAACAATTCATGCTAGAGCCTGCAAACTTTTCTTATAGTACAGAAACTGTCCGTGAGAGCTTTGCGAACAGAAGATTGAAATCAGAATCACGGATTCTCGCTTTGCGAACGCGTGTGGAGAAAGAGCGCATGCGCGAACGATAAGTTCCTGGTTTCTGACTGCTTTGCGAACAAACCTAGTGATTTTTGTGACCGGGCTCCCACTGTTATTGTACAGTTGACATTCAAGATAGATATATAAGCTTTCATGAGCCACAGATTATTGTCTCTGTTGGACACTACATGAGAATATTATAGGAGAAAAATTCCTCCGACACTGGGACTTGAACCCAGGACCTTTGGCTATTCGCGCCAATGCTCTACCAACTGAGCTAAGCCGGAGTTCAATTCACAGCGCCGGAAGGAACCTCTCTCCTATGACTGACTGAGATTTTGACTGCGCAGAGCTTCGAAACTACGCATGTTTAAACTACAACATGGCGATCTTTGGAAATAACACTTAATGAGGTGGAACGATTGCAAAAGTACGTTCGCATTCCGTTAGAACTAGACATGTAAGTTGGTTTTTTATTTATTTTTTGTTTTGTCTTTTGTTTTTTTAATGTGCAGTTCAAATAACATCGATAGGCTTGTACACAATCAGTACTAGCTTTAGAAGACCAAATCATACTAGGCCTATTCCTTTTTTTTGTTGTTGTTTTGTTTTAATGTATAACATCAACATGTTCCATTACAATAGTAATACTACATGTTTTGGTGTAATCCTTATGTTGTTAATTAATACAATATTATATTTCAATATGGCTTAGTTTCTAGTTTTGTTCTACTTTATCTATAGTAATTTACAAATTGACAGATATCAGTCTCATACTTATTAGTTATGTACTACATCTACTATATCCCTATCTTAGTCCGTATATTTCCTTTGAAAGTATAGTAGTCAGTTGATTTACCCACAAAAGATCCGCCCATGCCCACTCACTACAGAAGTGAGGTCCAACTCTTTTTTCTTGTCTTGGTCAAAATATTAGTCCCTTAGAGATGTCGAGGTCAATTTGACTTATTATTGTTTATTATTGTTATTATTGTTGTTACTGTTGACGTTCATGTAACTTGCCGAAAAAGTTACTATGGATTTACTCAAATTCTTTTTGTACCGACCATATTCCCAACAAAAAATTATTTAAACACGAAATTAAGGACACAGGGACTGAGTTTTAGAATAACTCCATTTATTAGCCTATATCAGTTAGATGAATTTAACAATATTAAAAATATAAATAGGATTATATATTATTCCAAATTTTAGCATGATTGGGTTAATAGTAGGCTATAAGACTTGAAATTTTTTATAGTTTATTATACAATAAAATTTAAATGTTCCAGTTATATCAATATATATTATTTCACACATTTTGACTAATGAAGATTAACTTAACACAATACATTTGAACGCCGCATAATAGTAATTCCTTACTATTTATCTCATCTTTAAATGCAAATAAGTGAAGACTATCTCATCTTTAAATGCAAATAAGTAATAACTAATTAGGCTAGAGGGCGGATTTCCATGACATAATCATATTTTTCCCCTTTGCAATATTTCAGGTTTCCGACTAACTTAAACCCGATTCCAAGCATCCTGGTGAAAATGGAACGGCTTTTATTGTGCATATAACTGCATATTTAGGAAATTTTCAACTATTGTAGCATATTTAGTATGAATATGCATATTTAGGTCATATTTTTGGCATATTTGTGTGCATATTATAGAAATTTTGAAGTTTCATATCATATTTTGTAAATGTTGCATTATAATGACACTTTTTGAGAATTTACAGATATTTTAAATAATTTGCACTATATTTTAATAAAATGTACTGTTAACGAAACTTTCAAAAAATTTTACACAAGGTGTAAGTGGTAAAGTCATATTTTAAATTTTATTGGTCATATTTTAATGTTTTTTAGGTCATAAATGCATGCATATATCCTATTTTTTAGGTCATTGAAATCCGCCCCTACTAATAATCTTAGCAAAATTTATTGACCAAGTCCTGGAGAAGAAAACCATGCAGGCAACAGCCGCCACTGAATTTTAAGCATAACCCTGCGAAGACAACTACAACTATTCAAGACATTATTAAATAGAACTATAAAAATCTAAGGACAACTTAATATTCTGTCACAGGATGAACATGAATTCCAGAGTCCCATACATGTGTGGCATGCAACGAAGAAGACATTGTACTGTGTGATAATGGTAGAGGAAGGATTCTTTCTTCAAACAAGCCGCTTGCTAATTGGGTCACGTGTATCATGTTTTAATTGTCAGTGGAGTCTAGGGAAGCTAGGCTACAGGGGACAATGAGCTTTAACACACGTCAGATCAGTGGGGTGCGTCAAAAATAATAACAACACGTGAAAAAAAAAAACCCTTGTGTAACCATGTGAAGTAACTTGGCCGGATTTAAAATTCCACGCATGAAGGGGTGCAGCAGCGCGAATTGCTTTTCATGTAGGAATACTAATTAGAAAACTCTGTTTCCAAGATAATGCAGAGCTTGGTAAAAATCTCTTCGGATTTACTGCATCTGCTTGTTATCATTTATGTTATATAACGAGTCCTTTTGAAATTATCGATTAAATATCCACGACTTACATTTTTAATGACCATGTCAAAGTAAATTAACAAAAATTAAGCACTGTAAAACGTGGGAGGGGGGGAATTGAATTCCTTGTTGCGGATGATGGCAGGTAGAATTGAATTCCTTTCGTGACAACAAACGAATTCCTTACCATTCTTAATTTGGTTAGGCCTAATATAAAACCGAGATCTAGGTACATTTTACTTGAAATAACTTAAGCTTTATTAAATTGTAATAGATTTAAAAAAGACTAAAGAAAATACAACAAATTTCATTTCTTAAGCGATCATATTTTTTAACGATGAATATTACCTCACAAACCCTAAAGTTGAAATCGATCTCCGTATACCTTCGTGTTTGTCGCAAGGAATTTAAAAACTCTGAAAAAGTGAAAATAATTTGATTTAAATTATATTCAATGTACACTGATCCAGCTGGGAGAAGCCTACTTTCGTATTGGGTCCATAGAAACGAACAATCAATTCTGTATGCATTCTAATGATATTGTCTATTATTTTTCATATAGCGTAGATTTTAAATATACAGGAAGAAAGCAATAATGTCCATTTGTGTTGTACACCAGATAGAAAATACTATATGGTCGAAACCCTGAAGGATCCTGAAGTTCTAAGAAAAGCAGCGTTAACATTGAACCGTGCCCATCTATTAACAGCATCCCACGACATACCAACTCTGTCCCTCGCGTATGGCAGAAGGCACACTGTCTATTGATAAGATAAATTAATACAATTTTTGTCCCAAGTTAGTACGGCATTTTTCTTACTAAAACAATTTTCCCCATATTTTAATCGTCTATTACTTGATATGTAGGCTTAATGTCTGTACTTTTCCCCCCACAAAGCAGAGAAACTATTAAAGAATATTTTTTTTGCGTTATTTCAATAAAGTTACAGTTTTATGAATAGCTATTGGTGCTAATTTAAGACGTAAGCATAGGGACAATTATTGAACTCCCAGTTCTCATAGATAAATTAGCTAGATATTTAAAAAGTACTCGATACTTATCTACAAAAACGACTACAAGCCATAAGGTTAAGTGGTTCAGTAATAATCTTTTAATATAACTTGGTGGTTAGTAATAAGTGACGATTTGGAAGGCCTATGTCACAAAGAAGTTTGCTCCTAAATAGCCTATACAAGTATAATGTAAAAATGACATGATATATAATTTGTTTTTACATTTTACTCGAAGAAAATAACAAAAATAGGCTATTATATTTAACCTTTACAGGAAAGAGAGAAAGAAAAGAAAGAAGGGAACAAAAGATGGTGAGTAATTAAGTACGTAAGTAGGCTAAGTAAGAAATAAATAAATAAAGGGGGAAAGAAAGAACTATATAAAAGCAAAGAACCAGCAAGAAAGCAAGAAACAAAAAAGGAAGAAAGAAAGGAGGGGACACGAAGGATGAAAAATAAAACAATGGACAGAAGGAACAAAAAGAAAATAGAAGGTAAAGAAAAATAAAAAAAGGAAATCCAAGAAAATTTAAGTAAAAATAAATAAATAAAGAATGATAAGAGAGAAAGAAAGAGAAGAGAAAGAAAGAAAAAAATTATTGTACGAAGGAAACATTAGAAAGTTTAAAATACGAATGACCGAACGATACAAAAGGTTCAAAAGCAATAAAAAGTAAGGAAGAAAATTAACTGAAGTAAATAATACAGTTAAATAAAGTAACAAAGAAAGAAAGAAGTAGAAGAAAAGAGATAAAATGAGATGAGAAAGAAGCACAGAAATTTAAGTAAAATAAAAGATTTATGTAGTTGGAGTATGCTGTGAGTGTGCTGGAGGTTTGTTAGTGTAGAGGGGAAAAAATACTATTTTTAGGACGGAGAAAGTTGTGGACGTAAATCAGCTGGACTTGTCATCTTCGGGATGACATAGGAGGACACTCGGACGGTCCCGATTATCACGTCCTGTCTCCACACGTAGTGGGAGAGAAGGAATCTACTGTAAGCTTTCCACCATTGTGCTACAAACGGAGTACGAATTTCCCTGGAGGCCGGATTATTTGCTGCCTCTTACGAAGATACAACTTGTCCGCCTATGTAAATGTGCCCTATTACAACCGTTCATTATGACTTCACTCTGCAGCTTAAATCCTACTTCTCAAATAAAATTTCTTATTTTACTTCAGTAATATTTTCTGTCAGGAGTAGAAAGAAATCTGCTGGAGTTTTAAAACACTCTTAAATAAGCCTTTGATATTTATATACCTTAATGAACCACAGATTGTCTCTCCTATAATGTTCTCAAGTCCTTGTTAATTAAAATTGTACATTGTTTCCATTAAGTTGTATAAAATGTGAATTATCTTGTAATTTAATTTCAATACATACCGTCCATTTCAAAAGTTAGATATCAAGAAGTGAAATAGTTATTGCTTGCGAGGACAGAAAAAAAGGAAAAACTGTTTAAAGAATTCGTGAACAAAATAATGAATAAAATGAGTATATTGTTGTACCAATGTTATGTAAGCAATTATATTGCCGGTAAATTGTTTTGTTGTCTACTGTTTCCATTAGGCTCTATAAAATATGAGTTTCTTGTAAATTATGACAGTTCCTAGTTCGATCCCCTATGAAATCATTGAGCCTCTTCAGTTGGTCTAATTTTGCATCCTATGGTCCTGGTGTCGACACAGCCACTAGCAGAAATGAGCACCATAAGCAATCCTGGTGGGGAAACTAGACGGTGCGTTACAAGGTTACAAGGTTCATTTTTTTCTACATGGGTAACTACTGTTGGGAGCTGACAAGATGATCCGTGATTTGGTGGTGGCATGAAGGGGGAAGACGGTGTTGTGCTATAGCTGCACGTGTAGGGGAGCGCTGCTATTGGCTGCAGATAAGAGCTCTATAGTCAGGCCAGGGATCATCTCGTCAGCTCCCAACTGTAGAAGTGAACTTCTGGTGTGTGTATAGGCCTGGAGACTATACCCTATAGAGCTTTGTATGTATCTAGATAATTTCTCTATCCTCTCTCTTCGCCCTCTTCTTTTCTTCTCTCTGTTGCTACTTCTTTCTGTCCCTCTTCTTTCTTCTCTAACTTTGTCCCTAATTCTCTCTCTCTCTCTCTCTCTCTCTGATTATCCCCTTTCTTCGATGTTTACCATGAATCTGAAATATTTCTTTCTTTGTTTCAGGTGAGTTTTTAAACAGTGATATCATTCAGTCAGCATGTAAGTAGCCTAATCCAATGTTAATTAAACTCATTACCTCTTCAAATAAATTGATAGCAAACTGCATAATAAATTCAATTTATAAACCAATCCCCTTTAGTCGACATAATCACATAGTAATTTTTTGTCTAACGGTCTACAGCAGAGATCACTTTATTACTTGTATTCAATTTAACCACTAAAAAAAATCAAGGTTTTCTCTTATGTATTTTCAAGTAAGCAATAATTTTGCAAGATTACTGGCAAAGATTTTTGCACAATATATATGTAAGGGATAAATCTACAAAAATAATGCAAGATTTTCCTCAACCCATCACATAGGTATCATGTATATTTTAAGCATATTTAATTACAGGTGGTATCTTAAATATAAAATTATTTCAAACTTGCTTGAGTTCAGTGTAAGCATTAAAGCTGAATCAGCTTGGTGTAATTATTTCTCTTCATTAAACGCTGTTAAATTTTAGCTTAATTGAACGCTGTCTCAACTTACAACGGCGGTGGTCTTGGGTCAGTGTTCTTGTAGCAATGTTTCATCTGTGATGTTCTATCTAGCTTTAAAAAAAACAGTCATTTATAGCTCATTTAATTAATCTTCTTTTTCGGTAAAAATTAACACTCTATTCTTAAATATCAAAATTGATAAATCTGCGGGAGCAATGCACTACAAGGCCTACTGTAAAATATTTTCAAGACTTCTTTATATATTTCATCCATGACCGAACCGTCAACCATAATTCATATTTGATTGCCAATAAACAATTCTCTCAAGGTATTTGTTTTTGTTCTTCAATTTTATGCGCTGTGATATATTTCTTCCATAAAACAACCGGCACACTGAACGAAAAGTAGACGATTACTGCCAAGGTCAGATTTATTTCCAAGATATAAAGCTCCTCATGTTCCATGAGATCACGTCTTCGAGTACCAGACTGTTTCTAAAAGCCGATCACAATCAATAAGCTATTTTCTTGCTGCCCTCATTTAGAAGAAGCAAAATAAATGTCGAAGTGGAACAGATATAGCTTATATGAAGAAGGAAATATAGAATAAAGGCAAGTAGAAAATAAAATGTTCATTTGTGGAACATACAAAGTGCGATAGGTCATTCTACTTCAAGGTATCTAGAGCTTTTTTTCTTCTCTTTTCTACTCCAAGCTCATCCATTGTCTCATCTTCTCTTCATTTCTCGCTCATTTCTTTCTTTCTTTCTTTCTTTCTTTCTTTCTTTCTTTCTTTCTTTATTTCTTCCTTTCTATCTTTCCCTTCTATTTGAAGAAATAGGGTTACGTTTTCTTCTCTTCTTTTATATTCCCTCGTCTACTTGTCTTCTACCTTTCTTTAATTTTCTCTTAATTTTTTTCATTCCTTCCAACATGAGTCGTCGAAGGTTTTCGTTTTATATCAGCCTTCTCTTTATTTGCCATTGCTTTAAATATATGCTATTGCAAAACATAATTAGTAAACAATACTAGTCTCTTGCAATTAAGACTTGTAAAATGTGTTGTATCGATCTATCATAATTATTCATTGTCAGCTGTCCCGGGTTAAAATCCCGAGGCAGGAGGACGTGTCATTCGTGGTGGACGAAGCCGTGACTTTTGGGTTTTTTCTCTGGGATCCTCCCGTTTCCCCCTTTCATTCAATCCACCAACACTCTCCACTTCAACTTCCTTTCCCCCCTCATTATCATTCCGTTCCCCTTTACTGGTTTTTGGGACAGCTCTTTCTGCAGACTCTGCTACGGGCCTCCCCCGCCCTGCCCCGTTGCTTGTGGTCCGAGAGTTGCGGGTGGTGTCCGTGCCTCTGGGGCTCCTGATTAGAGGGACCCTGGGTATGTGGCGGACGTGAGGGTGTGCCGCAACTCTGTGGCTCTTGTGAGGGGGGACCCAGGGGATGCGGTGCAGGTGGAATGGTACTTGGTACTTGGGTGATGGGGAGCTCCGTGGGGGCTTTTGGTGGAGTCTGTTGACAGGAGGGCCTTAGGGCATGCACATCATTCCATCTCCTAGGGGTGTACAATGTGGCCTACGTGCGCGAGTCCTTACTGACCAGCCCCTGAGCCGATAAGATAACATCATATTCATTCAAGTATTACGTTATCTTGCTATCTCGTTACTTCTTTTACTTACCAGTTTTAGTGTTTAAATGGATATATGTATTATGTTCTCATCCTTCTTTAATTAACGTGTCTCTTAGCCTAGTTACAAAACTTATTTGAATTCTCTCTTATTCTTTCTCCCTTTCCAACTTTTCAGATCAGATTCGACACTAAGATAGTAAAGATCTAATATTTGTTTATTCTGTTTAGTTATAGACTTATATTTTACTGACAAATTAAATAATTTGCATTGCTTCAGAAAATGTTATACGCCTTTTACTAATTAATATTCCTCTCAGTTTAATAATTCTCTCTGTATCGTACAGTAAAGTGACTTAAACCTAGTTAAGTGAAACAGAAGTACCAACTTCTATTAGGAAAAAAATAATTGTTATTACTATCAATACTATTGTTCTTATTATTACCTTCTATGTTTTTATTTACTGTATAGGCCTACTCTTGTTTTCCTAATTCTATAAACATTCGTTATCTTTGATTATTATTATTTACTTCTTTGTACAACAGTACTTGAGGTAGCCTATACCGATTAATTGTAATTAGCTTCGTTCCTTTCACTGATAATGTGGATGATTCTCACACGTCAGCACTTTTAGGTAGATTTTCGAAGAAAAATCTACCTATTGCAATGGATACCACTTTATGATTTTCGAAAAATTCTTTCATATCTTTACGTTTCATGCTCCCCTAAGTACGAAACCACCGCCCGTTCAAAAAAAAAAAAATTGTGATATTTATATATATATATTTATATCTTTACACTATAGCGGCCGTAATTTTGGAGATATTTGAACCAAATTTTATTATGTTATTTCTAGGCCCAAGAGTTCGGACAAGTTCGTTAGTGGGCAAAATTGGCCCAAGGGGGTGGTCGGGGGAGGGGGTTGAAATTTTTAAAAATGTATATCTCGGCCCCTATGAAGTATAGAGGGAAACTTTGTTTGAATAAATTAGAGTACTCCCTATGGAGTTCACAGTGACACCAACGATTCGGGGGTTCGAGTGAGGGTGGGGGTGGGGGATGAAAATTCGAAACTTTTGAAACCACGTCTTGTGGGGTATCGTTGAAAAGCTCTTGATGAGTACTCTACAAATCAATAAATAGTTTCTTGATAGCTCTCATATGACGCGAGATTTTAATGTTTGAAAATAATAACACTTGAAAGAATTATTATAATATCATAATTTTGTCTTGTTTAGCGGCTTTGCTAATTTTATTCATTGCTGATCTTGCGCACGGCCTCCCAGAATATTATATCCTATTATTGTTGTCAAAACAATTGATTGTAGGCTCTTCCTCTTTACTGCAGGTTTGCCATGCCAAGGCTAAAGAAGAAGAGTGCTATGCAGCGACAATAAATTAAACCAAAAGCACTTCGAAATCTACCTCCGCCTGTAGGCCTGCCTAAAGGGATTTTTTTATTCTTTATTTATTTTTTAACTTTACTTTTTGACATAATCAGCATAACCCACAACAGATTATATTCACCTCAGCATTTCATTACAAGTTTAATTACTTCGGAATTAGATACAAGTTCGTATTATTTGCCATTTTTGAAGTCAGATTTCTTATTAGGCACACCTACTAAATCTTAGTGTGCTTTTTCCATTTGCGCTGGAGCAGTAAATTTACTCGCACCTCGCAGAATCGGGGAGCAAAGGCCTGTGACCCAAGTGCTGTCTTTTACAGCCCACCCCATTTAGTTTTTCGTTAACCTCTGCTCCCTGGTCTAAGCTGTTACCTCAATTTCTTAGCCGCATGGCAGAGATAAGGGGGAAGAAGGTGTGTAGAGAGAAGGGAGGAAACACATCGAAATAAGTCTAGGAGACCACAATAATAATATAAAGCATGAAACCCATGAGCAGCAAGTGGTTTCTAGCTTGGAAAAAGTTCGCCACCACAACCTCGGTAAGAAAGATAGACCGACGGGAGAAAGAATGAGATGGGATAAATGTGTTATATTATAGCCTTATGGGAAGTTTGCGGTGGTCTTGATATTATTGTTGTTGACTTCCTTCACTTTTATCTCTCCTCATCTGTCTCTTTCTAATATCCAACTAGCTTTGCTAGCTTTCTCTTTCTCCTTTTTCCATTACCCGCACTTAAAGCACAACCCATTGTCATTCTATAAAGACCGTAGATCCAAACACATAGAGGTACAGCTTGTGTGACACATAGACAGTAGAGTTTGCGCTGAATAAAACACATATAAACCAATTTTTTTTTCCTGTCATAGTTAAGTGTTTGGTCGAAAGCTCTGAAGACTTGAAGAAACGTAATTATAAAAATGAGCTTACTAGTTTTATTATTTCTACTATGATTATTGATATGGAGTCAGTATACGTAGGGGTAAAAATGGGTCATTTAACTATCGACACGTTTAATCGGTGATATATTTCATATACAGTGGCTAAAACAATTCTGTAAAACTATAAAACCTTTTATCACTGAAGCTGACGGAGCCTTTTTCCGATGTGCTTACAAAGTGATGGAAAAATTACATTGCATAAATCAATATGTAGGAAATATGTGTGCGAAAGGCAGTAGATAGAAATAAAATGCGTAGATATGATGTAATGTCACCTATTAGTGGTTACTTATGTTAAAAACTTTAAATAGGCCTAATACATTTTTGTGAGAAGCTCAATTGATCGTTTCCTAACTCTGATTGCACTCTTGTATTTAATACGACATTACTACGGTAGGTTTACCTACTAAGTCCACCGCTGTGGCGCAAGATATGCGTTCACTCCCCTCATGCAACGGGCCCGGATTCGATTCCTGGTATGGATAAGTTACATAGGTAGGAGGAGGGAAGTTCCGGGATTTTTTTTTACTTCTGTGAGACGAAGGTAGGGTAACTTAAAACCCTTGTTGTCCCTGGATATCACCTGAGCATCATTATTATATTCATCTAATCACGCCTTGTTCAGAGTGAGTGTGTGAGTCACTGGTATGTCTCGTCCTGTAGGTATAGGATGCAAAGATTATCCCTCTCCCGACAGGTCGCGGTTCTGTAATAACCGGGCGGCGTGGGCCGCATAAACGTCCCAACAACGGGAGAGGTTAACTAAGAAAAATAGAAAAGGCTACCTTTTATCCGCCTTTAAATTATTAATTAAAAATCTTGTTATTTTGAAGGATATATGTAAGCCTAATACAGTGTGCAATATAAGATTTTACAATTTTATTGCTGAGTTCCCTGAATATTTAAATTACAATCATAAGCATTTTAAGATAAAAAAACTATTATATAATATTAACAGCACAATTTTAATTTTTTTGGTCTTTCAATGTTTTCAATCCAATTTATTCTATTTTTTGTTGTTGTAAATGCTATTTTAAGCCACTGGTTAGTGCTGAAAAATTATTTTTATATAGGCCTACATTGTACTCATAAATTTAGGATTTTTCGTTTGTAGCTGCGTATTAATATGTAATTATATTTATATTAATCTACTATACCCCTAAACACGATCTTTGCTCATATAGGGGTATGTTTGGTTTTATTTGTTTTTACTTGTATGAAATGTGTAATAGTAATAATGTAAGTAATTAATGTTAATAAAATTTATTTATTTTATATATTTATTTACTCTTTTAAATTAATACAGAAAGAGTTACATAAGTTACCCCAAAGGAGCAAAGCTCGTGTTTGGGGTTATGTTTAATATGTTTAATAAGTTTATTAATCTTGTAGATTTACTACCCAAATTAAGCTTTTACACAAGTAACTTGTACACATGTAACTTCTCCAATTATGAAAAAAAAACTGTAAACATTAAAGCAGCTAATATTCTGTTACCAGATGAAATCCTATCAAAATGCTGGCAGTAATGATTATATCTTCATTTAATCCTCAGCTATGGCAGCTGATATTAATGTAAAATATAAATGACAATGTGCTACTAAACTTATAATGCGATATTCCTTTAACACATAGACCCCATTGTATATGAGCTTCCTGCCTGACATATTGGATTTCTTTTTTCGGACAGAGATATAAACATCGGTGGTTTTGTCGCCTGCTGAAGTGTTGGTCAAACTTCCTTTCAACTCGGGTACACGAGTAATAAGGCGAACATGAGCATTTCTCCTTCTGCACAATGTGAAATACACGGACGAACTTGTCTGTGTGTGTTTTGAATTATAAGGTAAAGGTAGACCTTCCCCATCCACTTTGGAGAGCAACGTATACGCCATAAGAATAGTAAAACTTGTATTGGAGAGGAAAATATTCCATTCTTTGACCGAGTTTCACACTGAGGAGTAGAAAATGTCCCCTTGGGCAAGGGAAGGACAAGAAAAGAAACGTGCACAGTGCCGAAGAAAAAAATAGAAAGACAAGTCAAATAACTTTTTTCTACGTAAAGTTGGGTATAGTTTTGTTCCCTATTCAAGAAGATAAAAAATGAAAAGAAGGGAAAATACACTGGGGCGTGCTTGGTATCTGATTCAGACCACCTATTCAACTCCACCCCCACATTTAGAACTTTAGAGGCTAGTGGTTTTCTTTATTTGAAATTACTCGAAAGGGAGGTAACGGGATCGGCTTTGGTCCTTTCTGAAGTATTCATTTCATTATTCAAGCTGCACGAGAGTTTATTTTGTCAACCGTAAGTATCGGGCACAATGTTCTTGTATAAAATTGGTTTAAAACTGAATGACACGTTATAAAATTTTCTTGGAGTATTAATGGTAAACTTCGTTGAACTGTAAATGTAAATACTTTTATTTAAGGTTTAACCAACGACAACTTTAAATTACGACTCTTGTGAAAATAATGTTTTTGCAAATTCTAATATACATTAGGCTATAATTATGCCAATTTATTAAGATAGCCTATACCATATTATAGACCTGCTGACTCAATTTCTTTTCAAATAGATCCAATGAGAACGCAGAGCTACGGTTGGTTTCTACTAAACAGAAAGCAAATCAAGCTATTTCCAGCGGAAATAGACCTACTACCAAAATTAATAAAATAATATCTCTTTGTACTTTCACTTTTTTAAAGTAATAATATAGTACAACGAGGCCTAAAGCAAATTGTACAAACAGTATGTCATAATAACAGTAGGCCTATATCTTCACACTGTGTGTTCATCTTTAGAAAAAATCCATAATCCACAAAGAAAACGAGACCTAGAAATTTACTGACTCAATTTCTTTTCAACTAGAAAATAGACTGATCGTTGCAGTGATACGGCAACTAGAAGTACATAATATGTAGGCCTAGACCTACTACTGGGCCCGGTTTTGAAGGTTTTAACCTATTCTTTCCCAGCTTCCTAATTAGAACATTTTTACATATTTTTCCGTTTCATGCCCCATATATGAATCTTATAGAACCTAAAAAGGGCTAAATCAGATTGAAGGACCTAAAAGGGGCTAAGGAGAACTTTTGCTGGAAAACGATTTTTAAGTAGATTTTCCATTTAATGCAAAGGTAAATAAATATGCGAATTTGTGCATTTTAAGAAAATACATAATAAGAATAAATTTATACAACCCACTGAAATAAACAATTTGTCGCTTGTCTTTGTAAATCGAAAATGTACCACCTCGCCGTCGCAGGAAATAAAACTTAAGCCGTCTGCAATACTTTGAAATCTGCAACTAATCCATTGTCGTTTCAACTTTAAAATAACAAGTTGAGACCAACGACAGAGAAGTATAATAAAGGATCAAATTCGTGACACTCGAGTCTACTTATTTTTTGTAGATCGAATGAGAATTGAGTCACTATATCATTAAAGGGTAACTATCTCAATTGTTTATGCTATTTTTCGAGTGCCGATATAAGGAATAGTTACTTGTTTATTTTGTAAAAATATTGTCAAAATTATAGGCTAATACAATATTCGGTGTTATTATTAGTGTTCATTATTAGTGTAGGTTTTATTAAGACGGCTAAAATAGTTTGTTTAAAAACCTAAAAAGGGCTATTCCACGAAAATTAAAGGCTAAAATAGGTTTTATAAAAGTCTACTAATCCGGTGCTTACCTATTACATACATGGTCGTTCAACTCTGGTGTAAACAACTTTAATGTTTGGCAGAATTTCTGTTCACAGCATCTGCGGTTTCCGTGAATTCCTAGAGAACGTTTTTGTAATTTCTTCACTGAGTTGCGGTTATTTCAATGAGGGAAATCAAACGATCGGACTGAGACAAGTCAGAAAACAAGTTTAATTTACAACAGGGTAATACACTTTCGAAAGCAGCTAGAATAGGTACCTGGGTTATTTACAACTACCCCCCAGTAGGGCTATTTTGACTATTCTTCAAAACATTTTGCTAGAACCCACAAATTGTGTAGAGTCATAAATCTGCTTAGTTTATTTTGAGGACAACAAGTTTTGGTCTTATTTAGGGCGACCTATTTATTTTTTGTATTGTTTAGGTCTGACTCTGCCTCGAAATCTTCCCCTGCGATTATCTTCCATTTTGTCACACCCCGCACTGACAGGGCATCGTCGGGCATTTTCCCACGATTGCAAGAACAGTGACAGAGAAGAAAAAGACAAGGCCTACAATCCAAACAGTCCCCTTGTGTCAATGAAGAGGATAGAGAAAAAAAAACACCCGAGAAAAACGATGGGCATTTTCAATTTCCGGGAAGACGAAACGATTTTTTTAGTTCCACTTGAACTTGCCGATATTGTGCAGGGAATTGGAGAATACCGATTCCATACTTCTTTCTATGTGTCGGTATGGAGTTTATTTCTTGACCTTTTCTAAAATCGTTCTGTTTCTGTCATAGTATTCATAAGTTTTTATGACCCCAGTGCGATGTTGACATTACGTTTGAAACAAGTTGGCGAGATCAATAGACCACGGCTAGGCGTTATCCATAGGCTATTCGTGAAAAGAGTGCAAATTCAGTAGAGAATACTCACATACAAAATAGTGCATTAGACATGCTAAAATCGTTCGCTCTTGATCCACAATTTGGTATGATCCTATTTCTTACATTTAAATAGAGAATTTCATAAATTATTATAAAATCTATCCAATAATAAAATAAAACAAGCGTACAAACACACACATGATTACACCTAAGTTTGCAAAAGTCAAAATATAAAATTATTTTTCTATTAGACTAATCCAGTATAATAGTGTGACGAGTTGTACTTAATATAAAAAAAATATGAACCAAAGTAGATGTCTTTCACTATAAGCTTCGCCCTCTTTGCAAATCTGTGTAGGCCTAATGCTAATGATGTTTGTCTGTAGGCATTGTTCACCTTTCTGTTGAACCCTATAAATCCATAGCATAATATTAGTAAGTCAGAGTTTGTAGGCCTATTCTCTCTTGCCAGCTTCTGGCAAATGTATTCACATTTTCAGATGACAATTCACGATGCATCGAATTTTGCAGCCTAGGCCTACGTAGTGACATAACAAACCATTCACTGAAAACCAGCCCGATATTTAATTTCACGTTTTTAATAAAGGCTAAGCCTAGGCCTACTCGTTTGACTGACTCGTTCCTGTAACCCCTATAATCCAAATGGAGGTTTCATTACCTATACCAATTTTGTTACGCTTATTTTCCGAGAGAGAGCAGAGGGACAGGTGGTAAGCCCATCACCTCTCAACCACCCTCAGCAAACTAAGGTATTACTTGGACGTGAAAGGGCCGATAAATTTTGTCCAGAGACTCTAATTTGGGCTTCGTGCCCAGGATTTTTACGTCCTGAAAAATCCATCGACCGCGGCCGGGATTGATGTAGAGATGGGCACGCTTCCTCCAGACCACCGCGACCTACTCGTTTATGGGTATAGAATTATAGGCCTACTATGTAACTGGCAAAGAAATTATGGATTGCTATGAAAATTAATGGCCTACCTACCTTAAACGGATGTTTGTATTATCTTTCTTTTTTCAGAAATTGCGATGATGATTTTACCTATTCTGAATATTCAAGAGCAAGCAAAGTTGTTTTAAAAAATATGATTTTCTACAGTGGATTACATACAAATTTAAACAATCTTGAATTTTCTTGAATTGTACAAACTATTATTACACAAACATTATTCTGCTTACAGTAATTAATTAACCAAGGATCCAATCAGATCATGTAGGCCTAATTATCCCATACTTTGGTAATTTCTAACACATACAAAAACATAGAAAAATAATAATATAGGCATACTAAATCAAATAATAACGAAAAGGTTCTGGTACGTAGGCAAATTATTTAAAAATAACAAACTTTCCGGATATACAGGCACATTTCTCGTTGGAATAATAGAACTTAATTAACTTACAGTATTTGAAGTTATAAAGCAGCGGCATGAAATATGCGTAGGTTACTTATTTAATGTAATTTATTTTATATTTGCTAATCATTTGTGTATAATTTTATTTCAACATGTCCAGTATTAGGCCTACATGACGTAATTGATTGGAATCATGAATGTAAAATACGAATATGAAAGTAGACTAGCAGAAAACTACTCTAATACTAACTGAGCTTATAGGCTACCTGATTGGCCAATTTTAAAGTTTTCAGCTATTCTATTTTCCAAGAGAATTTAAAGTGGAATTGTCTGTTTGATATACGAAGCGTGTTTTTAAAGTAAGTACCGATAATTTGTTACAAATAACAGAAAATTATTTTCCAAATACTTTATTATCAATCATTACCTTACACCATACACTGCTTATCCACATAGTCACCGCCGTTATTCAGGCACTTGTAATGGAAATCAGTTTTGATGTGCCTTCTTCGTCAAAGAATAAGGCCCCCTGTGATGAAAGTCAAGTCTCCACTGCTTGTTTCACAATATCATCGTCGTTGAAATGTTTTCCACCAAGAATTTTTTCAGATGAAGAAATAGCTGTTTTCTTCCACAGCTAACAAATCGTCCGTGATTAGATGATTACAGACGGTCGTCCGCTCAGCAGCTCATCATGCACATTTATACGACCATCATTACACTGTCTAACCCACTTCCTCACCATTCCATCACTCATTACTGTTTCCCCATAAACCTTACACAATTGGTGATGAACAGGGTCCGGATTCTGACGACCTAAAATTGTTTGAAAAATGACCTATAAAATGACCCTAAATTTTAAAGAAACTGACTTAATAATTATAAAAAATGATCTAAAAACTGATATTTTATTTATAAAAAATTATTATTGTACACACAAAGTTATATATTAGTTTGTACATAATTGTAAAAACTTTAAATAACTGTAATGTTGTGAATGTTCTTTTCTCACGAAAATTTATACTGGCACTGAGGCACTGGCAGGTCAAAATTCGGCATTTCCTTTTGTAATTGGTAATTGAAATAAATGCCCTAAAATATAAAATTGCACAAAATGACAAAAAAATGACCTAATAAATATGCATTTCTATAATCTAGAGGCCAACAGAAATGAGTACCAGGAGCACTCCTGGGGGTAAAGGCGGCCGGTGCGTAAGGCTGCCAACCTTACCACCTTCATGTGCCGAATGTCTAAAAATCTGGGAGCCTCAACCTCCTGGAACCCTCTGGGCCTCCATGGCCTGTAATAGGGAACACTTTACTTTTATAATCTAGAGGCCATGGTTAGGATTTATCTACAAGTTGGCAATGTCTATGCAGTATCAATAAAAAGATGACATGTCATTAGTAGGGACCGGATTCTTAGGTTTTTACCTATTTTTTTCCTTACTTCCAAAACAAAAAGCGCTCATACACTTTTTCGAATCATGTCCATAGGATTCACCCACATTAATTCTGTGGCACCTAAAATTACCTAAATGGGGTATAAAAACCGAAATATACCTAAACGGGATATAAAACCTAAAATAACTAATTTAGGCTCCTTTTTTGTTTGTCAGTTGAGAAATCGATATTTTGTGGGAAGAGAATAATTTTTGTCGGGTAGAAATTAATACCACCAGCGTTTCCATCAACCCATTGTCGTCTAGTTTGGACAGTATCAAGAGAGGAAAAGAGTACCGGCGTATTCCTCTTAAAATATTCGTACGAACAACCATTGTTGCCGTGTATAAACAAGGATATAGATTTCTGTGTTTTAAAGCGCTTGTTTTTTGTTTGCATTTGGTACTGCCCTGTTATTCATACTGAGTGGTCACACTGTGAGTTTTAAGAAGACGTGTTAATTGTGCCGAAACAAATGAAATCGAATTTATTACGGCAGTGGATTGGTGACGATCTGTGAATTTCACTACAGATGGCAAAGTAATATTTTGTCAAGCCTGCCAAAAACACGCATTATTTACCTTTCTAGAAAAGGGGAAGTTTTCGTCCCTAGTTGATCTGTTGTGCGGTTAGCATGCGTAACAACCGAAAAAAGGAAAATAATCAGTTTCACGTTATCCACATCCCACCATACAGTATTTTACTCACTAAATTAGAAGCATCGGATTCGAATCTTGAGAAGGGTAGTGTCTAGATAGAGTAGGCCTATTAACTATTAACTAAGAGATAACAGGAAGAACTTCACAGTTGAGAATCTTGAAAGATAAAGTGATATACTGTAACCAGGAAATGTGAGGCAATCTTATTTTCACTGCTTCTTTTGATTGTTTATGCTTTCTTTCTTCAATTGTATAATATTGCCTTAAAGCAAATTTACACAAATTTAAGTCAATTTTGTTAAGTTAAACTTCACAAATACTATGTATTCAATCCTATGTAGCACATTCAAATTCATTAAACCAATTATTCTACACGAAAACGATATTTTGGACAAAAAATCTAAAAAAAAACTATTTCACCTAATGGAAAACCTAAAACAGTGTTTTCAAAAACCTAAAAATCCGGTCCCTAATCATTAGAATCCGGGCCCTGGTGATGAATCTTTGCTGGCGTAACACTTCTCGCATTCAAAAATGAATCACTGAGCTGACTTCAAAGTCGGCGGGTGGTTCAATTGTTTTGAACATTTTGAACTGCTCTAACAATACGAGAACACACTGCGTCAGGCTTCCTAATGAATGGAGGAAGTGATCGCACATACTCAAAATCGCGACTGCAACGCTTCAGCGGCAAAATATTTAAACGGTAGGCTTCTTACTTTAAAAACATCCTCGTATTTGGATCTGTTGCTTGCACATTAGATCAATTTATATTAAGTTTTATTGTACAGTATCAAAAACATCTTTTCCTAGGTCTGGCATACGAAATTTTAAATAAATGGAGTTCTCTTTGAGCATTCTTCTACGCAAACAAGCAAAAATAAATGCAAAACAGTTTGGTTTAGATGTATTTGTCAAGCATGTAGCCTACTCAAATTAGGTTTATAAAGGAATTCAAGAAAACTACTTATTCTATTTTTGGTAACTACTGTACGCCGATTTGGACATCGAGAGAGACGGAAAGCGAAGGTCCGATTTCAGGCTAAATAAATAGTCTAATATATTTTATTGTTTTTATAAGAAATGACAAACGCTTTTAAAACTGTAAAGGCCTATGATTAGAAGCAACTAGCAGAGCAAAAAGTGTTTTCCTTGGTACCTAATCCGATGAGTCGTCATGCTGAAGACCTCAAAAGGTGAAGTCCTATGCGTAATAAGACCAGAGTTGCATGCTTAATCAAATTCTAATTCTTAGTAGGCCTCGTTATTAATTATGATATGCTAAATTAAGGAATTCTAGTATACTAGGCCTAATATTTAATTTATACCATAAACACTTATGGACTTACGGAACAGTAGGCTAATGATGATGGAAAAAGTAAAATAATAGGTCTGTTTCTCAGATGAATATGATTGAAAAAAATGAAAGTTGAAAGCTGAAGCGCACACCCTTCCGGAAGGAAGTATGAAAAACATAGAAATCTATCAGTGAGAAAAAAATATAAAGTTACCATTCGATTTTCATTAATTTCACGCTAGACTATACAATACCAGCATATTTTTACTATTAATTGTCTTCAATTTTGTTTTGAAGGATCTTCGCCTCACTGTTCCACTTGCAGAGTATCAGTTTTATAAAATCTTTTCAGTACGAATTCTGGTAAAGAATTTAAATAAAAGAGAGTAATTCATGCAGAAACTTTCATATTCTCTCTCTTTAACATTCTAGTGCGATTCAGAGAAGCGAGCTGGGGAAAATAAACAGGTGCTCATTGAAGGGTGTTTGCTTCAGCAACCCAAGTTTTTAATCATGAATGATGCATTCACTTTTCTGCTCCTTCTGTGAATTGACAAATCTGCAGAAAGCATAGAATAAATAGGTCTGTATACAGTCGAATAAAGTACATGGCGTTTCCATTACATAAATTGGGGATATAGCCCATTTGATTATTCATTTCGTGCATAACTGACCAATTCATTTAGTCATCTTTCTTCTTTCTTTGTCGTAGTTTTACCTTCTTCTTTCTTTGTCGTAGTTTTACCTCTCCCTTTTAGGATTTAAGCGACCCAAGCCGCCCGGGCCTTACAGGGCCGCGACTCATTTAGTCATAATGATAAAAAATACTGTAAGCTAACAATGTTAAAATTGCTTTCGAAAGCAATCTTGGTTACCAAATCTAACCGGACCGAACACTAATTTGTTGGTTAACTCTAAACTCGATTAATATAAAACAGCTACAGTCTAGTCTAGTCGTACTTAGAACATAGGCCTAATAAGAACAGCATTAATGAACTTCGTCTTGACAAACGAGGAGCTGAGATAAGTTATAACTGCGCAAAATTCACCTTTAATATAAGTATTACATATTCCTAGGCCTAGACTTCTTAGGTTTAATCTAAGACTACTATCACAATGGGGTTACAAGGTGGATTTTTGGCATTTAAAACTTATACTAAGAACAGGCCAAAATCGTTAATACAAATCTATCGCGTAAATACAAATTTTAGATTTGATTCGTGATTGTAAAACGACAATATTTGACTTGAAACAGTAGTCTGACATTTTATCAATGGTAGTCAAATTCGCTAATATGCCACTTACAGAAAGTTTATCTGTCATTAAATAACATAACTATTACATAGCATTTGAAGGAGAACATCCGCGACTCTCCCTTAGTCAATGACTATATTTTTAACAGTGTCTTACATTGTGAAGGCTATAGGTTCATACTTTATTCTGACATTGTATAAATCTATTGTAGTTTTCTTAATAGCAAACTATAATATTATTTATCTTTTATGTTTTCCATATGACAAAGACTATGCATGAAAGGGGTGCCATGATTGCGCCAATTTGAAATGTTTTTGCGCTACAGTGTGCCTGCGCTACAATGCGATAGCGCCACAATGTTTGGTATTCACAAACCACTCGAAATTTGATAAAGGGGAGTTAGGTCGATACTAGTACTGCAAGTAAGGTCAGTGTCAAATGACAGGCGCTTGGCGATGGGCCTACTATTTATATCTTATATCACCAAGTTCGATACAGTTTCGCTAGTGGCCTACTGTGTACCGATGGAAGTTGTGGGGCAAGGGTCTAATAGAGGTAGTGACTACCTTGTGAAAGACAGTTATAAGTTTCGGAAAGCATATGTATAAGTTAAATAGACGGCAGGTCCGCCACCATGGGTGAGTTGGCAGCGGCACGGGTTCGATTCCCGGCCGGGTCGAGGATTTTACGGAGATGTAAAGTTTTCTTCCTGACTCAGACTGGGTGTTGTGTCCTTATTCCCATCCCGCGAACCCCTAGGCGGTATCATCCGGCCTACAGTAATTTTCACCGCCAATCACGTGTACGAGCTAAAAGAGTACCGCTATCAGGAAGGGTCTTCCGTCTCGCCATCTCTGATTGGACCGCGTATCTAAGCAAGAGGAAGAACAAAACGCTTCCCATTTGAAAAATACTGTAGTGTCCCTCGGTCGGGCAGTGGGTATTCCCCCACGGCTCGGTCCCAGGGCAGGACCGGCCTCCAGGCCGAACACTTCGTCGTCGTCGTCATCATCATCATCATATAGACGGCAGTATCTTATGCCAGTATACAAATAAATCTTGTAATTCGAAAAATGGAAGCGAAAGAAAATAATAGCCACAATCACGGAATCAATGAGCGAAGTTTAAGTCAAATAGTTCGCGCATCGTGTAAAACAGGTGCAATTGATGAATTAAACGAAAGACCTTCGATCAAGAGCATAATATTTAACCACACCATAGGCCTACTAATATAAGACTACATAATTTTTGTATATTTGTATCACAGACCGCAGCCTCAATTCAAAAGTGGAACAAAAATAATGTTATGCCTAATTAGACCATTGTAATTGAAACATGCATATTATTTAAGCTTAAAAATAAGCTTAAAAATACACAATTCAGGTTGCTGTATTAATAGCTGCACTTGTCCCTCCTTAAGTGAATAAAATCAAGTGAAATATCTAGGCATCATAATTGATCGACATTTAAGATGGGACAAGTACATTGAATATTTATGCAATAGGCTACGTAAAGTCATTTATAAATTCGTTATTCTCCGTTCATGTTTACCAGCTCATGTTTTACGCACGATTTATTTAGCCCTAATTCATTCTATTATTCAATATGGCATAATTGGGTGGGGAGGAGTTGCAAAAACGATCCTCAGCCCTTTGCTTTGTCTTCAAAAACGCATCATAAAGATTTGTTTATCTAAGCCTCCTGATTATTCTTCCAAATTATTATTTTCTGAATTTAACGTTTTCACCATAGACCAAATTTACAAGTATGTCATACTGAATTATTTTCATAAACATCGTGACAATTACAAGTCAGAATCTCACGTACATAACACACGAAGGAATCAATTTAATTTATTACTTGAACCGAAAAATGTTACAACTGCTGGAGCTAAGCACTGTTCAAGTTTTGGCCCAAGACTATTCAATTCATTTATTACCAACCATCCTGATTTAAATAGCTTAAACAACAAACAATTTAGGTCTAAAATTAGAAAATTTATATAATTATTACTTCTGTTTTCTACTATTGCTGTTATAACATTTTTCATAATAAAATTTAAAATTTGGATAGAACTTAATTTGTTTTGTTTTTTACTAAAATTTGAACAAATAAATTGTTATGTATTAATATTGTATAACCTCGTACCTTTGTATTGTAAAAAGAACATGTTCTAACCGTTTATACATGTATTCTGTCATACTTCTCTAAATTTTGTATTGTTTTAAGTAATTATTTAGTATAAGTTTTTCTCATATATAGAACTGAACCACGCCCGAACACAAGCTCTGCTTCTTCGGGTGGTGTATAAACTTTTTATGTATATTTTTCGTGTAATTTGAAACAATAAATTGTAATTGTAATTGTAAATTGTAATATGCGTGACGCAAATTCATTATAAGCGGGAAAATGCTATATTTTCAGGTAACTGGCGCAAATATGTTGCCCCGGAATGAAAGGTGTAGTAATAGTGGAAAATATTTTGATATGCCTACCAAGACAGCAAAGAGAGTGTAAATTAAACATTATAGGGTGAGATAAGGTAATATGGTGATACAGTATACGAGGGTCATTCAATAATTAAAGAGACAAACTGACCTGGAGAAAAAACAGTTTATTTTTACAAAACAAGACTTTTCCTACTTTTCAACATAATCCCGATCAACATTTATGCACTTGTCCCAACGGGTTACTAGCTTTTTCATACCGGCTGCAAAGAACTCTTTGTCTTGGTATCGGAGCCAATTTCCCACAAATTTCTTGACATCCTCGTTATCCTGGAACTACTTCCCATGTAATGCCTCCACGAATAATGTCATCAATTCGATTTTCAAGTGAGGAAGTTGCAACTTCAACAGGCCGGCCAGAACGGTTTTCGTCAGTCACTGATTCTCAACCACTTTTGAACTGTTCTATCCACTTGTAAAAATTTGTACGGTTCATACAACTTTCCCCATACATTTTAGTCATTCTAGAATATATATTAGCTTGTTTTTCACCTTCAGCAATAAAAAGAAACGAATCACAGGACGTTGTTCAACCAATGTGGAATTTTCAAGAAGACCCGACATCAGTAAACTTAATTTTGAGGTTATAAACAGAGCAATGTTGATCCCTGAGGTGATTAGAACTCATCGCAGTGATGCCAACTTAAATTCCTAAATGTATCAAACTTGTACTACCAACCGTCTTTTCCCCAGACCAATTTGTATCTTTAATTGTTGAATGACCCTCATATTTACATAAAAATTGTAATAATTTCGTTTAGCGAAAATACAGAATTATTTTTTCAGTCTGTACTCATTCCTCCAGGCAATGTGTTTCACTATGGTACTAAATTCGTACACACCCACTTTGATTTATAAATATTTAAAGACAACACTGAAAGGGAAGGTAATTTCAAAATGATACTAAGTTATTTGGTGACAGTAGGTAGGTAACTTGATGACATTAGGTTTTAGCAATTATAACGCAATATAGGCGAAAATTAAAAAAAAAAGTAATTAGATTTTATTATTGTCGCGTTTTCGCGCGTACAGACACACAAACATTCGAACAGATATTTTTTCCATCCACCATGTAATCTTAGAAAGTACCATTCTGGCACTTAATAATAATAAGAAAAATAAACTTTTATTTTGCCTGCCAAAGTTAAGGCCAAATAGCCTTTTCTTCCATTCAATCAGGATGAAAAACAAAATACATCATACCTGTATGTAAGCCTACACCTTGAAAAATACAATAAATACTGTGACAAAGCCCAGAAAAGCCTAGAAGCTGATAGAAGGAGGAGTAAGCCAGAAAGAACTGGAACGGCGGAGTCTAGAGGGATCGCGCTCCCCTAGTGGATGGGCGGCAGACGAGCGCCAGTGGGCGTGACAGCAGCACAGCTATTGGAGCCGCGCGCCGACGGGTGCGGCCTACTCCCTGGCACGGCGCGGCGAGTGACGGCGCGCGCTCGTGGGAGGGGCCAGAGGTGGAGCCACGCGCTAAGGGCTTGACGGCGCACCGCGCGGACATTCTAGACCATGCGCGGGCGGAGCTTTCCAGACCTCAACTCTGGAACTTTCGTTAAGGCTATATAAGGAGTGCGAGCAGCCGAGCCGACGCAGTCAGTGAAGGAGCGGCAGTCAGGGTGAAGAGTTCAGTCAGTCAACGAATGAGAGTAACAGCGACAGTCAGTGTGAAGAGTCAGTACATCAGAGGAGAGACAGTCCGTGAAGAGTCAGAGGGTCAACGAGGGAACAGTCAGGGAGGCAGTCCGTGAGTAGCGGCGAGCGTCAGCGTCAGAGGGTGAGCTGGACGGAGAGGACTGATCAGCGCGGCCTCAAGTGAGTGTGTCTTGGGAAGCTGAGGAGCCAGTGACCGGAGGGACCCGAGAGCGGAAGAGCTAGTCAACGGGGAACTAGTGACCGGAGGGAAGGGTGAACGGAAGAGCTGGTGAGCTGATCTGGGCTGAGGCAGTGCCGTCCCGGGGAACTCTGCGCGACGGGTGGATCGTACAGCGGCAGAGGACTGTGGAGTTGACCGGCGCGACGTGGGATGATCTGGAGTGGACTGGAACAGTGCTGTAATTAGGACTGAGCACAGTGAGAGTGAGCACTGAACAGGACAGTAACCTGGTGAATAGTCTGGAGTTTTCTGGCTGTATTGACAATTGTTGTAGGAAATAAAGAAACCTCCATCCTTCAATTATAAACTCGGTGTTCTGATTTTGAACCCCGACGAGCCCTTGTTACAATACAATAAAAAGACAAAATACTTGCAATAAAATAGTAATGTAGTTGGTATAACCAACATTGGAACATAAGACAAAAATGTATCATTATCAAAAAGTTAAAATTAGGAGAGAATGTGGAAAATAAAAAAGTGAACTAAAAAATTTATATTGTGTGTGCTTGTGTGTGCACAGGATACACAATTATAAATAAGTGGAAAACAAAGTATTCCAAAGAAATATGCAAAATGCTTAATACATGTGAGATGATGAATATCATAGCCAAATAGGTTAGAAATAAAATTAGTTAAACTGGTATAAGAAAGTGCCAGATGGAGTTAAATAGACCAATATCTGAAAACTTGTATTTTATATTCATAACTCCTAGATGAAGTCTTGCATTCTGTACTTTAGGCAAACTTGTTAGAGATTTTTATAACATTCGTGAAGCGTTATACGGTGGATATTCTATAACCCAATCCTTCTCCATCCGAAAGAATCAATCTTACTACTCCTGAATTCCCTTACCTTCCTAGTTTCCTTGTTTAGTTTCATAAAAATCCGATAAGGCGTACTCGAGTTATCGCGCGTACACACACACGGACAGATAGACATTTTCTCGTTCACCATACAATCTCATAATAAAGATGAGTAAAGGACGTATTGAATAATTTGTCGATTTCAGATTAGATTCGCTTTAGTGTGTTGCTTGCCGGCAGTTACAGTCAGCTATTACAAGTACCTTACTATTTATTTCAATATTGTATAAATTATAAGGTGACTTATTTTAATATTAACATGTTTTATTATGTTATTTGATCTTAAATATTATATTCAGTCAGACAACTATCACTACTTTTCAAATATTTGGAGGAAAAATTATCTGCAGCATATTATATCAGAAAACTCGTTTATGGGATTCTCCGAAATAAGATTAAAATATGGCAGAGGGAACTCAATTGCCAAAGGCAATGTACTCTTACTATCAATTGGATGAGTTTTAAAATAAACAGTGCAAAATATATTGCATACGTTTTATTAATGACTTTTTACATTGATGAATGTACAAACCTTCAGGTTATTATCTGAGTAAATAACTGCTCCCATTATTCAAAAGACTTTGATTTCCTGAATAAAGAGAGCGTGCAAAGTAAAAGAAGTCAATATAATATTATGGCTTAGGGCCACTTTAATAATTGTTATTTTCAGTGAAGATATTTATATGGAACTATGTAGTACAATACCTTATACTATATTTTCAATTATTCTTTTATGATTTCATGACTTCTCTAACTATTATATTAAAGAAGACCTTGTTTAATCTAATCAATACAAAGAAGCACTAAAATATACATTTAAAAACATGACAAGACGTGCAGCAGTGAAAGAAGCTGCAGCAGCTCGGCGGGCAGCTCTAAAAGCAGTTCGTAAGTTCCTGGAGTTCTCTGCAGATGTGGAGGACCTAAGAGGATGACAGATAAACTGAAGACTGGAGTGACGAGCCTTACATAGATCTCACTAATTAGAAAATATAGAATATTTCCTCTAGCGCCTGTGTTTCAGGAAATGTCCCCAAAATGCTAGCAGCGTTTCCTCTTTGAATTGCAAGGCTGATCTTCTGCCGTAGGAAATCTGTAGACCATGAATCTCCAGTCAGGGCCTCCAGATGTCTTCCTATTTCTGACACCAGGATCTTCGCATCTGTACACCAAGGTCCCATTGTCTCCACGGCGAACACAGTAAAGTTGTAATTGCTAACCAGATCTTTATATTTATTCAGCTTTGTGCAGATTGCTGAACTGTGGCTGAGCCTGCTAGATTACATGTGTTCGGCAAATGAGATGGTGCGAAAGTGTCAACAGAAGTGACATCCCATAATAACGATTTTCCTTTAGACCATGGTATCAGAGTTAGGCCATCAGGTCTTTTTCCATCACTGCGGCTTATACCCATAGGTTCTAGGACTGAAGGAAAGCCTGCAGATACAAGTGCTCTCTTGATAATGTCGTTAATTGCATGGTGTCTTGAAAGTCTGCCACTGTTCTTAAAACAACTTAAGCCATGGTGTCCAGAGGCATCAACAAGTGTTCCACATTGACATTTATATGGGAAACAGATCTTCGTACCTAACCTTAAAGCAACAGCTAATTTAAACGACATGTTGTCAAGTAATGTTCCAATATTGGAAGACGGAATTGCCTGAAGCCATGATCCTGATTCTTTCTCTCGAATTTCCAGGTATCGAGCACGCTCTGCGTCCAAAACAGAAGACCTCAGAAGACTCTCATAGGTATTCGAGGTGAGGATGTAATCCCAGGACTTCTGTATGTCAGGATTAGATGGTATGCTATGATCATTTGTAATGCTGGACCACTTAACCAGAGCATCGGTCATATGAGAAATATCGTTTTCATCACCGTGATTGGGAAGAATTAACTTAACAAAATCGATAACCCCATAAGCAGAAGCCAGGAAAGCAGGTAAACAAACATCGCTGACGCTACGTATTCCAAGTCCTCCGAATGAAATGGGCAATGAAGCTAAGGTCCAGTTCTGTCTTCTAGGCGAATGTTTAAAATTGATTCCAAACAGTTCCTCAACAAAGCATCGACTTCTTGAGTGAGAGAAGGAAAAAGCCATAATGGAGTTGAACGAAGACAATACGTCAATTTAGGAATCGCAAAACAATTCTTTAGCAGAAAGTAAGCAATGTGGGAAGAAAGTGAGCTCAGTCCATCAAATAATCTTTTCATTGTCTCCAGCTTATCTCTAAGATATGGCTCAACAGCCGGAAGAAAAATGGGACAACCAAGAAGTGTTAAGTCGGACTTGGAGACTACCTTTATCCCTGGAGCAATTTTTTCAAAAGCCGTGATAATATCTGGATCTTGCTCAGAGCAAAAATATAGCTCGCATTTATCTGGGTTTATCTCCAAACCGATAGCTTTTCCAGCATCTATAATTGATGTGAAATCAGATAAGATTACCTCAGGATCCCCTGCCAGAGTGCCGTCATCTAAATAAAAAAGATTTAGAGGGCTACGTAAATTGGAAATAACAGAGTCTAATGTGAGACTAAACATTAGTGGCCCCAAAGGATCTCCCTGTTGCACTCCAGTCTGAGAAGGTATTATTTCAGTGTTGTAAAAGAGGTTAGAAGGGTTCCTATAGGCTTGCCACATGTAGTCATATAAGTTAGGAATCTTGTTCTTAACTATTTGCAGCATGGAGTCTCTTGATATACAATTGAAGGCATTTTTGAAATCAATTTTCAAAAGGATGTTGCGTGTATTGTCATTTATTTGAAGGTAGGTGCGCACGGTATGAATAATTGCTTCGCATCCTTTTGAGGTACCAAAACCCAGCTGGCGAGGTCTAAGGTAATCACCAATCTCTTCATAACAGGAAAAACAAGCTATCTTCGCTGTAAGACGGCGAAAAGTATTGCCTATGGTGATCGGACGTAATCCACCAGTTTTCTTTCCAAGAGCAATCAAGGAGGCTCCATAAAAATGAGGGCATATTTCATTGTTAACTTTGCCGGCCAGCATGAAATTGACAAGCTTAGTAATTGCAAGCAGGAGGCGTCTGCCGGAATCCCCAGAAGACTTATAAATAAGATCTTTTAAGTGTTGGGGACGAATTCCATCCATGCCCGAGGCAGAGCCATGAGGGAAACTGTTTATGGCACGTGAGACCATTTCATGAGAAACAGACAAATGATCTTCATCTATGGCAGGAGGTTCAGGAAACAATAATGGACGAGAAGGTGAGTGATGCTTACTTTGCAATTCTTCAAATGAAGCTCTTGTAGCATTGACTACATCCGATTCCGAAGACAGGATCTTAACAGCGCCTCTAATATCACCATCAGAAACTTTTAATTCTGCAAGACGTGATTTAGATATTTTAGCCTTATGCCTATTGGAAGCAGAAGACAACTTGAAAGCTTGGATATTTTCTTTAATTTTCGAAACTAAAGACTTCTCTTCCTTCTTGACTGACTTAACTGGTACTCTCAGTGCAATATAGGCATATAACATAAGGTCTTGCCAGTTTTCGGCTTTATTGTCTGAAACACATTTTTCAATTATGCTTTTCTGCTGCGAAGCATCTGGCACTTTTCGGGATTCTCCGTAGAATATTGATGTTAATTTTGCAATGAGATAGTTTAGACGGAAAGTCATTTCCGCTAGTCCTATTGGAAAGTAGAGGAACATGATCAAATGCTTCATTCGGATGAGCTCTCGCCCAATGTATCCGTAAACCTCTAACTCCTTTATATGTTTTACCATCGTTGTTACCACAAAGTGGGCATGTAACAGCTTCGTAGATAGTGTCTGAAGAATTTATAGATGGTATATGAACATTAGATTCGCATGAAGGGCAGAGCCAAGGAGTATCGGACTCTCCTTCTTGTAAGACTTGATCATTGCAGTGTCCAACGCAAGAGCTGTGGAACCAGAACTTGCATACACCACAGAAGATTAGAAGAGTCTGCGATGTATTAGAATCATCACACAAGGGACAATGAACGGAAACACTTTCGTTCATGAGGAACTAAAAAGTATGTGTTTTAGTCAAACAGTTATTGTTGTCTGATTTCATCTATGTCAAGACTGTCAAAAGCTCAATAGCCTATGTAAATAGATGCTAAAAACCTGAATATTTTTCATTATCTGTGTGTTCAGATTTCTTCAAGAAAATAATAATCTATGGTCAAGTAAATGTTTTCTTTGCTATAATTAATATCAGTACTATGATTTTTAAGTGCCGGAATGGTACTTTATGAGATTGTGTAGTAGAACGGGAAATATCTGTCCATCCGTCCGTGTGTCTGTACGCTCAAAAATCACTTTGTTTTATCAGTTTACCTGATTTTATTTAATTTTAATTTTATTGAGTTATGAATCTTGGCTATGAGTTGAAGAAAACATGAAAATAGAGTGGTTGGCAGGAAAAAACATAATATAACTACCGGTAGATAATTATTAGCTTTTTTAAACAACCTACTTCCAGGCAATTTTTCACTATGTTACCAAATTGAGATAAGGGTAGTTTTCAACCACAAATATGCCTAAAATAAGGAAAACTCTAAAAATTAGCTATGTACTGAAACTATAAGCTATGTACTGAAACACGGACTGGTTATTAAGGTGAATCACAAAATAATATTGATTATAATGAACAGATGGAACGTCGTAACAATTAAATATGACGAAATGTTTGCACTTGTTCAATAAAATAAAAACACACGCGCAAAGAAGTGCCAACTTGCTGCTATATTTTTCTAATATCTACTGATATTTGTTACAGGAACAAGAAATTAGTGATATTGTAAGTTTAAATTAATAGAGGGGCATGAGAATGAAGGAGGAAGATGTGCACCCTGAGCCATGCCATAAAATATATAATTATTGTGGATGCCACTTCTTAAAGACTTTTTTTTCCCAAGAACTGCATCTACCTGCTGCCATTCTAATTCTCTTCGACCTGTAAATCAGTGAATAGAAAGGAAATTACTCGTATACACACGTGCTTGCAGTCCTGTATAATGTAGCCAAATACGTACCACAGCAATACTTCGCCTGAAAATTGTTGGATGACAGCGGCAACACTGGGGAAAATCCACGCGATTACAAGAGCGCTCTTTGTCGGTGTCGGTGTACATTTTCGGATTAGGAAGCAATGCTATTATATTCTTTTGTAGGTAGACGATGGTTTTGAACGAGTATCTTATCTGATGGCACGACAAGAATTATCACCAAATAACCTATATCCACAAATTACCTTACCTTACCCTATATTATAAATAAGTATAGGCATAGGCTACTTTAGCGTCGGTAACTAATTTTTGAAGGAAACTTACCATTTGGTTGTGCAGTCTTTCACAATTCTGCAAAAAAGAGAAACAAAAACGTAATTTAATCACTAAATTAATGAAGCAGCACTTTATCATTTATTTGTAATGAAATGACGGAAAAAATTTAAGTTTTATGTTCAATTATACAATAGCTCGACTTAAACTTCCATTTCGTTAACTGATTACAAAGACGCTGTATTTATATGGAACAAACACCTAGCCCTAATTCAAATAAAGCCAATTATTCCAAATTTAGTTGCGTTTGTTACATAGGCTAATTCACAAGTATCTGCAGTCCTGTATAATGTTGCCAGAGCAATACTTCACTTGAGAATAATTGGTGGATGGCAGGGGCAACACTGAGGAAAACCACGCGAAACAGGATTCTAGTAAGCAGCAGCCCGGCTCCCGAGAAACTTCATATGCAACCAAGCACGAGAAACCTTGAAGTCTCTTATTAAACCTACATATGTTAATTATTGTTTTCATATACAACCTTATACCCTCGTAGGCCTACGTAAAAAGTTGTCTTAATTAATAAACCTAGTGTGTACCTAAATCTGAAGAAAGATAAGGCCATGATAAATTTTGCTTCGGTTGGCAGCACGTTTGCACTAGGTCTATTCTGAATTTTTCGGCCCTCTTTCTGAATGTAGCGTTCTTCCCCCCCCCCTCCCCCACTTTCCTGTGACAATTTAGGAATAAGTCGCTGAGAATTGTATACCTCTTCGGTTGCATTTTCAGTATGTAAACTAATTCTGAATTTCATAGTCTACCTTGGGTTTTCTGAACACTGTGCAAGCAAGATATTGTAACTTAGAAATCATAGGTCTATAGGCGTATTAACAAAATAATTAAAGGCTAGTCGAATAATGCAGAGTTTAAAAAAAAAATCTCCTTTCTTTGTGTTTCTTATTAGGATTTTTGGTAGATCTCTTTCTGAATAAAAATCCATTGTATAAATTACATTAATATTTTGTTAATTGTAATAATTTGGACTTTTTACTGTTCATCAACTTGGATCTTCTATGCCAAAGAATGCTGTTTTACTACAACTAGAAATATTTCTTCGTGGCATTACTACGTAATGAAAACATGTTTCCTTTTATGAAAATGCAGGATTGTTATTATCCAGCTCAAATCTACGATACTTTGATTGTTTTATAACCGCATTTCTGCCACAAAATTGCAAATAGGTTCACTTGTAACTTGTAACTATTGACATCACATGTGCAACTCATTAACAAAGAAATAAAGTAATAAAAAAATGTAAACTAACAAGACACTGGAAGAACGTGCTTCCAGCTATCAAGAGGCATGTGAAGTAACGGCCAGGGGTAACCAACGTTCAAGAACATGAAAAAATATTAAGGAGCATGATTATAGGAAATGTCCACCGCTGTTCGCTTCTCTCACGCAGCGGGCCCGGGTTGGAATACAGGTCGAAACAAGTTACCTATTGTTGGGAGATGATCCGTGATTTGGTGGTAGCATGCAGGGGGAAGACGGTGTTGTGCTATAACTGCACGTGTAGGGGAGCGCTGCTATTGGCTGCAGATAAGAGCTCCTCAGTCTGGCCAGGGATCATCTCGTCAGCTCCCAACAATAGGTGGGGTTATTCCGGGGTTTTTCTTCACCGTTCTAGCCCACTGAAGGAGAATAGTCTACCTTGCGGGCACTGTTGGCAATTTCTTCTATTCCCCCCTCTCACTAGCCATGAACTATGCTGAGATGGAGCTAGGTACTTTACATGGTTGTTGGCATTCAACTTAAGCAGATAGTAGTGATGGAAATGTCTATGTAAAATGGAAAATGTGTTACCCTATAACGTTACTTTATAATTTTCGATATGCCCTGATGATGAAAGGCATAGGCTACATTATAATAAAGATTTCTGAGCTCATGGTCTTAATTACACATTTTATTTTATTTTATTTTGAACTGAAGTATGATTTTTCATATAGGCTACAGAGTGTTAGAGGTTTGAGTGCCGTTACTCAATGCCAGTTTTATGCAGGTTGTAGACCTATGGAACAAAAAATTAATTATATTTTTGTTAACATTTTTTGTATCGTTGAAACGAAGCGGGCACCTTGTTAGCAAATTCTCTCGCAATAGCTTGGCCTATGCATGTCCCGGGCCGCCTAATAGTAGCCGATCCAAGTGAAGTTTTCTCGGGTCTCCCTCACTACCACTCCCTCAGGTGAATAACGTATCGGAGACACGACCCCGCAAGACAGATGACTGAGCATAGAGAAAATATATAGTATTACTATTAGTGCTGAAGCGAACAGCTCAACACACATTTTCCCATTGATTTAGGACATCCTACAAGAACAGAAAACGAAGCAATAGAACAATACGCCGAAGAGTTGTTGCGACAAGAACTTGACGAGTGTTGAGAAAACAGCGAAAGGCTTATATGAAATGTGTAAATGCGCGTTTGAATCGTGCGATGTATTTTTTCATCATTATGTAAGGCTTAAAACTGCCATATAGAACAAATTTAACGAATATTCCATTGATTCTTATACAATCCCTCACAGCAGAATTATTATTGCTTAATCCCTTCCAGCAGGCATTGTACATCCTTTCATGATTAGCTTCGTCTTGCATACCCCTGGGCAATCTAGAGAAGAAAAGTAAAAATCATTTGCAGATGTTGCTAGGACACGACAGACACATCCTTCGTTTCAGCATATTTGTAACAGTCATTATGCTACATAGAGTCATCATATATATATGAGAATCGTTAAAATGTGTTGAAAGTTCAGTGCCAACCGGCGCCTTTACAACTTCTTGTCACTTAAAAATAAACCAAATGTCTTCAGGCCCTGACGTAACAGAGTTCATGCCGCATCTGATTCATATTTACAACAGGAAAAGAGATAGCGAGTCACACGACGAAAGTACTAAAACTATTTCATAAGGTTTTTAACGGTCTCCAGTAGATGCTCAAATATTTTATCTACACTCTGCGACCAGACATATAATTTTTAAAAGCCGGTTATTATTTCTGTGTTTTACAATACCCTTGACATTATTGTCCTCGTGCTTTTTCTTAATATTTATACAATTTCTAATACTATGATACGTCAATGTAGACATAACTTTTTTATTGTATTATGTAGTACGTCTAGTAGAGATAAAAGTTTTTCTTTTTCACTCACGTTGTATGCACTGCAGTAATCAGAAATTGTTAATCTTTTTACAGCCTCAGTTTCTTTTTATTGTTATCATAATTGTAGTTAAGAAAACTAGTGGCCGCGATGCTCCTTATCAACAAGGTCAACTTTATTAATCATGGTATTTGTGAACAGAGAAGAGTATGCTTTTGTAGAAGTTCTCCCATTCCATTCAAGCCTACCATCGCCATTCAAAAATTACTGGTAGGCTGTTTAGAGACAGGTTTCATAGTAAGATGATAACCAAATATGCATTCCAATCCTGGAAAGGAGAGAGTAACGTGAAAAACTGACATTTTGATCTTCATTTTGCATAATAGAAAAACTAGACGGTATGGTTTATCCCATCACACAAAGATTTAGAGCCGTACGAAACCCCTAACAATTCGTTCTCGTTGTACGAGAATCTTTAACGTGCTGCATTTCGTTCATTTATATTAATAGTCAGTGGCGGTTAGCATATATTCAGTGACTACAGTATTTTTCAAATGAGAAGCGTTTTCCTTCACCGCCAATCACGTGTACGAGCTAAAGAAGTGCCGCTAGCAGTAAGAGTCTTCCCTCCGTCTCGCCGTCTCTGATTGAACCGCGTATCTATGCAAGGAGAAGGACAAACGGCTTGTCATCTGCAAAACACTTTAGTGTCAATACGAGAGCTAAGAAATAACTAACTCTGATGATGGTTCAGTGGAACCGAAAGACCTAGGCCCCATAAATATCCTAAGTTGAGAATAAAGATAAAGTATTACATACTGATCGCGCCCAACGATACCAGAAACATGATTTTAATTACTATAAAAAATTGAGGCCCATAATATTATTACAAGTCCGAAATATACATGGTTTTCCGGAATCTAGCACTTGTTAGAGTGTCTGTACGGATAGCAAGTAGGCCTAGCCTAGCGGTGTCAAATGAAACCTTCTCTTATTACTCTCATGTAATATTAATATACATAATAATCTGTGGAAAGAAACATATATTATCTTCATCTTATATTGATCAGTTTATAATAATTATTATATGATTGTAAGATTTTGTTCTAATATAGCCTAAATGCAAAATAGAAAAGCAAGCATTCACTTATTCCGAACTGTAGTCTACTGATAATTTGAGTAGTGCGTACAGCCTCCTAACCAACTAGTTGTCCTGACGTTGGATGGTGTATGAAGGCCTCGGGTAGTTCCCGCCACTGCTTTCTGTCAGTGCCGCAAGTGTTTTGAGAACGTTACAGTGCTCTCGAGTCTCGTGAACCTGGTGGCAACTTTATGAAATATTTTGTTAATTTATTTATCTATAGTTGGTGCGCAGTAAATATGTAACTCTTCTCTTCTTATTTTGCCTTGGTAGTGCCGTGGCACGGTGTAAGCATACTTACTTATATGAAATAGAAAAGTGTAATATAACCTAGTTATAAAATGTCTCCAAGACTTAAAAGAGATAAAAGTCAAAGCAAAATGTAATGAAAAGATGGATGTAGTAAGCGAAACTTTAATCGGCCTTTTCTCCATTTTAAATTTGTTTCATTATTCCCATCTTATATCAGCTCCTATAATCAAGACAGCTGAATTTTTGTGTCAACTTAAATTTACGTGCCACAAAAGTTGGCATTATAACGACAACCATGACTTCTTTTATGTTTCAGGGGGAAAATAAACACAAGTTGTGTAAATACAAATTTTCAGTGAACTTTTGCATCCGGATAGGGATACATTAAAAATAATGAAACATATTGTAGGATTAGGCAAGATAAATGCCAACTTTTGATACTGATATCATCTGGAGAAAGGCGCACAAAATCATAGTTCTGTTGTTAGTATTTTAGAATATTAAAATAGAACTTTACCCTCCCATTAATATTAGTGATGTGAGTTCAGCCCAAATAAGTTAATTCATCCAGTTTCAATATCCTTCCGATAGGCCTACTGCATCACGCATGTATGATACATCAATCAATATTTGGTTCTAATCCAGTGGTAAATTAAAAACCATAAATTTTTACGCAGGTTGTGTCTATTGAAAAAGCAGCGGTTTCCAATATTGATTTATTCGATTTGTTATTTAGGCATATATTAAAGATGACAGCTAACAACTTTCTATATTTTCGGATTGCCTATCTGGGGAAAGTTAAATGAAGAGAAATGTACACACATAATAAGCCTATACAACAAGCAGATAACTGGAAGTAAATTGTGTTTTAAACATAATCTCTATATGATAACTTATATTATTTTATTTAATCGAATAATGTGAGCCGCAATCCGCTTATGGATGAACAATAGGTATTATTTATAATACTGTACTGTATTACTATCATTACTACTACCTTTGCTATTATTATCATCAATTTTACTGTTTTAGAGTATTATTAAATTCAGCATATTATTATATATTACTTTTTAATTTAACCTTTAACGTTGTGAGAACACAGTTTTATAATTCAACGGATGTAGTGTGAACTGTGAACTACGTCTATATTTCCTCACTAGTATAATTATTAATTGTAATTTGTAGCACAAACACAACATTATAAATTGAAGTATGTGGCCCAATCTATTATATATTTCATCGTTAGCGGTAAGGCTTATAATAGGTTACTGCTAATTTTCTAATTTGGAACAAATGCATTCAACAAAAATAATACATTAAGGGCTATGCTTTATTTTATTAAACAGTAGTTAAATATTCATAGAGCCTATTGTACTTAATTAAAGTTTAATTTTTTATTAATCCACTAAAAACTGTAACCTAAAAAAAGTTTGTATATTTTCCTATAGACACAAAAAGAATTAAGTTATAGGCCTATTTCTGTTTAAAAAATTCCTTAAAAATACTCGTACTTAAAGTACGCGTATGAACTACACAGGGACAGGGCACAGCATTTAGATAGCTTTCATTGGCCAAGATGGAATTTATTAATAGCCATGAAGATTTTAGAGAAAGTAGCCACTAAGCAGTGGTTCTCAAACTGCGGACCTCTTTTCGAGATGTAATTAATTTTGCGGATCCCTTCCAAGTCGCCAAGGAATGTTTGGGATTTTGGAGTAAATATTAAGTAAATCTGAGCAGTTATATTTCTATTACACGTTACAAAATTCAATCATAGCTTTTGAGCTGAATTTTTAAAACTAAACAACATTGAAATAACGTAATTCTGAAAAAGGAAATGTCCTTAATTATAGGCTAACAGAATTGATATTAAAAATAGTTAAGCAAAACAATGTGTCTGATACATTCCTTCTGCAAGAAGAGAAAATCTTTCCCTTTCAGTAACATTCATTTGCGGACTCCCAAAAAAGAGCTTAGAGTAGCCCAATTTGAGAACTGCTGCCATAAGGATTCTGTAGGCTTCTTGAGAATATTATAGGAGAAAAATTCCTCCGACACTGGGACTTAACCCAGGACCATTAAGGGAATTCATTCATAGGAGGAGGTTCCATCTGACGGAATTGAACTCCGGCTTAGCTCAGTTGGTAGAGCATTGGTGCAAATAGCCAAAGGTCCTGGGTTCAAGTCCCAGTGTCGGAGGAATTGTGGTTCATGAATACTTACATTTATCCATTATGTTTCTTGTTTCTGCGTGTTTCTTGCCCGACATATGGTTCATCTTACTAAAAGTAAGAGTTGAAATTCCTATCTCGAAATTATTACGTCTCCGATTTTAACATTTATTGTCTAGTTGTCCTGATCAGTAGGCTGTATCACGAAAGCAAGCCAATGGAGAAAAAATAAATTAGTTTTTTTATTGCTGTAATGTCATAAACAGTCTTTGAGACTCAGTTTTGAGGAAAGCGGGGGTGAGGTTACTTGGGATTGCAAGAAGTACTCTTACACCTAAATAGATGGTGAACCAAATAGATAGGCTGGCCGGTTGCAAACACCACACCATTCATCACTTACATACCGTTAACTTATCCTCATCGTTCCGCCAGATTTCTTCATCCTATCTCAATCAATATGTTACAATACAGTTCAGTTGGTACACTCATCAGTGAAAAATATTATCAAAAGACTGCAATAGTCGATGGTGAATGCAGACGGTTTACTGAATCTTGGTTGTGTAATTATTTTGACAAGAACGTGGAAATGATGCGATGTTGTTGCATATTTTATACTTTTCAAAACAGCAAAGGGCTAATTGTTATTGCATACATAGGCCTAATATTGTTTTTGCTAGATGAAATACCGTATGCTTTTATATCAATGATAGTAACATTAGTCTTAAAATTGCCAGTCACAATGTGGAGTTGGTACTGTGGCTGCTTTCAGTAGTGGAATATTTCCTATCTGGATTCAGAACTGGGTGTTGTGTTGTCTTTTCATCCCCATCATCAACTAATTCCTGTAGTGGCAATATGCTACTATTACAGCCCAAAATCAACTAAATTACTCAGGTTGTCACATAGTCTAGTCTATAAAGAAGTTTGGGCGCCTATCACTAGTCCTTTGAAATGAGGTGATGTTTTTGAAATACCCGTTATATAAAGGCCTCATCCGAAATTAAATAATATGAAGTTAATTAGTACTATAATTGAAAGTATAAATCACTTAGCTGTGTGCAGAAAAGTCCCTTGACAAATACTTTTAAAAAGGAAGTTAACGTAGGTGCATGACCAGGTGCGACTAACGTTATGTTATAGGGGAAAAAGAAAAAGAAGAAACACTGGCTGTGCGTGTGTGAGATTCGCTTCCACGAATTAATTAGAGATGTGATGTTTTTTATTCAGTTCGCGAAGCTTGCACTGTGTTACATCACACAGGCTACTTATTAATGGAGTTAGTCCAGTCGTGCGCACCAACCCTCCTCCCCACCCTTAATTAACTCATTGTTCATAGAGAAAGTTTCATTTTCGCCGCCGTAATATCAATAGCTGACTTCATTAAAAAGAGAGACAGAGGAAGGAATTAGTTTTCCCATAGACCCCTACATGGAAATTCGAATAACCAATAATGGAACGTAATACCAGAATGACAGAACAGTCTGGATAAAAATTCGATATCGTTGGGATTAGTTAAGTCCCCTAAAAAGCTTCTCTAGGAGATTTTCTCGGAGAGCTGATCCTACTAACTTTTTAGTATTGAGCAAATTTTACAAAATTGAACTGTGCTCACTAAGTTCAGTGTAGTAATTTGTGTGAAACGCGTTCCTTCATTTAGCACAAAAATCTTATAGGCCTACAGCAGTTAGGCTTACACACTTCAGTATATTAATCATTATTTAATTTGTTATTAGGGGAGTTGTAAATCATGGTTTGCGTTTATAATGACCAGGGCCCGGATTCTAATGAGATGTCATTTTTTTTACTGATGCTGCCTAGACATTGCCAACTTGTAGATAAATCCTAATCATGGCCTCTAGATTATAGAAATGCATTTTTATTAGGTCTTTTTTTGTCATTTTATGCAATTTTATATTTCTAGGGCATTTATTTCAATTTTACGTAATTATTTTGTCATTTTCTTCCTTATTTTGTCATTTTTATGCATTTACTTTAAATAAATCACTAGGTTACTATAATGCAACATTTTTGTAGAATCTACTTTAAAAACAATTTTCTTATTTTTCTTCTTAAATATTCCAATCAAGAACAAAGTTTTTAGACCTACAATATCCTTTCTACATTTACAGTTTTTGGAATTATGTACAAATTAATCTATAACTTTGTGTGTACAATAATAATTTTTATAAATGAAATATCAGTTTTTAGGTCATTCTTTGTAATTATTAAGTCATTTTCTTTAAAATTTAAGGTCATTTTATAAGTCATTTTTCAAACAATTTTAGGTCATCAGAATCCGGGCCCTGATAATGACTATTTAACGAATTATGTGTAATAAACAATTAATAAAATACATTGAAATTGTATTACTTGAATAGCATTTTTAGATTTGGACAATATGACTACTATTAAAAGGCATTCGTGATATAATCAATGTGTCTGATTCCTCTGGACAAAATAAGTCCGGGTGGAACCCAACAGTTACTAATCATACATTTTTTCAAGCTGAAATATTGACGATATCTTGCGTTATACATAAGTATATAACTGTTATAGTTCATAGCAATGTAAAGATCTCGCACGAAATCTGTGCCGATGAGACCGTTACTCTCTAGAGAGAGACATGCTATTGTGCGAGAGAGAGAGGTAGCTTGGCCTTTACAAATAGAAAGGGAGGTACTGTTGTGCGAGAGAGACAGGTAGCAGGCCAATCGACGCTACAGTCCCCACGAAAACGTAATGCAATGACTTAGGCAATCGGCACAGATTTCGTGCGGGATCTATATATTGGTAAGCACTGTTCCTTGAAAGATGTTACGCACATAGAAACAGATATATTTCATTACTGCTGCTGAGGTTATGCCTTTATTATATTTACAGAATGTGATTGCAATTAAATGCTAACGTTGGAACTATGGAATACGGTTCCCATAAATATTAATTATAAGATTGATTCGTAAACAGATGTATCGTATGTGAATTCACTTTAATGACAGAATAAACTTTAACGTAACGCGACAACGGTAACGTATGCAAGTCCTTGCCTAGAGATTTTCCGATCTGATTAGTATATAAAGAAAGAGGAGGTGTCTTTATCACTTTTACAGGAGGTATTAAAGCAAATTTCGATTAAGATTGTGTGAATCAGGTCTGAGATTGACCGATTTCAGGCTCATTCTTGTATGTTATTGATCCAACTTGGAAGAAAAACGTATTAGCTACGTAGTAATAAGTAATGCCATTAATACTTTTCAACTGATCAATTAGTCACTTTGGTGAGAACAGGATTTATCCAGAGAAGTTGAAAATCACGAGGTGTAGACCTATTATTGTTATTATTATTTCATGAATAAAACGAACTAACACAAGTTATATAAGGCATTAAATTGTGTAACATATCGTAACCTCACGAACGGGTCACTAGCTATGATTGATTTATATCAATCTGTAATAAATAACGAAATCGCTTGTTTTCTCTGCGCTCATATTTCATAAATGTTTGATCATTAAGGAACATGATACATGACACTGGACACAACATTCTCCAGAAAAAGACAGAATCTTGACAGTATTAATTCTTAGTGCTTATTGAGGACCACCTATTGCTCAGTAATCTCTACAGTTAAGTAGCAGAAGGGAAGTAATATCTTGGTAGCTCTAAGAGCGAAGGCTTTCATGTAGCCTATTGGAATAAACCATAACATCGCATCATCGTACTTGTTCGACTTGAATGCCATACTTCTGGGCACTGGGCAACGATCCATCACTAAATCTGTTTATTCCTAATTCTTTACGCTTACCAGTCCAACTTATTATAGATTTCCCACAAAAAGCTTGCTAAAATGTAACTTGTTTAGAATCAGCGGTTGCATGGTCTATGTTTGACTTATGTTCGCATTCCCTAATTCTGTTTGTGGATTATCGGTTCTATCATTACATCGACCGACAACTATTTCTCTCTCACCCCCTCTCTCTAGATCTCACACACTATCTCTTTCCTTTCTCTATTTCTTTTCATATTTCCACCAAATCGACTGAATCCTAGCATGCCTGCTAGAGGTAACAGATGTTTGTTCATCTCACGACTCGTTCCTTCTCGTTCAGTTAGCCCATCTACTCACGCTAACCTGTTCATTTATTCATCGGAATTAGATCGACTAACTGGTAAGACTGATTGGTTATATAACGAAAACGGAAAAAAAAAAAAAAAAAAAAAACATCGTAACTTTCTTTGAGCACCCCAATTCAATGAAAATATAATTATAAAGGAGGAGTTGGGTCGTGCTGTGTAATCGCATAAAACCAATAACATTTTATCTGATGGCTTTGCTACTATCAATTCTTTTTTCCATTACAGTACACAGGCTTTCAACTCAATATCGCGCTCTGTAATTCTTTATTCCGTTTGATACATGTGATGTCTTTATTAGAGAAAACAATGTAATATTTGCGATAGGATGGAAGTTATTTTTTTCGTTTTATATACCCACTGCAATTTAATTTAAATCGTAATCCATTGAAGGCGCTATCGATGAATTAGTTGTAGTTCCTCTACAGGTATCCTTCCATACGCTTTTTCCGTTACAACATTGGATTATTGTTATATGCTGTATTCACTAGAAATTTAATATAAAAATTGTTTTATTCAATAAATAATTTACTACCATTGCTAATAATCTTATCTTAGATTTTATTATATATTATACATTATACATTATATATAACCTACATGCGAAACATTATCTCCATTATAAATTGGGTTTAAATATAATATGTCATGCCTCAGCCAATAGTTATTTTTTGGAAACTGAGTAGGCCTATATATCCACTTTAGGTAGGTATGCGAGAAATGATAGAGAACAGGCTCCATTTTATAACAGAGCAAACTGTGCAAAAGTTCAGGCTGCCAAGTTTTGTGGGTATTTAATAATGTAAAGTGCAAATATTTATCTATTTTTCATGTCACTGGAGTTCTGATCAGGCCAAAACAAGAACGGGATAATACTGAGATTAACTCATTCCCTTATTTCACACTTGATGGTATTCTTGAACGGATTTAATAGTCTACTTCTTTGTCAAGTAGCCCGTAAGTTGTCCCAATATTACTGAGAGCTCTCGGTTCCAGACCTTTCTAACTCAGAAAAATCGAGAAGAAATGGAAGACCGAAACTTAACCCCAAAATTCTTAGTCAGCAACAATTGACTTTACTTAAAGCTCTAAATAATATAAGGCATTACAATTTAATAATAATAATAATAATAATACAATTATCACAGCCTAATATGATACATTACAAGTGAAGAAGCATTTAAATTCACTCAAGCTCTCTATGCATGATCAAATTTTTGTCAAATTCAATAATTCACAAAATTTGTAAAAACTACTCAACGCTAGAAAAGTTTTCTTTCAAACAGAGAAAGTCTTATAAATTCATAGATGGTCTAGAAAGTTAAATAGAGCATGTACAGAATCATCAAACAATATCCAAGACTTTGGAGGAATTGACATGGCGGCATGGTGAAGACATTTAGGAATGCCGCTGGACAAAGAGCGCTGCTATCGATGTTTACGTCCGCATTGCTTCAATATGCCCCTTTACATAGACGATATTTACCATATTTTTCGATTAGATATTTAGTAATAAAATCTTAATTTTATTGTTATTTTTCCTAAATCGGCTTTTAGTTTTATCTGCTTTACTATTAGAAAAGAAACTTAACATAATCGCTATGGTTAAACACCAGACTGCACTGCCGCTTTTCCTAATTGCAGTGTGGATTTTAGATTTACTCTGTCACACTTGTCATGATTATTAAAATAGATTTTCAATAACAATATAATCATTTTTGTAAAAACTATTTATCCCGTCCTTTAGGCCCAACTTATGCTGAACAGTATTCCTACGTGGAAACATTTAACGAATGTACCGTGAAGCTAATCAATTCAGAGAAATTTTGGTTAAAGTCAAGTAATAAAAAACCTATGTCAAATCGGTCACATCTCTCACAATTACAATACCCTACATTTTTATCCTGAGTAGCTTGTACAGCCTGGAAAAAAACTTCTGAACTTTAAATTTAGATGATTGTTTACGATTTCCAGTCAAACTTACAAGAATATCTAATATCAGAAATAGAAAATAGCATCATATATATTCTCATTTTGGCGTTAAAAGAGAAATCGTCTTCTCTGATCATGCAGTGAGAATGGGTATAGGCTAGCCTACTTATCAATGAGATCCGTATCACTTAATGGACAAATCATTTGACGACAACAGCTAACTTACTTTCGACACGCGACGGTAAGGACGTTAAATTGCATAGAGCAGGGTTAAAGAATTCCTTATTAGATGATCATTAGAAGGATATTAGTTACATACACTTCCTTGGTAAGATAAAAAAAAGATGTTAAACGTATAAAAAGCTTATAATTTTGAACTCGTCTAGGAAATTTACTTGGAACTGACTGGATGAGAGTTCTTCACATTGAATAAAAATTAATATTTTGTATGAGTAGGCCCTATATGTGTTAGTTTATTTGTATATTCTGTGTTTAAAATGTTATTCTTCATAACTTCATAACTTCAAAACTATTTGATTGAGATTGTATGACAGTTCAATTCAACTCAATTCATATTTATTTGTCATAAAGAGAAGTAAAAAAACTAACTATTGACATAGTCATACATATATGCAATAAATATCTAAATACATATAAAAACAGTATAAACGAGAAAAAGCCGGTTTTGGACTATTGAAAGAATTTAAGGTGAAAATATTATTCAGAAAAGAGATTCTGAAAGGTATGCCAACCGACCTATGTATAGAAACAGTGATAGGATTACGAAGGATATTTATTTGGATGATGGCCTGAGTAAATTCCAGTAAACATCATTATAATATTGTAAGTTATATTATATCAGTTAATTTAGCACTCAATAAACTATTATACTAGCCTATTATTAAACATTTAATTTGGTATGCAAAATACCTTCAATAACCATGCAAAATACTTATATAACATGTCTCTTGAAAGCTGTAAATCTTGACTGGTTCCTAACGGACTGCTACGTGAATACCAAAAATGCATTAAAAGTACCAGATCAGGCAGATTGACATGCTGAGTGAGAAAGAGGATAATTTATTCATTTACAACTGCGATCCATGCAAACTTAACAAAGTGCAGTGGAAATCAACTGCAAACGAATGAAAAATTAGCAGTCATGTAGCATGTATGATGAGAGCTAGAGAGGACTAGCCTATTTCATCCCGTATTCACAACAGAATATGAGTCAAACGGTTAGGTGGGAGAATGGGACGCGAGGGCTTTTGTTCGGACATCTCTTCATTTCATTATTAAAAAAAATCAAATATCCAGTAATCAGTCCAACCTTTTTACATCCGATTTTTTAGCATTTGCAGTTGCTGCTGTTCAGGGCGCTTGCTGGACTTCAATTTCGATTTTATTCTGTGTGCGTGTGGAAACTTAAACTGGTAATCCACACAACCAGATGAGCCCACTGCATTATGATACCTGATTTTCAAATAGGCTTTTTGTTTGATGTGGTCTTTTGTTAGTTTTAGCGTGGTTTGCTTTGTAGGTCATGTAGGCTAGTATTTATTGTATCTCGTTACATCAGAGGCATAACCTTTATGTTGTTCAATGTACGCCACGGTATGAAAATTGTTTACTGAGGCAGCGAAATATTATTTCAAACCAAATAACCAACATATTATAATACTGCTTAAATTTAGATAAATAAAACATATAAAACCATCGGAACATTAAAATATATACAAAAAATGCCAAAATGATCACTCTTTCTCTCAGTTGGAGGGACTTATGCGGCCCATTGGAGGGACGTTTATGAGGCCCACGCCACCCTGGCCTTACAGAAAACGAACTATCGGGAGAGGAATTTTCTGAAGATCACATACATATTTTTTGACCAGACAAGGACAAAACAGTTGCACACACACTTATTGAATAGGCCTAAATTAAGGAATTAGGTGCCAGTAACCGAATGTTGATGATAATAACTACGGGAGAAAATCCTACTAAATTAGTATATTGATCAATTTTTTTAAACAATTATTTTTACAGGAAAGAATCAGTCAATTTCTTGCATAGTTTGCATTTTGGTATAAAAGAAATAATCATACAAATTCAATATAAACTTTATGTTTTTGTTATGTTGAGAGAAAATATTTTATGAGCTTCCATCTGCTGGATAAAATATTAACAGTAACAATAATATTAATAATTAATAGTGTGTATGAGTAGTAATGCTAGTAGCTGTAATATTCAGAAACAATATGAACATCGAAGACTCTAAATTACACAACCAGACGTGATTTGTTTTGTTCGTACAGTTTTTGACAACTTTTCCCTCACAAAATGATTCGAAAACGATACAAAATAAACCGAGACTTTTAAATCGCTACTAAAATAGATATTGAAAAATATCTACGAACAGCAAATTTAAAATTCGGAAACGACGTCCATCAGACACTGTAAGAATGCAGATTTGTTTAAAGCGAAACAGTGTTTCCCTCTATAGTTTCCACATAGTTCTAGAGGCCTACTTAAAATTCAAAATGTCACGTCACTTTAAACAACCGATAAAATCCAAATATAGACTACTGACTACAGACAAATTTTAGGAATGGATTTCTTATTCTCACATCAAGAACAGTAAATCCATGCTTATAAGTAGACCTGGGATTTTAAGGCAAATGCCTCTTTTGTTCCTTATGAAATAACTGAATTTGTTTAAATATGTCGATGTTTCATGATAAGTCACTTACATTTATAGAGTTTTATAGTGCCCTAAAATGCTTTTTCGGGCCTTTAGAGCCTATTTTACTATTTTAGTGCCTAAAGTGTCTATTTTGTACATTTAAAATGAAATTAAACTGCTGTAATTTTTAAAATCATAGACATCCTTGAATGAAGACCAGAACAGCAAAAGGTCGGATTTTCACAGAAACTTGATTTTACCAAACAATTTATTGTTGCCAAAGGAATACTGATTGACGGGGGAGGATTAACTCAAAAGAACAACCTGCAGCAAGCAGTGGGGGCATACTGTGTCAAGTCGCCAGTGTTTGTTGACCACACAACCATTCAATATCTGCAGGCCATGAGCTGGCCGTTATTGAAATCCAAGGCCCTTCAAGGCCTGTAGTGATCTAATTTTTCTAATGACCCATAACTGCTTTTGATAAATGTATTTTTAATTCTGTCTTAATTTTGCAGTTATTTCTGTTAAGAATAGATATACCACGATTCTAGCAGTAATAAAAAGATCACATTACTGTTTAAGTGTATGTTGTAATATTGTAAAGTCTATTTTCTGTCTATTTACACATTTTTGAAGCACATTATTTTAAGTGCCTATTTTCTTGTTTAAAAGCATATTTACTTGTTTTAAAAATCTATTTTAGGTGCTTAAAACCAATTTTTTTAGAGCCTACTTACAAGTAACAGAGATTTTTTTTCTTCATACGGTATTCTCTACAGATATTTTCTAGATACAATTGACTATTGACATAGTAGACGATAGAATTAACGAAGTAAGTATATGGCTATTAAGTATTAACTTCGGAATATCTTTCCGCCTGCAGACTCTAGTGCTGATTTAACACACGCATAATCATAAAACGAACACGTCAGCAGTCACGAAAGCCTCAGTGGATAACCTTGTCGTGTGACCCTTACCTAATGAATCTAGGCATCAATATTAAGCATCGAATTTAATAATGGCATTTACATGGGAATTATAAACAAATAATGAAATTAACCGGTAGGTTAAGTATTCATAATAGGCCTGCCATTGCTTAATATTTAGCAGTTAGTAAAAGAGCTAAAGAATAAATGAGAAAATTGTATAATTAAATAAATCATTATTGATTTCATGGAGTTAAAAAGTTTCCTTTGTTTTATGCTAATGAATCAGTATAGACCAAGCTACAGGTGTAGGTGTAGCAAATAACAGATCATAACATTTCTGGCATTAGACCATCATGAACTTTACACTAAAGGTCTTTGGTTATAAATTATTGAATTTTATTTGAGTATCCAATAACTTATATGCATTATGAGTTTTCTTTCCCCTCTGGGCCAACTTGTATTAAGTTATTAATAGGGACCGGATTTTTAGGTTTTTAAAAACACTGTTTTAGATTTTCCGTTAGGTGAAATAGTTTTTTTTAGGTTTTTTGTCCAAAATATCGTTTTCGGGTAGAATAATTGGTTTAATGAATTTGAATGCGCTACATAGGATTCAATGCATAATTAACACGTCTTCTTAAAACTCACAGTGTCACCACTCAGTATGAATAACAGGGCAGTACTAAAGACAAACAAGCGCTTTAAAACACAGAAATCTATATCCTTGTTCATACACGGCAACAATGGTTCTTCGTACGAATATTTTAAAAGGAATACGCCGGTACTCTTACACTTCCTCTCTTGATACTGTCCATCCTAGACGACAATGGGTTGAACGAAACGCTGGTGGTATTAATTTCAATCCGACAAAAATTATTGTCTCTCCGCAAAATATCGATTTCGCAACTGAGAAACAAAAAAACACAAAAAAGTTGCCTAAATTAGATATTTTAGGTTTTATATCCCGTTTAGGTATATTTAGGTTTTTATACCCCATATAGGTATTTTTAGGTGCCACAGAATTAATGTGGGTGAATCCTATGTACATGATTCGAAAAAGTGTATGAGTGCTTTTTGTTTTGGAAGTAAGGAAAAAAATAGGTAAAAACCTAAGAATCCGGTCCCTAGTTATTAACTTTTTTTTTCTTTTTGTATGCCCATATGAGGAAGCTAATAAATGACATGCAATTAAATGAAAACTTAAGCTAAATTCTATGTTCTTCTTCCTATCTTGTAAAAGTTACGGCTTTCACTTTTGTCTTACAAGCATCTGCGTACTGCAAGCAAGATCAAAAGTACGCATATACAGTGAGTTAGTCATAAATTCATAAACATAATCATTAATATAAAAAACTAGTGTGTCAATCAGACCATCGGCTCTGAAGTGGCTCCTAGTGATCCCTTGAAGTTTTTGCCAGCAGCCTGCAATGAGGGAAACTAACACCAAATATGTATCAGTAACGTAGCCTATACTTCTAGTAAATTATTCTTTTGGTCCTTCATAGAAACAGCGTTATGGGTCAGAATCACCATATTTTCACAAGAGTAGGAAACCACTGCATTAAGAGGATATCTCATCAATTTTTGGCAGGATCTTACCAACGAAAAAATCAGTTCATTCAAAACAATGAATATACCTTGAATGAAGAAAAACCTTTCCTTAGTCATCAGCAACGGCAACCATGAGGCCATGGGGATGGACTTTAATTTAAGCTGTATTCCAAGATTGAAATATGGTCCCGAAGAAAAAAGTGAAACTATATTTTGTAGTACACGCTCCCTAAAACAGTTGCTTGTCGGACTGGTAACACGCCGAAAAATGCTATTTAAGCAACCTAGGTCGCTAAATTGCATACAACTGCATTTAAACTGCATTCAAAATGTAGTTTTACCGGCTTAGTACGCTAAAGTTGTCATGGCAATTTATGAACAAAATCCAGATGGCATTGACCAGTCGCACCAACTTTAACATGGCCATAAAACAAAAAATTTAAGCCCATACTTTTCTTTATGATAATCAGAAACTTTACCAGGGTGTTTTGCAAAACACGGTAGCCTACTACATCATATAACAACAAATGTAAGTCAACAACATTTCACATCTTGCTTCAAATAGCCTAGATGCACCAGCATTTAAATGCAATAATATATTCCTTCTCATGGACTGAAATTTCCTAGGGGATTATCATTCATATTTTCATAAATGCTAGTTCGTATGCATTATTGTTTACAAAAAGGACTCATATATAATGCATATATATACCGCATTTCGTATTGGTACGTACGGTTCATTGTTGTGCTTCGATTCAGGTGGCTGTGAGAATATGACGTTAACAAATGGCTGACTACCTTTCATCATAATTAATTACATGGTATTTTTGTTTCTTTTCATATAATTTCGAGAGCTTTTGCTAAAACATATTGTATGCACCATGTACGCAAAAACTTTATCGGATTCGTCCGCTAAAGCGTTATTTTGTGTACTTGATACATAAATAGCTATGAATAGAAACATTATGGGAACCATAACGGCAAGTCAGAAGCTACAGTTAAAGTACTATATTCACTGCTGTGGCATCCAAAATGATAAATCAGAACAAAACATATCTTGAATTCAGGAAACTTCACTTACCATATTCTTATGACTTATCCATGTCTTAAATGCAGTATCTGTTGCTATTCGAACGCAGTTGGAACTACATAATTAATGTGTTTTGTACGTTATGCAATCACTAATGCGTAAATTTATACAGTAACTTTAAATTAATAATGACGGAACGTCTGCCATTATTGAGCGAAGCGAAGGCTTAGAGAGAATAATGCGAGGCGGTAATGAGAAGAGGCAGCGGAAGGGAAACTAACTAAATTGTCTAACCTTAATGTTGTATCGTTATAAATATGTCCAGGCCGATTAGTTCACCTTTCGATTTTTTTACTCTCTTACAAGAATAGATATAAGATACAAACATCTTAGTTTCGGTTGATCTTTATGCGATCGTCATTGCACGCATCTGTATCGAGATAGCTAGAGGTTTAGGCCTATAAGGGAACCTCCTAAGACAGCCAAGTAGCCTCTTCGTCAGCGTACCAAGCTGAATACCGGGATCCGATGCATTCCCATGTCTTTTTTTAATTAAGTCGTAATCATTAATGACTGTTGCCAGGCGCCCCGAATTTCAAGGGACAGTCCCTTATTTGAGTAAAATTTCCTTGTCCTTTAACATTCAAATTATTGTCCCATATTACAAAACTAAGTTTTGCTTCCGCCCGTAACCACATTATAACGTAGCTGCCGAAACGTGGAAATGGGCAGTTCTTTTGGTTCCAGACTTTAGATCGCTTTGCTTCACTTGAACTACTTTCTTCCCATTTTCTTTCAGCAATGTTGTGTTATGGTGAATATTAGAACCTTTATAATGTGTTACTTTTTAGTATTGCATATAAGAACTAATTAATATTACATACTATTAACTTTATTTAACAGCACTTACATGTAGAATATATATCCATATTATGGTAGTTAGAAATATATGTACGTAGGCTATTCATATTTGTTATGGTGATTATTTTATTTATATATTCGTTTGTTAATGTGATACTTTTAGGGTTTCATAAAATCCGTATAAAAGATACTATCAACTTTATTAACAACATATATATTCTTATTCTGTTAGTTAGAATCATGTAAGTATTCATATTTACTCAAATAGTTTATGATGTCTCTCTACATATTGATACAATAATAACATAGACAAGTTTCATACCTTTTATAGAAGTTGTTCTCAGAGCTAGCAGCACACACGGGAAGGGTTGACGGGGTGATGTTGTCGTCGGAACCTCTCCAATCTTCTCTCGGGCCCAAAGGCCCGAGCGGCGTGGCCACAGACAGGGCTGCTGCCTGACTCTCCTAGTACATATTTCGAGTCCTATTTATACGAAGATAATGCTGACATTGCACTCTGTAATTAGGCTGTTGATTCTTCATTGTGTTGCGGCAATCATATTACTTAATATCTTTGCAATCTGTAGTTGCTCCACAACACCCTTCCCTCCTTCATGGTGTAGGTACCTGTAGGTACCTTGGTCCTTGGTCCTTGGTCCATGTGGGTCCATATTTTACGATGATACGTTTTGTACAGAGATCAGTACATCAGCTGTGGACTACTATTCATCGTTTTCTGCGTTGATATCGGAATGAGGAGGTCATTGTTTTGGAGAATTGATTATTCAGCATAATATGAATCTTCTTGGATAGAAAGGAATGTGTGTGCTGCTTACATCAGTAAATTACAGTGTCTCAACATAAACATAATAAAACCCTTTTCTGTTTAAAATATATGCACTTAATCCACAAGAAAATAAAATATTGAAATATTTGGCTTTTCATTTTGGTAAACTCTTTTTTCTTAATAAGTTAAGTTGTTTTTAAGTGCATATTAGCCTATTAACAATACGAATAATTTTTCTGAAATTTTAAAACATAAGACATAATATCAATAACAGCAATCAGGTAAAATCGTTCCAATGAACTGTCACTTAGTATAACAGTTCTTATAAATATAATCTGGACCTATTATTTAAACATACATTTTTATATGAGAAAATTAAGTGAATGCAATATTGTGTCAGTATTCATTCACAAAATAGTGATACACAGTTAACAGAAAAAAATGTGCATCATTAGAAATTATTCAAACAGAAAATTATTATAGAACTTGAATTACATTGTTATCTCAATACAACAAAATTAAACGTTAAATGTTCTTTATAATTCATAGTTTGTGTGTAAATAACTTTTTTTTTAAAATAAAAACTGTCTTTAAACAAAATTCAAAATATTAAAAAATTCTGTTCTATAAGAATTTTGAGTTTTTCTTTCCACTTCTACTGAAATGTTAAAAATTAAGAAGTGTACATACTAATCTCCATAAAATTAGTAAAATTGATATTTGATGTTCAATAGAACATTAAAAACCTTAAAATACATAATAACATTTCTTACACACATAAAAATACATTGATACTTCTTTTAAAATTTATCTAGTTATAAATGTACAATCTTTAAGTGGGAAGGGTGGGTATAATGGTATTGAGGGATGGTTAACTTTTTTTTTCTTTCTTTCTTCGGGGCCCCTTTTTTTTGTGCACATGAGTATATTTCTTTTTACCGTTATAATTATTTATGTAGGCCTACGTTATCATTTTTTGCTATTTGTTTTGCGTGCACTCTTGAATGTCCGTATTTTTCTTCTTGAGCTGCTTCTATGAAATCATTGTGAAAAAAGAAAGGTAATTATATGATTTAAATGATTTACACATATTTTTTTCACCTGAAACAGAGATAAGTCATATTATTAAATTATTAAGACATTCTTTAATAATTGTGGACTATAATATGTTTTCCGTATGTCCTATTGTATATATATATTATATATAACCCCTTTTTTTTTAACACATGTAATATATTTTATGGACTATTGCAATAATAATTACATAAAATGACCTGACATTCCTATATTGAATGGAGAAAATTAATCCAGCAATCATAAAGAATGCTGACTATGACATAATTCAAGCGTACTAGGCGCTTACCTTGCATTTTAAATGCTCAATTAAAACTAGTATTTCTGTTGGTATTTGTTTTTACTCGTACACCTGGTGAAACAATGTAAATAATGACATGCAATAATGTATGTAATGCTAACACAAACAAACAGTAAACAATAAACAATAAACAATAACTTAAGTCATCTGCTTCTTATGTAATGTTACAATCAGCAAATTGTTTGTCAGCTGATTTTTCCAGACGTTGCGTTTTACATACTTGATTTCAACATGACTTCATAAAAAAAAATGCACCCATTGTAACTAACTGTTTCTCAATGCTAGCATAAAAGACCCGATTGCTTGATGGCAAGTTTATTAAAAAAAATACATTATAGGCCTACTTATTATATACACAATATATACAGTGTTAAAAGTTTCATATTGTGCCTAATAATTCATGCTGGGGAGGGAAGAAACTTCAATTTACTTTTATTGCTAGTACTAATAGCAATCGTTAGGTCTCCTACCATAAAATGGTTTCATTCTTCTCACGTGAATGGTGTCTTCAATCCATTTCCCCCGTGATTTTATTCGGACTATGTAATTAAGATTGCTTACTTTCTTAATTATACTAAACGGGCCCCACCAGTTATTGGTTAATTTTTTGCTTTTTCCTTTTTCATTTTTGGGAACCCATATTAGCACAAGTTGACCTTCATGAAATGATACTGGTCTATGGACTCTATCATAGTTTTTCTTCTGTTCCTTTTGTGCTCTCCTAATGTTGTCGCTTGCCTTCTCTCTATCTTTATTTAAGTTTTTAATCCGTTGGAGCACTGGTTCCTGATTTTTCTCGGTTTTTAAGATTGAAACATCTGGTGGTAAATTAGCACTATACCCATGTAGTAGGTAGAATGGGCTATACTCCGTAGACTTTGATTTACTTACATTATAACTGAAAGCAGCTAACTCTACATATAAATCCCAATCTGTTTGATCCTTATTTGTGAACATGGCTAAAAAATTGGCAATCACTTTGTTTAATGATTCCGTTAGCCCATTCGTGCTTGGGGAATAACTTGTGGTATATATTGGCTTAATTCCCATTCTTAACGCCAACTCTTTAATCATTGCATTTTTGAAATGCAGTCCTCTGTCTGAAAGTAATTCCCGAAAACATCCTAGCCTGCAAATAACTGACCTTAAAAAATTTGCGGCCTCTTGTGCCGTGGCATCTGGTACTGGCTTTGCAATCATATATTTAGTTAGATATTCTACTGCTACTATGATATACTTATTTCCACTAGCTGTTTTCTTAAATGGGCCCAAAAAATCTATTCCTACTCTGTCTGCTATTTTATCTACTGGTAACGGCTGCAGGCAGCCAGGGGGTTTACCAGGTGGACGCTTTCTAGCCTGGCATCCATGACAAGATTTAATATACTTGTCAATGTCCGTGTACATCCCCTCCCAGAAGTATTTTTCTTTAATCTTGTTCACAGTTTTAAATCTTCCGAAATGTCCTCCTCCTATGGTATCTGAATGATATGACTCTAGTATTTCTTCTCGCAATTGCTTTGGTACCACTAACAATTTTGTTTGTCTATAATCATTAAAATTTTTTGCATATAATATTCCATCTTCCAATAAATATCGTCTTGATAATTTCGCATATTTACTCTCTGTACTTTGGGGATTTTCTATGGCTTGTTTTATGAGCTGTAATTCAGTGTCTTTGCTTTGCTCTCTAACCATATCAACAGCCCTGACTGAATACGTCGGTAATTCAATAAATTCATCTAATGGTTCGTCTGTAACTGGGACCTGTGGCATCCTTGATAATGAATCTGCGTCTAAATGTGTCTTTCCTCTCTTGTATTTCACTGTAAAATCAAATTCGCACAACCTCATTATGTATTTATTCACTCTAGGTGCAGAATTATCGAAACTTTTCCAATGTTGTAAAGATGCATGATCTGTGAGCACTGTAAAATGTATGCCTATTAAATAATGTCTAAGTTTTACACAGCTCCATGTAAGGGCCATTAACTCGCGGTGAGTTGTTGGATACCTCGATTCGGCTTCTGTTAATTTACGGCTTATATACACTACAGGGTGATTTAATCCATCGTCGCCCTTTTGTAGCAAACACGCCCCTAGCGCAATTTGTGACGCGTCCACTGCTAGTGTAGTTTCAGCATTTTCCCTAAAATGAGCTAGTAAAGGTGGATTTGTTAATTTTTCTTGGAGTATCTCGAGGGATTTTTGGTGTTTTTCCTTCCATTCGAATTTAACACCTTTCTTTTGGAGATTCATTAATGGCGCCGATATTTGTGCAAACTCTGGTATAAATTTCCTAAAATATGACGCTAAACCAATGATTCCTCTTAATTCTTTTATGTTTTTGGGTTTTCCCCAATTTTTTACTGCTTCATATTTTTCTGGTGATGGTAAAATACCTTGTGCATTTACCACATGACCTAAAACAGATATTTCTTCGTAACCAAAATGACATTTATTAGAATTTAGTTTTAATTTAGCTTCTCTTAACCTGTTTAAAACTTTTCTTGTTTTTTCAATGCCTTCCTCTACTGATCTATAGGGTATGATAAGATCATCAACATAAGATAGCACTGTGTGCCATTTTAAGCCACTTAATACTAAATCTATCATTCGACAGTACACTGCAGGGCTTGACTTTAACCCGAATGGGGTGACCCTGTACTGGAACAATCCATTTTCCGTTATGAATGCTGTTTTATGTCTGTCCTTCTCTGCAATTGGAATAGCGTAATAACCACTATACATATCTAAACAATGAAAATACTTAGCGTCTCTTAGAGCGTCTAAAATACTGTCTATGCGAGGAAGAGGGTATTTCTGGTCTACAATGAGATTGTTAAGTTTCCTATAGTCGGTTACAAGTCTTTTTCCTCCTCCTTTTTTGGGTACTATAAGAATAGGTGCAGCATAGCTACTTATGGCAGGTTCTATGATCTGTGCTTTCAATAATCTATCTATTTCTGTAATTATTACTTCCCTGTCCTTGGGACTTACTCTGTATGGGGGTTGATGAACTGGGATGTCATCTTTTAAGTGTATGCGCATCTCACATACGTCTGTTACTTCAAGTTCGTCTATACCAGATGCAAAGCGGTCATTATATTCATTTAACAGGTCGGAAATAGCTTGCTTATGTGAATGCTCTAGTTGTGGATTCACATCAATTTTATCTATATTTGGGGAACCTGTTACTACTTGTGTTTTGTAAATATATTCTTCTGTGTTAGCTTTGTCCTGCTTTATATCCCTAATCTCAGCTACTGTCCCTAGTTTGGCATTCTTAAATAGAGTGTGATTTCTATTCGATTCATTTATTAAGAAAATCCATTCAGTTGTATTTGAGACTAAGGCTTCAGGAATAATAATATTATATTTCTGTTCTAACGCTAAATCTTGCGTGAAAAGTCCTTCGTTTGTTTCCATATTACCCTTAATATTCACTTTAACTTTTTGCATTGTACGGGCCAGCACTTCGACTTCTTGTGCAACCCTTATTGTTGGGGTTTCTACCTTCAGCTGCTCTACCTGCATCTCAAGGAATGGGTAGTTTTCCTGGCTTTCTTGTTTCTCAAATTTTATTTTAACTTGTTCGTTGTGAACTTGGAATTTAACATTTCTATCCTCAAAATTAATTTGGGCATTGAATCGGTGACTGAAATCATTACCCAACAGACAATCGTTTGCTAAATCCGATACCACCCACATTGGATGTCTTATACATGCTTTTCCTAATTTCATATTTACCATGACCTTTCCTGCTACACGGAGTTTTCCATCATTAGCTGTATGTAACACTACATCCTGTTTTGACTTCCTAATGAACTTTTTTGGTACTATTTCTGCTTTAATAAGTGAGGCCGATGCACCGGTGTCTAGAATACCCTTAATTGGCTTGCCGAATATTTCCATTGCAATATTTAAAGGACTAGATGTCTGCATTTTTATCTCTAGTATTCCATTTTTGGTATTAAATTGTTTATCCCTGTTTTGATGTATGTTTTTATTAAAGTTTTGTCTTTTCTGCCGAATGTCATGGGGATTACTAAATTTTAGTATTTTCCTCCTTTTCAATTGCGCCAGCCTCCTTATTAATTTTGGTACCCATACTTTCCTTACCATTGGGCACGCATTTAGTCTGTGACCTGAATATAAACACCAAAGACAGGTTTCACTTTCGAGATGACGCTTCATTGTATTTTCTTGTGTGATTTGTGGGTATGTTACTGGAACTAATAAGTCATAATGTCCACTATTTGCAGGGCCTGTAAATAGAAGGTCAACTTTGCCACTTGGTACTCCGTCTCCTAGGTTCAAAATTGGCTTTACCAGCTTCCCGTCATATATATATGTTATAACGTTCATATTAAATGCCTCACTAATTGCCTTTAATTCGACTCCCGTCCCATATACATTAGATCGTCGCATGTAATCAGAGTATTCGTGCACCGATGTGAAAAATTTCTCGTTTCCGTCACTTGCTATGTGTTTAAATTCTTGCCACCGATTTATAACATAAGTCACAGTTTTTTGTCGTACTTTATCATGGCTCTCCTGGTTTCCGTAGATTTTTAAGGCAACGCTTCGAAATAGACAATTCCCATCTCTCTTAATATGAACTTTTCGAAATTTTTCACCCCTTGCTGTTTCGATTATTGGTATTTGTTCTACCGAATTCGCTTGATTTTCTTTGTATGTTTGACATTTTTCTTCGGGGACACGCCTTAAAATTGTGTGTTTTGGTGCCCCCCGTCTCTCGTTTAAAACCCAGCATGCAGTTCTGTGATGCCCTATTTTCCCACAATAATCACAAATTGGTCTCCCTGAACCGCTTCGGTCCATTCGTCTATCATTAGCGGGATTTTGATTACTTTGATTACCTCTTCTTGTATTTTGAGGGCTTCTTTGTATTCTATTGTATTCTACATATGGTCTGCCTCGGTTATTCTGCCCGTTCTGCATGCATTGGCAGCAATCTTGCGTTTTTGGCTTGGTCGTTTCTATTACTTTATTTATTGCCAATTCTGCTACTTTATCCGCGAGTGTTTGAATGCTATCTCTGTCTTCTTTTTCCACTGTTCTGACATTTGGGTTTATAGTCTCTTCAATAGTTTTTTCTAACCACAGACTATTTGATTCTATTCTTTGGAGATTTCCCCTCAATTTTTCTAGCGTTGAATTATCCAGAGGCACAAGTCTGTCTTGCAGACTACCCCTCAAACCCCGTATAATATATTTTAATTTATCTTTTTCCGGCATGGCATTGTTTAATCTCCTACATAGTTTTAATATATCTAATATGTAGGCGGTGGCTGTCTCATTGATCCCCTGCTTCCTCTTCTCAATTAAATTTAAAATTTTCCCTTCCTCATCTAAATACCCAAATGAAGCTTTCAACGCTGCCTTGATCTGTTGGATAGTTGGCTGGCCTGGGCTTAACTCTGCCTCTAGTTCTTCTATACACGCTAACGCTGCCCCATCTAAGTATACGGGTAATTTGAATGCCTGTGTTTGTTCATTCCATTGATTTGCCCTCGCAATTCTATCAAATGACTCTATGTAAGTTACTATGTCTTCTGAATGATTACCCCCGAACCTAGCAGGTGACAAATCACTTCCTTGCTCGTTCATGCTTACAATTCTATTTTGTTCAATGTTTACGCAGGAGCTGAGTCAGTATCAGCTGTTTTCACTTCTACATTGTCAGCTTTACTGCTGCCCTGTAGTACATCTAACTTAGATAATTCTAAATTTGCCTGACAGAAAAGTGTAAATTCCGTCTGTGTTCATTAATTCATTATATTTCACAAACATTTTTTTTTTTTTTTGTTACTTAATTTATCCGATAAATACTTTTCTAATTTTATTTAGTATTATTGGTAATGCTATTGGGGCTTTTAATTATAAAATTAAAAATGCGAGCTCGAGGTACCTATGTAGGGTATCGTCCTTTCGCCTCCACCAAATATGTTAGGGTGATCCTATTAAATGAGTACACAATCATACACTATAACATGAATTTATTTTACCTTGGTTTCTGTAGACTTCTGCAGGGGTGCACACCACAACAGCAACACAGGTCCAGGTGGCGAGGATTAGGGCAACACCACACTGACCAGACTCAACTCTTCCATATCCTAATCCCACACTTTTATACTGCTGAATTTGCTGATCTTGTCTTCTGTAATTAGGTTGCAATCAGTTGTTGTTTGACCGTTGTGGCAATCAAAATTGCTCAACTGATTTGCAACCTTTAGTTGCTCCATAACAGTTGTGTTCGGACATGGTGTTACATTTAAAATCGGTACTGAACAGGCTAGAAAGCCTACACTATCAGCTTCTGATAAAAAAAAATACTTCTTTCTTTCTTTCTTTCTTTGTCTTAGTTTTACCTCTCCCTTTTAGGATTAAGCGACCCAAGCCGCCCGGGCCTTACAGTGCCGCGACCTGTCGGGAGAGGGATTATCTTTGGATCACATACATACTTTTACATACATAATTTTTTGACCAGACAAGGACATGGATGGCTACCCCGGATAAGTGATCAGCCCAATGCCGGGGCCACCTCCGAGACAACACGAACACATAGGTCGAGACACACCATTCACACACACACTCATTCCAAACAAGGCGAGGATGGGATGGAGATGATAATGACGGCCAGATGATATCCGGGGACCACAAGGGCCTAAAGTTCCATTTGTGTCACAGGCGAGGAAAAAATCCGGAAAAAACCCAACTAGGTAACTTATCCCGACCAAGATTTGAACCCGGGCCCGCAGTCACAGCGGTGGACAAAAATATACTTTTAAAAGATTGTATTTCGAAAGAAACAGTAGATTCTTCTCTGTGGCTTAAGAACAGCACAAATCAATTTAAAGCAAGTTGTATATACTGTAGCAAAGAGTTTTCGATAGCACCAGGTGTTAAAGCACCATGCTTTTGGGCTGAATCTTAAGAATAATACAGTAAAATAATTTCTAACGTGTTGCATCAAGTTTTTAACAATTAATAAATATAAATATATAAAACTTTCAAGCCTAGATTTGAACTTCACAGTTGAATGACATATTACGAGTAGGCCTGCATGTGACCTCAAAGCTTAAACACTATTTTGAATATATTTGAATAAAGTATAAGCTTACTTTGTTTTCATGTCGGCGATTGCAACTTTATGGGGGCTGTGATTATGTCCCTTATTTTCACCTCCATAAAACAGGAAGTCTATATATTCTAACTTTTTCTGTGTTTGATATCTGTTGATATTCTCTTTTATTACCACAACATAGAATACGGTTGGTTGAGCAATTTTTTCTAATGTTCTGTCCTATCGATTTTTATTGTCTTACAAACGGCAGAAAATGAGACCTGCTGATATGTGAACACCGTGCGTTGCGTGCTGAACCGATGTTACAAAGAAAGTAAACTTAGCAGCACGCCAACTACTGATTTTCCAATAAAACTTCCATATGTCCCCTGTTATCTGCAGGATATATTACTTTTTAAGTGGAGTGGAAGCCGGCGATGCAGTTAGGCTTCAAAATTCCATTAAAGTTTTACACTTCAAATAGCATAATCGCATAAATCTTTCACAAAGTAGAACATAACTCACAACATTGGTTTTAAAAATTAAACGCGTCTATCCAGAGGTAAACTCATGGTTTCCGAATGAAATAAATTCACTTGAGAGCTGCACATGGAAGGTAAACATGTTAGGCCTGTTCAGTTTTAGGCCATAGCCTACTGGATGTAAAGTAATGATTTTTATAAACTTTTTTTTTCCCCCTCTCTCTCCAGATGCCAAATATGAAAACGTAGGTCTCTGACTTGAATTCAAGTTACCTGAACTATTTACTGTACATGAGTTACTGAGATAGTATTAGACCTAAAGATAATTTCAGCCAGGCGAGTTCAGAAAGGAAATAACCAACCAGACTAGATCAAAATCCATTTCACATCTAATTTCTTCATTATATAATTTGAAAAGTCCTTTAAATCGTTTTGTATCCAAATGCTCAGGTCTTTATTCATGAACATAAGGAATTAATTTTCTTGTGTGTTTACAAAATAGCTTATGAGGTGACAGAGAATGGCTTTTAATAGGCTAGATCATATAGTATTTGTAACAGCATCTGCTTCATTCATTTACAGACTAAAGGAGGATAGGCCTACATCGAAATGTAGTTTATGGTTGGATGTATCTCTTTCATAAGCAAATGGGGAGTTAATATTAATAATTCCTTTCTTGCAACCTCGTAATGGTCATATTATGATAAATGGAGCAACGGTGAAATGAGCTAATTGCCACCAAGCTAGATGTAGAGTCTACACCTCACTAACACTAATATCGCTATTCCTAATCTAACTGTAGGCCTACCTTACCAAAAATCCGCTTGCATACAGTTTGCGAGGTGAAAACGGGCATATGGGCCTACCTCATGGCCAGCAATAGTCCGGCAGCATTGGAAGCGTCCAAACCTTTATCTGGTATCTAGGAAAATTACACAACAGCTCTCTATGAAGAAGACCTATGTCAACACATCACTCCCTCGTCTGTCTTTCAGAGCGGCAAAGCCGGTGCAATTCATGGGAATTAAATTTCCGACCAGCTATAGCACCAGCCATTTTGACTGTATGCTCGTGTTTGCGCTGCGCTGGTATACTCTGGTTATTCATTGCATGGCCAGGCGGCTTCCTTTCGTTAGGAGGAAAAGTTTGCCGACAGCTCAAAATGTAGTATACCCGTGAGTTCTTTCTCCGCCAGTTCAATAGTACGTGAGGTTTTAAGTTAACCAAGACTTCAACTGGAATTACTGTAATGACTTGGTTAACTGAAAACCGTATACTTAAATAAGCATCAGAGTTAGATGCATCCTCAAACGTTATAGAAATGCTATCATCTGTTGGTCATCTAGGTAGTGAAAAGGTGAGGAGGAACATTTTGGATGGGAATGGGTAGCTGGGTACATACTGTCGAGCCGGGTGGTCAGCTAAGAACCCATGCTCGATTACCATCCAGTACAAATTTGCTTCTACACAATATAAAATAAAATACTGTTTTTAGATCAGTCCTGTCAGGCTTCAAGAAGTCGTTATCTACTAATTATTATAATATTTTAAAAAAATGGTAGTCTAAGTCTTATAACATGAGCAGTAGCAACTCTGTTATGTTGACGTCCAGTAAAAATTTACAACATCCCCCTGTGTGGTGAAAAATAATAATGATCACAATCGAACAAAGCATTTGAAATGCTCTTATGTATTATTGCTGGGTATTTTTGTGCACATAGGAAGGGCATTGTTTGAAGGTTTATTATTTTGGAGTTGAGTTTAGTGATCCAATGGTTTATGGGTGCTCGTTTTATTGTTTGTGTGTGGTATTGTGATATATTTTTTCCCCGTTTCGCAAATGTGCAACTTTCTGGTCCGCGTACAATTACAAACCCTAGTTAAAACAAAACCTCTTACGGATTATATACGGCAAAATACCTGTATTAAATAATATTAAGCTCATGGCTTTGTCTCCAGTAAGCTCTGTATGAGCGAGTTACTATTCAGTTGCCTTTATTTGACATGTAGTTCCATACGCCCTTGAATAATAAAGGGAGGAAAGTAGGCTAATAATATCTAAACGGTTAAAAATAAACAAAGAATTTGACGAAAGTATTTACAGCAAGTAGGCCTAAGAAATTATTGTGAAATATTTATTAAGTAGGCCTAAGGAATGAATGTTTAGTCCTATCCTATGTGGCGAGAGGTTAGTATCGCGCTGGCTTTCTTTTCCCAAGGTTGGGGGTTCGATCCCGGCCCAGGTCAATGGCATTTATGTGTGCACAAAAAATGTGACAGACCTATGTAAGTAGATTTACTGGCATGTAAAAGAACTCCTGTAGGACAAAATTCCGGCACACCGGCGACGGTCAGAAGCCTAAGTTGCAGTAAATCCCCGTCGTTAAATATATATATACAGCTTGGCCATCCAGTCCATATTTTTCCAGAGCCCCCGACCATAGGCCACACTCTGTGTTGGTTCTGATTTTTCTTTTAATCTGTTTCACTTATTCATTCTGAATTTCGTAAGTTTATGGCAAATGTAATTTTTTTTTTATTATTTTTTTTTTACAAATTACAAATTAAGTTTATTAAAAATTAAAAAATACAAATTGATACAAAATTATTACAAATACAAATAATATACACACAATTTGTACAATTTGAAAAGAGTATTATTTGCCCCGCATGAGCATAGCTCGTGTTCGGGGTCAGTTCAGTCATACTAAAATTATATTTTGAAAATTATATAAAAAAAAAATACATATTATAGTTTTAGGTAAAAAATAAGAATAAAAATAAATAAGATTGTTTATATGAAATAAATGCATGAACAAAGATACGAAAAAATAAATTACAGTAACATAACAGAGTTACAAACAAAATACCCAATGTTAAAAATTAAAAATTTACAGTTGAGAATGATTAACATAAAAAAGTGGTAAATGTACAATTACAAGTTAGATTTAATCAAATCGAGTACTCTTTTTTTAAACAATTTATTGTTTAGTGGTATCATATTAGGGTTTCTCGTAGGGTTTATCATATTAGGGTTTGCATCTCGTTTAGTCAAACTCCGTCGTTAAATACCATATACCAACCAACTAAGCTACCGTTGGCTATACTGCAAATAAGTCACAAGTATCTTCACAAACTTTGTTCCTCGAAATGCGCACAAGTTGTATGATGTACTGTAAAGAAATCTATAATACTGTAATAGGCCTACTTCACCACTAATTCTATTCCGATCAACATCTTAAAGTTTATGTAAAAATAAGATATAATGTAACTTCTTTATTCTTCCCACACTGAAGATTCATTTCGTTAACTAATCTGTAATTTATGAAGTGTTATATCTTCTCTACATCTCTACCACAATACATGAAATCAAGGACTCTACAGTGATGCTTTCATAAAAAGAGCATCAGCAAAATGAGATTAAAATTGTAATTTGGCAGTAATAACGAAAGCATTAATTATAAAAAGCGCGGTTTCAATTCAAAGCATGTAAAACTGTGGGCATTTTTAATTATTATCAATTATAGACCCACCGTTCCGTAACAACTGTTTGTGCATTTAGCAAAATCATGTGTTCTGGATGTAATTGATTTGCCGTATTTGTTAACTTCATTGTCCACATCTCTTTGTTTCTATGTTTTCATTCGTAATTCAAATTTCAGAAATAAAATTCATTAATAACATTATACATACTTGCTAAATTTTCTTCGTTAGACTGTTCCCATTATCTTATATTTTTATACTCAGTCCATATGTTTTCTTAAAAAATAAGCTAGTAAGTGTTAAGATTTGGTTATTTTCTTTTAGTCATTGTTCTTTTTGCTTCACGTTCATCGGGCCAATGAATTCGTTTATTTTATTTGTTGCTTGGAAGTGTTTCTTATCGAATACAAACATAGGATATGGAATGTAAGTATAATGAAGATTATGGTTACTAGAAATAAGATAGTGAAAGAATCAGACACCCACAAACGTCCATACTCGACTGCATCGTGCCTCTTTAATGAATTGCGGTAGTTGAAGTATGAAAAAACACATACCCATTCCATACCCTTAAAGTTCGGTACGGATGGGCATTATTCCCCAAAGCTTCAATGAGCTCTGTGTGGTATTTTCTGGCCTTTCTCCCTCGGATAGTGACTATTTTGACGGAAGAATGCTATTCACATCGTGTCGTATCCATCTGCAAAGGGCTGACTCTTAACTAAATTACCATCGCCTCTATTCGTATAACCGTGCGTCACAATGCTACCAATTGATGTGTCCGTTTACTAGAGTTGTCACACTTTCCAGTGACGTACAACATCTCTCATCTTCGCTTTACCTTGAGAAAAAATTGTTGTCATGACTTATGTTCCATCGCTTATGTAATATATATGTATATCTGCCATGCTTTTTGTACATTAGTATTGGAACAAGAACTGTTGGTACTATCACTCGATTAAGCGATAATTTATACGATGTAGATTTTATAAATTGCAAGTAATAATAAAGTTTTTTTCTCGGGGCTGATTTTAAATTGCCGCAGCAATATGAGAATTATCACAGGAAACAAACACTATAAACGAAATCAGAAGTCAAGGGGTAATTTGTTGGAGTATTTATTCACAATTAAATAAAAATAAACAATGTTCTTGAATTTTTAATGATAGAAACGAAATGACATAAAAATCACATGCAAACCATTAGCTGCCTATTTCCACTTCAAATTCCTAAAATTGAAATTCCTGAATGACAAGAGCGATTCTAGACAAGAGCTTTTCAAATCATTGCTGTATCACTTCTCATTATTTATATGAATGAATCATTGTCAAATTTCGAGAGTTTGCAGTGGATTTATTAAATCCACTACAAACTCTCGAAATTTTAACCACGTAATGTTTTTCACATGGTGTTATTATTGTAAATATAGCGTACCTGGTAATTTTTAGTTGGGTTTCAGTATGAAAACTTTAATATTTTTTATTTATGTATAGCGTAGAGCTTTATCACTGGTACTCACTACTGAATTGCGGTATTTTGTTACCTGTCGGAGCGCTTTCAACCGCATGGAGCGGCCACATGGGCGTCGGCATGGGGGGGCAAGGGGGGGCAACTGCCCCCCCCTTTGATTGCCTTATGGATTCATTTATTTGTGGTACTCTTTATCAACCTACAGTTGTAGCATGGAGAATAAAAAAATAGAATTACTTTATAATGAGTTTAGCAAGTATTAACTAATTATAACTATAATATGTATTTACAATAATATCTCACCAAGGTTATTGCTCAATACAGCGTATTCTGTTAACTTAAAAAACTTTGTAGCCTCGTCAAATTCAGCTTGGGTTCAAAATAACGATCCGGTTAACTAAGCGAATATTAATGTGTTTAGCCTAATCATTTGAAATTGAGGTCCGAAATTGATTTTGCCCCCCCTTAACAAAATTCCTGGCGACGCTGCTGAGCGGCCATCTTCAGCAGGTAACAAAATACCGCAATTTAGTAGTGAGTACCAGTGATAAAGCTCTACGCTATACATAAATCATTAAGATTATCGCTACAGAATGGACAAAACTCAAGAATTTAATATTTTCCTATTTAGTACTTTAAAATTTATAAGATTGTCTATTTCGGAAAAGACAATAAAAATATGTCATATCCAATGACCAAACTCGGATTGATTTAATCCGATTGATTATCGGAACTGCATATATCATTTTTTTTTTCCTTTTCCGACTGTTAGGCCTAACTTCAGACTGATTTTTCTTAAAGAAAAAAAGTTCAAACTCATAAAAGCGCACGGTTTTTAAGAAATTTGGACGTTAGATATTATCGCCGTTGCCAATTCCTTAAGATCATAAATAGGTTTGTGAGCAATTTGATAAGAAAAGAAAACACAAACTGCCTGACGTTGAGCTGAAAGACATGTACAATTGCAAGAAGTCAAGGTTTACGATTGTTTGTATCGCGGCTTCCGCCAATAAACATGTAATGCAAGACTGGAAAGTAGCTAGGAAGAGATTCAGTTACTAGTCTAGCATTTACCAGTGATGCAGAAACTACAACAAATACTACTAGACTTCTGTTAATTGGCTGATCCAATAATAAAGCGCATCTAACTACACATAAGCGTTCCAGTTATCGGTGAAGTGAAAACATTTTGTTTTTGTGGGAAAGATTTTCTGTAATAATGATCTTCAATTTACTAACAAAAACCAACAATCACTATATAGTAGTTGCATTTCTTTGTAGGATAGCTATTGCATTTTCTTTACCTTTCATTCTCACCAGAATTCTTTACGTAGATTTAAAGAACTAAAAATTCTCGAAACATTTTATCTAATCTAAAAGTTGTATCTAATGGAAGTGAAAGATAAATGCTACTGTTCTAAATCCTTTTCGAAGAATAAATCCATTAGAACCTCGCTGCTCGTGTATGTAGCCATCTAGCGATGGGACCCGCCTTAAGACAAAATCATGAAAACTTTCGGAATTTTGTAAGATAAATCAGCATTCTTCCCGCGGACCACCAAGCGTCCGCGGACCATGGTTTACAAACTCTTGTAGGTCTATAAGTGATTTTTGAAGTCAATTGAAAGAAAATGATACCATTATTTTTCTGATAATGTACACGTACGATGTAAGGCTACAATTCATAGCGACCCGTATGAGAAATAAACACATCTGCAGGATTGTAAGATGTTCATACTGACCATATCCGCCCACATCAGTGGTTCCCAATCTGTGGAATATGCCAAGACGTATGGGTGAGCGTGAAAAAAAGGCTATAAAATTAAAGCGGTATTAACCATGCGATGCAAAAGTAAACTTGATTCACTGTTACAACTATAGTTGAAATAAGATTTTTTTCATCACGTAGGCTAAAGAAAACTGTCAGCTTGAAGTGTCATTTTCTTGTCTAACGGATCAAAACATACCACATTATGGAGTCTTAGCAATTATTACGAAAATGCAATGTAATTTTTTAAAGGTAAACATATTCTTGGAGTTTTCGGTGTAAAAATAACGAATGCCAAGCACACTGAGCTAGTTGGTGCACTATTTATAGAATGTAACGCTCCATGGACTCATTTGATTGAGCATTTATTCCTAAATTGAGATTTAATGGTTTGCATTCTTTATGTAAATAGGAAATAGAAGGAAATGAAGTGACAGAAGTCGCTCCAAATATGTTTTTTTTTTTCGGAGGGGGATTTGAATGGGTAGAAAGAATACTAAAAAAAATGATCAACTTACACATATATTTAGTTTATAAAACTTGCCACGTGGAGTGCATATATAGCCTTTTTTTAATTTCGGGGGATATATCCCCAATCCCCCCCCCCCCGCGTCCGCCACTGCTATACCAGCTGTCAAACATGCGGTCCGCAGGCCGCAAGCTGCACCCTCAATTACGAAACGCGGCAACCTAAAGTTTTAGGTAAAATGTATAAATATGTACACCAAAAAATGTAATGTAAAAGACTTGGTTAAAACCTGATTTTCTATCAGTAGAGAAGACATGATTCTCATAAAATACTGGTGAGCCTATATAGTGCAATGCCTGTGCAATGCATGGTTCACCAGGAAGAACTATGCTCAAAACAATAAAATGGACCATATTTTGAAATTCGCAAAGAAAACAGTGATTTGATTCGTTCCATAGGACTTCAACTTCGGTTTTTTACTTTTATTAGTGATATAGTTAGTGAATCTGAGGGCTTGCCATGTTAAGAAGTTCGCTAGCTTTCTTGTAATCAAGTTTTAAAATGTTTTTGGCCCTTCGAGAAGAAAGTTAGTTTTCTTAGGAATGAAAGTAGAATCATCCAATATGTCATGCGACGACAGTATTTTGCTTGGAGATTTGGCATTCTTGGTATAAATTGCAGGTCATTTAAATTAATTAAATTTAATACTGCAATAGAAATATCAGTTTGTATTTTGGTTGTATGATAACATTAAGGCATTCAAATTAAAGCTCAGACCTCGAGAAGGGCAACTGATAGGCGGCAGCTTAATTAATTTCCCAACCTATAGGCCTAAAGACATTCACGATTTCCACATTGATTCTGAATTCAGTCATTTTGCTTCCAATAAAACAATCACTGAATAATTAAAGTAAACCTAAAATTTGTAAGTAATTTTGTGTTCAAGTCCTGTTACTTTGGTCATCCACACATTTTCATGTACACATAGCATCTAGCGGCAAGAATGATGTGCAGTGTTTTAATCTTTGGTGTGTTAAAGTTTAAGTCAGCTGGTTGCTTTTTACACAATATAAAAACATGCTTAAATTTTATAATAACAAAATAATGAATCTTCGTTTCAGCATGCTGTCCATGGACTTCAGTTTATCAAGTCAGGTTGGCCATTAGTAAAAGTTGAATTTGATATGCCTGCTATAGACACTATATTATTTTTTAATTGCATGCTTGGCCTATTGTTTTTAACGGTCAGCCGTATACGGTTTAACAAAGTTGAGACCATTGATGTAAATATTACTTTTTACATTACATTTTTTGGGGAATAATTTATAAATATGGTCTGCAAAGTGGTACACCATTTTAAGCCTTAACAAGTGAAATTATTATTTTTTTTTTCATACGAAATGTGTTTGGGGGTCACTGAAATGCCGCTTCGATTTGTATTAATTGGCATTTATTTGAATTAATATATTAACTACTTAAATATTAAAACAATTTTACGGAATTTCTTAAGGAAGTTCCCAGTGTTTATGAAGTTTAAGAAATAATAATCAATATCAATAGAATAAATCTCGCAAACATTTTTGAACAGTCTGAAAATATGATTCTGTCTTATTTGCATAAACAAAATAAGTATTCAAATTAAAACTCAAAATAATGAGACTACTCTGACTTTCACCCTTCAAACGATCATCGGAAGTTAAAAAAATAGCAAATTTAATATGAAATAACATGCTATGTCATTCAAATGTAGATAGAATTTTTTAATGTATTGGATATAATGCACGTAATCCATTCATGAGAGATAAGATAATAAAAAAAGGTTTGAAATCACAGACCTTCCATCACCAGTTAAAGATTAAAATGCTTCTAAAATTTCCTCCATTGTCTTGATATTAATTGTTACCGGTATATTAATTTCGTGTTTCTTTGTTACAGGTGAGTTTCTGCTGTTGATGGTATATCCAGCACCAACTTTAGTAAGTTATAACAAGATTTAATATTAGTACATTATAACAACTAGTCCTGTGAATCGATCTCTGGCTAGCTTAATTGGAGAGCATCGGCACGGAACGCCGAAGCTCATGGGTTCGAGTCCCAGTAACAGAGGAATTTTTCTCTTAATTCTCATAGGTCTACTTAGACAGGTAATGATGGTAGAGTTTTAGTGGATCTATAGTAATCATAATTATTACGATCTAATATACTTGTATACTGCTTTCTGCCGCACGCTTGAGATTAGAAATTAAGAAACGTTATTGAGCTTGATGTGGGCTTAATTCAACACTGACAAGATAACTATTAATAAGCTCATACCGAAACTTATTTTACAATTTCGTTGATAGATCCTGTAACCTATAGGAAGCTCATATGAAAAATAAAAAAATAAACACTTTTTTTAATTGGAAAATTCCCAAATCGAGGTTGCATTATCGTTTGGTAAGACACCTAGACAGTAATTTGGACATCCCTCGCTAGGTAGAAGCGATGCACCGTGATCAGCTGCTCGCTCGTACAGTAGTCAGGGCTGCCCATCTCAACGCTGCACTACTTACCGAATCCCCTATTCTTTTAGTGAAAATTTCCGTTCACTTTTCCAATTTTTAGAGGAACTACTTTGTTATATGAGCTTCCTATTGAATACCAGCCTTACTAATAAAAGATGCTTATACCTGCGTTGAACGGTTGTTTGGTTGTTCACCGTGCAAGTTCTGCATAAGCCGCATTACCAATAATAGGTGTGTAACTGCCGAGTTTACATCGGGGTTGTACGTCCAACGTCATCAAATACGTCACGCATTTCATGACGTTCCTAGCCTCAGGCTATGAAAGGACTGCTGAACGCCATCTATCGGTGTAGCGGGCAAACAACGATGGATCGTCTGCAGACTAATTGTAGTTTCAGTATTTCATTATATTGTTTTCAGAATGCTGTAATCATGGGTACAAGTATGGAAATATGTCCCGCAAACAAGGAACAATGTTTATAATTCCGCAAAAGTAGCCCAGAATGTTTCATAACAAGTTACCTTAAGAATGGATGCATAACCTCAAAATTCAATCTCAGACATCTACGAAGCGACCGGCTGTTACGCATATCGGCCATCTTGATTATTTACGTCAAGTTTAAACAAGGGGGCCAGGCTGTGTAAAGGTTGCACACATTCAGCCTTATGCAACAATTATTAGTACACTTTCTTTCCTCAGCTGTGTACATTCCTGGTATATATGTTACAACTGGATTATTAGTAAGACTGTACAAGTTTTGTCAGTGAAATTTGAAGGCAAGTTTCGATGTGAGTTCATTAATAGTTCCCTCTGAATTCTAATTAACTTGGCGAAAGAAAACGGCTTTTCACTATGAAATGTCTTAGAGTAATGTAATGCTTGGAAAGGAACTCATAATATTTTTAAATGGTTAGGCCTACATTAATCGTGTTTTCAATAAGTATTTTACTGCATTCAGATCTTTTGTTTGAATTATTTATTTATCAACTGCCTTCCATCCAAAGTCAAACACATAAGTTTGACTATACATGTACAAACTTACAAAGCAAGAGGGATGAGGGTACATAAAAAGACTAATTATACAGAAAAGCAATAGCGCATAATAGTTAGTAGTGACTAAGATGGCTGTTTATAAAATGACAAAATTTCTTAGTTGTCGATGAAACACTATCGTCACGAAGAGCTACTGGAATGTTTTTCTGAACTTCTCAAAATCCTTAGTAATTACTCCTATAACTCTAATGTGGCCTACAACTTAGTACGGTATATCTTCTGTATGACTTCTGTAGTTATTAGATAATTTTTACTTAAAAATGTCTGTAGATGCATTAACCTACTAATAAATACTACCCTTGATGAATTACTAGGAAAAAGACTTACAGCTTGATATAAACATCAATATAAAAATATGTGAAAACAATTTTGAAAATTTTAAAATAATAATTATTAAAATATGCTACATGCCATTTTCTTTATTTGAATCTTTCTGATACATACCGGTATATATCCGAAACTATTATATTATTATTTATGTTTTTCATATTATGTTCCCTTGTGTAAATGTCATATTGTTTGTGTTTCTGTTTTTCTTTACTGTTTTCTTTTTAGTTGTATTATTAGTTTAATTATTTTGAATATAACTTTAAATCTTTAACATTAGAATCTGGTGTATTAATACAAGCGAGAATATTGTAATTGGGCATTAGCCTGTAACATTCTTAGCACAATAAATAAATAAATAAATTATTCCATCCTCAGGACGTTCCATTTTCCGGAGTCATGATTTCGAGGCATGCTTCATCATTTAAATTCATATTTGCATACATTTTTTGGTATATTCCATAGAACAGTAGCTTCAAAGGCCTAATAATGAGCAACTTCCGGCACGTGACACATACGAAGCATCCGAACACAGAGGAAGTAGAGTGAATGATGATTTGAAATTGATAAAACAGAATGCTTGCTGAAGATACAAGCTCCTCGAACAGACATTAACATGAATTTAAGGTTATAAAATGGTGTAACAGAAAAAGGATGCGATGTTAAGTGTTGTACAAAGAAAAAAAAGGCAACACACGTTAAAAGATATTTCCCCACGCTAATAATGGCTGAGTTACAATTCAGTCACGCGGACCTAGTTACGCTACGTTGCACTTGAATTTTCTACGTGCAAACCTTCGGTGGTGAGAGAGCGGGAGACCTACATCTAAGAAAACATTACAGCGAAATGCTTGTTTCCTTTCATGCTTACTTCGACATTCTCTTGTATTGTAAGAAATTACAGTTATACTTAACATCTGCTATGAGCGATATCGTATGTCATTCTCTTAATAATGAAATTAGTACAAAGTGAATGTAACACAACTTCCTGGTAAGTTTGGATAAGTTTTGTGGTGGACCATGAGGCCGGTATTCCACTATCAAAATCAGTGTACAAGAACTTCAGCAAGAACAGCAAATGCGATATTAAATAAAATAAATCCGATTACACTATATCCAAGACCTTTGACCAAAGCGAGTTTTCTGTATAGAAGGTAAATCGTAAAAAAAATGCTATGTAATGGCATAAGTTTATTAGTTTTATATAGGGATGGGTCCTCGATACTTTCGATACCTCGATACTCTCGATACTCTCGATACCTCGATACTCTCGATACTTTCGATACCTCGATACTCTCGATACTTGCATGGTATCGGCATCGAGCGATACTTCAGAAAACTCGCTCGGTACTTTTTCGATACTTTGGTAACTCTGCAGTTAAATGAGAATGCTAGTATTTTTTAACAAAAACTTGTAAGTGGTCTGTTTAAAAAACTAATTTTAGTTTGAATGTAGAGTTTAAAAATAATTATAGGCTAGTGATGATATTAAATTTTGTCTCATTAAATATGCACACTTAATTAATTTAGTTGGTATTACACAGTTCTCTCAACTTTTAATTTTTAATGTACCTATTTATTGAACTGGAAATGTTGACGGTATCGAGTATCGAAGTATCGAAGAATCGAGGGAAAAAATCCTGTATCGGTAACGAGTATCGAGTATTGAGAAAATCTGGTATCGACCCATCCCTAGTTTTATATAAATGTGTTTGTAGCAGTATTGGAGACATGGCTAAGTAACAAGGCTAATCGGCCGAATCGTTAGGCCTACCTTTTTTTTTGTAAGTTGAAGGTTAGGTCGATGATGACTCGAGTTTAGGTTAGTTTGCAAAGCTTTTTTATAATAATATGCAATAGGCCTACTACTCATGGACGTCATAAATGCGTATACTAAGTTTCATGGAAATCCGATACTGCGTATTGCACTAAATTGGGCATTACTCAGGTACCGGTGAACCGATTTGGTTCAATATCAATAGGGTTCTTCTCATGGACATTATAAATGCGTTTTCCAAGTTTCATGGAAATCTGAAAAAGCGTATTTGAGTTATGGCGCGTACAGGCACACGGACGGACGGACAGACGGACAGACTTTTTCGTCCCCCACACAATCTCTTAAAGTACCATACTGGCACTTAATAACGCATTAAGGCGTTAGCGATCATGGGAATGGGATTCTGGTCTAGGAGATGGTTTGATTTGCCACAAGAGCTTCATGCCTTCGTGCCTCTTGTCTCCATTGAGTTGAGATCTGGCAGTGTTTTCATATATTTACACTTACTGTTTTTATCTTTTTATTCATAAACAGCCTGCTCCATTACAGGCTAATTTTACAATTTAACGGTCAGTTAATAATGGCTAATTATAAACTTTCGACCTGTTGTAATTAAAGACAAGATTTATGTTTTTATATAAGCTTGTTACAGATCTAAAACTTGCTAAATATCCTTTCCAAGGCTTACAGATTCTAAGTAACTATGCATCTTCCGTACATCTTCGCATGTGTTGGCCTTATTGAGGACAATGTTATGCATATTGCATTTTCTTGGGCTTCTAGGTTTACTGAAGCATATTTTCAAGTTTCACTTGTATTACGTTCATTTTTCTACTTTTAATGCATATCCCTATAATATAAAGCCACACGGCTGACTCACTCACTCACTCACTCACTCACTGACAATGTTTGCCCACTTCCAGATGAACTAGAAACTTTAAATTTTGTAAACAAATAGCTTTTAGGCTGTAAATCACAGAAAAATTCCAAAAAGTAAATTTTATAATTTTTAGCCCTAAAAAACCCCGAAAAAGGGCTTACTCACTGACATTAACGTTTGCCCACTTCTAGATGAGCTAGAAACTTGAAATTTGGTACACTTATAGCTTTTAGGCTTTAAACCACAGGAAAATTCCAAAAACCTTTCCCGAGAACCTCAGCGGGGGTTTGGGGGCAGAGCCCCCAATCAGCTAAGCTAGTTTTTTTAAATAAAATCGCACAATTCTGCATTTTATAAGTTACCCCTTAAGAGTTTCATTTTCATCTTACAATAACCCGAGTGCACCCACAAAAGAACTGAGAGTTTGCAACCTTTGTACCTAAAATTCCTTGCATTGTCTCACTGAAATTTAAAACCCATTTCTTTGAAGAGCACAATAAACACCAGCAGATTTCAATACAATAGCACATGCCTTTTCAAGATTCTGTCATGAGAATAAAATTATTATTAGAAAAATGCAGTAATGTGGCTAATTTTACGTATAGTCTATAAGTATATGTACAGTACACAATTCCTTTGTGAACTCTTTTATGGTGAACTGTGAAGTGTAAACAAATTGCGATTGCCCCCCCCCCCATTTGGAAAGACTGTTAGTAGTACACTGTGCTACTCAAAATTAAAATATAATTTGAATTTTGACAGTGCATATTTGTATGTTTTTCCCTTCCATTGTACATATTTGGTAATTTTATGGTGCATTAGATATTTAGAATATTACTCTTAGTTTGCTTTTATTGATTTATTATTATTCTAGTTTTGAAAAGCCTATTGATTTGAACTTTATGAAGAATTTAAGGGTTTTACTAATAAGTTTGTCTCTGGTTGTAGGCCATCTTATCTGTTAAGAATTATGTCCTTTTAGCTGTTTCATCTCCTGATTAAGATTTCTGCAAGCATATAACTTACATTATATAAGATGTTCCTGCAAATCCAAAACTGTTTTGGCAAGATCTTAATTTCGAGTGTCGTGAATCCTGATAGAAATACCGTTAACTGTCCAATTATAGGGATATTTAGTCGGAGTCTATTACCGATTGTGGGAAAGAAGGTTTTAGATACTGCTCCTTTGTTTGAGTTTGCTCATTTTTATTCTCATATGCGTTATCTGTTTTCTTTCGGTACTTTTCCATAATTACAGTATTTTCCCTTCTTCTGAAGCTGCTTGTTTTGCGAGTCGATCTACCAATTCGTTCCGTAAACGAACACATGAACTCGAGATCCCTCGTCCCATATAATTGTCATCTTATCTAATTTTGTCAGTATTAATGATTAAATAGTAATTATCGTAGACCTATGCAATAACACCTCGTATTTAGAAAGATTAGTACATTATGCAATAAGCCTATAATGGTATTAATTAAGACACATTATGTTTTTATGTAACGAGCAAAGCAGGTTTCATAATTGTTATACGACGAATTAGCTTACCATTATAGGCAAGATGCATACGACTATTTTTATGACTATAATGAAATGTTTAAGTTTTGGTTTTTAGAACATCTCGTAATGGATTAAAGCAGACGACTCTCGCCATAAGCTGTTATAGTTATTGTCTTTTCCGATAGATGGCAGCTCCAAGGCAGCAGCTTGCAGCGCTTCTCTTTAGCATTAATGTCAAACAACGCATATTAAAACACAGGAAATAAATTCAATGTAGCATAACATTAAAATTATGTTCATGATACTACATATTTTAACACGTATTCGGTTTATTTATCTTACAGAAGTATGTACCCATTTTAAGGACCATAAGACGCACTTTTTTTAACTTGAAAACGAGCCTTGAAAGTTGGGTGCGTCTAATGGTCCGAAGTACACAAAAAAATTTAAAATATGGTAAATATTGCCAGAATACCATAGTTATAAACAAGGTGTTATAAACGATAAGATAGTTACAGAAATGAAAGGAATGTTGAGTACTTTTATACGAAACGAGTTGTCTCCGTCGGGTGGTTTAATGAAAGCAATGACCTCTAAACAGCCTTACTGTATGGTGAATTGAGGGTTAGAGGGTGTAAAAATATTTTCAGTCTTTCATGAGATATCAGTTCGGTAATTAAAATTTACGCGATGCCACCTGTACAAAAGAGATTTTCGTACAACGCAGGTTTAAAGTTAGTGACTTACACTGATTCCATTGTACAAGGTTATAATTTGTTTATACAATGAAGTATATTATTTCCTTTAAAATTTGTCGTTTAGAATCTCATTAAATTTATTTTCCTTTAAATTTCCATCCTAAAATCAAGGTGCATCTTATGGTCCGGAGCGTCTTATAGTCCGTAAAATACGGTACATATTTCACACCTTGAGATTTCATTAAAATCTCTGCCCTGTTGTTACACTACCGATCTCTGTAGGCGGGGGTTCAAGAAGCAGTTTGGGAATAAATTCTACTAGGCTACCGTGATTTTCTTTGTTTTAAAATGTTTAAGACATCTTACTTTATTCTAATGTTTTACAAAATGTTAAGAAGACACCCACGTCCCCTTGCCATTCCGATATTCAAATTTACCTCGAATGAAAATAACTCGATAACAGCTGCTTGCGTTGTTCTTTAAATAAACCTCTTATGCCTATGTTTAACACATTCTTAACAAAAAATTCGGCTTCACATTTTATTGAGTTATACAATCTTGTACACAAATTTAAGACAAATCTGTGACATAGCTTTCGACAATATTTCCAAACACAGAATGTAAGTTTTTTCCAAATATAGGCTGACTAAAATAAAACAAAAAATACGATGATCCCAATATTGCCAAAAGTTTACTATTGATTTAAACTCGAGCACGAATATAACTTACATCAACCTTCATGGACAAAATAAACTGGTTGTTTTGACTATCCGGGATAGGACGCGTCGTATTGTTAATATCTAACGTTAGGATCACATCACGACATCCTGTCACGTCCTTCTTCGGAGAGTGACTCATACTAAAACAAAGTGCCTGCGATGAAGTGTCAACCATCGCAGCTGTTATGGAGGCAGTGGGTGCATTCTTGAAGGTTTTAATAGAGTTTCCCGCCAGATATCACTGAAGTTCCCTGTTTATGTTAACAGGATGCTTAATAATTTCTATGACTTCTGTAACTAGTTCCACGCAAGAGTTGGCCAATGACGCACGTTTCTCCGTCGCGGCAGGCACAGCTCCAACTCCCGAGCGTTCGGGTGAAATATCTACGCAAATAAAGCCGCGATCGGTGTAATGATTCAGGTTCTCACAGTTACAGTTGGAATTACAATGGAAATATCTCTTGTGATGAGGTACGTGGTTATTTCCATTGTAAGTTCAACTGTAACTGTGAGAACCTGAACCATTACACCGATCGCGGCTTTATTTGCGTAGATGTTTAACCCGATCGCTCGAGATGTGGAGCTGTGCCCGCCGTGACACAGAAACCCGCGTCATTGGCCAGCTCTTGCGTGGGGCTCACTGCATTTTCTTGTTTCAGCAGTGTTATGTCATCAAAATGTATTTCGTGGACAGCCAGCTTCGTCAGAATGAGATGCTATGGCAGAGTTGTCAGTGTTGTTTTGTTTCTGATGTCTGATGAGTTCTTTTCTTCTAGCATCCAGACAGGGTCCCGTTTGTCCTATGTATACTTTTTCACACATACATGGAACTGAGTAGACCCCCGCTTTATCTGAAATATTGATTTCATATTTCTCTCTCTTTTTAAAATGCCTTCCAATTTGTTAGCAGGAGTAAAAATCGTGTCAATGCCATGTTTCTTTCAAATCCTACGAAAAAAATAAAATAAAAATAAACAAAATAAAAATAAAATAAAAAATAAAGAAAATAATAATAAATAAATAAATAAATAATAATAAATAAATAAAGAAAATAATAATAAATAAATAAATAAATAATAATAATAAATAAATAAATAAAATAAAATAAAATAACCTGATCCGTGACTCCACCGATGTAGTGAAGATAGGCCTTGGACTTGGACGGCAACTTTTCAGTAGGATTTGTTAGACCTATTTGGTTTCTAGATAATCTGTGTTCCACTTTCTTGAACATTTTTCGTATTTCTCGTGTTGGATAACCATTTCAGTGAAAGGTATTTGATAATGACTTGAGTTCCTGTCGAATGTTTTCACTGTCACAGGTTTCAACAGCCCTCGAGATGAGGGTGTTTAATATCACTCTCTTAACTGATGGTGGATGATGTGAAGACCAGTTCAGATATCTATTCTGTGTTAATCGAGCTGGTCTTCGCATCATCCACCATCAGTTAAGAGAGGGATGTTAAACACCCTCGTCTCGAGGGCTGCTGAAACCTGTGACAGTGAAAACATTCGACAGGAACTCAAGCCATTATCATTATCATATACCTTTCAGTGTAATGGTTATCCATCACGAGAAATACGAAGAAGTTTCAAGAATGTGGAACACTGATTATCTGGAAACCAAATAGGCCTAACAAATCCTACTGAAAAGTTGCCGCCCAAGTCCAAGGCCTATCTTCACTACATCGGTGGAGTCACGGACCAGGTTGATAACATTTTAAAGAAACATGACATTGACACGATTTTTACTCCTGCTAACAAATTGGAAGGAATTTTATGAAGAAAGAGAAATATTAAATCAACATTTTAGATAAAGCGGGGGTCTACTCAATTCCATGTATGTGTGAAAAAGTATACATAGGACAAACGGGACCCTGTCTGGATGCTAGAAGAAAAGAACACGTCAGAAATCAGAAACAAAACAACACTGACAACTCCGCCATAGCATCTCATTCTGACGAAGCGGGCCACGAAATACATTTTGATGACATAACACTGCTGAAACAAGAAAATGCAGTGAGTCCCACGCAAGAGCTGGCCAATGACGCGGGTTTCTGTGTCACAGCGGGCACAGCTCCATCTCCCGAGCGATCGAGTTAAATATCTACGCAAATAAAGCCGCGATCGGTGTAATGATTCACGTTCTCACAGTTACAGTTGGAATTACAATGGAAATAACCACGTACCTCATCACACGAGATATTTCCATTGTAATTCCAACTGTAACTGTGAGAACCTGAATCATTACACCGATCGCGGCTTTATTTGCGTAGATATTTCACCCGAACGCTCGGGAGTTGGAACTGTGCCCGCCTCGACGCAGAAACGTGCGTCATAGGCCAACTCTTGCGTGGGACTCACTGTAGAAGAATCCCTAGAACTTATTAAGCATCCTGTTAACATAAGCAGGGAAGACCCTGGCGGGAAACTCGATTAAAACCTTCAGGAATGCACGCACTGACTTCATAACAGCTGCGACGGTTGACACTTCATCACAGGCACTTCGTTTTAGTGTGAGTCACTCTTCGAAGAAGGACACGACAGGATGTCCAAAACGTTATTAACAATACCACAGCCCGTCTCAGATACGATTCATCAATACCATTAGAGTGCATTACACCGAAGATGTCTAGGTGCATCCATTCACCACAAGGAACGAACTGGCGAAGGAAGTCTGCCGCCTTGTTGGCTCCTCCTCCTGGACCCATGCCCACGTTCTTGATGTCCACAGACCTGAACTTGCTGGCTTGGTTGGTGTAGGAGTCCCACAGAGGAAATCCCCACATCCTGTCATCTGTATGAACTCCAGCCATCCTAATCTGTTCTCACCGGAATCTGAGTTGGTCCAGACTCCGGTGGCAGCTGCACCCATCCCTCGTCTCACGTCGTTAGTCAGGATCCCAATATCCACTGTAAACCGCGGGCAGAAGTTCTGTGAGAAACACAGAGTGTCTGAAAAGATTAGTCTTCCTTCGCAATCAATATTCCGGATCAAGATGTTCTTGCCGTTCATAGCTGTGAAGATATCCTCAGGTTTGCACGCCAGACATCCAGGCATGTTTTCACATAGCGGGATGAGTCCTCCGATGTTAATTGGTAACTGAAGATGTGCGATTGCTCTAGTTGTAGCCACAACACACGATGCTCCGGCCATGTCTCCCATCATACTTTCCATGTCGTAGGCCTATGGCTTTTTCAGACATCGCCGCTGTCGATTGCCTATTAATACAATAGGTCTTTCGTCGTACGACGCTCCATAACAACTGATCTCCAGGAATATGGGATGCTCGTATGAACCCTTTGTAATGCTCAGGAATTCTGAATTTCAGCCCAACTTCAAACTTTCATTTTTACGTTGATGCCGAATTTACACAGTACTTACACAGCATTCTGTCCGGAATATGTAGGTGTCATAAAATTCGCGTATCTGTTAACTGTCGTGCGATATTCTGAGCTGCTGCCTTTTCTAAACCAATGTGCCATCCTGTATAGGCGCAACTTTTCCAAAGTTCGAGGTGTGGCATTTGTATTTTCTTCTCCGGGGTCTTCAGTTCCTGATATACCCAAACACCAAGCGCTGCTCCTTCCGCCGATGATTCTGCATGTCCAAAATCTTCTAAATATACTCTCTGCATGTCTATCCTTTGGAATTCTTTACTGCCCACTCCAGCTGCTACTCGTATGAACTCTTTTCTGTCCTCTCTTTCTTCTACATCATTATAACCTGCACATTCTGGCCCAAGGCCAACTACTGAAACTTCACCGAATTCTTTATCTAGGCCGTAAAATATTCTGAAATCTCCGTTATAAGGACATGGTCCAGACAGTTTTAGAAGATATTCCAGGCGACTTTCGGTGATACCAAGGTGTTTCCGTGAGTTTGGGCGGATCAAGCACAATATCTTCTCTGGGTTCGTAGATACCAACTACTAGCCCCTTTGATATTCTCTTATCTCCACCACAATCTACGTCTTCTTCTTCATCCGGAGCAGCATTTTGAAACCTTACATACGAGCTATGTGCTGCACACTGGAAAAACAGAAAACAATACCTAAGTTTAAAATTTCTGCTCTTGTGAGGAAACGAATCCTTTCACTTTTTCAGATAGGCTATAGGTGATATAATGTAACCATTAACTTTTTCCGTTATTGGATTATTAATATATTTTGTTGCAAAAATCCCATGCTGTTCTCCCCGGTATCTTTGCAACTCGGTGGGCGATAGCAGCAGGTACAGGAATAAGCGTTCTTGCACTACCTACATGAATAGTTACAGGGGAAATTGTTTCATCAATGTTTGCAGATAGTATATCTCAATCTGTTATTTTATATTCTGCTCTACCCTAGTTCTGAGCATGATGTGAGCTAACAGGTGTAAAATTATGTAGTCAGCAACCTTGCAGTACGACCATTACCATCGTAGTAAGGGTGAATTGTTACAAATTGATAATGCACGATACGTATTTTTGTTTACCTTCTTCAGTGTTTCTCCTTATCGCTTTCTGAGCTTGATACTTTCTTTCCTGGCAGATTGAAAATTGAATTGAACTAAAAATGTTGTTTCACACACTATTTTGAACATTCCCTGCGCCCATTTCCGATCCATATTACAATAGTGTTTAGCTGCAATTAATTTGCTGCTAATTTTACCATTGGATGGTGGAAATCTATTCTTCTATATTACAGAAGCGGCATTAGAACAGTAGCCTAAGCATAAGAAAACTTTTATAGTATTAATTTTGTAGTAGAGTTATATGGGCAAATTATGAAAATTTATCTATTAAGTCAGGAGTTTTATGGGTACGCAGATCGATATTACCGGAAACATAAAGTTCAGTATTTTTAAGGTAGATGAAAAGTCTCAAGTAAACCAAGAATCTCAAGTACATAATATATCAGCAGAACTTTCGGCTGTTTGGAAAACTTATCTAACAAATGCAGCATATTTATAGTTATTTAATAATGTATTTTTATACTAATCGTTAAAATATTAGTTGGGGCGTATGGGTACTGAAGCAAATCTTAATGTAAATTATATAGGATTTACACGGAGCAGCAGCTTTTCCTCTTAAATGTACTAACGTAATAACTGTAAATAGTAATGAGTGGATATCTTCATGGAGCAAACAAATGTGAAAGTCATAGGTCAGGAAACGTTGATTACCTGCAGTTTTTTAATTCATAAGTTGCTCTTACACTTCGTACTAACTAAAGTGCCATTTTTATATGCAGTTAAAATTCTGCGTGATGTCGAAATTTTCTTCGCAGCGGTTTAAATCTTGTTCGGAATGGTTTGTATGGAAACAGAGTGTTTGTGCTTATTATTGCAAAATCATTATTGCCGCGCCCAACATTTAACTGATATTTATAATCTATGATACACAAGGCCATCTTATTTCATATTGAATAGAAATACTGAATTTATTTAATTACTTAGCCTACTTATTCTAATAGGAGTTTTACTCCAGCAACGTGCCATAGCCTTTTCTCCGGCATTTCAACCGTATGAATATTGTCTGGTTGTAACCAATGTCTTAGAATTAATCGTTCTGGAGGCACCGGTTCGATTCTCGGTAACTCGCATTTTTCTGTTAAATGAACGGAACTCATTCAGCCTCGAATGGACAACTGATGAACAGGTGGAGGTAATTGGTAACATCACTGGGTCAGTAGTCAGTCATTTTCTAAAAATCGAAAGACGGAGCAGTTGGACTATAGGTCTTGTTCATGCCAACGATGTAGCGCCATCGAGTTTAGTTTAGTTTTGGTGATGAATAGGGATCCTATTTTATAACGAATAAAGATTTTAAATCTTGGTAGAAAAGTTGGGTTAATTTCGGTGTTATTTCGCATAAAAGTAGCCTATACAATTTCAGTGCTATTTCTTACCAAAAACCAAATGGATTTACGACTTCTGTGATGCAAAATATTGCATATTTCTGAGAGAGAGAGAGAGAGAGAGAGAGAGAGAGAGAGAGAGAGAGAGAGAGAGAAAATCCCCTCGGAACTTATGCCTACAATTTTGTAGATTTTAACAATTCTTATCAATTGATTACTAACACTTGCTTTTAGTGTAGATAAAGTGGTGTAACACAATCTGCCTGGCCTATTTATAACCAGTATAAATAAATACATAAATAATAATAATAACAATAATAATAGGTTAATAATAAAGTCATCACTACATTTCATTAACATCTAATCAGTTTAGGCGTTTAAACCCAGTCATTTTCCAGAAGTGGTTTGAATCAGTAAAATGACATAAAGGTCTACTGCAAGTTACTGTACGCGTCTACAACTTCCTTGATCCAAGGCTTAACGTTGCTAGCTTGAAATCTACAGTTCATTCAGCCGTTTAGCTCAGGAGGTGGTATTTCTCAAACACCGGTATTAGAGGGGCTTAAAAGTTCCACGTTCAGTCCGTATAAAAATATGCGTAGTTGTCAAATATGTATTGATAAAAGGGGACAGTTTTCTGAACACCTACTTTAGGATAAGTGAGTTTAATACCGAAATTATTCTTTCAAATTGGATATTCTCTTACTTGAATCTCGATGGGATATGGAAGCGACGCAGGTAGCGATCGCCGCCCGATTCCCGGGGAAGACTGCACAGTATTTTACTGCCAATGCTCGAAGTTTCCGCGTTCGCAAAATTTGCCATTTTGTAAAGATGGTGACTTCCTAGTTATTATTCCCTGTGATTTCTTCCTTTGGAGGATACATAAAAAATTGTGTGTATGTATCACCTTTACCACATAGGCCTAATCTAGAAGAACTAAAGCGAAGAATTGAAGAAATTACCACACTGTAACTAAAAATTTGCTCCAAAGCGTTTGGCAAGAGTTTGATGTGTCGAGTGGTTCCCATATCAAGTCATTGTGAAACCAAACATTGAAAACAAAGGCATTTGAGTTCCTCTTTTATATGACATATACATGAAAGCTGTATAGTTTGTACTTTTTGTGTAATAAATTAAGAAAAAGAGTATTAACGGACACGGGACACGGTGTTTGCTGTATATTCAAATCAATTTTAAAAGCTCATTTATAGTTTTCGTTAAAAATAATATATATTACTTATATTCCTTTCCGGACACGGAACCGAATAACAGTCTTGCTGAAAAGCCTAAATAAAAAGTTATATCGTGACTGGTATGTGTGCCGGTATGATTTTCAATATAATTTTGTCTAATGGAAGATATTGTCAGAGAGAATAAAACAAACTTTAAAAAATCGATAACACGTATTTTTCTTTAACATGTAAAATGCTTAATCCTAAGTTTTACAACCCTTTGCTCGATTGAACTTGGATTACTCGCAATGACATCCTTGGGAACTGCAACTTTTCTAATGCAATAATAATTGCTCCGAGATGAAATGTCGATACACGCAAGTAATGCATTAAATAAATGTCGAATTATATACATGCAATCGGTTGTCAAATTTTATTTTTGTGGCGAAATTAGGGTCTACGGACACATAGGGTATTCGTGATACATATATTTATTACGACAAAAAACTTAAATTTGTGACGTTCTAAAAACTCTTTATGACCAAGAGTACAGTGTTTGTATAGCTAGGATATCTGTCCTCGTTATATGCTTAATTATCCCACTGCTACATAGGCCTATACGTGCATAGGTTAGACTGATGTTAACATTTTGACATGTTAGTAATCACGCCAATTACCGTCCTGTTGGAACTTATGCCATTACAATGTAAGCTAGTTCATGCACGATGGAGCTCCTGCTCATTATAACCTATCTGTTCCGTGATAAATGGATAGGAAGAGGTGGACTAATTTCTTGGCCTCCACGCTGGCCTGATCTGAATGCACTAAACTGTTATTTGTGAGGGCATTTAAAAACTCTCTGTATGCAACAGCGGTGCAAAATGTAAAGAGTATCCGTGCTCGAATTCTGCAAGGCTTCCAAATAATACGAAATACTCCATGATGCATCAGCGCATCCGGGAGTCCATGCGACAGCGAATTGACGAAGCATCCGTGCTAACAGAGAAAGGTCTGTAACAAGGAAATAAAGCATTTTCGGACCCATGTTCATAACATAATTTCAATCCTCTACATGCAAGGAATGTTTAAAGGAATAAAGTGTTTCAATTACTATTTTTCAACGAAGTTGTCAATTTCCGTGCAAATTAAACAAAATACAAAGATTGCATTATTTCGCGCAATTTATGCAGTCAATTGAAATATTTCTTAAGCACAATTATTTCCAAAGCTATTTTTCTCTCTGAAATTAAAATGTTCACAAGAAAGGAATTTAACCTTTTCACTGCTTCTGACATAGGCTACATTTGCGTCACCGAAAAAATTGCATAACGGCTGAGATATAAGCACGAGAGGATAGCACTTTATCTTAAAATATGATGATATTTATCCACGTACTAAAATTGTCATTCGTGGAAACTGAACTACTAAAGTTTTCCTATTTGATTTCAAACTTATAACCCACTAGTGACTTTAGTTGATGAATGCTTATAACAAAACATACATTTAGTTCTGAATCAAATCAATCCAAATTTTAAAAAAATCAGGAACTGAAAATATTAAGATTTAATTGAAAATAAATGACAAATAATGGGATTAGTGGAAGTGGGTTAACATGACTAGTATTGAAGTCGCTTTTGACATTAAACAAACTTCTATAAAGACTCACGGTTATATAGTAGAATGCCCAAAATGAACACAAATACCGAATTCGAATTCTTTATTTAATGACAATTAAAATTTCTACGAAAAACTGTTAAATCTTTTAAGAACTGAAGTTACGTACATACTTAAATTAGTTATATACTTCCGTATTTGTAGGTGCTAAATTAGCTATTGCCTGAAATAAAACTTATCTTCAGGCGATAAAATACAAGATATAGGTTAAATAACCTTGGTACCACGCGTTTAGTCATTAAAACTAATTAATGTATTTCATCATTATAAACGAAGCGGTTAAAAGTGCATGTAGCCTCATAAAACCCTGTACAGACACATCGCACAATTTAGTTTCCGTCATTAAACTTAACGTTTTGCAAGTTCAACAAATCTGTGTACACAGTATGTAGGTTGGAACACACTGGTAAACATCTTCTTCCATATTGTACTTCCTCCTAACACAATACAGTGACATCAGCTATACATTATTGCCCTGTTTATCTTCTTTTAAATCTTCTGTAAATGAATAAATGAGGATTTCACTATGAGCGAAGTCTGAGATAAGGGTAGATAGATTCGGTATATTACAAATTGTTTTATTGTGAACACGATCATTATTCCCAGAATTTGAAAGTGAAAGAATTAAAGCACGGATAAGGGACGAACCTAACGTGTTATGAAGTCATTTCAAAATTTCAGGTAACCTTGAATGCCAGTCGAAGAGACCAGAAGGATCATTTTTCAAGTGCTTCTTCATTTATAAAATTGTCGTCTTCCGTCCCCTTCCGGAAATTTGTTTCATTATGTTTTTCCAAGTTACCATGCAATAATGGATACACTGCTTATTAAATACATATCTAACAATATTGCATGTCCTTATTAAGGACATTAAAGCCTATTCTTTCATCATATGCTGTCCCTATGCATGTAATTTAATGAATACTCAGAGTTAAATACAGGGTATTTTTTAAAATGAAACATAGATATTAAAATGAATGACACGACTTTCGTACAAGTCTTAATATTCGAATACAACAAGTGTAATGACAGTTAGGAAGAAACAAGATGTTAATAATCCATGTCAACAGAATTTACGATTTACATTAAAACTTTTTTAAAATAAATTTCCATTCTTCATTTTTGCAATCTATTGGGGGTAGCCTATATTTTTTGCCACGTAGTCCTACTGCTACGCCATGTAGATATATTTTATTGATTTTATTGATTGTACAAAGCAGATGGTACGATTTTAAATGTAGATTTGTGGTGTACTAATTCCAGTCATGATTATTAAAAAAAATTGCTTTTCAATATTACACTTAATAACTTGGGATCCCATTTTACGATGAATAAAACGGCAAAGTTGAGATGCGGCCCAGTCTAAATTTACGTACGAATTTCGTCCCAACTTACTGAGAGGGACGTCTGAATTGCGGCCAGATGATTAGGGGTTGATCAGCCTATTAGTTGGCCTATTACCAAGGAGACACCAGGAGACATATTCATAATATTAATAAGCACATAATATACTCATGCGACCTTCAGTATCAGAAAAATGTTGCACTAAAAACGAAAATTTCTAAAAAATACAAAACCTCGCATTTTGTCGCAAGTGTAAAACGACAGTATTTCGGCCTAGAAATGTTTGGAACTAAATATTTTAATTCTATCACTGGTAGTAACCATACTTCCTGAATCCATCATTCAAAAAATTAAGCATATCCTGCTATTACTGTCAAATTGAACAACTTAAATTAAGTGTAGCCTTTTGTGAGATGTGTAATTTTGTTCCAACAAGCTTTGCTATGCTGGTATGAAAATTTTGTATTTTGTATGAAGTTATTTTAAGGTTAAATTAAATATAGCCTGCAGGAGAATATTAGATTCGCATTTTATTGAACTGGACTTATAGGAACAAGTTCTAAGAAATTGGAGAATGGAATGAAGCAAAATTTGAAACGATTCAACAGTTCCCGACTTATTTTCGAAAAGAAATTCCAACTAGTCTGTGGAATTCGAATTAACTGACCAAGCCCCACAAGCAACTAGTTAGACTGCACATCAACATGCCTACCATCTGAGCCAAAAATAGCGTTCATTTTTTGTCACTGGCATAATTTCACTATATAACAATGTAATAATGTAATTCAGAAAATGATTGAAGAAATGTTTCGTGAGATATTGCTACTAATACAGTATTAGGCCTATAATTCTATTTAATAGAAATCTGAGAAAGAAAATACAATAACAGTGCAATCTCTGCTTCAGTAATATATAATAATAATAATAATAATAATAATAATAATAATAATAATAATAATACTGGGTAGTAAGTTAATAATGAATTGGGCTAGTATTTTGATGAAATTGCATCTATTTTTTAAAGTATCGCAGAAACATAGGTAATTTCGTATTTACATGTTCTGTGTTTATGATGCCTTTTTAGACATTGGTTGGAGCATTTTTTACATTATTTTATCATATGATAATTTTGTAAGAATTTTACAATTTTAAACGTATTTTAGTAATTATAATTTTGTGTGTTTTTTAGATTCCTTTGGTTTTTTATCTATTGAATTATGGCATTAAAATCAATTTTTGTACACATTTTAATCGTCTTTTTGTATGCTTTAAAATTTTCATTTTAATTTCCAACCTTATGAAATGAACCAGTCCAACCGCCCCTTCAATATAGTTTCGTGCAGTTAAACTTGCAAGTGTTTAGTGCCTTGTGCAATTCGAATTAAAATTAGAAACCAACCACAAAAAGTACCACCGGTAGTTAACGAATACTTTTAAAGGAAAAACAATTTATGTACAAAATTTCGAAAAAATTTATACAAACTAAAATAAAGAATACTCTAGTATAGAGTGTTCAGTGTTGGTACGGTACTTAAATTCAATAAAGCAATTAATAATTAAAATTATCACTTTAAATATTAACAAAAAGTCAATCCCTCATTTCCATAAAGTAAATTTAGAATATGAAATTTATTTTTAGGTAATTTTAAAATAAGTTATTAGCATTTTTGAAGGATTTCAGTGTTTGTACGGTATTTGAATTCAATAAAACAATTAATAATTAAAATTATCACTCCAAAATTATCACTCTAACTCCAAAAGGACAGCACAACGGCGATGGTCACAGGTCTAAGTTGCAGTACACCCCGACGTTAAATAACAGTATAACCAGCCCTAGCTTTGGTGATTATTAGGGACCGGAAGTTATGAAAAATAATATTTTTAAAAATGCACACTATTACATTCTAGTGTTAATACTTTGTATACAAGACATGAAAGGAATAACATAAAAATGATATAGGCCTATATTGTACATTTTGTTAGTTTTGCGATAATGTATCCTATTTGCTAGATATTAAAATATTTATGCAAATTATATTAATTGTTACATTTTTAACGGCACATTTCTGACAGAATTTAAATATTGTGCATAGGCTACCTCTGTTAATTCAAACATTTACAGCCTATTTGGTTAAGTGAATGTTTTTATTCTATTCTGCAATAATTGACATGTTTTCGGAACTTATTGTTTAATATTAAAGCGACGTTTCACTTCATTAGTTTGCAAATTTACTAAAATGCTTTTAATTGGTTTTTTTTTAGAAGGGTTTGTATTGTACTTTTTACAATTTATAGTAATGTATAACGTAATTCAGCTAACAAAAGATCGTAAAGTATTAAAATTACTTAAATGATAGAGCATACTTCTTTGGATCAGGAACATACGAAATTTTACAAATTTAGAGCGTATTTGCATGCATATTTTGTCATTTGATAGAGCATTAATTTCCGGCCCTTAGTGATTACGATTTGAGAGGTAGGATTTTAAAGGTGTGGTTGAAGTTAGCACAGAATACGGTTGAATGGCGAGCTCAGGTAAGCACGGCAATGAACCTTCGGGTTCCATAAAATAGATAATATTCCTTTAGTTTGCTTAGGAATTGTCTATTGCCGTTGAGTAAGTAAGTAAGTAAGTAAGTAAGTAAGTAAGTAAGTAAGTAAGTAAGTAAACAAGTAAATAAGTAAGTAAGTAAGAAAGTAGTGTTTATCATTTAATGATTAGGCTTATTGAATCACAAAGTCGTAATGTAATAGGCGTAATTATTTCGTTGTATACAGGCGTCTATACTGTAACTATGAGATGATGAACAAAATTTCTGGAACAGTTACCTTTAATAAAATATAACACCGGCCAGTCATTACTAGAGCTGAGATTAACCGTATAAAAGTAAACTGGTTAACCAAGCAGATAATTGTTCAAAAAATAACCATTATCTCTTGTCCAGTTAACCGAAAAACAGTTCACCAAATAACTGCAAGTGACGTCATTTTATCCAGTTATTTGTGATTATCCACATGATTGTTAAAAAATTAACTGTAATGGCAATAATTGTCTGGATAATGACATAAAAATCCAGATAATTTCAAATAATATCCAGTTATCTGTGTTCAAATAACAGCTAACTGTTTTATCTTCTCTACACTTAAAAGTCGGTGCAGTTAACCGTTATCCAGTTATTTGTCCCAGCACTAGTCATTACTAGTCGACGCTGTGGTTTCCGCAAACGTGCAGCCAGGGTGCTAAGCCTCTCCAGTATTTTCAGCTTTAAGGTCCGGTTACGCTGCGAAATATTGATTCCATACAGTGCGATACTGCGCTTGGATATATAGCCACCGTTGGTAATATAATAGCGATTAAATAGCTGGCAGAGGTGCAGTCGTGATCGTTTGGAAGCTGGTCTCGAATTTAAATCATCCATCTCCGGCCTCTCACCTCTTGTGTGTGTATTCCAGAGGGGCCAACGCTAGCTTGAAATAGATGATTTGATCATGCTAATGATAAGCAACTTACACCTGCAAATGGACTGGAATCGTAATGAAGAGGGTTCACGTTCGTTAAAAAGTAATTCAGTTCTTTTAATTAAATTTCATTGATAAAATTCACATAATAGTTCTTCAATATTTCAAGGGGATAGGATATTAAAAATATACTTATAAAATGTCTATGTATTTCATTTTTCCTACGAGGGGATATATTACAAATAGGCCTATGAATTGCAAAACGCAACCGTATTCCCTCAATCAAATATTATAGTAAGTCCAACCAAAGCTAAAATTAATCTTTGCAGTAATATGGGTCCTTCTTATGTCAAAAGTTAAAAACCAGTATAGGCCTATGTACTAAAATTTAATTAAAATGATTTTTAAATTGTGAATAAAGCCTGCACATGTAAATGAACGTAAGTGTGAAAAAGTAAAACTAAGTATGTAAAGTTAATTTTTTTTTAATATATACAAATTATTGAAGGCCCAAAGTAAAATATGGAGTTACCTAAGTACAAGTGTGAACATAGCCTACTCATACAGATTGTCACTTTTAGGTTCAGGTTGTGATGTAGTGATAAAAACACTATTGCAGACATAGGCGTACCGAGGGGGGGGGGTTTTGGGGGTTTGAACCCCCCCATTGATTAAAAAAAGGAAAATTGTATGATTTTTTAAAGTCTGCCCATAAATTACTTAATACAAGTATAAAGCGTGGGAAGCTTAAAACTCGTTATTTTGCGTCTTAATTTTTAACATTTTCCGGGGGATGACCCCAGAAGCTTAAAACTTGTTATTTTGCATCTTAATTTTTAAAATATTCCGGGGGAGGACCCCCGGACCCCCCTCTTCCTGGTGGGTATTCCATACCCCCCAGACCCCGCGGATGTTATACCCCCCCCCATATGGTCGGCCTGGTTACGCCTATGATTGCAGATAATAAATTGTTTGGATACATAACTCACTCAGGCATAGTGATTTGTACATCAAAACATATTAGCTGTTTACGGACGCAAATAGCCTAATCTAAAAAATCATAATAGCTAGATTCGATTTTTTCTGATTACTGTATAGTGATTTTATCGCATTTATTATTATTGTAAATTTGTATCTTAATTTTAGTGTCAGAGCTATTTTCTAATCCTTATTGTATTTTTCTTGTACGAGTAATTTTTGTAGATTAATTCTAATTTTTGTATTGTAATTGTTTTTGGAATCCTGGTAGAGGGGTAGAGAAGACCTGAAGGTCTTATTTCTACAAGGCTAAATAAATTAATTTAATTTAGTAGCAAATATTGTGTTATGAGTAAGAGAGTTCTTGGTGAACGTACGAGATGAGTTTATGCATAATTACAGTAAAATTAAAGCATGCTGGTGCATAAGTACAGCAAATGGATTTTGCAACAGCACATAGATTCCAGAAATCCTATGCAGGATGACAAGTGGAGATATAATTGACGGGATTATTATGTACAGGCCAAACGATAATGTACGGTGGATTAGAGTTGTCAGGGAATATCGCTTAAGGTATGTAGAGTGGTCTGTTATCTATAACGTGTACAATGCATACAGATAGGCCTACTAATTCTGGAGTAAGTTCATTTAGTGTTCGTGATCCTGGTTTTTTAATACCTGATACTGTTTATCGGAACTGCACAATAGAACCACAGTGAGTCCATGCTCAATAATCAGAGTTCAATGAAACACAATACCAACCACAACAGGTTCAATGTAAATGATAGATTCAACGACAGTCATATAGCGCCAATATGTACATCATTATTATAAGTAAAGAATATACATTAGACATATTACTAGTTGTTAGGCCTATAAATATTATTGCTAGGGCTAGGATTTTGATGACCGTAAATGTCCTACAAACAAGGCATTTATGACCTAAAATCCTTCAGAAATGCTCATAACTAGGGCAAGGCATTTGATGATTTTGCATCTTTTTTATATGAAAGTTAAAAGACAGCTCGAATATATATAAATGTGTATCATGACATAATTGATTAAATAAGGGCAATTTGTTTTTGCATTATTTAACTTTATTTTGAATTTTTCGTCATTTTCAAGAGTTAGGTAATTTTTTGGCAATTTTTAGGCCATTTTCGGCATTTTAGGTCATTTTCGGCCTTTCAGGTCATTTTCGGTATTTCAGGTCATGTTTCAGTGGAGATAGAGAGGAGCTTTTGCATGTACAAATTATTGCTTTCAGACAACAGACAATCGTTTTTATTTGAGAATCTCCGCCAAGTGTTCATTTTAATTCAGGTTTATTGTAAACACAACAGCAGTCTGTTTTGTAGCAATAAAGATTTTTTCTTTCTCTTTAAATGGCACATATTTGCTAGAGGCAATTTGATGGGCATGCCAGTTCAGAAAGAATTTCTTTTTCGGTAAGGATGTCCAAGTAGTAAAAATTTACTTCTTTAGTAACAAAATAAGTGTTTTATAATATAAATTCATATTTAACCCACTGTCATAAATGTTTTTAGCAATTCACTACTTAAGAAAAAACTAATTATAAGTAATAATGGTAAATTTATTGGTCTTTTAAAATTTTGGGTCATTTTTTCACTATTTTTAAGTCATAATTGCATTTTCTATTTTGCATTTTTTTCACTGTTTTATGGTCATTACATGCCTTGCCCTACTCATAACTTAATTTAAAAATTACCGTACCTAAAAATAAATTTACATTCTAAATTTACTTTGTAGAAATGAAGATTTGACTGTCCTATAGGAGTTCTTTTACGTGCCTGTATATCTACAGATATGTGCCTGTCACAATTATGCACACATAAATACCATCGATCGGGACCGGGATTGAAACCGCAACCTTTAGCAAAGAAAGCTAGCGCCATACTCACTAGACTACCCAGGTCAACCCAGATCTAAAATTTCTATGCAAATGCTTATCTTTTGCCACTAAAATTTTATATTTTTGCGAGACACAATATTTATGACAGAACTAAATGGAATTTAATGCTGCTGTGCTGATAGTTGCACTGATCCCTCGTTATGTGAATCCAATCAAGTGAAATATGTAGTAGTAATAATTGATCATCATTCAGGATGAGACAAGTACATAATGTATTATACAATAATTTTCATAAAATCATTTATAAATTTGTTATTCTCTGTTTACGTTTACCAGATCATATTTTACTATGGTTTATTTAGCCTTAATTCACTCTGTTATTCGATGTGGCATAATTGGGTGGGGAGGAGTTGCGAAAACGACCCCTAACCCTTTGAATTGTCTCCAAAAGTGCATAATAAAAATTTGTTTATCAAAGCCTCTCGACTATTCTTCCAAATAATTATTTTCTGAATTTAACGTATTCAATACATGTTACCCGTTACGATATTATCTACATCGAATTGCTTGGTTTCTGGCTACCCCTAAAATTCTCGGCCATGGTAAAGAGGAAGATTCCGACCGTCATATAAATACAGTGCGAATCAGACACGAAGCCACCGGACTTCTACAGTGCTTAGCGTGCGGCCTTCGCTGGCCAACGATAGGCTGATCGCAGCGTCAGGTTTTAGCTCCTTCCGCTAATTCCACCTTCGGCCGAAGATTCAACGAAGAGAATACTCAAATTAAAATAAGAATTTCAGTATTTAACTTACCTATTTAAAAGTGGACGTTTAAGGTACTGTCCCCTCTGAATGTAAATTTGATATGGACGGAACTTCGAAATTTGAAGTCTCCTTAACATTTATGTTTGAAAAATCCGAACTTCCTGAGCTAAACGGCACATATATAAATATACATTTTCGTCCAACAGTCCCAGGTAGTTATGAAGAAATTTGTATGTTGCTGTCAAGTTAATAGTTTTATAGAATAAATCTATAAGTTACTGTTTTGTCTGATTGCAATTTAAAGTGTGATTAGAACTTGAGTAAACATGCATGAAATAAGAATAGACCTACCAGGTAAAGGGAATTACAATTCCATCTGAAAGCTGGCTTCTGTAAGCATGTCCTCCCTTTTCAGATACCATATGTGGCCGTGCCAGGGAAACAGAACCATAAGTCTGAGAACTCGTTTCCGCGTAATAGTAGAACACAGATGTCAGGGTGTAAAATATCGATTTTCAGATATTGACAACATCTATTGGTTTCATTCTTGTAGGCCTACTACATTCTCTGATCACAAGAAACATATGCACTTTTAATTCGCAATGGACATTTAACATGGTCCTTAGTATTTCCTATGTTACTTTTCGTGAAAAAGAAACCGATTAAATACTTGCAACAAAAGCACTTTCTAATGTTGCAGTTGGATTCTGTTATTGTGTGACAGACTTTGAGAATGGTATTAACAGTATCGTGAAATTGGTGTTTCGAACATGGAAAAGTTCATTATCTTTAGTGATCAATAGCCATACTTTTTGAACAATAAAGTTTCAAAAATCATAAACATCAATTTTTTAGCTAGACTTTTTTTTAAATGATCAGAATTTTACGCTGAAGTTGATTTCATTCAAATAAGAAAATGTATTTTTCCGACTTACAGTCGGGTTTTCTTGGCAGGGTCACATATCCTGTTATGGATCCTTGAATATTAGATCTACTCAAGTTTTTTGTACGCTCAGGAAATAGGTAGTAATATAGACTAGAGAGCGGAGTAAAAAAGTTGTCCAATTTATTATTAAATATCTTCGAAATGTAAACTAGGGAGGTCTGTTTAGATAGATAAAATAAGATAGACTTGATTACTTATACATTATAATAACACTGCATGAATACCAGGAAAATGAACGTGTACCTAAAGATGGGCAGTAAGTGTCCTCTTTGTTCATTAATCTGATAATGATACCCGGATCTTTATTGCTTGATTACAGTATATAATGGCTCAATACAGTCATGTTCTGGTTGTTTTAACGTAGTAAAAGATAAGAATCGATCTTCTTAGTCATATTTTTGCATGCTACTTTCATATCCTACAAAAAATACTATTATTATAGTTAGAAAAGTGAAATTTTTCTACATGAGTATAGCCTAACTTTCTCAGCCACTCAATAATAAATGTTAATTTTTCTATAGGCCTAATTAATGTAATTTAACGAGAGTGTATGTTATGACTTACGAAACTTAATTTAGTTGAACAATTCATTGAAATATCCTAAGGCCAATCTATATGGCTAAGGCTGTATGCCTTAAGAGTAGTTATAAAATCTCGTGTATAGTATTTATGACTAAAATTAATGTGTTATTCTTTAATTATTTTCGTTGGTACTATATTTCTTATTTTCTAGGTTATGTGTTATTTATGTAATTATTGTAATAATCAAACTTGAGACGAAGTATTGTAATGCATGTAATATTATTAATGGAGCATGGTGATGAGTATCTTTATTTAAATAAAAAGAAAAAACCCGAAAGAGGTGGCCTACATGGAACATTTGCCTTTTTACGCCTAAAACCTTTCGCGCAAAAAACACAGTTTTCTACTTTTAAAGTAATCCTTTCTTAGGCAATAGGCCTACCTCTCATCAGTACTATTCTTGAAAATCAATAAACTGTATAGCCTAATCACTCAAAGATCTGGTTATAAACCAATAGGAAATTGAATTGGTTGAAATTTACCCGTTCATTCACACACATAAAATTTAACATTCCACGCCAGACAGTGTATAGCCCTATAGCTTATTATCACTAGGGAATTAAATCAGTCTCGAAGAAGGTCATTATGTTTTAATATCTCTCGACAGATTATATTCCGGTCTACGAACAGCAGAAAGAAGTCAGGTGTAAATGTTGAGTAGGCTTCATCTTTAGTACGTTGGCCGGAAAGAAGAAACGATGCGGCATAAAAGAGCAATTAATGCCGTTCCAGAGGCTAACGAGCTCATTTTGACGCTCGGATGTGTACTATAGTGCCTTACTCCTCTAATCAGCATGTAAATGACCTGGAGTATCCCTGATGATACTGTTCATTCGCTGCTGGTTGTTCTGAAAATAAAACATTCCAAGCCGCTTTATCCTTGAAAAGACTGGGCCTATAATCCGACCTGCAGCGTCATCTACCGTAGGCAGATGAAGTAGCTTCTCCTTTTGTATCATGAGGCTGAATGAACCCCGTTCCAGACCTATATCAGTAAAATCCTAGTCGGTATCGGGGATCGAACTATGACCTGTGGATCCGTAGCCAGCGACGCTAACCACCAGACCACACAGGCGGGCACTGGGATTCAAGAGCTCCACATTAATATTAATATATATTAATAAATTGCCACTTTAAGTAGCCTATCGCTAACTGGGAGTCAAGAGCTCCACATTAATATTAATATATATTAATAAATTTCCACTTTAAGTAGCCTATCGCTAACCACAAATGTAAATACACCGTATTTTGTACTGTACAGTGTACAGGTAGGGGGAAAAAAAGCAGACCGACTCTTGTGGCTGATTTCAGAGCCTTGTGATACGTAAATAAATGTCACGGATGTAACGGAAACGTTTGTTTTCACAGGCAATGCAAATTACGTGAAATTACTTCTCAATTCAAGCAATTTATCGACTGTAGAAGAAATTTCAATACAATCCCTGCTATCCTGTGAATGCCGCTGGGCATGCGCAATGGCTCATGCGGGCAAATTAGATATTTTAGTCGGTCCGCTTTTTTTCGCCTACCTGTACAATATAGACCTACAGTTTCTCTTCATAACTTTCTTCGTGTGACAAAAATTCATTAGGCCTAAAGCATGTTACTCGGTCTGCATCAAAAAACATGTTTCTTGTAGCGTAAGCAGTAAAGATGTTTATACCATTTTTATACCAGGCTTATTAAGTTCGGTACCGGGAGGTTTTCTCGTCGCTCCAAGGTTATTACGAAGTAGGCCTACTGTCCATAAGGTGCAATAAAATCTTCATCTATAGGCCATTGTGAATAATCAACATTGATTAGCGAACTACTGCACAGAAACGGAATACTGGTTTTCCCAGAATGTTTTCCTAATTACTGTAACTTGTTTGATAACTGCAGCAACATAAAGTAAAAAGACAGTCTATAAAACAAGTAACCAGTATTGGTCTTTACAAGACTTGCTTGCCTTGCTTACCACGTTTTACAGAGATCTCTCAATGGGGGGCTCTCCTTTCAGATTGCTCTTGAGGATAATGCTCAGAACAACGCAGCATCTAGTTCCATTTCAGACAGTGAACCGGCAGCTGGGACGAAAATTAAATTAATATGTGTAAAAAATTCTAAGAATAACAAACAACTTTTTTGTAGCATCACACAATTCACACAGCTTTTACTATTAACGACCAAAGAACAAATTCGTACCTTATCCAGTGCTTTTTATAATGCCTGATAAAAAATATAAATTATAGCCTATGGCGGATTAAAACCATATAGCTTTGAACCCAGATGTCTCCTTCTTGCGTTGAATCATTTGGATTTCAATTTCAAAGTCAGGCCTATGACGCCACAGTTTAAGACCTTTGCTTGGTTAATATTTCACGGATAAATGAAAAGTTAAAATTTCATCCCTCGTCGTGTAAGCCATTATCTCGTAAAAGAAGAAAAAATGAAGGCTGTCTTTTATACGGCCAAGAGGCTAGGTTATTTGTTTCGTTTAGAAAGAAGAAAGTGTATTCTCTTGAAATATAAAGTTATAGTCCACAAGAACTACTCTTTCACTCTTGCCAACCTCCTGAAATCTCGTAAAGTTTCAGTTCGGAAGAGATCATTAAATCTAGAGGGCAGTTCAAGTAGAAGACAAAAAGTACGGTCAGATTCACTAATAAAAGAAAACAAAACACTGCTTTCGTGAAGTATCTACATGGATACAATGCTGTTATTAGAGTTTTATATGGGAAAGTACTGTAGCGCAATCAAAATTCACCATTAAGTCGATTGATTTTGTAGACTAATATTAAATAAATGAACGATATGTATATATACATCTCCCTCCTATTGTTCAGAATATTGGAGTTGGTATTAAATATGTCTAATAAGTGGGATAAGATTTGTGTGTTAGGCTACATTTTCCGACATTAGGTTCCCCGAAGTATTTTGACTGACTCACAAAGTGATAAATGAATTACACTTTTTAAAGGGAATAGGTCTACTAGGTATTATGTCCATGTGTGGTATCATGCGAAAGATTCCGGTTTAACTAAGTTGTAGGCCTATACCATTGAGATTAAATAAGTATTTTGGCTAAACTATTATAATTAAAATGGTGCGAATGTTTCGCAAGTGGTTAGTCTAGTTGTTTCATAAGTACAAACATATGGACTAAATTAGGTTAAATTTGAACTAAAACATATGTAAAATGACCTAAAACATGCTAAAAGAACTTTTTCATTCCGATTTCCTCTTTGCATGTGATTTCAAGTAAGTTCAGGTAGGCCTACATTTTAACGGTACACCTGTTGAAACTGCCTAACGATAGAAGTAGGCTAATAACTCGAACTAGTTTCAAGTTCCAAGTTCCAAGTTTAAAACCTAAGTTCCAAACAACAGTAACAATAGCCTAACAGCAACGGCAACAACATAACAACTATGACCGTGTTTTGCTATAACAGAAATTCGTAATCTTAACAAATAAATCAATGTGCATTGCATTCTACAGTATAATAGTAGCAAAGATGAAACGTGCCTTTATAATTCTTACAAGAGCATGAAGTGCTGGAATAAATCATTTAAATATCTACAAAACTTATTTTCAAACCATTTCAAAATGACGAAATATATAATATACAAAAACCATCCTGCATACAATAATTATGTCTTGAACGCACAGCCATCGCCACATATTAGCCTAAAAAAAACAGTATTCAATTGTGAAAGAAAATGTCAAAGCAACCGGAAAAAAATTGTTTTTTTCTTTTTGCTAGGGACTCGAATCTGAGGTCTTTTTTCTCCCGGGCATCGCACTTTACTTTAATCGTGAAATGTAGGCCTACATCGTAACCGGGATTTTAGTTTTATAATTACCCATTTTTAAATGTTTTACGCATGATTTGGGTAAGATTCATAAGTCTGTGGTACGTTTTAATAGATTCATTTCAAATGTTTATGTCCATACAGAAGCACAAGATTAGGCCTACTTCTATTCGTGTAATTATTTATATTTTTTACGCAAAAACAACATAAGTAATTTAAGAATAAAGTTATATAAAAATCAAATTTAAGTAAAATCGGTGCAAATGTTAATAAACATAATGTTATAATTTTTAAATAAATATTTTATAGCAGTTGAGTAGGCTAAATAAACGCGGCTTGTCTAATATAATATCTGAACTCATGTTTCCGTGCAATAGGCCTACTTCTTAAATGACATGGAAGTCTGCATGGAGACCATCTACCACTTAAATAGGCCTAACTAAAGAGAGCATATTTATAGTACATAGGATGTCGGTAGGCCATGTCTCTTTTTGGGATGTAGTTTCACGCAACTGCTATTGCCTAGCTTGAATAACAGGTACTCCCATTATTCGAATGCACAATGTATTATGTCAACTCTCAAGGGCTATAATCATTTTCTCGTTTGTTCACGGCTACACTGCTCTACAACATGAAATCTTACTGGTATTTCTATGAAGTTATTCCCAGCTGATTACGATAACATCTTGTAGGTCTAATGTCCGGCCTCTTGAAAGCAGATTCCTTATATTCATATCGAAACTCTGTATGTGTTAAAGAGTGAGCGTTGAACTAGTGTAAAGGCTTATCTAAAATCTTTCTTGATTGGTGGCATGCACCTGCTGATTACTTGTCATAAATCACGGTCCTTAATTGCACGTTGGAAAGGTGTTATGACAATACAAAAACTGCAGAAAAGAAGCCAATCATTATTGTGTTTACACTTAACTCTACTGCAAGCTGCATGAACTTGCAGAGTTGTAAATCACGATCTATAGGATTGGTACTTAAGGATTTATTAGAAGAGTCCCTCGTACCATCCCCATAGTCTATGTTGTTTAAAATATATCGAATATTAATGTTTTTTACTATAATCAGCACTCATCTATATTAATAATAAAACAGTAATAATAAAGATGGCTAGTTCCTCGGATGAAAGTGCTTTGCATCGTTGGTACAAAATCGTAAGTTACCCCGGAAAAATTCAGACTCACCAGTCACAGATTTCTTGTACTTAATCTATAATAAACCTATTAACTACCGATAACATAATCTAAGCTAATATTTGAAACATTTGAAAATTAAATATAAACGCAAATAAATGGAATTCAGTTTTCCCGCTGTAGACTATCTGTCTTCTTATTTTGTAAATAGTCTAAGTTACCTTGTAAGAGAACCATGGGTCGGGAACTCATATTGAGTCGCTCTCTAATATCTCGCTATAGGCTCTGCAATGAGGTGCATTGTGGTCAGTTTCATCGATTATTGTAATGAAAGGCATGTCACATTGTTTTATTCTCAGTCACATCCGCTAATGTTCAGTACTCAATTAAAATGAGTTCCACCGAGCGAGGTGGCCGAGATGGCAACGTCTTATTGTTAGACTCGCATTCGGGAGGTCCAGGTTCAAATCCCGTGACCGGTCAATTTGACATGGGGGTTTTCATGGTTTCCCCAGTCGTAAAGGCAAATGCCGAATTGGAAATTTACATACCATGAATCATCCTTACCATTTCATCCTGTATCGTATCCATTTAAATTAATATCAGTTGAAATTTACTCCATTAAATAAACCTACAATAGAAATACCGAATTGGATATTTACATACTATGAATCACCCTCACCATTTCTTCCTGTATCATATCCATTTAAATTAACATCAGTTGAAATTTACTCCATTAAATACACCGACAAAAAAAAAATGATAAGGAATAGTACCATGGTCTCAAGATCAGAACTATAGTTTACAAGCCTTGCCATGGCCTACCTTACTGTACAGACACAGATCCCGAACTCATGCTATATAGCCTCGAAGGCAAAAAGAGTATAAACACAGCTGAAATTAAAATAATAAATAAATAAATAATAAATAAAATAAATAAAAAATAAAATAAATAAAAAATAAAATAAATGAGTTTCCGAACCAAGGTTCTCTAAGAAAATACATTTGTTTTGGTTTCCTCTACTATCCGTAGCTGTTTGGGCATTGAATTCATGAACACCCTGTAAATAAAAAAAATTATACGGCATATTTATTGCATATGGTAGCTTATCTTTTATTGTTTTTGAAGTAGACCTATTTCTTATGTTTATTTGATTTTAAAAATATGTTTTATAACTGAACCAACTGAACATTCAGTACACTATCCCCCTTCATAACATACTCTTTAATAAAGCAGGATACAAATTTTTCACATCTTTTGTTAATAGTATATATTCAAAAATATGACTTACATTCACTGCTTTCACTTTTATATTAGTGTTATGCTTGTTATCTCCCACCCTATTTTCTTTCATATCACTTCTGTTTTAATGTATATACTAATAATTTATGTTAATCATTATTATTGAATTTCTTTGAAGACAGTGCTCAGATTAAGACTGTATACGTATATTGTAAACCTGTAAGTGTATCATATCTCTAACCCTAATATACCTTCGGGTGAAATAGGGTTTATTTCAATTTGGATATTGAATAAATAAATAAACTTATAAACTGAACTCTGCTGCACCACTAACAATATAACAATACCATCTGTTTGCGTTGTAGTGTTTAGCAATAGACATGTCAGACTTCCTCTTTGTTTTTACTTTTTAACCAGCGAAATAAATGTATTACTTTTGCTTATTTATTTATTTATGTAAAACACTGCTGTGCATTTAAGGAATTCCACTTACGTTTTACCGGTCCCAGCGTTCCTAGAGTGTTATAAAAGAATTCTCGCCATTGTACTCTGTGACCTAATTCAAAAGCGCATTCCGCCAAGAGTAGTTGGGAAAGTTTAGCAGACAATGAAACTGCTCTAGCTTTGACGTTCGGAACTCTGTGACTTCCTATAGCCTTGAGGACAAAAGGTTATTTCGCCGAAAAGAAACAAAACACAATGAGCCACCCACGATTTGGTCATTTACGTCTAGGTTCGTCAAAACATGCCATGAAATGGTGACCCCATGGGGACAGCAAGCTTGTCAAGGTGTGGGATATTCTGGAATGTGCGACATGTAACGATGTGGAACATTACACCAATTCATACACACAAAAATCTTAAGACTTTTTCTCTGCAGTAGTGTTGTTATAATAATTCGTTATTGCAACCAAATGGTCATATTATGATGAATGGAGTAATGGTGGCATGATATATGCCAGGGGAAATAGGAGCACCCCGAGAAAGCCTGCCCTGACCCCATTTTGTTCCCCACGAATTTCACGTGGATCCACTGAGATTGGATCCCGGGTCCCAGCGAGGAAAACGAGCGGTCTAACAACTCAGCCATGGGGGTGGCCTTGGAATAGCGTCATTTATAGTAGGATATAAGTCTATATTCTTAATAACATTATTGATAACGTGTGCTATAGGATACAATAGTTTGTTCTGGAAGAATGTATTAAATGTATAGTGTGTATTAAAAGAATGGAAAAGAAATTGGAAGGAAAATTTAAATTTAATGTAAAATTACAGAATAAAGTAGCAAGAAATAAACTATGGGCCTAATCATTGTGTGAATTGTTTTCTTCGCAGTCCGCATGAGTTTTATTCGTATTATGTGAAAAACTTTGTCTCGCTAATAAAATTACAGTATTTTAGAGCATTGATCTATTATGATTCAAACGAAAAGAAGTTTACTATTTAGCTTGGGAGTATTAAATTAATGTCTTATCGTTGAATACTCATGTAGTCTACATTTGTAAGAAGTTGATTCTAATAGCAATAAATCCATTTCATTTTCTTGCTATTTTATTGTAACCGGTATTAATTATTTTACTGCTTTTTTTATTTCTCTACATTCAAATTAGAAATAGTTTATTTATTTACTTCATTAATTTTAGATAAACTAAACTAAACTCCGTGGCACTACATCCCAGGTGGGACTTGGCCTACCACCCGGGTGTACCCGACAGCTGCGTCATCTACCGTAGGCAGATGGCAGGATTGGGGGCATGTGGTCAGCATGCCGACACCCACGGTCGTTAATGGTGGTTTTCATGACCGGAGCCGCTACTTTTCTATCAAGTAGCTCCTCAATTTGAATCACGAGGCTGAGTGCACCCCTACCAGACCGCCCTACCTCAGAAAAATCCGTGGAGGTACCGGATCGAACCCGGGCCGACAGATCTGTAGTCAGCGACGTTAACCACAAGACCACGCCGGCGGTCAATTTTAGATAATACATTAGTGAAAATGTACATTGCTAATTTAAACGTCTAAATAATGACACTAGGAAATGCTATTAAAAATAGTTTTAATAACAGAAGAAAGAACATAAAAGTGCTAATAAGAATATTCATTCGTACATCATCTTATTCGTTCATTCTATATTGAAGGGCTATCACCGAATGTACTAGTACACTATATGTATTTCACATATAGCCTAGGCCTATACAGCACATTCTATATTGATATTCTAGCAAGAATAATATTGTGTTGTATATGGCAATCTGTGTCAGAATTGAGGGCGGTAATTTTTAAAAAAATGTGTTGCACCTTCATATTTATTCCTAATGAAAGAAATGGAATTTTAAGTTTTGCAATAATTGGCGGGTGCTCATATATTAAAAGCTGATACTGACACATTATAAGCTTCACACAACCATTTGAAGAGGGCTTTGGGGGAGGGAGAGAAAGATAACAACAAAACCGAAAGAAAGAATATGAGAAATAAAGAATGAAAGAAATTCAGAAGAAGAAATTACAAGATAAAATAAAAAAGAATAGAAGAAAAGTAAAGTTATACTTCCTAAGAAATAATATGTGTAAGCCTATAGCTTGCCAGCAAATTATAAATGTTATAATTCAATAGATGTGGTAAGAACTTAAGAAGCAAGAGCTTCTTAATTTTAACCCTACTTACCTACCTCAATCTGAATGATACATTCTAGGGCTCACATTCAGAATGTCGCAGATTTAAATTCCATGGTGTTCCTAACTAGCGTCAGCGTTTTTCCTACTTGTTTAGGCAAACGTCAAATTAGAATTTGATTAGCATTTAGCCTACTTCAAAATAAAATTGTAGAAGGAACGGCTGCTTCGTAAAACTGCTTCACAAGTAAATAGGCCTATAATTATTTTAGCCGTGTTTCAGCATTTAATGTTATTTGAAAGCAACCCTACACAGTTCTGTTTAATTTGCTGGAGTACATTCAGATTGAGGCTCCTGGATTTTAAGATCAATGGACATGAAAGTAGGAAGGCTGTCAACCATATTATCCGTCGTTTTTAACTCTCTGCAAGACTCCTGAGACCGCCGGCGTGGTGTTGTGGTAAGCGTCGCTGACTACAGATCCGTGGGCCCGGGGTCGATCCCCGATACCTACTCGGATTTTTCTGAGGTGGGAGGTCTGGCAAGGGTGCACTCAGCCTCGTGATTCAAATTGAGGAGCTACCATTCACGGCCGTGGGTATCGGCATGCTGACCACATGCCCCCATCTGCCTATGGTAGATGACGCAGCGGTCGGGTGGTAGGCATTGTCTCTTCAGGGATGTAGTGCCACGGAGTTTCGCTTAGTTTGGTTTAGCAATGCCTGAAGTAGGCCTACGTAAGATCAAAATAAAGTAGTGAGCAATCCTCGTTTAGTTTATAAAAATCCCGATTATCTCGTAGGAAATTAAACCCGCGACTTTCAGCTTGTAACATAACAATTTGCTTTGAGAACATAATAAAAACAGCGTACAATGGGGTTCTATTGGAAGTCAAAAATCTTAATGGTCCTTCGTTCGGGGAAAAAAATAAGCTGATTATCTGGATTCGCAGAATCGATTCCCTGAAATGAAAGGTTTTCATGGACTTTGACGGCTGTAGATTATATTATGAGATAGGCTAATGAAGTACTAATAAAATTCAGGCGAGTAATTGAGCATACAGGCAATTCACAAAAATAGTCCTATACACAGTAACGGTGAATACATATTTAAAATGCCTTACTTAACCCTACTCTGGGTAAAAAGGAAATCGTGTCCTGAAATAAACGTTATTCTTCCACATTTTTCATTATCGAAATCATAAAACCATGGTAAGTTTACCACTGCAATTTTCAGAACAATGGAAGCAGTTTAGAATTTCATAAAATAAACTCTTTCATAATTTCTTACTAGCTCTTAAGTCGAAAATAAATCAAGTAGAAATTGTTAAATAATTGGACACCCATCAGATTCTAAATCGTGATGTATTGGTCATGGTTTAGTTTTCTCTGTGCTCCAGAATCGCCGGCCGGTGCAATTCGTGACAGACCGCCCTGGGAGTGAGATGAGAATGGAGTGGGGGGAGTAGACTGGCTCGACTCCCAAGATCCACCCGTCCTGATGTCCACCTGCTTGCCCACAATTCTTTTCTTCTTTAACCCCACTTTTCAAGTGAAAGATGAGAATTTTCAAGCATCTCTCTCAAGTTCTTAGACGTTTACGTTACATTACACTATCATACCCCTGTAATATTCTTTTCAAGGCCTATGCTAGGAAGTATTTAACACACATAAGAAATAATTAAAGGCTAAAGCTCAAAATTTATGACTACGCCATAAAAAAAATCACTATAATGAAGAATTTGAGAGTTTGGCTCATCATCAACAAATATTATTTAACATTTTGTTTTGAATCGTTACTGTAAAAATAAAATGCTAGCACATTATAGGGATAATAGAAGATATCACAAGATGCCACTGCCGTTCTCTTCCCTTTGAAACAAATGAATAATTATCCTTTTCATTCATTTGAAAATCTTGGATAACTTATGTAATCTTGGAAGTACAATATAAAATCGAATAATAATAATAATAATAATAATAATAATAATAATAATAATAATAATTTTATTTAATCACTCCAAATACATTGACAAATACAAATAGTGTTCCTGTGAAATACGAGTCCTATATGTTCTCAACATGCCGTAAAGAGACAGTACTTGTGAAATGAACTAGAGAAAACGAAAATTATACGACTAATATGTGATCGTAGGCTTCCGCTAACCGAATCGACAATAAAATCTGTTGGCTTCCAGATATGATATATGGGGACCACAAGCACCTAAAGTTACCCGACATTTGTCTCAGGTGAGGAAAAACCCCAGAAAAAAACCCACCTAGGTAACTTGTCCCGACCAGGAATCGAACCCGGGCCCGATGCGTGAGAGGAGCGAACGCATCCCCTATGCTACAGACTTATATCTTCTTCTGTAGTCTTATTCTACTTATTTTCATTATCATCATTACTATTAGTTATATTTTTTATTACTACTTTATTATTACTGGTATTGCCTTTTCCTAACGTTTTCATCTTGAAAGAGAATGGATCGATAAAAATGTTTCCTGTGAAAGTTATTGATTTAGAAGAGCTCTAACCAATGGTATCCTGTTTGATCCAGTCTTTCATTTGAAATGTCAAAATGATACACCAATAACTCCGCTTCCTGTTAAGAATGATTGATGAAATCCATCTGCTTGTGCTTTGGTTATACTGTAGACCTATATATTTTTGTCTCCAAAACTTGAAAGTCGTAGTTTCCAAAATAAATGTTTGTTCACCCGGTGTAATAATTAGGCTATTGCTGTTTTCAGATTATTATTTTCTATAGTAGCCTATGGGGTAGGCCTATTGTGTTTTAAAAGCTTATGTAACTGATAATTAAGGATGGGTCCTCGATACCTCGATATTCTCTTTATTTGCGATCGAGCGATTTTTCAGAAAATTCGGTCGGTACTTTTTCGATACTTTGGTAATTCTTCAATTTAAGGAAATGCGGTATCTCTTTCCGTTTTTAGTAGTCTACTAAATGTAGTAATTTTTGAACAAAAACTTTTAAGTGGACTGTTCAAAAACTAATTTTAGTTTTAATGTAGAGTTTAAAAATAATTATAGGCAACTGATATTAAATTTTATCTCATTAAATATGCACACTTAATAATTTAGTTGGTATTACACAGTTCTCTCAATTGTTAATTTTTAATGTACCTATTTATTGAAACTGGAAATGTTGACGGTATCGAGTATCGAAGTATCGAGTATCGAGGAAAAAATCATGTACCGGTATCGAGTATCGAGAAAATCTGGTATCGACCCATCCCTACTGATAATAAAATTTGCATTCTTAAATTACATCAAGCATTACTGTTACTGTGAAATATTGTGCTCTCAACTTGCCCTGAACGGGGCAAAATTGTATTAGAAAATGTTCGTCTTAGTCTGATAAAACTAAAAGTAAGCCTATAGATAGGCTATATATAGGCCATATAAGTCCTGACCCTGATTGTAACCAACCCCTATTGCCAGTTTTGACGCTGCCAATACTACGGCTTCTGATGCTTATTTTCCTCCCTATTTCTTCGTCTATTAACATATTTTTGTTTACAATTGTAATCAACATCAGGTAAATATCGTATATGAAAACTTGCATTTCTTCTTTAGGACAAGAGCGAGGGATGTAAATTCCTTAGCGTTCTTTATAGAGGCTATAAAAGTGGGTTCTGTCAAGTTACATGTTTTGTACCATTGTAGTGAGACGATATAAAAACACGGAATGGACGACTGACAGAACAGGAGGTGAACCGTATGAATGAGACCAGAGCCTTCCCAATGAGACGCAAATAAGCCACAAAAGAGCAAATACAGTTCACAAAGCCTTCGCTCTCTGAAATTGAAAAACCACAATTCTCCCTGTATATTTCTGTCACTTGGACTGTATTTTTTTTTATCTCGTATCACTTTTTTAGTACAATCATTTAAAATTTTCAAAGGATCGGTCTGACAAATGGAAATGGAAAAAATAAAAGCGATCGTACGTTTATTTACATTGTAGAGAACCTATTGTAAATTTAAACATAGTCAAATCAATACTATACTCAAATGTTATAAGGAATTTAAAAATAACAGTCCAGCTTATGTTTTTGCAACAATGTAGGCCTATATAACTTTATAATCTAGCGTAATTCAATTCTTATATCCCCTTCACTCTTTTTAGTGGGACTGGGTCCAATCAGACACATCTCTGACATTTCGACAGCAGCACTTTTTTCTGTCTTGTTTTCTTCGAGTTAAATTTGTCATGTAACAGTTTTTTTTTACAGACTAATTGAATAATATATGAACGAAGAGACTGAAATCTTAAAATAGACTTGGTTCTTTTATCTCAGCTTGATAAGTTACCGGACGCGGTTTATTCAATTAAAATCGATCTTAATTAATCTTCAATTAAAAGGTCTTCAATTAAAATCGATCAACCTTGTGGCCATTGGCATAACTAGGGATGGGTAATGGGAGGGGGGTTCGGCGTAGTCAGTCCACATAAATACTAAATTGGCATAATTGTTTTATTAATTTTCCTGAGACAGCGAGAGGGTTGTAACCCGCAACCCCCAAGGCCCTTTTTGTAGCTAATATTCAAAGGAAACAAAATCGTAAAAAGCCATCTTTAGATAACTTAATAGTATTTGGGAAATTTGGTGAATATTTAGGCCTACATAGATTTAAAACTTTTTATCGCTGCAAATAGTTTGTAAATAATGTAAATGTAAAGAGGAAAGTCATTATTTCAGGCATCTCTTATTTTATAGTCCATTATTTATGCATGAACGTTATCAGTTGATATTAGCCTATATATATATATATATATTTTTTTTAATTTTGATTATACTACACCGATCTATCGTCTTTTCTTAAATAAGCAAGTTATAAAGATTTTTCAAGCTTCATTAATACTGTATATGCAAAATGTATATGTGTAATATGTATATGCAATGCAGTGTATATTCTGCATATATATTTCATCTATAATCCTAATATGCCAGTTAATACAATAGGGCTCTGTACATTTGGGAATTAAGTAAGTTAATAGTAATAATAAAATAATAATAATAATAATAATAATAATAATAATAATAATAATAATAATGTTTTCCGTGACTGTAGCCGCTACTTCTCAATCAAGAAGCTCCTCAGTTTGTATCACGAGGCTGAGTGCACCCCGATCCAAACCTCCCTACCTTAGAACAATCCGAGGTACCAGGGTATGAACCCGGTCCTAGGAAACCGCGGCTACCGACGCTTACCACGAGACCACGCAGGCGGTCATTAGATTAGAAGAATGGAATAGATTAGATTCATTAGTTGCTGTTCACACCGATAGCATAAAAGAGGATTGTCTATCTATGCTGCTCTGATTTTTCTCTTGAGTAGCCTATAGAAAAGGTGAATATTTCTTAAGCTATGTCATGGACTCGTGAGGAAGGTATTATATAAGCCTAGGCTAATTGAATAACTGTAAACTACTTTATATGATAGTATACACGTACATATAATTGTTTAAACAAACATCAGAGTTATTCAGAGTACCGTAGTCATGGACAAGTTTAATCGTGAAATGATGAATATTATTTTTGACATAAAAGAGGATAGCCAGGAGAAACAATCATAGCAAAGTTAATATACCAGAGCGAATAAAAAGTGGATAAGAACATCTGAAATCGAAAAACTAGTCTCACCGCTCTCTTCGGCATAATAAATAAGGCCTGTGTCAAAGTATGGCACTCCTAATAATATTGTCTTTTTTAGTCTTGTTTCCATTATAAGAGTTATCATTAAATCATTATTATCATTATCATTGTCAATACCAATACCTTTTCATTACTACATATCTATTCTTTTTAGCCTTTCTATTACAACTACGAGACATACTTAATCCATTCTAGTACTACAGTATCCATTTAAACACAGAATTGTGGAGCCAGTTTGAATGAATACATTTGGAAACCGTTGGAAAGGCTTAGAAATGCTTTCCTTGTACCGCTATTTCTCTTCTGTGTCACGAGTGCGCGCGCGCCAGTGTGAAAATACGATATGGCCACCGCAAAATAGGTCTATTACTGTGCGAGATTTTTATCTAATGCGGAAAGAATCTTCGCTCCACCGAAATCTTCTTTACTGGAACGAAATGAGGGTCCAGTGGCGTGACAGAAAGAAACACTGACTTTCAACATTCTGCTACATGTAACATGACCCATGTAGATATTATTGGACTTTTCAGACTTTACTTTATTTAAATCTCAGCTTGTTTTAGGGCATTATTATTGATATTATTAGCCTATTATTATTATTATTATTATTATTATAATTCTAATTAGCTTATAAGGCCCGGTGTCGCCCGGGTTTTGTATTTTAAATGTAATTCAAAATAAAATTATGGAGGACTTTTTATTTTCAAGCTGTAAGTCCTTATGTAAGTATCTGAAGTTTGAAGCGAAGAAGAATGACTTATCACACTCATATTATTCCCTCAGAAAACGCTCATCCGTATACTTCATAACAGAGACTACACTTAATTCGCTTTTATTTGTTTTATCATAATAAACTCTAAGAGCTCAAATGTTTTTAATATCTAAATGAATAAAATTTAAAATTTTCACTCTTGATGCATATCATGTATTAACATTATTGTTTGGGTTTTTACGCATGAGGAAAAGTTTGTGATGCAGTTTCCATCGGTTTCGAATGTAGTCATCATTAAGGCCCGGATTTTTATGCTCTTATAGCTTAGAATGCAACAAACTATAACCGTATGTTTACATTCTTCTTTTGTGTTGGCTAGTGTCCAAGGTTCAATTCCGGGGTAGCTCTTTGTACTTCACTTGTCCATCGACTAAGCAAGGTACGATTTAGCTATAGACAAAGAGAATCTAACCTATAAGAACATAAAAATCCGGGCCCTAGTCATCATTCTGCTTCTCGATATACTGTTCTTTTACATACAATCGTATCCCAAACAAAAACAAAAGTTTTACTTCCCTTCCAAAGGAAAATATGCTAAGCTCTCATATTAACATAATTATCTGTCTCATATTATATTTAAATAATTAATTACATAGGCCTAATATTGAATCATTTATATAAACCGTTGCCCTCAGCCGGCTTTGAGTCCTTGTGAGTAATGGTAGCCTATGCTGTTTTCAATTCGACACTTGAAAGCACTTTTAAGAAATACTCTAATTGGTCTAACGCTAATAGAAACTCTATTTGCACTGAAATCGTTATGGGGTTATTATTATTATATCACTATACTGCTACAGATATAATTTATATGTTTTCATTTATTTTATTATTTTATGTATAATAAAGATTAGACCTACTTTTAGGAATCTGCTTCCAGACTACTTGAAATTTAACCAAAGAAAGTCTTTCACGGCTGAATTTGTATAATAATATAAGTATTCGTAAAGTGAAATCATCAGTGGGCTCTTAAGTTTAGAATCAGTCAAGAAAATGTTTAGTCAATGGCTTGTATCCACGAATGACAATCTCAACAAGATGGTACAATCATTTCAATTTAAAGACAATAGCATGGATCGAGTCCTTTTTATCAAAATTAAAGCCTTCCCCATCTCTTAAATCCCTAATTTCTTCTCCCTTTCTTACTCCATAATATCAATATTATGGTACAATCACTTCAATTTAAAGACAATAGCATGGATCGATTCCTTTTTATAAAAAATCCTTTCATTTTGCATAACTTAAAGCTTTGCTCTATTAATATTATACTGTATTTCTGCTTTCATACCGTATTTCTTGTGACTAATCTATATGTCAGTAGTAGTGGAAAGGTTAATGAATGTCTAATTAATTTCAATGTGGCAATTGTTGAATGTAGTGAGGAAACTTTGAGTTCAATGCTTAACATAATACACAGTGCTGAGTGTGCTGAGGTGTTTCTATACCATGTTATCCCGTGCAAAAAAGAAAAATAACGACCATTATAGTGAATTTTTATACACTTGGTCTGTAATGTCATAATTAACAACCAACCACCAACGAAATTGACGTAAAACGTTCTATTGTGTGAGTGCTTTTTTAGAATTCATGAGGTTCCAGGTCATTCACATGTGCTGATACAGTATAGATGTTTTGCTGATCTCCCTCATCTTCCCCTCCCATCACAATCACCTGACCTTACTTCTGGCAAAACCACCTCCGCCACCTTCTGCCGCCCGGAGGCAAAACGAACCGCCACCACCGACAGGACATGTTGTCTCGTAACAACCGCTGCAGAATAACCATTTAAAATCGTTTTAGAAAATTATACGTAAGCGTGTTGGAGAGATTACAGTCTTGGAACATTACAAGCAGGATTCTTGTTCTGCGCATCATTTTATAATGCCACTTTCCTTGGCCCTTTTTTTGTGTCATACAATTAATTTGGTGAGCTTATGTATTGTTGTGTTTCATCAAGTACAGTAGATGCATGCATATCTAACGTGCATGTTTCCGTCCATTATGCATTGCCTGCTCAAATTGTTCACGTACGAACAGATGTTCAGTTTGTCTTATTATTAGCAGATGTAGGCCTACTTGAATTCCGTACGCCTAATATAGCTAGGGAGACTTTAGATAAGAAATTTCTGTACCTAAGAAAAACTAATGTGAGCTATGGGTAAGCCTACATACTTTTATAAGCTACAAAAGCTATCGGTCCACATTCTTGTCATTTGAATCATACCATTGACTTAACTTCGTGGCGTTAAAATCCCTGAAGGGACAAGGCCTACCACTCGACCGCTGCGTCATCTACCATAGGCAGATGGCAGGATTGGGGGGCTTGTGGTCAGCATGCCGACACCACGGCCGTTAATGGTGGTTTCCATGACCGGAATCACAGCATTACTCTCAGTGTTTGCCTTTCTCCCTTGGTACTCTTTCATGCATACTACTCATGTATTTTTTCCTTGCTTCTTTTTATCTACTTCTTAGGTTTAAGATAATTTAAGTTAACATTACATGCACAACATACAAAAATAGGCTATAGCACTGGAACATCTCCGAACATGAGCTCTGCTCTTTCAGGGTTTCTGGACCAACTTACCATCACATATTGTATCTTAAATAAAATTACATTGAATGATCGCTCCAAGATAGCATTTATAATATTACAGACAAAATCTCACATTTACATTTTGATAGTAGCATATTCTAGGTCGAAAATAAAACAATTTAAAGCACAAGCCCATATGGTGCTTAATATAAGCAGTAAGGAAAATAACTTATACTGTTCTGGCCACGACAACCTCGGCCAATCCCATAGCTTTTTTCCCATAAGGGAATAGGATAGTAGGCCTATTGTTTCATAATCCGAAAATCGGTTCTGATTATGCATAGTTCTTGCGGTAATCGCATACAAAGCTCAAAATTAGTATGTGATATTGTCAGTTCCAAACAAATCAGCGGTGTTATAGGTCCTGACCTTTCATGGGATGTAGTTCTGAGTTTAATCTTTTAGTTTAGTAAAACGTACTAAAGCAAGTAATAAGACCAATCATCACAAATAGCCTACCCAGCAATAATAAATTATCATATAAACAAACTTCGAACTTTGCCTGTATTCTGAATGTTCCTACAACCAAAACAGCTGGTCGACTTTAAAATGTTAAATAGGCCTATATGATATTACAACATTCCAACAAATTTCTGTAGTAGGCCTACTAATATAGCAGACTCTAATAGGAAATACCATGAGATTAGTGAGACAAATTATTAGAAAAGTTGAATCCAGGATAAAATTAGATAAGACCATTTCATGAATGCCATAATATTCAATTTAACATTTTAACATCTAACAATTTAACAATCTAACAATTTAACAATTTAACATCTAACAATTTAACATCTAACTATGCAAAATAGATTCATATTGTTAGCGATTATCAGAATTTTTAATCTTTTTGTCAGGTATTGGTTTTCCAGAGAACGATTCAAGCGGTACCAATGATCAGTAAACCATCAAAGCCGGAAAATACAATTTATTTATTTTACGATGTAATTAGCATTACATTATACGTAGAAACACTCTATTTCGGGCACCACCTTTTACATTTAACTAGTTAACAGGAATTCTGTTATTTAATTCAAACTGTGGGTTGGGAAATAATTTTATCTCTGAACTCTATATTTCGGACACCATCCTTTCAATTCAAATGAATAACAGGAAATTTGTTATTTGATTCAAATTTCGGGTTGAGAAATAAGTTTACCATTCAACGTTAAAGTAAGCTGATTTACATAACGATCACCTAAGTGTAGGTTTCTCAGAAAACCAGTACGCATCGAAAGTAATAACAAATGCACAACGATATTTGATAACATAATGCGAATCTGATAAGTTAATTATCAACGAGTTCTTAAATCCGATTGGTCAAAGACGTATGAAGGGAATAGTCACAATAAATTTATCGTATCACAGCTCGTTTCCCACTCTAAGACTTCAATTTAATAACCTCAGCCACATCGTATTCTCACATATCAAGTGCTTTTAAATTTCACTCAATGAAATCTTCCATACAAGCACATTCTCTGAAAAGAAGATAGCTAAAATATCAAGAAATCCTGAATGGGAGCTAGAGTCACACAGAGACGCAAATAAAAGCACCACGTCAAAGCATAGGTTGCCGTTTCTTTTTCTTTTTTTGTGAGGATGAGATTACGACAAAGTAAAAAGAAGAAATAAAGAAAGGGGTCTAGATGGAGAGACGACATTGGTTGTATCGCGAGGCTACCAATGAAGTCACATTCTAGAAAAGGAGTGTAGGGATAATCCGCTTAGGGCATTCTTGTTTTCGTCCCTGTATATCTAGTTGGTCTTATTGTATGGCTATAGGGTAAAAGTTGTTCCTTTTTTAACTTCCCGCATTTCTATACTTGTTGTTCTTGCTGCTGATGCCAACCCACTTCTTCCCATTCTGCACCTATACTTAACTTCTCGCTCGCTCTCATATATTTTTCTTGCTGGTAGCCAAAGGCCTCCTCCACATTAGGGTCCTTCAATTTGTGGCCCTCGACAGGCTTTTTTCCCATAGAATAAGAATGAATACGGCCTTCAAATATAATCTACAGTTTTTTACAATCATTCCACATTAAATTCTTTTCTTTTGAAGTTTTGCTTTTGTTTATCTTTTCACATTAACTAAATAGTTCATTATGCAGTAAGCCTATAATGGCATTTATTAAAACATGAGTATTTTTCCAATACGAATTGAGTTCGTTTTGGCATGATATTAAAATTAACACTAACATAATTTATTTTATTTCCTCGTCGAAATATAGAATACGCTTATTACATGTGACGTAATGATATAATTATATTCATTTCGAAACTGATTTCCATTTCAAAACTGATGTGGTATCGATTAATTATTATCGATTTATTAGTTTTAAGAAATCAACCATAAGGTAGCTTCGATTTGATCGACGTGATGACCTGCCAAAGCCTCTCATCTGTCGTACAAGACAAGAACTACGAAAATCAGTTGACGCGAAGGGCATGGTAGGTTCGTTGGTGAAGTTAATCCAAAATATCAAAACTTAAATATTTATACTAAATTATGGTCGAACAAAAACAGCCGTATGCAACTTACCTATTATGGTGATTAAGATACTCTTATGAACATTTTGAAACTCGCGTTGCTCATTTCATAAGCATCCTCGTATCTTAATAATAAATGTCATTATATGCTTGTTGCATAATGTACTATTGTCAAATGACGATACTCTACTTTGCCATTTATTTAAAAAGGCTTCGTACAACATGGGTAGGCCTATTCAAGTATTTTTCCACCAGTACTGATACATCCCGTCGTAAAATTACTTCATGTCGGTTTTCCTAGCAAAGAGGAGAAATATTATCATAATAATTAATAGTAGCCTATATTTCCCCCTCAAGCCAGAGAGGTTGTTTATATGTTTAGGCTACACTATTTTAATACTAATTTCAAACCTGGAGAGGAAGGAATTCCGTTAAGTTATCTTTCTTTTTATTGATTCTAGGCTACACATTAAATTATTTTGGCATGACAAAAACGTCAGGAGCATACCTCTTCGTTTTATCATGAGGAACAAACAATATCAAGTCTAATAAATCTGTAAACTCCACTCAAACTAAAAATGTAATGTGTTTCCTTAGAACTGGTGTGCATTTTGTACGAAGGAAAAACATGAAAAACGAAACGAAAGACTAGATATCTGCCCAGGTAATAAATGATGTATGGTTCATACACTCATCAGCTACCACTATAGGCCTACATCACAGGCATAGGCTATGCAGGTATCATATTATCCATATTATGTAAATTACTTTTTTATAGAATTATTCCATTCAGATTTAAGATTGATTTTGTGTTTTTATATACGTAAGTTAATATCACAGGGTATAATAAATTGTGATGAATTGGAAAATATTCTGTAATAAACTTTTCCTAAGCGTACATTTTTAATATATTAATTTGTTTACAATTAAAATAAATTCGTTAAAAGTTAACTTTAAAATTCCATTGTGATAGGGAAAAAGTGAATAAGTCAAAATACCAAAGTTTTAGGAGAGACAAATAACGAATTATTTTCACAGCATTTTAAGAATATTTAGATCAGTCCACCCAGATATTTTTACGTAGTATAAGATACTGTGTAAAAATATCTGGTGGACTGAACTAAATATTGAAACAATGCTGTGGAAATAAATTGTTTTTTGTTATCCCTGAAACTTTGGAATTTTGACTTATTCGCTTTTTCCCTATCACTCTAGAATTATAAGTGGCATAAATCAGGTCCATTATTTTTAAAAAATGTGATTTTAGAAAAATAACTGAACTTAATAAAATTCGAGGACAAATAATAACAGGAAGAACTTGTGTAAGTACACGCATTACATCTGGAGACCTAAAATATAACGATATATTTTTAATACAATTGTATTTTTAACAGCTGACATTTATACAACAGCAAGGCCACAATATGTTAAGTGGGAGTGGTTAACGATGCTGAAAGTGGGGAAGGGATCGTTTTTAGCTCGGTGACGTTTTGACTGATGGACGTATTGTTGTCATCTGCTAACGTGTTTAATTTATTTACATATATGCATACTGAGTGGCGTTGTCATCTCTCAATTCTCTTATAACATATCCACAAATCATTTTCACTTCTGTTCATTGTAACGTTATAGGTCTTAACTGAGGCGGATTCAAGAATATGACTAGCCTAAAGGTACAGGCTTTCTGTGTTGCCAATAAATTGTCATAGTTTACCCAGTGTTTCATCTATTTTATTTAAACACTGCAGATAAATAAATATTTCAACGATACAGCTGGTTGTTAAGACCGGTATAGTAATTTATAAAGTAGCCTATGTTAGTAGGAGGTGGTTGAGGCACTGAGCTACAAACAAGGTTGCGGGTTCGATTTCCGGTGAGGTCGGTGGAATTTTTTCATTGGCCTAATCCTTCTACTGGCACTATGGCCATGGGGTTGACTCAGCCTCTAACAGAATTGAGTACCAGGGGTATTTCTTGAGATAAAAAGCGACCAGTGCGTCTGGCTGACAACCTTACCACGTTCCTGTGCCGATGTCTCAATCTGGGAGCCTCAACCTCCCCGAAACCCTAGGGGTCTCCATGGATCATACAGGGATCACTTTACCAGTACCTTTATGTTAATAGGGCCTCCCTGTCAGTCCGCTCATACTAACACTAAACATAGTACTATTGACCTTTACTCAATAGGTCTTCTGTGAACGTAAATGACAATTTAAAATTTCACACAACTTCAGCAGTTTCCCTTATTTCCAGTTTATAGCGCACCATGTCATTCGTCTCTGCGTTTTTTATATTATTTCATACAGCATAATATACAATACCACCCATTATCGTACCAGACGCTTGTTCATTCAAAGATACAATAATATAAACTAAGTTGTCATAGGCCTATATACAATTTTTCATTCTTGATTTATTTTTATATGTGTCGATAAATTCAATTCCGAATAAATGATACGCTACTAAAAGAAAACATTTAATATTTGTTTCCTTTTAGGCCTATGCGTGCGTATATAGTAGAACAAATGTTTTAAATGCGAGGTGTGCTGTTGAAAAAACCTATTTTATTATGAAGAACAAAGGCATTCATCAAGTGAAATCATCAGAGGCCACTAAGCTCAAAATGTATAGGAAAAATTTCATGCAATAGCCTTTTTCAATAAATGACGCTCCTATCATATGGATAAAAATTCTCACATTCTATATAAAACATTATGTTATTAACTTTAATCTGTGGTTTATACAACTTTTGACACGACGCATTTATACCCAGTAGCAATGAAAGGGTAAATGAAATACATATTAGCCTATTACAATTATTACTGCACGGTATTCTACTAAAAGAAGTAATTTTCGTTTGTTTGTATGCATATAGACTAAGAGTCTACAATCTGTATCTGTATCTGGTACCCTATGATCCCCAGGTGGGGCGAAGGGGCCTCCAAGTGGAGGTTTCATTACCTATATTAATTTGGATATGCTTATTTTCCGAGAGAAGGTAGAGGGACAGGTGGTAAGCCCATCGCCTCGCAACCCCCTCTGGAAACTAAGTATTTCTTGGACGTGAAAGGGCCGAGAAATTTTGTCCAGGGGCTCTAATTTAGGCTTGGAGTTCTTTTACGTGCCGTAAATCTACGACACGGGACTCCCAGCTTAAAGTCCCTTCCGGAGGACTCCGTGCCCAGGATTTTTACGTCCTGAAAAATCCATCGACCGCGGCCGGGTTTGATCCCGCGCCCTGCGGATCCAGAGGTGGGCACGCTACCTCTAGACCACCGCGGCCGACAAGAGTCTACAATAACCGTATAAAAAGTGAGTCGCTAAAATCCTAATGCAATTCTGACTGCAATGTAGCCTATGCTGTTGAAAGTAAAATACTAGATTTATAATTGTATATATTATATTCAGATGAATGCAATTTTTACTAAAAGGTGTGCTAATAAAAAAGGCAATTAACATTAATTGTTTATTTGTATGCATAAAATGCAATTCTTAATGAAAAAGTAAAAAAAAAAATGCTAACGATATCCTTCTATTTAAATGGTTAGTAATGCAATATTGACTGCAAGGTGTGCTTTTTGGTTCATTTGAACGTTTGCGATTCTAATTGCAAATCAATTAACTACATAAGTTTAATTAATTAACCTATAGACATATGCATATCATATCAGAGCAATTCTGATTGTGAGGTGTGCTATTAACATAAAAAAACAATAATGTTATCGTTTGTTTCAATTCTACGGATTTAAGGCACTCGGAATAAGCTATCAGTGGAAGAAAGATCCCCATCTTGATAAGGGAGACAGTTTTGATCACATCAATAATACTCGTAGGCTATATTTTGCGATGTTTGAAGCCCCTAAGTATTTTGATTGGCTCCCGATGTCAGCTAATCAGTGGCCGAGCTGCCATAAACCCGGCAAATTCAAAAATCGAATTTATACTTCAATAAAAATCTATACAGATTACTACTTAAGTGATTTTTCTATTTGATTTTGATTAAACTAGAAGTGTACGATTCATGTAATGTATACAAGTTTGTAAATGTAATGTAAATAATCAGGGGGTTGTTTGTTTTGATATCTCGAGCTTTGTCCCGTTTCGATATAGTCTATCCAGATACAGAAAGCAAGCATCAGTTTTTATATAAGCCGGATTCAAATCAATAGAAGCAAATGATAGGCCTATAATATAGTGCATTTTATGGAAATGTACGGCTATCGGTTACCTTATCTAGGCCTACATTAACTTTTAATGTGTTTCTCACTAAGTTATAACGATCCCTACTTACGGCAAGTAATAGGCAGATTGTTTTCAGATTGAATGTGGTTTCGCTTTAATCCTTTCCTAACCTATACAACTGCTCTAAAGCTATGAATCATAATATACTTATATCTATATTGCCAGTGCATAATGTGAAATCTTCACATATTTTAAGGATGTTTTAAATCATGTATAAGAGTGGATATGAATTAATTGAGTTAAGTAACGTCCAAAATTAACAAAAATACTGCTAAACGACAATTTTGATGTCAGTATATGCGAGTGTGTATGAATGAATTTACTTACTTAAAGATCGTCCAAGGCTAAGAAATAACACAGCGCTTTATGGAATCAATGTTAACTATGTGGGCTGTTCTATGCATTGCACTGATATAATTTTAGTCTAAAAAGGATGTGTCCATAAAGAAATAATATTATTACAATAGCTACTATAAATATAATTTTTAGATATTTTGTTATTAGTACTGTACACCATATAAACAATGCACAAATAATGGGAAACTTTACTTTTTATTATTGGGGGAGTGGGTACAGATTAGGACACGAGGAACAGTTAAAAGAGGCGAAAAGCGAAAACTTTGCATGGGTTTACTCCAGTGTTAATATATGCTATTCAATGACACATATACAAATTAATGAGAAATTATATATAGGCTTACACCTAGGCCAACTTAGTTCATATAATTGCGTCTTAGGTTGTGCAAATGGTATATGGTACCACAATGACCATTCAATGCCCGGTATTGTCTGTCATTCTGTATGAAATCATGTAGGCTAAGTTAGTATGACAGGGTGTAATATATGTGATGAATGGGAACATAGTCTGTAATGAACTTTTCCTAATTTGCATCATCAATGAAAAGTAAACTGATCAAAATACAAAAACCACTGTGTTCATTCACTTAAAAGTGTTCATCAGAAAATCACTGGGAATTGCTATTTATTCCTGTGGCCATATGCCTAAATTTTATCCCGCTGGAATGAAAAGTGTTCATCAGAAAATCACTGGGAATTGCTATTTATCCTGTGGTCATGTGCCTAAATTTTATACCGCTGGAATTATTCTACAACCCTGTAACTCTGCAGATATTTTTAAACGCATCTGTCTGGTCTGGGATCGAACTCCTGAAATTGAGAATAGAGAACCAGAGCCTTTACCAACTTGTCAAAGGTAAAAAATAGACCTAACAAAATTTTTATTACATTAATTTATTACTCAATCATATTGTAAGTATGTCTGTAAAGTTGTTTTCATATCGTATAGCCTATCCACTATTGAACTCTTCTGCATTTAATCCATCATCTTACTTCGAAGTGAATGAAAATCCATAATCCACTTAGTAATTATTGCAAATATTATTTTAGCGTATTCATGGTGGCCCATGTAATATACTAATTGAATAGCCTTCCTCTGCATTCAAACCACTCCTTCCTTCCCCACAATTACCTGCCTGGAAGAAGATGGAATGTTTAGCTGCGATGGGAAGGACAAGGACAGATAAACCGGACAGGCGAAGATATAATTTCATCATGGCTCGGCGGGCATCTGTATGAAGTACAATGTTGCCACGTGTTATATTCATAGCATGCAGTATATCGTTGAAATGCAGGACACGACATCTGTAAAGGCAAGCTTTCTGATGACTAAACGGGAAATGTCACACATATTGAAGTCAATCTTGTTCGTGTAGATATATCATTTAGAATTAACTGTTCAAAATTGATTTAACATGTCGATGTTGATGTAGATTCAATATTTTTCTTCATGTTGGCAATTGAGTAGATTGTGAAAATCATTCACTTATGTATTTCATTTAAAAATTGTTTTAGAACACAATGATCTAATTGCTTCACAGCTTGGGCATAAACCATTAATGCAGAATTTGAATTGAAATTATTTTTATATTTTTATTTTATTTTAAGGATTGTAAGTATCAGAATTCATAAGCGGTTATTGAGGTGATTTACTAAGACTTTTTTGTAGCAAGAGAATAATTCTGATAATGGTGCGATGGAGTTTGTTGTAAGTTATAATAAGAGGCCCTGCATGTAAAGGATTTATTAAATTTAGTAGTGCGGTGTCTAGGAATTCGGAGAGTGCTTGAAGTAAATCTATTGGAACGATCATGTACCTTTTACATTGGAATTAAAGATTTGAACAGGTAAATGGGAATTTTACATTTGACAGTAACCAGAGTTAGCAGTGCAATGGCAAAGTATTCTCCGTACTTTTACTTGTAGGTTTACCCACTTTAGTTGCGTAATAACAATAAGGTGTGATACTCTTCTTTTCGCGAGTTCTTTCCTAGCGAATTGCGGCATTTTGTACACCTTGCATTTTTGTATTTAATATGTCCGAAAGATCATTGTATACAACTGATGCCTAGTAAAGAACTGGAAACACTAGAGAGAAGGATTGTAAGTGCAGAACTTAAAGGTTCCTTTTAGGCAAACAATCCGCTCACAATGACAAAAAATTACAAATAAATTACAAATATAATGATCACAGACACATTATTAATGCAAATATTGAACATAACCTAATGTCATGAAGTGGTAGCCACTATATGATAAGAGTAAACCTTTGTGGAAGATAATGAGAAATTAGGATTCATAAGCAGTTATGAGGTGATTAACTAAGAGTATTTTTTGTCGTAGCAAGAGAATAACTTTGATAATGATAATGATACAGATGGACAGAGAAAGAGAGGGACAGAGTGCGAGAGGGAGAGAGAGGGAGAGAGAGAGAGAGAGAGAGAGAGAGAGAGAGAGAAACGTTCAGTTAATGCATATCTTACAAGCAATAACCGGGAGAACTGCTATGAAATTTTGAATTTTAAATTTTAAATATACGGAGGTTATAGATCTGTGAGTATACCTGCTTTATTGTATGATAAATAAATTTATCAACAAGATCAGGCCTGCAGAACTGGCGGCCCTTGGAAGTTATTTCGACCCGCGGAACAAAAAGAAGAAATCTATATAATTATTATAGTAGGCCTATCTAATTGAAATAGCAAGTTGCCGTAGGCTAAGTTGAACCTGTTAAGGTCAAATTGATAAAACAATTTTTCACGCTTTTCATCTTGTAATGAGTTATCAGACTCACAGATCATTTAGAGATGTGGCACATGAAAATGGTAAGGGCGACAGCCTTAGGCACCGGCTGCCCTTACCCCCAGGATTGCTCCTGGCACTCCTGACAGGCTGAATCCATCCCAGGGTCATAATGCCTCCAGATGGATTAGCTATTTTTTAGTAACTAAATAAATTCAGGTACATCTTGCTCCATTAAACTTGTATAAATAGAAAATGACGAAAACAGATATGCTAACACTTTCATCAATATTGAACTCTTCAGAGTCTAGGATACTTGAAAAATTAATTCAAGAGCACTTCTAAATTATTGAATAATGGAGAGTTTCTGATGTTTGTATCGCCTGCATGAAAAGTGATGCAGTTAATATTTAATCCCTCTGATTCGCTTAAAGACAGAAATGCTTCATGTGATTGCTAATATTTTATTACCAGTATCGTGAGTTTTAATTCAATTGTGAAAGTGGTGGCCAATTTACGTCAGATTCACTATAAGAAAGAGTGGTATATTTTAGGCACCGACTAAATTACGGAGTTAAGAGCCATATATCCTACAATGCGGAGCATAATCCCATATGAAATACCAATAACAGTGTTATTTATCATAGAATGGCTAAAAAAAGGATTTTATTTTGCGAGCAAAATAAAAGAATTTTACCACGCGTATCCTACACTATTTTTTAGACAAGCGTTAATATTTGCGAAATAATAATTTTTAATACATACGCTGCAGCAATTTTGGAGCTTTACAGCTGTTCGTGTACTCTCCTGCCACCTGGAATGCATTTGCGCAGGCAGAAGTCATTGATTTCTCGTACATGGCTGCCAATGTAAGAGACGGAAGGAACAACGCTTTTCAGCCAGCAAGTGTGACATCGTGAGAAATTTAGCGTTTAAAAAGGAGTAAGAATTTTTATATTTTCAATTTATATCGGACTGAATCTAGTTAATATTTTCTTAATGGTTAACTTGTTAAGAATTTAAAAATTTCAGTTCTTCTTAAATTTGTCTTAGAATATATTCTGTATGAAATCATTTGTTTATCACTTGTATATATTATGTAGCCTAAAGGCAGCCTCATGAAGCATACTTTTTTCAATGTTGAAACTAGCAGTTTCCCGTGGCTTTGCGCGTTTTTTAATTCAACCGCTAGATGTGTTACTTAAATCATATCTTTAACAGAAAAACAATTAGAACTTTAATTTATTAACACTGACACCGTTTTTACATAAATTGCATGCATTACGTAATTTTATTTTAAATTATATTGTTAGACGTAGTAAATAAATAATTAAAACGACAAACACGAATCTTATATGCTGCCATACCGATTCGAAATGAACCGATTAAATCGAACCAATTCATGAACCTGACCTTCACACGCAATTCATGCATAAATAATTCAAAACGTTGATAATTAAAAAGCTAAGAGTCCGCCATTTCATGATTAAAATGCGCAGTTCGGGAAAGAAACGACCTCAGATTAGAATTTCCTAGCCCGAAACCCCCATGTTTTCCCATTTAAGCCTGCATTCGTTATCCCCTTTCCGTCCACCTATGTACAAAATATTAGATCTCTGCATGCCGTTACGTCATAAACAAATGAATCAAGCGAAGCAGGCTAATCAAATCGGCAGCGATCAATAAATAGATGCGTTATGTTGAAAATATTTGGTTGGGCAATGCTATTCTTCCCCCTTTTCCTTTCAGAATTAAATTTTCCATATCAATTATCAAGTAAAATCGTCAGTGTGCTTTAATTTTGAATCGATTTCATTAAAAAAATAAAATAAAATTACATGATTATCCTATTAAATTTACATCTTTACTTTAAACAATCTTTAGAGGTGACGAAAAAATAAGTCACTAGAAGTCAAAAGGATAAATAAAGTTTATACCGTCAACAATTCCCTGTTTCTTCCTATGTGTAATAGAAGAAATACACACGAACAAAGTATACATTCATGAGTAATATTTAAGTAAAGTTCTGAAGCGTATCTCCATTTAATTCCATAAACACTACTTGCAACAAAGACTAGGGTTGCTACAAAATTGTGGACATTGCTAGAGATGAAAAGTTACCGTGGAAAGGCCCTCGAGAAATGTTAAAAGTACTGACCGCGCCGGGTTAGTAATTATTAATTGGTACACGCTTTGAAGCTACATTAAGCTATAAATTATAGGTCCTATCTATTGTGTGGGAAGGGGTATAGGTTATAATGGAGTCCAAGTCTGGTTTAAATGAACACATTTTCCTACGATCTAGAATGTAGTGAATCCAAGAATATTAACTTATGCATTTTTTTATTTTGAAGCAAATCAGATGAAACAATAAGTTTCTCGTACACAATCTGTACCTGGGCCTTTAAATGAACACATTTTACCACGATCTAGAGTGTAGTAAATCCAATAATATTAACTTATGGATTTTTTATTTTCAAGCAAGTCAGATGAACACAATAAGTTTCTCGTACACAATATGTACTTAGGCCTGTAGCCTATCCGGTTGTGAGGATTAAAGAGGAATAGGTCTATTGGTTCAATCGGAATGAGACTACTAATAACAATATTGTAGAATGAGCCATGAAGTAAAGGGTCCGTTGTGGTAATAGGATAATACAACATGTAGTGACATATTTAGCTTTTTTAGCTAAAGTTTTCCTTCCTAATCATAAGGAGGCATATAGTATGGAGTCTATTTCTAAGAAAATCCAGAAACGTATTGCACTTTGAAGTAGTAACCTTTCCACTGCTGCTGACGTATAATTTCGTCACCTCAAAAAATTGTAGAAAGCAGAGATAGGCCTATAAGGTAAAGAGACATCTTTTTGTTTTATCTTCGCTGTCGTTCAAGGACACCAGCTATCCTATTAAAATAATTGTCCTCATCCATTTCAATCTCAAAGCTTACTGATGGGATCACTTGAGGCTGCTCATTCCAACATTCACTTCTGAAAGGATTAAATGAGGCTCGTTTTTCAGAATTAGGCTATACATTGTAGATTATGATTGGGTATAGCCTATCATGAAATAGGTTATAGTACAGGTGTTGGAACAATCCTGGGAGTTTTACAATTCTTCTTCTTCTGAGTCACTATGGAAGCTATTAACTTGGCAACAGTGTATTCCAAATTACTTTCCTGATTAAGTTATTTTCATTAGGTTAGGGACGTTATAACTCTTTGCAGTGATATTATGCATAGACCAAGGATTTATTCTAAACATAGGCTACGTAGTCTTGGATTCAAGCACTGCCGAAGTTGATGGATTGTCAATATGTAAATTTCCTGATCACGAAGTCCTCCTGGAGGAACTAGGCCTATAAACGGTCTGTGCCGTGTCTTAGATTATGACACGTAAAATAACACGAGCTACCAAATTCCCCCCCCCCCCATCCAAAGGCCCTTAGTTTCCTCTAGAAAGTCGTCGAGATCATAGGTTTACTACTTGACCCCTATGTCCTCTATGTAACTAAATTAGACTCCAAAATTAGGCTAAACCTCTATCAAGAGGTCCTATGCTTTCAGAATTAGGCTAAACCTCTACCAAGAGGTCCTATGCTCTGTGCGCGGAGTGAAGAGGATTTGATTTGAGAGCAAAAATTCTTTACTCCAGGTAGGTCAAAGTTAACTTTTATTAAGGGCCAACTAGACTTTATAAATTTAAGCCTGCCGAATTGAAAATATAACTTTAATTTGTTTTTATAAGATTTAAGCATGTTTTTATATTTTGTAAAAAATAACCATCCGACTTTCAAATTTTAACACATCACAGAATAAAACAGTGCACATCCTTCTTGCTATGTGTGTTACAATAAATACATTTTAAACACAGAACATAGAAGACATTTCGATAACCAAAATAACAGAACATTAACACAAAATTCCTTCACTTTTAGGCTTACACTCAAAATTCATTAATTTATGAATTTTTTATGTTGAAAGCATAATGACTTAAGTCAGAAGCAATGTGGGAATCTTGAAAATCCTGGTAGGTAGGAAAATTAAGCTCCTGCTTACCAGTAGCCCTTCCTAAGGCCTTAATATTATCATACAATGGAATTACAAACTGATTTTTCCCTTGCAATTTTTAATTTAAGTCACTTAAATTCCTTGCAATATCTAGACTACAAATAATGTGAAATCTTATGGTCACATAAATTACCGGCCTATCATTTCTAAGAAAACTAATTTCTTTTCCAAGGGACAAAATCGTTTTAAAACTTGGTAACAAGAAAATCAGTAAACTTCTCAATAGCATGTCAAGTCCTCAAATATCCACTTCCTATAACTATCCTAAATCAAAGTAAAAGTAAAAGGAAAAGGGAAAAAACTGATGATTTTCAGTTCCCTGGAAGGAATATAATTCTCTCTTTTCTTCACGAATTTCAAAATATGGTTCATTTTTTATTATTTTGAGCATCGTTCTTCCTGGTAAGCAATGCATTGAACAGGCACTGCGCCATATAGGCCTACCAGTATTTCATGAGGTCCTTGACTCCTATATTAAAATAAAATCAGGTTTTACCAAATTTATTTTACATTAATATTTTTGGCTTACGTATTTATACAATTCACCTAAAACTTTTGGGGCTGCATTTCGTAACTGAGAGGGCCGCATGTTTGACACACCTGCTTTACTCTATGAAAATCCACTTACTCAACAATAGAGCTAACGGAATATCAGACAAGACTTTTTTTTCGGAAAAACTGTTAGCTTTATCCATACTTATCATTCCTCTCATTACAAGAAGTCATCAACCATGTTTCTCATCTCATTAATAACATGAATTTTGTAAAAAAAGGTTGGGAAACGTTACAATGCTTACTTTGGTATTTACCTTTTTCATGGTAATAAAGTCATTAATGTAAATGGTAGAATATTTTAGTAAAAGATCCTTTGAATTTCATGAAAGGCTGGGAACATTTAATGTCAGACATTCTTTACTAGTTGTCGGACTGCAATCAAGATGAAGCAGGCAACGAATTCGAACGCGTTAACAGTCGTAACATTTTAATTTTAATTTACATTTTAAACAAGAAGACGGAAAAGGAAGTCGGCAACAGAAAACAAAAGAATCAGCCATAAATAAGGTTGGTACTTAAAACACACTTGACCACTTTCCAACCTTCATTACGTAGTGAATCCACCTTTGTTCGGAAAAAAACGAGTATATAAAATATCAGAATTGACTTTAATGCTTACTTTTAAAATTCCTACTTCGAACTTGAGTTTCGTTTATTCTGAATTCAGTTGACAGGTCAGGCCAGAAGATGTTATTCCTATAGATAGAAGGAAAGAAATAAACAGATGTAGCATTCCGTACTAATAAGGCCTCGACTATGAGAATAGGTTGCGGGTAATTTAGTTGGTGCTTGCCTTCAAGCTAGACCTGTGGCATTCACAACAGCAATGATAATTAAGTATGATCTGCTAGGAGGAGGGTGTGGCAACATGCCAATGTATCATAATAAAAAAAATAAAAAAATGAATAACATTGTGATGATTGTATAACGCAAAGAAACTCGCAAGAAACGTAACAAAGATCTCATTCAAATGAAGTAACTAATGAAAATTCATAATTACAGTGAGTAACTATTTTTATATAATTTCTGTGTCCAATTTCAATCTTTTTTTTTTTTTTTTTTTTCATTGGCCTCGACTCATCGAGTCAAATTACGAATGCTTCCTCTCCTAATGTAATTTAATTATTATGAGTAGATGAACAGAATCCTACTGCATATTTTCGGACGCTACACCACCTGACCATCCCAAGGAATGCGTGTTTTAACTATGAGGTTGTGTGTTTCTGTACTAATTTCGTGCCTAATCCTTCTTGCGAATGTGTTTATATGTTTTAGAGCACCTGCAATAACTTACTTTTTATTTTGTTTTTCATTTCATCTGGCAACCTTGATAAATTCCATGTATTTGTGCTACTTGAGTTTTTTTGTTCCAGCAGCAAGAACATAAACCATTTATATAACAATAAACTACAGTATAAGATGAAATTTCCGGTCATGGAAACCGTCATCAACGGTCGTGGGTGTCGGCATGCTGACCACATGCCCCTCAATCCTGCCATCTGCCTATGGTAGATGACGCAGCGGTCGGGTGGTAGGCCGTGTAGCGCCACGGAGTTTAGTTTAGTTTATAAGATGAAATTAAACTTTGTTTCGATCACTGAATATTGCATTAGTTATTAAATCACGAAGAATGTTTGTAGACCGTTTTTGAACTTCGAAGTTTATGCTCTATGGTTACCAGTCCATAGGCAACTTCGAATTAGGGCCTATGTAACTTATTTCCAGCAGACTATGCTCTTTTACATTACATTTGGGCAATGGCGTAACTTCTAATCCAGCGGACCCCACAAGGTGGAGAAACCCGAGGGCTAAATGGGCCCAAACGTCTAGGAGAATTTTTGGGTACAGTATTTTGAATAAGTTACTTGTAGCTTGTCTAGGGGTATAGTCTACGGCTCACATTGGCCAATAAAAAAAATAAATAAAAAAAAAAGTATTTTGAATCGCGTACGTAAATCTGGTAACTATGTATTCACATCTGGCATCAAGCTTACCAGACTTATACATTGCATTTTCTTTTATTTCTCACACTTCCTGTTACTGTATCTACTTGGGTTATAAATCATTTTTAAAGTTGAAATTAATTAAGAACTATTTAAGATGTACTATGCGTAAACAAAAACTTAGTGCACTCTTATGTTGAGTACTGAATTTGAGATGGCAACGAGTTACATACAGTAATTGAATTGTTTGCCTCTAATGAGGCTAGAAGGTAAAAGCGATTGTTCAAAAGACTTGATATGAAAATAGATACAAAATTGTCTTAGAAGTTATGAACATTCCTTTTTGGAAGTTTTATGAAAATAAATACTTGTCATTTAATTTTAGTTTTGTTGAGTTATAAATCTTGGTTTTGAGTTTAAGAAAAAATATAAATAGAGTGGTGGCAGGAAAAAAATAAGCAGCAGTATATAATTAATATCTTTTTTAAAAGAATATACTTTTAGGAACACGTATTGAATAAAACTGTTTTACGCGTGCATTAAAAAAGTATTTTTCCTGAGGTCAGGCTTTCTTTTTCCTCCACAAACATCAGAGCCCTCGACCTGGCCCAACTCCGGTCCCAACAATTTTGTCGGCACATTTGTTCTATTGCTCCATTTCCCGTTCTTGTATGTCCTAAATCAAAGGGGAAATGTGTGTTGAGCTAGCTGTTCACGTCAACAATAACAGAAATATGTATTTTTTTTATGTTTCATCTATACAAACCGGAAGGTCGCGGGTTCGATTCCCGATGAGGTCGTTGATATTTTTCAATTGGCCTATTCCTTCTGGTGGCACTTTGTCCCTGGGGTCGACTCAGCCTCTAACAGACATGAGTTCACCTACAGATCTTCATGGCCCATACAGGGATCACTTTACTTTTACCTATCTAGCGGGGTAGTGTCTCCGATCCGGTATTCACCTGACAGAGTGAGGGAAACCTTGTGAATACCTCACTCAGATCGGATATTATGACCCGGGCACTTTGCCCATATTGTGCTTGAAGTTACACAATTAATTTAGGATTGTTCCCATAGCTATGTCATGTACAGTACTGTCATTCACCACGAAGCATGCGCACAATGTCATTTTTCAGCGAACTGAGAACGTGGACACGCGTCGTGGTACCTGACAGTTTTATTTATTTTTACTTTAATATATATTTACGAACATGAGCCCTGATCAGAACCAGTTATTCTGTTGAAGTTCTGTTGAATTTGGATTATTTTCAACTACTTATATTAAATTTGAATTTGCATTTGTATGCCTACATTTTTTCTGTTTGCATTTTTTTAAAGAACGAAACATTTTTCTTTATATCAATGTTTGCATTTGTGTAAAACTGTCCTACTCTGTATATCATAATGAAATTACGCAAATATATAGGCTATAAGTTATCAAAGAATTTATAAAAACGAGAAGTGTAAGATAAAATTTCTTTTCGCAAATTTTGAAGTATGGAAATAATGTAGCCTACATTAAGTAGGAAAGCAAAATAATATAAAATCCTTCTGTGTACGGTGGAACAAGTATCGTTTAAATTAATTGCCGTAAAAGTGTCTACCATTCCCTTGGCTCTCTGAATTCCATTCATTCCTTTCACAGTAATAGCAATAAGCAAGAACAAGCATCAACTTCCGTCTGAAAGACATTAAAATGTGACACGTTGTAAATTATTGCCCGAGTAGTCGGGTCGCACAGAAGTAAAATATGGACTGCCATTAATTTATGACTATGTGTGTGATGACTATCCAAACAGTTCCTATATGACCGTGTTCTCTAGTAGCAGGTAGCCTATATTTAAAATTACAATTTATAATAGATCTGATGTTTTGTTTGACAATATGCTGTGTCTGGATCTATAGGCTAAGAAATAAAACAAAAAATCAGGTGGCTGGAACGCCACGCGACAGAAGTGAAACTTCTTTGGCAACGTTGAGAGTGAAATAGAGGAATACATATAATTATATCGAACGGAAGAAGGAAATCGTCCGAATAAAATAAGAAATTCACTTTTTCGGCATTTTAAATCGAATACGTATAAAACAATAACGCAGTTGTGATGAACTAATGCCCAAACTGTCACTGATCGTAGCCACTGTGTTTGTTTACATGAACGGGACGCTTTGGTTCAGTTTCCGAGAACGTTAGTGACGTGTAAAAGATGCTCACGCAACGAGTAGAGCCATATATAAAAGCCACTAGCTCGAAGCAGTAATAGCCCCCACGCAATGCCTGATAACTTTCCCCCGCGCGCTCCCGTGGCCCCACTCTTTCGATAATAACTCTATGCTTGCTACTTACCCCCACTACTTTCGTGATGATTTTGTTCGTAACGCTAGAGCGTAACGCAACTTTGGGTTAGCTCTCGATTTACTCCTAGTGAGCAGTAGACCTATAATCATGTAGGCCTATCATAACATTAACCTTACTAAAATGAAAATATAATTAACATTAATTTAGTTCAATTACAACTTTATCCCACAGTATATAAGTAAAAAGTACACTTACTGTGATGAGTTTTTGGAAAACTAAAGAAAATGAAGTTTATTAACTTTTCATTCATCAATCGACTATTATTCGAGATTGATAAATTATAGGAGGGGAAAGGGAATATATTTTCTTTGGTATTATCGTTAGGAAGTCTACATCATTGCTCCAATACGAATTCCTCGATGAAAGTAGACCTACATGCTTCCATTCCCTCTGATCTCGCAGTGCTGTTTCTACTATCGCCTATCGTCGCTACGGCATAAAAGGTCATAATACTTATTACGATTTCTAACTGTACTGGACATTTTTTTAAAATCATGACACCAAAAATGAACGTGCTATACTTAAAAGAAAGTGGTTTTAAGAATTGCGCAAGTGAAAACATAGAAATATCTTGCTTACTAGGCCTATTAGTTTTTTTTAGTAAATTATAGTTTTACATAATGTGATTTCCTTTTTCTGTTACAATATTGGATTAGTGATTTCGTAATGGGACACATACCAATACCGAGGAAGTAATATCAGGTAGACAGTGAAATTAGTGTAGAAGTCCAGATGGATGGTCTCTGTATTTTTCATATAGGCATGTTGAAAGATTGTCATAGCCTAAAATGCAAATATGTATTCAAATACAATTGACATCCAAAATATAATCTTCAATTTATTTCCAAATGAATCATCTTCATTTCAGGATACTGAAGTACTGTATATTTTTATCTACATATTAATTGTTATTACAGGGCAGTTTGAAAATATAATAGTTTAATAATATAACAGGTTGGACAGAAATGGGTATTTTTCATTATTTTGTGAAAGTAAAGATGAATCCACCTATTATTATTATTATTATTATTATTATTATTATTATTATTATTATTATTATTATTATTATTATTATTATTATTATCATCATCATCATCATCATCAATACTGTTAAGATTACTGTTATTACAGTTATAGTTATTATTATTATTATTATTTAGTTGCCAACAGAAGAACAGAAACCATAATAAAACACAACTTAATCTGGTGTTATAGTTCAATAAGGGCAGTTAACACTAGGGCAAAAGTAAAATAAACAAAATGCAAATAAACAAACGAAAGGTGAAAAGACAAATAAATAAATAATAGAAGAAAGGAAGATAGAAAGAAAGAAAGAAAGAAAGAAAGAAGGAGTGAGAAAAAGAAAAACAAACAGGACCTGCCCAAATATTATTCAAAGCCAGGTTTATGTGCCCCAAAGTAAATTCAATGACGTACTTAGTGAATGGAAGAGTAAGAAACTTGGCTACCTATCGGTATATCTTCCGATGAACAAGGAAACTTTGAAAAAGTGAAGATATGACAATATTAAACCCACTTGATAACAAGAAGTACCGGTGCCATTTGATTGCTTCTGTCACGAAATACGGAAGTAATCTACAGCAGACACAAAGTGTAAAATTAGTATTAGCTTGGTCTCAGCTCTTTTATCCTATACAAACTGGATGTTGTGTTGGGAGTTTGGGTTACACGCTGATTCGTGGAACTACACGAGGTGGTCATGTTCCATCAATTAAGAAGATGGCTTCTGAGTTTACTTAGTAGTGCAAACTTTACTCTATGCAGGATTATCATTACAAGAATCTACTGTTCAAGATTATTATGTACACGATATACAGTTTTACCAGTTCCAGACATAGTCAATGTTGCTCGAAAACATAGGTGTGGTATCCTGATTCATGTTACAAAATTTTCCTTTAAATTATAATATATATTAAGCAATTTAATTAGCAATCCGCCAAGTCTTTAAGCTAAAGGGCAAAAGGTCGCGTTTTCAATCACTAATGGATGCGTTCGGAATTTTCAGTTAGCATTGTAACCTGACGGCTTAATTTTTATTTAACCGTGACCAGTGGTTCGCGGACTTGATTAATGATTACAACTCGGAAGTCTAAAGTCTGTCCGTTTTAAGAAGGAAACCTGAAGTAAACAAAAACCAATACATATGTATCACTCTAGCACATTACTCGTATGACTCGTTTTTGTTTACTTCAGGTTTCCTTCTTAGCTCGTCTCGGGTATAGATTCGATCTCCTGTAAACAGAATCCGGGGCGCACTCAGTCTCTTGAAGACAACTAGGAGTTACTATATGAGGAAGTAGCGGCTTGAAGTAATAAGACCATTAACATTAACGGTGGTGGAACTGTGGAAGTCTTTATGTTCATCGTATGACCTCAATCTTACCATCTGCCACTGAACTCGATAAAAATGTAGGTAAAGGATTGACTACCCTGTCTCTCCATGTGACATTGTGTATATGCATATATATAACTTATATAGGCCTATGTATGTATATAGAATAATAGAATTTCAAAATTTCTGGCTATCAAATAAATAACTTGATCTAAATACTTTTTTTATAATTGGATCCCCTATGGTTTTTATAGTTGACCAACTAACCGAACTAATTATATAATGGCCAGCATTTTATTAATTAGGCTAATTGTTAACACAACAAAACCGCTAAAATTCCCTCCTACCACAAACTTTCAAAGTCATCCCGTACCAAAAAGGATGAACTTACCTCAGTCTCAGCAGTTTCAACATGTCGGCTATTGTATTTCCGATGACGGTAAAAACAAAAAAACCCAATTATGCTCTGATATGTAATTCTAGACCACAACATAACTCCTGGAGGTTGGAAGTTATACAGATAAATAATTTGTGAGTTATCGCAGTATTGTCCCTCAACATTCCCTAATACATAACTTTAGTCTTCTTGAAGAAAATTATTTAATTACATAGAGGACATAGCGGTCAATTAGTAAACCTATCATCTCGACGACTTTCTAGAGGAAACTAAGGGCCTTTGGATGGGGAGGAAAATTTGGTAGCTCATGTTCTTTTATGTGTCGTAATCTAAGACACGGGACAGACAGTTCATAGGCCTAATTCCTCCAGAAGGACTTCGTGATCAGGATTTTTTCATTCTGAAAAATCCATCGACTTCGGCAGTGCTTGAATCAAACACTACGTAGCCTATGTTTAGAATAAATCCTTGGTCTACGCATAACATCACTGCAAAGAGTTATAACGTTCCTACACCTAATGTAAATAACTTAATCAGCAAAGTAACTCGGAATACACTGTTGCCAAGTTAATCGCTTCCATAGTGACTCAGAAGAAGAAGAATTGTAAAACTCCCAGGAATGTTCCAAAACCTGTACCGATAAACTATTTCATGATTTACCCAATCATTTCCCAGATTCTGCAGCCAGGTCTCAGCAAACTGAAGGCACTGTTATAAATTATGTAATTGTAATGGTTGCAAAGGTTTCGGTCGATATGGGTATAGTATCATGTCATCCTTGATGCCCTCAAGACATGTTCACTTCATACAATATGTAGCATCGTGCCTATACTGGGACTAGGATTTGTGAAAAGAAAATATTAATTCCTGAGTCACAAGAAACTTATTTTTTGTGTATATACGGATATGGTGACTGGTTTCTTCGGTTCACAGCCCTTCCGTTTCATTGAACAACCCGTATAAGTCGGCCTTGCACTTCAATTCGCGCGACGCCGTTCGATATAATTTAATCATTTGGTACCTGATCATTTTCCCTTAGCCATGTTTTATACGTGAATAAAATAAAATAAGTTTTAATACAAATAGCCTACATTTATGAAGGCTACACTTTAATACGCACATTTTGACCCTACTATTTTGGCTGTATCGTATTGCTGGGGTGACGATAATTCAATGAATATATACAGGCTTACATGTGAGGAAGCATGAACAGTTATTTTTCCGCAAATAGCCTACATAACAGTGCAGGTCACAAACATGCTTGCAAATGGTAGCCTATTTTAAAAGTGCAACGAAGTTCGTAACAGCAGTGCACTGCAAATGATTTTACCTTTTTGGAACAAAATAGCTGTCTATGACACAAACCACTATTGAGAGAGGGTTGCAATAGTTCAGTGATCGATTCCATTTCTGAACCTTCCCTACTGAAAATGGGCTTACAAAACAGAAGCGTTATAAACTGAATGCTGAGAAATATAAATAAAGGCATAAATAAAAATACTAAATTCTAAAATAACAAACGCACTATTAAAATTTAGTTTCAAGACTGTTCCAACGAAACCATTCAGATATCTCCCTACCTTACTGATCCTAGTATAAGTTACTTTAAGGTAAAACTATTATCTTTATGATTTTCATAGAAATATGACCATGTTTTTACCCTCCATTTTCGTAGTTAATACATTTTTCTTTATTAGCAATCTGTGAAATAAATTATTTATTTGTTTTTATTTATTTGATACTACATGTCTATTTTTATAACTTTATATTTTACTCAGTAATCGTACGGATAATTTAGAAGTATAAAAGCCTGGCAGTTGAATGCGGCGTTGCCAAATCGTTGGAATACACGACTAATTTGTGCTCCAGTGAAGTGGACATTTTTACTCTAGTGAAGTAGACATTTTTGCTCAAGTGAAGTAAGCATTTTTCCCTCCTTTTCTCAAAGGTACGTCACCCCGCATGCAGTTGGTGAGTCAATGTTTTTTTTTTAAATTTTTTTATTATGTATTCCTTTCAGGGCTGTTAAACTGAGTCACATACAATACGAGCTTCATCATGTACGATATATTTATGCACTACGAACCAGAAGATGAACATCAATGACAGTTTCGACGATTAGGCCTATCGTTAAAAGTTCTGTGGCCTTAGTGGTAAAAGCTAAAGATCTATAAAACATATAGGCTACATCTATTACGATATCGATTACTCAGATCTTTATAGTTTTTAGTGTGAATTTAAAGCAATGTATGAAACGATGATGTAGGATAGTCTAATAATAATTAAAGGAGGAATATGTAGGTAGTATGAACAACTTCACTCTATCCCCTCATTTTCTTCTAAGAAGTAAGAACTTTGAGTGGATACTGTGTTTAGAATTTGGTATGGCTTACGTAATTTTATAACGAATATGGGTTTGTTGTAAGTGGCAGTTAACCGCATGGATTACCCTGGAGAATTGATTCCAAAATGAAGCGTGATCAATATAAATATTGTATTGAAACGGATCACCCCGGGGGCAATTAGTGTTGGTTTCATCTTCCCTTACCTCTCCTGATGCGTAATATATACTTAGCCATGCCCTTCACACAGCTTTCACTACTCGTTTGCTGGAATAATGAGGATAATCGTTTCCTAAATACATATTCCACAGTCATCCCTAACAGCTTTTTTTTGCTCCTTACCCATCTCTGGATTGCACATTTTCCAACTGAGTACAGTAGTATTACTCATAAAAAGTATTTTTTGTTCGACTATACTATAAAGCCTCGTATGACGTAACGGTATCATAATGATAGCCATAACGATACAGATTTTCATTATGATATCGGTGTGGTATCGATTATTATCGATCATGAAACGATCTTGAGACCTTGAGAGTAACAGCTTAAAATTGCGCAATACATAGCCTGTATTTAAAACAAAATTAATTATTTCCAAATATTCCAAATAGTTTTTTTTATCCTTATACCCTCTAATCAAAGAAAATCAATTTTGTACGGGTTAATTTTAATATCATACTAAATTCAATTAATTAGGTGTTTTAAAAATCCGTTGATTTCAAGAAAACGAGCAAAAGGAAGCGTCGATTTGACCGATGCCGTAAGCTGTCATCTGTCGAAGAAGACAAACCAGCAACCAGCCGATGCGAAGGATAGAGCGGACGTTTCTTTGAGTGACTCTAAACTTTAAAAATTCAAATATTTAGACTAATTATGGTCGAATAAAAACAGTCGTATGCAACTTGCAACTCGCTTTGCTTGTTTCATAAACATTCTTGTATCTTCATAAATGCCATTATAGGCGTATTACATAATGCACAAAATTGAAATGTGTCAATATATATTGAATTGACTCATAACATATAGGATTATGCCCATAACATCACAGAAGCAAAGGCTTTATGATTGCAGATTCGTTTATTTGAAAAAGTATAAAGAAAATCGAGGGTTCGGAGCTAAATCGAGTTGTCGAGGGATCCTAGCATATTTTAAAAGAATAGTGAAAAATCGAGTTAAATGATTATCCCTTAGTTTTATAAATAAATCTGAATGATGTATGGTTCTATGGGTCTATTAATACAGGAGAGATGAAAATGTGTTAACACAATGCGCTAAAAAAGTACGCTGCTTGTGTCATTATATTGTTGATAATTTATTTAATCTCCAAGCAAAGCCTAATTGTAGGCCTATCCTTCTGATAATGCTTGGAAGGTCTTATAACAAATAAGCTCGACGTAAGAATAAAATTTAGGCGACGACACCTGACATAATATCTAGTTGAATTTTAAGACAGCCTACGTCAAGGCACGTTCGTATTATGACGAAACCCAAGTTAATCAAATCAGATTACTTCGGAAGTCCAATCAGATTCTATGACCTGTGGAAAAGATGAATCGGAATAAAAGGCAAACTTATGGGACAAAATGGGAATAGCAAGATTGCTCTAAAATTAACGAAATGTTGTAGTGAAAACAGAAAATGGTTAAAAGGATGGTCTAAACATGAGATTATTTAATACACTTCGAGCTTTTGAGATAAGTCCTGACAACGAAAGTACCATGATTAAATGAAGAGCCCACTAGATTTAATGGAAAGAAAGATTCCTGCAATTTCCTGCAATTCAATTTTTTTTTAAATGCCCTTTAGTTTTAAAAAATAGGCCTGTATTGAACATTCAGCGGAATAAAACTAACGTATAAGGAACACATAACGAGGTAAGCCAATGTTATTTCAACATATAGTACATATTGTTACATATTTTAGGAAAAAAATTCATATCTTTACAATAATTAAATGTTTTATTTTAAATATGTTCCATATTTTATGGTTTCAAGGGTATTCTTGTAAGATAATCGTGTAAATTTTATTTCATTACCTTTTTTTTCGTATTCCAAAGCTAGATTCTTGAATTTCTATCAAATGTTTAAAAACAGATCTAGAATTAGATTTGGATTTAGCTCCTAAAGATGTCCCTATTAATTCTTGTGATGATGAGTCGAGTTTTACTGAGTATAATCATTTTTTCAGAGACAATAGACGCAGTTTCAGTTTTTAAAATTTGACCCACAGCTTCAAAATAGGCAATTCTCTTTAAAATATTAAGACGTACTCTTCTCCAAACTGGAAATAACAGCTAGATAGACACCAATTATAGTCTGTACATTAGGCTACTAAGGTGTTATGCGTTTGTAATTCCTTTAAATTGCCTTGTGGCATGTAGTGTATTGTTTTCTGTGCTATTCATGTTGAAGCAATAAATTTTAATTGTATTCATCTTACAACTATGCAACTAATATGAATACATATTATTTTGCACCATTTACAAAACATTAGTCCATATTTTACTCTTTATTTTGAGAATGTTTAACCCATATGACCCTGAAAATATAATTTCCTATGTCTATTCTGCATTTCTTTGTGCAGATTATCCACCGCAAGCATCACAGGAGCTTCAATGAACTCGTAGCTACTGGTCATTGAACTTTCATTTGGAGTTAGTTGACACTCAGTAACTGATGAATGATGATCGACAGTGGCTTCAAACTTGTCACCGTCCAACGAACTACATTCATGCTGACTTAAGTCCCTGAAGCAAATACGTTATGTCCGTATTTACGGACGTAATTATATATTACTCATGTTGAGAAACTAACTACTCAGGATGTACAGTGATGTCAATGACTGAGCAGATATATTTTTTATTTTATTAGTAAAATATTAGTAGATTATGACTGAGACATTTGAGAAATTCGTAAATATGTTTAGCTTTAACCTATTTTTTTCCATACTAATGTTAATATTTTTATTTTATTAGTAAAATATTAGTAGATTATGATTGGGACATTTGCGAAATTCGTAAATATGTTTAGCTTTATCCTATTTGTTTCTATGCTAATATTAATTGGTGTAGGATCTATTTATCATGCAAGAATCCAGATTCAATTCCCGAACAGATTCAACTTTTGAAGGCTGTATTATGTTCTCATTGACATGAAGAGGCCTCAAATTGGCTTCACTTCAAGTGGACTAATTAGTTTCCCAGTAAGATAGTTTTGCATTTACTTAATGTATTGTGCTCCTTCAAAAGCTAAGCGAAGTAAAAAATTTAATATCGATATCCAAAATGTACAAATTTTACGTTTCTTTCTGTCTTTCTTCTTTCTTTTTCGTAGTTGTACCTCTCCCTTTTAGGATTTAAGCGACCCAAGCCGCCCGGGCCTTACAGGGTCGCGACCTGTCGGGAGAGGGATTACCTTTGGATCACATGCATACTTTTTTGACCAGACAAGGACATGGAGGGCCTCCCCGGATGAGTGATCAGCCCAATGCCGAATTTTACGTTTACAGGTCAAAAACTGGATTATGTGTCGTAAAATGTATTAGGCCTATTACTAGGAGATATAATTGATGCACGCTTTTCTGGAGGTTAGGTTTATTAATGTCAGGCTATTGATATAGGCCTACAAAATATGTGCATAGGCCTATTTGTGATAATTCAGTTGACAAAGATATAAATAAATGGAAGTACTAAACGCTTTTAACTCAAAATAACAAAATTGGGTAAATCTAAATTAATAGGCCAGTGCTATATGGATCTACAATAACACTGTACAACATGAAAAATGTCACTTAGATGAACATTATGTGTTTTTGTATATTTTTGGCTTAAAATAACGAATCTGTAATTATATTTTGTTTACCACGCACCTTGTCCCTAAAAATCCACATTTTTTTGTTTTTACGTAAATATGAAAAACGGTACGTGACGGACCGTTTTGGTTTGATATGAATCAAGAACCTTTTGTGTAAACAGAATCACATAGTTTTACATAAAGGAGAGAATAAAGTTCAAATTTTTTGTACAGTGTAATTAATTACTTAATATACTTTAGTGACAATTCACATTATGATTTATAACAATTTGCTCTTAACGGTAAATTATTGTCTAATCATTCCATTTTATAGTTAAGGCCTTAAGGCTTTATTTTGTACTAACCAGAGGTGGATACGATGTGTTCCAGCTAAAATAATTATTAAAGTTGAGTGCAAAAGTTGTTTATAGAGCTTTTAAAATTGGATTTTTAAACCGTAATGGGCGTAACTCCGAAAAATCTCATACGATATTATAAACTAAAGAAATAGACTATAAAATAAAATATAAACTAAAAAAATATTTGAAAACCAAGTTAAGTTTATTCTATAATTTTACATTAGGCGAAATAGTGTGATCAATTTCTTCTTTTTCTCAACTCGATTAACCTCCATTTTTCGAAGGGCTTGCACACCCATGCCTAAAGGAAGGAAGGAAGCCCAGGCCAAAATTAAAAAGACATGGAGGAACACCCTGGCAAGGGAGGGCCTCTTCATAAGACAATACAATCACATACTTACTACCTAAAGGGAACATTATGGGTAGGTGAAAAGTAAATTTCAATCTGGCAATCGCCTTTGTGAGTGGGAAAACTCCGAAAACCCCCATACCCAGGGGATTGAGCGGCCTACGGAATTTGAACTCGCGACCTATGCGACAACGCTACGCTGATGTTCTAGAATAGCGTTTCTCAGCCTTTTTGAACCCGAGGACCTCTAAAATGTCTAAAATATTTTACGGGCCCCTAATTTTACGTCCCATTTTTAAAAGTAGGCTATTTGTAGGCCTATATTCTTAATATTTGGGGTATTAACTATAGGCAGGTCGTCATAACAAAATAATTTTTTTTTAATTCGACGGAAACACAGTTATTGAATTGGAATTAAACTATTGACAGTAAAATTATATTTTGAACAGACTTTAATATGTACACCAATTTGATAATATAATTAGGAATTATGTTATTACTCACTTTTAATGAGACGGTTAAGCTTGTCGCCTCTTGCAGAGTTCCTGGATATTCGGCTCATTATTAGTCAAATTTAGTCGAAGATCAGCAGACACATTAAGTCGGTTTCTGTGTTTTGTTTTTAGTTAAACTAGCGATGAAAATCCCTTCTCACAAAGATAGGTTGTTGAAAACTCCATGGCGCCCCTAATAACAAATTCTGACAAAGTCTTATTTTTTAGGGTTTTGAATGAAAGAGGGAACAATAGACGTCAGTGCATCAGGGGGTTTGAAACTGTTGTTCGTAACTGCAAAAGTAGGGAAACTTGCAATATGACCTGTATTTTCGAATATTTTAAAAACTTTGACATCTAGTGTCCATTTTATGTGAAATATCTTTTCTTCTTTACTTGCCATTTGCTTTATGATATTTTTAAATTAATTATGTCTGCGGACCATCTGCACCATCTTCGGGGACCACCAGTGGTCCGCGGACCATAGGGTGAGAAACGCTGGTCTAGAAGATAGCATGTTAGTGTAGAATTGCGGAATTGGAATTTATGAAAAGCTCAAACTCAGATGTGTCAAAGGAAAGAGTAAACAGAGACACGTGCAATGTCAAAGTAAAGTTCTGACATTTCCGTGTCGCGTGAGTGCAAGTTCAATTAACACTGTTGGGCAAATTTCGAAATATATTCATCATCATTTATCATCTTTACCGTGTGCTTGACATCATCATGAGCACTTTATTGCTATTTCTTACCTCTCTGCCTAGGAGATTCCTTTATTTACGAAGGCACATCATTCGTGTTCATTCGTATTCCAAACATTCTACTCCCCGACCCAGTCGCCTATAATCCTCTTAGGAAAGAGGCGGATGGAAGATTTCACAATAGGAATTTATATTCTATAAGATGACGTTCAAAATACTCCACACTTAAAGGCATACTTTGAGGCGATAGAGGTAATAAAAGTCAAGATGTTAGCAATAATAATAATAATAATAATAATAATAATAATAATAATAATAATAATAATAATAATAATAACAAAATAATAAAAAAATAATAATAACAATAACAATACAAATAATAATAGTAATAATAATAATAATAATAATAATAATAATAATAATAGTAATGTTCTCTTTGTTGAACTTACTACTGTCATTTCCTTGTGTTTTGCGGTATTCTTATGTTGACCCACCTGAAATCCTTTGTCACTCCTAATATTTTTCCACATGCCTTATAGAATTAAACACTGTCATTTGTAATAATAGGATGACTAGAAAATTCCCTTTATAACTCACTGATAGCGAATCGCTGGATTAATTATGCAGATATTAGTTCACGAAACTGCAGTACTTTCTGCTGGACATTACACGAAAATATTTTAGGAGAAAAATTCCTTTAAACTGAGGCATGGGTAAATCTCACTGAATTACTTGCTTTGATGGCATTGTGTGAAGTATGAGGACAGATCTACATTATATTTTCCAGCTGGGAGTAAAATATAAGTGACAATTTCAAAATAACTAATTAAAAAAATTATGTTTGTGTTTTAAACCGCTTGGTTAGACCGCTTGCCTTTCATCGCAGGTATCGGGATCGAATCTCGGTGGATCTATCCGGAATTTGTGGTGGACAAAACGGGGTCAGGGCAGGCTTTCTAGCGGTGCTCCTATTTCCCCTGCTATATCCTTCCACCGTTGCTCCATTCTTTATAATATGAGGATTGGTTGCAATAAAGGATATTATTATTGTTTGTGCCAAATAAACATAATGTTTGCTAAAATATGATGCATTTACTTAAAAAGAGCATTAATATGCAATTATATGCCCGATAAAATATTCAGAGCACTAGAAAATTCCTAATTCTTGAAAATATTTTATCTGCATACCAACAACTTACTTTGAAAAAAGAAATGCAAATGCATGAACTTCCTAACTCTGGCAATAAAACAGCTTGGTTGGTCTACCGGCATTCCTCAAGGCTCTCTCCGGTAGTACTACAGCTATATAGCCTGACCCGTTTGCAATATTTCCTTTTTCTTCTTCGGAAGATAATGCATATTATAAGTATGCTTGAAAATTAATGGTTACTCAGGTGACGCATGTACATTTTTTCCCAGTTAATAACAGTTGTGTTTTTTGTTCTTTTTTCCAGAGGGGACTGTACCTTGCGGAACGTGCATGAACATCAGGGTTTCGTCCAGCTGTTGATGTCCACTCGTGGATCATCTTCGGCTCCCGTCGCTACATGTCGGACTTCTACCCAAGAAAGAACTGGAGAGATAGCACGAAGAGAGAAATCTGGTGTTTATGGTGACTGGGACCCAAGTCATACAACTTTGTATATTCCTTGATAATAATGATGCAAGCTTCTGTACCGTCGTTTCTGATGTGCATACTGGGGTCATTAAAATAGGGAACTCACACACGATCTATATTTATTCCATGCTTCATACCAACGAGAGGCACATTCATAATGCAACATCTATTATTTTCATAATTTTTACTATTTTTCTATATAAAGATTCTGATAGCTCCAGGGAAAAATTTATTGTTTTTTTAGGCTACATTCTATTGCCAACTATTTCATTGAAGTATGTAATTTATTGAGTTTATGCACTTATGAATACACCGATACCTAGGTATACCCCGTACCTGAATCACTGCCTACTTAAAATTTAAACAAGTAGGCCCAACTTGGCACATCAGATCGACATCGCACAAATTAAGTAATATCTATAATGCAACCATGCAGTTTTTACGTTGAGTTAAATACCGGTATTATAAATATTCGAGTATAATTAGTAACTCTATAAAGTAAATTTTAAGATAACATTATTCGATGTAACTATAAACAACAGTATAAGCTAATAATTTTTTTGGAGTGGCATATTAAGTTATCCTTTAAATGATTAGGTATTAAATATATTAAATGAAATTTTTAAATTAATTGAATTTCGTATTTACGCAGCTAGAATAATTTTGTAGAGTGGCGTATCAGGTTATTATCCTTTAAATGATTAGGTATTAAATGTTTTATAATGCTAGTAGGCCTATGTAAGTTAGAAAGAAGAGACCTTGAATACAATTTATATATTTAAAAAATCCCTGATAAACCCAAATTAATAATATAGCCTAGAACAATATACTTTAGCTTTAATTTTGAGCTACTGAGAACATGAAACATGCCATATTGTGCAAAAAGAATGTGATTATGACAAATTGGGTTGAATATAAAAGCTGTAATTTTGTCCTAAAATAGGTTAATTCTATTTCTGATTCTAACTGTTATAATAATGTTGCTGAGACCTTCAGAGAAAAATTAAAACTACGTAGGCTTATGATCGAAACTACGATGCTTTGGTATCTTACAATTTCCTTTACAATGAGACATCCTCGGGATGACACAGTTCAGAAGTTGATAATTATTAGAAAATTCTTTTATCTAACGGTACTTCAGTTGTTATTAGTAATCTATTCACCAATTTCCCTCAGCTCGTTTTAAAGTAAGCCTAACAAGGGATTAAAGAACCAAACCAATGTTAGCCTACATCAATACCTTTATTATTATTATTATTATTATTATTATTATTATTATTATTATTATTATTATTATTATTATGCTCATACCTTTGCTATACGTATTATCAAAATGTTACCATCTGGATGTAAATTTGCCAAATTCTTTAAAAATACAAAAAAAACTCTTTTGAGGAAGTTGAATAGACCTAATACATCCCATACAATTTTTAATTAATCGAATTTCATATTTACGCCTCTAGGATTGCTGATCCGTAATTCGTTAAAAAGATATGACAATTTTAATTTTATTTGTGAAAAGTTTTATAGGGGAATTCGTAAGGAAAAATGTTGGTATTAATTTAATTAAATTAAAATTAACCCGAATTAATCTGGAAGCCATGTTTAATCGTGACTATCACAGACATTTGGCACAATCAGAAAATGAGGTCAATTAGATGAGTAATAGAAGGAGTTAATCATAATGAACTGCCTCTCGAAATTAACAATTTTAAAGATAAATAAAGTCAATATTTATCGCTTGCTCTGGAACAAATATAAATAATTAGTAATCTATTTTAATGGTCTCTTTAAAGATGTGGATTTGTTGTGCAATGTTTAGCCATTAAATAACTATCAGTTTGTACGTCTTTGTATGGTCAAATTGTATTTAAATGGGCTTTGTTAGTAAGCCTTGGCTCATAAGTTCTTCAATGATAAATAAATAATATGAAAATGATGTGAAGGACGGAGGAAATAAAGATCGTGTATGGAATGCTTACTACAAAATCTCGGATTTATGGGTTGGGTGGTATCGAATCATGTTCTTTAAAGGAACTGAGACATTAATTCGACCGCTATATAGTGCTTGTATCAGATTGTTCCTTTGGCTTTTTTGTTATCTTTTTGTTAATGAGTAAAGAAGCTGAGTTGCAAAAAAAGAGTGAATAGAAAGATGAATTTTTGTATCATCAATGTATGCGAATATAATATGAATATGTGCAGCATTCAATAACAACATATAAAAAAGGCCTATAGACGTTTTCAAATTTTCGTGATATAACAGAATCAACAAAACTATTTTAAAGTGTTTTCAAGTCATGAACAGTTATTCTAATGTGTGTTTTATAGTGTGAATGAACATGGGCGAGAGTTAAAAGTTTAAAATAAAAATTAGGATGTGAGTGCCAAGAGAAATTGTAGCAAAAATCGCTTGAACAATGGTAAAATCCGGTCTTCCGTACAAGAAAGGAGCTCCGAGTGAATACATGAAATGAAAGTAAGAGAACAACTGAAAAATAATTGCAGCTTCTTCTTCTGCGTCTATTTCTATTTTTTTCCCTGTAAATACATATATACATATTATTGTTTTTAATTTCTTGTTGATGAATGTATGAGGAAAACAATGTGGGATGTAACTATTGTATAAAAAAAAAAATGTTAACCAAAAACAATGGGGCGTGTTCGATGCGACTTTTATTCAGGATAATGAAGCATTAATTTCAGTTCCTTACGTTTTACTGGATTTGACATCTTTTGTACTATTTTTTGCTTGTCTTGTCAACCCGTCCATGTGAAATGAATTAATAACATTAATGAAGACTCGTAGACTCGTTCACAAGAAGTGATGCTCTAACAGTATTGCATGTAAAAGATTATAATATTATATTTCCCACATGAAACACTTTATAAGGTTGTTAGAGTGGGTTTCAGTGAAAGATATGTTATGTACGGAATGCTAGTCAGCAAAGTTTTGTTTCCCCTTGCTTTTATATAATGAAATCATGCATTCATAAGAATTATGAACGGTGCTGCCAGTGTTGTAAATAAATTATTATTAATAAATCACTTTTTGAGAATAAATCACACTTTTATTTACAGATGCATGCATATTTCAAAAGAATTTCCTGCAAGATAAAATGTTTAAATACATACCACATAGTATGATATCCACTTTACTTAAGTTGTTTCACTTTTTTGGTTTAAGTAGGCTATAATGACTAAAAAAATCCAGAAATCTGATTGAGGTTACTCAATAATGAAATGTTCACCATTCTGCTGTCAATAAACTATACATTAGTTAGTAATGGTCACAAGCATATGTAGAAGAACAAGTACTACTAGACAAAATATTCCCAGTCCATATTCGTCAAATGACTATTTCATTTTAACTCAAGAATAATGACTCTATAAATCCAACCAGTATCAACAAATCTTTTCTCCCATATTGTATTAATGTAAATTTTATTTATATAATAGGAACATAAACATTACGAAAGGGCAGGTATTTATTTTCGTTATATAAGCCAAATATATAATATATTATTAATCATATTTTTATTATATATCGATATTTTAGACTATTGATCATATTATTTTTATTTCTTCTTGCATGCAATTCTGTATTACACGTATATGTGGTCCTTGGCCATCTTTCATCACAGCTTTAAATATATTGCAGAAAACTTGGTTAAAATTCTAGAAAAATTTATTTCTATATCTTCCGGCCCAATAAGTAACAGTCATGATAAAATCCTCAACAAATCTTGTAGACGCCAACGTCTTTGTCATATCGAGGGGTTAGAGTCAGACAACGTTAACTCCAAAAACGCAACTTTTCAGGAGGACGAAAAGAAGGTTGTTATCATTGTTTATCTATCGATAACTTACTTATTTATGAAGATAACACTTTAAAACTTTTACCACACATAGAATAATTCTGCCGGAAGATAATGACGTATGATTAAATGTAATCCCACTGTTTGCTGTAATGAAAATAAATAATTTTCGGAGATAACGTTTTCTGACTCTAAACTGTAACATCAGGTGACAGGAGTTAACGTTGCACGAAACAGTAACACTATACTGATATTGTAATTTTATTAATAAGAAAAAATCTTATAATACTGATAGTAGTGCCCATTAAAATTTATTAGGGAAAAATAAATTATGCCTATTGACTGGACACTGCAATGAAAGTTGCGATTCTATATAACTAATACCAGATAGGCTACTACACAAGCAGTCTTGGTATTCCTTCGTTGTGCCTTTGATTCTTCACCTGTACCATTTCCTCGCCTTCAAATAAACGTTTTTTAGAAAATATGGTATGTACACGGGATTATACTTTTGCCACGTAGGTCTTTCGGGTCTTTCCATTTTTCTGCTTGCAATTTTATCAAACCATGATATTTTCTCTTCAGTTGAATGTGTTCAATTGAGAAATTCCAAGATAGCCTTCTTTGTATTGCAAACTTGTGGAACCCTTCTTGAATGGAGTCATATTTGTAGTATATGTTCTCTTCTTTCTTTCTATACTAAAAGCATACAATATTTAGCCGTCTAACGCTATTTCCATTGGTATCATTTTTTTTTAATCACAGATTTATGGAAGTCATTGAAGTCATAAATGCCTTTCTGCTCCACTTCTGTAACATGGAAATTGCTTTGCTTTGTCGCCATTCTGACCACAGCATACCAACCCGAAGGATCGAATATATCTATCACTTTGCTAGCATTTTCTGTGTGGGCGGGAATAGTGTCACACTCCATTTGGGAATATCCTGTTTCAAAAAATATTTGATCTAAATTGACAGCATATAACAAACATTTGAATCGATAGCATTCTTATTTTATTCTTGACAACTGTGAGACATGATGCAAATATTCTTCCCGTCTTGGATTATTTTCAAACGATTCAACAAACATGATGCCACCTCTGATGCTCCACGGCCAGCTATCCCCTCATGCCACATAAAGTTCTCAGCTGTCTTATACTTACTTACAAAATTTTAATCATCACTCTTTTTTAAAACATTGTCTACCATTGTTTGAAATATTAAAAGTAGCTAAAAAGAACCCTTGACGTATCTGCCTTCTCTCATTACCTTTTACCAAGTAGTAAAACCTAGAACATTTTCTTTTGGATTTATTTTTTGTTTTGATACATGCTTTTTCTTGTACATCTACTCGTATTAGTCCTCGGATATACTGTCTTTTATTGTCAGTACTTTCAATATTCTAATAATTCATATGAATTTCAAGTCTGACTTCTTCAGAATAAATTACATGTTCTAGGACATTTTGAACAGTCGTTTTTAATAAAACCCTTAACTCTTGTTTCCCTGTCACTAGTAGTTGATCCATGAGGCATGCCTGCAGCTGTATTTTTCTTGCGTTTGTTTTTTTTTTCCTAGTTGCCGGGATTAGCATTTTTCTCTCTCTTTCCTTGATTTTCATTAGGATGATCAATATTTACTTCTCCATCGACTGCTGATCTATTTAAACTAGTTACCACAACAGATTCTAAGTCATGCTGAACAGGGACTGTTGTAGAAGGACCAGACTGGCTTACTGGAGTCAATGTTGGGTAGGATTTGAGGGATTACGTTTTCTTTTTTTCTTTCTTTCTTCTTTCTTTTTTTCTGTGTTTGTCTATTACTTTCTCTGATAGATGCAGAAATATCTTTATCTGTTACCGGCACATATGTTGGATTTTCTTCTGAATCAGACGGCAAGTGAGCAGTGATAGGAACAGCAATAGGCCCCTGGAAATAAGACATCATTATCTCGATTGAACAATAAGAGTGTAATTTTAATAATAAATTAATAAAATAATAATTTATAACATTGTACGCCAATTATATAGGCTATATATAATAATGTGTAATTTAGTACATAGGTAATATTAATAATAGTAATAATGATATAATAATAATAATAATAATAATAATAATAGGCCTAGTAGTAGTAACAACTACAGCTTGAAGCATCGTGTAATGCATCATGGCATGTCCAGTCTTCCAAGATGCTAGAAAGGCCTGTATTTAGTGATGGGCAAGGACTGCTGTTGTAGAATGTTTTGTTCTGCATATGATCTTCCAGATGATTCTCGTAGGGCTAAGTAAACTAACAATTTTCCCCTGCTGTACATATTATCTTCATTAAAATACACTCTCTTACTGCAATAATTTATTACGCTTAGAAACCTCGCAAAACCTGAACTGCAGCCAAATCAATCCTAAGTGAATATGATACAATTAATTTTTATACACTGCCTTACAACTACTGCAGCTGTTGTTAAGAAGTAAGCTGTCAACAATTAACTATGGCAGAAAATCAAAGCATACGTGGAAAAAAAAACTTCAATCGCTTCCGTCATCCCGGACATAAACGTAAATAAATAAACTGAGAGCAGTTGGTAAGGTGAATCATTAAATTGAATATGTAATAGTATATACATCCAGCGATAACTCCGCATTTTAAAATAAAGTGTTAGAGTCAGAGAACGCTATCTCGTGTTGAAGCCTTTGAAACGAGCGAAAAGTTAGGGACAGAGAACGTTAAGTCTAGTTGAAGTTCTCTGACTCCAAACTGTTACTAAAAACCAAAACGTTATCTCCCGAAAACTTTTAAACTATTGGAAATATCAAACTAAGAATCTGGTGATAGAAAGTAATGGTACTTGTGATAATAAAAATGCCTTTAACTGAAAAAGTCATTTTTGGAGTTAACGTTGTCTGACTCTAAGCCCTCGATATCATCATGTACTGATTTTAGCATTTAATTTCTACAGATCATCAGGCACCAGTTATTTTATATTCACTGACCAAAAGAAAGAAATTTCCGAGCTCAAAACGCATATAAGATAGATTGTGGCATTATATTTCAGATTGCATACTACTTACTTTTTATTTTTCTCATAATTTAGTGTCATAAACTTTTATGGATTCACTAGATCGCCAACCTTTACTACATTAAAATAGAAGTTAATACAGATATACAGAATTACTTACGGAGAACATACCTTACGGAGGACATACCTGAGGGAATATGGAGCAAAAAAATGCAAATAAGTAAATGGCGTCCGATTGATATTTAAGTTAATGAAAATGTTTTAAAATTGAAAACTAGAAGCATATTTGAATAATTTCAGTACATAAAATAAAATAAAAAATAGAATTGCCACAGATATAACCTTTTAACTTCTTTCTTGTTGTAAGTTAAGCTCTATTCTGCCCATTGACTGTTTTTCTATAACAGTTTTTTACCTCCACACAGCTTGGTTGCACGCTTGGTTTTTAATTTTAAATTTTATTTACTTAAATTATTTAATTCATTTTACCAAGTCTGTTCTTTGTTGTTGCTGTGGCATCCAAAGAGCACAATATTATTAATAGTCGCATGTTATCACTTCAATCTCGTACTCAAGATCCTTCATCCATCCCCATAGCCTATGCAATATTCAAGAAGAGTCAAATCTGTTGAATTCAGAGCTCTGTTCACACCAATGTGTGTGTGTGTGTGTTATTATTCCATAATTATCATATAAGGGATATTTTTTATTGGGAAATATTGTTCCAAATCACTTCAAAAAATTGATCGGTTAGGGGCGGTAAAACTTCGCAAATCACTCTGTATAACTTGGATGTCATGTGTTCGCTGATTTCAAATGTATGTGCAGACATATGATGTGAAAAAGTCAGGCTGCCATCGTCAGAAATATAGGTCTCCTTTCAGGAGTAAAATTGCAAGACAGCGGAGAATGCTGTTCTGCGGCATGCATATGTTTTTATAGTTCAGAGATCGGTCACCATGACACTACATTATTCTGTCGCACAGAAAAAATAACAGTGTTCATCATAAAGCGGAATCAAGAAGACATCAAAACCGTGCATTCAGGGTCACATCTTCGGGAATCAAGTTGCAGAAAACATCCGTTGCACGATTTTGCGGACAGAATTTTTTTTGTATCGTTGAAAATTATTATCAGTTTTACATGACAAAGCCAAGCAGGTAGTAGTACACGAACTCTGGAAAACCAGTGGGTTGGACTAATCACTCCTCCGTGCGTAGAATTTCGTGTCTCCGTGCAGAGGCATTCTAACCTCACTTTTATAGAATCTTGGAATTTTATGTGGTACGTAATGAAGATCCTATCACTGTAAGCTAATTCTGAAATGCCATATTATCTCTCAAATAATCAATCCTTGAAGATGGTAACAAGGTTATAGTCTATTGTATCTACAGAGATCAATTTCACTATACCGGCATACACGTCACCATAATCAAATGAACTAGTTAGGCCTATTTTCCATCCGGCAGCAACTTATTTCAGCCACTGATTTTTTTTAAAGGATGAATTATATTCTACCGGTACAAAAAAATTTTTCCTATGATTATGGTCATCGGCATCACATGAGAAAAAAGCGTACTCTCTAAATTCACCGACTCTGGGATTAGCAAATAATGAGCGATCCTCATTAGAAAGGGTCACATTCTAAACTATTTCTCAAAGACACTTCGGGCCTTGGGCGGTGGAATGAGACTAGGCTTTCATGTTCGGGAATAAACTAGGCTATAGGCCTATAGACAGACTTACCTCATTGTAATAAACTTTAATGAAGATGACTTTCTTTGCTAATTTGTCTGCAGTCTCACTTCCAATTACATCACAATGGGACAAAATTCATTAATAAACCATTATCTTAAAATATATAAAGAAAGTTCTGATTATTGTCCTACACTCAAACATTCTACAATATGATGATGTTCCATACTGTAGTTTGCTTTGGCTAACGAAGTAAAATATGTGACAGAGTAGTATCAAAGTAAAAAGCTAACGAAGTGAGAACATAGGTCTGAAATAACTTCAAAATACCGATACTTAGAAAGAGTAATTGAGACAGACTTACTAGACCCAAAAATAAACAAGTTTAAACTAAACTTATTACGATGAGAAGCACAATCATAGGAAGGGGAAGGCAATACAACACAATTTTACAAACTTTTCATAGTACTTATAAAAGGCTCATAGTATAATTTAAATTTAAAAATACATCAGTTGAATTAAAGCACAATGATTCAGTAAACATTTAAGCATCTAGATTCCTTACATCCTACTTACCAATTTCAGAATGGAATGCAGAAAGGGGAGAAAAGATACAGCTCATCGAAATTTACTTACCTGTAAAGAAAGAAAGATACAGATGAGATAAATAAGGCTATTTATTAAAATTATATTTACGTTAATATCCTTCTCCTGGCGGTACTGATTGAGTAATTATTACATTTTACCAATGATTCAAAATGTCAAAACACATGATATAGCACTGTTGAACTCGATCAATAAAATGAAATAAAATAAAAGCACAATTAAAACCATTAACTCAAACAACCTTTATTTCGTGCTACCTAGGACTTTCGATACACTTGTGTTAATGCCATTTTAATGTTTAATACATAATGTTTACTGAATCATCTACACCAGCACGGCAAGGTGCCCTGAAGACGACACAAGAGTGCCGAAAGGCCTAGGCAGCATACAATAAAGGTTGTTGAGCTGGTGGTTTTAACTATACAATTTATTTTATTTTACTTAATTCATCTTGTTTTATAAGGCAGATTTTGTATTGAATTATTGAAATTTTTTATATATGCATTTATTAACCACAGATTATTGTCCTTGTTGGACATTACATGAGAACATTATAGGAGAAAAATTCCTCTGACACTGGTATTTGAACCCAGGACCTTTGGCTATCTATGCCACTGCTCTACTAACTGAGCTAAGGCAGAATTCACTTCACAGCGCCTTGTAATGTCCAAGAGAGACATGAATGCATATATATCCATCTTGAATGTTACTGAATAGTAACAGTGGAAGCCCGGTTACAAAAATCAGTCATTAGTGTGCCTCAAAGAACTGCATATGACATAACTTATCTCTGTGAGTGAGGTAGACCATTAAGGGCAATCAGTCATAGGAGAGAGGTTCCATCTGACGCTATGAAGTGAACTCTGCCTTAGCTCAGTAGGTAGAGCAGTGGCACGGATAGCCAATGGTGCTGGGTTCAAATCCCAGTGTCAGATGATTTTTTCTCCTATAATGTTTTCAGATAAAAGTTTATAATACGACCAGAATAATCTACATGTATTATTACCCAAGTGAAAAACAATAAAATACAGTAAGCTCTTGTTACAGTAATGATCATTTATCTACAACGATCGACATATCAGGACTTTGCGATCATTTGATAGAACACGATCGACTATTTGTTCTCTTTTAAAATGCAGGAAAACCTGAAGGAATCTCTATACCTGGGAGAGTCACCTATATCAAAGAATAAAATATTAGAGTAAGTATAAAATCTGCAAATGTGAGTGTTTGTGAAGGTATCAGCCACAAATATGATTGTACACAGTCCGCTAGAAGTCGACTCTCGCATAGCTCATTGGAAGTAGTGAATAAAAATTAAGTTTTTACTCATAGTGAATCTTTTACCAGCTTCATTCATTGTCAATTGGCACGTTCCCAGCATTAGTCGATGAAACTGCTATTTGATTCTTCTGGCTTTAACCGACTACAATCGGAAGGGGATGTGTAAGCGAAATATAGACGTCATATTTCTCTGTAAAGCATTATTTGACAGGCCGTAGCTGCGAACTGAGTTAATCAACTGTACCACAAGTCTACCACTGATTGTTCGACCTGAGTAAGAGAAGAAGGTGATGTAGAAGTCCTTAGTCTAAAATGCTAATATAGGTCAGATCTGAGTTTGACATTGATCTATCTCAGGGGTGACCAACTTCTTTACTTACGAGGGCCACTATAATTGTGTGCGTTGACGTCACGGGCCGCACATTTTTAATACTGTTAAATTATTATAATAAATTATTATTTATTAAAATTCAGAACACATTGAGAGGCCTGTGGACGCTCGTGGGAAGTAACAAGTTTACCAAAGTCAATTTGATATCAATTGTTAATAGACTATTGTTGACACTTTTAACAAGTCCTCTGAAGATGGGATTCGGTAAGTCTGTTTCTTTGTGAAGATTTAACTGCTTTCACAATGAAAAATGTGGATTCACACTAGCACGCGCTTCCAAATATGGAAGGAATTCTTCCGCTAAACGCACTCAATTTAGGATATCTATAATGTAAAAATATTGGCTAATTAAAATTAAAAATGCTTTTAATTTCATTAATTGGCTTTGTGCGGGCACCCAAAATGATCGAGGGCCGCATGTGGCAGCAGTCCACCGGTTACCCATCCCTTGTCTATCTACTAACAGGCCTAGATCTACTTGTTTATTTTACATGGCAACTGACTGCAGCATAAGTTTATAGGAGCAATATCATAGCCGAAAATTCTTCGCTGGGGATTCGCGTCTTTTTTATTAAAAGTTCACCGAAGTTATAAAAACACATAAATTCTTTTTCATTTGCTCACTTCCTTCTGGTATAGCTAAGGCCCTGAGCCTTCTCTTCCACCAACCAGAGGTGGGTACATACAAACATAAACAGTAATCTAATTTAAGAATAAATAAGAGAAACTGATAACATATAATGGGATCTGTTATAATTTTATACAGTTGACAGTTAACTGAGTACAAAGGATAATTAAAACTATAACTTATTAGTATAAATTAAAAACAATATGTTTTTTTTTTGTCAGAGCAAACGTAAGTAGTAATAACAAAATTCAATATTGATACGGTAATTAATAGTGTTAAGTGGAAATAATGAAAAAAACGAAGCAATATACAATAAGGTAAACTAATATAACCAAGTGTCAGATGGAGTTATAGGCAATATTTAAGAAATTACTGAGTTTTAGACCATGAATTCTTGAGAAATTTTGTTAAGCATACGTGAAGAAATAAATGGGATAAGTAGACAATTATTAATAGAATGAATTTACAAAAAAAATCCTCGCGTCAACAACATCTGAAGCCGTGCAAATACGCAGTCAAAAACCTTCAAAGTTTATTTTGAAGGATAAAATTATGAAAAATTGAACTTTATGAAACTTTTCCATCAATTATAGCAAAAGTCTATAAGTTTGCCAAATTTTAAGTTTATAGCTCATCTGGTAGTGAGTAAACATCAGTATTAAAATGTTGATGATCTAGACCTGGGATAGTCAACTGTCGGGCCGAGGTTGCATTAAATAATTGGGAAAATCTCAAAGGTTTAACAAAAGTTCTGGAATTGTTGTTACTAGTTATTTCTGACAAGCTGTCTATCAATTCAATTTATCTAGCTAACATTATGGCCGAAAAAGAATCAATTAAAATAACTTGATTTTAAATAGCCCTATGGTTAGAGATATTTTCGATATTTCCAACAGTATTATCATCAGTCATTGCTATCAAAATCACTGGACCTAAATTAGGCCTCGTTCCTTGACCTATTCCTGCCGTATCTTTAATGTCAATATCATCATTTGAAGGGGTCGAGGGAAGGTAGTGCTAACCCTATTTTTTGTAAAAGTTGAGATTGTTCCACTATTTATATTTTTTCTCAGTCACTATTTATTCCAATGTTTCTGAGTATAGATTAAGTTTATTAATAAGTCCTATTAGTAATATAATGTGTACCAAAAAAATAAAAAATAAAAATAAGATTTGCAGATTTGAACAAACTTTAAAATGTAAGAACTAAAATGAGGGTTATGTGGATTAGGATTATCTTCCCCCTTCCCTTTATTTCATTGTCATCTTCTTCCTCATTGTTTGTCATTATAGCAGCTGCATTTTATTCCAGTGTAATTGAATAGGCCTAACACAAACAACATTTCGGACTGGATTTGGACAGCGACCTGCATAAAATAAACTTTTAAAAGCATCGTGTAAACCCGGTGGGGAAAAAAACAGCGATTTTTCACAGTTGAGATACCGTACAGAGTGAGTTTTTCAATATCGTTGTGGAGCATGGGAACAAAAACAGCATGAGTACCGTAACTGCAAAACCACGGACTGACATCTCATTATTGCCAATCAACAGAGCCAAGTATTCGTTTAACGAATCATTAAAATAACGAGTGTTAGTTCAGAAGCAGGCGCATACTAATGGGGACCACCAATCAACATCCCCCGCGTATTGGTAAAACCTACGTGCTTGCGGCAGAGCCTCATTGAGCGAGATGGCTGGCCGGGTCCAGCGGATGATGCACAATATACGCTCTATGCTGCACCACCACATCTATACAATTTCATATCAAACCACACTCACCAGCAGCCAGCAGAGACCTGATATATTAAATTTTGTGCGATACAGGCAAAGTGGCTTTAACAAGCCAGAAGGCAGCTTCACACAAGAAGATTTGAAACTGCAGTAGATTTACAGTTTCAGAACAGAATTGTGTAATGATGACTATTTATCTCATGAAGCCGGTGTAAGGTTATGAAATCGTTCAACCTATCACCACTGCCTATTTTCATCATTTATTTTTATCGCACCTACGTTCAATTAGTCTTATTGCACCAGAGTACTGACATATCTTTATAGCTTCTTTGACCTAAAATTGTAGGGCCTAATCGTAAACATAATTCCAGCATCTTTTCATTTTCCACACATCCATAATAATATAAGATATAAAAAAAAACGTGCGTGGAACGCCATGCGACAGAAGTGAAACTTGTTTTAATTTTTGGATTTTTTCAATTTTGGATTGTTGAACTTTTTGATATTGGGTTTTTTGGACTTTTTAAATTTTGAATTTTGAATTTTTTAATTTTGATCTTTTTAATTGTTTTAATTTTGGGATTTTGCATTTTTTTATTTTTTATTTTTAAATTTTAGATTTTTTATTTTTTTGTTTTTTTTTAATTTTCGTTTTTTTAATGTTGGAATTTCAAATTTTGGACCTTTGAATTTCTTTATTTTTGGTTTTTGTAATTTTGGATTTAAGATTTTTTAATTTTGGATTATTACATTTTTTAAATTTTGGATTTTTTAATTTTAAATTTAAATTTTTTTAAATTTTGGATAAGCCTAATCATTGAGTTGATTGTTTTCTGTGCAGTCCGTTCCGTCACACCTCACTAATTTCGTGACGAATTTGAGCGTAACACTAATTTCGTGACGATTTTGAGCGTAACACTAATTTCGTGACGATTTTGAGCGTTACACAAGCTCTCGATTTACCCCTACCGCGGCTAAAGAAGTTTCACTTCAATAAGATGAACTTTCTTCTTTACTTTGTTAAGATAATTGTGTTTTCAATAATTGTTCATTAGATTAGTTTAGCCATATCCCCATATCATTAGTAGTAGCAAGGAATTTAATCTAAAAATAAGACAGCTGATTTACGTAACGAAAAATGTTAGTAACTGCTCGGAACATGATCATCACTGTGATATGAGTTATAGATTGTCTCACTGTTATCTATCAATAAGCATATTGTAAAATTAAATGAATATAAGAATTCCTACAAATGAGATTATTGATCTCATAGAAGATACTATATTTCATGCAGTATGATGGTCTTGCTTACAATGATTTGGAATGATGGAAGCCTGTGCATTTTATTATTATTGTGTTTTAATTACTCATGGCTCTTAATTCTGTGAGTATTCGCCAAATAGGCCTAGTCATAGGAAATGTAACCAAGTTGCTCGTGATTTTATCCTTAGAGAACCCAAATTTTGAGTTACATGTATTGTGACTATTTAGCGAAAACTTACAGAATTAAGCTTGTAATGAATAAATTAAAATCATAAAAATAATTAAACACATAGATTTTTTGTATCATTGTAAGATTGTCGGTTATAGCGGCAAAATCAACGCATTATAATTTATCGATCATTTATGATATTTTCTGAAATCCTTTTTAAGTACATCAGTAACAAATTACATAATCAATTTAATCAACAAACCAACTCCTTTTATCGACACAAGGGACTCTTTGATTATTATTAGTCTCCCAGAATTGCAACAGCACACTAACAGATCGATGACACAGAGTTACTGAACTTGAAAGTCACTCGAAAAAAAAGCTCACTACGCAGAAGAGACTTGCCTCGATGTTGCCCAATTGTATGGAATTTCTTTTCCACTTAATAATTTTTCTTATTTAATCTGCTGATGTGAAGGAAGAAAATAACACTAATCAGATAGGCTACAGCATGGATCAAGTTTAGGGATTTTTTAAAAAGAAAAGTAGCATACTCAAGTGACAAATATAGTACAGTAGCCTAATTGAACTTTAATGGTAAATTTCATCCAACTGAATTTATAACAATAAGAGAACATCATATTTTATATTATGGATATCGTGTGAATGTCCGTACATGGCGCAATTATATTATTATATTCCCCCTACATTTAAAGGAAGGAATGAGAACTCCCCTATAGGTTATTCTAATGTCGATTGCCATCTATTAAGACCTCTATAGACTTTTTTATTTTTTAAATGTTTTGCAAACACCCAGATAATAAGTTCATAAAATGCTTTGTCCCCAGTACTGAGAAATATCGAAATTAATAAGTTAAAAGTAATGAATGTTATGTAATATTACGCCTATTTTCCTTCCAAGCTAGCCTACTACTTCCAATTTGCTTTATATAGCAATATTGTAAGGATTAGAGTTTGGAAAGAACTCATAGCGTCATTTCAAAGTACGTTGATTCAATACACGCTAGTAAGTTTAGTTGCGACTTTATCATCGTTAGTTGTTCAAGGTATGGGAATTAAATGGGACTGGAGAGAGTGACTTTTGTAAGAAATTGGGGGAGGAAACCAATGTTGCAAGCGGTAGAAAGGAAGTCAGAACCATTTTGTATTCATACTCCTGGTTAGGGAATCAGAGAAGCTATAATTAGAGCAGGAAACCCCTCTTGACTCCCTGTTCAGCGGCCTGTATTCAAGAGATGAATGTGTCACTCTGACAAATTGTTAATACATGATGGAGAAATTTGTTAGCGTTGCCTGGCGTTTAATTTTCCCTGCGTTTTGAGTGCAACCAAACCATTGATTAGTGAGACATGAACTTAGGAAACCCCAAATGAGTCCTGTATCTCGACACATTTCAATAATGAAGTCATTACATGGCATTTCACTCAAGAAAATAAACATGCCCACGTATATCCAATCTGAAACTTAATTGAATATATTTCAGGATAGTAGGGCCTACTATTGTTCCACACCTTTTTTAGGAATAGGCCTAATTTAGTGTGGAAGCAAATTATTAAGATAATGATAAAGTCGCTCTTCAATCCCAGTTAAATCTAAATCCGGCCCTACTTCGGATTAGATTCACCTGACTTCTAATATACTTAGTAATCAAATCTTACAAAATTCAACTTCGAAACAAGCCCGGAAATAACTAAAAAGACAGTATAAATACATAGAAACAAGTTTCCTTTTATAGAGCTTTTAATCCGAGATATCATCAATTGCTCTATATAGGTCTAGGATAATGATTTTCATACAATTGGCACAATCTTTTTTTTTTTTATGGATATTTCACTAGTAAATGCCATAAAGCTTTTAATTTTCAAACAATAGTTTCATGGAAGGATTATTAATGTAATGCAGTTCATCCTTTAGCAACAGTAAATTAAATTAAAGAGTGGCCTACAAGATTTCAGACAACCTTCATACTGGTACAGTAGTTTTCGAATTTCCAAGATTTTAAGTAAAAAACAAAAGTAGAAAAAAGACAAGAAAGTAAAACAGTAAGCGTTTGAAAGAGAGTGAAAGAGAGACGGTGGGTGGGGGAGGGAAAACATTAAGTGAAAGAGAAAGGTATGAAGGAAGAACAGAAAAAAAGAAGTAAATAAAAAAAAAAGAAAGAAAGAAAGCAGAAAAATACATTGTAATTACATTTAATTTAATTTAGAACTGACTTATTCTTACATATTTTTATTTGCTTCTTCTAGGATTGAGCTAGCGAAAATATGACAAAATATACAGTAACAAAAGAACGGTATAATGAATGTATGAACACAAATACGTGTAGGGCCTATTCTAAAATAATACAAGCTCTTATTCATTATAAATGTCTTCACTGAATATAATTTTTAGTTTCAATAAAATAACGATTCAGAATATTTCAAAATGGACTTGTAGAACTCCCAGGCTTATAGTAGCCTACAGTATGTTTATCCCTTTACTAGAGTATTTCAGCTGAAATCATTTAGAGCATTTTCGACAGCTTGAATTTAGTTACAATCGTTTTCTTAATAGCCAGGATGAAGTGACCACTAGAAACTGTCGGAGCGGATAACTGTCGCTAGTAGACCATCGAGTTACGAGGGTTGTCCAATAAATAAGTTTCCCTATTTTTTAAAAAAGGAAACGTGATCTATTTGTTGAAAACTTGTTTTTTTTTTTTTTTTTTTTTTTTTACATTACAACTCTTTCCACATAAACACAATTTTTAGCAAACATTTTTGATAGTGTGACTCCAATTTTTCCAAATAGTAAGTGTACCGTGCCGTGTCCTGTTGCGTGAAACAGGACAAAAGTCCAGGGCGTTTTCTTTTGATGGCAGCCCGGAGATTCCTCAAGACACCAAAGTATCTCTCTGCGTTCATTGACGGACCCAGGAATTGACGGTCCCAGGAGAAACTCAGGAGATTCAAGTAGGAAATTTTCTCACATCCTTCATATTCCCAAGATCTTGCTCCCAGAGATATCCTTCATATTCCCAAGATCTTGCTCCCAGAGATTTACACATGTTCCCTCAACTCAAGTTGTATCTCGGAGGCATGCTTTTTTACACTGATGATAAAGTGAAATCAGAAGTTAAAAGTTTGTTACAGCAACAGGACAATGGTAAAATAGTGTTTGAAAACACTGGTGTCATGCTTCCAAAAAAAATTGCCAAAGAAATGTTTTATGTGGAACAGTAAGCAGAAGAGTAGTAATGTGTAAAATAAAGATATCCCAACAAATAAATTGTGTTTAATATTTCTTAACAATACGGAAGCTTATTTATTGGACAACCCTCGTGCCCTGGGGCGAGAAATACATACAATTTTAGTGTTTCGCCAATTTTGACTTGGAAGTTGATTAATGAGACTGAAATTTCAGGATTGTAGTTCCTCACAAAAAAAAATTCTTAGTGCTCCGAAAAAGAAAAAAATATCGCAATCGACGGGTTTGCATTAGTTCAGAAGCAAGTACTCGGGAAATAGGGCAATTTACCCTGTCCCTCAGTCTGTCTAGACATATCTCGTTTAAAGAAGAACAATTTTACATTACCTTGATTGCTAACGGTACCTCTTTTCGGTGCATTGACACTGATATCATTCAGCGCATTGCATGCTGACTGATAGCTCGTATGCCGCATCGCCGCAGTGTAGGCTATAGCATTTGAAATACCTCTGTCTGAATCACATCATGATTGTACTTGGACTGTTAGTATGGCAGTAGTAGCTGCCTTCCCACCAGACAATCAATACTTGCGTGTTTCCATTTCTTACAAATAATTCAGTGCAACACAACTACCTCTCTTATTCTGCATCTGGTCACTGAATTTCAATTCATTTACTATATATAGTCCTATATACGGTCTTCATGGCATGTCTAGGGATCACTTTATAGTAACTGTTTTGTTGCTTGAAATGACTATTAAACTGCGAATGAAAACAAAACCATAAGTACAGCAACAAGAAATAGTTTCTTTGGAATTTTAAGCATTCGTTGCACCGATTTTAATTAGGACATTCTTCTGCATATAGTAAATGCACAATGAATGAAATATTAGGCTGAAATTGGCTGAAATATAATGAAATAGGCTATGTTAATACTTTCTGAAAATAAAATCATAGTGCTACAATCTTTAATACAAGAAATACTCACATAGGTAGGCCTATTTATATTTACAAAGTTTTAAAAATACATTTTTTCTTAGAATGTGGAAATTTCATAGTCGTAGGCCTACACAAATATCAATGACCAAATCTTGTGCAGCCAGGGTATAAGGGCATTCTCTCCATGAATTAATGAGTGAATTAATAAACTTCAGTTAACATATTCAAATAAATCATTAAAATAACCACACTTTGGGATATGCTTAAGGCCGGAAGGTCTTTTCTTGGTGCCGCTCTGTACAGACATATCTCTTAGATTTTTCGAGGATCCAAATCCCAAGATAGTCGAAGTCTAAGTGTCTCACAGGCTCGAAAAGTAAACGAATAAATAAAGGAATAAATATATAATAAACAAACATACAGAAAGTTATACAAAAGATATCTCTACAGAGATAGTCAATCCTTCAAGAGAAAGAACTCATACTTCCTTGGGAGGTAATGAGTACAACGCCTGACTCATTAAATAATTTAAATTCGAGCTTAAGGTTCTGGTCAAAATAGATGGAAACGTACATAATCTCCTCTCGTCTCCCTTCCGAGCTCCAACACCACAGCTTCCGTCCTTATTCTTCCTTAATGCTATCAAGAGATTATTTTGCACGCCGAACGTTTTCCTCTGGCGCAAGGAAGAATTTTTTCTCTTAGAACTGCGTGCAAACAAAGCCCTTGAGCTTGGTAAATGTGCGGGCTTGCAAGTAGGGAAACGACGGCTTCAACATGAATAAGAGATAAGGGTAGAAAAAGAAGGGGGTGAGATGGACAGTACAGGGAGGGAGTCTGTTTCAAGAAGCTGGAAGACAGTGCTATATGGAGATATAGCAAATGAGAGTGGAAGAAAGAAAAAAAAAAAGGTTGGGGCTGTGGGGGTAACTACATACGCGTTAATTAGTTGAATTAGAACCCTCAAATATCAAGGGATAGTCAAGTGTGTGGTTTTAAGAGAATGAGTAAGTGAAACAGAAGAAGAGACTGAGATATTCCCCAAATGAAATGGTAATATTCATTTCACATAGGCCTCTACATCATCTGAAGGCATATTCAGAAGGAAATAATTAGAAGCCTGAAAGTCATTCCCTCCTGCATTTCAAATTAAACTCTCTCCATCTAATTTTCTCATCTTATTCTTACTCCTCTCTCTCTCTCTCTCTCGCTCGCTCTCTTTCTCTTTCCCTAATTCTCTAGCGCTGAAAATTCTCTGCTCTTGTAGACATGATAGGCTTAGGAAATTCAAATGTTCCCATTGATTCTCATTTGAGGAGTTTCAGCTATTTCCAATCATGTACAAAGAAAGGAGTTAATTAAATTAATATTATATTCTATGTCTCGAGTAATTCTATAAAAGATGAGCGAGCATAGGTTTCGTAAAATTTGCCAAAGATAAGTCATTTCAATAAATTCTCTAATATTTTATACCAATTATCTACGAGTAGGCCTATATTTAGTTGCTCCAAAACCTAAGACGGTGCTGTAAAAACCCTCTCAGGAATATTTTCTAACTATAATAGCATGAAAGCGGAAGTAAATCGGTTCAAGAAAGAAACAATTACTCTGTAAGTACGTTAACAATAATTACATACTTTTCATTTGTTTAAACGTTCATTATAGTAATAACAATTGAAAAATTCTAGTAGGCTAGATGTAGGCCTACTTAGTGAAAGATAATTTCTTAATTAATCATTTATGTTTTAGTTATCGAAGTTATGTTCTTGACTGAAACGTGATCGAAGTTCAATAAACTGCCCATAATCGCATGTCTCTAGACTACTGTATTTTTGATATTACAATAAATAAATATAAAATGTGAATAAATCTTTACGCTTCTGGAGGAGCCTGATTTTATGGCAAAACAAAATATCTGATTTCGGTGTAAGTTTCCTTCTATTAAAGTGGATATCATGCGAAATAAGTTATATTATACTAGATTTGACATATCAATACCCATATATAATAGTGTTAATTCATAAATACGGCAATAATTATTTCAAATCATTATTTAGCAACGAAAATGCATTTTAGTTTCAGTGAAGAAAGAATAAATAAATATAGAACGTAATAATTAAGCAGCCTACATACTGTATAGGCCTATCTTATGAAGGGATTTTTGTACTAGAATCATTATCTGCGTTACTTCAACTCATTGTGTCAACCTATTTTTTTTTGTATCACAGTATAATGAGGCAGCCCTCTAATAAGGAAAGTGTTTGCAAATTTGTAAATTCACATTCCATGTAGTAATGAATCTATTAAATGGCATAGTAAATCAATCATTGCTGTAATCGATCGTAAGTACGTATAATTTCTCAGCAGTCCTAGAGAGAACAGAACAGGAGAACAGGCTACTAAGAGAATGAAAAATAAATTAAAACCTCAAACAATTATGATATTAATCCTATTTTCTGGTACATTTCTCAATATACTTTCCGGAGGGGGCGTGCTTCGCACTTACTGAGATATTTAAATGCAAACTAATAACTTTCGTGACATTTCGGGGATATTATTTGCTTAAAGCAAATTTTAAGCATCTACAAAGCTAAATATAAGTAAAAAAAGTGTTCTGTAAATTAAGAAAAAAAAACAAAAAAAAAACGTCTTTACGCTTCTGTGAGGAAATAATTATTACATATTGTTTTAAAGAAAGTATTATCTTTAGGCCATGTCTTACATGATTCTAAATGTGGTGTGAATTTATTCTGAACTTCCAATGAAATAGACTTTTGATGTAGTTTTTTTGTTTTATAACAAGGAAATGGTGAAACGCAGAATTTACATATTATCCCTATAGGCCAATTAAGTTGATTACTATTAAGCTGTTATTGTTTGGTACCGCAATAAAAATTTACCAAGAAGACTATGGTATTATTAGAGCAATACTTTCAGCATACTGTAGACCTATGATTCGGATGCTTCATTGAGTGCTTTTCTATTGGGCTGCTTCCAATAACGAATCAACATCATTTAAAGGTTCTACGAAATAAGGAGATGGGTTTATTAATATAACTTAGTTAAAGCAAGTGCATTTTCATATAAAGAAGCTGATTTCAATCATCAAGCTGGTCCTATTAAAGCTTGGATGTAGGCTAGACCTAAATACGATAATTCTCGAAAATAAACTGCTGTAAGTCTTATAAGAATTAATTGAAAACTGCACTTTCCTGAAATTACTCACTATATGGAAAACATATAGCAATTTATACTTTAATAGTATATTGCGATTCAAGTGCCATAAGGCACGTTTACGGGTCGAGGAAACAGATTGAAAACCCGAGGCGCAGCCGAGGGTTTTTAAGTTTTCGAGACCCGTAAATGCCTTTACGGCCCGTGTGTTGCATGCTATTTTTTGCACGATGATTATTTATATCAATTTAATTATATTAATTGTGATATTACCTGAAAATATTATGTAAATACATTCTTGAAAATAGATGTTTATTTCAGAAAGTGATTCGCATGTGTTTGTTGTTATGGGAACCGAATATTTGTCCTGGGGGCCGTGGCCATAAAGGCTTGTATTATGAAGTGTATCGTAATGAATTATGACGTAGCGCTTGGACCGTAAGTGTTTTAACCTCATCGCAACCGGCCTTAGCAACAAGACTGTGTGGGAATGTCAACTTACGATCCATGTAAACAAAGTTCGTAAGTACCACTTACTAGCTAAGGAGTGCAAAAAATATCATAAAGTTTCTCCTTAAAATGAATAACATTTGTTTTCTTTTCGATAACAAGGTAAACCCTCTTAATTTCATCGTTCAGTCTAAACAAGACATACTTTTCATTAATTCGTTGACTGGTCGTCTTTATTTGTTTTAAATTGGTGGTAAGCCTATTCCAATATTTAAGACAAATATGGTTCTGAGTTTTGGAAGAACAGAGATGAGACATCCCTGCAAGTCAAAGCTGTTAATAGCATGTAGACGATAAAGACTCTAGTAAAGGGACAACCCCGATGCACGTTAGCCATACAGAAGCTTGTTGTATACCCCCATGAATGTGATGAATGGCTGTGAAATGTTTTCCCGGCCCACCGGCTGCAGGTGCCCCCTTAGCCGCTCGTCCAAGAGACCTCCCACCCCATCTCCAACTCCACCTTCCGTCAGCCAAGTTCGACCACACACCATCGAATCCGTCCTCGATACTCCACGAGTAGACCTACTCGTAAAGGTCCTCGTGGAGCTCAAGGGTTCGATCCGGGTGGATACATTCCCAAAGAGCTCGGGACGTAGCAGCGGAGCCGGAGAGAGTGCAAGCAGCTAATACCTGCGCGAAGTCTGTAGGCTATTATGACTCTGGGGTGACAGTATGAGGTCGAATGACATGAAGGATGATAATGAGATAAAGGGAGGTGTAGAGGACCGTGGTAATGAGAATCCATAACATTTGACTGTGGAAAAACCACAAAAATCACAGTCGGTATTTGAACCTGGGATCTCCCGAATGCGAGTCCACGACGCTAACGTCTCAGCAAGCCCGCTCTGTTAATTAGCATGTATATCCAATGTCATCTGCCACATCAGCTAATCTGCAGAGCTAATCTGATGAGTATGCACATCGACAACTGTAAACTCTCTGGTTATTAAATAATCATTAGGTCTTATGAATAGCTCATTACGGAAGCTTTTTGTTCATATATAATGGCATAAAACACAGCAGAGCAGAATTTGGAACAGACTTCCACATTATAGACCCTTGTATTTTATTATTAACGAAACGTAGGCCTAGAGGGTAATTTAAAAAATGTATAAACTTTAATATTGTATCGAATCTCGGAGACTGCAGACTGCAGTTGGTTCTCAAAATTCAGGAAAGTTTCTCTCTAATATCAGAATGTCAGAAAATAAAGAAATGATTGAAGGGCTTAAAGAGATACAGTCATAAGATACTCTTACTTATTTCCGAGAAAGTAATGTTACAGTCGCTATAAAACAACATAAGAAGTTCCAAAACATGATCTGTGTTCTCAGAAATATGTTTAACAACATACCAAAGTATCGTTTCATATAAAATAAATCACATTAGTTTTATTTCAATATTTAATAATAGTTAATGAAACTTCAGTTTCTCAAAACTAATTAAGTGTGGCTTATGATTATTAGGTCATGTTTCCAAGCCCTTCAATTTTAAGTGTAAGCTACTTGACGATATACTCAGTTTAGGTTGTTTCTTATACCTTTTCATTACTGCCGACGTATAAATTAGGCACCGTAAAAATTCTTAGTAGCACAATTTTGTAAAATTAATGGATAATGCTCTAAGCTAAAATAGGGAAAGATACGTTTTAGAAATGTCGCCATATCATTAAGAAAAGTAATTCGTCAATTAATTTTCTCTTATACTTAAAAATTTCACATCGTACATTAACCTTTTCAGAGCTTCGTTTATGTACGCCTATTAATAAAAGCGATCAAGTAAAACCACCAGTGGGGCCTGAGATCAAAATCGAAGGGCAAAATTGCAACAGTACAACTGATGACCATGAAAGTCAATAGTAACATGAAGATAAAATTCCTCATAGATTAACATAAAGTAGGCTTACTACTCCACTAATTTTGTACAATTATTTGTCTTCATTAATTTTTGTGGTGACGAATAATATATTAGCCTATGTCAGTAGCATGAAAAGATTTATCAAATACTTCTTTCATTACTCCGTAACTAATAGATCGGATTACTTTCTTTCCTTCGTTGTAATTTTTCTTTCTTTCCCTAAACTACCCTTAACGCGAGTTTGCTCTTTCAGGGTGATCTAGAAGAATATTAATAATTATATGAATTTATTCACATAGAACGTTGTATTTAATGTTCATTTGTTTTATCTACGCTGCATCTCTGCTACTAGCAATGAGGTTAATATAATTATAAAATATAATAGTTATTATATTATGTTACTGATAGGATACTTGTTAAGTAAGAACTCGACCCATATGGTCAATTGTATTCAAAGCAACTGAAATATGAAAAATAAATTAGTTGGTCGGATAGCCATGACAGTTGCTGCTATCCCATGCCTTCATTGTGAAATTACATGTAGCCTAATACTGAGTTAGAGGCTAGGTAAGTTAGATTTATGCAATACAACGTACGGTAATGATATCTCAATTATTTTCATTTTCCTACTGAGCTGTACAATTTGTTTATGAATTACAACTTCCACCTGTCCTTAGTATATAAAACCTTAAAAAGTTTAGCCTACTTTCAAAAACATAACTTATTTTAACACATACAACAGATATAAGTAGCGTAAGCTACTAGTTTAGAGGTATTAAAACTTGCGATACATAAATTAAATTAGTCAAAAGTATTGCTAAAAATTCTTAAAACTGTTAGAAAATGTATTTCAAGTCCATAAAATGGAAGCATTTAAATACTTCTATTTTCTATTTTATTTTTATACTTCTATTTTATGGACTTGAAATACATTTTCTAACAGTTTTAATAACTTTTAGCAATACTTTTGACTAATTTAATGTATGTATCGCAAGTTTTTATACCTCTAAACTAGTAGCTTACGCTACTTATACAGTTATGTTTTTCAAAGTAGGCTAAAATTTTTAAGGGAAACTGTAATTTATAAACAAATACGGAAATGTTATCTAAATATTGTATACAACTTCAAGAAATGGGATATGATTGTTCATTCCAGCGAAATGAAAGCTGAAATACGTTTGGTTTTCTGAACCATAGCTATAAAAAACCGAACGAGTATCTGAGATGAGTGCCTAGGTTATTAAAGAGCTAGCCGATTTGCAATGTGTGCAACATATACGAGTATCTCCCCTTATGCAAACAGTTTTTGCTGTTGTAAGAAACAGGTTTCAATGAAAAAGACCTTGGTGCCTATAATCCCTGCTCAGATAACTTATTATAAAATTATATTATATGGTTGAAAGGACTTACATTCATGGACTCTTCACTTTAAAAGCACTGTATAATAGGTAGACCTATATACCGGCAAATTCATTATAAGGTTATCAATAGAATACAATAAAGCATTAAGTGTCGTTCAGTTCAGAAAGCTGAAGTTGCGTGGTAGAGGAAAACCAGATTAAATGTGCACAATATGACCTTTGTAGGCTTATGTATGTAAAGCACCATGGAATTCTGAATAAATTTACAACAGCTACTAGCAATAGCTAACGACTTACAACATCTATGCCATCTAAACTGTTTTTTCTACAATGTAAATTCAATTCAAAGTAAATTAAATTTATAAAATTTATGTTCTGAGATATATAACTCATATTTATTAAGAAATTTGAAGAGGAAAGAGATAATATTTTATCATTATCGCCTTTTGTACTATGCACGAAGGGAAATTCTTCCCAACCAGCTAAAAGTCAATTCAATCCAAAGCACATAATCCATTTTATTTCCTTTACCGAAGAATCTTTTCTTGTGAAAATATTAAAGATGGAAGAAATAAAATATCTTCATAACGGAAAATTTGCCCTCTTCTATTGTATTTGTCTTCAAACAAAAGCAGCGAAACTTCATTCTATCTGTCCTTCTGTAAGCTCACATAAGACAGGAGAGGAAGAAAGAAAATTCAAAGCATAGGAATGTTTTGTTTTATCGTTCTAAGTTTTACGTGTATTTAATCAACAGTCAGTCGGGAAAGCTTATGTATTAAAATGCTATTTTATTTCCTCGAAGAATTTGTTTCCTCCTTAATGGATTACCAAGTAATATCGGCAGCATTTTGGTTCAGACTTTGTTTTGGTTGAAGAACATCAAATAAAGCCATTTCAGGAGTTTAGAATCAAGAGCCCTGATTGAAATTTATTATGGCTTTTATGTTATGCCTACTAATTTGAATCTTCTACTTAAAATAAACCAGCATCTGGGTTGGAAAGTTACGCAAATATTATGATTTACTCTTAAAAAACACTGTATTTTGTTTAAAGGGCGAGCAAGATTGAATCACCAGGCTAAAATCTATCTCTTAAAGTGTGAAAACTGCATTAATAATGTAAATAATTCTTAATATTTATATTTTCTTAGATTCCCTAAACATCCTTAGAGGTAAGCATAAAAAGAATTTCTTCTTCTTCTTCCCTTCATGAATTAGGGGAATGCCAGTTCTGGCTTCAAAATTCATCTGACATCGTTCTTTTAGTCCTCTCGGATGTCTTCTTCCTTTAGGCTTGTAGTAAAACACTTTTCTTCTGATACTCTCTGATGACATTCTCTCAACATGCTGTCTCCATTTCTATAGCTTGCGATTTTTTCTTTCAGATAAATTATTTCTAACTCTTCTCTAATTCTTTCGTTTGAGATTTTATCTAAAAGAGTACATACAAGGTGTGATAAAAAAATACGGTGAATGTTTTTTACATAGCAGCTACTGCTGATGCCACATCCATTTGGTGTAGTATTCCAGATAGCCTGATCTGTTGAGATAGGCATTGTCAAGTTTGAACACATTATGACTTGTTAATCAGCTACCACAGCCTCTAGAGTGAGGTCGTGTTTACCGTGTCTGTCGCGCATCCTGGATTTCGAACAGCTCGTCAACATTAAGTTTCGTTCTAAGTTACAAAAAAATGCCAAAGAAGCTCATGAAATGTTGGAATCAGTGTTAGCAATGATGTGGTAACTCTGAAGACTGTTTACAAGTGGTATGAGCGATTTAAAAGTGGAAATGAGTCGGTTGAAGACGACAACGGCCGGGACGTCCATCGACCTCAAAAACAGACAAAAACGTGCAAAAAATGGCATCACTTGATCGTTCAAACGGCCGAATGACTATTAGACTATTGACTAATGACTGTTAGAGAGCTTACCGAAGAAATAAACATCTAAGAAAGAGACCAGAAAATGAACCAGTGCCTTCCTTCTTCATCACAACAACGCGCCGTGCCACACGTCGCTTCTGATTCGCGAGTTTTTGGCCGGAAAAAGTATTCCTGTCTGTAAAACTCTGCCTTACTCACCAGATTTAGCACCCTGCGACTTCTGGCTCTTCCAAAATATAAACAGCGTGCTGAAAGGAAAACGTTTTGACACCATTCCCGACATGGAGATGGCAGCTGAAAGCCCTTCCGAAAAAAAACCTTCCAGAAATGCTTCCAGTCATGGATTCAACGTTTGGACAAATGTATCGCTAGCCAAGGATAGTACTTTGAAGGAGATTAATTCAAATTGTATGTAAACTTATTACTTTATAAACAAAATTATTCAGCGTATTTTTTTATCACACCTCGTATTTTAACTGATCTTAGGAATCTCGTTTTTGCAGCCTGTATCTTCTTTTTATCAGCTATATTTAATGCCTACGTTTCTGATCCATAAAGGAATGCACGGTCATTACTTTATATAACTTTATTCGAGTTTCTTTTCTGGCTTTAGTATCCAGATGTATATTTATTGTGCCACATACTGTACATGCAGGAACATGGGAGGTTTATAATTAAAGTCATTTTCATATTTATAGCTGATACGCGTTCCTAAATATTTAAAACTCGTGAGTTGCTCTAATATGGTATCATTTACTACAACTTTGGTTGGTTGGAAGGTCATTGTTTTTGTTTTATCTGTCGAAATTTTAAAATTATAGTTTTAACATAGTTCCTGCAATGTAACTTACACACTGCTCTTTACAGTTGGTCTACAATTTTACTTATAATTAATTATTTGGTCATCAGCAAATAGCATTGTTTTAAGTATAATTTTTTTTGCAATACAATCCCTCCATTAATTTTAAACATCCATTCTCTGAACACATCATTGTATCATCATATTAAGACCCAAAACTGCAAAAATGCCTTAAATATGCCAATATATGACGTATAAAGTATATCTGAACGTAGTCAGAAACGTTCAATTCATGTTTAAATCAAGGTATGACTGAAATGAAAGTCTAGGGGAAAATATGACATGTCATAAACATCCTTGACCTAATTATAAGATTAGTTAATAAAATTCATGACCTCTTGTTAGAGTTACTAACTTTCTGAACGAATGTCTGGCGAGTAAGTATCAATATCACTCACTTCAGGATTTTAAAAAATACGGGAACACCCGTGCATAACTCCGGATTCAGTTACGAAAAATCACAGGAGTAATAGGCGAAAGCACACAAAAAATTATAAGGATGGAATTGAGAACATTCTACTTTTGTCTGAAGTGAATTCATTAGGTTATTTCCACTAATTGTATTATTTACCTAAAAAGCTTCCCTGCTCAGTTAATCCTGATTATTTAGAGTATGAGAAATTCAAATTTGAGAATGGTTAAATACACAGTAATGCGACAGAAACTTTTAAATTTGTGAATTTGCATAACTCAAATTTTTATAATTCTTAACTATTTTCCAACAATTCCTCAAATTTTAATAGTACTGATTTATTGTAATCTAACCACTATTAAGCTTCACCTCCAATAGGTAAAAAAATTATATGTATTTTTTTTAATCAGTGTGTCTTATCACTCTTTGAACAAGGTATAAAGACAAACGCTCGATCTTAACGACTCTAAAACTCTTCATCTATTGTCTTTGTTAGGAACTCGGTAAAGTTACGTGCACTTCGAAGTAGGTTACTAGTGACAGTCAACCTTTTGTGAATTAGAGACCTGAATTAAATTCATTATAGCCTTAAAGCAATTCCGAAGGGGTGTAGGAGAAAGGAAACAAGTTTCCACGTTGAATTATGTCTGTTTTCATCACAAGCTCATGGCATTCCTTAGGAAGGTGCCACCCATGTTTGAAGTACGATTTACGCCCTTCTCACCCCTGCTGTATTAAACGTTAGTCTCTTGGGCTGACAATTTAGGAACTTCCTCTCCTTGTTTTACTGACTCACACGCGAGTCGCGTATTTCAGAAAGATGGCTGCAAAAATCTATCTGTATAAGTCACGAAACATTCTAGAAACGTATAACAGCTTTAAGAACGAAAAACCAGCTTATACCATCTGTTTCTCCCAGGAACTATCTCAGAAATGTTGAGCAAGAAAACCTACGGCAAAAAATCTGTTTATATCACACGGGTCACATTAAATGCGCACACGGTCAGTTGTTCATTTTAAAAGTACTGTAACTTACTATAATTGAAACCCTCGAAATGCGGTCTGGTTACATTTCTGAGAAGCCTTTGAATGCGCGCATGACAAATTAAATGTTTAATAATGCTGAAAGGAAAGCTTGTCAAAAAGTAATTAATATTGCTGGGAGTCACATTAATTCTAAGTGTAGGCCTTGTAAATCACAAGATTTTTTAAACATTCCAAAGTACTGTATAGACCTTTTCATATTTATAACTCATAGCATGGCGTAAACTTGTTTAGCGTATGCAGATATCTTATATGTTGCTACTTTTCTTTCTTGAAAATTTTGAAGTCATCTATGAATAATAAGATATGAGGGGCAATGAAAATCTTAGTCAAATTTGAATGGAAAGACTCCTAGAATTTGTTTTTCTTTCTGACGGTGGTATCTGTGTGTATTTAAAGTAGCCCCCGCATAGATCGTGTGCGCAATTCAAGGGTCGATGGATTTCATGGACAACTGTACGCACTTAGCTGGGCCTCATGTCACTGAAAAATGAGTTAAGATGAAAGAAAAATATGTGTTCCAGTAAATTTAAATAATGTAACCTACTACAATAACTTTTTTTTTAAATCGCGTAATGTTGATGTCATTAGTGTTTGTTTATTTATGCTAAAACGTTTCAGCAATAGGCCTAGTATGGATACCGCGATGGGTTTTGACATGTGGTAGTTGGTCATTCAGTCAGCAACAGAATCAATACACATTTCACTGATTTCTACTAGGCCTAGGGCATGAATTTAAGTTAAGTGAACTATTAATGTTCACGAGTTGCAGATAGATTTGCAATAGCAGTTGTAGTTGCATTCCTGCGGATTTCGCTTTGTGGTGTCGGCGTGCTGACCACATGTTCCCCAATTTGCCTTTTGTCTTTGATAGACGACGCAGCGATCAGAATGGTTGTACTGTCCCTTCAGCGATACAGCGCCAAGAGTTTAGTTTTTAATTGTAATTATTGAGTGGAAAGTGAATCCTGACAGTGTCCTAAATTGGAAGAAAAAATATGGTAAGACTACAAAAGAGTAGGTAAAAAAGAAACTGAATCTATTTATACGTTGCCGTCAATTACACAAACTAATTTAAAAAGTACATTGATGTACCACCTTCATCAGTAATGCATATTTCGTTCTTTCGTCCTACAATTATTATTATGTGTAGTAAAATAAATACGGCAAAGTACGTATCACTGAAAACTACAAACTGGGGTTTCTGCAACTATCGCTATGCAATTTAGACTACCTTCCAATGAGCACATCATGTTCAATAAAGGAGTTCGCGACTTTTTTATAATTTTCGGATTGATAGCGATGAAATAGGCCTAATCTCAAAATAAGAAATCCTAATTTTTACTAATAGCAATAATAATAATAATAATAATATTAATAGAGTAACAATAGTTAAATAATAGTGAATCTAAAAATTATGAAATAATAGTATAATAGTAACTTAGTAGTAATAATAATCATCAAAAATAATAAATATAATAATAAATAAGAATCGTGAACCGATAATGATCAGATGCATAAAATAATTTCGTTTAAATAAAAATCTTCGTTATCTAAGCATGGCTGGCTGTAGACTACATTAAAAAAGACAGGACTGGCTACAATCACGGAATGAAAGAAACCTATGCAAGGATTCTCCAACAAAAGCTGAGATTAATAATTCTGTTCATTTGCTGTTGTAATTCTCAGTTTCTTTTCATAGCGAGATACAGATTACGTATTACAACAAATGTCGTTTCCCATGAGTTACTTCGCTGCGTTTGTTTCCGGCTCGGTCAATACATTCCAACTCTCGTCTTCACAGGGTGTATTAGGCCTGTGAAATACTGGGTTGTATGCAAACTTCAGTCTTAGTTTCTGTTCATAAGAAAAAATAGGCCCACTTGGGTACACTTTTCGTTAATTTCCACTCCATCTCATATAATATAAATTTAAATATGCGATACAAATTGATAGGTACTATAGAGGTGTCCGTTAATAAAAAACTACAATTGCAAGAGGATAATGTTGCATTTATATTCGAAGTTCTCTCAAAGAACAATTATAGGTAGGCTAACTACCATAATAATAATATTTATAGGTATATTCGTTCTTGGTAGATGTGTATTATTATTATTATTATTGAATAAACAGTTTAATGAACCCTATTTTACCCGAAGGTACATTAGGGATATAGTTTTAACAAATTTAACTTGTAATTTACATATTTATCTATCTCTATTTGGCTATGACATACCATTTCGTTCTATAACTAGCAGTGCTGAGCATTACACCCAATCACCCTGGTAATTTTAAACTATAATCGATTATGCACATAAGAAAGAAAATAATAAAATTGTCTAGAACAGGATTTTCTTAGAAATATATGAAATAATGGTTTAGCGTAAGGAAGTTTACAATAATCTAGATGTCCTTTTAAAATGTGTCTTTCTCTTTCAAACACTGGACAGTTAAATAAAACATGTTCGACAGTTTGTTGTTCGCCACATATACACAAGTATCCATTTTCTCTTATCACTTTAAATCTTTCGAAATTGGAGCCAAAATTCCCATGTCCAGACAGAAATTGGGGTCACTATAAAGTCAGATTTAACAACACTTCTTAAACGTACTTCAATTAGGATGTGTATATATTCTATTTAAGAAAACTGGAAACCAGGGCAAAAATATTACTAGCAGGTATTAGTTTGGTATGTGGTTATTTAACGAGAGGGATGTAGTGCAACTTAGGCCTGTGACCGTCGCCAGTGGGCCTGAATTTTGTCCCTCAGGAGTTCTTTTACATGCAAGTAAATCTACTTAGGCATACCATAGGTCTGCCACATTTATGCACACATACTGTAAATGCCATCGACCTGGACCGGGATCGAACCCGCAACCTTGGGCACAGAAAGCCAGCGCGATACTAATTAAGCCACCCAGGCTGACTCTAGCAGGTATTGTAGGCCTACTTTGTTGCTACTTGGATTCATATGAACACTGTCATATGTATCACTAAATAAATGTTCATGATATAAAATGCATCCAGACAAGAAAGAAGAAAAATAATAAAGCAGATAGAAACAAATAACAAAACTGAAAATAGGAAGAGAGAAACTCAGGCAGACAGATATAATATGTTAGGCCTATAAAATAATAGGGAAGCAGGGTAAAGGAAGATATCTAGATTGTGTCTTCATAGTTCCCCTTAAACCCGGCTGTAAAAACAATAACTCTGCAAAAACTGAACAGAAAAATATACGAAAGCTTAAACCGATGTAGAAGCGAAGAATAAAAACAAAACAAAATGTTAATTATGTAGGTAAAAAATATTATCTTACGTAGATACATATGAAATTTCTAATTTAGATTTAAAACTTTGTAATTTCATAACTGATGGATAATTTTAATAGAGGAGTAGCGGCTCAAATGACAAAAAAATTGTTCTGGCATATTGTTAAATCCTTCCCAGTGAAATCATAGTGTACTGTGGTCAAATCAAACTTGAGAGGGTGAAAGACGCTGTTTTATGTACTGGCATGGTACAATATTAGAGTTAATGGTCTCCGATTCAAAACCAACAAAAATGAACAGTAAATTGCGTTTATTCCTCCTAATGGAGAATCTAAATGGTTTCCGTTCAAGTTTCAGGTTACCGGTTATGTTTTTATTCAGTTTTGGAACTTTTTTATATTAAAGGTTCTTTGCCTTTTGGAATGATAGGCAGCTAACTTGAATCATCTTCTCTGTCTCTGTCTCGACATCGTCGAAGGTCGTTTGACCTGTCACTATGTCAATGGATTCGTAATGAATCTGGAAAATGAATGAAGGTCGCAAGCGTTTGATCCTTCCGAAGTTTTGCAGCAAAAACCTAACTCCCTGATCATGTGGTATGTTCTTAAAAGACAACTGTCAGACAAACGAAATTGGTAGTGGAGACAATATAGAGAATCGGAGAAGCAAATGTGATGTCAATGTAATAAAATTCAGTGGTAACGGTAGACCGACAATAAGGTTTTTCCTCACTCTTTTTTGAGAAAGGAAGACTTATTGAGTGAACTCGCGGTTACTTCAAGGTATACTGAACGTAAGAAGTATGCTATGCGAATCTAATTTTCATACTCTAGAAGTCTAGTTGAACGAATAAAAACATTATTTTGTATATAATGAGTAGATTTATTAAGTGCCAGTATGATACTTTACGAAATAGTGTGGGGACGGGAAAATGTCTGTCCGTCTGTCCGTCCGTCCGTGTGCCTGTACGCGCGATAACTCAAATACATTTAATCGGATTTTAATGAAACTTGATATACGCATTTATAATGTCCATGGGAAGAACCCTATTGATATTGGATCCAATCGGTTGACCGGTACAGGAGTAAAACCCAATTTACTGTCTATTTTAAAGGCGCGATAACTCAATTACGCTTTATCGGATTTTCATGAAGCTTGGTATACGCATTTATAACGTCCATGGGAAGAAGCCTATTGATATTGGACCAAATCGGTTGACCGGTATCGCAGTAATGCCCAATTTAGTGCCTATTTTATGGTAATATGTTATAAAGAATTTAACAAATGCAAATCGGTTATCCTGACAACATATGTTTTACACTGTTGATATACGGCTTTGGTATTTGCAATACAGTTAGCCATGACATATTCCTTCGCATTTGATTATCAAACTACTCACGTGTTTATTTCGTTGATCAAGTTTAATATTGTTATATACAGAAAGTGTATTACTGTGTACTAATTAGGCATACGTACATTAAGTGGAGTTCTTCGCCTGTGCATTTTGTGAAATGGTGACATATTTCAAGAATGTCTTATTTCTGTGTATAAGAGTTTGAATTAAGGTTAAGTATCAAACTTTATACCTTTGTTCTTCCGTAAGTCCTGCTTATGAATCGATCTGCAGCTTAATTCGGAGATAAATTACAAAAATATTTTATTTTCTGCATATCATAATTGCAACTATCACTGATTAAACTAAAACATTCTGGCACTTTGTTATATCAGTTTACCTGATTTTATTATCAATCCCATTTTATTGACAAAGCATTAATGCAGACGATTAAAATATATCTACACCTAGGCTACTTGAACTTAGCGGTTTCCAACCTTTTAAGTGTTTCCTTTTCCTTTGGAGGATCCCATACATTTTTTCTTAAATTAGGATATTTGGAACTTTAAATTTTGCTTAATAAATTTTGCCTTGTATATTTTGCCTAGTAAATCTGATTGTAACGTTATAAAACTGTAATATGACAAACTAAAAGCAATGTAGATAACGATCGAGTTCAACAGTGTCATACAACTCATGCATTTTAACAATTACCTTAGGTTTAATCCATTCCTAGTAACACACAGGATAAACTTAAATATTTTACCATATACGCCTATTGCTTCATACTTAGCCTACTTAGAAAGTGGCTAAATAACCTATATTGACAAAATTAACAGACTTCTGGACACCAAAAATACCATATCGACCATATCGTGGACAAATCATAGCGATTTACATTGATCCCTCCCACCAGATACCAATAGGCCTACTGAAAATAGATTATCAGGATTTCCTATGAGGGTTACTGGCTAAAGGTATGAAGAACAGTTGCCACAGTAGTTTGACTTACAAAGGTATTTATTGAAGTTAGCAATTAAATGAATGCGCAGGGACACTCATGCGGGTTCCAAGTTGCAGGTGTAAAACTAAATTAACTGTCCGCGACCATCAAAGTTGCAAATACATTCTTCGGACTCATTCCTTTTCATTTATTCTAAGAAATGTGTGCAACTAACAGAAAATGTATGTAAATATGGAAAAGGTATTTTTTTTAATTAGTTTTCTTTTTGATTTGCTAAATAGAATAAATGTAACTCGAGATCCGGATTGTCGAAGTTGGTTATGAATTTATTGAAAAAGTCAGAATCTCTCGCTATATTACATAAAAAAAGCTATCTTACGTAGGCTATCGTAATTGCAAAAATTTACATTTTAATCAAATTAGTATGTGAAATAGTTGGTTTCCATGAATGATAATTGTAATACGTGGATAAAAATTCTCACATTTTCGCATAAAATATTACTGAATTAATCTCATATATCTGGGCTTCAAGCAATGTTTTGATGTGACGAACTATACAGTAGTCAAAACAACTAGAGGGACATTATTTTCATTGCGAAAATCGGAAAATGTTAGACAGTTGCAGGTAGATAATATTTTACACTAAATATCCATGGTTTATTTACATAAATCATCAAGCAAACCTATTTTCTGTGTGATTATAATTGAGAGAGAATTAAATATAGGAAGAAAGGAGCGAAATGAAAGTGGTTGCGCGGGAAATGTCCATACTTCAAACATAACCTTGGGGGCATGTTTCTTATTGTTCGGGCAATGGGATGGCCTGTCAGTAGCCGAGATTTAACCTCTATCGAAATATCTGGAATATCGTGGATAGAAGAGTCCGCAACTGCCCAAGAGCTCCTGAGACTACAAGAGTCCGCAACTGCCCAAGAGATCCTCAGACTTTAGAGGAACTGGAAGTGGCCCTTCATGAGGAATGGGAGAACTTTCCGTAAAGGAACATCAGGAGGCTTATTAAAACCAAGCCTCGAAGGTGGATGGCTGTAATAGCGACAAATGGTGGTCACACATAGAACTAAATTAGTGTTTCGTCAAGAAATGCATTCTTGTCTCAATGAAATGACTTTTCAGTTGGTTTATCACCATCTCCCCACACATTTGCATTTTTAATTTTAATACTCTAAGTGAGAACTAAATGACATTTAGGTTAATTTACAATGAAAGATTGGTGAACTAGAATGAACTTGTGTTTTCAGTTAGTTAAAACAAAATAATTTATAAAATGAATGACGTTGGAAAAGTGTTCCTCTAATTGTTTTGACTAGCGTAAGTCACCCACCAGTTTAATAAAAAAACTAGGTATCACCCCAATCTCATGAAAAGTAACCCCTTACAAATAGTAGAATAACAGTAGGCCTACTCTGAAACTTCTTCCTAAGGAAAAGGTATTGCTGTATTTGTAAATTGTAAATTGAAAAACTATCTTTAATGAGGCTGTTTTTACATAAGTAAGTTACATAACTGATAACACATGATTACTGAATATATTCATAAGAATAGGAAGAAGTCAAGTTATAAAACTTGACTGTTTTCACTTTTAACATGTAAAATAGTATTTTACAAAAAATTCAACCCCACCCCCAGAACTTTCAATGTCATACTCTATGTCTTAACCCACTTGTGGACACCTCTATATAAATATATGCAATACAAAAGAAGCACAAAATTGTAAATTTTTATACATTTTGTTTGTGATAAGTTAATATTTTCAATCTCCTGAAAGTAGAAGTCACACTTCTACTGAAATGCCGTACTTCCCTCTGCATGTACAGTACTGTACCGAATTTATTTGTCTGTTCTAATCAATGTTATTTTTAAAGACGTTATTGAAAGAAAAAAAAATGTATAACATGTTCGACATTATAATTTATTTTCTTTCTTCCTGTAGCCTACTACTTTCAGAAATTCATGTACATTATATACAAGAATATCATTCCAACCAAGTTCAAAACAGACAGGATTAGAACTGTGATACTGTATCAAGAAAACTTGCTGTAAACAATGATGGTGAATGGATAATCATTATATAAGTGGAAAAATTTATGAATTCATGAAACAAAAACGTAATAAGAAATGCAAAGTAAGGTATGAAATAATGAATTATGAATTATGATATACATTAGCCTTGCCACTGGGCACCAAGGCATACTTGCTCGTCGGCTACCTGCACCAGGCAGGCTATCCTGGACTTGCCAGCTTGTTGGGGGGGGGGGCTTTGGTTTCCCTCCCTTTGCTCCCGAAATCGATAAATTACTTGTGGTGCGTTGCACGCTACGCTCTGACCCGACACACAGAAAACCCTGCTTTCGGGGCCTCTACAGTCTATACAGTTTCTACACAGCACTGGCTTGTACGCTGTGACTAATTACATAAGCAAAAAGAGAGAGAAAAATGAAGATCGTTCGAGGGTAGGAAATAAAACTGGCTCTAGTACTAGCCTATATACCTAGTTACATACTGACTCGTATAAAGGGCAGCTTCAAATGAAGTCAATGATCAATATATTCAACTGGACAATTCGGGCTGTATGTGAATGACTTACCTATTACAGACTAACTCTTTCATTAAAAAATGCAATTATTTTAATACAATATTGAACTATTCAATTAAGCTATCTCGACTTCAATTATTATGGATTAAATCCGAGTACACACATAGCCACACACAAATAAATAAATAAATATATACATAGGCCTATATATTAACTTAGTATAAAAATAGTTTCATATAGGCCATCCTATTCTTAATCTTCCTTTGTGGAAAAGAACCTATTAATTTTGTTTATCTATACACTCACCTTAGTTTTATTAAAATATTTAGAACATTTGAGGAAAAATAACTACTAATTAAACCACATTGATATAATTTTACTACCACGGTCGTGTAGATTACACTATCTCTGTTGAGAAATATAAAATTCCATGGCGCCGTTTTAGAAAGTCTTCTTTGGATTGATATCAATAAAATGTTTTGTGTCCTAGTGATGATAAATTCTGCCTTCGAACATTGAGTTTAATGACCTTAATAAGGAAGTATGGTAGCTGTGAATAAAAATTAATCAAGAAACACAAGATGATAGAGCCTACAACCTAGCTTCATTCTGTTCACTAAGTGAAATTGTTAGGTAACCTAGTCGTGTTAAAGACAAAACAGAATATGAAATGTGAGGCTACGGTTAGCAAATGCTGGCCAATTATCCCTGTTTAGATATTAACGAGCTACAAACACCTCTAACATGCGACTCAACTACAAGTCTTTATAGCGGCGGACTAAAGATCAACATGTATTATGCAAAAATAATAAGTGCTATTACAAATTCATTGTGGAATGCAGGATAATGCAGTAGGCAGCTACTGAACTTTATAGATTGCTCAAATAATTTTTTACTGCACGTTGAACCATCATATTTTTCTCCAAAATATAGGCCCGATTCCCTACAGGTTGTATGTTTCGGTTCTTCATAAAGATAGTTCAGCGATCCTTAATGAATAATAAAACTTACTAGCATGTTATCCATAACCGTTTATGGCTGTAAGTACTTAGCTTAGCAAAGGCATGGAAAAGTCTATATCAGATGGGAATAATACGCTATGCTTGATACCTGTTTTGTCACTGCACCAACAATACCTCTGCATCGTTCCAGAAGAAATAGATTAGTCATAGAAAAACATTCTATACTAATAAAATAATTAAAGGTTGCTTATAGTTATAAGCTTAATATATTGCTAATAATTATATGTTGCTTATACGGACCTTGAACGGTTGATTAGTTGGTCGCTGCGCAAAGTTGTACGTAATTTTTTTTTTTCAAAATTTTTCACCATTAATTCCCACGTAGCTGGAAAAATTAGCTTAGCATGTGAAACGTCATTGATACATCATGGATACGTTATATTTGGGGGAAAATTTCTCGACACCGGCAGGGATGAAAACAGGTAACGGTAAGTGATATCTATTACTGTGATTATATCTCTGGGAAGCTACTCGGGTCAGCAGTTTGCCGTGAAAATCTGTTTTCAGTACCTTTTGCATTGAACTGATCTCAGAAAGCTCTTTATGATGGCAACTGATATCACAGCGTTGAGAAAGAATTCTGCTGTGCCAAAATGTAATCGGGTCAATTCTGTGGCTTGGTTCTGAAAGGGCCAATGTCATAAAACTTGCTTTTGAGATAACTGACATTGAAGATTTTATAGAAGTAACATTTTTTGCTGAGATCTTCCGACATTGGCCTCTAAGGTTTCTGTAGTATGTCTATTAATAGCAACAGACATTGGCACTTTTATTATACGAAAGATAAAGACTATCCGAGCTAAATAATGCATAGATCTCATTTTTGCAAGAAATTTACATTGGGCCTTTTATCAATTTTAGGCATGCCTAAAATTGAGAAAAGAAGAACCGAAAACCAGGAACAGTGTTATTGACAATAAGCCTACAGTAAAATAGTTAATGTTTCCTAACATTTTTCTCGGCTATGTGTCCTTCATTCCTGTTAAATAGACTATAAAATGTGACACCTGGATTACTGGTAAGACTGAAAGTCATTAGCGGATATGCAGGTCATTTAAGGTGGCGATGCATAGGACAATAGTCGTCCCACTATTATTATATCCTAGAAATAGAATTATTATAATTAGGTGAACTGTGAACATTAACTTATAAGTTCATTTATTTATTTACTTATTTATTAACTTTGGCCAGTATGTTGAGTCTCGCTGTTGTTAAATCTTTGCGGAGAATTGACCCAATTACGTTTTGGCACAGCAGAATTCTTTCTTAGCGCTGTGATATCAGTCTCCATCATAAAGAGCACGTACTAGCAATTCTTACAGAACCTAAACGACTTTACCCCAACGTAACCCAATATAATCTAGCCGAAGATGCACAACAATAAGAAATAAAACTAAGCAATGGAACAAATGGTTAAATTAAAGAACTGCAAGGCATCAAAATCGGATTTTACAGGATCTGTGTTATTAATGTTTTTGCACAGTGAACTAGCTCACGAGAACAATATTTTGTATTTATTATTAAGCCAAAAATCATCAAGCCTTGGGAGTCAGCATGCTTACGACAAGCACTTTCCATCTGGCAAAGAAACTATACATGCGGAGATAGATGATGAAGTGGTCGGATGGCAGACCTTGTCCTCCATGAGATATGGAGTCCCGGAGTTCAGATATTAAGTCAACCCACAAAAGTTGTTTCCTTGGTAGGCCTATCGCTAATAGGCTGTCCGCAGAACATGAAACTCAATTTACCATCCAGGTAAAGAATGAAGTGGATGTAAACAATAGTAGGCCTACGTGATTACAGGATCTCTTTTCGTATTCCCCATTTCCAGTGTATGGCCCTTGACATTTTGACTATTTCCGCCTTCTACGTTGAATTCTCCTCGTACTAAAATAATCATGTGTTAAATACAGAACATGTATTTAAATTCTATGTTAAATATCTGTCCATAATAACGTTTATAATTATAATGCAGTGTAATTACAATGTAACATAGCGACTACATTGCATAATAATTAATTTTACGTCATAACAATATTAGCGAATAGAGTATCAAATAATACAGGCTTAATATTTGTTTCTGAATACCTGTTTTAAACGTAAAGAAAAGCCTTAACAGTACTTGCATTAGAAGAGAAAAACTGTAGGTCTAATAGGCTATCAAACGTTTTAACACATTTTGTAAAAAGTTAGTTCAACTTTTAAATCCGTGAATTTAATACTGATGTTCGGCTGTGTGTCAGAAACAAGCATATAAGCTACATAGATGAAGGTTAGGCAAACGGGGCAAACAACGTTAGAAATAGCTATGGAGTCACAGTACTATAAAATCAAAGAAGCAGTCTTTCCTACCGAGGCTAAACACGGGTTAAAGAACCCAACAGGGAAAGGAGAAGACTGATTCTTATTGATGACGTCTTATTAATGTAAGTATGCTTGGATTTTCACACTATACACGAGACATAGGCCTAATTATGGCATTTATGTATATATTTTTTCGCTTTATTATATAATACATAAGTTATTTTAACCTCCTTTAACCTGATACCAACGTACGTTTCAACTGTTTGCTATTTCGTCTGCATTTTCCATGTAAATTTCAACGTTGTCTGTGGAGTGATACATTTCGCATTTTTGTTTACATCTACTTCATTCTTTAGCTGGATGGTGTACCCTCCTAATTGAGATGCGATTAAATATGACATTTATTATAATAAATAGGCCAAATCTGGAAGTGTTATCTCTGATTGCAGCGCTTTTTCCCAATACTATCGTCCAACCTACATACAGTAAATGCGATCATTCCTGGTAAACTTCTACCAGACCTTTTCCACTTGCTAGTATTCTGTGTAGGGAGAGGATTCCACGCTAAGACAATTTCTTCCCATACCATCGTTTTTCTACAAAAGAATAAATTATCATTCACTGTCCCTTATTTCGAAAGTCTATAGACTACTGATAAGTAAAGGTTTTGGGATAGCAGCCTGTCTTTGCAGTCTCCTAATAGTGCAACTACCGGTATTTATTTTCTTTGTGACTTTTGAATTGAAGTATTTACTGTGGACAATAGCATACTATTCACTATACAGCTAGAAGCCAATTTGATTTATATCGGGTCCACACGACGACTAGCATCATTGTAGTGTAGCTGCAATAGGACAAATGTTTCCTGCATCTGAGGTTAGGATCTGTCTACTTACAACTAACTGAATTGCTGTTCACTCAATGAGACAAATCTAGGGGAGTGGATAAAATAGTGTAAACAGTAGTTCTAGGAGAACAAGAACAATTCTGTATATAACTCTCATACTTTAGTCTATACCAGCGTTTCTCAACCTATGGTCCGCGGACCACTGGTGGTCCGCGAAGATGATGCATATGGTCCGCAGACATAATTAAAAAAATCATAAAGCAAGTGAAAAGTAAAGAAGTAAAAATTTTTCACATATTTCGTTATAATGACCTATAATTAATACCCCAAATATTAAAAATACCGACCTTCTTTCAAAAATGGGATATAAAATAAGAGGTCCGTAAATTTTTTTACACATTTTAGAGGTCCTCGGGTTCAAAAGGGTTGAGGAACGCTGGTCTATATGATTCAATAACTAATACAACATATCTAAGCGTTTTCTCCATTTCCATTATGTTTCAGTGTTCTAGAAATCTTAAATCCTTAAATAAGCTATATCAAGTAGACTGATTTCTTCCACAACTCCCAGTAGGCCTATTGTTACTGATGATAATTATGGTTATTATTACCTATTATTATTATTATTACCTATTATTATTATTATTATTATTGTTATTATTATTAGTCCTATTGTAAAGACCAGACATACTAATAGTTTATTACTTTCATAATGAGCAACGTGATTACAATCTGTTAACATAATAAGCCTATTTCGATAACTACTGGTTTTTATTGGTGGCTAGACGGTACATTTGTTAGTAAGGGGAATAGCAATTTCTCGTACTTGTAAAAGTGATAATTTATAATTGAAGTGGAACTTATGTAGCAATGTTTCAAAACTTTACTCTATTTAATAAGTACTTGTCACAGTAAATATGTTCTTTTTTCGCAACCTATGAGTAAGTGTTGTGAGAAACAATGTAATACCGGAAATTCTGAAGATTAACCAAACTGGTAAGATAAGATAATGAAGCAAACATTTACCTGTCGCAGAGGTATGCAAGATTTGGGCGACAGATATTAGAAATGACATAGTATTCTTAATTACAGTGTGTTTTAAATCCTCACAGAATTTTTCTTAACTATTATTTACTTTATCAAAGACATTAGTGCCACAAAGAAGCTAACATTTGCCTTTATCATCTAGTTCCTTCTCCATAAAGATAGGTATTAACAAGTACTTTAAGTTGTTATGTCTCTTATCGTTGAATCTACCTCGACTTCATTGAACATTATTAGCCTATTATTATGTTCTGCTTTTATGTTTCTGGAAGCCATTTTCTGTTTTTCTGTTAAAAATCCGTTGTGGAACAACCACACGACTTTCTCTACTCTTCATATTCTGGCATCATTGAGGGAGTGCGTATTCAGATAAACCTCATTCAAGACTTACTGTTACTGTGCCAAAATAAGTTTTCTGGCGAAGTGGTTAGCTTATAATTTTTGTGTAAAAAAATTTATACAAAGAAGCGGATTTCCAATAAAAAAAATCCAGTTTTCTTCACGTAAAATCGTAGTGAACGTGAGAAAAATCGTCATTATTCTTCATGTTACAATCCTGGAAGATAATGAACCAAAATGAAAAGTCCTTTATACAATTTTTCGGTTTCAAGTTACGTTGTTTACAGAAGCAGAATTGTTTCCGAAAATTGTAGTTTTGGATTTAGGGAACCTCGAAAGATAATTTCTGCTGAAAATTCGACATCCGCTCAAATACAACAAATTCTTCCACTGCCTGTACTGACTTGTGTTCCAACGTTCTTAGCTGTTGTCGCATCCCTAAACTGTATTAGGTAGGCCCTGCTATGAAGAATAGTTGGAATAACTTACTTACATTTCATAATAATTTACATTCTACAAAATGTCACGAAAAGAAGCCATTCTTTATTTAGTTCAAATCATTCATGGTATTTTAAAGAGAATGATTTAGCATTGGAATATATTATTAGACTTCACGTGATGGAATATTGTTTTCACACTTTTTTTTAAGTGACTGCCATAAAATTTTAGTTAGAACTGCCATGGTTTATGAATTAGGCCTATTCTAATTTTTCTTAGAACTGTCTGAAAGGACGAACATGGGATACGCTCGAAATGTCCATATTTGCGTTTTGATGCCCATTGGATCCTCTAAATTACCTTAGAAAGACTACAACTTTTGTCAAAAAAACTCATGATATTAAGTTTTGTTTTTATTTTTTAATGTGAAGATAGGATTCTGCTAAGGATTTAGTTCAGACTTTAAAAACAGCTTCTTTGGAGGATAGAATGGTACCTGTACGTTAGTAACTGGGACGGCGAGACAAGAAGCTCGGATTGCAGATGCGCAATAGCAATACAAGCTTGTGGAGTAGCTTCCAAGTGGCATTCTCGCGCAGGTCATGATTCATGTCTCATCTGCTCAGTTATAATAATATAATAACTGTACAATCACTTGATTGCACATAGCTGTGATTATATCAATACTTGATAGAATTTCAATATACACAGTGCTTTGTAAGAAATAAATTCGTTGCCAAAATAATACTTGAAATAAACAGCCTTAGGGGTTAGTGGCACCTCGCCATTAAACAATCTGTCCTGAGTGAACTAACAAAACCGGTCGATCATATGTAGATGTATGTTTCTGCCCACAAGGCCTAGTATAAAACAAGAAATGGTGCTAGGTATTCAATACATTAACTTATTACCTGCCTCTATTCAAGGAATTAAATTGGCGGCATTTATTGGGAAAAAGGAAATATTTAGTTTGAATCTGTAAAGAATATTCATCATAAATATTCATGAAGTTTGAATAATAAAAATGAAGAACAATTTGCTGTGAGGTCTTTTTAATTTGTTCCCTAATGTATTCGAACAGATTGGGTGAATTGATTTAACGTACCCTAAGGAAAGGCTATTACCATATCCACACAGACTGACTTAAGTTAAAACTTTTTTAATTGTCGCATCTGTAAGCATTGTGTTTGTGCTTCTAGCGTAATGAAAGGTCGGCTTGACAAATAGTTTGAACTGAATACATTATTTAATCTTCTTCTTTTATGAATTTCAGTATTGTGAAAATATTACTCGTAGATTGAAACTGTCTTATTGTGCAAGTATCCTGCGGTGTAAGGAATAGGAATGAGATATCCAATTAGAGGAATTAAATTTACTCAATTTTTGTACTGACATAGGCTAGGCTTTAATTATTCGTTTTAACGTTCCTTTGTTAATAAGGCAACAAATATTACAAACAAATCATAATACCGTATGTAACTTATATTAAAATTGTTTAAAATTCAATAATGTAGTAATGTGAAATATTTATGTATACAAATAACAAACAAACAAAAACAAAAAAGTGATAGGTGGTAATACCACTGTTTATAAACAAATACTTCAAAATCGAAAATAGAATTTGAAATGCATTCTGAATATAAATAAAATACAAATCGTTCGGTTCCTTAAATTTCAACCCGGGTCCTCGAAGGCCCGCAAAAAAATTTAGTTTACTTTAATAATTTACTGGTAACATTTTAAATCCGTCTCCGTATTTCCGAAGCAGAATGTATTCTTTTAAAAAAATTATTCTTTTCAAATTTGTATTCCGAGTATGTATGATAAATAAGCAAATACGAAAAGCCGAGAGTTTACACTTTCAGAATAACAGAACAAATTCATTGGCACTGCTAGCGTTAACTTACGAGGTTTTTATATATGGAAGTACAAAGGATCTGCTGTGCCAGTGTCTTGTACCCTCTATTTTCTGTCAAATATAGCATGAGCATCATCTTCAGGGATTAAGCCTTGTAAGGCTTGTTCCGGTATCATGCATTACATATTTGCTGTATCCATCTCTTCTGCGGTCTGCCAACGTTTCTCTTACCTATGGGTTTATAATTTAGTAGCAGTTCTGGAATGCCGTAATCTTCCATTCTTTCCACTTGTTCTTTCCAATCGGTTCTATAATGGTGTACCTTCTCAGTTAGTTTAAAAATACCCAGTTCCTTTCTTATGTCAAATATAGCCTGTATTAAACTTAGCTATCAGCTAGGTTTACTTAAAATAGTGGCGAAAATGTAGAACTTGCAGTAAAGTAAGTGAAGTGATCCTTATATAGGCCATGGAGGCCCAGAGGGTTCCAGGAGGACGAGGCTCCCAGATTTTGTACATTCGGCACATGAAGGTGGTAAGGTTGTCAGCCTTACGCACCAGCCGCCTTTACCCTCAGGATTGCTCCTGATATTCATTTATGTTGGAGACTGAGTCGACCCCAGGGTCATAGTGCCACCAGAAGGATTAGGCCAATTAAAAAATCTCAACGACCTCGTCGAGAATCGAACCCGCGACCTTCCGGTTTGTAGCGCAGCGCCTCAACCACTACGGCATACCCCAGAACTTGTAGTACTGACATGAATTCTGGCTTTGAAAGAATTATTACGGTTCTATTTTAGTTTTCAGCAACTTTCTCCAGATTTCTAGAAACACTATAAATCAGAACTTCAGTATTCCGCACCGTATTTCACCACCATCAACTCCCTGAAAAGAAAACAAGTGTACTTGTTTAGCACGAACAAGTTGTAACTGTGTATTTTTCTGTTATGTGTTAAATTCCGCAAAACTAGACTTAAAAATAAAAGGAGCAACAAGAACACGGCTTCTTCTTCTCCTCTTCGCTTTAAGAATAACAAATAAAAATCTGAGAGCCATTTGGGACTTAGACCCCGTTCTGCATAGCCGTTTATCCGTGCGGAGCAATGGAAGAGCTCGGCTGAATAGCAAGTAGCGCTTCCAGCCAGAAGACTCAGCTGTCTCGGGGAAAAATGATTTCTTTACTAAACCTCGCTGGAATTGCAGATGTATTCGCGTCTGCCTCCTTCGCCGAGAGTTTACACTTTCAGAATAACACAACAAATCCACAAATAATACTAAGGGCATTCTGAACAACGTTACTAACGAACAAAGAAGTCTATAATTTGATATAATCGAGTTTTCGGATATTTACTCTATGTTTTCGGAATACGTGTTAGGAATAACTTTGGATCGTAAAGCACATGATTTCATAACCTTTTACTTTTATATTTCAGTATTTTTCAGCTGGTACCTAAGGCTTCGCCTGCAATTATTTACTAAATTGCTAGATGTTTTATTTAAATTATTTACTTTAAAAATTATATAAACAGATTTATTAACACTGAAAATTTAGGCAAAAATAACCTTAACTTTAAGTATTCACTGATATTATGTAAAGAGAGGTACCGTATATCATAATTGTTTCATTGTTACTTTAATAGCCTATGCTTGGTTTCTAGATTTATAATATGTTTTGTCAATACAATATATAATTTATACCTAACTCATTAAAGCTATTTTGGTCAAGGTGTTTCTACATAAATCTAACTTTAAATTAGCCATATTGTACACTCATATATTATTTTGACAGTTTTTTCTGTTAATATTCTCTTTACATTTGAGTCGTTGCCCAAAACAAGAATTCTGTGTAATATGTAGTAATGGCCTATATAATGTATGTGGCTATCAACAATTAATTGTGACTTTGTTTTATATTTCAGCTTTCTTATAAAAATGTCTTTAGATTTTTTCAGCAATGCCAACGTCAACATCTTAGCTTATGCACCCGCAACTGGCAAAATTAAAATCACATGGCAGTGTTCTTACTTCATCTCTGATCTCATTAACTCAAATGTATTTTGCCTGAAGAACATTTCATAGAGACATGAAGAGTCTTTTTTCCCTCAAGACATTCCATATTTATTTTGGAAGCAAAACTATTAACTATTTGTGCTATATTTAGACCAGTACTGTTAATATTGATTCAGGGTTCGCGTTGTAAAAGGTATTTCCACTCTAAGTTTAAAGTTTGAAAACCATGCTGTAGATAAGACTAGTTTATCGCTTCCTTGTTATATCTCATTACAATGATGGATAGTGTACAGTCATGAACATGGTTTTAGTGAATGTATACAAAGCTCTTTGTTACATTGCATACTGTTATAATGGAGAAAACTGAGTCCATTAAAGTCTTCTGAATGTTTATTTGTAATGCAAGTTGTTACATTTCCCAGACGCTATCAGCATATCGCATCAACTGTGGAGCTAAGATCATAATTTTTACAGAGAGAGCAGAAAAATATTCGAACCGAGTGAATTCACACTCTACTATGGAAAAGTATAAAATATCAGCCAAGATATTAGCGCTGTTTCTTGCAACGATAATCGAATGGTACAGAGTACAAAAGAAAAACAAAAAATATAGCAATGAAATTATATTACCTAAATAAATGAGGGGAAAAGGATGAATAGGGAATAGGTATAGCCTATGCTACTAGAAGGATTAAATGAATAAAAAAAAACATTTAGACATTGTTTAGGCTCGTGAAAATAAATCACATAGGAGTTATTTAGTCTATTTTGTAGTATCACTCATAGACTACCGCATACCACTTGTTCAATTTATGCTTATCTTTTTTTACTAATGAAAGTTAAACAAAATCTGTAACTGCAAAAGTATGTTTCAAATATTCTAACCGTGTTCTACTATTTTTAAACATGTTTTACTTTGAAAAACTTGCATTTTTTAAAGGAAAATATAAATTTGAACTTAAAATTCAAGCATTGAAGGAGATTTTCTGTCTGTCGCTCTGCCTTTCCTTCTTTAAGCATGCATATATGCGGGCTGCCTATATGGGCTACATGCACATTTCTAAAACATCTCTAATGGTTTGATATTTGTTCAGCTACTTATGGAGCATCACCCAGACGAATATAATATAGGGCCTAGTGCTTAAAACAGAGATTTTCCACTTACTTAAAAATCTTATTTTAAATTAAAATACAGGTTTCTTTTTGTTTAATGTAATGCCAATGTCCATATATTCACTAACCAAATGCTTTCTAAATCGTAAATCATAATCAATATCTTGCCATCAAGTAATAATACAATGTAATCTGTTCATAGAAAAGCCTTATTTGAAATAATAAACTGGCAATCTTTGATAAGAAACATATTGCCGGAACATGGTAACACTTAAAATTGTGATTCAAGAAAAGAATTTGTTGCAATATTTACTTTGACAAAATTGAGACAAATTTAAAAATGCATATATGCCTATAGGATAATTTATATTGGTTAGATGAATGGAGGGCCGAGAGAATGAAAGGTAGTGTTTTTTTTATTATTTATTTTATTTTTTTATTATTTTTTTTATCTGATGATCTGAACAGGACGAAGAATTTGGATGTTCTTCTAGCTTCATTAATTAAAAAAAATTAGGCATAGTTTTCCAGACTATCTTTCGAATTCTTTCTGTGATAACGATTGATTAGTGCATAAATGAAGTTTTGCTCTATCCTCGTCTTTTGAATACGGTGCCTTGTCATATCAGAGGATGTCGAAATGTACCGTAATTTAGAAATAAATTGAATACTCATTTTATTAGTCAATATCTAGCATTATTTTTAATTAGATTTCATTTCATTTGTTCAAATTTGTAAATAAATTATTGTAACTTATAAGACTTTCATGTCTGTAACATGTTTAGTCTTTAATTTGTTGATTTTTATTAAATTTTATATTATTTGTAATGTGTATAGTTTTACTGGTGAAGTGGAAAAGAAGGCCTTATGGCCTTAACTTCGCCAGAATAAATAAATAAACTCCAGATTTATATAGCGAGACACCCCTAGGCTTACAGCATTTCTCCAGATTAGATAGTTCTGGCGATACTTTAAATGTCTTTATGAATGGTAAATAATTGTTCAGTTTAAAAACTGAATTAAGTTATACCCAGGTCTAGAGATATCTTAAATTTAGTAATATTTCCCAAAAAGGGCAAGAACCCGAAACAAGTGCTAGTTAAGGTGTACGGTCATGTTCCTTTGGCGTTAAGCAGTTTATAGCATGATTCTCATTTCTCTAAACACGCAAAGTAGAAGAATTTGAATTACTTTACAACACCTAAAAACTTTCTACTGCTTAATGAGACGCATGTCTTCTTAGAAATTAAGTCAACTCATTTCATACTCAATCCAAGGACAACGACAACGAGACGCCAGCATTCTCTTATCAGTAAAGAAATAATAACAGCCTGCAACTATAAAATAACTCGTCATAAGATTCAAACCCCATTCTGAAAGAAATTCTTAGCCCAACGGCAGTATAACGATAAATTTTATTTGTACGAAATTACTAGCTATGAACCACATTCTAGATATGTAAATTTTATCTTTTATCGCGAGCTCCATTCGTTTTCATACTTCAGCAACACTATAACATCTGAAGTGAAATGCAATCCATACAGAGAACAAAATCCGCAGAGCTAAAAGATGTTATAGAGGCAATGTGACTTTGCAGACAGTTAATTTTTTAACATTAAATTAGCTTTGTGCATGCGCATTATTCCTTGTGACTGTTGGCAACACTGCTGAAAATAACCTATTAAGAACTAGTTATTGAATAAAATATAAATTAATAAAGACCGAAATACAATTTATGATACTTAATAGTCTTATTACTTATATTACATATCTAACATAGACGAATCGTGGCCATCATCGCATGGCTCCGTTTAAGTCTGGACCAGCCTTCGGGCAGAACACTCATCATCATAATAATCAATATCATCATCATAATCATCTACCGTAGGAATGTTATTCAACTGAAGCCTATCGGCACTACTGATAGAATGTATCCATAATCAATATTGTTTTGATGCAATTACAGCCTCTGATGATTTTTTCATATAGGCCTAGTTGACATTCTAATACAATATCTTAGTGCAGTAACATACGGCAGAAACGAACATCCATATCCCGTATTGGTTAACTACACAGATATGAACGTTGTCTTCTAATACAGATCGCTAGTTGATTTTAGAATTTATGTTATCTTATTTCTACATTATTAGTAGTAGTGTAATTTACGTTTGCCAGAATGTTTTAAGCCTATTATGGAGTATTTCAAATAATTCAATATAATTCTCTTGCTTAACAACTCTCAAAATGTTTATGCATTTTTTTGCTTAATTTTGTTATTAAGCTTGTTAGGCAATTCATTTTTTTTAGCAGAGAAAGATGTGAATACAGAAGGGACAAGGCAAGGAACGTAAAAGATGGAGATAAGTTGCTTAATATCGAATTCATTAAAAATTATACACGAGAACATCTACTAACAGTAGGCCTAGTTACTCTTCAAATAATAGTAATAATAATAATAATAATAATAATAATAATAATAATAATAATAATAATAATATTGCTTACTTATTCAGTGGTAATAGAAAATTCCTAGGCAAGCTAAAGGAATATTATCTATTTGATGGAACCCGGAGGTTCATTGCCGCGCTTACATGTGCCCGCCATTCAGCCCTATTCTGTGCTATACCCTTAGCAAACAAGGATGGCGTGAGGGGCCAGGTAGGTTCCTTCACCCGCAAGCACCCTCACATTTACAAGCGCAGGCGATTAGGACCGACCGTAATTTCCGCCCCATGAGTCATCTAGTCTACTTCAATGAGTCAGTCTTAGATTTTTTAATATATCATTTTATCTTAAAATGTTTGTTATGTATCAATTCAATTCTACACATAATTACAAGAAAATTTGCACCAAACAATGTATAGTTTACTTTAATAGGAACATTTATAACAAATACATAATTAAAAGTTACGATAAAACTGCTTTCAAGTCTCGCAATCCTACTTCCCTTAAATCTATCCTAATATTGGAGTATGAATGCACATTTGTAATAATTTTGTAAAAGTATTTTTAATATTTTGCCTACAAACTTTAAGAATTTGCACGTCTGGCAGAGTAGAAAGGAAAGGAGTAATCCCTTGAAGATGGAAAACTAGGGAGCTTGTTGACTCCTGTCTGGCCATCAATTGCAGCAGTGCGGCGGGAAGTCACACAGTTGTGATGTGCTACTCTGCAAGATATTGATGGCGACTCGTTCAACACTTCAGAGAAAGAGAAGACGACATTTCGAGATTAAGTGAAAATTCTACCTTTCCCCACGTAGCGAGATTGATAGCATAAATTCGTTCTTACAGCGCAATTCATCCGGTCAGGCTTGCTACTTGCACCATTGTTCGCTTGCATGATAACTTTATCTTTGAAGGTGCTAATTTCCTTTTTCAAGAGATAAGGTGTAGAATTTCTGAACTAAAAAAACATGGTAATTTACTTTCTTACTCAATGACAACCCTATTCTGTGCTAACTCTATCCAACCATACCTCGCAAATCCTAATTCCTTTAAATCTATCCTAATATTGTCCTCCCACCTACGTCTAAGTCTTCCAATTGGTCTTTTCTCTTCGGGTCTCCCAGTGAAAATTTTGGATGAATCCTAATTCTCTTAAATCTATCCTAATATTGTCCTCCCACCTACATCTAACTCTTCCAAGTAGTCTTTTCTCTTCGGGTTTCCCAGTGAAAATTTTGGATTTATCTTTCCTCTTCCATGTTCGCAACATTCCCAGCCCATTTCTTCCTTCGTGATTTAATTACCCTTACTATATTCGGTGAAGAGTAGTCTACAGATTGTGAAGCTCGTCATTATGCAGTTTACTCCAGTCCCCGTTTTTACCTCTCTTAGGTCCGAATGTTTTCCTGAACACCCTCTTTTCGAACACACTTAGATTATGTTGTTCCCGAGGACCATGGGGTCATGTCTTAAATCCATATGAGCTTAATACAACAGCCAGGATAATTGTCTTATAAATTTTTATTTTTAGATTTCTGATCAGAAGACGAGAATATAAAAGTTTCTGAATTGCATAAAAACAAGCACTTCCTGATTTTAGTCAACACTTAGTCTAACTTCTGCGTTAATATTGTTTGCATCTTTAGTTAGTTCTCCTAGATATTTTAATACACGATCATGTATACGTTTCTAATACTGCCTGAACTTACATTATACAGTAGAGTCCCGCTATTCCGAACTAATTGGGACCGAACACCGTTCGGTTTAGCGGGAATTCGGAATAGGCGGATTTCATGAATAATATCAATGTATTCACTTGTTAAGGCGTAAATTAAGCGCCAGCTTTTATTTCAATTGGGTTTCAGGCGTTTTTTCAAGCTTAGTCTCTATTTATGTCTCTATTTAACTTCTTTGCATAACAATAAATGTACGTTTTTTTTCAAGAACGTATTTTTAATTTCTCCTGTTTTAAGTTTTAAAAAATCGGTATTTTATCTTAACTCTGTTCGAATTAGGCGAATTTTCGGGATAGCGGGACTGTACTGTATATGTTAGTCTATCTGATTTTAAGGACTCAAATTTAATTATATGTTCTCTAGTGTTCCCTTTAAGGATGACAGGAAAGTACAGACCTATATTCGTTTTATTTTTCAAGCAGTCGACAACTGTTGGATGCTTTATAAGAATAGAATGAAACACGATCTTTCATACTTCATAAGATGAGAAATTTAGAAAGTTTCTATAACGCGGAGATAGCCTGCAATATTTCCATATTGACCGAAAGTATATTCAAGTAATAAAAAAGTAAAGGATGCCGGCCATTTAGTACCAATATTACATAACAGGATTCTTATAAAATTATTCACGGAATAATACAAATGGTTGACCTAGACCAGATATGCCATATATATTCAGAGAATAGTTGATTATCTTGTGGGTGCTGTTTAATTTCCCCTACTATCTCCCACCACTGGCCTACAGAAGTGGATGAGGTGTTTGAATCTGAGAAACTTAGCGTAAAATTTTGTCGTCAAAACAGAAGTGTAGGGAGTTTGCAAGACGCCGAAGTTAAGCTATTTTTATTTTCTTTCTCTCTGTCATAGCACCAACATTATCATGGTGAAATTAATTAAATGTGATTCGATTTCTATAAGTAGGCTATAGTGAGTTCCAGAGAAAAAGATGTCAATGGCCACATGTAGCCCTGGGACCAACAGCTGGACCACACTGGCAAAACTATAAATTTATCGCAAACTAAAATAATCACACGCTGTGTTATATATTTTAAAAACTTTGTCATGTAGCTGGAACCGTGATTATCTAAGATAAGACTAGAATGTTTTTCGTTTAAACATAGGCTAATTAGGGAAACCTTCGGCATGCAAGCATGGTAAAGTACGACATCGGAGATGCCCTAATGTCAGAATGGTTTCCATCAACATTCCAGACACCTCAAAACAGTCAACCCTCAGGGGGCCAATACTGTCTACCCTTGCAACCCACTTCAGTTCGCAGTTTTTTATCTCCCGTACACTTGCTGCACTATTCCAGTGTCTCAAATTTCTCCCCTTTTCTGAGGAGGGAAAGACGTGAAGCGTGACCCCGTATTTTCTTCAGACGCCACAGAATCTGAAGGCTAGAAGAAAAATAGTCCTTAAATGAGTGTTAAAAGTTGTAAATAATACAGTCATTTATGGTTATTTGTTCACTGTAGAAGTCAACATCCAGGTTTAAAATAATTTTAGTATCCAATTGACTTTCGTTTTATAATTACTCTGGCCTTCTCAACATTTACGTAATTTTTGTTTCAATACACTGGAACGTTATTGTGAAAGCTACTGGTAATTTTATAATCCAATCAACTTTTTAACTATATGCTATGCAACAAATTAAATCAAGGCCAATATTAAGACGTGTGATCTGCCTAATTTTAATGTTTATTATTAGAGCAAGTCATTAAGTATCCACACAGAATTGTTGTATTTATTTAAACAGCAACTTTGGCCTAATAATATTTTTTCAGCATGGTCTCCGTGCTTTTCAATACATGTATTTCAGTGTTGCACTAGCCTCTGAATGCCTGTAGAAAAAAAAAAAATGACAGTACCAAGCCACGCTGCACCTCCTCTTTCACTTGTTCGTCCGAAATGAATCGACGTCACCTCCATCATCTTTAAGTGGATCAAAAAGATGATAGTTCGACGGGGTGGGTTTTGAATGAATGCAGGGTGGTCCACTGTATAAAAATTAGTTTCAGAAGAAGCTAAACTGTGGTAATAATTTATTATTTTTCGAACTGTCGCGAAGTATTGCAAACTACAGGAGCTTTCATGTAAGCTATATGAGAAAACGTACTTTTGTTGGTATGAAGATAAAATGTATTGCAATATATTACGTTAACTTATCTGCAATGGGCGTACTTAGAGGATAGGAAAGGGGGACACTCCCTCTAAAATTGTTCTGTGTCATATCTGATGTCAATGATTCTATTTTTTCTGCAATGGTACTTAATGTCTAGGTAAGTCTTGGTAATAAAACCATAAATTCTATTACGCCACTACTGTAGAAGTTGATACGTTGTAACGACTTATATATGACCGATTAGAGCGAAATTAGGAATATCTAACAAGTTACTACGAGGAACACATAGGCCTATATTTGCCACAATTATAAAATACAACAGGTAATAGAACAAATTACACGAATATTTGGATGTAGTCTATCACATGACAAATTTAAAATTTTTAAACATAAACAAAGAAGTGGAACTTAATTAACTTATGACAAAAAATACAAAAAATATTGAAGGCAATGGGACTTTTTATATTTATTGGAAATGAAATTGGAGAACAAATTAAATGGTTTGAAGAACCATTATTAGACGCATACAAAAATCAAAGATTGAGGGCAATGTAAAGTAAGTAAAGTAGGCCTATTCAGACTAAGGTAAACACGTATTATTGTTGAACCGAGTTTGTATGTATGAAATAGTCCTACACCCTATGGTGAAAAACAATTTTTTTAGCCAGGGATGAATAGTTTTATAGTTTCACAATAATAAATTACATTGCATTACACGACAATATTAATAAATGAACAAGTAGGCCTACCGGTAATAAAAATAAGTTTATATCAATTTATTTGCAGAAATTAAACCAAATCGTACATATTTTTTTCGAGACATAGGCTATTAGTATAAACATTAGTTCAAAATTATAACTATTAGGCAACTTGAGAAATATTCATAGAGAATTGTCTTAGTTTCCCCCCTCCCCAAATATATTAGAGTAGGCCATAACAAGATATAAGAACTAAAACCATTCCTTTAGGAAATAGAAACAATCTGTCTGATCAATACTTGCCAGCAAATTTACAGGTATGGGACTTCACATTTATGCACACATAAATGTCAGTCATCTATGCCGGAATCGAACCTGTAGACTTGGGAACAGAAAGCCAGTTTCAGTAACCAACTGTTCCACCAACAGTATGATTGAGCGCAAGCGTTTACGTACAAATTTTTTACTAATGCAGTTCTGCTTATTTAAAAAAAAAAAGTTCTATGCACCTTGTGGCGAACTACATAATCAAAGGAAAGCTACTGAACTCCCTCGACGACTTTTTTTTTGTAACTCTGTCGCCGATCAGATGTCCCCTCCTTTCTGTAGGAAGTCTGTTCTCTCCGAAACCATATCATTCCCAAAAGTCCTCTGGTTTGGAAATTCTGCACACGTATAAAACAGTTTCGATAAGTTTCCAGACCCCTACTGCTTCTGTTGTTGACCTGCATAGACCCTTGCCGTCCCATGTCATGAAAATTGCACAGGGCATCACTTTTACAGAAGTCTCCGCCCTGGTTGTTTTGCTTAAAAAGTAACATTCCATACATTCTAACCACTGAGGGAAATTTCTGTGTTACTTATAGCCACTTCTCCGTTCTTTTTCTTCTAAGATAAGATAAGATAATTATTGTAGGTTTGTTTGAAACTTAACAGCAGCTAAAGGTTTTGGAGGAAGCTTAAGAAATACGTTGTTTGGATGGCAATAATCAGTTGGCATTATACTTTTAAATAGGTTTAAGTGCAAAAAGATGTTAATTACCATTAAATTTTAAATTATGCCGGCCTACTTCACAATAAAATCGTGTACATAATTTACATTAATACGCATACATTCAATCGATGACATGAAGTTCTGATGTTAAACATTCACATCACTTAAGCAGGGATCTTGTCTCTTTAGCTCTGCATTATCTTCTCCCTTCCCTCAAGCAGGACGGAATGTTTGTGGAAAGGACTTAAGCGTTAAGAGTTGATGCTGAGAAGAGATCTTTCAGTGTAGATGTTGAGAATGTTGAGATGACTAGCGTAAGTGTCTTCGGACAACTTCTACGAAAAATATTTCAAATAATATGACTGGTCTTGTAGATTTTATTTGGACAAAATATAAACAAAATCACTGACTATTTTTATCACGAGAATTAGGTGGCAATTTAATTGTGTGTGCGCATGGGCAGTGAATGAGCGAGTGTGAGATTGAGAGAGAGAGAGAGAGAGAGAGAGAGACTGAGAGAGAGAGAATTTTTTATATGTTTCATGTAGTAAACTTCTTATCTTGGGGTTGCTTACTCTGTAGCTAGTAATTCTGTTACCGTTTACCGGGAGACCTAATGACTTATAGCCTTACTAATAAAAGCTGCTTTTATTTGCAAACGGTTGTTTGGTTGATCACCACGCAAGTTCTTCACAAGCCGTGTTACTAATACACCAAGCGTAACTGCCAAGGGTTACACCGGGTCTGAATGTGAAACGTCATCAAACGCGTCACGCTGCTGATGACGTTGCTCGCCCGCGGCTATGAAGGACTGCAGAACGCCAATGTTGCCGTCTGTCCGAGCAGTGTATCGTCTGCCGAGAGAAAATCTAGTTTCAGTATTTCATTATATTGTTTTCAGAACGCTATAATCATGGGTAACATATGGAAATATGTCCCGCAAACAAGAAACAATGTTTATAATTCCGCAAAAGCAGCTAAGAATGTTTCCTAAGAATGAATTACCTTAAGAATGGATGTATAACCTCAAAATTCAATCTAAGACATCTACGAAACAACCGGCTGTAACAGATATCGACTATCTCGATTATTTACGTGAAGCTTATTTTTTAAGGGTGTCAGGCTGTGTAAAGCGTTGCACACATTCAGCCTTAAGCAAGGATTATTAGCACATTTTTCTCCTCAGCTGTGTTTCCTGGTACAAATATTACAAATGGATTATTAGTAAGACCGTTAAAGTAAGAAAGCCATGTGATGACCTTGCCTTAGAGTTTATTTTGTCCTTATTATGGGATTATAAAATTTAGTTTTCAATGAATCCTGCTTGATTTTTTCTTATTAGGCTTAAATAAAATATCCATATAACAAGATGTGACTAATCCAATCAACGAAACACAATGACCTAGTCTGAAGAAAATGTTAGAAAACATATTACTACTATGTTTATTATTTGATCTTTACAACAGATTTGCTGTCCCACGTGCGCTGTCTTTAACTCTACTTCTTTTCCTCTTCAACCACTTACACACACACTCACTCACTCTCTCCTTACATCTCTCTCTCTCTCTCTCTCTCTCTCTCTCTCTCTCTCTCTCTCTCTCTCTCACTCATACACTTGCATTTGCATGTATGCGTTCATTAGTAAACAGAGCTTTATGATTAATTAATTTAAGGTTTCATGAAAATTTGAATCATAATTAATAATTTGCCTACTGAGACATCGCATGACGGTTGACAATGACTTCACAGAATACACGTTGGTACTGGCAGTTGAATTCTAGGTAGCGATTACGCGGTTATTGCCTTGTCAAGTGGATAATTGCTCGAGACCAAATCATTCACTTTGAAGGGACACAGCGCACTTTTAGTAGAGGTGAAAAGTACGTGTCATCCCATTGTGTCTGGTCTACTCCATTGTCATCTACACAGCTCTCTATTTGCTGCACCTAGTGCTGGAAGCCTAACATATCTGCATATTTTTCTAACTATATAGGCTAACGTATGTGCGTCCTTTCTACCAAGGCCTCTATCTTTTGGAAACATGGAATATAATCTTGCTAGTTGAATTTTACAATTTCAATCTTTCCTATGTTTACATCCTTTGTATTTCTTGATATTGGTTTAATTCCCAGCTGCCAAGTTACGATGCGAGTACTTGCACCTACACATAACTAGGCCTAATCGATATATTGATCGCCAACAAGATTAAAATAGTACTAGTTTTTTTATATATTGGTAACCCTTGCACCAGCCAGCCAGCAGTTGTTAGTGATCATTATTTTCACTTTTATTATTCTCTAAATCGTTATCTTGAAAAATATTTAACTGCCTTGGATAAGCTACCACTCTCGTGTTTCATTCCACTGTTACCGAATTCCTAACACTGGTAAAATTGTAAAAATTATTTTAACTACATAAAATGCTACCCTACTGCGAATTTTGCTTAATTTACTAAATTCAATGGTGCAAAATGAAGTTTTACATCAGAATAGGCGTCTCTCTCTACAATTCACCAATCAGCCTATTCGTGTTTAGGAATACTTATAATAAACATGTATGGGAGGACGGGATAAGAATACAGCAATTAAAGAATGCCATGTTGGGATGAAATATAAATTCGGAAGAGGTGAATTGGAGCTGATTAAAAAGGAATTATTTTCACAGATAATGAGTATAAACGAATCAAAAATAGAGGAAAGAATGAAGACTTCGAATAGATAGAGAAGGTACAACATTTCTAAAATGATATGCTGTACTAACTAAAGCAGATCTTTCAAATGCTTTCTAAAATTGTAAGCTCTTCTTAGGTTATAGGGTTATATTATACCGACTAGTAACATACTTCCAATATTTTGTGCTGTTTTGTTATCTGATGGTTTAGTAATGTGTTTGTGTAATATTTAATGTACTTCCAAGCAGATTTACAGCACTAACTCACGCACTACTAAAACCGGTAAACGCTCCGGAACCAACCTGGCCACATAGACTGCTAAATAAACTTAATTGTAAACTTTTGTCTCAGATTCACTTTTCGGCAATCCATTTATTTGCTCGTGACACCAGCAATCCCAAAGAATATAAAAACAGGGGCGGAATATCTGTTGCTCAAATATTGAAATCAAGTTAAGGCTTGAGTTGTGATGTAAGAGCAGGCCTAGGCCTAAGTGTTATTAAAAAAAATTCCATAGCTGTAGGAATTTTTCCCTTTTCTTTCAGATTAAGCAATTTCATGCTTTTCCAAATGTCTAGTTTTCTACAAGTGTAAGCATTTACTCTGAAGAGTTATCGAACCTAATGAGCGATATGAGTTTATTTACAAGCCTCTGCCAAGCCTGTTGACTTGAGAGTCACTTGCTATGAACTAAGATATTAAGCGGACGAGAAAAATGACAAACTTTTGCCTAAAGGTTCTAATTTGGCCCGGTTTTTTAATGGCCAAACATTCTATCGCTGTCAGATTTGATAGCCTATCAGATTAGGTTCTGTAGCCATCACACAAATAAATTTACCGGAAATTAAATTCTACACTATTTATGTTGTCCCTAAAGTGAAATTTAACAGTTTAAATGATGTATTGACTTGATCGCTAAATAATAAACTAAGGTGTTTTCTTAAAACTTAGCAATGAATTCCTTTAAAGGATATCTTACGCATTTCATACAAAGGTTATTTTAGACGTAACCTATTTTAGACGTTCTTACATGCAGAGGGAGGTTCTTTGCAGAATAGACTAGCTGTCTTGAAGGAAGTTTGCCAAAAGATCACCGTCAATTATAATTAATTCTAAGATTATTTTAAAATTTAGATTATTTTTCACTTCATTTTCCATGTACGTAAATATTCTTGTATTCTCTTACTATTTATTATAATTATTTAAATGAATATTACGATTACATAGCATGAACACCGCCATTGTGATACTTTATCGTACATCTTTTCACTTAAATTCAAACGTTCTTCAAATGAAAATGTAGAGAAATATAATAAAATAATATACGATTTAAAATAAATTTATTATGAGTTGAGTATTTTATGAATCCGAAAGTAATAGAGAATCTGAATTTTGTTTTGTGTCTAGCAAATTGTACCTAATACCCTTTGCTTATAGGCATGGGCCAACATACTACTTTCCGTCACTATTAAGCTAAGGTCGTAGGTATAAGGTTGTAGACCTAAAACTAAGAACAATTTTTTATCTGTTTCGTCACTTAATTATTTCAAGACAACCCTTTTAAGAAAAGTTATAACAAGGAAATCCTAATTGCAATCTACCCATTTCAGCGTCATCGGAACGGTACTAATTTAGTATAATTTAGGTTAATTCACCTATAATTACACAAAAAAGGAATATTTAAATTTTGAAATATTCTCGTTGTCTAAAATTAAACCAATCTGATAAAGATATGTAAGTAGCCTACATCAGAAGCCGAACACTACTTTAAAATTAGATGAAAATATCTGCCCTTATGAGACAGTTAATTCTCATCCCTCATTGCATTTTCATAGTTATTAAATTGATTAACTGCAACTAATTACGCTAATTACAGGTCAACTGAGACTAGGGTTATAATTTTCTTGAAAAGGCTGTATCAATCACAGCAGATCCTCTGGCTACTTGTACCTCACTTTAAAAAAAAATACTTCTACCTGAAAAAGGAGGGTGATCTGTCGTACTATGGGTCCCCTTCCGATGAAGAGTTCAGATAGCCTTATCTGTTTACTTTAGAGTGCTTCTGGTCCATGTAATCCTACTACAGTATCCCAGCGTCTTTACGAGCTCAAGGAATTGATAGGAGGTACTTTTGAAGTAGCAGTACTTACGAGTATATTATGTTTAAATTGTTTTAAAGAATTTGTATTACACATATTGGCGTAAGATAATAGATATCACTCCGCCTATCTTGTAAACTAATTGTTGTATTTTATTTTCTGAATTGTCACTTTTAAAATGTATCATATAATTGTACATTAATTCTATCCTGTGCCATTTTTTATTTCCTTAGAAGTTTCAGACTATGTTTTAACTTTGAAGCTCAATTGATTTTTGGATGAAAATTTGGATTTTTTTTTTACTATTGTATTTTATTGTCTGGACTTTCCTTTTTAAAGCGTTGTAGGCCTATCATACAACAATTGTGGTTCATGAATGCATATATATCCATCTTGAATGTTAACTGTACAATAACAGTAGAAGCCCGGACACAAAAATCACTAATTAGTGTGCCTCACACTACTGCATATGACATAACTCCTCTGTCTGTGAAGTAGATCATTAAGGGCTATCAGTAATAGGAGAGAGGTTCTATCTGGCGCTGTGAAGTGAACTCTGATTTAGCTTAAATGGTAGAGCAGTGGCACGAGTAGCCAAAGGCCCTGGGTTCAAATCCCAGAGTCAAAGGAATTTTTCTTCTATAATATTCTCATCATAATTGTTTACATTGAAAAATCGTCTACTTTCACTAAGAACCAAACATTTAAAACATATTTTCTTAGAAATTGTCTGAAGGATAATTCTAAGCCAGCTTAAGTTTTAAGTTCTGTCTCGCGAATAACTCGGTTTTGCGTGAGGTGGCCATATTAGAATGAGGAGTGAGAAAATTGTATGCTTAGGATAGAAATACCTAAGTGTTTTATAAAAATTTTATTTAAAATATGACAAAAATCAAACATATATATTCCTATCACCCACCTTCAACATTCCACGCAATAATTGGTTTTAATCCTAATGGCAGTGGATTTCGCCTTCTTTAAACTTCCTTACAGTATTAGAGAACGTAAATATTCTCAGTTGTTTTCAGGTATAAAATGTTGCACGAGGTATCTAACAAGAATCGATCATTCGAACAAGCCAGCTGGATCTGTTCACGTGAGGCTTTGAAATTCAGTACCTGTACAGAATACTGTGTAACAGAAAATAAACCTGGCCTATATGTAAATGTTATCTCAATTAAGCTGCTGTCCTATTGTTTGCCATTGTATAAACTAGCCCGGAATACTGGAACGTTCAGTATACTTGCTCATAATGAGGAGGTAATTCATCAAACTCTCTTCCACCTGGACAAGGATTTCCTAGTCTTGTTCTGCGTTCCCCCCTCTCTCTCTCTCCCTCTCTGGAATACATAAAAGCTATTTCTTGATGACCATCTACACTGTACAAGGCCATTAATTGACTAGTTGACAGATCTTGCTGAGACATGTTCATTTTCTCCATTAAGTACTCTGGTCTAAGTTGTTACGGTAAGTTAATATACTGAAGAAGTGTTTTATAATATAATCTGGTATCAGAAAAAAAAAGGCTCATTCTTTGTAAGGTTGCTAGTGACATTTTGCATAAGGAAGTTGTAATGAGTTTGGATTTAACAGAAAGAATGATGGAACTTTTCTCGAAACTAATTTGTAAGGAACTCTAAAATATTATCTTATAGCCTACTTATATAAAAATCTATCGGTCCATCTCTGTCAGTACAAATTTATCGCAAAAAGTATTGACTTGACAAAGCTGAAATTCTGCACGAACATACAGTAGTCTTTATACCCGGAAAGTTTATTGGACAATAATCGTTCACTCATCTCCGCTATTTCACCTAGTATAATGAAAATCCAATATCTGTTAAAATGAACACAAACATGATAAATAATCTCTATATATATAAAAGGCTTTGTCTTGACTGACTGAATGACTGACTGAATGACAGGAATCAACGTACAGCCTAAACTATAACAGGTAGAGACTTGGAATTTTGACAGTACCTTCGTTTCATAATGTAGGTGCTCACTAAGAAAGGATTTTGAAAAATTCAGATTCTAAATGCCAAAAATCAAATGTTTTTGAGAATACTTAATCCCTTCTTACACAGAATTATCGAATCCGAATCACATTTGACATTAAAACATATTGTTACCAGCGGGTCTCAGATGGCCGTGGAAAAAAAATGAAAGTAGAATAAATTTGACAAATGAGAGAAACAAATGAGAGAACTATCAATATCCACGAAAATAATGTAGTCACATAACTTTCTTTACCCTGGACATAGAGAAAACAATACGAGGTAAGGTAATATGTTTTGGGAAGAGATGTATGAAAGTGATATTGTATTTCTGTTTAATTTCATTCCGAAAACGGTTTTATGGTAACATGATAGTGAGAAACAAAATTTTCAGCCACGATAATACAATTTTATGTTACCGGAATTTCGGTTTCTTCTTATTAGAACCCCTCCCGGGCTTACTGTGTACTGTACAAGCGATGGGATGCAAAATTCTACATATAGCCATAAAAGCTATTTCAAACATTTTCTTAGGGGATAGTTTGAGTGTGATATGTCGTTCTTTCTACTTCACATTATAAATACCTATATAAGGACCTAGAATTTATAAATCTACAGTCCTTCATAAGTTAATTTCCAATTACAAAATAAAAAACCCGGGCGACGCCGGGCCTTTTAAGCTAGTAAAATATAAACAGATGTACATCACAAAATCCATTCCATGGCCTACTATAACACCAAATTTTTTTTGCTCTGTCTTTAATGTTACTGACCAGCACTTTTTCTTAACAGTAAGTGAAAAAAAAAAATCTGGAAGTTATAAAGACAAAATAAGTTACAACACTTTCGGAAATTCTAAAATAAAAATTGTAAGTACATTTACATTTATTTATTTGTAATGAGAAGTGAGAAAATTGTATGCTTAGGATAGAAATACCTAAGTGTTTTATTTAAGACTTTTATTTAAAATATGATAAAAACAAAAAAAATATACTCCCATCACCCACCTTCAACATTCCACGCAATAGTTCCAACATCATTAAGTATTTCAGCCTCGGCTTACGCCTCGGCCGCAGTACTAGATTCGTCCGCTAAAGCGTTATTTTGCGTACTTTAAACATAAATAGTTATTACACGACTATTATATCGAAATATTTATCATGATTGGAAACTTTTCTTTAAGAGTAATGTTTTGTCATAAAGTTATAATTATCAGCTCTTGTCCATTGAATGATTGGTTATCTGCTCCTTCGATGAAAAAGTACATTGCACTATTGTAAGCCTTACCCAAGTAGTGTCAACTCGTTCATTATTTGTGCTATCTAAACTTAAAAAATAAAATTTGAAATTTTTGTACTGAGTAATTTTAGTACAAAAAAGTACATTTATGGTAGTTTAAGACTTACTCGAAAGGTAATAGTTGTGAAATTTATAGGCCTAACTTATTAAGTGTTACTTTTCGTAATGCTTTTGTCACTTCTAGATGGCGGTGATTGTGTTTTTGTATTACCGTTACCTATTTCTCCTTAGGAATCCATGAAGTGTGAACGACAAATTCACATTCTTTTCGAAAGAGAGTCAAATAGGCTACTAGACATGGTCACACGAAATTCAGTATTTAACATCTGTAGGTCCATCAACTTATTTATTAATCCCACTATTAGGCTTACATTTCATCTTATGAAAAAATGTTAATAAAACAAAAATAACAATTCTCAAAGACACATAACATAATATTCTATGCATCTGTATAACAATCTTCTCTTATGCCACTCCAACCGATTCTAATCGATGTTCATCGACAAGTAGCACTAGAATACATCATGTTCCTGCAAGGGCATTTGAACGGTGGATAAATACCAGGTACTCTCCATATGAAATAACGTTTCCTATCAATTCCACATGACTTCAGTGCGAGTTTCTGCAGTACATTTAATTAAAGGACATTAATATTTGATGCTGATTGATTGATACGGCGAGGGCGCAGACGGTGTCAAGCTGTTCACTTCGTCTGAATTGAAACGAACGAACGGGAGGAAATGAGAATTGTAAATTCACGCTTTATCCAATCGTCATATTGAAGCCGATATCGCGTTTTAAGCGTCCTTTCTGATCGATTTCATATTTGCTAAATCCATTACAGAGTGTCATACAGATACTGATGGCGTTTCCTTATTTGTGTAACTCGGACCTGAAAAATGCATCAAATCCAATACTTTACTCCAATCCTGATGAGTAGGCCTAATGATTAACAGCTGCCTGGACATAATATCTAGGTTAATTAATACAGTTATGGACGTTACATTTTAGCTGAGTATTCAGGGAAATTATGTGAATAAGTTATACACAATATTAATCCATTTTGAATCAACAAGCGTGTAGTTAATACTCGGATTAGAATTAATAATTTAGTAATTTATTTAGGCCCATTTATTTATTTATTATCATACATGGAATACATGTAAGAATTCTCAACTAATCAATTACAGAATTCGTAACCAGGTAAGAAAGGCGCTGAATTTGATCAAATTGTAAATCGAGTTATTATTTTTTTTTTTATTTCATATGCATTTTTTTCTGTTCACCAGTCTTATACAGTGATCGAAAAAATGGCAACTAGCTGCGCAACTGAACAGAATAAAGTTGACAGTACAGTTTAACTACGTAAAATATATTATTACTTTCCCTATTATCCCCGTCTAATTGAAATATGCATAAAACAACAAGATTTCCTTCACATTTTTCCAATATTGAGTTGGTATTTATGATAGAATCACATTTTAATGTCAACATCTTATTCTAGAATGACTAGCAGCAATATAAATTATAATATAGTGTTATTAATATTAACTATTGTTCGCTTTAATAATTACTGTCTCCTCTATTGTCACATGTAAGTTAAAATACTGTATGAAATTTTTATTTTTGTTCTTTTTTATTGAGATTAAAGGAGATAGTAGGCCAAGTTTAACAAACTGTAACCGACAAATCTCGTTACTTTTATATTTTATTTTACTCTATTCATAGATTTATTTATTTATTTATTTAATTCCTTTACTGCTTGTCTTCTTGATTACATAGATCACTCTTTCTCATACGAATATAAACTTTAACCTGCTTAAGGACATCAGTAAATAAGAAAATGTGTAGATTGTGACTGGAGAAATAAGCTTCATAGGCCAAAGGCTACAATGAGAATTATATATTTCATAGATTACGACAGTCTTTGATAATCGAAGTGTATTAATTACCACAGTCTCTGATTATAATCGAAGTATATTACTTAAGTCATAATGGATCTATCAGGAAAAAAGTGATTTACATTCTACAATATCCTCGGCAGAATGCTTTAGAAAATACAGCATTATTTGGTCACTGATAGGCCTATAATTATGTCCTCTACACTTTTAAGAAATAGTTGATTAAGAAATTGTTTATTTGATGGTAAATGAATTGCATAATTTTGGAAATGGTATAAAAAATTAGCAAAAAATCAGTGTTTTAAATTATTTTCCATTGACTGGGTTTCTTTTAAAACTCAGGTAGCATATTTAAGATTTTATATCTTATAAGGTGAATACAAAACGAAAAATTATGGATTTAACGCTAAATCATAATCTTAACCTTAACTTTCTTCATCCGAGATAGATGTTAAAAGGATGGTGTATGGCATTGTACTCAAATAATTTTAACAACAATAAAAATGCTAGTTGCATAATTCATAGAATAAACTGAACTTTGTTGTTTAGCTTTTAGATCTTACAGACTACGTGGATGGCTACCAACAACTCTTTATCAACTATACCCTAAAACTTAATTGCCGGCAGATCGTGATCAATAACTTACCAATAAGCTCAATCAAATCGTGATTTATTTAGATTTTTAGTAGATTACAGTTTAATTATCTCAGATCTTATCAGATCAGTTGCAACAATGTTTACAATTATCCAGCGATTACATGTAAATAGGTATTGTTCTCAAATAAATAATGTGCTTTATTACAGCAATTACATTATCGTGGTTTAGTTATAATCATACTTGCTCACTGTCATGACGGAAAAATGAATCTTGAGAACTCCCAAATTCTTCGTGAAATACACACTCACACATTCTCTCTCTCTCTCTCTCTCTCTCTCTCTCTCTTTTTTCTCACATGCTCTTTTCACTCTTTCTACCCATTTATTTCTTTCTTTTTCCCTTTCTTCCTTTCTTTCTCTCTTATTCTCTCATCTGAAGAGAAAAATGCAATAAGAAACATAGCCTACATATCAAAACCAGGAGTAGGCCTACTATCAAAAGTATATTGCAGTTGAAAATTAACATTCAGTTAAACCTAGTGGTTTTCATTATGAAGAAAATCATTAAGTATATTGGAAATTCTTTCATCGTTAGAATATCCTATTTTCTTCCAAATGACATACAGGCTATTTATTATTATCTGTAAAATTATTATAACTTTATTAACTTGTCTGTTAAATTTTTTGAGGGCGTGGTTGATATGGCTTCTTAATTTTTGGTGCATAGCTTATACTCTTCTTGTTATTGGATTTATGTACAGTATTTACGCTAAAGAAATCATTTTTGTCAGGTGAATAGCTTTGGGTTAAGTTTTCTTATATTTAAAAATATTCTAAGTTTTCTTTAAACGTCTTTATTCTCAATTTTACGTATATAGTTGACTTCTCATCAAATGGACTATCGAATATATAAGATTTTCACCTGCATAGGTCTATATGTTAAAGCTGTAGCATTTTTTATACAAAAAAAATCTGAAAAGTAAACTGAAGACTGCTGAATTTCAATTGTCTAACCATACTATCTTATGGGGATTTAAAGAGTGCAGATATTTAAAAATTATGTCGTATGGTATGAGCGTAAAATCTAGCAAATTTACCAAAAAATTTAACATTATTGTATGGTACCCAGGAATTTATTTTTTAATTCATAGCCAAAATTTCACTAAACTCAACCCTTAAAAATTCATAATTCGAAAATTTTGTTGTAATCTTCACCTGCTTACGTATTAACAACAGTTCTCTGAATGACATCTATTTTTAAATTTCATTTGTCGCATTCTTAAAAAGCAACACGGAGCAGTTAAAAGACAAGGACGATAGACTATATTGCTATAGAAGTGCCATAATTTACAAAGTACCCCCAGTTACGGCCAATTTACTGTGCTATTATTAGCCATATGAGCTTTACAATTATCAGGTTTGTATACAATAACCTTTATGATAATACTGAACTATAAATATATTTGCTCACTAATAATTATGAACAATTTTACAAATCTAACAGCGTAGGCCCTATTTAAAGACTCACAACTTTCCGATGTAAGGAAAAGCACATAGGCCTATCTTTGTTACAACAGTCAACTTGTGCGTCATTCTACCAGATAAGTAAAGATAGAACAAAAGATGAAGTCAAATATTTGAGGGATTCAACGTTAAGTTACTGCTATAAAGCTTAATCTTACTGTCACTCAAGTGGGTGTATAGAAGAGAAACATTCCACATTTTCGCAACTCTTCTATTGACTTTCAGGGCCGTGTGAGTTCTAGAGATAGGAGCGAATTTTCAGAAGTAACCTACATCATAGTAAGAATGATTTTATAGAGTAGCCTATGCTGGATAACACTTTGAGTCATACAAGAAACAGAAACCCATATTGTGATAATGTTTAGGATTTATTGTGTTGTATGTTACATTTCCGTTGAGTTCGATCTATGTATAAATATAATTTAAAAGAAAAGTCTTCCTTCCCACTTTTTACGTAGGCCTATGTTTATTATACCTTTAGGAAACGACTTTGCGATCTTCAGTGTGATCTTGAATAATTTTTTCGTCTTAGAATTAGCTTGATTTTTAGCATCACACTGAAGTTTGAAGTTTGAAAAGTCAGAGGAATATTGGAAACACAAATTTACTAATTTTCTTTCCAAAATACGAAAACTTTGACCAAACAGAGTGTCATAATTTTGCAGTTTAGACTTTTTAGTGTTGGGAGGTACATGACGATTATTTGTATTTTCTGCATACGTATACTTTTTGCTTCGTCATTAATACGGTCAAGTTCTTACTTACTCACTCAATGGCAATAGATAATAATTTCTAAGCAAGTTAAAGGAATATTATCTATTTTATGGAACCCGGAGGTTCATTGCCGCGCTTAAACGAGCATGCCGGTCAACCCAAATCTGTGGTAACTATATCCGACCTTCCCTCGCAAATCCTACTTCACTTAAATATATTCTAGTATCGTCCTCCCATCTACGTCTAGGTCTTTCAAGTGGTCTCTTCCCTTAGGGTCTCCCAGTAAATATTTTTGAAATACGTCATTCTTCCCCCATGCGAGCAACATGTTCAGTAAATTACCCACTACAGTGGCATTCATTGCAGTTTATTTCATAATAACTAATAGGAATTTATGCTGCATTGTGCTTTTATATTTTACAGATATTTGCATGTTTAACAGCTAATGAAAATGGTTTAAGACAAAAGGAAGAAAAGTTAGGGACGATCAGAGAGAGTAGAAAATGAAAATACCGCCGGGGTGGTCTTGTGGTTAGCGTCGCTGACTACAGATCCCTCGGCCCGGGTTCGATCTCCGGTACTTCTTCGGATTTTTCTGAGGTAGGGAGGTCTGGCAGGAGTGCACTCAGCCTCGTGATTCAAATTGAGGAGCTACTTGATAGAGAAGTAGCGGATCCGGTCATGAAAACCACCAATAACGGCCGTGGGTGTTGGCATGCTGACCACATGCCCCCCAATCCTGCCATCTGCCTGTGGTAGATGACGCAGCGGTCGGGTGGTAGGCCAAGTCCCTCCAGGGATGTAGCGTCATGGAGTTTAGTTTTAGTTTAGAAAATGAAAATCATATTCAAATGGAAATGAAAAGAAGTCCTTATGGCATTAGCTTCTCAAATATAAATAAATAAGTAAAGTAGTAATATGTATTAATAAAAAAATAATTCCTTATGATAACACTTTCTTTATGCAATGAATTCACCAAGCATTCGATTCACTACAAATCGTGAGAATTAACGCCATCGAATCTGGACCACCAACTCAACGCAACGGTTCCCATGCGCTCATTGGTCCGTGCATCTTCTCGGCGCGACGGCGAACAGAACAATAGCCAAAAAGCAGTTCTCTTTACTCAGCTACGTGAAATATTACATTTCGTTTCCTATCCTATGAGTTAGCGAAGAGCACTCTTCAATACCTAATATAGGCTACGTGTTAGGAATAAAGACAGGATTTCCATGCAAATGTATGTTTTATATAAGCATTTAAAGTGCTAAAACTTGCTAAATACCCATTTCATGGCTTATTGATTCCAAATCAGTATACTTTATCCGTGCTCATTTGCATTTTTTGTTCCTTTTATGGTCATGTTCATGCATAACGCATATTTGGGAATTTTAGTTTAAAAAGCATACTTTGAAGTTTATCTTATGTATTTTGTTCTATTATCTAATTTGAGTGCATATTTTACATTAAAGTGCATTGGCCTAATACTGCATTTAGAAGCTGCACAGGGAGATGTGGGTATGGCAGCCACATGTAAACTACACAAACCTATCCCTAGAAATCATGATTATAGATTTATGTGCTCCATAAAAAAAAAGTATTTTGCACTGAAAATCTTGAAAACAAAGTAGGATTATTTGGCCTCATTTTTGCTCAAAATCATCATCTAAGATTCCACCTGTTAAGAATGTCAAGGTATAATTATTCTTTATAAGTAGTAGAAATTACTATAAACTATAGGCAGCACCGAGTACTTCTTTGCCTAGGCCTAATTCATCAATGATTTTATTTTCAAGTAAAAGAGATGTCAATTAGGATTCAAACAAAATTTCAATGGTTTGGGACTTATCATTTTTTTACTACAGGCTAAAAATTATACAGCCAAACCTCTGCACAGCGATATTTGTGGGTCCTCGCAGATTGCATCTTTATATTAGGGTTAGGCATATTGTTATATTTAGGGGCTGTCATAAACCACATATTAGGAGGACGGCATGCAAAATACTGTTTAATCTACAGGATAATTCAAGGAGTAGACGAGTAAAGAAGCGAAAAATAATAATGGTTCAATGATCGCAAATCTAAATCTTAAAAGCCCACTCAACCTCCAAAATCTTTCTCTTCTGGAAATTCTAAGAAGTATAAACCTAACAGTTATCAGGCCTCCAGAAAACAAATGTTGGTGGTAGGGATGAACACAAATATGATACTATCTACCGTTCACAGGGCTATGCTACTAGTTTGCAATAACAATTAAACATCAAAATATTGTTATAAAAGGGTGTTTTAAAATAGATTCATCGTTCTAGTGAGTGAAATTTAACATTATTAAGATCCCAGATCCAGAACCAAATAAAAATATCTCTAAATGCGGGTTTATCGTTAAATCGATCTTCGCTACACAGAGGTTTGGCTGTATTATTGCTACCCTCATCTAAAATTACACCGCACGCCACTGATGGGAACATTCGTATAAGGTAAATACCTACAGCATTACTTCGAGTCTGAATGGCTGAATAACACTCCTGTAGATTCGTGGAGTAAGCCAGAGCCGATAGAATTCGACATATTTCGGATTAGTGAACAACTAGCGGGGATTAATATTTATTTCTTCCCCGAGAGAGGCTTCGAATTTCCTTTATAGAGAATGAGGAAGCATTAATCCGTGTTTCCTTCGAGAACAATGGAGAACACTGGTAACCTTTGTATGGGGTCCGCTTTTCAAATAGCGATTAAATGCCTCAGGATCTTCTCTGTGAAATTGCCCTTAGTCATTCCAAAGTAAATGCTGTGTTCAACCACGGTCTTTTCATGATTTTGATTTGCATTTCTAACCGTGTAAGTCAGATAAAGGGGAAGTCTTGTTTGAGATAATGCTCTGTCGTAGTAGAAATTGAAGGTCTTTTGTTTCAATTACATATTGTTTGTTCGAAAATTTAACCGCTATATACTGTATCGGAGATTTTATTTCCCTGATTATCCGTTAGTAGCTATGAACGCGTGAAGTGTGAATTTCTTTCTTTAATTGAACAGGGTATTACTAAAATAAAATATAAATAAAAATCAAAGCTACTCAGTGGAGCATAAAATTCTCCAATGGACGTAAAAACTTTATAACAACAGCAACACTATTAAATTTTATATGGTGTTTTATTTTATATCCGTAGAGATTGACGTAACTCAAATAATAATGAAAACATGACAAAGCCCAGCATGTCTTCACGTGGGTGTACGGTCTTAAAGTGCTGTTGTACTTACAAAATAAATCCATTAAATAAATGAAATGGGCTAAATGAAAAATATCTTATGGGACATCTGCTTGGCTTCCCTACTTAATTTATTTGGCTTATTACGAGAGGGCGTTGAAACTGAGCGAACAGTTGGAGCTAGAGATGCCACCACCTAATTGCTTGTGGTGAAGCAGGTAATTTAAAATATATTTTAATCAATTTTAAAATATTTCTATCTGGATTTAAACGACTGTTGAAATTATGCAGCATTATTTGCACTCTGTTCATTACATTTTAAGAAATTTCACATTAATTCCACTCTCTTGTTCAAGGTTTATATTTTTAAAGCTGTGAGAATTGTATAGGCTTACATTAAAACTCTAATTATCAGAATTAATTGCGACTGGACTTGATGCGGGTAATTAAATATCCAGATAACATGATAATTCATAAGAAAAGTTAGGCTACTTTCTAAAAGGGGGAAAAATTAAATTTTACAGTACTGGATTTACATAAAGTGTCACATTTTTCGAGTCAGTTGTTTTGCTGACAAAGTGTCGATTTTGTTGGCTAAACGTTTTGCTTTTTCGCAAATAATCGACCCTGAAAGAAAGTTTTCCAATTATCGCTGCTGCAAAAATCACTTGAACACAGCCTCCAAGTCATCCGGATAATTGGCGATCCGGATAGTTGAGTTCTACGGTATTATAAATTCTGACTCTTCTAGTCAGTCTCGCTTGGAACAGGACGATTTAAAAATTAAAGTATTTATTAAATCCTGTAAAATGAGATTTTACTTAAATTGCACACTGAAATTGTCATTATCAACTCCTTGTTGCTTTTAATGGTTCTTCCACTGATATTCTAATAATTGTCTCTAATCAGAATAATGGAATCTTAAAACATCTGCGTAATTCCAAATAAAATAAAAACACTCCCCTTAAATTAAAACAATGGGGTGTTTCGCAAAATACATTCTTTATAAGTTTTACCTCACATGCTATATGCTGACAGTTATAGGCATACAAAAAGTAAGGAGCAACGATCAATGATGTCTCCAATCTCTGGCGTGTGTTTTTGTTTATTAAGTTGTGAGCAATGCAATAATTGCAAATAAGAAACTATGAAATAAATAATCGATTCTCAAATTATTGTCGGCATATTGCTTTTATAGTACTTGATTTATTGTATCTAAAACCACCTTAAAGGATGCAGTAAAGTTATATCACACAGGGTTCAAGACAACGCAAGAAAACAATGACTAAATTCAACTTCAATATAAATGTTCCTTATTTTTCCTCTCGCTTTTCTTTCTTTTGAGTAAAGAGCATCCGCAATATCGAACCTTCTCCGTAATATCGAACCTTCTTATAAGCTCGTAGATACTGTTCTCGTTGCTAGCTGTTCTCAATGTTCCATGTAGTAACGAACTTTCTTCACCAATTTTTTTTGTTATTTTCTACACACCTCTTTTATCTTCTCCCTCTTGCTAGCTTCCTAGCATTCATTCATTCTTTGATGCTGCGAAACCATCCTCCCCCATACTCTTTTTTTTTTTTTCCTTGCTGGAGTTTCGAGTGAGCTTACTGTAATAGCCAGAGAGTCACAAATTGCATTTGCTTGTTTCCTTCTCGGCAGCTGGTGTTTCGGCTACACCAGATAGTGGGATGAGACGGAATTGAGGAAAAAATAAAAGAAGAAATGGCTAAGAAAAAAGTGAATGAAAATATAAACGAGCGTCTTATTTTCTTGGAATTCTTTGGTTTGTGAATCTGGAACCAAACTAAGATTCCAAAAGTAGGCCTATGGATTTATTATTATTGAATATACAGTTTTATGAACCCTATTTTACCCGAAGGTACATTAAGGTTATAGTTTTAACAAGTTTAATTTGTAATTTACATATTTATCTTTCTCTATTTGGCTATGATATATCACTCCGTTCTATAACTAGCAGTGCTGAACATTACACCCAATCACCCTGGTAAGTTTAAACTATAATCGATTATGTACATAAGAAAGAAAATTATAAAATTGTCTAGAACAGCATTTTCTTAGAAATATATGTAATAATGGTTTAGCGTAAAGAAGTTTACAATAATCTAGATGCCCTTTTAAAACGTGTCTATGGATTTACGGACGAAACTTAGTCTACATACAGGTTGTTTGCAGATAAATTAAAATAATTATGCATGTCTTGTTTAGAAGAAATTTCAGAATACTTACAAGGGTGTCCTAACCCATAAATAATTCTCAAAATCTTCAGTCGTACAATATTTTGATTACGAACAACTTGCAAATCAAAGCGGTATGACATCTTTCTTGAGAGAGATTTTAATTCACAAATGAACATTTTAAAGACTATATGATATGGTACAATTAATACCACAAAGTGGTGTGCACATGCAGGGAGGCAAACATATATTTTTAATTATGACTTTTGTGCTCTAACCTAGTAGCCTACCTACGAGAAGACATAGTTTGAATAGTGGCCTTCGCTTAACTAGGGATTCTTTACAACGTCCAGAAGGAACATATATTCATCGCTGAACACGTACTACGTCGTACATAGCCTAACCGCTGAGTATGGATGCAACCTCATTCATTAATTAAACTAAAGGCTTGAAGCCCAATGCTCACTGACTGAAGAGGATTGACAAAATAGATACAGTGGACAATGTGTTCAGTTAGCTTATGGGACTATTTTAGACTGTCACAGGGCGTAAATAAATGAAATTGTAATGGTAATGAAAGACATCGATGAGAGGTGAAAGGTGAACACGGTGATCTATCGCCAAAGCAATATCCCATATTTGACGAACTCAATACTGCTTCACCCCATGAAAGGACATCTACCTCCGTCTATTGACTCATTGATACTGTAGGCCTACATGCCTACATGGTAGGATTTGGGGAGTATGGTCAGCATGGCGACTTCGTCAGATGTTGGTAGTTTTCTTGTTATTTGAGTATTGGGCTGAGTGATAGTATCAGGAGGTAATCTGAGGATATTATTGCTTGATTCAAAGGTGAATCAGAATCATGCAGACTGTAACACTTATAACACCAAGATAAAAAGTATATGGATTCTACTGACACGTAAATTCAGAACATTATCATTAAATACTACCATGGACAGTAGGCCATATGAATTCAAAAGGATATTTAAACCCAAGTTGGATTCAAATCAAAGCCGATAGAATGTCTAGGTTATGATCCAGATGCCACCATTATTGCTGTAATTTGTGGGGGGGTTAACTAAGAATTCAAGAATAATCGTACTTACAATTTTTAAATATTCCATAGCTTATACAACGAAGAAAGTTATTTTTTTAGAATTCCAACGGAAAACAGAGACGGGTAATCAGTTATATAGGCCTATTTTGTTTCTTACTGTTTTTATCATATCTCTCTTCCGATTTTTCCATATTAAGGATTCTTTATTCCTTTATACTATATTCTCTTTATTCCTAGGATTCAGAATATTTTCATTAGAAACTAAAAGGAAATTAAATTATGTGTGTCTAAAGACTGCATAATAATCTATATCTCGAGGTGTTTGAACCGCTATTTGTATAGTGGGCCTACTAGTTATAGTCTATCACATTTTAGCGGAATATATAGGCTAGACTTTCATATGTTTCCAAGGCTTTAATGATAATCTACTAAAATGGGCAGATCTGATTGGAACCCTTGTTTTATACATGGTAGTCGTGTAATTTAATCGTTGTTCTTTAGTTAGAGTAATTATTTCAATCATTTATGAACGTGATCTCAATGAGCAAAGAGGAATTAGTAGTAAATGAGGGAGTAGTTAAAATATTGCGGCCAATGAAAACAATGTACGCCAACAGACTATGTGACACTCATTATGAGCAGTAATTTGATCTGTAGTTACATGCATACAAATTGAATTATTATCTGTATTTTTAATTACTGAAAACGGGAGTAGAGGAATTTAATATTTTTCCACTAGCATGATAATAGGCCTAATAAAATAAAGGTAATGATGAGGACGATGATACTGTTAATGTTGCAATTATAATAATAACTATAATAATAACAACAAAATAATTAACACAACAAAAAAGAATATATCAATTAGCCTATATAGAATTTTGTTATGGCCTATTATTCATATTTACGTAATATCAGTATTTCATCTGCATTATTTTAATATGTCCGGTAGGCTATATCATTGCCGATGTAAATATATATATATATATATATAATCCATATATTGTATATATATATATATATATCTAGACTATATTGTGAGAAAGGTAATATTGTGAATAGGATTGTCTATATGTGATGTCTTGAAAATTGTATTCCAATAATTCGGGATATTTCTTCCTGATTAAAATGTACACTTACAACATAAAGCTATAGGCCTGTAACAGTTTAGTTTAACAAACAGCTAATTAGCGTTCGGTATTGTCAATCATAACCCGATCAATTCTTATTACAGGGGCTCCCAACCTTTTAAATATCAGGATCTTCTTGATATTAGTATTAGTGTTAGTATTAGCCCATAATGTCCCCGAGGGGCACGGGCCTCTCTCCTGGGAGAGGTGGCTTGTGTTCGCAATCCCGGTTAGCCATTCCGGGAAGGATCTTCCTATTATTACTTATGCCTATAGTCTATCATTTATGGTCCGATATGTAGTCTATCATTTTTTTTGTGTGTCCTATATATAATTCTAGCACTATACACTGTGGGTTTAGGTCTTCGCTTTTCGGTCGTGCACTGCTTTCCTGCTCCTTGCTATTTACTGTCTTCATCCTGTGTTGTTGTTTTGGATTGCTGTCTTGACTAGAAGTTGCCATTTTCCTCTGTCTTTAGCTGTGGTGGTCCATCTGTTGCCGAAAGTTGCTCTTAGTTCATCCGACCACCGTGTTCTCTGTCTTCCTACTTTCCGTCTTCCCATCCTTGGTTCCCATGAAGTTATTCTGTGAGTCCAGCGAGCAGGATCTTGTCTCATTATGTGTCCGGCCCATCTCCATTTTAGGTACCTGCTGTCGTTTCCTGCATCAGTTATTTGTGTTCTTCGTCGTATTACGTCGTTCCTTATTCTATCTCTCCATGTGATGCCCAGCATTTTCCTTTCCATTAGGCCTACTTAATTTATTGCATTTTCTAATTTTGTCTAAGAAAACATAAAAATCAATATTATTCTGATGTCTTATATCTACAAAATGAACTCCTGAGAACAAAACATTTTATATAATAAAAAGCCCTAACAAAAATCAAAAGATTAAAATAAAATAACGTCAATGTGATGGTTTCTTTAATCTTGAAGCTAACAATTTCACGAGATCTGGCTCAATTGAAGACACATTAATTTTGTTAATTTAACCTCAAATCATTATCGGTTTCTAGGCAAACTTGAAATAAATTATAAGAAGGTTCTAAGTTACTGTTAGTATTTTACTAATTTACTATTTTTAAAAATAATTTTGATAATACCCAGGCCCATTTATTCTTTACATTATTATTCTTGTAATCTGTGATCATTTTGCAATACACTATACTAACATTCTACTAACTTACTGCTAGTTTTGATTAATTTTATTTTGGTAATATCTTCATTAGTTATCATTTTGCAATACACTGTTGGCCTACCCTGTTTCCGCATATAAATCACTACTTCTTCATTACTTCTACAAATATACTTCTACTAAGTTTCTAGGCCTACTCCTACTAAGTTACTACAACTATAGCAAAACAATAATACAAAATATGATTAACCATTTCTTCGGATAATCGTCGTACTTATGACACATTTCGATATAAATTACGGTACTTTTAACTAAAAATATTTACATGCATTTCATTAATAACCACGACTGTTGGCAGATTTATTTCTTAAAATTACGGTTTAATATTAAATGATAATGTCATAAGTGAATAATACGTACCACTGCGACTGCTAATCCACCATATTAGTCACCATATAAACCTATAAAAAAAATGTTACAGTACATAAAATTTCAATATGTAATTCAAAAAGAAGAAATTTTCTTATTTAATTTACTCCTTTTTCAGTTATGTCCCATTGTATCCCAAAACCTCACTACAGTAGGCCTAAAATTCACTTTTAAAACGGTGATTATTTTCGACCAGCATATTCATAAATATATGGGCCACGTAATTAACCTTTTTGCCACAGTGTTAAACAGAAAGTATACTAAGGACAGTATACTAGTAGGTCTAGAGATTCACTGGAATATTTAAACAGTCCAACATTATGGAGCCTAACTGGTTTCGTAGGCTAATGCACGCGTCGTGGTTAGTATAAAAATAAACTAAATCAGTAGAGATTATTATATTTTGATATTGTTTACTGCGAAATGTTTCGAAAATGCAATTCCATAAGGTTCATTGCTCTTATACTGAAAGAAAGGGCCCTTGGGTAAAATTACAAGACATTTCGCGCTTAACATGTTCCAACCTATCCTTCCTGGTCCTTAAGTGAGTGCCGGGGGATGACCCTTTATCAATAAAGGTCTTAATAAAATGAGGGACTGTTCAATCCCTCTAATCAGAGAGGATTCATCAGAGAAGTGCAGAAACAGTGATGGCTGTAAAGCCTCCGAATCTTTATTTATTTATTTATTTGTGTATTTAATTATATTTTTATTCTCTCTCACTCACACATATTATCTTATATTAATAAAAGGAAGTGTCTGTCCTCCGTCTGTCTGTCTGTCTGTCTGTCTGTCCGCGATGCCCAGCGAAATCTACTCAACGCAGAGATCTGAAATTTTATACATAGGCGGACTAAAGGGTCGGAATGTGCACCTCGAAGCAGGAATTTTAATTTTCGCTTTCCTTCGAGAGTTATGAGTGAAAAACGGGCAGAAAACGTGTATTTTTTGCGTTTTCGAAGCATGAATTTTCAGTAATACAAATCAATTACAGTAGGCTTTGGCTATTTTTGTCATACCTTCGACATAAAAGCATCGCGAACTCTTGAATGTTGTAGCTCACGCTGGTCGATTCATTTGTTTTTAATGTCAAGGCACGCAAACATAATATGAAATTTTCAACCTAAACCGAAGAGGATTATTATTATTATTATTATTATTATTATTATTATTATTATTATTATTATTATTATTATTATTATTATTATTATTATTATTATTATTATTATTATAGGGATAATCAATATTAGCCTAAATATGGTCAAACGTTGTTAGATTTGGACGAAACTCACTATACAGGGGTTTTCTGGGCCAAGGAACTCGAATCTGAGGTTGCTTTTACCAGGTGACGCTATCTAATCGTGGTATGTAGTCCACGTGATTTGGGTGTTAATATAATGATTTAACTATTATGCTCTTAATTTTTAATTTTTGAAATAATTATCGCGGGCGAAGCCGCGGGCACATGCTATCTTAAAATAATAAAAGGACGTGTTTGTCTGTCTGTCCATGATGCCCAGCGAAATCTCCTGAACGCAGAGATCGGAAATTTTAAACATAGGTGGGCTGAAAGGTGGGCGAATGCGCATCGACGACGGATTTTTAATTTTAGCTTTCGTTCGCGAGTTGTGAGTGAACAACTGGCAGAAAACGTGATTTTAGCGCTGTCGAAGCATCAGATTTCAGTAATTCATTTCAATGTCAAATCAATTGCAGTTGGCTTTGGCTATTTTTGTCATACCGTGGTAATAAAAACATCGCGATCGCTAGAATGTTGTAAGCCCACGCTGGTCGATTCATTTGTTTAGAATGTCAAGGCCCGTAGACATATGAAATTTTCAACCTACACGGAAGAGGGATAATCAACATAGACCTAAATATGATTAAACATTGTTCGATTTGGACGAAACTCACTATACAGGGATTTTCTGGGCCAAGGAACTCGAATCTGAGATCGCTTTTACCAGGCGACGATATCTAACCGTGACATGTAGTCCACGTGATTTAGGTGTTAATAAATATAATGATTTAACTATTATGCTCTCACTTTATGCTCTTTTTTTATCGCGGGAGAAGCCGCGGGCACATGCTAGTTATATATATTCCTATATATATTCCATTAGGCATATATGGACTCGGTACTTTTTGAATTTTACAAAAGCAGAGACGTTTGGAACACAGTTCACTCTGACTCATGAGGAAACCTGAAGAGCTTCTTCATTCAACAAAAACACCGCTATAAGTCGAAGTAATCAACTTGCTCTCCGTATTTCCTTAATCCTGCCTAATATTAATAAAATCTTCTTGAACGCAACTTGGTTAACAATCGAGCAAACGGTATCAATCAATGTGTCAGTGAACGCTTCACTTATGTTAGAGTCACTGTCGAACTCTAGTTCATTTAATGAACCTGATCCAAGCAAGGCGATAAGAATACTCCACAGATTGTCCGTGTAATACGAAGGTTTTGAATAATTGTTGTATATGAACTCTTGTCAGCTTAAGATTTATTCAGTGACACCAGTTTCTCTTTTTTTCCCTTCCTTCTTGAAGTTACAAATTACAACTTCACCCGTCTTTCCCTTGTAGGAAAATAGACCACCCAGTAGCATGGTAACCCTTCTGGGGACACGCCCGAATATAAGTCCACACATTTCTTGGATTATTATGCGTTAGAATTCTTATCTAATATTGTACAAGAATAACTAATTAAATCAACTGTACTTCACGATGAAACACGGGTAGTGCCTATCTGTTCTTATTAAGAAGATTTTTGATTAAATGATAATTTGTTGGTAAGATGGTACCACAGCAAATGAACGCGATAAGGATACATGCCCCACTGCACTTTCGCTGCTTTTTCACTTCTTAGGGCTATGTCCTTTTTAATAGGTACAATAAATAATTGCAGAACAACCATAATTCTGGGTCAGCTATTCATGTTCTTAGGTACGTTTTTTAAGATTAATAAGCTGCTGGTGATACAAATTATACAGTTAAAAAACATTGTACAAATTGAATTATCAGCAGACTATTAATTTTATATCATGATAGAATAATTTATCCGTTGGTTTAACAAATTGATCGAATTCCAATATTGCCTTGAGTCAAAATCCTTAATTTTGGTTCTGATGATCTCTAATTTGAGTTCTTTAAAATTTGTGTCATATTATTTCAGTTACGAGTTTCTATGGACACTCCTGATATTTATAATGTAGTCGTGTTTCATTGGATCTATTCTAATAGGCCTGCCTAGGCACTGTTATAAAGGTTCGCATTATAATAATAATAATAATAATAATAATAATAATAATAATAATAATAATAATAATAATTATAATAATATTATAATAATATTATAATAAAATATAATTTTATATTATAAAATATAATATTATAATAAAATAATATAATAATAATAATAATAATAATAATAATAATAATAATAATAATTATAATTATAATAATAATAATAATAATTATTATTATTATAATTATAATAATTATTATTATTATAATTATAATATTAATAATATTATAATTATAATTATTATTATTATTATTAGGTCAGCAAAATCAATATAATTATTGCAGTTTATCAAGTGATTGTTCTTGATTTTCTACAATCTAGAGAGGATTCTGTATAACTCTATTTAATCTCGTACAAAGAAATTCCTAGTTAATATTAACATTTTTAAGCCCTTAGTAGGAAAGCACACCTATTTCAGTTATTGTATAGGCCTATAACTTAATTCAACCAAAATTTGTTGTCAGCTTCAATACTACGAAGCAGGTTTTAAAATTATTTATATTAGGCAGTATTTCGGAAACTTCAATAATAAGTTATATTTCGGTAGCCTACGCTAGTTAATGCTTATGTTCTGGAGGCCTGTAGAATTGTTACGAGCAGTCAACTTGGAACATAAAATATCGCAGAATAATATTAAGATATATGAAATGTAAGTAGAGAATTTATTACATTTTACGGACATGTTGGTCTTTTATTCGGGCCCATTGAATTTGTGTATAATATTTCTTCACGAATTTGAATGGATATTTTATCATTATGATGCAGCCTACCTTTCTTGGGTTCTTTCTAATAGTCATTGTTACATAAATACAATAATTCTGGTGGTTGGAAATTCTACTTATTTTCGAAGAAAACCAAGAAAGCAGTAAGCCTTTACAGCACGTTATATTAATTAAAACCAAACAATGAAAGTAGAAATGGTAAGATATGTTTTCTTAAACAGACAAATGTCATACGCTTACTACTTAAACAACCTTGGTGGTCTTTTATTCGGGTCTGTGCAATGTTTGTATCATATTTTATTACGAATTTGTATGGATACTTTGTTTAAACTTATGTCGCAGCTTCCTGGGCTTTTCTAATAGATATTCTTACGTAGGTATACAATAATTCTGGGTACAGCTGTTCGAGTGGTTATTCTTGAGGTTAAGTAGTGGATAGTCTGCAAACAATGTTAGGGCACCTTTTCCAAGCCTCTTAATCATTGCATTCCGGCCGGGCTGTCACACTGCCCCCGCCACAGCTAGTCAGTTGTGGTGAACGCGGAAAGTGTAATTCATTACCTCTGGAACTCCAGCTAGAGTGTGGTGGGTCTCACATCAAAAGCCCTCCACCATCCCTACCTCTGGAGACCAAAACTTCTCTCCGACTTCTACTTGCTCCTCTTTGCATTAAATCTTTCACCTATGGCTTCTACGGTTGCTTTCGGCTCTTCACTCATTTGCTTTTAACAAGTAGGAAGACATGTAAACAAACAGAAGAATTTGGTTGCCCTCAAAGAAACTGCAAGTTGGAGATAAGAGGTCCCATAAAGTTGACTACATCGGCACTTAAAGCTGTGTGCCGATAAAGATAGGCCTGAAAGATGTCGGGTCTGTTTTTAAGGATGTAATTAACGCGGTCAGGTTCCTATGGATAATGGCGAATATAGACCGCACAAGATAATCTACGATAGGGGGTAAATGCTGTCCCAGAAATGGTGCATATTTTAAATTTAAGGGGAGGTTAACATAGATTACTATTCTAATGGGGTTGTACAAAAGTATTAATGTAGGCCTATCCCATGATAAGTTATTCGATCAATTCCAATGAAACCTTAACTAGTTATTAACTAGTAATAACTATACTTCAGTTAATAGTTTGGTAGTGGAAATATTTATATTTTATAAATGGCAGTCATTTTGATTTTCATTGAAAATCATTCATAACAATAAATAAAGTTCTAAATAAAGTTCTCTCAGATCATATTATAGCATTGACTAGTATGAAATTTTGAAAGTTTGAAATCAAGGCTACAACAAACGAACTGAAATAAAAATATTTGGAACATAGCCAAGTATTTATTTTTAAGGAAAAGAACTCTTGAATTTGTCAAAAGTCAAAATATTTTGCTGCATTTTTTCTAAGAAGAAACCAATGCCGATTAATACGAAATTTTAAGTTCAGATGTTAACTATGTTATTCCACACTATATAGAAAAAAATAACGTAGGACTCAGTTCCTAGAACAGTTTTTTAGCAAAACAATAATAATGAGGATATCATTTGTGAGACAATGCAATTTAATCGCAACGTGTATTTCCTGCGGAGCGGTTCTTAAATGACACTTCCATTTCATAACCAATTACTTTAGATGTTCTTAACTCCGGTAATTAACGACAAACTTTCTTTCTTTCTTTCTTTCTTTTTCGTAGTTTTACCTCTCCCTTTTTTTAGGATTTAAGCGACCCAAGCCGCCCGGGCCTTACAGGGCCGCGACCTGTCGGGAGAGGGATTACCTTTGGATCACATACATACTTTTTTGACCAGACAAGGACATGGAGGGCCTCCCCGGATGAGTGATCAGCCCAATGCCGGGGCCACCTCCGAGACAACACGAACACATAGGACGATACACACCATTCACACACACACTCACTCAGAACAAGGCGAGGATGAGGATGATGATGATAATGACGGCCAGATGATATCCGGGGACCACAAGGGCCTAAAGTTACCTGACATTTGTCTCATAGGTGAGGGAAAACCCCGGAAAAAACCTCACCTAGGTAACTTGTCCCGACCAGGAATCGAACCCGGGCCCGCTGCGTGAGAGGATTGGACGCATCCCCTGAGCCACAGCGGTGGACCTAACGACATACTTACAAGAAAAAAAACTTAATTAAGACTTTAACAGAAATTAAAGTTTTGAATTTCATTCTAATAAGCTATCTGAATTTGTTTTTGAGAGATCAATTAACTTCATTTACTTTTTAAAAATCGAAATTAAAATCTATGTGCTCTGACAGATATTAAAAATGACATTGATTTTTTTTATGTAAGATTTTTTGAAGCTTGAATTATTAATTTACTGATGATTTTTTAATAATATTCATACTTTTATTTCAAGAAATATTTTACCCAGAAGGAAGAAAGTTATCAAAATTGGCGTATGATCGCACCAATTATAATGAAATGAACTAAAGCCTATAAAAAAATCTGATTAGTAATATTATCACATACGTTGTAAAGTATATTATAAAAAAATTATAACTGTTTGTATAGGCCTACAGGATAAGAACTAATTAAGTACATCTAGGATAGTTAGTCCCAACTGACTGACGATTAAAAATGACCTATATAGGCTGAAATGCATGCATATTCGTTTTAACAACAGTGAAAGAAAATTCTACGTAGATTTGCAAGACTTTAATATTTCAACATTATATGACAAGTACTAGCCTATAACTGAAATCTCTTTGTAATTTTTTTTATTTCAATAGGCCTATTGTGGTGATTATTATTGTAGGTCTATTATTAATAGAAGAAAGTTATTTTAGATTTTTTCACATAACATCACATAGATTTTAATTGTAAAATAAACATGTAATTTACTAAATAGTAAACAGATATAGGCTTATGTAAGGGTACCTGTATGTAACTTATTGAGGGTATAGCCTAAGGCAGAAATCAATAGGCATACTATACAGGATAATCTTAATAAATGCCTAAAATGTATATCTTACATTAAGCAATATGAAACAAATGTAGCCTACAAGATTTCAGCGGGTAAATTCATACTTGGCTGTGTTATTTCCAAGAATACTCATTTAAAATTTCTAGTCACAAATTTATTCTCATATTATACGTAGTAACACTATCCACATGAATAATATTTATTTTTATACCAGCTACAGTACATACGTAGTTACTGTAGAGGTTCAAAAAAAACCTCAGGGCTTGCTAATTGTGATGAATGGTTCATAACATCAGAAAATTATGTCTAGTCATAAAACGACACTTGGAGACTTTAATATTCGCCACTGCTTTATCTTAATTGCCTTTTCTGGTTTTTGTTTTTTTCTAGTATCAGCACCAAAGACCATGAGAACCTGACCTGGTGCTGATGGTTTTCATTTGAGCCGATAGAGCGATGAAATTATGTGATCCGCACTAAATCGAGCATCTTGGATTGGATGCAGCGAGGCCAGCAGTATCACTAATTATAATCGCCATATAAACAGAACCGTAAATGTCTTCTCTATTTCCTTTCCCCTACATGCAAAGAATAAATCAAGACGGATATATTTATGAGTATAGGTTTTTATTAGTTACGGGTTAATGTTAGCCGATGATTTTAAAATGATGTGGCCAATAGTAAATAAAATCATTTAATAGCCTACGAAGAAGACCGCAAATGACGTAAAAATGAAGCTTTTAATAGGTTACTATAAAAAATTACTATGCACTGTGACTAAAGTAGGCTATATCTAAAAAGCGATATTATAGCAGTCTAAATTTTTGTACTGCATGAAAGGAAATTATGAACAAATAGAAAGATGTCTTAATTATTACCAAAGCCTGGAAGTTCAGGCATTTATTTTGGTTAAGATAGGCAGGCACTTAAAATACCGAAAATAGCCAGTAATATAATTAAAATAGGCATTTATTGAAAGTCAAAACAGAGAGTAATCCCATTACTTATTAATGGAAATAACTATCAAATATACTTAATGATTTATGTATTACATACAGTACTTACTCTTACCCTTTTATTGCAAGCAACAACAAAATGCTTTTTCAAAGTGTCAACTGTCATAGTCAGTCTCTGTCAGAGAGAGAACGTTTCTCATCATTTAACTTTTATGAGAACAAAATCCTCAATAAATAACTTATGTCTGTGATGTGGATGTGTCATTTCATTATTTCTTTAACATTTTATTCACTTTCCTACATGGAAATTCTTTGAACTTTTTAAAATGAGTAAATAAGAAACAAGCCATAAGAATCCAAAACAGACAAAAAAGCTTTAAACCTTAAAATGGGCAAAATAAGCCAAAATAGGCAAAGAAAAGGCAAAATGAAAACTGATCTTTCCTAAATGTACGGAAACTTGTTTATCTCTCATTCTTTAGGCTAATGTAGTCTATCTTCCCAAATAAAAAAGACATTTTGCAACTTATGGGCCCTAATTATTATTATTATTATTATTATTATAAGAACGCTACGAGTTTGAAACAATCGTCCCTTGCTTGAGTGCATTATAAGGTTTGGAACAAACTTTGTGAGTTCATAAAGAAAATAAGAAATTAAAGAGATATTTCTAACTAGAAAGAAAGGTGTTTGTTAATTGCTATAAAACCAAACTTAGTATTTCGTAGATAATTTTTCTTTCGTAGATAATTTTATGCTAATCTATGGCGAAATCATTTATTTCTTATAATTAAATCCTTAACCACTGTCGTTGACAGTGAATGTTTTTGACATTTTACACCTTGGACCCAGCTGCAAGGTTTAAAACCTGAAAGAAACGTACAGCATTTTGTAAGTTCATATAGAAAATAAATAACCTAGCCTATTAGTTTGCATAAAACCACTTAAAGAAATTTTTAATACTGTACAACTCGTTACTAGGTAGACGATAGACTATATTTTTGACATTTTAACTCTTAAGGCTTCCATCCTCATTTTAAATAATATTCACAATAACAATACAACAATTTTACATTAACGATTTCTATAACTTACAGATTTTTCCTTTTGTTAGTAGAAACTATACTGCTCACGCTTACGAAGGAAAATCGGGTGAGGCTTTAGCAGGGCTCGTCTGTGCGAATAGCAAATGATAGCGAGGCAACATTACCCAGTTTAGGTAGCCTAACTTCGCGCTAAAAAAATATTAAAAAACAAAAAAGTTTAAGAGTATCATGAAAAAAGAGACAGTTTCTGAAGTCAGCTGTAAAAAGCCATGCTTTTACATCGCGTGGGTGTTCAGCTATGCAGTTTTGAATGATAAATAACATTGTTGAACAAACATGCTTCTCCAGGGAGTAGTCGCAGGAAATCTATGCTCTTTTTCTTTCCTTCGACAAATGGAACATCAGGTCAGGGAAAGTAGGAAAGAATTGTTTCATACCATTTTGTTTCGTACAAAGTAAAGAAGGCCTATACAGAAATACAAAAATATGTCACTGTGGCTTTTAGGCCCACTTCAGTCTGAAAATAGTTCCGCCAACAATACATTCTATTGGTAAAGTTGGGTCTTTACGCCAACTTTTAAGTGAAAATTTACTTGTACCATCGGACTGTTTAAAATATCCGGTACCCTCAGCGTTTATATGCCTTAAGGGCTTTCATAGTTTTTATAATAAGGAATATACACACTGTTTGTTTGTGATTGCTATAATGTAGACATTTATCGGTTGATATTTATTTGTCGGTTTTGAAATTCTTTGGAATGTATTATTTCTACAGTCCTATTTCCTATTACTACGGAATTTATATTTTTTATTAATAAGTTAGTATGGGAGCAATAAATTATTCGAGGTCCGATATCCTCCAGCTACATAGTCTATTTACTTGTACTTATGTTATAACAAGATTGTGCTGTAATTTAGTATATATATTTTTTCGGCATGAGCATGACATTCTGGTTTAATAAAAAATCTTCTGCTTTTAGAAAAGCCCTAAACTTATAGGCAGTAAAGAAATCTTGCAGTAAAGTAACGCAACCCATGCTTTATCACGAGCTTAAAACCTACATAATAGACCTAGATAACACATTGCAGAATTAAAACAGTCTATACAGTGCTATAGGCCTAATCCCAAAAATTTCGCAGGACGAACTCTTCAAGTTTAGGGGAAATTTTAGTAGACATGTGTTTAAATTTCTGATTACACCGTAACAGTGAGATTTAATAAGAGAGTTATTAATAAAATAACAGAAGGTAATTTCTGCAAAATAAAATTTATAAACGATTCACTGATTTGAAAATTAAATAGCAACAACGAAATTATGATGCCCATGATTTGGCACAAAAGAAAGTATATCACTATAAGGAATGCGTTTTAATTAAAAACATGTTAATTACATTTTATCGACCATATTTAAACACATAGACTAAGGTAAATAATTCATCAGTAAAAATCTACTTGAGGAGCTGGTTCAGCTATCTGGTCAAAAACACAGCTAAAAAAAGGTAGCCTATACGCAATGAAATACAGGCAGACACTAACTAATAAGATGGGAGTATATACGGTAAATACCTGAATATACTCTCAACTACACCACTGAGACTATACTCTCGAAGTAGTAAGATAAATTGTGCCATAGGAAGGTATATTCCTTTCTCATGAAATCTAATTAAGAACCACTGCACTATAATTGAAATCTCTACTCCGTAATACCTCAGAATTTCGAGAATAAAAATTAAAGCGTTTGTCTTGAAGACTGTAACTTGAGACAATGGTTACGAGTTCCTCTGCAGTCTGTAAACGTTTGAGAAGATCAAAGTACTAATTTCTGCAGAGATTCATCAACTTCTTTTTGTAAGGTATTCTTATTCCCACCTACAGGCACACAATTCAACTTCATAAAATGTAAGGTCAAAAAGAAATTACTTTTTGATTTATTTTCAAATTACAGGTGAAGACTCATTCCAGTAAATTGTGTAACTTTCCTTGATTCCAAAAGGAGGTAAATTATAGTGAGAAGCATCAGAAAGTTATTCACTCTATTCAGTAGATCTTCGTGAATTGATCCCTCTTACAAAAGACTTCTAATCCATCAAACATCCAGCTGTGTATATTCAGACGCTGCTTCAAAAAGTTAAGTCACAGTGACGGAGAAGTAAAAAAGAGTGGTAAAAAGAACTAAGGTTTTATATAGTTATCTGCTGCCAGGATAATTAAGGGAGATCTTAATGGAAAGCTAGCTGAGCTTCATCAAAGACATCTTTAACACCGCCACCATTAACTTTCTCTCCCTCCTTAGTGCCCCGATACTGACGATTTTAACCTATTTTCCTTTCATCATCATTGGCAATCGCATTGAAAAGTGAGCAATCCTAAGGAAAATTTACTTCATTCCCTTTTTGACTAGAATAACAAGAGTTCCTAATTTTCTTTTATAATTTAACTCTACTATGAAATGATAGGGGTACGCCGTAGCGTAGTGGTTGAGGCGCTGCGCTACAAACCGGAAGGTCGCGGGTTCGATCCCCGATGAGGTCGTTTGAGTTTTTCAATTGGCCTAATCCTTCTGGTGGCACTATGGCCCTGGGGTCGACTCAGCCTCTAACAGAAATGAGTACCAGGAGCAATCCTGGGGGTAAAGGCGGCCGGTGCGTAAGGCTGACAACCTTACCACCTTCATGTGCCGATGTCTAAAAATCTGGGTGCCTCAACCTCCTGGAACCCTCTGGGCCTCCATGGCCTGTAATAGGGACCACTTTTATGAAATGATAAGTTCCAATAGAAAGTATATTTTCGTACCGTTAGAATTTTGGAAAAGTTGTCAAACCAAAATAAATAGTTCCCTCGACTTTCTGAACTCAGCAACTGTCATAAACTTTCCGTCTGGTGACAACAGAATGTACAATAGGAGTCTTTTACTTCAGTTAGGCCTATAGGATTTTTATTTTACAACTATATCGTTTACATCGTATTTTGCAGGAATGTATTCTCTGTCTGTGTTCAACATGAGGACATATATGAACAGGACACAAATGCTGAAATAACTAGGTAATATGGATACATCGCATAATACCTTCATGTCATCCTATCCTACAAGTAGACAGTCAGTACAACAGGTACAGGTAACTGACCCTATTTATCTATAGGCTTATGCATGAATAACATATTTACTGGAAGATCCACATGAAAATAAGCATAATTGAAATAAATAAGAAATAAATTATAGATTTGTTCAGAAAGCCAATTCATGTAGCCTACTGTTATGTACCACGATGCATACAAACATTGTCAGTTTCTTGCGCGACGTATACGCATAATGGTAGTGCGCACTGCGCATGCATCGTTGTAGCCTACTTGACAGTACATGACTTTTATAGCTTTAGGAACAGATTTACACTAATGAATTACTAAAGGCTATCATAAAATAATGGTTTTGAGAACGTGTTTACAAGACGTATATAAATATATATAATTATTGTTATCCTCACAACTTCATTTTCATCTCGTTCAGCATGTCAAAATCTTCTGTATTATTAGATATTATGTTGTTTGAGTTGAGTTATTTGAAGGACTAAAAATTATAATTATTATTATTAGGCCAATTATTATTATCATTATCATTGTTCTTATTATTGCAATTATTATTATTGTTATTATTATTATTGTCCACATTTTTACTACTCGTAAAATGACATACTAAGAAGGCTGTATGAGCTTTCAAAGTACGTTTTGGAGCAAGAAAAATGATTACAATAAGAAGCAACGCATTAAACTTTAGGCATTTTATCTCTTCTGTTGAGCCATAGCCTACATGCAGTAGACCAAACGAAGGAAAAATAGCCTTACGAGAAATTAGTTAAGCTCTATAATATAAAACTCCACGTAAGTTATGCCTATTTACCAGATAAATATCTAATTTGACATGACAATACTGTATTTAAAAATACTCTCCTTTTTTAAATTTTGCGGGCCTATATTGATTAAGTTAACGAAGATTTACAATATAGGCCAATACTAAAAAATAACTTTAATCTCAAGCTGTATCGGAATGCAGGCGGTGCTATTGAGGGTAAAACTCCATAGTCTATAACTCGTCGGACAGATGACAATTCAATGTCCGTAACGGTCTGCTAAGTGGGTCTGCTTGCTTCAATATCCAATTACCGAAGTCCAATTATCATACAATCTATTGGCGATAAAGGGTTGAGTTCGTCATCAATTACTTACTTTATACCGGCGATTTTATTAAATGTGTGCGTCATTGAACTGTCCGGTAGTCATAGGATTCTTTTTAGCTCTAATTTTTTTTGATCCTTAGGACTATTAAATGCGTAGCTGAAATAATGATTTCCCCTTTTATAATATAAAGTGGTATAACGTTTTTCCTAATATATTTACTGTAGGAAAGATAAATTGAAAAGCCGTACTTGAAATTAATTTAAGAGTGACGATATTTTAATGTGCAAAGAAATTCATACCTATTCCAGAGAAACTCCCATTCCCGTCATGACATTTCACTAGTTATGTTTAACCTTTTCACTGCTACTGACGTATATGTGCGTCTCCGAAACAAAATTATAAAATTAATAGAGTAATGCTTTATGTTAGGGGTACGCCATAGTGTAGTGGTTGAGGCGCTGCGCTACAAACCGGAAGGTCGCTGTTTCGATCCCCGATGAGGTCGTTGGAGGTTTCAATTGGCCTAATCCTTCTGGTGGCACTAGAGCCCTGGGGTCACTCAGCCTCTAACATAAATGAGTAACAGGAGCAATCCTGGGAGTAAAGGCGGCCGGTGCGTAAGGCTTACAACCTTATCATCTTCACGTGCCGAATGTCTAAAATCTGGGAGCCTCATCCTCCTGGAACCCTACTGGGCCTCCATGGCCTGTATCGGGAACACTTTACTTTACTTTACTAATGCTTTGTGTTACAATATAAGGAATTCTGTCCGCGTGTTCGGATTGTCGTTCAAGAAAATTAAGTAGGCTAATCTATTTCGATAAAATCTTCTTAATTAAGGTCAAACTTACAAAGCCTACTGATATCACTTGATGAATGCTTATATTAACCTTTCCACTGCTACTGACGTATACAGTCGTCACACCAAACAACTATACAAGAGCAGAAAATACTACAGTATTACATTATTAGAGTAATGAGTTAAGCTATGTCAGAATGTACGGAATTTCATTCAAGTCTTGTGCCATTTATGACAACCAACTTTCTACTGAAACTTTTCGTATTGATTTCAAACTTATAATCCACTGATGATTTCACTTCCACTATTTTTCAGTATGTAAATTTAGATCTGAAAGGGTTTATATAAATTCAGTTTTGAAAGGTTAAGATGAAGAGAGGAATAGACAATTTCTAATGAAGATAAGGCAGTTTAGGTTTGAAAAGGGGACAAATTTGGGGAGTTGGGGCAGATGAATGTTTTAACTTTGAATTTCAATTGGTTTATAAGTAGACCTGGGATTTTAGGCTCTAAAAAAATTAGTTTTAGGCACCTAAAATAGGCTTTTAAAAACAAGTAAATAGGCTTTTAAAAGAAAAAATAGGCACTTAAAATATGATATAAAAATGTGTAGATAGACAGAAAATAGACTTTAAAATATTACAATATACACTTAAACTGTAACATGGTCTTTTTTAACTGCAAGAAACGTGGTATACCTATTCTTAACTGCAAAATTAGCCATCACGAACTATATTCACTTAAACAGATGTTCTTTCACTGGTGACTTGACACAGTAATCCTCCCCCTCCCCTGTCAATCAGCATTCCTTTAGCGACAATTGTTTCGAATTATCAAGTTTCTGTGAAAAACCCACCTCTGCTGTTCTGCTTTTCATTGAGGGATGTCCTTTATAAGATTGTAAAAATTACAGAAGTTGAATTTTATTTTAAATGTACAAAATAGGCATTTTAGGCACTAAAATAGTAAAATAGGCTCTAAATGTCCTAATAGGCATTTTAGGGCACTATAAAACTCTATAAATGTAAGTGATTGATCATGAAACGTCCACATATTTAAAAATTTTCTTGTTATTTCATAAGGAACAAAATAGGCATTTGCCTTAAAATCCCAGGTCTATTTATAAGTTAGATTAAAATTGATAAATTTTTATTATAGGTGTATTTTACAGTCTGGATACCCCTCTTTAAAGGTGTATCACAGATAATTTTACTACAATTCTATCCATCCATTTTTGTTTTATTTCTCTGAGAAGATACAGCCTATGGCGCATGGATATTTTAACTTTCAAGATCGTTTCCCATAAGGTCACTTTTTAATATAAAAGGTACGTTTGTCAGCTTCTACTTAACCTAAAATCTTGAAATGTTCATGATTTATTTATTCAGACGTCTTATAGACATTAAAAACATTTTTGAATTGGTTCATTTATGAAATATTTAAAGGACATGAGGTACTTGAAAATGTTGATAATTTTTTTAGAAAGAAAAATAATATTTCAGAAAATTAAAAATCCTTTATGAAAATCCTTTCCTTAAGAAAAATCGTTTCATTCAGTACTGACACACGGCATGTAGTTATATCTAGAAACCGTCAAAAAGATCAAGTGCCTAGTTTTAGTAGTTTTTGAGAAGAGGTACATTGAATTTAACATTGTAAAGATTGATCGTTCCGTTTCCCTATAAAATTAAATCATTTGATAAGTAACCTTGCATGAAGTATTCTCAAGTTCTAAGATGGTTGACTAATGAGTAGTAACACCTTTTAACTTATATTAAGTATCCCGCAGCTGCGCGGTACTTTCCGGAAGCTGTTAATGAGAACACGTTCTCGTTCACTTGAACGTGAAGGGAACTAAACTTGATCAATTTCAATGCCTTCCTCTCACCGGGGGTGTTCGTCTGGTGATTGTTAATTGGCAACGTTACAGTCGAATGACACCTTTTAAGTGTCATTACTGAAGAACCTACCACTTTCAAAAGACGTCGTTATAACACAAATGTAGGCGAAACCTCCGCAGAAATTACTTCTGTGTGGGTGGTCGATTCTTGTCAATATCTACTACTCCACTTTGCTATTCCAGCATCTATTTACCAATCAGTGAACACTTCGAAATTACATCTTCCTTTAAAAGCTAAGCGGAATGAACATTAGGTCTACACTCAGTTATGCTCATTTATGACGGTGATAATACTTAAAATGCACATAACTTCCAGAGCAGCAGATATCGTGCTTATGAACTTGCCTTTCTCTTTACTTAACTGATTCTTGCTCAGAGAAACAATATTACCTATTATTTTCTTTCTGCTTTCTTCATATATATATATATGTTCCGTATATTATATAGCCTGTAGCCTATGGTTATAGCCTAAAAGATAGCACACGCGCGCGTTTGGACGTGTTTGACGAGGAAGAACTTATATTTGTCGATGTATTTCTCGGTGTCAATTTGTCATCAATATCTTAACCGAAAACATATTTAAATCACAATACACATTACAGGACTACATCCCTAAACGTTAAAATAATGATTCCTGCAATCTACCTTTAAATTGAGCCTTTAATTTTTATTAAATTTTACACATTAACTACATTATTAAGGTACCCAAGAGTTACTTTTAAAATAATTACCGATACCGGCTGCAGCAAAAAGGAGCAGAACATTCTAGGAGAAAGTCTTTAGTGGACCATACATAGGCCTACACATACCTTATATATACGTTCCTCGATATAGGCCTGTCTATAATATCCTACATTTGGCATGGCGCAAAAATATGTGTTTGTGAGGGGTGAGAACGACTAGGGGGGGGGGGAGAGAGAGAGAGAGAGAGTCTAGTTTTACTTTCTGTTTGCAATTATCACTGCAACAACAGACGAAAATAAAAGTATTGTCAATATTACTAATACAGTATAGCCTATATTAATCCAATTGGACGACTTAAGTCCTTGTATAATGTATAAGCTAGCTTTCATTATCACTTTCGTTACATTCGCCTTGTTCGAGTGAGTGTGTGAGCGAAGGTGGCCCTGTATTCGGGCTGATCACTCATCCGGGAGGTCCTCCATGTCCTTGTCTGGACAGAAAGTATGGATGTGATCTGTTAATAATCCTTCTCTCGACAGGTCACGGCCATGTAAGCACTGGGCGGCGTGGGCCACATAATTCCAATAACGGGAGAAGTAATACTGGGAGAAGGAAGAAGAAAGATTTTCATGATACTAAGGGTTCCAAATGATATGTAGCCTACATTAATGGTTTAGAATTAAGATTCAATTTGTTCGAATGGACGAATAAACGTTTCCTTATTTCTAACCTATTCCTAACACCACTCAGGCGGATTTTATTTCATACCACCGGATAAAATCTGAAAAAACACAACAGCATTTAGAAGAATTCTTACAAGAAACAAGAAGTTATTACTTATATTATTACTTTTATGAACAATGTAATGAATACCCCTATAATAAATTACTGCTACATGTCAGCGTATTTTTATGATACCAATAGTTTTACCTCATTTGATCGTTACGCCCGTGAACTAAACCTTTATGACTCCGTTGAAGTAAGCCTCTATTTCGTTTTTGTGAACTTCTACATAGTAAAAACTTTCAAAATCTTTAGCTGCACAGTAAGCTTTCACTTCGCATTAGGAAATATAGCCTAGAATGATGTTCGAAGAAAACAAATAGCCTATTAACTATGATAATACTTTCATTTAACTTAATTCAAGTTAAGGCCATGAAGTCTTTTCTTTCACTTCACAAACTAATAATAACCTACACTGAATGATAAAAAATAATAATTAAGTGATATAAGAAAACATTAAATGACACAAATACGCTAAATTACAACAAAAAATCCTTTAAATGATACCTACTAAAACACTGATATAATATCTTGTTAATAATTAACAACGAATCTCAAGTTATTGAAAACCCCACAGAAAGTATTGTGTACATATTATTACATAGACCTACTATTAGGTAACATATAAAAATAATTAACATCGAGCATGAACATAAACATAATTAACATCGAACATGAAAAAGTAGTATGTATATGGGCCATGAACTGTGCTTTAAAAGTTGCTAGCGTCCGGAAGTTCTCGATGTGAGATGGTAAAGAATTCCACATTCCTATGACTGAAGTAGTGAAGAATGTGAGTAAAGATGTGGAACTTACGATGCTTAGTTATTGTGAGAATATGATCGTGGCTAGAGCGAGGTTGATAGAATACGAAAGGTTCATTATAGGTAGTGAAAACAGGAAGTGTGACAATTTGGTAGTGGAGGCAGATAGAGTGCAGTTTTTTTCTGTCGTCCAACTGAAACCATGACAATGTCTCAAAAACTGGCGTAATATGATCTAATTTCCAAATAGGCCTACTATAAATGAAGCGAACGCAAGAATTATGATCACATTGGAGTCTCGCCCTAGTTTGGAGCTCAGGTGGCTAAACAACCCGGGAGTAAATATGCTACAAAATAAGAAAATAAAAACATATGCAATAGGAATACTGTACTCTAAGTAAGATGGGATTGGACAATAGGGTCTATAGTAAAAGTACATGTTTTAGAATTTATTGATTATAAATTTGCGATAGTTTCGAACCACTTTCCAGTGCCTATTAGTACACAGTAAGCAAATAGCAGAGCTTAGATTTGATTCATTTATATGAAAAAAAGACACACTGTTATTTTATAAGCCTAATCTATTTAAATGAAAGTATTGTAGGTGTGCTGTAACGAAGTACTATGAATATTTTCCTTGAATTTTCATGGGGCGTTGGCCAACCGGTCTCCTAGAAATGAGAAAATCCTATTAGTCGACAACGCAGGAGTTTTGACCTACTATGTAACATAAAATCGTACCTAAGTAACTTATACAGTAACTTAGGCTTCACAGAAATTGTAGAGCAGAAGACTGTGGCCACCTATCGCAGTTCCGATCTGACTTAAGCATTGTTTAACTACAATAGTTAGCTTTTACGTAACAATAATGTTGTATTTAGATAACTTGGGCCTAACTATATAGAGACACCATATAAACGCATGCTTTTATATTCCACATCTTATTAGATCATAGGTAAGACAATTACTTATAAAAAATTTTCCGAAAACTATTTTTTGCTAATTTAGACCATATGAGGGGTCTATTATCAAACCCGGCAATCTCCATTCTGAGAAATGATAGAGATGCTAACTTCTAATGAAAGTTTAATGCATTTCCTATTATATATCTAGTGAATATGTTGTAAATCTGAGTTCCTCTTTAATGTGGGAAGTGGGATTTACAACACATACACTAAATATGTAATAGGAAACGCATTAAACTTTCATTAGAAGTTAGCATTCCTATCTTTTTTCAGAATGGAGATCGCCGGGTTTGCTAATAGACTCCTCATATGTCACGCCCAACATCAAATATAGGGAAAATACATCTATTGCAGTTATTCCAAGAAAAGTGTAGGCTAGCCCTCTGCAGAAAAAAAGAATGTGGAAAACGAGACATTTTCACATCTGCAGTAAGTCTCATAATACCTATACAATACTGAAAAATCAGTTCTAGAGTGATAGGGAAAAAGCTAATAAGTCAGAAAACCAAATTTTCAAGAGAGGCATAAAACAATTTATTTCCACAACACTTTTACAATGTTTAGTTCAGCCCACCCAGATAATCTTACATACTTCTACCTGTACTATGTAAAAATATCTGGGTGGACTGAACTAAATATTGTAACAATGTTATGGAAATAAATTGTTTTTTCCCTCTTGAAACTTTGGTTTTCTGACTTATTCGCTTTTTTCCTATCACTCTAGAGTTGTAATAATACCTATTCAGTCATGAAGAATAACATCCACAGTGTTGTTTCCACTATTTCAGTTATGCCGTTTTCTAATGACCATATACCCGTAACCATTATACGTAATTAGACCTATTCTGCTATAACAAAGAAGTTTTGAAAGGAGAAAGGACATGGCAAACAATACGAATAAATAGTTGTATACGCTACTGGGAATTGCTGCAGGAGAAGAGTTGCTAAGTGCATTTACTTTGTTATCAAGTTATGTCTCCGTTCTGCTACGTTTACGATCCCCCATTCAGAACTGTCACGAAAGCCCACTGTATAATAGTGCTATTAATAGTTATGGAACTTCTCACACCTGTTCACTTTCTTGGTATTAATAGTATGTTAAGATCATTTTCGTGAAAGTCTGAAAATTCATTCCAAGAAACTAGAGCTTTTCTTCTTATTGTTTTCCCTCCGGATATAAAATATGGAATAAGCCACTACTCAAGTAGAGGTTATCTTTTGCGTCTCTTTCAAGGGCTTAAGAAATACGACTGCTGAATCCATAGGAATCTTCGACTTTGTTCTTCGAGAATAACAGGCAACCACCAGAAAAGTGTGTCAACAATGGAAAGAATAGTTAACCTTTAAGAAAAAAAAATGATAATGTTCACCGGCAATGAAATGAGCATTACATTTTTACTCGGGCTATAATTATGACAATTGTACATATTTAACCTTTTCACTGCTATTGACACACATAGGCCTAATGTGTCGCCGCAAAAATTGCATAAAGGCCGATTTATGAGCTTAATACATTCAATATATAATTATCTTAAAATATGAAGATATTTATCCACGTATTTTCATTTATGGAAACCAGCTTTTCACTAAAATTTTCTTAGTTGATGGCAAACTTATAATCCACTAGTGATTTCAGTTGAATGCATTGTATAAAGGCCGATTTATGAGCTTAATACATTCAATATAATAATTATCTTAAGATATGAAGATACTGTATTTATCCACGTATTGTCATTTATGGAAACCAGCTTTTCACTAAAATTTTCCTAGTTGATAGCAAACTTATAATCCACTAGTGATTTCAGTTGGTGAATGCTTATAGGGTAAAATATAAATTCAGTTTTGAAAGGGTTAATCAAGAATGAAGATCAATAATTGGAAAAAGCTGAATGATGAAAGTCGTATATACAGCATCAGGACATACGGTACCTATTCCAGGTCGTACTTAGACAAGAGCATCTGAAATAGAGTTTCATTGAACAGTACAGTACTTGGTCCATAAACCTGTATTTCCAATATGTCAGTGAGTAAAAGAAAAGGGCACTCCATATAGGGGAAACTCCGGTTCATCGCACTTCGTGTATCAATGTAGGATATTCTACCATCTTATGTAAAGACGTAAACTTGAATTCAACAGTTTTGCATGAAGAATTAATTACACACAAGCTAAGAATATCAAATAGCCTATCGCAATATAGTATTTAAAATTAGATATAATTAATTTGTTCTTCAAAAATTCTACTTTTTGAGGAACAGTGTCCACTATATTTGCAACAACTTTTCCCAATCTATTAACGTCCTGTTTTTGAATGGGTGTTTCTTTATGTCCGTTCTTTGAACCATTTTCAGATCTTTAACGAATTATCATTTTTCTTTCTTTAACAGTCATTAACCTATCAGTAATTAATAATTATTATATTTTCATTCCTTAATTTTGCATAATTAGGCTACACATTTTTTGCAATATAATTAAATGAACCGATTAATGCCATCTTTCTATGGGATCGATTGTACCACGTTCATATGGTGCTAAAAATGTATGTCTGGTGTGGTTATTCTCTAGGTCACACTGACAATCTGCAGACGATGAAAAGGATCCCTGTACGAGTAAGTTACACAAAATGGAGAACCGGTAAAGTGACAATGAATTTAAACGGAAGAAACCGAAGAAAACCTATTGGAAACATACAGACTTCTCGATTAACAAAATACTACTAAAGTACTACAGCATACCTTTATCTATATTTAGATGGTATGCCAGTGTTATTGATCTACATTAAAGATGTTGTTAGCTATGTAAAATATGAACTCGTTTCCTAACAAATAACATACCAAAATATAAGCCTGAATTATAGTAAAAATATTTCACGAGTGCGAAATTGAAGTTGAATTAATCTTTCTCATGAGAGAAGTACGTGATAGCTTAGCCTGAAGACAACTTCCACGGATTAACTCGAAGTGGCTTTGCGCAGTATTTAATTCAAAATGACATCACAACCAACTTCAGAATAAATTAAAAAGGAACTCTCTAGCCTTTATCTATTCATACTGGAAGGTGTAGATGCGGGGAACAGCCGACACGGGAGGTCATAGTACATATAATATATATGAGCGTAATCTTCTTACCACACATTGCCTGCAGTTGTCGTTGTGTTTTTGTGTGGGGTAGGTAGACTTCTTTGTACACGTCTGGATCTGTTTTCCAACCTATTGTCCTTTAAAATCCAGTGGTATAATATTCATGCTACTACAGAGGCAAAGGAAACGAACTTAAGAGCTTTGTGTGTGTATTTTCAACTCATTAAAATACTTCTCACGGCTTGTTGTAAAGCAGTCAATCTTGTTTGACAGTACAATCTGCACATTCTTGTAGACAATAAACATTTCTCGACAGGCACAAGACAGTCTTTCAAATTCACCACGCTGAGCCGTATCCTACGATTAATTTAGATTTAATTCCTTAATTCCTTATGCATGGAAATTTCTGCATTGTCGTTAATCGGATCGTACAGTAAGATGCGTGTTTTATAACCTTTCCTGCATTCTCCGTTTTTATAATTTCTGAGAAACATATCTAGTAACTTATTACAAATCACCTACTCATATCAGATAACGCATAAATAAATAGGTGCTTCAAAATAATAGCCTATACGGATTTCGCCGCAAATTTTAGAGTTCTTAAAATCACATATAGCAATCAAACTAGCTACTATATGGGCAAACAAACGTATAATAACTTCTGCTACAAACATACGAACTATTTACATTTCTATAGCAAATATAATTAAATCATAGAAACATACTTAAAACAAACAAAAAAACAAAAACAAAAAACAAAAAAACAAAAAACATAAACAAAAAAAAAAAACAAAAAAAAAAGTGCAGCCTTTACAAGACGCAGTATATTGGCCTATATATATATATATTGAAGAAATTTACATAAAAAATTACGAATTTGCAAGCCCTTCATAAACTCAGTTAGTGTGCAAAGATTAAATAAGTCATTAGAGCTTAAGTTATTATAGAAAATTTTGAAAAGTTAAAAAGGTTTCTGAACAAAAGTTTGACAACTTTGCGAGCCCTTCATAAACTCAGCTCGTGTGCAAAGATTAAAAAAGTCCTTGGAGCTTATTAGAGAAAATTCTGAAAAGCTAAAACGGTTTCTAAAAGAAGTTCGACGTATCCCTAAGTGATGCATAATTGATATACATTGATATTATGTTTTGAGTGAAATAAAATCACTTTTGCATGTGGAATAAAATTGCAAAACCTTGTATTGGCCAATTTCTCCATTTAAAAGCAAAGTGACATTTTTGACAGGTTTTCTTTCATTTCTGTACTTTTATTTTATAAATTCTTACAGTTCACATGAATCGGCTATAAGATAAATGGGACAGATGAAACTTGCTACTTATAAGTTATATTAATGAAGATGCACGTTTAAATTTAGCGGATGTTTCATTGCATAAGATGTATGCTACGACTGCAAAATACATCATGCTTTTCAACGAAAAAGTAATTGGCTATTAATATTTTTTTAAGTAGGCTATGTTTCCTTATCTTTCTTGTTTTCTTAAATGTACATAGAAGATTCATCGAATCAGTTACGAAATGGAAATAAGCTAGAAGTGAACAAGGCACAAGTTCAGTAACATTCATTAGGAGAAAAAATCCTCTATTAGCCTACATAAAAGCATGATTCCTTTCACGATACAAATTCCGGTATTTTTGACAGGTGTTATGAATCACATATGTTAACAAGGTGAAAACAAAAGTTTGAAAAGAAATATTTCTTTAAAGGAGAGCATATGGGATGCGATGAAAAAATAAATGCCTGTTTGAAAACATGTTTTACATAAATGTTTTGAAGTAATTTCCAAAGCGTTTTATGCAGAACTAGAAGAAACCCACGTATGGACTGAAGCTCTTGGCCATTTTTAAGACTCGCCTATTAAGCCAAAATTCATTTATTGTAACATGCATATCCTTTGTTAACACATGGAACAATTTTAACAATTGTCTTTTTTCTTCTACTGTGTTGAAAGCACAACATTGCAATTGCTAACGACATGTGTTGTCTGTTTCCATTCAGAGAAGAGGATATCGTTAATACTCCTACTCCATCTTTAAAGGAAAATAAGTTTGTTTTCAAAATAACACATCTAAGCTTATTCATTTAAGATATTTATGGCTTCGCAAACACGCAATTGTGACGAACCATGAAATGGCGGTGTGAGAATAAGAGAATGAGTTTTACGGATGAAATACGATGTTCTGAAATGAAATTACACGATACGACTCCTAAAGTAAGGACTGTGAGATATGCATGAAATTTGCACTTATATATCGACAAATAGCCTACTGTTTTCGTATTATACTACTTCTCAGATTCATTAGTGCAACTTCAATCTGCTAATTTAGTAATGGAAAAATTATGACTTTTTTAATATCTGTGAAACTAAGTTTAAATGACCTAATTTGACTATCTACGCATTAATATATCAGAATGAAAACAATTTTTCATAGCTATTAGACCTACATAACCCTTACAAAGGAGGCACCATGGGCCTTGGAAATATAAAAGATATTAGATTTCCATTAGATTAGACTGCCAATCCGAGGCAATCAATATAATATATATCAATATATATTGTTTGTTAGAAAATCAGTTCCGTAAACTTGACTGGAACATAACCGTTACAGAATAAACTTAAATGGTAGGAAACTAAAAAATTCCCAGACGACATATTAGGCCTACTGTTCAAATTCAGATGAAAACTTAAAAGAAAAAAATAAACAAAACACGATAATAAACACCAAAGAGGCAGCAAAGAGGCAGGCCTCGATCTGAAATCCAGAAAAACTAAACTGATGACCAACAGAACAGAAATACGAATAAATGTTGACAGGGAACCACTAGAATAATGTTAAAACTACATAACCTATACCTCGGGAAAAAATCTCTTTTGTCAGAACACCAGGGACGGAATAGGGACGGCTTCAACCAAATTATGGAGTCTAAGATTCATCCTACTGGACAAACTGCCAACGAAAAGTAAAGTTTTTGAAAGTTGTGTGCTTCCTACACTAACTTACGGCTGTCAAACATGGTCCTTAACTGCTAAGAGTCATAAACATGCGGCAAGTCAGCCAGGGGAAGATGGAGAGGAGAATTTTGGGGATTTTTAAAGATCGAGTCCGGAACGTTGATGCCGGAAAGATGATAGGCATAAGTAGGCTTGCCAGACATCCCGGTTTGACCGGGACAGTCCCGGTTTTCAGACAAAATCCCGGTGTCCCGGCCGGTTTACTTCACGTCCCGGTAAAAATTAAATTTTATTTTCTAGATGACCAAAAAAGTCTAAAAATAATTAACTGTGAAGGATTATTTAGAATAATTACTTTGTCATTTATTGGGAACAGTGGAAGCAAGAAGAGACTACCAGAGATGTTACTATTTCAAGTGAAGAAAAATAGCTCAGGCTGTTTGGTCACTTCAAGGAGAATCACATAGCAGCCCCCCAATCTGATCAAGATTGTTGAGTATGCCTTCTGCTTACCTGGGGCATCAACACCAGTTGAGAGAATATTTTCTTTCATGAACAACGCATGGACTGATGATAGGGGTTTGATAAAGGAATCTACGGTTAAAGGCTTGATGACATGTAAAATTAATATCGGATTAGCTTGTGAAGATTTTTACAACAAGATTAAAAACAAAAAAGACTTTCTAAAAAATGTCCTAGCGAATGAAAAGTACATGTAAATATTGTTCAAATTTTTATTCCTCATTCAAGTGTTTTTACTTCCTCTGCCCGTACCATAGGTACTATAGGTAGAGGAAGTATTGTTTTCGACCCTAAAATTCGAAGTTGAGTTTTTAGCATATATACACGTTTAAAGGCCCCTTGAATCCAAAAATACTATTTTTGGAAACATGTCTATGTGTCCGTGTGTGTGTGTGTGTGTGTCTGTCTGTCTGTGTGGAAGTTTGTGAACAGGCTAGCTCCGAAACGGAGAATCGTATGAAAACAAAATTTCATATTTGGGTGAGGTACCTTCTGAAGATGTGATTCGAAAATTGACGACAAATTTCCCTTATTTTAAAGGGGACTTTACATGAAGAAATTTTCGTTTTTGGCGATTTTCTCGAAAACGGCTCTAACGATTTTCTTTAAATTTTGCGCATGGATTGCTTGTACCAAGAGCTAAAACTTTTATTTGAAACATTTTTTCGAACAAATTCTCTGAAGGGTAGTTATAAGCAACTCACTGTGAATACGTGCTTTTTGCAATACGGCTTCTTGTAAATCGTACGAAAACAAAATTTTGTATTTGGATTAGGTACCTTCTGAGGCAGTGAAGATTGGCGACAACCTTCTCTTATATTTGAGGGGACTTTACATGAAGAATATTTTGTTTTTTGCTATTTTCTCATAAACAGCTCTAACAATTTCCTTTAAATTTTGTACATGGATTGCTTATACCATTTCAAAAACATTCTCTGAAGGATGGTTGTAATCTACCAACTTGCCTGGTGAACAACTCAATACGCGGACATTTAAGGCATTTTATTCTATATAAGTACGTGAAGTGAGAAAAATGTACTGTTGGCCCTGCTTACAGTAAAGAAATATCTGAGGGGAATATTTGATAAATTTAGGAAATTATTCTTAACAGCTGAAAGTTCAATAAACGTTTGCAGTCACTTGTTTTTTCCCCCATAGCCTGAGTTTTTAGTCGCAACATTCAAAGAAGGGGCTATAAGGTATTTACAGCATAATTAGCGTAAATGCTGCAACCTTTTATTTGGGCAGAGGAAGTTATGTGACTTTCACATCAGATTTTTTTCTTACCTAAGTAACTTTTAAATATTAACATGTCAGAAATAAAATGTTAAAATTTATATGCTTATGTCATTTATTATTACTCCTGGTTTAGGTTCCTAATCAATAACCATTTATTCATAGCATTAAGAATAAACTACCCTCTAAAACACTCTAAAAAACCGCCAAGGGTATGTACCCTTGAATACCCGCGACGCTGGGGGGCCTTACGATGACCCGGTTGAACATTTCAGAAATCTGGCAAGCCTAGGCATAAGAGACTGTCATCCAAACTGAAATGGAAGTACGGAAGCCATGTAGCACGAATGAATACTGAAAGATGGGCCTACTCAGCAGCAGTATGGGATCCCAGGATAGGCAGGAGTGTGGGTCAACTTTAATGGTGAAAACAGCGGGAAATCAGTGGACAAGAGTAACCAGAGATAAGAGAAGATGGAACAGGAAAGACAATAACAAATCCAAAAATGTTTAGTATATAGTGTTGTTCAAAATGGTGTATTATAGTACTTTCCATAGTATTAGTTTATATTTACTATCTACCCTTCATGTAATTTTTTTACATTATTCTGTAATATTGTATGGTGATAAATTAGTAGGAAAACACTAACTCATTAGGACTAGGTCACCTATGAAGTAACCCTCCAAACTCATCCTGCTATCGGCGGGAGGCCTTTGCCCTTATGGGACTAAGCAGGCTTATTTATTTATTTAAGACTTGAGGCCTTCTCGGCGTTGATTACTAATGATGGATTCACGGGCTATAAGCCGAGAAAAAGGATATTATATTGCATCCAAGCTTTCGGTCGCTGACATCTCTGCGGCCTTCCTCAGGGCCTTTGCCTTTCCCTGAGGAAGGCCGCAGCGACCGAAAGCTTGGATGCATTATATCCTTTTACTCGGCTTCTAGCCCGTGAAACCATAATTAGTTATTTATTTATTATTCTAACAATAATTTATAATGAGATAAACAATGCATAACAATGTAAATCGGTTCAGCGCTCGTTTTTGTCGATGCTGCTACAGCGTGCTTTGAATGTAAAGGCACAAGAGGAATATCAAGTGCAGATGTCGTCGGGATAGCTCACACGTGAGAGATGAGTTTACACTGGCAGGATTGATATCACTCACACAAAAGGTCACCTTCATGACATATAATTCATACCAGAGTTGCTCCATTTGTCTCTGAGGGAAGAGACATCTTGCTGACTTTTTGTTACGGTTATATTGTTTTACCGGAGTTTCTCTGTTATTGTTTTCTTTCTCTCAACAGAAAGAGCACAAAGGGCGAAAAGCTGTTTTTAGTTCTGTGTGCAATGTATGGCGATATTGTTGACAGTGACTAATGTCAACAGGAGTCTCACAATAATGTCGGTACGACGTAATCAAACATAAAGTTTTGCAGCTCTTGGATACTCATCACTAGGGCATGGATTCTTACGTTTTAAACTACTGTATTTTATTCCTTGCTAGCTACCCGTGATATTTTAACATAATTATCCGTTTCATTGTCATAGCAGTTATATTATAGTCCAAACTTGAAACACATAAAAATGGCTAAATAAAAAGTTGAAAACTGAAAATGGCTAAAACTGCTTTTCAGGTAAAATACGATAAAATAGCCGGTAAACGCTTTGCGTCAGATGCAGATATCTACACTCCAACCGAACGGATTTCTATGAACAAGGTATTTTGAAACTGGTATCACGATGGAAGAAATATGTTGAGAAATTTGGCGACTATATAGAAAAACAGACAAAGGATGTCCCTTCATGTGTGCATTTGTAATTGTACCTATTAAACATTTTGCATAAAAAATATCTTTCACTTTTCGATCCACCCTCGTACTAACGAGAAGAATTTTATCTAGTTCAGCTTATTCTATTAAATGGACACATGTTATTTATAATAAAACACTAGATTTAATTTCAGTAGGCCTATGTGATAACAGAATATCCAACATGGAAGGTATCTTTTTATAATTATTGTTCCCAGATTTCCATCTGGAAATGTTAATATTTGCGTGCATTTTATCTTTGCATCTTGTTTGTAAATGCAATAGAACAAAAGCAATCGGTTTTGTCAGAAGAATGGGTGTTAGTTACATAGAACGATCAGCAAGTTAAAAGGTGCTACTTTGTTACGAGTTATGTGAGGGAATATTGTTTAAAATGTCCCTTTGGAAGTGGTTGGCAACGCCCACGATTGCATGTGAAATGTGCCTTATCGTGCGGCATGCACATGTTCTTGTTAGGCGTTTTCTTCCAGGTGCTGCTGGCCTCCACCAAGGTTTCCATAGATTTAGTTTTATCATCTAGAAGTTCAGTAGAAGATGTAACAGTTCTTTAAAGAGAAAATACTATTCAGTATAACGATATTTGTGGGACGAAATAGACTTTATTATTATATAAGAGTTATTGTTATATCGAGGGGCTACGGTATACGATTAAGTTATAGGCCCATTAGGAAGATTGCACTCAGAATACTATGTGTTCTACAGGATAATTAAGGAGAAGATATAGGCCTACAAAGAATAATAATTCATAATAAGAAGAAAAATAATTCATCATAAATTCAAATAATTAAAATACCTCTAATTTTGATTCTGAACATTCCTACTTCTGCTGAACGGTGACCTAAGCTAATTTACACCAACAATCTAAAAGAACACACTAAGACTGGTTTAACAATGCGGATCACTCGAAGCTTTGAGCCTAGGCTTATGCCAAAAAATTCAAACATGTAGAGGGTGGAAAGAAGGGAAAGACAGTAAGTTCGCCATATAGCCTAGATTAGCGTTTAACAACCTATGGTCCGCGGACCACTGGTGGTCCGCGAAGATGGTGCAGATGGTCCTCAGACAATTTAAAAATATCATTAAGCAAGTGGAAAGTAAAGAAGTAAAATTTGTTCACTTATTTCGTTATAATGACGTTTAATTAATACCCAAATATTAAGAATATAGGCCATCTTTTAAAAATGGGGTGTAAAATTAGGGGTCCGTAAATTTTTTTAGATATTTTAGAGGTCCTCGGGTTCAAAAAGGTTGAGAAACGCTGGCCTAGATGATACAAAACTAAAATAAATTGGATATAATTCAATGCAGAGACAATAATCTAATATTCATGAATGCATATAACCATCTTGAATGTTACTGTACAATGAAAGTGAAAGCCTAGTCACAAAAATCACTAACTAGTGTGCCTCACATACTGTATATGACAAATTTGTCTGTCAGTGAGGTAGACCAATAAGGAAAATTACCCATAAGGAGAGAGGTTCCACCTGGCGCTGTGAATTGAACTCAAGGTAGCTCAGTTGGTAGAGTGCGGGCACGGATAGCCGAAGGTGCTCCGTTGGAGTCCTAGTATCGGAGGAATTTTTTTTCCCTATAATATTCTCAAAAAATAAATTGCTTGCTATCGAGTTTTAACTCATTGTAAGTTATTTTCTTTTGCACAAGCAGTAAAGGATGTTCCGCCCTCATTTGCCCTATTCTCAACTCCTACTGCCTCTGTATGCATGCTGTATGCTTGCATTTTCTTATGTTATTGTACAGTGAGTCCCACGCAAGAGTTGGCCAATGACGCTGGTTTCTGCGTCGCGGTGGGCACAGCTCCAACTCCCGAGCGATCGGGTGAAATATCTACGCAAATAAAGCCGCGATCGGTGTAATGATTCAGGTTCTCTTTTTTACAGTTAAAATTACAATGAAAATAACCACGTACCTCACCACAAGAGAAATGTTCTCCTCTTGCATGCACACTATACTGGCATCTTTTTAGGAAATTTTCTTTCACGCGCATAAGTTCAGCTTCCGAGATAGAGTTCATTTCTCTTGTGATACTGTCTTTAAGTTCTCCTAATGCAAGGGAAATTGACCTATACACTTTATTTTTAAAGTTTCCCCATAAATAACAGTGATATACTGTTAGAAGAACTTAAAGACAATATCACAAGAGAAATTAACTCTGTCTCGGAAGCTGAACTTATGCGCGTGAAAGAAAATTTCCTAAAAAGATTCTAGTATTGTGTGGATGCAAGAGGAGAACATTTCCAACATCTCTCGTGATGAAGTACGTGGTTATTTTCATTGTAATTCCAACAGTATATGTGAGAACCTGAATCATTACACCGATCGCGGCTTCATTTGCTTAGATGTTTCACCCGATCGCTCGGGAGTTGGAGCTGTGCTCGCCGCGACGCAGAAACCCGCGTCATTGGCCAACTTTTGCGTGGGACTCACTGTACATGGGAAAAGCTATTCATAATAGATTAAGTATTGGCGTGTATATATAATTTATGTGATACAGGCTACCCATTTTTGGAATCGATCAACCTACCGTGTTTTTCTCAAGCTACAGAAGTACAGACTGAAGTCATCCATAACTGTGCATTCACATAAATCATGGTTAATATTTATGATTAATGACTGCACTTGTACAAGGTGTAACGAATGCAAGGGCAGTAAAAGTCAACAAAGATCATTATGCAACAGGACGTACGTGTTTCTTGTCAATGTTTCCAATCATTATAAATATCTTTGTAATATTGTCTAGCTTTGGTTTGTTTTATTTTTATCGAATTTTCAGTTAAGAGCATTTGAAAATTAGTGGCTTCCCATCATAAAACAAAAAGCACTTTTAAAATGTGGTTGTAAGACATGTTTTATGACTTCTAATATATCTGAATATGAAACGAATGAACTTCGTTTAACTAATGTGTGACTTGAGGCTTTACCGGTGTTGATAATATATTTTTGTTTAACTAATTTGTGCTCTGTAAATATTCAATTATTTTTGTTAATTTTTTTACTCGAATATTTTTATTATTATTTCAAACTCAATTATTAAACTAAGCTGTTTGTTTTAGATCCTGCTAACATAATCCAGCAGTTTATTAGGCCTATTATTACCATTCATTATTATCAATTATGATCATTGTTATATATATTATATATATATAAGAAGAATAAAAATACTACCAATATAATATTAATAAGATCTTAAACACAAACAATAGGCTACATTAAACTGAGCAAATGTGAACTGCGACACTAAATAATAACACAGAGGGGGAAAAGTAGACAAAATAAAAAAAATTGAAGTGATTTTTTGTTTTATTACAGGTAATTTACATATATTTTGTATCTTTTAGTAGAAAATTACTAATTTTTATAATATAAGGCTTAGGCTTTTATTAAACTACTGTAGGCCTATCTACAAACTAACTGGAAGAAAGCAATATGCTATTAAAAAAACTACCAATATTTTATTTGTAATTATTGTGTTCTGGCAATGGAAAGGCTGAATTTACCAATACACTGAAGCAACTGTAATTTCCCATCTCGCTCGCAAGAAAAGAAACTGTGGCATCACTGCGTAACATATGAACAACACGTAGCCAGCTGCAGAAAGCCAGGTCTCCTTTCCTCCTGAAATGTTATTGTGCTTTTCAAGTAATAAGATTTATTTAGAGGTTTGTACGTTCAAACCAATAATGGCCCCCTAACCCAGTTCCTATCCAACTCAATTATTATTATATCGGCCGAAAGAAAGCCATTCTTGTTGGTTGAACACTTTTGTATATTGGAAGTCTTCGTGACGCCCTTCACGCCTTACGATTCTGAAAGCATATATTTACACACAAGTGCTTTTATTATATCTTTATCTGCACATCATTGAATTGTATTGGTAATAATAGAGTGGTTCTTCCATTCACAGTAACACACCGCCTGGTAAGAGTTATGATAATGATTGGGGAATTTAAAGCAATCGTGAGGCATGTTCCGTAGACCACACAGTAATATACGCTGGGTTTTTTTTTTTAAATCTAATACGAATTTATATCCATATCAAGGTTATTCTATGTAACGATCTAGACGAGCTCTTCAAGCCTTATTAATAAGATAGAACAGCGTGCTGTAGGGAAATAGCTCTGATGCTATTTTAAACATTGGCCTATCGAGTATATGATGCCATAATGCGGCGTGTAATTAAATAATGCTATACGTATATTTAATTAAGTTCTGTAATTAAAAAGTAGGAATAAATTCTAAATGAAGGTGTGAAATGTAGATCAATAGGTGGATCCTTAATTATAACTAACTAATAACCCTGAGACTTCAGGTGAGAGAATTCAGTTGGAGTGTTTTAAGATATTATGTTTAACTATTAATTTTTGTTAAATTTTGTAAAATACTACAATAATTCAAATATGGGCCAGGCCACTGCGTGTGAACTCTCATAGCAACGGATCCGAGTGAGGTTTTCAAAGGGTTTCCCTCATTCCATAAGGTGAATACCGGACCAGAGACATGACCCCAGCGAGACGGTTGTGGAACATAGCGAAAATACAATTTATTAGTGCTGAAGTAAATAGCCAGCTCAACACATATTTACCCATTGATTTAGGACATACAAAAACGAAAAAAGGAGCAATAGAACAAATGAGCCGGGACCGGAGTAGGCTATAGCTTATGTTATGATCGAGGGCCGGGGATGGTGGAGGACTAAAAATCATACCATATAGCCTAACAAAAGACCGTATTTAATAAATGTCAACAAGTAACTAGGCCTATATGATTTACATAAAACTTCACTTAATTAAAAAAGTTATATTTTAAAAAATCTATAGGGTAGTCACCGTTTGAATACTCAGGCGAACAATCCACCTTTCGTACATGGTAAGCATATGTTTGTAAACTTCCGCGATCTCCCTACCTGATCCTTTATATGAATAGGCATGAATTATTAATGCGATATATTAAGTAAAGTTTAAAACACTAAAACAATACTGCAAATACAAAACTGGCAGGAAATCGGAATAGGTCACAAACGCTGTAATCACGTGGTCAAGACTAAGAACAATGTGAAGTTTGCTATCCACCCCAAGAGTGGTATGAATTTCTTGGAGAAAGAGCCAGAGGGTATGAAAAGATTATTGGCTTCTAACAGGTTCAAACACCGTTGCTATGTCAACGCTTTCCTAAAACTATCTGTCAAGAAACAAAGTTATATTAATTCCAGTATAGGATAGAGAAAGTTATGTGGGTGTAAAACATATTTTTCATAGAGAAATCTAGCAGGCCAGACTAAAAGAAAGGAAGTAAGAAAATGGCTTATTATTTTGAAATTGGGGCGTATGACAAAGCTCTCCAGGAACGCGGTTCAATATTACGAAAACATACATTGTACGAAATTCGTGTGACTGATAAAAAGCAATACAGCAGTCGTGATTCACGCGCCGTTTAGAGAGTTTCGTGACTATTTGGATGAGACAGTTACAGCGGTTCGGTGGATAGATGGTTGCCTGGGCGCCACAGTATAATGCATATACTGAATATTTCTGATTTGTTGAACCCGCCTCCGGTCTGCCAGTCGATCGTTGAGCACTTCCCTCTAGCTTCAGGGTAGGAAGCGAAGAACACCTTAATATTATTGCTTGAATAATAATGCAGTTTCTTTGAACACTGAAGGAATATTCTGTTTATTCAAAACGTTGGAAATACAAGTCCAGTCATTGACAATAGTTACAAAATTTGTTTGTGAATAATTAATATTGTTACAAGTTCTCGGTAGATCGTTACTAGTGATACAATTGCTGCCGTATATGATTTTGACTTATCGCGATTGAAAGTAAGAATCCTTCTAAGTCGATTAATTCCACAGCGAAAATTTTATAAGTCCAATTAATTCTGTGGGCACGAAGCCACAAAGATAAGTAGAGTGATTGATGTAGGCACGCGGCCTCGACGTAGAGTGATTTTGACTGTTCTAGGCACGGGGCCTTGAAGTAGAGTTGAATATGACTGTTATAGGCGCGGGGCCTTGAAGTAGAGTGATTTTACAGTGCCACGTTAGGCCTAAAGAAAACTTTCTTGGACCAACATTTATCCCTACTCTTCTTAATTATTATTCGTGAATCCCGGCACGTGGTACTATAGACCAGTTCTTATTGGCAAATCTCCCGACCAATAATAATATGTTAGTTTCCCACGGAAATCAATTGGATTTTCCCTTATTCTCAAAACCCACAACTTAGCGTCTCGGATTTCTAAGAAGGTTCGGACAGCGTGTTGTATCAGTAGCAACATCAGAAGCTAGGCTTAAACACAATAGCCGATTTCTTAGAATTACTTAAGTGGATCAGTACCCTTTGATAAGATCTCGGGAGATTCCCGATACATTGTACCTGAGTACTGCATTGCCTTATCTCGCACCCGCTAGTTCTGCTAGGGAAATTCCCAGCTTCTCTGTCTATGCACTGCAATCTCATTTTAATAGTTATTTAAAATGATGTTGTTAAACTTTTTACCTTTGCCTTCTTTCTAGTTAATAATATTTATAATGAATGTTCCGTCTTTTCACGGTCATTTTAAGACCAAACACGGGCTATGAGATTTTATGATTTTAGTTTGAATAAATTTGGGCAATTAATCTGTCATTTATTATACTTAATTTGGTTATCTTGTTTATTTCTTTTTACCGAAGTATCTGAACTGCAATATATGCCCCAGTCTATTAAGACAGGAATCATCATAGCCTATGATTGACTTACTGGCTGAATATACTGCATCTCTCCACAAAATATTATACCTTATTTTCCTCCAGTGTTGCAACCATCTTAAACAAATACATAACTAATTTAATTCCTATCTTGACACGAGACTTCACCTTAAATCCTGTCCCACATGTACAAGTTTTCTGAACCTATCACATTCATGCATTCATACATCTTGCGGTTTCCTGTAGTGTTACGTTGCTTGTACTTATTACTTGGTTTATTGCACGACCAAGACATTACAACAAAATTTTACGTAAACACCATAAATTTACCGATATACCCTCGTGAGACCATGAAAATTAAGCTCAAGCAGTTCTCACTGAAATTTTATAAAATATATTGAATGCATAAAGAAAAACAAAAACACTTTTTTTATATTGAGACTTTGACAAGGTCGATCAAGCAGTTCTCACTACACCTACACTATATTATCAAGAATGCAAAGAAACACTCTTTTACCATGAGACTTTGACAAGGTCGATCAAGCAGTTCTCACTACACCTACACTATATTATAAAGAATGCAACGAAACACTCTTTTACCATGAGACTTTGACAAGGTCGATCAAGCAGTTCTCACTACACTTGCACTATATTATAAAGAATGCAATACACACACGTATATTTTACTCTCATTTATACACATTCCTCTAATCCTAAACCTATGTGGAACTGATAACCTATCATGCCAGTAGCTATTTTACCGCGTAAAATATACATTGCAGGTTATAGGCCTACATTATTCCATCTCAGTACAATGCATTTCGATTATTCTGCCCTTATGTATGGTTTAATGAAGGACAGGTTGTATCTTCCTACAATTCTGTCTTTTTCCGGGTCGTATGCCTCTACTGTAATTCCGTTAAAAACTTGGGTGACTTGGTACGGTCCGTCGTACAATAAATTCATCTTTGCATACTCCTTTCTTAGTGCGCTGGATAAGTTCTTCCTTTTTACCATTATTTCTTCCCCTATCTGAGGTAGCCACACAGTTTTGTGTCTCTTTGCTTTGCTTCTCCTCTTCTCGTTCTTCTTGCGGATTCTCTCTACGACCCGCTTACAAATTTCCTCCATAGTCTCGCCATTTTGGTCGTAATCCAGCGCCTCAGGCATCCCTTTTACCAGTTCTTTAGGCTCACCCCCAGTCATCAATCGAAATGGCTCTATCCCTGTTATTGGGTTGACTGTGTGGTTCAGAATATCTTCGATTTTCTGGCAATATGGTACCCAGGCTGAATGCTTCCTGTGACACAGCGCCCTAAGATACAGTGACACATTTCTGAGTTCCCGCTCACTCCGGTTCCCCTCGGGATGATATTTTGATACCTTATATACCTTCACTCCATGTTTATTTAACACGTTCTTAAACCTCTCACCTGTGAAAGGCGCTCCGTTGTCCGAAATTAGATTTTGGATGGGGCCATAGGTCGGAATAAAATCCCCTGTAAGTTTCCTGAGGCATTGGATACGGTCTGCTCTTGTCACTGGGTAGAGTTTTACGAAATGAGTAAAAATGTCTACCACTATAAAGATATACTTCATCCCGAATCTCCCAGTGGGAATCGGTCCATGGTAGTCTATAGCTATTAAGCTCCCTTTTTCTTCCCTTGTGATCGTCAAAGGAGGCCGATCAAACTTCTTATTTAGCGGTTTTACCCTCTGGCATAGATCACAGCTGCTTATGAATTTTCTTACTTTCCGTCCCAAGTTCTTAATGTACACCCTCGCAGATATATAAAGCATCACCCTCTCCGTTCCACTGTGGCCTAAAACTGTATGGACTGTACTGATGATGTTTGTTTCTATTTCTCGGGGCACATAAATTAGCCATTTCTTGACGTCCTGCCCACATAATTTATATATTACATCATCGATGCACCTGTATTTTAGCTTTGTCTTATTTGCGTCATCTTCAATAGGCCTACTCAGTTCATTAATTACTCGTGCTATTTCTGTGTCTTGTCTCTGTAACTCTACAATATTCGCAAAGTTCGCTTTTAAGGATGGTTCCCTTATTAGGCGTACCGGCATCACTTCGATAGGCCTATTTGACGATTGCTGGTTCTCCGGTATTTCCTCCTTCATTCTAGAGAGATAGTCACACAGAATATTTTCCTTCCCAGGCACGTGCCTTATCTCAATGTCATATTGGCTAATTTCGTGAATGATTCTGCTTATTTTACTATTACTCAATCTGCATTTATTTATGAAAGTGAGGCTAACGTGGTCTGTGTACACGATAACATGCCTGTTGAAGATGTACCTATTGAATCTTGTGAGCCCAAAGTACACCCCTAAAATCTCTAATAGAGTAACTGATCCATGTGATTCCAACTCGCTAAGGGCCCTGGAGGCCACAGCTATAATATGCTTAGTTCCATCGTTATGCTCCTGCATAAGCGCACAGCCAATTGCATTACTCGAAGAGTCCGTGTATAGAATGTATTGTAGGTCCTGTTTAGGCCGTTCTAATAGGATAGATTCCTGGAAAGCCCTTTTTATACTTATAAAAGCTCTGTCTTCCACATCTCCCCATTTGAACCTTTTAGATTTGCTACTCAAGAGCTTTCTGATGGGTGTAATAAGCTCCGCATAACCAGGAATAAAGCGTGATTGGTAGTTGAAAATGCCTAATAGCTTTCTAACTTGCTTTACGCTAGTAGGCCTAGGAATGTTCCTTATTGCTTCAATCCTCTCCGGATCAGCCCTTACGCCATTCTCCGATATAATGTACCCGAGAAACTTAACCTCTTTTCTCATGAGAAAGACTTTCTTCGGGTTTACAGACATTCCGAACCTCAGAAATGTTCCTAATACATTATCCAGTTGTCTCACGTGTTCTTCAAAGTCTATTGTATGAATCAGGTAGTCGTCAACAAATGACGTCACACAGGAGCCTTGCCCATCCGGAAACATTATTTTCAACGCTCTCAGTAGCGCACTGCCCGAGGTTTTGACTCCAAACGCGCAGCGGCAATATTCGTACGTAACACCACAATGGTTGAATGCGCAATATTGTCTGTCTTCTTCTCTTAACTCTATCTGCCAAAAACTTGACGTCAAATCAATACTGCTAAAAAATTTTGAGTCTCCCATTTTGGCAAGTAAATCTTCTACTGGCTCCGCCCGGAATTGATCTGGTTCTATATATAGGTTAGTATGCCTAGAGTCCAGGGTTAAACGTAGCTTTCCATTCGCTTTCACGACCCAACAAATCGGATTCAAATACTTTGAGTCCGATACTCTAATAATATTTGCATCTAGCATGGATTTTATTAGCTTATCGGCTTCATCCCTCATTGAAATTGGTACAGGCCTACTCTTATAGCGACGCTCAGGAATTTCTTGTTTTAATTTAAATTTGTGTTGGTAACCCCGAAATAGGCCTGGAGTTGAACTGAACACTGATTTGTTCTTATATAGCATGTTATATAAAGTCGACTTTTGACCATCTGACAGCACATCAATTTCTTCTACTTTCTCCCTGAGAATTAATTCGATATCAACATTTTCCTCTTCATTTCTTCCATTCTGACTAATGTTAGTAAAATTCGCGTGTACCGTTTCACATTCATTTTCATCTACATAATTATTAGAACCCTTAATGCACAAATGATCATATTCTTCGTCCTCCCAAACAATATCAGATTCCATTCCCTGTAACTCTGCGACACTTTCGTCACAATCAGCCTCATTATCACCTTCATATATAAATACGGCCGGTTTAATTCCCATAGGCCTATATTCGTCGATACTATTTCCCTCTTGTACTACAACTGATTCCACCACGAAAGGCTCGCGTAATAATACATCTTCATTTTGGCACTCCAACTCCTTAGTAATTATATTCTCATTAGATAAAAACGGTACACGTAACTTTTCTTTCTCATCTAATTCCATTTCTACCCAATTTTCTTCAAAATTTATTCTCATTAGTTGATCTGTCATAGAATCACAACCCAGAATTAATTTATGTGCTAAATGTTTTATTGTCAAAAAGTAGACTTCTAACTTCTTTCCCTCAATTTCCAACGGCAACATACACTGATGCTCAATTTTATGGGATTTGGCACCAATTGCAGTTTGTGCGTATAGGCCATGTACTTTCAATTCCTGAACGCGCACTCTTGCTGCTTTCAGCGTTTCATAGAATTTTTCGTTTATTAGAGAAAAAGTACAGCCAGTGTCCACCAACATATCGACTTCAAATTGGTCTATTTTTACCCTTATTAATGGCGGATATGTGGGTGTTATACCCTCTCTATTTGCACATCCTACTACGCACCCCTTCTCTCGTGTTTTATTTTCATTATCAGGTCTTTTTAATCCTTTTAATCCCTCGGTCTGTGTGACGTCATTTCGACCTCCAAATGCGTCTCCTAGTAGTTTAAAGGCCTGTCTTGCGCTACATGCCTTTCGTCATTTCTGTGACGAATGTCTCCCTGAATATCATTGTGGTTTCCCGTGCTATGCGCCTGATTCCTTTCACCTTCTATGTTAATGTCCCCCTGGTTTTCTGGAATTCGTTCTCCTACTTCGTTCTGCATCCTGCCATGAAATCGAACATTATTTACTTGTCTGTCTTGAGGCCTATTCTCTTGATTATTTCCCCTCCAGTTTTGGTTCCCATTATTTCTATATGAGTTATTATTAGGGGGTCCTCTGTTCGATTCCGCATTTCTGTTGGCATGTCCTTGGTTCCATCTACCTCTGTCATTATTTGGACCTCCTCTCGTATCTTGATTCATTTGCATATTATCCGGTCCATTTTGTCTCCTATTATCGCTACGCTCTTCTCTGTTAGTTCCTACTTCGAAACTAGATAATAACTCCAAAGCCTTGCTATAAGTTTGGGGACATGATACTATAAGCAGGTTACATATTTCCGGCTGAAAATGTCTCGTCACAAGCTGAATGGCCTCGCGTTCTGGCATTCCGGGGTCTAGTAACTTGATTAGGCCTATAACTCTTAGGAAATGGTCCGATAGAGAGACGTTGCCCCTAGGAGAATATCTCCCATTATAGACCTCATTTCTAGCTAAAGCTCTCTTCGCCTCACCCCAATATCTTGCTAAGAATAACTGCTTAAAATCCTCATAGTTGCACTCCGGGTGTACTGTAAGTTCAAACCACTCTTTTGTTTTTCCTTTTAAGGCTCTACCGAGGATCAACATTTTGTACTGAGATGGAATAGACCGTAAAGTAAAATATTCTTCAACAGATTTCAAGAAGCTCTGAGGGCTCGTGTTGCTCTCATTGAAGCTGGGAAGTGATACCTCATTTCCTATTAAATTACATATATTAATCCTATTATCGCTAACTACCGGCACGCTGGTGGCTACCGTCTCGTGTACTGTATTACAGGACTCATTTGCAACACTAGGAGGCCTATATGTATTTCCTATTCCATTACATATACTCTCACTACAATTTACAGCATAGTTATTTGCTACAGGCCTACGATTTTCGACCTCTTTAGCTACCGTGCTTACTTCTTTAGAGATTTCCCCTATTTTAACCGCTAATATATTTTCTAAATGCACTACCTTGTCATTTACTTCCGAGATTTTGTCTCCTAACCCTACTTTTACTTTTCCCACCTGAGTCTCCATATTCTTTTTCAAGCTAGACTCCGATTTCTGTATTTCCTTCTCCAAAATTTTCCTTTCATTGAATAATTTTTCTTCATATTTCTTGCCCTGCATTTCTATTTTTCTATCTACCGATGCCATATTAGCCTCTAATTCAGACCTAATTTCCCCTTGACTTTCACTAATTTCTTGCCTCATTGCTTTTTCACTTTCTTTAAGTTCCCTACAGAGTTCTCCCCTGATTTCGTTGCATATGTTAGATTGGACCTCTTTTATATTATTAAGCTCCCTCTCAAGCCTATCTATATTCTGCCTATGTTCTTGGTCCGATTGGTCTATCCTATCTCCCAGTTTCTCTATCTTTTCCCCGGTATTTTTCTCTAGTTCCTTCATATTTTCCTTAGAATTTTTCTCTAGTTCCTTTATACTTTCCCTAGTTTCATTGATACTTTCCCTAGTTTCCTTACTAGATTTTTCTAACCCCTTAATACTTTCCCTAGTATCGTTACTTGATTTTTCTAGTCCCTTCATCATAGCTTCCTTAGATTCCCTCATCATAGCTATCAAATATGCAATAGAATTCGGGTCTATAGTTTGATTCAATTCCCTAGGCCTATGTTCAGTTACACTATCATTCTCGGTCAGCTGAATATTTGTTGCAATATTTTCCTGCCTATTATCAACTCCCTGCTCCAAAACCCCGTCACCTGTCGCGACACTGTTCTCATTGTTAATCTCCATTCTACAATTATTTATTTCCTCACCAGTAAGCAAGTCGTGCCCCTCTCCACCTTCCATATTAATTTTATTCCTAGTAACTTTTCCGTTTCTAAGCCACATACATAAATTATAAGGGTACTGATACACTCTTACGATCTACCTTACCTTTGGTTAAGAAGTTCAACATATAATGCATAACATGTATAATTATACCCTTGCACAATAAATATTCGATATGCCTGAGTTCTTTTAATTTGAAAAAGATTTTATTTTACTTGAATTTATTCTTTAATTTACTTAGTGAGTTTCAGTTTAATTTTACTTTGATCTTAAATTGCAAACTTTTAAAAAAAATATTATTTGATGTCAGGCTTACTAATTTATTTAATTAATATTTACTGTTTCTTAAATTATTGATAATAAAATTGTTTACTTTACTGAAACTCTATGTATATTTAAGTTCTTATCTGTTGGTGATTTTTGATGTTTTCTGCGGCGGTCTCCGGAACTGATGTACCACGATCTTGAATTCCAGCGGTGCCTTTACGGGTGACGTTCTAGAAATTCTGCGGTGTCTTCCTTCCGTTTTGGGATGATTTTTGAAGTTGGTGATCCTTGATGTCCAGCTTCACTCGTGCCTCACGTTGGGAAATAGCCATGTACAGCGGTTCGGTGGATAGATGGTTGCCTGGGCGCCACAGTATAATGCATATACTGAATATTTCTGATTTGTTGAACCCGCCTCCGGTCTGCCAGTCGATCGTTGAGCACTTCCCTCTAGCTTCAGGGTAGGAAGCGAAGAACACCTTAATATTATTGCTTGAATAATAATGCAGTTTCTTTGAACACTGAAGGAATATTCTGTTTATTCAAAACGTTGGAAATACAAGTCCAGTCATTGACAATAGTTACAAAATTTGTTTGTGAATAATTAATATTGTTACAAGTTCTCGGTAGATCGTTACTAGTGATACAATTGCTGCCGTATATGATTTTGACTTATCGCGATTGAAAGTAAGAATCCTTCTAAGTCGATTAATTCCACAGCGAAAATTTTATAAGTCCAATTAATTCTGTGGGCACGAAGCCACAAAGATAAGTAGAGTGATTGATGTAGGCACGCGGCCTCGACGTAGAGTGATTTTGACTGTTCTAGGCACGGGGCCTTGAAGTAGAGTTGAATATGACTGTTATAGGCGCGGGGCCTTGAAGTAGAGTGATTTTACAGTGCCACGTTAGGCCTAAAGAAAACTTTCTTGGACCAACATTTATCCCTACTCTTCTTAATTATTATTCGTGAATCCCGGCACGTGGTACTATAGACCAGTTCTTATTGGCAAATCTCCCGACCAATAATAATATGTTAGTTTCCCACGGAAATCAATTGGATTTTCCCTTATTCTCAAAACCCACAACTTAGCGTCTCGGATTTCTAAGAAGGTTCGGACAGCGTGTTGTATCAGTAGCAACATCAGAAGCTAGGCTTAAACACAATAGCCGATTTCTTAGAATTACTTAAGTGGATCAGTACCCTTTGATAAGATCTCGGGAGATTCCCGATACATTGTACCTGAGTACTGCATTGCCTTATCTCGCACCCGCTAGTTCTGCTAGGGAAATTCCCAGCTTCTCTGTCTATGCACTGCAATCTCATTTTAATAGTTATTTAAAATGATGTTGTTAAACTTTTTACCTTTGCCTTCTTTCTAGTTAATAATATTTATAATGAATGTTCCGTCTTTTCACGGTCATTTTAAGACCAAACACGGGCTATGAGATTTTATGATTTTAGTTTGAATAAATTTGGGCAATTAATCTGTCATTTATTATACTTAATTTGGTTATCTTGTTTATTTCTTTTTACCGAAGTATCTGAACTGCAATACAGTGCGTACAGAGACTTTGCGTGCACGGTCAGCCACGTGCGTGTTTAATTGCGTGTTGCATGCTGGTCGGTCGGCCCAAGTCAACCAGTCATCCAGGGAGCTTGAGGGATTGTGCCAGTGCTGGACATGGTGTGAGGGAAAGAGTTGAAACCAAGTCCGTTTCAAATGAAACTGAAATCTTAAAAAGATCCCACACACATTCTACTGAACAGAAATAAGATTGTGCCGAATACTAAGTAAGGGGAAAAGCAAAACAGACTTGCAATTTGATGTCATAGATTTTTTAAAGTCAAATTTTAGTAGGTGTAACTAAAATTAGTACTGTAAATGACGAAGAAGAAAAAAATATATTTTCTTTAAAATTCACTTTTTTAGGACATTAATTGCTAGTGATGAAAGGAATTTTATTTTCTTCACACGAGAGCTTTCACTAGTTTAATAATTTGGTGAGCTGATCAGAAAAGAAAAAAAGAAAGAAAGAAAGAAAGAAAAAACTTCACACCTCTATAAAACGCATATCTCCATAGCCTATGAAGATCAACTGCTGTAGTCATCGAGGAAATGTTTCCGTCTTAGCACTGAATTCTCTGTATAATTAAAGTGTTTTTCGAAAGACAGTCACTGATGTGTTTAATCCTTAAATGCGCAAGATGCTATTTCTCACGCGAATTTCTACAAATCCGTGCCGGACTTCTGTTCAAAGCATTTTTCTGCAATAATGAACACTGCAGATATTTACGAGGAAATTGTATAGGCTAATTCCGGGGTGCGCGGGCAAAGAGAGTTAAGTCCACTTTCTTGTCAATGAGAATTAGAGTGACTTAACACACTATACGAGCCCAACATATCTTTAGAGATGGATAAACCCATGATGCACACATCCATAACTACCGTACGATTTTGAATATGACTTACTGGACTTAACACAAATGTAGAGAACATTTTTATCTATAACTCTATGGACATATCTAAATTTTTTAGCATGGTGGACTTAACTCTCTTTGCCCGCGCACCCCGGAATTGGTCTATATCTTAATGACAAATTCTCTAGTTACAGTGAAATATTAGTAGGTTAATATTAGAATAGAATTAGAATCAAAATTATATAATTAGAATATAGGCTGTAAATAAAGTCATCAAGGTTCGCATACTTATTCCGGGGCATTGCCTGTCTCGTCCCAGAATCGACCGACTGGTCCCAACGTAAATATCGATACGTTATTCCTATAGCCCAACTCGCCTCGGGTGTTTGTGAGAAGAGGTGAAATCAGATAAAGACAAGATAGTTCATCCTACTTTGTGCAGATTTGGAGCTACGCAACCATTTTGCAGGTTGGTGAGGTTAAAATATGTCGTCTTTTGTAAGTTGAATAATGTCCATTTTATGACTTAAAATAAATAAATGTCACAACCATGTTTATAAGTAAACAAAGTCTCATTTCAATTGTAGGCCTAACTATGCGTTATCTTAATAATGACTTTAATTTAAAAAAGGTGTATATGCAAATAAAAGTTGCTTGGAATAATATTACTTCAAACTTATTACATTATGCTAAAATGTCGATTCAATGAATAATTACGTAATTAATATGGCCTACAATTTCATCCTACTTTCTACGAATTATTAATGATTTGAAGACCTATTTCCTAGTTTGCTTTTCTTAAAACCTTAGATAGATACGGCAACGCTTGTATAGTGTGAAAATTATTTTTTACCCTTCAAGTTAACCCGTTCTCTCTCATATTTGACAGATAAACTACCGATATAACTTTCCGATGTGTTAGGATAAGGAATCAGTTACTATCAACCGTGTGAAAAACAGGTTCTTTTGCAAAACGAAACAAGAATATGGACTGGCAAATTCTAGATACAATTTATAATATTATCCAAATGACCGTTCGGAAATTAACCTACATAAGGTTCATATATAATGTTCATCACATACTCAATTAATCAGTAGCCTACAACAGATAATTATTGTTGATCAAATAAATATATTTTTGGGAATGAACAGATAACATTTTCATAACGTTTAGATTATGAACCCGTTGCAATAAAATGTACTGAGTTGAACTTTTCACACTTAATATACCGATAAATATATATTTCGCAACTAAACTTATAGCCTCCATTCCTAATATTGCTTTTAATTAATAAAAATGGTTGGTTTCAAAATTAAAACCCCAGTGAACATTTTGAAATTGGAGCCCAATTACGACAAGCCTACTGAGTAACACAGATGTTAGTTGTCTAATTAGTTATTATCAGGGCCCGGATTCTGATGACCTAAAATTGTTTGAAAAATGACCTATAAAATGACCCTAAATTTTAAAGAAAATAACTTAATAATTATAAAAAATGACCTAAAAACTGATATTTTGTTTATAAAAAAATATTATTTTACACACAAGGTTATAGACTAGTTTGTACATAATTAGAAAAACTGTAAAAAAAACTGTAAAGTTGTGAATGTTCTTTTCTCACGGAAATTTTACTGGCACTGAGGCACTGGCGAGTCAAAATTCGGCATTTCCTTTCGTGGTCTGCCGGATTATATTGATGTTTATTGAGGGTAAACAGTAGTTTGCACTCTCAAATCCAAGCAGGTGGCAGACTCTGGTGCCAAGTCAATCTGATAACAATAGTAATATAATATAAAATTTTGGCGTTTCTTTGATTCTCATTTCCGACTGAGACATGACAACACTTAACGCCGAATTTTTCCTTCTTGCATTAAACAAACTACACTTCAAAGACACCGCTAGCGACGAAAAAAGTTAATACACTCAATGTAAATACATGAAAATGACTAAATAACTAAGTAAATGACATGTAAATGACAAAAGAATGACCTAAAATTGAAATAAATGCCCTAAAAATATAAAATTGCATAAAAAGACAAAAAATGACCTAATAAAAATGTATTTCTATTACCTAGAGGGCATGATTAGGATTTATCTACAAGTTGGCAATGTCTATGCAGCATCAATAAAAAGTTGACATGTCATTAGAATCCGGGCCCTGGTTATTATTTATTTGAGTTTATAAATCGGTAGATCACCGTACTCTTTTTATATAATCTAATGGAGTATTAACAGTAAATTTATTCATAGTTCGAACACTTTATTTTTCTTCTCGAGTTCTCGGGGTTTGAGTCTGGTCGATTCATGTTATATTTGTGGGAGACAAAATGGAATTAGTTCTCTCCTACTACTTTGGTCTACCATCAATTTCAAATACTCTGCCGAATATTTTAACTACCATATGTCCTCTAAGTATGTGACCGGACTTGATGTGTTCTGACTTAACTTGTAGCTGGAGATACAATGAAGAAATTAGAATTATTTGCAGTAGATTATTTCTTAAATTTATTTCATCATATGCAGTTCAGAGTGTTAATACCAGCTTTGCCAAAAATTCAAGGTAGACTATGGGCCTTTTCCTAATTATTTTAAACAATGGTGCCTGATTAAAATTTAAGAAAATAATTAATTTTACTATACAAATATTTATTATTTTTAATGTTCCTTTCTTCTTTTTATACTTTCCCTCCTATTATTACTATAAACAATTGCATTTTATAATGCTTTATTTTAAATTAATTTGTTTTTCCATTTAATATATTTTAAACCATTTTGTCATATCCCCCGACCATGTACATGTGCTCATTTGGGTGGCGTCTTATTGAAAGAAAATAATGTAGGAAAATTTTAAATAAATCTTTTATGTATTCACTTATTCACGAAAATAAACTTTCACTTTTCAACTTAGTCAGCCCATACAGGAACAGAAGATCGAACTAATGTGATCGACGACTGAAGCTGTTAATACTTGAACACAATCTATAACTTGAAACCCAATCCACGGTAGGCCGTCTGTATGCTCCACTGGTCAAAAACCGTAAGAGATGAAGGCATTGATGACAAATTGAATTATGTTCCGATCGGATGCCGATTACCTTATTGATTGTTCATGAACCTTTATGCTGTGTGGAGAGCGTGCTTTAGTAGCTTAAGTAACAAAATATGTTATTTAAACCCCAATTATGTAGTCGTTTTGTTTCAATTCCAGTAAGCCAGTACCACCTTTACTGTTGACTTTCATTCTCAACGAGTGCTTCTCTGCCCTCAAATTATCACTTAGGTATACTATAATCAACACCTGAGTATGAAAATAGGAATGAAGAAGGAGGGTGTGTGTGACCCTCATTTCGGAGCGAGGAGAGACAAGCCAGTAATGACCGAGAGCACGAAACGTCCGTCAAGAAGCAGTCAACATCCCGTCATCGGTGGAGATTCTTCGCCAGCACGAGAGGAACTTGTTTCCACGAAGCTAGACTAGCTTCTCTGCAATTGAATTTTGAAACTCATTTACTGCTACCAACCAGTGCGCGAACGGAACTCTTGTAAATTACTGTGGAATGGAAACACGTTTCTTGTGGTGTTTACGAGTAAAGCTATGATGTTATCCAACTTGCATTTTAAAATGAAAAGGAAATAACAAGAAATTTTGCAGACATTTATGACTTGGTTTTACTTAGTAATTGTAACAGCTTACCCTGTGGAAGTGAAGTCTACTTGGAGTTCATAACCAATCCAGAATATATCTCTTTTAAAAGACGAGTAAATTAGATTCTGTCTGGTGCTATGTAGGCCTAACTAACAACATCATACAACTTTCAAATAGACATAGGCTATATACTTTTATAACTGCAGGATTTTACCGTTTCAAATCTTTATTCCATATAAGCTTAGCTTAACAGGCATGTAATAGCTAGAAACGTAACGTCGGGTTAGTTACCATGTTAAGAATACTTTAGGAGAAGAATTCCTCTTACACAAAACTCGAACCACTGACCTTCGGAATACGTGCCGATGCTCTCTAACCGAGCTAGCCAGAGTTTGATTCACAGCGTCTGATGGAATATCTCTCCTATGATTACCCTTAATGGCACCTTACTGAAAGACATTTACGTTTTATACAGTATTGGAAGGTACTCTAATTAGTGATTTTGTGACCGGGTTTCCACTGCTTTTGTATAATATCATTAAATATCCTGGTAGGCCCTATAAGACGATTTTTTTTCCTAAAATATTCACACGTAATGTTCAACAGAAAACAATGTTCTGTTGTTTAATCAATACATATTTATACCGGGTTTGGGTCCCAGAGTTCATTGCCTTCTATTTTAATTTAATTCTCCTATGACACCATTCTTCCATTTCTGTCCCATTATGCAGTCACCTACTTAGACAACAATTATATGCCGATTTCCTTTGCTCTTGATGTTCTTCGGATGGCGCTACATCCCTGGAGGGACTGGGCCTACCACCCGACAGCTGCGTCATCTACCACAGGCAGATGGAAGGATTGGGGGCATGTGGTCAGCATGCCGACACCCACGACCATTAATGGTGGTTTTCTTGACCGAAATGTTTATCCTTAGTAACAATAATAATATTTTCCATTTTCATAGAGAGATATGAAACTTGTCACGCTTGAACCATATTACCTAGTTAAGGTTTATTTCGAGGCCTTTTCCTCACGCCTACGACAAATGTTGGATAAATATACATATATACGTAAACCTATACAATTGTCATTTACAAGTACAGAAACACATAAAAAGGTAGGCCTAACTTTGAACTGTACAACTTTGACTTACAGGAAAATCTATCTATACCCTAAATAAACCTGCTATAAAGAAATATTGACATGTAAAAATGTGAATACATGTATGCAAAAACTACAATTAAATCTATATCAATAATTGGAAAGGGAAGATAAGAACAAGACATGACGTTTAGTATCAAAATGTTAATGAATCTGGTGCACATAAATAAATGCAAATTCTTGACACTTCTCTTTCATAGTGAACGTCCACAATTTCTGTCGCTCTCGAAGTCTGTCACGTTCACCCTGAATTCGCTTGGGAACAGGGGTAAATTGCCAGGTGCTGCATCTGTATTTACCCTTAAATAAGTAATAGTTGTTTAGTGCACGCACCCATGTAATTAACCCATTTGTTTAAGCGCTGGTTGGTGTAATATAGTAGACTACAGGTACTCCGGTGAGCTATAATTCAAACGGGATGAAAATACATTTACACATCCTTCATAGGTATGCCATCTGCTCTGTAAGATATTTAATACCTCCATTTCAGACGATAACTGCATAGATAATGAAACCCCTACAAGTTATGAAATTATGCCTTATAAACAGAAACTAGAGGGGAAAATATGTGTTAAGTAGACCTATGCACGAAGCTTGTCTTTGCAATAAGAATTCCTAGCTTCGTAAAAAAACAGCTGCCCCCAGTCGATGAGAAGTGAAAACAATGGTAAACTTAGTAAAAATTATAGTGAACAGGCTATCATGAATTGTTATTTCGCTATTAAATCATCGTCATACTAAACAAACAAACAAACAATGGCGAGGGTTTGGAATCACTCTTTCTTTTAAAAGTACTTATAACTTGATTTTTTACAACTGGTTTATAGGCCTAAGCAGTTTCATAAAAATTGGACCCTGGTATTCAACCGATGATCCAGATCTCATCAATTATTCAGACCTCAATCTTGGGACTTCACAGTTCATTCGCTTATCATTTCTGAGCCTGTCAGTGTCAATAGGTTATGTCTTAGAATCTCTGGATTTTAAAGTTCATGATGGAATTTACTCTATCAACTCTCAACTTACAGTCGCAGATTGACTCCTGTTGTCGGCTTCTATGGCGGCAGTACTCATTCGCTGACTGACTCGTTAACTAGCTTGTTTCGAATGATTCGTCCCCCCAGGATACAGGCCTAACGCTTTTTATTGTAGAATAACAGAATGACAGAATGTACGAAATAATTATTTTTGTTGCATTCCGAAATATATGCCCATCTTGCCTGCTCGCTGGCAGTCAATTTTCCGTCTCTTTCTCTCTCTCTATCTATGTATCCTGCTGGCAACTTCTCGTGGTTGGAACTGTGAGCCTGATAAATGTACGTAATAATATTATATAATCCTCGGTAATATATGATGTGTCGATGATTTCATAACAGAGTTTCCACAGTAATTTCAAAATGAATTTCCCTGACTTTTTCCTGATTCTACAGGACCAGAAACATGCATTTCCCTGACCACAAGAATCAATGTTTACATAATTCTTTGTAAACAAAACAAAAACAAAATCCAGCTTCCTCCATCCCCATAACAAAAATAAGAAATTACTAGCTCAAGTACTGAAAAGAAAATCGCTTACACAGTCTGGGTTACAGAAGACTGGAGCAAAACACCTAACCCCCACATTTCGCTCACTGGGGCTAGTTATTTCTCCTGACTATTCCGTAGTTTTCACAAAATTTTCTAACTTTTTCCGCTTCTTTAAAAAAAATCTCTGATTTTCCTTAAGCGATTTCAATTTCCCTCACTTTTATGACTTTTTCTGACTTTCATAAGTACTTTTTTAAACTATAACAATTCTAGATATCAAACAATGCACTGAGACGAAGAACAACGTTAACCATGATAATGGGGATGACGATACCTGTGAATATTCTAATATAATTCATTCCATTTACAGTTGGAAGTTATTATGACTAGAACTCCCAATTTCGAAAGCCGGGGTAAAAATTCACTTCCAAGCACCCTACCTGCGTGGATTATAGGCCTTCAGTTATGGAATTCCTAGACAAGCAATGAGAAATGAATCCCGTGCAACAGTCAAAACTTACTTTCTTTAATATCATCGTTTATGCTACATTCTAAACAGGATAGTGGCTCTTGTGAAAATCACCTTTCAGGCTAGCAGCTCCCGAAATTCATGGACTTGAGAACCACTGCTTTAGGCTGAATATAAAAGTATTGGTTAATTTATCTAAACATGGTCTTCATCAGTTCACCTACTATTACCCCTACCTTTTTGCAGTAGAAAAAAGTAAAGTATAAGCTTAGCTTTTGAATTTGTATGGTAAATCAGGACGAAATAGACCTACAACCGGATTTGCTAACGAAGCTGACCGGCTAGAGCAATAATTCTACGTTTCTGGAAATCAACAAATGACTTTTTTTCATACAGTTTAACTTATTTACTGAGAGTGATCACTGATCAACCAGTGATGCGTAAGCAATTTTTTCCGACACACCAACACCCTACATGTTCTTTAAGATACGTCTGCAAATTTTCACTTTTTACTCAAGACGGGTGAGATCACTTAAGCATAAATCTTTGGCTTGGTTCTAAAAGGGCCAATGTTATAAACCTTGCTTTAGACTTAACTGACTTAGAAGCCTTTATAGAAGTAATATTTTTGCTGAGAACTTCCGACATTGGCCTCTAAGGTTTCTGTATTATATCTATTAATAGCAACAGGCATTAGCACTTTTAGTTTATGAAAAATAAAGAAAGCCGAGCTCAGTAATGCGTGAGTGTTTGCAATGCTAATGTAAAATGACGACGGGACGATAAGTAGGCCTAATCGCACAGAATGAAACACAGAATAATCTGCGGTAAAAAAATTGAGAAACTGCCTAACTGGTTAAACATGTTACAGAAATATAGGCCGATTTCTCCTCAGATTATGACCGCGTATTCTTTTCAATAACTTATAATGGTTGGGCATTCCAAATTACATTTTCTTGTATGAGTAGAAGGAGAATTTACTTCCATATACCATGAGACTGGCTTTTGGATCATAATTTCATCCAAACTTTCTCTTAACGACTGCCATAATTGACTGGTGAAAACAGACAGTGTTCTTTAATGAATATATTAATCAGTGAATACACTAATAAATAAAATCAGGTAAACAGATGTAACAAAGTGACAGAATGCTTTTGTTTAATAAGAGATAATTGCAATTATGATATGCAGAAAATAAGTTATTTTTGTAATCAATTTCCGAGTTAAGCTCCAGATCGATTCATTAAGCAGGGCTTGCCGAAGAACAAAGGTCTAAAGTTTGATTCTTACCATTAATCCATACTCGTATACACTGATATAAAAAATTCTTAAAATGTGTCAACATGCACAGGCAATAATATTAATGATATAAGTGTAGGCCTACGATTCGCTGACATGTTTGTTTCAGGTTTAAAGCAGCAGTAGGCCTATGGGATACGAATGAATTAGAGCCAATCTGAAATCAATCTGTCAGGAATTACATTAGGTCTATTTGTTATCACAGCAGCGTTTAAACTGAAAATTACTCACATTAAAATATCATATAGATATCGACAGCCATACATCTCGATAGAATGCTCATTATTACATCAACAGAAGTTGAGTATAATTATTCAACGGCTAGATTAAGTTATATTTATTTACGTATACTGACATCGTAATAAAGAAATGAATCGATGAAGGCTGGCTAACAATTTCAATAAGTGTTTAGGATATTGTGGGCCACGCAATATTATTGTAGCATGTTATACCCATTATTAAATTAATATTTTGTCTGTATGCTGTCAAATGGACAAATAATAAGGATTATGAAAAGTACCAGCTGGATAGAACTTCTGCAAATGAAAGCATGCTCTTAAATAAGTAATTTCGCCTATTATTTCTACTTACAGAAACTGATTCATCTGAACTTGTCTTGTTTACCTTAGTTACCGTTAGTTACGGATACTAATGCTTGTGGGAGCTCGGCCGCAGAATGGTTGTCCAGGAGCTATAAAAATGTTCGGGTGTTTGGAAAACGCAGATTATATTATAAAAGACGTGACAGTTAATCAGTCGTTATTCCGGTACCGGTCAACAGATTTGGTCCAAAATCAATAGGCTTCTTCCCATGGACGTTATACGGTAAGTGTGTATAACAAGTTTCATGAAAATCCGATACAGCATACTTGAGTTATCGCGCGTTCAGCGACGCGGACAGACAGAAGGACAGTCATTTTCCCGTCCACCATACAATATCAGAAAGTACCATTCTGGCACCTATTAACTGAATAATAAACAAATGTCGGTGAAGAAATTGCCAGAATTTACTTTCCCTCAAGATACTTTGCAGTAGACTACACTGAATTCAGACTGCAGATGCTTTGAAAGTTGTCATAGCATTCCTTCTTATTTAACATAACATACTGGCGAGCGTCAGTAATTAAGTGTCTTTGTGTGATGAGTGACAGGAGATAAAACACTCGAATTAGCATATTGCATGGAATTAACACGAACTAAAAATAAACACCCGTTCCACAGAAAGGTAGGAGGAGAGAAATGAGGAGAGGACTTGACTGCGAGAAGGAAAGGGAAGTTGTAAGATTAATAGATAGCAAGACTGAAAGATGATTGGAAAGACACACAGGAAAATAGATAAATAGATGGATTGATGGATAGATGAATATACAGACAGACGGATGGACAGAGAGACAGTCTGACAGATATATATATATATATTTATAGCCAGATAGATACACAGACAGACAGATAGATAGATAGATAGATAGATAGATAGATAGATAGATAGATAGATAGATAGATAGATATATAGATAGACAGACAAAGAGATAAATAGATAGGACAGAGAGACCTAGATGGACAGACATATATACCGGTGAATTGTTAGGTAGAGGGAGAAAGAAAGAAAGAAAGAAAGAAAGGAAGGAAGGAAGGAAGGAAGGAAATAAGGAAGGAAGGAAGGAAGGAAGGAAAAAACAAAGAAAAACTGAAGGGGAAGGTTAAGTGAAAAAGGACGATATCAGGATTGAAGAAGGGAAAGATTAATTTACAGAAATAAAAATATACATAAATATTTTTATTAACTACCCAAGTTAAAACTAACAAAATAACGGCAGTGGAGAAAAATCTCACGTATTCCTTAAATAACTTAATATGGCTCTCATTCACTTGTCTATTTCCCTCCGGAAGTTCATGAGTCATTATGGAAATGAAGATAATGGGAGAGACAAGTATAAATAATATTGATAGCAGAAAAAGATATGTATAGAGTTTTAGGAGGAATTAAGTTAAACTGTCATGCGATCAGAACGGCACGTGGCATTTGACCCCTTCTGCACGATCAACTTTGCGATTTTGGTCAGTCATTCTTTGTGGTGTGGACACCGGAAGTAGATAGCCATGGACAGTAGGGCGATAAGCACTCAGATATTAAAAATATAACGAGTGAAATTTGGACTATCATGTTTCATATCAATGAAATTAACTAAAATTCTATCCTAGTTTTCTATTGTAAGAAAGATATATATTTTTCAAGTGAATTTCTATGCATGTGAATAGGATCTATTTATTCTCTACTGTATATCTGCCGCTCTCTCCCTTTCTTTCACATATAGACACACTATCCGCTATCGAACTATAGTCCTAAGAGTTAGAAAGAAACCTGCGCGGAACGAAGCTGTAATTGCTGCAACAAGCGCAGCTTCGTTCCACACAGGGTTATTTCTAAACCCGACACGAGCTAAGAAAGAAACCTGAAGTAAACAGAAACCAGTACATCTATCTCACTCTTAAGTCATACGAGTAATGTGCTAGGCCGGACTTTGGCCTGTATGGCTATAGTGTTATTTACTTCTTTGATCTGGACGACACTAGGGTATATCCCAAGTAGGTCTGATCCTGTTCAAAACAATGGGGAGGAGAATTCACAGAGAGTTCGCGGAAAATTCGCATCATGTGACAAACGTGATTGGCTATTGTCATTAGCATACGCCATTACAAGGGTGTGGCTTGCTAGTGGAGAAGTAGTGTTCGTAAGTTCATGCAACAGTAATATCAATATTTACACGTGAAATAACAAACTCTCACTGGCATCATCATTATAATATATCAATTAGCAAACAAAACATAAAGGATTCATTGTTCACGACGACCCTGCGAGTGAGTTGTACTGAGAATAAACAAACTACCATTATCACTGTGATGACATTTGTTTTCATGTGCGGACTAGGACAGGAACAGGTTTTGAACAGGATCATTCTTACTTGGGATATAAGGTTATCTCCGTTTTCATACATGGGAGATATTAACAAGAAAGCTCGAACGAATTTGCTACAGTGCTCTCAAAATAGGCAATTTGCTTATTTTCGTCGAAAGTAATTTGAAGTTGTCATGCAACAACTGTTTAAGCTACAGTAGGACACGTTTCGGAAGCGTGATCACTGATCAGTTTTACGGTTGTGGTTGACCCTTCATTATAATATGCAAATTGAAGTTTACTGGTGTGAGGGGAACTTCAAGTTATGGGGGTGAAAAGAAATCGAGGAGAGTCCTACATAAATTTTCGGGGAAAGAAATTCCAATTCAGTGCTTACCTGTTAATCAACAAGGTAAACTGAGCCAATGTCAACTCCATCCGAGAATAATTGGCTCCCAACAGCGTCAATTACAAAACTCGAAGAAACAAACTATAAAGGGGAAATACATATAATTCTGAATATCTCTGTACATCAGAGTGGAATGTAGGAACTGCACCGCAGATATCAAATTCGTTTATACGTTTAGGCCACTCAAAAGGTTTCGGTTACGAATATAAAAGAGAGTTTTTTTTTGGGGGGGGGGCTTAATTCAAAATATAACAACCTCATTGTATTTAAAAATAATTATAAATTAAGTGCAGTATAAAAATACAAAGTTCAATATAAAAAATCAAAATACAATACAAATAATACCAATAATTACAAGTTAACAAAATTTGCTTCTCTTGTTTTTTTACAAATTTGTATGGCAATGTAAAAGAAAAGTATTCACTTTACAGGGCGATGCATTTTATGAAGCTCCCGTATTCTTTGTTAGTAGTGATGAGCAAATGCAAGACCAAGACCAAGACCAAGGCGGTCTTGGTCTTGGTCTTGGTATTGCACTCTCAGTCTTGGTCTTGGTCTTGCATAGGTAACCCTGGTCTTGGTCTTGGTCTCGGTCTTGCATCAGTGGTCTTGGTCTTGGTCTCGGTCTTGCATACTCGGTCTTGGTCTTGTTGCAAGAGTCTTGCAGTTTTCTTTTATGCATCTTACTGTGATCTATGGCCTTTACATGATTTAAAGTTACACCGATTACATGTGTGTTATTGCTTGCGAAAGTAACGAAAGCTAATTGCTTTTAGCTGCTTTGACTATGTAAACAGTAATGTGATGCCACGCTGTTTGCCGAAACGTCCATGGTGATATAAGCTAGAACAGTAAACTTTGAGTGTAAATTTAAATATTCTCTGTTATTCCATTGCAGAACTTAAAACCCAAAATCCACTAGATGCTATACACTATTTGAGAGTGTAAAATTATGAATATTATATCGTAAAGTTTCAAATTGAACGGCTATGGAGACAAGAAGTAATATTAACAGGATGTGTATGAAATGTTTAAAAGATTTCCGCATAGGAGAGAGGTCCTATCTGACCTGTTTAAAACTGTATAGAATAGTAACAAAACATAACGGCATTGAAGCAGATGCTTTAGAAATTGTGCAATCTATAGAAAATCACACAATGTCCCTTCGAAACCCAAACCCACAGGCTGCAATAAATAATATTTCTCTTTCCATATAGGCCTACCCTAGTTCTAATTTATAACACATTGTGAACAGATCATTTCTGCACTTTAAAGATTTCCGCTACCCCCCCATAAATTACTTTCTATTTGCTTTCACTTTTCGGGCCTTCAACTAATTGGGTCATAAATAGTCATAACTATTCTTCATGCAAAAAAATATTTCTAGACCAGGCATTTTCTACTTTTATTATCTTTTCCCATTCGATATGCATCCTTAATATGAATCAGCAGCAAGAACTTAAAGACCGCCACCGTTATGTGTCAATAACAAAATTGTAGTATTAAAAAAAGGTTTTCAGTGGACGTCCTACCTATCATCATCAAAATGTAGGCCTGTATAGCTACAGTACAATCAGATACGTAATTGTAAAGTAATAACTAGCAAATACCCGTCAAATAAGTTCCTGTTTTAATTAATCTACGGTTTAATTGTGTTTTATTGAATAATTATGAAGAATACCGGGCGTACAACCTGAGTTTTTCAGACTTAACTTTATTTTGAAATTTTCTGCAAGGAGAATGGAATGAGCTGAATAGCTATGTTATATTTTGTTTAAGTAGACAGGAAAGATTCTATATGTGAGAGTAGGCTATGAATATTAATGATAGGTGTAAAAAATGATATAATCGTTAATGAAATAGGCTACTGAGCATGTTAATAGTCGTTTTAAGTTACGGGGGCTACTGTTAAAAAGTTTCAAATCCTTAGTCATAGGCCGCCCCATGGCTGAGTGGTTAGACCGCTCGCCCTCCACCGCTAGGACACGAGATCGGATCTCGATGGATCCATGTGGAATTTGTGGTGGACAAAGTGGGGTCGGGGCAGGTTTTCTGGGGGTACTCCGGTATATGACTTAGGGCCTTTGTTACATCTGTTTGTCTTTCGTACCATAATACTAGAGAACTATTGCAATCAAACATTTTTAAAATGAATATGGAGTGTTTATCGTGAATTTAACTCCCACCAATTAAAGGAACTAGCTGTATGGAATGCTATTCAAGGAAATACGTCAGATTAATTGTAAGTTTTCATTGCAGTAATTCGTTTTAACGTAGTGGTGAGAGAGGTTGTGTACGGAGTTCACATGTATTATTTGAATGGTGCGTTCGTTTTTGGATACGGACAGCGTCAAGCACCGGGTGTGCTCTCATTGGTTATCGCACGATGAGGCAACCTCTACATTATAGGCCTACCAGCCATGGGAGTACCCCGGCTAGCGACTCTGCGGCGCCTTTGAGTAGTGGTCGCTGGCTCGCTGCATACACAACGGGACTTTATAAAACTTTTTCAAATAGCAAGACTGCAAGAGTCTTGCAGTTAGGTCTTGTTCTTGCCAGAGTCTTGCAGGGTTGGTCTTGGTCTTGGTCTCGGTCTTGCATGGTCGGTCTTGGTCTTGGTCTTGCTAACGGTGATGCGGTCTTGGTCTTGGTCTCGGTCTTGCATTTTCTGCAAGACCAAGACCAAGACTGCAAGACCAAGACTGGTCTCGCTCATCACTATTTGTTAGTCGGCTCATGAGTCATGAAGGTGGTACAATTTTCAATTCGTATCATCTCGACTTTCATGATTGCTTCTGGTACTCATCCCTTTTCTACCGAAAAATTTGGCCACGAGAAAAATCCCAATGCATCTGGTTTGACCCGGGACTTTTTCTGTTAGTAGCAGGAAGAATCTGTCACTTCATGCGAAATATTTAATTTAAAAATTTCCAATGACAATTCACAGAAAATACTATGCTCTAAAATAGAATATGGACTACTGACAGTGGAAGATACCTTTGTCCGTGACAAAGACTAAAGAAACAGGCAACAGGCAAGATTGCATCACTAGGCCTACACAAGTGACATGCCTAAACTAAATTAAAGCAGTAGCGCCTCCCGTTACCTTTAGGTACGAGCATACCATTCTACGGTGGTTAGAATAGAATACTTTTTTGATTATACAGTAGGGACATTCTGCCATTACTTATTTTAACCTCTTTACCGAAGAATCAACGCTTTAGTGGCAAACATATAGGCCTAATGGTTCGCCGGGTCAACTTACAAAGCACCTAACGGGGATTGGTGAGGCCAGGGTTTGAGTTGGGGGGGGGGTTGGAGACAGGAAAATGCACGTTAGTCGATATTAATATAATCGCGATTAAAATAGAGTCCGAGTTTCACTATGCCTTCTTTAAAGAGCTAAAAGTGAATAGAATTTCAGCTTGTTTTCTAGTGTTCTATTCCTATAGGCCTAACTTAGGTTATTATTTCAATTTAACAATGCATTCTATACACAACTTATACCATTCTTATTAATCTATTTTATGAGAATCAAAATTTAAAATGACATGAGAAGGGATAGTACATACAAGCGACATTTTCTTGCTATAACTTAATGAAACAATAGTGTATCTGTGCTTATTCTGGAAACGCAATCTACAGGACGCTAATATTATGAGTCTCAACTTGAACTTTATGACACCCCGTATACCCAATACCGATCTCTGCAGAGCTGGGATTATCCGGATAAAAGTTAACTGGCTAACTGAGCAAATAATTGTTGAAATAACCATTATCTCTTGTCCAGGTAATCGAATAACAATTAACCAGATAACTGGATAATGATGTTATTTTATAAAGTTATTCGTGATTATTCAAATAATTGTTAAAAGAATTAACTGCAATGGAATTAATTGTCTGAATAATCGACATAAAATCCAGATCATTTTAAATAATATCCAGTTAACTATGTGTTCAAATAACAGTTATCTGTTCCATCTTCTCTACAATAATTGTCTCGGAAGTTTTTGTTATTTGTTATATATATATATATATATCTGTATATATATGTATATATATATATATATATATATATATATATATATATATGTAAATATATTAGAACTCGAGAAAAATTTTATTTCGTGTTTTCGTTGGGTTTGATAGCAAAAGGTAATTCATTACGGACATCCAAATGCGCCTTCTTTCAAATATTTTGCATACTTTGGTTAGCCAAGAATGTGTTAATTAATATGCAAAGAAGAAATATATTTTTATGACATTTTTTGCAAATTTCAAAGGTCGATCTCCTAAAGAATAGATTTATTGATCAGAAGAAAAGAGAGCAAGTGAAGTGTGATACAGAGTTAAAAGTTTAATTGAGAATATAATGTGGAAGGGGTCAGAAAATGTCATCGGCGTATAAACTAGGATAAAAGGGAAAACATAGTTGACAGATCCTATGGTTTGACTGATTATAAGATCTATTTTGAGTCCCTGATATGCCAGCCATTAGTCCTTATCTAAGATATTACATAGTACTGGTAAATTCGTATTTTGACATTGTTGAGGAAAAGAACAAGCTTTTGTGATATACAGTAGTGTTAGCCTATTAGGAAATAAATTAGAAAGTAAATTTAGCTCTTTTTCTATCAATCCTACCATGGACTCTAGGACCGATAAGGGGTCACGGGCTGCGTTTTGTTAATCACTGCTCTGTACATATAAGGTCCTGTTTTGTTGTATCGATCAGTGAGAATGCCCAATTCTAGGGTTACTACAATGCGGTTTGCACTAAAAGCTTTCTAATGTTCTACAGGCACAAAGGAAATCGATTACCTCCTAAAATTCTTCTAGCTTTCCACAAAATAGAAGAAATCTTACACCCTACCTCGAGGATACCTCATGTTGGGTTAATGATATTCTCAGCATTTCTACAGTATTGCTGTATGGCAAGACATTTTATGATTTTGAATCTTTTTTGTATGAAGTTTGTAAGATAGCTCGAATGTATACAAATGCGTATCATGAAATAAATTATTATATAGGCTACTGGCAATTTGTTAGGGCATTATTATGCGCTTTTTGCCATTTTCAAGAGATAGGTCATCACTTGGCATTTTTAAGCAATTTTCGACATATTAAACTTTTTTGTTAAAGAAAGTGTTACATTACGTTATTTTTTAGGATTTTATTATTATTTATGTTTTAATACTTGTCCATTATAATTATTTAAGTAAACTTCGTCCAATGAACTCGACTACATTTCCATGAAAAGCTCCAGTGTATGTACAAATTAATAGGCCTACTTTCAGACAGTAGACAATCGTTTTCATTTGAGAATCTCAGCCAGTTTTCATCCTTTATTTCAATATAATTTACTTTAACTGCAGTTTGCGTTCCAGGTAAAGGAAATATTGTGTTTGACCCAAAACATGTTTTTAACTTAAATACGCATTTTGAGGTCCCATAAACAGGTATATGAGTGTATCTGAGTGTGTGTGAACAACCTAGCTCCAGAACGAAAACTCATACGAAAAAAAAAATTTGGATCTGGGTTACGTTCCTTACGGGGATGTGACACGAAGATTGGTGACGACTGTTTCTTACTTTTGATTACACTTTACCGAGGCAATTTACTTTTTCACAATTTTCTCGAAAACAGCTCTAACAATTTTGTTTATTTATTTATTTATTTATTTTTAATTTATACTAAAAGAGAAAAGTTTTATTTCAAACATTTTCCCCCCAAAACTTTCCCGAACGATAGATATAAGCCACCCACTGTGTGTAGAGACTATTTCTTGACTTGTGAACAATAGGAATAAAACTGTGCATCAGGTCGAAATAACTGAATTCGCGCTCTTTGCAAGACGATCTCTTAGTCTATCCTTTATAAGAATGTAAAATGAGAAAGGCGTATTGCCCATGCTTGGGGTAAAAAAATGTATAAGTGAAATAATCAGGTTTTATTTGGGTTGTGATTCCTTCGGGAATGCGATGCGATGTGGTACCGACATTCTCATAAATCTTACAAGCAAAGTTGGCATGAATAGAAAGCCGCAAGTTACATAATATATTATACTAAAAGACAACACTTTTATTTGGGCAGTTATGTGTTTCACGTCAGACTTTTTACTTAAAATATCTTTTTCCTATTAATTTGAATTATTTATAATTTAGGTGTAAACATGTTTTCATTTTTATTGTAGCGATTATTAATTCGATTCGCAGTATGCTAAGCTAAGTAAAAGAAGGCTTTCAAATTCTCCCGTTCTGCCTCTTAGGCTATATCTTAAAAAGTTACGAAATACGATAGTTTGAAGCCAAAAGTACATGAATGTTACTAAGTCACTAAACAGTGCACCAAATGACAATTAATTACAATTGCAAGAAACAAAACATAAACTATCAAATTAACAAAGAAACGGAAAAGATAAATGAAAACTTATCACGCCCCAGGAATATGGCTTGTACATAACTTATAGAATAATAGTTTTGGGAATTCCATTAATAAGTATAATGATAAACCTAGAATATAATCATGAATATTTTTATTATGATATATTTTTTAAAACTTGTTTTAATTTTGAGTTTTTATAGCTACTCCACACTCAAAATATATTGCAGAAAGTAAACGGTTAAAGTGAGGTAAGTTTGACCATTTTACAGAAGGCTTTAAGATTTTGTTACATGTATTATATTTAGTTTTATATTTTAATAACTACTTTTAAAATTGATTTAGGTTAGGGCTGACAATATCAAATTACCAATGTCGTGTCGCTTTTATAAACGAAACGGGTAGATAAAAGATTTTCATCACATGAGACTCAAGATTCGATTAAAAATCGTAGTTCCACTCCAAAATACTTCATTTTTACAGTACAAATGAATCTGAATAGGCTATCAAAGCTGGCAAATACAGGCCTATGGGTGTAGTGCTGTATGCTAGGCTGTAAGCCTTTTGTCGAGTAGAAATCGGGAGATCGTGACGGTCAGCTGGATATCCCTTACCAGGAAGCTTGATAGCTCACTGCAACTACAACGTTGTATAAGCTTTTCTGGCACATCCTATGCCTGATAACGTTTATGATAAGTTCCAGGTCTATAAATAATATACAAACTCCACTATCGCGGAACGGGATGTACTAATATAGCCATGTCATTTGTAAAATGCACGTGTTCCCAAATATTTCATGGACTATTTTATGCCACACACGAAGCCAAGCTAAAGTTCACATAACCCCAGTCACATATCCAGTCACCCTAAACTCCATTCAGCTGTTACATCATTCTACTTTTACTACTTTTTCCCATCCTCTCTCACCCCCTCGCACTGATAAGAACTCCAATTTTGAACGTTAATGGTTCTGCAACGTATGGGTTTCTATGAGAGTTTAGGAGGGGAAGAGGGAGCAAGTATGTTCAGCACCATCCAACATGGTTACTGGTCTTTCTGCCTTGTCGTCTTGCTAAGACCGAGCTCCCACGACATCGATAGAAATGAGGGTGTTAGTGAGGAAAGATTAAATTGGGTAAGGGTCGGAGGAAATGCTCCAAAACGAAGAGGGATGCGTGGACACTAACCCCTCAGGGTGTGATTTTATCAACAAATGTGGCATTTTGTATGCAATATGCTTATAGTTCCTGGAAGCTCATCCTTTATAAATGATAAATAAGACAAGAAAAAAAAAAGTAATTGCGTATGATGCATATTTCGTACTGAATGATATAGTATGAAATATAGCTGCCTCGTTAGTGTTTAGCAGATTAGTTACTGGAACCTGTCGGTGATTTGTGCCAAAAAGGATTTGGAAACATCTGATGAATTTATGTAAGAATTGAACTATCGTTTTATTTGTAAATGTCTTACTAAAACAAAGACAAAACAAAATTAATTTAATAAAAGGTAACTCTTGTGATAATTTTGAATATTCAGTTACGAATTAGAAATCGCATACTATTGTACAGAAGAATACATTGTACATTATTCTATTGTACATTAAGGAAATAATTTGATGGTAGTAAGACACTTTAATAGTTCCCGTTCCTTGAAAACCCTTGAATCTAAACATTTTTATAAATAACTGATATTCACTTATATCTGAAACGTATAAAACTAACTTATAATAGTTATTTTAGCACTGTAAATAGCCATTTAATTTTCAACTGTCTGATTATTGTGGAAAGGGACTGCTAAGTCGAAAAACAGATAACTCTAGAAATAAAAAATCGGATTTGGGAGTCACCTAGAGGGCAACTATAAAATATTAGCCATGCAAAACAAGTATAATATGGCATAGCTTATAGCCTATAGATGGCGATAAAATGCAGGATAAAAAAAATATGATGTGAAAGTCACATAACTTCCTCTGCCCAAATAAAAGTGTATTCACGTATCCTTGTACAGAATCGCAAGACACAATTTTACGCTAATTATGCTATAAATACCTGATAACCTCTTCTCTGAATGATGCGACTAAAAACGCATATAACAAACTAAAAAAAAAAAAAAAAAAAAAAAAAAAAAAAAAAAAAAGTGACTGCAGACGTTTATTGACCTTTCCGTCGTTAAGAATAATTTCCAAAATTCGTCCCTCAGATACTTCTTTACTCTATGCATGGCCCCAACAATATATCTTTCTCACTTCACATTCTTATATAGAATAAGAGGCCGTGAAAGAGCGTATTCAGTTGTTCACCACGCAAGACAGTCTTTCTACAAACAGTGGGTGGCTTGCAACTACCCTTCAGAGAATTTTTTAGAAAAATGTTTCAAATAAAAGTTTTAGCTCTCAGTATAAGCAACACATGTGCAAAATTTATAGGAAATCGTTTGAGCCGTTTTCGAGAAAATCGTGAAAAACGAAAATGTCTTCATCTAAAGTCCCCTTAAAAATAAGAGAAACTTGTCGCCAATCTTCGGCTCACATCTTCAGAAGGTACCAGACCCAAATACGAAATTTTGTTTTCATACGATTTTCAGTTTTAGAGCTAGCCTGATCACAGGCAGACACACAGACACACAGACATGTTTCCAAAAATCTGATGTGAAATTCACATAACTTCTTCTGCTCAAATAAAAGTTAACACCTTAGTACAATATATTATGTATGACATTCTTTTCATGTAGCCTAAATTGGTTGTAAAAATGAAGATAATCTCGTTACCACATCACATCGCATCCCCGAAGGATGCATAACCCAAATAAAATCTGACAGATAGTCTACATATTGCATAATAGTATCCACATAGTGAAGCATGCGAAACGTAGTAGAATAATGTTGTTATTAATAGGAACTCGATTCATACTTGTATAGCCTAATATGACCTCTTAATTCTATAATTATATATATTATATATTATATTCTATAATTAAGGTATAATATGATGCATGTGGTAAAATGATTTTGTTTTACTCGTAGGATTGCTACACTCGCCCTAAAGGAGCTCATTTAGCAAACATAACCTACTCCCAAAATAAAAAATATTTTTTAACACTTGGATCATGAATTTAGATAGTTAATGTTGGATCAAATTTTAGATAGTCTAAGTTCTTTTAACTTGGAGAATGTGTTACGCTGTCAAACATCAGATTACCGAAATTATAGAACATTCGTGATGCTGGGACCTAATAATAACCCTAAACACAGGAAAGGGATTTTTCACTATACTGCAAATTTCCCAACCGGGACCGCCGGGGCGGAAGGCAGGCGAGCTACCAACGACCCACCCAGTTTATAATTATTATAAAACGATCTGGAGCTTAGCTCAGAGATCGATTACAAAAATAGACGTTATTAATACTGTTACGTCCGGTGAGGGCGTCCATTAAAAGAAAGTTAGCCATTATCATGTAAGGAATGCGAGACTTCATCTACGAGTTATAAATAAAGAATATGAATTTTAGATTTTTTAAATGCAGATAGAAGAAAATGTTGTTATTTGTAGACAAAATATGTTAATTGGATTGAATTCCTGTATACCTTTTTTTATTTTTATCCCATTCTAAAGTGATTGGGCATACGATTATATACGAGAAAGTTCGTGCAACTTATTTTTCAGCATTCATGTCACTTGGAGAGGTGTTATATTGCACGTTCACAGGTACCTAACGAAATACAAAATTTTGTTTTCATACGATTTTGCATTACAAGAGGTCGTATTGCAAAGAGCGCGTATTCACAGTGGGTGGCTTATTACTACCCTTCAGAGAATTTGTTCGAAAAAATGTCTCAAATAAAAGTTTTAGCCCTTAATATAAGCAACCCATGCTCAAAATTTAAAGAGAATCGTTAGAGCCGTTTTCGAGAAAATCGAGAAAAACGAAAATTTCTTCATGTAAAGTCCTCTTAAAAATAAGAGAAACTTGTCGCCAATCTTCTGCTCACATCTTCAGAAAGGAACCTGGCCCAAATACGAAACTTTGTTTTCATACGATTTTCTTTGGAGCTAGCCTGTTCACAGGCATCCACACAGACAGACAGACACACATACATGTTTCCAAAAATAGTATTTTTGTATTCAGGGGGCTTGAAACGTGTATTTATGTAAAAAACTCAACTTCGAATGTTGGGGTCGAAAACAATACTTCCTCTACCTATAGTACCTATGGTACGGGCAGAGGAAGTAAAAAAATGAAGGTTGTAGCTTATTTTGTTAGTGCGCTTTTTTAAAAGAGAAAAAAAAAATACCTCGAGCATTTGCTAACACGTAGCCTATATTACTACGAAAATTCGAACATAATCTATTTGCAAAAATTTAGTTCACTCGTTTTAGTTGCTTAAATAAATTATTACGGTATAATATGGCAATAATACAGGCCGTATGCTCAAGTATAATGATACATGTTTAGTAGATAAAAAATGTTCTAAACGGCTATCTTTACGCTTGAATATTGAGTATATTGAATATATTGAATATATTCTCATTATTCATGCCTACGTATTCTAACATCACGGGTTCATAGCCAGCTGCGTCTTTTAAGCCCCACCTTCCACGTTCTTTTGGAGCTGCTATAGCAGCTGGCAATCATGAAGAAAACGGAATTTGAGCTCTCTTAGTTATAGCAGCAATCATAATTAAAATTAAAATAATTTCCATTTCCACACTATATTTTAAACATTCCAAATAAAAAACATTATTACATCTCCCAAAATTTAATATCCATGCAATAACTATTAATAAAGCAACATGATCACAGGGAACATGTTTGGTGAATTTACTTCGGCATTTATTCAGTTCATTTCATTCTTGTTCATTTGTTTGTTGTCGCGGGGGGCGCGTCCCCGATCTGGTATTCACCTGGTAGAAATCTCACTCAGATCGGTTGCTACGAGGCAGCTTCAGAGGCAAGTCTTAGGCAATCTGCCATATCCGTCTTGCTTGGTGGGAGATCTGATCATTCCCCGAAAGCAGATTCGTCTCAAATTCGGTGTGTCTTAGGCATCATCTTGTTCTTTGTTCTTCCTGCTTTCTATTACGCGTTGTGTAAATGTCCAGTGTTAGTTCCCTTTGTCGTCCAGAAACTAAGTTTCGCCTGCTTGTTTGGCTACCTCTCCTGTAATTACGTGTGAGAGATGTAGGGAACTATATCTCGTGCATGTACCGGTATAGAGAGTGTGGTACATTGTACAGGCTCACAGTCTTCGCAGTAGCAGAGGTAATCCTCCACTAGGTTAAACCTAAATAGGTTTGCTGTAAAGTAGCCGTGTCCCAAATTGTCTAGGGACGCTAGGGAAATAGTCCTTGGTTAAGAAGCCGTTTCGGGGAGCGTCGTTCCCACGCATCTACTGTTGCGCTTCTAAGCTGCTTCATTAGTTCTGAACGATTGCACCTTTCGTAAAGGTCTTGGTTTAATTCCCACTCTCAAACCCAAGTAAAAAGGTGTTTTCGTATTCTGTAGGCACTTTTTCTCCTAGTAGAAGGTCTGCTGGAATTTATCCAGCGATGACCGCTAGCGCATCATTTAACGTAGCCGACTATGCTCTGGTGGCTCTAGGTAAAGCTTGGCTCTGTGCGGTAATTATTTCATTTATGGAGTGCAATGGCCGGCGCGGTGGCTCATGCTGTAGCGCGTGAGCCTGGCATGCTAGCGGTCCTGAGTTCAAATCTCGGGGCCGGCGGGTCGTGGTGGACGAAGCCTTGCCTTGGGGGGTTTTTCTCGGGGTTCTCCCGTTTCCCCCTCTCATTCCACCAACACACTCCACTTCATCTCACCTTTTCCCCCCTTTTCATCATCATCCCGTTTCCACTTCCGGTATCGGGCCTTCTTTGGCAGTCAGCGCCCATTGGGGGGCTCTCCCGTTTTCCCCGCTGCTTGTGGTCAAGAGGTTGTTGGTGGTGTGTGTCGCGGAACTGTCGGGGCTCCGGTTGGAGGGACCGAAGGGGGTGGCGCACACGTGGCATTGTAATAAGGCTTGTTGGATGTAGGGGAGCTCCGTGGGGAACTGCGGGGGGATCTGCGGTCCGGGGCGGCCTGTGGGCTCGCATCTCATCCCATCCCGGAGGTCGGTACAAGAAGCCTGCGGCTTCGGTGCTTAGGGGTCGTTCCCACCCCGCCTCCCGCCTTAAGGGCGCCTATTCAATTCAATGGAGTGCAATTATGTTTGGAGCTCATCCTCCTTGGCTTTCTTCAATTATTCCTTTGGCTTCATCAAAGAAGCTTACAAGGTTACGAAGTTTAGGACCTAATCCTGAGCCTTGTGAGCAGCCCTTAGTGACTTGTTTCGTTCCAGCGTGGTAACTTTATAGTATTCTTTCTCAAACAGAATTATGTACGGTATATGAAATTTTAGTTTGTAAACCTTAACTTGAAGATATTGTACAACGTATCCATATACAGTACAAAGCAACAGCCTACAAATTTAAAGTGGCACAATATTTAAAACAATCCCACAGCTTTGGTTCCATACGAAAGTTCTGTAAGTTGTCCATTACTCTAATCGTTTATGCCTATACATTCTGATATCCCGTGTTCAATACCAGTCACAGTCTCAATTTTTTTCAAATTGAAGAATGCTGTATGGCAGATTCTAGTTTTTTAAAATTCTAACTTAGAAAATATTGTACTGCTTATCCACGTTCAAAGCAATATACACTCAAAGAGAGTTAAGTGGCACAATTAAAACAATCAAAAAGGAAAGACATAATTATTTCAACATTATAAAAGTAATTGTTTTAAATGATAGAGTAAGAAAATATCTATGCACGAATTTATACAGCATAATCCAACAAAACTACAATCGTAATAAGTTAAAGACGTTTCCGCAGTCAGGACATTTAATAAATTAGCGGTAATCAGTAAGTGTTATTAATAGAAATTCCTTTGTTTAATACAGTAATATACTTATTTTAAACGATATATTCAGAATGACGTAATGCAACGAGGCCAACATTATGTACTAACGTTAAACACATTATTGGTACGAAAAAATTCGCTAGTCAAGAAAGCTTTATATAAATATGAGGGAAACATTATTATATATTTTATATCCTCTATTCAGCAGTTCCATCTTCCTACCCCGGGTCAAATTTTATTATACTTAATCATAACGCAACATCCATCGTCTAAATCGTAATACTGCAAGGGGAAAACGTGAACCCCTGTTTTCTTTCGTTATCTATTGACACAGCGTCTAATATCCGTACTTATAATCTCGTTGTTTTCAGCTTTTTCTTAGAGATTCTGAAATTGCTTGAGAGATAGGGTGATAGTATAAAGGGGAACGTCATTAGAATTCCTATGTATATATTCCCCATTCCTTTCTCTCTACGTCTCATTCTCTCCCTATATGTAAGCATTTTCCCCTCTCTGTCCTTTATGCCATAGCATAGATTAAGGTTAGGTTTGGGAAGGTGTAGGATACGGGAGCATCCTTAGGGATACGGGAATTCATTTAGAACCTTCACTAGTAGGCTACCTCTCTACTTGGGAGGCTGTAGATGGGGTTTTTAGAAGGAGAATGCATCAAGTAGATGGAGCAGGGGTCTCCAATAATACCTGCAAGACAATATTGCGTCTCTGGTTTCAGGACCTGGACCCTGGTTCACACATCCTTACACTCATGTTATTAGCAAACATATTAATATAATTAGTCAATACTATTAGTTTCCTGTTTCATAAAAATATTGGCTAATCTTATTAGTTATGAGTTCATGGATCTAAATTATTAGTAAATGTTGCTATTATTACCTGTAAACTGTCTCATGTACAGCAAAGATAATACAATTTACGCATAATATTAGTTTTTTTCTATCAACATATTTGGATTACAAAGTTAATCTCAAATCCATGCAATACAGATTTCGTGAGCTTAAAACTGTGAAAAAATCAATATGGCTCAATTATCTAATAAAAATGTCAAAAGAGTTTAGTTAAAAAACGTTTCTAAAATTTGAGGTTAGCAAATAGAAAAGAGACATACGATGTGATGGCAGGAGATGAAAATATGCTATCAAATATGTGAATAATGATATTTATAACATTTAAGATGTAGGCCGTGATGCTTTGGAAAAGACGGGTAAGGAGAAATGAACGAAACACAAACAATCCAAACTTTTCTTCTCAATCAGCTGACTAATGAACTAACAATATTAGTGAACTGACATTATGAGTAGTGTGTATAGGCTATTTCTAGAAACAAGGTTTTGTTAACTGTCAAGAATATAGAAATCAAGCTACCTAATATCACTGAACTATTTGTCCTGATGCAAATAAACAGAACCACCACAAGCTATTGTCATTCAGTAGTATAGTGAATTCCTTAAAGGAATAGGGTGAAAACTTACTATGAAGAGCCCCTAAACTCCGTGGCGCTGCATACATGAAGGGACAAGGACTACCACCCGACCGCTGCGTCATCTACCATAGGCAGATGGCAGGATTGGGAGCATGTGGGTCCTATATTCCTTTATGTTTGTCCTTAATTTTCATTTACTCCTTATCCTGTATGTATAGAAGGCTTAATTATGAATCCATTTCTATCATTGAGCTTATTTTTCAAGTCTTTTATTTGTGAGCTAATCATATTCAACTCAGAATCTTTTATACTCTACGTCCAGCCAGCTACACCTACAAAGTATTATCTACGTCAAATATGAGCCTATTCTGACAGCACCAACTTTTAGTAGTTTCCACAACGTTTTCAACTTTGACTCTTATAGTAATAAGGGATTTATCACATATGGCCAAATATACACTATCACCAAACATAACAAAACAATAAGAATCAATAAAACTTTCTAGGTCTTTCACGAAAGGAAGAAATAGTAAGAGTCCTAGTACGGATCCTTGAGGCACGCCAATATCCAATGGGTATTTATTGGAAACACCATCGGAAGTCTTTATAATTAGGGTCCTTTTTTTATGATAAGATGATGTCAATTCAGCAATCACACTCCAATTCTTAAATTGATTAATGTACACAATCAAATGGTAGATATATATGTTGATTTATATATATTTATATATATCAAAGAACTATCCCACTATGCCACTTGTATCTTAGACACCATCCCAAACTAATGTATAAACTTTTATTGATCCTCTAATTGCAGCTATTTTCCTACACTACACCTGTGATTAAATTTTATCAGAATATGTTGTTCATCGTAGAGTAATAACATAGACATTTGATGTTTTTAGTGTTTTTGTATTTATATTGACAATTTCTTTTTTGTGAATTTTACGTCTGAAGGTGCCGCTGGGATCTGACACGCAACCTTCGGATCCAGAGTCTGGTACGCTACCTTCTCCACCGACGGATTCAAATTATAATAATAGCTTCGTCTAGGGTCTGTGGTTTGGTAACCCCTGATAGAAACAGAGGACAGGCGTATATGAGGGATTTTCACCCAAGCATTCTAACCCCACACGCCCCATCCTGTCTGCCCGCTTTTCGTAAGCGGGCACACACGGAATGAAATGGAATGCATAAGTCGCGACCTTTAGAAAATAAGATAGAACTGTAAAGAGTATGTATAATATTATGTAGAGAGGCCTCCGACTGCGCAAGAGTCTTAGCTTCTCTCTTCCTTTTACTACTAACTTATTTTACATAAGAAGATTTTACTGGAGTGTTATGGCACTCTGTGGGCAAATACAGTATATCTTCATACTCATATCCTTAATACACGTCTACTTAGTCGTGTGTCGTAAACAAGTATGTAGGGCAAGGATTTATCACCTTCTCTTAATCTACAATGGTCTTAAAGTCGGAAAGGATGAACATTTCGTAGGGGCCTTCCATTCTGAGATTTAACTCTCGTTAAAACAACGAGAGGGTTGTTTACTTTATGTAGATCATTGTTTGAAAGGTTTTGAACATGTAGACTTCCTATCTTATGTTGAAGAAAATGAAATGGAACGAAGTGAAATAAAAGCTCAATTAGGCATAACAGTTTGAAATTCAGATATTAACTTAGGCCTACATAAAATACCTAGGAATGTATCAAATTCCGGATAACTTTTGGCAAACTAAGTACCATATGTTTAAAAAATATGTTTTATAGTTTTCCAGAGCATTGTATGTATTACCTAGGCATTATATATAATGTCAAACTCTGTCAGGGTAAAGCATTTAATTGCAACAAGAAACCTTATTTTGAAGAAGAATTTAATGTTTCACATAAATTTTAAAACGTTGTTTTAAAGGCACAAACAATAATTAAATATAGGAATATCCTCACAAAGTCTGAAGTTTTTTATTTTCAAAAGCTGATTTAAAAATGTAATAGGTTTCTTGAGTCCTGTTTGTTGCAACAAGGGAGAGATGAGTGACACTTATAACTGCACTATATTTGCCTTTTATAAATTTTGTTAATTTTTTTTATTTATTCATTTTTTTACACAAAAGCACTTCATATTTCACATGCATCTCATGATTCCTTGGACGCCTCCTGTGGATTGAGAGGTCGAGGATGTTCAAAGTTTAATTATGATTGGGGAAGTCTTCAAATAGTGCTTATTAATTCAGAGTTTGAATTTAAATAATAAATGTTGCAAAATAATACTTTACCTATTTCGGTATTGCCATTCCGTAAAATATCTAGGAAATGTGTAAAATAATTTCCATCTCATTAACAATGGGCAGGAATGTACAAAGAATGGATGAAATACAACATACCTAAGAGGGTGATGATTGGAGGATGTTTGGTAAAAGACTGGCAAGTAAATTTAAGAAAAGATGGATGAATTCAGTGAAATAAGATTACCGAGCAGATCTTGGAATGGAGAAACTGGCAACAGAGAGCTTTGGATAGAGGTGTTTTGAAGTCTCCAATCAAGAAGGCCCGGGACCGCTTTTGGCTGTAGCGCCATTGTAAGAAGAAATTATAATTCATCCTTTACCTACACAATTTTTGGCATTTTTACAATGCCTATTCATTTTATTAAGGTATCCAAAGAAATTTAAAAATAAATCTAGTCTGCTCCATCCCCATAGCTGGCCTTTGCAAACCATTTATTCTTTTCTTTTTAACTACTAAAATACCACATGTTTAAAAGTAACAATCATTACTGGAAAATAAATATAATGATAATACAAAAGGTAATATCATTTTGTAAACATACACCTTACACTATTGTTTGAATGCTCTCAAATACAAATCTAACTTACCAGACACTTACCAGACTTAAGAAATCAGTTTCCGGTTTATCAATATTTTCTAACCATACAATTTCAAAAGAAAATGACTTACAGAGTCTGGGTTACAGCAGATTGGAGCAAAACACATACCCCTCAATTTTCGCTCACTTGGGGTAGTTATTTTTTCTGACTATTCATTTTTTTACATATTTCCCTAATTTTTTCCTTTACTTTTACAAAATCTCTGACAACTTTCAATTTCCCTGAATTTTACAGACTTTCTCTGACTTACCAGACACCCTGTTTATAGAATGACTAAATTCAAACATTGTCGGTAACATATTATCTTTTGATAATATTTGGATAAAGTTCACAGCAATCAATAAAATGCTCACAAAGTCCTATAGGCCTACTATGTAATAAAGACCATGTGGTGACCATGTAATGCAAAACATATTTCACCTTATACCATTGTGGATTCAGCCTATGCAATAAAGTATGTGACATGAATTCTCATAATATACGGATGAAAATTTAAAAGCGCCTTGGGTGTCGTAGACAGTTTTAAGTTTCAATGTTACTTTCTCCTACCCTATAGCCTACTACTGCTGCTTCGGCCTACGTTTCTCGCTGCAAAACACAAGCGAAGGAGAACTTGGTTAACAGGTGCCGGTTGCCAGTAAAGCTAAAAAAGGACACACACTTCTCTCTTTGCTTTAAGAGAGATCGATGAAGTGTCAGGTTTAGCTTAATGTCCTCTTAGTGAACTACATTGAGTAAATGATAACCATCATAATCTGCCTAAAAACCTCAAGTACCGGTATCGTAAAAGTTTCTTCTCTTTGTTTCAGTTCTGCATGGCGACCGAAATGAGAAATCTAGTCTGAAATGTTGTAAGTAGTCTGCTAAAATCTGTTAAATTATAACAAGTGCAGCTCTTTGAAGAACTTTCAGTTCAGTTTTTCAACATATTACCATCCCTCCCCTTATTTGCGATGTTTCATCAACGATTTCACATCGCTAGGTCTAAAATTTATATGCAATACAAATGGGTTAAAATTCTCAAAATATAGAATAAAATGTGGACTAAAATGTTTATAAAAATGGAACAAAACTGTATAAAGAAACACTTATTACCTAAAAGCACAGCCACAGAAAAATAAGGAATACATGCCACACAATAATTTAAAGGAATGTGACGAAACAAAAGTTTAACGTTGTTACACTTATAATTTCGATTTTTTAGAGCTGGCTGCTACTAGCTTTTTTTTTGGGGGGGGGGGGCCTCACCAAACAGCATGTTTACAGCATTCCATAGAAATTTAGGAATGAAAATTTGAAACACAGATGCTACTAGCAAAATAACCGTTATTATCTGAGAAGAATAACTTTGAAACCATAAACATGGAACATATTAAAAATAAAATTTTAATTTTTTTCTCTAAAATTTAAATATGGACAAATATGTAATTACTTAGGAAAGTTAGCCCTGCTCATCATTAACTGAAGCAGAAATATGGAACTTTGACATTTAAGACCACGCGGATTAGACATGCTGCTATCAGATCTCAAATAACTGAATTGTGGTTGGTGTCAAGGATAGTGGTTTGTTTTCTTACTCTCAGGTTGGAAAACTAACTCATGACACAGATTATGAACAAGATTTCCTACGTAAAGCAACAGGTACTTCCGAAGCTAAACAGAATTCACCGACGGTTGGTTCGAACTCCAATGACAGAGTCCTTTCGACACACCGCGAGTTATAATCCAGGATTTTGCTAATTGAAATATGGCTTTTCGGTATTTTTTTTATTAAAGTTCTAGTAATAGGTTTATAACTATTAAGCGAATTATTGGGAAGAAGAACAACTTACTACATTCTCAAAGCTGTCTCTTTTTGAGTCGATACATCCTCTGAGCTTTACTTCAACGTAGGCTTCTCTATTGACAATTTCTGAAGTATTTAGGGTTCTTTTTAAAAAAATCCTTTTAGAGCTTTCATGTTAGGAATAGGAGGTGCATATACTAGAGCAGCGTTTCTCAACCTATGGTCCGCGGACCACTGGTGGTCCGCGAAGGTGGTGCAGATGGTCCGCAGACATAATTAAAAAATATCATAAAGCAAGTAAAGAAGTAAAAATTTTTCACACAAAATGGACACTAGATGTCAAAGTTTTTAAAATCTTCGAAAATACAGGTCCTATTGCAAGTTTCCTTACTTTTGCAGTTACGAACCACAGTTTGAAACCCCTGATGCACTGACGTCTATGGTTCCCTCTTTCATTCAAAACCGTGAAAATAAGACTTTGTCGGAATTTGTTAATAGAGGCCCTCTCTTAACAAGGTTTTATTGTTGGAGGTGACCGAGTGTCTAATACCCGTAAACCTGTGTTATAGTTCCTAATTATATTATCAAATTGGCAATAAATATTAAAGTCTGTTCAAAATATAATTTTACTGTCAATAATTTACTTCCAATTCAATAACTGTGTTTTCGTCATATTAAAAAAAGTATTTAATTTATTTCGTTATAATGACATATAATTAATGCCCCAAATATTAAGAATATAGACCTACATATACCCTACTTTTAAAAATGGGATGTAAAATTAGGGGCCTGTAAAATTTTTTAGACATTTTAGAGGTCCTCGAATTCAGACGCTGTACTAGAGTAAACACAGAACAACTCTGAACCTGAGGCGGAGCAGGCAGAATCAGGTGACGAATGATAAGCGAATGAGGTTGTTGCGGTGTTGTACAGTTAACGGACCGCGCTGCCTCGCTAAAGATATGTATTTCACTTATTCCTTTGCGTACTCAAAATCTATTACATATAGGTCTTTCCTGAAATCACCATTGGAAAGCTCTATTTAGTTGGAAGCCGACTGTCCAAATCCCATATCTTTACGACGCTCCGTTGAGGATAAAACTGTTTACTTAAAAATAATGAAATATATTAAAACAATGCTTGCTTGTTCCTCTTAGTGAGTAGGCATGCATCTCCTTTTTCTATCTGTTAGACAGAGACAGCTGCACACTGCTGAGTCGTCAACGCCGCACGTTGCGTAACATTCTATTGGCTTATCATATGTTCAGAGTTGATTTGTGTTTAGTATAACCAAAGTAAACGTTTTCAGAGACACAAGCCATCTGATTTAAATCTTAATATCGATCAAACAACATTTTCAGAAAACGTAGATTCAAAAGTCAACGAACAAGCAAACTAAAGTTAGTTGGATCGTCATCATGGAAGTACCACATACAGCAGATCGACTTCCCCTTCAATAAGTTTTGAATCTGTCCCTGCATCATCTCCTTCCTGATCATCACCTTCTTTTGTGTCCTAATGCTTCAATGTTCAATGACGAGATAAGAACTACAATCTTTCGAGCCTGTAAGGAATTTCAACCGATATGCAGTAAGTGTGTAGTGGTACAAAACGAAAAGGAAGTCCAATCTGAAATATTACTCAATGCTGACACAATCTTCGTTTCTTGATTCGTTATAATTTTAAGCCATAAAGGAAAACTGTAATCAATCATTATTACACATTGACAGATGTATTTGGATGTCACTGCATGTAACGAGATAGAAGTCACGTGAAGTGTATTGTCAGTGGCTGACGCAGTCAAGGTTATGAATCATCTCGCTGCATTCCATCCACTTTACGGTGAAATTATAGCAATTGAAGTAACTCACATCTCAATCCAAACTCACACGCCAACGTCCTTTCTTTTAATTTCGAGAAGGCGTAAGTTCAAAATTTATCTAATTTAGCATGAAAAATGCTCACTACTAATTTACATAGCGCTGGTCCATTAAGAGGTCACAAAGACCTATACCTTTTACCATTAAAAACACATTATGCCTTATACATTTTATTTCTCAATTTTTCTAAACCCTATTAAGATGAAATTGTATAATACATCATGCTTAAAACTTGCTTATCATTTTAAAAGAAAAAAATCATACATGGAAAAACATTTTGTATTGAAAGAAAATTATAGTGATATTTATACTAAACTAATTTATTGCTTAGAATTTATTCACATGATTTTAAACGTATTTTAATAATTAAGTAAAGCCAATTTTAAAATTAACAAATGTAAAGTATCTACATTGCAAGAAAGACATAAAGTAGGCGTAATTTTACAGATTTGAATTAAGAAAATTTGTTTCATTTTATTTTATCTATTTTCTTGTGTGAAAGATAAGGTCAGATAAATCTGACCTACAGTTTGTTCAGCACTCAAAATGGAAAAGCTGAAAGAATACAACATTTAATTAATTTATTTTTCAAATTGTGGAAGTAGCCTATATCTAAATGTTTTGAGAAAAAGGGTGATAATCCTAAAATCCGTCACGGAGTCAATTTTAAAGTTCATAAAAATTTATAAAGAATTAAACTTAACTCCGTAGCGCTAACCTCCCAGAAGAGGTAAGACCTACCACCCGACCGCTACGTCATCTATCATAGGCAGATCGCAGGATTGGGGGCATGTGGTTAGCATGCCGACACCCACGGCCGTTAATGGTGGCTTCCTTGTCCGGAGCCGCTACTTCTCTATAAAGCAGCTCCTCAATTTGAATCACGAGGCTGAGTGCACCCCTACCAGACCTCCCTGCCTCAGAAAAATTCTAGGTGGTACCGGGGATCGAACCCGGGCGGACGTATCTGTAGTCAGCGACGCTAACCACAAGACCACGCCGGCGGTCTCATAAAGAATTAACATTCCGGAAATAAAATAATTTCATTGTCGAAGACGAAGACCTATGTAACACCCTTAGTAGCCTATAACTCTTAAACCAGTAATACTGCCAGCGTGATTCCATTTTGACTAGAAGGAAACATAATTGGCAACTTCCATATTTTTCAAGACTAATTCTGTAGTGTTTCATCTCAAAATGAAGAAGGCCTACCACACGATGGTTGAGAAGTCAGCAACACTAACCACTGGACCATGCAGGCGGTCTTATTCTCAAGACAATAGGCTAATATTAATTATGTAAAAAGCACTATGCCATCTTTTAAGTCACTGAAGTTTTTAGTGATGTAAATCATTCAAACAAGTGGAGAAGTTCCAATATCTGGCAGCAATAATTGCAGACACAATATTAAGGCACAAGTTAGGCGTAGACTCAAATCAGGAAATGCCTACTTTTATGCAGTTCAGAAACTCTTATCTTCTCGTCCTCTGTCCAGAAATCTAAAAATAAAAATTTATAAGGCAGTTATCCTGCCGGTTTTATTATATGGATGTGAGACGTGGTCGCTTACTCTTCGGGAAGCCCATAATCTGAGAATATTCAAAAACAGGGTGCTTAAGATAATATTTGGGCCTAAGAGAGATGAAAACGGGGACTGGAGAAAACTGCATAACAACAAGCTTCATAATCTGTACTTGTCACCGGATATAGTAAGGGTAATTAAATCACGGAAGATGAAATGGGCTGCATGCATAATAAACGAGTAGCTAGTGAGAAAGGCACTATGTGCCATCATGGTATACTGGTAAAATTCATAAACATATAAAATCAGATAAAGTGACGTAACAAAGTGCCAGAATACTTTTGTTTAATCAGTGATAAATGCAATTATTATATGCAGAAAATAAGTTATTTTTTTCATTGATTGAGCTCCAGATCGAATTATTGAGCGAGGCTTACGGAAGAACAAAGGTCTAGTTTGATAAGCACGTGTGAAGGAATATGTAGGTAGTGTTACTTGTCCAAGCTATCTGTATTGCAACTTATAAGGCCGTATATGAACACCATAAAACAATATGTTGCCATTAGAACTGATTTCCATTTAATAAATTATTTCTAATATACTCCTATAACTAAATTAGGCATTACTCTGGTACCGGTGAACCGATTTGGTCCAACATCAATAGGCTTCTTACCATAGACGTAAGAAATGTGTATACCAAGTTTCATGAAAATCCGATAGAGCGTATTTGAGTTATCGCGCGCACAGACACACGAACAGACAGACAGACAGACGGACAGACATTTTCCCTTCGGCCCACACAATCTCATAATGTATCATTCTGTATCTAAAAACTGAACTCGAGAAATAGTAATTAAAAAGTACAATTTTGTCTCATAAAATAAATTTACAACGCGTTTTATTAAAAGTCTTCAACTACAACAAACAGAAAAACGTTAAATTTAGTTTTCTTAAATGGTACTCTTGACCTTCAGTGTACAGATATATTAATTATGTCAAAGTAAATTGTCGTTTATACTTTAAATGTTTGAAATTTTCTAGGGGCCTTAAAGTACTAGTATTAAGAATTGCGCGTTTCACAATTTGACATTTTTTCTAGCATAATCTGCAGATTATACTTTTTATGAACTTTAAATTAATTATTATAAATGAATTCTAAAACTATGCAAGTGATTTACTTAAATTACCATAATAATCGATCCCCGATGAGGTCAATGGTATATTTCTTCAATTGGCCTTATCTCTCTGGTGGCACCATGGTCCTGGGGTCGACTCAGCCTCTAACAGAAACGAGTACCAGGAACAATCCTGGGGTTAAAGGTGGCCGGTGCGAAAGGCTTACAACCTTACCACCTTTATGTCCGAATGTCTAAAATTTGGGGAGTCTCAACCTCCTAGAACCCTTTAGGGCCTCCAAGGCCTGTATAAGGAACACTTTACTTTACTTTACCATAGATTAATAATAGTTCAGAAATTAATTTGGAAAGTACGACATTCCATTTCACTATTCCGAACTTAAAATTTAAACATGTACCCCGTAGGAGTTTTACATTCTGACTTCGAGTTCAGACCACAAGCCTACTGTTACGGAGATGTAACCGGAAGACCTTTAAAACTAACGAACAACCTTCATGTAAGACTGCGTTTACAAATAAAAAACTAAACCAAACATCTAGACTGTATTATATTGAAATTATTAATTTATGGGGCTCTTGAATGTCCTACTACTCATTTCAGTAAAGAGTAGTCTATTACATTCAAGTGTCTATAGAGAGATGGCATTGATGCAGAAGCCTTCGCAGCAAAACCCGTCCGCACATGTCATTAAATCACATCATCGCTTTCCTCTACCTTCCTTTTCATTCCGGTTCAATTGTCTCTAGGGATTTCTAAAGCCAGTTAATTAAAGTATGATTACATAATGCAATATAAGATGACTCACACAGTATGTCCTTTAATTTAATTCGAGATTTGACAGAGCGTATTAACCTCAGAGACCCACAAAAGCGAAACCTGTTCTACTTGAGAGAGCTCTACTTCTTAACCGTTCAATTATTTTTACTCTCTGTTAACTAATCAGGATGACGTTTTATCGATGATAGGAAGGAATGACGCTGCAGATATAATCTTAATATAGACAACGTCATGTGATGGCGGCAGGGTTAAATTAAGGGAGAAGGAGATGTGCTATCTAGATTCTGACCACTCATTACTCGCTGGCTTTTAGTAAACGCTTGGTTATCGCGCCTTATGTCCCACCAGAATTGGTGACACGCAACAGACCTACGCAAAAAAAAAAAAGCAGAAGAAACATAAAATATAGCAGAAATACTGCAATGGTAGGAGGTAGCGAAAAATCAATCTAGCCTGTTTCTATTCGTTCTACGTCCTTATTCTAAAGTTAATTCCAATCCGGCATTTGATTCTGTAAGAAAAATACCGAAAATCTCACTTAGGTCAACAGCCAGAATATGAATCCGCTATCTCTTGTTTGTCTATGACTGAAAATGTGGTACATTCTACTCGTACATTGCCGGTGTAGGCTAAACAAAACATTTCTAATGAAAAACTCAGATTTAAAGTTTTAAAAATTCATTAATTTCAGTTTACAAATACAAACTGTGTACGAAATTTCTGTACAGTTTCAACATCAATTTAAATTGAGTTTCCTTATAGGCTAATGTTTATGAACAGTTTTGTGGGTGAGTAAGCAATGGGACGTCAAATCGTGAGAATTCTGAAAAATCTTATAGAACTATTGATGAATTATATATCACTAATAAGTAATTACCCACACTGTGTATTTATGTGAATTGGAAAGGTAAGCAACGACATAAGTGAAAATAAAATCGGGCGTGGGTTACTTTTTATGCCACTGGTCATATAAAACAATGACCCACTGCACGGGATTAAATCGAGTTTGAATGTTAAGCTATGTATGAAATACATTTCCACTGCTGTTACTTTTAAACATGCGGACAGGGGCCTCTAAAGCATAATGGGTTGAAATCCTTTGTATCCCGCACTGCTTATCATACATGTAACGCATACAACACCACTGAATAGCATTCCCTGGATTAATGATCCCAGTTGACCTAGTTTGAGCAGAAATTAATATTCACACTGGTATTCCCATTATGTCAGTCCAGGGCTTCAAGCATCTTAAGTGTAAAGACATGATTTGTTGTCAGTATTAGTCTGCTACCATTTTTACAAGAGTAGTTGAGATAAGAAGAAAAAATCATTAAATGACTTTCATAATGTATAAAAGCTGTCTGACCTATTTTTCAGTTGAGTGACATGCGACATTAATGCGTTTCTAAAGCTTGGTTTAATGAAAGTGTACCTTTTCGTAACAAGCTTCATCTTAATTAAGTTAAAGAGAAGTTGAGAAGAGAACTCATGATACTCTTTACATAATTAAGTCACTCATTCTTGAAGCACAAATATTGCTAAGAAAACATAATATTAAACTTAATATGAATACAAAAACAGAGTACTAGGAAAATAAGCTGCTTGTCTAGACGCTTGAAGATGTAGCCTATTACAAAAACAGAAAAGGGATTTTAAAGTTAGATTGCTTTATTAACAATATTATTTTCAAGTTACTATTCTTATTATCATTATTATTATTAGGGATGGGTCGATACCAGATTTTCTCGATACTCGTTACCGATACATGACTTTTTCCCTCGATACTCGATACTTCGATACTCGATACCGTCAACATTCCCAGTTCAATAAATAGGTACATTAAAAATTAAAATTTGAGAGAACTGTGTAATACAAACTAAATTAATTAAGTGTGCATATTTAATGAGACAAAATTTAATATCAGTAGGCTATAATTATTTTTAAACTCTACATTAAAACTAAAATTAGTTTTTTTAAACAGTTCACTTACAAGTTTTTGTTCAAAAAATACTATCATTCTCACTTAAGTGAAGAATTGCAGAGTTACCAAAGTATCGAAAAAGTACCGAGCAAGTTTTCTGAAGCATCGCTCTATGCCGATACCATGCAAGTATCGAGAGTATCGAGGTATCGAAAGTATCGAGGACCAGTCCCTAATTATATATTGTTATTATTATGGTTAATTTTTATGCCAACGGCCATATTAAACATTGACCCACTGCACGGGATTATTATAAATAGGCCTATTGAAATTCATAAGCAAACTAAAATGTATCCTAAATAGTGGTCTAATTAGAAAAGATCAGTGAGATATGCGTTAGTTCTGTTACTGATTGTACCTACATTTCTGATGAAAAGAAAAGAAAAATAGCTAACAATGGCGACATCAAACATTATTATAGCCTATCTGCTGTGTAAATGTTCATTAACAGCATAGCTTATTAACAAATTAATGTGCTAAAATAGGCCTACCGAAACAACATTTTTCTCATATACCGTAAAGGCTATACTAAGATGTGTACGGTTTAGTTCTGAGTTTGACGAAGGTTTTTTAATCATTTTTCTAAAACAACATAAAACTTTGCTTTTAGAGGTATTTGGGGATCTTACAACTACGAATTATTGTAATATATAGTACTACAGTTACAAGCGCATCAGTGATCGCAGAAAATGAACTATGCAGTTCTAACCGAAGTATTGTGGAACGAAAATTTAATTTTGTCACCTAAACTTCCCCTAACTCTTACCTACTCCAGGCCTAGTAGGAATGGCTCGATTTTAAAATACAGAGTTCGCCCTGAAACTGAAAGCATGGACAACGTCACAGACAGAGGCGGCGGAATTCGAATGCAAGCGAAACGTGCTGAGATAAAAATATTGACGGTATCACGCCAGTATCCACTTGGGTGACTATAGCGCGTGGAACAGTGGACTATATTTTCACTGTGGATTTTAGCCCTCCAAGCATGCGCACTGCCAATGATATGTTCAAATTTTAACTATCGTGAAGCTTTCAGATTCCAGGCGATCTCTGTACAAATCGATCGAAATGATTTCGGCCGAAGGAATTACCATGTATTTTGTAAAGTGATAAGGGTAATTTAAATTTAACGCGAAGTATGGGTACTCTAATATCCACTAATGCGTTATTTTTCTGTCGGGTGGCTGGCATGCGAAATGAAACAGCCTTAAAAACGAATTGTGTACTTCGTGACTTTGCAATATAGCTCTGTAAACAGTGAAATGTTAGTAATATATACAAGAGGTCTTGACTTCACATATCGTGATGATTTAAATACAATTTAAGCTGAAATCAATTCCACAAGAGGCTTGATTGTGCCTGATTGAATGTCATTGTTACTACATTAGATTTCAAGGTAAGTTTGTTTTCCATTCCTTTTACCAATCTGAATGCCTTCCATTATAATCCCATATGAAACAACCACAATGATTAGATTGCAGTCATCGAAGTAGCAGTTTCATGCAGACTTTGCTTCGGGTTATATTGAAAACAGTCCATTAAATTAATATTCAGAGCCTTATTCACTTTGAACCACAGCTATAGTATGTGAAGTGCCTGGGGCGCCACTCCTTCAAGAGGATACTAAGCATCCAAAGTTTATTGCCTCTTGATGCGAATAAAAAATAAAATGGGAGTGAGTGTAATTTCATTTGCTTTCACGGGTAGTGCATAAGAACTATGACTGGCTTGCACTCTAAACGACCACTCTAATCCTCAGTATTATAAAACATTGGGAATCTCAGTTTCTTACGAATGAGATTGCGTTTATTCATTAATATTTTAATTATTTATTTAATCAAGAATGAAAATTAAAGGTCTACACCCAATTACAATGTTAATGACTATGCTAACAATATAGTTGCAATTTTACAAATAAAAGTCTTCCCTATATAGGCCACGGAGGCCCAGAGGGTTCCAGGAGGTTGAGGGTCCAAGATTTTTAGACATTCGGTCCATGGAAGTGACAAGCTTGTCAGCCTTACGCACCGACCACCTTTACCCCTGGTAATCATTTCTGTTAGAGGCTGAGTCGAATCCATGGCCATAGTGCCACCAGAAGGATTAGACCAATTGAAAAACTCCAACGACCTCATCGGGGATCGAACCCTCGATCTTCCGGTTTGTAGCGCAACTCCTCAACCACTATGCTACGGCGTACCCCAATAACACAAATAAGATACAGGTAAACAAAAAGTAGGAAAGTTAGGATAATTATCTATGTAAAGGTAAGACGTACAGAGAGTAAGAGAAAGAAAGAGAGAGAGAGAGAGAGAGAGAAAGACATTGAGATTAATTAAGCATGAGAAACATAAAGAAGAAAGTGAAAGTAATAAAAAAAAGTTAAATAAGACAAAACTATGAAAACATGTTAGTTGAAAATATGAAATGTATAAGTTATTTATGACTATAGTTAAATATTATTTACAACACATATTCCTATGAATTACCAATTTGGACAGGTTTTAACAATTGACTTGCATTATAATAAATTGTAAAATATTAATTCTAAACATATATATATAATGTGGGTGGATTTGTACCTATGCAGATTTCTGTTTATTGATGAATTTTTGTGCAGTACTATGTTTACTTTAGGGATAATCTACTAGTTTTGCTGGGTGCATATAAGTAAATTCTTTGTTGGTTGGTATATGATTATTTCACGACAGGGATGTACTGCAACTTGGCATGTGAGTTCTTTTAAATGACAGTAAATCTACTGACATGGGCCTGTTACATTTATGCACACATAAATGCCACCGACCTTCGGCACAGAAAGCCAGCACGAAACCAACTGCGCCACCCAGGCGGACAATAGATTATTTTTATAGGCTAAGGAATGTATTTTCAATATAACAATTCATTATTTTATATAAAAAGCTTAATGGCCGACTGGCTCTTGTATGTGACAAAGTTTGGAATTTCATATACAACGGATAATACCCACAAACTTTCAACATTAAGAACTTAAGGAATTTATTTTGTACTTTTTCCAGTAACTGTTAATTCTATATGTTCGTTAAATATTAGATCAGAAGTAAAGAACACCTAGATCTTTTTTACTTTTAACTTCATTAATATAGCCTGATATTTTAAACAAATGGTGTATTATACAAGAAGAAAGAGGCATAACCTTGCGTATTTGTACACTTTATTCCTTCGGTAGAAAGAAACAAAAATTCCCATACTATATTTTCACAAATGAGTACAGTATTTTCCTTTAAAAAAAAACCCTAATCTTGAACCGTGCTTTATTCGATAGCTTACAAACATTATTACGTGAACCACAACATCCATGACATAGGAAACATATGACCGCGTAGTGTATTCATTTTATACGCATGGTAGAGGTCACTGGCATGTAGAAGAAGCTATCTGGCAATGCGCTCTCGTCATTCTTCGGAATTATTAGCCTATTATCACATAATCCAAGTACGGAGCCACAAACGCAAAATAAGTTTCGTATTTATTTTGCCATATGCTCGGTTGTCCCGTACACGAAATCTTTCTCAGGGTTAAAAATTTTATCCGGGCCAAAAAGTCCAGGATTCTTGTTTGGTACAGTACCAGACAGTGTTTATGCGGGACTATGCGCGCGCACATAAACACACACACACACACATATATATATAGGCCTATATATATTCATAAACATATATTCCTAAGCAGGCCTAAACACTAAGTTTTTTCTGACATCTTTCAAATCTCAAAGGTACAACACTATCCGAAAACAAGAGTTCTATGTGAATCTATCCTCACCCTTCCTATCCCATTTGTCCCAAAAATAGAAACCAGTGTGTAAAAATATATTAGTCTAATGTTGTTTTCTTTGAGAAACATTTCCGTTAATTCGTTACTTCGTTACGTTATCATCACTCGAATTAGGGTAGCCTGTGTAAAGTACTAAGCAAATTGCATATTACTTTTTCCATAATTTCCAATCTATTGTTATTATTATGATGCAATTAAAAAATTAACAGTTTCCTCATTGCACAAACTCATTTTCGATTGCCTACACGTGGCATCAGCACGATGACAAATGACAGCGTGGAATGATGCATGAGTTTGTTTCACATCTCTCCTACCATTCCAATTCTCTGACCAATCCATTAGCCTCATTGTTTCACCCCTAGCGTTAATAATAACATTAATTGAGGGGGTTCTTGTGATATGTGGCTGCTCTTGTCGCCAACACTCTGACTCCTTGGGCGCCGACAAACCACTGGCAAGGGGATATCCAACAGGGGCGTACCAAGCTATTTAATTATTCACAAAAATGAAATACTAAATCTATATTTGAGTTCCGTAGTATTTTAGCAATTTGTATGTGGTTAAATTGCTCGGTATATTCTACCACAAAAGCTCATAACATAGATGCTAAGTCACTCTTACTAGTGTATCATGCCCATATACACAGCCATCTCAGTTATGGAGTCCTATTGTGGGGAGGACATCCTTATGCCAACAAAATATTCATCTTGCAAAAAAGAGCAATAAGAATTATCTCTAGAGCATCGCCTACAACATCCTGCAAACCACTCTTTACAGAACTTAATATACTTACATTGCCATCAGTGTTTGTTTTGAGCTGTCTTCTCTATATAAAAAAGAATGCACACTTGTATAATAAATGCTCTACTATCCATAGCTACTCTACCAGAAACAATGAAAACTTATATATAAATAAATTTAAATTCAGCACCACCCAGAAAAGTTTTGAATATGTTGCCCTCAGACTATTTAATTCATTGCCAAACAAAATTAAGGAGTTATCATATGTTCCATTTAAAAGGTCAATTAAATCTAACCTGTTGTCAAATACCCTGTACAGTGTCAAGGACTTCAATGACATTATCTGGTGAAATGTGTACTTGTATATTTTATCTCATTTGTGTTTATTGTTATTGTTATTTTATCTCATTTCTGTTTATTGTTGTTGCTAATACATTGTACAATGTCTGTGGCAAATAAATCTAATCTAATCTATTATATTTTTTATTCCTAAGAGTTTTGTTAAATAATATTGACGATATTATGTTTCTTGTAAGTTCATTAGCCCCCAGAAATTGAGTTTTTGTGTTATCAGATTGTTTAAATCACTGCTCAGAGGATAAATAATCATAAATAATATTTCACGAAAGAAATCAAATCTAAAAGTATGTAGAATATTTAATGTACATTACATTATAAACAGAAGAAATCGAAAACATAATATGGAAGAATATGCTAGTTTATTTTTAATCTACATTATACCGTTATTATTTTTTAATCTACACTAGGCCTATACCGTACTGTATTATCTAGATTAAGGGGTTTTTCTACAAGATGGATACATAATAGTTTTGGATGAAAAATTCGCTAGAAAAGAAATAAAAAAAAAAATCATGTAAAATTGATAGAATAAGACAAAAAGACGCAAGAGATAAACTGTGAGCCTAAGCATTGTGTTAAAAGCTTTCTCTGCAATCCGGCACGCGTATATTTATATATTACTAGCATAAAGGCCCGGCGTCGCCCGGGTTTTTTATTTTGTAATTGGAAATTAACTTATGAAGGACTTTAGATTTATAAATTCTAGGTCCTTATATAGGTATTTATAATGTGAAGTAGAAAGAACGACATATCACACTCAAACTATCCCCTAAGAAAATGTTTGAAATAGCTTTTATGGCTATATGTAGAATTTTGCATCCCATCGCTTGTACAGTACACAGTAAGCCCGGGAGGGGTTCTAATAAGAAGAAACCGAAATTCCGGTAACATAAAATTGTATTATCGTGGCTGAAAATTTTGTTTCTCACTGTCATGTTACCATAAAACCGTTTTCGGAATGAAATTAAACAGAAATACAATATCACTTTCATACATCTCTTCCCAAAACATTACCTTACCTCGTATTGTTTTCTCTATTTCCAGGCTAGAGGAAGTTATGTGACTGCATTATTTTCGTGAATTTCATTCTGTGATATAATAATATATATATTACCATACCTCGTATTGTTTTCTCTATGTCCAGGGTAAAGAAAGTTATGTGACTGCATTATTTTCGTGGATATTGATAGTTCTCTCATTTGTTTCTCTCATTTGTCAAATTTATTCTACTTTCATTTTTTTTCCACGGCCATCTGAGACCCGCTGGTAACAATATGTTTTAATGTCAAATGTGATTCGGATTCGATAATTCTGTGTAAGAAGGGATTAAGTATTCTCAAAAACATTTGATTTTTGGCATTTAGAATCTGAATTTTTCAAAATCCTTTCTTAGTGAGCACCTACATTATGAAACGAAGGTACTGTCAAAATTCCAAGTCTCTACCTGTTATAGTTTAGGCTGTACGTTGATTCCTGTCATTCAGTCAGTCATTCAGTCAGTCAGGACAAAGCCTTTTATATATATAGAGATGTGAGCAATTAAGGTTTGAATTCTTATCGGGACAAAAGTTCGGATAAATAATATTTTATTGTGGTAATTGCCTATTTCTTAGAACTACACAGACCAAAAAATTTAAAATGGGGTCATAAAATGTACTACCTTACAGTTAATAAGTGAAATTTTATGGGGCTATTTACGTCGTGAAAGTGATTAGCGTGGCGTGATTATTTAGGAATTATGAAGGTCAAGAGCATTTATTAATGTATATTAGTCTCTCGAGACATATTCACGCAATCGAATATATTCCATAGGTAAGTCGTTCTGTGATTTCTTACAGAAAATGCATTCAACTGCCCTATTATAAGCAATGGGGATATAGAAACTATTTTACACAAAATTTGACCGACATCTTATTAATAATAACTTTCTAGGAACAGAAGTTATAGCCTGAGTGACTTGATCTAAAGATTAAAGAATATTTTAAGTTTTATTTATGTTTTACTCAATTTAATTGCAGATTCGCTTCAATTCTCTGAAGTGAATCGACTGCCTCAAGGCAATTGTCTTCAGTTAAGAAACCGTAAGTTGTGTTCATTATTTGAAGATATAATATTATTGGTAGGCCCTATGTTAGTGTATTACTTAAAAGTGTATATATTAGGTAATCTGAAATCCATTACTTACCAGTATCCGCTTTTAACTATTTATTTAACAATAATTTTACTGAACCCAGTGATGATTTTAATATTTCCTCCTCTAATGATTAATGATCATATACTATTTAACTGCCTATAGGCTTATACAAATAGTAAATTACGTTATTTTACCACCAAGGATGTAGCCTAGGCCTAAATAATGGTTGACCGCTTTACAAGAAGCGATGTCACCAAGTTTTCGTACACTGAAGTCTAATGCAGCCTACCAATATCTACCTTACAATCATATGCTGATATATAATATTATTGTAGATTAACATGCTATGGAATTTATACAATATAAGTAAATCGCACACTTTTGTAGACCTATCTATGAATACTGATACTGATATTTTATAGAAGTCGCAGTATTATGTCCTTGAATTTATGATAGCATTTCCAATTATGGTCATTTTGTTTAATACATTAAGGGAATATCGACCATACGCTAACACGTCAGAAATAAACATAACACGGAAGCACCCAAAAAAGTCTGCAAGTAAATAGACCTCGTCCGTAATCGATTTCTGTTAAAGCGTTAGTAATTTAGATAGGGGATAGTTAGGTGTTAGGAAATTATATACATTTAAAATGATGCTCTGCCTTTCTGCTGATGAATCTACACTCGGGACAGACCTTAATAATCATGGCGCGATGGGCCTCGTTAACAAGATGTCAGTTTTGTACATAGCACATGGAAGCATACTTATCTTCAATTAGTCGTAAAAGGCCTAGCCCTATATTCTTTTTATTTTTGATTCAAAGATTATAGATAATTCCGCAACTCTTAAATAAGTACTCATTATGTCTATCGGGAAAAAGAATTAAATTAACTATCAACTAAGGAATAAATGGTGTAAACTATGTTACGCAAACTTTCTCACTTAATATAGGCTACGTGTTAAGATTTGTATTATTGATGTTTTAAGTGGACGAGTTATGTATGTTTCTAAAGTTTGAATAAAATCTTTACTTTTAAATAGAGTGGGGATCTTATCGAATACTAGCATGATGATTAAACCAAACATTAATTTTTTCTCCTTATACTGTATCATCTAAATATCGAGCTATCCATTTATATTTCCGAGGCCAATAAATCATACAATACAGTAAAAATGAACAAAAATAATGTAACGGAAAACTTAGGCCTACTTAGTAGATTTAAGTAGGAAATTTTTACAGACCTACACAGTAGGCTACTCAATCTGAATATTTTTTTTGCATTGAACTTAGTCGAGAAAATACAAGCCTACTGATATATATTTAGGCTTGCTATTTTCTTCGGGTTTATTACTTTAATGAGCTATATTTATAAACTGTATATGGGGCCCATCGGGTGTTAAAGACTTTTAAGTAATTTATACCATGCGGTATCACAATTACAGATCTGCATCTGGATAAATATGCATTAATGAACCACAGATTACTGTCTCTGTTGGACATTACATAAGAATATTATAGGAGAAAAATTCCTCTGACTATTGGATTTGAACCCAGGACATTAGTGAGGTAGACCATCAAGGACAATCAGTCATAGGAGAGAGGTTCCATCTGGCGCTTTTAAGTGAACTCTGGCTTAGATCAGTTGGTAGAGCAATGGCACGAATAGCCAAATGTCCTGGGTTCAAATCCCAGTGTCAGAGAAATTTTATTCCTATAATATTCTCATGTAATGTCCAACAGAGACAATAATCTGTGGTTCACGAATGCATATATAGGGCCATCCATCTTAAGTTTTAACTATACAATAACAGTGGAAGCTCGGTCACAAAATAACTTATTAGTGTGCCTCACAGAACTGTATATGACATAACTTGTCTGTCAGTGAGGTAGACCATTAAGGGCAATCAGTCATACGAGAGAGGTTCCATCTGGCGCTCTGAATTGAATTCCGGCTTAGCTTAGTTGGTAGAGCAGTGGCACGGATAGCCATATGCCCTGGGTTCAAATCCCAATGTCAGAGGAATTTTTCTCCTATAATGTTCTCATGATCTGCATCTGTTTTTTTTTATCGCCTTTGTTATATGCCTTCTATTCACTTTCAGTTATGTTCGGGACTAGCTGATCCTTATTCAAATTAATTCATTATGAAAATTTAATGCATTGAGATATAGTCATGAAATTCTATGACCCGTTAGCTAGTTATCCGAACAGAATTAAATTTTAAATTAACGTTTTTAAAATTAGGGAAGAAAGTTAGGACTATCAACAAACTGTTCAGGTCATAAAAAAATTCATTACTCCCTTAGTAGAAAAATATTGAGCCCGTTCATAATATTGTTGTAAATTATCGAAATATTACCGAAATCCCAACCGATAGCGCAACAGACGAATAAATTTGCTTAATGCTTAAGTTATGGGTGTAAATAGGTAAGTTATGTATGGTTAAAATGAACTTTTGCCCTCTTTGTTCCAACGTAAAGAGATCTGAAGTTGTTATAAAACTTCTAAATATTACCAAAAGCTTACAGAAATATGAACTTCGAAATTTACTTATGCCCATAGGCCGAGCCGAAAAGGATTATTGTTGGTTGTAAAGGAAACAAATTCCACTTGTTTTCGAACCTATTTCCAATAAATATACATTTGCTTCTGATGATATCTTCGTAATTGTGTTGTCTTCATTCACTTCATAAAGGACTATATACTATAGCTTACTTGGAGACTTGATTAGAAGATCCACAATATTTTCATAAATAAGACCTTAAATGATGCATGACGAAGGTTGTGATGTTATTCTTCCTTTCTGGAAATATGTGTCATATTGTACTTATACATACACATACCACTGTCCAATTCATTTGCCGATATCTAAGACACAAATTACAACTTGCATGTGATCCCCAACAGTCCTCCGTGGTGGTTGAAATATTTGCTTTTGTAGGTCTATACTAGTCTTAGCGGCTACGTTATAATTTTCATGTCCTCTTGAAGCTTCTTATTCGAGCAGCAATCACTTTTTCTTAATGTGCTGAGTAAAGCTGTAACTCTGAAGCAATGGGCGTGTGCACTCACATGTGATTATTACATGTTTTACTATACAAAGTATGTTTCCTCCACCTCCTTGACTGTGGTATACTCCAAATTGACAATTCGTTGACAACGTAAGGAACTGGCCTAACACGAGCTTAGACGAAGTAGCCGCGCGAGCAACTTGTGGTTACTTCGAGAAGTTATGAACGGGTTTCTCTTGTGAGGGAAGTGTCAAAACCGTTATGCTGAAAACTGTGTTGAAATTTTAATGTCAGAATTAATGTGGTGTAATAGAACCATCAAGTAAAATATGATAATTTCCACCAAAAATTCCCAAAATGGATGCTTGAATTACTCACATCAATGAAAGGAAGATAGCCATAGCTAAAACTACGCTAAAGTTTAATTTCATTATTTGTTTAATGGATACAGTATTTGAGATAGGCCTACGTACATTAATTACCCGAATGAGCAAGATACTACTGTACGGGTACAGTTTGGTTTATTGAAAAGCAAAGAGGGAAAAGCTCTAACATCATGAGGTAGGATAATTAAATAGCCTCTTAAACCTCATAGTAAGTTATTATCAGAATTAAATAAACTATTACATAGGAAATAAGATACTTAATACTCTTTTTTTGCTGATCAGACTTGCAAATCTTGGGCGAGACATAATTATGGATTTAGGCCTATATAGTCTTGGACTAGCCTATATTATATGCTACGTTTGGAGCCAGCAGTTGTAAAATATTTAGTTTCTATTAAAGACGAGCATTTATTTTTTCTTATATTGTAGCTAATCCCATGTGGATCAGCACGTATTCATTTTTTGTATAATTTGGGCCTATCAGAAAGTCGTAATAATGCATACTTTAAACTGGAATTCAATCAGAGACTAACTTCGGCAAAAAAGTAACTTACGGTAGGAAATAGTTCCGTCGGAATGTAGTTTTAAATAAATGATAGCGATGGGCAATATGAACATATTCCAGAGCAATACTTTATTAACAATCTACATCAAATTACAATTAAATAGACCTTCATAATGTCAACACATAGGCTAATTCTTAGGCCTATACCTAAATTCATATAGTGCAGGTAATCCATTTCCATCTTAATTATAAAGTGCACCTGGATTTTAGATTAGTGAAAGCCATATGAATATACTTAAAAGTTAATTTCAATTATTTATATTTTGTTAGTAGACTAATGAAATCCTAAAAGTGTTTTGTTGCAAGAATCGCATCCACGTCTGGCACAACGACTGACATTTTATGAATAAGGAACAACGATAATTACATCAGCGCAATGTCATGTCTAGTTGTAGTGCAAAATAAATGTTCAGCACATCAACTTTTTGTTCAGCGTTGAGTGTGGTTGCAATAGCAAATTCGAGCATGGCAGAGAGGAAATGTGTTGGCCTAGCGGTAAAATTTTGCAATTGCATTGCAATTGAGTGGCAGGCAGAAGGCACGTGTTGTCACTAAAAAAGGAAGGCAGCTTCACACACACATAATGTGACATTGCTGCTGAAACTAATGCCAGCATTATGGATCTAATTTGTTGTCAGAAATTTCGTTGCGACTGCTATGGTCAGCATTATGGAGTAAACAAAGCAATATCAATTCAGAACATAGGGCCGTGGACTAATATAACCGGGCATGTGGAAGGAACATCATTCAGTAGACTACAGTGTGTCCTATTCAGATATGCACCATATAACCGCCTCATTAATGCGGTATTCTTTAACTTTAAATTACTGCGTTGATATTTTGGAAAGGTTTCCATACATTATAATCACAATTAACCATAAACTATGTCATACATGGTATGAGGCGTGTGCATTGTACTGGACGAAGGCTATAATGTTCTAATATAACACCAGCGTTTGTAGATTTATGTTCAAATAAAAAAGCTAACAACAAAGGATTATATTTTCTGAACAGAATTATAGCAGGCCTATTCCAGTAAGCAAATGAGTCCTATATTTAGGCTCAGTGAGGGGAAAATGTCAATAGACTATGTTCATGATATTCTTTTCTGTATTTTTCTGAATGTATCAACATAAGTAATCAGTGTTCGGAAATATTTAAGCAATGAAGGTACCTCTTGAAAACAGCCTATATACAGGCCTATAAAACTAGCAGAGAAATCCATAATATAATAATTATTTAAAGTTTTGGAATATTTAATATATTTTATATATTTCCATTTCTATGTTTGTCAAAAAGAATCAATACCGGTAATGAAATGTGTTATAATTTTTTAGAAAATCACTTAATCAGAATCACTTAATACTGTTGAAAGCATTTGATTATAGGCCTACATTTCTGTACACCGAACGTAAAGGGTTCTTTGTCACGAATATGAAATTTTACATTACTGCTATAGTCACGGATGGGAGAAATATATGTTGTAGATTTGTAAGAAGTGTCTTATATCATTCGGAAGGGAAATATTATAATCACTGCTTTAGTCGAGAAAAAATTACCATGGTATCTTCCATAAAGAAGGGTACTATACATAATGAACATTTTCGGAACGTATGTAGTGTATAATACCATTCCGCCAAAATAACTTTTGTAAATGATATGGAAATGTAACTAACTTTTGTAAAACTTAACATTCAATATATTTTGGGGACACCGTCCTCCGTGTACCCCAACTAATGCACTGATAAAAGTCTTTATATAGCCTTAGTTTAGCCAAGAATTCATTCATTCATTCAAATGATATGGAAATATAATTAAATTTTGTAGAACTTAATATTAAATATATTTTAGGGACACCGTCCCCCCTGTACCCCAACTAATGCGTAGATAAAAGTCTTTATATAGCATTAGTTTAGCCAATATAGCAAAGGACTCAACAAAAAGTCATTCTTTTAAATCACTGTTACAAAGCTATCTCTTTAGAATTTAATTACATAAGAACAAGCGTAAGTACATCGAGTTCCAATTTCTTATAGAAAATCCGTGAACTGGAACAGAACTCTTTAAGATAACGTAGCACATTCCACAAGATGCAGGCACAAGCGTCACTTTTTTCTACGTGGAGGAACACGTGGTTTTAGCACACCTGCGATTTCCAAACTTATTCTTTCTGCGGTATGATGTTTTTGTAAAAAGTCTGAGGTTCTGTCGTATTGTTTCTTGTTTCTGCTAAGAACGCGAATGATATAAAAGTATTCTGGAAGAGTACAAGAGATGCATTCAGTAGAATGTCAGGTATTAAGTCAACTTAATATTTTATTCTGTAGGCCTATTGTAAAATTAAATAGATTAATAAAATGTATTCTCTCATAAGTATAATAAAATATTAAAATCCTATAGGCTACATATGGACATATTTGACACTATGATGATCAGATAAAACGTATTTAATTTTTGTCAAAAAAATTTGCAACGCCTTTCAAGTAGGCCTATGTAATGAAATGCAAGAAAAAATATAAACGAAGTGGAATTATATAAATGAAGTAATGTGTGCAGATACATAGAAAGATAATAATATTATATATATATATATATATATATAGTGTAGGAAAATATATTCGATAAGTAGACATACTATATGTATTGTATGTGTTACAGTAAGCCTATACAGAGTGGGGGTTGAGTGCCAACGTTTTGGCTGGTGGCAGCGATTGCTTAAAGAAACAAAAAATATATTGATAAACTTTAATAAGCTAATGCTTTTGTCAGAAATATTGTGTTTCTATTGTTCTAACCAGAAATACAAAATCAGCCAATGATTTTATGAGTGTAATTTTTCCCCGCTTGATCCTCATGACGTAAAAACATGACAGCTTCCTCCAAACAGCTGGTTCTCGGCGCTGCCAGCGATGCGATTAACGGAACATTACACAAGAAGATCAAGTTAAATATTAGAGAAGGCATACTTTGAATTTACAACAATGCTGTCTGTAGATATTAGACTGTTAAAACCGGTATAAACGTTGAGGTGCTCTAGAAATTATGAAAAATATTCTCGTCATTTTTCACTCCAAAATAATCAGCCAATCAGAGATTCCTATGACTGAGGAGAAAGGTCTGTGAATCATAATACTTTCACATCCTCGTTTATAATCGCTAGTTATTAGTTTCCAATGTGATTTGAATTGATAATAAAATTCAAAATCATCCAAAAATCGAAATGCTTGCAATATATTAATTAGCAGGGAAATCGATCGTATTTCATTTTATATAAGATATTAATAATAGACCTAATGAAACAAATCTCAAACCGACAAAAAATTAATAATGGTCACACTGAATCGAAACTAAAGAAGAGTAATAGTTGGTTTCAGTTTTACTTTTACATATCTTGCACATAGGCCTACGCATAGTCTGTAATAAAATAATATTCTAGGACCTAAGAGATAGGAAATGCAATAATCCATTTTTGTATAAAATTATAGAAATTGGTTCTTATTTATAATGCCTAAGTGTAACAGTGCTACAAATGTGAAATTTCAAAACAAAACGCGAAATTTATTATTTCACAATATGAAAAACCGCCATCTCAAGTAATATACATACATATTACTAATATTACTAATATATAACGATTACTACTTATTACTAATATATAACGATTTTACATACCGGCAAGCAGAATGCCCAAGGGAAGATTTCACTGTTCCACAAAACAGACGGTACAACGCTGTAAGTAAAGGTTTATTACTTAAACAAATGAATTATTCTAGGAACGGTTTTACAAAACTACACAGATTTGATGTTTTATTGAGGTACATTGTAACGCACATTCATACAGAATGTTTTAAGAGATTTTAAAACTACAGCTTTCAATATAATCCTCCTCCTACTGCTATTAGTGATAGAGGCCTAGTAACAGAATGGCACGCCTTACTATAAGAACGCTTATTTCCGAATACCTATGGTGATAGTATTACCAAGTGCACTTAAAGATCATAGATTTTTAAATAGTAACCTACACGTTAAGTAGGCCTACACAACAATTAAAGTTAAAAATATCATGATCAGAGGCCTTCAAATCTCCCAATTTAATAGGAAAGATTTTAATGTTCTTGTTCAAAATCTGAAATTAAAGACTGATGATAAGTGGGGTTATGAACAGCTTTATTCTATACTAGTAAAAGTTAAATAGATTATTTTTACCCTGTAATTAACTTATATCTAAAACTAACTTACAGGTGCCAGGAAATCCAGCGACTGCTTATTCTTGAGACCATCCGAAAGAAGATCCTGTAACCAAAAGATACTGTATGAATCCACTTTTAAAGTGATTGCAAAATTTTTTGCACCACATTTCTAAGCTATATTCATTTCTCGACTCCATGCCACAAAAATAATTTCTTCTAATAATATCCTTGAACATCTGAATGATAAGAAACTTGACGTAGGAAAATTTAACAATTGGGCGAACTTAAAGAGAATGCATCTGTGAAATTCTCCTAAGTCAAATTTTCAAGTGATTACAATGAACATCTTACCACAGATTAATTGGATAAAGTGTAACATCTCAAACCAAAATTTACACCAGCTCTTGCTTAAAAACTATATACCTACTTTATTTTTATTACAGGTACCCAATCAAAAGTTCTCATTGTGTCAAAGCTATAATCTTATTAGCTGATTTACATTTCTGCCTTATGGATCCTAGATTTTATGTTTTACTTCTGTTACGCTATTCTCAGAGAGTTTTTTTTTATTTTTCCTTACATGACATGAACATGAGCATATTTTTTTTTTTAATAATAAAGAACTGAACACTTCACAAGTAACTTTTAAATAGGCAAACTTCTTTTTTATCTATTTGCACTGAAATATTTAAGCCACATAATATATAATAATCAACAGAGAGCAAATTCAAAAGGGGAAGTAAATCACATTAAAATAAATGTAAAACCTATTTTGTTATACTGTTTTTTAGATAATTACGTTTGAAGGTTCCGAAGAGTTCCTACAGCGCACTGCCAGGTGGCTTGTTTCCCGTGGCACAGACATCTGTCATAACTAAGACAATTAAGGCACTCCCGCTTCAACGTTGCATTATGTCACGGATTTATGTGGCCAGAGTAATAATCTTTGTATTTAATTTGCACGAAATCGCCTACTTAGTTAAAAGAACACAAAGAGAAAATTGATTTCTTACTCTTTCCCGTGCTGATGTGAAACAATATTGGTACAGTACGGGTCAAAAGGATGGTTAAAATTTAGCGATTTTTTTTTCTAAAAATAAGTACACACATTGACCAAAATGGCGTTTGAATTTTTTGTTTATTTCTACCGAAGGAATAAGCTGTTTAAATCGGCATAGTTGCATATACCCCTTCCACCCTGCACGGGCCTAAAAAGCTTTGAAGAAAGGGGCGTTTTGAACAATGAAAAACATACGAAAAATTATGTGGGAAGATTGATTTTAAAGTTGAGATAAGTTCAATATAGTTTGTGCATGACTCTTAAAAATAATCAATATTAAATATCTTTAATTTGACAATAGATTTGTAGAACTTTAATGAGCTTCATTTACTCGAATTTTTTACCTAACAAAATTTGAAAATCTCAAAATGTCTACCAATAAGTTCTATACATATTCGGGTAGGCCTATAATAGAGTATCCACTGTTTTCAATTTCCAAAAATATAAGAGTTTTACAAAACCAATTTTTGCTAAACACCCTTTCATTGGTGTTAAAATATTTTTTCTTCTCTCGTCTATTTCTTACTTTAACATCTCTCGCAGTAGAAAAATTGATACGGCCCATGCCTGTCGGGCCTTACAGACAAGGTCATGAGGGCATCGGGTGAGGAAAACCCCCGAAAAGACCACCACCTAGGTATCTTGTCCCAACCAGGAATTGAATCCTGGCCCACTGTGTGAGAGGAGCGAATGCATCCCCTGCGCCACAGTGTAGTGTTAATGTAATAATTTTAAGTTTTAATTATCAATACATCTACATCTGCATTGTAAGATACCCTGAAGATAATACAAAAAAATATCAAAAGGCGCAAAATATTGGTTGTTGAGCTTATTGATTAAATTATTCACTTTATTTTGTTTTACCCTCCAAATAATTTAACAAGTTATATTCCAACGTGGGCTTTCGTTAATTGCAAAGGAATATGATACGTTTTATTCAGGTACAAAGTCTGTAGAATGTGATATAATCTGAAAAGAAACATGACATGGATTTTAAATTATCATAAATATTACAGTTCCATGTCACGATATAATTAAATAATATTTCAAGACATTCTTGAGCAACTAAAAGATAACAAGAATATTTTCTACAAACTTGAATATCGCTGGAAGAGACATATCACCGTCCGGTCCTGTCAACACTAAACATACAACTTATCCATCCTGACAACTGTGGCATGTAATTACTAGTGGCTAGCTGTAGGTCCAAATCAACATAAAGGACACGAAAAGATTAAAATTAATACAAAGTGATTAATCAATCATTATACTGTCTACTGCTTGTTTATTACAACCGGTTATGTCAATTAATCTTGTTTCAAAAGCCACTGATTGTTTTCAGGTATTATTATAAGACTATCATGCACATTTTTCTCCTTTCTTCTCTGGGGGAAGTTATTCTTACTTTAGATTAGTCCAATGTTATTATTGTATAACTTTTACCAGGCATGTCCAACGTCGGCTCTTTGTAAGCACACCTTCGGCCCGCCTAAGTTTCAACCGGCGATGTTAGGGATAGCTGGATTCTTTTCATACCTTCCTGAGAAGTTTAAAATCTTCAGAAAGTTTATCATAAGGTTTGTGAGAATGTTTGATTCTACTATGTATGTATGTATGTATGTATGTATGTATTTTTTTTAATTCACTTGATTTACTACATGTTCCATTACATGTAATACTACATGTATTTCTTTATCTTCTATAACTGTTTTTGTTCTATTTTACAATTTTTTTTTTCATAAACTAATTTTGATCAAAATAAAATTTGATTACAATTTAGTGCCAAAAGGTAAACTGTTTGCGAATTTATTAAAGTTCTTGAAGTATATTTTTAGTAGATCTTTTTTGCTGGGCCAGTTTTCAGTCTTTAGTACTGTTACGATTAGTGAGTATGTATGTATGTATGTATGTATGTATGTATGTATGTATGTATGTATGTATGGAACCACACGTAAAGAGAGAGGCGGGTTCGGAGCGACCCTAAGCACGTAGGCCAGGTACGGGCCCCTGGGAATGGGATGATTGGCATACCCAAAGGCCCCCCGGAGCAGATTCCACCGCGAGCCCCCAGGGTCTCCCAGTAGCCATCGTGCGCCACGACCCCGGTCCCTCAGACAGTGTTTGTAAGCAAATTTCGTTGATACTATTTTTCGTTCTCAAGCTGTTACTCGTCACAGGCACACATACAGACATATGAGGGGTCTATTAGCAAACCCGTTTTGAAGAAAGAGATGCTAACTTCTAATGAAACTTTAATGCATTTTAGGTGTTTTATATTTTGTGAATGTGTTACAAATCCGACTTCCCAAATAAGGGAGGAACTCAGATATACAACACATAGGCTACACTAAATAGGCCTACAGTATGTACAGGAAATGCATTAAAGTTTCATTAGAAGTTAGCATATCTATCTTTTATCAAAATGGAGATTACCGGGTTTGCTAATAGACCCCTCATATATACATATCGACAGACTTTAAACAAAAATTAGATGCAGTGGATATCAAAGCGTGTAGGCTATTTATGCTGAAAATGTCAGGGTTGAAGACAGTGGTTCCTCTACTTCCATTACCTATGGCAGATGTAAAGAAAGTAAAAATACAGGAAAGTCTATGCTTCATCAAGACAACGGCCCAATAATAACTCGCATTATTGTTCAGCCTATTTTCTCTACAATAAATGTCCTAGTTCTCCGCCACAGTCATCAGAGCTCTCAATCTTAAAGAATAGGCTATTTGTGAGAATTACATTAAAGAAGGGTATGAGCTAGACCTATTTAGTTCTAAAAAAGAAGAAAAGTATGTCCCTGAAGAAATAACAGAAACCTCGGTAGGCCTATAGCCCTATAGGTTTTACAGCCGTTTAAGAGGGGTTAAAAAATAATCAGTTACACTTTATTATAAGCGTTGAATAATTTCGTCGCTACAGAATAAATCTTATTTATTTTCGTACTTTATTATCTGAAAAAAAGTGTTTCTTAGGTGTTTCATTCGTTGTTCAGCCCTGAAATATCCACTTGTTCCTTAAGATGGCCACGGATCTATTGATAGATGATGCCAAGGACATAAGTTAGTAACGTAGGGGAAATTATCTCGAAAGTTGACATACGACCAAAGGAAAACATCTGACACTCTGTAGACGCAAAAGTATAGAGCATTTTGGAGGAGGAGGAGGAGGGGGATATGACATAAGAGTGTATCCTGTTGCCAAGAGTATTGGTGGGTTTGATGTATTGATTCCAGCAAGTAACCCATAAAACTTACCTGTCCCTTTCCCCTCCTTCTCTTCATATCTGAAGCTCAAGTCTCCAGAGTTAATTGATGACTAGAACAAACTCTACCAGCATGAGTTCGCCATACGTCATTTTAATCCAATTATTGAATTAGACTGTATGGTGTATCATACGGGTGCGGTCCTACCTATGGGTGGGGCACTTCTTCAGATGACATTTTTATAAATCCCAATCGGTGGTCCCTACCTTTTGCATCGTTATTTACGAACACTGTATCGCTATAATGCAATAAGCTGAGAACATAAGACTACGATTTGTGGAGTGATGGTTTGTTTGTTTCACGAATTGTTTTTCTCCTTTTTAAACCAACGAGCTGAAACAAGTATGATGGCGCGTTTGTAGAGCATTGTGTTATGACGGCAGAACCTGATACCTCGTATAAATCACCAGATGGCATTTTGTAAAGGGGACGTAAGTCAAATGTAGCAGATTTATCTTGACTCCACAGCACCAGCTTGGAAATTATCTTTAAGAGGCATATACAACATCTCTTTTCTGGCTTGATTGTGTTTCTTGAATAACTAATGCTGGTATACATTGCAGCTCATTGTATGATAAAATCGTTGTAATGACAATGCTCCAGTCACAATTTGTTAACAGAGACCATAAAACCATTCAGGTTGAAGTATGAAGCATTGGAACTTTTCACCTTAACTTACTTTTCACAAAGGAGGGTGACGATATATTGCAATTAGGAATGGTAATTTCAATTTTGATTTATAATGTTTGAAGATAGGCCTATATAATTTCAACATTGTATTTTGCCTGCTGTATCGTGGGCGCAATAGGGAGATGAAATATTTTATATTTAACTCTGATAATCGTTGTCGAATTTTCACTAAAAATATATATTTTGATTATCATCCAGTCAAAGAATATAACTTTTAAAAGGACAAAAGTCTGTATGTGTGAATTCGTCCATCTATGTGGCTTTATACAAACAGCATAACTTGAAACCGAAAAATCTTATTAAATGGAAATGCCATATTCAAGTTCAATATCGTTCGATGATAGGACACGAAGGATATGACGATTTGTTTTGCCTTATCCCCATAATGGCACTTTTGTTCCTTTAAAATAATGCTAACGATGTTGTTTAAATATCGCACGCTATCTGCTTGAATTGGGATATATAACTTTCAGTTGAAATTTTTAAAATCGCGTTAGTCAAGTTACATGTAATTCTCCATTTACATTGAAATTATTGTTGATATGTATTGTTATATTCCAGTTTTTATTTTTTATTATAATAATTAAAGAGTAAAGCAGTCATCTTTATTATATTTATGAATATTTCATTAGAAATTATATGTAAAGATAGTTATTAACTTATAAGCTATATGCCTAAGGCAACACTCACATAGTCTTGTTTCGTTATCTTGTCAAATACGCGCTGCATTGGGTGAGGTTATGAGAATTTAAAAAAAAAACTCTGCCAGACTTACTCTATGCTGGAAAATGAAGCGAGAAAATCGCAAGATCCATGTACAGAGTAATGTATAGAAAGTCATACTGTGACTATTTACAAAAGATTTTTCGTGTAGGCCTAGGCTTAGGAAAATTGTTCAAATTTACTAACTTTTTTTACGATAGTATTTTTCATCAATTTCCCGTTCATTCTATCATGGTGGGAACTCGAGTTTCGTATCCTCATTGCCGGTAACCTAACTTATGGCACTGCCGAACTAGCCTACTTATTTCACAGGGGCATTATTTCTTAACAACTGCATCTAGGTTATAATAGGTTGGTGCTCATGGGTTCAAATAATATTTTATCGATCGCCGCCAAGATTTAGTTGTACAACTTTGGTATAGCGTAATCATACCAAATAACAGCGACTGTAATTAAATACAGTATTTTTGGCATATTTTTACTTATTATCCCCGATCGTAGAAGAAAATATATGCGATACATGTGATATGTATAACAAACAGAATCTCAGACATATAAATTAATGTAATTTTACCACCCTTAAAGTAACACAGAAAGAAAAGAGAGATTTTATTGACCCTTACGAAAACAAAAATAATTTTTGCTGTAAGTAGTGTTAATTATCATTATTATCATCCCTATTTCATAATTGCCTGATCAAAAAGGAACATGAGATAATTGCTTAGTGGTAGTAGTTTGTCATTATATGCCGTATAAGTAGAATTGTCGCTTTAATTTCTATTGGTATCGAAACTTTAATAACTGTTAGGCCTACATCGAATGACTGAACAATTAAGAATATTACCTACAAGATAAAAATATTCGTAAAACTTATTTTTAACATGACTATTCCGTTCATGCGACTCGTGACTGATAAATGACTTATAACGTTTAGCAATGCATGGGATATGGACCAATCACGATCGTTTATCTCATAATAGTCTATGCACTATAGTCTATAGTCTATGGTCTATATAGTTTATCTTATAATAGTCTAATACGTAATGGTCGCAACTATGCAATTTTATTTGTTTAAAAGGCCATCTCATTACTGGACACGTCAAGTATCAACGTGAAGTGGTTAATACGTCATACAACTGTATTGCTGCCAAAAAAAAAAGACAAAGCACATTATTTTATGCAAACTAACTTGTTTGGAAATTGAAACAATTTAATTTTACATTGAATAAAAATACGATTTCGATTGTATGCAAGGCAGGTTCGTGTGTTTTAATTGTTTTGATTTTAGCTTGTCTTAATTACGTTAACTATTTCTCATATGCATTGTTGGTACCATTGGTCAGTATCTGGTAACACATTCGATAATCGATTAAGTACGTTGTGATATGAGAGCTAACACAAACATGGTTTCCTTTTAAACAACACTAGTAAGAATGTAATTAGGCCTATTATGTATATAATCTACTCTTATACAATTCAACGGCCCTAAATAGCGTGCTTGCTCGCCCGCTTCGTGAGACATCGGGTATAATCGGCGATGTTCATCTCTCGCAGTCTAAACTTTCATGACGACTACAAAATTAGGAAGGAAAACCGTTTCTTTATTATATAAGGCCTTAGTGAAGTGAACACAATGAACAAATATTCTAATTTTATTTTTACTTACAATTTTCATAGCTCTGAACCACAAACATTTTTAATAATCTACCAGTGTAATTTTCTTAAAAATCCTGGAGTCAATGAATAATGGCGGGCGAAGCCGGGGGCAACAGCTGTAAAATATTGATGGTTTTATCTCTTGAAATAATATAATAATAATAATAATCCAAACAAACCATTCCTTCCCTTGAAACATTATATAATTTCTGAAAATTACACTGAATTGATAAAATAAAATTCACATCATATTCATGTCAATAAATAGCTGAGAAACAATACGTATTAGGTTCTTTGGAACTGCATAATCGATTCTGATATAGTTTTCCCAGGGGGCGCTTTCATGTCGTGGAATGTAGACTACTCTAAAGCAGGAATTTTAGCTGTTTCATTAATTATTAATGGCTTAGTTTATGAATGATTCGCGTGCAAGTGTTAATAAATATAATGCTTTAATAATTATTATACTCTTAATTTTTAAAAGAATTGTCGTGGCGAAGCCACGGGCACCCCCTAGTAATCTAACATTTTGTTAATGGAACAGTCTTAATAAATTTCACTCGAGATTACGATTATCGATAAACTCGTTATCTCTCGTGAGATTACCTATGATAAAATAGAAGCCTACAATACATGAAATAGTCTTGAAGACTTAAAAAATATTAGATTTAATGGAGATTGTTTGAATAGTAATAGCATTAAAATAATAACGGGAGTATATTTTTTTTAAACTGATGGGATTCAAAGCTTGAGAGGATTCCAAATAATCTATATACCTACTGAATCTTGGATCAACAGAGACCAATAATGGTGCAATCTGTATAAACCCGTGATGTCATATAGCCAGATTTGAAATCCCTGAAGTGCTGCATTCAATCACAATCCGGAGAATACACAAATTCTCTAATCAGGTATTAACATGTGTTTGCATTATCTCAATGCTAATGGAAAGCGGAGGATCAAGAGTACAAACATACAGCATTCTCCCACCCAGACATATAATTTCAAGTAGTCGGGGATTTCAATTAATTTATCAGCTCATCGGATAAGAATCAGGAGTTAAATATGTCGTAAGATAATAATCTTGTAAGCTGTTTATTTCAAGCAACTTAAATGACGTATTTATTGCGAGTTTCTACAGAACATTCTTTCCTGCAAATTAAATATGAATTCATCCTCACTAAAGTCAGTTCTATGGTAGTACTTCCAAGGTTTCCGCGTCGATGTAATTTATTGCTGATACTTCAAATCTGAAAATACCCAGCAGTGACGAGGCTAACAAAATAATTTTCATTGTCAGAAAACTGCAGGATAAATTATTAATAAAAAACAATACAATATTCACTACTAAATAAAATATTGTTCACTACTTAGCCTACTGATTTCCTATGATAAAAGTTGGCCTACTACTATTGCAGACAATTTACGATACTGGCAAACAACAAATAAGATGATTCACTTTAAACTTGTTTAATACAATATCATTATAATAAAACCATGACAAGAAAGCCTTTTATTTTAACCCTTTCATATCTGAATTTATGCAAGTGTAATAAGTCAGTCAGTCATCAAGTGAAAACATAAGTGGACTTGAAATCGAAATCGACTAGGAAAATTTTAATGGAATAACTGGTTTCTATGAATGACAATTATAAAGCTTCAATAAAATTTCTCACATAAAAAAAAAAATAATAATAATAAATAAATAAATAAAATAAACACACACTAATAATCTTATATCTCTCATCTTATACATTTCCTGGGGCGACGCATTTGTACGTCAGTAGCAGTGAAAAAGTTAACAATCATTTCCACTTCTTTTATACATACCAAAATATAGACCGAAATCACAATAAATACAAAAGGCATAATAAACGACGTCGCTGAACTGACGTCTGGAGCACAAATTATATCGTCTGGCATGCTTATTAAAATTAAAAACTGGGATTTTCGATTACGGTGACTAATTAGTTCATGAATCAATAACCAATCCAGCAAAATAATGTGTGGAATTTCAACCAATCAAAAGTTTCTATCGTAATACTTCTATCGTTTTATTTTTACAAATTTCATATATTTTTTAAAAAATTATAAGGTCTTTACAGTCGCTTGAACCTAGGCGGTCATATCGCGACTCATGCATCGCACCTACGTGCACTCGTTACCAGTTTATTTCCATGACGAAAAGTGTCGGTAATAACCACTTAAATCGCTACTATCGCTAATATAGTATAATAATTATTATAGAGTGTCTCGCCATAGAATATTGAATCATCTCTTATAATGACATAAATGACGATGTGTTTTATTAATTTTTGTGGTTTTAATTATTCATTATATGATTAATTCTGAAATAATTTGCTAAACAGTCGTAATAAAATATAACTTGAAATCCTGTTTCTCTCAAGATAAATATCTGATCTCTCGTTATATTACCTATGAGATCCTATGACTACTTAGCTCATAAATCTGCGACCAATCCAGTATAAGCATATGGGGATTTTCAACCAATTATCGTTTTATTTGTACCATTTTCATATTATCGCACCTACGTGCGTTTGATTTTTATGTAATTTCTAAAGGACTGGACAATGAAACATATTCACACCTGTAAGTTCGTTGATAAAAATAATTATGAAATATTGCGAGTTGTTACATATAAGTTGCATATGAGCAAAAAGAGATATGTAAATAATGTGTGGTGAAACATTTTAAATTTCGTATAATACTCGTAATAAATACAGCATTAATAACACGTCATTATTATAGCAATAAGTTTAATGTAAAAAAATAAAACAGACGATGAAAAGTCGCACGAAGCATGACTGCCGTCGATAGCGAGACAATACATGTAATTTATCGATTATATCGCCATAGGCTACTTCGCCTACTATGGCACAAATAGCAATGGGTTTTATTCATTTTCGTGATTTTCATTTTTCATTACATGCTTAATTCTATGATAATTCGCTAAATAGCCACAATAAATATAATTCTCAAGATAAATTCACTGCTCAAGGCCAAAAGTTACACAGTATTCGTTAATGCTCGTACTTTTCAAATAGAGCACATATTAAAATTGATTTAATATTTAATGCAGGCCCCCAAAATACGGGCCCCTTGCTTCGCGGGGTCTACGGGGGTTTATCGTCATTGGTAGTATCTGTAGGTCTGTAGTATCTGTAGGTCGGGTTGAAACGTGTGTTTATGTGATTTACTTGTAAAGTTAAACGAACACATTTGGAACTTTTATCTTCTAGTCTTCTGACCAGAAATTAAAAAAAAAAAATATAAGACAGTTATTTTGCCGCTTTTATTATATGAATATGAGGCATGCTCGCTTATTCTTCGGGAAGAACATAATCTGAATGTGTTTGAAAATAGGGCACTTAGGAAAATATCTGGGCCTAAGAGAGACGAAAACGGGGTCTGGAGAAAACTGCATAACGACAAGCTTCATAGCCCATACTCTACACCGAATATAGTTAGGATAATTATTTAATTAGGTCAAGGAGGATGAAATGGGCTGGACATGTTGCGCGCATGGGGGAGATCCAAGGGAAGAGAACACTTGGAAGACCTAGACGTAGGTGGGAAGACAATATTAGGATAGATTCAAGGGAAGTAAGATTTGCGAGGGATGGGTGGATGGAGTTAGCACAGAATAAGGTTGAATGGCGGGCACAGGTAAGCACAGAAATGAACCTCCGGGTTCCATAAAATAGACAATATTCCTTTAGCTTGCTTAGGAATTGTCTGTTGTCATTGAGTGAGTAAGTAAGTAAGTAAGTAAATAAGGCTAACCAGATTATGAGTACACAAGCACATGTAATTTGACATAATGATTCTAACCTTGACGTTAGCAAAACTATGTAGTGATATTTCTCTGAATAGAAGGTACTATTCGCTGATAGCAAGCTACCAGTGATCTCACTTCTACGTTTGGTGCCCCCACAAAAATTATAATGCACGTGTCCGATACGATCAAGAAGGCACCCAATCCCCAACAAGAGAAAATCGCAGTTGGAATATTCAATAAGGAACTTAGCGTGTCCAAGTGAGATAGTTGAAAGAGATAGCTCATTCCTTCATGATTTATTAGAAATGTCAATAAGCAAAACGTCTTTGGCATTGAATATCGATGAAGGACCATTATGAACGAGTCAATGGCTTCATAATATTTGAAGTCATGTGTGTGGGGGCATACTATACCTAGCTAATGACTTTATCACGATCGACGTAATGAATTCGAATAATTTCGAATGTAAATGTAAGTGCACCGGTTTGAATTGTTAATAATAAGTCGTCTTCAAGGACCATATTTTAATGCAAGTAGATCTTGGATATGTTAGTTACGTTAAGTAGTCAAGTATCAGAACTTGATAGGCCCATATGAAGCAATGATTTAAAGCCACTAATATATGGGGCCAATGAATCTTATTTTTTTTTACGTTTATGGCTCTGAAATATTTTAACTAAATGTGTATATTAAAATTGACCGCCTGCGTGGTCTTGTAGTTAGCGTTGCTAACTACAGATCCGGAGGCCCGGATTCGATCCCCGGTACCTCCTCGGATTTTCCTGAGGTAGGGAGGTCTGGAACGGGGTGTACTCAGCCTCGTGATTCGAATGGAGGAATTACTTGATGGTCACGGAAACCACCACTAACGGCCGTGGGTGTCGCCATGCTGACCATATGCCCCTAATCCTACCATCTGCCTATGGTAGATGACGCAGCTCTCGGGTGGTAGGCCTAGTCCGTTCAGGGATGTAGCGCCAAGGAGTTTAGTTAGTATATTGAAATCGGTGGGCACCCTTGTGCAGTTGGTTAAGGTACTTCGTTTCAAACAGTAAGAATGCGGGTTCAGACATTGCTGAGGTTTAGTGGGATTTATTGGTTTAATCTTTCTAATGGATGGTTGGGTGGTAGGCCTATACGGTTTTTTAACTACGGGGATGTACTGCAACTTAGACCTGTGACCGTCGCCGGTGTGCTGGAATTTTGTCCCACAGGAGTTATTTTATATGTCAGTAAATCTACTGACATCGGCCTGACACATTTATGCACATATGAATGCCCTCGACCTGGCCGGAATTGAACCAGCAACCTTGGGCATAGAAAGCCAGCGCGATACTGACTGCGCCGCCCAGGCCGACGTTTCTAACTGTCCTAGAGTAGACTCAGCCCTTAAAGCAGGTATGGGCAACCTTTGGAGAAATACGGGCTAAACTTTACGATATTTATGAAGTCGCGGGCCGTAGATAATAGGTATTTATGAAAAAATAATCATGATACGGTTTTTGATATTTATAAAGTATAATGCTAAAGTTACATGAATGAGAACAATATCGAACTGATTATGTATTTACTTACAATCAGCAGAAATATGAGAAACTTGAGCTTGAACTTGACAAAGAAGATAATAAATGTTGGCATCAATCCCACTAATACACACGCGCAAAGTGTTTTCCCAATTTTCATCTGTAAGTCTCGTTCGATACTTTGATTTGTTAGTTTTCGTCATGGAAAAAAAAACTGTTCACATTTATAGGTACTTCCAAATGCACTCAGCTTTGGGTACTTTTTTCGGCAAGGTATGTTCTGTAGAAATCATTTAGCTCCACGTCTTCAAATTTTGACTTCAAATGTGTGTCTTCCTGAAGCTCGATCAACTCCATTTGCAGGTGTGTCGGAGCCTTCTCGACGTCACTTTTCATCGGAGTAGCAAAAAGGTTAAAGCAGCTATCCAAGTTTTTGAAGTCTGAAAATCTATTAAACAATTGTCCCGACAGTGATTTCAGTTCTTCAGCATATTGAGTGGAATCAATATTTTCGTGACTGGATAGTGTTGAAAAATGATTACAGCTTCCAGATCGCATTTGTGTTTTCCACAAGCGAATTTTGTTCTGGAACGCTTTCAAATGGCTGTACAATTCGTTTACAACTGACCTTGTTTTTGAAGCTTCAAATTCAACTCTTTCAAGTGACCCGTGATGTCAATTAGAAATGTTAAATCATATAACCATTTCTGATCACTGACTTCATGAAAAGGTTTTTCTTTGATTTCCATAAAATCAGTTATATCCTGTCTAAGATTGTAAAATCTTTTCAGCATTTTGCCTTTGCTTAACCATCTTACCTCGCAATAATATGTCATTTCACCATGTCCCGAAGAGAGGTCATCCAAAAATACTTTGAACTGGCGATGGTTAAGCGCGCGGGATCAAATAATATTAATGGTCTTTATTACCACGTCCATGACGTTCGGCAATCGAATTGACTTAGAACAGAAGTTTTGTTGGTGGATAATGCAATGTAGGATTATTAAATCATCTTTTTGCATGTCCAAGTCAATTGCGTTTTCTTTCAAAATTCCGATGAAACCCTTTCGTGAACCGATCATATAAGGCGCACCATCTGTACAAATCCCAATTAATTTGCACCACTGCAAACCATACTGTTCGATAGCACTTTTAACCTCACGAAAAATATCTTATCCACTTGTGGTCCCTTTCAGAGGCTGTAAAGCCAGCAATTCCTCAGTTACGGTAAATTCTTCGTCAACGCATCGTATGAAAATAGCTAGTTGCGCTGTATCAGACAAGTCGGTGCTCTCGTCCAAAGCAATTGAAAATGATTTAAAATCAGTCACACGATCAGGGAGCACATTTTTTTTTTATATTTTGGGGAACAGTTTGATTCTGTTAAATGTAATAGTGGTGGTAAAGTATTACAATTTAATTTTTTCTTGATATCATCAGCCATCATATCTATACGTCGAACAACAGAGAACAGAACATATTTACCTTTTCGAGCGCGATTTTCAAATGTTCCGCGGGCCGGATCAAAAGTCTGGGCGGGCCGCATACGGCCCGCGGGCCGGACGTTGCCCATATATGCCTTAAAGCAATCGCAAGGTGTGGGAAGGCCACGGAGGGAAGGCGCCCGATGCCAAAGAATGACAACCATACCACCTTCACAAAGGTACAGTTTAAAAATCTGCTAGCCCCAAAGTCCAGGAACCCTAAGTTTTACTAGAGTCGGGGTAAGAGTAACGCAACATTAGAATAGGCCTGTAATGAAAACTGATTTTGAAAAGTATGGAAATGCAAACTTCGCCCTCATAGCGAATGTATTCTGATCCACTTCTCGTAGAAATTATAAACACTTATGTAATGCCGAAGTTTATGCGCAAGCTATTTCTTTCTACCAGTTGGGGGGAAAAGTTAAAAAAAAAAAGTAAATTCTTATCATAAATTATTGTTTATTTTTAAATTTGTTGTTTTATGACAAATACTACAGCATAATATTTTGATTTCGACAAATAAAGGTATTGCAGCATAATATTTTTATTTCGATTTCAGCCTCATAACCAAGGGTAATAACCCTTATGTTTGTTAGCAACTAAGGCTATGGATTGATAATTTAAAAAAAAAAAGTAAACCTCAAAGAAAAAGTGCTTCCTGACATAATACTTTCTATGTTGGCTGTACTTCTAAGAACGCCAAAATAATTTCATTTCGTGGACGAATTGAAGTTAATAAGAACACACGAATTCTCTTAATAGGACGAAAAACATGCATTTTAACTTTCTAGAATTGATTGACCAACTCCGAAAACAACTCTGAAGTCTTTCAAAAACTTTACTCCTAACTCTGTTGGTGACAAGAGTGAACCAGAAAACTGAAATTGCGTCAGAAAAATAAGAGGGGAAGAGAAGTTCAAGCATAGTTATTGATAAGATTTCTAATTAAAACTTAACAGTTCACTAAAAGTGATGAAAAAAGTCCCATCTGTCCAGACTAAACTGTTCCAAACTCAACCTTACAGAAGTCCTGATAGCATGTTCTTCTACGAGAGTTGTGGGAAACATCTAGGCCACCTTTTTTTCTTAAATTAAACAGCGTATTCCAAGTAGGCTATACAGTATTAAGTAATTTTAATTTAGGAAGAATTTTTAAACTGTTAAAAGTATATCTACGCTTATATGTGCAAAATATGTATAGAAGTGAAAGAAAAAAGCGTTTAAAACATGTTAGTTTTGAAGATCAGATCAATTTATTGATGATTATAAAAAAAATAGAAAAAACAGAAGAGCGAAATTTTAATTCGGTTTTAAAATGAAAAATAAATCATAGACAATACTTATATGAAAGTATAGGTACATTACAAATATACACGATCATTCAAGCAGATTGAATTATCAAAGCAGATGAACTAGCGACATATTCTGCAAGCACAACCGTTAATGACGTCAATTGTAGTCCTTTCCCCCTCATGTTTTTTAGAAATTGAATCTATTTCTTCAGACAGTAAAAAGTTAAATTACCACGAGTCTATAACTTTTATTTTAAAAAAGTTATTCATAGGCCTAAGCGTTGGTGCCAAATATTTCTGGATGTACTTACCGGAACCTATGTTTTATAGTTAGATTGTTATAAGGTGCTTTCACTTCTAACGTAAAACATAACTGGTGGCTAGGAAATAACCCTTTCTTCCTTGTTCTAGAAGGGAAAGGATGAGAAGAAAAGAAGAAGAAAATACTTTCAAATTATTAGCCTATATAAAATAAACTATTTAAGTATGTAAAAAAAGATCCATTATAAAATGTTTTAAATCTTTTTATACACATTACACAAGCCGAAGCTGACTACTTCTAGTTCATTCATATTCCGTGAAGACAAACTTGTAAAGATTTCAAGCCCACCCTGTCAATGATTTCAGAAGACGCACTTACTTTCGCTTTAAATTAGCTGATCGTATCTATATACCATTTCCTGGGTTCCAGTTTTGTTTTATACTATTGTCAACATGAACTAATGAACAGAGTTAGAATTGTGATTTTCATCTCCTAATGTGGTCGAATAAAATAAAATAAAATAATGCATAAAGAGATATATTCGTTCCTTGTAATAAAACAAAGCAGACTTGTTTGGGCACTTGTTATGCATGCATTAGTACACCCTAATGGATGGTAATTCATTGCACAGATAGAACTAGTTTAAATGGCCATGTGCTTACAGACATCTGACAAAGTTTTACGAGATAACTAGACATTAGTAGAAACATCGTGTATTTTTTTTTCTAGGCCTATGCAAGGTCTTCTGCTGTATTCAGATAGACCAGCATTTCTCAGAATGAAAGATATTCGAAAGAAAGTCTTTACGTCTAGAGAAACCAAGACTCCCAAAGACTTCGGATTTCCAAAGTGAAGTTCAAAAGTCCAGTAATTACCGTATATATATCTAAGGTAAATTTTCAACAACGATCACTGTAGGCCTATATATCGAAACTTAACTACACTACAAACTTGGATAGTTATCAGACTATTATACGCTAAGAAATTCATTTCTCATTCAAGCCACATTATAGCCACGCTCACAATAGGCCTATTTATTGCGGTAAAAAATCAATATCATATATTTTTAAATGAAAATTTGAGTTATATTGAACGCTTCTTCCTTTACTTTAATAATAGGCCTAATAGCGAACATCATAAGAGACCCCTACTCGTGGAAGTTGTTGGATGGAGCAACAAATAGAGTTTCCCAGAAAGCAAAAGAAGACTATATGAATAGCAGACACGGACAAAGGCAATAAGAATATGCTATAAGACACATAAGGACACAGGACATAAGACAAATTACAGATAAATTATAACAAACACCCGGACATGACTTCGTGGTGCCAGGATGACCTACTGTCGACGCCGATACCTGAAGTCTGGCTTCCAGACTAAGGATTCCGGTGACGACTGGTACTCACCTGTTTGATGATAAGATGGTAGTGAGGACGCGGAAGTGTACTGCATCTGTGCTTAGGTGCGACCTCCCATTCACCAACACAAATCCACAAAAATCCCAGACTCGAACTTACTGTAGTTAATGTAGTTAGTTTTATTATTAAGTTATCAATGTTTTTTTCTTTCTTCTTAAATAGTTAAACTTTTCCTCTCTTTCTTTAGGCTATATACATACATTCTTTAGATTAACTTATAAATAATGTAGATAACATATGTAATTATAAATTAGTAAGTACAAATTGTATAGTACATATAGAGGCCTCTGATAGGAATCCAGGACAGAGGCCAATAAGTATTAATGTATGTATTAATTAAATAAATAAATAAATAATAGGCCTATTGGCAAAATTTTATTTCAGCCTTCGGTTTATGTAGGCTAAGTGATTCCAATAGGGGACAAGCTGCAAGGAGATTTTGAAGAACGATTCAAATCTAATATAATCCTTTCCATGCCGCTTATGGAGCATAGAGCCACCTGGTAGAGGTTTCATTTACCAAATGCTACTTCATTTATGTTATTTTCCAATAGCCAGCAGAATGACAGGTGGAAACTCCGGGGTATTAATTGGAAGGGAAAGGTCCGGGGAAGTTTGGTCCAGCAGGTAATTTGGGCTTAATGTTCTTTAACGTGCGGTAGATCTATGAAACAAGGCTGCGGTTTAAGTTATAGTCCCTGCTGGAAGACTTCATTCCTAGGATGTTTACGTCACTAAAATCCTTCGGTTTTGCCGGATTTGAATCCGCGACCTACGGATACAGAGGCCTGCACGCTACCTCTGCACCACGACACCGACATTCATAGAGTATTTTATACGTTCTGCATCGCGTTTCGAGCCTTATTAATTTCACTGTGCTCTATTCGTTATAATTAGTCTAATGCTTGTCGTGATTCTGAATTTTTAAAAATAAATTTCCTGGATTGAGTTGCTTGGCAGTTGTAGGCCTAGTACTCAAGAACACACCTTACATTACCTATGATAATTGCTATTTTTAGTTATAATGTGTACATATTAAGTCACAAATAATAAGAGGACAAGTCTGCTAAACTTCCAGGAACAATTTCAAAGCGAGTTAGCGCAACACAAAACCGTACTTCAGATGGCAAGTTGCTGTAGTATTTCAATTCCCTCTATTTACAAGCACTGCTTTAATTGAAACCATTGGGTTTTACATACCACCAACAAGGTGGAAAGATAATTATACGGAAATCGATTGAGTCGTTATTTAATTCTAGAAATCCCTGTTTTGTGTTACATTTTCTGAACAAATCGCTACGATTTCTAATTAGGCTTTCAATGTGAGCCATTAACGTTAGGTACTTAAAACAGGCACTTGATTCAATTCACAAGCCATTCATTAGCAGCAGTATTTCTACTGGTGCTTTTATCATTCCCTGTGCACAGCAGGAAAAGTATTGGTGCCAGATTTAGTTTGAGACAAAGGGTTGTGAGGTCTTGCTTTTCAGTCGCTTTCATCCTTAGAGCTCGGTTAAATTAACAAATAAGAGTATTATGGAAAACCGTTTTAAGTGCTCCGGTAAAACAGTTATCCTTGTTGATATACTCCCCAGTCAACTTGGTTTCGATAAACAAATGGTCGTGCACTCTATAAAGGCCTCAGATGGTTATTAACAATTAATGAACATTGATGAGGTATTTTAAAATAATTCATACTAAACTAATTCATTTAAATTAATACTGTAAAATACAGTATTCCCCAATAATAAGCAATTAACACGCTGTATGCATTCACGTTGCCGGTATTAATAATATTAATAACTTATTAGTTTTCTACGGTATGATTAGACTACACAAACCATCATCTCGTTTAGTTTTGTTTTGTGTCGCTCTTCCACTAGCATCACTAGTTAATGAGCATCAACTTCGTCTTTGGAACAGATTTATGCTCACATTATAGTTTAAAACACACAACTTAATACGGCTTTCTTCAAACGCAAGTTCAATATGTGAGCGAGGAAAACGGGGAAATTCTCATTTGAAGTGGTGGTAAGCATTACTGCCTCGGCTTACGTATTAACGCTGAACAGTTCTGAGCTTTGAAGTGCTTAGTTGAGCGACTTATTTCAAGTCACTTCTGTGCACCAATAAATTGGAATGACGTTTCCTTTTCCTGGCGGTATGAAATAAATATGTGTGTGTGTGTCTGTGTCTCTGTGTTTCAGAAAGCTTTGCCTTCAAGCTTTTGAGGTTCCAGATAACATACTTATTTCCCTCTACTCTTCTACCATCTTCCTTACCAATTCTGAGAGAAAGAGCTGTAAACGGGTGCAAATTAAATTGTACTTCTGTCCTTACTTGTGCATTATATTACCTTCTAAGCATTTATTATCAAAATTCTCTTTAAAAACTTCATGACTTAGTTCCAATACGATAGGTCTATTTTATAGGTAAAAGCAAAAATGGTCACTGAAATGGAACAGTACCAACATTAAGCAAATTATTAATAATAATTCTTGAAAAAAATATTTTCTCTCATATTTAAAAATCGTCTTCAAAAACATGTCGTCTACAAAACTGGTAAGTTCCAATGTCTAAATTCAGCTTTTGAAAGTGCCAAGTTTTTAACGGACTAAATCATAAATGCTCATTTATAAATTTAAAAAAGCATAAGTTATGCTCTCCTAGAGAACAAATTCAGTGAGCTCAACCTACAATGGCGGAAAAGGTTTCGATAGCAGAAGGACAAACCTAAAATGACATGGAACATGTTTTATTAAGCCTATGTAATATCCTATTACTTAATAACAGATTTTCAATCTTATCTCGCTGGATAGATTCATATCGTAGGCCTATTCTGTAAAAGAAAATTCATCCATTGCACTAATAAAACCCTGGTTTTCAGCTCCGTAAAAGCTCGTCACACGTGGATGTGTGGACATCTTTAGTGAGGCCGGTCGATAGAGGTCTTGAGCAGTGGAAGACAGCTTCGTCCCATGATAAGGTTTGTGAAGGAAGTGCACGGCAAGTCACTGGACGTTAGGCAAGATCGCTCCTCTACCGCAATACTAATGCCCCTCTCTTCCACCCTGTTCAATTATGCCGCCATTTTACAAACTCCTAGCAGAAGTTTTAACATGTGAAGCAAGAGCCGACTGCATTGACGTCACAGAGGAACCTTCTGTTCTCGCCTGGTCTAGAGGAATATTTTAAAAAATGGGAGTAGTACTGGAATTATGAGAGCTGCATAGTATCGATGTCAGTGTGCCAAGTTGAAAACTTGCGCTCGATTTCCGCCCAGGATAATTTTTCCGTTATTGTGTATGATTATGTTACTTTACTGTTACTGGAAATGAAATTAAAACACATATTAAACTCATTTTCACGATCTAAAAATAAAAACATGAAGGAACTCATATGAGATTCTTCAGACCTCTGCTGGGGCTAACCAGAGTGACTTATGAGAATGATTTTATTATCAGGGAGAAATTAAACTAACTAGTAGGTGATACCATTAAGTATCGGAAGAAGCGGATCACAATTGAGGAAAAAAGTAGGCCTATATAGGACTATTAGTTTAATCCCATACGGTACTATACGCTGGAGTACTTGAAGTTTATATTTTTATTAGGGATGGGTCGATACCAGATTTTCTCGATACTCGATACTCGATACATGATTTTTTCCTCGATACTCGATACTTCGATACTCGATACCTTCAACATTTCCAGTTTCAAAAAATAGGTAACTTACATTAAAAATTAAAATTTGAGGGAACTGTGTAATACCAACTAAATTAATTAAGTCTGCATATTTAATGAGACAAAATTTAATATCATCAGTAGCCTAAAATTATTTTTAAACTCTACATTAAAACTAAAATTAGTTTTTTAAACAGTCCACTTACAAGTTTTTGTTAAAAGATACTAGCATTCTCACTTAATTGCAGAATTGCAGAATTACAAAAGTATCGAGAAAGTATCGAGCGAGTTTTCTGAAGTATCGTTCGATGCCGATACCATGCAAGTATCGAGAGTATCGAGGTATCGAAAGTATCGAGGACCCATCCCTAATTTTTATTGCTGTGAATATCGGAAGTTGTGTTACATAAATTGTAGATAGAAATTCTTGCTTTCTACCTCTGACTCTATCTCCCGCTCTCCTCTTTGTTTCTGTCTCTCCTCCCTTCAATCACTCTAAATCTTTCTTTCCCTCCTTCGATCCATCCATCCATCCACCTCTCTCTCTCTCTCTCTCTCTCTCTCTTTTTCTCTCTTTCTCTCTTTGCTACATACACAAATACATAACATGCTGGATCTTTCCTCTCCCCAACCTTCATCTATTGGCCTCTATCTCTTTCACATACACTCACAGACATAATACGTAAATTCCTAAGATATACCCTAATAAGATTCTACGGTAAGATATTTCAGATTTTCATCCTCGAACTTCCCTGGGTTACTATTAAGACAATTTGTCAGATATTTCCATCACTATCCTGCCCCTGTTTTCAGTGATTCAGTTCCTTTGCCCATTCATACAGCCTAGTCAGCTTTCGAAGTAGAGGCGCAACTCACGTTCGTTAAATGGGCTTCCCGAGAAGCAGAAAATGCAGAAAACACTTATAAAGGTGAATTATGCCTTTGCGACATATATATTTCAAAATTCCATATACCAAACTATTCATGAAGCTTTAATTTCATTTCAGGCTTCCATTTTACATAACTAATGCCTTATTCATATAAACATCAAACCAAAGAGCAGGTTTCAGATTTGTATTAAATGAGTTATTGTGGAAATTCAAAAGTCTTGGAGTCAGGTTTATTCAAAGAATGAAGCTTGGCAGGAATGCGGCAATAATAAAGACCAAACTTTCAAGATCTACCGTCACCCTTCACCTGTGGCAGGTGCCTATAAATGAGTTTCCTTTCTAAGCCTTTTTAATCCCTGAACTTGTTTGACATGTAAGTCAACATAATCCCGGAATCCCATACTGAAGGATCTAAATAATGAAACTACAGTAAAAAAAAACTCAGGTATTTTAGTTCAACAAATATCTTGAATTAATTTCTCTCTAACTTACTTAAATGTTCAATGGCAATAGATAATTTACCTAAGCAAGCTAAAGGAATGTTATCTATTTTACGGAACCAGAAAGTTCATTGCCCGCCATTCAACCCTATTTTGTGCTAACTCTATCCAACCATCCCTCGCAAATCCTACTTCCCTTAAATCCATTGTAATATTGTCCTCCCACCTACGTCTAGGACTTCCAACTGGTCTTTTCCCTTCGGGTTTCCCAGTCGATATTGTTTAGAAATGTCTTTCTTCCCCCAGTCCATTTCATTCTTCGTCATTTAATTACCCTTACTATATTCGGCGAAGAGTAGGCTACAGGTTATGAAGCTCGTCGTTATCCAGTTTTCTACAGTCCTCATTTTCATCTCTCTCAGGTCCTGATATTTTCCTAAGCACCCTGTTTTCGAATGCTCTCAGATTATGTTCTTCCCGAGGAGTAAGGGACCATGTCTCACATCCATATAATGCAACCGGCAGGATAATAAATTTCTCCCTAGGACCATATAAAGTTAAGTATTTTAATTCATAATTTTAAGTAGAAATCTTACAACTCTTGGGGGAAAAACCTACACAAAGGGTAGGTTATTCACCTCAACTTCAATCAGGGAAGCAGTAATGGTAACAACATTCTTGTTAAATTTTACTTCAACTTAAACCATGAGCCTCGAGAGCGTAAAATGCAGATTACAAATATTCCAGGTGTGAGCAACATGATAACAAATAGTTTAATGAAAATAAAATGTTCCCGAGGACCCCTTTCAATCTCTAGTGGTCCCCCGCGGGCCAGACATTGGGAAATGTTGATCTAGACTACACCAGGTGGAGTATGTCAATACTATGTTATAAATTAAAATATTTTAAAGATTTTACCTTAAAATCCCCAATATATTCAATTTTAAAAAAAAATATTTCGATAATTTTAGTTTGAAATTATTTGGCTATATGACAGTTCAAACTTGTTTATTTAGATTTTAAAAGGTTTCTTGTTAGCTGATTCCAAGCTCAAAGCTCATAAACTGACCGAAGGTGATAGATTTTTAGGCAATTAAAATGTTTCAGTATCTTCATAGCCTTGATTTAGTATCATTATAGGTCTTCCAACTTTCCTTAGGTAAAAAAATAGCACGTGTGGCGACAAGATTGATTTTTTTTTTTGCACCAACCTGGTGTTACGGAATAAGTGAAAACAAATTAACATGGCTGAATAGTCAGAAGATATTGAGAGATGATGGTACGAGCAAAATAAGAGTGTTCCATACAGTTTGAAACCTATTGACAGAACAAATTTATTTCAAAATTTTGCAATGGACATTGTCCTGAACCTGATGAAAGCTGCACTCTTAGTGATTTATTATTACTGTATGAGAAAATAAATTCTCATGACTGTTTGAAGATGAGAATGAGATATGTTAATTGAATATTCGAGAACAAAAACTGTCAACGTTTTGTCAGTGAATGAAAAGAGGGCGGGATATGCCATTGTCTTAGTAAATGGCTTAATGTTCTGTAACCCCAAACTTGTTTTTTGGGAGTGCCACACTACCGCACAGCACCTTAATCTGCATACGTAAAAAGGAATTGAATACCACAGTGGGATGTTCAAACACACATCGATACACACGATCATTTGCGCCATGCCATTAAGGCGGGCCCAAGGTGTGGTAAGAACTGTAAAGAAATTTCAATAGGGAGTGGAAAGGAAAACTCAATCGCCGTTTTTTGATATTGGCCAAAATTTCAAATCCTACTATAGATTTCAAGTTAGCCTACAATAAAGTAAGAAATTCTCGTTATGAATTCAGCAAGATATTGCCAAATACAGACACATTAGTTTTGCTATGTGCCGCTGGAGCGCCTTTACTTTACCTGCGGATGATTTGCTTACATGCGCCGGACCGTGCGTTCTCGGCACATCGCAAAAATAATCTCTTTGTATTATGGATGTTCTTTCTATAAGATTTTTACTTTCATATTTCATTATGTAGACTAATTATACGTGCATACACTTAGATCTTTTATTTACTTAATTATGTATTCATTTAGTTACCGATATTTAACCATTTTATTATCAACTTTATGAATACAGACAATTCATGTTTCAGTATGTAGGCCTATTAACGTCCTTCTAATAATCCCAAGTGATTTAATAAGTCACTGTAGGCATAAAAATGTTGTTATTCTCCTATTATCAGACTATCATAATTTTTTATTAATAATAATAATTGGTCTAATAATAGACAAATGATATAAGTACACTGTTCAGCTTTGTGTCGATTCCACGTGATAATTATGTGTATTATGACAATTTCTTAAATGTCCGCTCTACTGAAGTCATTAAATCTATTTATTTATTTTATTTATTTATTTGTATTTATTATTATTATTATTATTATTATTATTATTATTATTATTATTATTATTATTATTATTTTGTCTTTCAGCAAGAAGTGTACATTGAGGTGGTGATATGCAATAAGAGAGGAGATACAGATAGGTAGGCTACATATTTTTGTAAAAACATATAAGTTTATAATATTAACTTTGCTTATTAAAGTGTAAAATGAGCAATCTTAGCCTTCAATGTATGAAAATTTTGTTGAATTAATTGCATGGAAAAAAAAGTGAAAACAAAATGTAAGAAAGCCGGAAACAGAAACACGATACGAGCCTGGAAGTCGTAACAAACCAAGGAGAACGATCCAGCTGAATTGGCTTGTTCTCAGAAACTGTAATAACATTTGATTTGATCGAAATTCTTCAGTAAGGTGGAGAATGGAATTACTAGTAGTCGGCAGTCGCTTGAAAACCGTTCTAAAGTACAGACAATTTGGCCGACCATTCTTTTGAGCGATCTGGGTCGCTGCGGGTGAGCCCACGTCCGTCATACATTCATTGTGAAAGCAGTGAAAAGGGACGGACATGACGGTCTCAGTTTGTGTGGTACACAAATTCTACAAAACATTCTGAAATAGCAGGCCCTTTGAAGAGATTCCAAGTTCCAGCACCATCTTTGCTATAATTACTGAGATTTAGTATAAAAGTAACAACACCGTAACATTAAGATAATGAAGATGGTGATAATATTATGGTCTACGCCATGATTAGTCCTAAGTGGAATGGTAGGCTGTCATTCAGGTTCGAAAATGATAAAAGTGACGACGAACCTGATGCAATTTATTATCTATCCTTAACCCCTTATCAAAATAGCTTGTTGACATCTCGCTTGTTGTTTGTTCTAGGTCTATTATAGACACTTTACAAATACAATACAACGCAAATTACTCATATTGGGATCAAAATTGACAGTTCAAGCGTATTTCTGCAGCAAATGAATAAAGTAAATCTGCTTAGAATCGTATACAAAGGAAATTAAACACATTGCATTTGAATCTGCTGCAATGACTTTACACTAAATACTTATTTAATGTAAAGCCTAAGTATTTGACTAGGAAACTTCCCATAGATTTTCGCTAGGAATAAAATCTCTTGAGGCTTCTAGGTAAAAAAAAAAAAAGAGGTAAATATTCTCGAAATATTAAAAAACGCCATTTTCAAAGATATAGAACTTTGCCTAAGTATGTTTAACCTAAAATATTGTTACATTGCGAAACGATAATTACATCTGATTGCATTTATGTACCACACATCTTACTCTTTGTGTTATAATTAGGGCCCGGATTTTTATGTGCTAAAAAACTTAAAAATATTTATTTTTTATGTACTAAAAATGTTTAAAATATGTGCTAAGATTTTAAAAATATGTGCTAAAACTAAAAAAAAAATATTTTTCTAAAAAAGAAACAAAAACACCAGAATGTGTATTGAAACTCGCCAATTGCATCTAAACATCACATGTAAAATGTTGACTGGAGTTGCAGTGCGCAACAAATGTCATCTCCAGATTATGGATCACAAATCGTTGCCTATTATCCGAGAATAATGCCTTACATTAAGAAAAGGAACGTTCTACGTCACACAATGTTAACCTTGCATATTTGAAGAGGTGTACTGTATATCACTACTACACACACGATCAAGTTCACTTACGTTTTGGCCTTCCAAAACTTGAGCGACTTTGCAGAGGGTTTGGTATCCACAATTTTTCTCAAACATACCTTTAAATTTTGTTCTTAGAACTTCTATTTTCGAACCTGAGATAGTGCTAAGTTGCCTCTCAACATATTGTATTTCTTTAACTGAACTGTGCAATGTTGAGATTGGGTTCTGTTCTTCCCCGATAAGCAAGTGCAAGTGAATCACTCTCACCTCATTGCAAGTGAAGTATTTTGCGTTGAATGCTTTCGAGATAAAAATTTTTGTTGTAAAATATTAAAAGAGAATGAGGAAAAGTTCTAAAATATTTATTTATGGAGAATATATCGAAAATATTTATTCATATAACTTTTTTTGTAAAACATGTATTTTTATGTCAAATAAACTTTAGAATTTGCGGTTTTCGGACCTTGATAAGAGCATCAGGAAAAAAAATTACATAAAAAATCCGGAAAAGTACTAAAATATGTATTTATGGAGAAAATATCGAAAATATTTATTCACATAACTTTTTTTGTGAAATATGTGTTTTTATGTTAAATAAAATTTGGAATTTGCGTTTGCCTGACCTCGATTTGGATATAAAACTTTGTTTTAGGAATGTACGCATCAGGAAAAAAAATATTTTTTTACATACAAATCCGGGCCCTAGTTATAATATTGCATACAAAAGAGACCATCTAGTTCAGCTTAGGAATGAAATATTATGTTGTCCTTCATAAAATACAGATTACACCCTTATATTTCTGTAATAATACATTATGAATTATCCTATAGTCTATACAGTCAAACCTCTGTATAACGAAGATCGATATAACGATAAACCCACATTTAGCGATATTTTTATTTCGTCGTGCTAATTTCCTACCCAATAATGTTAAATGTCGCTCACAACAACGATGAAGTCATTTTAGAAACACCTTCTTGCAACAGTATTTTAAGGTTCAGTTGTTATTGCAAACCAGTAACTTAGCCCTATGGATGGTAGAATGTATCAGAATAGTGTCCTTCCAAGCCACCAGCAGACCTGATAATTGTTCCTTTCTTAGTAATTCCAGAAAAGAAAGGATCAGTAAAGGATTGAAAGTAGGCTCAATGAGAGTAAAATCTTAAATTTTCAAAAACATGCAGGCTACTGAGTTCGGTTGCTACTTCGCCATGCACGGCTGTGGAGATAAACACTTCACCGACTAAAAGTTTTAGGATTTTACTTAGCTATGTGGACAATTATTTTTTATTTATTTATTTATTTATTTTTATTATTTTTTTTTATTTTTTATTATTTTTTTATTTTTTATCTGCCTCTACACACCCTCTACGAGTTTGAAATTTCTGACTTATGCCTAGGTGATCCCTGATGTTAAACCAAATGAATAGTAATTTTTCAGTGTGCGAGTGTAAAATAGATATGCTTACAAATCAACAGAAATCAATAAGTTTAGAAAAAAATTAACATCTTTATAAGATATGGATCTATGATTAATTAATTTTCTCTTCTTTGTATGTCTGTTGCTGGAATTATTCTGTAGGTCATACTTTTTTCTACATGCAGTCTTCCAAGTACGAGGTACATCATAGCCCCTCAATACCCTTCTATAACAATATAATCCTCTACGGCCCACAAATGTTGCTATACAGAGGTTTGAGTGTAATAAATTCAAGGATAAAACATAGCTTATAACTTAGTAGGTGCAGGTGAAAAAAGTAAAGATTATGATAATCAACTACGAAAAGAATGTCAATGTGGTGGGTCCAACAAGTTTTCAAGATTGGTCACTGGTAATTAAATGAAGTGGGCATGTATGTAAGGGTATGAGGAGGGGGGGAAATGTGTTGAATTTTATATAAAGGCAAAGGAAACTCCGCCTTCAAGAAAACGAAAGTAATGGCCCCTCCCAAAGCCCAAGAGAGCCAGTAATCTTTTCGCACTTTGCCACTATAATTAGCCTACAACTAATTGTACACTGCCACTGTTCATCCATTTTGCCTCCCCTCCAATTCTGAGCAATGTTACGCCCATTGCTGAGTACCATTTCCGCTCTATGACTTCATTTCCTCTTTGATGGAAGGCCTACTGCATGTCACTGGTCTTTCTCTAAAATGGGTCATCTTTTAAAAGTCTCCCAGTAAATTTAACATGCACACGTTAGTTTTTACTGCAATGTATCTGTGAGGCCACGTTTATAGCAAATTCTATTTAGGCCTACTTTATTTAGGATACATTTTCACACACTCGAACATGGGCATAATTACTAGGTCAATTTATGTAAAGCATTATGAATAATAATATTAATCCTTATGAAAATAGGCTATTATATAATTAATATAATGTGTACATATATATGGGAGTACTACAAGTTAATTTTGTTACTCCTCTGTCTTGAAAAAATTATCTACGAATAAACCTTTCAGAAATGTGTGTTTACATAACTCTGTTTCTCCCTGTAAACTTGTTATATACGATTAGAAAAAAAAATACAGAAAATTTTAATTAATTTGGATAGATTCTATAAAAAAATAAGATAGAAAGAAGATAAGAAACAAACATATTACAAAAGAATGATTCACAAAGTCTAGCGAATAGAGACAGGGCTAAACTAAACTTTATTTCCGACTAATTTTGCCCTTTTCTGTTTACTGAAACCATTAACACTTTGCTACCTTAAAATAAAAATGTGGGCGACAGAGCATCCCGAAAAGAAACAAATTTAAGTAGCCTATAGCCTATTAATCAAATGTTCGTGAACTGATAATATTTTTCGCATGAGAAGAATTACTTTAAAACTAGACACAACATCTAAATCTTAAGTAAAATTATCAATTGTAATTAAACGCCTATGGGCCTATATAATTCAGCACCCTAAATTTGGATAAAGTAATCGGAACAGAACGTTAATGAAATATCTTTTTAAAGAATTTATTCAATATGAAATTGTCTATAAAGATTTTTGAACTAAACAAAAACATAAATACATATTTTAGGCAAATTACAACAAAATAAGGTGAAAAAAGAAGCGGAACATGCTAAAAATGCAATGTAGTCTGTTACATAAGGTAGTTTTTTACCCGCTAAATCAAAGAACAGAGGTCAGAACAGGTGCAACAGCAGCTTATTCTGAAAGGAATAAGATGGAAAAGAGTAAAGGAAGTGGAGAATAATACAGAATCGTACTTCGCTCTTGAGAGATCGTCTTGTGGGGGTCTTCAGATGTAATGTATACCTACATAAACTTGGTGTTAATTGACTGCACTCAGTAATGAAGGTAGATTCACTGTTGCTATCAAAACAGACGGGGAGGCATGTTATGATTTCGACAGTGGAGCGAGTAAGATCCTCTGACGTTATAAGAAGAAGTTATAACAATATGAAAAGAAAACATACTGGATAACCTTGAGTTAGATACAAGCTTCTTAAAACTCTTTTGATCAAATCTAACGCAGGTGCGAGCGTTGATGAAGGGGGCTTGAAATAGTATACATTGAAATATTCATTTACAGTTTTACACCTTGAGAGGTGGTGCGGCGAGTTTTGATGAAGACATGTCAGAATTTTTTTTAATACGCCACACAAGAAAAGGGTCTACATATTGTTTGGGAGAAGTAATTTAATGCGGACACAAAGTACGGCGAGTAGCCTATTTTAAGGTAGAAGCGCATTATACAATTTGTTTGATCTAAATTAGGCCTACATTTAATTTCAGCCTATTATGTGATATATATTACGTTGAACAAATGAAAAATAGTCTGAATTTATTAACGGTGCTATCCATCATCATCATCAAACGCAGGGCGTACATTTTGGGAACTACTCTTCCTCAAGCAGCTAAGAATATATATATATATATATATATATATATATATATATATATATATAATTTATTTATTTTTATACAAATACAAATACATATTTATGCAAGTAAAATAAAACAGAACAAATACAAATTTCAAAAGTTACTACAACTACTACTTAAAAAAGAGGAAAAGAAATATAGTCTATATCTTACATAATAAGTCTATATCTTACATAATGCAGGATAATTTTTGCCCATGAGATCATTTTATTTCGGAATAGAAGTAATAATTTCAAAAAGAAAACCTGCCTACATGCAGAATATATTTTGTACTGAGTAGAGGTTTCTACAGCGGCATTAAATTTTTACACAAAATAGCCTATTACAAATAGTGAATACAAGGCTGATATTGCTCGGATGTCTAAAAAGAATATCTTAGGCTACAGTATAGACCTAAAGGTATTTTTAAAGGGCATCATGTTGAGATAGGCTATTTGGACAAATTTATGATTGCATTATCAAAATTCCCGGTGTGCCTTAATTCCGCTTAATCGCCTATGATAGGCATGCAATGAAGCAGACGTTGTTGAAGATAATAGTGTAGTAATTAGGCTATATGACATAATTACTTATACTGCAGGTTAATTATATTAGTATTTCTTCCCACTTGAATTACTCTGTTTCATCCACATTTAACACAGGCCTACATGAGTTAAAATTGAGCTTACTTTTATAATTTTCATAACATTCAAATAAATTTTACGTATCATCCTCATTTCAGATCTGAAAGAGAATATTTAAGACTAGGCTATAACAAATTCGATCTCCTTACTGAGCTTAGATTACATTTTAATAACTTACAGACAAATTACGAAGTGCAAATCCGGTAGGTCTATAGGCCTACATTGAAATACAATAGAGTTTTTAAAAAAGCATTACGGTCAGATAAAAAATTGTTGTTTTATTTGGACACAGACAACAGATGAACCTATTGTTAGAACTTAAAATCCTATGAATATTGGTTGTGATCCTACCGGTACAATAATATTTTTTCAAGGCGTTCATTTCACCACTGTAGGCCTATACTTAACTTACACATAGGCGTAACCAGGCCGACCATATGGGGGGGGTTATAATATCCGCGGGGTATGGAATACCCCCCAGGGAGAGGGGGATCCGGGGGTCCTCCCCGGAAAATTTTAAAAATCAAGATGCAAAATAACAAATTTTAAGCTTCCGGAGGTCCTCCCCCGGAAAATTTTAAAAATTAAGACGCAAAATAACGAGTTTTAAGCTTCCCACGCTTTATACTTGTATAAGTAATTTATGGGCCAACTTAAAAAAATTATACAATTTTCCTTTTTTTAATCAATGGGGGGGGGGGGGGTTCTAACCCCCAAAACCCCCCCCTCGGTACGCCTATGAACTTACATGTTCTTATAATTTAATAAACGCTATTAGCTATTTTAGTAAGATACTGATAGGCCTAAATGCAACCTATATATTTTATTGTTTCTCCTTTTTGATGTTCACTATCGTCCTAAGGTATAGGCATTTCCTTTAAAAATGACATATTTCAAACACAGTCTACTTTACTGTCCATATAGCCTACCTAGGTCTATGTCAGTCATGATTACATTTCATTGTGTAAGCACAGCAACAAATCGATGCAAGTAAATTTATGTGACCTATTTCTAGGACAATCGTTGATATAGCTGTTCATAGCCTGTGAATATTTCCACAAATTCGTTGTGCAATAGTACAGTTGTAACTCTGGTTGTAGTAAATAATTCATATAAAATTGTTAATCAATAGATAGGCGTTTCTGCAGTCTTCCAACCGTAGTTAACAATCTCGCGGAAACACGAATCTGAAATATAACTTCAACTTGGTAACAAACTTCTATTATTTAAAAGAAAGGTGTTTCCAAACTGTCAACAAAACTTACATAGGATTGCGTAAGTTACATAGGCTACTTGTCAAATGAAATGGACAAGTAAATAATTCATATTGAGTTCCATCATTTTTAGTCATCTGAAAGAGTACTAGCACACTATAGTTAGGGATCGTATTTTGTGCTGAACAAATAGGTCTACGTTGAATTTCTGTAAAAAGTTGGGTTAATTTCGGTGTTATTTCGCACAGCAAAATATAATTTCTGAAGCGAAATGGACTTACGGTGTATGTGGTGCGAAATCTTACTTTCTGCAAAAATATTTAAAGGAGATTTTATGCCGTTTGTTTGATCGATTTTCACAATTCACAAATGCCTGTATTGTGGATAACTGGTTCACATAATCTCCCAGATCTATATATCGAGGTGCAACGAGTATAATTATAACTACAGGGCACAAAAATGCAACTATTTCTAATGCCGTAGGAATGAGGTTTAGTGCTAAATTATTATAATGCTATAGCAAAATCAATTTCCATGGACATTTACCGTACACACATAAGCTTATTTTAATTTTGTACAAAATAAGTATTTGTAATATACGTTATAAAGGGGAAACATTGTAACAAAACATACTTATATGCTTTGCTTACATCATATTAACATAATAACTTACACTGATACTGACAAGTTTTAAATCCTCTGAAATTAACAGAAGAAACTCGTAGAGTTAATATGTTATAAGCCTACATTTCTAGATTATATTTCTGTTTAGAGATCAAGAATAAAGTAAATCTAATTGGTAAACAAAGCTCTCGTTTTCAGCCCCTTATTTCTTGCCCACCAACATATAGTTGGTACTTTATTTATTACACTGTTACTCCCACTATCGGCATGAAATGTCGGCAGAATCGAATAATCCGTTCTTGATTAATATAAAGAATCAAATGATTATTCGACTAAAAACGTTCTCGGATGGATACAGGAACAGAATACTTCCCGAGATGCGAGATACGAGAACTCTGCAGCCAAGAACTACTAAAGCTGACTCGAGGACTCAATCGTTATTCGAATGTACAACTGAAAATTTCGTCCTGTTACAAGATCTACTGCTATTGGTTCTCGCGAGGGATGTGTCTCAACCACACTGCGAACCACAAACCAATAGGAATTGGTTTCAAGCAGGGCTGTCAGATATTGTCTTAGTGGCATTCTACTATTAGCGTTCACAGATTAAAGAGCTGGAAGATACGCTGTCTCATCTGCTATACAAACTTCTGTTAAGAGTCGGCAATTTGGAAAGACGGAACTGTCATGTGCGCATGGTAGCTGTGCGTTAATATATATTCCTTTCTTGCCTGATACCGCGGTAACGAAGTTAACCGAAGTGGTATGAGACTGCGCGATCGGTCTCCTGTACTGGAGAACTCGTTCTCACTTCTGGCTTCTCCTAGCATTAAATCTTCTGAATTATCATTCGAATACGATACTTTTTATTCGATTCTCGATATCTCAAGAACATTCAAGAATAGAATAATTCTGATTTTTTAATCAAGAACCCCAATCACTAATGTGTATTATACCATTACTTCAGTCATAATTTAATTTTTAGTCCAATAAAGGAAGGCATTCGTCAGCTACGTCTATTACATGCTTTATATTATGAATTTATTTAACGGCTTATTTTGAAGTCATGCATTATTACCGGTGTGCTAAAGGGGCGTGTATTCAAAAGCTAAATAAGGGTACTGTTTTAACGAAGATAGTTTTTATGCTAGTTATTATTCAGATACATGCTGATAACAATGATATATGCATGTGTGCACTTAGCTTGTGAGGAAATGTTGTTTAAATAAAGAAGTGTACTTACGATAGCACTTAGAATTATTATAGCTTTTTGTAGACTACTTCCTGTTTGCGCACATATGCGTCAAACGGCTTTCTTTATATCAAGGTACGCACTTTGCACATGTTTCTACTCTTTTTAGAGCCTATAAAGTAATTGTGTAATAACTTAAACAATTTGACGTAAAGAACAATCGATAAATAATAATAATAATAATAATAATAATAATAATATAAATAATAATAATAATAAAAATAGTAATACGATAGTAATAAGTTAATAATAATAGTAGTAGTAATAATAATTCTTTAGTTAATATGGAAGAGTATGGTATCCTTACTTAATCCCTTATCTTACACTCAACCAGAGACGAACAAATGCATTTACAGTACATGCTAGGCTACACCTAATAAGAATACAATAATTGATACATACATGTAGTTAATTAGATCTATGTTAAATGAAATTAATTTACTAATAATGTCTGACACAATGATAGTCTATTAATAGGATGGTAAGAAAAAATAAACTTCTTTATGAAATAATACACAAGACACAATAAGTTAGCTGACTTAATAGTAAGTAAGTTTCATAACATCAGAATACAAGGGACAAATATAAAAGACAAATATACAAATATACAACAAATTTCTGGTGTAGGTAGAAAAAATTAATTTGTTGAAGTAAATTGAGATATTTTTAAAATGGAACAGCTAATTAGATTTCTAAATGCCTGCAAAGGGATTAATGAACAATTTATAATAGGAATATGTGGCTAGAATATATTCTTGTGGATATTTAAAATAGGCTTATACAGTAATAGGTTGTTGTTCGGCTTTATGTAAGAATGATAATATTCTCTTTTCAGTACAGCTATTACGCAATGGGTAGTACAGAATGTCACCAAACACAAGGACAAGTAGTGAAGAAAACAGAGGAACCAAGAACAAAACACAGGTCTTGGGGCCATACTTATTGGTCGTCCTTGCGGTTTACATTTCAACAACACTATAAACTTACACCCCTCTCCAAACCTCCTCTATTTACCTTCGTCAAGCCCCCTCTTACAGTGTCATTGTCCTTGGCAGGTTAACAATTTCAAAGACATCTCCCAAGGGACCCAAGCGAATCATTGTGCGGTTGGTATAGATTCCATGCCATTAAGTTTCACATCTCTACAGAAGGAGGGGAGCAAAAATCTAAGCTATTTTCTAAAAGCATAAAAGGAATGGGCGGGAGGTATGGGGACAAGGCTGGACCAAGAATAATGCTATCTTCTTCAATTATCGAACGTTACAAAACCCCTACAGGCTCCCGAGATGCAAAGATTATAAACCAGGACTTCTACTACCGTTTTCCTCAGCTTCTGCTCTTGTTATATACCACAGTGGGATGATGTTATCTTAAATATTTTCTGTCTGGAATAGGCCCTTACCAGTGTCTGTGTGTTCTTAACAGCTGCTCGTAACTGACTGCAAAAGATGCATGGCTTCTACCACAACTCCTGCTCATTGGTTTTTGAACATCTCAGGTTGAAAAGCTGTAGCTGAATACCATTCAATATTGGGAAGATTTGAGGGCAATCGGAAAGAGGTCTCTTCTTGATGTATACTCAGGATAAGGGGAAGCATGTACACTGCTATCGCGGAATCGCGAGGCTCGATCAGGAATCCACAGTCCCGGAGTCTTGGCAGCTTGCAGCGACTATTCTCTTTCTCTGTCTCTCTTTCTTTTTCTTTTGGACTTCCGATCAGATTATTGGATAAGATAATGTTACCCTGTGGTGGCTGCAGTGCTCTCTAGAAATTGACCTGCTTATCTTTCTCAGGTACCAAACTACGTATAGCGTTTATTCTTCATGTCCTTCTCCATAGGACATCGATGTACCTTTTGTACCCCCATCCTCTCCTTAATTTTTCTCTTACCAAATGCGATCTGTATAGAAATGATAAACGTTGCCATCAGGGACATACTGTGAGTCCTACATCTGTCTTTTTTCTTCTTCTTTCTTCCCCTTTCATCTACTTACATGAGCTCAACGTCACAAGATGTTGGTATCCTTTTCTCTCTCTCGTCAATTGCACATGTTTTCCTTTGTGCTATAATAATGTGAAATCAAGCGTGTTTCCTCTGTAAGATCATGCACAGTTGTCGGCTTTCGTACGACATATGCTAGGAAGAATAAATACCTTGCATAAATTGAGGAAATGTCTCCTTTAAGACTTTTATCCCCTTGAATGATATGCAAAGGAATCCTTCTTTTATGTAATATTGATAAAAATACGCATTGTGCGGACATGCCTATTCATTTTTCCGTAACATTTGAAAGGAATTCGATAAAGAAGTTTCCTGTCTTTAGATTGGTAAGTTAAATAGAATGATATCTATTTTATGCATTAAGAAAACCAACTAATGTTATTACCGAAAATACTTTAACCAATAATTCTCACGATCTTAAGCAAATGAGTTTACTTGTTCTTTTCCTGAGTTTTACTTTTATAGTTTTAGAGACGTTTATGAGGACTACGCCGCCCGGGCCTTAAAGGACCATCACAAGGAGATGGAGAGCCTTCCCGAATGAATGATAAGCTGAATACCGGAGCCACCTCAAAGACAACACAAACATCAATACGATACATACCAGTCAATCATACACATAGGTTACACTCATTCCGATCAAGGCGCAGATGAGATGAAGGTGATAATGACGGTCAGATGATATCGGGGGACCAGGAGGGTCTGAAGTTTCTCGACTATCCGTCTCACAGGTGAGGAAAAACCCCAGAAAAGCCTCACGTAAGAAAACTGTCCCGATCAGGAATCGAACCCGGGCCGGCTACGTGATGAGAGCGAACGCATCCCCATTGCCATAGTGGTGCCTACCACTTTCTTAGTAACAAATAATTATGATTTACCAATGTTTTATAATTACAAATTATTTAATTTGGTGACGCAAGTTACATAGCATATTTTCACATTGTTCATACTTTTTAGGTCTACTATTACTTTAAAACAGGGATGATAATTTGGCATATTTTATACTTAGAAGATAACATTTCTTATTCCCATACTGTGACTGTACAGGTATGGGGGGAAAAAAGTGAACCTACTAAAATATCTAAGTTGCCGATATGAGCCACTGCGCATGCCTAGAACCCGCTATATTTTTTCTCATATGGAAATTATAGTATAAGGAAAGTATGTTTATGTTGCCCGGTTTTTCGGTCTAATTTATACCGACTATGTATAAAAATGAATTTGGTTTAAAATTATGAAGGATACGTTTCTATTGTAGGCCTACATTTTATGTTAGAAACATAGAAATACCTCTCTTATTCTCATACTGAAACTGTACACTTCTTTGTGGTTTCCCAAAGTAAGATTTTCTACCAAAACATTGAGTCTACGTTATTTTTTTATCCATTATTATTTCCTGAAAAGTATGTAGAATTAGAGATAGTAAAATATTAAAGTTTTTAAAGAAAGTAAATTGTGATTTTAACATAATGTAATCAGTTACTGATAAGCCTACATCTTGATGTACTTTACTTAGGCCTATATTACTATATCATGTGTTATAGGCCTGTTTTGTTCTATTATGTTTCATATGAGAAAAACTTTCAAATATAGGGCAATTATTATAATAGTTTTAGAAAGTACATGTTTTAAGATACTTATCTCAAAATGTCACTTTGTTGCTATGGAGTGTAAATAAGAAATTTACAAGTAAGTTATTCATTAACTTTATTTTTCCAATGAGGGTGGTACTATAATAAAATATAATAGGCCTATATGTGTCCATCTTATACCCTGATTTAAAATAATAATATCGTTGATGGTTTGCCTTAACACTCTCCAATTTATTCTTGTAGTAGGCCTATAACCTATTCTTATTATAATAGGCCTATACAGAGTAGCCTACCCTGGTTTAAGATTATAAAATTATTTTTTGAGATCTAGTTGAATTAGGCCTAATTTTCTTTTTTGCGTCTTGGATTTTAAAGATTTATAATAAAATATATCTGCTAAAACATTTTTGGCCTATTCATTGTTTATAAATATTAAAAGCAATAAAAGATACTAAAACAGTGTGTTAAAAGTTTATAATGTTGCCTTTGTGAATCGTTATTACCACTCACGGTATGTATAAAAAGTTGTGTAGGCCTATTATCACTTAGCCTATTTACTCACACTGTCTATTTTCAAATAGGCTAGTTCATTGCACAAATTTACAAATTTAACATGGTGGAAATTAAAGGTATTTTCTCTTAATTTAAGTAAGAAGTTTCCATTAAAAGTTGCAATATTACACTGTTTAAGTTTCTTCAGGCCAAAGGCCTCATTTCAAACATGTTTCAAAATAAAACATTATTTTTTATGTTTCAAACTATTTTTGTCATAAATTTCTACTTTAACATAATCTTATCTGGTACCATTCTCATACATAATTAGCCTATCCTCTGACCATTCACAAATACAACCTTTATTATTATCGCCCTCATAATCAGAATCATAACACTATTTCCTTAAACACATTCCATCTTGAGTGTTTGTACATGTGTGGGGTAAAGGCAGGAGCGTGCGTGCATAGAAAGCAAATGCTCAAGCTACTAATAAATAAAAATGTCAAAAAACAGGATGTTGAGAAGAATGATATGTGTACGCGAAGGATCAACGCCCTAGAAAACAACACAAATCAAGGCATATCTCTTGTAGAATCGCGGCAGTCATTGTAATCTGTGACATTGTCCGAAGTCATAAAAATGAAAAGAGAAGAACCCGCTTGTAAAATATCCTGCAGGACACATATTACGTAATTTCATGTGGACCAACATTTTATACAAAACTTCCGTGTTTCATACTGGTACTGTTATCAACAACATTCCAAAAAAATCTTCAAGTTTGAGAATAGCACATGAGAGAGGACTTGCATAGGCATGCTCATAGCATCTAACTCTAGGGGTTCTACTCTTTTCCCAAGAATAGGAAGAAGGAATTTTTTAAGAATGCTAGTAGAGAATAGGCCTACTGTATACATTGCAGAAGAATGTTGCTTTGTTAATCCATCCGCGACAGTTACAGCTTGAGGTCAAAAGTCCCAAAAAGGCTGTAGCTATACAACTATCTGTTCCTCTTAAGGGATGGCAGAAGTGTTGAGAGTGCTTTTCTAAAGTACTTGACCTAGAGACTTGAAATTTTGCACACTTAATTAAAATATAAATTAAAATAAAAAGTTTAACATTTATGTTAATATCTCAATTTGGTTTTTGAGATATTAGGCCTAATTTAAATGTTTTAAATCAATAATTGAAATCTCCAGTATATCTTATAATTATTTTAAGATATATTCATATATTAAACCTGATTTTTTACTGTGCGATTCTTTGACACATGCTTCACAAATTTACTGGTGGCTTTTATATTGTTTATACTTTTTGTTTAAAAAAAATACCCAGAGAAATTAAAGGTTCAAAAACTGATCTATGATTAGCCTATACAAATTACTTTTTAAAGAACTAATGCCTAAATAGAAAACACGAGTAAACATTTTATTACATATATATACATATATATATATATATATATATATATATATGTGTGTGTTTATATTTATATATATACATACAACCTTTATTATATATATATAGGGCCTATATAGTAAAATAATTTTTGAAAAAATTCACAGCTGTATATCTATTTTTGTAGGATAAGATAGCTTTTAAATGTCGCAAAATAGCATGCAAATTGAAACTGAGAAAAGTTTGAATGCACTGGCAGCAGGAAGCGCACTGAGGTATCTTGTCAGCAGTAGCCTATCTGTTTCAAGCGTCAAAACGACATACAATTTTCCACAGTAATACTTTAGAGCAGCGTTTCTCAACCTTTTTGAACCCGAGGCCCTCTAAAATGTCCCCAACAAAATTTAAGGACCCTTAATTTTACATCCCACTTTTAAAAGAAGGCCTATATTCTTAATATTTCGGGTATTAATTGTAGGTCATTATAACGAAATATGTTAAACAATTTTACTTCTTCAATTTCCACTTGCTTTATGATTTTTTTAATTATGTCTGCGGACCATCTGCACTATCTTCGCGGACCACTGGTTGAGAAACACTGCTTTAGAGTAAACCTATGCTTGATTTTTTACACCAAAAATAGCATTTTTTACCAAAACGGCTAAATATAACTTTTTTATCCTTTAAAGGTAAAATTTGATTATATTTATATTTACTTATATCAAAAAGGACTCAAAAAGTTCAGCCCTAAAAAGATACTTCAGAATAAATAGGTAGACTAAATGAATGATTCCATATAGACCGATAGATGTTTATATTTCCATTCCAGGATTTAGATGTTTCTGAAAATGTAATAGCATATATGGCAACAGTGCCACAAAAAGGATTATACCAATTTAAAAATCCAAATGATTTCGTAGGATCTAACTCATGACCTTTAAGTTTGTAGCGCAGTGTCTTAACCAACTTACTGCACTACACTCTTATTGAAACTTGAAATGGCTGCAGTATTGAGATAAACTGAAACAGAACTGGAATTTCTATTCTTAATTCAATTCCGTAGCTCAGGGAAAGTGGTGGAGAGATATCGTAGACTTGTAGGGCAACAGAGGTCGACTTGTGATCCACGAAAGACACGAGCAATCAATCAACTTAGAGCGGAAGTTACTCGAAATTCTTATCGGTTCGGGGGTATCGTGTATCAAGATGAAAGTAAATTTCCCTTGCGGAAGACCGTTTAAACTGTAACATGAAAGTAGAAACCCTAGATATGGAGAATTTACATTTAATATAAAGTAACTTAGCTTATGTTTTATAGAACTGTTGAAATATTTTCTAGTAATACGAAGGAAGTAGACAAAATGAACTTACTTTATGAAGAATGTAGTGATTGTAAGTACATGAAGTCTACAAGTAATTGTCTAAGAAACCAGTATTAATCCTATTAATTCCAAGAGGGGATAACTTTTAAGTTCATTTATCATAAATTATGAAAAGATTTATTATCAGCAAGAAACTCTGCTTACGAAAGAGAGAGCTTTAAAATGTGTCCAATAAAATAATAAAAACGTACTAGATCTTGTTGTGGGTCTGAAGAGAGGAACCGAACAATTTCTATCTTGATTTAAATTAGAAATGCATTTTAAATTGGATTTTTTATACCTGAGAAACATATCAGGTATCACCAGTTATCGATTGATTTTTCTAGGGAATATGTTAGATGCCCTACGTTTCATAAAAAGTGCACAAATATTTTAGAGAGCTTCATTAGCTTACATATGACTATTATTATGACTTGTATATGATATTTATTGACATAACGAAACAATTCTTAAATGAACAATTACAGCCTATTGAAAGATAAAATAAAATGTAATGAATATTTATTTATTTTTGAGTCTTAAAGGTTCTCTGCTTGGTAAAGTGTATACTATTCAAAATGTGCCTTGATATTGCTTTGATGGCTTATTCTCTTTAATTTTAACCTAAATATAAAGTTTTTTTTTGTTATATGTAACACACCGATCTATGATAGATTAATAATGTTTCAAGGAAGTTTTTTCATCCATTTCTCGTACGGATTTCTTACCGCATAGGTGCTTCCTTATAACTTTTTATATAGTATTGAAAACATGGAATAGACTGTATCATATTTGTTATATGAAGTATACAATTGCAATGTTACCTGTCTTTATTTCCTTTTTATTTCTTAATATTGATTTAGCCTATGTAATAGTTCATCAGTCAGCTAGGGTAAATTCCCCAGCCACCTGAGGAATGATCTTTTAATCAAGAAAAAGAAAGCCTTGTGACGGTTTCGTAAGTGTAAGGCACAAAAACTCCCAGCGAACAAAAAATCATGAACCAAAGAGGGCAATTTGAAACACTTAATACATTTGTTTTATACAACAAAACCGGTCCTTGCCTCTCTCTTTCTTCGAACTTAGTGATATGTATATGAGATTTTTCTGAATTCTCAGAATTTTTGGGCACTGAAATTACAGTTTTTTGTACGATATAAAGAGCTCAAACGTGTTAACACGTCTCGGTAATGCTACATACGACTAACAAAGGTAATCTCAATTAGCGCGCTAATCTAGATTATGTTCGTAGTGGATTATACTAACCGCGATTATTACTTACTTACGAGGCTAAACTAATGGATATAATGGAACGAGATTATCCTGTTTGTAGCTAACATTCTTTTACTATAATATTGCCTCAGTAAGTTATTCATTCTTCAAGGCAATGTGTATTTCTTAATATAAAGATAGTTATTTACTCCGTTGCACATTTTATGCGTTTTACTCGTAATAATATTACTGCATAACTTAAAAAGAATATCAGTTGATATACCAATCCTACCCTTAATGATTTAAATACGGAGAGAGGGAGGGAGGGGGGGATCGAGGGAGGGAGGAAGAAAATAGAGACAAACCTACAAACTGTCTTCTAGGTCTAAAAAGAAGCAATTATCATGATGTGCACTTTGCTGTTGAAAAGACTGCAAGTTTTGTGTGATCATCAATTCTATCGAGTTCATAGTAAAATAATATAGGCTACATGTTATCATGGAGGGTTAGTATCTTGACATTCTAATTAATTATTTACAATATCACTCCTTTAAGCACAACATAACCTATATTCAGAACAAGATTATCCTTCTGTAATGTGTTTAGCTTAGAACGAAAATCGCGATTAGAGAAAATCTCGATTAGCGTAATCGGGTAAATGCAGTTAATACAACCTTGGAACCTCCATCATCGCCGGACTTTCTGACGAGTAAAAGTAAAAATGAACGTCTAGTGCGACAGTAAAATGAGTTAATGCAAGCAAACGGGAGACTGGCAGTCTACTTCAGGGCACCCCGATTGTGTAGGCCTACAAATGATTCAGAACTTGTTTACTAGAAAACGCACTTTCAACCCCTCCCCGTGAAAAAGTGTTCATATTATGTTTCAGTTATTCCGTTAAACAAACTTTTTGGGAAGTGTTATTCAAAGTTTGAAAGATTAATGCCAGAAATATGTTTTCTTTTGCTGTGGAAATGATTCAGTAACGTTTATTATTGGAAAACTAGGACACCCGCCTTCTGGTTAGAATTTCCAGAGGTTCCAGATGAACACAATAAAATAGCACAATATCTAAAACTCTTTAACTTTCTATGGTGGCCTCCTATAATCTTCCATCAACTTCAAGCCTATTCTTCACTATTACTGACAATCTGCATTATGGTTTTCTTTGGGAGGCTTTTAAGATACCTAAGTGATTCTAATCTATCGGTTATATTCGGACAATGGGAAGTAAACAAAAGGGCTGTCAGACGTTATTGTTGTCTCGACAAACACCTTTCAAGTGACCTCTGGTTTGAAAAGATACTGCGATAAACGAAGGAAGCGCCTCTCTGGAACCGCAGGCCCAGCAGTCAGTCGAAAAGAAAAGCTACCACTGAATACATTACACCTGTCAATCACTTGCAACAGGGGAGAGACTTGCACACAGCCGTTAACAAGCCTTCTATAATCGAACCCGTCCATCCAACGGAAATTGACAGCAAGCTATTTTCAAGTGACGTGTTCTTTTCTTTTTTATGGGAACTCTGATTCTGGATTCTATAAATTTTAATATAAGTATTCTTCAGGACATATGGTTAGATCAGCCAATTTCGCAGGCGGTAAACTCCGGCACTGTCATTTTGATACTGCATCCAATTAATGTAAACTCCGGCACTAGAAATGTGTAAACTTTGACATGTAAGAATATAGTTCCAAGAATTATGTTACTGTTTCAATATTCCTTTGAAATTTACTATCAGAAGTATTATTGGAGAATCAAAATGATATTTAATTAAACATTCTATAGTGTAAAGTATCAATTACTTCATGTTAGAAATTTATTTCTATGCTTCATATATAGCCTATGTATGTTTATAGGTACTGTATATATACCTGAACACGTATAATATAATTATATATAAGGGGTGGGTCCCTGTCACCGCAGCATAGCGCGCCCTCACTTTGCGGATAGAGAATACGGCCTCCAGGTATGGAGAGTAGCTGCGAATATATTGAATAAGCAGTCGCGGACAGACGAAATGAGGTGGTCGTCCAGCTTGGGGCTTTGGGGTGAGGTTAACAACTTCTCATAGAGGTAAAATAGTCCCAGGTTCAGATCTCCGGGTAGGGACTACACTGAGGGAGTTTTGTAGGAATTATAGATTTGGAACGTGGAATGTTAGAAGCTTGTATAAACCTAAGTCGGTTAAATCAGTAACTAGAGAATTAGAAAAATACAGGTTAGATATGGTAGGAGTACAGGAAGTTAGATGGGAGGGTGAAGGTTCAATAGAGACAGGCGCATATGCCTCTCTTATCTTCTCGTCTTCTGTCCAGAAATAAAAAAATAAAATGTATAAGACATTATCTTGCCGGTTGTATTATATGGATGTGAGACATGGTCGCTTACTCTTCTGAAAGAATATAATCTGAGAGTGTTTGAAAACAGGGTGCTTTGGGAAATATTCGGACCTAAGAGAGATGAAAATGGGGACTGGAGAAAACTGTATAACGACGAGCTTCATAACCTGTACTTGTCACCGGATACAGTAAAGGTAATTAATTAAATCACGGAGGATGAAATTGGCTGGACATGTTGCGCGCATGGGGGAAGAAAGACCTATCTAAAAAATATTGACTGGGAGACCCGAAGGGAAAAGACCACGTGAAAGACCTAAATGGGAGGACAATATTAGGATTGATTTAAGAGAAGTAGGATTTGAGAGGGATGTTGGAGTTAGCACAGAATAAGGTTGAGTGGCGGGGTCAGGTAAGCACGGCAATGAACCTTCGGGTTCCATAAAATAAATTATATTCCTTTAGCTTGCTTAGGAATAGTCTATTGCCATTCAGTAAGTAAGTAAGTAGAAATATATTTAATGTTGATGTAAAAACTACTAAAAGACGTATTTACTATACAAGCTACCAAGGTGACCAGATTGTAAAAATAATAATATTAATAATAATAATAATAATAATAATAATAATAATAATAATAATAATAATAATAATAATAATACAAAAAATAACCGGTAGGCCTACACTACCGAAGATACAATAACTTAATCAAACTTTTTCGGTGTGTTCTTCATATCAGTATAGGCCTACTGTATTATTGTTTACCAATAAAACTTTCAGATTGTTGCAATTAGAATAATAATAAAGCACTTAGAGATAAAATGTGGATATTAATTACCCTAAGGTCATAATCGGTAGGCCTACTCTTTTTTGTACTTTTCATAAATAATAATTTGCTTTAGGAGCTCCAGATTTACCTTTCCTTAGTTTGTTTTATAAAAGGAAGTCTGTCTTTGGTGCATCACTGTATATAAGGTACATTTTATTTTAGGCATCTTCACTGTAAATTAAAAAAAAACACACAGTATAAAAATTAACTAGTAGACAGTAAAACGTACAAACTAAAAAGGGCCAATACAAGTCAGCATTAGGCGATCATAGCATGAACCAACAGAAACAATAATACTTTCGGTCAGGTGCCAACTTAATCCATGTACTGTATGTACAATCTCTAAGCCTATAACTGAATATCTCTGGTAGACAATTGACACACTTGTTGCCTGTAGTGTCGCAATCTGGCAGTAAACAAAGTAGGCTTCAAAAAAGCCAATCGACCTTCCTACGAAATTATTATAGGCCTTATTATCTCATTACTATAAAAACCGAAAAACGAAAAAAAACTGCTTTCCTTCAAACATGTTTCGTTTTGCAGAAACCAAATATAGGACTACTACTAAGGAATTGCATGGTCTAATTTATGGTTTGAAATTTTATAATAAGTTAATCTTATTGCTGAGGATCCCAATTTATAAAATACGGCGTAAACCAATTTCAGAGTACAAATTTTAAAAAAGCTGTTAATATTAATAATCAGGTTTTATAATTTTTTAAATTTAATTTGCTTCATTTTAATTTGTCCCGCCTTTTTCTATTTGCAAATGACTAACGTAAATGTAGACATATATATTTTGAACATGTAGGTTTTGTTTTGTTTTGTAACTATGAACTTCCTATTTTAAAGTTTCTGTTACCGTATAAAAGTTCTTTTTAAATGTTTTTGTTTATATAGCCTATTTTTTTTTATATAACCTACCTATTTGTAAATTTCTCTGTCCTCTCTTATGAGATATGACAGTTTCAACCCAAAAGACGAGCTTTGCTGAAAGTAACTTCACATGAAAAAATTTACGATGTGTGATAATAAAAATAAAAAATAAATAGTTTTTACATACAAAAGAATTATGATAGGAATATTTCGTTGATGTATGTGTACATTTTGTGATGTAGTGTAAGAGAAAGCCGTGTAGCCTTAATTTTGCCAATATGAATTAACAACAAAATAATAATAGTAACATTATTATTATTATATTACAGCATTATTATAAAATATACTATTAATACATTAGGCCTCACAAAATATAAAACAAATGCTATTAACGTGTGTTATACAGATAAAACAGTTCTCTTCGCAATGTTTTAATGATTTTCGGTTAGAGTTAGGCTACTGCAATTCCCATAAACGGTGCACTCCTAACTTTCTGGTTATAGCCTATGGGAAAGCTGTTACTCTGATTGGTCCAGTTTTATATTACAAGAAATAACAGTAACAATATTTCACGGAAAACGAGGTGTGAACTGTAGGGAAACACACCTAGTTGGGAATCTGTAGGGGGATGCTAAAAAAAAACCGGGAACGACTGTGTATTGTACGTAATAGTAACAAACATACAAACGCACTCGACGCTCTCTGCACGAGATCTAGAACTCCTGCGGCTTATGTACAACGAGCCAGGAGATGAAAATACTGCATTAACCAACTGGTGTGTCCCGAATGTCATTCTGTAGTAAAAAAAAGAAAAAAAAAACTTTTATTTCATTATAGGGCAACATTTGCAATGCTGATCCTCTTACCGTGTGTGTGGTGAATGTTTCGAAGTGTACTTCAGTGTTAAAAGTATTTGCTACAAAAATACTTGTAACTTCCACTTAGCTAGAAAAACGGGTAGTGAATGGCCAAAGTGTACTTTTATGTTAAAAGTATCTACTTGAAAAATATTTGGAAACTCGTGAGCGTATGCGCTAGTTTCATTTTCTCTCTTGGAGGAATGTACCGGTAGATAATATTGTTCATTACAAGTGGAAGTTGCATATTTTGTAGAAGTTAAGCTGGCAACTAGAGAACAGGAAACTGTACAGTGAGTTTAGTTAAAAACCTAGGAAAGAGATGGAACCACAGTTGAGCGAAATTCTTTAATTCCTGGTTCAGTAAACTTTAAATTTTGTAAAGTTCAAAGGCAATAAAAGCAGAATTTTTGCAACACATGACTTATTATTTTATAACAGGAAAATAAATTAGCATATAAGCACATTTATAGGCTTATATTAAAGAACTTTGTTGCATTGTAAACTGGTAACATCGTTACATTTCATCACTTTCCCCATTACTGAAATCAACTTTCTTAAGAGTGTAACTTATTAAGAATAAAGAGTTATATAACTTATTCGAAAATCGTGCTGCCAGGTAGAGCTAAGCCTATATATACACTATCCCATTGATAATGCGCTTGGAATATCTACGAGCTTCATGCTAATATCCGCCATGAAGCCGTAATAGCCTAGTACATTATGCAATGAGCCTATATTGGCATTTATTAATATTCCAGTATGTTTATGAAAAGAGCGAAATGAGTACCCAACGTAAGCGCAATCAGGACAAATATAAAAATAACTCTAGTCTGGTTCCGTCTGGACACCATAATGGAGGACAGACAATTTGATAGTAAAAAGTAACATATTCTCAATGAAGTTGATTTTAATGACGACTTAAAATAATTCCCATAAACGAGATAGGCCTATAACTTTGGAAAAGTTTGTTGATTTGTAAATATATCGAATTTTGTTCACCAGATAGACAATACTGCCAATCCTGCAAATATGAACATAGGTCTCGGATTTTATGGAATTGGTATGACTAGAATACAGATGAATAACGAGGATAGTGCTTCAGTTGCAACACAAATGTACTTTATTTGATTATATTTGTTATATAGGCCTATCCAAACTTTATATAATATTTTTATTTAAATTCAATAGGTGAACTACGAAATTAAGGTTATTATGTTAATTATGGTCCACCGCCATGGGTGAGTTGCCAGCCACCTGGGCGGCCCGGGTTCGATTCCCGGCCGGGTCGGGGATTTTACAGAGATGTAAAGTTTCCTTCCTGGGTCAGGACTGGGTGTTGTCCTCATTCCCATCCCGCGAAAGGATTTGGCTATCCTACGCGGTTTCATCCGCCCTAGTGTCCCTGGGTCTCCCCCCCCCCAGGCTATGTCCCAGGGAGGGATCGGCCTCCGGGCCGAACACTTCATCATTATCAGGGCCCGGATTCTGATGACCTAAAATTGTTTGAAAAATGACCTATAAAATGACCCTAAATGTTAAATAAAATGACTTATTAATTATAAAAAAACCTAAAAACTGATATTTTATTTATAATAAATTATTATTGTACACGAAAGTTATAGACTAGTTTGTACTTAATTGTAAAAACTGTAAATAACAGTTATGTTGTTAAGGTTCTTTTCTCACGGAAATTTATACTGGCACTGAGGCACTGGTGAGTCAAAATTCGGCACATCCTTTTGTGGTCTGCCGGATTATATTGTTGTTTATTGAGGGTAAACAGTAGTTTGCACTCTCAAATCCAAGCAGGTGGCAGACTCTGGTGCCAAGTCAATCTAATAACAATATTAATATAATACAACATTTTGGCGTTTCTTTGATTCTCATTTCCGACTGAGACATGTCAATACTTTAACGCCGAATTTTTCCTTCTTGCATTAAACAAACAACACTTCAAAGATAGCACCGCTAGCGACGAAAAAAGGTAATACACTCAATGTAAATACATGAAAATGACTAAATAAGGAAGTAAATGACTAAATAAGGAAGCAAATGACAAGAAAATGACGAAATAATGACCTTAAATTAAAATAAATAAATAAAAATATAAAATTGCATAAAATGACAAAAAATGACCTAATAAAAATGCATTTATTATATAATCTGGAGGCCATGATTGGGATTTATTCACAAGTTGGCAATGTCTATGCAGCATCAATAAAAATATGATATGTCATTAGAATCCGGGGCCTGATCATCATCATCATCATCATCATCATCATCATCATGTTAATTATGTTCATTTTGTTTAATACAACAGTTTTTTAAGGTTCTGATTTCTAAGTGATTCAGAAATTCCTCACATTTGATCGACTGATGGGCTTTCAATATTGTTTGTCTCAGAATGGAGAGATTAAACAAAATACCCTCTACTTAGATTTAACAACTTCGTAAGAAGAAGAATGGGGTTGGAGTTAACATTAAGTGTCTCCCCTAGAAATATGCAAACACGCTAACGCAACAAGAAGAACTCACGCACGCATAAAAATAAATGGTATAGCTGCGTGCTTAAAAGGAAAAAGTGGGCTACTTAGTATTTAGAAAGATAAACACTGTAAAGTTTTGTTCGTATGTACCTTAAAGTTCGTTCAGCTATACAGGAAGTGTAAAACGACACAGAAGAACTAAGTATTGCATTCGCCACTTAATAACATGGACAATTTTTCTACTAAAATATAAAGGCGAATAAATAAGCAAAATTATTTTCTACTAGTTTGTTAAAACACCAGAAGAATATAATTCTGAAATGATGCCGAGTTAGAATTAAATTCTATACTCCACGCTGTAAATAATCAAGAAACAATGCACAAAAGGTAGTTATGCTAATTTTGAATTTTGGTCGGTGAATCAACATGTTTATTAACTTATTAGCTTACTTTATATGATCCTATAAAATACATTAAATTTGTTTATGTACGTAATTATTCTATACAATACATTTAATGTATTTTAATTTTTTATTAAAATACATTAAATGTATTGTATAGAATAATTTGAACTTTGAAGCTATAAGTAAATAACCCTATGTAATTAATAAACCGTAAGCGTAGGCCTACCATTCGCGGAAAATATTCGAGGGCCATCCTCATTTGGAACTAGGTGTTGTTTCTTCAAAATAGAACCTATCGGATACCAAATTTTCTAGAGTCCAAAAAGTTAGTTTAGACACATTTTCAAATTATTTTATTAGAGAGAAAGGTCTTAAGATTGAAGATCTAAAGATTTATAAATAAAAAAAAAAAAAAAAAAAAAAAAAAAAAAAGATCTGATAGTTTCCTTGTCATTATCATTTAATTTGTTTTGCCTGGCTCAAATAACAAAATTGATTCAATTATTAACATTGCTTAAAAGAACAAAATAATAACAGCCAAATAGATTAATGTAAGAATTAAATACAGGCTGTGAAAGCCTTTAGGGTTCCAGTAGCTTGAGATCCCCATATTTCTAGACAATCGAAACATCATATTATTTATTTTATTAATGTCCAACAGAGACAATCTGTGGATCATGAATGCTTATACTGTATATCTATCATATTATCGTCAGCCTTATGCACCGGCCACCATTGCCCCAGGAATTGCTCCTATTAGGCCTACTCATTTCTCTTAGAGGCTGAATCTACCCCAGAACCATAGTTTTTTCTCTACGTTTTGTAGTTTCTACATAAATGACTAAAGCAAACATTTCCTGATTTTATGAAGTCAAATTATCCTGTTCACATCCGAGGCATGAATTATATTTACCATGCTCTAACTCTTACGTTAACACAAATTTCCTTCTCAGAGTTATTGCCTGAATTTTGTCAAATTATTAATAACCCCTGTTTCATGACAGAAAACTAATCATCTGAGAATGAGTTAGTAAAATTTTCTCCATTCAAGGTGTAAATTGGCTGAAAAATGCTTTGATTATAAATGAAAGCAGATTTAATTACCATCCTACTCGTCATTTAGAGTGAAAAAATCGATTAGCAAGTCACGTTGATAAAGTTTCATTAATTTGATACTCTCAGAGCTGAACGTCAAACTTTAATTTCCCTTCTTAATTTCTTTATAAATTGAAGGCATTGCTGTTATTAGCAGACGTAAAAGTTTCAAAGGCTCCCCATCTGTTAGGCAAGGTGTTTTCCTTCAGTAAATGTACGCTTGTATTAATTTGTATTTAAGAAGACTTACCTTCTTGCTCAAAGCAACTTAAACCAGAAGCGTAACCTTTGATCCATTTTAAACCCGAAGCCTATTGTGTTATTTTCGCGACTGCCAACTCCATCTAATATTAATAAGAAGTTAATTATGTTGAATTCTTTATGATAGTTCGCTACCACAAGAGCTGGCTGGCAGCAAGGCCCCCTACCGTGCTTAAACCCTACAAGGAGATTTCAAAATCATCAATCATGCAACCTATAGCACTCTTCTTCTCAGCCTGCTTAGTAATATTTATTGCTATATAACAGTTTCTTAATTGCAGCTGTAAACAATGCCAGGAGGAGACAAAAACTTGAACAAAACTTTATCTAATATGGTACTGTATTACATCTGTTTTTAGCTATAGCCATGGAGGGTGGTTAGACGCAGACATCTTACGTCGGAGAATGATGTTCGATCCCCGGCAGTTTCGTATGAAATTGTCGGTGACCAAGAAAAAATATATATCAATCGTTTTTATTTCATCTGGCAGAGTTTAGGTTTTGAGGCCTTCACTTCCACTCAACCAGAGAGGCTACAGAAATTTACATGACATAGTTCTAATAATTCTTTTACAATAATTTCAATACAATTACACTAATTCGTTTACAGAATTAGCCTATTATAATAACGTTTTTATTTAAAAATCGGTACAATAATACAAGATAAGGAAAAGAAAAGAAAATTATATAATATGGGCTTTACAGCAACCACAGAAGTAAAGAAATAATAATAGGAATGATAATTAAATAATATTAATAATAGTGATAATATACTAATAATGTTCAAGTTAGTTGGATTAATAACTTATGAATTGCCCTACACATTAGATTACATCAAGAGAAAACAATAAACAGTTGATATTTTACAAAAAGATGCACATAAAAAAATGAAATATCAGCCTGGGAAATTTTTTTCTAAGTGGTTTCGCCCAGTAACTGTTAAGTTATCTCTGACTTAAAATTATTGAGGCTCCGACATTCCCTGATTTCATCAGATAGTGAATTCTAGCAGCGAACAATACAAATAATAAATGTTAGTCCAATTATTTAATTAATTCAATTAAATGTTAGTCCATTATATCACGTGCATAAAACTAATTACTAATAATTACTAATTTACGAGGATGAGTCCGAAAATAAGATTCCTCGGGCGGCTGTGTACAGAGGTGTGGATGAAGACAAAAATATAACGAGACATTAAAGATAAGACGTACCTTTGTTTTCCTACATTACATCGTAATTACCACGTACATTGAAACATTTATCATACCGCTTTAGAAGCTTCAAAAAGCCCGCCAGGAAAAAATCAGGGCTCTGCATACGGAAGAAGCGTCGAACGGCTTGGGTGACGTCCAATGGCGTACGGGTGTCTTTCGCGTTCAACCGATCTCTTGTTTCCCCTATTACTATACGATTTCCTCAGGAAAAATAGAGGGGAAACTTAATTTTGGACTCCCCCTCGTATATAATATTTTACATGTAAAATACTTAGGTATATATATAAAATACTCGTCCAATCCTGTATACGGTAGGCCTATAGTAGAGGCACCTATTTTTGGTGACTATATTTGTCAGATTTTGTATTTTTTATAATAACTTCGGTACACTTTTCGCTATATTTATTTAATTTCGTGAACGATTTCGCTACATTAATTTTTAATTTCTTTTCTAAAATGCAAATGAATTCAGTTTTCAGTACCATGGAATCGATTGAAACACCAACTACCGATTTTTACTGTCCAAGTTCGCCTTCGATTATCGAATCGTACAGGCAGTTATCTATGGTTGCCACCTTTAAATTGGTTGCTATGTAGTTCACACGATTTTGTAAATTAATTCGCGATTTTGATCAAATATGAATAAACAGTGCTTTTTTGGTAGAATTTCATGAAAAAATTACATTTTAAGAGAAACAAGTGCCTTTATAGTCATTCTTACCATTCTTACTGGCCTATCGCTTGGTGGAAATAATTTTAATAAGCTTATTTAAGCGTCCACAAACTTTAGTGTAGTCGACGTGGTAGTAATCCTTGAATAGCCTTCTTTCGAACGATTTTGCGTATAAGTTACTCTCAACTCTACATAAAAATGAAGGTGTAACTTATACCTTTCATTCTTACATTGCAGTATTACACAATGAAATTGTGTGTGACTAATTTTATTGCAATTGAGTTACTGTATGGAACACTATTACACACATAATGATAATAAAAGTGATGCAAGAGAAATCAATCTAATTACAAAAACCAAAACATGTAAGTTATCCATTCGATGTGCTTCGGACAATAAACTACGATGTAGTCTCCCAGTTATATTACAGTATAACATGTGCCTATGTCATTTATGTTGAGAAACTCAATCTGGATTTAGTGAGTGCAAATCTGGCATTAGTCGTCTTGTAAGAAAGATAATATTATTAATCGTGAAGTAATTAAACTGAAAATTAATTTTTCGCAAAAGAAGGTTCTAATTATGTTAATGAAGAAATTACTTGTCCAATCCTTTATGTGGTATAGTCGAGGCACCTATTTTTGGTGAAAATTTTTTGGAAATATTTTTTTCTTCATCACAGATGGTAAAATTTCATGATATGCATGTAACAAGAAGGCCAAGAATTCCGAACACATTCTCTTCAATAATCTACACTTATTTTATTATTTTATTTTAAATAATTTCATCTCTCGTAATAGGGAGGAATATTATTATTTTGCAAAAAACGAGAATGTTTTACTAACTTCATTTTAAATTTATTTTAAAATTTAGGTCAATATAGCTGATATTGAAAACATTATTGTTATAAGAGTTCCAAGTTCCAAGTCCTGATACATTTAGCCTTCTTAGAATCCATAGTAGTAAGCAAATAGGCTAGTGATAACCGCAATGACGATGGCGATGATGATGATGATAATGACATTGATAATAATAATAATAACAACAACAAAAATAGGAATAATAATATTGTTCATAATGATTAATGAACATTAACTTATTAACAGTAACTTTCATTAATGAAAGCCTTTTCCTAATCGTCCAGTTTAAAGTACTGATGAGACTTATCCTCTTTAACTCTCATGTATTTACTGCTTTAGAGCCTATTTTGGACTTCGGCTGGTTTTTGTTAACTGCTATAAATATCTCTTAGGCCATATGGAGCGGCAATGGTTTTGTGCTGTAAATTAAATCAGTGGAGGTGAAAATTAATGGAGACATTCATTACTTCCTCTTTAGTCTTATCGTTCTTCGCGTGATCTCGCGAGATTTATTCATTCCTCTTTTACCTCCCCCCCCCCGCCCACAACATAATGACATTGCTCACGAATGCATGTGTGTGTACCAAATTTTTATTGCCTCTTAAAACCTATATAATCTTTCCTTTCAGATATACTTTGATGTCGGATTTAAGGGTATCGTGTTTTGGAATTAATCTGTTTGGCGGCACAAATATTTTCAGGGGGAAGAGATTAATCTGACAAGATTATGCTAATGACCAGGCTAGGTAGCCCATCGTGGGAGGGAACCACTTTTTACAGAAGGGGTATTGTTATCTCTGACCGATACCATTAGTTTAGGTGATTGCCGTGACATGTATTTCCCCATTTTTCTTTTTTTATTCCTTTTTCTTCCTTCTCTATCTCTGTTCAGTAGACACAACGAAAACATGGGAGACCCTGAATAAAACGATGGTATTCAAAATACCCGCTGCCACTGTTAAAGCTTTGCATTATTTAAAAGCTACTTTAGTAAGATGGGTGAAGTTTTGAAAGTTCATCCTCTGTGAGAATATTATAGGAAAAAGAAATCCTCTGACACTGGACACAGGGCCGTTGGCTATCCCTGCCAATGCTCTACCAACTGAGCTAAGCCAGAGTTCACTTCACAGCGCCAGATGGAACCTCTATCCTATGACTGATTGCCCTTAATAGTCTACCTCACTGACAGACAAGTTATGTCATATGCAGTACTGGGAGGCATAATTAGTGATTTTTGTGACCGGGCTTCCACTGTTATTGTAGAGTTAACATTCGAGATGGATATATTATGCATTAATGAAGTCTCTGTTGCACATTACATGATAATATTATAGGAAAAAGGTTCCATCTGGCGCTGTCAGTGAGCTCTGTCTTAGCGCAGTTGGTAGAGCATTGGCACGGATAGCCAAAGGTCCTGGGTTTAAATCCCAGTGTCAGAGGAATTTTTCTCCTATAATATTCTCATGTAATGTCCAACAGAGACAATAATCTGTGGTTCATGAATGCGTATATATCCTTCATCCTCTGTGTTTTTGAGGTTATATAACCATTCAAACAATATTTTATGAGTGTTAGGCCGCATGTAACATTGACTGGGATACTGCTATAGCAGTATGGGTAATTCGGTACTTATAGTAGGCTAGGGGAGATTTACTAGGTAGCACTTTCAAGATGCGGTATTTCTATTATGGGATAGATATATAAATGATTGCTTATATTTAACGTATAACCTACTTGTGTTCACAGGTATAAGATCTATTATAAAATTATTACGTGGAGTAATGATACACTATAGCCTACAAGTAGGATTAATACACAGAAATTACATTAACTTAAATGTCAGTTAAGAAATATCTTGAATAGTTCATTACGTAAATGGCATTACTGTAGCATACAATGTATCAGTAGAAATTTTTGGTTTATTGGTGCTACTGATACATACGATTAATAATCACTACTAGGTGGCCTAGATAATATTAATATATTTAGACACATTGGTTTCATTTAAACGAGACCTTGCCCTGCAAGTGTCACGTTTATAGTTCTTTACATAGGCTCCTTCACGAATTTTTATAGGCTATTTTAATAATGTTAAATTATTGTAGGTCTAACATAATGCATAGGTCTACTCTGGGAAAGTAAAATATAGTTAAACGCCGACTTAGTTTTTGCCACCATTAGCGGTATGTAGCCTATACGAAGGAAAATTGCACAAAGATTCTTACACCTCTGTACCGCTGTTAGATTGCAGTTCCTCCGACACATTTTCAGCGAACGAAACAAATGGTAATAAAATGATGACAATGGAGGCTACAACACAATAACTGTTAAAGACAATAGATTGATGACACGGCCTGTCCAAGCTGTTCTATAGAAAACGATTTTATGTACATTAGTAATGGTCAGTTTAAAAATACTTTGACACATTTTTATCGGCGTGGCGTTGGAAACTTTTCTCGGCGCCCATTTTTATGTCTCGATAGGGCCTGAAAGAATGTGTAGACACCTGCATTCACGTATTTCTTGGAGGCCATCAGGATACTGGAGAATGGCGTATTTTCATGCTTCTCAAGGCGAATTCTGGGAATAAACCTTAAGACAAAACAGGACCGTAGCCGTCTCACATTTCACTATCACCTTAACATCAATCATGGACACGAAATGTCTCGCAGGATGTAGTGTGGGCTGTTAGTCCATAAATACAAGGCGAGGAATCTCTTTCGACCTCGAGAACTAGTTGGAACAGTCACTTCCAATTTACCGTCCATACCAACACTTTCTCAAATGTGTTTGGCAGCAGGCAAAAGTTGAACAAAGGCGGATTACTTGATTTGGAAAAGAAATAAAGAACAAATCGCAAGAAATAAAACTAGCTAATAAAAGAAAGCATGAAAAAAATTACGTATGAGGATTATTCAAAGTTGGATAACAACTAAACATAAAACTACACTATTCTTTAATTAATGTAAATATTCTTTAGTTATAATTAAGTATTATTCATGCACACCGGAAGTAAAAGGCAGTCGTCACAAATTTGTTTCAGATACGAATTTTATAGGAGACCTAAATGAAAATTTTCCCCATATTTTTCACCTGGTTTCTTTGATAGGCATCGTTGTCAACTCCTTTAATGTAATAATACAAACATTTTACCCATTTACAATATCTAATTATCCATGTGGAATTTTTTTCAGAATAATGGATTTTAATGATTTTAACGCAATACCATGATGGCGCGTAGTTTGCTTACCCACTGGCAAGAATTCAGATGAGCGACGAAAGAAACACAATTATTTTATTAATTTATTTTTAGTAACAATAACGATTGTGCTTTATTTGTAAGTAAAGTCTGCAGCAATATTTTTCTTTCTCACAGGGCTACATAAAAATAAAAATAAAGAAAAATAATAAATAAATAAATAAATAAAAACTAAACTAAATTCCGTGGCTCCACATTTCTGGAGGCTAGGTCTATCCTCCATCTGCTTTTGTCATCTACTAGAGGCGGCATGCCGACAACCAAGGCCGTTAATGATGGTTTCCATGACTGGATCCGCTTTTTCTTTATCACATAGTTTTTCAGTGTGTACCACGAAGCTGAGTGCACTCCGTTCCAGATCTCCCTATCTCAGAAAAATCCGAGGAACCGGGGATAGAATCCGGGCTTGCGGATACGTAGCGAGCGACGCTAACCATGAGACAATGCAGGTGGTCGGGGCTAACAGGCCTATCAATGATTCTAGATCTTTCTGAACACCAGTCATCAGCACTTTGTGGTCATAACTTCGGCATTACTTGAACATTTTCCAACTTATAAAGTACCTATTTTATTGGTTCTTCGCTTTAGTGCTTTCTTGTCCTCTTAAAATCATAAAACGCTGTAGTTATTTTGGCAGTATTAATTAAAATTATACGTATCGTTTCCCTCACAATTACCATAGAATGATAATTTAGTTTAAAAAGTATAACATAAATATTTCGCACCGATATTATAATGGAATAATGTTGTTGTCGACCTTGACTCTGTTATAACAACCAATCATAAGATACCCCTAAGGGAGTAAGCCAAGCTATTCATCCTCTCCAGAACTCCACGGTCGGCCAATTATAGTAATGCCTCCATAAAACGGTGGCCCTGGCAAACTGAAACGGATAGTCATCTCACTAACTAATACAATAAATTATCCTTCCTGTAATTTCCTTTCACTTTAAACGAACTCTTGTGGAGGTATTTCTTTGTATTTATATCCGTGATGAGATCTGAAATGTAGACGACTATGATACCAAGCCAAAGTCTAGCTTAATAAGCACTGCAACTATCTCTGTAGATAGATTGTATTTTCAAAGATATCCTAGATTTTGCAGTACAGGTATTATGAAATAATCGCTAAGTATATTAATATCACAATTTTGCAAATCCATGGTTTACATGGTAATACAGATTAATGTAGGCTAACAATCGTGAATGTGTAAGTCATAAGCTCAGAGACAGACTGAATATTAAATTTTACTCGCTGACAGTTCTGCACTGAACTTCTAGATCTCACGGTACCAGAGTTCCATTTAACTTTATAAACAATTGTTTAATATATGTAGTAAATAGCAGTTTCCAACATAAATAAAACTTTCTATAAAATTAGTATCAACAAATTTTCATTATATGCTTACTTATTAATATAAAACGAGTTGTTCGAGTTGTCTGAATTACACATTGTTATTGCATAGGCTATGCTTCAATATCTTTCAGATACAGAATACAATGGACTATAGTATACACTTGATATAAGAATAATTTGGTGTATTCATAAATTATGTTTAGAAAAACAGAACTCTTCTTGGTATAAAATAATGAGGACCGTTATCTATGAATTTCGGTAGTACAGAGGACATGCTATTAATCATGTTTACAGAAGAAACCGGTCTACTTCAAATATTTAAAGTTATAAGGGCTATCCTTTTCTTCCAACAAGAACAAAGTACACAAACTGATGACGTTTGTTCAGGTGCCAAAAGATAACGAAGATAAACACTCTTGACTCTGCTAATAACGAAAGTATTAAAAAATGGACTAATATCTTTTTCATGTAGCAGTTATGCTACATAAATAGACAATCACAAAGTGTTATAAAGTAATTAAAAAATACAAATCAAAATAGCATGCACAGAAATATAACCGTGAACTCAGCCTACTATACCTAGAAGTCCAGTTGTTATAAAAAAAAATATCTGGTTGATTTTCGAAGTAGGAATTTGTATAAGTCCATTCGTTTGCAAAAGGAAGCATAACATTGTTATTGCTTCTTTAAGTTAATTTAGAGTCTAAATTAACTCTAAATTAACACTGAAGAAAGTTAATCACATGGTTTTTTTTTTAATTTTGTAGACTTACATTAATTAATTATTAATCTGGCCAACATGGGCCGACATATGATGATAGTCTAAATTTTAGACTATCATCATATGTCGGCCCATGTTGGCCAGATTAATAATTAATTAATTTTTATGTTTTATGTTTAATTTAATGTGATCTACTGTCCTTTGAATGCTCAACCTGTTTAAACCGTTGGCACTGAAGAAAGTTAATCACATGGTTTTTTTTTTTAATTTTGTAGACTTACATTAATTAATTATTAATCTGGCCAACATGGGCCGACATATGATGATAGTCTAAATTTTAGACTATCATCATATGTCGGCCCATGTTGGCCAGATTAATAATTAATTAATGTAAGTCTACAAAATTAAAAAAAAACCATGTGATTAACTTTCTTCAGTGCCAACGGTTTAAACAGGTTGAGCATTCAAAGGACAGTAGATCACATTAAATTAAACATAAAAATAAATATTGTATGCGTTTTGCAGTTAGCCTATACGGAGTGTCTACACCGAAATGCCCTAATTTTATATTGCTCCCAATATAAAAGAATTAAAGATAGGGGAATTTTATTCCCAAACATAAGTCATAATAAGTAATAAGTTTGTAATAAAAAATAAAAAATAAAAACACACAACACTTTCTCGTGTGCCCCTGCGGTTATACGAAGAATGTCTACTGTGTATTCGATTTCTGCACAGGTTCACTCGAACACACTGTCCTTCATGTAGCCTCACAAGTGATATTTTAAAACAATTTCTACCGATCAAGCAATATTGTTATTACATATAACAAATCAAGAAGTCAGGTTATTTAATTAAAATTAATTTAATCGTATTACCGATATCTATAATTCCAATTAGTTAGTGAGCAAAAATGAGCTCAGTTAATCATCAAAACACTAATCATTTTAAAAACACTGTAATTTTGATTTTTTTTTAATTGAAAACAAATAGAAAATTATAATTATAAAATAATGTACAACTTATATAATATAATTGTAAATTGTATAATTATAAATAATGTAAATCTTACGTACAACTCACAGTTTCCAGAATCCAGTATATCTTCAATACTTCAGGATTAGATTAGATTAATGAGGGGTAGTACAAGCCGTGAGTTTTTTTAGTTAGTATAAGCCCTTCGACTTCTCAAAACAGTCGGCTAAATTAATTAATGGCTGTTTTATAAGGTTACAAGTACAGTTTATTTCTATTATTCCAATCATAAACGTTCTGGAAGAAATTTTATTTTATACTCACAAGCCTAGCTATAGGCCTAATAAAGGATTTCTTTTTAATAGGTACATCCAGTCTATACGATTTTGCATGCCTCATAATTATGACATAGTATTTTTTTGATACCCAAATCTTTGAAGTTACAGTATGTTATATCCCAAATAAATTTAAAAAAAATCGGTTAGCAGAAAACATAATGTGTAATCCAAATTTTAAAAGCAAGAATTTACTTATCAAAACCTAAATTTAAATTTGCTCCTGATTTCGTAAGCTTGTAAGTCTATGGATTATGAATGACATTACATTAATTTATTTTGTAGTAACTGGCCTTAGAGCTGTGTTTAGAGATATGTTAATTTGACATGGTTCCTCTACAGAAGGACATGCCTTCTATAATTTTAAAAGGACACGTGGTGCTCATTTTGTTGACACAATGAACGAGATTCTTTGTAGGCTTAATTAAGTAAAACATTTTAAGCATGTGAAATGTCTTACTTATCTTAAAACTTCGCTCATAACTTTCTATTTTATTGTACATAATGAACACACTCTAAAGCCAGGGATGACCTGGCTTTAAATTAATTACAATTTCGGCTGTTCTAAAATACAATAAATTTAATCAAGTTGACAAATCTAGAATTCTAATCTTTCGTAACAAAGTCATTATTTCGCAATGGATATCTGTTTAGTGGGAAATGTGTCATGGACAATTACAGTAGTTATAACTTGTTTTATAAAGCCATGAATTAGGTTTGGGCATCCCTGCCCTTCTGCTCACGTCCGTCCCTTTTCTACTTCTTCCTTACTAATTTTAGGAAGTGGCCTAAGGCACAGAAACAAGAGAAAATATCTGCCACGTGTTTACTTGTGAAGCATGTGGCTGAAACTGAACGTTAGGCTAATAGTCTCGGTTTCTCGTGCGTTTCACCAGTCTTTTCGTTTATTCTTCCATGCATCCTTTTTATTATGTTATATTTCTTGGTACCTTCAAATTTGTTGGGATCTTGACCAGGACCCATAAATCTCCCGCTCATTAAGAGTGAACAAGTCATTACTACGATTTTACATTATATTACATTTGTATTTCACTTACTGAGAAGAATTGCACAAGGGGGGAAAAAAAACCTTTCCGTGGATAGGATGCCGTAATGAAAGAAACGATAGTGATTTGGTTTGATTTGTTTATGACCTGTCACCAAGGAAAGGTTATTTGGGGTTATTCCGACTAATTTCTCTCATGATTCACATCTATTACTAAGCCAATGGAACATAATTCGAATCCATTATTTACCCACTCAATGGAGTGTAATTGATTATTAACCAACTTATTCCAGTATAAGAAAGCTTCACCTCCTGATGCCGTTTGTGAAGGACTTGCCAGCAAGTCAATGTGTGTGATGCCAGGCAAGAGCGCACGATAGTGGGGAAGAGTGAGTCGAAATCTCCGCTGCCCGCAATAATTATGCCCAGCTCTTCTTCCATTTTCACTGGTGCCTACGTTCTACAAATTTATCGCCGAAGTTTACCCCTTGAAGCCAGATTCGAGTGCATTGACATCACAGAGCAATCTTCTATCCTCGCCTGTCATTCAGTAGCTTAATATGGGGCGCCTAGTATTACTCGAAAATAGTTAATACTGAGAAATGAAGACCAAATATCGAGTACTGACTTAGAGTATTCGGAAAATGAGGTTTAGTTTGAGCTAAATGTTCTTACCCAAGATAAAGGCCTACTCTGTCGGATTTCCTATGAAGGAGAAAGGAACGTTCTTACAAGATAGAGCCTACTGATATTGGAATAAAATTCGGGATCGGATTTTAGGTCAGAACTGTAACTGCTAAATTTGTGGCATATATTTCATAAAAGTCTTTGATCGCAATCAAATAGGCCTATGTTGTTCTTTCAACAATGAAACCGATTCAAGTTTTAAAGTTGTAAGACCTACATTGAGTTATAAGCTTAACTAAACGGTGTCCTTTCCTTCAGAAAATTAGATCGCCTCCTCAGATCATCGCCAGGGAAAAGCTTGTGATAGCCTACTGTCAACAAGAATCTTTCAGCTTAAATAAAAAAGAATTGCATATAAGCCTACTGAATAAGAGTCTATGTAAGGCTAATATTTTCAAATGGATTTAAATATTTTTTATTGCAACGTAAATTGGTTGTAATAATATATTGACATTCTTCTTTCTGTCATTACAATAACTTCTTCTTTCCTTGTTGCGTAATTCCCTTCACCATCATCTTCATCCTATCATGATCATCATCATTATGGTTATTATTATCATGCCTATTTTCATTATGCCTATTATTATTAATATTATTGTGCATATTACTGGTGACACAGTTCATTCCGTTCTGTCCTTGAACCTTATTCACATCAATAGGGCTATAGTTGTTTTGGGTAATGCAGGATAGACCATCTAACTTGAGTGTAATATCTAGGATTTCGCTTTCCTTGAAACCTGAGTTAGAGCCTCCGGACTAAATATGTTGTATTACTCGCCTCAGTAGTGTCTCCTTCGTTATCCAGTGGTTCCTGGTGAAGAATGGCTTGCCCTATTTCACAATAGGCATATCCTTCATGGTTCATAAGAACTAAGTTATCAAACGCATGAACAAGGTCTCACGATCCTAACGACAAATAGCTTACGTGGAACAATATCTTAGGTAGACTTTTAAAATCTATAACTGTTATCATGAATAAATCATTATACTTCCGAATTTAGTACTTTTTTGCATTAATACTATCGCCGGGGATTCTTGAAGTGTATTAGGTCCCACCCCTACAATGCATCTTCCTTGTTTTAAGCTGCGATCTTCTTGCCTCCTCCACTATGCCCCCTTAAGTTATGAAGTTGCTTGTCTCGGTTTAAAAGGAAAGTCTTGTCGCCACGTTCCTTAATGAAGCTACCGCTCAAGCTAGTACTTAATTAATATCCAAGTGTTGTTATATCCATACACAGGCAGTCCTGCCGGGTGGCCCACCCTCGTTCACTCCAGTCAACAAGAAGACCAAGTAGGCCTTTCTCTTATGGAATTCATAATTTTAATTTCATATTCAGTTCATCAGTAGTAGAAACTTTGTTTTTGGTTTTGATTGACAAGCTACTTTAATTTTTACATGTACATAGACTTCTTTTCTAAAAAATAAATAGTAAATAATGCTACAAATATGAATTAATTCGTACAAAAGTGTACCTCAGTTTTTTTAGACTCTGTAATATACATGCTTATGAATGTGTGTGGAATTGAATTAGTGAATGAGTGGTTGTGTGTGTGTGTGTTTGTTAGCATGCATATACGTGGGTGTAATGTTAAAAGAAAATGAAAATGTTAGTTCGATTAAAAAAAATGCAGTATTGCTTCCAAATAAACTTACTAAAATTATAAATCATGATTATGATTTTCCAAGTAACTTTTAACAGATTGCTTGCTATTCTTATTGCAATATTCAATGATTCAATAATTATGGGACAAATTTAAAAAAATATGCATTTTAATAGAGAAGTTGAAATATAAATCAATTTTATAGCCTTTATGATTGATAAATAAAATTAGTAGCGGTTGCTGCTCAGAATCACAAGAAAATATGTTTATCTACGTTTCAATTTCTTCAACACACTCAAAAATATGTGTACGGTACAACAACAAAAATGATCTTATTTTTTATCCTACACAATTGTTGTTCGTAGGCCCATTTTTCCCGACATGGCAATAATGTAGTCTACTTATGGTGCCAAGACGTCTACTAGACGGAGCTGAGCTATCAGAATGTGATGGCGATTTGGTTTTCTATGGACACTAAACAGAATTATCCTTAAACCCAATTTTTACGTGCTATCAAGCCACGGTGACATATCACAATTATTATTATTATAGTCGTATTCTTTTCTGTTAATATAAGGCCTACATTTTAAGCGGGATTTTGGAGTAATTTCTTCATAAGAATGGACATTCATTTTCATATAATGTAGCCTACGTAGCCTACCACTTCTATTCTACCTTTTATATTATTATTTCTGCTATTTTACCAACATTGTTTTCACTGAAAATATATTATTCTTATCCTCAAATTAGTCGGTACGAGAAAAAATGTATATAATTTCTAAGGAAATGATTTTCTAATGTTAAAAATAAAGAAAGTGAATTTCAAATGAAAAATTAATTATTGTCACTCTCATACTCAGGAACTAAAGAATCAAGAGGGACTGAAGCATAATCTTTATATTTAACTCCAAGACCTTCACATGGATCTCAAGAGTTATTTGAATTTTAAAATTAGGAGTATACTAACAATAGGTCTATGACGTTTTTATCGGGAGGCTTCTCTAATTCTATAATCAAGAGGATCATTTAATAAAGCTAATTCCTAGGTCCATATGTTTGCTTTAGAGTTGGAGCTGTTTGTAAATAATAGTTGTTCAGATAGAAACAAGTCTTGGTCGCAAGCTCTATCGTTGAATGGTGTAGATCAGTGATTCCCAACCTTTTTTGCTGGCGACCCACCTTTCCTTATCGGAATACCTCCACGGTCCATCGGTCCATGGTGGAGTAAAAAACCTTATTTGTATCGTATCCCTTCCTTATGTAGCCTATATATAAATTACCATCAAATATTGCAAATATATATAAGCTTGTATATGGTTTTTTGAAGATACAGATTGATTATTGATAAACAATTCGTGCTCTGATCTGAAAATGTTTGACAAAATGTGAGCTCTTGGTAGCAAAACAGTTATTTATTTAACAATAGATATATGTTTGCAATATATGCAACATTTGTTTTTATACTCACTAACAAGTGTTCCTAGGTGAAGATAAAAAGTACAATTTTAAAAGTACACAAAGACCATTTTAATTTTTCAGGAAAATTGCTGTTTTTAAGTAAGAATACTATATTAATGAAATTTTTGGGACTGTTTCGATTGAACTAACACGTCAATGTCAGGATTGAATGAAGATGTTTTTAATCTGAAGTCACTTTCAACATTGAGTTGATTTCTGTATTTGTTTTTTAGGAAAACCAAACACAATTTGATTTGTTTCGATTTTTCTTATTTTTTTCTGATGGCTTATTCGATGGTTTCTGATAGTTTTAGGATTGAGTCGCGACCCACCTGTAACCCTTCCGCGACCCACTAGTTGGTCGCGACCCACCAGTTGGGAACCGCTGGTGTAGATTAAACTAATCCTTTCCTATATTAAGGTCACACAATACTAATTTAAAGAACTTGAAAGAGTTTTCAAATCTAATTAATGACCACGTGACATCAGTTTGAAGAGAAGTAAGTTTGCGGTTACATGATTTCGACAATTTAAGAAAAGATTCTGTCCTGGTTTTTGAGCTATGTATAACCCTAAGGAAGGAATGAGGAATCTGCATAGGCGCCGACTCGGGAGGGGGCACGGTATTTTCTGCCTTCCCGCAATATTTAGAAATAGGAGCTTCGCCCCGCAGTATATAAGGTAATGTAATGTAAGTGTTTATTACAGTAATTAATTTTTTACAAATTCCAATGCAAACAGTCGCATAAGTCCGAAAGGACCGCACATGCTTACGCAAAAACACACACACAAAAAAGAACAAATAATATAAATACAAAATAACACAAACAAATTAAATCTATTCCTCATCCTCCACATCCGCTCTCCAATTTGTCGCTTTTTCAAACCTGAGCTGTCTCTCCTTCATTAAAAACTTCCCAATACCTTCCTCAATGTTTTTGCCCGTCAGTAACTCCAAACATTTTTGTTGCTCCCTATTTGATTCCATAAAAGATACTGGTAGATATTTTCCCCTCCAATTTTACAAACCTTCACAATTCGCCAAAATATGAAACCATGATTCTTCCCCCTTACATAAGGGACAAACTCTCATTCCGTTTTCATCTGTGATCTTAATCATTCGCCACGCATCGAGTCTAATCCAAGCGAGCCCTAGTATAATGACTTTGGATCCATTCTGCTCTCCCCCCAACATTTAGGCCTATATATAACTACAAAAAGTCCAATTCTTGCCCCCCCGCCAACAATATTTTTAAGTCGGATCCTCTGGGAATCTGTAATTCTCACTCTAAAATTTATATGATTGGTCAGTTGACTGAAATATTTTTTGCCCTTAAACACTATTACAAGGCTCTTAGAAATTAAGTTGAATTTTTTTTTAAATCAAAAGTTAACGCAATTTCGGAACGAGAAAAGGCTAGCCCTGACGCTGGGATTCAGATCCAGTAACACTTCACATTTAAAATCTGAATGGGGGATAACTGCTAAGAAAGAAATTGAATCCATGCAATCCCTCAGACACAGTTCTCGTAAAGATCTTTAAATTGCTTATCCAAACATTTTATAATGCAAAATATTCAACATATTATGTTACGATGATACGAATTTAAAACAATTATTTATAAATTTAGAGACATCGATTTAATTAAATATACATGCACTCATATTTACATTCTTCTGACCCGGTGCAGAAAAAAGTCTGGTCCCGCCACTGACATAGCCTACAGCTTTATACCAAAACAACCGTTATTTTTTTTGTTTTTTTTTTCATATAGAATGAGTCGTCGTTGTGATTTCATGTTATGCAATAGCCGTAAGCAATAGAAAGACCTCGATAGTAAGAAAATGTCCAAGAGAACAGGTTATAGAGGATGAGAACGTCATTGAGTATAGTAATTTTGGAAGCTCTGTTCCTGTTATTAGAAACTCCAAATTATGAAAATCATGCAAATACAAAATATCAGGACGAAACAAAATGTAAGGGACTTTCAAGACGCACACAAAATTGATTATGATGTATAGCTTTAGGCCTACATAAAAATAAAATTAAAACACTTGACAGCCTCAATAAAAAAAGATCCAAAAGTAATCAATGATTGTTATTCTTAAAGCTTCACTTGAAATAGGCCTACTTGCTTATAGGAGGCCTACATTGCAATATTGCAAATTAAAAAGGAAATGAAGACATAATAGAACATTATTTTTACATAAATTATGCACGAACAAAACATTAGACAAATTCTTCCCTTTTAAAACTATAGATTTTGTACAATAATCGCTGTAATGAATTTGATATAGATCTATTTCAATCCAGAACAGGCTTTTATAGAAATATTTTCAAAATTTATAGCATGCAGTCATAAAGCCACAAAGCAATGTAATTATTGTTCCTTTATTTGTTAACTCTTTTTATTTGTATTTATTGTAATTGAGTGTGTGTTATTTTAATTGATTTTTTTAGTGTTTCTTTTATTGTTGTTCTTAATGTTGTTCTTTATTTGATTGACAAGAGTCTACTATGAATTTTTTTAGTTTAGGAGACTTAAAATAAATATATAAGTAAATAAATAAAACTTTTTATGCTCAAACCTCTCTTAATAACTTGATGAAAGATCATAATCTGTATAATGCATCAAAATCACTTAAAAACATGCTTCCTATTCACACCGAAACACCTCCAATTCTTCATTTACGTTTTAGTCCATTAGTGCCCAGCGTTGCATATTCCTTGACAGGGCCTGACTGGGCTGAACTTCTATAATTTTATTATGCATATTTACGCATTGCTGAACATCTGTTCTTTTATTTGCAATTTTTATTTGCTGTGAGAAGCAGTCCGTTACAAGGAACAATTGGGATTTTAATTTAATTTTTTTTTGTACATCCTGAATCTCATCACTCCTCGGAACTAGGGAAGTATAACAATTAAAATATTTTATAATGTAGATTCACAAACTTAAATAGTTTTTTAATGGATCAATAATCCCGTTATTTTTTTAAATTTTTGCTGCGGTATTTTTATCGCAGGGACACGTAGGCCTAATCTATTTTCAACGTAATATAAAATGACTTACTTAAGGTGGTTAGCGTCACTGACTACAGATCCGTCGGCCCGGGTTCGATTCCCGGTACCTCCTCGGATTTTTCTGCGGTAGGGAGGTATGGTAGGAGTGCACTCAGCCTCGTGATTCCAATTGAGGAGCTACTTGATAGAGAAGTAGCTGCTCCGGTCATGAAAACCACCATCAACGGCCGTGGGTGTCGGCATGCTGACCACATGCCCCCCAATCCTGCCATCTCCCTACGGTAGATGACGCAGCGGTCGGGTGATAGGCCAAGTCCCTCCAGGGATGTAGCGCCACGGAGTTTAGTTTAAGGACTATTGAGAGCACTTCAACGTTAAAACTTTTATTCGTAATAGCCTATTCTATTATCATAAATGGGACGTAAGCCCACTTTTTCTTTTAAAGATTTATATGAGATTTAGGGTTTACGATTCAAAAAGGTAGATTATGCTATTTGAAGACGAACTTAACATGCATTATAAATTTATTGCCCCACCTTTAATATTTTGACTGATGAAGATTCTAGGGATGGGGAAGTAGGAGGAATTCTCGACAATATTCAAACATCGAACTTGCAAAATGGAATTACATTTTCTAATATAAATTTTCGAAGATAAATTGTGAAAGTAGGCCTATACTTGAAGAGGTAAGAGAGCAACCTAAAGGACCTGGACGAACCCCAATCTTCAGTACTGCAGGAAAAGAGTTCCGTTTTGATGGAATGAACCATCTGATTGTTGCTAATTTTCCCTGTTAACTGTAAATTCTCTAGGAAATGTTTCTATTAATTAGGTGCATCTTGCATACATTTCGGTAATTGTGTTCTATTCAAAGAACTATGTTTATGTTCGCAGAATTTATTATCCAAATGGATCACTTTGTCCTTGCCTGGTAGCCGAATATTTCGCATTAACAGGGTAGGGCTCTTGCATTTTCGTTAACAGTTGATTGTTGTAATCACCTTTGGAATTTGTACTTGCGCCTTATTTAGCTATATAAATGAACTTTCCGTATTTAGTAGTTGAAAGCTTACTCCACTATGTGAGCTTATTCTTTAGGCATTGGTAATATCTAGTAAAAGTAGTGTTCCCTATACAGGCCATGGAGACCCTAAGGGTACCAGGAATATGAGGCTCCCAGATTTTAGACATTCGGCACGTGAATGTCGCCTTTATCCCCAGGGTTGCTCCTGGTACTCATTTATGTTAGAGGCTGAATCGACCCCAGGGTTTAGAGCCACCACAAGGATTAGGCCAATTGAAAAATCTTAACGACCTCATCGGGAATCGAACACGCGACCTTCCGGTTTGTAGCGCAGTGCCTCAACCACTACACCACGGCGTACCACTAATATCTAGGCCAGTACCAAAGTTTTTATAAAACAGATTTGAAACGTAAATAACAAAGTCCTGGGCTAAGCATGAAGCTGACTTTTGCGGAGCTTTTAAAGATATTGCTCAAAAGAAATGTTAAAATTATTATAGTTTGCCCACACCCGGTAGGTAACAGGTTTCGGGGGCTTTAAGCGTGGGGCCGACACACAGCGACTTGCACAGTGAACCTAGAGGTCTAGATCAGATATTAATGAACAAGAGAAGAGAGGAAATTTGTGGTCCATGTAAAGATGACTATAGATACTTAACAAGACTATTTGTTATGCAAATGATAGCTTACAACCTGTATGGTCACCTACATTCCCTCATGTGAATAGCGATTTACTAGAATCTTTGGCTAGAATACTTCTTTTTTAACCCATGTTTTGCATTAATATTTCATTATCTTTCTGCATAATATATTAATATGTGTCCCATGTCCGCTATTTTTTGTTTCACACTCTGATATCTAGTATTTTTCAATCCTCAGATTCATTAAAAGCATGGCATGTTATATGAAACGACCCTTAATCACTGTAATCTGCACCGTTCTTGTTTCGGTTTTGACATCAAGTGAATTTCTTTCTTAAGAAAGAAAATAAAAAGACTAAGAACCGTGGAAATGATGTAAGGTTTTGTTTGGATTTTCTGAAGTAGAGTAGCTTATTCCACGAACAATGCTTATCAACGCTAGAAATAAAGAATAATAAAGACTTACCAAGAACTCTTTACTAGAGGGAAGACATGAGGAGTTTAGATGAAGATATGCACCTACCTGCAACAAAAATATAAGGGCAACTTATAAAGGGTGTAAAATAATGAAAAAGAAGCTGAAAAAATAACCTCTATTGTTATGCAATTATACATATCATACCGTGAAATTTATAATTAGGAATGCAGTGTAAATTGCACTTAAGGTTACTTTTTATAACTGAAATTAGATTCATGGAATGACTAAAAATTATTTTAAAAGCGAAATATATTTATCTACGGAAAATCAAACCTTAAAATTACGTCCACCATGAAACATTTTCAGACAGCAAACACGAAAACTAGATCGACACAAAAAATAGTGACATTTTTGAAATCAGGAGACCTAATTTAGTTAAAATCACTTGTTAAATGCTGTACCGCAAAATGATGAAGGGTAGTGTTATGTTTGATTAGAAAGAAATGGATAGAAACATTATGTTATATGTTCATAGTTAAGTTTCACTACCATAACTTTGATGTTGCAACCACTGTTATGTTGTAGGCTATGTTTTAAGCAATTTTTGTTGTGTGATGTTTTGTCTGTAGCTGCTTTTTCTCTCACAAGAGGATTTTTAATTATAAAGGACACCTCGAATAAGCAGAAATATAACCGAGAGACTTATAGTATTATGAATGAGAATAAACCATACCATCCCATGAAAGATTTAGGGTTAGAAGCAGTGGTAGTGTGAGAAGTTACAGCCGAACTTACACATGTTACTGCCGAATTTCTTAACGCGGTTCGTTCTCTTACCTCTAACTAATAACTTATTTGGTAATGGAATAATAATGCAAGGAGAAAAGAGATGAGAGTCTACGAGCCTGATAAAAAGAAACAAAATTTGTCAACGTGCTAGATAGTCACGAACGATAATCATTATTGGTTAAATTTTAAAATTTAAACTGCATATCAGTGGTAGAAATTAAGCTCATGTCACGTAAGTTAAAGAGTCACGTGGTATTCGGTTTTATAATTCTCAGGTAAAAAAAAAAAAATCCGAATGGTAACAGATTACTTACGATAGTATAATCTATTATTGTCTTATATCATTAAGCCTATTGTGAACGTTATGAATCCCACAATCATTTGCAGAGATTCGGTGAAACTTCAGGCCTGAAAATAGTATTGTTCAAGGTGTAAGGAATAGACATTTCGTATAAGCTAGTTTTTTTTATTTATTTATTTATTTATTGGGTACTTAAAGCTGAGTTTAGTTTGATTCAAAGGACTAAGTTAAATGTCAAAAAACTGGTGGATTATAGCCCAAAAACATTTCTTCAAAAACAAAACAAAATGGAGTAATCAATGTCTCCAAGATTGATCGAGTGTGAAGCAAAGCTGTGTTATAAATCAAGTTTGTGTACACCCTTAATTCATTGCCAGAAGTTATTGTGTTTATCAATTAAGACAGCATACTTTCTCGAAAATTGAAGTAGCTTGCAGATGTCAGTATTATCCATCATCGACTGAAGCGACTGGGATATAAGAGAAGATGGTCTTATTTCTTGCCAGCGGCGTATTTAATGACCAGGAGGACAGATTGATATTAGTAAGAAGGCTGATCACGTACACCACCTAAATAGCGAAGTGAGTTGTGGAGAAGCATATGTGAACAGTTGTGCTCCCAGCCCTACTGACTCAACGATTTGTAAGAAATCGATTTTGAAATCTAAAGGCTCCATTACAGAAATTGCCTTCTCTTAAATTTTTTATCCATTAAAGTTTTACAGAATATAGATACGAGTTCTCACGTAACATAACTGTATGTAGGACAGCATGTGAATGATGATGGTGACTATTTTCTTCAAATATTGAGACAGCGAAAGACAAGGAATAATGCCTGTGGACAAAGATAAATTGTCAGTAAGGGGACTGCAAATAAGGGGGTTCCTGTCAACTTTGTACAGAGGGATTAGTGCTTACAAGATCCACTGAATTAAGAGTTTAGTTGGATAATTGGTTGGTTGGTTGTATGGTTAATTAACGACTGGGCTGTACTGCAAGGCTTGTGACATTCGCCGGTTTGCCGAAATTCTGTTCCGCTGGAGTTGCTTTCTTTAATAATTTTATTTTTTATTTTTTACATTTTTTTTAAATTTATAAACCTACAAACATGAGCCTGTCACATTTATGCACACATAAGCCATTGACCTGGGCTGGGATCGAATCAGCGACCTTGGGCACAGAAATCCAGCGCTATACCAACTGTGCCACCGGCTAATTGCTTACGAATAAGGCAGCAAGAGAGGAAAGAAACATACATTTTTAACAACCAGCAATGTTGCCAAGTAGTCCTCTTTCATCGAAAACTTTCTCTGATTGCCGAAGGAAGACAAACTGTGGGTTTTATGTCCAAAAAACAAAGTCGAGAATATCTGTCCATTGGCAGCAAGCTCAGCTCCTACTACCCAAAACAGAGACAAATAAAACAAGCAGAACATAAGACTGTAGGCTTTCTCGGCGTTGATTGATAACGGTGTCGCGGGCTAGAAGTTGAGTCAAGGGGTCTAAAATAGACAAGCTTTCAATCACTGCCATATCTGCGGCCTTCTTCAGAGAACTGCGAAACCTTAATAATAAAATAAGCAGCAACGAGTTATTGAAATCGCTGGAAAGAAGAAAGTTTCTACTATCCTTGACCTTAATTGAAAACACAGATTTTCGAACTCTCATTATTTCTGAAACTGGGTTTAAGAGCTACCAAATTCTTCAGTTTTCTCTGACATTCTGCGTAACCATCAGTTCTGAGCAGTAAGTGCCGGCTGCTGTTAGGGCTTGAATATCTGTCAAATCACAACGGGTCTACTGCGATTTTTTTTGAAACTTTGGAAGAACTGTTAACCACAATATTACTTCATTGATCTGCCAGTCTCCTAAACAATCTCTCTAAAGCATCCACAAAATATGGCTAATAGAATAAAAGAATTTACGCTTTTATAATATAATACTTATTCCTTTAATATCGATTATCAATCGATCAGGAGCCATTATCACGTACTATATATCTGTATCATTTATTCACCTAGCTGTAAGGAAAAGAGAAACCGTCACGGTTATCCTTCTGTAGCACACATTTTGAAGGACTTTGAAGTCAACTGTCGTGTGCCTGTCAATGTTCTTTAGAGATTTGTCAACGTAAGAAGAAGAAGAAAAAGAATGAGAAAGAGACGAAAAACAAGAATGAGAAAGAGACGTAAATCAAGAATGAGAGAGAGAAGAAAAAAAAGAGTACCAAAAAGAGGAAAAAGAAGTCAATAGTGGGTTCGATTTGCCCATGAAGTGATTTTCACATTATTTTTGTCACAATAGCCTATTTATAAATTACAACCAGGCTTATAATTTCATTCTAATTTACCTCTTGTTTTAATTGGAATGCATCTCGCTAAATTATTTTTTGTTTTGTTTTTATGTATTTATAATTTTCTTTCTATTTTCTGTCCCCATATATAGGCCTCAGAATATTAGGCTACGTTAAGTCGAATAGCTCAAACGGCTCTACCGAATGATTCTGCTGGTAAACTAGATTGAAAAAATTAGAAAGAATAGACCTACAATTAAAGAAGTATTGTGTAATATTAACTTTCCATGTCCAATATAATGTTCTTAATGAAGTAAGAAATGAAGGGTTTTTATTTAACATGAAAATGTTTTCTTCCCTCGGTGCAGTCTAACCAGTCATGCATGCTAATAATGTCATAACGCACTGAGTTGGAAACGACTGGTTTTCAGACCGGCTTTAGATATGCAATGCAAGGGAAATGAGTTTATTGGCAGCTGGGTTAAAGTTATTTACTTAAATCCTGTAGCAAATAATTACTTGCCTTAGCTTTAGTCTTTTATGCATACTATATAATGATGAATTTTATTGTATATTTAGAACAATCTATCAATTCGGATTTTAACATTCTAACTATAACTAGATTAGGCCCATTAACTATGTTACGTAACCAGTGTTAGTAATAATTTCACCTCAAAAGAGATACGTTGGATTACATTGTACGAGGGCCATTCAATAATTAAAGAGACAAACTTACCTGGCGAAAAAACCGTTTATTTTTACAAAACAATACTTTTTCTACTTTCAACATAATCCCCATCAACATTTATGCACTTGTCCCAACGGGTTACTAGATTTTTTATACCGGCTGCAAAGAACTATTTTTGTCTTGGTGTCGGAGTCAATTTCCCATAAATTTCTTGACATCCTTGTTATCCTGAAACTTCTTCCCACGTAATGCCTCCTTCGGTGGACCAAACAAATGGAAATCAGAGGGTGCTAAATCGCAACTTCAACAGTCTGGCCAGAACAGTGTTCGTCAGTCACTGATTCTCGACCATTTTTGAACTGTTCTACCCAGTTGTCAAAAATTTCCACGGTTTATACAACTTTCACCAAACACTTTAGTCATTCTAGAGTATATATTAGTTGGTTTTTCACCTTCAGCAATCAAAAAACGAATCACAGAACGTTGTTCAACCAATGTGGAATTTTCAAGATGACCCGACATCGTTAAACTTAACCTAAATTTTGAGGTTATAAACAGAGCAATGTTGATCATTCAGCTGATTAGAACTCATTCCAGTGATGCCAACTTAAAATCCTAAATGTATCAAACTTGTACTACCAACCGTCTTTTCCCCAGACCAATTTGTCTCTTTAATTATTGAATGACCCTCTTATAAGCTAAGATATAACTATATAACTAAAGATAATTACCACGGTTAGAATCAGAATCATTCTTGCCTAATGAGTAGAGGATGTTTTGCAGGACAGTTCGTAATACGGGGCAGATGGCAACCTTACTTACTAGGTAACCCGGTCTACGGAAACTATAATGAGGAGGAAAGTTATAACAAAATGAATGAATAATTTAATGCAAAACGCTCAAAATATCCCTATTCAATTTACTCGAAGATGGGTTCAACCCAAAGTAGAAAATAAACTCGCTCTACTACTATTATTATTATTATTATTATTATTATTATTGCAACAAATATTACTTATTTGATTAAATCGTTCTATATTAGGATTATATTGTGACGTTTTAAAGTAAAGATAAAAATTGAAGAATGTATTAATGATGCTGACGTGAACTACCAAAGAAGGAAGATAGTGAGGATATTTCCAAAAGCTACAAATCAATTGAAACTAATTAGGTAGTTGTCTAATCGGAAGTGACGCCAAAATAATTCATGATCGAAAGGTGCCGGTACTTACCGGTAGTTCATAGCAATCAAGTCCTTAGCAACTAGCAATCCAGAATGACCTGAAGACTAAACTACAGAATCCGTGATAATAGTCGGATGAAGATAGTGATAGAAGTGTATACGGTATGTGGACAGATCTTAATGTGTAGAAACTAGTCTCTAGCACTTCAGTTTTCGGACACGGCCTGAGTAAGCGTTGCTCACAGTTCACTAAATCTATTTTATACCTAGATACTGACATATTTTTGACATCCCTGTATAACTAAAGACTATGTCAATATGCGTTGTCACTATAATAATGACTAAAAATGAAATGAAAAAATTGCTAATAAGCAACAGCTTATGTTAAATCAAATTCGTAGGTAATTTTTCTGCCATTTGCTGTAGTAATCATTTTCATTATATTTAAATCACGTACAGCTTTTTATTGCAAAATAAATGTCATGGGAAAGCACTTCGAGGATATAAATTTTTTATGATAACAGGAACATCCTCTGACAGCGCCATTTAATCCTCTTTGCTTCCAATTAGGAGAATGTAAGGCAGAGAATGTGGTTGAAGGCTTGTTAAAGAAGAGCAAAAATGCTTGTATGCCTATAGCTAAGCTTATATTCTTTTCGCAACTTTTTTGGGGATATGAGTAGGTAATCAATGTTTTTATTGACATATTAAATTAAAACAATAATTTCTAGAAACAAATAACCGAAAACTAATGAAAATTTGATGATATATAGTTATGTCATAATAATTTATTTTTTGCAACCGAGAAACAAATATTTCGGAACCTGAAATGTAATCTTCAGCCAGTGATAAAAATACTTATTTATTCATGTATGTGATTGATTGTAAGGTATCAACAATCAGTCGAACTTTTAAAGGCTTCAAATTAACTGATAAATAATATTATCATCAAGAACATCTCCACTTATTAGGCAATGAAACGAATACTTGTCCAAAGAGATTTTCATACAAGTCTTTATCGGATTAATATAATTAGCCTAATCTACCAGTAACAGTATTCATGTTATCTTCAGTAAATTTATACATTTACTTACTTACTTGGTTTCTTATTTACTTACTTAATGGACGGCGCTCTTAATCAATACATTCACTTATTAGGGAAAACAGCGTTTAAAATTATTTTATGATCCCAATATACATGATTTTCATGACGATTTTAGAGTGATAACTGACCGGTATCAAGGGAGAAGTTTCTTTAAAAAAGCTAATAACACAATAGCTGTATTTAGAATTTAGTAGATTCTCACATCACAAAAATTATTTTCATAATAGGTTAATATTCTGAATTAGGCCTATTCTTGAATTAAAATTTAGAATCAAAGAAAATTATATTTCTATTTTTTTATCATCACATATCTGCATTTGTATTATAAAGCAGACACACTGTCAAAACTGCAATTGCTCACGTATTTTCCCAATTAGGGAAGTACCTTACCAAATGCGATATTATGTTCTTTACAGTTATTACAAGTTCTATTATACTTCTGCTTAATATTTTATTGATTAGAAGAGCCGACATTTTGTAATCGTAGTTTGTATAGCCTGCACTTAACTATGATTTCTAGATAAAAGAGGTTTAATTAAATTCCTATTTGCAGGCGGCGTTTTTAAAGAAATTATAGCATATGTGAGACTGTTTAAGTTAGTATTCAAGCTAATTTACTGTTATACAATTTCACTGGTATTTGCGAATCAACTGTTTTTAGGTTCTAAAATTTGTTCTCTGGTTTCTATCTTTAATAACTCATTAGGCCTATACATAAGTAAAATTGTAGGCTACTATTAATGAAACATTATGAAGACGTTCATATGTGGCGTACACGAAAATGTTGGATTTGTGATTGCCAATATATTAATTATTAAAAATTAAACACCACTGTTCCTATGTAAAAGTTCTTCACGGGCTAACAGCCGATTGGAGGTTTTAAAAAACTCCGAGTTTTTGGACTCCATCTCTGAGTCCATCTCGGCTGTTAGCCCGTGAAGAACTCTAACATAGTATTCGCCGAGAAACGTTTAAACCATTTATACCATTGTTACTGTATTTCTGAATTAGAAAATAAAATATTTTTGAAATTATTTATAATTTATTTAAACAGGCCTAGAGGTACTGGATCTTGCCAGGAAGCTAAACTTAACAAACGTTAATAATCTTTCGAAAGATTATGCTCCACAAGAATGTTTACTAACAGTTTAAAGTGTTTGTGAAAATATTTAATTTCAGGGAAAATTTCAGCGTAAGTAACTGATAGACATCATTATTTTGGCACGCTTGGATGATTCCGGAGACAGGGTGCATCCATGTGAATAAGAGTATTCTGCAAGGCTCCAAGTATCCGGTTCGTTCAACGAGAAGAGAGTAGACTTCGTAAAAAGGAAGAAGTTGAGGTCATTCGATACCCCAGTTTTAACCAGCCCCGAAAGACCTTCTTGCTCTGTTTTTGACTACCGGAAACTCTTAAGTAACTTGTTGCTGAGTAAGATCGTGGGAAAAGCGTTTAGCAGGTCCTAATAGATTCAGTGAATATTGATACCCTGTGTAAGGTGTCAAGTAACAGGAAAGACCAGAGAAGTTAAGCGGGAAGAGTCTCTGTTAGGTTTCTGTTGAGTATCGTTGACTTTGCACCTGTATAAAGAGCAAGTGAAAGTGTCAATTATAGGCTACTCAGCGATTTCTTAGCTGTCGCCAATTAATTCTGCATGATTTTTATTATTTTGTCTATATTTATACTAAGTATATTTCATTTTAAAGATATTATATGCCTATGTTGTCTTCTCTTTGAAACTCGAAAGGATGTTAAAAACGCTTTGTCAATAGAAATCTTCAGAGTTTCCGAATGCCTTGAGACAAATGCGAAGGTACTCCATGTGAAGGTACGTGTGGGGTAATATACAGGGATTACACGAATTCCATCCAGAGGGCCGCTGGGAAAGGCAACCGAATTCCTTTCATAAATATGAATAACATTTTTCTTCTCACTTTGTAGACTTGGGACTTTTATGAAAATGTTTACATTTTTAAAATTTATAACAGTTTAATAAAGTTTATAGTTTTTTCCAAAACATCAAAGCTTTAGTTAATGCTCACTCAAAATTTCCTCCCTGCTACCAAATTGTAGGGAATACTGAACAATAGGCAACCCTTATGAAAGGCCTAGTAGCAACACTATCAAGTTTTTTTCTTTTCTCCATATTATTCAGTTCACTCTTTTGTATGGTGCTTGATAGTTGCAGCACTGTGTTAGTATTATAATATATCATTTTTTGGACACGTGTGTAAAAATGGGCATCTCCGCAACATCAGAAAGATGTGTGCTCTCTAAAATATACTGACTCTGGGTTTAGCGAATAATAGGAATGGAATGGATTCATTGAGAAACCATTCTGCCTCGGGCGATGGAGGGAGACGAGGCTTTCATGTTTTGGAAAGAACTATGCTTCAAGTAAAATATATTTAACTCAGTTTTATATTGCCTCAAGTAAGAATGGTAAAGAATTCGTTTGTTGTAAGGAAAGGAATTCAGTAACTATCTTCGAAATCACCGGGAAGGAATACAATTATCTACACTCTTATATATAAAATGAATCAAACCTGCCTTGAAACTTTTATAGCAAAATCTAAGTGCCATATGAAGATCATGTACGAAAACTAGTTGCGTATTTTTAATGTGACAAAACTTCATTCCATATTTAATTTAAAGGGAAAATGAAAATTAGGTGTGCAAAATTACATATACTTTAATATAAAAAGAAACGCATGCCATTGCTTGAATGGTTTGAATAACATGAACATTTTTAAATATATTGACACATGATATATCTCTTATATTTATAGAGTTTTATAATGCCTTAAAATGCCTATTTGAATCTTTAAAGCTTATTTTTAATATTTTAGTGCCTAAAATGCCTATTTTGTACATTTAAAATTAAATCCAACTTCTGTAACTTTTATAATCATTTAATGGACATCGCTGAATGAAGAGCAGAACAGCAGAGGGTGGGTTTTTCACAGAAACTTGCTTTTTCGAAACAATTGCCACCAAAGGAATGCTACTGACGGGGAGGATTCTCTCAAAACAACAAGTAGCAGTTATATATATATGTATATTAAGAAGGGACATACTGTGTCAATTTTGCGTTTAATCCAAAACTGTTTTTGATAAATGTATTTTTAATTCTGTCTTAATTTTGCAATTATTTCTGTTGAGAATAGGTATAGGCTACCACGTTTTTTACAGTAAAAAAGATCACGTTACGGTTTAAGAGCATATTGTAGTATTTTAAAGTCTGTTTTCTGTCTACTTACACATTTTTAAAGCTTATTTTAAGTGCCTATTTTATCTTTTAAAAGCCTATTTACTTGTTTTAAAAGCCTATTTTAGGTGCCTAAAAATTATTTCTTTGGAGCCTAAAATCCCAGGTCTATTTATAAGTTACACGAAAAAATCTTCCTTCTATTAAGCAAACTTCCTCCTAAAAAGATCAATTTTCCATGGAACTCCCAGGTTTTATTGTCATTTCGTCACTTTATAACAGATTTCGTTCCATGCCATGATTACGTAACATGAAATGCACCTTATGTTCATAAGCACTAAGCTATTAGTATTGCAGGTTAAGCTTTCATTCACGTGCTGAAAATTTCAACGGTCATGGAGTAAGAATAGCAACAGATGTGAACAAATTGCCGTCCATGCCAGTTCATATGTACACATATATTACAGAAAATTCATTTCCAAATTGAGCTAGCTTTGAAACTGGTGTTTCGCGAATAACTCCGATATATTGGGCAGCTAGGTGACAGATGCCAGACACATTGCATTTTGACATTTGAAGTGAATTAGCTCAACCTCACTATTCATATTACACTTCTAGCCAGTTTAATTTAGTAGCTGTAAATTCTTCTGCGGTCGCATTGACCTCTTTATATGGCAATATAGAACTAATTGAACCGAATTCGCGAGCAGTTTATCAGATTACTACTGAATATATCGATACCAATGTGTATTACTGTCAAAAGCAATAACGTACACAGGAACCAACCTGGTTAATGGTAGTCTGTGATTTCTGTTTCCTATAGAGGTTTGTGCTTCTAGCAACTAAAGATCAAAACAGCGATAACTGAGCATATATGAAGGACACTACATTAATCATTACTCTAATTACTGTTTCTCTTCTTCTTTAAAGAAATTTATTCAGCAGGAAAGTTCTCAGATCGATGTTCCAGATTAGTAAGAAATTTCGTAAGAGAAAGACTTAGTTCATTTAAAATAACCTATCAACCTACAGGCATTATAAACACTGCTGTATAAATACATGCGCTCTACTCTGTACATGTACAATGGGTAAAATAAGAGGAAAAACAAGATGAATAATGGGAAAGAAGTGTGTAAATCGTTTTCAGCACTACCATTTCTTTACATAATGATAATAGTATATTATGCAACAAACCTAAAGTGGCATTTATTAAGCTAGGAGTATGTTTATGAAACTCGCTTTGCTCGTTTCATTAATTTTTGTACGAGTATCTTAATTACCATTAAAGGTAACTTGCATACGACTGTTTCTGTTCGACCATAATTAGTCAAAATGTTTAAATTTTGATATTTTAGATTCACTCAAACAAATGCCCGCGCTCTCCTTCGCTCGACTGGTTGCTGGTTGACGTAGTTCTTGTCTTCTACGACAGGTAGCAGGCTACGGCGTCGGTCAAATCGAAGCTTCCTTTTACTCGTTTTCTTGAAACCAACGGATTTTGACAACACGAAATGAATTCATTTTAGTATGCTATCAAAATTAACACGAACAGAACTGATTTTATTTAAAATACAGGATATTTATTCATTGAGATCTGCTAATCTCAAGGTCTCAAGATCGTTCCGTGTTCGATAATAATCGATACCACAATAATAATCGATACCACACCGATGTTATAATGAAGATCAGTTTCGAAATGAGTATCGATATGATATTATGTCACACGTAATAAGCGTTTTATAGTATGGTCGAACAAAAACTTATATAACTTATGCGTAGGCCTATAAGTTACTTTCTTCAGTATCAAATTATGACATTACAAAACTGGATTATAACGTAGCCTATCCTAAGGTACGCAGTAGTGAAGTTGGTTTAGTTACCGGAAAGTCGCCGGAACGATTCATGATGACGCCTTTGGATTTTTCAATATTATTGGTCTAATTCTTCTGATACACTACCACCCTCGTTTTTCTTACCGCTTTGGCTTACCATTAATAGAAGTGAACGCCAGGAGCAATTCTAGGTGTAAAAACGCAAGAGCGTAAGACTGACAACTTCCATTGTGAATAAAACCAGGAACCTCAAAGAATCCTAGGATCCTCTACGGCCCGCATAGGCCTAATTCGGATAATTTTACCTCTACTAGAAACGTATATTTTTTCAACTTTACCCAGTGCACTTTTATAACTTTTACCCATTTCCCAGCTCTGCCCGTAACATGTATTATACTTCAAATATGTAGACCTATTAGAGTAGAATAATATATAGGCCTAATTGTATAAAATAAATATGACTTTCTAATGACGCCATTAAAATAAATTCAAAGGAAAATATTACAGAAAAATGTATCAGGATTGGTACCACATAATGAAAACCGTTAGAGCAATAAAGGAAATTACTGAAATAAATTAGTTTGTAGAGTTAGAAAAAGTAAACGAAATAGTTCATCCTTAATCGTCCAAATTAATAAAATCTTGAATATTAATGTTTGTTTTCCTGAGACTTTTTTATTTTAAAGCTATAAAAGAAATGCAGAATATTCTTCATATAGGCCTAATTTTTAGAAACAGGACTAAATCCATGCGTTTGTGCCGGTAACTAGAATACAGACTTTAGTTTAATAATTTCATCCTAATTGCACGTCCGTGTAACACAAATTCATCTTTTTTTTTTAAATTCTTAAAACCTTTATAAAATCATATTATGGAATCAGTGCAGTGGCTGTAAAGCGAGCGTACGTCTTCTATTTTATCCAATCTGGTTTTATTGCTATGTTAAATGAACCCGCTTTCTATAAAATAAACGTGTAAATGAAAATTACAGATTGATTGTCCAATATGCTTTGAACATATCCTTTGTTCCCGTAACAAATTGCTGTACAATCGTTGTGAAATTTTAACCCCAATAACAAAAGGGACCATTAGCACTATAGCATACCAATAACTATTACCAATACAAACAAAATATTCGATAGTTTTTCATTTATTTGGAATATTAGTTTAGTTGTATGAGTTTTAGCATAATGGATGTTTTGTTCTGTTTATTTTCAACGATATAAACTGCGATGCTCTGTCTAAGTAGTTATAACATGGAGAGGGCTATTTATTGGCATATTATATTGCCATTGGCTTCAGTAATCAATGTTCTGTATTGTTTTCAATGCCATTACTGAATTGAAAGGCAATTTTGATGTGTACAATGGGCTTGTCCATTGGTATAGTTGATGTTCCACTTCATTTGGTTTTAAAATGTAAAATTTGATTCATATAACTTATGATTTATGTCATGAATATTCGGATGTGTAATTTATCTTCGGTCATGAAAACCACCATTAACGGCCGTGGGTGTCGGCATGCTGACCACATGCCCCCCAATCCTGCCATCGGGTGGTAGGCCAATCCAGGGATGTAGTGCCACGGAGTTTAGTTTAGTTTAATAATTTATCTTATAAAATACCAATGCTTGAATGTCTCGTTTTCAGAGTAAACTGCCTAAGAAAATACGAAAATGTGCGCTGGTTCATTCATGCCGTGTTCTTATCTTCTATTATTATTTGAATTATATAAATGACTTTATTTTGATACAATTTTGATGAATCTTAATTTTTTTTTTTTATTTAAATCTTTCCATAGTTATGGGTACATAGACAAAGAGTACCAGAGAAAAAAAGGAATTGAGCATTGAACATTGAGAAAAAAATAAGAGAATAAAATTAATGAAAAGTTAATACAAAATAGAAAATCTTAAACAGTTACAATTAAGATTTATATATACGATTCCTCAGTATTGCAACAGATCCTCTGCTAAAACAACTTCAGTTATAATTGATGGTGGGAGTCTTAATCTCTTGAAGGTGTTCCGCATGAAAGTTGTAACTGTTCCTCTCGTCCCTACCATGAGTCCAATGACTTCAAGTTCTTTCAGATTGTATTTGTCACGATAGTAAGGGATGGTAGGATTATAGAAGTCTTGATTTTCCTTGTTTACATCTTGCGGCTGAGCCTCGTGTACTTCGAAATGCACAATAGGGTCAATTATAAACCCGGATCTTGTGGTTCCTTGAAAAACAATGATATCAATTCGCTTCGTACTCCCGGTGGTAGAGAGATCATGCACCTCTTCAAAAGTAGTATAACCTGCATCTTCAAGGGCTTTTGCAACGATTGACCGTACTGTATGGTGTATGATGTTTCGAAGGATCTCGTCATGCGGACAGGAACCCAGAACATAGAGACTGAGGTTCCTGTAGAGTGGCAAAAATAAAGTATAGCTTAATTTTACAAATTATTTATTCGATCTTTCGAAAGTGGGTTCAGAAAATTGCCAACTTATTTTCCCTACATATCAGTGAAGCCTTACTTTTTCTCAGAAGAGTACCCAAAGTCAAATCAAAGTATATGAAAATGCACAATCAAATTTTGTAAAATATGTTGGCTACAAACAATGCCAAGCGACAAGAAGGAAATCCAACCGCTGGATAGCTGTCCTATTATGGGGTATTTATGAATATTAGGGCCTGAAAAGACTATTTTGAATAAAAACAAAAAGTGTAAACTTACCAAAGCACGAATAATTTGTAATTCAATATTTTCCAAAATGCCTAGTTTAAATCAACATCAGAATAGATTATTAGTAAATTTAGAAATCATTCCACAAGCACCAAACAAAACTGGACAATTACTTCCCAACTTGAAGTGTTTTGTCTCTTAAACAAGAAGCCTTCTTATAAGTTAGGCCTTTAATCAATGCCGGGCATGCTTCAAATCTCTTATTAATAAATACGTGTTTCTTGGTATACTTTCATTTCATTATCAACCTCCTTAATTTGGTCTAAGTTCTGCTCGAAACACAATGTAGGGCCAAGAATGTTTCCTATTCCTTCTCCCCCTAATAGGCCTATACATTCTGCTAGACTATAAATTATGCATTCCGGTGGAATATGAATAACATTTGTATTCCATATGAACAAGAGTATGTATCAACGGGATATATCATGAATTTCTTTATCGTGTAGTTAGAAAGATTTTCAGGCTCATGAGTTTTTATATGAAATTGAGTACCGATCTTTTTAAGTGGGGTAATCTGGTAAAAGGCTAGGATTCTTCAAGGATAAACAAGGACAGTAAGGTTAATCGAATTGCACTTTACAAAATTAGATTTTTTTGCACACTGCATTGGATGATTATACTGATGTCACAGTTTTCGACACGATAACAACCCTTAAGCTGGGAACGATTACCAGCCTGACGGAATCTAGGGCAATATCTTAATTAGGTCACAACTGTCTAGTCCCACCCCCTCCAGGGAACTTCATCAGCATCCTATTATACACAGGTTTCCCAATTAACATCGTGTCACACGGCACAAATGACTGCATTCTTAACATGAGAAACAAGCCGCCGATATCGAAGAGACTTCTTTCTATCCTTAATTTAAAAGGATACAACAAATTTAAGGAAGAGCAAAAAATAAGTAATATATGATATTGCAGGTGATAATATCGAAGGATCGACTTTCAACTGCGCTAAATCAGCGTTTCTCAACCTATGGTCCGCGGACCACTGGTGGCCCGCGAAGATGGATCAGATGGTCCTCAGACATAAAATAAAAATGTCATAAAGCAAGTGGAAAGTAAAGAAGTAAAATTTTTTCACATATTTCGTTATAATGACCTATAATTAATACCCCAAATATTAAGAATATAAGCTTTCTTTTAAAAATGCGTTGTAAAATTAGGGGTCCGTAAATTTTTTTAGACATTTTAGAGGTCCTCGGGTTCAAAAAGGTTGAGAAACGCTGCTCTAAATGAATGTACGATTATTACTCCTTGTTGTGTTAATAGATCTGTAAAAGTAAATTCTTCCCCATACAGGCCCTTAGGATTCGGTTGAGTCTCTCAAATCTTTAGACATTCTGCACTTCAAGGTGGTAAGTTTGTCAGCCTTATGCACCGGCCGCCTTTACACCCAGCATTGCTCCTGGTACTCTTTTCTGTTAGAGGCTGAGTCGGCCCTAGGCGAATTGGAAAATCTCAACGATCTCATTGGGGATCGAACCCGCGACCTTCCGGTTTGTAGCGCAATGCCTCAATCACTACGTCACGGCGTATGCCTAATACGTCTGTAAATTAACAATTTTTTTCCAAAGAATATAATATTTAATCTAAAATTCTGTAAAAGACTTAATCATTCCTTAATCAGAAATGCCCTGAACGCTTACAGAATCATCTCCTAAGTATCTAGAGATATAAAAAGTACATGCACTGTACTTCCCACATTTCCTCCCTTACGTGAAAAAATCAAACTACTGGCATATTGTAATACAATAAATAGGCCTAGGCAACATTTAAATTACTGTGTCCTCTCACATTGCATTTTAAACCTGTTTGGCTCTTTTATATTTTATGAACATGAGTACTATTTTCTACTTGCACAATTTCTGTTTTCGAAACGTAATGATCACCTTGCAAAGGCAGGAGGATGTTCTCTTTAAGTAGATTATGTAAGGATATTTAATCTTGGTGTGTGTGTGCGTGGCAATGGCGATAAGCAAGCTAAAGGTATAATATCTAATTTATGGAACCCGGAGGTTCATTTCCGCGCTTTTCATAAGCCCACCATTGAACCCTATTCTGTGCTAACCCCAACCATCCCTCGGAGCTCCTACTTACCTTAAATCTATTATAATAGTGTCATTCCACCTACGTCTAGGTCTTCTAAGTGGTCTTTTTCCTTCGGGATTCCCAGTCAATACTTCTTAGATAAATCCTTCCTCCCCTATGCGCACAACACGCCCAGCCCATTTCATCCTCCGTGGTATAATTACTGTTACTGTATTCGGTGAAGAGTACAGGCTATGAAACTTGTCATTATGCAGTTTTCTCCAGTCCCCGTTTTCTTCTCTCTTAGGTACGAATATTTTCCTAAGTACTTTCAGATTTTGTTCTTCCCGAAGAGTAAGGAACAATGTCTTACATCCATATAATATTACCGGCAGGATAATTGTCTTATCAATTTTTACTTCTAGATTTCTGGACAGAAGACAAGAAGATAAAAGTTTCCGAAATGCATAAAAACAGGCATTCCCTTATTTTAGTGAACACCAAACTTCTTCCACAATATTATTTGTAGGCTATATGTAATTATAATAATAATTCCTGTATTGCAACCGAGTGGTCATATTATGATGAATGGAGCAACGGTGAAATGGCATATAACAGAAGAAAGAGGATTTCCCCCAGAAAACCTGCCCCGACCGCATTTTGTTAACCACAAATTCTACATTTATTTACCGAGATTCGGTCCCGGGTCCAGCGGTGGAAAACGAGTGGTCAACCCCTCAGTAGTAGGGGTGGCCTGTAATTATTCGCTCCCAGATATTTGAATTTGTTCGAATGCTTCATCTGCTGTTCTAATATCTTGTAGCGCATTATCATGACATTTCATGACCATATACTTAATTTTTATTCTGTATTAATTTTCAAATATAATAGGAGGTACTTAGTATAGTTTAAAATAACAAGCCTCATTATTGTTATTAAGAAATTCTACAGGATTGAGTTTTGAGCACAAGAAACTCATGTTGGTTTAACGTTAGCTTCACGTCTCAAATTTGATACAGTGAGGAATGATCGTATAAGAGTTTCTCTCCTAGTTCTTCCCATGTTACTAAAAATTAAACGTAGAAAGAACACGACACAAACATTAAGTTCAAATTCCTGTGTTCAGAATCCTTCTATTATACCGCTGTATATGTACAATAAGTGAACCTTATACACTGGGTCATGGTTTTACATCACAAACTATGTCACACTCCAACTTCATTTAACGTTACGAGCCATTAAGACTCGTGGAACAGTTATGTTCATAAAGAGTAACAGCCCAAACAATTATAGGTTATTATTTCAACTTTTGCAGTTCCATCAGCAGTCCGAGTGATTAAAGATTTCCTTTCTAGTGTTTAGAGCTCTTCAAATGACTATCCGGAGGGGAAAGACAACAGCGAGTGTTACAATGCAATAAAATATTGACACATGTTACTACTTTTTCCACGTCACTCAAACATGAGCCTCGCCCGTATTTAATTTTATTACTAACATTGTGAGCACAGGGTGTTTCCTGGTGTCCGGCCTCCCTGTGGCCATTGTAATTCTGTGGATTCATTTACAAACTTCCGGGCTGACTGGCAGGTGTCCAGTGATGCGTCTTACATATCAGGGTAACTGAATCTGTAATGTCTGTAGTGACTAATGATGCTTTGATACGACTACTATGCTCCAGGTATTCTAATATAAATAGCAGTGTAAGTGCTTAATTTTTTTGTTTAATTTGACTGAATTTAGTACAAGTCTTTTTACACCAACAAAGAAAGAAGACACGAATTATACATTAATTGCATTATTATTAATTTATTAAATATTCAGAAGTTCACAAACAACATATATATCAACTAATGGGCCACCTTTGCTTACAAAGTATTGCTCCAGTGTCCCACTACAATTAACATTAACATTAAAAGTGCCTGTCCTTATCTTTCATAACTTGTAGTTTCTTCTTACTCTTTCCTTGTGGAGTCTTTCTTCTCTGATATTGTGGAAATAATACCCCAATGTTCTTAGGTCATCTAATATTTTATCCTTATCCAGCCCTCTTTCTTTACCAAACCACAGGTATAATTCAAATAGGCTATCCCGTGTTGGCAGACCTTCATTCTTTAGCCAAAGTTCACAGAACGCTTTTGACATCCCATCAATGTGTGAATTATAAATTACAATTTACAATCATAATAATTCTATATTTACGGAAGATTCGAAACCTTTTCGCGATAACAACATGTGTTAGGTGTTGTAAAAGTCACAAAAAAATATTTGAAGTAACTTTTTACCTTTCAAATGATTTTTTTAAAATAAAAATAATGTGCTTCAAGGCATTGACATAAGTCTGTTAATTGGGGGTTTTTAAGGAGTTCTTCGTTGTCACGGCGTTTTAACATCATTCCATGTCTAATGGAGAAATGCCTACGTTATTTCAGCAGGTACAGAGTTACAAAAACAAGAAAATGCCTTACAGAATCAAATGTTTAAGGAGCACTGAACGTGTCAAGGCAATTCATTTCACGTTTTCAGCGACAAACTCTGTTGATATCATCAATAAAATTAACTATTTCAAATCTTATTCTGTCTTCTACTTAGACTCAGTTAAGCACATCACTTTAAGATACTGTACATCTGTGTGCTCTAGGTAGTTTCCCGTTGTCTTCTTCGATGTGAATGAAGTAGCAGTGGAATGATCTATAAGTTTCCAAGTTTTGATTATATCCAACGTACACCATAACGATAAGAGGGCATTGTCTCTGTTAAACTTCTCATGGATTATTTAAGTCACAAAAATTGCCAAAGAAAAATGTTCAGACCTTGGCACGGCCATATCAGGGACACCTAACTTATATATATATATATATATATATATATATATATATATATATATATATATATATATATATATATATATATATATATATATATAAGAACAACTTCAGTAATAAAGGAGAAAGTAATTCCTCGATTACTGAAGGTCTTCATATTATATATATATATGTATAATTTATATAACGGACGGGAGAAGACCATACTTAACTCATGCAGTTCATATGCTAGGGATGTAAGGAAACCTCTAATTAATTTTTCAATATATGACTGTTTGTTCACAATCAGTAAAGTATTGAACAGGCTTCGTTCAAATAATCATAACATTTTATAGAACAATGTTGTTTGGGCAAAACAGATTTCTACAATAGACACACTATCAATTTTCATCTATTTTTAGAAATGGAATTATGTATCTATATTTTGATTGGACGACATAGCATTTAATCAGTTAAATGAACAAGTCAAATAGGCTTCTCTCTAGGGGAAACCTCTTGACTATATAAGATTAAACCACGAATCTGAAGAATTCCAAGCCTCTGGACCAAATTCCCCGGCCCTTTTACGTCTAAATAATACCTTAATTTCCTTCCGGGGTCTGTTGAGGCGATTAAGATACTATTTGTCCTGTCCTATCACAAAGAATAGTCGTACTAAATTAGTCCTCGGTACTGAATCTTTACTCGGAGGCCCTATGCTTCCAATATGTATACATAAAATGCAAACATGATTTTTAAAGATATTTTGTGAACAGAAGAAACAGATGGGACAAACCTGCTAATAAAATTTAAGTAATTTCAGCATATGCTTATGGAAATGTTCACGTGTGAAATATCTAGTGTCAACAAGAACCGTTATTAAGAGGTATGACAAGATCATTTGACAATATTGCAGTCCTAGATTAACTTACTGTTTAGGTCAAGATAGCGAGAATTCTAAAACAGGATTGGTCAACCATGCATCAGAGAAATAAACCATCGTGTTAAGTCATTATAATTCCTACTCTGAGGAAATATTCGTCAGCTTCCAGATTCGCTAGGCAATATTACGGAATCCCCATAGTAGTGCATTGGAAATAAAATTCACAGCATGCATTTAGTCTGGTACCAGATGGTCCGTTTTAATAGCTGTGCTAGAGATACGAGGGTTTTGACCAATACACGCCGGCTAGTAATGTAACAGAATAGGCGTTTCTTTAATGTACGGAGCATGTTAGCAATTAAACCAGATCTTAACTACTGTGGTCATAAATCATAGTATTCGGGAGCCATAAAACTGAATGTTGTAATGGGAACGGACTGTGAGATATAAAAGCACATAGTGTAGTTCAGACATCTTAATTTCAGACTCGTGCCGAATCGAATCAAATCCACGTTCAGTTTAGTAACATATCTAAAATCTGACGATTCTTACTACCGCCTCTGGTTGAATGACCATAAAATATGATTTTAAAATAATTGGATGAGATATCATAGAGCATTCTCATTAGAAGACCTATAACTAGTTCTTATTAGAATCCATTCACCGATGTATTATGTCTATAAAAATTAAATAAGAAATTTTTTACCATTTCTTTGAAACGTCAAAAAATAAGGCATACTCTCTGAACGATGATAGGTCTTACTTACTTACTTACTTACTAACTCAATCTCAACAGATAATTCTTCAGCAGGCTAATGGAATATTATCTATTTTATGGAACCCTAAGGTTCATTGCCGCGCTTACCTGAGCCCGCCATTCAACCCTATTCTGTGCTAACTCTATCCTACCAACCCTCGCAAATCCTACTTCCCTTAAATCTATCTTAATATTGTCCTCCCACCTACGTCTAGGTCTTCCAAGTGATCTTTTCCATTCGGGTCTCCCAGTCAATACTTTTGAGATATGTCTTTCCTCCCCCATGCGCGCAACATGTCCAGCCCATTTCATCCTCCGTGATTTAATTGCCCTTACTATCTCTGGTGAAGAGTACAGGTCATGAAGTTCGTCATTATGTAGTTTTCTCCAGTCCTCATTTTCATATTTCATAGACCAAAATATTTTCCTAAGCACCCTGTTTTCGAATACTTATTGCAGTTCAGATACCTCGGCAAAAGAAATAAATAAGATAACCAAATTAAATATAATAAATGACAGATTAAATGCTCAAATCCATTCAAAATAAAATCATAAAATCTCATAGCCTGTGTTTGGTCTTAAAATGACAGTGAAAAGACGGAACATTCATTATAAATATTATTAACTAGAAATAAGGCAAAAGTAAAAAGTTTAACAATATCATTTTAAATGTTTATTAAAATGAGATTGCAATGGTGAGAAATGAATAGACAAGGAAGTCAGGAATTTCCCTTTAGCATACCTAACGAGTGCGGGATAAGGCAATGCAGGTAGCCAGGTACGCTGCGACTGCAACTTCCCAGATCCGAACAGAAGGGTATTGATACATTTAGTTATTTTAAGAAGTCGGCTATTATGTTCAGGTCGAAACTTCTGATTTGACTGGTGATACACACGGTAGCCGGGTTTCCCACTTAAACCTTCTTAGAAATCCGAGAAGCCAAGGTGTGGGTTTTGATAATAAGGGAAATCCAGTTGATTTCCGTGGGCGGCTAAAATATTATTATTGGTCGGGAGAATCGCCAATAAGAATAGATCTATAGTACCACGTGCCGGGATTCACGAATGATAATTAATAAGAGTGGTGGTAAAAGTTTGTCCATGAGAGCTTTCCTTATGCCTACCGCGGCGGGGTAAAATCACTCTACTTCGAGGCCCTGTGCCTATAGCAGTCAACTCTACTTATCTCTGTGGCCCCGTGCCCACAGTAATCAAATTCACTTCTACTCCGTGGCATTGTGTCCACTGGAATATATCACAGTGTTAATTGGACTTATAAAATTTTCGCTGGGGAATTAATCGACTTAAAGGAATTTTTACTTTCAATCGCGAGTAGCTAAAATTGTATACGGCAGCGATTGTATAATCAGCAACGATCTACCGGGAACCTTTTAACAATATTAATTGTTCTGTAACAAATCTTGTAATTATTGTTAACGACAGTGCTTATATTTTCAACGTACTAAATAAACTGCAAATTCCTTCAGTGTTCAAAGAAACTGCTTTATTATTCAAGTAATAATATTAAGGTGTTCTTCGCTTCCTACCCTGAAGCTAGAGGGAAGTGTTCGACGATCGACTGACTGCCGGAGGCGGGTTCAACAAAAAGAGACAGAAATATTCAGTATATGCACTATACTGTGGCGCCCAGATAAAACACCAGGTATCCTCACTACAACATCGAACCGCCGTACACTCTCAGCTTATTTTCTTCCTGAAGAGTAAACGACCAGGTCTCACATCCAAATAATACAACCGGCAGGATAATATTCTTATAAATCTTTATTTTTAGATTTCTGGACAGAAGACGAGAAGATAATAGTTTCTGAACTGCATAGAAACAAGCATTTCCTGATTTTAGACGACACTTAACTTCTGCCTTAATATTATTTGTGTCTATAATTATTGCTGCCAGGTATTTTAATTTTACCACTTGTTAAAACGATTTGCCGGGTATTCTAATATTGTGTAAAGCATTATTTTGATGTTCCATGACCATATACTTAGTTTATTCTGTATTAATTTCCAATCCAAAATACCTGCAGGCATCGAAAGGCTTTCTGCATTTCTCTCGATTGTGTTTATGTCATCGGCCAACAAGCAAACGTCGTCTGCATAAGCTAAAATCGGGTGACTGCCATTTAATTCTAGGCCTACCTTGTTTTCCTGAACTTTCCTAATGGCATATTCCAAAGCGAAATTAAAAAAGTAAAGGCGATAGTGCAACTCCTTGCTTTAAGCCACTTCTAACGGCAATCATATGTTTTTTAAAAATCTATATAGGCCTATATTGAAAAATACTGTTAGCCTGATAAATTATTATTTTTTTGCGTTGTATTTTTTCAGTTGAAACAAAGTCGAGAATTGGCCACTCTAAAATTACTAATGATTTAAAATAATCATAATAAGAAATAGTTGCAGCAGATGATACGCAACTGACAACGACCAGTTAAAAATGCAAATAACATATTAAAAAATTATTAACAATTGTTAGTAATTAAAAATTATTTGTAAATTTGAATTAGTAAATATATTAGTAGGCCAAACAAGAAACGTTTTGAAAGGCCGTTATATAATTTAAGTACCAATTTTTTAATTTAAAGGCCTAAGCCTGCTACAGGTGTCTAAACATTTTAATTATTTAAAATCGCAGCCTAATTATATAATTAGACAGATGGAACATCTCCATATATATACTAAGGGGGAGATTTTCTAATTCAATTATTTAATTCAATGAAAGACAAGCGCTTTAGTATTGCATTGATATAATTGACCTCCAAATCAAATCTTAACCCATAAAATTGAGAATTTAAAAAAAATATAAGTTGCTGACTAGAATTAATTGAACGAAAGTAATTCGCCACACCGAATCACAGAAATTCTAAAGTATTCACTGCTCTTATTAAAAGGTGTAATTTTATTTCAATTCAACTGACCATATGCTGTTTTGCTCTTTGACGGCCTTCATTAGTCTGGGTCCAGCGCTCTGTAATTTAACATTAGAATAATAAAAGGAGAGCAGTTAATTACGATTCGTTATTTTAATGAAGACTCAAATGTGCACCTGCTGTGCGGGAGTAGTCGAATCTAATCTATATTACGTTTCGTTGTCGGGGATTAAACGAAATACTGGAGCTTCAAGTAAAGCAGCAGCAGCAGCAGCTGTGCAAAATTGTCGCCAACTACCGTTACTTCATGCTACGGGGTTATTGCATGACATCTGTTCTTTCTAAATAGTTCATGTCTATCGATCCTTTGATACATGATAAAAATATCCTGTACATTATTGGAATTTGAAGACTTTACTACGTACCTTTACACAAGACAAATCTAAGTAGCAACAAAATTAACGAAGAGTTTAACGCATGGGTCTATGATGGCGATGTGGATCTAAACAAATAATTATTTAAAGTAAATACATTATATATATATATATATATATGTATATTCCTTTCTCTCAAGAGGAGATTACAGACATTAAATAAATGAATTATAAATAATGACTTGCATTGCATGCTTACAATCAATAAGCGGTTATTTTAACGAGCAAAGAAACTTATTTACCATACAATTTTAAATTGATAATAAAGTGTTCGACTTAGATTTGAAGACTGTTCCATACTTTTCTGCGGAACTCGTTATTTTGACGTTAGCTGAAAACTAGGAATTGATTTCCAACCGGTACAAAGTTTTACTTGTAGGAATAATGCAAATCTCTTGAATGTGAAAAAAATAGAAGAAAAACTACCATTAACTATATATATACCAATAATCAGTCCCGATCAAAAAATAGTGTTAAGAGTTAGGTGTATTCCCACTGGCCATTGTAGGCGTCTAGATTCTAGACTCTGGATTTTAAACTAGATGAATCTTTTAAATAGGGCAGGGTACATTCCAGGCATGGTCTTAAGCTGCTAAAGATCTCGCACGAAATCTGTGCCGATAAAACCGTTACTCGCTAGAGAGAGACATGTTATTGTGCGAGAGAGAGAGGTAGTTTGGCCTTTACAAATAGAAAGGGAGGTACTGTTGTGCGAGAGAGATAGGTAGCAGGCCAATCGACGCTACAGTCCCCACGAAAACATAATGCAATGGCGAAGGCAATCGGCACAGATTTCGTGCGGGAACTTTACCTTATTAATAATGAATTTATTATTATACTGTATTTAAAGCATATCTTTATCGCACTTATACATTATACATTATTTTCATATAACTTATTCTTTTGTTCATATGCAGCTTATATGTACCCAATAGCTGTTTTCAATTATTATTTTTGATCCAAGAAACTAAATGTATGAAGATGCCCTTGTGAATTTATATAAAAGATGTAGGCATATATAAAATGAAAGTTATGAAAATTGAATGATAAAATTATGACGCTAGACCCTTGCGATTGGTTGAAGTTCCACACATTCTTATATCGGATTGGACAGTAATTTATAAGCTATATAGACAATTTAAATGACTTTATAAAATTGAGGCTACTGTAATAAGATTCCAATTCTAATAGTGTGAATATGTGTATTCTGTAGTAGGGAATTGTGTGTGCTTTTTCAAACAAATGAAAACTGTGATTACCGAACCCCTTCATACTGGAATGATTATTTTCCCGGGTTCATGTTCATAATATTAAGTAATATTTAACTTAATTATTTCCGTTAAAATTATATTATACGTTATCTATTGCAATTTATCGTTATTTCAACACTGAATTTCAATACTGCGTAATAAACAATAGGCTATAATAATTAAGCAAATAATAAAAATAAATCTTAAAACAAATAAAACACACGTTGTGGTGTTTGCAAAATACGTTTCTTTTACTTTCTCATAATTGAAAAACATAAAACTTAGAAATAAAAATTTGAGAACTCTCTTCATAAATTTATAACTAACATCACTATTACATCGGATTCTAAGTGAGAATAGATACACCATGACTGAATCATTCACTGTGAAGCATATAATCTAGGGGTTTCTCTTTTTATTATCAAGCAACTTCATTCAAATCTGTGAATATCTGCCCGTCTAAAATTCACTCCTGGAATTCTTGAGGACAGTAGATACACAATGCTACTAATGACGACATCATGGAACAGGCAGTACAAGAGGTTTAACTCGACTACTTGTATTGAGAACGAAACTGTGTATGAGAATCTCTTGTAAAACAATCTGGTATGCTGTGCCTCACGCTCACAATGGATCTTTCCGAACACAGGTGCAAATGACAAGGATGCGGAGGAATCCGTCCACATTAAACTCGAGTTGACGAACAAAACAAAGACAAACACACCACTATAATCTTAAATTCGTTACCAAACCAGTATGGACAATGTGAACACTAAAGCATACCATATAAGGATTGGTCACAGTGTCAGAATAAAAACGCGGAATACTTTTATTTTTATTTTAAATGGGAAAGTTACTTAAAAGGAACAGGCCTACTCGCAATCAATAACAACTAATTACATAACTTGGTATGGTTATTGGCTAGCTTCTGCCGGCACAGGAGTGTAAAATTAAAATTACTGTCAGAGCCAGTTAATCTAAATAATATTCCCTATTTCACCATTAAAAAAATTTCATATATTTTTGCCCTATGAGTATATTTTATTATACACGGTGGAATCATGATTATTAGAGCTAATGTAGGCCGTAGCAATTTCGGTTAACTGAAATTATCTTACGGAAATAAAAGATTTCGACAGTATTACTAAGTTTGATATTATGAAATAGGCCTACAGTAGGCCTACACACATATTCTTCCATAGAAATATTTGTTATAACACTGTTCAACAGATTCTGCCTTCTTATATAGTTAGGACAAACTTAAAGAAACAGGCATCATAAAAGATCATTTTTTAACAGCCTTTATTTTCCTGTAAAATTGCAATTTTTTTACAGTAATTCATGAGAAAATTTATACTACTGTAAAATGGCGTAACTCAGAAAAAACGGACAAAAAACTGTTAAGGCTGCTTCGACACATCAAGTTCAGATAGGCCTACTTACTGCTTATGTAGTAAGTCGCAATATTTTCAATGCTAGTTTCTTACGCGTTTTAAACAAAATGTATTTTCAAAATTTGGACTTGGGAGAAATAACAGACTACCAACCTCCGAATCTTTCTGGAGGATTACAATTCATTTATATTACCAAAACATCCATCTATATTGTGTAGTAATGGCATTACGAATTAAAACACACTGAGATAAAAGTAATCTTGCTGTTTACTTTAATCGATATCAGGTCTCAACTACTTGATTGATTAAATATATGCAAATATCGCAAAAAAAGTAATGCAAATTGTTCCCTATACAGGCCACTAAGAAAAGATGCGTGCTTTTATGAGGATCACTACCTCGTGTTATTGGGAGTTCAGGCACTAGAATGTGTTTTAGGTGCCAAAAATATCCCCTTATAAAAAATAGACACGCGAACAAAATATGCTTTGAGCATCAAAACAGCATTTAAAAATCAGTTACTTTGGAAGTTAAAATACATAATTAAAATGCAAATGATAGCTTTTTTCATAAAGCTAGTAGGTGCCCCCCGCGGCTTCGCCCGCGATTATTTATTCAACTGCTTTTTGTTTTACTTAAATCATTTATTTAACAGAACAATATTTAAAACATATTTATTAACACTGGCATCGTTTTTACATAGGCCTAACTACACGAATAAATAGGTTTGTTCTTAATTATATTATTCAATTTAGTAAATATATAACTTATAATTCAACGAAATAACCGAATCTTCTGCTGCCATATGGACACACAGATTCGAAATGAAACGATTAAAAATTAACCATAGATTCATTAACCTTACCCAAATCATGCATAAACGAAAATACCTCAGATTCGAGTTCCTAGCCCAAAACACTCCCGCATAGTGAGTTTCTTCCAAATCATTCTGTTTTCCCATTTAGGCATGCATTCATGAGCGGGTTAACAAAATCGAAGCAATCGAAAAATTGATGTATTACCAGTATTTGCAAAAAATCAATTTAACTTAAACGATGAAAGTGAGCAATGCCACCTTCAATTAATTTCACAATTGAATAAAGTCTTGTTAATAGTTGGCGTTGGATGTAAATATTATAGGCCTATTTACTTAGATAATAAACTGTTCAAAACTTCAATTAGCTTTGTGTGCTACAATTGCCACGACAACAAATTACGAGAATTTTACTAAATAAGCGGATTTAAACTACCCTCATGTTACTTAAAATCATCGTTGCCAACCATGCAAATCGGAAGTTCCCTATGATTAACATAAATTCCGTTATGTGTGAGGATATTCCCTGAACAGGAAAAATTTAGCGTACATAATTTTCTTGCCGTCTTTAAAGGAAAATACGTTATAATATTATCGTCTCCATGGTCCAATGGTTTAGCGTTACTGGCTAAGGATGTGGTAATCTGTATGTGATCCTCGAGAATCTATGGAATTGTCTGAGATAGGGAAGTTCTGAATGGGATGCACTCAGCCTCGTGAGGATGACTGAGATTTGATAAAAAGGAGTAGAGGGTAAATTCAGTTAAATTGTTAGTAACGACCTTGGAAGCCGACAAGCTGACAACATGGTATCCGCTGATGAAGTCGAAAGATGTATATAGAGGGAAGAACCCGTTTTTGCATGGAAAGTTTATTTTATATAAGTTTATTGATATGTTGTAACCCAGTACCAAGTCCAGAAAAATTGGAATTTGTTTCCCATATTTAAACTCAGGTTGAATTTATGTAACATTAAAAATCGAGTGTACGCAAACGATAAAAAAAAATTGAAAATTATAGGTAGGTAACTTTTTGTGTTCATTATTAATTATTGAGCTCAGTTACCATGCATACAAGAAGCGAGAAGAGTCCTGAAATCGATTAGTGACAACATGTGGATACCGGAATGTTGGTAATGTAGACAATTGCAGCTCACGGGCCACACGCCCTAATTTTATATCTTCGTGACCTTGTACCACTATATCCTCAAATCGGCGCTTTCAACATGATCACGCAATCGTTGTTATTCCTCCAGGCTCCATATATAATGGATATTTAACTTGATTTTTTCAAAGGATCAAACAGACCTCTGCTTATATCCTCCCTTCCAGTTCTAAGAAAACAATCTGGCTCTGAGCTATAGTGTATTTTCTGTTTTTTTTTTTAAGCTGCAACTGATCCAAATTTGTGCAAATACAGAAGTGCCTATAAGAGATTCTATTTTCCCCTATAGACGTGAATATTTCTCATTTTCTTAGGCCTGCTTAGATTTTCAGTTCTCACATTATCGTGCAGTTCTTTGAATCTTTCCACGATTGCTCGTGGGGATGGTGACTAGCCGGTTTCCAGGGGGAATATCTCATTAATTGTGTGTTAACGACTATTGAAGATATTACTTTAACCGAGACCTATAGTTTTACGTGGGATTCAAACCATGATGGGAATCCTGAGGGCCTATGCTTCATTTTGTGGGAAATGTCACACGTGAAGTCAAATAGTCACTCATCCAAGTTCAGTTTTCAGCAAGCGTTGCTTAACTTGTTATACAGCATAGACCACTAGTCTATAGAAAGAAAGAAGAGAAAGAGAAGAAGAAGCTGTAAATAAGTATTTATAAACTTGCACTAAAGAAGAACTCAATGGAGCAGACTAACTTCGGATTAATGCATCATAGTAAATTATAATCACATGTAAGCTTATAATTTATTTATAATTTTAAAGAATCCTTATATCCTCAGTAGGAATAGTAAAGGAATATTTTATATACATGAAATATCTATAAAACATGTAATTGCATAAAGGATGGAGTAGTCCAGCTATTCTACTGAAAATTTCCCCATTGATTTCAAACTACCCACTGATGATTTAGCTTAACGATCGGTTATATAAATCCATACATTTCAGCTCTGAAAGGGTTAAAGAATCTTACTTTACATAACATATGTGATGTATGTTTATAACAAAACAGTTCTTACTTGCAACCTAATAGACTGAAACCTATCTTATTAAACGACCACTGATAGCTTCATGAGAAGTTTGTTTGACGGATGGTTGCTTAATAGGATTTTCTTCAAGTACAAAATACCTTGGAATCCATCAAGCTATGTTATAGTTATGTTATAGTTATAGAAGCTTTTATGTCATTTCCTCTTCACTTAACAACGGTTTGCGTTGGAATTCTCTACCGGTACTATACTTATTTTTTCCTTGAATTTAAAAATTGCATCAATTTGAGTTATTAATTTTTTTCTGTTATCCTACGTTCATTACTACGAATCACTTTAGCTCCATCCTCTAAAAAAATGCATTTCCCATCTTACTGAACAATTGAAATTGTCTGAAATATTTCACCATGTCGGATTGTAACAATTATTATCGTGCAGGAGAAAATAATAATTCGTTGTTAGAATGTGGACCTTTATTGCTTCAGTCACTACCTCGAGAGAGCCTTATGGCTTTAACTTCGCCAGTACAAGTAAATATTTTTTTATTTTCATGTAATAATCAACATCGAAGGTCTAAGTATAAAAAGAAACCTACATTATCTTAGTGCAATAACATAAGCTGTAAAAATGTTTTGTGAGGACAAATAAGCTGGTTATAACACATCTATACGAGTATTTTATAAGGAAACGCCATCCGGTGTTGGTAGTCATCAAGGTCCACCTCGATGCTATCTTTAAGAGCTGGGAAATAAAGCAGTTTAGGATCGTATCTTAGATATATATTTTATGCAGGATGTGCCAAAATTCTATTCAGTAGCACAGGGAATGATAGGACCATGACTGGCAATATCAGACGATGACTTTAAAGGCATATTTTAAACAAAATGACCAGAAATGCTGTCCAGTAACACAGCGTGATTGGAAATAATCAGAATGGAAACCCTCTAACTAAAAAAGGAATCGGTTGATCCCCATATCTAAATTTGTTACGAGGAAAAACATATATTTTTAAACAGAATAAAGCCTAGCCTATTATGTAATCACCACGTAAATATAAATACAAGTTAGTAACATTTCCTACACCAAGCATGGATACTGCGATTTTCTACCTTCACGCCCTTGCACAGAGAAAGACTGTCATTCAGGTCTCGTGTAAATCCGTATTAGGCCTATACTTATAATTTGTGAAAGAGATAGCAAGTTTAACTACTCTTCGGACAATTTCTATAAAGAAGTTTCAGATCTTATTACAAACTGTTTAGTTTAATAAATTCGTGCTTTAGAAAATAATATCTATAGCCTATAGGCCTACTAGTTTTCCAAAATTTAAATTCTGAGAATAAACAGGCTCATTGATATCTACGTATCGCATCGTCGGCTCATGCCTAATTCGTTTATAATGTTTTCCTTTCGTATCGATTTATCGTTTACGAGCGAAGCTAATTCTGCTCACTATCAGAGACATAGACACATATCCTCACACAAAGAATTTATCTGAAAGTAGATTTGACCCCGGGAAACTTAAAGCTTCTCCAGATCTTGAAATCAAAGCACAGTGAGGAATACAATTTACTTAGCCTACTTACAGTAAGTATGATACAGATGTAAGGAAAACGACAATTCCACAGCAATAATTTGATGATAAGAAGAAAGCGTCTCTTCTCAACTTTAAGCACGTTAAATGCCACTGATATATAATTGCAGTTTACAACCTTTTAAGCAGCACTACCCTTTTGAATTGCTTCCTTCGTTTTACGGGACCCTATAAAATATTTGCAAAGTTAGGCCATTTAGGCTATTAACACAATAGCCGGTAATATTTTATATGTTTAATGTCATGGTAGGGCATTTCTTAAAGCTGTCGGTTTCGTGACATTTGACTAAATGGAATACCACTGACTGCGGCAAATAACGCACTGTGGTTGTTTAGGCCTAAATAGGCTACAGTTTGAAAATTTCTCTAATCATGATATTCTGTCTATTCGGTGAGCACAGTAGTAACTAGCTAGCTGCGTATCCAAAATGGCGGCCAACCGACGCCGCCCCCGACGCCGCCCCCGGTGTAGAGTCACGTATAGGTGAAACGTGACGATTCGAAAAAGCGAAAGGCGCCCGTTCGTCCTGTGCTAATGCCCACCCGCCCCCAAGCCCCCGTAAAGAGCTATGCCCCAAAAACAAAACCGACGCCGCCCCCGACGCCGCCCCCCAAACCCCCGTACTCTGGTCCTATATGACATGATGGGATTCGACTCGAACAAAGCAGACGTGGGCAATAAGCCCGTGCTACCCCAACCCCAATCAACCCAATTCAAAAACCGACGCCTGCCCCCAGTGGGCCCCCCAAACCCGTACTCTGGTCCTATATGACATGATGGGACTCGACTCGAACAAAGCAGACGTGGGCAATAAGCCCGTGCTACCCCCACCCCAATCTGACCCCTTTCGAAAACCGACGCTGCCCCCCAAAACCCGTACTATGGTCCTATATGACATGATGGGATTCGACTCGAACAAAGCAGACGTGGGCAATAAGCCCGTGCTACCCCTACCCCAATCTGACCCACTTCGAAAACCGACGCCTACCCCCCAGTGGGCCCGCCCCCCAAACCCCCGTACTATGGTCCTATATGACATGATGGGATTCGTTTAGAACAAAGCAGACGTGGGCAATAAGCCCGTGCTATCGCTACCCCAATCTGACCCACTTCGAAAACCGACGCCTATCCAGTGGGCTGGTTACAACCCCCACCAGATACGAGTCTTGGGGCAGAGGTTATAATGCAAATGCCATCTAAGAAACACGTTCCTATGTTATTCATATCCTTTAGTTACAATACAATGATAACATATGTATAGCCTTAGGCCCTATGGCTAGATAGTGTAATATTGCGCATGGGTACATGAATACCTTTACCTAGTTATGGAAAGATAAAATTAGGTTTATACTTACTTCCAGAGGAACTAGGCCTAGTGTGTGTGTATTAATTAGATTCATACGGGGCCTACATAAGATATTAATATCAGCTAACTCAAATACGTTGTATTAACCATGGGAATAAAACCTATAGGAAGGTGTGTGTGTGTGTGTGTGTGTGTGTGTGTGTGTGTGTATTAGCATATTACAGAAATAGTACTGTGCAATACCCGACAGTGAAATTAAGATAAACACAATAACAACTCTGTTAGAATAACAAGTTAGATGATAATACAGATATCGGCTTGGGGCAGAGGATATAATGCAAATACCCACTAAGAAACACTTCCCTTTAGTTACAACGTAATGATAACATATAAGCCTAATGTATTAATTAGATTCTTAAGGGTTGTGTATCCTTCTGGGATGGCTTTATGCTCTGTGCCTATCCTTCGTTTATAGATAGATAGTGTAATATTGCGCAAAGGTAGACATAGGTATGAAAAGATAAAATAGGTTTATACTTACTTAACCAATTCTTCATCCATTCAGCATCCGATGAACACTAATACTATTACTATCAGCTAATGAGAATGATTATGCAAGGAATATGAAATGGATAAGGGTATAGTTTCATTTCAGAACGTCACAACCTTATTCTATATTAAGGCTGTCACGCTCATATGAAATAATGTGTATACACAAATGGTTTATAATAGAGCTGAATGGTTTATTTCAAAAGTATACATATCTATTAAAGACATGTTTTCCTACCAAACTATATAATTAAACACTTCGGTATGACGAAGACATCCTCTATGAATCATGGAAGATGAGAACATAGCGTTCCAGACACTGCAGCGAAACTGAGCTAGTCCAACGAAATAGACCTGCTTCCATTCTGAAATCAATAAATACAGGTTTTAACAAGTCTGTAAACCACTTTCTAATCTGGAAATAAATCCCTGTTGTTGATGTTGTTAAATACAAAACTATGCTACTATCAACAAACAAAACATAAAAAAAAAAACATTCCATACTGATAACATCTAGAGAGAGAGAGTGAATGACTGTTGTCAAAGAATGGTGGTGGTGTGTTATGAAAAGATAAAATAGGCTTATACTTACATAACCAATTCTTCTTCTTCCTTTCAGCATCCTTCCGATAACAAATAGTTTTAAACTCAAACTCCCATCCCCCGTAGGCGATGTATGTTTACATTGAATAACATTCATCAGATTGCTATGTTGTTGGAATAAAGAAAACCTAAAATACTGCACGCATGCATATGTCTATAAAGCATCCGATCGATTCATACCATATATGTAAATAAAACGTTAGCATTTAGTCAGTATAAGGAATACAGTAGACTGCAATAATTTGACAAAGAATGTAGTAACCTTCATGCCTGTTGTTGTTAAATACCTACAATGCATAACATCTGGAAAAATCTCTGGCATCCTTTCCTTGTAACCATTCATCACTGTCGCATGTATCCTAATACCGAAAACAAGTATTCTATTTAAATAAAAACATGTCATTGTGGTGAACGCATGCCAAAGAATTAGTTTAAACTCAGACTCTCTCTCCCTCCCTTAGGCGATAATGTCTATACATGGAATACCATTCATCAGATTGCTATGTTGTTGTTGATAAAGAAGCAATTGCCTGAATGGTAATGAATAAACATATTACGTAATCGTGTTATAGCAAGAGTAAACATATCCTTCATATACTTTATAAAATACGTGGATGTGTTTTATAACACTAGATAATTAATTTATGTGCAAATAAAAAGATTATACGCATTCATTTAAAGAAAACATTGAATACTGCATTAACTGACAATGAAATGTAGTAACCTTCATGCCAAGGTCAAATGTATTTAAATAAAGAAACAGTTTTAGAACTATTGAAAATGTAACAGCATTAGCAAATGAAGGTTTATAACCCTAATACAATGGAAATGATTATAATGGTCATACAGTTAGGTAGTTATATTCTTATATTGTAAGAATACCTATAGCTTGTCAGGCATTTGTTTCTTTCCTCATTTGCATAGAGTATAAATAATTACCTGCAATCTGAAATCATAATTAGAAATACGGAAATTGTAACAGCATTATCAGATGAAGGATTATAACTCAAATACGAGGCAAATCAAAAGTGCTCAGATACGATTTAAATGAATTTCATATTCAAAGAATTCAACACAACTATATGTACATGTGTTTTAGCGGAATACAAGGACACTAAAACCATTATCAATTGCATGTTGAAAGATAACATATATGACTTAGCGAAAAGGCTGATGAATTTAAGTATATCACCCTTTGCGTTTAAGATATAGCACAGTTCTATATAATATAATCAAGACTTCAGCAATTATATTATTACAGAAAGGTAGCAGCATAACATAACATATATATATATATATCACAAACCTTACTTATATGGTGGTACGAATGGATTATTTTGAAGTCTAATAGCTCTTAATATGCGTATGCCTGACAACATTAACAGCTTTATGTGCCGAATGTCTAGAACCTAGGAACCTCAACCTCATGGAACCTTCAATGCCTCCATGTCTTTAATCCTAACAATAATCTGAAATCAGAATTAGAATTATTGAAATTGTAACAAGATTAACAAATGAAGGGTTATAACTCAGGAAACCATAGCAATCTGAAATACTAAGTATATACACGTAAGGAAAGGTTATGTAACACATCAGGATTATATTACGTATCTAGACATACCCAAGTAATAAGGCAATACTATTACGTTTATATATATATATATATAATATCTATACCATAGGTTTACATTTTGAGGCATGAGCCAAAAGTCTTTTTGGTAATACATCCAGGCATTCGACATGCACTACCTTGACCACAATTATAGTCATGAAAAAATGCAGCCTTCGTCTGAAACACACAATATAACATCACATAAGTAACACAATATGATACTAGAATTAAATGTTAAGGTAGCTGATAGAAATCTACTTACAGCCCTTTTCAATGTGAGGAATACTTTACACTTTCTAGTGCATTTAGTACTCCAATGCCTATGTTTACCCTCTCGAGGCGAAAGGCATCTATGAAAATGCCTCGAACCGTGGCACACCTGATCGTGTCCTGCATCCGTGTGGGTAATAACGTCTCCAGCCATATCCTCAAGAGTGTTACCACACGGAAGGATTTCGGAGAGTTCTACATGTTCTTGATTATGGCCCCATACCTCTGTGTGTCGGATGGGGAACTCCTCACTCCCAACCTCATGTCCCCAACCGTTATGGATCCTAATTGTGTAGGATCCCGTAGGCTCCGGCGACGTGGAGGTAGGAGGCTCCATATCTGGGATAATATATTCCTCGGCCTGAGGAACAACCTCTTCAGGGATATCCCTGCCCATCTCCTGAAGTAGATCCTGCGATGTAGACATGGTTAAGATTTTAATGTTGACAATTAATAGTTCCATATATATATATATACGAGAGTTCGCATGCTGGGTTCTCCTACCACACGTGTCAAGGTGGGGGCTGTGTTGTGATAATAATGTCAAACAGGAATTTGTTATTGCTTTACGAAACTGATGTCTGAATGTTTGAACAATAAACATATTGCATAAATATGCTTTCCCTCCTTACAGTATGATCTACATTGAGTAAACAGTTGTCATGAAGGTAATCAACTTCCGATGTAATTAATAAGGTGATGGAATAAGGAATACTCCCCAATCAAATAAATATTGTGCCGAATGTCAGAATCACGGAGCCTCAACCTCCTGGAACCCTCAACGCCTCCATAGCATGTAATAAGGAACACATTGTAATAGGTCTATATAATATGCATACCGCATGCATGAATTTAGATTTAAGGTGACATTAAGTCAAAATAGTATGAAAGAGGAAGGGATTGAATATAGAATGTAGGTGACAATAAGTCTATATAATAATAATTAAATCCAGAGGAAAGGGATTCTGTATGAAAGAGGAAAGGAATACAATAAATACGATACAAAGTGAATCTGATTATTATTATCAATATTAATATTAGATAGCAGACACTTAACACTAATCTGTGCACATCAACTGTTCCTAAAATACCTCTGTAACTTAGGTAAACAGGCCTCATAACATTACAGTGATCTAACCATTCATCAGACATAGGTTAAACGCCTGAGAGTTAGGATATTTTCCTTTATACACTAGAAAGACATTACGTTCTCCTCTGTTTATAGCCGAGATCTCACTTTCCTCAAACACCTCTGTGTATTTTCTAGGCAAAAATACCGATAACATCTCTGCACTATCTTTCATACGAATATGAAGCAGTACACAACGTCCATATCGGGTTTCTTTTACAGATGCATATAGAATAGCGTAACTGCTGTTCTGCTCGAGGTCTGATATACTAACACAACGTGGTTGTGATGAGGTTGAATTGAATTTCTCTACCAATGATGTCATCTGTAAACATGAACGAAGTCTAATTAATTAACTTAATAACAACAATAATATAGCTTCCGCACAAAGTTTTTTTATTGCTAATGTCATAAAATACGGTAGATGTAGTGTTACCTTGTTAGTTGAAAATCAGAAGATGATGATGATGACTGTAGAGCTGTTTACACAATTATCAAGACCTCCTACATACATGTCTTTTTATACAAAACTAACCAAGCAACAATATGACGTAGTATCGGTATATGGGGTTTTTACCATTTACGATGTTGTAACAAAGACTGGAGATATCGTTAAGGCTGTTATCACACAACTATGTAAAACATATTTGAAAGCCATTGTATTATTGTTTTCAACATGCCTTTGTATTTATCCTTAATTTTACTGTCCGCGTATAACATTCCTCTCTGTTTATTGCGCCTATCATACGGTCTGAGAAATAGATTCATATGGTACTATTCCACAGATTCCCTAGTTCATATCCCTTTACTAATTAAGTCATATGGTTACAGGTACTGTAATAATGACCTAAGTACGTCAACAAGGCTGTAATGCTATGAATACCTTATTATTGACCATTATTCCTACCCTAGCCTATTAATAATGAAAGGTCTAAACACAGATACGTTTTAAATGAATTTAATATAAAGGGAAGAACTCCTATACCACCAAAGGTATGTATACCTTTGTTTAGGTAATGTTTGAACAACAACAACATAATAATAACAATCGTTGTAGGGCGTTTAGTTATAATCGCATGATATTAGTCATTGTCCGCATAGAGTATAAATAATTACCAGCAATCTGAAATCATAATTAGAAATACGGAAATTGTAACAGCATTATCAAATGAAGGATTATAACTCAAATACGAGGCAAATCAAAAGTGCTCAGATACGATTTAAATGAATTTCATATTCAAAGAATTCAACACAACTATGTGTACATGTGTTTTAGCGGAATACAAGGACACTAAAACCAATATCAGTTGCATGTTGAAAGATAACATATATGACTTAGCGAAAAGGCTGATGAATTTAAGTATATCACCCTTTGCGTTTAAGATATAGCACAGTTCTATATAATATAATCAAGACTTCAGCAACTTAGTCACGTTAATTGAAAGGCACTAGTATTTCAGGTTCACACAGACTGTGAATACCCTAGGAGGGATATTTTAAAATCGTTACGGTGCAAATGCGCATGTTGAGGTGTAGGTTTTTTTCGAAATGTAAAGGCAATAGGTTAGGAAAGGTTAGGTTATGTTAAAATTAAATAGGTTTTACAAGGTAGGCAGCTTTAAATGTTGGACGAAGGTGCAGTTAATATCTCAAATAATATAACTATGGGAAATTTAGTTTAGGTTATGTTAGGTTATTGCGAGCGCATGATGAGGTGTAGGTTTTTTTTCGAAATGTAAAGGCAATAGGTTAGGAAAGGTTAGGTTATGTTAAAATTAAATATGTTTTACAAGGTAGGCAGCTTTAAATGTTGGACGAAGGTGCAGTTAATATCTCAAATAATACAACTATGGGAAATTTAGTTTAGGTTATGTTAGGTTATTGCGAACTGAGATTTAAGAAATCATGTCTAGTTAGGTTACGGTATGTTAGGTTATCTCGGCTGAGGAAATTAAAAAACTCGTCGCGCGCGACGAGTTTTTTCTTCAATTTCCTCCGAGATAACCTAACATACCGTAACCTAACTAGACATGATTTCTTAAATCTCAGTTCGCAATAACCTAACATAACCTAAACTAAATTTCCCATAGTTGTATTATTTGAGATATTAACTGCACCTTCGTCCAACATTTAAAGCTGCCTACCTTGTAAAACATATTTAATTTTAACATAACCTAACCTTTCCTAACCTATTGCCTTTACATTTCGAAAAAAAACCTACACCTCATCATGCGCTCGCAATAACCTAACATAACCTAAACTAAATTTCCCATAGTTATATTATTTGAGATATTAACTGCACCTTCGTCCAACATTTAAAGCTGCCTACCTTGTAAAACCTATTTAATTTTAACATAACCTAACCTTTCCTAACCTATTGCCTTTACATTTCGAAAAAAACCTACACCTCAACATGCGCATTTGCACCGTAACGATTTTAAAATATCCCTCCTAGGGTATTCACAGTCTGTGTGAACCTGAAATACTAGTGCCTTTCAATTAACGTGACTAAGTTGCTGAAGTCTTGATTATATTATATAGAACTGTGCTATATCTTAAACGCAAAGGGTGATATACTTAAATTCATCAGCCTTTTCGCTAAGTCATATATGTTATCTTTCAACATGCAACTGATATTGGTTTTAGTGTCCTTGTATTCCGCTAAAACACATGTACACATAGTTGTGTTGAATTCTTTGAATATGAAATTCATTTAAATCGTATCTGAGCACTTTTGATTTGCCTCGTATTTGAGTTATAATCCTTCATTTGATAATGCTGTTACAATTTCCGTATTTCTAATTATGATTTCAGATTGCTGGTAATTATTTATACTCTATGCGGACAATGACTAATATCATGCGATTATAACTAAACGCCCTACAACGATTGTTATTATTATGTTGTTGTTGTTCAAACATTACCTAAACAAAGGTATACATACCTTTGGTGGTATAGGAGTTCTTCCCTTTATATTAAATTCATTTAAAACGTATCTGTGTTTAGACCTTTCATTATTAATAGGCTAGGGTAGGAATAATGGTCAATAATAAGGTATTCATAGCATTACAGCCTTGTTGACGTACTTAGGTCATTATTACAGTACCTGTAACCATATGACTTAATTAGTAAAGGGATATGAACTAGGGAATCTGTGGAATAGTACCATATGAATCTATTTCTCAGACCGTATGATAGGCGCAATAAACAGAGAGGAATGTTATACGCGGACAGTAAAATTAAGGATAAATACAAAGGCATGTTGAAAACAATAATACAATGGCTTTCAAATATGTTTTACATAGTTGTGTGATAACAGCCTTAACGATATCTCCAGTCTTTGTTACAACATCGTAAATGGTAAAAACCCCATATACCGATACTACGTCATATTGTTGCTTGGTTAGTTTTGTATAAAAAGACATGTATGTAGGAGGTCTTGATAATTGTGTAAACAGCTCTACAGTCATCATCATCATCTTCTGATTTTCAACTAACAAGGTAACACTACATCTACCGTATTTTATGACATTAGCAATAAAAAAACTTTGTGCGGAAGCTATATTATTGTTGTTATTAAGTTAATTAATTAGACTTCGTTCATGTTTACAGATGACATCATTGGTAGAGAAATTCAATTCAACCTCATCACAACCACGTTGTGTTAGTATATCAGACCTCGAGCAGAACAGCAGTTACGCTATTCTATATGCATCTGTAAAAGAAACCCGATATGGACGTTGTGTACTGCTTCATATTCGTATGAAAGATAGTGCAGAGATGTTATCGGTATTTTTGCCTAGAAAATACACAGAGGTGTTTGAGGAAAGTGAGATCTCGGCTATAAACAGAGGAGAACGTAATGTCTTTCTAGTGTATAAAGGAAAATATCCTAACTCTCAGGCGTTTAACCTATGTCTGATGAATGGTTAGATCACTGTAATGTTATGAGGCCTGTTTACCTAAGTTACAGAGGTATTTTAGGAACAGTTGATGTGCACAGATTAGTGTTAAGTGTCTGCTATCTAATATTAATATTGATAATAATAATCAGATTCACTTTGTATCGTATTTATTGTATTCCTTTCCTCTTTCATACAGAATCCCTTTCCTCTGGATTTAATTATTATTATATAGACTTATTGTCACCTACATTCTATATTCAATCCCTTCCTCTTTCATACTATTTTGACTTAATGTCACCTTAAATCTAAATTCATGCATGCGGTATGCATATTATATAGACCTATTACAATGTGTTCCTTATTACATGCTATGGAGGCGTTGAGGGTTCCAGGAGGTTGAGGCTCCGTGATTCTGACATTCGGCACAATATTTATTTGATTGGGGAGTATTCCTTATTCCATCACCTTATTAATTACATCGGAAGTTGATTACCTTCATGACAACTGTTTACTCAATGTAGATCATACTGTAAGGAGGGAAAGCATATTTATGCAATATGTTTATTGTTCAAACATTCAGACATCAGTTTCGTAAAGCAATAACAAATTCCTGTTTGACATTATTATCACAACACAGCCCCCACCTTGACACGTGTGGTAGGAGAACCCAGCATGCGAACTCTCGTATATATATATATATGGAACTATTAATTGTCAACATTAAAATCTTAACCATGTCTACATCGCAGGATCTACTTCAGGAGATGGGCAGGGATATCCCTGAAGAGGTTGTTCCTCAGGCCGAGGAATATATTATCCCAGATATGGAGCCTCCTACCTCCACGTCGCCGGAGCCTACGGGATCCTACACAATTAGGATCCATAACGGTTGGGGACATGAGGTTGGGAGTGAGGAGTTCCCCATCCGACACACAGAGGTATGGGGCCATAATCAAGAACATGTAGAACTCTCCGAAATCCTTCCGTGTGGTAACACTCTTGAGGATATGGCTGGAGACGTTATTACCCACACGGATGCAGGACACGATCAGGTGTGCCACGGTTCGAGGCATTTTCATAGATGCCTTTCGCCTCGAGAGGGTAAACATAGGCATTGGAGTACTAAATGCACTAGAAAGTGTAAAGTATTCCTCACATTGAAAAGGGCTGTAAGTAGATTTCTATCAGCTACCTTAACATTTAATTCTAGTATCATATTGTGTTACTTATGTGATGTTATATTGTGTGTTTCAGACGAAGGCTGCATTTTTTCATGACTATAATTGTGGTCAAGGTAGTGCATGTCGAATGCCTGGATGTATTACCAAAAAGACTTTTGGCTCATGCCTCAAAATGTAAACCTATGGTATAGATATTATATATATATATATATAAACGTAATAGTATTGCCTTATTACTTGGGTATGTCTAGATACGTAATATAATCCTGATGTGTTACATAACCTTTCCTTACGTGTATATACTTAGTATTTCAGATTGCTATGGTTTCCTGAGTTATAACCCTTCATTTGTTAATCTTGTTACAATTTCAATAATTCTAATTCTGATTTCAGATTATTGTTAGGATTAAAGACATGGAGGCATTGAAGGTTCCATGAGGTTGAGGTTCCTAGGTTCTAGACATTCGGCACATAAAGCTGTTAATGTTGTCAGGCATACGCATATTAAGAGCTATTAGACTTCAAAATAATCCATTCGTACCACCATATAAGTAAGGTTTGTGATATATATATATATATGTTATGTTATGCTGCTACCTTTCTGTAATAATATAATTGCTGAAGTCTTGATTATATTATATAGAACTGTGCTATATCTTAAACGCAAAGGGTGATATACTTAAATTCATCAGCCTTTTCGCTAAGTCATATATGTTATCTTTCAACATGCAATTGATAATGGTTTTAGTGTCCTTGTATTCCGCTAAAACACATGTACATATAGTTGTGTTGAATTCTTTGAATATGAAATTCATTTAAATCGTATCTGAGCACTTTTGATTTGCCTCGTATTTGAGTTATAATCCTTCATCTGATAATGCTGTTACAATTTCCGTATTTCTAATTATGATTTCAGATTGCAGGTAATTATTTATACTCTATGCAAATGAGGAAAGAAACAAATGCCTGACAAGCTATAGGTATTCTTACAATATAAGAATATAACTACCTAACTGTATGACCATTATAATCATTTCCATTGTATTAGGGTTATAAACCTTCATTTGCTAATGCTGTTACATTTTCAATAGTTCTAAAACTGTTTCTTTATTTAAATACATTTGACCTTGGCATGAAGGTTACTACATTTCATTGTCAGTTAATGCAGTATTCAATGTTTTCTTTAAATGAATGCGTATAATCTTTTTATTTGCACATAAATTAATTATCTAGTGTTATAAAACACATCCACGTATTTTATAAAGTATATGAAGGATATGTTTACTCTTGCTATAACACGATTACGTAATATGTTTATTCATTACCATTCAGGCAATTGCTTCTTTATCAACAACAACATAGCAATCTGATGAATGGTATTCCATGTATAGACATTATCGCCTAAGGGAGGGAGAGAGAGTCTGAGTTTAAACTAATTCTTTGGCATGCGTTCACCACAATGACATGTTTTTATTTAAATAGAATACTTGTTTTCGGTATTAGGATACATGCGACAGTGATGAATGGTTACAAGGAAAGGATGCCAGAGATTTTTCCAGATGTTATGCATTGTAGGTATTTAACAACAACAGGCATGAAGGTTACTACATTCTTTGTCAAATTATTGCAGTCTACTGTATTCCTTATACTGACTAAATGCTAACGTTTTATTTACATATATGGTATGAATCGATCGGATGCTTTATAGACATATGCATGCGTGCAGTATTTTAGGTTTTCTTTATTCCAACAACATAGCAATCTGATGAATGTTATTCAATGTAAACATACATCGCCTACGGGGGATGGGAGTTTGAGTTTAAAACTATTTGTTATCGGAAGGATGCTGAAAGGAAGAAGAAGAATTGGTTATGTAAGTATAAGCCTATTTTATCTTTTCATAACACACCACCACCATTCTTTGACAACAGTCATTCACTCTCTCTCTCTAGATGTTATCAGTATGGAATGTTTTTTTTTTTTATGTTTTGTTTGTTGATAGTAGCATAGTTTTGTATTTAACAACATCAACAACAGGGATTTATTTCCAGATTAGAAAGTGGTTTACAGACTTGTTAAAACCTGTATTTATTGATTTCAGAATGGAAGCAGGTCTATTTCGTTGGACTAGCTCAGTTTCGCTGCAGTGTCTGGAACGCTATGTTCTCATCTTCCATGATTCATAGAGGATGTCTTCGTCATACCGAAGTGTTTAATTATATAGTTTGGTAGGAAAACATGTCTTTAATAGATATGTATACTTTTGAAATAAACCATTCAGCTCTATTATAAACCATTTGTGTATACACATTATTTCATATGAGCGTGACAGCCTTAATATAGAATAAGGTTGTGACGTTCTGAAATGAAACTATACCCTTATCCATTTCATATTCCTTGCATAATCATTCTCATTAGCTGATAGTAATAGTATTAGTGTTCATCGGATGCTGAATGGATGAAGAATTGGTTAAGTAAGTATAAACCTATTTTATCTTTTCATACCTATGTCTACCTTTGCGCAATATTACACTATCTATCTATAAACGAAGGATAGGCACAGAGCATAAAGCCATCCCAGAAGGATACACAACCCTTAAGAATCTAATTAATACATTAGGCTTATATGTTATCATTACGTTGTAACTAAAGGGAAGTGTTTCTTAGTGGGTATTTGCATTATATCCTCTGCCCCAAGCCGATATCTGTATTATCATCTAACTTGTTATTGCTTTGTTCGAAACGAATCCCATCATGTCATATAGGACCTTAGTACGGGGGTTGGGGGGCGGCGTCGGTTTTCGAAGTGGGTCAGATTGGGGTAGGGATAGCACGGGCTTATTGCCCACGTCTGCTTTGTTCGAGTCGAATCCCATCATGTCATATAGGACCAGAGTACGGAGGTTTGGGGGGTGGGCCCACTGGGGGGTAGGCGTCGGTTTTCGAAGTGGGTCAGATTGGGGTTGGGGTAGCACGGGCTTATTGCCCACGTCTGCTTTGTTCGAAACGAATCCCATCATGTCATATAGGACCTTAGTACGGGGGTTGGGGGGCGGCGTCGGTTTTCGAAGTGGGTCAGATTGGGGTAGGGATAGCACGGGCTTATTGCCCACGTCTGCTTTGTTCGAGTCGAATCCCATCATGTCATATAGGACCAGAGTACGGAGGTTTGGGGGGTGGGCCCACTGGGGGGTAGGCGTCGGTTTTCGAAGTGGGTCAGATTGGGGTTGGGGTAGCACGGGCTTATTGCCCACGTCTGCTTTGTTCGAGTCGAATCCCATCATGTTATATAGGACCTTAGTACGGGGGTTTTGGGGGGCGGCGTCGGGGGCGGCGTCGGTTTTGTTTTGGGGCATAGCTCTTTACGGGGGCTTGGGGGCGGGTGGGCATTAGCACAGGACGAACGGGCGCCTTTCGCTTTTTCGAATCGTCACGTTTCACCTATACGTGACTCTACACCGGGGGCGGCGTCGGGGGCGGCGTCGGTTGGCCGCCATTTTGGATACGCAGCTCCCTTGTTACTGAGCACGATTTCAACCATCGATTCATATTTACTCAACTTAGAAAATCACGCACTCTAAAAGGCAACGGATTAGTACATTTAGTACTAGTACATTTAGTACTAGTACATTTGAACCTTGTTAAGGGACTAGCCTACGGCCAGCATATTGAAGTTAGTCCTAAAATTGTGTAATTTGAAATAACATTTATGAGAAACATAACAGGGGTCCGATACCACAAGTTGGGAACCGCTGATCTATGACACATGAGTGTAAAAATCAAATTAATACTGCAGTACGTTTTCTGTAGCCACTTTCCTTACACCCTGTGCCACAACCAATGTTTTCGTGCGGGCAGATATTAACACAATTTCTGAAGATTGTGTTTGTGAGAAAAGATACAATAACAGGAGGCAGTAAGAAATATGTTGGCAAAACGGAGCACGTATAAAGGAACCCATATGGAACTTTTTTTCTTCTATCTCTCCCCACAACAGAAACTCCTTGTTGTAAAGCCTAGACCTCAACTCCTGAGGGCATGACTGTGGCTTTCCTTCCAGTTTCCATCACAGTCCAGTGATCATTAGGAGTCAAGCACTAAAGTTAGCACTTCTTACGTTCGAACACTAGGGATTCTTAAGTCAATTGGCGTTGTTTTCATTTCTTATAAATCTCTCCATCAAGATTTGCAACCTCTCCTGTCTTCTGTGATTGGATTGAAAACAAAACGTTGTGCGAATTGGAGTGAAAAGTTACATGTACATAAACATTTTAAATAATTAATTATATTTTCTAAACTTCCTGTTTTGAATTATAAATCTAATTGAATGTTTTGCTTAGTTGTATATGCTCTACTTCTGAGATAAACAAGGTAATTTAGAGCTCTGCCAAGTGTTCCTCTAGATTCAAAAGGGACTTGTTATAACATTGTTAATTTGGTATAGATATAATATTATAGCCTATTCGTTGCTTTAAAAAAAAAAAAAAAGTTCGATTTTTCTTGCTTATTAATTCAACATTTTTTATGTCCTTAAAGAGTTCTTGACCACTCTAAAATACTCTGTGGTACAGTAATTAATAATTCCAATCGTTTCATTTACCCCAAGTAGGCCTATTTTAATATGTTCGCTATCTATTTGATTTACCTAATGGGTATTTAAAATACGTTTTTTTAGTCGTTGCCTATCAGCTAACAATTTCTTTTAAATTCTCTTTTTCTTGTTCTAAAATATTCTTTCATTTAAATTCTCTTTTTCTTGTTCTAAAAATATTCTATCAGCCAACAACCTACTGTACAATTTATTCTGTGTCGGCTCTTATTGAAGTAAGAATCATGAGCAACTTGTTTTGTAAGTACACTTTGTCTCCTGGCAGTTATTAGTTTTAAGTCAAATATATTTTTATACAAAATGACTTTCACAAACCAATTAAAAAAGGACTAATAGAAAAATTTGCTATACTGTAAACAACGATATCCAGAGAAGAAAAACGAAATGATCGTATGAGACTCTACTAGGAAGCTCGAGGAAGGTGCGAAACCGAGCTACGGCCATTCGAGAACAACGAGGGTGAGTAGTTTAGAAATTATTCAAAAGCGATTTCTCTTGGACATCCTGGTCATAAACAGAGTGAATTCTTGATAGAATCCGGACTTCGAGTTATATTTGTTGTGTCTATTTAGCGAAAACTCACAGAATGAAGAATGTAATCAATACTTAAAACGAAAAATGAATAAAACACATAGCTATTTGTGTCACAGTAAGCGTTCTGCTTATGGCGAGTTACTCGATGTAGGATGTTATAATATTTTAATGTACCGTATCAATCGCCCCGCCATCGACTATAGTCGCTCTTATTGCGATTAAGAGCAATTTGTCTTAATAATCTGCTTAAAACGTGATTTGTTAAGTTTTAGAGTAATCTTCTTGGTATAACTAATAACATAGTGTTAGTAATATTTTCTTAATACTATACGAGATTCAAAATATTTCTCCAGACATATAGTAATATTACAGCCTTTTCATAAAATGTGGAAATTTTTCCCTCAAAGAGAGATGTTATAAAACCAGTGTAATCGGTTGTCAAATAAAAGTTGAAAACCTCGAATTCACTGAATATTAAAGAATTATACAGTTACATTGCAGTTGATTGCTTTTTACATTTATAGCATGATTTTAACACCCATTAAAAACTAAGTAGTCAAGAGTAATCAGCTATGTCCTCTTTGATTTGAGAAAATGTATGTCTTAAGGTACAATTCGGCATAAGATTAACTTCAAAAAGTATGTAAGGTTAATTACCAAGTAAAATAGCAAACAGTGACTTTTTTCCCACCCGTAATGGTGATAGATTTGTTAAATAATTATTGTAAGAGTTAAATAAATGTTCTGACAATCTGGAAACAGTTTGTAATTTTTATTCCATCCCTCGTACCTTCATCTATATTAATAAAAGGAAGTGTCTGTCCTCCGTCTGTCTGTCTTCCGTCTGTCTTCCGTCTGTCTTCCGTCTGTCTGTCCGCGATGCCCAGCGAAATCTACTCAACGCAGAGATCTGAAATTTTATAAGTAGGCGGACTAAAGGGTCGGAATGTGCACCTCGAAGCCGGAATTTTAATTTTCGCCTCCGTTCGTGAGTTATGAGTGAAAAACTGGCAGAAAACGTGCATTTTTTTGCGTTTTAGAAGCATCAGTTTCAGTAATAAATTTCAATATCAAATAACTTACAGATGGCTTTGGCTATTTTTGTCAACATACCTCATAGCCTACCTTGAAAATAAAAGCAACGCGATCGCTTGATTTTGTAAGTCCATCCTAGACGATTCATTTGTTTAGAGTGTCAAGGCCCACAGACATATGACATTTTCAACCTACACGGAAGAAGAATAATCAACCCTAAATATGGTCAAACATTGTTCGATTTGAACGAAACTCACTATACAGGGGTTTTCTGGGCCAAGGAACTCGAATCTGAGGTCGCTTTTACCAGGGGACGCTACCTAATCGTGGAATGCACTCCACGTGATTTAGGTGTTAATAATTATAATTTGAAATAATTATCGCGGGGGAAGCCGCGGGCACATGCGGGCACATGCGGGCACATGCTGTTTGTCTGTCTGTCCACGATGCCCATCGAAATCTACTGAACGCAAAGATCTGAAAATTTAAAGATAGATGGACTGAAAGGTGGGCGAATGCACCTCGAAGCCGAATTTTTAATTTTAGCTTTCGTTCGCGAGTTATGAGTAAAAAACTGGCAGAAAACGTGATTTTAGCGCTGTCGAAGCATCAGATTTCAGTAATACATTTCAATGTCAAATCAATTGCAGTTGGCTTTGGCTATTTTTGTCATACCGTGGAAATAAAAGCATCGCGATCGCTTGAATGTTGTAAGCCCACGCTGGTCGATTCATTTGTTTAGAATGTCAAGGCCCGTAGACATATGAAATTTTCAACCTACACGGAAGAGGGATAATCAACATAGACCTAAATATGGTTAAACATCGTTCGATTTGGACGAAACTCACTATACAGGGATTTTCTGGGCCAAGGAACTCGAATCTGAGATAGCTTTTACCAGGCAACGATATCTAATCGTGGTATGCAATTCACGTGATTTAGGTGTTAATAAAATAATGATTTAACTATTATGCTCTTAATTTTTAATTCTTGAAATAATTATCGCGGGCGATCGCTTGATTTTGTAAGTCCATCCTGGTCGATTCATTTGTTTAGAATGTCAAGGCCCGTAGACATATGAAATTTTCAACCTACCCGGAAGAGGGATAGGCCTAAATATGGTCAAACATTGTTCGATTTGGACGAAACTCACTGTACAGAGGTATTCTGGGCCAAGGAACTCGAATCTGAGGTCACTTTTACCAGGCGACGCTATCTAATCGTGGTATGTAGTCCACGTGATTTAGGTGTTAATAAATATAATGATTTAACTATTATGCTCTTAATTTTTAATTTTTGAAATAATTATAGCGGGCGAAGCCGCGGGCACATGCTTGTTAATAATAACATTAAGTCTCTACCATTAATAGCTGAACAGGAAATGAACTGTTTTTGTGCACCATTAAAATCGTTGTCCAAATTATGTCCCACCCGTAATAGATTTTGAATAATAAGTTTTAAATATTTCAAATAAATTTTTTTAAATGTTTTCCATGTAGTATGGAGAAGGCATACTAAATTTCATAGGATGAGCTGAAGAGTTCTGGTTCATTATTTATGATATGTAATGAACAAAAATACTTGCCATAATATGCTAGAATGTCCCACCCGTAACTATGAAATGGCTGAATATACATTATTTTAATACCTCCTCTCACTCATATGCAGCTTACCCAATCACTGTGTTAAGAAATTAATCGTTTTTTATCAAAGAAGCTGCAGGTTTGAAGATATTTCAATGCTCAGTCCTTGTAAATTCACATACAAAATGAACGTGGGTGCGTTAAAATGAAAGTGATAAAAACATAACATAAAATTATGACGATAGATATTTGCAAATGGCAGAGATTCCACATAGGCTATTCATATCCTGGATTATTCACTGATTCATGAGCTAAATAGTCATCTCAATACTTCCGGCTCAGATTATTTTTGAAATTATACTTTTTTTAGGAATGTGGTTGGCTGGCGATACACTGAATAATCCGATAGACTTGTTAGTAATAATTTAAATTCCGTAAGATTTAGACCGATGCTTTAATACATGCCACGCGTAATTCTACAACCACACGAGTTGGGAATTAAAACAAGAAATACACGATCGCTTGATGTTATAATGGAATAGTATGTAACTCTATATACCACAGAATGTTATACAATATTTTCAAAACATGGTGTTCCAGAGTTTGGTTTGTTATCTTCTTCTTCTTCTTTGTGTTCGTTACCTCAGCTCGTTGTCCTTCAGAGATGACCTACACTATTTATCTGCCGGCGGCGTAATCTTCACCAGTTGGACTATTGCTTTTACAACATCAGTGATGAAGAGGAAGTCTCTTACCAACTGCAGGACAAAAAATTACATTTTACGAGAGTTTTATTTAGTTTTACTTAGATGCCTTCATGCCAGAAGATTTTTTTAAAACGTGAAATAAAGTTCAAAGCTATTACCCTTGAGTTCAGCTATGTAAACTAAAATGTGTAATGTAGGCAGAAGTAAGCATAGATGGCTAGATAACTGCAAAAGATAATCATAAAACAATTTCAGACCGTCTCAAAGATGCCGTGTCCTTTGAAAGATTTGCTTTAAACTTCCGCGTTTTCAGTTTAACTTCCTCTTAAGAGGGCAGGTCTGCCAAGTGTCCCGAATTTCAAGGGACAGTCCCTTATTTTAGTAAAATGTCCCATGTCTCTTAATATTTTTCAATGATATGTCAACTGTCCCTTATTTCAAAACAATAATTTCTTCCAACTGTTTTCATGTTTCAACGTAGCTGCCAAAAGGTGGGAATGGGCACTACTTTCCGTTTTACACCTTTTGACCGCTTCACTCCTTCCCATTTTCTGTCCGAGATTGTTGTGTTTGTTACATTTAAGATTAGGGCAGAACAAGCTAAAAGAACTTAAAAATAGAAGTTTCTGATAAAAAACAAGTCTAAAATATTTTGTGTTTTCGTGAAGAATGTTCCATGAAGAAGATGTGGCATATGAATAGTACAAATAAATTGTAAATAATTTACTGTAACAAATAGTTTTTGGTTATACATGGTGCTCATAGCAATGTATTGCAGCATGCTTCAGGGCTGGATCAGAATAACAGTAAAATAATTTATATACCGGCTGCGCCAATTTTTTAAATTAATAATTATAAATTTATAAAACTATCTAGCCTGGATTTGAATTTTATTGATTGTTAACATGTGTGTGGCAACAAAGCTCAAGCACTATTTTCATTATAATTTGAATTTAATTTTACTTTGTTTTCATGTTGGCGACTTCAGTTTTGGCGTTACTGCGATTATGTCCCTTATGCTAACCTTAAACGTCTGGCACCCTGTTGGGAGTGATTACCCCCCTCATCCCTAACTCGTTCAAGACTTGTGAAGAGGGGTTTAACACCGCCTTTAGAAGTATCAGGAGGAATATCAGAAAGAAATTGATCGTTGTAAGATATCTGGCAATTTTTCTGAGGGATCCTCTTTGAAATCTATGGACCAACAGGTTTGATTTGTTTCCAAGATTAGGCATGCTGCCAATTATTATTACAATCTCCACCAGGACAGAACCCGCGTACCTGGTGTCTGATGATTAATATGCCAGCTACCCCATTGCCAAAGTCTACCTGTAAAAAGTTAATTTGAATTCAAATGACGTCTTCATTGCCATTAGGTTTATTTGGGTTACTAGCAGGTGCCCGCGGCTTTACCCGCGATTATTAATTCAAGCCTCAGATGCTTGCAAAATAATTTATTTAACAGCAAACCAATTAAAACATTCTGTTTATTAACACACTAAATAGTCTGTAAACAATTCCGATCCGATTTCCTGTAACCCTTTGTTGGGGCATAGGGCCTCCAAGTTGAGGTTTCAGTAACCCACCTAGACAAAAAGGGGCGGGAAATTTTGACCAGAGGCTCTAACTTAGGCTTGGAGTTTTTTACGTTCCGTAAACTTTTGACACGGGTCCACTAGTTTAATATCCCTCCCGGATGACTCAATGCTCAGGATATTTACGTCCTGATAAATCCATTGACCGCGGCCGGGTTTCAGGCGAGCACGCTACTTCTACACCACCGCGGCCGACTATAAACAATTAAAAATGATTAATAACGACAAAGCTAAAATCCGGCTTCGAGATGCATTTCACGATTACAAAGCGCCGCGTGAAAAGAAATGACCTCAGATTCCAGTTCCCTGGCCCAAAAGAACCTCCCCCGCATAGTTTGTTTTTCTGCCATTTCGATCAATGTTTTCTCATTTAGGCCATTCATGATCACTCTTCCGTCCACCTAGTCTATTTAAAAAGATTGAGATATCTGCATGCTGTAATGTTATAAACAAATGAATCAAGCAGAGCGGGCTAACAAAATCGAAGTGAACGACAATTCCATGCGTTACGTTTAAAAACATTTTTCAGCTATGCTCTATATTTTCCGTTTGCTATGGCAGCAGAGTAAGGCCACCTGCACTTAATTTCACAATTGAACTGTAATAGCGAAAACTGATGTTTCGATAGATTAAAACAAGCAAAAAAACACGTTTTCTGCCAGTTTTTAGCTCGTAACTGGCAAGCGAAAGCGAAAATTCAAAATTTTCTTCGAGGTGCAGTCGGACACCTTTAATCCATCTACGAGGTTCATTCAATAATTGAAGAGACAAATTTGTCTGGGGAAAAGACGGTTGGTAGTACAAGTTTGATACATTTATGATTTTAAGTTGGCATCACTGGGATGAGTTCTAATCAGCTGGTGGATCAACATTGCTCTGTTTATAACCTCATAATTAAGTTTAACGATGTCGGGTCTTCTTGAAAATTCCACATTGGTTTAACAACGTTCTGTGATTCGCTTTTTGATTGCTGAAGGTGAAAAATCAGCTAATATATATTCTAGAATGACTAAAGTGAATGGTGAAAGTTGTATTAGGCCTAACCGTGGAAATTTTTACAAGTGGGTAGAACAGTTCAAAAGTGGTCGAGAATCAGTGACTGACGAACACTGTTCTGGCCGGCCTGTTGAAGTTGCGATTTAGCACCCTCTGATTTCCATTTGTTTGGTCCACTGAAGGAGGCATTACGTGGGAAGAAGTTCCAGGATAACAAGGATGTCAAGCAATTTTTGGAAAATTGGATCCGGCACCAAGACAAAGAATTCTTTGCAGCCGGTATAAAAAGCTAGTAACCCGTTGGGACAAGTGCATAAATGTGATGGGGATTATATTGAAAGGTAGGAAAAGTCTTGTAAAAATAAACGGGTTTTTCTCCAGGTCACTTTGTCTCTTTAATTATTGAATGACCCTCGTATGTTAAAAATTTCAAAGCTCTGCATACTCTAGATTTGGCCGGATGTCGCACACAATCAGACAGACAGACAAACAAACACTTCCTCTCATTATAGACTATAGATTTTTCTTGCCATGATGATTACATTATAGCCTACTGTAGAACTAGGCATATGCCAAAAGTCAAACATATTACATACTGTGTGGTACATTATAGCGTGTAGCATCTTGTTATTGGAGGCATAGCATAATGTAACTTTATAATTTATTTGTTGCTACAAAATCCCGAGTTTTTTTTTTTTTCATGTGAGGTAATTTTAATTCAAACAACGAACATTTACCATAAAACGGGAAACATCAAAGCTCTCATATACAAACCCCTTTCAATATTGGCGACAGAATCGATATGCTATTAAAAGGTCTGAAGCAAGTCGGTTTAAATCATAAAGTCCTGATATACAGTTCTAAATTAGGTACTTACAGAGAAAATGTTAAACCTTTTCGTATGTAGGGATGGATCACCTTTATGGTTCGGTGCATTGTAACCAAGTGTAGTCCAATTGGCGGCCTGTGTTCTCAATTAAGAATGTAATGACCTAATGAATAATTAAAACCACTAAACTGAATTAAACACATTGTTATTCGTGTCATTGCAGGTGAGATAGCCTCAGGCGAGACAATCTACATATTATTATAATATTATCGAACGTTACGCAGGGGGCGATAGTCGCGCTCCGTGCGACTTTTCATCAGCTGTTTTATTTTTTAGATTAACCTCCTTAGTATAACCAATAACATTTTGATATTGTATTTATTATTTTACGAGATTGAAAATGCTTCTTCACCATTCTTCACCATTATTTTAATATCGCTTTTTGCTCGTATGCAGCTTATAGAAATTTATACTCATTCTCTGTGATAAAATATAATTTTTTTTTATCAAAGAAGCTACATGTATGAACAGGTTCCATTGTTTACTCCTTGTGAATTTACATAAAAAACGTGTGGGCGTAGATGGGATAAAATAAAAGTGATAAAAATAGGATGATAAATATATGACGATGGACATTTCACCACACACATTATATACATATACATTATTTTCATAGTTTGAATATATATACAGATTTTAAGGCCTATACACCAATCGCTGTGACCAATGATTGATTTTTTTTAAATAAAAGAAGCTATGGGTATCAAGATGTTCCAGTCAGTCCTTGTGAATTTACATAAAAAACAAGTGGACGTAGATGCTATAAAATGTATGTGATAAAATAAAACGATTAATTTGTGACGATAGATACTTGCGATTGGTTTAAATTCCACATATTCTTACACTTGATTGGTCACTGATTCATGAGCTGTCTAAAAAAAATTACACATCCAAAACGCTCTGTTTATGTGACGATCTTTTTAGAAAATCTTAGTAATGCTTCCAGCGCTAAATAATGTTCTGGTAAAGAATACAAAGTCACATAATCATCTCGGTAAGCTTTCGTTTCGAATTTTCAAAAATAAAAGTATGCATTTTCATATCACGTTCCCACTTTATGCAGACATAGTAGTCTTAGGACTGCAATATTTGTTCCAAATAAAAACTTGACGAACTCAAGACTTACCTAAAGGGATATTTTAATTAATTAATCTACTTTTTTGTGATGACTGAGATGGAAATCTCCATTACTTACTCAGCATTTTTTATCGTTTTCACTTAAGTTTATTTCGCTACTTCTGTGGCACAGCAGTCTCTATTAAATTAGCAATAAAAACTGGGACATTAAAAGAGATATGAAACCAAAAAATGAAACCTCAAGCTTATTATGTCGTCAACGGGAGCGGTATTAACTAAGCGGCACGATTGTAGAAGATATCGTGACTGCAATCCAACTGTTTTTTGTAGAACAAATTCTAGTGTCAGCTAATTACGAGTAGGCAGTACACCAACTGAATCTTGCTATTGTGTTTGTTCATACGCTTGAACTTGTATTGCTAAACATGTTAGAAGAGTTTTGGAGAGTAAAAATCCCATTGCCTAAAAAATTCAATACACGAACACAATATTACGTAATGAATACCGAGTGCTAGCAATATTTTATAACTTCACGACAGTTCCTTTTTCTTCCATAATAAAGTTTACATAAATGAATATGTAATATTTCATTTTTCGAACCTACTTTGAACAGTTCAAAGGCCCAGACTTAGCAAGAATGTATAGCCGGCTGCAAAAAGAATGGGAAGTTCCAGATTAAGAATGCTCGTCTGGTCATCGCCTGCATACACAGGATAACACATAACAAAATCATTCGGACTGGCTGTATTTTGCTTAATAGTCGGATATTTGTTTTCAACCGAATGGAGAATCGATACTGGATTCCCTTGGTTATCTGAAGAATTAAATAAGAATATAGTTCACATCCATAAAATCCAACGGCGCCTTTTGTATTAAGGCTGTCCTATTTCAGCAGGCTATGTGTTAAAGAGTTAAGAGTTAGAAGAGTTAAAAGAGTGATCATTGCTGGCCCTACGTTCGAATTTCAGACAATATTTAATTACTTTAATTAAAAGTTTCTGACCATATGTTTATCAAGCAAACAAGATAGGCCTACGAATCCCAGTAACATACCGTTTTTCCCGTGTAGCTGATGTAATTTGTTTTTGTTTTAATGGAAATTAAATTTGTGTAATCATTTCAGCTTTTTTCAGGAAGTTCGCTTTTTACAGACCTGTTAGCAGCCCACAGTATTTCTAGAAGACCAGCATAGCATTGTTTAATAACGAGTAAACGGGAACCGACCTCACAGTCTTCAGTACCTTTTACGCCAATCATACCTCATGAAGTTAAATACATTGTTGATAGTCGAATACCAATGAAAAGAAAAAACAACATAGCAATGAATGTAAACTTCTTTACGCAGTTAACCGGTCAATAGAACTTAATTTCCTAACTAACAAGATTTGGCTCATCCTTTTTGCAATCTTTACTTTTTTTTGTTCTTAGTAGTCTACGGTATTTTCAGTCTAGAAAAATTATAAGTTAGCAGAATTATTACCTTAAATAATATTCTATGCCATTTACTAGAATAATCTAACCTACATCAGAAGGACAATTATTTCGTAACATCTATAGGTACATGTCAACTCTTTTTCATCACTAACGTTATAATGATAAAGTTCATTTAATTTCAACAGTTTCCAAAATTTCGTATGCATCTTTCAACTCGGAAACCACTTAAGTATACCGATAAAAATTATCCGCATTAAAAACATATTTAATTTAATTCTTGAAGTAGATTTTATTATAAGTAAGTCACATTTTTGTTGAAGAACCAACAAAATGCGCAACTTGCACAATCCTTAAATGGAATTACCTGAGGGTGAGTCGGCTGTTTAGAGTTACAAATACGAATGTAATCTATATAATTATCTATGCAAAATTTCTACAGTATATATATATATACATACATATATTATATTGTTTACATATATCAAGTAAAGATGTCGCGACTGTATATATATATAAATATATATATATATATATGTATATATATATATACAGGCTATATAGGCCTATGAATGCATATGCTGTTACTTATGATTTTTTTTTTTTTGCTAGGTCGTCATATTTTCAATATTTGTATAAATGTTGACGTACATGCAACAATCAATACTGGTTAAAAGCTTACAAAATGCATTCAGTTGGCATAACAACAAAATAATACTATAATTACTACAACGCAGGGAATTATGAGTAAGCTTATGCAGATGTGTCATATTCATGAAGAACAATAAAATAATACATTTTTAATAAAAAGTTTCTACATATTTTAACAGTTCATTATGCGCATGATAGTTAAACTTAAACTTAACTTTCGTCACGAAAACCCTATTTGTTCTAACTTACAATATAGGTCCTAGCAATAATAAGATCATGCCATGCTAATGATACATGGTTTCCCTAACAACAAAATGAAAATGCATTTCTGTGAAGGGATCTGTACACTAGGAAATCAGCTACGGTTAGTAGGCCTACAATGAAAGTAAGCCTAATATTACAAAACGAAAGCACATCCCATTTCAGTTCTATGTAACTACTACATTCACAATTCGTCCACAGAGGCATAAAAACTAACACACATTGTACAAAGACACGTTTTCCGTTGCTTTTGCTGCTCTAGGAGAAAATAAGTAGCTTACTTGAAGCAAATAACAGAAAAGGAAAGAGGAATCCTTGTGTGCATAATATTTACTAAAAACTGGTTTTATTCTCCCTGTTTGAGCCGTTCTCTGGACAGACATTAGGACAACGAATGTCTTAATTCTCGGGTCCAAACAAGACTTACTACATGGGATTCCGAGCGTCAACGATCTTTCATAGGTTATATTTAAAAGATTTAGGGCAAATCAATCCAAGTCGTAAGTTTCTATGAGGATCACAAACAAAAATTACCGGTTGTTTCTCGCTCAATAAATTAGTGTAATTCCTCATCTAGGGTTCATTCGTAGGAATTCAGCAGATTCATAATCATTTCTGCATTGAGGGTCTTAGAATGACTATGGAAGTCTTATTAAGGAAATCACTGTTGACTATTTGAAATGATTGCGTGATTCTACTCCTCACCTAGATATCTGGAGATTTTTTTTGCGAAATGATGTGATGAGGGAGAAATGTAAATGCTGTAGTTTGTTATCACATCATGAAGTCATCATTTCCCATAATGTAAGACCTAATCGATTTAAACATATTCCGACTGATCTTTAATGCATGTAGACAACAGCACCAAAATAAATGCACACCACCCTTGCAAAATATAACTCCACACAGCTATACTACACCGGTGATAATGAATGCTAATTGCTATAGCTATGTTATTTCTGACGCTAATAAAACAAGTGCTCGTTTTCTAATAGAAAAAAGAAAACAAATTGTTTAGTCATGGAAGAATATAATCTAGAATTAAAATCTTGTGCTAGTGGCGGTAGTAATATAATAGAGTTTTATTCTTTCCATACTAGAGTACATCCAAGAATTAATTAAGATATAAGTTACTGTACTTATGTGTTGATAAAATCAAGAAATACAGGAAATATTAATTACATAATGCATTTAAGTACACGAGAGTGTAGACGTATAGCAACTACAACAAAGATTCTTTCATATTCATATTTCTTAGGAAAGGATGTTATAAGTTTACATCATTCGAATTGGTTGCTAATAAAGAAGCTCCCGTGGATATGCATAGCTGAGTTGCACGAATAGAATGAAGTTACGTGATAATCATAATATTACAGGTATGCATGACATTCAACAGTAATTTTCGCGACGACTGCTCACTTTATGTTATCTGTAAAATTATTATAGCTTGTTAGATATTTCTTTGATATTCTTAATAAAATGAATGTTTCTTTCAACTCTTCTTTCAAGTGAAATATCACCTTTTATCACGTATAAAAAGAATGAACGACACACTACTGCTAAAGTCAAACGCAAAGAAGAATTATGAAATTTATACTGGATGCTAGAACACCAGACATCATGCTCTAGTTGGTAAGTATTCCTTATTAAATAGAGTTTTTGTTCGACCACACATGTATTATGTGTGATTTAAGGATATCATAATGATACTCATTTCGACACTGTTTTCTATTTCAAACTGGTGTGGTATCGTTTATTATCGAACACCGAACGATCTTGAGACCTCGAGCTCGTGAAAACTGCATAATAAATTGCATGTATTTTAAATAAAATCAATTCTCTTCGAGTTAATTATTATATCATATTAAAATGAATTAATTTCGTGTTGTCAGAATCCGTTGGTTTGAAACAAACGAGCAAAATGAAGCTTCGATTTGACCGAAGCCGTAAGCTGCCATCTGTTGGAGAAGACAAGAACTACGACGACCAGAAACTTACTGACGCGAAGGTTATGGAAGGGCTCGCTGTTTTTGAGTGAATCTAAAATCTCAAAATTTAAACATTTATAATAATTATGGTCGAACAAAAACAGTCGTATGGAACTTGCCTATAATGATAATTATGTTAATCGTATGACGCGTGCTCGTATATTAATAAATGCCATCATATGCTTCTTTCAGCAGGCACAATAAAGTTGCGCTATGGGAAAAATGCTAGAACATCTAACTTAAGATTCATTGTGAAGTGGGAGCTTTGTAAATAAATTATAAAATATAAATTAAGAGTAATAAGAATATTATAGGAGAAAAATTCCTCCGGCACTGGGACTTGAACCCAGGACCTTTGGCTATTCGCGCCAATGCTCTACCAACTGAGCTAAGCCGGAGCTCAATTCACAGCACCAGATAGAACCTCTCTCCTATGACTAATTGCCCTAATGGGCAATCCAACAGAGACAATAATCTGTGGTTCATGATTGCTTATATATCTATTAAGAGTAATAAGTTACGGAATCCGAATTTATCTGACAGAAAAAGACACCAGTAATTAACATTCTATAATATTTATAATGCAGTAGGTTTAGAAAAGGCTGTGTGAAGAATAGCATTTTGGAAAGATTTCTTGATCTCGTGCATTTTGCATTTAATGGCTGATTCTGAATGAAGAACCCTTAATATAAAGTTAAGCTCTTTGATTTCTTCCCAAGCTCCACTAATCGTTTCAGAATAGGCTACGCATAACAGAAGACGCATTAGAAACCGAAGTCGGGATCACGTACTGAATGAAAACTGACAGATGATGATAATATGCAGGAAAGAAAGAAACATAATAAATAAAACGGAAAGAGGGAAAGAGCTTCTGTCTGTCGAAATCTCTGCATGATCAAGTTTAAATTCCCATATTACATGCAGATTCCATGTGCATATAGGTAAGCTCATTTTATTAATGAAGTTTCAAAGTAGGCCTATATTTTGCCATTCCTTTAGCTTATTCAAGTCAACTATAAGTAAAATATAGCTGAAATGTAAATGTGGGATAAAATGTGTGATGTGTGAGTTATAAAACTTATCAGCATGAACTTAATAGCAATTTATAAATTTATGATTTAATTTTAAGAATGAAAGATTAACAGAATCAAATCGTTGTTCAATTGCACAGTCAACTGTATCCTTAATTCAAGTAGCAAACAAATATTGTGGGCACAACTCGCAACAATTTCTTGCTAGAATTCATTACTGAACTAGTCATTCACAATACCAAAAAAGTCACAAACCTATCAACGGCAAATGTTAAATTCATCATATATTTTAACAACGTGACGTTCACTGCCATAGTTTTACTATCTAGGTTAACATTTTATTTTGCGGTAAAATATTTGTGCTTCTGAGTTAACTTATACTATGTATGAATATGTTAACAGGAACAAGAGTTACAAAAGAACGAGGAAAACAATTATTTAAAGATGATACGAGGGTAGATCGAAAAGTAATGCAGAATATTTTTTTTCCGTGTTGGTATTGCGGCTGGGATGTTGAACTTTCACAAAGATGGAATTTGAAGCTTCCGCTACGGACGCTATTTTGTTCTCATGTGTAGCTCTAGCGAGAGAAGCTGAACTATGCAACAAAGATGGCGCGAATGTTACTATCGTCCACTTGTGAAGAGGAGCAAGGTGTAGTGCGATTTTCATGGGCTAAAGGGCATAACCCGAGTGGAATTCACAGGCAGATGCGTGGCGTGTATGGGGACGACTTTATGGTCCTAGCAATGTCTCCAGGTGGTGTGCATTCTTCGAAGATGGCCATGGTTGGGAGGTGCTCCAGCATACATTGCCCAAGGAAATGTTTAAACACGATTTAAAGCTTTCCCTAAGGACATCGTGACTCAATCATTCCCAGCATATTCCCTTTGTGACATGGATAGATAAAGACTTCGGCAATGCTCTGAGGATGGCACTTGGTAGTTCATAAGTTATTTTTGGTTAGGCCTAGCTATAAATAAAATTAGAACTTCTAGCACAAGACACACGAATTAAAAGTTGCACATGATCGCACTAGTGCTATAAGATCTTTATGCCACTCCATTGGTACCAACTTTGGTATCCGTTACATAGAAAACACTCATTCAGTTAAAAATATTTTCATAATTATGATTATTAAATAGATTCAGTTTGATGAAAATTGACAATTTTAAAATTCACTTCGCCTTTTTAAATGTTAAATTTCTCAAGTTATTGCAAAGCGTTTTCACAATGGCAGCAGTGTACGAGAAAATCAATAACAGCTATCAGCTGTCTGCGCGTTGCGAGATGGCTGGCTCTACAGTGCGTGATTCATTACAATAAAGTTTATTATTATTTCAAAAATGTTAACGGCTGTCTAAAAACTAATGTAGCCTATGGCTCGCAATCACCCCTATTCGCAGAATAAAATCTCACTTTTAACCCTTATACCATAAATAATTATTATAGAAAAGTTACAGCGGATAATTATTAACGAGCATTTTTTGGGTTAAATAATATTATTCAGGGAGGTGACGAGTTAACTTTAATATTCTTATGAGGGATTACATGTATTTTATCCTTTTCTCTGCTACTCACGGACAAATGCGTCACCACAAAAACAAAATGCACTAAAGCAGAAATACAAGATTAATAGTGTAAAGTTGTTAACTAAAACCCAGATTTGTACTAAAACTTTCCTCATTGAGTTTAAACACATAACTGAATTATGATTTGAGTTAAAGACTTCTTATTTTAATATTATGAATTAGGCTATGAAAGAATTGAGTAGAGTTGCAATGATAAGTTATCCTACAGTACCACCTAAACCAACCACATTCCAGGCTGTCGAATGTATGCTATCTGTTACCATTTTCGTTACATAATATTTGTAAAGGTGAGCAAGTTTCACAAAAAAAGTCGAAGCCTGGACACTAATATAAGTAAATCTACCAAATAATTAATTTTCAGCTAATTAGGCAAATTAAATTTGATAAAGCGCCGTGATTAATTCAATAATGAAATAATCTAGAGGTTTACCAGTTGATTGATCAACCAATTAATTGAAATTGGGTCTGATTAAGAAGCGTTTACGGGTCATTTATCGGATTTCTCATTATCGAACAAAACTTTTGACGTAAACAACTCTCCAATATTACAGTTCGTATTCTGTAATAGAGTTTACTTATTAAGCGATTATATTATGAAATTACATTTAACTAGTCAAAGTGGTTATTCGAAACAGGTGATCACATGCTTGTGCAAACTCAAACCTCCTTTCCTTGCTCTTGCTCTCACTCACTCTCTCTCTCTCTCTCCCTCCCTCCCTCCCTCCATCTCTCTCTTCCCTCCCCCCACGTCCACTAGCTCACATTTCCTCTCTATTAACCTCCAAAACTCACCTGCTTTTTTAATTTATTTTTTTATTATTTTTTTTATCCCCACACCTTGTTATATTGTTAACGTGTGTATGTAGACGATCCAAAACGTTCCAGGACTCTGGATAAGCTGTCCATAGGTATTTTATTTATTATAAAAATAATTTTTTAGAATTATATGCCGGAATTTAATTATTATTTTTTACTTGATGAATTATCTATACTTTGAAGCTGCACTTACCTTTAAAACCGCAGAGATGACCATCAACAGTAATATGAAGGTTGATTAACTCACTAGTTAATTTCTATTTATGTAAAATAATTATGTAAAATATAAGAAATACCGGATGGAAATTAAATAATATATATCTGTGTTTTCTTCAAATGATGTATGCATTTGCTTTGAAAAATGAATACATGAATAAGTAAATAGTAAAGTGAACCCTATACAGATCATGGAGGTCCAGAGGGTTCCAGGAGGTTGAGGCTCCCAGAGTTTGGTCATTCGGCACGTGAAGGTGGTAAGGTTGTCAGCCTTACGCACCGGCCGCCTTTGCCCCCAGGATTGCTCCTGGTACTCATTTCTGTTAGAAGCTGAGTCGACCCCAGGGCCATAGTGCCACCAGAAGGATTAGGCCAATTGAAAAGCTCCAACGACCTCATCGGGAATCGAACCCGCGACCTTCCTGTTTGTAGCGCAGCGCCTCAACCACTACGCTACGACGATGAATAAGTAAATATTGGGGAAATCTGTTTCTTGACAGACAGCTGTGTACAATTATATGTGACCAGAACGATCCAGCGTATTATAGTAATAGGTAGATTAGAAACAACCCTGGTGTAGTATTTTCCTGTATGTGTGTGTGTGTGTGTGTGTAAATTTTAACAAGTGTACTAAGTACCACTTTTACTAGTAGACAATAATCATCAAGGAAGCAGATTAAAGTCTTACAATGAAAGTACTGAATTAATAATAATGAATTTGTTTAAATATAATCATTAACTGAGTGTAATACAAATTCTTTAATGGTTAATTGTGGTATTTACATAAAACCATAGTAAGAAGTGTTAATTATTCACAAAAAAAAAAATATGTTTGAGGTCAGAAAAGACCACCAGGCAAGTGACAATCAATTCTAGAGTAGGTAAGTTTCCTTCTCATATCTCTCTCTCCCGCTCTGTCTGTCTGTCTGTCTGTCTGTCTGTCTCTCTCTCTCTCTCTCTCTCTCTCTCTCTCTCTCTCTCTCTCTCTCTCTCTCTCTTTTTCCCTTCCTAACTCATTTTCCTCATAAATACCTACATCAGTATTTTTTGCAAGATTAATACATTCATCAGATTGAAAACATAACTTGTACGTGTAAATATGAAAGTCCGAGATTGAAAGTCAGATAAAGAATCTCCAATACAGAAAAACAACAATTTTCTAGACATAACATAGGTCCCACCAAAATCATAAATTCAAAAAACAACGTTCTTTTCAGATAAGTGACAAATGTTAAGATTTAACCAGAAAATTCCCGAAGAGATGTAACCATCGTAATATCGGGCTGTCTAAATATCGTATTGTTCTCTAAAGGTTCCAGGGAAAGTATTAATTTCCAAATGAAACATATTTAACACGTACGTATTATTTTGCTTGACGGAGATTTCGAATTATATTATTTCCTGGGCGGGCTTTGAACCAGGTTTTCAGCTATTCCCTCAGTTAGAAAGAACTGAAAATCTGTTAACGCCAATAAAGTGTTGGTTAACTTGCATATTATTATAAATGTTTCATCTGTGTTAGATGGATATCCGCTTCGTTATAGTGCTAACTTATATATGTTTGGAATGGGAATGGGTAGACTCTTGAGGATTTCGGGTGGCGGCGTGACCGCACCATTCCAAAAACTAAGTTCTATTCCCGTCAACGGTAAATTTTCCTGTATGATCTAAAGAAACTTGTTTAAAGTTTACTTTAGTTCAATTCGTAATATGGAGTAAAGGGATACTTCCCCCCCGCATGCGTGTGTTAAATTATCAAACTAGTGCAGTTTCATTCACATGTGAAATTTTGCGTGCATAATACGCTGTATCTGAAAATATTTTGAAAAAAATTATGCTACAGATGAACATACTGTACTTAATTGAGTTTAACCTTTTCACAGCTACTGACATATAAATGCGTTACATCAAAACATTATTTGAAACCGAAATATAGAAGGAAAAGTTTTATTAAAAATGTGAGAATGTTTATGCACGTTAAGTATGAGTACTATCATTCATATAAGGTAATGGAGGTATTCTAATGAAATATTCATGATTGATTTCAAACTTAGAGCTCACTGGTGGTTTCATTTAATGATTGCTTAGCCTATATTATAAGGTAGCGGGTTCAATTCCCGATGAGGTCGTTGAGATTTTTCAATTGGTCTAATCCTTCTGGTGGCGCTATGGCCCTGGGGTTGCCTATATTATAAGGTCGCGGTTCAATTCCCGATGAGGTAGTTGAGATTTTTCAATTGATCTAATCCTTCTGGTGGCGCTATGGCCCTGGGGTCGACTCATCCTCTAACAGAAATGAGTAACCAGGAGCAATCCTTGGGGTAAAGGCGGCCGGTGCGTAATGCTGACGACATCTTCATGTGCCGAGTGTCCAAAATCAGGGAGCCTAAACCTCCTGGATCCCTCTGGGCCTCCATGGCCTGTACAGGGATCACTAGTCTATATTAAAATACAAATTCAGCTCTGAAAGGGTAATTATCTTTGCATCCTATTTTAATGTTCACACACTTAAATGCATAATACGAAATAAGGATTCAGAGCTGTGGAAGAAGAACTCTAAATATGTTGAGGAAACTAATAAGAGAAAATGAATTCACAAATTTGGAAGGATTACAGGTTTGCCAAATAACACGTGCACACCTGAGTTTTAGGAGACAATTTTATACATAATGGGAAGCGATGGGGTATAATACGGGCTATACACGCAGGGGTGTGGATGGAGCATTAAAACGTAACGAAGGTGGATGCAGATGGCAATCAGTGCAGCATCTGTAATGCTGTTAACGTCTGCTCCATGTTTATACACTGGCTTTACCCGACCACCGTAACCGCACCTCGCATTACCCTAGGTGACAGCGTTAATAATATGGTTAGACATTACGCACGAAGAGGGGAATGCAAGAGTGATAATTGTGATTTATCGGTATATTGGGGGTGGGAGGACTAGGGAGAGAAGGGGAGGTAACGTAGGAGCCTAGAAAGGCGTCACAGTGGGAATAAAATAGAGGGGTTGTCTGGACCAATTTATATTAGAGGAACATGGTAAAGGATGAAAGCGTAGGGGTTGCATATACAATCGTGAAAGGGTGCATCCGAAGATACAGGATGATCAACAAAATTACGCCAAGTTGAAAATCACTTATTTTCAAGCATTTAAAAACTGACATCATCTTCAATAGTAATGATTTTGTATGCATTCCAATATAATTACTTCAATTTTGTAAATTAATTTTAAAGGGCATAGAGATATTTCTACTTAGTTAACAAATGGTAGTTATATCCCATGTTTTATACGAACGTCTGATTTGTTTTGGGTAATACGGTGCCAGTTATTGGCCATTACACGAGTTAAATATAACAAAGCACACCATTCGACTAGAAATGAAACGGTATTTAGTAAGCTGCCTACCACAACGGTCTCTACTAGTAAATTGGCTTCATTTTGATCAGTTCGACTTCAGTTCATTCGGAAGGAAACACATTACATTTAGGCAATTGTGTAAATATCCAGTGCTGCTTAGTCATATCGAAGAATTTTCCGCTAATTGCCTAGTTTTCCTGTTTCTATCATGATAATAATTGTTCATTTTATACTATAATAATTATTGTTAGTAATTTTATCACCTGAATCATGTCATTATTTTCAGATTTTGTATTTCTCCCTGGTAATTTTGCATCATATTGATTCGTCTACTTCTAAGCTTTGAGATAAGTTTGACATAGCACTAAAACACATAAAAATGTAACTCTGGAACTGCCCCCAAGCCCCAATTCCTGCTCTTTCGGGGCTTCAGGACCAACCCATGTATAATTATTATGTTATAAGTAATGGGTAGAATAAGTCAAATTAAGTACGTATGATTACTTTGCCGTATAGTACCAGCAGCAGGAAATTTTGTGTGTGCGCGTGTTTACCATTCACGACATATTGTGTTCTTAAGGGACCCCTATGACGAGTATCGGCACAATTTTAGCGGGAAAACCACGTATGGCTGATTCTAATCAAATGTTAACATTTTCTCATATGCCAGAATGTAACACTATAACCCTAATACTAATATATAATTTGGTGGTATGATGCTAGATTCTTCTCTGAAATGCGGTAAATTATAAAATAGGGCCCCTACTTCGGTCTTTGAACAAGAAACCTTGTAATTTGTGTCATCTTGTAAGGGGATTTATTCTAAGCTGGTCTAATTAGAGCTTGGTCAGTTGTCGGTGTAGCGTAAAGTAAGAACCTCCGTCCTTCAACCATGAGATGCAGGATTTGTACAAAGCAAGGACGGTACCATGAATTCAACTTAATTGCACAATGCCATGTAGTCTACTTGAAAGGCATAGAAGTAAAATTGCTACATTTCTATTAATTAAGAGCTTTTTAATAAGCAATCAGCGCTGTGCACAGTATTCATTAATTAAATTTGTTACTCGTCAACTACTACGATTCCAAAGACCTCTTAATTGCTAATGCTAAAACTTAAAATTACTTTCAAAATTAATCCCTTGTCGTTTCCAAAAATATTTGTCAAGGTTTAAAAATATGAATCTCAATTAAAATACTTTCATTTCTCCTAGATCAGTGGTTCCCAAACTTTTTCAGCTGACACCCTCCTTCGAATATCATGGAATCCTCACGCCCCCTTTTGACAGTGATGGGGAGAAGGACTAAAAACGTGATTGTCAGTACTTTTGCGCTTTAAAAGATCCCTATATTGTAAAAAACAAAATTAATATTTCTCACCTCTTTTATTATTATTATCTATCCTGTGATGCTTTTGCTCTCACACACACACACATATATATAAAACACGAAAATTCATATCTAATTATTGTGAATCTTAGAGTCTCAGTACAGTTCATAAAAAAAGTTAAATGTAGAAACACAAATGTCCAATGTAGAATTAAAAACTGAATATTAGTTAGTTGGCACTGTTTTGCTTTCACCAGCTCTGAGATATTAGGTTTTATGATTAACAGAGCACAACGCAAATCACTCGTATCTCGTACTGGGATTTCCAAATTATTACAAACATGCTGAGGACAAGATATGACTATTTAATATTACAGGGAAAATGTAGTTACAATTTATAAGATTATAAAATTTAAATTCACACTGTTCTGTTATTTTAGTTATTACGGTATTTGTTTGGTTAAAGTTAACCGATTAAAAATTCTTGTCGACCGAAAAGGCAACAACGCTAAATCAAAATATGAATTTCAAATTGTTGCACGCCCCCCTAAGAAGAGCCTCACTCCCCCCAGGGGGGCGCCCTCCTGGTTGGGAACCCCTGGTCTAGATTATACCTAGGCCTATCTTAAAATTTTATCACACTATTGCTTATTGTTGTTATTATAATTATACTTATTATCATTATTACTGTTGTTGCTGCTACTGTTGGTAAAATTTCAGAGAGATATAATTCTGAGATGATATTTTCACAAAGCCTAACAAGATCTTATTTTAAAATCCTGCTTATATCCAAAATCACAGACCAACTAAAAAGAAAGAAAAAAATAGAACTACAACAAATTCTGACAAATACATCATTACATGGAAGTAGTTTCAATATCAGTAGGTTCTCTGAATATTAAATGATTGTCATAGGAATGATGATTTGAGATCACCGCGATCAAAATAACAGCAACTAATATCTTATGGTGTCATATTATATTCTTTACCTGTTTGAAAAATTCGGCATTCATTCGGAGTTCTCTAGGATGGATGGTCTTTAGGGTCATATTTTCCTTTAGATGAAAAGAGGGTTTCATTATTTTTTATTTTTTCCGTAGCTTGCGAAAGATAAGGAGGCAAGGTTTGTTAGACCTCTATAATGACTCAAGGATACTTTTCACACTTTGATTTTCCCAATGTCTATGTTTTTGTATAAAACTCCATTCCCTATGTAGGCCTACTGTATTCAAGAGCAATTTTACATGAACTTTTTACGAATCAGTTATTAATTTAAAATTCTCTCTAACGTTTTATTTTTGCTTCAATTTATGCTGCTTTTCAAATTTGATATTTTGGCTTGTTTTCCTTTTCTTTTTTCTCCGATAAAAGCGTAGGTATTGGTATCGAAGAAAATTATATTTATACATTTCATTTGGTTTAGTTAGGAGAAAGAATAATTGTTCACATGTAGGCTACTTGTACATTGTCGCAAGTGAAAGTGGAAGTAGAATGGACATTCAAGATGGACCCTAATATTGGAGAAAGAAACCAGAGAAGATCGCGGCTCAAATGGGCGGACACGTTTTTGAAAATGGCAGGCAAATAGTGGTCAAGAGAAGCATATGTCAGGACCAAATGGAAAGAACTTGGACGTGAATTATCACAAACTGTAATAATGACCTAAAGTGGCAAGTGTGAAACTGAATAGGACGAGTATAAGAGTACTTAAAGAGTGGTATTAAAATTAGAATTAAGAGTTAGTGATAAGCAGGCCAACAAAATGGCATCTCGCTTGGTATGGCTCATCAAGCGAGGAATAACGAACCATCCCTTTTAAAGGAGGCCCTGCCCTTTAAGGGATATTATGGCTAAACTAAATTAAAGATTTCTCAAATGCTTTCATGTAGATTGCCTTAGTAGGGCCTACTGCTGGATGATACTCGACCGAAGCTCGTTGCGTAACTATTCACAATGGATATTTTAGGATGTTCGTCCTCCAGTATCTATAGTATTTGTACCCTTATAGTATTTATAAAAAAAGTGTTGGATATCCACAGTCCTAGTTATCTTCTTAGGAATATTACATATTTTCTCGCAGAATTTTGAGACCAATATAAAATATCATACAATCAGAAATGTTCAAACTGAAGAAATTTGAGTTCCATGGTAGCTATTATTCTGAGTGTTGAAACTAAACAAACGAATTAATTCTATGGTAATTATTTTGTATTTAAACACAGTTTCAGTCGTAAAAAATGTTTCTGATAAATGAAGCTTTCAAATATAGGCTATCGTGTATTTAATGAAAAATGGTTCCAAGAAAATAATTATTGGGGAAATCAAAACATCTACCCGTTTGGATAAACATCTTTCAGACAACTGCATTGGGAAAGTGACCGAAAATCATCATAGAATGCTTTAAAAAAGTGATGCTGAAGTTACTGAATTAACAATGAAAATTACAAGAACTAAATCTACATATTTTCTCTCAAGGTTCAGATTTAACGCAGTTGGATTGTTTTTTATTATCAAGCATGGCTTGATCAATGTGTACGGAACAATAATATGCTCCAAAATAGAAAATTAAGTGCAGCTTCTTAAAGATCTAAAATATCGAAAATGGGGAATATATCAGTAATAACTCTGACATAAGTAGTTGTCCTTTACGTAATCACAGAAAGATGCAGAGCATTTATTATAATAATGAATCTCCATTTAATTAAATCAAAATGGGGAAAAAAAATAATTAAGATTTACAATAGAGAATAATTACTTTACACTAAATAGCTCATTGTATAATTTGAGTAGAAATTCTTTATAAATAGGCCTACTATGTAATGCGAAGAATGACTGGGAACCACAAATCTGATTTAAAAAATAATTAAGTACAATTACATGGGTAGCTGTTATATTTTATTTAAATTATATATAATTTACATTTAGGCATTCAAATAGTAAATGAAATCAGATAAACTGATGTAACAAAGTGCCAGGATGCTTTTGTTTAATCAGTGATACTTGTAATTATGATATGCAGAAAATGTTATTTTTTAATCGATTTCCGAGTTAAGCTCCAGATCGATTCATTAAGCAGGGCTTACGGAAGAACAAAGATCTAGTTTTATAAGCATATGTGAAGGAATATGTAGGTAGTGTTATTTGTCAAAGCTACCTGTATTGCAACTTCCAAACCCGTGTAGCCTATGAGAACTGTAAAACAATATACTTTCATGAACACTGTAAAATAATATATTGTCATGAGAACTGATTTGCATTTGATAAGTTCTTTCTAGTATATTAGGCCTAACATAAAATAGGTACTAAATTGGGCATTACTCTGGTATCGATCAACCGATTTGGTCCAATATCAATAGGCTTTTTTTTCCATGGACGTTATTAATGCGTATACCAAGTTTCATGAAAATCCGATACAGCGTATTTGAGTTATCGCGCTTACAGACACACGGACAGACATTTTCCCGTCCCCCACACAATCTCATAAAGTACCATTCTGGCACTTAATAAATGATCCGAAACAGATCTGATAAAACAAATAATAAATGAATATAATTAGAAGTAGTTGGCTAGAAGTGATTTTTTCGGTTAATGTACTACATAATAGGCACACAATTGACGGAGAAATCTGAAGGACCGAAATGGAGGGATCTCAAGCCTTGCTAACGCTTCTTCTGAGTAGAAACCGAATTTAATATCTCGTCTGAATTCATATAAAAAGAAACGACAGGTAGATATCATATTACTGTGCACAGGAGAAAAGAACATGGAAGACAGAGAGAATTTGTATGAAAGCTTAATTCTTTTCATATGTTTTATGTATAAGGGATTATGCTAGCTCAGGATATAACGCTATCCAATCTGGTTCTGTAATTGATAACGCGAAGACAGAAAAGAGAATATATGGTTACTTTCCTCCTACTAACTCCACGCCCCTAGGTATCCATACCTTATGCTAGGGACCAATCCCCCAAACCCTCCCTCATATATCCACTGGATTTCCCCTGTTTCCACTCTGAAATGATGTTCAGGAGTTAAATACTATAGATATGATGCAGAGAGCTAGAGGGGGAGGATTTGATGAAACAGTAGTCTAATGTACGTCATCATCATCATGCCGCCGCAGTCCTCCAGTATAATATAAAGACTAGAAAAGAATTAGGGAAGATAATATTGCAGGTGAAAAGAGCTTGACAATTGATATTAGACTGCCACCATGAGAGAAAAAAAAGACATTTCACAAAGACAAATGTCAAGAAACTTTCTTGAAGTCTTTCTTACTGTTTGATAGAATTACTGTAGATAAACATGAGTAAACAAGGAAAAGAAATATAGTATTAATAGGCTACTTGAAAAAAATCAATGTAAGAATGCTTGTTGGATATATCTACTAAAGTTGATATTATAAGTCATTTCACTAAAATCCATTTTATTAAAAGTATCGTATTAATAATACCCAACCGTTAAAAGAAACTCAGCTTAAGGATGACGATTTTAATGTGTATAACAAAGTCATATTAATCACAGTAGTCTAACTTTTCTAAAAAGCGTAACATATAACATAAGAAACTAGCTGGATATTCAATCAAATTAAAAGTGGCACAGACAATCAGTATCAAGTGATACTTCTACTATGAACTGGACTTAATTCTTTTCCCCTGAAAACATTCTGTGTGTAATGGACTTACGGGTTTGTGACAGTTTCATTGCTGAGGCTATAAGGGGTAGGATTTGGACCGTTTTTCCTGTGCAGCAATCTGTTGTATTTATTATCAATAATAACTCATTTTTTGCATTTTTTGAGTTAATACCTTTTCCTTGTAAGCCCACGATTTATAACATTTTCCCATTATGGGTTCTGTTTTCTCGATAAACTGCAAGAAGTCATTTTTAACATATGGTCACCTACTACATAATATCGATGGGTGACAGGCAGAACATCTTAAGCGCCATTTACGTTTTTTTTCAGGAGGAGCAAAAAAGTTTTGCTTAATATTTATTAAGCCGAACTGAATAAAATTTTGTCTGTATGCAGCTGGGAGGATCACAGTTACATATACATCAGCGTTGTTTCTTGAAACTGATTATTACTTGCCGAAAAGGTTCTTAAGATGTTTTGCCGGTAACTACATTGTTGGTGTAAGTTATCTTACAGTTACTTGAGATGTTCTGGCGGGCATCGTTTTCTTCAGGCTAGTACTTAAGATGTTCTGCTCGATAACTTTTAAGGGTATTATTTTCCAACTTAGTGAAATATTTACATGAGTTTCAATAGCCTTGGATGTCTGGTAGGGAATTTTAAGTTTCTGGGATAATATAAGACTTATTAACATATTAATATCTAATGAGTATGTTTTTAATGATAGTGTTCACATAACTAGCCTATACACATTTAAGTGATTGAACTTATAATAATAAAACAATTTATAAAACATTAAAGCAAGAAGCTACAAAATACAGACAATATTAAGAAATAAAGTACATTAATGTGTTTGAAAGAAAAATTAATCAAAATTCAATTTAGAGTTACTTCTTTATCCTCCTCATCGGTTACTCGAAGTGTAATCAATAAACCTCGGTTCCCCAGAATTAATGTTACACGAATTCTTTCTTGGTGAGAATGTAGCAGATTCTTCTGAAGAATCATAATCCACAAGCTTAATGAAAGGAATGCTAGATGCAGCACTAATGCTTGTGGAACTATTATTATCATTAAAATTATTTGGTTTGACCATATCTGCCATTCCTTCAGAATTTGTACCATTTATGAGATGTCCATCTAGCTCGCCTAAAAAGAGAAGAAAAAACGCGAGTGAACCAAAATGAATTACATTTGTTTCAAATCTATTACCTACTATTTACTCCGAGGCACTACATCCCTGGAGGGACTAGGCCTACAATCCGGTCATCTACCACAGGCAGATGACAGGATTGGGGGTATGTGGCCAGCATGCCGACACCCACGGCCGTTAATAATGGTGACCAGAACTTCTAGTTCTCAATCACGTAGCCCCTCAGTTTGTATCACGAGACTGAGTGCACCCCGTTCAAGACCTCAATAACTCAGAAACATCCGAGGAGGTACCGGGGATATAACCCGGCCCTGCGGATAGCCTATATAGCCAGCTACTCTAACCACGAGACCATGCCGGAGGTCCGTTTCAAATTATAAGACTTTTAAAATTAAGTGCATCATAGTTCGGATCATAGGCGTAACCAGGCCGACCATATGGGGGGGGTTATAACATCCGCGGGGTCTGGCGAGTATGGAAGGAGAGGGGGGTCCGGGGGCCCTCCCCCGGAAAATTTTAAAAATTAAGATGAAAAATAACGAGTTTTAAGCTTCCGGGGGTTCTCCCACGGAAAATTTTAAAAATTAAGATGCAAAATAACAAGTTTTACGCTTCCGGGGGTCCTTCCCCGGAAATTTTTAAAAATTAAGACGCAAAATAACGAGTTTTAAGCTTCCCACGCTTTATACTTGTATTAAGCAATTTATGGGCAGACTTAAAAAGAATTATACAATTTTCCTTTTTTTAATCAATGGGGGGGGTTCAAACCCCCAAAACCCCCCCCTCGCTACGCCTATGGTTCGGATCGAATTAAAACTATGCATGTTTACAGAAATAAGTAAGCAAATAAAGTCACCTTGTGTATTAGATGTCTGCAGACTGGTACGGGTTGCATTATCTTCTATCGTTTCATCACCACACAAAGAAACCAGTAGCCTTCCTCTACTGAAGTTCATTCTTCCTTGCACAATACGTAATGTTCAATCAAATAAGCAATACAATATCACATACAGGAACAAAATGAACTGCAGCTGTCAATTTCTCGCACACGACTAAAAAAATAATGCTAAATGGAATGCAGAAGGCGCGCGAGGTCCGCAAAGCGAACCAAACCATTGTTACGTCACATTGCTAATGTTATAATTAGAAATAACACTTATTTACTACATAGTATTATTACTGATTCTTAATATGACTGATTTTGACAGAAACAAGGAGATTTTAAGCACCCTATTAGCATTAATTATAAAAATAATAAATTATCTTAAGCGCCAATGTTCAGAATTAGTCCCGAAAGAATTATCTTAAGAGCCAAACATTTTATCTTATGCGCCACTTTGGGCTGGCACTTACGATAAAAATGCGGGAACAGCTCGTTCTTTAAGATGTTTTGCCGGGCACTAAAATAATTATTTGGTTCTTAAGATAAAATACACCAGCATTTTTCTCCCGCCACAGAAGGAGTTCGTGCAAGATCTTTTGCCAGGACGTAAAACTCAGTTGCCTCTTTCTATTCACGTTAAAAAGTCAATTTGAGAAAAAGTGGCGGTTAAGATGTTTTGCCTTTCACCCATCGATATACTGTTGTATAGTATGAAGAAATGAAGTAATAGTGTAACTGAGTACAAAATTACACCTTAATGAACATAATCTTCTCTCCATTTCAACACTGATTTCGTAGACGTAGATGTAAATATCTCGTCCTATAGATCCAGTGTTGAGCGAGGCTCAAGGATATAGAACACGTCAGATTAAAATATGCATGAATGTTATAAGAACAATATACAAAACTTTAAGCTGCCAAACTTATTCAAGCTGGAAATATTAATTCATATTTTAGAAGGTGTGAGTTATTAAAAATTCCTGGAAACACATTAAAGAAACACTAATGGGACAATATTGTTTTCCCTATTTACAGTCTTAATACATTTTGTACTAAGAAAGAGAATAACCAGTCTAAGAAGATTAGCTACTATCTTGGAGTGAAAGAACATATTACTTTTTAATTTCACTGTAGCTCTTGGTACATATTATTCTAGGTTAAGGGTAAGTCTGCGAGATAACTGAGTCCATTATGGCCGTTATATATGACCTGTTTAATGTAACGTTACTATGGAACGTCTAGAGAGAATTTAATAAAACCCCTCACGCAATAGAAACGTTGCGCAACAAAACTTTGCAAGCCTACAGAGATCCAACACCCCTGTAAAGTCACTGAAATTAATAATTCACGTTGAACTTAATACCCTTTTTCCTAAGATTAAAATGAAAAGAAAAACGCCCCTACTCGTTACTATCATGATTGCGTTTTATAAACTCAACGCTGGTCCTGCCAATTCTACTATCAGGCTATGACATAACAAGCAGTGTGCTTAAAACAACCAAAAAAGATCTGAAAATTCTGTGCGATAACCTATACATAGGGACCTGTGATTTTTGTTTTACTTTTTTATTAAAATCGAAGTTTTTAAAAGGATTTCGAGTCATTTTGTAGGAATTTCGGGTTATATTTTTAATGGATTTAGGTATCTAAGGGGTACGCCGTAGCGTAGTGGTTGAGGCGCTGCGCTACAAATCGGAAGGTCGCGGGTTCGATTCCCGATGAGGTCGTTGAGATTTTTCAATTGGCCTAATCCTTCTGGTGGCACTATCGCCCTGGGGTCGACTCAGCCTCTAACAGAAATGAGTACCAGGAGCAATCCTGGGGTTAAAGGCGTAAGGCTGACAACCTTACCGTCCTTACCACCTTCATGTGCCGATGTCTAAAAATCTGGGAGCCTCAACCTCCTGGAACCCTCTGGGCCTTCATGGCCTGTAATAGGGAATACTTTACTTTAGGTATCTAAAAAGTGTCTATGTTATTTTTAATTTTTCTTGGTGATACCATAAAAGCCTAAATTTGAAGGTTTTTCGGATTTTATTTTTTAGCATTATTATAATAGCTCCACTGAGGAGGTTTCAGTTGAGTCGACAAAGGCCAATTAATGTTAGAAAGAGTTTCACTGTCAACATTGGAATCCAGATACCAAACTGATTATGTCCACGAGAAAAAATGCATGCATGTAAATCAATGTTATAGTATGAAAATACTGAATTTTTATGAGAGAAAAATATTTTTGTTTACGTCTTGTTTCTTAAGTAAGTATAGACTAAATGACATAAAAGAAAGCCACATTTCGTATTCTAGCTCGCTCCACTGAGGAGGTTTCAGTTGAGTCGACAAAGGCCAATTAATGTTAGAAAGAGTTTCACTGTCAACATTGGCATCCAGATACCAAACTGAACGTTTGGCATCGGAGAAAACTTACAAACGTTGAAATACCGCGTTATGATTTACATGAATTTTAACTTCTTGACAAATTCGCGATAAAATCTTATTTAAAAAAATATATAATGCCTAAAAATGGCTTTCCGATTAACTTAGGTAGCTTACATTTAATAAAAGTCAAATTTATCACAAACGCGAAAACGCTTGTCCCTATGAAAACATCATTTTACTTAGTGGTCATTTAATGTGAATTTATTAATTCTACTCCTAACTTCAATTTAATGTACTTTAGGCCTACATTGAACATGTGTATGATTGGCTACAATAGAAGCATGTTCTACTTATGCTTCATTGCAAGTTGTGGTATGAAGTTGTGAAAGGAGACCACTCCGTCGTGTATAGTAATTTGAAAGTTTATTCTGTTTATTTCTATCCCATTCCTGCTTTAGCACATTTGCACATAATATATGGAAATTTGCGTATGGAAAATAAAAAACCGCCTCTACTTGACACGTATGAAGTATGTATAAAATTTCATTAACAGCGTATTCTTGTTACAAAGAATAAAGCTTCCCACTCGGGTTACCAGGTATATAAATGGTAATGAAGGCTCATAATGCAATATTAGAATTAAGCACACAGGTATAATATTACCGTTGCTATGCGCTGGCTACAGGCTTTCATTAATTAAATTGTGTTCCCGTTTCACAAAGAAAATAATTAGCCGCATTCAAAATAATTTATTAATGACGAAGAATAATCTTAACTTTTTAATGAAGTGAATAACAATGGGCCCGGCATTGGGCTGACCCTCCAAGTCCTTGTCTGGCCAAACAAGTACGTCTGTGATCCAAAGGTAATCCATCTCCCGATAGGTAGCGGCCCGGGCGGCATGGGCCGCATAAACGTTCCTACAATGGGTGAGTTTAAACTAAGAGAGAGAGAAGAAGAAGAAGAAGAAGAAGAAGAAGAAGAAGGTGGTGGTCTTATTGTAATATGAAAGCTGCAAAAGGTCGAGTACACTGTCACCAATGCGCGGCAATAAAAAGTAGTGTTATGTATTTTGTACGTGTAATTATATCATAAAAGAAATAATCTACTTGCAGACGCAAGATGTAAATACATTTATGCTATGAAAAGCTACGATACATGAGAATTTATACTAGTCATAACATTAGAGTCACCAAGGGAATTAAAAAAAAAAAAAATTAAAAAAAACTATGTATTGTGCATAAAACGAGACATGGGATTTCAAAGAAACATATTAAATACGTGGAATGTTTAAGTAGTTATTTGGTGAATTTATTTGCAAATTATTAAAAATAAAAAATAAAAATAAAAAACATGGGTTTTTGCAGATACATCAGATAACGATGTAGTCACATTGCGATAAAATATATCTAGTCTATGCTAAGGAATACCTTTCATATTAGGGCTTCCAGAACTTGAATTGATATTGAACCAAGATAGTTTCGTTATGTACCGATATAAAGTTTCACGCTAAAAGAATTCCTCTACGTCGGAACATTCAGAAACATAAACCATAACTCCAGAATTATGCAAGCATGTTCACAAAAAAGGACTCTAATGTTATCAATTCATAATACTTATAAAATCCTATTATTTAGCTAAAAATAAACACATGTATGTACGTTTCGAACTTATTACGCATGAAAATGACGGCAATAAAATGCACACAGCTAGGTTGAATCACGTTCTTCGTGCAGTATAGGACACCTCTACGATTCCCTTGGATACGACACGGGAATAGGAGAAATGGTTGTGCTTCCCTCAAGTTCAGTTTGAGATGTCAGCTGAAGCGGTCGATATTGCGGTCAACCCCCTCCTTCTCTTCCCCAGGTCCTATGATACATGAAAGTGCTTATTACGGCAAGCTGCGACAGTTTAATTTGTACTGCTCTCACAAAGAAATTGCCATGGAAATGAGAGAGTTATGTAAGATGAGGTCTTCTCTGAAAAATTCACAATATTTGTTCCCACATCAAAATGTAATGCAAACATTGTACTAGCTACTGACAAAGAACAAAGGCAAATATATAAGGTCTGCACATTTCTCCAGAGAGAAATTCGAGAACCTCACAAACAACTAAAAGCTATTTGACGTTACCTTATAAACAATGACTCGTCTTCACAACAAGTATAGTACTTTCATCATTTCAGCGGTCCAATGCAATAAAGATTAAATACGTCATATCAGTGCGAAGTGTCCCTGGCAGGAGTAAAGATATCCGTTCCCATGAATGCAACAAGATTGAAACCATTCCGGATGTGCTTTGCTTTTGCCATCCAGAGGCGCTGACTTGGAAATATTTCTGGGGGGGGGGGGGGCAAGAACTGGATTTTCAGTAGCTATACATAGGCCTTACATGATAAAATCTTAAGTCTTGGGGGGGGGGGGCAGAAAGTACCCTGCCCCCCTAAGTCGGCGCCTATGTTGCCATCAAGGGGAGTTTATGAGAAATAATCGAAACCAAAGTAAAAAAAAAAATCGCTGATTGTTTCAGATAAACGAATTAGTTTGAGGTTGATAATTTTGTTTGAAAATTTTGATAATAAATTTGAAATAAAATACCGTAATAAAAAATATCGGCGACGTAGATTGAATTTAACAGTCTGTAAAGAATATCGAAAATATTTTGTAAACAATTGCATCTTTAGTAGGCCCTACAGAAAATGTCTCACAGTGGTATAAAAAAAAAGTATTTGAAAAAGAGTAACTTATACCGGTATGTTATCTGAAGGTTCCATTAAATGTGCCAAGATAATTTAAATTTATAGATTATCCATCAAAGGTATTATTCTAGATCGGACTATCAGAATTAAGCATGACAATAAACAAGCAGTTGATGTTGACGGCAAAAAGAAGAGGCATTATGAACCGTCATTCATTGACTTGAAACGAAAATATAACTTATCAATATCGTGTTAAGAACTGGGAAGTTTCTGATATGTTATTTAGTACACGTGGGAAGATTAGCCTACATTATTTATGCTGAACATCTTCAAACAATAACTCAAACTGCCTATTAAAGGTACACAAAATATATCCATTAATATTTTAAAAGATTCCCTCCAAATTTTAACCATCTTCATAATGCAAAAAATAAATTAATTCATTAATTCATTAAAAAATCATGTTTGGTATAGATATCTCAATACTGATGGATTTTGATCTGATACAAGAGTTTTTTCTTTCCTTAATATTTCCTTAATATTATAGACTATTCGTAGCCTGAACCCTAATTACCTAGTAATTAGCTACCTCATGTAGATTTTCTCTCTCTTTTCACAGGAGTTTCCAAAAGTGAAACCTTTAAAATGTATTTTAATCGTCGAATGACTGCCATGTATTGCGAAACCTTTCCCCCCTTGTATCTTATAACTTATACGTTATTTTTTAGAAGTGATCGGGATTGTACACGGCAGATATTTTACCGACACCAGATCCCTCAACTCGCGCTGTCTTCGTCTGATATTGCGATGCGGCTGTCAACAGCTTTTCCCACGTTCGGAGACAGAACAAGATAACTTCCTTTGTCACTTCGTTTGTATCATAACCATCTATGTATACCACTGGCCAGAGTTGAACACGGACGAAATTTTTGTTCGGGAGGGGAACTCCCCGATATATTTTGTAAAATGAAGCCTTCAAATTTCATTTTGACGTCTTTATTCAGTTACAAACAAAATAATGTAGTTTTTTAACCCAGGCTACCAAATCTTTTTACTGTTCCAAAATAATACTTATAAATCGCACTAAAATTAGATATGAAAGCTTCATTTTACAGCTGTTAATAGGCTAAGTACTTTTATTCTAATATAAAATGCCATAAGGGCAATAAAACACTTTATTTGTGAATACCAAATGAGAAGTGCATTATAATTTAGTTTGTAAGTTGTTTTTATTAATTTGAGAGGTCCTGAGTCCTGAGTCCCGACCAATTGTGCGCAGCATTGCCATCCTAAACACACTGTCTATAACCGTGAAATTTGCTATCAATTTTACATCGAAGCAAGCCATGAACCTAAGACTTGCGTAAAGACGTCTTATTAGACTGTGTCATGTGCACAGGTTATGAGGAACGAGCACAAAGGTGGAGGAGAAACAGGAATCCGTTTGAACACACAATAACCAACATAGCAGCTTAGCGCCTTAAGTGTCAGCCTCTTCACTTAATGTAAATGATGCAAAATTATATCAATCCTGCCACCTCCTTCCTCCTCTTTCATCTTCCCTTCCTGTTCCGAAGTACTCTCAGGAACAGTCATCCGAATTCAAGACTGAGGAGAAATGTTATATCCTAACAAACCATCGTGGCATGTATCCGAGGTTTATTTCCTGATTGATTGATTTATTTAGCCTATTCGTGAATATTACAATATTGACATAATAGCTGAGTTTGCTGTTCATAACTAAATAATTATTACTTCTTTTGTTTGATCATTAATCCTTTGATCTGCACTACCAGTACTGTAAGTGCACAATTACAGTGAGTCCCACGCAAGAGTTGGCGGATGACGCGGGTTTCTGCGTCGCGGCTGGCACAACTCCAACTCCCGAGCGATCGAGCGAAATATCTACGCAAATAATGCCGCGGTCGTTGTAATGATTCAGGTTCTCACATTTACAGTTAAAATTACAAATTACAAAATTAAAATCACAAGAGATGTTGGAAATGTTCTCCTCTTGCATCCAGACAATACTGGCACCTTTTTAGGAAATTTTCTTTCACGCGCATAAGTTCAGCTTCCGAGACAGAGTTACTCTCTCTTTTGATAGGCCTATGTGATATTGTCATTAAGTTCTTCTAACAGTATCTAAATATTATTTATGGGGAAACTTGAAAAATAAAGTGTATAGGTCAATTTCCCATACATAATAAGAACTTAAAGAAAATATCACAAGAGAAATTAATTCTATCTCGGAAGCTGAACTTACGCGCGTGAAAGAAAATTCCCTAAAAAAGGTGCCAATGTTGCGCGTATGCAAGAGGAGAACATTTCCAACATCCCTTGTTGTTAGGTACGTGGTTATTTTCATTGTAATTTTAACTATAAATGTGAGAACCTGAATGATTACAACGACCGCGGCATTATTTGCGTAGATATTTCACCCGATCGATCGGGAGTTGGAGCTGTGCCAGCCGCGACGCAGAAACCCGCGTCATTGGCCAACTCTTGCGTGGGACTCACTGTAGAAGAAGAAGCTGATGAAGAAGAAGAAGAAAAAAGGAGATGAATCACAGACCTTAGTAAATAAGTTAAAAACAGTCCATTCCACCTGAAAATGGAAACAAAAGAGTCCATAATGATATAGCACCCAGCTGTGATAGCGATTTTATAGAACATCAGTATTCAGTATTGCGGAAACACAGGTCTACACATCAGAGTTAAAAAAAGGTTTCAAGATATAATCTGTTACGATGTAATGTAACTACCATATGACGTAAGGTATCAACATAATGAAATCTCACAAAGAGCCCATTGTATAAGGCTAACTTGGAAATATAATTCATATTTTGCATGATACTAGTTATTAAGATGTGACACTGCATAGTTATTATATCGTTAGCAATTACATAATTTAGGAAATTTAACCTCCTGAACAAGGATGTAATAAAATTAGAGAGGAAACAGTAAAACGAGGTAACAAACGTGTGCATTTCCTCCTAAGCAGGGGAGAGAAGGGATACCTCTCTATTAATTATAAATAGTTATACCACTTCGCTAAGGGTAGATTTTACGAGATATCTCCACGTTAATGGAAGTCTGTATGGTTTCTTAAAGAAAGAGTAGGCCTAATGAAAATAGGTTCACGTTCTTATATAATCACATGTGTGTTTAGGAAGCATGTACTATTAGAACTGACACTAGCAACACGCTACTAGTAATAAATAATAATACTGTTATAATAATGATAGTTATTAATTTATTAATGTTATTATGGCTAGGGTTTTTATGACCTATAAAATTTTTAAAAACTTATAAACAAGGCATTTTTACATTAAAAAAACCTTTAAAAATGCCCTAGAATTACAAAATAAAGACCTAAAAATAAATGTATTATTTTGAATTTAACTTACTTGGTGAAAAATCGGGATTTTATTTTTTCTGTACACTTTAAACACTTTTAGTTGGAAGAAACTATATTTAAGGGGTGGTTAGATTGGTCCATTACACAGGTGTGGAAGATAAAATTAAAATGTTGAAAAAATTGTTAAAATGTGTTCAAAAATTGATTTTAATTGGGAAAATTATTAAAGAAAATATCAAAGGAAAGTAAACAACACAAAATTATATTATTAGGGGTTTCTGCACAAAATTGAACGAAAGGGCACAAAATTGGACAAAAGGGCAATAAAAGGGGAAAAATGAATAGAAAATGTTCTTAAAAGACACAAATTCAAACAAACGTTTTTTAAGGCTGCATCTAACATAAAACGTGCAAGCACGAAAGCAGCTATGTTTCTGTGTTACGGTACTAGAAAAGAGATGCAATTTCATGAAAATCCTAACCCTGATAATAATACTAATAATAGGTCACAACAGTTATGATGCTACATGCTACAGCCAGTTTTGCCACAGATATTTGAACAAAGGCAAGGTGGTAAGAGTACCAACGGATTATTATTAATTAAATGCTTTATAGGCCTACTCCTCATAAGTGTGAATTGTCCAAACTGGACAATCATAAAACTAGTTTTCATTCTGAAACATGGACAGCTCGAATATATTGTGTCAGCACTTATGAAATTATACGAAGACCGATAAATATTGTTTTTCTATAGGCTATTTCCTTTCTGGCAGACTCTACCAGAGGCAGATGGCAGGATTGGGATGCATGTGGTTGGCATGCCGACACCCACGGACCTTAATTATGGTTCCCGTGACCGGAGCCGCTACTTCTCAACCAAGCAAGGTCAGTTTGTATCACGAGGCTGAGTGCACCCCAGACCTCCCTACCTCAGAAAAATCCGAGGTACCGGGGATCGCATCTGGGCCTGCTGATACGTAGCCGGCGACGCTAACCACGAGGCCATGCAGGCAGTCATAAAAAGGAAATCCCGGAGAAAATCCCACTTTAGTCTATCGTGGAATTCGGTTCTAGGCTCTATCCTCAATGAAAACTTAATATAATAGGCAGACAGATAAACACAGGTATAGGAAATATAATTAAACTTAAGGCTGACCGCAAGCTGACATGAAGGGGAGGCTTATTATGCTATTAAAATTAGGTTAGATCTTGTTTGTTACTCAGGACACCAGAAGCATACTAATTGCAAGACCAAACTGAAGTTATAATTTTTATACGCCTAGATTGCACTGTAAATGCATATCCTTGCTTCCTTATTGAGAGCCGTGGGACACGAAGCAGCCATGCGGAACAGAACAGCTCACCTTCTCGCCTCAAACATTTCAATATTTATCACGACACAGATAAAGCAGCACACAGGAGTACACAAGCGTCGAACAGAGATGATGCAACTCCGCCTGAATATGTCGGGCGAAGTGGCACACGATTAACAGACAAGAATACGGCTACCCAACTTAAAGTTATCGAAATTGCGCCAAAAATAATACAAGCTAACCTGTTAATGGATGACGAAGAAGATGGTTTCATACGAGACATGATGTTTGCTTGCACTTAATAAGTATGACCATTGAATAAATATAAAGCTTACCTTAATATCAGAACATTGGACAAGTTATATCCTACACTCATGATCACATTAAATCACAAACATCACTACACACTTCACTAAAGTAACGTACCGCTGCTCAATTAAAATATTCCGCCATTTCAGTTCTACGTCACTGAGAACAGCGCCGCCAGGCCTTAATGTGCGAAACTAAGTTTCTGGGCGAAACCATTTGGCATAAAATTTGTTTTCCAGACTGTTAGTAATTTTTCTTGAGAATGAAAAGGCGAGTTTTAGTCACACTTCAAAGTTCAAACAATTATTACAAACGTTTTGTTTTCTTTAATGGCGAATGGCGTCAACCACGAACATGGAAGATATTAAAACAGAAATATTTGAAAAAGTAAATACTGAATCCGCTTGTGACGAAGTACAAGTCAATAATTGTAGTACATATTAATAATTGCTGTATGTGATTATAAGGTTTTCTTTAGTTCATTAATTATTACACACCAAAGAGTTGGCTTATAAAACATCTGTGAGACCAAATTTGCAATATGCTGTAAGTGTATAAGATCCGTATCAGCCAGGCCTAATAATACAGTTAGAAATGGTGCAGAGAAAAGCGGCAAGATTTGTTATGAATAAGAACCAACAAACTGACAGCCTTACGGCTATGTTAAATACACTAGGGTGGAAATCTTTAGCATCTAGAAGGAAAATAAATAGATTAAAATGTATGTATTATGTATACACGAAACAACCGGCATGGGAACAGCTTAACAGCAAAATTAAAGAACCAGATTACAAAAGTAGGAAGGATTACAAATACAGAATCAGAGGGTAGATCTCAGAGAATAAATATTACCAAATTTTCTTTTTAAATAGAGGGATTCAGGATTGGAATGACTTACCTGCAGAAACCTTCGAAACGTTTCCTGCTAACGCCAAAATTTGTAAAAAAATATTGAATAGGGTGTACGATACTGTATAATATTTTTTCCTACAATATTCTCATTCTGTAATTTTTATATGCTATAGTTTTGAATGGAAAGATTTTTTTTTATTATCAGGTATGTAAATAACTGTTGTGATATTTATTGTGTAACTCTATGTATAGTGTGTCATTTTTGTATAAATGTATGGCTGGTATTTATTGCAACACAGCCGGGTTGTTGACCCACTTGCAGTGCAAAAAAAATAAAATAAAATAATAACAAAATTAGTCTACAATAACTATAGTACATAATAAATCACAGCATTAATCTGTTTTCACACATTCTTCTTTATTTTGTCATTTTCAATTTTCTTTGATATATCGGAAATGTACATTTTACACTTGCAGACTGCAGACACCAAGTTTGTTATTATCAGCTGTCTTATTTGGAAGGTCACTAAATTCTTTCTACAAGGAAAATCAATATTTTCTTTTGAGATTTCTGTTTCCTTAATCTAGGTCAGCAGCGATAATTTCAAGATAAGAGCAACTCTCCATAAAACAGAGATTAAACTCACTGGAAAGAAATATGCGTATGAAAATGAAACAGGAGACTGAAAATCTTAATTTGGAAACTGCTCGTGAAAAAATAAAATGGAGGAAATTAAATTAGTGTGACGATTAATGGAAAACATAATATTTGTAGGCCTACTCATTAACTTTTTAAATAGTACGCTTGTATTGGTTCGCATGTTATCAACAGTACAAAGGAATGAGTTAATTTCGCAAAATAGCAGTATAGCACTGTATGTGAACTTGTAATTAATTTCAAGGATATAAGATAAGTGTTGAATAAATACCCAAGAAGACATTCATGCATGCTCTCTGAGAAGACTGATGAAAGAGGAGAGATTAGAACAGCATCAGAATCGAATTAGGTAGGATTCACGCAACAAGAATGTGTCCGTGTAGGCCTAATTCATTGCCGAGCATACGGGCGAACAATACCCAGAATCGCTCGATACTCTCGCTTTTACTGGCAAATACGTATTCATTTATGGTAGGCCTATGTCATTTCAGCAACTTTAAAGCTAACTGTTAAGTAAGTTACATGACCAGAATATTAGACAAAGTTCCGATTTGTACAGATAAACTGATTTTTTAAAAAACTATTTCAGAGAGGTGTTTGTTAATCCTCAGTAACCTATATAACAACCTACCAGCTTCTTTGGAAATGCTTGTCATTTCAAGAAAATCATTTCTTAGACAATATAATATTTGTTACATTTTGTACAGCACGGAAGAAAGTAAAGATATCAGCCATAATGTAGCTACTAAGCGTATAATAATATACATTATTATAGGCTATACTACACTTGTATCTTTAAGAAATTATTATTGCAATTACAGTATTATACATTGTATAATTGCACGTAGGCCTAATGATTCCACAATTTTATGGTATTTGTGCACTAGTTACGTGTTCATTGTTCAGTTAATACATGTCTATTTACAATTTTGTAGTGTATTAGGCCTAGTAGTTTATTTATACTGTAGCAATTAGGTTAAAAACCAATCAGTAATGCCGGGACCCGTAAAATACAAGGTTAGTGTGTTTGATGTACTTTCGATGATCCACTTTTAGGTAGGCCTTCCTCGTGGTCAGGATAGTTTCTATAGGTGCCCCGTGTGTCTTTTCAAATATAGCATCAACACACTTCGCCTCTGACTGGTAGTATAATATGTGTTAAGCAGATCTATTCTGGGAACAGAATTATTCGAAACGCATTACAATACTTAAAGCACATATTATCAAAACGGAGACAAGTTCTGTACCACAGGATTACGAACTTCAACTTAGGCTACTGTATTACAGTCCTTTTCACAGTATACGGCAAAATTGAATACTATTTTTGTATTCACGTAGGCCTATACTTAGTTACAAATGTTCCATACGAAAACATAATATTTAACGGAATAATGTACCATACAGCACGCAAGTCAGCATAGTCCTACATTACATATCCGACTGCTGCAGGTGTTCCATAGGTACGCCTACCCACTGTCATAATTTCGTAAATCTTCAAAGTCAAAAGTGAAACCTAGTAAGTTATGGAAATATGATCACCAAAGCTCATGTTAATATGGACCACAGGTCACTATCTATCTATTTACATTAGCTGTGCGTTCTACATCCTTACCAATTAGAACATGTACATCCCACAACGAAATAAAACTTGCTGTATGTATTGGAAAATTATTACTATTAGCTTATGAACTTTCCCCTAAATAATAAAGACATCAATGGCAAGTCTCTTGACGCAGATATCTACTGCCTAGTGCCTAAAGTATGTGTGTGAAGATAAATAATGAGGTTAGCTGCGTCGTAGGCTACCACAACATTGGTCGGTGGTACAAAAAAGCAAAGTTTCATATTTTTCCAAATAAGGTGTTACAAGATTTCATACCTTTTCGTACAGCTTCAGTGTTGTTTGAAGTACACAGAAATCACTAATCACAAACAAAAACTACCACATTGCACATAATATATCATATAACACCGCACACGTTACTTTCCATGACACACGCACAAAAGAACGCGACACTAGACACTAGCTACTACAAGGCTATAAGCAGGTTGGCCACCCGCAAACAAAATCACCCCATGATAACATGGAGCTTCCTCCTTGGCTGATAATTTTTGTTCAGATAAATGTTACTGTTAGACTAATGTTATGATATTACGATATAATGAAATGGCAACACGAGCCATAACATTTGTAATATGGAATCTTATTGTATTATTTTCATTACTTTCTATCCAAATAAATCAAGAATGACATTGGTAGAATGTGACTGTATTCATGACGTCAGCGAAAATGATAGACAAGAAACAATATTAATTTCAGAACAAGAGTGTCGTAAAGTTATTCCATATAAACGGTAGTAATAAAAGCCAGTGACGCGCATTTTAGGTTAAAGTTTTTCGTTATCCACGACAAGCACATAGTGCAGTGGTTAGAGCGTTGTAATTGGAAGGAGCGTGGATCGAATTCTAATGTATGCAAGGTAATTTTATACAATATATTATTTATAATTGTATTATTAATATTATTGATTGTAGAAATACTAGCAACAAAGATGTAGAAGAAAGAGAAGTTAAAAGTGAATGAAGTATAGACTATACAGGATATTTTCTGACTATATTGAAATCAATAGCATAATTCTTTGGTGGTCATAAGCATAGGTCTATCACATCTGTTACTGTAGATACTCCTCTATAGATGGTATCAAACTGCGATTTTTCAGCTTCAAATAAATGTCTCACAAATTGTCTCATTGTAACTGGACATTGTTTGTTCAAAATAATTTTAATTTTTCGTCTCCTTTTTCCTGTAGATCTAACATTGTCAACATTTTTCATGCAATATCAGGAAGATTGAAGTTGCATCATTCGAAGAAGGTGGGCCTATTATTGCCTGGGGATCTGCTGATCTAATTAACAGAAATTTTGTCCTACAAAATATAATTTTTGGACTCATATTTAACTTGAAACCTACCAGCACCAGTAAATCTATTTTTAAGGAACACAAAATACTAACATTCCGAGCATTGTTATTTTTTAGTCCGCCTGATTTTTCTTTAAAATAAACATATGTTTATGTTTATGGTGCCATTAATCCTTATGAAACAAGAAATATGACAGATATAACTTTAACTAAGCATAACACCCAACTTTATGAAAAATCACCACACAACTTCTGTTCCAAAATATATAACCACATCCTAAAGAAATATCAGTTACAAAATCAGAGAGTTTAAAAACAATCTTGAACTATTTCTATTTCAATGTTTTTATTCTCTAAACAGTTACCTCTGTAGCTGAATAAATAACAAGTGACACTCCTCCTCTTCTAACAGTTTTGATATTGTATTATTTTACCTAGCTTAGGTCAAACTCACTTAAACATTTTAATTGCTTTATTTTATATTTTGTTTGCTGAGAATCTGCTATTTACAACATTATTTATCTTTAAAATTATGCCTACAGCTTTTTCATACCATCTGCCATCATGTTATTATCCGAATATTTCATTTTTAAAAATAATTACTTGCCTCCTTTTATGCAAACCAGAAACTAATTGCCAGAATGTTTTAACTTACTCTTAGTATTATACTAATTTATTACTTACTTGATTAAGTTTGTTTTGCTAATATCTATGTACTGTTTTGTAAATCTGTTATTTACCAAATTTCTATTAATTTGCTGGTTTTTAGTTAGGCCTATATTATTTTGTTAATGCTTTCTTTTGTTATTCTCTAGCAGACCACCATTTAAGAGCAACAGTATTTCCCTCATCGAATACCCGAAGAGCAAGATTCACATTTTATTTCTGAAAAGACCCTATGAGATAATAAATGCCCACATTTAATTATTATGTTCATTTTATTTTTATAGGTACTTGAAACCTGCAGTAACCAGAAGTTCAAAATTATTGAAATTAGGATACCTCAAAATCCTTTCTGGTTTAGTAATGCAGTTATTACGAATACATTTCAATATATGGATAGTATCAAAAATAAAAAATAAAATAGCTTTTTGTCTTGTGGTTTTCTGGATGTTCAGTGCATGGCTGTAAAATACCAGTAGGTGTCAGCAATTCATAAGCTTTTCTGTTTATAGCATTATTGTCTGCTGTCAATGATAACACAAAAAATCCAATTTTCTTTACATCCTTAATTACATAACCTTTAACTGTTCAGATGTTAATCCCTGAACTGGTATAATGCTCACCACATCTTTGTATTGTGAAAACACACTTGCAATCATAAATACTTTTGCAGTTTTTGCTACATTTGAAGCATCATTTTTGCTAACACCATAAATAGTACCTCCTTTGAATGTGAGTCGAGGCTCAATGTAAATCTCATCGATAACAACGGTTACAACTTACTAGTTCATGGTTTTTCAAAAACAAGATTCTTAACTGTCAGATAACCTATGCTATTGTCTATGTTTAAAGCATTTAAATCAAACTTACCAATAGCCTAAGCTTTTGCAGATTACATGGATGTGACAAAGTATTTTTTTAAATTTAGTAGACTTCAAATAACAAATAAAATAAAATAAATATCCAGTTTTATGTAGAACAATATATGCAGATGATGAATGGTCATCCACACAAGTTGCTAATAGGTTATTCTCCAAAAAGGCCAGATTCATGTCGCAGTTGATTTTCTGGTGTAAAATAAGTACTTATGGATTATTAATTATTATGATAAGTTAGATCGAAATAAGGTCTATTTGATCCCATATTCCACTTTTTAAACAAAAGTTACAATTTTCTGCATTTTAGGGCACAGTATGTGAGATCTCACCTCCGTGGCATGTCCCGATGCCTGACTTGTCATTTTCATTCTTTCATACTTCAACAGACTATTCCATTTTAGTGTTATAACAAGAAAAAACAGCTCAACAATTGAGTCATTAATAACTGAAAAGAAAATAAGCTTATATCACTTTCTAAAGACAATTTTTTACACTAAACATGCCTGTCCCAAAGTAAGACCTCACCTCCGTGAAACAATATAAAAGTTCAATTATTTCCACAGAGATGGCATTGTAGTCTTTCTATTTTCCTTGGACTCCAACTTTTGGCAGTTTTCTTATCATTTATATAAAGCAAAGCTGCCAGTGTGCTTTTAAGTGTTGTTTTGTTTGTGTAAAAGGGCTAAATGCAGAGTTGGTAATTGGACTATCTCACCTCCGTTTACCCAACGGTAAAGTTGTATGTTTGCAGATCCTGGGTTCAAGTCCCAGTTTCGGAGGAATTTTTCTCCTATAATATTATAAGTTTGGCAGCTTACAGTTTTGTATATGTTGTTATAACATGCATGTATATTTTGATCTCATGTGTTCTATATCCTTGAGCCTCACTCAACACAGGATCTACATCTACATCTACATTCACTGTTTGAGCACAAATTGTATTGCATTTTATCATAAGTAGAGAATTTATGAGAACATTTAGCCTACACAGCATGTTTCATATTTTTAACATTATCATTATTCTCCCTAATTGCCTTCCCATAAAAGATAAGCATTCATTTCCTTTCTGGATAGGCAATGGGGTACCCAAAATGTTTTACAATGTTGTAATACTTGACCCTCCACTTCTTGGTTATAACTGCTGCAAGCATTTTTTTATTATTTAATTTGGTGAAATAATATCTGCACACCTATATTCTTTATTTCTGAATAAAATATAGAGATAGCCCTGCTACTATTTTTCTCTGTGCTTCACCGCCTACTTGTTGATGGACCATATGGTTGGATTTATCTAATCTCAATGTTGATTTTATTTAGTTAGATCTAGATTTTTTTTACTGAGTTAAAACTAATTTATACCATACTACACTACACACAAAGAAAATAAACAGGCATGTAAAGCCTAAAAGATCACCCATAGCTACATACCACAAGGTTCCAGGAAAAATGCCCGCCAATGTAACATATTTTGAGTTTGCTTTATTGAATGAAAAAGTGAGAAAAATTATCTTTGGTTTTGTGTTTTCTCAAAGGGGCGTGGCAGAATAAAGGCACTGGGTAATTCATTTTTAAAAGGGATCTAGAAGCGGGATTTGGCCCTAAAAATTTTGGAGAACATCTTTGCAACATAACAAAACCAAATGAGGCAATTGTAAGATCTGATTTTTAACCATCCTTGACCTACATGTACCCTTAAATTTTCCTTTTAAGAACATTTTATTGCCATATTTTTGAATTTACAATTTGACCTACATCTAGGCCTACCTTTAAATTTTCCTTCTGACAACACTCTTAAACCTATGTTTTTAAATTTACAGTTTCAGTGTAGATAGTAGTAGTAACTCATTAAAATCATAAATAAGCAGAGCAAACAAAAAATTTCAGAGCTGCAAAATTTTAGTTTCTGATCTAATTTCTGTAAATATTCAATTTATTCCTTGAATTCAAAAATATAAATGGTAAAAGAAATTACGTTAGTAATTGAACAAGTGTGGGAAATTCTATGCCATATTATGAAACACAGAGAGAGAAAGCAGTTTCGAAAACTATAAGCAGTAGCGATATATTTAATACTAATAGTCGTTATATGAAATGAATATATAGCTTTGCATTATAAACACGGCTTTTGTTATCCTGAAAGGGCTTTTGAATTACAAACATTTTTTAACACTTCTTTGGCCAAGCGAATCCCTTAATGCCTTCTAGTATAGCCCTCTTCCACTCGTTACGGGAATGGATCTACATTGCTTACGTCACACTCGAGCGCCATGGCCTGTATTTCTCGTTGGCCGCGAGAATATGCGTAAAGAGCATTCTCGCTGGGATCTGTTCCATGTTATCACTCTCGGAGCGAAAACAAGAACTTGTGGCGGAACCTTGTTTTTGGTACATTTTATTCAACTGTTTGTGCCCGGGGACTAGGAATATATTCAATAGATTTGCGACTTGTGTGATACATGTGCTCGTTCACATATCCCTGCAACAAATTCCTCAGTGTGGACGTAGCATAATGAAGTATAATGACAATTAGGTTTAGAACATAATATTAAATGCATCTGACAAAAATCCAGATTACACCGTTGATATTATATCAAGCACTGTGCATATTCAAACGAGAGAGCTACAATTGTATTCCATTGTAAAAAATTATAATACGGTAAAATATAGCAGAAAAATATGGTTCTTTATTTTTTTCTTGCATTTAATGAAGGCATTGACAGTACATTAAGCGATAAAGTAAGGTCTAAAAAATAAAGTAACGACAGATTTTTCTATTACTGTATAATTACAATTTATTTGAGATCATATTATGAACAAAACACTCGTATTATCCGGTAACTTTGACTGGCATTGTAGATCTGGATAGCTTGCACTTCTAAAAGTACCTCTGGTTATATTACAGGATTATACGGTATTGTACGCCCCACCTCTTCCCACAATAAAATAGAGCGATAATTCTTTGTAATGAACTTAATCCTTACTGGTTAGGGATAAATAACAATAGGCCTATCGTTTCTTTATTAAATCGTGTAATCTTGCCATTATTTGAATCTGAAATTGCAAAGAACATGAAAGTAAGTTTTCTCCATATTAAAATTTATATCTCCTCGTGATATTACGCGACTTAAATTGATGCTAGTCTTGTTTATTGTCGGAAATGCTCTGACGCTTTCACCGAAGTGAACTTTAAGCCCCCTATATAACGCATGGTTAATTTAATGTGTAAGGTTTTGATTTTGTTTTCCCCCTTTATGAGCTAGTGCCCCGCAGTGAATGCAGAGCGTTAAATTATTGCCCATGTATAAAGAACATTTGATTTTAACGCAGTATTCCACCCCCTGCCGTCTGTTTCGTCTAGATGTCCAAGACACAATGCCCCACCCTTTAGTCTTGAGTCATCCGAGATACTTTGTTCTCGTGTTTTGTAGTCTTGCTGCCTCTATCAAGATGAATACTTAGATTAAGAACAGCAGGCTTGCAATTGTGCTGCCTCTGTTTCTTTAACTCCCACAGGCAAAGATGATTGCTGCTTACGGCGTAGTCTGGATATGGTCCCATGACTACGGTGTGACAAATTCACAGGGATGAAATCGTTTCTATAAATTTTCATATTCCTGCCATCTTTTAAATGGTGTAATAGTATATTGCGATACTAGTTCCGGGTCGAAGAAAGAGTTTTTTCAATTTCCGAGATCCGTTATGCGCTTACGGAACAAGTATTGCATGCTATTTTTTTGCACGATGATTATTTATATCAATTTATTTATATTAATTGAGATATTAGCTGAAAATATTATGTATATACACTATTGAAGATGGATGTTATATTTCAGAAAGTGATTCCCATGTGTTGGTTATTATGGGGAACGAATATTTGTCCTGTTAAAGTCGCCACAAACTGGGGGGCCTTGGTTCAGATCTTCGATAAAGCCTTGTATTATGATGGATTTACTTACGGCACGTGTGCTTTTTGTCATTTTTACAGCACCGAGATTTGTTTTGTTTTCAGAGCGTGTGGGAATGTCAACTTACGATCCACGGCAACAATATTCGTAAGTACCACTAATTAGTTACGTCGTGCAAAAATATATTGAAAATCATAATATAACATAGGCCTAGTAGAATAAAGGTACGGTGACCAGTGAAAATTGGTACCGTTTATTTGTTTGTTTTTTATTCATATTCCTGTCATATTTTAAAATACGAAAAATATTGAAATTCATCATATAACATAGTAAAGATCTCGCACGAAATCTGTGCCGATGAGACCGTTACTCTCTAGAGAGAGACATGCTATTGTGCGAGAGCGAGAGAGAGGTAGCTTGGCCTTTACAAATAAAAAGGAAGGTACTGTTGTGCGAGAGAGATAGGTAGCAGGCCAATCGACGCTACAGTCCTCACGAAAACGTAATGCAATGACTTAGCCAATCGGCATAGATTTCGTGCGGGATCTATAGAATATAGGTATGGTGACCATATTTTTGTAAGTGAAAATCGGGACAGTTTATTTGTCTGTTTTTTAAGTCAATACCCTCTTAATCTCCAAAACTCCCACCTTCTTTCGCTATGAAACATTATTATTAAGCTGGAAACCATATTCACATTGTAGTAATAATATAGCAATAGGCTATATATAGGTACAGTAGGTGTAGTAAGTAGAAACAAGGATGTTTTCTATTTTCAATTAATCAACAAGGTGTAGGTTGCAATAACCGATGGAGGGTTAAAAAGAAAACAAAAAATATATATTAAATTGTTCATAAGTTGTGTTCACTCTCATTACACTACTCTTTTCAGTGTTCATACACAATGACGGTTTGGGTACTTTCCAATCATATTTCTCTGAGAAAGCCAGAGCTTTAAAAGGTTCTTTGTTTTTCTTGATGTTCACGTATAAATTATAAACGTTCAAAATTTTGCTTAGCCTATCATATTGTCTTTTTTTATAAAACACATTTTCTTGGGATATGGTCATCGTATAAGTATGTGCTTTAATTACAGCTAAATTAATTAAAGTAGGGTTCTTATAGAGCTGCCACAGTTTGGATCCTCGTCTGTATAATTCTAAAATCAAATTACATGTAGGGTTTTACACATGTAGTTATGGAGCCTTTAAACTTAAAACTTCAAAAATCACATAAACTGTTGATTTTCACCCCTTTTAAACTAGTTTTGATTTTCCACTGGGTCTGCTCCGTCTTTTTGGTATTACTATCGTGATAATTATTACTTATTTGTCATTATTATAATTATTACTGTTTCACTTGCCATTACTCTCAGCTTTTCCTATTCTCCCATGGTACTTTTTCATTATATTGATTTGTCTATTTCTTAGTTTTAAAAACAGTTGGATAAAGCTTATATTGTGAAACATAGGCTATACAAATGTAACATTGGAACTGCCCCCGAGCATGAGTAGGACTTCAGGACCAAACTAAGTCATTATGAAATAAAATTAAAAAACTATAGGCTATGTGCCCGTTATCCTGGACACAGGGTAAAAATTTCTATCTTGGAATTTTTAGGTTTTAGAAAATGTCTGGGACGTTAGTGTACCATTATTGACATAGATCAATAGTCGAGAGCCACTATAGATGTCAGGAAGAGCTGCATGCGGCTATGAGCTGAAAGAAAGCAAACAATAGCATTAATAAAAAATAACATTGATAATATAATAACAATGATATTAATATATTATTTCCACAGGTATTTTTTTTCCGAAATGCATAGGCTACTAGCATGCGAATAAAACATTACACATTTTGTTAATTTATTTGTGGAAGTTCACGTCATCTGGAGATAAAAGGAATATGATTGTTGATTTATAAATATGAAGACAATGGGAAAAGGAAGCAAAAATAGAAAAAGAAGGGACGAAAATAATAGGGGAAACAAACAGTGAAAATATAGGAAGACAGAAATAAAGAAAGAAAAGAATAATAAATAAATAAATAACAAAGAACCAGGGAAGGAAAAGAATGACGGGCGAGTGAAAGAAGGGAGCAAAATTATAGAAAGATAAAAAGAAAGGAAGAAAACAGAAAAGATCCCACAAAGAAGCGGCAGAATGGGAGGAAAAGAAAGAAAGGAAGGCACAAGATAGAAAGGAATAAAATGAAATAAACTGATAAGGTAGTATTTAAAAAAAAATAAGACAGATTTTTTATTTCCATTCCTGACAAATAGGAACAAATAATTCAAATGTTTTATTTTCTCATATTAGATTTTTATATACTGTACGTTTTTAGGTTGGTGAATTGGTAATTTAACGACGGGAATATCGACAGGAATGTACTGTCACTTAGGTCTACGACTGTCGTTCGTGTACCGGAATTTTGTCCCGTTGGAGTTATATTACACGCATGCAAATCTAGAGATATAAGCCACTCACATTTATGCACACATAAATGCCGTCATCCTAGGCAGATCCCGTGACTTTGGGCATAGAAAGACAGTGTCATATTCACTGCTCTACTCAGGCCAACAATTTGGACAACGGCAGTGGGTAAGGCAAAAATACTTTCTTATTTGGATGTGTATTTGAAAAAAATGCCAAATTTTACTACTGGCAGCAAAAATGTGCTTTCCATCCCTGCATAGTATGAGCAGGCAAACTTTTATGTCTGACGGTCTCCTTGTAATTACCATTTAGGCAACTTTTATGAAAAAAGTTTTGAATCTGAGGGTCACATTAATATGTAAAATTCAACAAAATATTTCTAACAGTTTTCCAAAAATCTCTAAAGACTTTTTAAAATTTACATAGTAGTTGTACTAAGATAAAGTCAGTGATGTCCAGCATATTACATCCTCGTTAAAGTGTGACTTGAATATAAATTACAAAAGTAGGATGCTTTTCATAATTTCAAATGTATGCTTTGATAAACCTCGATGTAAAACTTCTGATTAGAATACATTACAATTTGAATGCAAATGTGGAGAAAATGAACAAACAGTTAGCCATATTCTATTTTCGTGTCCCATGCACATACGAAATATACTTTATTTATTTATTTATTTATTTATTTAGTGTAATAGCCTAATTATATAAACAACCCCAAAATAACATAGTAACTGTGCAGGAAGGTGTAGTTAGTTTGATGAAGTTAATTTTATTAGCAGTTAAATGTAACATGTGTTTTGTATTCAAAAGGTATTCGTTATTCAATCTAAGAATTTATATTTTAAAAAAATGAAATAAGGGATAGTGGAGCAATTTTTTGGGTTGAAAGCTCATGCTTGGGGTGAAATATACCGGTACATTGGTTCAAAGATATAAAATGTTTCATTTACAATTATTTCTCTTAAGACAATAACAAAAAATTACTAGTAACAAACATAACTACACACCAGAAAAAATACGTTCAAATATTCAGATAAATTTTCAAACATACAGATAAAGTTGTAACACCTTACATAAATAATTTTGATTTATCCTATTGATAAAGTATTATGATAATGCTTTTGGATTAAAATTTCTAACAGAACCGGATACACTTTCAGGTAACATGTTATATAATTGATAATTTTACCCATACATAGTGGATTCGCTATGGGTTACAAAGAGATGATTGACTTGTCTCGCGTTATAGACCAGAGATGTAATTAAGGTGGTGTTGGATTTAATAAGTATATGTTTAATAGAACGTAAATGACTGACTATATCTGCATTTGTTGAGACTGAAAGTGACTTGGTTCCAGAAACTTAGAATATATCTAGTATGGGATCTAAAGGGAATATTGAACATAATTTTAATCGTTCTGTTTTGAATTACTTCTAGCACATGAAATAGGTTCTTCCTGCAATTACACCATATGATGTTTATACAAGAAAGATGATTGCAGATTAAAGAAAAAATATACCATTTTAAGAAGTTGACTATTCATTCCTGAAAACTCATATCCTACTTGAATCAACAGAACGTTTAATATACAATTCCCCTCCATAACAGTCTCTAATAATACAGGATACAAATATTTCACATCTTTTGTAAATAATACATACTCAAAACTCGGAGTAACATGTTTGCTAATGTTTATTCCTCTTTTGTTAATTTTATTTCTTTTTTGTTAAAGTTTATTTCTTTATGTTAAATATTACAGTGAATGTTTTTGTGCAGCCTGTGCTGAGATTATAAGCATTAGGCTATACATACAGTTTATACAATCAGAGCTGAGCACTACATGCGTCGCAGGGGAAGGAAGGAGAAATAAGTGGGGATTGCTTCTCATGCACATTCCAACGCCCAGCCACGTGTTGTATTATATTGTAAATTACTACAAATGTATCCCATCTCTAAACCTAATATACATTCGGGTGAAATAAGGGTTCACTCAATGTCGATATTAAAGAAATAAATCATATATTATATAATAAAGTAAAGGTTGTGGAGACATGCGAGTACTAAGTTATTCAGAGCAACACATTTCTGAAGAAATGCTTTCTTTCTTCTGCTTGTTGCAAATGTGAGTAGCCTACTCAATGAATAGGAAGTGTCAGGGTAAACGTGTGAGTTTGACGGAACACCTCCCGGTGACACATGTTTGATCTCCAAGGCATTCATATGGGCAGGAAAACATTTGCAACATTCATGAGACAGCCCCAGTAAACATGTCGATCTGGTGGTGTGAAGTGCTATGGGACCTCTGTCAAGATAAACGAAATGCTATGAATGCAGCTAAGGAAGAAGGCAAAAAATTCTCTTTACATAAAATGTCGTTAAAATAATTCCTGGGGTTTATATAGCTCATATCTGGGTCTTTCTTCTTTTATTTCAGAAAAGCAGCAAAATTTCAAGTTACCTTGTTCTTTAAAAAGAAAGTAAAGTTCATAAGTACCCTTATGTTATAGGAATATTCTAATTAAAGTAAAATAGCTAAGTTCAATCAAAATCAATCTATGATGCTTATTGACGAAAATTGTTTACTCAGCTGCGGGAGAGGCTGGAATCACTATGTCACGTGATCGAGGAACAGGGCTGTAGATTTGCGTAATAGCATATTCCATCAGCTTCGACTGTAACGACATTGTTGAGAAAAAATCATAAATGTAATTATACAGAGTAAACAATATTTACACACTATGCTATGATACCTAGAAAGTGTATTGACCACTTACAAAAGTAGAAATTCTGATATACTCTACTATACAGCTGGAGCTTAAAACTTAATTCTTATAGTTATACACAGTTGTAGAAAATAAATAAATCACAGAGGAAAGAGTTTAATATCAGAGCTACTTAAATACCTTGGGCTTATATTCAAGAAAAAGATTATTACACACAGCAATTGCATATTAAAGGAAATCATGGCTTTACATTAGAAAAGATTAGTGAACTAATAATGTCAATACCATGCATATAGGAGAGGGAAGGAGAGCTTGGGCCGAGATGCATATTGTATGCAATTTCAATCGCAGCGGGATACATTCAATATTGGCAGCACTACGTCTTCGGCGTACAAGACGTCATTTCCATTTCCCACTGTTTTAAAAGGATTGCTGAACGAAGAAATGTCCTTAGAAAGCAGAACAATCTAGATAATGTCTCAAGATTATCTACAGAATCCTTCGAACATTAATTATTATAATATTACTAGCCGGTTACCCGTCCTTCGTACAGCACAGAAAAGTATTTTGTATGGTTTCTTACCCGAGAAATTACCGTGGCCTACTTCGTTCTTTAGTGCGTCTGACATTCTTCTGGAATTTGAGAATGGTACTGGTAACTAATTGTAATATCTGAAGCCGGAAACATAGAATTTAAATTTTTTCGCACAAATGACATCGATCAGGCTTTCCTATATTTTCTTTAAATATTACTATACTCTTTCTTGGGCATTTTGTTTTGCTTATGAAAAGCAAAGAGCAATTGATCTGACAACGGTTGGCAATAGTAACGTAATTATGGGACAATAAACCATAAAATTCTTAATGAACGTTTCTTGTCATGATAATTATTTCTGTACAATATTCAAGTAAAGTGCTGTAATCAAGTAGGCCTATCTACTTTCACTGGACTTACCAGCATGCCATGAAATATTGATATTTATATGTTCATTCTAATTCTGTCATGGTTTGTGTCCATTTTAACTGTTAATATTGAATTTTAATTATTATTATATTAGGTGAAATAATGAAAGTGAGTAGCTCCAAGAACGGTTCTTCATGTTTTGGAAGAACTATACATCTCCTAAAGTAATTTATAGCTAAAGATTTGAGGAGAGACGAAGAGGCTTTAGGGAAATCATCTCTATTTGCCATCTTTCCCCACTTGACTTTTCAAGATTTAGACTTTTTACATTAAGTAATGGCTTAACTTAGATTAGTTTTAGAGGGAAAATCTTAATTGTCGAAGATATCTTTAGTTTTTTTCAATAAGAAAGACTATGTCATTTTCAAATAACTTTGGAATTGCAATATTAAGTCTACTTAAATATTAATTCCTCAACTCTATAGATTATAATGGACCTTGATAGTTAATATTTTAAAGATCTTTCAGCCTTTTCTGAGTTACACAACCACATAATTCCTAAGTCAATGGCTGAGTGGTTAGACAGCGCGCCTTCCACCGCTGGGACCCGAGATCGAATCCGGTAGGTTCATGTGGAAATTGTCGTAGACAAAATGGGATCGGGGCAGGCTTTATCGGGGTGTTCCAGGTTCTCCTGTTATATATCATTCCACCGTTGCTCCATTCATCACAATGTGGTCATTTGGTTGCAATAGAGGTATTATAATTCCTAAATCTAGCTCGATATTTCCCACACAACCATGACGTGTTCGCCTTTCCAGTCTGAGGGTTACCATTCAGGGTATCTCTCAGCACTGCCATTGACAAGTTTCTCGCTGTATATCAGGTTTCAGAAGGTCAGCTTCAGTTAAAAATCATACTTGAAATTTGACTCAGTTTTTTCATGCCACCAGCAACATCTTTGAAACTCTCTGGGAGCAGGTGATCAGTCCGAGATAATTTTCTGGCAGGCTCTGGTATGCGGACTGTCTTAAGATCTTCTGCAAGAGCTATCCTAACTGACTCTCGTTTCAATTTTATAACTAGCCTATTTTTGTTACAAGTGTTACAATCCATTACGCTGGCAAAGTAACGAAGTATAATGCATCATGAAATACAAGCTTTCAGATTGCTGATCGGATAATCAGATCTCTATCCATCGCTGGTTTTCGGTTGCGAATCCTAGTCAACCCAGTTGGAATTAGTGATTATAAGTAGTCGTGGAAGTAATAGTGTGATCGGGTAGATTTCATAAAAGTACCGAACTTTCATTTCCCTTACCATGCATTACTTCACTGCTTGCCCTCTACAACACGAATGGTTCCTAGTTATTAATAAAGATACTTTCAAATAATTTAGAAGTGTATAAAGTGAAGGAGAGGAAGGAGTTACTAACACGAAGTTTTCATACAATGTTATTTTCAAAAGGAATGCCATTTTCGGAGCAATATCTTCTGGAACAAAAAAATTAAATAAAAAAAATACAGTACCGGTACATGAATAGGATATTAAGTAGAGATAAGTAACTGGCAATTTTACGGGTTTAAATATATTTATATGAAATGATATTGATTTTTTTTGTGACACACAAATAGTATCGTTTATGCAATTTTTTTTTTTTTTTTTTTTTTTTTTTAACCCGGAAGGACGAGCTCTCCATTTCTTTAACAGAGTAAATGAGGAGGTTCTTCTCTAATGTGACCAGTTCTCTGTGTTAGAATAAAACGGCCTTCGTTTTCGAGGGTCAGCTAATTTGCGATTCGGTAGTCTTTGTTTTAAAATGCAAACAACACAGCAAGCGATAAGTAGTGGTTTAATATTGAGTTCTGCGGATCAAAGGTAATATAAAAATTTAAATGAAATGTAAATATTTAATTCTGTTCGGTATTTGCTTGAAGGAAAGCTTTGATACTAAAATTCAACGCAACGCGATTTTTATATCTGTTTAATGTTCAGAATATCCCTTGCTGTCAGAGGCAGTATAAGAAATGATGGCACATAGTAAAAACTGTGTGAAAGAACGAATTACGGGCTTTTACTCATTTTAAACGTTCGAACCATTTCAGCAGCGTAGGTTCTTTTTGGAAGGAAGAGAAAGAATTCAATTCATTTTCTTTCCATTGAACAAGTATAGCACATGTCCACTAGCAAACTATATAAGCCATACACTGTAATTAATTTCCACATTAAAAATCCTATTGGGTAGCTTATTGGGTAGCTTATTGGGTAGAAAATCCAACAGACTTGATATTTCCTGAATTTAATGTTATGACTGTAGAATAAATTTATAAGCTCATACTTTTAAAATACTTTCAAAAATACCGCAACGTATATGTATCGGATCCTCATAACTACAATACTAGAAGAAATAAAACATTGCTTTTAATAGAACCAAAATACTTCACCTCTTCTGGCTCTAAACATAGCATTTATTATGGTCCAAGACTCTATAACTCTATAATTTTGTCACATCCAGAAATAGTACATATGAACAACGAAAAATTCAATAAGTTTACCAAAATCTTATTTCATAGTTCAAAAATGACTTCACTCTGTACTTAGTAGACAATTAAGGAACGATTTTGTTTGTAATAAGTAATTGGGTTTCAATTTTTGTTCTTACTACTTTTCCTTTTTTCTTTTTACTTTTCTGTTCTTTCTTTTTTATTATTTTTTTTAGGTATTGATTTAATTATATTTACTTTATGTAGGCTATTTGTAATTTGTATTTTGTTGTGTAAATGGCTGAACTGTGCCCGAGCACGAGCTCTTGCTCATTCGGGTGGTCTTGTTTTGTTTTGTATAAATATTTAAATAAATTTAAATAAAATTCTCTATCATATTTTCATGGATAATGTTTCAAGTGCTTTTGAAAACACCGATAAGTAGTCGAACGACGTACTAGCTAGGAGATATTTTAGAAAGGGAAGTGCGAAAGTAACCTAGGAGTTACATTTGTAATGTTAATGACTTATGTTCACACGACACGCGTTTGATATTGACCAATAGGCCTAACGTTTAGCAATGCCTCGGATATCGACAAATCATGGTCGCTTATCTTATAATATGCTTTGCTTTCTAGGAAAACAAGGATGCGATTTTTCAGATAAAACATCAGCTCGTTACAGGAAACGTAAGGCATCACTATGCAGAAATTAATACGTCACATACTGCCAGTGAACAGAATAAAAACTTATTTTATACAATACTGTATAACATATTTGGAAATTGGAATATTTAAAAACAATGTGCATTGATTAAAAACACAATTTCGATTCAGTGCAAGCCAGTTCACGTGCTTCTATTCTGTTCTGAGATGAGTTTTGGTATGATTGGTTAGAATCTGGTTACTCATTCGATTCATCGATTGTTCATTCATATAGTATGCTGTGATCTCACATCTGACAATATTATTACAAAGAATAAGAAAGTAATTATTTATATAATTAGTTACTTTTGTTCATGGAATAGTCTTAATCTCCCATGGGATTACCCATGATAATTTTTCGAAGTGGAAGTTTGTATGAAAGACACACCATAATATAGATCAAGTAAATACTCTTAAGCGTAAAAAATATCGCAACAATTAATTACTGTATTCATTTGAGAGTAAAATATTTTATATAACATAAGGAATATGGATCCTCTCCAAACTCCGAGGGGCTACATCCCTGAAAGGACAAGGCCTACCAACCGACCGCTGCGTCGTCTACCATAGGCAGATGGCAGGATTGGGGGCATGTGATCAGCATGCAGACACCTACGGCCGTTAATGGTGGTTTCCATGACCAGAGCCACTACTTCTCTATGAAGTAGCTCCTCAATTTAAATCACGAGGGTGAGTGCAGCCCCTTCCAGACCTCTCTACCTCATAAAAATCCGAGGAGGTACCGGTGATCGAACTCGGAACAACGGATCTGTAGTCAGCGACGCTAACCACACGACCACGCCGGTGGTCAAAAAACAATAATGCTACTTAGCGGTAAAACTAAACAAACTACTTTAAACTATAGGCCTAATACTATTACTATTTTAAATGACTCACGAATATGTTCTCTTTACTTCTGAAGTTCATAAGCTAAGTTATAGTTAAATATATCCTACATCTTTACAGTTATTATTTAGAAAGCATTTCTATGATTCGGACCCAGTCTCGGCCTCATTAATCCGAAATAGTGAGAGTTCGTTGTATTTAAATACAAAGAATTTGGAATGTTCATTCATAAAAAGACAGAAAATAAAATAAAATGCTCAGAACCATTAGCGTAGCAAAGCAACTGCATACAAGCTCAATTGTGTAAATTTCAGTAACTTATATATCACAAGAGGTGCAATAAAACACAGTGCATAACAATGTTGTGATATGTATTCGTACACAGAGGCTGAATGAGAAGAATAAGCGTTTAATGGAAGTCTGCCAGTGGGGTTCTACAGGTTATGACAATGGAGGTATGTAGCGTGACAGTATTATTTTACGATGTAACTCTATCGGAGGAAGACTGCGGAGCACAGAATGGGTAACTGTGTAGAAATATTTGTGGCTGAACAGTGTTAATGCTTTCATTTAGTGTTACATAAAAGTAAGTCGTAAACAGCGGGTATCAGTGGCGAATCTAGATGATATTCCTATGCGAACAAACATACTCAAGTCTTTCATCACAAAATAAATATATTACTGAATTAAACAGAAGAATTTTTTTTTGGTTTCATATTATTTTATTTTATTATTATTATTATTATTATTATTAAAAAAATTTCTAATTATTACAAATTACAAAAAAAAAATCATTACAAAATTATTACGGATAGGCCTACAAATATAAATAATATAAATACAATTATTACAATTACAAAAGAGTATAATTTTCCCCGCATGAGCATAGCTCGTGTTCGGGGTCAGTTCTGTCATACTAAAATTATATTATGAACATTATATAAAAAACAAACATAGGCTATTACAGTTTTACGCAAAAAAATATGAGATTGCTCATATGAAATAAATACACGAATAAAGATACGAAAAAATAAATTACAATATCACAACAGAGATACAAACAAAATACCTCATGTTAAAAATTAAAAATTCACAGTTGAGAATGAATAATGGGAGACAAAGTGAGTAAAAGTACCATGACAAGTTATAGTTTTAATCAATTTGAGTACTTGTTTTTTAAACAATTTATTGCTTAGTGGTGTCAGATGAGGGTTTCTTTTAGTAAAATTGTTGTTGTTTTATATTTATATTTTAAATTTACGATTTTACATGAAACATTTTATAACAACAGGGTTAGGCTTTTTAGGTGGGCACTTTTTGTTTCGTAGGGCAGTAATGAGAGCTCCTTTGAAAGAAACCACAGTGTGAAACATTGTCTCTATTTGAGAATAGAAGCCATTTTATAGCACGTTTCCCCTTTTTGGGCGCCTTAATCCCTACTTATCCAGCGTGTCCATAACTCCCCCTTCCCCTTTTAGGTAGATTTCGAAGAAAAATCCACCTATTTTGTATTTGACTGTACCTTTTTAAAAATCTTCTAGAGCGCATTTCATCATTTATATAGTTTAAAAACTTCTGAGCATGGTTGCTTTTTATTATATTCTTTTATTATATAGGCTATTTTGGTTCGCTCCAGTATCTAAGACCTTAAGTAACTTTCATTGAACATTTCATCAGCTGAACGTGGGAATAATGAAGCTGTCTTATTTTAACAAATGCGGGACTGAATATAAAATTAAAATAAAAAATATTTACAAATAATCCATTTTTATTTTAAGTTTCACTCGAATCATCAGTAGCCTTCTTTTCGTGAATGTAAGTTTGTTACATAACGAGTTTTTCTAGCATATTTTTGTCCCTCATTTCGCCTTATTTTAGCACATATTCCTTTTCTTTTCCATATTTAAATTGCACCTAAACATTCTAACTCTGTTAAATAACTCTGTTAAACACACATTTTGTGACACGGAAATTTTTTGGTGTTTCCGATGTATTGAGGCACACTAATAACAAATCTAAAAACAGAAATTGCCTATCACCCACGGATTTTTAGTAACAAGCGTTTATTTTTTAAATATAACAAAAAAACAGCAATAATTTCAACAGTTTAGTGAGTCACTGTATGCATATTGTACCACTTCGTGTAATGTATGTATCAGCAGTGTGTTAAGACAAGTTCATTCCAGTATATCAAATGCAAGAAGTACGCACCCAAATGAGATTGTGCTTTAGTAGGCATTTACCCGCATATGAAGTTACTGCATTCCCTATGTCGTCTTTACTAACGTGTTTGTGTTCTACATACTTGGTTTATTTTTATTATTGTACTGTGATTGACTGTGAATTAACAAGTCAATACAATGCCTAGGCAGTGTGTAAATAATGTCAACAGTTTTTGTTATGAGTGTGAAGAAATAACTTTTAAATCGCCAAAACGTAATTTCACCCAACTTGTGCGAAGAGCTTACGAACTTTATTTCGGAGTTAAAGTAGGAGATCAAGATAAGTCGTGGGTCCCTCACATATGTTGCAAGACTTGTGTAACAATGTTAACAGGTTCATTGAAAGGTCAAAAACGTAATATTGGATTTGCAGTACCAATGGTGTGGAGAGAACCAAAAGACCGTCCATCAGATTGTTACTTTTGCCTCACTAAAATACAGGGCATCGGACTGAAGTCCAAGGATGCTGTGCAATTTCCCAATTTACCATCAGCCTGGCCCGACAAACATAGTGAAGAACTTCCTATCCCAAACCCACCAGAACCGTGGAGTTTGGACGAAGGTGATCCACCTGATGTTGTGCAATTCGCACAGGAAATCGACAATGATCCAGACTTTCAAGCACCAAAATGTTCAACAAAGCCACATCTGATTTCAAACGCAGAACTGAATGATTTAGTGCGAGATTTAAAACTAGCAAAATCACAGTCAGAACTCCTAGCATCCAGATTAAAAGGATGAATCTCCTAGAAGGTGACGTACATATAACTGACTTTCGAAATCATCAAAAAGGACTTACACATTACTTCGCTCAAGAAGGGATTTTGGTATAGGATACTGCACGGATGTTGACAACTTATTTGATGCATTGGGGCATGAACATGAACCAATCAACTTGCGCCTATTTATTGATTCTTCTAAACTTAGCTTAAAAACATTAGATCGGATCGGAAGGGGGTTCTTGTATCTGAAACAGAAATTTTCGAGAGTTAGTGAGGCAAAAATTAAAGAGGGCATATTTGTGGGACTGCAAGTACGAGAAGTTATGAAAGATGGCAAATATGACAACATGCTGAATGAAGCTGAACTAAGAGCATGGAAAGCATTTAAAACAGTTGTGACCAATTTTCTTGGATATGTCAAAGCTGAAACCTACAAAGACCTTGTGACTGAATTACTTAGTGCCTAGAGCGAAATAGGATGTAAAATGTCATTAAAACTTCACTTTCTGGATGCTCACCTCGATTTCATTCCTGAAAATTTGGGCGCCGTAAGCGACGAACATGGGGAACAATTCCACCTGGACGTTGCAACTATGGAAAAGGGATACCAAGGCAAATGGAGTCCTAGTTTGCTTGCTGGACATCAATCCGAGATGCCGCAGTGACAAAATATCGCTAAAAAAATGTTATAATAAAATTTTGAATTAAATATAATATTAAGATCATACCGAAAATAATATATTTCAGTATAACACAAAACACTTTGCAGCAAACAAATACAAAATCCAAGGTCATTTTCTTCTTTCTGGTGAAATTTTACATAAGGTACGCCTTGTTTTATCCATGTCACAAAAAAGAAGTTGATTTTTGTTTACCAGTGTAATCAATGTAGTCAATATCATCTTTATCATATTTGTCATCACATCATTATCTTAAATCCGAAGTGAATTATTTTTAATTCTTTGTATTATCTATTATGATTGCACAAGGGCAAGAAGTAGGGCAAGGCATTTGATGACCATAAAATAGTGAAAAAATGCAAAATAAAAAACGCATTTATGACCAAAAAATAGTGAAAAAATTAGACGAAATTAAAAAAAAAAACAATAAATTTTCCATCTTTACTTATAGCCTATTTCGTTTTTTTAAGTAATGAATTGCTAAAGGCAATTTAACGAATGACAGTGCGTTATATATGAATTTACAATATATAACATTTATTTTATTACTAAAAAGGTAAGTAAATCTATACTACTTGGACACCCTTAGTGAAAAAAAATTCTGAACTGGCATGATCATCAAATTCCCCTAGCAAATGTGTGCCATTTAAAAATAAATTAAACATAATTATTTGTTGCTACAAGACAAACTGCTGTGGTGTTTACAATAAACCTGAATTAAAATAAAAATAATTGTCCGTTGTCTGAAACCTACAATTTGTACATGGAAAAGCTCCTCTTTACCTCCACTGAAAAATAACCTAAAATGCTGAAAAAGACATAAAAATTCAGAAAATGGCCTAAAAATTTAAAAAATGACCTATGACGACGAAAATGACAAAAATGCAAAATATAGCAAAAAATGCACAAACAAATTGCCCTTATTTAATCAGTTATTTCATGATACACATTTATATATATTCGAGCTATCTTTTAACCTTCATATAAAAAATATGCAAAATCATCAAACGCCTTGCCCTAGTAAGAAGCAACGCACTTAATCTAATTTGTTAAATACCGAATGGAATTAGTGGATAACAAATTATCTTAACCCCTCCTTTGTACATGTTATAACTCTCTCCACAACTTTAAATCTCATAATCTCAAGAGATTTTGGAACTTCTCCTTTACTATTATTATTGCTGTTGAGGAAAGCAAAATGGGCAATTCTAAGGAAAGCCTGTGTTAGGCCATGTTTAAGACTCCAAAGCACTAATTCGTTTTGTGATTAACTAGTAGGCCTACGGTAAATCCGGGAAACTTCTGCTAGAGATATAATTACGTATATGAGTGTTTGCTGGTCCACTAAGTAAGTAAATAGCCGTTTTGTAGTGTATAACTGGAAAATTTATTAGTTAAATTTCAGACAGAAATGGAGAGTAGAATAACCAACCATCTGTCGGATGAAACCTGAGAAATGTATGCTCAGGTTGGAAATATATAAATTAACTTCTTTTTACCCTTGCTTTCCTCTCCTCATTCCATATAATTAAACTCGTATTCTAATGTTTCCGCAAATAAAGCAGATGAGCACATTTAATATTAGCTTTTTAATTTCCATCAGAATCATCCTTCTCTACACTGCAGAAAACAAAATTATGTTCTGAATATCGTAATAGTAGTATGTAAGACTACAAAATAACATTGTACGGTTCATCTGGCAAACGGAAGAAGGAAAGTCTTAATTTAGCAATAACGTTCGATGACGTCACCCACCTCAAGCAGGCAAGTAGATATTTTTATCGCATATTTTCCGTAAGTCGAGAACTGTTCAAGATATTGTAGGGCAATTTTGCAAGATTGTGTAGTTTAGCCACATAAAAAAAAAAAAAAAAAACTTTCAAAATTTCATTACGTTCTGTAAGAATTCAAAATCAATTTTATTTGGAGAGATAATTCAAAGATCCTAGTCTAGTGTATGTTGTAGGTATGGGTATTACCAATAGACCGCCGGCGTGGTCTTGTGGTTAGCGTCGCTGACTACGGATCCGTCGGCCCGGTACCTCCTCGAATTTTTCTGAGGTAGGGAGGTCTGGAACGGGGTGCACTCAGCCTCGTGAGTCAAATTGAGGAGCTACTTGATAGAGAAGTAGCGGCTCCGGTCATGGAAACCACCATTAACGGCCGTGGGTGTCGGCATGCTAACCACATGCCCCCCAATCCTGCCATCTGCCTATGGTAGATGACGCAGCGGTCGGGTGGTAGGCCTTGTCAATCCAGGGATGAAGCGCCACGGAGTAATAAGTAATAAGATTTATCTAACAATTCAAATAATTAAGATCGCTAGCATATAAATGCTTTTGGACTGCATAAAATTCATCCAACATTTAACATTTCCTACATGATTTAAAATGTCGTTTAAATATTTTTATAAATAACTTACTAATATAGACATAAAGCAGATTAACCATGCCAAATTTCGCTTCCACAGACCTGTATGATCATAAAATATGAAAGTTTAAAGTTGCATAATTTTACGCTGATCAAAGGTGTTCCTTCCTACTTAAGTTATTTACGTAAGTTATTACAACTTTAACGCCTCTATTGAAAGTTAGGAGATCCCATCCTTCCACTTCAAAGGGCATTTTTCGCGTATTGTACAGCAATACTGCCTAAAGATACAATACAACAAAATGCAGTATTTATGCATAGGCTATACAAGTAATACAGATTTCATTATATTTAATCCAGTAATATTTGAACAATGTTTAATTTAAATATTTATAGCTTTGTTTCTATAGCATTCCCCTACACTTTGGGAGTACTGTTCGACAAGCCTGTTCTATAGACTTAAACCGTTATTACCAGTTATTATAATTTAGGCATATAGCCTAGATTACAATTCAGTTAACAGAAGCAGTGAGACTTCAATAGTCAGTGGTACCATAAAATATGAATTTCATTAAGTATTATAGCCTATTTTAAATTACTTTGTTATTTTTTAAGAGAACGATATTGCGCGACTATGATAGTTTAAAAGTATGGTTAAAAATATTATTTTTAATTTTCAAAGACTGATTGCAGGAATAAATAAAACTTGAATCCGTTGACGTGTTTACAATATTGACGATAGCCTTAGTAGTCAGATATACAATAATTTAAAATTCTATATTTATAGTATTAGAAAGTAATCTTATTTCCTGCTAAACGAAATAGTAAAAACTATAGTACAGTCGGCGCGCAAATGTTTCAGATAGTGGGATGGGTAGATATTGTCCGCTCTGGAACCGGCCCTGAAGTAAACAAGCATATCTGTCTCACTCTAGTGCATTATAACTCGATCGGTAAGACCTGAGCCAAACAAACGGCTGCGCAGTAGTCTAAAATTACGTAATCTAGACCTGCCTGACCTCCATAGTAGTTCTTTGCCAGTTCATACTGTACAGACCGTGTAAAAAATCTTAGTTTGCCTCACAGCATTCATTAGTGAAGACCCAACAGCGATATTCTGTGAGTTATATACCATTACTTAAATAGTAACTTATTTCATAAAAAATTAAAAAAAAAAAACTATATTTTTGTTTTCAATAGTTAGGGCTATTATGAACCGCATAGTTTGGAATGAATAGTACAGTAGGCCTATATGCATTCTCTATTACCCTTACTCCATTGCTACCGGCGGACGATAAGGTATCTGCGCGTGTTTGGCTCAGGTCTTACCGATGGAGTTATACTTGTATCTACTTGAGAGCGAGACAAACATACTTAGGGCCGGTTCTAGAGTAGACAACACCTATCCATTCCACTGGATAAAACATTTTCGCCCGGCTATATACGCAATGTACAACAGTAGCAATGAAGCCAATACAGTAACATTTGAAAATAAAAGGATTGGGCCAAGTTCATCTCTAGCTTTTGAACCACTATTTTTATTTCATGTTCCGGCGAATCTTCAGGCCATTATTCATATTTATTGTTTTCTAGGTTATATGGAATTTCTTTCTAGAGTAGGTAGGTTATAAAGTTTCACAAAATCCTCTTTCTACACTCTACATGCAGGAAAAAGCCAGATGGGAGGAATCCATTTGCGTGCGAAACCGAAATTTATTGTTCTTTCTCTCTTAAACAAAAATAAGCTTATTCGCATAAAAAGATTAATTCATTCTTTCCATTTATAGCTTTTCTTTTCCATTGTTTGTTTGCTTGAAACATCTCGTGCAATTCGAAAGGTCGGACGTGTCGGTGGGTGGTACTTTAAACAGAACATTACAAACAGAATTCTCAGCATTACAATTGTAAGTAGTTTCCCTAGGTTTATGACTTAGATAACTGCAATTCTTTGCAGATAATGTCCAACTCACTTTATAGCGTGTGACAGGCGTGGGTAGAAAGACTGAGTTGACTTGCGACTATAGTGGTAAACAAATGAACGAATTAAGAAGCCACAATGTTTTCAGTTCTTTAGTTTGATGGCCGTACCTTAAATAACAGTTCAAGTATCAGGGACCTTCCCAGATTCCTCGGATTGACAAGAGCGAGGACTACTAAAGTAGCCTATTCTTCCGACCTAGCGAGTACGGTACCCCTGGCATTGAGTGACCATAGGATCGGATTTTCACTCTCTTCCCAATAACATGTGTATTGCGATTACTAGCTGTTAGGTTTTTCACTGACGAGAGGTTGAAATGCATGGAAGTTCGAAGAATTGTCCCTAATTGTCCTTACTAATCCCTAAGTCGTTCGTCTTTACAGGAACAAGGCAGCGACCCGCGGACGTGTAATACTTGAAAAAAGAATATTTGACAATAATAGCTGAAGGTGGAAGAACCGACCACCTTTTCAAGTTACGGCAATCAGATGAGGTTGGTTTTGGTTTGAGAAGTTATATAGACCTATAGCTAGCTTTGAAGCTAATTTTAAGGCTTATCTAAAACATATTATTGGATTCTGCCAAACAGGCCACAGGAGACTGCTGTCTTTTAATGGAAAATGACGAAAATACACTAATAAAAAGTCATGAAGTAGGATATTTTAATTACCTGTAATCAAAGCAAGATTATATTCAGTAAAACAAGCTTTTCCTGTTCATTAGCCTGTTCGTCGGATATACCAGTAACAATAATTCAAGCATTCGTTCTTTTTTTTGCACAAGCTGCGATGCTGTATTACCCTGAGGACTTTTTTTTGCAGACTACCAATCCATTTACATTAGCATTAGCTTATCCTTCACCCTCGCCTTTCATGAGTAAAAGGTCGTAGCAAGTAACAACAATGTTATTAATGGAAGACTTATATGGGAGATAGTGGAAAACACGGCAGGAGACGACTAAAATATCTAAGTTGCCGAGGATAGCAGGGAATATATTGAAATTTGTTCTAGTGTCGACTGTTGACTTATTTCACGTAATTTGCATTGCTTGTTAAAACAAACGTTTTCGTTACATCTCTTACATTTATTTACGTACCACAAGGCTCTGAAATCAGCTACAGGAGTCGGTCCGATTTTTTTCCCCTACCTATACATAATCGTTTCTTTTTTATCCCTTCTCAGATCGGTGACTACTCGGACATAGTAGCGTTAGTTTCAAATTCAAAAGGAAAAAAAAGCCCATAAAATGTGATAATGGCTTGTTAATGCACAAAGTTTCACTTTAACAAGTCAGTAAATTCTAAAACCTACATGGAAGATTTGACAACCCTGCTTCTTCTGCAAGTACTTTGAAACGAAACCTAATTCCAGCAGACTTATTGTAGTGATAACTCCGCTTGAAATTCTCTTTGACAATAGAATTGCTTCAAACTTCAAAATCAACTAATGGGAATCGAATACACTGGTAGGCTAACATCGAGAAGGTTTAAGCAATAATTTTGTTTCATGTTGCAAAGGCCTAGATCTCGCTGATTTCTATTTCACTTCCAGTGCTACATGCCGAAAGGTCGCAGATTCGATCCCCGATGAGGTCGTTGGGATTTTACAACTGGACTAATCCTTCTGGTGGCATTATGGCTTTAGGGCCGACTCATCCTCTAATTGAAATGAGGAGCCTACCAGGTGACAAATTTACTACCTTCACTGCCGAATGACTCAACATCTTAGAGCAGGCCTTTCCAACTCGAGGACTTGGCGCTGGGGCGCACCAACGCAGCACCTAGCGGTACCGGTGCTCTCCTTCCCCTCGTAGCAGCCGGTGCGACTGCATGTGTGCGTCGGAGATAGTACAATGGGTAGCTGGCCTAGCTTTATTGCACTTAAAAGTTACGAATGATGATGTTTAAATAAAAAAATATTTTTAATGCTGCGTTTATTTTGAATAGGCTTCTCTTAAACTGGAACAACTGGACGATGAATGCTCCGTGCCACTACGAGTCGCGGAAAACTAAAAGAGGAGCGATTGTCGCAGTGAAGCAAATTCCCTGCACATGAAGAGATTCAATATGTCACATAGCGTAACGAAACGCGCCCTATTCAGTATGCTGATAAATGATAATATAACTCTTTCAAACCTAACATAGAACCCTGACCTAGAATATAGCTGCCACTTCTTACCTGCATTTACTATCGTAATGTTATTCATCATTCTGAATTTGCAAACACGGCACGGTGTTTATAATCCAAACTACTTTGCCATCTGCTGACTTCAGTCGGTACTTGGTCATGTTTGTGACATTGGCGACATTGTACACTTGGACACAATCGGGGCATCACGGCCGAGTCGGCGACAATCGTGTTCTCCAGATTAGCGCTCACATTTTTGTAGTTAATAGTTCGTTTCGCAAAACAGATATAGCCTACTTCTCTTTTAAATATATGTGAATCTCTATTATTATTTTTGCTCATCCCACATCGAAATTATTTACTATTATCTGCTGAAATATTACATGTAAATGTAAAATGCATCCAGGCCGCGTAAGCTGAGTTCATTGTCTGGGTAGACGATTGGGAAGGGTTTCTTGCGAATGCTGCGAGGGGGTTACCCAATATGAAGGGTTGTAGGACTAAAGGGGTAGAACGGAAGGAAAGGACAAGAATGGGAATGAAAACATATTTCATCAAATGACCACGTCAAGTAATATTTTACAGAGTAATGGATTGCCACCCTTTCAGTGTATGCTCTATACGTACGTACGTTCAATATTGAAACAAAGTAAAACGTGGGAGATGACTTGCCATTGAGGATAACCAATTTCTCCCACTTGCTTGATGGAAGTTGATATTCAAAGGAAAGGTTTTTTTTAAGTGATTTGAATTTGCCTCCAGCTTTGCCTCTGCATTCATGCACTTGCACTCATTTCCGGCTGTTTCTTTCCATTTATAATTAAAGGCCTGCAGAGATAAAATGTTCTATATGAAGAATGTTGAAGGAATGAAATTAATCTAACTTGTGCTATAATGTAAGTAGAGGCTTCTGCTGCAGCAGCTATCTGCGTAATTGCTCTGTATTTTTTATGAGTGGGATTTTCACAGTATATAGTAGAGTACGATTAATTCCACAAAGTCTCTGGGTTTTTACGTATATACCTCAGGAGCGAGTGTCACAGTTCCTAGAGTTCCTGCCTAGGGGAGGTAGCTGCACCCTGATTGGCTCAGCTCTTCTGTCTCACTCCATGTGTTGTCTGTCTCTGTCTCGCTGAGGCATTATCCCTCCACTCAACTATTACAGTATTTGTGTTGCCAACGCGATCTTCACTCTATGCTCAACAGTAGCTCACTGATCTACGCGCATGCGAGTCTGCGCAAGCTGTAAGGCGAAAGCTCGCTGGCTGGGTTAAGTCTTCAAGGCCAGAGACTTTGTGGAAGTAATGGTGGAAAGGACGGTTTATCTTCGCCATTGCCCTTTGATACTTGCGCAGAAAACATGTGGTTTTCTGTCTCAGCTGAAGATTTTACGAATTCTGTGACATCACAAAGCTCAGGCCGTGGTCAAAGATCGATGGTGTACTATCAAAGTTTTCCACGAAACTGACCAGTATTCTAGGCATGTTTCAGAGTGACAGTTACATTGAACATTGAAAAGATTCACCGGCACAGAGATACATGGGTTTGTACTAGTGATGGGCAGAATCGAATGATTTTTAGAATCGCATAATCTGTTCTCGAGTAATAGGCCTTTAAAGAATCGAATGATCATTCGAATGAAAAATTTCTCAGATTAAAGTAGGATTCGAGTACTCGCGATGCGTGACGTGAGAACTCGAGTCGGTAACCGAGAAGTGAGAACTACTAAAAACAGACTCGATTGCTAATTCAATTCGTAATTCGAATGTTCAGCTAGGAAATTTAAACGTGTTCCAATATCTACTGCTATTGGTACCCGCAATGAGCGTGGTTCACCCATTCGGTGAACCAACCAATACGAATTAATTTCACGGAGCGCTGCCAGATATTGCGTTAATCTAATTGTACTACAGCGTTCCTTAATATAAGTACGCTGTGTCATTTTCCGTAGGATATTGTATTAAGAATGGGCAGTTTGGTAACATTGAACTGCTTGTGCGCATGATATAGCCTATGTGCGTTCATATATAGGGGTCTTGCCCCATTGCCGGTCAGGCCTCGTTACCGGTGCCCCCGTTTTATTTGAGTTGGCTTATTAAAGGTCTGGCGTAATTTAATTCGTGGTACGCGCGGGACAGTCATAGCAATAAAAAGTATATTCCTGCTCGCGTTACATGTCGCTTAATAAATCAGTAAGAATTACTAGCATTTTAGTTGGGATAATAAAACCTATTAAATCTTTAATTGTAAAATATGGGTGGAAGGGGATTTTATCAATATTTCTATTTAACCCTAATGGGTTTGATCCGGTTTGGTGTAAAAAGAGTAAATGAATTATTACTATTGCTGTGATAATAAATGGTCCAAATAGGCTATGTAGTTAAATCCAGTTGTGTAATATAATTCCACGTATATTTGCCTACTTTTAAATTGCAGGTTTTTTAGGTTGTTTAAAATGGGTCGACCTGGCTGGCGTACTTTGGCGAAGCTTTCTGTCCCAGGTAGCGGGCTCGATTCCTAAGATCGGGTCGATGGAATTTATATTTGCATAAATATGACAAGTCAGTAAATTTACAGGCATATAAAATAACTCCTTCTGGACAAAAATGGCTGCATACGGGTAGCGTTCAAAGCCCTAAAATGCAGTACATCGCCGTCGTTATATTCCCATAAACCAACCAACGTAGTTTAAAATAGTAGTTTTCTTATTGCTACATACTTGGAATCGTTGCTGACTGCAGGCTCTATCTCTCCACACGTCACCAACCCCCGATTTCTGCCAATACTAGCGACATCAGCAGGAAGAGTATGGTTTTGAAGTAATCAAGTTGCAATCAAGTGCTTTGATTGTGTAATTGTATTGATTCAGCTGCATCGCTGTGACTGGAATTATTTTCCGATGTAATTCTGAAAGGTGTAAAACGTACATTTTAACATAAATAAACTTATATCAAAGATCAAAGACATGCTTATAAAATAATACCAATCATTCCCGTTAGGGAGAAGTTTAGCTACTTAAATGTTGAAAATATCAAGTTTGCAATCTTTAAGCGTGAGACAGACAAGGTTTTCTTTCATATATTATGGAGTTGTCTAATTAAGAGGGACATACAGGCTTAATTATAAAGTCTTTTCAGTCTGTTTTTAAAAATAAAAATGGTTCATTTCTCTTTATATCTGTGGTTGAATTTTAACAATATGTAAATTACATTATTTATGGGGTTTTTAAACATAAATATGCGGGTCTTTTATTTAAGATCAAGTACAGCTGATGTTAAAGACCTAATCTTTGTGAACTAAGAAGTTAGTATTAAATTTCTCCTATTCTACACACGAATCCAGAAAAACCATAAGTAGGATCTAACCGTTAGCGCATACACAAAGCATACACAAAACTTACAAAAATAAAAACAGTGTTTTCTGAATCAAGGGACGTTAAAACACAACTTCAATATTAGATTCCATGGAGGAATATGGTAAAGGAATATAAAATATTCAGTTAAGTTACAATACCAACTAAATTAATTTTCCCAAGTGGTCTTTTTCCTTCGGGTCTCCCAGTAAAAAATATGAACTTGAAAACCCGGAGGGAAAAGACCACTCGGAAGACCTAGACGTAGTTGAGAGGACCATATTAGGATTGATTTAAGGGAAGTAGGATTTTCGAGGGAGGGTTGGATGGAGTTAGCTCAGAATAGGGTTGTCTGGCGGGCACAGATAAGCGCGGCAATGAACTTCCGGGTTCCATCAAATAGATTGTAATCCTTTAGCTTGCTTGGGAATTGTCTATTGCCATTGAGAAAATAAGTAAGTGATAAGTGATAACTTTACTGCACATGGGCAAAAAATCTAAAAAAATTCTCGAGTCTAGTAAAATTTTTCGATCAATCAACAATTTAAGGAAATAGTTCCTCTCATCGGCTTACATGAGCATCCAAAATGATTGTGTAAATAAATAAATAAATAAAAAAACTGGTAATTACTGAAATGCTTATATGAAATGAATTAGTTTTTTAAAACTGTTTTCCCATGTTATCAGTTACTTTGTGTTGCCTAACACATTAAATCCCTCATCGTTCTAAGAAATAAGGCTCTCATACTTGTTTAAGAATATTCCTACTTTGAAAAATAAGAGGCTCCTAGAAGAAATATGAAGGACTTTATATATGGGTTTTTCATGAAGGGATTAGTTTATGAAGAAAGGACTAGACATTAATATAATTTTGAATGGAAATATTTTTTTTTTTTTAACCCATGTGAGATATCCTATCACCATAGATACTCCTCCAATCATCTCTTTTTCTTAAAGTATAAATTACTTTACTGTTTCGCTTAATCTGTAAACCGGCCAGCTTGTACTATATTGCCAGGTGTTGAAGTAATTTATTAAGGAGAGTTTTCACATGGCAGTTAATGATAAATATTCCTGTTATAACTTATACAGTAAAATCGATCAGAAATTATGTGTTATGGGTGGTTTTTCAAGTACTAACTCACTTAAAACCAGATGTTTGTAAGTAACAAATATTCTCCATCCCATCATTTCTTCTTGTCTTTCCGATTGCGGACAAACCATTAATTGTCTCGATTGTGAACAAAAAATGTTTGGGAAGTGTTATTAATATTTTAGTGTCTCTTTTGCGGATCCACTATTTCATGCAGATAAGCCTTCGAGAAATAAAGCATTCTCTCATTGAGAAAATAGTCCTAATTAGGTCTAAGCGGTATCGTTAGTTTAGGCAGGTTAAGTTAAGTTATATTAGTTTAGGTTAGGTTAGGTAAGGTAAGGTTAGATAGGCTTAGGTTAGCTTAGTAATAGAACTATCATATACATGTTTTATTCAATGAATAGTGTCTGCAATCGAGAAACAAAACTATCAATAACTCTTCCCAAATTTTATATGTCCGCAATCGAGACTATTAATGAGGCCAGAACAGAAACTGAACCAACACTGAACCCTCCCGCATTTGCAAGATAGACATGGAATCATCGAAACACCTTTGCAAGAGGGAGAGAGGATTCTTTCAGCATGTTTATAACCATCAAAATTTTTGTAAACTGTTCATTACTTCTCTAATCTTTAATGCTACACATAAAAAGTAAAAGCAGGTCGGCATACCAAAGACTCGTTTGAATGATAGGCCTATACAATAAATTCCACTCAACTATTATGCCCCGGGGAGTAGGGTGTTCCCGTGCTCTGTGCGACGGGCCCCAGGGGCCCTGCCCTGCTCGGCATGTCTTCAAAACATTACAAGACCTGAAATGCGATCATAACGGTAACATTTAATGTGCATAATACACGAGATATAGTGACAATGCGTTCTGCTATTTAAGGATAGGCTAGTCTACGTTTTAACAAGCCACAAGATTGAAGTTTACGTGTTCATATTTTTAATGCAAATATAAAGTATTAACCGTATTTTGAAAAGGATACGTGATAGTAAAAATGAGAATGATTCAGTGATAAAATAACAACAATAACAAAAATGAAGCGAATAAGTTTTCCTTGTTGAAGTAAATAACGTAAATTTTATGTGAAAATTAAATAACCCATGTGTGGAATAACTGGACTGTTTTTAATAATGTTGTTATTTTATTAACGAAGTTTAAAATTATTAAGGAATTAAATTAATTAATAGTGTAACGAGCCTAAGAATTCTTTAAGATGCGAGTATGTTTATGAAACGAGCGCAGAATCGTTTCATAATTTTAATACGAGTATCTTAATTACCATTATAGGATGTTGCATGAGACTGTTTTTATTCGACTGTAATTAAATGTCTAAGTTTTGAGTTTTTAGAATACCTTGTAATTTTACCAAACGACGCTTGTCTCGGCGATTAGCTGTTAGTAGATTCTCGTCTTTTGCGATAGATGGTAGACGACAATGCATACGGGCAACAGGGCTTCTCTTACGCGCTTTGACCTCAGGCAAAGATAATGTTTTCCACTGCATAACAGTAACCCATTTTTGCGAAACGATGCACTTAGGCTACCATGTTTTTTTCTCTAACCCCATTACATTAGGTTGAAAATTTTGTGATTCTGACTACAACAGAACTCCAACTATCCGAATTAATTGGGATCGGACCCGATCCAGAAAATCAAATATCCGGATAATATTGCATGAAAAAAGGTAATTTCTTTTTCAAACCTAAGTTGTACAGTACTGTACTTACATAAATTGTCACTTCTTAAACATATCGGTCAGAGTCAGTTGGTTTGCTGACAAACCGCCGATTTTTTCGGCTAAAAGGTTTGCTTTTCCGCAAATAAGCCTTGTGTTTCTGCATGCTCAGAGCTGCAAAAACTACTTGAATTCGGCCTCAAAGCGATCCGTATAATTGGCGATCCAGATAGTTGGAGTTCATATAGTTAGAGTTTTACTAATTTTTCATTTTGAGTATTTTAAGTCTGGGGGTAATTATTTCATTTTTATATCGATAATATTTTAACATAAAAACACTAAAAGGCAATTCTGGCACTACTATGCAGATCACGCAGATCTGTACCGGTGCTCCTAAATAGTGGGACTAATTAGTGCGTTGTGTAAAGAGAGGAATCCGGCGGATGTGATTAGTGCTAGTGTTCGAGGTCCGGATATCGATTCTGATGAGATTTAATGCGTCAGGTGTGGTTCATTGTACTAGCCACACCAGGTGCAATACAAATTATGCCACCAGGTGAGGCTCCTGCATATGCAAGGCTATGGTTTTACCTATTCTCATCACACAAATATTGTATTGCGTCTCTAGTATTAATCTCCTGTAATATCTCCTTCCCTCTGTGACATGAGTGGGCAATACACTGCACAAGGCTCTCATAACTGAACTAATGTTGCATGGAATTTCGATACCTTTCAGCAGGCCTATATGTATATTTTGAATTTTAAACTTTATTTGTTTAAATATATTCCTACCTTGTTAGAGTACGATTACTTCCACAAAGTCTCTGGATTTTTATATACATACCTTAGGAGCGAGTGTCACAGATCCTAGAGTTCCTGCCTAGGGGAGGTAGCTGCACCATGATTGGTCCACCTATTCTATCCTACTCAACGTCTCGCTGCGGCATTATCCTTCCACTCAACTATTATAGTATTTGTGTTGCCAGGGCGACCTTCACTCTGTACTCACCAGTAGCTCACTGATCTATGCGCGTGCGACTCTGCGCAAGCTGTAACGAGAAAGCTCGCTGGCTGTGTTAGGTCTTCAAGGCCAGAGACTTTGTGGAAGTAATCGTACTCTAATTTATGTCATCTCTTCAATACAACCCATTATCATATGGATGGGGAGGAGCTTTGAAAGCTATTCTTTCTCTATTGATTTTGCTTAAAAAAACGTATGATTGAAATTTGTCCATCTATCCATCTATATTAATATTTTCAGAATTTAACGTAGAGGGTGTCTTAAAATTTATAAATACAGTATATATATTTTTAAGTTACAATAATAGAAACTCAAGCTTTAGATTACAACCACTGTCAATGCACACGAAAGGCCTACAAGACGAAACCAAACAAATCCTTGAATTGAACCAAAACGTTTCACCCCTGCAGGTCTAAAACATAGCTCTAGTTTTGGTCGCAGGTTATTCAATTATTTCATTGTCAAAAATAACCCTAAATTAAGTACTCTGAAAAATTACAAATTTAAGAAAATAACTAAGTAGGTATGCTATATAATGATTTATTTTTAATGTTTCTTTTTTCCTATCATTATTTTAAATGAATGTAATTGAATGTATTTTTATTTTAAATAAATTGTACCTATATATTATGCATTTATATCTATTTCTGAACTGGCCCCTACCACGAGTATGAGCTCAGTCGGGCAACGTCATAATGAAAAACAATGTGGAAAATTGTAAACAAATCTTTTATATGTAACATTTATTTAAGACAATAAACAGACTTTCAGTTTCACCCTACTCTCGAAAATATTTCGGAACCTACAAGTTTTGCAAATCTGTACACATTGAAATCAATATTAGTCATAATTTCTTTTAAAAAGTCCCTTGTTTATGAAGCTAAAAAAATGTAATTCTTCAAAGATGGAGACTACTAAAATAAATTGTGAATAGCTTTGGTTTTAAGTACCGAAGTGTAGCCTATATTTATTTATACATAAGATGAAAATATGAAACATTACCCACACAAATAAGATTAAGGAAAACGTGTAAATTTTTAAATCTATATTTTGTTATCTATAACACCATTATTGGAATACAATGACGTTAATTTCTTTCTTAAATTTAAAGAATCCAACTTTTAAAGATATTTGTAATTTCAAAATGAAAATTTTGCTCTTGTAGGTTTCATGACAGGTTTTCAAATTCTTTATTGAATCAACTTCATTTTCAGAGGGATTCATCCTTGAGCACAGTTGTTTAGGCTTATCCTTGGAAGAATCATTTCTATCTACAGCATGTGGTTATAAAATTTATTCAAACATGCAGAATATTAGAAAAAATAAATTATTTTGACCATTAGAACAATAATATACTGTAGTGTTGTGCGAAGACAGTCTCATTGCCGATAATTAACACGACGAATGTACACAAGCTGTAGGCACGTAAGAGGAGTAAATTCAGTTTACAATCAGAGAATATAAGTTATGTAGAAGGTACATACCTGAAGGAAAATCCTCCACTAGGAACAACGTACCCTCGAAAATGAAGTCAGAACAGGCTAAATCCTGTTGATTGTCAAAGTTAGCACCGATCTGAAGTAGAGAATTTGCGAGGGCTCATGAGAGACAAAAATCCCAAATTCCGGACGCTGGCATTTATAGTATCCAAGAGTAGCCAGTTCCTTTTGTTTTTAGTTTTCTTCTTCCATTTTCTGTTCCGCTCAGGAATAGCCTACATCTGGTAGTAGTGGAACAACTGAAAGCAAGAGGGGAAAAATTTAAATACAGAGCCAAGTTAGGATTCCTCCGTAAAAATAACCTGAAAATAACTTGAACGATTCCAAGAAAATGTGTATGCGTATCCAATGCCAACTCCGTTGCCCTGATACATTTGGGTTCCGCACTGAGGCGGATAGATGACGACAGTGTAGCCCATTTTCGAATTATACACAACTTTGATGGATCACATTACGTGGTGATGGCTGATGAGTAACTGGAAGAATTTTAAGGTGTGAAGAGATGAGTGGCTTCAGTTGCGTTTGTGTTGTGTAGTGTGGGGTATGAGTGATGATTGTGAGATGAGGAAGGATGGAGGCGAAAGCTGATGCCGAAATTAGCCTATTCCCGCTAGTCATGACCACCCGAAGCCGTATACCTATAGTCAGTGCGATGAGACTCCCTTGAAGACTAGCGTATTAATGAAATATCACCCCTTCAAATTACAATATTTTGATATAGACTCGTCCAGGCTACTGAACATTTCTCTGAGTAAGATCAGGCAGAAAAAATTTCATTATACTTAATACGGGAAATATTACAGTTCCAAACCCTGTAACAGGGGCAAAGTAACTTAATCGTACATATTATAGGCCTTCTTAAGCAAGAATTCTGACTAGTAATTATTAATAGGCATATATGATTCTGGGAACTAGAAATTATCGAGTTAACTAAGCAATTACCAACTATAATAACCAGCACAAGTCAAGCACAGTATTTCCAGTTATAAAGATGTCTTTTCCGGTTGAGTAGAAATCCCATTCCTTTGAAATAAAAACCTGAAAGCGCAAGTTTAAGAAGTGCTGTTTTCAAATGAACTTGCAGGTAATTTATGCTAGAGGCTAATAGTTTCCAATTTATGGCGAGTTGCCGTTTGCTTTTTTATGGAAAAGCTGTCAAGTTTTTACTTCGGACTGAAGTGGTCGTGCATCACGATATCCTAGTCTAGATTCCATTTACATTTTTTTTGTTAGCCGGAAGGCAATAGGTTATTATGATTAATACGTCTTGGATGATGAACTTGTAAATCTGCTGGACCGTTTAATGTGAGCGTTTCTAATACAGGATAAATTGTTTACTAATACCACTTCAGCGTTGCTCTATGTTCATATATAAGATCAGTGTTCTTCAACCGATGGGTCGCAACCCAAAAGTGGATCGCTGAACATTTTCAGTTGGGTCACGGAGCTTTTTAGAGGAAGATACTTCGGGGAAGTTGGAAGACATTGCATGCGTAGGAGACCAGAATTTGGAAGATTGGAAGGTTGACTACCACTGTATTAGCTTATACAGTAACCAAATCAGCTTTTCCAAAAGGCGGCCATGTGGCAAAGTTGGGACAATATTGATGAAATGGGAATTCACGAAGGTATTATTGTCTTGAGTTTTTCCGGAAGTTAAAATTTTCATCGTTCATGTTCCATTTTTCTCAGAACTTAATTACGCTAGTAATAGGCCTATGACATTTTTACCAGCAGTTATTTTGTGGTTGGTTAATATCCAATTTTTCAAAGTTTCTAACTTAAATACTTTCAAAAATCTAGTTCAGAACCCTTGAAAATTCGAAAAAAAAATTATATTGGCTAGGTCTACTCATTTTTCTATTAAATGTGAATTTCTCGGACAAAATGGGATAATGTACAGAAACTATTTACCTATTTGTATATAAATTTTTAACACTAATTGCTAATTTGGTAGAAAAGGGACATGAACATGACACATTTTAATATTAAGAAGATAGGGTGTACTGCCTCCCCTTAAGGAATCACCTATAACCAGGATTTTTCCAGGAGTAACTTAGTCAAATTTACTGATTCAAGTGTTTGTTTTTTAACAGGTTTGGTACTTTTGAGATAGCCATTCACTTTCCGCCTCCCGTTTAACAACAGATAACTTAAAGTATACTTAAATGAAGGCTCATTAGTAAGTAAGTATGAGCAATGAGTATTCTACCCGAAGGCAAATCCAGACTCGGAACGAAGCCATGGGATGATGACACGACTCGTCCAAGGCTCTTTCAGCTAAGGGTGATACCACAAAGATTTGCCACTGCCTCTTGCAGGATGGGGCATAAGTCTTTTATAGATAATTAACTTGGTGATATGAGAAAAGAGCTCAGCTGGATTAGGTCACTGTCGATCACAGGTATTGCAAGGGTTCAACTCTCAAATGCTTCTCAGTATCACCAATGATGATCAAGGGTGAAGAAGGCCTACAAGTAAATAAAATAACGATTACTTTACTGCCTCTGTTCATACCATAGGTGCAGTAAGTAGAGGAAGTATTGTGTTCGACAACGAAATTCGAAGTAGAGTTTTTAACATAAATACACCTTTTGAGCATGGCCGTCCGGAAGGGGGGGCAAGGTAGGGCTGTTGCCCCACTCTGGAAATTTTGTTTACACATAAATCTATAAAGTAAATGATTATAAGCAGGGCCCGGATTCTGATGACCTAAAATTGTTTGAAAAATTACCTATAAAATAACCCTAAATTTTAAAGAAAATGACTTAATAATTATAAAAAAGGACCTAACAAGTGATATTTGATTTATAAAAAAATATTATTGTAAACACAAAGCTATAGACTATTTTGTACATACTTGTAAAAACTGTAAATAACTGTAATGTTGTGAAGGTTCTTTTCTCAAGGAAATTTATACTGGCACTGAGGCATTGGTGAGTCTAAATTTGGCACATCCTTTTGTGGTCTGCCGGATTATATTGTTGTTTATTCAGGGTAAACAGTAGTTTGCACTCTCAAATCCAAGCAGGTGGCAGACTTTGGTGCCAAGTCAATCTAATAACTCAATAGTAATATAATACAAAATTTTGGCGTTTCATGATTCTCACTTCCGATTGAGACATGTCAACACTTTAACGCCAATTTTTTCCTTCTTGCATTAAACAACACTTCAAAGACAGCACCGCTAGCGACAAACAAAAAAAATAAGGCAGCAAATGACACGAAAATGACAAAATAATCACCTAAAATTGAAATAAATGCCCTAAAAATGTAAAATTGCATAAGATGACAAAAAATGACCTAATAAAAATGCATTTCTATAATCTACAGGCTATGATTAGGATTTATCCACAAGTTGGCAATATCTATGCAGCATCAATAGAAAGATGACATGTCATTAGAATCCGGGCCCTGATTATGAGCAACTAACATGAAGTGAGGCTTAAGTTCCCACTTAATATAGTTTGAGATGTTTGACCAAAAAGAATTGTAACAGCTGACTATCTGAGATATGGGTATGAATGAATAATTACTTTCCCCAAATTTGAAAATTTTCCAGCCAAATATTCGATTGTAATGAAGGTAAAGCACTGGAAGTATCGCATTTCATATGAAAAGTACCTGTGAAATTGAAAGGGGTAAAAAATGTCATAGTCATAGGTCCAGCTTCAGCAAATCAAGGTTGTGGATGGTGAAGACGACGCTGATGATGATGATGATGATGATGATGATGATAATGATAATAATAATAATAATAATAGTAATAATAATAATGAAGATAATTGAAGTAATAATAATAAAGTGGTTGTAGAAGTAGTAGCATAGTGATGGTGGTGGTGGTGGCAGAAATTTCTTCATTTGCCCCCTTGACAAAATTTTTGCGGACGCCCATGGTTTTGAGGTCTCCGAATAAAAAAAAAACACTATTTTCAGAAACATGTATATATATGTGTGTGTGTTTAGTGTGTACGCGCTCGCCTGTGAACAAGCTAGCTCCAGAACGTAAAATCGTGTAACAATAAAATTTCGTATTTCTTAGGTATCTTCTGGGGACGTGACACGAGGATCGGCGAGACTTTCTCTTGTAATGCCACCTTATATGAAGAAAATTTTATTCGTGTTTTTCTCGAAAACTGTTCTAGCGACTTTGTTTAAATTTTGTGCATGAGACGTTGCACTAAGAGCTAACACTTTTATTTAAAAACGATTTTTCCCAAAAATTCTCTGAAGGATAATTATAAGTAGGGTTCGGATGTTTATGACCAGGGCCCGGATTTTGGTGACCTAATATTGTTTGAATAATGACCTATAAAATGACCTTAAATTTTAAAGAAAATAACTTAATAAAAATAAAGAATGACCTAAAACTGATATTTTATTTATAAAAAAATATTATTGTACACATAAAGTTGTAGACTAACTTTTACATATTTGAAAAAAAAAAACTGTAAATACCGAAAGGATGTTGTAGGTATAAAAAGTCTGTTCTTTGTTCTTGATTGGAGGATTTGAGAAGAAAAGTAAGAAAATTGTTTTAAAGTAGTAAAATGTTGCATTATATCCTAGTAATTTATTTAAATATTACCCGTATGAAAACAAAACTTGTATATCCTACCTTATTCAGAATTGCTGTAAATTACTGTCAGCATACGGAGATTATTGAAGGTATAAAAGTGAATATACTCAATGTAAATAATCTACATGAAAATGACTATATAAGGAAGCAAATGACAAGAAAATGACAAAATAATGACGTAAAATTGAAATAAATGCCCTAAAAATATAAAATTGCATAAAATGACAAAAAATGACCTAATAAAAATGCATTTCTATAATCTAGTGGCCATGAATAGGATTTATCTACAAGTTGGCAATGTCTATGCAGCATCAATAAAAAGATGACATGTCATTAAAATCCGAGCCCTGTTTATGACCTAAAAAAGTGAAAAATATGACTGAAAATATGCCCATAAAAATGACTAAATATGACCCAAAAATCCTAAATATGACCTAATAAAATAACTTTAAAAAATGTTCCAATTTAAAATGTTTAAACGCACTAAATTCTTACATCACATGAATTCAATCCGATGATCACTTTTTAACAATTTTGGTGATTTATAGTTTTACTTTCTATTTTAAAAGAATTTTCTCCTGTCAGCTCTCTCCATCAGCTCCAAATACTCGTAATATATTGTAGATCTTACGTGGTCCCTCTCTAAACAATTCCATTAATTTTACAATTAAATTTACTCTTAATTCGGCATAAACAACAAATTAATCAAATAAATTTCAAATTTAATTCGACCATGTAGTAGGCTACATACACTATATAATTGAGTTTCTTTACCAAATTAATAACTGAACTATGACTTTAAATTATAAATATGGTTAAAATATGACCAAGAAGACAAAAATGACCAAAATATGACTTTATATGCAAAATAAAAACTCCGATTAGGATAACAAGCGTGCAATTCGTGTTTAATTTGTATTTGCGGCGAGAACGTAGGTCAGGATAAAAATATGACTTGTCATAAACATCCGAACCCTAATTATAAGCCACACTCTGTTTGTAAATATCAACTACAATATCAATTCAAGTCTTGCCTGGTGAAGAACAAAGCTTTGGTTCCGATTAAAACAATGAATACGCGTCTTCCCAATTCGGCCGCTTAATCTATATATCAGAATGTGAAGTGAGAAAGGTGTATCCCTGCTTAAGGTAATGAAAGTTTCGTGAGTGCATTATTTAGAATTTATATAGGTTATGTATCCTTCGGGGATGTGATGCGTGGTAACGACATTTCCTTCATGTTATAATAATCCTTTTACCAACGGCCATAGTATGATGAATGGAACTCGGGTGGAATGATGTATGGCAGGGGAAAAAGGAACACCCCGAAAAAACCTGCCCCAACCCCATTTTGTCCACCACAAATTCCACATGGATCCACCGAGATTCGATCACGGGTCTCAGCGTGAAAGGCGAGCGGTCTAACAACTCAGTAATGGGGGCGGCCATTCTCTTCATTTTGACATCCCATGTCGTTCGGAACGTGGCACAAGGGCTGATGTTGCTGTCTTGTTCGACGTAAACCTTACCTTGGTTCTGCACAGTCCTGTGCCGTTCGAACGACTAGTACGTATTATACCAAGAGGCAAAACTTCTATTTAGGCAAAGGAAGTTATATGTTCCACAGCAGATTTTTAAAAAATGGAAATAACATTTCACCAGTCTCCGTCAGAATTTAGACATAGGCCTAACGAAATTTTCCAAAGTTTCTTTCCAACGCTATTGGTCTCCTAGAAGACCTCGTGCGCCTCAGGAATACCGGGTACACTAATCACAGTTTAAGATTCGCTGTTCCAAGAAATAACTTAAAATGAAATATACCTTTTTTTTGAAACAATAGGGTAATACGAACATAATGTGACCGAGATGGTAACGTCTTGGACTCGCATTCGGGAGGTCCCAGGTCCAAATCCCGCGGCCGGCAAATTTGACAGGGGTTTTCTCATGGTTTCCCCAGTCTTAAAGGCAAATGCCGAATTGGATAGCCTATTTACATACCACGAATCACCTGTATCATATGCATTTAAAATATTATCAGTTGAAATTTACTCCCTAAAATGCACTGATAATAGAAAATAATTGATAATCAATAGTTCCATGGCCTACCCCGACTGTACAGACACAGATCCCGTACTCCTCGTAGCTAAAAGGCGTATAAGCACAGATAAATTAAAAAAATACGAACATTGTAACAATTTACTTAGAGATGTAGCATTTAAAACAGTTTCCTTAGTACAGCGAAACGATTATGTAGTTGTTGGCTACGATTTCAATTAACATTTCCGCAACCACAAAACTTTCCCATACTAAATCATACAAACTGAATGAAGTAATTGTTGTGAGTCACTGTACAGTATATGAATTAAAGCAGGTAGCATGCCATGCAGTTTACAGTAATGCATGTAAGATCTACTAATAAAATTGCGGTATCCTGAAAGTTCTGTAGACCACATCTCCGTTTGCATGTACGGACAACTGACTCACACGTCCTTGTCTCCCACGAGTGGATTATTGTGATTCATAACAATATGCTGCACTCTGAGGCGCAAGGTCTACATCTTTATTGCCTTGTTTATACAAATAATGGCTAGCCCGAGTGAGTGCATGAGCGACTAGTTTACAAATTTAAGAAATTTATTGTCTTGGGCGGGCATCATCTAAGATATTACGGTATACATGAAAGTTGATGTACGTTGATATTTATTATGATGAAGTTGTTAGTGATGTCAAGAAGCACTGGTAATGAATTTTGTTTTTATATGAATTTCTCACTCTTTTTATAGCACCTTTTTTTTACCGGTTCTTGTGTAGCAGAGCATATCCCAAATAAGCACAGAATCCTCGTTCGAAGTCTTCTAATAGCCTTGGGTTAAGGTCCTTAGAATATTTATTATAATAAAAGAGCAACGAACAAAAATATGGGCCATGAGTCAGTAAAGGTTATAAAAAGTGGAGCCTTTACCCTGTATGCAATATAGATTATAGATAGAAAAAATATTGGAAGAATGTCTACAAATTGAAACCTCCCGGTAATCTCTATATACAGTAGGCCTATATACGAGTATAAAAGGCTTTGTCCTGGCTGACTGACAGAGAATCAACGTAGAGCCTAAACTATAGTAGGTAGAGACTTGGAATTTTGACAGATCTTCGTTTCATAATGTAAGTGCTCAATAAAAAAGGATTTTGAAATTTTTTTATTTTAAATGCCAAAAATCAAATGTTTTGGAGAATACTTAATCCCTTTTTACACAGAATTATCAAATCCAAATCACAGTTCACATGACAACAGTGTATTGTTGGCATTGGTCTCAGGTAGGTTTGGAAATAAATGGTAAGGGACTTTGACAAATTAGAGAAGGTATCGATATAAATCATTGCTGTAAATAAATATTGAAGATAAAATCCACGAAAATAATGCACAATGTGATGCAGTCACATAACTTTCTCTACTCTGGACATAGAGAATACCGTACGAGGCATGGTAATATGTATATTATTATATCCCACGTTTTTGGGGAGGGAAATATGAAAGTGATATTGAATTACTTTTTAATTTCATCCCCGAAACGGTTGTATGGTAACATGAGAGTGAGAAATAAAATATTCTGCAAAGACAATACAATTTTATGTTGCCGGAATTTCCATTTCTTCTTATCTGAAGCCCTACCAGGCTTGGTGTGTAGAAGCGATGGGATGCAAAATTCTACATCCTCTACCGCCATAAAAAGCTATGTCAAGCATTTTCTGAGTGGATAGTTCGAGTGTGATAAGTCGTTCTTCTTCATTTCGAATTGTTAATATCTATATAAGGACCTAGAATTTGAATATCGAAAGTCCTTCATACGTTAATACATTAACTTCTAATTACAAAATACAAAACCCGGGCGACGCCGGGCCTTTTAAGCTAGTTATTAATATTTGAGTAAATAGTTATATTGAACTATAGGAAAGCTTATTTTTCCTTCCAACATCTTCCTGCATCTGCATCCCAATATTGGAAACAGCATGAAACTTATCCTCTAGAGTTCTAGACCTATGCTTATTTATTCGTAAAGTAAAGTGGAAATCAGTCTCCACAAAATATATATGTACTTAAAAAAATAGGTTATACATAAAAACCCTACTAAATATAGGAATTTATGTACGGAAAGGCTGTCCTCCCATATGAAGAAGTAATCCAAACTCAAATAAAACATGGCGGAGTGAACTGGTGACTTATCTACCCTGTTATCTACATGCAGCGTAGAAGTTCTCGACTCATTTATATAGCTTTTACTCGTAATTACGAGACAAAATATGCGCAAAATTACAATGGCAAGTTGGTGATTCAAGTTCCATCATTAGTAAAACACAATTTTCTTGCCGGTTAATAAATTACTCTATGGTTATCACTTATCACAATTACCTCACATGTACTCACACATGAATTCATTTCGTTATTATAAAGCATGCTCGCCTATTTTCCAGGCTTTCAAAGAATATTGTGAGTTCAAAAGTAAGAAATGCTCTGTATTGAGAATGGATTGTAAGTAAGCAATTTAAATATGGGCTTCAGAGACAGGAAGGAAATGATTATATGTCACAATTTCCATCATATCTTGTACCAAATGTCTCATTTCCAGTGTGAGTAATAAGAGAAAATGACTTCAAATTGCAAGTCCTATTTCATCCACCCGAATCCTTTTGTCCCTCCCCTTCCATGCATATAAACACCAACCTCACAAATGCAGTGACCCCTTTCTATTTGTGTCTATCTAGTCTGTTCGTACCCTATAGTCCAATAGAACCCGTGCTCTTTGATCATCGTCACTCTAAGCTACTTGCAAATTAAATGGCTACAATTTGTATTTCAGTTTCCCAGTGAGGGAGTTACAGATATTGAAGGAGAAGGGCTTTAACTTAAAAGTCGGTAGTATGGAGGACACAGGATGATGATGGCCATTAGCCCAACTAACGGCTCGTGATGCCCTCGGTGGTGGAAGAACATATAAAACTTCACTCCCACCTCCCCTGTAGTTATTTCTCAGCTCTCATGAGAAGGTCCTTCAAAGCAGGGGTGGTCAACTCGCGGAAACAGTTTTATTTAAATTACGGAGTAAACGAGATGATATAAAAGTTCACTGAAATCCTGTTTCCTTGCTTTTTTGAAAATTACGGACGAGAACCCCACTTTAAAAGTTAGCCATTAACATGATTTAGTGAATTGGTTTTGCAACCCTGGCCTAGCGAGCAGATGTACATTTCTTCTAATTATTGTTATTACTTATCGCTGATTAGGTCGTTCATTTGCAATGTATTCGCGAGTATGGCTTACTTGTTAGTATGATATGTTCAAAGCTTGCTCAGAACAGATTATCTGATTGCAATTTCCTGGTGTGTAATTTTGTTGTAATTTTTGTAGTAATTCGACCACGGATTTATCTCTCTCTCCTACCATGTCTCTCACCATCGGAAAACAGGGCAATTGGAAACTACGGCGAGTAGGCTATAGCCTATATACAACTCATAGTTAAGGCTATACCCTATATGACGGCATCGTAGTGGCAATCTGTAATCTCATCGCCGACACTCTAGGAACCTTGCATTTACTATTAGGCCCTATTATTTGCACGAGTGCACATCACCTAAGTTTTGCCGCATTACTCACCTCGTCTTTTTCAGCGAGGATAAAGAATGAAGAATATCTGAAGGCTTCAGTCGAGCACTAAGAAAAATCCCAATAAAACATCAACTCCACTTCCTCCAGCTGGCCTCGGTTGTAGAGGAGCTAAAAGAAGATCTATAAATGCCCAAATGCTTCCAACATGCAACTATACCCTTAGCAAACAAGGATCACATGTGGGGCCAGGTAGGTTCCTACACCCGCAAGCACCCTCACATTTATAAGCGCAGGGGATTAGGACCGACCGTAATTTCCACCCCACGAGTCACCTCGTCCACTTCAACCAATCAATCTTTGATTTTTTTAATACGTCATTTTATCTTAAAATGCTTGTTATATATCAATTCTACACACAATTACAAGAAAATGACACCAAACAATGTATAATTTACTTTAATAGGAACATTTACGAGTCGTCTTAGTGACTTACTTCATCATTTGTTAGAAATGTTCCTATTAAAGTAAATTACACATTGTTTGCTGTCATTTTTCTTGTAATTATGTGTAGAATTTATATATAACAAATATTTTAAGATAAAATGACACATTTAAAAATTTAAGATTGATTGATTGAAGTAGACTAGGTGACCCATGGGGCGGAAATTACAGTCGGTCCTAATCCCCTGCGCTTGTAAATGTGAGGGTGCTTGCGGGTGAAGGAACCTACCTGGCCCCACACGCCATCCCTATTTGCTAAGAGTATAGTGCATTCTTATGTGAGTAGATCCACCCATGTGAGCGGTACCTGACCGAGTCGCGCCACACACGAGATGCTGGGAAGGGGCAATCTCTATGGAGTTACAGCGGTTTAACCTAAAGATCCAAGTACCAAAGCTGCAAAGTCTGTATTGTATCGTTAGCCCTTCTCATTTATTTGCTTATTTTAACCTGGCGGAGTTAAGGAAATAAGGCCAACTCTACCACTAAGCCAGGGATAAAACATAACATACAAGAGTTCTACATCTTAATTAAAACATAAGTTACTTAACATACAAAGAGGGAACATAAATAATACATGGAATTAAAATTAATTAATATAGGCTAATGTTGACTATAATGACTAAACATTCACCCTTTAACATCACTCTTACCCAGCTAAGTGGTCCTATGTAACTTCCTAATTTGACTAAATGGGCGCTTTAACTGTGGATCGTTTCGCAGCTCCCGAGATAGCTAAGCAATGAGTTCCAGAAGCGAATAGCTATTGCTGTAAAGGAATACGAATAGTGTGAAGCTCTGTACACAGAGGCATGGATAGTAAGGGATTAAGCTGAGAGCGCGTACCCAAGTTATGGTGAGGTGATTGGACTTAGGCTTTCTTCGGCGGTAGTTGCTCGAATTAATAGATTGTTGGCCATCCATATATAGGCTTTGGGTTACAACATCTTTGCTATTTTAAAGGCACGAAATTTTAAGAAATACAGCGCCTTACTTCTGATGCCTTACGTGGCGTCATGGTAGGCCTATAAATTATGTTATCTACAAACTGATTCTCTGGCCGTAGCCATTAATGCACAAATTCTCAGTAAACTAATGTAATGCAATGTAAGTGTTTATTACAGTAATTAACTTTTCACAAATTCCAATGCAAACAGTTGCATGAGTTCACCTGGACCGTACATGCTTACGCAAAAACACACACAAAAAAGAACAAATAATATAAATACAAAATAACACAAGCAAACTAAATCTATTCTTCACCCTCCAAACCCGCTCTCCAATTTGTCGCTTTTTCAAACCTGAGCTGTCTCTCCTTCATTAAAAACTTCCCAATCCTTTCCTCATCGTTTTTGCCCGTCAGTAACTCCAAACATTTTCGTTGCTCCCTATTTGATTCCATAAAAGATGCTGGTTGATATTTTTCCCTCCAATTTTCCAAACCTTCACAATTCGCCAAAATATGAAACCATGATTCTTCCCCCTTACATATGGGACCAATTCTCATTCCGTTTTTATCTGTGATCTTAATCATTCGCCACGCACCGAGTCTAATCCAAGCGAGCCCCCGTTTACTGATTTTGGATTTTTTCCCTATGTACTGCTCCTTCCCCCACTCCATTTTAACTAAATCAACGTTATCAGTTCACCTCTAAATACTTAAATATCAATTTCTTCAGTAGAGCTTCGGTGGGCATGTCATTGAGAAAAATGAAGATATGACTTCTCAGTTTTACTAAACAGTTATATTATTATTATCATCTTCATCATCACCATGTAATTAATAATAATGCCATGGTTGTAGTAACAGCAGTATTAGAACTGAACGTGCAGGAATAAAGGTAAAAAAAAGTTTCATATGCATTATAGAATCACCATTTCCAGTCTGGAGCTAAACTAAATTCCGTGGCATTACATTCCTTTTGGGACAAGGCCTACCATTCGACTGCTGCGTCATCTACCAGAGGCAGATGGCAGGATTGGGTGAGTATGGGCACTACCGACACCCACGGCCGTTAATAATGGTTTCCGTGACCGGAGCCGCTACACTTTTTCTAGAACAAGAGAGGAAGGAACTTGTGAAAAGTGCAATTTTTCGAATAGGCCTATTTCATTTCATTTCATTTATTTATTTAAAGATGCTACAGACAATTTTATACAAATTATTAATTGTAATAATAATAGTATAATATAGTAATAATAGTATAATATAAATATTAACAATTATTGATTATTACTATTACTTTTTAATATTACTATTTATCATTATTAGGCCTACTATTAGCATTACTATGCATATTGTTTGTGTTAAGCTTATATATACTGCAGTTACAATACTGAACAGAAGAAGAGTTAAGCTACATCATAATTCCATAAATAGAATATTGTTCATTAGTCTATTATTATTATTATTATTATTATTATTATTATTACTCCTAACTTATTAATATTATTATTACTTCTCCTAACTTGTTACTATTATTATCGTTATCCCTACTACCAACACTCCTACTATTATTAGAACCATACAGCCATAATAATAGCCATTTTAAAAATACACTCAGATGTAATCCCATGCATATGGCTATGTAATAAAACAACCCTTACATCTTACGGCTTACCACTTTGCATTTTCACTTTAAGAATGCATTATTAGAATGGGCCGTATTTACACCAGTGGAAATTAATTCTGCAAAATGAACACACCCCTGTAACGTGACCCTTCATCTTCATGTAGACTATGTCTACATTCAGACCAATAACATTAAGTAAGAGAAGTCAGGGAAACACGAGCATTTGGTCTCATAGGAGACCATTTCATGCATTTTTGCTCGTGCACACCCTTTTAAAACCAAATAGCATGAATATTCATGCAATTTCCATCCCTAAAATATCATAGGTTTGAATCATACAAACAACCTACAGAGTAAAACGAGGGGGAGAAGGGAGAACATGCGTTATTGTGTGGAAAATCCATATCGGCTGTTAGCACTAGACCTACGTATGGGGGAAAAAAAAAAAAAATTTCAAACACAATAACTCTCATTCTGCAACACAAGGCTTGTATGTGTATTTGTTAACCCCCTTTTCATTCTCATTAATGCATTTTTTGAAGTTTTAATTTTTACCGTGAACAATAGAATAAAAAAGGGTTCATCCAAAATGACATAAATGTTTCATTTTTTAGAGTTATGATGGTATATATGGCCCCCTATCCCATTTAGTTTCCCCCATGGCAAGATTTCCCCAGGTTCCACACAAGTTTAATTAATTTTCATACAGTACGATAATGGAATAGGGTAGGAAAGCCCAAGTTCTGCACTTTTCGCTACTCTAAAGCACGAGTTCACAGTAATCGTAAAATGTTTTAAATTATGGTCAGTAAAAATTTCATTTCACAGCTTTTTGGTAAATTTTGCGTAATCTTCTCATTTTAAATCAAGAAGCTACGTATACAGATTGATGTTCAATCACAGCGTTGAAAAATTTAATAAAACAAATCCAGTGTTTTGAGTAAAATAGACTTTAACCTGGTAGACAATATCCTATCTTTTATATTCATGCAATTATTATTGAACGTATTTTATGCTCAGACTTAGACCTATGAATAGTCAATAGACAATAACGATAAAAAAAAATAGGCTAAAAATTTTAGTCATTATGCTAATAGTCTGTAGAGCATGTTTTTGAAGTATTCCTAGGCCTATTACAACATTTATCAATGCACGTGTTAATATCCTTTCACATTTCACGTAAGTCAGTAATTAGCTATCTCATGATAAACGCCTCAACCAACATTTAATAACTAGATTAATTACTAATAATTGTTGAAGTTGAAAGTATGCTTAGGCTATAATTAAAAAAAACAATGAGTATGTATGGTAAATAATCATTCCAGCACACAGTAGAAAGGAAACAGTATTTATTCCCTTATCTTATCGCTTACTTTTAGTAGGCTCCTTCAGCAATCATGTAAGATTTTAAAAGTCGAGCAGACCTAATTTAACAAGCTTCTTCACCCAAAATTACTGTGCTTTTCAACTTACACAATAAGACCACGCCATATACAGAAAAGTTTATGATTTTTAGGAATATCAAATTCACTAAGTTTTGAATTCTTGATTTTACCAGACATGCTATAATTTAGAGCCTGATTTTTTTGGTGAAATAAAACGGATGTTATCTGTGTTAACTTCCTTCTATTTCGGTGGATCTTTCACGAAGTATGTTATTTTATAGACTTCTACACTTGATATAAAAAAAATACTCCTTAATTTATATTAATATTCCAATATAGTTGTGAGAAATAAAATACAAATTATCACAAAACATTGCTTAGTAATAGAAATCAATTTTAGTTCAAACTTGGTAATCTAAACTAGAATTTATTTAATCAGTCGTAGCAAACCTTATGTGAGGATTTTGTAGTTTGTGGAGCATTACGTCTGTGATATATCAATTTTCATTAAGTTCTATTTTTGTATCACTTTGTCCATGTGGCAGCACTCTAATAAGGTAAGTTTTTTTAAATGAAAAAAAAAACAGCCGCGCCAGTTGATTTGATTTTTATTTGGTCCATCGGAACATATTACATATTATAGGACATGTCAATATAATTACAAATAAGAGTCTAAATTTACAGTTATAAGAAATCCGCACAATGTGAAAACTTCTTGACAAAACATACAACATAACGAGTATACATTAACAAAGTATTATATTTATTTACAATGTAAATACAAAATTTATTATACAGTTATGTAATAATATAAAATAAAAATACAAATGCAATGGTGCTGAGTTATCCTGTTGTGTAAGTAGCTATATCGATAACGTTCTGATGTTATAAATTCAGAATTATTTCTTCTAGCAATAAAAATGAACTTCTAGGAACAGAATAAATTTATGTTATGTAATATTGAAATAGTAAGTAATAATAATACTACAAGGTAACAGAGTCAAGGTAAAATAAATAAATATAAAATTTAGAACAGGAAAAGCAGATGAAGGTTCCTCCGGCCTTAGCGAGTTCACTCCATCTTCTAAGCCCAGCAAAAGGGAACCAAAGTCAACCAAGCCGCTCTCCGAAAGGTTGAGCCAGTCCAAACAGTTGCATGACCCTATTGCCACAATAATTCAACACCTGTCCTAATTGTACAGTACATGGAAATTTCAATGAATTTCAAACAAATTACACTTTCAATGCGCTTTTTATTACTAAGTTATTAATGGATTACAATAATTTCAAATGCTATTTAGTAAGGCTACTTGTTTGAACGGGATGCGATTGAATGATACTTGGAATTCACCTAATCTAACCTAACTTAACCTAAACTAACCCTAACCTAAACTACCCTACGCTAATCTAACCTAACCATATTGCCCAGACTCCGAACGAAATAAGAAGCCAGCTTTACCCAAAGGATGAGAGTAGGTCGTACTTTACCAGCATAAAACCCGAAGTGAAGTACTGTATTATAATTTATTATTTTTGCTTTACCCAAAATGATTGGATGAAGCGCGTAGGGGTTTATCCGGTTTTCCAGCACTACCCTTGACATATGTTGCCCGCCTCTAGATCCGAAGGTCGCGGGATCAAACCCGGCCACGGTCGATGGGTCTTTCAGGACGTAAAACTCCTGGGCACGGAGTCCTGGGGGCCCGTGTCGTAGATTTACGGCACGTAAAAGAACTCCAAGCCTAAATTAGAGCCTCTGGACAAAATTTATCGGCCCTTTCACGTCCAAGTAATACCTTAGTTTCCTGGGGGAGGGGGTTGAGAGGCGATGTGTTTACCACCTGTCCCTCTCTCGGAAAAAAAAAATATATGGGTAACAGAAACCTCCACTTGGACGACACTTCGCCCCGACATAGGGGCTATAGGGTTCCAGACAGATAGACAGATAGACCCTTGACATATACATACAGAGGCGTAACGAGGGGGGTTGGGGGTTTGAACCCCCCCCCCATTGATTAAAGAAGGAAAATTGTACAATTTTTTTAAGTCTGCTTATAAATTACTTAATACGAGTATAAAGCGTGGGAAGCTTAAAACTCGTTATTGTGCATCTTAATTTTTATATTTTCCGGGGGAGGACCCCCGAACCCCCCTCACCATGGGGGGTATGGAATACCTCTCAGACGTTATAACCCCCCCCATATGGTCGGCCTGGTTACGCCTATGTACTGTAGGCTATAGATACCATATGCAAATTATGCAGGAAAGAATTTCCGGAGAAAGATGTAGCCAAATTAACGCAAGTAGTTACGCCACTGGTTTGTACTAACGAGTCATGATTTCGGCATGAAGTGATGAAGAAAGGCGTGTAGGGGGAGTGCTGAGGGGGAGTGAGATGGAGAAGTGAATCCCGCCTGCGTGACATGAGGTTAGAAAACAGCTGCATGGAGGAAATCAACGCAAAGTGAGCTGTTATATTATGGCAACATATCACGATGTTAGGGCACATAAATCAAAAACCTATGGCTGTGTTTCTAAACCATAGTTAGTATATTTATTATAGGAGTTTAGTAGCATGTGGTGGGGGGGGGGGGGCGGTTCGTGCTTTACCATCCCTCCTCTTTGGCTCGCGCGGTTTGTATAATATACCAACAGGTTTAAAACCACCCCCTCCCAATTCTGTGATATTACTCAAACACGTACACACATTAATTTGTTCTTTCGGTAGGCTAATAAAGTGCCGCCTGAAGAATTTATAGAGAACCTCTGACATCAAGCTATCAAATAATGAGATCGTGTGAAATATAGCGCATATTTCAACGGTGACAAAACGCGAGAAATGTGGTTTATACAATAAAAGTTAAAGAGGTGCTAAAGCTTAGGCCTATATGTTTTCGGAAGAAGTATACACATAAGTATACAAACTGGATGCAAATCCGTGACGCCATTCACATCCACGACAGTCTAGATCAGGATTGTCCAACTGCAAATGCCTTAAGGGCCGCTTTAAAAAATGCAGTTTGGAGGGCCGCATTATAAAATACTTCACACGTTATTTTATTTGTATTATATTGTTAATGTAAGAATTTTGCATATTTCTATTTGAGGGTAATTTATACATTTAGAGGCCTGCTCCTCTGTCCGAAAAAGCAGGCCTCATGCGGCCCGCGGGCCTCATGTTGGGCAGCCCTGGTCTAGACATCCACTCATTAACATTGATGTTTACCCAATTTCACATGAGCTAGAAACTTGAAAACTTATAGCTTTTAGGCTATAACGATGGGAAAATTCCAAAAAGTTCCATTTTTTTTACTTTTTACCCTCAAAAATAAACTTTAAAAGGTTTTCAGTGCGTATTTGTACGCCTTCCGATGTTTTTGCAAAATATAGAAATAATAGCTGACGTGAAGAATTTGTTGTAAATTCGTTCTGTTAATATTCTAGTTATCCCACTTTTTTCATATATGGTGATCAAACTTTCTTAAGAAACTGTGGCCTAAAACTCAATAGTTTCTTAAATATAACTCCATCTCTCACTTTGTTTTATCAATTTACCTGGTTTTATTAAAATTAGGTTTGGTTTAAGGACACAGTTTTATTTAGAAGTTACCGGACAGAAAGTTAAGAAAAATTAGGAATTTAGGCTTATAGCACTATGAATGCTTCAATAATCGTCCACAGAAGTGATTTTCAAAATGTTTAAGAAATCTTTAATGATTTTTGTCATCTATGTTTCGTAGACAGTTGTCAAGAAAAACATCCCCCCCCCCCGGAACAGCTTTGTTATTTATTTTTTGCTAAGTCCCAGGTGTTTGCAGCATAAGGGTGTAAATACTCCGTTCGATTCTCGTGTATTTTGGCAATTAATTAAACAATAAATAAATAAAATCACTAAACAATTTTAATTAGATTTCTCAAATTGATACCTTCCGATTGGGCAATGCTAATATTCAGAAGCCGTTAGAAAATAGTACATTATGCAGTACATTGCCTATAATGGCAATAATTAAGATACGTGCAAGTTGCATTCGACTATTTATGTTCGACCACAATTAGTCTGATGATGAAGTGTTTGGCCCGGAGGCCGGTCCTGCCCTGGGACGGAGCCAAATGTTTAAATCTTGAGATCTTAGATTCACTCAAACAAACACTGGAGCTGTCCTTCGCAACGGTTGTTTGATGGTTGTCATAGTTATTGTCTTCTACGACAGATGATAGCTTACGGCGTCGGTCAAATCGAAGCTTCCTTTTGTTCGTTTTCTTTAAACCAATGGATTTTGACAACACGAAATGAATTCATTTTAGTATGATATTAAAATTAACACGAACAGAATTGATTTTATTTCAGATACAGGGTATTTATTATGCAGGTTTCAACGGCTACTCTCAAGGTCTCAAGATCGTTCCGTGTTCGATAATAATCCGTATCACACTGACGTCATCATGGATATCTCTATCGTTACGGATATCATTATGATAGCGTTACGTCACACTTAATAAGCGTATGGTCGAACAAAAATATATTTAAGGGAAAATTACTAAAAATTAATATGTTAAATTATTTTTTCTGAAATTAATATCGATTTTTATACCGTGTAACAACAATGTTTTATCTGAAATTTAAAAATAACAGAGAATAAAGAAAAACGAAGGCTGAAATAATATTAGGTTATTATTATTATTACCATATGTTATGTTTGGTTTTATATTATTAATCCTTTCAGAGCTTAATCAACAAGTAAAATCATCAATGGGATGCAAGTTTGAAACCGATTAGGAAAAGTTTAGAAAATTAGTTTGCTTCTATGAATGGTAGTTCTAACAAGTAGGCCTAGATAAAAATTAGCATATTCTAAATAAAGTATTATGCTGTCAACTTATATAGGCCTACTGTATCTTTTTTCATACGTCTTTTCAGGTAACATCAATAACAGTGAAAAGGTTTAATATTAAGACTATTATTTTATGGTAACTTACTCTTTTGAGCCATGGATATTTAGCTGTTAAGCAGCAGCGGCAATAATAGGCCTATATATACCAATTTTCTTCAAAGAATGTTCTTTTACGTCACTTAGCCTACTAGAGTTGCCTTTACTCTTGATCAAGATATAGTTTCATAGGCAGTATTGGATAATGCATCCCCCCCCCTCCAGTGCGACTAGCAGCTTACTGTTTGCCCTAACTTTTCTACCCATATACACAACTCGTGCTCTGAAGTCTTCATACAGGCAACTGGCCAACACTGATCTATACACTCAAATAATACTTAGGGGAAAAAATGTCATACCGAATGAGAAGTAATCTACTTACCGGTAATTGTCTTTTATATAGGTAAAACTTTCCTTTCCATTTATGGTTTCACGATTTTGCAGAGGTAATCCCACGAGAGTTTACGAGTTTATCGATAGATTCGTGACTGCGCAGCTGGAGCGAATTTACCTGATGAGCTCATAAACACGGGTTGGATTTAGGCTATTAAGAGTATTCCATGAATATAAATGTAACGGAATATACAAATAATAATTAACTTACTTTCTTACTTTGTTATATAAAAAACAAAACTAACAGCTGTGAGATCACGGCACACTGTGAATCAGCCTTTCATGAATCGATTCGAGTTACCACGTTGTAACGAATGCTACCAATGGTGCTTATAAGACATAGTTAACCTAATTCAGGTAAGTAGAACAGAATAAAAGCACACGCACTGGTTTACACCGAATAGAAATTGTGTTTTAGATCAATGCACATTTATGTTAGGCCTATTTCAATTTCCAAACAAGTTATGTCGTATAAAATAACCTGTTTATATTGTGTTCACTGGTAGTATGTGACGTATTAGTCACTGTACATAGATACATACATTTCCAGTAACGAGTTGACGTTTTATCAGATAAAATCACATCTTCGTATTAATATAATAGCAAGCATTTTATAAGATAAACGATCGTGATTGGTGTACATCCGAGGAATAGCTAAACGTTATTGGCCAATATCAAACACGCGGCGTATTAATGGAACAGGCGAATAAGTCATGCAGGAATACAACCTGTATGTTCGTTCCAACCCTACCCTAACTTAATCCTAGTATTACGAAATGCCCTACGTTAGAGCTACAAACCACAAGTAACACTATGGGTAAGGAATTCATGAACTTACAAGTTAGTTCGAGCAGTGGTGAAATTAGAAAGGGGCTACGTACCGATAGTTCAGATCAGACACGAACTAAATTATATTATATCGTCAACACTGTCAGGATCGAACCTGAGACTATTCGAAAATAGATACTTCTGTTGCAGAAGAGCTAGCCGATGAGTTATATCATTATTTATTTTGAGTGTCTAGGATGGTGGTATTGAAAGGCAGATTAAATAAAGACGCTTTACTTAATACTTCGTTTCTTAATATTTCAGTAAGAATCATCACTTACTTTTCCTTTGAGATTGAAATAATCCATTAAGGTTTCTTTTGATCTGCCGCCTTTCTAACAACCTCTTAATTATACAAAGGTTTTTACAAGTACTTTCTCCTTCAACGAATTTCTGAATAAATTTTTTAGTACACTGTTATTTATATAAAGGAATCCAATAATTTGGTTTCAAATGCGACTGCTTCCTGCTATAACAAAATGGATTAAATAAATTATTCCTTGCGGTGCTTATTTTTTTCCTTTTATGTTAATAATGTGAAATCGTAGCCAGCATATTTACGAATAAGTTGTATTCCAATAGCCTACTTCATTTTGTTGTTAGCTCAATGCTTTTAATTAATTACGTAGGACTATTTTGCATTGAAGAAAAAATATGAACGCTTAGTCCTATCGTCCGCTATATTTTATTAATTTATTGCTTAAAGATAATAACAGATATTCCGATAAACGAGCCTTCAATTATCATAGCCTACATGTAACGTACGCTACGGTACGCCATGGTGTAGTGTTTAAGGACTCCGTTACAAACCGGGAAATCGCATGTTCGATTCCCGATGAGGTCGTTGAGATTTTTCAATTGGAATAATCCTTCTGGTGGCACTATGGCCCTGGAGTCGACTCAGCCTCTAACAGGAATTAGTACCAGGAGTATTCCTGGGGGTAAAATAACGGTCGGTGCGTAGGGCTGACAACTATGCCACTTTCATGTCACAATCTGGGAGCTTTAACCTCCTGGAAACCTACGTGACTCCATGGCCCATACAGGGATCGCTTTACCTGTTTTTACTTGTAACGTACAATAACATCATTATGTGTTCCTTTTCTTCTTTTTATATATTTGTTCCCCCTAAATACAGTCACAGTAAGATATTTTTGCGACGATCTGGATTTCCCTTATAGGCTAGATAGGCAATGCTGTAGTAGAAATATACCAACAGGGAATGTTTCGGAAACTTTATTGGGGGTTCATGTTTTGATTATATTTTCTGACTGCAAGAAATTATTAACATGAGTAATTTTTCGATTAATATAACGCAATTACTGAAAAAGTAAAAAATAAAATATTTCACTGACTTCCAACCTGAGGTATTAACAAGAAACAACTGTGAGAGTGTTTTAAGGAACGAGAAAAGTTTGCGTTCGTGTGTCATGAAACATGTTTATGCAACTTATTTTGGAGTTCATACAAATTAAAGATGATAAGAATTCATACGATAATATTGTATCAGCTTTGTTTGTCATAAAATACATTGGATCAATAAATAGAAAAAGTAGACTAGTGGTGTGGCTTAAGGGCATGCGTTTGCTCTCCGAGCCCGAGTTCGATTTCTGGCCGAGACAAATTACTAGGTGGGTTAACCCGGGTTATTTTTGCACTTTTGAGACGAATGTCGGGATAATTATGGTCCCCGGATATCATCTGGTCGTCAATATCAATTTCATCCTATCCGAACCTTGTTCAGAATATGAGGTGGCCCCAGCATTGGACTGATCACTCATCCGGGGAGACCATCCAAGTCCTTGTCTGGTAAAAAATGTAGCATATATGATCCATATAGCCCAGCGTTCTCAACCTATGGTCCGCGGACCACTGGTGGTCCGCGAAGATGGTGCACATAGTCCTCAGACATAATTAAAAAATATAAAGCAAGTGGAAAGTAAAGAAGTAAAATTTTTTCACATATTTCGTTATAATGACCTATAATTAATACTCCAAATATTAAGAATATAGGCCTTCTTTTCAAAATGGGATGTAAAATTAGGGGTCCGTAAAATTTTTTAGGCCTTTTAGAGGTCCTCAGTTTCAAAAAGGTTGAGAAACGCTGATATAGCCTATACTCTCTTCCCCGACAAGCCCGGACGTGTAAACGCCCCTATAACGGGTAGGTAAAACTCAGAAAAAGGAGTTGGTTAGTGAACTAATGAGAGAAAATTATTTAAATGTTAGGCTACTCGACATCAGGGACTATTAAAATTATCTTTCATGTTGCTAAGGAAAATTTAAAGCATGTTTGTACGAGTAACTAGCGTAAGCAAGTGTCGTAAGTGAAAAAAACTGAAAATAAATAGTTCATTCATGAAAAAAGGGTATGATTTATGTTTTGATGCTGATCTCTTACGACCCTTTTAAAATACTGTATGATCACGGGAAAAATTATAGGTTAAAAACTATTAAAGCTTTTCGAATCTCCTTTCGTGACAAAATATCTTAAAGATAAATAATTTCCATGTACGGACACACACCCAATTTCATAAAATTTGACTGAACCCTGTTTTATCAGCGAAAGTCTCTTTCAGCCTCAAACAGCATTTATCTTCAATCATGCAACAACTAATCATACCCTTTCAGTTAATGGATTACTTACCACAGGAGCAAGCTTGTGCTCACGAGTATGAGTGCGTGTTATTCTTACGTCATCTAAGCCTTCAACATACACATCACGAGTGTAAAAATGAAATAATGCGTTGTATGGTTTTCCACATAAATCAACAGTTGGTACAAACAGCCTTGTAGGATGGAATAATATAAATGACTAGGTGTTAAGTTGAAAGGTAGGCATTAAAAGGTATTCATTGCTGTATGTTTACTTCTATGAGTATATTTGCTTGTTCATAATCTAGCATTTCACTGTTAATAACCTACATCCATTCTCGTTAACAGATTTTCGCCATTCTGTTGTTCAATAAGGCGGTATGCAAACTTAATAGACGTTATACACAAGGTGCAGTTATGTTTATTATAGTCTTTTCGCTATCATCGTCCCCAGCAGGGCTGTCTTTGAAGTGTTGTTGTTTAATGCAAGAAGGACACATTCGTTAATAGCCGCGTGTTGAAGTGTTGTCATGTCTCAGTCGGAAACTACTGTAGAATGAAAGAAAAACAAAAAATTTGCATTATATTACTGTTATTATTAGATTGACTTGGGAAAAGAGTCTTTCACCTGCTTGGATTAGAGAGTGAAAACTACTGTTTACCCTCAATAAACAATTATATAATATGGCAGACCGCAAAAGGAAATGCCGACGTTTGACTCGACGAGTGGGGACGATGAAAACGAGAGCACTGTAACCTTTTCATAGCTGAATTTATATGTTTATATAAGCAAATGGGGATAATTTTAAAACACGACTTATGCAAAATTATATTTAATTATGTTCATAAAAATATATATTACAGATAGCCTATTAAAATCAATATTTTTAGAACGAAAAAGAAAAGTTTATTTTACAATTTTCTTCCTGGATTTTCTCCTGAGATACAATATTTTATGTAATACAATTTTTAAAAATACTATTAAATAAGTTCCCCCTAAAAAATTCCGCCCATTTTAGGTTTTCCTCCCTGGGAAAATGTCCAATCTGCCCATTTTTTAATCAGGGCCTAGCTAAAATTTTCCCTAAGATGTGCACCTAAAAATCCAGACCCTGCTAACAACAATGGCCAGCTTATTTTGTAACTACAAACTTCTACTGCGAAACTTGCCAGCACTGTAGCCTATGAGAATAACCCTTACATCATTATAATCTGCTATCTCTTATCGTGTACAAGATGAAACAAACTGATAAGCAAATGAATAGAGAAATAACAATGAGTACATTGTTATGTTGACGCAGTATGGAGAGAGGAGTACATTATCTCATTCAAGGGAGGCACAATATTGATCCAAGTTGTTGTATCATACAATAAGGCAAACAAACAACAGAGCACATTGATAGGCCCATGAGGGGTTTCTCTGATAGAATAAGTTCCTGAAACTTGTGTTAGGAGTTCTTATGTGAACTATAGCCACAGACAGATTACAGTAAGCTGATTATCGAGTGAAACCATGGTAGACTATATCCCAACGAAATTTTATAAAGGAGAAAATTTGGGGGATGTTCATAAAGTTACCGTGAAGCTAAATACTGTAGTAGAAAATATATGGCTACACCGGGTTTTTGGATATACTAAAGCAGGCCTTTCCAACTCGAGCACTTTGCGCTGGGGCGCACCAACGCAGCACTCAGCAGCACCGGTACTCTTCTTCCCCACGTAGCCTCTGGTGCGACCGCATGGGTGCGTCAGAAACAGTATAATGGGTAGCCGACCTCGCTTTCTTGGTGGATATAACGTCTTATTTAAATGATTTAAATATTTAGTTGCAAGGGAGAAATTAGTTAATTAGCACCATGTGTGACAGAATTAAGGCTTTCAAAATGCAGAGTTTATTATTTAAAGATCAATTTAAAGCAGGACATTTTGACAATTTTCCTTCATTAAGATAAATAAATTTGTCTATTTACGAAAACGAATTTTCACGATAATTCCATGCCCGATTCAAAGAAATTAATGATATGGCATTTCAACTTGAAATATTTATGACACCATATTTTGTCCTGAAAATCACCATCATGTTTCCAAACAGAGCTGATAAAAGTACAGGTACACCACTACACCGGCGATTTACTTTCATTTTACAAAAGTAACATTCACAGGAATTTCCCAAACTTCACGCACTTGCCTTAAAATTTACGTCAGTGTTCGAGACAACTTATGCATGCGAACAGATGTTTTCAACTATGAATTTAAATAAAAGTAAAACCAGGACTTCTCTGTCTGATGTTGCCTTAGAGGCCGAACTTAGAATTTCCATTGCCAAATCGATTGTACCCAATATTGGTAAATTAGTTGAGGCAAAACGATGTTAACAATCGACTTCAATTCTAAATGTACACAAAGGCAAACACAATATGAGAATAAATGGTATATTTTTGTGTTCACAAAATTGTTATTAATATTGTTTTGGTGAGCGTGTTTTTGTATTAATATTGTTTTGGTGAGCGCTGGCTAGACCTGTGGAGCGGGCTCTGGTGATCCACCGGTGCTGCTGCACCGTGACAGTACCTCAGTTGGAAAGGCCTGGACTAAAGCCTCCTGTAGATCACAATCATGACAAATCTAGAAATATAATACATAAGGTTGCCAATCGTCAGGTTGTTGGTCAGTTCAGTTTAATACTTGATAGACCTACAGAATGTTCGGCTACTATTTCCTTTGAATAAAATACGGTATAATAATCGTTGTACTATGTTAATGATTTGCAAGAATTTTATTTTAATTTCCTCTGCCCGTACCACAGGTACCACGGTCCATTGTGTTCGACCATGTAATTCGAAGTCGAGTTTTTAACATAAATACATGCTTTGAAGTACAGTAGAGTCCCCTAATCCCGACTAGATGAGACCAGACCGAAAGTCCTGATTAAACGGAATATGCCATAAAATGCACGCACTGAACTGTAATACACAATATATGTAGTAATGGGTAAAACTATGAAAATCTAAAAACATCTTTGTGAATAAAAAAAAAAAAATTATTGATCGTTTTCCGTCCGGATTAACCGGATGTCCGGACGAGCGAGGTCCGAATTAGCGGAACCCTACTGTATACTCTGAATACAAATATGTTTTGTTCAGAAACATGTGTATGTTTTTGTATGTCAGTGAATGCTCGAGAACAAAATATCGAATAAAATTACATTATATTTGAGTTAGGTACCTACCTTTTGGGATGTAACACGAGATTGGCGACGATTTTCTCTTAAATTCAGTGCCATTTTACATGAAGAAGATGTAGTTTTTCGCGATTTTATCGAAAACGTCTCTAACATTTTTTATTAAATTTTGAATGATTGGTGTTTATACAAAAACCTAAAGCTTTTATTTGAAAATTTTCTTCATAAAAATAGAGCTATAGGCGTATGGAAGTACAGATCGTAATCATTTATGATACCTATGAGTTAAACTTTTTTTCAAGCATACTTTTACGCAGGGCACAAGAATACCGGTATTTAAAATAATTCTAGTACTGAAACTGCTACTGACGTATAAATGCGTCAAATCGAACGATTGTTTAATGAAAAGATATAACACTAATAGGGGAATTATTTCTGTGAAAATGAGGATTTTTGTACCCGTATTACATGTGTTTTTTTTATGAAAGCCAGATATTTTAATTATTTTTTTTATTTATTTCAAACTTAGAGCCTACTGATGGTTTCACTTGAATATTGCTTATATAAACAAACAAATTCAGCTGTAAATTTTTCTTAGGCCTACCTCCATTTTAATTTTCTTTTAACTACTTACATTCATTTATATAGGCATAAAAACTAACTTAATATAATATTTATATTAAAGTTGTAAAGCCCTATAAATCGTGTAATGTTACTTAGTGTTAATGGGGCAAGGTGTGGTCTCTTTATCTGATCTGTATATATTAATAGAACAAATTAAAGATTAAATATTTTGAGCCGTCCTTTTTAGAGCTTAAAACTATTTCCTGTATCGTGCTGGAGAGCATAAATCGGGATGGTTAAAATTTGGAAAGGGAAGCTAGAAGAAATTAAGAAAGTTACAAGGCTTAAGTTTGTGAACTAAAATCCATCAGTGTAAAGCTAATGACAGATATTATTTCTTGTAGGCATGTACTGCTTTTTAATTTTTCTTAAACGAAATTTTATTTGAATTTTCAAGAAAAAAATCTGTTCTCCTCCTGTTTTGGAATCATAAGGAACCAGAATTCACTCCCTCTTGCCCGAAGGATATAACCATAAAGACAACAATAATCTATCTCTATTATAATCCACTTTCAGTAAACACACGACATGTATAAAGACCTGCACAGCATTCTCTTTATCTGCTAATGAAAGCAGCAAGTGGTGGTCTGTCTCTACCGCAAACACTGCACCAGATGCTGTTAAATGCTCCATTTTCTACACAAGTCATCTAGTACGACCAATTCAAGACACTCTTCTTCCCCTGAGCACGAACACAAGGAAGAAATGAAACATATAATACGCGAAATATGTGGAAGTTACCGTTTCTATTTACAACTGAAAAGAAGTGAATGTGCAATATTGATATGTTTCATATATCCAACAACACACCAAATTAGGCACATTCAGTATAACTCTTTACATATCTGTGGCTTGGTTCAAAAAGGGCCAATGTCAATTTCTTGCAAAAATGAGATTTATGCATTATTGAGCTCGGCTAGTCTTCATCTCTCGTATACTAAAAGTTCCAATATCTGTTGCTATTAATAACTTATACATAATACAGAAACCTAAGAGGCCAATGTCGGAAGCTGTCAGCAAAAAAATGTTACTTCTATAAAGGCTTCAAAGTCAGTTATCTCAAAAGGAAGTGTTATGGTCCTTTTAGAACCAAGCCACAGATATAATTTATCCAAAGTTCCAATAATAATACGACTATCCTATTGTTTTAAATATGTATGTTTATATTTATTTCTACTCAGGCTGCGCAATCAATGATGAAAAATTGTGGTAATGCAATGAAATTACTGACCGAAAGATGTAGGGCTACTTCCGCTTAAAATACTTCAAATTATTATTGGAAAGTAGGCTCTTCATTCCACATATTTTATGTGGATATATACGAGGGATAGAGCAGGTCATGCAAATTATTTTTCCCCTCAAAGTAAGGCGATGGTACCATGAGATGTACATTTCGGAAGAGTGTGGCACCTCTAGAGTATGGACACATTTGATAGCGTTGTGATGTAGGCTACTGTAGACGCGATGGTAATTTGGTTGTGAGTCAGCCGCCGTGTACAATGGACAGCATTGATGCATCAAAATAGTCACCATCAACGGGAGAAATGCCAGAGAACACCTCTAGGAGCTGGTAAAAGCTTTGAGGAATAATGCCCATTCGTGCCAAACTTTAAGTGATCATCCTATATCTATCTATCCCATCTAATACCCATAATCTGCATTATACATACATTCCATACCCTGCCCTTTCATTTGTTTATTTCAGAAATTTAAAATGGTCCCACTATTGCGAATGGAAAATAGTTGCCATGACAAATGCCCCATCTTTCGTAATATTTTAACGTTTTTTTGCACTCCTTAGCTAGTAAGTGTTACATACGAAAGTTGTTTACATGGATCGTAAGTTGACATTCCCACACAGTCTTGTTGCTATAGCCGTTGCGATGAGGTTAAATTACTTACGGTCCAAGCGCTACGTCATAATTCATTACGATACACTTCATAATACAAGCTTTTATGGACATGGCCCCCAGGACAAATATTCGGTTCCCATAACAACAAACACATGCGAATCACTTTCTGAAATAAACATATATTTTCAAGAATGTATTTACATAATATTTTCAGGTAATATCACAATTAATATGTTTAAATTGATATAAGTAACCGTCGTGCAAAAAATAGCATGCAACACACGGGCCGTAAAGGCATTTACGGGTCTCGAAAACTTAAAAACCCGAGGCGCAGCCGAGGGTTTTCAATCTGTTTCCTCGACCCGTAAACGTGCCTTACGGCACTTGTATCGCAATATACTATACTGGTGCTCATGAAGGAGGCGACTAGCGTCCCCTAGCTTAGGCGTAACCAGGCCGACCATATGGGGGTTATAACATCTACGGGGGAATACCCCCCAGGGAGAGGGGGTCCGAGGGTCCTCCCCTGGAAAATTTTAAAATTAAGATGCACAATAACGAGTTTTAAGCTTCCGAGGGTTCACCCCCGGAAAATGTTAAAAATTAAGATGCACAATAACGAGTTTTAAGGTTCCACGCTTTATACTCGTATTAAGTAATTTATAAGCAGACTTAAAAAAAAATTATATAATTTTCCTTTTTTTAATCAATGGGGGGGGGGGGGTTCAAACCCCCAAACCCCCCCCCTCGTTACGCCTCTGTCCCCTATTCTTTTATTTGAGAAAGCTCATTATTTTTCTTAACCTCTTCACTGCTAGTGATGAACATAATCTTTAGCACAGAGAATTGCGTTATAGCAGAATAAATTAAGTTAATAGAGTTATGATTATGTTAGAAAGTGATGATTTTTATTCTCGTGTTATGATTATAATTTATGAAAAATACTTTTCCACTGAATTCTTTTGCAATGATTTCGAGCATATATTCCACGGATGATCTCACTTAATGCTTATATTAATATGTAAACTCGTCTCAAAAAGAGTTAATATGTTATACTACTTTTTTTTTAAGGAATCTCGCACAATGTGCATTATCTTAACCTAAGACTTAACCTACCCAGTGGCCAGTCCTGAACCCGAGAAAGGGATTTTTCACTACTGAAAAATCCCCGGCCGCGAATCGAACCCGGGCCGCCGGAGTGGAAGGCAGGCGCGCTACCGACTCACCCATTGCGACGGACCTAGATCAGTCTCATATTAGTTCGCTATTATAAGGCTTCTCAATAACCATATGTTTCACAAACACACGAACATTTTTCTTAAAAAAAAAATGAAATTCTTCAACTGGAGCTTGAAGACTTGTAGCCTATCAACGACGAAAACTACAACGAATTTCAGGTTCGACCACAATATTTCTTCTACAAATGGTAGGATAAGTGACTATTACTGAAATAATTTATTACATTAGATAAGCGAGATTATTTTCTGTTCTGCAATCGAGTTGTTAGAATAATCTGCAGAATAGTGCAGTATTGATCTTGTTTTACACCACCCTTCCCTTCCGGGGTAGCTTCCATACTTCCTGGCAAGGACAGATGATCATTGACTTGATGTGAGTAATGAAAGTACTTCAATTTGTATATCGCACATGGGGTGTTACACAGAGAGGGGTTGGCTGTGGTTCTTAGAGCGCTATTAGGTATCTTCCTGCTCTTGTTAATGAAAACTCGCAGTTCGGAATTACTCACATGCTTCCCTGTAAATATATACAGAAAGGTGTACTTAATTATGCTGGCAGAATCGAATTACCCGTCATTATTCTTTAAAACGTTAATGTAATCTTCTGGGCTATATCTTAGTTTTAGATTAAACAAACCCTCGTGCATTTTATCAAGTTATCCAGCCACAAGTAGAATAAACCATAATGTATACAAATTACAACCACAGAAGTATAAGTTACTTCTTATAATCCTACATTTTCTAGGTCAGTACAGGTTTACGAAGTCTGGAACATAGCGCTAGATTCATTGAATTCAATTGTCTACTTCATCATTTCCTCAATGTATTCAATGCTATTTAGTTTATAAATCGTTAACCATTCCGGTATAAGGATGTGTGAAATTTCAAACAACGTTATGTGTCTATTTTCATACGTTTATCGTTTTACTTTTATCACATTCCTACGAATTAAGCAAATCCTTTTTTTACAAAATCAACTTATATTTTACAGGCCTATCCTTTACCTGCCTGCGTCTTTTGAATTCTTTGGAACCTACAAACCCTCTATCTTTTGTTATATTTATTATAGGAGACATGGAATATAACCTTAGGCCTATCATATTTTCTAGTGAATTTTACCATTTCAGTGTTACCTGAGTGTTAGCTTCCTTTCTATTTCCTAATATCGACGTACTGTTTAATAGATTCAGCAGCTAAGTTTAATGATACTAAAATGAGTCCCGCGCAAGAGTTGGCCAATGACGCGGGTTTCTGTGTCGCGGCGAACACAGCTCCAACTTCTGGGCGATCGGGTGAAATGTCTACGCTAATAAAGCCACTATCGGTGTAAGGAATCAGAAATACAGTTAAAATTACAATGAAAATAACCACGTACCTCATCACAAGAGATGTTGGAAATGTTTTCTTCTTGCATACGCACAACACTGGCACTTTTTAGGGAATTTTCTTTCACGTGCGTAAGTTCAGCTTCCGAGATAGAGTTAATTTCTCTTCTAATGTTCTAATGTGTGGGGAATTGACCCATAGGCCTACAGTTTATTTTTTAAGTTCCCCATCAACAATAGTCACATAGACTATTGTTAGAAGAACTTAAAGACAGTATCACAAGAGAAATTAATCCTATCTCGGAAGCTGAACTTACGCGCGTGAAAGAAAATTCCCTATAAAGGTGACAGTGTTGTGCGTATGCAAGAGGAGAACATTTCCAACATCTCTTGTGATGAGGTACGTGGCTATTTTCTTTGTAATTTTAACGATACATGTGAGAACCTGAATCATTACACTGATCTAGCTTTATTAGCGTAGATATTTCACCCGAACGCTCGGGAGTTGGAGCTGTGCCCGCCGCGACACAGAAACCCGCGTCATTGGCCAACTCTTGCGCGGGACTCACTGTAGTTGCACGTGCGCTAAAGTAATGAATGTCTTGATCGCCATCTAGATTAAAATAGACACTACTTTTTAAGGCTGGTATCCCTTTGAAATTGACCACATTTCGAATTGTTACTGATTAATTATTGTTTACGTAAGTAGTACTTTAGTACTTTTCTTATAAGCTATCGTAAAAAATAGTGTGCAATACACATGCGTTAATGGGGCTTGTGCAGTAACGAACTCTTCTTTTACATAATCTTCAATAATTTAACTTTATCTAAATAGGCTGCCATACAGTTTTGTACACTTATTCAACAGGAATTTATCTTTAATTCGATATGTAACTCCGTGGCACTAAAATCCCAGGAGGGACAAGGCCTACCACCCGACCGCTGCGTCATCTACCACAGGCAGACGGTAGGATTGGGGGCATGTGGTCAGCATGCCGACACCCACGGCCTTTAAAGGTGGTTTCCATGACCGGAGCCGCTACTTCTCTAACAAGTGGCTCCTCAATTTGAATCACGAGGCTGCGTGCACCCCTACCAGACCTCCCTACCTCAGAAAAATACGAGGAGGTACCGGGAATCGAACCCGGGCCGACGGATCTGTTGTAAGCGACGCCAACCACAAGACCACGCCGACGGTAATTAGCACTTCTAATAATATATCAATATCTGTGATGTTTATAGTATTTTTAAAAAATATAACCTCGTCATAGGACTTTAAATCTGAGTTCATTTTCTGAAGGCTGGAACTCAATGAGCATTTTCTCTGCCTTAATATTAAATCATTTTTTAGATTTGCATTACAGTTTCTTTTCAGAGATGCTTCTATTTCTCAATTAATTATTTTAATGAAACTTTAATCATTTGAGGTCCACCCTTTGTAGATTAATAAAAAAACTGTGAAAAATCTGAATGAAAACAGACTCGCCTTAGGCTCGTCTTTCCAACTCTTGTATTATACTTCACTCAGTTTTCTTTTTTCTTTTTTTTTTTTTACCTTAGTAACCTACAGACTGTGGAAGCTTACATAAATTTAAAAGGCGCCAACTTCTGATCGAATGTTGAGCAATACCGGTATGCGAAGACTCTCTTCCGCTCCCACATTATTCTTTGTGGAATAAAACATTTCGCTTCATTCAAAGAAAATTGTTTTAGGTGGGGTGAGTTACTGGTCAGGTAAACCCATTATACACTTCAAGTACTGTTATTAACTCACTGTAAATGTGTACGTAAGTAAAAGGTTTACCAGTTTCATATAAAATATTTGGCGTCGTCCTATAATTTTCGTAATGTTGATTCCCGACATAATCCATAATCCAATTTCCGTAAGTGTATTTAAGGAAGAGTTTTGTGTGTGTTCACAAAATTATTCTAAAAGTAATTACTGTTCTGGAAGGCTGAGCAGAATGCTCCTACCTAGAAAATAATGACGGGCCTGCGGCATAGCTATGCTTCCTCTCCGGACCCGTCCGTCTGATAAAAAAAGAATATTCACTGAACAGATTTCCTGGATGTAAAGGACATGCCTAAAGCCTTTAGAATGACCCGTAGTTATCCACGTATAGCTAACGATGACTACGTCTGAAGAAAAAAAAATCCCTTGAACAAAAGTTCTCTCCGTTCTGCAGATCTATTTTGAAGACATAAGAGCTACATAAATGGTACCAGTAATGTCTTATAACTATTTCTTGTGAGAATTTATCACTTTTGAGCTTCTAGTTTATAGCGTATAGATTGTGGTGATATTAAGAAGCTATTCTGACTTATGAAGAATATATACTTCTGTATTCAGGAAAGAAGTAATACAACTATGGACAATTTTAGGGCACATTGTTCGTGCAGTCTATAACAAGTAGTTTATTGAAAATGAAATAAATGAATGAAAATAGCCATAAATCTCCCGTGAAGGGCAAGGGCCTCCTATCGAATAGGGAAAGCTCATTTACACTAACGTGGTGAGCTACTCTACGTTAAGTGTTGTCCATACACAATGACACCTTTTACCGATTATTTTGTGGTACTCTACTTAGTCACTACTGGGTAGGAACACTGTTTCACATTTACACTAGGTATTCACTATCTAGTCACTATATGAATTTCCATATGAATTTACATATGAATAGGGATTTCCAGGCGTTTCTTCCTCTCGCTACTCGTGACCACTGCTTCCCTGCTTGCTCTTTGAGAGGTCCGTCCATCTTAGTCTCGGCCTTCCTGGTAAGCGTTGTCCTACATGAGCCTACAAGGCCACCATGTGGGACCCCCATATAGGACAAGTAGTCTAATAGATCTATAATACCAGTGGAAAATGTAAGCTTATGATTTTAAAAGAAAGGAATATCTTCAATGTCTTAATAAGTAAAATTAAAGAACTTATAGTCGGCCACAGTGATGTAAAAGTAATCTCTTTATTATTGATACACTTTATTGTGAAGCGCATTAATATTTTTCAAATAGTACATGTTTATTAAAAATGTATAAGCCTATGTAACTTATATTTCCGCCGCTGTACTAGTAATTTTGAAAGACAGGTAAAGACGTTGTGTTGCTGAATACGAAAAATCTTTGGATTATAATACTGAATATGACATTTATTAGTAACTTATAATGTTGAACCATTCAAACATACATTTATTGATTAACCAAGTGGTTGTGCAATATTTCTTCATGTTATTGTTCATTCACGTTATTGTGAATTTGTCAACTTATTTCTCTAAGTGTACAGATGAGTTCAAACATCTCATACTTAATTTTATCTGCGTAAGATATTCAGAAAATTTTTGTAAATATATTATTTAGGATATTAAAAAAAGTTGATGAATTTACATGAGAAATATACCCCACGAAAGCTTTGGATAGTTTCAACCTAAAGTTATATTAATATCATACCCCACCAAAGCCGTGATTCGTTTTATCCATAATTTACATGTTATTTAACATTCTTAATTTTGTGGAAGAACTAAAAAGATCAATAACCCCTTATTGGATTCTCTATGATTTGTTTATATTGAGCAGTGTTAAAGACTCGGATTCAGTTTAAAATTTTAAAATCAAATTTTGTTTACATACCTTTCCATCCAAACCTTTTAAAGCTTTCAATTAGAACTACTTTTGCATTCATAAGTAAAAATTTAGCAATTTCACAAACCAAAATATTTGTCTCTTTAAATAGCTCTTTTAATTTTATGAACTTTATAAGAATAAAATTCTAAGATTTTTTAAAACCCTGTGTTAAATCTGCAGTTATGCATGTTGTACAAATTCTGATAATCCTTTCTGTTTAATATTTACGGGAGAAAGATAACTTTCTATAAATAATTAAATTTACGAGAACTACTCCTTGAAGTTCAGCAGGCAGCCCTACATCACGCTTAACATGCAAAGCATTCCCATGTTATGACATTCTCTGCATAGCACACTGTTTTCAATTACATTAGACAATATGTAAACTGTACACTTCATTCAGAATAATGTACAAGCTTTACCTTGGCGGAGATCTCCCATCATTTACAAAGTTTTTTTTTTCTCCGGGGCCCGCTACATGAATATTGCAACTTGCTGGTGATCTTATTTTTTACCCTAATAAGATTTTAGCCTGTATTCTAGTCTCATTTTTATTTCCTCTGCCTTTACCAAAGGTACAATTTATAGAGGACCCCGAAATTCGATGTAGAGTATTTTTTTTTTTTTTCATAAATAGGTCTACACGTTTTGAGGTACCCTGAGTCCAAAAATGCTATTTTCAAAAACTATTCACTGTGTGAGACTGAACAGCCTAGGTCGAGAACGAAAAATCGTACAAAAACCAAATTTTATATTTGGGTTATGCACTTTCTGGAAATGTAAAACGACGATCGGCAACGACTTTCATTTACTTTTGTGGCTACTTTACATTAAGCAAATTTCAATTTTCGTGATTACCGTATTTTACGGACCATAAGACGCTCCGGACCATAAGACGCTCCGGACCATAAGACGCACCTTATTTTAGGATGGAAATTTAAGGAAAAGAAATTTATAGTGATTCTAAACCAAACATTTTAAAGGGAATAATATACTTCATTGCCATAAACAAATTATAACCTTGTACAATGGAATCAGTGTAAATCACTTCTAACTTAAAACCTGCGTTGTACGAAAATCTTTTCTGTACAGATGGCATCGCGTAAATTTTAGCAACTGAGCTGATTTCTCATGAAAGACTGAAAATACTTTTACACCCTCTAATCCTCAATTCGGCATACGGTAAGTGTAATGGGACAAGGCTGTTTAGAGGTCATTGCCTTCATTTAAACCACCCGACAGAGTCAACTCCTTTCGTATAAAAGAACTCAACATTCCTTACTTTTCGCATTGTATACCCTTATTTTACGACTGTGACAAGTGCACTGAAATAGGCTTACAGTCGGCCAAAATTTTTAACAATTAACGTATAAAACACTTTGTTTATAACTATGGTATTCCTGCAATATTTACAATAATTTTATTTTTTTTAATGTGCTTCAGACCATTAGACGCACCCAACTTTCAAGGCCCTGTTTTAAAAATAAAAAACTGCGTCTTATGGTCCGTGAAATATTATATCGATAACTGCTATAACGATTTTGTTTAAATTATGTAGGCCTACATGAGGTGCTTATACTAACATCTAATACATTCAGTTTAAACTTTTTTAAATGTACTCTGAGTCAGTACTGTTCGCAGAAACTCAGTCTTGCCTGGTGAACAATAAAGCTTTTTGCGTCAGATTGAAACGACTGAATATCTTCTCCTTGCAATACGACCTCTTATTCTATATCAGAATGTAAAGTGAGAAAGGTATGTTGCTCTCGCTTAGAGTAAAGAAGATTACATGTGTGCATTACATCAGATCTTATGTGGGTTATGGATCCTTCGGGGATGCAATTCAAAACATGATAACGACTTTATCTTCATTTTTACAACCACTTTACTTGAAGAGAAATGGCTCTGCGATTTTGTTTAAATTTCCTACACGGATTCCATAATGGGTCTGGGCATAATGTACTATACTAGGAGGTGCCCGTGGCTTCGCCACGATAATTCTTTTAATAATTAAAAATTAAGAGTATAATAATTATTAAAGTATTATATTTATTAACACTTGCACGCGAATCATTCATAAACTAAGCCATTAATAATTAATGAAACAGCTAAAATTCCTGCTTTAGAGTACATTCCACCACATGAAAGCGCCCCCTGGGAAAACTATATCAGAATCGATTATGCAGTTCCAAAGAACCTGTGAACACATAATACGTATTGTTTCTCAGCTGTTTATTGACATGAATATGATGTGAATTTTATTTTATCAATTCAGTGTAATTTTCAGAAATTATATAATGTTTGGATTATTATTATCAGCGATATTTCAAGAAATAAAATCATCAATATTTTACAGCTGTTGCCCCCGGCTTCGCCCGCCATTATTCATTGACTCCAGGATTTTTAAGAAAATTACACTGGTAGATTATTAAAAATGTTTGTGGTTCAGAGCTATGAAAATTGTAAGTAAAAATAAAATTAGAATATTTGTTCATTGTGTTCATTTCACTTAGGCCTTATATAATAAAAAAACGGTTTTCCTTCCTAATTTTGTAGTCGTCATGAAAGTTTAGACTGCGAGAGACGAACATCGCCGAGTATACCCGATGTCTCACGAAGCGGGCGAGCAAGCACGCTATTTAGGGCCGTTGAATTGTATAAGAGTAGATTATATGGTATATTAATTATGATTGTAGTATTATTCTTTCTTCTTTCTTTCTTTCTCGTAGTTTTACCTCTCCCTTTAAGGATTTAAGCGACCCAAGCCGCCCGGGCCTTACAGAGCCGCGACCAGCCGGGAGAGGGATTATCTTTGGATCACATACATACTTTTTTGACCAGACAAGGACATGGAGGGCCTCCCTGGATGAGTGATCAGCCCAATGCCGGGGCAACCTCCGAGACAACACGAACACATAGAACGATACACACCATTCACACACACACTCACTCAGAACAAGGCGAGGATGGGGATGAAGATGATAATGACGGCCAGATGATGATTGTATTATAAAATATTATAATACTAAGGACCAATATTTTTATTTGGGTAGAGGAAGTTATGTTTAAGATCAAATTTTGTCATTATTGTGTCGTTCATGCTAGTCTATTTATAGCCTAAGTGTCTCCTTAGGATGTTGAGATCTTCGATTATAGAATCTCTATCGAAATCTCTTTCCTTGCAAAACCAAATATGCAGTTAATAAAGGCCGTCTCGAATTGGAAAACCATTTTTAACCCGATTTCATAGGACATTCTCGACTGACAATCCAAAGGCGTGCATTTATGGCGCGTTAGTTTCAGAACTATTCAAGGAACTCGCAAGACAGGTACATGACATTGAAAATAGCACTGTGTCACGGCCGTTGATGTAGTAAAGTGTTTTAAAAAGTTTTAAGGCACAATTTTACGTCCTTTTAAAGAAACAAATTACCAACATTTTATGAAATAAAGAAGTCAAACTGTAATTTTAACTAACACCTGCCGTGCCGCAACTAATTTGCGAAATCCATAACATTTTCATCGGTACGATATTTGATTCTTTTTTTGTTAGGGCCTTTAGCCTACGTCACATGATTAATACATACTGAAAATCTGCCCAGTCATATCACTTTCAGCCCGTATTGAGCTGCAATAGTTCGTTTGGGTATGCTATTTGACAGGCTTTTTCTCAATTCACCTCAAAACTCTTGATTTCTATATCTCACTACTCAAAGACGAGTAGGCCTATCAGTCATAAAGTGGGCCTATGGTAGTAACTTATATGTGGTGTTCAAATAATTATGTGAAAATAATTATATGTTTAGGTAGAATATCTTATGTCACCGTGAGTCAAGTATGCTCACTATTCTTCCTTGCTTTAAGCATGCGATATTAAGATGACAAAGATGTCTCCTTTAACCTTTTCATTGCTGCGACGTATAAATTCGTCGTGTAAAAATATTGTACAAAAGGGGAAATAGGCCTATGTAAAATGTTCTCTGTAAAATGCCAGGACTCCCCCCCCTTTTTCATGATTGTCATATGGATACCAGCTCTTCTTCTGAAATATTGTCCTCATTGATAAGCTTAGAGCGCGCAGAGGATTCACTTGGTGATTGCTTAGGCTATATAAATACATAAATTCAGAAAGGATTATTGTTCTTTCCAGCATAAATTAGATTCTCCTACCTTCTGTCCGAACAGTACCCTTCCCCTAATAAATAACTTAATAAATAGCCCTAGCCTTCAATCTGTAAGGTGATAAAAGAAAAATTAACACATCCGTCAAACGGACTTCACATAGGCTACAGGCCTAAAAAATTTAGAAGGCAATAGGGTATTCCGATACACGGAAACACACACATTTCTTTATATACAGTAGAGTCCCGTTAATCCGGACTCCGCTCGTCCGAACTTGCAGTTAATCCGGACGGGATTTTTTAAAACGAAAAAGTAGGATTTACTAATTTTCGACGTCTTGTTTTCAATACAGTACTGCAGTTTTATTGTGTAGTCCTGTTCAAAATTTAATGTTTCTTTCTTTTTTTTAAATCCTTAACAGAAATTTACTATGTTTTTTTTTGGTACTGAATAATCAAAACATTTTGAATTTCAATCATAAAGATGTTTGTTTTGTTAATCCTACATCAGTTCAGTTCGTAGATTTAAAACTTAGGTCTACGTATAAAGTAATATTAAAACTAAAATTAAATTGTGGGAAAAATTATATTTATGAAGATAAACATAGATTTTTATAGCTTTCCCCATCTCAAAGTTTTATTACAGTATAGTACTTGTATTTCAAGGCAAATTCCGTTTAATCCTGACTTTTCGGTGATCCGTACAGGGTCCGGTCCCAACTAATCCGGTTTAGCGGGACTCTACTGTGTTTGTAAATACGAGCATCACAGCCAAAATTTGAAAATTCGTCTTTTTCTTTTTGGAAACAGCACAGTTACTCTTTAGGGAAAGTAAAGTAGTCAAAGATTATACAATAGGCCTGTTTGAAATGAACTTCCCAGGCTTTAAGTAAGTAGCTATAGGCTACACAGTGGCGTACCACGGCTACTTGGCGCCCGGGGCTAACTTGATGGTAGTCGCCCCCAACACTAAAAGGTTCAAGGTTCAATGAATTTAATTTAAATACAGTTTAATGTTCACAATTATTTATTTTTATTACTTTAATACTTTAACACATTATAAAGATAAAAATATGAATGAAATAAAACTGTAATTATTATAAGGTTAGTTTGTTTGAACAAAAAAATAAAGAGAAAGAAGTTTCAAAGTCATAAAAAAAATTTTTAAATGTGCGTTCCTAGCCATAATGGATACAAATAATAGAGTCGAAGTCTATAATAGCAGCCACATCACGTTCAATTGATAAAATTTATAAATTACTTAGTCTTTCTTTCGCCCGTACACCGTAAACTTTTCCTGTGTGTTCGGCGCCACGACCTATTTCGTATAGTCTATGAATAGTTTAAAACGAAATGTTTATTTCATTTCTAAATAATATTACTGCAGTATTTAACAAAGTAATAAAGAAAATTTGACCAATAAAACCTTATATTTTGCCTGAAAAATTATTTTTTCTTAAATTAAAAAAATATGTTTTTCAATTTTGGCGCCCCCTCCCTTACGGCGCCCGGTGCGGCCGCCCCGTTCGCCCCACCCTTGGTACGCCACTGAGGCTACATGCTGTAATTAGAACTACATGTAGGTCATATCGCGTGTATGGGATTTGACGTTATACCAATATACCTGGTAATTATTCATGTACATTTATTTCTACTGTCTTTGTGTTATTTCGTGTGTTAACTTTATGTGGGATTTTATTTTATTGTTTATGCCTTCATGATAACTGGTAAAATAGCAGCGATGAGAGATGATGAGAAAATATCCAATCCGCCATTTGTCTTGGAAAACAATTATAAAAAATTGTCAAATTGGCTGGCCGGCCAGGGTTTATATCCAGGACCTTCCGATTGCAAGTCCGCTACGCTACTGCCTCAGCCACCTCACTAACTTAAGTATATAAAAGAACTTAATTAAGTTATCATAGTGTAGACTACGGTACAACACATTCCAAACCCAAACTATATTTAAATAGGTAGGCCTATTGTACATGTCTAATATTTACTCTTGAATTAAAAGTTTCAGTAGGTTTCCGGTACTAGGCCTAAATAAAATTATTCTGGTGGAAGTTCAAACACCTGCACGGTGATTCCCTTTTTTTCGTCATTTATTTAATTGTAGGCACTTCCTTGATTCTTAATACCTCGAGGCTTACAGACCCGATATAAAAGAAAACAAACAAATTACAGTCCAACCGATTGAAGTGCCTTTTAATGACAACACAAACACACATTAGGCATGGAACGAATATTTAGTCCCTGAAGGAACGAATTAAAATCTCATTTCTTTAATTTAGCAGCTGAATAATCAACACAACCGTGTCAAACATACACTTATAAATAAACCTGCATATAAACCTACCACTTTCATCCCTAGGAGAAGTTACCACAATATTCCTTCACTCTTCATATTATTACGAAAATGAGGTTAATGACATTATAATTCTTACACCGAATTTTAAAGAACTTTTCCTTTCCTCGTCTTTTCATTTTGATGGCATGATGAAAATGTGAAGAATTCGTTTTATAGAGGCTCCCAGCAATTTTCACTTATAAACCAAACCCCAAGTTTCAAATACCTTCACGAAAATCTAGAACCATAAAACTTTCTTATAAATATTTCTTAATTAAACTACAATAAAGTAAAAGTATAGTCCTAGTAAAATAATAATAATAATAAATATAATAACAACAACAAAAAATATTAGTAATACAGTACATTATGCAACGAGCCTATAATGACATTTATTAAGACACCAGTATGTTTTTATGAAACGAGCAAAGCGAGTTGCATAATTTTCATACCTGTATTAATTATCATAATATGCAAGTTACATACGAATGTTTTTGTTTAGCCATAACTAAATGTTTAAGTTTGGTTTTCAGAATACCTCGTAATTTATGAAGCAAACGATTCTCGGACAACATCTGTTAGTAGTTCTCGTCTTTCCAGGTAGATGGCAGGTTGCAAGGAATGCAGGCTGCAGGGCTTCTGTTGAGCTTTAACCTTAAACAACGCACATTGAAACACACGGAATGAACTCAATTTAGAATAATATTAAAACTAACACGAGCAGGATTTGTTTTATTTAAATACAGGTTCCTTATTCCGCAGTTTTATTTGCTGCTCTCAAGGTTTTAAGATCGTTCCGTGTTCTATAATTATCGATACCATACCAGTGTTATAATGGAAATCTGTATGGTAATGGATATCTATATTATACCGTTACGTCATCTGTAATATGCCTATTATAGTATGGTCGAACAAAAAATTTGATATAACTTAATAAAGTAATACAAGATTACAATGGATATAGTCAAGTGATATAAATTAAAATAACAATCCAAGTACTTTTGTACAGTGTAATAGTATATTGTTATACTCGTGCGGGAATTTTTTTTTAACAGAATAGAGGAAAAGTCAGAAAAACGAGACGAAGTCGACTTTTTCCTGAGATTTTATTAAGTTATATTATATTTCACACAAACTGTGTCTTCATGGATGTTTTCTACGATAGGGAAAATACCTGAAAAACGTACATGAAATAATTAAATATGAACATCTGTTCAGAAGTTAGTTCCAAGTGGCGCGTTACTATTTCATCTTGATGCACTGCCCTCTTGACCTCATGTATTATCAAGTTGGCGGTGGTTGGTAGCCATCGATTACTTTCAACTGGCGGTTGTTACAAGTTGTGAATGTTCCGCTTGTTCTTATTTTCGCTTGTTACTAAACATTTAGGAGGCGCACCTAGTCGCATGGTAGTTCCTGGACACTGATCTTAGGTTTGACATAATGACACACCTGTGCTGTAAGTAGTGCGGTAATGAGTGGGGTAAGTTAAGTTGACTGTACTGGATACTGGAAATTCGACTTTCCACAATCACAGTATGGACGAGATATCGATGAAATGCACTCTCATAGAATAAAATATTTTGTTAGAAGGATGCCTCTAGCTTTAGCCTACTCTTAAAAATTATAATACTGATTAGCCTACATTCCTAATATCATGGAGGACTTTATTAATCATTTTCATATCCAAAACAACATGGCTATTACGGGTTCTTGGTAATATAGAGATTTACGAACAGTTATGATTATTTCAAGTGCAATGTAAATGGACTGCACTAACAGGTTCATATTCATTTAGATGCTCACATATCGGCATGTTGGTTAATATAGCCCAGCGTTTCTCAACCTTTTTGAACCCGAGGACCTCTAAAATATCTAAAAGAATTTAAGGACCCCTAATTTTACATCCCATTTTTAAAAGAAGACCTATATTCTTAATATTTGGGGTAATAATTATAGGTTATTATAACGAAATATGTGAAAAAATTTTACTTCTTTACTTTCCACTTGCTTTATGATTTTTTTAAATTATGTCTGCGGACCATCTGCACCATCTTCGCGGACCACCAGCACGTCCGGTGGTCCGCGGACCACAGGTTGAAGAACGCTGATATAGCCTATACAGGGATGATACAGTAAGTTTAAAATTCCGTAAAACTGGTTTGCAGTGCGCTTTTGGATCACAGAATTCAAACAATATTCGTAAAACTTATTTTGTAAATGGGACATATCTTTAGCACGAGCGCTGTGGTTCCACAATAAAATTCCATAGTTGAAACTGGAAAAATCCATTATAGGTTTTTAATAAAGCACTAATTGATACCAGTTGTTCAAGCGAAAGAATTTGAAATTTTAGCTTCAACATGTTGCTTTCAAGTAAGTTTACTAACCTATAGGCTATAGGTAAAATCCTGATAACTTTCCTGAACTTTCATTACAAAGCAACGCACTTTAAAACACCCGAATTGAACTCAATTTAGTATAATATTCCAGTTAACACAAACGGAATTGATTTTATTTTAATTTAATTATGCAGTTTGAATTATGCAGACTTGAAGAGTGTTCAGAGTTCGATATTAATCGCTACCACAATAGTGTTATAATTAAATTCTGTATCTTAATGGATATTATCGTGATACTGTTACATCACAGGCAATAAGCATATTATAGGCCTGTTCAAACAAAAAAATATAGCTTCCACATAGAGGCCTACTCTTTTATTCTCCACATTACTGCTGGTCATGTTTTAAGATATTCTTAGTGTAATTTACTATTTAGTTAAGTCCTGAGGGGAAGCGTGAAGCCAAAATTCAATTTATCAGCTAACCCTCCATCATTTGAAAACGACAAGAAGCACAGCCTATCATATTAAGGCATTTGTCCCTAACCATTGTCGTTTCCCCTGTCACTACGTGCCCTGAGTAGGTTATTTGTGTATTCAGAAGTCAGCAGATCTTGCAAGCTATGTCCGCTCAGACTTGCCCTGGTCGATGGCCGTCCACGTGTACGAAATTGGATTTGCCTGCATTGGACATTGGAGTAACTTGTAGACCTGGGATTATAAGGCAAATGCCTATTTTGTTCCTTATGAAATAACATGAATTTTTTTTAATAAGTTGACGTTTCATGATAAACCACTAACATTTATAGAGTTTTATAGTGCCTTAAAATGCCTATTTGTACCTTTAGAGCCTATTTTACTGTTTTAATGCATAAAATGCCTATTTTATACATTTAAAATAAAATTCAACTTTTGTAATTTTTACAACCTTATAAAGGAAATTCCTCAATGAAAAGCAGAACAGCAGAGGTGGGGTTTTCACAGAAACTTGATTATTCCAAACAATTGTCGATAAATTGCTTGTGAAACCTTTTCTGTAAATTCTGGATCAAAGCTTGGATTTGGTTTAAACTGCTGTTGTAAAATGTTAGAGAATAAGTTAACTTTTTCTTGTGGTGTTGTGTACCATGTGTTACCAACACTTAGGGGTGGTATTCGTTCTACTTGTTTCGTTAGAAATTTGGTTTTTCGCCATAGAGAACAGTCTGAAGTTTTTAATTTAAGTAACTGGCTATTTAGAGCAGCCTCTCTTTCTTCTTTTAAAGCTTTTGTCAATTCTCTAGATGCTCTATTAAAAGCTGACTTATGGGGAGGATATTTAGAGCGTTCCCATAAACTACGACAAGCCCTCTTTTCATAAAGAAGTTGACGAACATGAGGTGATATTAGTGCATTTTTGTTACTCATATTAAAGGTTTGAGTACTTGTTTGCCACTGCAGTTGTCACCATTTACGTATCATTTTAAGCCAGCACAAGTCAGAAATGCCATAGACAGAGCTGCAAATAAGTCTCCTGGCTATGACTTGATTGTTCAACCATTACTGAAAGCATTCCCCAGGAAAACTCTTCTATTATTAACTTACATCTATAATGCAATGCTACGTCTTGCTTACTTCCCTCAAAAGTGGAAACATTCTATAATAGTAATGATTCCAAAGCCAGACAAAATTAAAAAAGATCCAAACAACTATCGTCCTATCAGCCTTCTACCAATCTTCTCTAAGATCTTTGAACGTCTTCTCTTACCTCAACTTCTTATTCATCTAGAAAAAACTATACCTGAAACTCAGTTTGGATTTAGATCGCTTCATTCCTGTCCTCAACAACTTCATCGGGTGGTGGATGTCATTCTAGATACCTTTGAAGAAAAGTTTGTCTGTCATGGCTTATTTTTAGACACAGAAAAAGCATTTGACAAGGTCTGGCATGAAGGCCTACTATACAAAATTAAAGACCAGTTACCAGACACCTACTATAGGATTCTGCAGTCTTACCTGACTAGTAGAACATTTTCTGTAAAGTGTGAAAATTCACAATCTCAGTCTATCGAAATAAAATCAGGAGTTCCTCAAGGAAGTGTACTCGGACCTTTCTTGTACCTCATGTACACCTCAGATTTTCCAAGAGATGATACATTAACAATAGCTCAATTCGCTGATGATGTTGCAATTCTCAGTAAAGGAACATGCGATTCTTCTGCAAATAAACTGCAACAGTACGCAAATAAAGTCGAAGTGTGGAACAATAAATGGAGAGTTAAAATGAATCCAAACAAATCAAAACTAGTGGTGTTCACATATAATTTAAAAATTTATCAGCATACAATCAGACTACATGGCATGGATGTACCTCGGGTCGACTCTGTAAAATATCTAGGACTGATATTAGATAGCAAACTAACTTGGAAATCACATATCAATGGACTGGTTCAGAAAATCAGAAACAGAATTCACCAAATAAAATTCCTGATCCAAGGCTCATCTCCTCTTCCATTGAAGCTCAAGATACTCATCTACACAACTCTCATCAGACCTATTTGGATGTATGCCTGTGGGATATGGAGCTCTGCTTCAGACACCCAGATAAGAAGAATACAGACACTACAGAATCGTATTCTCAGGATATGTACCGATGCACCATGGTACGTTCGTAACACGACCCTGCATAATGATCTCCAAATTCCCGAAGTCTCAACTGTTCTAACTACCAATTATACCAGGCTTCATAATAGCTTCATACAGCATCCCAATGTTTTGCTGAATCACATACCTTTACAGAACCAAGTGACCCGAAATCAGAGAAGACTAAAACGCAAAAGACATGCTGATTCTCTTCAATAATAATAAAACATGTCATAATTAGCCCACACATAATGCTGCTGAGGACTATCAATGGATAGCAACCTCAATACAAGTTACATGTGCATTTTATGTCTGTTGCTGTCTCAATTGTAATATACTTTTGTATAGTAAAGTTATCGATATTAAAAAAAAAAAAAAAAAAAAAAAAAAAAAAAAAAAAAAAATTGTCGATAAAGGAATGCTGAGTGACGGGGGAAGGGGTGGATTGAGGAGGAAGGACTACTGTGTCAAGTCACCAGTGAAAGAACATCTGTTTAAGTGAATATAGTTCGAGATGCCTAATTTCGCAGTTAATTCTGTTAAGAATAGGTAAACCACGTTTCTTGCAGTAAAAAAAGACCATGTTATAGTTTAAATGTAGCCTATATTGTAATATTTTAAAGGCTATTTTCTATCTAGGCTATTTACACATTTTTAAACCATATTTTAAGTGCTTATTTTCTCTTTTAAAAGCCTATTTACATGTTTAAAAGCCTATTTTAGGTGCCTAAAACTAATTTTTTAGAGCCTAAAATCCCAAGTCTATTTATAGGTTACACTATGGCACGTAATACTTAGTTTAAAAATGATATTGGTATAAGATTATAAGCAAGCTCAAAATATATTTTAATGAATGCTATTATTTACAAGCTAAATTGCAGATACAGTTAAAAAAAATGCTTGCAATGGGATGTTACATGTTCATAAAGTGTTCAATAATCAAGTTGAAAATCAATCTACATTTAATCATACGTGAAGAAAATGGCCTTAATCCACATAAACTGTAAAGCTGTAAGCGAAGACACATGCACGTTACCTTACCAGCAAGGAGGTATGGTCCTGGGATCCAGACTCCCCAAGTTTTTCTAAAGCATTACCTAGAAAAAATAAATGTTTTGTGTCAGGAAGGGACGATATCAGTAATTTATGGTCAATCAGTTTAGGGCCCCCTGGAGAAACTAATTTGTAAATACATGCTTGCCTCTAATCATCCATAAATCCCATCTATATGCATTTAAGTAATCAGCATTTGCTTTATGACAGTTTTACATAATGATATAACCTATGACTTTAGGTTTTCCTGGCATACCATATGTAGAAATATTTCTCGGTTTTGCAGCTGGGTGAGAAGCTTGGCTGGCCTCCATAATGATAGCCTAGTTGTTATACGAACATAATTCAATAGTCGCTTAAAATTCTGGAAATCGATACTTTTAGCTTCGAATATATTACCATAACTTATTTCAACGAAGTTCCTATGATGGACTTCCTTGTGGTTTATATTAGTTTCACAACTAATGTTACCGATATGGCTCTTTCTGCTCACATTTTTCGCCCTATACAGTTTTTCACAACCTACCATCAAAAGGAGCCCTCACCCTAATTTAGCCATTTTCACCTCTATTATTAGGGCCTATACCCTTTTATATTAAATGCTTGTTCCTCCTTTAAGGAAAGAAGATATTATTACAACAGTTAGAGGTTATTTAATTCCAGCGTTCCTGTGGTCATAAAAAAGGCTAGGTGACGTAATCATTGAGGAGCCAGAATACCTGGAATCTAGGTCAGCAAAATATGAGGGAACACAGCACTTTAAAAAATATATCTTTTGATTATATAGGTTGCTCTGCAGCAGTAGAAAATTGTCGTTGGGGTCTAATTCGTAAGATTATTTTGTTAACAACACTACAAACTTTATTATTCTGTCCTATGCACTGTCTAATATTATACTGCAATTTGAAGATATTTATCCACGTATTAAAAATTTCATCAGTGGAAACCAGTTACTTCATCACAATTTTTCCTAGTTGATTTCAAAGTAATTATCCAATATGTCTTTAGTTAAGGAATGTTCTTATCAAAATGAGGGATGTATTAGAAAATCTCCATTTCGAGAAAAAAAAAAAAAAAAAAAAAAAACGAGATCAAGATGCTATTGAATAATGAAATTTGAATGCATTTCCTATTACATATTTAGTGTACGTGTTGTAAATCTGAGTTCCTCCCTTATGTGGGAAGTCGGATTTGCGACATATACACTAAATATGTAAAGGAAATGCATTAAATTTTCATCAGAAGTTAGCATCTCTATCTTTTTGAAGTGAAACTTCTTTAGCCGCGGTAGGGGTAAATCGAGAGCTTGTGTAACGCTCAAAATCGTCACGAAATTAGTGTTATGCTCAAAATCGTCACGAAATTAGTGAGATGTGACGGAACGGACTGCAATCAACTCAATGATTAGGCTTATCGAAAATTTTAAAATCCAAAAATTACAAATTAAAAATCCAAAATTAAAAAAAATCTAAAAATCCAAAATAAAAATAATAAAAAATCGAAAATTAAAAAATCCAAAAATCCAAAAATTAAAAGGTTCAAATTAAAAAAATCCAAAATTCCAAAATTTAAAAATTTAAAGATCAAAAATGAAAAAGTTTAAAAAATCCAAAATTTAAAAATTTAAAAATCAAAAATGAAAATCCAAATATTCAAAATTTAAAAAATTAAAAAATTAAAAATCCTAAATTTAAAAAATAAAAATCTAAAATCCAAAATTTAAAATAAAAAATACAAAATTAAAAAATTCAAAAAATCCAAGATCTAAAGTTAAAAAAACCCTAAATTAAAATATTCAAAATTCCAAAAATTAAAAGTTACCAAAAATGATTTTACAAAGCTTCGGATTACTTCAGCAAAGAGAAAAGGTTTTAACTATATTGAATCGAGATTTTACAATGATGTTATAAAAAAAATTCTCAAGCAATAGGCTCAAAGAAAACTTTCCAAAGAAAATAAAGTGTCGCCAAACGACATTTATACTACTGTATAGTACAATCAATCGCAAAGTCCTGTTTTATTTTCGGTTGTGACCAGTGCGATTTATGAATTTGATTTGTACAATGCAATGACTAATTAATGCCAAATTACATCCTATCACGCTGCGATTAATGGCAGGTTGATGTGCTGCTTTCTGTATCGGCAGCAAGAATTAGTAGATGTGTTTTTCAATTTTATTGCCTTTCTGCATTAAAAGTAACATTATAATTTTATTTGAAGATAATGCTTAGGTTTATTTAATTCAACTTAACGTTGCCTGCCATCCTTTAAATGTCACTGTGAGTAAAACAAGGCAGTTACTACTAAGTGTGGATTTAGCTTTCTCTTCAAGAAGTGTATATCAACTGTCGAGTAGAGGAGGACGGTAAGTTATGTACGAAGGTGGATCGAAAAGCAACGTACAATATTTTATATATACATTTATTACAAAACGTTTAAAAGGTAAAATTACAAACAAATGCACACATTAAGGTACATCTTTTGTCTATTTTCTTTACAGTCGCCAAGTTTCTGAACACATTTCTCCCATCGCGATACCAGTTTCAAAATACCCTGTTCTTAGAAGTCCGTTCGGTTGGAGTATAGCCATCTGCGGACTGCTGTTTTCTCTTCTGCATCTGACGAACCTTATCTCAGCAGTTCAACATTTCATACTGTCGGTGTGCGATATTGTGCACGACTCATTGAAGTTTCGTAAAGTTAGTGCTCACTGGGTGCCTTAGATTCTGAAAGATGACCACAAGGGCCAGCGAATGATGACAAACTTGGATCACCTATCGCGTTACGCTTTCATTTGTTTGGTCCCATGAAGAAATTCCTGGCCGGTAAACGCTTTGCGTCAGATGCAGAAGTGAAAATAGCAGTCCGCAGATGGCTATACTCCAACCGAACGGACTTCTATGAACAGGGTATTTTTAAACTGGTATCACGATGGAAGAAATGTGTTGAGAAACTTGGCGATCTATATAGAAAAAAGGACAAAAGATGTCCCTTCATGTGTGCATTTGTTTGTAGTTGTATCTATTAAACTTTTCGTAAAAAAAAAAAAAAAAAAAATTGTGCGTTACTTTTCGACCCACCCTCGTATATTAACCACGAAATATAAATTTGACTTTCGGGATAATAATGTAAGTTAATAGTGACATAATTACATTTTGTACGTGGATATATACACACAATTTCAAAATTGTTAAAATGCACTCTTTTGTAAATAATCTGTGTAAGAGGTTAAGTTATTGATGTTGCTTTTCACATGGCAACAATTTATGTAACCTGTACTCCACCGACAATGAAAGAACAAATTGGCAGAATTCCGGTAGGTCTGGACAAGCTCAATTACATACTTCAAAGCACAAGGCCGTGGAATGAGGTCATAGTGAAGCCGTGGGCAGCCGTATCACGGTATGCAAATGGAAAATGGTAGCAGAGGTGGAGACTTCAGGGTGAGTTATTGTCGCACCACATTTCATCTGAATCAAGCAGTGTACTGTAGTGGGTAGTCTATGTCTCCACATTTAGGCACATACCTGTCCTCACATGGTCCAAGCGGCATGACAGATTGCGTTTAAGCTACATTCGTAAAGGGAAGTATGAAAAAGTGATTTCTTACAATAAATTATACGAATTGTAGCCTGCATTTAACAGATCATAAAAATAAAACCGATTCTGTGTATTCATTTTTGTGCTGTTTGTGCACAACTTAATTATATTTGTTCAACCATAGGTCTAGGCCTATAGGCCTATAATAAGCATATTACGTGTGACGTAACGGTGGGCTATCATCTACTCTTATACAATTTAACGGCCCTAAATAGCGTGCTCACTCGCTCGCCCGCTTCGTGAAACATCGGGTATACTCGGCGATGTTCGTCTCTGGCAGTGTAAACTTTCAAGAAGAGAACAAAATTAGGAAAACCGTTTCTTTATTATATAAAGCCCAAGTGAAATGAACACAATGAACAAATATTCTAATTTTATTTTTACTTACAATTTTCATAGCTCTGAACCACAAACATTTTTAATAAACTACCAGTGTAAATTTCTTAAAAATCCTGGAGTCAATATATAATGGCGGGCGAAGCCGGGGGCACCAGCTGTAAAATATTGATGGTTTAACTCTTGAAATATCGCTGATACTAAAAATCCGAACAAACCATTCCTTCCCTTGAAACATTATATAATTTCTGAAAATTACACTGAATTGATCAAATAAAATTCACATCATATTCATCTGTCAACAAACAGTTAGGAAACAATACGTATTATGAGTTCGCAGTTAACTTTGGAACTGCATAATCGAATCTGAGATCGTTTTTTCCAGGCGGCGCTTTCTAATCGTGGAATGTACTCTGAAGCCGGAATTTTAGCTGTTATTTAATTATTAATGGCTTAGTTTATGAATGATTCGCGTGCAAGTGTTAATAAATATAATGCTTTAATAGTTATTATACTCTTAATTTTTAATTTTTAAATTAATTATCGTGGGCGAGTCCACGGGCACCTACTAGTAGGCTAATGGTACAAACTCCGAAACAAATTTTCATTATTATATTGGTGTGGCACTGATATGTTCGAACACGGAACTATCTTTAAACTTGAGAGTTACTTTTTTTTTCTCTCTCTAGTATAACACACTTTACTAAAATAGTTTTATTTCATGTAACATAGACTAAATTCACTACTGTATATGTATGTATATAGTGTATTAGTATTACTTATAGAACTATGCTAGTGTATTTGTTTGTTTCTTCTTTTCTGTCTCTGGTTGAGTGTAAGAGAAGGCCCTAAGGCCTTAACTCTGCCAGATTAAATAAAGATTTATTATTATTATTATTATTATTATTATTATCAAGTAAAACTGCGTAATAACCAGCCTGTATTTAAAATAAAATAAATTCTGTTCGTGTTAATTTTAATATTATACTACATTTAATTCATTTCGTGTTGTCAAAATCCGCTGGTTGCGAGAAAATGAGGAAGAAAAAGCTTCGACTTAACCCGACGCCATGAGCTGCCATTTGTCGCAGAAGGCAAGATCCACGAGAACAGCTGATTGCGAAGGATAGTTATCCCAGTTTGTTTGATGATTCTAATATTTCAAAACTAAAAACATTTAATTATGATCGAACAAAAACAATCGTATTCAACTTGCCTATAGTGGTAATTAAGATACTCGTACGAAAATTATGAAACTCGTTTTGCTCGTTTCATAAACATACTCATGTCTTAATAAATGCCGTTATAGACTTTTGCATAATGTACTAATGTGCAAGTTATATTGAAATTGAGTACGCGCACTCAGGTCTAATTAATTGGGTTTTTAATGTTATTTTGATTATAAAAAATTCCGAAATGTATGTTAAAGCTCTACCAATAAACAATAATAATTCGTTTCGTGTAAATATATGTATCCCTAAAAGAAATTCCAACTTAATTGTGAATAAGCATTCAAAATGAACTAAATGAATGATAGGCTTAGAAACAGTGAAGTAATTTATACTTTTCTTTTCATTTTTCAGAGAAATCTTGGACTCAAGGACCTGTAGTGACCCAGAGGCGTAACGAGGGGGGGGTTTGGGGGTTTGAACCCCCCCCCCCCATTGATTAGAAAAAGGAAAATTGTATAATTTTTTTAAGTCTTGGGTAAATTACATAATACGAGTATAAAGCGTGGGAAGCTTAAAACTCGTTACTGTGCATCTTCATTTTTAAAATCTTCCGGGGGAGGACCCCCGGACCCCCATCTCCCTGGGGGGTATTCCATACCCCCAGACCCTGCGGATGTTATAACCCCCCCATATGGTCGGCCTGGTTACGCCTATGCAGTGACCTGCTAAGTGAGGTGTTCGGAAAAAAGAGTCCTAAGTTCGAGGTTTGTTGTTGTACCTGAGGATGAAGACGCTATAAGCTTAGTATGTGAGGCGTCCGAGAACCACAACATTATCGATAATCTACGAGTGGGATCAGGTCTTCTGTTTGTAAGTACTGTACTATGTTACCTGATAGCCTATAGAATTAATATTGGAAAGTGACTGCTTGGTCTACTTTGTTGAAGAAAACTATATAAAAAATGGGGATTTAAAAAACTGTAAATTAGAAATAAATTCCAGGCAGAAAACACACACTTATTTTTTTCCAGGTTTCAAAAGCCTTATAATTGTTCTTTAAACATTATTCTTATACCAAATTGAAGTGCATCAAATCTATAATATGCTACAGGACAAATATAACACATATGAACGAATACATGGGCTTTAGGGAGCGTGGAATGAAAATTTATCTTAACTAATTTGCTCGTGTAAGAGAAAACTCCAGGAGAAAGTTGGTTAAAACAGTTTATTTTTTTCACCATAAAAATCTTCTCTATGTGGCAAGGAATAATATTTCCAACTTACTTTTTGACTTTTACTATTTTTTTTTAAAATCTTGTAATTATTTCAATAGGCCTATTGATAGAATGTTTATTCAAAGTTTGATCTCGTTTTGGTCCCGCTTCAAAATTTGTTTAGTTATTAAACATATTTCTTTATCTTATGACATAAATTTGTTAAAATGACGTTTTTAATGCAAACATTTAGAGGCTATAATATTGTGACTAGAAGGCAATAGTTGAACATTTAGTAACCAAGGTAATTTCCCATACCTAAATATATATCTTGATTCTTTTGGTCTAGCTCTTTATGCAGCACACAGTATATATATATATATATATATATATATATGAAACCTATTAGGGCTACATGTGTTCTAGTTGGTATAATTTATATATCATGATGACTTTCATAGGCTATGTGAAATGTCTTATTTCATCTGCTCCAATATAGGGAGGGTGGGCATGTGTATCTAGGAGGATGCGATTTCGTCAGTTCTAAACGAGATAAGTCTACTTTTAGAGGTAGATGTTTTATAAGAGACATACAGATCTAATTTATGTGAAGCTATTTACTCATGGAAGCCTAATCGTCGCCGCTGTGGTTGGCAAGCCATATCCTTTTAACATGCCTGTTAACTTACAGCATTACCGCTTGCTCCACCCATGTAGACAGAGGAAAATATCCTAACAGATTCTCCATGTACATCTTCAAATATAGCCTAAACTAAAGAAATTATATAATGCCTTTTCTTGAATGCCTAATTTATTGTGACCGGTGGAAATAAAAGCCTCTTCTAAAAAAAAGAGTGCGTGGAACGCCATGCGACAGAAGTAAAACTTTATTTCATTTTTTTATTTTTTCAATTTTTGATTATTGGATTTTTTCAATTTTGCATTATTGGACTTTTTAATATTGAGTTTTTGGCCTTTTTTAATTTTGGATTTTGGGCTTTTTAATTTTTGATCTTTGAAATTTTAATTTTGGATTTTTTAAATTTTCGATCTTTGAATTGTTTATATTTTTATTTTTAATTTTTTTTATTTTTGGATTTTTAAATTTTTTATTTTATTATTTATTAAATTTTGGATTTTTGGATGTTATATTTTTTAATTTTGTTTTTTTAAATTTTGGAAATTTGTATTTTTTTAATTTTGGATTTTTAATTTTTGATTTGCGCGGTAATGAACCTCCGGGTTCCATAAAATAGATCATTTACCTTTAGATTGCTTAGGAATTGTCTATTGCCATTGAGGAAGTAAGGTCTGAAAAATTTCCTTTGATTACTCCTAATCATTGAGTTGATTGTTTTCTGTGCAGTCCGCACCGAAACAAGTCGGTTTTGAGTGTGACTGATTTCGTGACTGATTGTGACTGATTTCGTGACGGTTTTAGTGTGACTGATTTTCTCGATTTAACCTCTACCGCCACTAAAGAAGTTTTACTTCAAAAATCATGAAAAAGGAACTTGTATTACGCTTCTTGTGCATTTTTTTTTAAATTGAATGCAACGTGTCAGAAATTATTCCATAAAAAATTTGAAATAAGGTTATTTTCTTAATTCATTTGCAATGATTTTCCACAATCCTTAAGTTCTTGAGAAAAAATATGAATTAAATGTCCTAACTTCTTGTAAATAATCAATTCCTACCCTAATTGATATTGGTTGAAGTATATTTTCTTGTCTAATAGTACAAAATTAGAAAGCGCTGTATTAAATGTTTCGAAAAAAGCAACTTTAACAAATGAAATTAAGGTAGAATCATAAGTAAACTAACCTAGTTCAGAATTTCTATTTGAAGAGGGCATAAGATTCATGTCAACCATTTTGTAAGAGACACACAAATCTCATTTATAGTAACCTAGTACAGGCTGCCTAAAGAATAATTATAGTCCTAAAATCAGTTAGGCCCAGGGTTGCCAGATCAGAAACTTAGAACAGTCGTACCAATATCCGAAAATAGTCGTATGCTAGTTAAAACTGTCGTATACTTTGTGATTTTTCAGTATAATGAACGTATTGCGTTAATAATAATAATAATAATAATAATAATAATAATAATAATAATAATAATAATAATAATAATAATAATATAATAATATAAATAATAATCTTTATTATACACCTTACACATGTCATGCAATTGTTAATAAATCATCTTATTTGTAAATGATTAGGCATGCTTAATTATCTTCCGAGCTAAATTCGATTAAATACAATAAATTTAAAAACAGTAGTTGCAATTATTGTAATTATTTCCAATCATAATGATTTTAGCAACATTTTTACAACAAACGCCATGAAACAACAAAAGCTGGATACATATCAACATTTAAAACTCTTCAGTAGATTGATTTAAAAAATATAAAACGCTATGTTAAAAATAGCCGTACAAATAGGCGTACGACTCATGACTGCGTCGCACGTCGTACAAATCTATGAAATAGTCGTATGTGTACGACTATAGTCGTACGTATGGCAACCCTGGTTAGGCCTATGCCTTCACGAGGACACAGATGATGTAATAAAGGAAATCTAGATTAACGTAACTTAGCTTTTACGTGCTTTTACCCTCATTTTTAAATACTGCACCAAGTAAGAAAAAAACAATAATGTTTTACAATATTCTAGGAAGATAGAATTTGGACAGTGTAAATTACACAGGCTATCTATGAGAAAAGAAATATAAAAGATTTATATAAGCAAGCATCGGTTGAAATCATCAGTGAGCTCTAAGTCTGATAGCAAGGGAAAAAATTTCAGTAGAAAGCTGGTTTGTGTGAATGACAATCCTAAAATCCTGATAAAAATCCTCGTAGCCTATTATACAATAAAATATAACTCGATTAATCTTAAACTTCTATTTTTATACGATTATTAGATGACGCATTTATACGTCAGTAGCAGTGAAATGGTTAAATCAAGTCTCCTCCTAAATTTTAGGCAGAAGATTTCTATAATATAACGTCTTCCCGTTAATATTGACTATTATCTAACCCATTCAGTCGGTTCTCTGTGATGGTGCCATGAAGATGGGTTTTTATCGGTCCTGGAAACCGAAAATGACCTCTCTGCTGTGACATGCAGAATCATCCTAGTCCTTTAGTTCACAACGAAAATACTGTACAACGTGAAAAATTCTTTAGATGAAAATATGTGTTTCTTGTTTATATTTGGCTGAAAATTACAAATCTGTAATTTTTTTTACCATGCACCATTTCCCCCAAAATCCACATTTTTTATTTTTACGTAACGATACAGAGATACACCAAATTCTGCTGCTTTCTTTGTGAATGAGACAGCCGTGACTGAAAAAAAGTGTGCGTGAAATGCCAGAAGTGAAACTTGTTTTTTATTATTTTTATTTTGGATTTTTAAAATTTTGGATCTTTGAATTTTTTATTTTTTGGATTTTTTAAATTTTGGATTTTTAAATTTTGGATTTTAGATTTTTTAATTTTTTGTATTTTTGTATTTTTTAATTCTGAATGTTTTATTTTTTAAATTTTGGATTTTATATAATGGCCCCCACTCAATACCTGATACCATTCCCCCGCGCGCTCCCGTATTTTTTATTTTTATTTTTGGATTTTTTAAATTTTTTATTTTTTAATTTTGGATTTTTAATTTTTTAATTTTGGATTTTTGGATTTTTTAAATTATGGATTTTCTGTGCCGCCCGTTCTGTCACAGCCCCACTAATTTCGTAACGATTTTGTGTGTAACAATTTTGTGACGATTTTGTTCGTAATGCAAGTTTGGGTTAGCTCTCGATTTACTCGTAGCGCGGCTCAAGAAGTTTCACTTCAAAAATCACTAAATCCGCAAAAAGTAGCCTCCAAGAAAATAAAAATCCCTTTAGGCAGGCCTACAGGCTGAGATAGATTTCGAAGTGGTTTTAGTTAAATTTATTGTCGCTGCGCAGCACTCTTCTTCTTTAGCCTTGGCATGAAAACCCACAATAATAACTGCAAAAAAGAGGAAAGAGCACTTTTTCAAACATTCAAATCTCGCCTTACATGAGAGCTATCGAGAAACTAGTTATTGATTTGTAGAGCACTCAACAAGAGCTTTTCAACGATACCCCACAAGACGTGGTTTAAAAAAAATCGAATTTCCATCTCCCCACCCCCACCCCAACCCGTACCCCCCAAACCCCCGAATCGTTGGTGTCACTGTGAACTCCATAAGGAGTACTCTAATTTATTCAAACAAAGTTTCCCTCTATACTTCATAGGGGCCGAGATATAAATTTTTCAAAATTTCAAACCCCTCCCCCGACCCCCCCCCTTGGGCCAATTTTGCTCATTAACGAACTTGTCCGAACTGTTGGGCCTAGAAATAACAATAAAGTTTTGTTCAAATATCTTCAAAATTACGGCCGCATATATATTTATAAATATATATATATATATTTTTTTTTTTGAACGGGCGGTGGTTTCGTACTTAGGGAGGCATGAAACGTAAAGATATGAAAGAATTTTTCGGAAGTCATGACATGGTATCGATTGCAATAGGTATAATTTTCTTCGAAATCTACCTAAAAATCATTCCTGGCACCAAAAACATATCACATAAACCACTTTTGAATCCGCAATGTGTCTTTCTTCCACCATTGCACATTAAACTCGGTTTGATGAAAATATTTGTAAAAGCTCTGGACAGAGAAGAAGTGACTTTCTTGCATCTCAGGAACAAATTCAAACATTTAAGTGAGGCAAAGGTAAAAGAAGGGGTTTTATTGGCCAACAAATCAAAGCAGTCTTTCGTAATAAAGTTTGAAAATTACAAAAACGGTACGTGATGGACCATTTTGGTTTTGATATATAAATCAAGAACCTTTTGTTTATACAGAATCACATAGTTTCATATAAAGGACAGAAAAAAAGCACAAATTTGTTGTACAGTGTTATCTGACAAATTATTATCTGTAACTTGCTAGTTAGTTATCCCGTCTGAGGAGGGGGTACGCGCCCCTGTGCCACCTCTAAATCCGCCACTGATCTTGTATACAGAAGACAATACTACTACCAAGGGTACACACTTAATACTCGGTTTGGTTTCTTCTGATTCGGAGGAATCAGTAGTTGTTAACAGAATTTGAATCCGATTGCACACTAATAAAATGCAAGGGTATAACATGAAGGAATAAAAAACAATCTTATCCTTTTAGCGTGATGTTATCGTACAGAACTCCGCATCGATCTGACTTTTCTATAGAAACATGCCCATGGCGTACCTATAAAACTCAGCTAAGTGTTGTTCTTTATATCTGTTGTTCTTTTTGAAAAATATAAAGAATAGTAAGAACCCAGCAAGGCGTGCCGCTAGACTGTCAACACTTTGTGGCTATGGACCATGAATCTCCCGTGTGCGAGCCACACACAAACACACATTCAGAGAGCAAGAGAGCGAGAGGCATTGAGAAAGAGAAAGAGAGAGAGAGAGATAGAGAGAGAGAGTCAGAAGCAAAGAGAGAGTGACAGGCGGAGAGAAAGAGGGAAAATCAGATAAAGAGTGATACAGAGAGATTGGGAGAGACGGAGAGCGAGAGAGAGGAAGAAAGAAAGAAAGAGAGAGGGAGTGACAGTCTGCTCTTGTAGTCGATGTATGGAGGATCTGTGCCACAAAAGAACCATGTCTAACAAAATACAATGAGAAGGAATAAGATTAAAAGTTGGTCTAATAAGCCTAAGCTCTCTGAGGATTTCAAAGAGTTTCTCTTCGGATGAGATCTGAATTGTTTTGTAAAGTTTTAAAGGGCTTTTCTGCTGAATGAAATCCGATGAATGTCATCTACTCAAAACAGATTTTTTTAAGTGAACTGAATTCTGATACAGCCTAAAGCTACTGTGGTGTTAGAAATGACACAGCAACGAGAAATTATATTTTACTTATTTAAGTGTGCTATTTGGTAGATTATTATCATTTTATTTTATCTTTAAAAAGTGTATTGTTATTTATTTCGAACACGAGTTTATAAATAATTAAGGAATCGCGCACAATGTGCATTATCTTAACCTAAGACTTAACCTACTGACAAACACCCAGTCCTGAACCCGGGGAGGGGATCTTTCACTACTGAAAAATCCCCGACCATGCCGGGAATCGAACCCGGGCCGCCGGAGTGGAAGGCAGGCCGAACACGAGTTTAGCTTGTTCGGGGTATTGTTTGTGATGTGTGTGCATTTATGTAACTTACGTATTTAACTAGCAGGTGCCCGCGTTTATTAATTCAAACGCTAGATGTTTTTTTGAATAATTTATTTAACAGCAAACTAATCAACATTGTAATTATCAACTCTCACACGTAAATAAATCATAAATAATTTAAACGATTAATAGTGAAAAGGCTAAACTTCCGGCTTCGAGGTGCATTTCCCGATTAGAAAGCACCGCCCAGAAAAAGAAGCGGCCTCATATTAGAGTTCCCTGACCCCCAAAAAACTGGGCAAAGTGAGTTTCGTCCACATCGTTCGATGTTTTCCCATTTAGGCGTACTTCCATGATCCCCCTTTCGTCCATTTATGTAAAAAAAAAGTAATATCTCTGTGTGCCATAATGTTATGACAAATTAATCAAGCAGAACGGGATAATAAATCCAAAGCGATCGACAATTCCATGCGTTATGTTGTAAAAATAACATATTTCAGCGATGCCTTTTCTTTTCCGGTTGTTATAACAGCAGAGCAAGGCCATTTATAATTAATTTTACAATAAACTGAAATGTATAAGCGAAAACTGGTGCTTCTGCGGCTCAAAAATAATGGTTTCTGCCAGATTTTCGTTCCATGCTCGCGAACGAAAGCGAACATGAAAAACTTCTGTTTCGAGGTGCATTCGGATACTCTTCGGCCCCTCGATGTTAAACACTTCAGATCTCTGCATGCCCTAGATTTCGCTAGGCATCGCACACAGATAGACAAAGACTTCCTTCTTATTATATAGAAAATAAATTAATTTAAAATTTATATACACCTAGTTGGTTCAAACTATACACAAAAGTACACTGTACAACGGAATAGATCGCGCAGATTTATTCATTATTTAAAATAAAATTTAGTGTAGCTTCAAAATATAAGAAATGTTTCCTGAAGCAACGATCGAATATTATAGAACTCCTGCAACAAGAACTACTTAGCAGAACAAAATTATTAATAAAGAGAAAATAATAATAAATAAAGCTCTACACATACAAAAAATGCTCAATAAAACTCCAGAGTTTCAGAAGTGCCTTGAATTATAAATTTTTTAGCTTAGAATCCTTATAGGAATACTTTTACTTGATTTCATATTCTCATAAAACCATTCGTCTGTACATAAACCATTTAGATAATTTATTGGACATCATTGCATTAACAATATTACTTTCCAAAATATCTGTTTTCAGTTCCAATAAATTCGAAAATAAACAATCATGAGACAGTACCTGACCATTTAATACAATAACCAAGTTCAGTGTGGGACAGTTTCAATAAAGAAATAATAAGTCAGAGCTTGACATAGTTTAGTTTGAAGTTAAAGAAGGGGATGTTACAAAATACTAACTTCTGGCCGTCCGACTTCCGGTAAAATTTTTGCAACTTATTATAATAATTCATATAATTAAAATACTCAGTTCTGGTTTACAGAAGAAACATATATAGTAAAATAATATGCTTGTGTAATATAAGCCAGCTAATAAACTGTAACGGTCGAATTTCTGGAGTATATAATTAATATTTTTACTAAATCATTACATAGTTAATGACAACCCTTATTGAAGAGAAGCTTCCCTGGTGATGTATAATAATAAAAAAAATATTTTACTGTAAGGATTAACACATGGCAGCTCTTCTATTTTAATGGACCAAAATATTATCAACCTCTTTATCATACGAGTTCGTTAAAGCAAATTTATAACATTATGTCCTTTTAAGTTAGGCTACATCAGAATATTAAATATTTACTCTATTACAGTAAACCCCAGGTATTCCAATGTAGTTCATTAGCCCCTTATTCAGAATTAACTATGTTTAAACTCTACTACGAAATAATTAGTCAAATTTATCCTTTCGGAGCAGAAGAGTATATTAAATTCTTAGTGTTTCAAATTACAAAAAAACGGCTGCAGAATTTTTTTTTGTGTACTACAGTCCTTATTATGTTCTATTAGGTAATTAATCTACCTGAATAATATCGTGTTCTAAGAACATCTGTAAGACTGAGTAATTAGCACTTCTCTATGCATTTTCTTTCACACTAGAAGATTGTAACATAAATATTGTAACAGATACTTTGCAAGTCATCAGGCATTCTAGTTCGTACATTTTACCTTAGTCTAAAAGAGATTTAGGTAGGTTCCATGCTCAATAATTTTTAAATTAAGAAGTTATTCACCATAAATACAAATTAAACATTCTGGATAATATCATTAATGTGAAGCATCTTCGAATATTTTTTCCATCCAGTAGTTACAATTATTATCACAATCTGGGCTCCACCATTGCTCATAGGCCTTTGAAAATTTGTAAATGTTGAGAAATATATTATGCATTGGCTTTATTTCAAATGTTGCCACAAAAAGTGTTAGAAGAAGAAATTACTTTGCTCAATCCTTAATGCTCTAAACCATCCTCTCACAATAAATGCAAAACAAAAACCAGTCGTCGTTCTTGGTCTCTTTATATGCAAGGCGGGCCATCACTTCTTCGGTTTAACTTCTCGTTTAATTTATAACGGCTGTTATGGTGCCTTTAAATAGGGAAGAACCCTAGTCCGTTCTATATATCGCTCACTCCTTTCAACAACGTCATATCTCAAAAAACATAATTTTTCAGGAGAGTGATTTGAAAGTTTAAAAGTAAAATAAATGTATTAAAAATAAATATTAAGCCACCGATTGAACTTTTTACTATGCAGCAGATCTTTTTAGATAAGACCTGACTTTTTTCCTATTTTTGAAGAAGAACAAGGTATAAAAGTTTAAATTGTAATCAGTTCCTTTCGATTTATGACGTTCTTGTTCAAAATTTCATTGAAGGAGCTTGGGATATTTCAAAATATGTCATTATTTTCACTAAAATAATACAATTTGGAAGTCTGACATTTAAGTATCTTGAGCTTTGTCATCCTTACAAGGATAATTTCATTCCAAACACGCAGTTATACCTTATTTAGATTATTACTTTTATTACATCTTCCACTTTAAATCAAAAGAACTGGTTTGGGAGAGGCACAGGAATTTTGATATTAAGATAAAATACAGATAGACATAATGTATTTTTACTTTCTTAGACAAATTCCAAAACAGTTTCGGAAAAAATTACAGTCTCGTACTTGGATAATACCATAAAGTACAAAACACATTAAAACAAAACTAAAAAACTAGAAATAACTGAATAATACTGTTTCTTAATAACACTAAAGGCAGAGGTGCAGTTTCAATTTTAAAGACTTTCAAAGAACGTTTTGTAAACTTTCGGTATTAAATTCTTTTTAATAAGTCGCATAAGGTCATTCTTTTTAGAGTCGGAAATCTTGGGCTTTTGGACAAAGGCAGGTTTTAACGGTACATTTTTACATGACTTTGCTTTTCTTATAATGATGGCCTCCATGAAGTCTGACTCCCCATAAGAAAGCTTATAAAGAAAACGAACTTGGAGAATCTCTTTGAACTCGCATCACTTTGATCTCTTTGATTTTGTGTATTTTTTACGATACTCAGAGGACCAATATCAGAGGATAAAAGTTTCAGGTTAAAGAAGTCTTCATACGAAAGTCATTTACAGAAAATGGTTCACCCGTTCTTTTTGCTGTTCTCATCAATGTAATGAGACCTTCTGGCGTGTAAATTGGGCCTCTTTTAAGAGTTTGTTTCATTTTCCTTTCAATCAAAGAATGAACAGAATCCCCTTCGTTTTGGGTATGGCCTTTGATTAGAAATTTGTGAGTGATGGAATTAAGGCCATATTTATGGAGAGCAAAGATGTATGCGGCTAACATGAACTGACTCTTTTGCTGTCCGCTACAATTATCGGAATAGAAAGTTACATCCTTGTATGTTCCAATGTTCTTCTCAATATATTTTAAAACACACGAACCGAGTTCATTTGCTCCATGGTGGCTGTTTGATTCATCCTAATCATAACATTCAGTGCTTTCTTTTAGAAGATCGGTAATTGTAAAGTTCAGGACATTCAATTTAGACAAGAAGTCAAAAGCTGAGCAGTCGCCTTTTGGCAATGGCACGACAGCTTGCAAATCGTAAACTGCTAATAAGGCTTTACCCACTAGAGTCTGTTTGTCATTTATCTTCTCTTTTTTTGATAGCTCTTTTTCAACCAAATGGTGATTATAAGTTGCCTTCAAGTCCACTTTCTCTGCCTCTGATGCATTCTCATATCCAACATATGCTTCGCATTGATCTTTTTTGGGCTGGAAGAAACTTAAGTTAGTCATTAGTGAAAATGTTATAGAAGTAATTGAAGTTACAGAAGATAACATTATCTCTTTTGCAGTCGCTCACATAATCATTGTATATGTCAGTTATGGTTCTGCTACTTTCAGTATAGTATTTTGTGGTGTTTTTGCACGTATACTGACTCTCGATTTGAGGAATTCTGTTGATATGATCTATAACTCTATTCCTAACAGCTTCGTTCATCTTGGGCTGATGACCGTGCTTCCCTCTTTTGTCTTCGGCCATCACGGCACCTGCCAGTTTATCTTTCTTCTCAAAGACAGTGTGAATAGGATGGTCATTAATATCTAAGGTATTTCTGAAAAACAACTTACAAACACGATTGCGTCTTTCACCAAGACTAAAAAATAATGCAGCATTATGATTCTTTTGTGGCCTTTGTCCATCTTCGCGCATGTAGCAATATTTAGGTTTAATTTCTGTTGTGCAGTTACGAATAAACTCCCTCTGTTTGGCAATGTCCCCCAGGTTCCAATACGCATCAAAAACACTCTTCCTTTCATCTTAGTTAATTTTTCAGAACACAGGTTTCTTTGAATGACTTTCGTACACTCTCCCACTTTTTCTAGCTGCCTTCAACTTGTTCCTCTTCCAGCTGGACTCATTTCTTTTTCATTTACCTTTTTTAATTGGGCTTAGAATTTCAACAGTAGTAGAAACGGCATTTCGGCATTACTGGTTGATGCAGTTTCGGCATTACTGGTTGATGCAGGGGTACTGACAGCAGAGTATTTGGACCAGCATTGCTGTTTGAGGCCGGGGCACAGGTAAGTTAGGAGTTGGCTAACAATGCTGGTTGAAGGCGCTGAATGTGGAGAGGGAGATCATAATATTCAATATGGAATTTTCTCTCAAGACATTTGGCATTTCAGAAACCTTTGTAAAAATACTATTAAGAAAACCTCCTCCTTGCTATGAAACCGAATCGTTTTACTGACAATAATGACACATTCCGAAATGAAACTGCGTATTTTCGTAATAAGGGGCCAACTTTTCTTTGGAAGAGTGTCATAAAACAAATTGATCCAAAACCAGTTTGTCTGAGAGCAAAATTTTTGTTGACAATAGTGCCATAAGTTAAAATAATACAATCGATGTCTTGTACTTGCTGTACAAGAATGTCATAAACCTAAATAAACCAAAGCAGGACGCCTTTGGTTTCCCCTACAATACTGACATAAAACCAAATAGTACGTTCTTGATGCAAAACTATGATTTCAAAATGCTCTTACCTTGTGTGCAATAATGTTTTCTTAAGAAATAATACACTCTTGCACTAAACAACACAGATGTTTCCTGCTCAACTGCTCAACGACAACTAACTTGTGACACTCTTGAAAAGAACACTCCTGAAATATTCTATAATACAAAAACGACACTTCTGCTCTCTAGTGGCTAAATATTGAGTTAAAGATATGACGATCTTGCAGGGATATGCTGCTCTTTCAGGGCATTCTGAAAACAGGCATAACTAAAAATCGCCGATTTTTGAGATATGACGTTGTTGAAAGGAGTGAGCGATATATTACCAATGTTTCCAATAACACATTGTAAGCCGGACATCGGATAGTGATCTCCGGTTGTGTTAGAAGGCCGCAGCAATGGTGCACTCTTGTGGTAGGATGTAGTAATATTTGATTGAGAATTCTACGGACAGCATCTACCTTGTCTTGTTCCATTTCTTTTAACGACCCACGATATAGTTTGAACCTTTCTTTGAAGGGCATGCGCCAACCTTCTCAAGAACTTCATGTTGGTCTGCAGCGCGAGAGAAAGGAAGAGAGAGAGAGAGAGGGAGAGAGGGAGAGAGGGAGGGAGAGAGAGAGAGAGAGAGAGAGAGAGAGAGAAGGAAAGAGAAAAATTACATAGAAATATATAAAACTTGCCCCTCATCAGATCCCAAAACATGGCAGTAAAGTTTAAAAGGTCCACGACCAATTCATTACATGGTACTCTCTGGATCATTTGAACAGCGACACTACAGGTATAAGGTGTTTCAGAAGGAATCACCACGATGTTGAAATGATATTCACGACAAAATGGTACTAAAAATCAATCAAGTATTTTACCCTTTCTACTTCCAGATATAAAATAAATTCTTACTACGATTTCAAGTCGAATCATTGTCACTATATACGTCATAAAAAGTACCTAGCTACTGTAGCACCGTTTTATACAGTAAAAGATACTAAAAACAGGGTTGTAGTGGAGGTAAACGGAGAGAACGGAACTGGTCTTTTGGTAAATTTAAATAAATATTTACATAACTTGATCATTTTGAATTTTTTGAAATGTTTATAACATTTTTTTAAACAAATATCTTTTAAAAGGAAGTGTAGGCCTACTCATAAACTTGTAACTAAAATAGTTTTTCTTTAAAAAATGCATGGAATAAAATTATGTTATGTTACAAAATGAAGTAAAAACAATTATTCAAAACTGTTTATAATTAATATAAAATTTTAACAAAATGCCATAGCTTATAATAAGAAACGTTTACATAGCAATTTTATATGTTAATTTTAATGAACGTAGTATAGCCTATATATTACAGGCCATGGAGGCCCAGAGGGTTCCAGGAAGTGAGGCTCCCAGATTTTCGACAGTCTGCACATGAAGGTGGTAAGGTTGTCAGTCTTATGCACCGGCCGCCTTTACCCCCAGTGCCTCCTGGTACTCATTTCTGTTAGAAGCTGAGTCGACCCCAGGGCCATAGTGCCACCAGAAGGATTAGGCCTATTGAAAAACTCCAACGACCTCATCTGGGATCGAACCCGCGACCTTCTGGTTTGTAGCACAGCGCCTCAACCACTAAGCTACGGCGTACCCCTAGTATATATGATATATATATATATATATATTATATAATATATATATATATATATAATGATAATAATTTTTCAGCGTTCCCACACTGGAAAATTGGTCACCACATCACTGCACTGACTATAAATACACTAGAAAACTACTTTTACATACTCAGTTCCGCCCCTGAATGATTGAGTAAAAAAAATTACTAAGATTATTAGATGTTTATATGGTCATATTTTGATTGCAAATGTTGTATGATTGTTATAGCAGTAAGAAACAGAGAGACCATTGAGAGAATAGACTATTTGCAAAAATAGTGAAATGATGAAAGGAAAAAACAGCAGAATGCGGAATTTTGTTAGCGTGCAATAATGATCCACTTTTTTAGACAAAAAAATAGCGTCAAGATTTTCCAATATATCTTACAGGAAGCATTTTTTTTATAAATTCTTTTAAAGAAAAAAACTGTATTAATTTATGAACAGGTCTATTTTGTAGAAGAAAAGTTGTCAATTTCAGATTCCCGACAATTTACAGCCAATGGAGCTGCTGAATAACAAGTTCATGCTAACGTTAATGGAATCTATGACCAGTACAAGCTTTATATGAATAAATAATCTACATTTTGTGAATCTTGAACCACTGAAAAAAATAACTCCACAGTTAACTATTCTCACGAGGAAGGATGGTATTATTTTCTGACAAAAATGTATCAGAAAGCCCGGGAATGCCTGGAATCATATCGAGAAAATTAAGAGTGCCGGTATGTACGGTAGTTTTACGATCTAACTGCATGAGGAAGGTTATCTGTTATATCACTAAAAATAAATTGCCTATTTAATACTGTACCAATATGTTATATCCCATAAAAAAAAGTCCTATGTTCCTAGCATTCACTATAATTTGAACATAAATAGGTTAATACAGTTATTTAAAAAGTTCAAAACATTTCATTGGGTTTATTTCTTTGAGGAAACTCAGATAAGCAAATAGAAAAGAAAGTAGGAGTATTATACAGATTGAAATATTTAGACATTAATAAGAAACTTCTATTAAATATCTATTATTCCTTGGATAATAATGACACATTCTCGTTTTATTATTTGATTTTTGTTTGAAGTAAATGCAATAAAGAACTTCTACGTGATCTCGAGGTAATTCATGATAGAATAACAATAATTTTTAATCTTCCCATTAGAGCACACACTAAAGAGTTATATGAAATTATTGAAATTAAACCAATTATTGATTTGTTTAAATAGATACATTGTTAATAATATTCATTCAATTAAAAACTGTCTAATTAAACCTAGTAAGAAACTTTATTGTGCAGGAAATCCATTATCATAATTAAAGCAAAAGTAGTTACTTTTATTCCACACGTGATTGAAATAAGTATGGTTTAAAAGGGATACTAACACTATACCATTGAATATTATTACTGTCCTGATAATTCATTTAAAATTAGAACATTAAATTATTTTTTCTCAAAGTTTGTTGAAATTTGATTTAATTTAATATAGTTTTATTCTAATATTTCCTATAAGCCCGTAATTTATTTCCTGTATTCTGTATTTTGTATTATTATTTTGTATTATTATTTTGTACATCCATTTAAATTGTAATTGATATATTATGATATTATAAGTATAACGCATGTAATAAATTAGAGCACCCAACTGTATGTCTGCAAAGAGCTCTGTTCCTTGCGGCTGCACTCAAAATGAATAAAAATAAATAAAGATGTATGAAGCGTTGGAGATTTTGTTGCCTGTAAGAAAACGTGGTGACATCATCAACTATTTTAGATCAAAATAACGTTTATTATAATTCCACTATCATCGCTTGCTTAAAATACTAATCGCTTGTTCTCTCTTTCTTGTCTGATGCCAATTATTGCTTCTAGTAAAAGAAATCTCTTTGATCTCACAAAAAGACACTTTTAAATCATCCTATATGTAAAGCGTTGGCTTGGGACAGAGACGAAAACACGGTCGTCAAGAGTTTAAAAGGTCTACAACCAATTCATTACATGGTACAGAACAGCGACACTGTGTGTTATATGTAGCTGGAGCCATAAAAGTGGTCGGTCGGTATGTGTATGTGCTAGAGTGATGGAATGATGAAAGATAAATCCCTACTAAATGCACCAATGGAGCATGATGACCTCTTTTTTTTTCCCATCTCGCCTTCTCATCCTTGTGGGTTCAACAAGCAGAATTTATGATAACTGCTATTTGATTTAAAATACCAATAATTGAATGAAAGCCAAACAGCTTGAGATCTTGTATTAGAACAGATTCGATTCAGAGCGACATCCCAATGGCTTTGACTGCCTGAAGTGCTCACTAGATGCTTCTCTTCTATTCAATTACACATCTAATGGATTCGCTTGATAGGTTATTTAAAAAAAAACGACCATGTTCTTAGGCTGTAAATAGCATGCATAAAATGTGTCAACCATTGTGCATGTTGAAATATATTATAATGGAACTGCATCTAATTAGCCTACGTAATGTAATTCTCTTCGAACCAAATATAAATCAGTTTTAAGTATGCTAGTCGGAACATGCGTCTTTATTTTTTGTTGTAAATTTTTACCATTTGAATGTGCAGCGTGTGTCGTATTGCTTAGAATGAATGCTGAAATGCTTCAAGAAATATTTCGCAGAGCTCTGCTTTTCATATGCGTCTCAATCCTTATAATTGTTTAGGTATTTGTATGGACAAATTATTTCCTTTCTTTATTACAGCACATTACATTCTCTACATTTACAACCACAGAGACAGTTTGATTCTAATCCAGCTTTACAAATATTGCTTGGAAGAAATTTCTTCTGATTATCTTTAGTGTAGTAGTTATTAAACCTGTAAAAAAATATTAAATGTACACTTTGGTTTCGTTAAAAATACCGACCAGTTTGTCGATTAATCAGTCGATTTTAATCGATTTTCAGCCTTATTAATTTTATAACATTTGTTAAAGTTTTGTTATTAATGAATGAAAGAATTTATTTCATTTTACAATCTATATAGGCAAACTGTCTTTTAAGATCATGGCAAAAATGAAACGTACTGTAAGATTCGAAACAATAGACCTATCATTATGAGACAATTGGTTAAATAAAGGACTACGGAGCAGACCTTGTACTGTAGCGATCTCTAGCCATGCAATTCATTCACATAGGCCTAACTGTTTCATATATAAAACCCGTCCGCGGCCGTGGGTGAGTTGGTAGCATGACGGGCGGCCCGGGTTCGATTCCCAGCCGGGTCGGTGATTTCCTGGCCACCCTACGCGGTATCATCCTAGTGTCCCTCGGTTGGTTAGGCCGTGGGCCTTCCCCCCGCCCCCCCCATGGCAGGACCAGCCTCATTATCTAGGGCTCAGACTTTTAGGTGCATATAAAAACGAAAATATTTATTTTTTATGTGTTTAAAAAGTCGAAAGTATGTTAAAAAATATGAAAATATTTTAATTAACTTATTTAACCAATATTTACAGAAGTAGCTCTACTCGTGTAGTCATTCTAGTCAGCAAGTGTGGAACTGTTGCAGTGAACGACAAAAGTAGATCTTAAGTTGTGATCTTAAGCTGTGACGATTTTCACGGAACAGAGACTTGTATCTTGAAAATGTACGTTCAACATCTTGCATATTTGTAACACTGACACTCAGATGTTCCATCTGCTCCAAGTTCTCTACACTGTTACCCATTAAAATTTCTGAAATCTTGCGCAACACTTGTAACCCTTCATTCTTATTTAGGCATGACAGGAATTTTTCTTTAATTTTGTTTGCATTTGAACCACTGATTTTGTTAAGATTGTTTTCAATGTGTTTGATTTCTTTTTATTGATTCTGTCAACAATTGTGTTGTTGTTTCCAACTTAGTAATGCAGTGTGAGAGGAAACAGAAATTTGCACTAATGAAGGCCAAATCCGCCCTGATTTATTCTCTGACTGAACATAACAACGCAACACATTGAAAACATGGCGCAAAAACTGTCAAAATATTCATTTTTAGACATGATATATGGTAAAATATTACAAAAACTGTCAAAATATTTATTTCTAAACATGATATGTGGTAAAATATGTAAAAATAATTAAGTTACCAAAAATATTTATTCAAATAAGAAATATCGAAAATATTTTTTTTAATGTGATATGCAACTCAGTATTTTGAATCCAAAGGTCCAAACCGAAACTTTGACAAAGTTCAGAAATCATCAGTAATAGCAAAAAAAAAAAAAAAAAAAAAAAAAAAAAAAAAAATATGTATTTACCTAAAAGTCCTAGCCCTGATTCATCATCATTATCATCATGTAAGATGCAGTTCAAGAATCTCCTCTAGATACAATAAAGCTTAAGTCTTTGTGAATGATAAAAAGAATAAATTATTCTGCTATATAAATATTCAATTCAAAGATATATTCAGAACTACGATATATATTTTTACATAAATGATCGTAGGCTACTTCCACATAATGTTATTTTTAAAGAATTGGTAAATTGTGATTCTTGAATGCAATGATTTTTTTGGCTCAAAACAAAAAACAAAGAAGTACGGAAACAAAAAAAGTAAAAACAGAGTTTTAACGTCATTGGACCGAAGTGATTTATAGAAGCATAATATTGGGTAGCAAGAGATGGGAGTTCGTTACAGTGGAAGCGTCATCTCGGTCGCGCAATACAAAACACAAGAAGAAGAAACTTGTTGAAATTTTAATGAGCGGGGCAAATCTTACTTGCAAGGGAAAAAGGTAACACGACCCATTAGTACGTCTGAGTTGGGAGAGACTTCACTGACTGATTGATTGATTGATAGGCACATTGATCTCCTTCGTGACACCATCATGTTCATCTTAGATTTCGATCTCAGCTTTCAAACTTCTTTTCATCCAGAGGAATTAGACCGTATCTAAAGGCTTTTGATAGAATCAGGATGACAATGGAGTTCATTTTCTAAAAAAATATAATATTTATCATGTATAACTGAAACATTTTGGTCGCTAATTAACTTTACGGGATTAGAGTTGGATTATTCCCACAAAGTCTCTGGCCTTGAAGACAAACCCAGCCAGCGAGCTTCTCGTTACGTCTCGTTACCAAGATGCGCGAATTCGGTGCGCGTAAGATCAGTAAGCTACCGCTGGGCAGAGAGTGAACATCATGCAGCATGTCGCCAGTCGTAGAAAATACTATAATAGTTGAGTGGAGGGATAATGCCGCTGCGAGAGAGACAGACAACACGTGGAGTGGGATAGGAGAGCTGAGCCAATCAGGGTGCAGCTACCTCCCCTAGCCAGGAACTCTACGAGCGGTGAGACTCGCTCCTAAGGTATATATATAAAAACCCAGAGACGTTGTGGAGGTAATCCTACTCTACCTAGGCCTATAAGTTGATCTAGTCAGGCAGATGAAATACAAATAGTTCATCAAAGATTCAGAACGGAAGTTCCGCAGTTTGGTAATAGCGTGGTGGTTCAGTTTTTTCTAGAATTTCTCGAACAGAAATTAGCCTACCTAATTGCTTGCTCAGATCCCCTGAGATTAAATAATAGGCCTACACATATCATTGTGCTATCTGGTGATACGATTTTTTCAGACTTACTTTTGACGTAGCAGATTTTTCTCGAATCCCTCCTCACCGGGGGAAAATACTTTTATTAAAAAACTCGAAACCGTGAATCTTTTTATGTATATTTTATATTTTGCCGACATGTGTTTCTTTTAAAGTCTTTGTATGTGTGGATCGGTGTATGGAGTGTGTTTGTTCAAATATCCATGGCATAACTTGGCAAGAAAAAAAATTCTGTACATTATTTTTTATAATAATGATTTAACAAACTATCATTTAGGTCTACAGTATATGCAACAATTTTAGTTAAACAATAATACAACATTCCAATATTACTAATTTCGAGATATTTAGTGGATTGATTTTGGTAATTATTGGTATTTTACTCATGTACAAAGCTAAATATAGCAAAGGAAAGCTGTTTTGTAAAATTTCGCGCTGTTCGCTGTTACCCAAAAGTACGGTCCCTGGGTATTTGTTGTTATTATTATTATTGTAATTAATATTAGCTGGTTTTAAGTCCCTTGGCAGGCAAATGTGATCCGGTTTTCTGAGCTTTCCTCACACATGACGGATTGGACTTTACGTATCTTGATTTTAATATTGTTATAGGCCTGAATAGCCTCTAATCGAATAACCGTACAGCACAATGCTACCCAAAAATGTATCGATATAGTGGAGTTGCCACACTCTCCCGTGACATACAAGATCTTATGGTAACTTCCCCTCACTTTGAGAAAAAAGGAATTGCCATCCTTTGTATTTATACTCTCTCAATAAACGTATAATTTAAGATATTTTAGTGAAAAGCCTTTCAAAAATTTGAAAATTCCCTTGAAAATCTAAATTTCGTTCAAAGAAAAAAATCGCAGTTTTTAGCACAAATTTTGCTTGTTTGAAACAGGATTTTTACTTTATCAATTGCAATCTCCATAGGTTGCGAATCCGCCACTCACGAAAATTAATTATGTCCTATATATAAGCATACATAATATATGGACGTTTAAATTATGTGCTCACATTACATTAACTAAAAAAAATTGAGTGCCTTTTTATGGAGTATCACCAACTGGAGAAGAAAACCTATGTTCGATTGACCTTGGAAATGGCCATTCACTAAATCCTTGAGAACCTGCGTCTTGTATTAATGACATAAAAGTACGGACACATGTTTTGTGCGCCTGTAAATTCCGTCGGCATCCTGTATCATCTAGTTAGTCGTCATTTTACGATACTGTATCGTTCACATTTCATTTATAGCACACGACAAAAAGGAACTCTCGTTTCTTTTAGACGATTATATATGTGTGGGCGGTACAAACCCATAATATTGTTTATTGCCTCCACCAAAACGTGTATAGTTACAACTAGTATAATGAATTAATGATTAAATTCGATCATGGAGATAAATAAATATAAAAAATAAATAAAAGTATTTTTTGTTAGGTCTAACTATTAGGCCTAAGTAAAAAGCATTAAAAGATGTATTCTGCACTAACGATAGGATCTACTACTACTACTACTACTACTCTGTGGCGCTAACATCCCAGGAGGGATAAGGCCTACCACCCGACCGCTGCGTCATCTACCATAGGCAGATGGCAGGATTGGGGGGCATGTGGTCAGCATGTCGACACCGTTAATGGCGGTTTCCATGACCGGAGCCGCTACTTCTCTATCAAGTAGCTCTTCAATTTCAATCACGAGGCTGTGTGCACCCCTACCTAAGAAAATTCCGAGGAGGTACCGGGGATCTAACCCGGGCCGTCGGATCTATAGTCAGCGACGCTAACAACAAGACACGCCGGCGGTCAATGATCTATTATTCCGAGAAAATAACTGATGTTTTCATAACGTAGGCCTATCCAACATTAACTTTAATTAACTTTAATCCGAACCAGCTAATTTAAAATCTGTCTTCTTGAACGCAGTCCGTTCGATCTTGGACTAGGCATTTATGTGTGCGTTATAGAGGTAGCTTGCCTGCCTCTGGATTCGAATGTCGCGGGTTTAAGTGCGGCCAGGTCGATGAATTTTTTCAGGACGTAAATTTCCTGTGCGCGAAGTTCTCCCGGACTGTAAACCGTTAGTCCCGTATGTTTACGTCACGTAAAAGAACAGCAAACCTAAATTAGAGCCTCTGGACAAATTCTCCGGTCCGACGAAAGTTTCCCTCAGCTAGATGGTCATCGAAACGATTGGCTTATCCTTTGTCCCTCTGTCCTCAATAGGAAAATAAGCGTAATTAAATTATTATTGAAATCTCCATTACTCTGTACGCTAAGAGGAAGGATATATCCACCCTCTAAATGCGAATGGCCCATTTTTGGAGCAGTGGTTTCCAACGATGAAAGAGGTCTATGAAGAATGGTGACTTCAGTTTCATATTCAGTTCTTTCTCAAAATTGTCCATTTATCACACCATACCAGAATATGACGAATGTACGGATAAATAGATATTGACTACCATTAGGTACAGCCTGCAAAGAGCAATGACGCTGTAAACATTTTCTTTTCAAACCTCGCCTACCCCCTATAATTTCTGTTAGCATTAAAGAACAAGCATTGGGAGTGGGATGTAATTTTTATGATCCATTTGAGAAGGTAAGGTAATTTATCCTCCACAGGTTAAATTCTTGTGAATTTCGGCGTTCGTGAATTTCCAAATGGAAGTAAATTCTGATTGATATTAAAATCGGGTTCGAAACGTTTAACAACAGCTAATGCCATTTCCTTTTCCTTGTGCGAATTCACATTTTCGTCATACCCAAAATAGTTAATTAAGAAGCAAATGGTAAACGCTTGTAGGAATGCTACAGTTGCCCTTTAAGGGCTCGTTTCGTAAACATGCCTACTTGCTAAATAAAATCACTTTTAGGTTGTGTATGAATGTGAAATAATAATGAATAATAGACTTTAATAGTGAATTACGCACAGGGTAGCCATATTGAAGCCTCAAACTGAACTGCTATCTACTGTCGCATGTACACATGAACATGCGCAGACAGAGGTTATTGATCTTCTGGTTCATGAGTACCAACATATGAAATGGATTCGACAACGCTTTTTGACCATCAATTATGACGATTTTGTGATCACAGTGAGAAATTTAACATTTAAAAAGGCGTAATGAATTACATCATTTTCACTTTATACCAATAAAAATACGCAATTATTACAAACTAAAGGAGCACTATTCATGTGATTAAAATCATAGTTGGTAACAATGGAGTGCCATAAAGATTTTATAGCACCAGTGCGATAACGTACAACTTTTACTTGTGTAAGTTCTCTTTCTAATTCAAGCAGTCTAAAAATAATGTTATATTACTGAGTACATTATAGGCTAAGCCTATATAAAACTCGCTCCGCTCGTTGGGTGCTCTGCCCCCCCCCCCCCCTCCGAGGTTCTCGGGAAAGGACTTTTTTATGAACTGATACCGTAACGAAGATATAGTCCGTGTATTTAGACTGCCTTATAGCCTATTACCGTTTTGCCATATGAACCTAAAAAATCGCGGGATAACTTCTGAATCTTTAGGGGTAAAAAAAATAAAGATTAGAACTTTTTTGGAATTTTGCCTTCGGTTACAAGCTAAGAGGCAGCTCATCTGGATGTGGGACAACATTAATGTTAATACAGTGAGTCAGTGATGAGATGAGGAAATTATATACTGTCCATGCCCAGGGTAGAGAATGTTATTTACGTATATTTTACTCTCCATTATTGATTTAGGTAGTTATTTCTATCGATAGCATGTCTAATTATGTAGCCCTATGTGAATACTGCAAACATTATTGTTGTCATGAGAACTGAGCAGAGACTTTAAAGGTGCGTCGGCCACTTTGAAGGATTTTTTATGGGTGAAAAAATGCAAATTTTGGAATTTTTCCATTGGTTAGGCCTATAAGCTGAAAGCTAAAGTGTGCCAAATTTCAAGTTCTTAGCTCATCTGGAAGTGGGTAAAAATTAATGTCAGTGAGTCAGTTAGTATGTGGTTTTATATTATAGGGATAAAGTTACAGCGCTAAGTTATGGAAATATTTTTATGTCTCCCCATAGAGTATTTCAAGAGGGCCGCGCCACTTAAAAAGTTGGTACCTCTGCTGTAGCGACTTATAAATGAAAAAAATTCTTGTCGGGCAAAATTCTGGGAAGCCTATGGTGATAACTGTCCTAAGCAGTAGTACAGAAGCCTCTTTAATTAACGATAGAAAAAAAAAGCAACTGAGCTCACAGTTTCGTCTGTAATTTTAAAAACGGTGAATCTCTTTTTAGAACAAGGTAAAACTGTTCCAAGAAGATGATTTGGAGGAAATGTGGAATCTTGTAAAGGAAGAAATGGAATGAGCACTACCAGAATACCCGAATATCTCTTTACTGCCTCATAAAAGATGTGGAGCATAAAAACATCTGTGTATACTTTAACTTACTAACACTCATCCCTGGGAATGAAAGGTAAAGTCATGGAATTTGAAGTCGCTTGTTGGAGATAAATCTCGATGGCAAAGTGGAGATCTTGTTTCATGTCTTACAAACATTTTCCACTAAAAAATTCGTTCCATTATTGCCATACTTGGTAAATGATTTAAGTCGAGAAACTGGAGATCCTAAGGCTCGTCTTACACAACATTCTTTACTAAGAAATTGGTTCCACAGCCATTTCATAAAATATGGGAATTTTTTCCTCAAAGAGAGAAGTTATAAAATTATTGTATAATGGTGATAGTTTTGTTAAATTATTATAGATGAGTTAATTAAATGTTCTGACAACCTGGAAACAGTTTATAATTTGTATTTAATCCCTCATACCTTCATTAATAACAACATTAAGGCCTTAACAGTAACAGCAGAACAACAAATGAACTTTTGTTTTGTATAATTAAAATCAGTGTCCAAATTATGTCCCACCCATAACAGATTTTGAAAAACAAATATAAACTATTTAAATAATAAAATAAATTTTAAATAATGCTTTGCATGTAGTGTGGAGGAGAAGGTATTGTAAATTTTACAGAATGTGATGAACCAATTTTAATTTATTATTTATGATATGTAATAAACAAAAATAGTTTTTTATAATTTTCTAGAATGTCCCACCCGTAAATATGAAATGGCTGTCCACTATTCTCATAGGCCTATTTGTAAACTGATTTAAGAAAACTTTAAGATTTTTCAAAGCATTTTTCACTAATAAATTTCTTTGATGGTTCACATTCGCTTAAATTTCCTTACTTAATTTTCAGTATTTCATATCAATTAAAATTTCAAGGTTTAATAAAGAATGTTTTCTAAAGAAATATATAGTGAAATTATATATGTCAGTGGAAATTTAATAAAAGCCTCGTAGAAAAGCTTCCCGAATCAGTTTAGGAAATGAGTGGGTTTAACCGTTTGTCAATTGTATGGGAATCTTTTATCATTAAGATACTTCGCTAAGTTAATCTCACTAAGGCCTATACTACGATTGATAAATAACCTTTCAGATAGGTAAGTTCCAGATTCCCATCTGAAAGATAAATATTTTCCCTAGTACAATCACAGGATACTAACTAGGGGATTTCTATCTAGAGGACAAAAATAACATATTGCATCGTTGACAATGGATTTAGTAAAACCATTAAGCCCTGAGTCTAATGTTTCTGGCTTTTAGTTTGGTGGTTTTCTCCTAGTTGTCTCTATTCGACCGTAATACTTTTTGCACTTTATGCAAATAAATTACATTAGAATACATTATTTCAAGAATATCATTCCATTATATCATTCAAGAATATCATTCCAAATCAATAAAATGATAATCTCACTAAAAAATAACGTTGCCCTGGTACGGACGGAATAACAAACAACACCTTGAAAACAATTTCTAAATACATATCGAAGCCCCTCGAACATATTTTTAATCTTTGCTTATCACAAGGAACTTTCCCAGATGATCTTAAAAAAGCTGTCGTAGTACCTATATACAAATCCGGGAAAAGCATAGTTTAAATAACTATAGACCTATATCCTTACTCCCTAGCCTATCGAAACTGTTAGAAAAATGTATAAAAAATAGACTGGTGGACTTCTTAAATAAAAATAATATATTAAATTCAAATCAATTCGGTTTTCGAAATAACTTGAGCACAGATGATGCCATAATTAATGTTACAGGAAAAGTTATCGAAGAATTAGATGCGGGAAATAAAAGTCTAGGTATTTTTTTGGATTTGAAAAAAGCTTTTGACACTGTAAACCACAAGATACTTATAGAAAAATTAGAGCAAAGTGGAGTAAGAGGTACTGCACTAAATTTATTTCGGTCTTATTTACAAAATAGAACGCAAATAACCAAAATTAAGGATCAGTTTAGTGATATCAGAGATGTGGATACTGGTGTGCCACAAGGAACAATTTTGGGTCCAATTCTTTTCATTATTTACATAAATGAGTTGCTGCATTTGGACTTAAATAATTTCCATGGCCGTCTTTACTCTTAAGCCGATGATACCGTATTGCTATTTTCCGCTCCAACTTGGCAGGATACTTACAAATGGGCTAATAAGGGATTAAGAGTAGTTAAAAGATAACTACTAGATATAGATAAAACAAAATGTGTTCCATTCTCATTAACAACTGCTGGTACTCCACAATTAAAAATGGATCAAAACTTGTGCGTAAGACTACATGATATCAACTGTGAATCTGATTCATGTACCTGCCAGGCTGTGAAGGAGACAAATCAGGTCAAATACCTTGGTATTATTATAGATCGTCATCTGAAATTCGACAAACACATCACATATTTATGTACCAGATTAAGAAAAACATTATACAAATTTGTCTGTCTAAAACAATATTTACCGACTGAAGTCTTAAGAACAGTCTACTTAGCTCTAATACAATCTGTCCTCCAATATGGTATCATTGGCTGGGGGGGAAGTGGCACATCTGTATTGACTCCTTTGATTCTAATACAGAAGAGAATTATAAAAATTTGTTTAATAAAGCCTATAGAATATCCAACAGAATTGATATTTCCTGAATTTAATAACAAGAACAAATTTATAAACTCACACTTTTAAAATACTTTCAAAAATACCGCAACGTACATGAATCGGATCCTCATAACTACAATACTAGAAGAAATAAAACATTGCCTTTAATAGAACCAAAATACTTCACCTCTTCTGGCTTTAAACATAGCATTTATTATGGTCCAAGACTCTATAACTCTATAATTAGGTCACATCCAGAAATAGTACATATGAACAACAAAAAATTCAATAAGTTTATCAAAAATTTTATTTCATAGTTCAAAAGTTACTTCACTCTGTACTTAGTAGACAATTAAGGAACGATTTTATTTGTAATAACTCAGGGTTTCAATTTTTGTTCTTACTACTTTTCCTTTTTTCTTTTTACTTTTCTGTTCTTTCTTTATTATTATTATTTTTTAGGTTTTGATTTAATTATATTTTCTTTATGTATTTTGTAATTTGTATTTTGTTATGTAAATGGCTGAACTGTGCCCGAGCACGAGCGCTTGCTCATTCGGGTGGTCTTGTTTTGTTTTGTATAAATATTTTGTATAAATATAAATAAATTGTATTATAAATTGTATTTGTAAAATGCTGTATAATTTAAATATGAGTATAAAACTATAAGTTATTATTATTATCAGACTCGGAATTCAGATGGTTGCAGAGTTTCAGTGGATTGCTATTTTAATTGTTCCACATAATAATAATAACAATAATAATAATAATAATAATAATAATTACGAGAATAGGCCTCCGTAAACAATATTCAACCTCACGCAAAATGTTCGACAAGAAAGACTTAAAACTTAACTTGGTGGAAACTTTCTCCACGTGAAGTGAAGACAGAGTAAGAGAAAGTCGACTAGAGTGCTTTATGCCTTTCCCCGAAAGATAATGAGCCCAAATATAAAATTACTTTTGATATGGTTTTACGTATTCGAACTGTTCTATTACCAGAGTGACACAGAGACATAACGCTGTAAACCTTACATCGAAAATCAGGAACGAATAACTTACTCTACCTGTAGACCTGTGAAGCAGATAGAGAAAGTAAAAATGTAAACATTGTATATATATATATATACATACATATATAAACATATGTATATATAAAAATACAATATAAACTGTAATATATATTTTATTCACTTGACCTGCCGAAGGGAAATACAAGAATTAAGCAACTTATATAGGCCTACAAAAGAGTATATGCATGATCTAAAAATATAAAAGAACAAGAAAAACCAAATAACACAATATAAAAATAAAATAAATGAATACAATATTGACTGTGAGAGCTAGAAAAATGCTAAAATATTTCATTCTTAATATCACACTAAGCTAATTACATTAGCACTTGATTCAACTGCGCTTGAACTGTGATAACTTTGGCAGCTCCTGAGGTAGCTAACAATGATTTTCAGAAGAGATTACAGGTATTAACGAAAATAGACCTAATGCTATAGGCTAAAGTGAAGTTCTCTTGAAATCTGCTTTTAACACCGTCACCCAAAGTCTACTATACTTGTAAAAAAGCGTGTTTACTAAATTCGCACTACGTCCATGGTAAATTTCGATGCTGCAGTGGCACAGAATGTGTAGTGCGCTTTTGGCTCTTTGCATTTCCTGAACAAACATATGATAAATGTTAAACATAGAAATATTTTATGAATGTACTGTAATTAGGCCTATACGAGTTATGCCTTTAGGCTGGAAATGATTTATTAATTTCCGTTAGTTGGACAATGAAACCAACCCTTGAAGCTGAGAATAAACTTTAGAATTATAGTGGGGTGAATACATATTATATAGCCTGTAGGAGACACTAGAAATCGTTTGAACTGGGAAATTTTTGTTTTCAATTAATGGAATCGCATGTACCAGGCTAATGAAGTGTTGTTGACTGTTAATTATATGAATGTAGTGAGGAAAATTACACTGATGATATTAAATTAAATATGCAGGGCAGCGACTGCGGGCTATAAAGCATTCATTATGCGACAATGTTTATTTATCTAGCATTACTAAAATATTAATTGAATCGAAAGGAGGCTGATTGGATTTCGTTTATGATACACTATAAACTGTGGAATGTGTTGTAATATTAATAAAAATACCATATGCTAAAGCAGAGGAGAAAAAGATTTAAAAAAAAAACAGAAGAGAAATATGGTGAAAAAGAAGAAAAATATATCTGCAACTTAGGCCTATGTTGAATTTGTCCAGACTTTAAATGGTTCACACCAGAGAAATAATGTAAGGCAATGCGATGAAACATTTAGGCAAGGGGAAAATAAGCGTCGACACACAAAATACTTTTTAGATAGAAATGGGCAGAATTTTTTTTTATCTATGGCTACGCAAGACAATGCGCAATATAAAATAATAACATATTTTGCACTGAAAATTCAAATAGGCCCGGGCGGCTTGGGTCGCTTAAATCCTAAAAGGGAGAGGTTAAACTACTTGAAAGAAAGAAAGAAAAAATTCAAATAGAATTCTGAAATCCTACTATCTTCAGTTAGTGCTCCTTTGCACCGATAGGCTAATATTTAAAAAAAATTGTAGCCATTTAAAACCAATTAGGCCTATCTTGCTTTTAGCCTATTATAAGTTGTTAAGGGTTATATAATTCTATACTTTTTGCATAAAAGATCACCTTAAAATATATTGACTGACATAATAACTGTGAATCGAAAATAATGCACATAACCTATTAGGGATTTGGACGCAGTCAGAACTTTTATGGTAATCTATTTACGAAACACTTATTTGGTGTTATAATCGAGGTACTCTAAAACAACCTGAATTTGTACCTATTTACTGAATATAGGCTCATATTAAATGACAATAATATGAGGCGTTATGAAGGTAATGTGAGTCGATAATTATGCCTATAATAATATTTCAAAGAAAGTTACTAAATAATGAAGAAATCTATTAAAAGACCTACTAATTGAGTAAATTTATATAGACTCAATTTTGTGAACTGCTTTTATCACTAGGATGCTTCAGAAAAAAACTGGGTAAATGTAAAAGAATTTTTAATTGAATGTTTGACATGATTTTAGAATTATCACAATTCATTAAAATGAATGTAGTTATTAAAGTTAGGCAACATTTTTGCAGCATTTTAAAACTTGCCAAGCATTTAAGTTAAAAAAAAAAAAGATAATTTGATAATACATGAAGCATTAGGCTATGTTTTTTAACGTTAACAAGTTAGCAGCTACTACCCTTCTGAAAGAGGCTTCCGGCGATTTTCTCAACCACTTCTATAACAATATTACCTTACTTAGCTGTCTCGTCTCAAATTTTGGAAATTAAAACTTCTTAATAACTTGGGTAGCATCCACCGAGTCTGTCATTAAACTCGAAGCAATATAATGGAAGGATGGTGTAGAGAAGGGGGGAAGAGATCATCAACACATCACAACTAATCAAATCAGCAATGAGGGCTGATGAGAGACAGATTCACTTTGAGAGTCCTTGCTGCTTGCTTGGCTTGACGGGCTTGTGTACCCATGCCAATACTTTCATCTTCGCTGATATTACTCCCATATAGTGAGCGTTATAGAGGTAATTAATGTAACTTGTGTAATACGATAGTTTATTAGACTTACGTCCCTGGGGCACACATTTTATCATTACAACTATAAACAGGAATAGCTAGAATGTTGTTGCCTTACCTCGTTTCGAAATTAACTACTGAAATGAAACCCAAGATGCGAGACATCAAACTCCTAGTTCGATCTAAGTTCCCAACGCATCTCTCAGGTTTAGAGATATAATAAAAACTTTAGTGACTCATTGCTTTTGAATTTCCTATGGCAGTCTTAAATTCACAACAACTTAACGCTAATGACACGAATTCCATTCACTAACAGATCAGTATGCATGCATTCATGCAATATCAAGTGGCCAAATTTGCACAATGAAGGGGGAAAACTCTACAAATAAGCACTAACAAAATTCAAAGTTACATTTTATTTTCGAATGGTCCAATATAGGCCTACGGTCTAACAGCCTTTCCAAATGTTCAATAGTCAAGTTCGCGCATTTATCTTACAAATGTTTTTGTATCCAGAAAATGATCTTCTTAGGTGACAAGAAGTGACAGGTGCAAATTTAAATGATCATATTTGAGAAAAAGTGAGATCAAATTATTTGTCTTTAACATTTTCCCCGCAAATTACTTTATGGACAACTTTGTCCAGTTCATCTTTAGCTATTATACCCACATCGCCATATGCAGATCCTAAATACTTCTGAACGACTTAAATAATCCCTAGGAAACCAAACAATGGTAGGCCCATTGGCTCCAACTTAGTTCTTGTGGTAAGCAATTTTGTGAAATATGTCTTAATGTAAATTAAGTATTTTGTACTTTCTTATTCTTAAATGTAGCTTGAGCATCTTTAATGCAAGCTGCAGCATCAACTGCAAAACTGTGCATGGAAAAAATATACATATTTGGAATCAGCAAGCCATGAGTACTGTAACTAGCTTTACATAAAAACACACATTTTCATGGAAATCCTGTCTTTACTTATCGCATAAAGTAAAACATTTTAACTTAAGCCTATCGAATGCGTATTTATTTAAAGCCTAATATAACTGTTCTTACTAATAATCCTTGTACAGCTTTTACAGCAGGAATGTACGCAAGAGAATGCAACATGTCATTCACACAACTTGCGTGATTCAGTGTAGGCCAATTAAGTTACCGGTAATATCGGAAACTCAGAAATTCTAGACGATGTAGATAAGTAGGCCTATTTATGGATCCACAGAATACTGTTTTGCTGAATATTACGTGAAAATATTTTAAGAGAAAAATTCCTTTGTCGCTGGGATTTGAACCCGTGACCTTCGGATTTCCGTGCCGATAATAGTGCTGGGACAAATAACTGCACAGGCAATTAATTGCAGAGAAGAAAAAACAGTTAACTGTTATTTGAACACTTATTTAACTGGATTTTATTTCACAATTATCAGGATTTTTATGTCGATTATCCAGACAGTTAATTCCACTGCAGTTAATTCTTTGAACAATTATCTGGATAATCACAAATTACAGGATAAAATGACGTCATTATCCAGTAATCTGGTAACTGTTATTCGGTTGACTGGACAAGAGATAATGGTTATTTGAACATTTATTTGCTCAGTTAACCAGTTAACTTTCATCCGGATAATCCCAGCTCTAGCCGATACTCTATCAAGTGAGCTAGCCAGAGTTCGACTCAAGGTGCCAAATCAAATCTCCCTCTTATGGTTTACCGATAGGCCTACCTTTAATTGTAGACTTTATTGAAAGATATTTACGCATATACAATATTGAGAGACACACTAATTTAGTGATTTTGTGACTGTAATTGTACAGTACCATTTAGGATTAGGCCTAGATATTAGCCTAATCATCCATTTACATAATTCATGACTCTGCTAGACATTAGAAAAGAATGTTTAAGGAGAAAAATCACTAAATTAGTGTGACTCACAATATTGTACAAGACGTAAATTATGTCTTCCAATGAAGTCGACAATATTAAGGATAATCATAGGAGATAGATTCCACCTGGCTAGCTTCGTAAGTAAAGCGTCGGCATGGAAAGTAAAAAATCACGTGTTCGAATCCCAGCGTCTCCTAAATCTTAGGCAAATTTAGACAATTTCTAATAAGGAATAGCCTACTTTTTAATGAATTTAGTCCACTCACATAACACAATTTCCTCTCACATGAGTTTATAACATTATTATGGTTCCTTTGATTGCGTTTTACCGCTTCAGAAATTATGCAGATTTCCCGTAATCACAAAGTAAAGACATACTCTGTACGGATTCATGAATCTCGCAGTAAACTAACACATGAAATTTGAAGAGCGGAAGGGTGTGTTAAAGTTATGGGGCTTTAACACCCACCACACCACTCTTTAGTCACGAAGTCAACCCACAAGCTATAAGCATAGGCTACCATAGTCTTGCCTCGGATTATTTATGCATCAGTCTACTACTAGCAATAATCCTATACACAGCATCAACCCTCTCTCAATTACATGTTAATTGCTGATTAATACAAACACCTCATAAATTTCTTCCACGTCCTTTTAACCCATCCGTCTTCCTTGTTTTTTTTTAACCAACACCTCCATCCTGTATCAACATTTTGTATTCCCACTCCTTTTCCCCCTTTTGCACCCAATTTGCATTACACCAACCCTTCAACGTGGCATTTACACCCCACACACCCCGCTATATCCTAAAACTCTTAACTAGGGTCGTTTGCATGCGTTAAAAAGATATACTATAACCGGTAATATCATGTGGGCCAGTTGGCCTATATGAGAATAAAGATATATAACACTTCCTGCCCTTTCTTTTTCAGAGCGTCCTGGTTTTTACACCACTGGATATAAACCACTGTCAAATCCAGGAATGATAATTCGACAACGAATACCACGAACATCACTTGCTAATCTGGTCTGTATTTTCTGATTACCATAAAACAGTACATTGTTCAGACTTCAGTAAAATACCAATTTAACTTCTCTGCAATGTTTGTGAGAGGCTATTTTTTAACGTAAACAAATTTGGTTTATAGAAGTCAGGAAATGCGAATTAGTTCATTAGAACGGTAAATGTATGGCTTCTTACATATGATAATGGAATAGACGAAGACATTCTTTGAGAATGAAATCAACAAAACAACATGTTACCTATGGTTATCATTAAAATATAAAAGCAGACACGTACTTGGAGCGACTAGGTCGACCATTACTAATTTTAAAGAAAACAATATTAATTTTAAAATTATTTTTTGTTCGACCATACTATAATAAGCTTATTAGATGTGAAGTAACGGTATCATAATGGTATCATTTCGATACAGATTTTCATAACATAGGTGTGGTATCTACCGAAAACAAATGTCGAACGATCTGGAAATCCAGAGCAGCAAATGAAATTGCGTATTTAAACGACCTTTATTTAAAACGAAATAAATTCTGTTAGTATATCAATTTAATTTATTTCCTGTGTTTAATAAGCATTGTTTGACGCTAAAGCGTCAAGAGAAGTCATGCGAGCTGCATGCGTTGTAGCCTGCCATCTACCGGAAAAGATGAGAACTGTAACAGCTGATGGCGAGAGACGTCTGACTCATCAATTACGAGGTATTCTAAGTCCCAAAACTTAAACATTTAATTATGGTCGCTGCAACTTCCCTAAAATGGCAATTAAAACGCGAGAATGTTTTTATGAAATAAGCAAAGCGAGTTTCATAATTTTCATTTTATAAGCTCGTTATATAATGTGTTATTTTGTTTGACCGTACTATAATACGCTTATTACACGTGACGTAATAATATCTTAATGATATACTTGAAAGAACAGAATTTCGTTATATAGTATCACTGCTGTTCTTTTTTCAACTATCGAATAATAACTATACGGAATAGATTAGAATAAATTAAATTAGTGCGACTCAAATATTGTATAATATGAGTAATCACAGGAGAGGGATTCAATCTTCAAGCGTTGAAAGCAGCAATTCAAACTATACAATAAACAACATGTAGGCTATTTAAAGAACATGATTCTGTCCATATTAGTTTTAATATTATAATAAATTGAGTTCAATTCATGCGTCTTACTGTGCGTTGCTTTGAGGTAAAAAGCCAAGAGAAGCCCTGATCCCTGCACGCCTTAGTCACCTACCAACTATCGCAAAAGATGAAAGCTTACTAACAGCTAATCGTCTAAATATAGAGAGCCGTTTGTTTTATCAATTACAAAGTACTGTATTCTAAAAACTCAAAACTTAGACTAGCTTTGCTCGTTTCATAAACAAAGTCCCCTCTCAATGAATGTCAATATAGGCTCGTTGCACACTATAGGGCTACTACTTTTATCATTCTACGCGACCATGCATTAAAAAAGTACATTACATGGAAAGAGTTAATATTACTTATCTAATCCCCCTTTCTGCTATCAAGGGGGATGATTTTCCAATTACCTTAATTATCACTATTTTATTTTTATCTTAATTTATCTATTTGTCCGTTACTTAGGAATGATACTTAGGAATGAAATCACACGGAAGAAGGGTAAATGGCCGGTCACCAACAGCAACATGATACAACTGTACTATAAAGAATTTTTGCAGTTTGTAAATTCGGTAGATTTTGATGAATTGTAAACAATTTTAAATGTTGAGACTGCAAATACAATGATGTTGGAAAGGCAAAACAAATTAAATTATGACTCAAAATAGGCCTACTCTATAATTAAGAAGGATAAGATGTATGTTACATCAATCTAAAAAAAGAATAAAAAATAAATAAATAAATAAATAGAACAAGGAAACAATTCATGTTAAATGCTGTAAAAAAATCACGAAATGATTGTACACATATTATTATCTAATTATTAATGGCTGTACTGTATATAACATTATCTTTCTAAATTCTTAAATAACTACTGTAGTAAGGTGTACTAGAACTTGTATTGTTGTGTATTGTTGTAACAATCAATCACGTAGTATTACTAGTGTAATGGGACATGATGTTAATAAATTTATTAAAAATATATAAATAGATAAATCCATTAAGAAGTAATTTGTATTGTTTTTGGGGTAATCTTGTTACTCCCCTTGGAAGTCTGAGTTAATTAAGTTCCAAGTTATTAAATTCAAATTGTAGCTTTGTATTCTTCTTTTTCGAATTGGTCTACTTTCATATATTATGTAGTGGTTCATTTATACAGCTATTCGTATAATTCGTATTATCATGCAATTCTCATATTTCTGTTATAATAAAACACTGGTTAATAAATGATGTTAGGCTTGTTTAATCAATCCTCGAATTTTATCTCTTTAGCTTCAACCGTGTAACAAGACGCTTGCAAACTACCCGCGTAATCTATAGTCCCTAATATCTTCTGGAACAATAATGATAAAAGCTTTAAACTTTTCACTGCTACTGATGTATAAGTGCGTCACATCAAAACGTTGTTTGAAGCCAATATATTATACTAATACAGTAATTCTGTATTTAAAATGTAAGGATTTTTATCCTCATGTTACCGTTACCATATATGGTAACCAGATATTCCACGGAAACTTTTCTTGTGATTTGAAATTTACAGCCCACTGATGGTTTCATATGACGATTGCTTGTATAAACACACAAATTCAACTCTGGAAGGGATAATACCAAGTAGGTCTTCAACCGATGACTCTCCTTAGGAAGTTAAATTTTAATTCATATCTCTAATGTTAAGGTGCGTATACATTTGCGCTCTGTACGCGTACAGAGCGCAGATTGGGACGGCATTTGAGGTGTTCGTGTGACGACACGCGTACAGAGCGCAGACAGTACGCCGCGATCCGTCTCCTGTCGGTTTTTTCGACGAACACAAAGGATTTCTGATTTCATATTGGGACGTGTTTTCGGTAGTTGCGCTCCGTCCGCGTGTCATTTTCCTCCTGCTCTCTGCTCAAGCATGTTGTTTTGATTTCGAACACCAGCAACAATAACATCCGGCAGCTGTGCACACAATGTTTATGCAAAGTTCAATATTAATATCATTAGTGCACGGATTTTTATGTGCTTAAAAACTTACAAATATTTATTTTTTATGTGCTAAAAATGTTAAAAATATATGGTAAAATTTTTAAAATATGTGCTAAAACTATATTTTTTTTTCTGGAAAAGGAATAAAAACACCAGAATGTTCGTAACTTACTAGAACAAATTATATTGAAAATCACCAATTGCAGCTAAATATCATATGTAAAATGCTGACTGGAGTTGCAGTGCACAACAAATGTCATCTCCAGATTATGGATCACAAATTCTTGGCTATTATCCGAGAATAATGCCTTATAATGAGAAAATGAACGTTCTACATCACACGATGTTAACCTTGCATATTTCAAGAGGTGTACTGTATATCACTAACACACACACACGATCAAGTTCACTTATGTTTTGACCTTCCAAAACTTGAGCGACTTTGCAGAGGGTTTGGTAGCCACCATTTTTCTCAAACATACCTTTAAATTTTGTTCTTAGAGCTTCTATTTTCGAACCTGAGATAGTGTTAAGTTGCCTTTCAACATATTGTATTTCTTTAACTGAATTACGCAATGTTGAGATTGAGTTCTGTTCTTCCCCGACAAGCAAGTGCAAGTGAATCACTTTCACCTCATTGCAATTTCTGTTGAATTCTTTCGAGATAGATATTTGTGTTGTAAAATGTTAAAAGAGAATGAGGAAAAGTACTAAAATATTTATTTGTGGAGAATATAGCGAAAATATTTATTCACATAACTTTTTTTGTAAATCATGTGTTTTTATGGAAAATAAAATTTGAAATTTGCGGTTGTCGGACCTTGACAAGAGCATCAGGAAAAAAAAATTACGGTACATAAAATCCCGAAAAAGTACTAAAATATATATTTATGGAGAAAATATCGAAAATATTTATTCACATAACTTTTTTTGTAAATCATGAGTTTTATGTAAAATAAAATTTGAAATTTGCGGTTGTCGGACCTTGACAAGAGCATCAGGAAAAAAAAATTACATAAAAATCCGAAAAAAGTACTAAAATATATATTTATGGAGAAAATATCGAAAATATTTATTCACATAACTTTTTTTGTAAAATATGTGTTTTTATGCGAAAAAAATTTGTAATTTGCGTTTGTCGGACCTCGATTTGGATATAAAACTTTGTTTTAGGAATGTACGCATGAGGAAAAAAACCTTTTATTACATACAAATCCGAGCCCTAATCAATATTATTATTGTTATTAATTTCATTATTATTATTATTATTATTACGTTAAATCCCTATAATATAAAGCCACATGGCTGGCTGACTCACTCACTCACTGACATTAATGTTTGCCCACTTCCAGATGAGCTAGAAACTTGAAATTTGGTATACATATAGCTTTTAGGCTGTAAACTGCAGAAAAATTCCAAAAGTTTATTTTTTTATTTTTAGCCCTAAAAAACCCCGAAAAAGGGCTCGCTCACCGACATTAATGTTTTCCCACTTCCAGATGAGCTAGAAACTTGAAATTTGGTACACATATAGCTTTTAGGCTGTAAACCACAGAAAAATTCCAAAAAGGTTTTTTTTTTATTTTTAGCCATAAAACTCCCAAAAAAGAGCTTGGTTTCCATGGGAACGGTTTTATCAAACTGTGTTCACGTAGGGCTCTGACAGATTAAATACACGCACTCTATCTCCCATAGATCTTTTAAAAACCTCTCCCGAGAACCTCAGTGGGGGTTTGGGGGCTCCGCTCCCCAGCGAAACTAGTTTTAATATAAAGATGTTGTGGGCCCTATATTAGGGTTATTGGGCTGTGATATGATTTTTATCACAATAATAATAATAATAATAATAATAATAATAATAATAATTATTATTATTATTATTATTATTACAAAATGTTCTAGTTATTACAAATTACAAAAATACAAATTATTACCAAATACAAATATAAATAACACAATAATAATAATGATGCTGGTGGTTCGCGGTATGTTCGTCGCTTTCCTATGGATAATTTCAACGTACTGTTCGCGTACTGTACGCGTACTGTACGCGTACTGTACGCGTACTGTACGCAGACAGAGCGGAACGCGAGAGGAGCGCAAATGTATACGCAGCTTTAGTTTGTACCATAATGTAGTACAAATACGATAATAAAACTAACAACAAACACAGGCTTCTGTTCAAGCTTTCTTGATAAAACCTCGTCTTAGTGTTATGGTATTGTATTACGGCGTAAACGTTGCATTAACTCTGGCAAGCAATAGGACGGAATGATTATGGAACTAGCGATGACTTCAGTTTACTCCCATAACTAGTAAGAATTCCAACGTAGTCTAGTTGGCTGTCTGGACTTGCGGGGAGGGTATTTTGATTGCAGTACCTGGTATTCGAATACTCATTACCTAAGGCGCCGACTACTATTATACTCTCCAGAAGGTTTAATCTTCCAGTTGAAGAAGAATCATATAGGGTTCCCTGCTGTAGAAATAATGGAAAATTGTATGGTTGCTCCCGATGACTCTCCTTAGGCAGTTATTATTTTAGTAGTTCAATTACCTTTGGATTTTTAGAACAGATATGTCTACAAAGGGTAATGGGACAGTCAATTTCTGGACAATCTTTATCACACTAAGTTCAGAATAAAAATAACAGTGTTTTTCATTTCTGATTTAACTACTTGCTACTTAATTATTTAAATTAACCTTCTTGCTTTGGTACTTAAAACCTTACTTAAATATGTTCCATTAATACATGGTTACCAACAGGCATTTTATGAAGAGTCCAGCATTTTATAAATTCTTCGAGGAAATCAAGTTAAGGGGAGGAGCTTTCCCTGCTAGATGATGGTAATGGCTCCAGTTTAAACTATTTTATTATAACGTTTTAATTTACCTTCAATGCTTTAAGAATAAATAAACGTTGCTGACATTGTGTATACCCTAATATTTCATTTACGAGGTCAATGTAATGTAAATTATTTTTTATTTTCCGAAGTTCATAACCTCTACAAATTCCTTTCCATAAATGAAGCTTAAAAGCTGTGAATGCTCGGGGTTATCTGAAATAACACTGTTACTATAATAGAAATTTAAAGATCACTTCTCTTAGATCCAGTCTCCCCTAACGGAACAATTTATTATATTCAAACGTTTAAAGAAAAAAGATAATATCACAAATAAGCTACTGAAAGAATATAAGAATGAATAAACTGACGTATTGCTGAAATTATAAATATATGTTTTTTTTTTTAACGGGAGAATTTCCTAAAGAATGCAAAGTAGCTAGATTTAGTCTAATACAAAAGTGGCGATAAAAGGAACCCAACAAATTACATATCTATTTATATTCTACCAGCAATCTCTAAAATTATAGATAAATCCAGGAAACATCGTGGCTTAGGAGTGTTAACTAAAGGAAAAATTCATCTGTACGCTGATGATATATGAATATTTTATCAATCTTCAGTCGACTCACTTGTAAATGATATCAAACACGCTGGCTCAGTTAAAAAAAAAGTCTTTAAACTTAAGTAGAAGCCACTATTTTACATTTCATAGATTGACCATTAAAGTATAGAATAAATTGAAATAAATTATGACAATAGTCTTCTCAAAACGGCCTCGTATATAAAATAGTTATGTTTAATTCTAGATTAATGTTTATTATGGAAAAAAACATAAAGAATATATTGAAAATAAAATTTCAACAGCTGCTGGAATAGCGTATCGTTTTAAAGGTATAATATCACATGGCGCCTATCAAAAGAGCCTTTTTTTATTCATGAATACATTTTCTATAGCTTCTTTTTGGAGAAACTGTAAAAAACAAGTATTCTAAATATAAGTAAAATCGCTAAGAAGTTCAAGCAAAATTAAACTAAACTGGCGCTATGAACTGTTACGTAATTGTCTGCTCAGCCGTGGGAGGGGAGGAAGTCATTGGATCACGTGGCCAAGAGACAGGGCTATAAACTTGATGGCGATCAACAGTAATATCACTGTTCCTAATCTAACTGCCACCAACCTAGATCTACATGTTACCAATACTATTATCAACATTCCTAACCTAACTGCCACAAACCTAGCTCTACGAGTCACTAATACTATTAACAATATTCCTAACCTAACTGTCAGTTACCTAGAATCTGCTAAAATTGTTTGGATGCAACAGTACGGTAGCATTAACGCATGAAAAAATTGACCTTTAAGGACCAATAAGACAAAAGTTCGTTGGTAGCCAATGGGAGTGTTGGTATGTGAGGTAGGGCCCGCATAGCCGTTTAAAACACTTCGTATAGAAATTCAAAAACCCAAAACAAACCTTGAAATTATTCAATAATTCAAAATAGAGCAATTCGAAATTTTTTGGCTATTCGTTATAGGCTCCAACTAAATAACTGTGCATTAATACGGAAATAATACATATAAAAATGCTGGTAAAAAATCACTCACTTTTATACTTTTTTAAAAATTTTATACTTCCTGAATTTGTAATAATCCGTGGTTGACATAGGCCTAGTAATTTTACAAGGAAACATGAACATATACCTAGTCAGAAAATTAGGTCTAACTCACTATATAAGGAACAGAAGGTGTTAAATATAATTTACTTAATAGTTTTAATGAATTACCAGTCAACAGTTAATTACCTGTTGAATTTCAACAGTTAACCATTTTAAATTATATAAAGAAAGTGTTTTATCGCTTGCTTAGTAACAGTAATCTTTGTCCCTTGTTAGAGATAAACCCTTTTCTGGTTTTCTGCTTTCACGCTTTATGTTCCATTTGCATAGGAAAAGAAGGTACTTGTGGATGAAGTGTGGGACCCGCTATACGACACAGACTCGCCACTTTAGTGAACCCTTGAGGAATTACAAAGATAATTTTGATGTAATTAAACCACCGTAATGAGATGTTGGTGGCAATCCCATCGTCTTACATCGACTTACCTCTTGTCTCTCCGTGCTGATCACCCTAACTGGTTTCCATGCTTACCTCCGACAGGAGACAAAAAATAAGTCACTTCCTTCCCTATTCCTGTAATCATCATTCTGCCCGGAATCCCAAAATCCCCTGAGATATTAGTTAAGCTTAAAAAAAGAATGCTTAAGCCATCCTTCTTGTTCAATGTCATAATTGCAACACTCTTCAAAATAATTCATCATTTCATTTCCAGAGGTACAACAGAAATTAACCTGCAGCCATGTACCCCTCTTGTAATTCTCAGCAATTCAGCAAAGAAACTAAGCTTTTTTTAAGTAACAAATAATGATAGATGGAATATTTAGTTCTGATTGACCCTTCATCTGGTACATAAGCCAACAAAATGAAGCAATACGGCAGCTGTAAGTTTATTACGTGCCAGAATGGTATTTTATGACATTGTGTCTGTCTGTCTGTCTGTCTGTCGTGTGTTTGCACGCGAGATAATTCAAAGACGCTTTATCGGATTTACATGAAACTTGGTATACCCAATTATAACGTCCATGGCAACAAGCCTGTCTGTCGTGTATTTGTACGCGCGATAACTCAAATACGCTTTATCGGATTTACTTGAAATTCGGTATATTATAATGTCCATGGCCAGAAGCCTATTTATTTGGACCAAATCCGTTGACCGGTACCGGAGTAACGGCTAATTAAAGGTCACATGCTTTTAAAATGGGAAATCATGAGTATACTACAAATCCGCGTTGCTAATCACTGAGGGCGTTGACTTCAATGCAGTCAGATGTTTATTTCGTTGTTCACATTGAAATAAGAAGGCTACTACACGAATACTGTTATATACAGAAGGTATATTAGTGTGAAATAATTAGGCCTACGTACATTAAGCGCAGTTCCTTGTCAGTGCATTTTGTGAAATATTTACAAATTTTAAGAATTCCTTATATCACTCATTCCAAACAAGGCGAGGATGGGATGAAGATGTTAATGACGGCCAGATGATATCCGGGGACCACAAGGGCCTAAAGTTGCCCGACATTTGTCTAACAGGTGAGGAAAAACCCAGGAAAAACCCCCACCTAGGTAACTTGTCCCGACCAGGATTTGAACCCGGGCCCGCTGCGTGGAGAGGAGCGAACGCATCCCCTAAGCCACAGCGGTGGACTAACTCAGAGAAAGATTACAAAAATAACTTTTCTGCATATCATATTTGCAATTATACTTATTAAACAAAAGCATTCTGGCACTTTGTTATATCAGTTTACCTGTTTTTATTTATCTAACAGAATTTTGTATTCTACTTGGAAGTATTTCGAGGTAGTTCCGTGTGCCTGATTTTGCGCCACGAACCTTATTTTGTACATTACTTTAATAAACTAGCTTCTACACATGCATTCTCACTAATTACTTCGAAAATAACTGTAAGGATCTTTCATTATTACTTCATGTTGTTGATTACCTTGTTTTCAGATAGCTCCTAGAATCGCTAACTTGTACGCACAACTGAAAAGTACAGTCACATCTGTATTTTAAGCTGTCCACTATAAGCAAGCTCTTCCCTCGGTTTGAACCATCACCAGCAACTTCCATAGATAAACTGATACGACCAGCACTAAAGAATGTCTGCTATGTTCGCTTAATAAATAAACAGAAACTTGCTGACAGAGGGCGTGATCATGTTTGCTATATTCGCTTACTATAATAATAAAGAAAACAGTAGTGTGCTGACAGAGGACGTGTGGCATAAAATTAAGTTTGAGTGTCTCGATCTGTTACCACATAATAACTTATATTTTACCTGAAAACCGTCACAGATGGTGTAAAATCAACAGGCGTGAAATTAGGCACCCCGACAGTTCATAATTAGCTTTAGGTTCAAATTCTGATAATTTGATGGCAGCAGTTATTATTTTTGGGACTTCGATGCAAAAGCGTCTTGACAAACTTCGGTACCTGAGAACACCTATGAAATATCTAAACGAAATATCTAAATATCTAAACGTGTTTCATGTAAAAATATTATAAATTAAATATTATGCTAGTTTTAGCTCTAGCCTATGGACTTACCATTCTCAGCTGCACGTTTCTTCTGTGATAAATTCGTTTTCATTAAATGAATCTGCTATAAGCATATTAGGACTGCTATAAATGTCTACTACGATGGATATATTGTTCTTTCTCTCAGTTGTACCTCTCCCGTTGTAGGAACTGTTTCGAGCCCACGCCGCCCGGGCCTTACAAGGACCACGATCTTTATGGAGAGGGATTAGCCGTTAGATTACATACATACTATTTCACCAGAGGACATGGAGGGCCTCCCGGATGAGTGATCATCCTGTTGAGGGGCCACCTCCGATACAGCACGATCAGGAAGACAAGACATCTCGAAGGTACGTATAAATCTGCGCTCCTCTTGCGCGCCGTGCGGCACGCGCGCCGTGCGGCACGCGTGCCGCTCGTTGAAATTATTTTCACAGCGCTCCTCTTGCGTTCCATAGGAAAGCGACGAACCTACTGCGAACCACTAGCTTTCATCATAAGGCCAAAAATTTTGTGTGTTGTCTTGCTTAGAAAACGAGTTTTGAAAAAAGTCCTCAATTGCAAAACTTGTCTACGGCTTAAATATCGAAACAAAACCATTTTTAAACAAGAGTTGAAAAGTGTGTAAACAGTGTTATTATTTATATTTTATAACTTAACTTTTCCTGTACCTTTGCTGGCGTTAGAGTAAGATTACCTCCACAACGTCTCTGGGTTTTTACGTATATACCTTAGGAGCGAGTCTCACCGCTCGTAGAGTTCCTGGCTAGGGGAGGTAGCTGCACCCTGATTGGATCAGCTCTCCTATCCCACTCCACGTGTTGTCTGTCTCTCTCGCAGCGGCATCACCTCTCCACTCAACTATTATAGTATTTTCTACGACTGGCATGATGTTCACTCTCTGCCCAGCGGTAGCTTACTGATCTTACGCGCAGCGAATTCGCGCATCTTGGTAACGAGACGTAACGAGAAGCTCGCTGGCTGGGTTTGTCTTCAAGGCCAGAGACTTTGTGGGAATAATCCAACTCTAACTTTAATTTTCTCTCGCCGGTTACAAGAAAGCATAGATAACATCTTCTTCTTGCACTCCTCTGAGGACGTATTTATTTCCATTCCTATTTCCCTCCATGCATCCTCCTTTAAATTTTTTTGTAGTGATCCTTATGTTTTGGGTTCCACAGTAGAGGTTTTGATTTGTAAATAAATTCATCTGCAGTATCTTCTCCTCGGACCACTCCATGATTATATCACATACAAGCTAGCTCAATCAATCTTGACTATAATATAAAATATTAGTAACGCTCCATGCGTAACACATGGACCAGATGTCCTTCAGAGAGGGACCAGTGGGCTAGCTAGGCACGTCAGCAAAATAGCACATGTTACAATAAACAAACAGTCGAATTTCCTGTACTCTGTTTGGAGACGACAATTCACTGCTATATAATTCATGCAACACGGGTGCATGCAATTGTTTTAACGAATGGTATTTATTTAATAACGTGATAATGCCTCCTATACTGTCAAAACTAAAAGGGGAAACTCTACAGAGTCAAAGTAGCGAGATTATTGCTAATGTTTATGAGTAGGCCTACATGAAGCAAGAAGCCAAACATAAAGATCGATTTTCTCCACCGTATTTTAAAGAAATTCAGAAAGTGAAAAGTAACGTACACAACATCTGACTCAGCTCCTGCTTCCGTATACCTATCCTTCCCCAAAAGGTGAGTAAGTGACTCGCATCAACCTCTCATATAATTTTTTCATTTGCCAATTGTACAGTAAAGCTTGAGGAGCGGAGCGCTGTGAAAATAATTTCAGCGAGATGCACGCGTGCAGCACGCAACTACCAAAAACACGTCCCAATGTGAAATCAGAAATCCTTTGTGTTCGTCGAAAAAACCGACAGGAGACGGATCGTGGCGAGCGGTTCGCGTGCACCTCAAAATGCCGTACCAATCTGCGTGCCGAGCGGCACGCGTGCCGCACGGCGCGCAAGAGGAGCGCAGATGTATACGTACCCTCAGTTGCTCACACACTCACTCTGAATAAGGCGGAGGTGATGAAGATAATAATGACGGCCAGATGATTCCATGGACCATAAAGGTCTAAATTCTCTTGAAATTTGTCGAACCCAGGACTGCTTCATGAGGAGAGCGAATTATGTCCGACGCCACAGCGGTGGATGTGAACGCTTCTTCTGTAATAAATTAATGAATATTAATCAATATTAATGGTTTATTACTACAACCATATTAGAAAGCTTTGAACGTTTATAGAGGGATTGAAGACTCAAGTGTAGTATGACATGCACCCAGCATGACGTTACTGTGTATGGACGTCACTCCACAGCATAAGCAGTGCACGCATATTTAATTTATTCACAAATCCTAAAAAGCTTCTTTTGTGTGTTCTGAAAATTCCATCTTTGCTTATTGGCCATGCCAGCCCAGCGAAACCGTTTAGGGAAGTGTAAATATAAATATAAGAGTAAATGGTAGTAGTAACATAAAATATGTAACAATTAAGGCATTATTAAAGTAGTATATTACGAAGTGCTAACCGAAGAGAATGATAAAATAGTAAGATAGTACTAATTAACGTAAAATCACAACAATAAATAAAATGAACAGTTTAGAGTAGTAATAAGTAATGTAATACGATATTAGCTGAATTGTAAATAGTAAATTCTAAGTGATTAAAAAAAAAATTAGAGTAGTAATAATGAAAATGAACAGTTTAGAGTAGTAATAAGTGGTATAATAGGGTATAAGTTGAAATGTAAATAGTAAATTGTAATCTATTGATAGGAAAACAAGTGTAAATAATGTAAACAGTGCATGTAGTATTACGACTGTAATGAGACATGCTTCCAATAAATCTGTTAAAAAAAAAAAAAAGTGCACGCCTCGGGTGCATCTACTGCAGTCTACACGAAGTTGATAAAAGCACGATTTATTACATTGATTAACATCACTGGTTACCATTTATGTGTAGAATATAAATAGGAAATAATTTATTTGATCACGCCTTAATTATAAAATCAATATGGAACATGTTCACTTTTCATCTCCACCTGATAATACCTGGGCTCACTTTTGTTGTCATCGCGTGACACACTCTCCCACCTCTTCCTATAGGCCAATATTAGGGAACCTTACCATTCCTTGTATGAGCATTCAAACCCTGCTTATCAGGAGTGCCATGTAGGGTCTACATGTTTACTATCAAGAATATTTACAATAAAAAGTATTTTTATTTAAACAAAAATATCTTTAAACAATCTTCTGATCTTGAATTAGGAAGAATCAGCTTTCCCTTAGCAAGAAAGTTAAGCAAGTCGCCTTCTGGATAAAGAGTATCTCTCTCCTTAATTTTGTAAGGCCTATACTCTGTGTTTAGATAACCTGTCACCAATTAATCACTGCTGTGGTAATATGTTTTATCATAACTGGCAGGATTATCTTTTAGCGTTTGTTGTAGCCTATGTCTTTAAATAATAGAATGGGAAATAGGCTTGGGATAACTGAATGAGCCATTATGAGCTGATTAGATTTTATTTTCTACTCAATACCGGTGTTCGAAAACCCTGCGTAGAAGGGTCGGGTAGTTTGATTTATAGCTAGGTTAATTACCTTCACCGGACATTTGAGAACTTGGCCATCCTTTGGTTTAATTAGAAGATTTCCTTCTCGCGCATAGGCTTTGGCTGTTCAGCTACCAAGTAGGTCTACGCCTAACTCAGAATCAGAATAATTTATAATAATAATAATAATAATAATAATAATAATAATTATTATTATTATTATGAATTATTATTAATAATAATTATTATTCTTTCTTTCTTCTTTTCTCTCTATCTCTCACTCTTAAAAAGAAAAAAGAAAGAAAGAGAGAGAGAGGGAGAGGGAGAGGGAGAGTGAGAGGGAGAGGGAGAGGGAGAGGGAGAGGGAGAGGGAGAGGGAGAGGGAGAGGGAGAGGGAGAGGGAGAGGGAGAGGGAGAGGACGAAAGAAAGAAAGAAAGAAAGAAAGAAAGAAAGAAAGAAAGAAAGAAAGAAAGAAAGAAAGGAAGTTTAATAATTATTATTAATAATAATTCATAATAATAATTATTATTATCATTATTATTATTATTATTATTATTGTGTTTGTTAAAATTATTTTTGCGCTGAAGAAGGAACAAGATTCTAAAGCCAGAAAACCATATTTGCATAGTAGGCCTACACTGTATGTCTCGTTTACAGTTCCACTAGCTACAACTTCAGCTACGCCCATGTAAACATCGTTGTATACTTACATTTACTGTGATTAATATATTCATTCATGAGACATAAGATGTGGCATGTAAACAGAAATATGCAATTTCTTTTGATAGCATCCATAAATATGTCGTCTTAAGAGACAAAGATAATGCGAGAAAAGAGGAAAGAACAATGTTTAGAAATAAACACACTCAAATGTTTGAACATCAGGTTACTTTGGAATGCTTTACTGAACTCTACACAAGAGGAGATGTCATTTCATAAGGAAATTAAAAGCATGCAAAAGCAGACGCTTTCTACTATGCTTTAAAGAAAATCTTGGCGTATATATACTGATTATGATTGACCTTGTAAACTGTCATTTTTCCAGTTCCCCATTATATCGGATATGCAAAACATGGTGTAAATAAAACTATATTTCAGTATTTCAGAAGAAAATGCCCAGAAAGTTTTTCAAACTTAAGAGAAATGATCTCACAGTCGCATCATAAAACTTCATAACGACAAAATTTAATTTATTCATCACTGACAACTTTCTGCATTAGTTACTGGTCCCAAAATACTAAGATGGGTAGGTCATGTAGGTCGAATGCAAAATAACAGTCTCCCTTCAAAATACAAGTAAAAGTAAATGTTTGCTGTCTTTATTAAAATATTAATATTATTAGTTATTAATAATTTATGTAATACTCAATGTCAATATTTTTAAATACTTTACTAGAATATGGCACATGTTAAATATGACATATGCTTAATCGTTATTTAAACTGATTTATATTCAGTTGCCGTTATAAATTCAAGAAGGTTAATAGTTCTTTTTCTAAAGTTAAACATTAGTTCAGATACAGAATAAGTTATTATGTAATTATGTTTCTCAATTTGTATGATTTTAAACAATTTTGCAATGCATATATTTTGTTTACCGAAGAAACATTCCTTCTTCTTCATTCAACATAATATTACGATATTCTATGAAAACTTTCTAAAATCTTCTGTTGTAATTTATTATTTGTTTCAAAATAATTACGCCTTTTATGAGCAATATTTAAAGATGAAACAAACATAGGACTACTTTCATTAAATTTACACATGCATTCTGTTGTCTTGTCCATAGGGAAGGAATTTACTCTATGAATTGCATGTAGGCTATTTAGACAGACTTGGAAGGATTTCCAATTGAGAGCATAGGGAATTGCAATTCTCATAACAGTACAGCAATCTATATAATAAAAGTAAATATTAATTTCATGTTCCAAAAATCCCAATATTGGCATTACCTAATGCACTTACATTGCTGAATAAATTAGTACAGCCTGCAAACTATTTCCGATATTCGCAAGCGTATTCGCAGTTTTCAGTAACATAAAAGTGACACAACTTTAATTTAATGTTTTAACAATATAATATGCGAAATATTTCAATTAAAACTCCGAGAAAACCTCACTCGGATCGGCTACTAGGAGGGTTCACCCGTAGTGACCCGGGCATTTCCGACAATGGCCCATTTGTGCTCAGTTTAAAATTGAGAGAGAGAGAGAGAGAGAGAGAGAGAGAGAGAGAGAGAGAGAGAGAGAAGAATTACCTCTGTGAGTTTTAAATAGTTTAATTCCAAGTGTCGCAGGAAATCAGGTTAAGTTCATTTGATGTACCGTACATCATTTGGCTGATATCTACGAGTTATTTCTGGGGAGCAAACTCACAAATAAAATCCACATTTATTTCTCGCTTTTCCAATTGCACGGGATAACAGTATCTCGCACACTATTGCATTCATAAGATAAAGACCCAACTTTATTTCACAAGCTCCTCTAATCAAATCACAATGCAGCTGTGTCTCTCTAATTAACGACTATTTCCATCCTTTGTGCAACCGAATTCCCTACATTTTTATATTAAATTACCTATTATCTTCTTTTTAAGTCGTGAATATTAGATTCTCTTTTAATACAATCGTTCCTGACCCAGTTCAATAAGAAAAAGTATGAAAGTAGAAAAAAGGGCAAAATGTCGGCTGAGATTCATACGGTGATTTTCACAAATTATTGAAAAACTGATGTTTTTAATAATAACTTATGACTTAACCGAAGAATTACATGAAAACTAGGCAATGGAGGGCAGGAATATGACATCAAGACAGAAGATTATACGATAATTACACGAAATTATTTTAACAATTTCATTCATACGATATGCGTTTGATGTGAACCAATAACATGGAACAATTCGATGAGATCAGCTGATTATTGTTATCTATTTATGTTAATATGTGAGCTGTTTACTAACATACCTTCCTGTTTTACTGATCACTTTCGTTAGTAAGCGTTAGTAAGCGATTGTCAGCATAATCCACTGAGCCATTGAACTTACTTTATCACAAAATAATATCGAAATGTATCGCTTAACTGATAACAGAAGACCGATTTGAAATGATAAATAGAGTTCTACAGATGTGCCTTCAAGTGAAATGCAATATAAAAATTAGTTTCTTAAATTATGATGCCATCTATGTGAAGTACTCAGCATGACATATACCGTAGCTCGTAAGCTTGCAGCTGTTATGAAGCAGGATGAAAGCGATTATTATCTCAATTTATCTTATACAGCTGATTTGGTGCTTTGATAATTAGGCCTATAATATAAATATAAATACAATATGAATATAACTTATGTTCTATACTGTATTCTTTTACTATTGTTATTATTATTATTATTATTATTATTATTATTATTATCATTACCATCATCATGAATTAAGAAGTAAAACATTTATTATATAAATGCATCGCTTTTTCATTTTTCCTTTGCTTAACATTTTCCTGTAGGCCCAACTATTTATCTATTGCTGATTTCAGAAATATCAGTTACTTTAGGCCTACCTATGAAAAGTCCTTAAATGGCATGAAGGCTCATATTTGTAAACCTTATAATGGAAATCGCTAAAAACCTTCATGATGTATAATTATTTCAAGGTCTGAATATAATATAGGCCTACTATAAAAGAAAATTTTCTCGTGTAGTGATCTCGAGAGAATTCGGACCTCGAATATATTTATTGTGAATATTTAGCAAATATTTACAGAATTTAGCATGTAATAAATAATTAACATCACATAAATTTAAAAAAAAAATCGGCTTCCAACATTACATAATTGTAAGCCAAACCCTCGATAAATCATAATGCATTGATAGCTTCGAGTGGCTATTAACAGCATTTTTTTGTCTAGAAAATCATCAGTTTTATCTTTAGACTAAGCATGTTGCTAGCACTAATAATATGGGGATATGAACATACTAATTGAACGAAAAATTATTGAAAACATAATTATCGAAATTAATTATGATAGAAATCCTCTTTCTTAGATATAATGTGTGGAAAAGAGAGGCATTGATCTTGAAGTAGCATTTAATGATTTGGTCGAAGAAACTACAAAGATATTTTAGTTCACATTTAGAAATGAACGTAGGTGCGATAAAAATAAGATTGTAGGCAGCGGTGGTTGGTTAAAATTGATATATTCTTACATTGGATTGGTCACTGGTTCATAACTTAAATAGCCAATTAATTATAGTGGTAGTTAATAACTCTTGAAAACTAGTCCAGAAATAATAAAAAATATATGATTTTATAGTTAGTGAAGGATACTGTGAAGATTGTTCTTACATTCCTTCCTGAACTAAAATCATATTAACATAAGATTCCCATTTATATCAGTATTGAATTTCTTATAGTTTCCCTTCCTAACAAAACAAAATTTATGGCCGCCCGTAAACTTCGCCGGCAAATGAGTTTACACGGAATACCCAAGACTTAATACGCATGAAGCTACATAAACCATTCTTACTCCATGCCATTTATTCAAATGACTGAAGCGTCTTGGTTGGAATAGCACCTGCTACTACTGCTTCTCCTAGATCCTATAAAAGTCACGGATGAGGATTAGACCTCTATATTCTTCTCCATAAAAAGAATTTAACAAAGAGAATAAAAGGCATTTAAAATGTTCTGCTTTGTCATCATTAAAAAGTACCATATTTTAATTTTAATGCAATCGATTTCCTGCATGTTATAACACTCTATACCGTATCTAAGAATCAAGATCAAAATTGATTTGTTAATGAAATAGTGAACTAAGTTACACTTAGCATAATATTGTATCTTCTAACGTTGTAGTTCTTAAAACCATAGCCGGTGGTCTAATTATTCAGTATAATATATTGTAAAATAATTCATTCATTCATTCATGCCTTTAGGTTTAAACTTAACCCTTTCACATTATGTATCTAAACATTATTTGTGCTTTAGTATGATTTATAACCAAATTATGTTAATAATATAAATATTTATGATAATTCTATCTTGTAGTCACATTTATGTGCTTAATGGGAAATATTATTAGGCCCATATAGGTAGGTTGGTTCCTATTATATATTATTCTGTCAATGAATTCATTTGCATATACTTTTCAACAAAAAGTTTATTGTTTTAACTTCTTAAACAGTAATATTTGTGCAAGTCACATGAATAGGTATTTTGATATATATTACTACTACTACTTTTGGCGCTACATTCCAATGTGGGATAAGACCTACCACCCAATCGCTACGTTATCTACAGACATCGGCATATTTCAGGAGTCTAATGTCAGTGTCGAGTCTCAAATTAGGCCTATTTATGGAAACAACGAAGAAAGATATTAATGTAACATATCTAGAGATATTCGACAAAATAAATAATAAAATATTCAATTTATTTGCCAATCCACCGCTGAACTTTCAGTACCCCCTTCCTTCGCTACAACGTTCAGCCACTAAGGCCCAGTTGTATAAAAATCGCTAACTGTAGTTCAGTTTTAATCGAAGTTCAGAATTGATCCTAGATTAATTCGCTGCTCGAGTTGTATAACGCTAATCGTAGATCACACGAATTTGGTTTAGTGCTAATCGAAGATCACAGAAAGACGTTTGACAACATCGCCAAGTTCGAGGGAAATGCGAGGGAAATACATAATATTATCGCATCGAATGTCAGTTGTCTACACTGATCGATTTTCTTTTGTCTCAGTTAATGTTACGTAATTGTCTGTTGTTGTTATAGCTAATTATTAAAAGGAAAATAGATAACAGAACACCAGGAAAATTACACATGTCATAAAAGCATCGCATTACACGGCTTTTTCATTCTCGTCAGTAGGCATCTTGATGAACTGGGGTTAAAATTTGCAATCTCTCTTGCTACTTATTGTATGGTTCTACTTGCAGTTCCTTTATTCATATGGAAAATATTCCCAATTACCATCCGGAAGCTACCATTGCAAATAATCGCAGGGTGAGCAGAATTATAAACATTGAATTCGATGCATGATTTCTTTTAGTTTGAGTTTCTAGCTGTGGACGCAGTCTTTGTTCTACAGTGCTTTTACTGTACGACTTGGCCGGCAATCGCGTGGGCCGACTATCTGTGACTCATGCATCAAGCGCCCAAGTGATGCCTCGTTGTCTCGTCGCTGAAGTCTAGCATGTGATCTGATTGCGTTCACACGTGAATAATTATTACAGCAGTGTTTGTGTTTTTTTATGGTTAAAGTAGTTTTTAATTTTGCTTGAAGTGTTTTTAAGTGTTTTAAAAATGCCACGACATAATTATACATTAGAACAAAGAATGTTTATGTACGATTCGTATGGACGGCATTTCCAACATCTCCTGTGATAAGGTAAATTTATATTTTAATTTTATATTTCATATTTTCATATTTTATTGTGATTACCATTACGGAAATATATACGATTCGCCGGGAGTACCGTGATATGACACGCTCCTGGCCCCGCATGCGGTTTATCTGTGACGGTGGAGCGGCCCGTGCGATTGCCGGCCAAGTCGTACAGTAAAAGCACTGTAGTTCCTCGACTATATGTTTACATAATCGAAATCTCATTTTAAAGTGGTGTTCACTGAGTTCTGTGTTGAAATACACGAGGGTCCCGAGGAAACTAAAAACCTTCATTTTCGGATGAACCATCCTAGTTATCTAACCTAAAAATGCATCCTATGTGTAGCTCATAAGCTCGAAACAATGCGTTTAGCGAATAGTTGAAATGCGAAATTTCCATACAAATTCTGTATACAAGTAATTAAATACAAAACGACTTACCATTTCAGTTTTATTTACTTTAAAAATATATAAAAGCAATTTCGTATCTTAGCTAATCTAAGTTCATATAGATTAACCTTAGAAAGTTTGCCGGTTAAATCTGATCTTCGATCAAGGTGAATTAATCTTGGATTAGCTTTTATACAACCAAAATTCTAAGTTTAGCTTGACTGTAGATTAGTTTCAGTGCTTCGATTAATGTTTTATGCAACTGGGCCTAAGAGATATAAACAACAAATAGCTTGCGAACTACTGTTGACATTTTCCAGTTGTCTATTTCACCGGGTGTACCGGGTATATAAGCTGAGTCTGCGGATCCGTAGTCAGCAACATTAACGCACAGACCAAGTAGATGGTCTCTTTTAGCTTTAGCCTGCATTTTCGGGCAATAATATAGGCCTATACTTATTTTGTTCACATGCCACGACTAGATTATATACCTAAGGTTGGCTCTCTCCCCCTCATTATCATCCCGTTTCCTTTCCCGGCTTTCGGACCATCTGCGGGCATCTCCCGTCCTGCCCCGTGGCTTGTGGTCATGTGAGGGACCGGGGCGCATGTCTGAGGGACCCTGAGGGTCTGGTGCACGTGGTATGGCTTCTGGTTCTAGCTGGATGTTGGGGAGTTCCGTGGGGGCTTGCGGTGGACTCTGCTTCCGGGGGCCTTTGGGCATGCTAATCGTCCCATTACCAGGGGTTGGAACAAAGGGGCCACCTACGAGACAACACGAACACAGAGGACGAGACACACCATTCACACACACACACACACTCATTCCAAAAAAGGCGAGGATGGGATGAAGATGATGACGGTCAGATGATATCTGGGGACCACAAGGGCCTAAAGTTACCCAACATTTGTCTCACAGGTGAGAAAAAAGCTAGGAAAAAACCCCACCTAGTAAAATTGTCCCGACCAGGATTTGAACCCGGGTCCGCTACGTGAGGGCTTATAACCTAAATAAGTATAATTTTAAATTTATACATAGCCTACTTAATACTACGGAAAATTACTCACAGATGGAAGTAAGAAATATTAATAATGAAGACAAACACTTGTAACTACATTAGGCTTTCGAAATACTAATAATAAGTGAAATTAAAATCACACAAATCAAGAAACAAGACAAATCTGCACCTGCACTTTAGCGCCAAAATTGCATCAAATTAGCTAAAAGAGAGGGAAGATTAGGAAGGCCAATTTTCGTTGAAATGATTTAACCTTTTCAGAGCTGAACTTATTCACTGTTAATAAGGCAGTCATCAAGTGAAAACATCAGTGGGCTTTAAATTTTCAAACAATTGAGATAATTTCAGTAGAAATACTGGTTTCCATGAACCAAAAATATAATATTTCAATCAAAATCCTCTTATTTTACATAAAGCACTACTCTATTAATCTCGGTTTTATCTGCTTTAATACAAATTTCCACGAAAGTACGGATTAAAGTAAAGTTATGCAAAATAGTGAATATGATCTAAATAAAATGATTGACGAATGCAATTACACCACAGACACAACAGTTTGCTTTTTAATGGAACTCTGAGTGACCATTCCCGGGATGCCACGCATTTCCTGGATTAAAGTTTGGAAATTGCTACTGTGTGAAATCACTGAAGGGAATGAAATAACAAAATCTAGGTGCTGAAATGGATTTCCTCTTTCCTGTATGTTCAGCAACTGTATAATAGGGTTATTATGTAGAGTAAATGGAGTGCGATCTACATTTGACTACTGTGAGAAACTGACTCAAATATTGGCAAAGTCATTATTTTATAGTTGATTGATGTTTCCACTGTGGATAGATGAAAACAACTGAAAATTCAGTGTGGTTCGGTCTACTTTAAAACACATTACATTGCGGCACACCGACCAACTTACAATTTCATTTCATCCTATATCGAACAGTCTAGTATTAGAGAGGTTTGACTATGTGATTAGTTCAGGAGAATTCATCAGCTACATACTTGCTTTTTAACACCTCATTAAATCCCCGTTTATTGTTATTATTATTATTATTAAAGTTACTATTATCAAACTATTATTACTAAACTTATTACGTAGCTATGTTTTAATTTTTACTTAAAGACTTGAGAAGATAAGAAGTTGGTTGAAATGTATTCTATTTTTAACAAATTGCATTTTATATTGACTAGGCAGAATTAACTCATTTTAAACACATATTAGTCAATATGGCTCTATTTCGTCAACATTGTTCCGTTCGTTTAATCACATATAATTGACATTAACATCAGCAGTATTATTATCATTGTTATCAACTATAGGCCTACCACATTAAGTCGTATGTAATTCCAGCTTCGATGCATGACTAGGCTATAAATCGTACTAAATGTTTCGGCAACTTATGGGGACGAAGTAGTTCTTTTAACAAATTTGATATATTTTATTAAATAATGTTTTAATTACGTATTACAAACCTACAAGTAAAACCTGCAAGTAAAATTCAACAGTTTAGCCAGATAAAAGACATTATTCCAAACTCGATAGCTGATCTAATAAAAAAGTTATTAAAACATAAGTAACAATTTAACCTATCGGGAAGGACAAGTTTAGGGAAAAACTACAGTGAAAGTGAAATATAATGTTGTACTATGTATAAAACAAACTTTGTAATGTTTATAGTTTACATAAAAACTTTAAAAAATAGTCTCAGATTAAAGATTTGTTCTTCACTTTGTTCTCCCTCTTACCTCTTTGTTCTCCTTCGAATTTGAGAATTCCCCCGGGCTTTTATTTAAATATATTATACTAGCAGAGATATACGATCTTCGTACAGATGCCGTTGTACAAAATGAGGCCAATGTGAGGTGTACGTCAGTTATCAGGATTCTTAAAATTTCAATTCCTACATACCTATACATGCCTAAAACACTCCTAGTACCGGTAAACTTAATAAATACATTCAAGTACAATAATTAGAAAAAAAAGGTGTGCGTGGAACGCCACGCGACAGAAGTGAAACTTGTTTTAATTTTTGGATTTTTTCAATTTTGTATTATTGGATTTTTTCAATTTTGGATTGTTGGACTTTTTAATATTGGGTTTTGGAACTTTTTTACTATTGGATTTTTTTAAATTTTTGATCTTTTAGTTTTTTAATTTTGGAGTTTTGGATTTTTTAAATCTTAGATCTTTGAATTTTTTATTTTTGAATTTTTGAATTTTAGATTTTTTATTTTTCAAGTTTGAATTTTGGATTTTTTCATTTTTGAATTTTATTTTTTAAGTTTAGGATTTTTGAATTTTTTACATTTTGGAAATTTAAATTTTTAAATTTTCGATTTTTTATTTTTTAGATTTTGGATTTCTGGACTTTGTACTTTTGGATCTTTGAATTTTTTTATTTTTTGGATTTATTAACTTTGGAATTTTGATTTTTTAATTTAGGATTTTTAGATTTTTTAAATGTTGTATTTTCGATTTTTAATTTTTAATTTTTGGATTTTTTAAATTTTGGATTAAGCCTAATCATTGAGTTGATTGTTTTCTGTGCAGTCCGTTCCGTCACACCTCACTAAGTTCATGACGATTTTGAGCGTAACACTAATTTCGTGACGATTTTGAGCGTTACACAAGCTCACGATTTACTCCTACCGAGGCTAAAGAAGTTTCGCTTCAAAAAATAATGCAAAATCAATGTTCGTTAATGAAGCTATTTTTGAATTATGATTACATTTTATTAAATAGGAAGTTAAATTGATTAATATTATTATAATGCCTCCGAATGAGCACTGCTCGTGATCTGAGGTGGATGATAATAACAATGAAAATTTGGAGAAAGAAGTGCACGTGGAAATAAATTACACGAAGATATAACAAATTACGAACTGAGGATTAAAATACTAAATCTAATATATAAACACTAAGTATGGTAAAGGTAACATTAGAATATTTGAACAATGACAGTTACTACATTTTAAATTAACAATAATTAAGTTGAGTGCTACTAATTCTGAAGATTTCTTTAATTCTTTAAGTACAGTAATAGCTCAGTTCCTGTTCCTGATAGGTTAAAGAGCAATTATGTACTAGAAAAAAGTAGTAACACAACCGTAGGTAGAAAGCATATAAAATGGAAACGACTTCATGCAGTATTATAGCAACTTCATTCAATTTAACTTTTCACATGAATTATTGTTTACTTACTGCTTTAAACCACGGATTGCTAAGTAAACGATCAAACGCTACTTCTATCGTGAACCAAATGGCTTTTGATGGAACGTCGTAAGGACAAACAGAATTACCCCAATAAAAGTTCCTCTTTTGACATCCACGGCATGGGCACCATTAACGAAATTATATTAGCGGTAAAAGTACATAGCGGAAAACTAATTTATTTTTATAGCAACGACAGTCTCTTAAAAATGAAGCCCATACTTTTTTATGCAAATAAAAATTCACAGTCATAATTAATTATATGCTGTCATGTATTGAAGTTGCATTATATTGTTCATCACTCCAGCTGCTTTTTTACAAGTTCACTTTCATAAACTTCTTTACAATAGCGGTGTAACCAACCTGGGTATAAAGAGAAGGGTTTTAAAGTCTTTAAACAGATATTTACTAAGCAAACACAAGAAATGTCAGACTTTGAATAGTCTACATGATGTCTACAAATATAGATTAACCAAAAAGATCTAGCATACTGGGGCTCGCTTGGTTCAGACAGGCCTATTAGCAGTAAACACCAGTCTTTAATAACAAAAACAACAAACAAACAAAATCTTCCTGATCATTCTATGTATAAAGAAAATAGATAAATGTGCATAAAATAAAATGCATATGAAATTAACAGGATTCATTGTGAATAGTGATAACTTAGTTTCTTTCGATGTAAGACCGTTATATAGAACTAAAGAGGCGAGCAGAAAGTTATTCGTGTGATCGTGCTAAGTTCGTTATAACGGTGGAACGTCGTATGAATTTTATGTTATTTTAAATCGTACATTTTAAAACGAAAATACTTAAATTCGCTTGTGCTTACAATAGTATGGTCTGATGGATTTATTTCATTTTTTTTTTTTTTTTTTTTTTGTTTCTTTTTGTTTGTTTTGTATTTCGTACTTGGCGGATTTCAGGCTCATTTGGTTGGTGACAATTTGTTTGGAAACAAATCACTGTGTGAAAACAGTTCAAGTACCAGAAACAATTGCGGAAAAGAATGAATAGTTATCTATATATATAAAAATGAATGTATGTGTGTGTGTGTGTCCTTTATGCATTACTACATCATTCATCCGATCGCCATGAAACTTTGGGAAGTTGTTGGGTACATTCCCGGGAAGGTTTCTGTCACACTACATTTTTAATTTTAGCCTTCGTTCGCGAGTTATGAGTGAAAAACGGCAAGAAAACGTGCATTTTTTACGCTTTCGAAGCATCAGTTATTCATTTCAGTTGTCAAATCAATTGCAGAAGGCTTTGTCTATTTTTGTCATACTTTGGAAACAATAGCATCGCGATCGCTTTGGAAGGCAATGGATATCTCATGTTGTTATAAACGCCAGAGAAGTTAATGATAAGGTGATGATAAGGTAATATTAAATATTTATTTAACGTGGAATATGCTTCTTATGAAAGATGGTTTACAGAAAATTCCGGGGAAGTTGCTTAGTTCGGGGTCCAGGCTACAACATTTCTATATGTAATCATAAGTAAAATCTCTTATGTAGGGTCGTTAAATCTGCCTGAAATGTAACGGAATTATAAGTCTGGACAAATGAATATAGAAACTATGGCCTCAGTAGGCTTATTCCATTCTTCAACTATTTCAATAAAAACGAATATATGTCTGTCTGTCAAATACATTTACACACATTTTTTTCATCGTGAGTTTAATCGATTTCAATTCTCATATCTTCTGAGATTGCAGCAACGCTCGACGGGTAATCTATATAGATCTTCTATATAGCCTACATAAAAATGAATGTATGTGTGTCTGTCCTTTATGCATTACTATGCCATTCATCCGATCACCATGAAACTTCGGGAAGTTGTTGGATACATTCCCGCAAAGGCATGCTACATTTTTAATTTTAGCTTTCGTTCGCGAGTTATGAGTGAAAACGGGATTGAGACGTACATTTCTTGCGCTTTCGAAACATCAGTTTTCAGTTGTCAAATCAATTGCAGATGACTTTGCCTACTTTCGTCATACAAGCATACAATAAAAGCATCGCGATCGTTCGAATTTTGTAAGCCCACCATGGCCGAATCATTTGTTTATAATGTCAAGGCACGCAGACAGATGAAATTTTCACCCTAGACGGAAGAAGAATAGTGAATATAGCCCTAAATGGACAAACATTATGCAGGGTTTTTTTAGGCCAGGGAACTCGAATCTGAGGTTATTTTTCCCATGCTGCGCTTTCTAATCGTGGAATTCACTTCAAAGCCGGATTTACAGTTGTTTCATTAATTAGGCCTATCAATCGTTTAAATTAGACCTATGAATGTTTCGTGTGCAAAGTGTTAGTAAATATAATAGTTTAATTATTTTGCTCTTAATTTATAATCTTCCTATTAATTATTGTGGGCGAAGCCACGGGGATCTGCTATAAGCTATAAAAAGCTGTAGCTTATCTAGCGTTTTCTGAGGAAATAGTTTGTGTGTGATAAGTCGTTCTTCCCCATATCAAATTCTAAATACCTATATAAAGACCTTAAAGACCTCGAGTTTGAAAATCGAACGTCCTTCATAAGTTATTTTCGCATTTACAAAGTACAAAACCCGAGCGACGCCGGGCCTTTTAAGCTAGTCTATTATAAAGAAATAGATATCTCTTTTGAAGTTATTGAGAAGGAAAATAACGAAATAATATTAAAAAATCCTTCGCTGAGGGGAGGAGTTGCAGGCCTTTAATGAATTTGAGAGAAAAGAAGGTTTTAAGTAGTTTTAAACGAAACTGTTGTGTGGGATTACGTTTGTGTCTTGTCAAAAACATTTAAACCATCTAGTTTATGACCAAATTCTTAATGCTTAAATAGTAAGGCCTATATATTTTAAGTTATTTTGAATTGTAAATGATCAATTATAGTCACAGGATAAAAATAGAAGTAGGAATAAAAGTATCTGTGGTGGTTACATGAAGGAAATGTATAATTATTTATCTGTACGAAAGAAGAGTGATATCTGGCGAAATGCTCAATAAGTATGATAACAGGCTAGCACCTTTTTCTTTATACTTAACTGGCTAGCAGTTTTTTTACAGTTGAGCCCGTAAATTGGAACTTTAGTGACATGGAGAGAATTCTAAGAAAACACAACTATGTTTCTGTTAAGTTTTTTAATGCACTTCCTGAATCTATACAATCATTACCTTCTAATCGATTTAAACTCAGAATAAAGAATTTGCTTACTAGTAATTGTATATATGGTTTTAATGAATTTTTTGAATTATTAAGATCAGGGAGCTAATTAATTATGTATGTACTGCACACTTAACAGGAGATTATCTGTGTTTTTATTTGATTTTGACGATTGTAATACGCTTGATGTACTCAAGTGTCTCTGCAATAAAAATATCTATCTATCTGTTAAACAATATTTCCGATTGGAAATTACATAAAATCATTAACATTTTCACAATCACCACTTATATTTAGTTGTCTGATTATAAAGGACAAAATCTTAAGTCCCGTAATGGCCTACGCAAATAATAACAATTCACAAGGCTTTATCGTCATTCCGTGGTGTAACTAATGCAGATAATTAATAGAACAAAGTTTTAATATTACGACAAAGAATGACAGTATCTGCAACATCGTTGCTATTTTCTCATTAATATGTTATACACGAACTCTGTACTAGTTAAGATGCACAAGCCATAACTTTTGTTTAGTGCAGCAACATACAGCTACTAAATCCTGAAGCTTTTAAATATTTTATGCTACACTTGATTAAAAATGCATGATTTAATTTCTTTGAACAATGCACCATGAACATTAATTCATAGCCAGCAATTAGTCAGAGACTGCGACAATATGCAAATGTACATTCTACTTAGAGTTCATCAGATCAAAATAATAGAGTAATAGATGAAGATAGTATACTTGAAAGAAAACTCCCTTCCATTTCTAGAGGGCATATAGTTCTAATTCTCCTCTTTCTCTCCCCGTCTTCTGTATACGGTCTAAAAGACTCATGTTCTTAAGCCTATTTATGACTGTATGTTCATTTTGTTAATTGTTTCAACCATCCTTTATATTTCCGTTGCACAATGTAACTTAAATATCTGGGCATTAAATTAATATGAGATGTGTCTAGAATTTACATTCTCAGGACATCTTTTTTACCACAACAACAATTCGAAAAAATAAATCTACAGTGTACATAAATATTGCATATGCAATGACCTTATTTTCTTTGAGATTTATAAATGACTCAAATAGCTGAATTCTCCACCTTCACCTACGATAATAATCTAAAACATTCACAGCTGATTTCTGGTTCCCGGTTACCGCTTAAATGCGTGGTTCTTTCTCGGGTGATTCTGATCGTCCTCGTAATTAGAAAAGGATATTTCTTCTACATTGAATAATAGACTGTTATTATTATTATTATTATTATTATTATTATAAGGGAAATAAAATGAAGACGCGAGACACATCCTGCTTGTAAGCGAAGTAACAAATCGTTGGAAAGACATGTTTATAGTGAGAAAAGTATTAAAAATGAGCAGTAACGTAGCATATAAAAAACTGCAAATTCAACAAATGATAATAGTTTTAAAAAAGGGCAAAATGTTTTATTTTTAATTAGGAAGAAATAGATGGAAATAATAGAAGAGATACAATAAGTGGGTAGTGTTGTATTTCTGTTATAGTTATAGGTCTAGTTAAATACTCGTAACAGGATGGTAAATATTATAGTGTGGTATGTTCAGAATGAATTTTTGATTGATGATTTGGTTGTAGATGTTCTTTTCTTGCACAAAAGGATTCTGCATTTATAAAGGACACCTCATATAAACAGAAGTGTAACCGAGAGTTTTTTTAAATGGTATTATGAATGAGATAAACCACAAATGTAATTAATATAAGGGAAGGTACATATATTTAATAATTTTTATCATTTCATGAACAACCCAATAACTCGTGTTCAGGGCAGCAGAGCTGTTCAAACTTTATGAACTTCCACTAACGATCATTCTCATCCTTAAAATTTCATGCCTATATTCTAACAGCCTTACTAATAAAAGCTGCTTATATTTGCGTTGAACGGTTCTTTGGTTGTTCTCCGCGCAAGTTCTACATAAGCCGTATTACCAATAAACGCAGTATAACTGCCAAGGGTTACACCGGGTTTGTACGTGAAACGTCATCAAACACGTCACGCTGGTCATGACGTTACTAGCTCCTGGCTATGAAGGCCTGCTGAACGCCATCTGTCGGAGCAGTGAACAAACAGCAACATGTCGTCTGCCGAGATAAAATCTAGTTTCAGTATTTCATTATATTGTTTTCAGAAAGCTGTAATCATGGGTACAAGTATGGAAATATCTCCCGCAAACAAGAAACAATGTTTATAATTCCGCAAAAGCAGCTCAGAATAGGCTATGCATAACCTCAAAATTCAATGATATCGGCCTCCTTGATTATTTACGTCAAGCTTATACAAGGGGGCCAGGCTGTGTAAAGCGTTGCACACATTCAGCCTTATATAAGGATTATTAGTACATTTTTCTCCTCAGCTGTGTATATTCCTGGTATAAATGTTACAACTGGATTATTAGTAAGACAGTAAATTTCTAACTTCGTGCAAAATCAGTAACACGCTTCCCGCCATAAAGGGAGACGAAACTGATCGCTTCAATCTCTGTCAGTTTTGATGCATTAATATTACTCATCAAAATATAATTATTTCTGATAATATTTCAATGATTGCCATCTAAACGTAAAGTATTCATCCGTGTAGAAAGCATTTCTTTTTTTATCCAATAACAGATTTAAAAATAGAGGCGTAACGAATCTTCCGCATCTGTCAGCTAATTCACAGCATTTCATCAGTTCTACAGTTACAATCGTCTGTGTTAGGTATGCAAAAAAGTCGTTAAATTAAACAAACAAAACGACACCATCAGTCGATTTTCCCGATAGCGCACTCCAAATCCTACATGATAGTCCTAATTTGAGTGCTACCGCTTTGTGCACGTTCATTGTTTCCTCTATTTTAATTGGTTCCTTTCTACACTACATAAATGCATTGCCAATCAAGAGCTTTCCTGATAGGAGCGTACCTAATTGCCGTGCCACAGTGACAGTACGAATGCTACTTGCAACGAGAAGGCATTGTTAGCAGATACTCGTGAATGATTAACTTCAATCAGTATACACAAAACCATCATTTCATCCAGTTTCCATTTTTTTACATTTGCATAGTGTTATGAATTCACGTAGCCTAACCCTAAAAATGGAATATGAGTATATGATAGATAAATATCCGGCTGAAATCTTCCTTAAGCGTACTTTTTAAAGTAGTCGTAAAAATATAATACACTGATATTTTTGACACGAGCAAAAAACTTTATCTAAGAATTTTAATTGGATTTACAGATTAAATAGATTGCATACACCTAAATTTTAATTGTTTGGTTTGCTAGAATTGAACGAAATTAAACAAATTATTTTATAATTAAATTTATAATTGAAGGGGCTAGTTCCATAAGGGCGTAAGGCACATAATGAATTTTGAGCTTTTAACATTTATGCCTTCTCCTCAGTGAACAATTTATACTTGTGCCTTAAACCTCTGCTCAGTCATAAGAAAAGACCTGTGCTTGTGAGTGGTAACATTGTTTAAAAACATTAAGATTTCTCTTGTGCCTTACGCCCTTATGGAACTACCCCTTCAATTGATTATTCGACCAATATTCCATTAATTGATTTTCATAGGCTATTTTATTTTAGATTCTTCCTGAAAACGTCATGCTGTTTGTATCAATTACAATAGTAAAAAATCTATTGCGTTATATATTTTAAAAACTATCGTTCACACATTCATACATTCAGCATCCATCAATATGTTAAAATTATATAAAAATATTATATACAAATAGCCTATGTTGCAAATTACATATTACATGAATAGGCCTATTGTTTAAAAATAATTCATAAACATAAGTTTAAAACCTTTGTTTGTCTATCAGGAAATCTGATAGGCCTAAAGAATGTCTTTTGTTCACTGACGTCTTGTAGTTAAAATGGAAAATGTACTGTACACAGTTGTTAAAATGAGTGTCTGCATCACAATAAAAATTAAATGCCTAAAATAGTATTTACAATTGTTTCACAATGATGACCTGTATAGGCTACATTCTGTATTTCAAACAGTACATCCAGTTGGTGTTTTGTCTTCTTTTGTTTCATCTTCTTTTCAGCTGAATCTTGGAACCTATTATTCGATGAGATGCATTTTAATATACATATATATATATATATATATTTCTATATCATTATATTATTATATCATGTCATGTAAATTTGAATTATATATTATTATTATTATTATTATTATTATTATTATTATTATGGATAAATCATTTGGGATCCATTTACTATAAGAAAAAAGAAATAATCGAAAAAGTACAAAACAAATTCCTTAAGTTTTTAATGTTTAAAGTTTGTGTCTACTATCCATTGCATATGAATTATGATAAACTCCTTGAAAATTTTGAATTCCAAGCTTTGTCACATAGAAGAGCATGTCAGTCATTAAGCTTCTTGTATAAAATAATTAATTCCCATATTGACGATACAGACCTTATACAATGAGTCCCATGCAAGAGTTGGCCAATGACGCGGGTTTCTGCGTCGCGGCTGGCACAGCTCCAACTCCCGAGCGATCGGGTGAAATATCTACGCTAATAATGCCGCGGTCGGTGTAATGATTCAGGTTCTCACATTTACAGTTAAAATTACAATGAAAGTAACCACGTACCTCATCACAAGAGATGTTGGAAATGTTCTCCTCTTGCATCCACACAATACTGGCACCTTTTTAGGAAATTTTCTTTCACGCGTCAGTTGTATTCACACGTATTAATTCTTTTGCTGCAATATCTCTTTTTATGTTCTCTTTCAGTTCTTCAATTGTACTGTATGAGGGATATTCTTGTGCTCTATATTTTTTAAGGCCCCCCAGTACATACAGTAAGATCTGGAGATCTTGCTGGCCATAACCCCTTACTATACCCTATCTTCAAACACTTCTTCAATTAAATTTGCACTACACTACAGAACATTCTGCAGATTATCTTTAGATTTACGTTGTGTATGTTTCCCTTGTCGGTTACAGTGTCACTGCTAATTATTTGAAGATGTCTATTGTATTGAGTCATCTTCCTCTGTAGAATTTGAAGTCCTCCTTTTCTGAAAACTATATGAACTATTTATTTCGAGTCCATGTCGGGTGGCCCACGTTGTTGATCATTGAAACTGAGCTGTAGTTCCTGTGCACATTCCGATACTATGACAATATCGTCTGCACATATATATATATTTCCCTTATATATATATATATATATATATATATATATATATATATATATCTTGGTCTGGGATTTGTTGCTTATAGCCACCGTTACATCTGCTGTCGCTACATTGAATAGCAGCGGGCTTCAAGGGTCATCCTGTAGGAAGCCATTGGTCTGGAGTCGAGGTCAGAGATGGTTGCGCTGTCTTGTATCCTAATTTGGTTGTATTCCAGGATTGCTGTAATTATTCTTGTCATATAGTGATCCACTCAGGTAGTAAGTATAACATTTGGGGATTTGATTTATTGCATGAGGCCACCAGAAAAACCTTAAGAGATTTTAATTGTTATTTATACAATTACTTATTTCAATGGAATTGTTTAAATCAGATGATTTATTTTATTTTAGCAAAACACAGTTCTATTCCAACAAAACATCGCAGTTAAAGCCTTAAATTTATTAAGTCTTATCCTTCAACAGATTTTGTTTTTTAAGTGTCAGGCTATAAATACCTTCATTGATTAACCTATAAAACAGCCACATATACCAATGTAATGTACTGTGGTATTACGTTATGGTTCTTTTTTCTTTTTTTCCCCCTTTTTATTTCTACTTTATGCATATCTTTATTCAGTCATCTGTGTTACATATTACTGTTAAGAGTAACGGTTTACGACTACATAAAACACTCCGTATAGAGTTTCCAGTCGTAAAATCATTTGAAAACTGCTTGATTTGAGGAACTGTAGTGTAAAATATTGGATCGTTTGTTATTATGTTATCGGAGAGTTTATATACGTATATTTTTAATCTGTTAATCGGTTAACAGTGATATATACGTTGCTCGCCTTGCATTTTAATAGCTTTAGCGTCATTGTCTGCAAACAGTTATCTAGTTTCCATTCCCTCGCCATAATTTTATTAAAAACGTACAATGGATTCCCCACCGTTGCAACGAGATTCTTGGTTGTCTGTGTCCATTACGGATAGAGAAGTAAAATTCATTCAACGAAATGGGCGTACGTACTCTTCTTTCGCTAGAGTTTACTAACATTTAGCAACTAAAAATATACCTTTCCACCTTAGCCCACACACGGACAATATTCATAGGCACATTATCATTCTACTGTGACCTTCTAGTCTTTAACTATGAAGCTTGGGACTAAAAGTACTTAGGCTACGCGTTGTAAGCCGCTACTGGGTTGATACATCGAGAACGCCTGGTTGTAGGCCTATACCGGGATATGTGTCTCAGTTGGAGAATTTAATGTTTTACCGGCACAATACCATGACAGCTCAATTAGCAGATCAGCGGCACGTACAGCCTTAGTTCCTGGTTCAAATACTGGCTATGGCATTGAAGTTTTCAGTCTGACCCTAACTTTCCGTCTTAGTCTACACACGGCCAGTGTGAAAGAATTATCATTCCATTGTGACCTACAATGTACTAGTGGTTTACTGTGAAGCCCAGATCTTAAAGTACTTAGGCCTACGAGTTGTAAGTCGCCACTGGGTTATCTTATATTGAGAACGACTGATGGTACACCGGGGCATATTAGTCAGTCTGGAAATTTAATGTTATACTGGTAGCTCAATGGTAGAGCAGCGGCACGGAGAGCCGAAAATCCTGGTTCAAATCCCGGCTATGGCATTGAATTTTTCAATCTGACCCAATCTTTCCACCTAAAAATTACTTACCAGAACAGGATCTCACCAAAAAACTCTTAGGGTCATGCAGAGAGGATAATTTTTTGTTCACGAACATAAACTCCAAACACGTCGTTTAAACGTCCGAGTTATGGGTTATGTCCTTGGGTCAAGGCGCTCACCTATAAGGTTCGAATATTAAGTGAACACAATTCTGCAAAAATTGCATTTTCTCAAAATATGTACTCGAACAGCCTACTCTGTGCCTATAGGCCTTCTACAAAGCCGCTTTACTAATCACTGAGGGCCTTGATTCCAATACAGTCAGATGTTTATTTCGTTGTTCAAGTTCAAATGAATACTCCATGAATACTGTTAAATGCAGAAGGTAGGCCTATATTACTGAGAAGTAATTAGGCCTACGCACATTAAGCGGAGTTCTCTGCCAGTAGGGCTACATTTTGTGAAATGTTGACATATTTCAAGAATGTCTTATATCAGTGTACAGGAGTATGAATTAAGGTTAAGTATCAAACTTTAGACCTTTGTTCTTCCGCAAGCCCTGCTTAATGAATCGATCTGGAGCTAACTCGGAGATCGAAAACAAAAATAATTTATTTTCTGCATAAGACTTATCGTAATTGCAATTATCACTGATTAAACAAAAGCATTCTGGCACTTTGTTACATCAGTTAGGCCTACCTGATTTTATTTAAACAGTTTCGTATGAATTAGTATCACACTTTTGGAAGTAGGAGTTAAAAAATGTCAGAGGCAATGTGAAGGATCTAATATGCTTTGCAACATTAGGCGTACACATTAAGGGATTAATTAATTATTCACCGAAATCCACTTAACTCTATCAAATTACGAACCCATTTTACTACCTCCGTACAGCCACCAATTGAGAAAGCTAGCTTGATATGTATGAGGACGCATTCAAAAACCTTATTTTCGTTTCGCATAATTTGTTTCAGAAACCATCATACTAAAAGCGCCATAAATGAGTTTGCTTTTTAACGGGGGTTCGTTAGAAATGATACCAGAACTCTCTTGTGTCTTTTCTCAATGAGAGCTTTAAAAAAGTTTCGGGTCATTTGATTTTTACGGCTCCCTCCAACTAATGAGTTTATGAATAAAATGGGTAGGAGAGGGTAAGAAGCTGTTGAAAAAAGAAGCAGCAGTATAGGATGTGTCCAGAAGCCGTGATAGTCACGCTTCGAGAAGCTTATATATTCCTCTTCTACATGTATGTCAGTTCTATGCTAATAATTTGCTCAGAATTGCTACCAGAGAAGCAGGGGAGGTATCAATCCGTTTACTGTAAGTTGATTAGTGTTCCTGGTCAGTGTTGAACACTAATGCGTTAATTAATAGGAAACCTCTCTGTGGCCGGATTAAACAACATTCAGCTAGCTAGAGCATTATCTTGTATGGCTTATTTTAAATGAAGGACGATTAAGCATTGAGTGACAACGAGAGACTGACATTTACGTAGACCTTATTAAATAAAACCATCCAACTTAACTGAAATTCACCATTCAAACAAACCTACCTAATTAACACTAACATTTCAAAATCACGAGCTTTGCTCATATACGGGTATGTTTGGTTTTATTTGTTTTTACTTGCATTAAATGTGTAATAATAATAATGTAAGTAAGTAGTGCCAATAAAAATGTTTAATAATAAAAAATATAAAAAATCAAAGTTTCTGCAACAGGTAACCCCACAAAAGATCACGAATTTATCTGATGAAACTTCATCTCGGAGCGGGGTATATTAGAGAGATAATCCAAGTTGTGGATAGCTGTCCTATTTAAGGATTGTCATAAAGATACAGCCGGCGAATAAATAAAAAAGACAATTTTGAATACTAAACTACAGTAATAAATAAATATGATGAATGCAAAAATAAAATAAGCGCAGAAAGAAAGGAACAAAGAAAGAAAGAAAGAAAGAATGAAAGATGAAAGGAAGGAAAAAAGAGAATAGGCCTATAACATTTAGGAAATAGGACAGCCAGCCAAAATATAACTAATTTATTTAATTAGTGAATGTGATACAAATGATTGTGTAGAATGCTCAATAAGATACGAATAATCTGTAGTCCAATGTCTTTCAAAATGGCCAATAATAAAGTGTATCAGATTACAAAAATAAAAATTATGTTCTTACTTACGTTCATTAAAATCAAATCGTCATTGTCTCAGCTGTCAGATCACGGCATACTAAAAGAAACAACTGAAGGTGTTCCATGAATAAAATATAACTGATTTTGTAAATAATAATTTTCTTACTTTGTTGTCCATATTACGCCCGCTGTGAGATCACGGCATACTAAATGGATGAACATTCCATGCATCCATTCTATGGATCGATTTGAGTTCCCAATGCTACCAATAGTGCGTATCACAAGATGGAGAGCATCAGATACAGAACGCTTTAAAAGCACACGAACTGGCTTGCACCGAATTAAAATTGTGTTTTCAAACAATACACGTTTACATTATTTCAGTTACTTAACAAGTTATGTTGCATAAAATGATGTGCTTTCATTCTGATCACTGGCAGCACGTGACGTATTAATCACCGCACGTTGATGTCTTACGTATTCAGAAATGAGCTGACATTTAATCAGATAAAATGTCATCTTTGCGACCCTAGGAAGCATATTACAAGATAAATGATCGTTATTGGCCTATGCCCGAGGAATTGCTAAACGTTATCAGTCAATACCAAATACGCGTTGCATGAGTGCAATAGTGAATTAGAATTAATAAAAAGTGTAACTGTTTGTTGATAATTAGTTGATAAGGTAAAAATTTAAACTTTTAGAAATGTTATAACCCTATTAAGCTTCCTCCCCGCCTCTAGATCCGAAGGTCGCGGGATCAAATCCGGCCGCAGTCGATGGGGCTTTCAGGACGTAAAAATTCTGGGCACGGAGTCCTCCGGGAGGGACTTTAAGCTGGGGGGCCCGTTTCGTAGATTTACGGCTCGTAAAAGAACTCCAAGCCTAAATTAGAGCCTCTGGACAAAATTTATCGGCCCTTTCACGTCCACGTAATACTGTAGTTTCCGGAGGGGGGTTAAGGGGCGATGGGCTTACCACCTGTCCCTCTGCCCTCTCTAGGAAAATAAGTGTAACAAAATTCACATAGGTAAACAGAAACCTCCACTTGGAGGCCCTTCGCCCAAACATGGGGGCATAGGATTCGACAGACAGACATACATTAAGCTTACTAGCGTACGCTTTGACTATAATATACAGATCACTTCGTGTGCATAGGAACTTTCAGATAAGCCTGTATTAGTGAGCCGTGTGGCTATTAATATATCTATTTTTTATTACAATGAAGTTAATTCAGTCTCCCTTTCATTTTAACTGAAAATCAGTTATAGGGGCCTAATGATTACAATTTGTAATAGACTACATATGTTTTACATGGTAAATAGTGGCGATGTGTTGCTGGCAAATAAATATCCAATCCGGTATTGCCTTTGTGATTAGGGAAATTATTTTAAATTCCAAGTCAAACTGTATACAAAAGAAGTTATGAGAAAAAGCATGTAAAAATCAACCATGCAATTGCAATATAAACCGAAATTAAAGTATTCTAAATACGCTTGCAATTTACGGATTTCTTTTTTCACTACAGTTAAATAATCATAAAATCAACAAATTAAAGTAAAAAAAATCAATTCTTGGTAACCGAAATTTATTAGGAGCGAATCCATCAAACTATATAGCCTAATATTTTAATGTCCTGCTATAGCCATTATTTCGCGCTTCAGTATAGGCATATGTGGATTTTACACAAATTTTAAATGGAAGAAATTCCCCAAGAAAAAATGCAAATTGAAAATCAACTTTCATATAACAGAGTGTATTGTTATTCCATGTATTTGATGGTGTGAGTGGGACAGTCTCACGAAGCAATGCTTCTTCATCTCATTTAAGATTAATAGCCTTCGCAGTGATAATTTTTTAAAACGGGGAACTCCCCACTGTGCTCATCGCATTACTCCATTCTTTTCTACTCTAGTTATTGCTAGTTAAAAGTAGCATTAATCTCATTCGTTTCAATGTCATGTTGCATGTGTGGCAACGCCATAAACATGAGTGTGCATGTGTGGGAAGGTGTGACGGCTTCGACGTTTCGTTATTTCAATTTTAAATATTAGTGTTCTTACTTGTTACCATAGCAGTAATAAATTCTCTGCCTTCTATTGAAGCAGGCGAGGTAGAAATGGGCTCTAGTTTCAATATGAAAGAAAGATAGCTCTTCTAATTTAGAGTTTTCTACATTATTTAATAGATTAATTAACATAAGGCCTATAATAATAATTATATAATATAATATAATTATTATTATAACTATTATTATTACTAGTATAATAATGATAATAACTATTATTATTACCAGTATTATACTAATAATTAAATCATACAATATAATAATTATTGTAAGTATTATTATTATTAGGGATGGGTCGATACCAGATTTTTTCGATACTCGATACTCGATACCGATACATGATTTTCCTCGATACTCGATACTTCGATACTTGATACCTTCAACATTTCCATTTTCAATAAATAGTGTATGTATATATAAGTATATATATGTATATATATATATATTATATATTATATATATATATATATATATATTAGGGATGGGTCGATACCAGATTTTCTCGATACCGATACATGTTTTTTTCCTCGATACTCGATACCTTCAACATTTCCAGTTTCAATAAATAGGTAAATTAAAAATTAAAATTTGAGAGAACTGTGTAATACCAACTAAATTAATTAAGCCTGCATATTTAATGAGACAAAATTTAATATTATCAGTAGCCTATAATTATTTTTAAATTCTACATTAAAACTAAAATTAGTTTTTGAAACAGTCCACTTACAAGTTTTTGTTAAAAAATACCAGCATTCTCACTTAATTGCAGGATTACAAAAGTATCGAAAAAGTATCGAGCGAGTCTTCTGAAGTATCGTTCGATGCCGATACCATGCAAGTATCGAGAGTATCGAGATATCGAAAGTATCGAGGACCCATCCCTAATTATTATTATTATTATTATTATTATTTTATAGCCATTCCACTGAAAGTAAGCCTGAAGTGTCCAGACTGACACAACCTTTTAATATTAATTTAAAATATATGTCGTCACTGAAAAATTACAAAATTAATTTTGAGAATTAGTTCTTCAGTAGACAATTAATTTTGGGAATTAGTTCTTCAGTAGACTAGCACTGAAAATTAATTTCATAATTTTTCAATGATGACATATATTTTAAGTTAATATTAAAAAGGTTGGTACGATCTGGACAATTCAGGCTCACTTTCCGTGGAATGGCTGATTATTATTACTACTAGTATTATTATTTCTATTACCTCAGCTGATTGACTGGTGTTGGAAGGAAATGCGGGCCTCATTATCATTAAATTATTATTATTATTATTATTATTATTATTATTATTATTATTATTATTATTATTATTTGAATAGCGAAACACACAATGTGCTCGAAAATCTTCGAACCAATACGAAATAGCACTGAACTAATTAACAAATTATAATCATAAGGCTATCACTTTGCCACTCACGCAATGCACAAAGTTAATCTAATATATAAAGTCGAATGTGTGTTTGTGGGTATGTATGTATGTATGTATGTTTGTTCCTTATACAAATCTACATTTCTTTACCAATTTACACGGAATTTTGCACACATACCCAGTTAAGCCCGGAAAGTATAGCGGTCAACATTAAAATTGAAACAAATCAGTCCTTACCTTGAAAATTATATAATTTCTGAGAATATTATGCAAACAAAATGAAATCCCATTCAGTTGTCAAGACAACAGTGCATTGTTTACACAGTTCATATAGGGCTCTGGACATTACATAACATTGGACTTTATCGAATTCTGATGCTAACGTTTTGTAAAAATAATTCTTGAAGAATAAAATCCACGAGAATAAAGCACATTGTAATGCAGTCACATAACTTTCTCTACCCTCGACACAAGAAATATTTTCTCACTTCACATTTTGATGTAGAATAAGAGGTCGTATTGCAGGGATAACTTAAGTGTGTGAGTACAGAAGTAGGTAAACAATCCTTTCCGCTTATACGTTATCCATAGCTGTATGCTTTGTATTAGTTGAGAAATAAGGATGTTTATCATAGGCCCTAAGCATGGGATGGAACATTTTGAGTCCTATGCTCGCAGTATTTTATGTCCCGGGTTTTAGGGGAGAAAAGTATGAAAGTGATACTGCATTTCTCTTATTTCAGAACCGAAACGGTTGTATGGTAACATGAGAATGAGAAATAAAATTTTCCTTCAAGTCAATACAATCTTATTTAATTTATGTTTCTTCTTATTTCAAATCCTCCCAAGCATGATGTGTAGAAGCAACGGAATGCAGCTTTCGACATCTCTATGAGCCATAAAAAGCTATATCTAGCGTTTTCTGATGGAATAGTTTGAGTGTGATAAATCTTTTTCTTCATTTCAAGTTTTACATACATGTTATATAAGCACCTAGAGTTTCAAAATCGAAAGTCCTCCATAAGTTAATTTCAAATTACAAAATACAAAGCCCGGGCGACGCCGGGCCTTTTCAGCTAGTCTAATATATAAAATCGAAAGTGTGTATGTATGTTTGTTCCTTATACAAATCTACATTTCTTTACCAATTTACACGGAATTTTGCACACATACCCAGTTAAGCCCGGGAAGTATAGCGGTCAACATTAAAATTCAAACAAAATACTCCTTCCCTTGAAGATTATATAATTTCTGAGAATATTATACTGAAAACAATGAAATGCTGTTCAGTTCACATGACAACAGTGAATTGTTTACTGTGATTACATAGGGCCTTGGCAACTATATAGCCTAATGCTGGACTTTAACGAATTATGATTCCATGTAATATATTGGCGAAAATAATTACTGAAAAATGAATTACACGAAAATAAAGCACAGTGTGATGCAGTCACATAACTTTCTCTACCCTCGACATAAGAAATATTTTCTCACTTCACATTTTGATGTAGAATAAGAGGTCGTATTGCAGGAGCAACTTAAGTGTGTGAGTATGCTATACCAGAAGTCGGTAAATAGTCAGTTATCCATAGCTGTAGGCTTCGTATTAGTTGAGATTTATCATAGGCCCTAAGCATGGGATGGAACATTTTGAGTCCTATACTCGCAGTATATTACCGTATGTCCCGGGTTTTAGGGGAGGAAAGTATGAAAGTGATACTGCATTTCTATTTTATTTCAGGCCCGAAACGGTTTAACATGAGAATGAGAAATAACATTTTCCGTCAAGTCAATACAATCTTATGTAATTTATGTTTCTTCTTATTTCAACCCCTCCCAGGCATGATGCGTAGAAGCAACGGAATGCAGCATTCGACATCCTCTATGAACCATAAAAAGCTATATCTAGCGTTTTAGCTTTCTGAGGGAATAGTATGAGTGCCATATGTTGTTCTTCCTCATTTCGAATTCTACATACATTATTATATCAGGACCTAGAGTTTCAACATCGAAAGTCCCCCATAAGTTAATTTCAAATTACAAAATACAAAGCCCGGGCGACGCCGGGCCTTTTCAGCTAGTGACTAATAATAATGTGCAAGCAAATTAATGCGTAAATTAATTTTCAGGTGTACTTCCACCTGATTCTCCCGAACCCTACGTACGGAATCATTGCTCGAAGCTTGGCCATAGTGAGTCAGGTTTGTGGCACTATGCATTTCACACTTCGAATTTGGAAAGATTCAAACTGATTAGTTGGTCCATAGAAAATTAGATTGGCTGTGGGCTGTACTGATTACTGTCCAATCCTGCGAGTTCTAATCTCTTGACAGTCAGTCACAGTCTTTACAACACAGGTTTTGTTGCTCGGTCAAGGATTTCTGAAGTTATCTTACAATGTAAAGTGATGATGGGCGATTGTCTCCCTAACGCTCTTCCAGAGAATTCCTATTGTCCTTTGATCCGTTTTGCGATAGGTAGATAGCTCGATAGTCGATACTTATCTTTTCTTGTTTTGTACAAATTACTGCATCACTGAACCTTCAAAATCTTCGCTTTCAAACTTCTTCAGACCAGTTCAAAGATGTGGCCCTCAGACAGGTTCAGTCCATCCCCAGACAGGAAAGGATAAAAATATGTTCTTACTCGATTGCTTTTCCATGGTTAATTTTTACAGAACTTCAAGAATTTTAGCTTTGAAGAAGCCTAGGATATTTTCATTATTTTATTTATTGTGGACTGCAATCAGTAAAACCGGGCATTCAGAAATTAGTTGAGCTGCAAGGTAACAAGTAATTGTTTCTTAACGTCTTAAAATTTGAATTCTACAAATCCTAACCTAAATGAAGTTTCTAAATTCGGATTTCTCGAGCCCAAAAGGTTATCGCCATGTTTGCATCTTCATAAGTGCGTGAGGAAGTGTTTCCTTCTTTGAAGCTTCTAAAATATCGTGTCAGAAACAGACTAACGGATGTTTTACTTCACTCCTGAGCCTCATCTCGTTCCAGTTGCAACCGGACTATGAACTAAACTAAACTCCGTGGCGCTACATCCCTGAAGGGACTTGGCCTACCACCCGACCGCTGCATCATCTCCCGTAGGCAGATGGCAGGATTGGGGGGCATGTGGTCAGCATGCCGACACCCACGGCCGTTAATGGTGGTTTTCTGGACCGGAGCCGCTACTTCTCTATCAAGTAGCTCCTCAATTTGGAATCACGAGGCTGAGTGCACCCCTGCCAGACCTCCCTACCTCAGAAAAATCCGAGGAGGTACCGGGAATCTAACCCGGACCGACGGATCTGTAGTCAGCGACGCTAACCACAAGACCCCGCCGGCGGACGGACTATGAACACCTATCGGAAGTATAGTCGCAGTTCATACATACATAACAGACAAAATAGTTCTGGAAATTACACGATTTCAGCTTGTCAATAAACCATTTCGCCCCACCTTGTGAAACTTTTGTGTCATTTGGCCCACTCCCATAAAGGTTTGCCCATCACTTTATAAAACAGATTAACGTTTACTTAATAGCAGACCGTTCAGATTATACACTAGAGAAAACCAGGAAAAAGGACAGTAGTATAACAGTATCTGAAATATAAGATAGGGAAGGTCTATTAAATTATACATTATCAACTAATGAACTAGGAAAAGTGTTTCGGAACACTCGTGGTGACTGGCTGGGAAGTTTGCAGTAGGGTAGCACATTAGAATTCTTCTGATTCAACTGCTGATTGCTCCTACCCGCTGTGAAAATTAGCTATAGTGGGCTGCCAGCTTCACACTGTATTATTGATAATGAAGAATGAAATTAAGTGTACATTTTCTCCACTTACTGCTCAATGCCACTGCAAACAAAAAAAAAAAGATATCGGCCTAGTCCCGGTTCTGCCGGAAGAATATTAGCCTATCTATAGGGCCTATGCTTGAAGGTATACAATATACTTTATTATTAAGTTCCTTATACAAAATTTATTACTTTAATTTTATTAATGAACGTTAATGTCCTACTGGAAACAATTCAATAACATAATGAAAAAAATGGAAATAATCTAAGTTACTATTCGTAACTAAAAGTCCAAATCCTATATTCCTTGCAAGGAAAGGACCTACTTCCTGAAGTACAATTCATCTACCTATGTCTGTGAATTTCGTATGCAGAGTGGAAGATGTATGGAAATACTTACAAGATTCAAGCTATTGCATTCTCTAGGAATATCATAACATCGCTTCTTTATGCAGTGTCCCATAAATTTACACTATCTAGGTTAGAAGCACTTTAAAATAAATCATCAGTACATGTTGCCTAAACAATATATTAAGTTTAATAGAATGAGTTATACATAATAGAATAGCAAGCAATTGTATCGTCATAGAAATCTGATTTGCTACAAATATAAAAAAAATACATACAAATATCACATTAGTCAATGTCGGATTCTAAGTTTACGAAAATAACTCATAAGAGCAATCTATCCGTCAAAACAACGATACGTGCATAAAGTTACAAGCATTTTAAACGATATTCCACAGCAAATATTTCAAACAGACGGGTTAGGTTTGAAGAACAATTACAAATAAATCTTACCAAGTTCTGAACTTTGCATGTATGTAAAGTATTATTCACATCTATCAAAATGTTGTATTGGTTCCGATATAGAGATGAAGCAATCTTACATATTGAAGTTTCGCATGCTAGAACATCACAAAAGTGTTTGGGGTCAGTAAAGCTGCATATATGTTGTCGTGACATCCTGTTAGGAAAGGCCTGCTGTGACTATGTCATCCGGTATAACCAGTGGCACGCGTGGAATAATGTTCTCGATTATTAATTCAAATAACTGCATTCACCACTTCTCTGACATTCATGAAGCATGCTTCTTAAAATATTCCACCCTTCTTCATCCGCAAGTACTACATTAGGGACACAGTTCCGATTCGGTTCGCTGCAAGAGTTATTTTGTTTATAGGATTTTCTCATAACATTTTAGTAAGTTTTCTTACATAACACGTACACCACTTTGAAATGCTATACAGTTTTGTTTCACGGGCTCCAGAATCCCTCTCTTAAATACTTACTTCCTCTCTCTCTCTCTCTCTCTCTCTCTCTCTCTCTCTCATCCTATGCCCCCATGTTGGGGCGAAGGGCCTCCAAGTGGAGGTTTCTGTTTACCGATGTGAATTTTGTTACGCTTATTTTCCTAGAGAGGGCAGAGGGACAGGTGGTAAGCCCATCCCCCCTTAACCCCCATCCGGAAACTAAGGTATTACTTGGACGTGAAAGGGCCGAGAAATTTTGCCCAGAGGCTCTAATTTAGGCTTGGAATTCTTTTACGTGCCGTAAATCTACGACACAGGCTACTTCCTCAATGGCAATATACAATTCCTAAGCAAGGAATATTATATACTTTATGGAACCCGGACGTTCATTGCCGAGCTTACCTGTGCCCGCCATTCAACCCTATTCTGTGCTAACTCCATCCATCACTTGCAATTCCTACTTATCTTAAATCTATCCTAATATTGTCCTCCCACCTACGTCTAGGCCTTCCAAATGATCTCTTCCGTTCGGGTCTCCCAGTCAAAGAATCTCTCTCTTAGCAATGTAAAAAATATTTAAATAGTTAATTTTAGTGATATTTCTCACGACTTTTAACTCATCCCAGACGCCAAATATAAACAAAAAATACTATTTATAATGTTGGTAGTGTTAATAAACGCCCGAAAATTTGAATGTACAGCTGGTTGCAATCCTCAAAGTCTATTTTTCTGCCTGTAGATGTAAAAATTAAATATTTTTACATTTAAATGAACCTTTCTTATAAGTAGTAAAAATTATCATTATAAATAAAAACTTAAAACATAAATTACGATATAATATACTGTATGAAGCGTTCATTACATAAACTGCTCCGTTGGGTTATTCATCTTTACTATACTTGTACTCGCTATATTTACTATAGCGACGTAATATGGAAATTACTGTACATTAATTATGGTATAATGACCGCGAGGAGTGATATTTTCTTAGGCTACTACATAAAAATTGAGGCTATTTTGAAAAATGATTACGGAATTCATAGATAGGCTTAAGTAAAGCCGTTTTTATATAGGCTATGTTTCGAATGATCGTCTTCGGACAAAAAAAAGTAATAACAATTCGTTCTGTCGATGATGTATCTATTTGAGCAGCTTTGCATCAGTTAAATTTCATCACTAAATTGTTTCCTGGTAGCCGGGCTTAAATTATAACTCGAATGAATGTTAATGATTCGCTTTTGTAATTGATTGTTCTTTTTCCTCGCAAAGCAATTTGCATTTTCATTGCCAATTACAAGTCTGCGAATTGCAATCTATCGGAAAATAAACGATTCAGAAGAACCCAGATTAGCAGACCTGCAATCCATCCTGATTTGCACAAGTACTGCAAACTTGCAGTAATTACGCTGTAGACCTGCAGTTCTATTACTGAACTTCAGAATTTAAGGAAATTTTCTGCATTCAGGCTACATATTTGTATCAGTATCTGAAATGGGAAATTACCCCCATAACTGATAAAGCATAGCGCTTAAGCATTTAATTTGGATCACAAATGTTCTGAAATAAGTTTACGTTATATTTTTATTCTTAAAAACATCTCCTGGCTAAATGGCCACATTCAAAATGGCTAGGGTCACAGCTTCACAGCATTTATTGTGTAGGCCTATTTACTGTATCCATTCAGGCTTTTTCTTGTAAAAGTTGATTTAAAGTCGTCAAGAAGGTCAGCTAAGATACCATTTGTGACTCAACTCATAAGTTGGGCCCAGAAATATTGAATATTGATGTTCCAGTATTTAATTATAAGGAAGTCCTTGCTAACAATTAACAGGTTAATGATGAGAATAGTAATAATAATAATAATAATAATAATAATAATAATAATAATAATAATAATAATAATAATAATAATAAGAAATGATAAAGAGTGCAAATATATTAAGTATGCAAATTTTAACAGCATCTACATTCGGTACCATTTTTGTCCCTAGTAAGTACGGTACTTTTTGCAGAAAAGCATACTTTGTCCCGAAACGTTAGAACCGTGTTTTACTTCATAAATAGTATCCACAGGTGTACTTTTTCCCCACATCAGCAAAGTATAGAATAAAGAATAAATACTCCCTTTGCGGGATTTCAATAAATGTGGCAGTTTTCATGCAAATAAAATAAAATAATATTTACGTTGACCACATATTCCAGGAAGTTTGGCAACGTCAAGCCAAGTGTCTTCTGTCTCCGTGAGTGTTTTGTATAATTGATATCCTGAGCCAGTCTTTAAATGCAATATATCCCTTCTCAAACTGCTGCCAAGATTTTGCTGGGAGCAGCTCCAATTCAATGAAATTTCCTATCGATTATCATTAATATTTTTGCAAGTTTTTAAAATAAATAAACTATTTTGTATGCATTGTTTTGTAGAAGCGCATATGCTTCGCCACCTACATCCGCATCTTTTATTGGTATGGTTCATAGCCCAGGTAGGATTCAGACAGCCTTGAAAACTTGTCATCAAATGAGTAACTTGGGTCAATGCCTTTTCTATTAATTATACTTATATCAAATTTACTTATTTTATTTTATTTCATGTAATTTATACCAATTTTACTAAAAACTATTGTATGCACCAACAAGTTTAAATGACTCATCCAACATTTAGGACAAGGCGTAAGCCGAGAAATCTTAATACAGTACGTCCGCTAAAACAGTATTTTGGCGTACTTAATACGTAAATTACCGGTAGCTATTATGTTTATTTTAATATCACTGATAACACTATAATCCGCATAGTTATACTAATTCTACTCTACACAGTACTCTATAGTTAAACTACAGATTAACAATAAACATAAGTTATGTTTCAACATGCTAATCGCGTGCCACCAGTTGCTTATCACTGCTGTAAATGAACGATTTAGTCCTGTTAATCAAAATTATTTGCCGAATCACTTGATATAAGGAAAACTTTATGCTAGGAACTTAATTGCGGAGTTCATATGAATAGCAATCATGCCTATTTTCGCAGTATCTTATTATTTTATTAATTGAAAAATTGGAAAGAGTAATGTGATTAGTACATATTACTAGTGTAGCCTCCGGCTGTGGGACTCTGGGTCAACTATGGTCAAATAAATAAATGAATAAATAAATAAAAAAATAATAAATAAATAAATAAAAAAGTACATATTACTGATCAGAGGTGGCAGCTTCTCCTTTATCTTATACATTTTTTTGTTCTTTTTTCTGTTACTGTTCACGATTTCGCAATAAATAAAATAATAAGAAACTACGAAACAAGAAGAGCTGTGAAATTAGGATGTTTGCCCTTATCAATACTCTGGAATGAACTTGTGGCATAAATATGCGAAAATGGGGACAGATATTCGATTTACCGGTAAATTACATTCAACTGGTGAGAATTCTAAGGGAAAATTTCTTGGGGGAGAGTGTAGAAATTGCAAAGATCATATATCCAATTAAATGAAGCGGGAAGCCAACATTATTCCTGACATAAAAATTTATGATTCTGAGGAAATTAATTTTTAGTTTTGTTAGAGTCAAAAACAAACAAGGCTGAACAAGATTCTCCACTCCAGTAATCAGATAATGTCGGATTACCAAGTGGGAGCTTACAATGCTTTAAATTACAGCGTTAAGTGCAACATAAAGACTAACTAATGTGCATTTCGTATGCAGTCTTCTACATCCATGTCACATAGATTATGCAGCTACCACAGTGTGCGAGGCGGTCCCCTGCGCCCCATGGCCCGTAACGGGCTGACCCGACCAACGTCAGAGCACCTCACGGAACATTACCCTTCATGGCGCACAACACCAGTTCAATCTAACTGTCCTTGTCACCATATATACAAGCACTTATATCTCGCTGGTTATGCACTAATACTCCTACGTGCTGTACCCACTTGCACATACAGCACTTGGAACTATGGGAATACAGGTACCTGTCTAGAATATTATCTGATCCATTGTTTAAAGCAATGCAAACGCCACAGCCTACAAGAATCATCCACTGGCTTTAAAGCAAAGATATTCATCGTTAGGTCCCAGAGTTTAACCCTTAACAGTGGACGTGATTATTCTGCTACTTTAACGTGGACGGGAGGTCTGTGTGACCGCTCAGAGTTAAGGGGCTTTTAACGCTGAAACAATTTTACAAAATGTTAATTTTAACTGGTCCACCGCTGTGGCTCAGGGGATGCGTTCGCAGCGGCTTTGGGTTCGATTCCTGGTCGGGAAAAGTTACCTGGGTGAGGTTTTTTCCGGGGTTTTTCCTCACCTATGAGACTAATGTCGGGTAACTTTAGGCCCTTGTAGTCCCCGGATGTCATCTGGCCGTCATTATCATCTTCATCCCATCCTCATCGTGTTTGGAGTGTGTGTGTGTGTGTGTGTGAATGGTGTGTCTCGTCCTATGTGTTCGCTTTGTCTCGGAGGTGGCCCCGGTATTGGGCTGATCACTCATCCGAGGAGGCCCTCCATGTACTTGTCTGGTCAAAAAAGTATGTATGTGATCCAAAGATAAACCCTCTCCCGACAGGTCGCGGCCCAGTAAGGCCCGGGCGGCTTGGGTCGCTTAAATCTTAAACAGGAGAGGTAAAAGTACGATAAAGAAAGAAAGAAATAATTTTAATTATTATTGAACCTAATTGATCCATAAATTTTTAATTAACAAAGCATTATTCTTACACTATCATTTTATGGGGGGTTGCAGGGCACACTTCTGAGTCACTGCTCCACAAATGCAATCAAATGCACAGTTCCGAGGATATATTAATATTTTCCAAATAAAAGCTAGTGTACACAAAACGTTACTTAACATCGTCTTTTTCACCACTCCCATCCAGATTTTAGTCACTGCACTGTTCACCATAATACATGGTTGCGGCAGCATAACTTATAACATTTTATCCTTAGAAATGAGACATGTAGTCATTCTCTGAAAACATTCACTGCAAAGTTTCACCGAAATAATTCATCATAATTGTCATCAGATAGTCTTAAAACACTCAGACTAAGAATTTTTTATGTTCCCAGCCGTTTATTCAATGTTACTGTATTCATAACATAGTAAACTGAAAAGAAAACTTACGTAACCATGAACGGGAGGTCTCACAGGCATCTAGGAAAAAAAAAAAAAAAACTGTTTTAGAGCAGGGCTCCGCTGACACTGATGCATAAGTGACACATATGGGGTGATGGAAAGGGTATTTTTAAGGGAAGGTAGTGTAAATAACAAATTTTGAAGACGATATCCAGACAGGTGCAGCTGTTTTTGCTTTTACTGCAGTCTGACAGACCTCAAGTCCATAGTTAAGGGTTGATGGACTAAAATACTTTAAAAATACATAAAGAGATGACATGATAAAATTGATTAAAAACACAAAAATTGCATGAAAATGTAAGACCTCTTATAAAAAGGTTAAAGGCTATAGAAAACCTGTCTCCTTTTGCTCGCTTCCTCATAGGTTGTCAATAGAAATTATATCAGTCCACGATCAAACAGTATTTATGGAATATAAAGGGTTTGAACTTTTCTCGGCGAATACTATGTAAAAGTTCTTCACTGGCTAACAGCCGAGTCGAGGTTTTAAAAAACTCTGAGCTTTCGGTATTTATGGAGATGGAGAAGGATTGTCCCAAAATTCCAAGATCAAATCATAAGCGTAATTTTTATAATTATTTTTATAATAATAATGAATTGAAAAGGGTTATACATGACAAAACACATTTTTTACCTATAAAATGCCCCCAAAATTGTACATTAAAGAATGCCCTATTTTTAGAAAATAATAAAATCAGGTAAACTGATGTAACAAAGTGCCAGTATGTTTTTGTTCAATCAGTTATGACTGCAATTATGATATGCATAATATTTTTTTTTAAATTGATTTCCAAGTTAAGCTCCAGATTTATTCATTAAGCAGGGCTTACGGAAGAACAAAGGTCTAGTTTTTTTTAATGAGATTAAAATATTCCAGCATCACCTGAACTGTACAGATTTGTGATATCATGACAATCGCACACTCACATAAAAATACAAAAAAAAATTCAAATTGGCCGGTTTCGGGTTTTGAACCATGGACTCCAGAATGTGAGGCCAAAGCGTTACCATCTCGGCCACCGGGGTCATTTTAACGGTCTAGTTGGATAAGCGCATGTAAATCAATAGTGGTTTTTGTCATAGCTACCTGTATTTTAATTTCCAAGGCCTTATAAGATCACAGTAAAACAATAGGTAGTGTTGTCAAGATAACTGATTCTCATTTTTTTAAATAAATTCTTTCGAATACGTATATTACCATAAAATAGGCACTAAATTGAGCATTACTCCGAAACAGGTCAACCGATTTTATCCATTATAAATAGACGTCTTCCCATGGACATTATAAATGCGTATACGAAGTTTCATAAATATACGATAAAGCGTATTTGAGTTATTGCGCCTTTAAAGTAGACACTAAATTGGGGTTTACTCCGGTACCGGTCAACAGATTAGGTTAAAATTCAATAGGGCACTTCTCATGAACGTCATAAATGAGTATACCAAGTTTCATGGAAATCTGATAGAATACGCCATAATCTACTAAAATAGGCACTAAATTGGGCATTACTCCGGTACCGGTGAACCGATTTGGTTCAATATCAATAGGGTTCTTCCCATCGACATTATAAACGTGTATACCAAGTTTCATTAAAATTCGACAAAGCGTATTCGAGTTATCGCGCGTAAAGACACACGGACAGAAGGACAGACATTTTTCGTCCCCACACACAATCTCATAAAGTACCATACTGGCACTTAATAAAATGCAGAGAAATGACCTATAACATTAGTTTCATTTCATTCCTGATTGCAAGAGTGATGACTGTTTTCGCCTTAGTATCGTCAGAAAAAAGATGTAGTCATTGAAACCCGGGCCCAATTCATCACATAATATTTATATTTATACATAAGGTTCAATTCAGTTATGCAGGGATGAGTGGCCTTGGCTTAAACAAAATTAAGTAAGAAATATGTTGCACAAAATAGTTTATGCTATTGTTTAACAGAACACTTTCAATCTATGTAAAGCCCCATTTTACAGAGGTGCTAGCCCGTTGAGTGTAAATAAAAAGGTGCTATCCCGTTAAGATACTTAATGAGGATATCACCAGATGTAACTGTCGTTCTTTTCCCTTTTCTACAAATAAGTAATTATCCATTACCTTCATTTTAAGCACTACAGATACTATCGTTCTACTATTAATAAATATTTATTTTAACATTTATTTATTAACAATCATAGACTACGAGCAAAATGAAATCATTTTACTACGCGTATCATACACTAATTTTAGGCAGTCGTTAAAATTTGTGAGATGATAAAAAAAGTTAGATATTTTATTGTAATGAATTACGCACCATGTAACCAGTCATATTGGAGCGAACAGAAAGCTGATTTTTTGGTTTAGGACTGCCAACGTAAGGACAACGTTTTTCACCCACCAAGTATTACGATTTTTCCAATCATCGTGAAAAATTTTACATTTAAAAAGGCTTAGTGAATTTTAAGATTTTCAATTTTTATAAAATTGAGTCTATTTAATAAGCATCTGATATTTTTAAAATCAAAGGGTATTTACCATGTGAAGCAATTGAAGTTGGTTACTCTGGAGTGTTATAATTTTATACCACTAAGGGTCATAATTTTCTCCGTTTAATTAATAATATCATCTACAGTTAAATGTGATTCTTTTACTTTCGACTGTCTAAAAGGGCAAATCTTTTTTTGTCTTACTGCTGACAATTTAATATAGGCTAATTCCAGCAAAGCTAATTTTCGTATCTTCTTAGGCATTATTTACTAACGTCTTTGTATAGCCAACATAGTACGTGGTACATTTCTAGTCATTATTTAAGTTATTTAATAATGTCTAGCTATAGGCACTTACTTAGGTGAGTACATTCTTTCTGCTTTATTCTACAGACTTTTCTTTCCTCAGATGATAAAATATTTTAATTCATTCTCAGAAAGCTGACACAGGATAACTGCCTATGCTAATGCCGTCAGATGTGATATGCTTAATTTTCCGGATCTTGACAAAGATGTATTCTAGCGTGAGGTATGTTTCTATATCCATGACCTGAGCGGCGAAGAAGGAGGAGATGGAGGAGGTATTTCGGATGAAGAACCGCTCTTGTGCGGAAAAGTAATGAGGCGGATTCATATTGTAGCGAGAGTAATTTTATACTCCTTTGCTTGTGACACATGGTAGAGAAGAGCTGTAGACCCTAACTTAACTCCCAAAGTCTGGAAGTAACCACAGGTATGTCTGATTCTAGGAAGCCGGCAGCTTCTTGTCTTGCCTTGCCTTCAATAGAGAGTGACAAAGAATGTGAAGTATACGAGAGAATCTGAATACCAAGTTAGAAACTTTACAAGATGACAAAGTGGAAATAAATATGACGTGGAACTTGAGAAGGAGAGATCCTAATCAGACCAATAATAATATGCTATATAATTATAATAATAATAATAATAATAATAATAATAATAATAATAATAATAATAATAATAATAATAATAATAATAATAATAATAGTAATAATAATAATGATGATGATGATGATAATAATAATAATAATAATAATAATAATAATAATAATCAGTGGCGCCAACTTTTGAGAAACATTGGGTGGGCTCATACTCCCGTCCATTGGTTCATGGAATATATATATAAGCGGGTTTGTCCTGACTGAACGAATGAATGAATGACAGAAAATCAACGAAGAGCCTAAACTATAATAGTTAGAGACTTGGAATTTTGCTAGTACCTTCGTTTCATAATATAGGCCTAAGTGAAAACTAAGAAAGGATTTTGCAAAATTTTGATTTTAAATGCCAAATATCAAATGTTTTCGAGGAGACGAAATACCTTATTATAACATCTAATCAAATACAAGTCACATTGAACAAACACTTCTCATGACAACAGTGTATTGTTGGCAGGCAGCTTTGGAAGTGTATGATACGGGACTTTGACAAATTAGATTAATTAGATTAATTTATTGATGTAAATAAATATTGAAATCCACGAAAATAATGCATAATGTGATCCAGTCACATAACTTTCTCTGACCCTGAACATAGAGAATACCGTTTTCTCACTTCACATTTTGATGTAGATTAAGAGTTCGTATTGCAGGGACATCATTTTCAGTTGTTTCAGTCTGAGTTTGTGCCAACGATTATGCCATATCAGAAGTCGGTAAAAGATTCTATCCATTGATACGTTATTCATACCTGTAGGCTTTGTATTTTTAGTTGAGAAATATGGATGATTATCATAGACCCTAAGCATGTCAAAGGATACAAAATAAAATGGAACATTTTTAGTCCTATGCGCACAGTATATTATTATGTCCTAGGTTTTGGGGGGAGGAATGTATGAAAGTGATATTGAATTTCTTTTTGATTTCAGCCCCGAAAAGGTTGTATGGTAACATGAGGATGAGAAATAAAATATTCCGTCAAATTGCATGTTACCGGAATTTCTATTTCTTATTTCAAACCCGTCCAAGCATGGTGTGTAGAAACAATGGGGTGCAAAATTGTACATCCTCTATGATCCATAAAACGCTACATCTAGCGTTTTCTGAGGGAATAGTTTGAGTGGGATAGGTCGTTCTTCCTCATTTCAAATTCTAATTACCTATATAAGGACATAGAGTTTGAAAGTGGAAAGACCTTCATAAGTTAATTTCGAATTACAAAATACAAAGCCCGAGCGAAGCTGGGCCTTTTAAGTTAGTGAAATGTAAGACATAAAATGCAGAATTGGAAGCGCATGGGAAAGATCACGAATTCATTCTGTTCTAAACGTCTCATTTCACAACACACTCATTGGAATTCTGTGTTAATTACAGGCCTATTGATACGGTTCCAGATATTTAAGTATTATGTTATGTGGTGGGAATTGTTACATTATGTTTGGTAACGTAGAACTTTCTTTGCTTAAACAATAAATTACCTACAGAAAAATAATACTAAAAAACTCGCGAACGAAATTCTCCGAAATAATGTATAAATCAACCAGTCGTTATACTATTGCCAAAGCAATACTAAAATGCTACCAAATTATTTTCTTTCCTTGTTACTTTTCTGAAATACGTAATACCACAGTATAAGTATTAATACTAATACCACAGTATAGTATAACAGTAGCGAAGCTCTAATGAAAGGAAAATGCATCCTTTTGACAGATCGTGCGACACTAGCACCCCAAGCGGCCATCAGGATGGAACTAGCAAACAGCCATTTCCAGCATTGGAAAAATACGAATATATGGCTGTATTTCTTCTTATTTTTAAAATTACCAGAACGAGATTATTACCGGAAAGGCATACTGGTGAACTCACCAAATCATAGACTTTATGGTAATATAAAGAAGTTGTAGTTTCAAGATCGATGACATTGTATATCTTATAAAGTATCAGACCGGTTTCCGTCCACCATATAAGCTACATCCCTACATCTTCAAGAATTTAATTGACCTACTACTAACATATACTGTACTTACACTGAAAATTCTGACAAATAAGAAAACTTAATAATATCAATAAGCATGTAGTAGTACTAGTTCAGAAATTAGGGGGGAAAGTAAAGTTCTATAGGCATATAGCACGATAGGCCTATGGTCAGTATCAGATGCAATAGCAAAACACTTTTGTCTTTTTCTTAATTTTGTTAAACACGATAAATTATTAAAAAGTAAAAGATTAAACACGTTATCTGTATTCTCGACAGTTTAATTTTGTTAAATTCAATTATATAGGCCTAACATAACCTCGTGTTAAAACATTTTCAAAATTAGTAGGGTCAGGTGGGGTATTTGTAAAGAGGCCTATATATTTAGAAACCTTTGCATCGTTAGTATTTTCATTTATGATATACATATAAAAATAATTAATTGTATATAGCATTTACAAGCCATTTTCTGCTCCTAAAATTAAAAGAAATAGGAGTAAATACACTAGTATGGATGCAAGCATGATAATCACAAATTTGCAATTTAATTTCACAAATAACTGTTTTTGCTTACCTCTCAGGATCTTTAGGGAACCTGAAGAAAGATAAATCGGGAGAATTCCTTTGGCTGTTGGTGCAATTTATAGCACCACAAGCATTTCCATAAAATATTGTTGACATTTTACATAAGCAACAATGTAACATATTGTGTGGTTCTTGCTCACCGCTACGAGCGCTGCAGTCGCGCCGGTTGAAAAAAACTGTATGGAGCTTCGCTACTGTTATACTATACTGTGCTAATACTGAGGAAGACTGATCATAAACTTTTAAAATGTTTCATATGCCTAGAAGTTATATATATATTTTCGAATCGTCTTTGTATGAGTTATCTGTTCACCTGGTGACCCTAGCCTGTTTAAACAACCCATTGCGGATAAACCGTGTACTTTATTCTAATTACTTTATTCGAATATATGATACACAAAATACAGAATTTAAGTTTAACACCCAAATGAGTTTTGCCCTTGTGTGGGTGCCGTTCAGTATTAATCTATATTAATAAAAATGAATTTACAAAAGGGTTGTTGCCGCATCACTTGAGAACGGCTCGGCCGATTTGGCTGATTCTTTTTTTGTTGTGTTCGTAATTGTCACGACAAGGTTTGTGTGAAAGACAATTTTTGGAAAATCCACGGGAAAAGTCGGAAATGTGAAATGAGTCAAAGTTAGAGAGTTCTGATGTCAATTGTTTACATAACGAAAGTATTGTTTACGATGTTTACATAGGGCTGTACTTGGATACTATATTATAATACTGGGCTTTAACAAATGCTGATACTATCGAAGTATTTAATACATAACTGTGAAAATCATTCTTGACGAATAAATCCACGAAAATAAAGTAGTCACATAACTTTCTCTACCCTCGACATGGAAAATATCATTTTCTAACTTCACATTTTGATGTAGAATAAGCGATCGTATTGCAGGGACAACTTAAGTGTGTGCCAGTGAGTATGCTATATCAGAAGTCGGTAACAAATCATATCCACTGATACGTCACTCATAGCTGTAGGCTTTGTATTAGTTGAAATAAGCCTAGGGATGTTTATCAGAGGCCCTAAGCATCTAAAAGAAGACAAAATGGGATGGAACATTTTCAGTCTTACGCGCGCAGTATATTATGTCCCAGGTTTTTGGGAAGGAAAGTATGAAAGTGATATTGATTTTTTTTTTTACTTCAGCCCAGAAACGATTGTATGGCCTCTGGTCGGGGAAATTGCAAACAGAGTAACAGGCCCACTTCTTCTTCTTGTATGATAATATGAGAGTGAGAAATACAATTTTCTGTCAAGACAATACAATCTTATGTAACCGGAATTTCTTTTTCTTCTTATTTGCACTCCTCCCAGGCATGGTGTGTAGAAGCAATGGAATGCAACATTCGACTTCCTCCATGAGCCATAAAAGGCTATATCTAGCGTTTTCTGAGGGAATAGTCTGTGTGTCATATGTTGTTCTTCCTCCTTTCGAATTCTACATACATATTATGTAAGGACATAGAGTTTCAACATCGAAAGTCCTCCATATGTTAATTTCATATTAAAAAATACAAAACCCGGGCGACGCCGGGCCATTTAAGCTAGTTGTAAATATTGTGACAAAGCCCAGGAAAGCCTAGAAGCTAATAGAAGGAGGAGTAAGCCGGAAAGAACGAGAAACGACGGAGCCTAGAAAGATCGCGCTCCCCCTAGGGGATGGGCGGCAGACGAGCGCCAGTGGGCGTGACAGCAGCACGACTATTGGAGCCGCGCGCCGACGGGTGCGGCCTACTCCCTGGCGCGGTGAGTGACGGTGCGCGCTCGTGGGAGGGGCCAGAGGTGGAGCCACGCGCCCCGCGCGGACATTCTAGACAATGCGCGGTCGGAGAACTTTCGAGAGACCGGGTCTGGAATATTCGTCGGCCCTATATATGGGGCCGCGAGCGAGCTGAGCAGTCAGTCAAGGAGAGAAAGTCAGAGACGGCAACGAGGAGTGATGAGTCAGTCAGTCAAGGAGAGTTCAGTACAGTGCGAAGAGTCAGTACATCAGAGGAGAGGCAGTCCGTGAAGAGCCGGAGGGTCAACGAGGGAACAGTCAGAGAGGCAGTCCGTGAGTAGCGGCGAGCGTCAGCGTCAGAGGGTGAGCTGGACGGAGAGGACTGATCAGCGCGGCCTCAAGTGAGTGTGTCTTGGGAAGCTGAGGAGCCAGTGACCGGAGGGACCCGAGAGCGGAATAGCTAGTCAACGGGGAACTAGTGACCGGAGGGAAGGGTGAACGGAAGAGCTGGTGAGCTGATCTGGGCTGAGGCAGTGCCGTCCCGGGGAACTCTGCGCGACGGGTGGATCGCACAGCGGCAGCGAGGACTGTGGAGTTGACCGGCGCGACGTGGGATGATCTGGATTGGACTGGAACAGTGCTGTAATTAGGACTGAGCACAGTGAGAGTGAGCTCTGAACAGGACAGTGAACTGGCGAATAGTCTGGAGTTTTCTGGCTGTATTGTCAATTGTTGTAGGAAATAAAGAAACCTCCATCCTTCAATTATAAACTCGGTGTTCTCATTTTGAACCCCGACGAGCCCTTGTTACAATATATACCATTAACAGCCAATAATATGGTAAGTAATTATTAAGAAAAATTATGTTTAGTTTACAAAACAACTTGATATAAAGACAGAAATTTACAAATTCACCTAGAACTAGAAAAAAGAACCCTGAATAATTCAATTAAAAGTAAAACTCAAATTAAAATTAATAGAGAACGTGTAAATAATACAAGAAAGAGGCCTGGTACTTTATATGGATGTGAGACATGGTCCTTACTCTTCGGGAATAATATAATCTGAGAATGTTCGAAAACAGGGCGTTCAGAAAAATATTCAGACCTAAGGGAGATGAAAACTGGGACTGGAGAAAAGTGCATAATGACGATCTTTATAACTTGTACTCTTCACGGAATATAATAAAGGTAATTAAATCACTGAAGATGAAATGGGCTGGACATGGGGAAGGAAAGACATATCCCAAAACTATTTTGAATTGAGGTCCGAAGGGAAAATACCACTTGGAAGACCTAGGCGTAGGTGGGAGGACAATAGTAGAATAGATTTAAGGGAAGTAGGACTTGCGAGGGATGGTTGGATGAAGTTAGCACAGAATCGGGTTGAACGGCGTGCTGTAACCGCGCCAATGATCCTCCGGGTTTCATCAAACAGACTAGCAGATGCCCGCGATTATTTACTTACTAAATGTTTTATTTAAATCATTTAGTTATCGTGAAATGATTTCATTGTTTCTGAAGACAAACTTTGTCTTGTATCACAATTCCTTGCTCTGCCCATTAAATTAATATATTTCCTGTTTTTTTTATTAACCACAAGCATAATCTAACTTCTGAATTTAACGTTTCCGCACTCATCTTAGCCTATATATATTTTGAAAAGCAATGTGATTAAGTTTTTTATGAATGCATAAAAAGCATAAAAATATGGCGGTGGATGTAGAAACTGCGTTAACAGATTGACTGTAACCCCTATGGTGGTGCATAGGGCCTACAAGTGGAGGTTTCATTACCTATACTAATTTTGTTACGCTTATTTTCCGAGATAGATTAAGACGTACAAATTTAATAAACTGAGAAACGACTTCAGACAATCGTGAGTGATTTGGAACAAGAGGAGATGGTATTATTATGTCAACAATAGCCTGATTTTAGCTTTCCAGCGATTCTACAAGAAAACATAGTTTAGTAATGGTAATAAATAATTTAACAAAATAGGCCTAGGGCAAATTATTGGGTGGGCTTCAGCCCCACGGGCCCATATAAGTTGGCGCCTCTGATAATAATAATAATATCCACCATCAGTGTAACAGTATAAGAGAAAAACCAAGAACTCGAACCAGAGATCTTCACAGCCAAAGAAGATAACCTATCACCCGGTATCACCATCCTCTGGAACCAACAAATGGAATCTGAATTCTGCCTTATCAATATAAAATGTACCATGTTAAAAATCAAATATCAACCAACTTGAGTCATCTTCAGTGACAATTTTTACCTAAAGATAACCACAAGTTGGTTGAAATATACTGTATTTGATTTTTAGCGTTTTACATTTTATATTGACAAGGCGGTGTTACCGCATTTTAAAGCTTTCGTGTTTTGCACAATATGATACCAAACTCTACAACTATAGTGTCATTCTACTGTTAGTTTATTGAAGTGATTTTCTGTTATTCTAAAAGTAGTAGTTTGTGGTTTTACTGTTTAAGCAACCATTATATTAAAAAACTAAAAATTAAAATTATAGGCTATGTAGGCTTACGGTCAGAACTTGAATTACGACGTTTATCTTTTTAAGTCAACGTTTATGAGCAGACCTTCAAGTTTCCAAAGAGGAGATTTGTATGAAGAAATAATTAATATTAGAGAGAAAATCATACAATGTGGAGCTATTGGGAGTATATATACAAAGACCATCACTACTTCACACGTCATTTTGATTAAATCCGATGTAACATAATAGACTGAAAGCCAGAGAAACAAAGTACTTTCATAACAGTCTGTTTACCCGTGCATAATTTCATTTAATATCCAAGTTACATGGAGTTTGTAAATACCTCCGATGGAAGATTAAACAAACAACATCAATGAAATTATATGCATTTCCTGTAATTTGAATTCTATGAAAGGAAGCTTCTAAGTCGGATCCTATTATCACCGGATCAGTAATTTCGAAGGTAGTGTTGCTGCAGATTGAATAGAATGTAAAGTGAAAGGGGAAGGATGGAAATTGGAGGGAAACAAGGAAAATGGTGCGAGAGGAATAGGAAATGGACCTTGTTTGAACTCTTAGCATATGGATACTAACCAGATATTCTGAGGTCAAATTCCAATATCACCTAAAGCTAACTGGCCACTGCAAACTACTTGCCCCCCTTTAATTCCACTGCTTGCCACGTCTCCCATGATAATGACGATGTTGATGATAATGATAATAACATTGGTCCATTACAACTGAATGCTTCATTTAACAAGTTGCAAGCTAACCATGGCCTCGGAGCGTCTGCTTCTTCGTTCTAGGAATAAAAGATGATTGAGAGGAGAGACTGACTCAGCCTCAACCACTATTGTAATAGTGCATCTCCCTCTTCTTCCTTCCCACGATTTCAGCCAACTATAGCTCGGAAACTAGAACTATATGCAACAATTGTTTCAATAATTGCATCTACTACTACTAGCGTTTATTTTGGAACACTGCGTTGTAGTTAAGCCGCGTTCACACCTGTGCGCCTTGCGCCTAGTTGCCGTGCCTCTCCAGTGCATCTGCGCATGCAACGGTGCAAGCTCACGCATGCACCTAGTCTCTTGCGGCTCCATTATTGTAGGCGCATACCTCTTTCTGTTCACACCTGCTAGAAGTGCGCAGATGAAATGCCCGCTTTGGATTTAGGTGCAGTAGCTGCTGCTGCTGCAGCTGTTGTTATTTTGCGACAAAGACGAAACCGTAAGAAGAAAATTCAATTGTATTGTAATCACAAAGTTGGCAATGTAGTTGACCTTTCACAAAAATATGAAAGTCAAACAGCAGTAAAATTGGTCATGGCAATCAATCTTTCATTTCCAGAATATCGTTCGAAAATGTACGCAGTAGGAACAACTCTGATCACCAGTAGGTACCATTTCGAACAGTGGCATTTTCAACGAACGAACTGCTTTCTTCCAAATATAATTTTATTGATTATTAATTACCAATAATATGAGCGTAATAATTGTCACATTTTGAATAGCTAGCTGGCAGGATTAGGGCATGTGGTCAGCATGCCGAATCCTACTGCAGATGTTGATAGCTTACTGAACCGAAGCCGCTACTTCTTTATGAATTAGCTCCTCGGTTGGTTTCACGAGACTGAATGCACCCCGTTCCAGTTGGCCCTACCTCAGAAAAATTTGTGGAGGTACCGGGGTTCGAACCCAGACTTGCGGGTCCGTAGTCAGCAACCACTAGACTAGGGGCTAAAGAGGACTTTTGCAGAAAAACACTATTTTTAAATAGATTTTCCAATTGATACAAAAGAAAATAAATAAATGTGAATTAGTGCATTTTAAGAAAAGATGTAATGCAAATAAATTTATACAACGCACTGAAATTAATAATGTAGGCTATATATCGCTTTGTTGTTTATCTTTGTATAGTGCAGCTATTCATTGCATGGGCAGGCGGCATCAAAGGAATAAACCATTAAGTCAGTGTTTATGTTAACTGATGTAACCAAGTCGGCCTTGGCTTCTGCTTTCCAAAACAAAAGCAACGTTGTTATCATTGACCTCAGTTCTTCCCTCGGTTGAATAAATTCACACGTGTTATTGTTTATTGTAACTATCGCAGGAAATGAAACTTGAGCAGTCTGAAATACTTTGAAATGTATATATAGAAACAATTTTAGTCAACTTATTTTAGTAGATAGGAAGTTAATTGAGTGAGCATTGAATAATTGTATCATTAAAAAGGGCAAATATCTCAATTGTTTATGCTATTTTTCGAGTGCCAATATAAGGAATAGTTACTTGCTTATTTGGGGGGGGGGAGAGAACTAGAATAACTCTGTCAAAATTATAAACAATTTTCGGTGTCATATTAGTGTCCATTATTATGTTTTATGAAGACGGCTAAACTCGTTTGTTTAAAAAGCCTAAAAAGGTCTATTCATTGAAATAATACCACTGCTCTACTCTGCTGGACTCTACGAAAGTATGATCGGAGGCTTTTTATTTTATTTAGCACCGCTTTCGTTGTTCCCAAAGCGTATTTGTCCCTTAGAAACTGTAAGGAATCGCTCCTTTTTGTCCTGTCCTTGTAGTCCGGGGAGCTAGCCATCCACAAACACGGATACGAGCGATAATCCTCCACGAACTCAATATTCTTTTCATTAGACCACTCCGCCATAATGAAAAATCAGAGCAGAGCCTTGGAAGACGCACGACTGTTGCACGTAGCTCCCCGTTTCAAATGGGGAGCTACTTGCGCGTACGTCCACCGGCGCAAGGAGGTCCGTGCGCACAGATTCCACGCATGCCTCACCCTGCACCGTTGCATGCCTCGGCTTGCATCTCCACCTGCCAGGCGCAAGCCTCTTGTGCGCATGCAACGTTGCACAGGTGTGAACGCGGCTTTACCGGTACGATCAAGTTGATTTCCTGTGACAATCTGCAACCTATGTTAAGCGTGACATCCTCTCCCGTTCGAAATGCCAATTATTTCTTCGTTCTATTATTGCCGGGTATCATGAAAACCACCATTAACGGCCGTGGGTGTCGGCATGCTGACCACATGCCCCCAATCCTGCCATCTGCCTGTGGTAGTTGACGCATCGGTCGGGTGGTAGGCCAAGTGTCTCCAGGGATGTAGCGCCACGGAATTTAGTTTAGTTTAGTGTATTATTGTCGGGTTTCTCTTTCCCTGAATTACAACAATGCAGTAATACTAAGTGATGTGGTGGTCGAAATGATAAGGTCCTAGTTTCGCATTTGGGAGGTCCCAGGTTCAAATCCCGTGGCCGGTTAATTTGACATGGGTTCTTTCATGGTTTCCCCAGTCATAAAGGCAAATTCCGAATTAGAAATTTACTTACCATGACTCTTCCTTGCTGATTCATACTGTATTGTATTCATTAAAGTTAATGTCAGTTGGAATTTACTGACGCCATTACACACCAACAACAGAAAATAGTAGCATCAATAGTTGATTGGCTGCCTATACACTCAGAAACTAATATGGCCTCGATGCTCAACGGAGTATAAATAAAGCTGAATCTAAAAAATAATTTTGAGCCCTAAAAATGTTAATATATTTATATTGACTTTTCTAATGATTTTCTTCAGTCGGTAGTCCATATAACTAGTGAATTGTAGCTACTGTCCATACCAGATATCTTGAGAGAAAGAGATGTGGATCGATAACGAAGGTATGGTACCTCGGTTTGAAAGCTGATGAGTGATGTCCTAGTGGGCAGTGGCCAACCTTGTTCAGACACACGCCCTGCACTCTGAGCCCATTTCACATTGTTTCGCTTCATAGGTCGACAGTTTCCTTGTGATTTTTATTTTGAAAGTATTACCATAATTCATTTCGAAAATAGCACTTTAGTGTTATTAATTTCTATAAATTCCAACGTGAGTTCTTCTAGCTGGTGAACTGTGCTTTTCTCCCGTTAAAATCATTGCTTATTTAATTTCTCAATACATCTGAAACGGACAGTAGGGTTGGGTTTCGAGACTTTCAACAAACAGGTTTGCTGCTGTGTGAGAAACCCTAGTCCTGGCATTAGTGGAGAAGTAACATGAGAAGGGAAGGGGGTTTATGGATCAAACCTGTACGAAAGACTTTCGATAATCTGTGTTTAGGGCAACATAAGCATATGAAAGTCTCGAAACCTGGTAACAGGAGCATATGGCAACTCTCAAAACCTCTCTAAATCTGAAGCTCTTAGTCCGATCGCCAATCTACGGTCTCCAAAATGCTTTTGAACGGTTCACCTAGGTACTTAAAAACCTATGACTCAATGTGTTTACTTGTTTAACTGTACGCAATAAACAAAATAAATGGATAAAAAGAAAGAGAAGAAAGAAAACAAAGAAAATACAAAATAAAGGAAAATGAGGAAAGGAAAGGATTGACAGAAATGAAAAGAAAGTCCCTAAATATTAGGTAATCTGAAGAAAATATGTGTTGAAACGAATTGAATGAATGAATCTACTACCGGTACTGAGAAATCTTGGATGCAACGTTCGTTAGAGAGAGCATATAACAACAACAATAATAATAATAATAATAATGAGCCAAAACAGAAGTCTTATAAATTGATGCTAATAATACTTACAATAACCATTAAACGATCGGCTTGGGTAGTGCAGGGGTATGGCGCTGCCTTTCTGTGCTCAGGGTTGCAGGTTCGATCCCGGCCCATATTGATGTCATTTAAACGTGCATAAATGTGACAGGCCCATGTTCGTAGATTATAGGCATGTAAAAGAACTCCTGCGCGACAGAATTTCGGCACACCGGAATATCTGATGAAATCATGCTGATGAAATCATCATCGGCATATCTGATGAAACTCTTCATCTCGAGTAACTCTTCATCATCTTCATATATTAAGTATATTCCAGGAATAAAATATAACGGAATTTGTAAATAATAATGATTTTCTTACTTTATTGACAAAGTTCTGTGAATCGATGAATCGATTCGAGTTCCCAATGTACCAGTTGTGCACATCACAAGATGGAGGGCGTCGTGGTAGTTGCTTACATCAAAACGCTATAAAAGCACACGAACTGGCTTGCACCGAATCGAAATTGTGTTTTTAATTAATGGAAATTTATGCTATTTCAATTTCCAAACAAGTTATGTTGTATAAAATAACATATTTTCATACTGCTCAATGGCAGCATGTGACGTATTAATCACCGTACGTTGATGCCTTATATGTACAGTAAGGAGCTGACGTTTTATAAGATAAAATTGCATCCTTGCAATCCGAGGAAGGATATCATAAGATGAACTATCGTGATTGGTCAATATCCGAGGAATTGCGAAACGTTATTGGTCAATATCAAACACGCGGAGTATGAGTGGAATAGTTATTTTTATAAAATATTAAAACATTTATGTCTTAACGTTAGAGTTTCAGGACAACTTAAAATGATATGTTCTGCGCCTTCTCTATCAAGACATAATGGACATTGTCCTTCTTATCCCTCTAAGAGCCCCTTCACAAGAGGCCACCATGGCCGCATCATCAGGCGTTTTCATTATTTCAAATATAAGGCTTCCAAGGAAGCGGGCACCACCACGTGTGTATGGTTACATTTAAAATAATGAAAACACCTGGTGGCGCGGCCATTGTGGCCTCATGTGAAGGGGCCCTATGTTTCCATACCCCTAAGCGCCACCATTCCAGCCCAGATTTCTGTTTCTTCGAGCAATTCTTCACATAATTTCCCATTCCCCGCTTTTTTTTTATTTTAATGTAGTAGGCCTACACTAACTACTTTTTCCCCTCATTATTGCAAAATTAGAAAGATCTGTAAAGACTGAAGGTTCATAAAGACGGTTCATGTTATTATTTATTATTTGTTTATTTATTTATTTATTCATCTTATTATTTAATTTTGTATTTTCAAACCTCTTCCTGCTCATTTTAAGGTTTAACACACATTAAACACCATATGTTGCTGTTGTACATAACTGCCATGAATTATGATAAACAATTTACTTTCAAAATTCTACAGATGCATTCCTACGTACTAGAGAAGGCCTCACAGCTACATCAACACATTTTACAGAACAGAAAAATGCCTAACACTTCAAGTTGTCAATTAGCTATTATTTATTTTTAATTTTTGCTAATTGGATTATGAAGTTAGCAAAAAGAAGAGTAGCGGAATGTGGTTAAATAACAATGTTCGTAAGGCAAGTTGCGAGGACCATATCGTATGATGAAGTGTTTACGAATGTGCCGTTTCCTTATGCAACATGACTTACTAAAGCATATCCACGGTTTCCAGTTTTATTTATATAATCGGCGGGAGAAGGTGGCAAGGTTGTCAGTTTACGCACGCTTAAGAAAGTCGCCTTTACCCAAGATCAGTAAACTATACAGGTTGCGTATTCCGGGATAGACCAATCGCAGCACTTGAGTGTGTGACGTCACAAGATTCCAGATCTCGCAATTTTCAGATTTTACTCAGTCTAGAAAATCTTACACCGCGTGATTAAACTCGTAACCTTTAATTAACCCGTGGTCGGATTCCTGTGAAATTTATACAGAAATAATCTACACACATCAGCCCTACTGATGGTTAAAACAGAGCCTTAAAAAAGCGGATACAAATGTTTTTATTTCATTTTATAAACATCACCCGTTACACAAAATTCATGGAGGGAGAGGCAAATTTCACTATGCGACAATTTTTTGTATTTTTGTGTCCCGAAAAAACTTCAAGCGAGAAAGTTTTAGTGAAATAATTGAATTTTAATACAAATGAAGTTCCAGCCCCATATCTCGAATGGTTTACGAGTAATTAAGTGGTAATTATTCCATGCGCTTCAGTGTCGGAGTGATTTGTGACGATCGTGAAATGTTCAGGAAGAAGCATATTTGACCATGCGACAATTTGTTTATTTCTGTGACCAGAAAATGATTCAAGCATGTGAGCTTTAGGGAAATATTTGAATTTTATTATACATCAAGTACCACGTTTATATTTTGAATGGTTTACGAGTAATAGAGTGGAAATTACTCAAGGCGATGAAGCTATCGGAACGGTACAGAGGTCTTTTTTATTCTATAAAATAGGCCTACTAGCAATTACGTAAAAATCCTTAAATATTTTAATCGTGGACTCAATAATAAAGGATATTAACTGGCTACTTGTACCCATACTGAAAGATTGACCCGCTGGGGAAAAAGAATGAATTAAACTTTTTCCTAATCTTGTAAATCTGCACTACTGTTATTTAGATATTTGTTGAATTATTTATTTTATTTTTTGATCCTTTGTGCTAGTAACTTTTATTTCTAATTGCCTTATCAAATGCCTTATTAGTTTAATATCTTGTTACGCCCTTTTCATATTTTAATATAATTTATCAACATGAAAACGTATTACAGTTAAAATTGAATTGCCGAGGCTTTAAGAGCATGCTATCGGGTTATAGTTAGGGCAAGACGATGATACTTTTTAATGAAAAATTCATGGAAAAATCCTTTGAAATACTGTGTGATTTATGTAGAATGCATTGCGAAGCAATTTGTGTCCTTTTTGTTATGTTGAGACGTCGATTTTAAAGATCCTGCGCCTCTTTTCGTTGTGCTGCTCATGAAAGTTTCCCTGCCCTGCAATTCACAAACCATCCCTTAGTTTATTAGGTCTATATTATCTCTGTCGTCACATAATTTGTATACAGATGTACACTTTTGGCCGTGTTTCACCAATCATTACCTACATAACTTACCCCATATAACCCGGAGAAAATTATTATTAATATAAATGTATTGCTTTGATTACAATATTAACACAAATTAATACTCTACAATAGTCTACGCAATGTAATAATAACATTAGTACTGTACATGTTAATATTGATACATAAAAATTCCCCTAGTTGTTTTCTACCCTTATTATAAGGTACAATTTCTATACAAATATAGGATACATTCTTTAACAAATTTTCATCAAATTATACTAACATAACCTCTAGAATGAGGAATATTTTCTAGGCAACAAAATATTAGAACAAATCACCCTTTAGCTGTTATATAGGCCTACCTGTATTATATAATTTCTATTCAAATCTAGATTCTTTGGGAGATTTTTACAAGATTTTAAAGACAAATGCTGTAGAATCAGAAGAACATTTTAAGTAACTTGAATAACAGAACAGTTCACATCTTAGCTGTTTTCTACAATCTACAAAATTACTGTTACACACTGCCACAGCACATATCTGGCCCGGCATAATGGTTCAGTTAATTGCACTTTCTAAAGCACCTTCCATTTGTATTATTAAAAACAGTATGTACTGGTAATATCTATCCTAAAAGACTGCGGTCAAGCGGCCGAGATCAGTAGGTAGAAGCTTTGTCAGCGGCACCATGCTCTCTCCTGTCGTGCTTGAAGCGCCAAATCATTCTGACACCTTGAAGCGCCCGGAATAATTACCACTCAATTACTCGTAAACCATTCGAGATATGGGGCTGGAACTTCATTTGTATTAAAATTCAATTATTTCACTAAAACTTTCTCGCTTGAAGTTTTTTCGGGACACAAAAATACAAAAAATTGTCGCATAGTGAAATTTGCTTCTCCCTCCATGAATTTTGTGTAACGGGTGATGTTTATAAAATGAAATAAAAACATTTGTGTGCGCTTTTTTAAGGCTCTGTTTTAACCATCAGTAGGGCTGATGTGTGTAGATTATTTCTGTATAAATTTCACAGGAATCCGACCACGGGTTAATTAAAGGTTACGAGTTTAATCACGCGGTGTAAGATTTTCTAGACTGAGTAAAAACTGAAAATTGCGAGATCTGGAATCTTGTGACGTCAAAAACTCGCCTGCTCGCCGCAACCCCCTGTCCTATAAACTCGCCGGAATACGCTACCTCTGTAGTTTACAAGCCTTGGCCTTTACCCCCAGGATTGCTCCTGGTACTCATTTCTCCTATAGACTGGGTGAACCCCAGGACCACAGTGCCACCAGAAGAATTAGAGGAATTGTAAAATCCCATCGAACTCATCGGGAATCAAACCCGCGACCTTCCTGTTTGAGGCGAAATGTCTCAACCAACTACGCGAAGACGCACCCCCGTTCAATTAAAGTTCTCGGTGTTATTGGAAGTAGCCTATAGGTCTAATTCCTATGTCAGATCTTTCAAGCTGAAGTATATGAATTGCCCACAAGCGTAAAGTACACAAGAGTGAAAAGTAGAGCAATAGAACACAAGCGCCGAAATGTTGTTGGGACCGGAGTATGGCCTATGATCGAGGGCTCCGGGGGTGGTGGAGGGTGAAAAACAAACAAACAAACAAACAAATAGATAACGATAAAGTGATCCCTGTGGAGACCCGTAGGTTTAAGGGAGAGACTCCCAGATTGAGACATTCCCAAGAATAGCCTATTCCTGGTACATTTTTCTGTTAGAGGCTGAGTCGACCCCAGGGCTATAGTGCCACCAGAAGGATTAGGCCAATGAAAGAATCCCACCGACCTCATTGGGAATCGAACCATCCTTATGTCTGTAGCCCTAGGAAATATTCATCATTTAATAAAACTTGCATGATACAAAAAGTCGTAGCTGAGATATTTTATACATTCTTGTCTTGTTTTATCTTTCTCCAAGTGCAGAAGAGAAATGAAGTTTATGAAACTATCAAAAGAATATCATGTCCATGTGCAAGATAGTGTGGGACGTTGACGGTATCACCACCCACCACCACCATCCTTCAGGGAATAACACGCAAAGCATTGCTATTCAACTGTTGACAAGAGGGAAAAGGATATATCTCCGGGTTTGCAACTTTACGTGACTGGAGTGAACGAATAAGTTACATTTCATGCTTTTTCATTGTATTCCTTGCTGTCCAAATACATTGCCGATGTCGCCCGGGTAGCATGTCTGTCAATATCCATGGTAAAATGGATTCAAGGCTCCTGTGAAACTGTTAAGATCTGAAAAAGATAGAACAGAAGAAGCCTGTGCTGATTCTTAAGGGTACAATAAAAAAATCACATTTTGGGAGAATAGTTTCCTTAAAGAACACATGCATGTATAGTTGAGTAATTTTTTATATACATTATCAGCGCTGAATAAGATATTTCTTGTAGCTACCAGATGTAGTAGATAGGCCTACCTATATTGTGTAGGTTCTTTTTATGTTTCTTTTAAAAACCAGTAATTTTTAATGAATTTCGTGATATTTTGTAAAAATTTCATATTATTTTTGAGGAATTTAGGTATCTTGTAAAGGCCATCTGTGTAATTTTAGGAATTTTTTGGTTATACCATGATTGATTTAAATGGCATTTTTAAGTTTTTTTTCAGTATGGCCATGGAGGAAAATTCTTGAATGTAAATAAATTATTAATGAAGGAAAATATTATCTTTTCATTGGGGCTTCAAAAATGTTTTCTGATGTTCACTCTACATAATATTTCGTAACACAATTGGTTGCAATACTTCCCCAAACCTACATAATTTTTTTTTCTAGTACGAGTTATGTTTTTTGTTTTATAACAATAATATTTAATTAATAATAAGCAGTGTAATTGAGATATTTACGAACATGTTTCTGTCCATTTATGCACACTTAAATGACATTTGCCTGATCCGGACCCGAACCCACGAACTTAAAGTACAGAAAACTAGTGACTTACTGGCAGTTTCAGGCAGGCTGGATATTAAGAGTTGGGGGCTCATACAGTAAAAAATATTTCTAAAAGTAACGATAATAATAATTTTTATCATTTCAAGTGATAGAGTATATTATTCTGCACCGAATTCTAAATTTTAAGACAAAAATTCCATTTTATAGGGGCATTATTCAATCTTTCTCTTAAGCTGTGCATGTGCATGTAAGCTTCCGAGTGCATGTCATAATTTTAGACTCCTTTTCCAATATTTTCAATTGTCATTATAAAAAAGTAATATCTCATGAATCGTTTGTCCGATTTCATTCAAAGCTTTCATTTCTACAAATCTACAAAGGATGAACTACAATGGGTAAGATTTCATAAAAAATGTTTAACTGGTTAATAAAAACGTATTTGAAAATAAAGTAAAAAATGTAATGCAGATCTAAAAGGAATTTAGATTTAATATTAAGGCAGACAGCTTAGGGATGCATCAGCTGCATATAACTTACTGCAAAACAAATTTTCCATCTCTAACAACCGAAATTTTAAGTGTTCCATGCCACGTTTAATATGAGTCTACTCAGTATTCGTAGCTCCATTCTTCGTTTTCTCATATCTTACTTTGATGGACTAGGTACACTCCAATACGTAGGTGACAATGTGTAATTATTAATTAATGACAAGAAAGGCAATTGGAAAATTTCTTAGAATTCTCCTAAATTATAGATCAATTGTTCGGGCCTGTAGCATAGCTACAAGCAGCCATTGTGTCCTTACAATATGACTTTCTCATTTAATAGGAGGGCTGTCAACTTCAACATTCTATTGATGTGACTGTCTACTTGTTGAATTATTGTTGGTATTTTGGTTTAACCTCCTTCCACACCAATTTGTAGAGCAGTTTACATGGATTCAGCTTCACTTCGTTCATAATAAATTCAAGCACGAGCTTCATAGGATACACAGAAACCGTTGTAGTCCTGTTTCCCAGGACTATGGAAGATTCATGTCCGTGAGTCGATAGAAGGCCTCACAGGACTGTATGACCTGAATTCTGTTCAAATATTTAATTTCAATCCATTAAGTTTTCAATGTAACAGTTTATATGCTCTAATGCCTGTGTGACTTGCATAGGAAGATCAGACGTTTTGTTAATCTCCCACACCTGCAAGCACTTACTGTAATTATGTGAGATATGCATTACTTCGTAAGTAATTACAGGCATGAAACCTCTAGGTTTCCTCTAGTGTATTTAGTTGCGGATTACACAAAATTTCCTCGTGATTTACTTTGAGGAGTGATTACCTCATCCTGCCATATGCAGAATGGTCCTAAACAATACCACTGAGGTAGAATTAAAATAAGTAAAGTGATTTTAACAGAAAATTCGTAATAAATTTAATACAGAATTTAAGGTGAGAAGGTACTGCCTATTTTGACAATGTTAGATTAATGAATTTCAGCTGTAGGCCTACATTACAAAAAACTATCAGAGATATCTATATTAAATTTTTAAGACTCCTCTTTATAACTTTCGCATCTAACCTATTATTGTTCATATTACATCAACAGGTATTAAAATATAATATTTTTAATTTTAAAAAATAACTTGTCTAAAATTTTCGTGAATTTCTTTTTCTTGAAATTGCATGAATCTCACTGTAAAATCCTTTTTTTATTTTAAATAATAGAGGTCTGTTTAATGCAAAGACAAAATTTTTATTAATAGTTTTTTCTTTAAATAAAGTGTACCAGAATATTAAAGAAATTAAAAATTATAAAAATTGTGATAAAGTTTATAGAATTAGCCTATTGTCTATCTTGGCACTTTAATCAGAACATTCCTGCTGCATGCCGGAGACAAGTTAAAGCAGAGGATTGACAGTGACCCCATCTTAGTTTGGAGGTTCCCTTTCAAACAAAATTTTGCTCAGATATCTGTGACCAGTAGTACAGAAGTTATGGTAGATTTACTAAACTTTTGTAAAAAGGGACAGCATGTAAATAAAATGCTAATTAGAGCTCAAATATTTCCGAAATAAAAATAAAAATTGCATATTCTTATTCTTCAGATTTTAAACTGTAGTAACAATAACAAGAAAATTGTTTGTGTCTGCTTTTTTTTTATTATTTAAAATTGAAGTACCTTCTTACCATATTAATCTATATTAGATGTAAGTTACATCGTAATACAGGTTTTTTTTTTAATAGAAAATTTTATTGCACACCATGCTCCATTATATTTATAATAAGCTTAGAACATGCCTTTTTAAGCAATATAATAAATTCCCTGCGTTAGAATGTTATGATCTTAGAATATATTTAACTAATTCATTATTAGCTTTAACAATATTGACTTACATAATTTTGTTTACAGAAAATTCAAATCTAAGCTATTTGAATTAACTTATTTTGTGATCTCTTTCATTATTATTCATGTTTCTTAATCGTCCAAATTTGTCCAGATTTAATTATTCCTTTACTTAATACCTTTCTTTGTAAGTAATTTTTTGACATTTATAAACAAGATGGTTGACTGTTTGTTCCTCTCCATTACATAAATAGGCCTACACTGGGCTTTCTATAAGTTTAAAACGAAAGGAATAAGATCTTAATTTCAATCGTTAACTTAGGCATCACTATTATATGTTTCTCAACTATGTCTTTAACTCTAGGGAAAAATGATTTAGTGACACTACCATTTTAAGTCAACTCTCACTCTTTCTTCTACTTATTAAAGCTTAGCACCTTCAGTTTGTACTTCCTACACTCAATGGAATCGTAATAAAGTAGTGTATTGAGATACAATTAGAGTGTCATTGGAGAATTAGGTAAAAGTTTCAAGATGAGCCGATGGACCTTACATACTTACATCGTACATTCGTGCATAGCGTAGAATGTTTTCTCTTTGTCAACTACACAGCCGATTCGAGCTTACTGATCTCCATAGGCGTAACCAGGCCGACCATATGGGGGGGGTTATAACATCTTGGGGTATGGAATACCCCCCAGCGAGAGGGGGGTTCGGGGGTCCTCCCCCGGAAAATTTTAAAAATTAAGATGCACAATAACGAGTTTTAAGCTTCCCACGCTTTATACTCATATTAAGTAATTTATAAGCAAACTTTAAAAAATTGTACAATTTTCCTTTTTTTAATCAATGGGGGGGTTCAAAACCCCCAAACCCCCCTCGTTACGCCTATGCTGATCTCTAGGAAAAATATTTAAATTAGTTTAACAAAACTTTTGCAGAAGTAAGTTGTTGCAATAGGTTTTACCACATTAAAATGAGTTTCCTGGGTTCCAACTACAGGGAACATTCTGCCCTACTCGTCCTTGTGGTTAGCTTTACATGTTTTTACACACCTTGCTGTGGAACATGTCCAAGTCACTAAAGTACATTTGAAAATTCTAATTAATTAGCGTTTCCAAACACAAACTCATTATGTGACAACTAAATTACACAAGGGGCGAAAGTCCAGTTTATTCGGGAAAAGTTCTTGAGCGAATACGATTCGTTTAATGTCTTTTATATTCTTCGATAATATTTATAGCTGTCTTGTTTTGTTATTGAAATTACAAACTTTGATGGCAATGTGCCGAATAAGACGAAAATGGTTATCTCCTATTCACAATAATCTACGTTGGATAATCTGGTTGATGAGAAAATTTTAAAAATTAAGATGCACAATAACCTATTATCACTATACTCTGAATGGCTATCTCGATCAACTTCGCTGTTGCATGAGAACGTCAGGCCTGAATCCGGCACCGAATGCACTCCTTTTATCATTAGTTGGTTACATGGTTATTTAATGACGGGGTGTACTGTATCGATAAACTCGTAATATCTGATGGGATTACCTATGATAATCAAAGAAGTGGCATATGAGAAGTTAACGACGACAAAAAGAATACACAAACAATAAAGGAAATGGGGCATGCTTTTATGTAGCCAAAATGAAAAGGGATAAACAAATTAACCTAAATGTTTTGAAGAACAAGGATAAAAAGTGGTTAGTCAGGTCATAATACGTAAACAAGAAACATAAAGATTGTGGACAAAGTAAAGTAGGCCTAAGTAAAGTATAAATATCACAAGGTAAACAAACAATTAGGCCTATTATTGTTGACCGGAGCTTGTACAGTATGTATAAAGTACACCCAATGGTGAAAAATTATTTCTAACGTCGGGGTGTATATTTGATTATTTGTATAATTTCAAGATACAAGGATAAGTTACATTGCATTACTATACATTACTCTTCTTTCACTGACATAATCCTCTATACAGTATAAGGTTATTTAAATTGAACTTGCGCATAGTAATAAATAAATTAAATAAACGGCATTATAAAAATGGTACGAATGATCATCATCTGAATGGAAACATTATGCTCGGAATTGACAAGATAGAGCGGATTAGTGGCCCAAAGAGGGTTGCTACAATAACATGTATACTCCCATAATCAGCTGTACTCGTATATTTATTATGTCATGACTAGTAGAGAATCTTTCTGCACCTTTCAGACTAATTTTTATATGCTGGAGTCAATGTAGTAAAATTAAAACGATTTTCATTCTGTAGAGATTAGTAGTAGGCCTACACTGTACAAATAACCTATAATATCATTGATTAAGATAAGAATATGTTTATGAAACGAGGAAACCGAGTTTCAAAATTTTCATACGAGTATCTTAATTATAATTAAGATTGATAATTGATAATTATCATTATAGGCAAGTTGCATACGACTTTTTTGTTCCACCCTAATTAAATGTTTAAGTTTTTAGATTTCAGAACAAAACAACAACAAACAAACAAAAAACAAAAATAAAGAGAGAGAGAGTGAGAGAGAGAGAGAGAGAGAGAGAGAAATTGGTTGACTGTGAACAATCAGCTGTTAGCAAATTCTCGTAGTTGTTGTCTTCTGCTAGAGATGGCAGAGATGGTACGAGATGGTACGATCAAGTCGAAGCTTGTTCTTGGTCGTTTTATTGAAACGAATTTTTTAAAAACGAAATGAACCCAATATTAATTAAAATTAACACGAACAGAATTGATTTCATTTTAAATACAGGCAGTTTATTACGAAGTTTGATTTACTGCTCTAAGGGTTTCAATATCGTTCCGTGTTCGATAATAAATCGATACCACAATTCGATTTGTTTCGAAATGGATATCATTATTATACCGTTATGTCACGTGTAATAAGCGTAATATAGTGTGGTTGAACAAAAGTTTTGTATGATAAAGACTGAAACTTTATGGGCATTATAGGAGAATTTTATTTTGCTAAATATTTTCCTAACACCATCAGAAACAGTAGTAGATATCGAAGAATTTAATTCTATGGAAATTCTTGTTATCTCCTACATCAAACATGGAAAATATATCATGTTTGCTTTTTGTGTAAGTAAATTGCAGACTCAATAGTTTATAGTCCCTCCAAACCGTCAATAGCAAGTCTTACTCTAAAGTGGGAAACAATTGAGACATCCTTTATAGTTGGGTTTTATTTTACTGGAATAGCACTAATTACTCCATTGTGAAAGTTTTTGCACTCAGAAACTTTTGTGTTCAAAATTCTTCAGCCGTAATTTCGACCATTATTCACCAATTCGGAACAAAAGACGATTTATAGAACTCCATTAAAACTGGACGGCTCTTCGCTGTTTACCAACTACACCTGCAAAATTATAGAAATACTTTACTTGATTATATAGTAATATGGAAAACAGAACATGACTCTACTTCAAAATTTTACTATGAGCAATGAAATATTGCCAGTAGGCCTAATTTAACGACTTACGGGACACAATATTCTTCCTATTAACTCTTCTTTGTTATTATAGTATAGGCTACAATACATCATAGGGGACATTTAGAATATACATTGTTTTATTATTTAATCGGTTATGCCTAGCTTCGCGGAACAAGCTTTGAAGCTTTTATAACCCAATAACAAACGCATATTACATAGGAGTAAGTCCTATTAATGACATGAAAGCTTTGGTATTAGCCTATGTTTTCGACACATATCTGATATGCAACCTGAAATATTCACAATGCCTATAATTGCATTCTGGTGTCTTCCTTTAACTTACTATAATCCTGCTTTATATAAAATGTTGAGAGAAAGGTATGCATTTCGTTCAGGATTATTTTATATTTTGTGCTCTGTGACTCCTTACATTCTTGTACAGGTTTCCCCATTTTTTAGTTTGATCAGCAATGTGCAGAAAAAGAAGAAAATTCTAATCCTACAGATTATTGCGCAAATTGTAATAATGATGACATTAGGTGGCTGTTATAGTGTTTAATGCACTCTGTTGAATGTTTTTATTCCACGGGTATAAAGATCATTAGACTTCTTTTCAAAAATACAATATGAAGAACACTAAAGATTAGGCTTCCAGAAAATTTGTTCCACACAAGAAGCTTAAAGAACATTAAATAATAAGGTGAAGAAGAATGATGGTTAAATAAGTTTTATTCCATAAAATCATTAACAACTAATAATTTCATTCACTATTTCAGTTAACTTATTACATAGTGTGAGAGAATTTGTAATTCTTTACTTATGTAAGTTAGTGAACATAATTTCATGCAAGAAAACTTTTCTGCATTTAAGTTGTTAGCATATTCAATCAGCTCCATGTTGTGCATATTGACAGTGAGCAATATTAATATAGGTTTTCGATATACTTGTAGTTTTAAATGCATGGAGACTTATGCACTATATTGAAATAGCTTTATAACCGCTGCCTTTGACGTGATAGCCCGTATTCAGTAAAGGCTATTTTACACGACGAAATTAGGTTTCGTAAGTAAGTTTCGCAACTGTTTTTTACTTGAATGCGCAAGCGCAAGAAGTACTGGCGACAATGAGTTACGAAACTACGCAGTTTCGGCTGATTCCAACTTTTCACGAAACTATAATAGTAATGTTGATATTTTACGCTTATTTAGCTTGTTCGCGTTTCGTAAAATGAAATGGGGAAGTGAGGAAATTGTGAAATGCCTGTATTCATACGTGTTTCAAACATTTATATGGGATTTTAATAACTTGAATTTCAGAAATAACATGAAATGTGTGGTTGCGTTGGAAAGAAAATGTGTGTAATTAGTTTCACGAAATCACTTTCATGAAAGTGCTTACGAAACCTAGTGTCATCGTGTAAACTAGCCTTAACGCAAATGTGCTTGACTCATGAAAGGTAACAATAAAATGGTGGTCATGTACAATTTGAAGTCGCTTTACAGTCCAAACAGCTGCCTAATATCAGAACTGTTTCAATTATAAAATAATGAACACAGGAAATGCCCTTTGGCAACGTTTTATTAAAAACAAAATAATTGCTCGATTCATTAGTGTGTTTTTTTGGCATTTACTTCAAATTTAAATTTACTACATAAAAGACCAATCAGGAGAGTAGACTCGAAAATATTTATAACTAGCCAAATTTGCACGTCGTTAATTAGTTCTGTTTCGAAATTGTGCATTTATAGAGGGACTACGAAATGTTTATCCCAGTGTGTTATTATGAACGTCCTGTAAGTTAGTTGAAAAAATAAGATTTTTTTAATACTATCGCCATAACGACACGGTTAGCCGTAGCTTGACGTAATACTTCAAGTAAGAAGTATTAGACCTATAAACCACCAGTATGTTAAATCATAGTATTTACGAAAAATAACCATTATCAAAAGAATTTTGAAAGTAGTTTCTGACAGTGTTTTTCAAAAAGAAGTATTCGCAAGATTACGAAAATTCCAGCTTTAAGTTATTAAAATATAATATAGACTAATATCTTACAATCAGTAGCAGAGACTTGTTTCAATTTCAAGGGAGTACTTAAATGCTTCCTCCTTTAGAACATTTTTAAGCGTTGAAAAGTGAAGTTTTCTCCGAGAGAATGTTAACTAACAACTCAAATTTCATATAAGTAAATTATTTGTTTTTTCTTTCGAGCTTTTAGTTTTAAACAGACAAACCAGACAAGAACAAATATCATAATGCGCCACCAGGGAAAAAATTGCTGGGATTAGAACAAGTGCTCAAGATTGTTGCTAAATGTAAAGTCATCACTATGGTACAGTGTGCTCAGATTTGAAAAAATTGTCTAAGAACGTTATTAAAGTTATTAATACCAATTCATGAGACACCGCTGAAAGAAGAATCGACTTCAGTATATATATATATATATATATATATTTTTTTTTTTTTAAATGTCAACATGTAAATGCTACGCAGCATTAGAATAAGATGCTCTTATCCATATGAGAAGTTTAAAATAATAATAAATAACATGCTGGAGATTAAATTTATGCAATATTGTTGAAAGAAACTGTACTAGCTTGAATCCAATATTAGCTTCCACAGCTTCGTGGGTGTCAAGCCAAGTCCGTATTGCTTCATGAAGCGTAACCGAGTTCCGCATAGAAGATGGGGATTATCATCTATAAATTCTGTCGGCCTTGATCACGACAAGTCTCCAACAAAGACTTTACAATCCTCTAGACATCGCTTCACTGCCATATTTTAAACTACGCCTAAGATTTCCTTTAAATTTCCACTTGAGAAACTTTTCCTCGTAATTCGCGATTTTCAGTGATGGTGTATGAAGAAAAGACAAGCCAGTATTAAGGGAAGCAAATTTACTTTAAGCGAACGATGGCTGTTTAATGCAGATAAAATATTATGAGCATAGGTCTACAATTTCGTGCTGAATTGACATTTGTGAGTATTTTACTATTACAGTGATGTTTGATTAGACATACAAATGTTCTTAAGATGAGTTAAGAAAGAAAGCTTTTTTCAATAGACAGTGGTTTGAGGTTCGAAAAGTAGGACTTCCGACTGCTTAGCCACTTGGCTTGTCATGGAGCCATGGCTGGCATGGCTTTCCTGTCCTGTCGCATTTACCCCCCTCGAGAGTCTTCCTCGAATCATTTCGACTAATAGCTGAGTTAACACAAGGCAGTTCTGATCACGTCAGGAGAAGAAAAATGGAGATCGAAGCACGGCATTACAAATGTTATAATTTAGGCTTCGAATTTTCATACAGGGATTGAAGACTCAAGTTTAGTGTGACATGTACCAAACATGTTGTCTCTGTGTATAGATAATCTATTCACTTTATAAACTGCAGTCCACACGAAGATAATAAAAGGACAATTTATTTACATTCATAAACATCAATACAATTTATGTGTATACCCGAGACGAGCTAAGAAGGAAACCTGAAGTAAACAAAAACCAGCATGTCTGTCTCACTCTTAAGTCATACGAGTAATGTGCTAGAGAGAGTCAGATGTACTGGTTCTGTTTACTTCAGGTTTCCTTCTTAGAACGGTCAGACTTTAGAATATAAATCCTATTGATCATACCTTCATTATAAAAGCAATATGGGACGTGTTCTCTTTTTATCTCTACTTGATTATATCTGAGCACACTCGTGTTGCCATCGCGTGATACACTCTCCCACCTCTTCCTATAGAACATGCTTAGTAAACTTAACCGTCTCTTGTATGGACATTTGAAGCCTAATTGTTTCAAAATAAGAAAGAGCCGGAAGATATTTCTGGTAATAATTCGCAAATGCCAATCACTCTCAATATAAAGAAATATGCCTACGTTATTATCCGTTGCATCGAACTGAAGTACCAAGGAAGGAAACACTAGGCCTAACTCCATCCTCCTTCCGCAAACAAACAATCCCCGCTTTCGCTGAGACTGTAATAACCAATGAGTTTTATACCTAGGAGTAACATTATTATGTCGGACAGAAAAAAAATGGAAAGAACTAATACTAAATTTAGAAAATAGCTACTTTGGATGTGCATGCAAATAGATGCAGAATAATTTAGGTAAAGAGTTACATCAAAGCTCACAGGGACTAGCTCTCCCTATGTGTTTGTCTGAGCTAATACTACCGGAAGGTCGGAGGCCCTTGCCCTCTAGGGATGTTACGGGATTATTTATTTATTTAGGGCCTACGGTATTTATTTATTTAACTTACTTGTAAACACTACAAGTTACTAACAATTCGTCGCTTTACCGCCAGAATGTCATATGTGGGTTTCCATTGAAAATTAGTTTATGTGCGAAACATTGGCCTACTTAAACATATGCATACTATCTGTGCCAAAAGGATAGAAGGCCACTCTCACTTAATGTACATGTGTAGGCTTATTCCATATGGTTGCATGTCTCATTTCCAATAGTTCCAGAACCAGAATATACGGGTAATATGTTTCGTAAACAACTTTCTGGTAGAAATGCACAGACGACCTTAATGAGTTTCTAGTACTTCGCACCCATGGAAGTAAAGTTATCTTGAATCAAGCATTGGCATAACCAAGGGACATAACTTAATGGGTGACTATCCATCCGTCAAACTGCTGAATCTAGAGTTGGATAAAAAAAATCTTGTAAGCCACGTATTAAAATTGTCTGTAGTAAAATATCAAAAGTGTTTTTTCTTCTACGAAAATTATGATAATTTGTTCCTTTAAAACAGCCTATTTCTCACTTGTTCAATTGCATATACAAAAAAAGGTATAAAATTATATGCATGGTTGGTTTACATTTTACACAATCATGCAAAGGATATTTTAAACTTTTTAATTTCATGACTATGCTTAGTTTGTTCGTATTTGAATTGCGTACATATATATTTTATAATCGTCATGCATTTGCACAGAATAAGAGTCTTCATGCTTTCAACATTAGACAAGCTTATCGTGTAACTTTTAAAAGACTAAAAGCAGGATGTAAATCCCCCAATGCACTTGAGCCCTAATTATTTAATAACCTCTCGGTGCATATCAAGAATGTAAGTAAGGTTTCATTCTTTAAGAAGGGACTAAAACAATTTTTTATTGATAAATCTTTTTATTCTGTAGAAGAATACTTAAATTAACGTTATCTGTCACTGCTTTTGACTATTTACTATGCAATGTATGTTGTCTCTTGGAAAAAATAAATTGATTGATTGATATAAATTACTGTATTTATTTATGGAGTTATGCTACATATGCTAAAGGTGTGTTCAGATGTCAGAAATGGGCAATGCGAATTGTGCTTCATAAGAAATTGAATGAGTCTTGTAGGCCGTTATTTATTGACTTGAATATAATGAACGTTTTCAACCATTTTAGGTACACAAGTAGGCTACACATAACAAAAACTCAAGGAATAACTTTGAATTGGACCCTCCCCAATGTAGACTCCAGCTAACCAAAAATAACGTTGCCCATATTTATAAAACGTTTCCTTGGCCTGTTAGAACTGTTAGCATTAACAGGTTTAAAAGAAAACTGTATATTTGGTTTTTAATCGTTCAGTTTTATTCTATAGACGGGTGTAGGCCTATGTCTCATGTGCATTTAGACATAGAGTTTTTATTACTCTAATTATGAGAAATTACTAGTCAAATATACTTTATCTCAGACAATAAAATAGTATTATTAACTTATCATAATGTTAATAATAATAATAATAATAATAATAATAATAATAATAATAATAATTATTATTATTATTATTATTATTATTATTATTATTATTATTATTATTATTGGGCTACGTTAAACGAGAATGAAATTGAAGCAAACCTCTCTATGTGTATATTCCAATTTCTAGGCACCAAGACCATAAATTGTTTGACAACTTCCACCAAGTTCTTTACTGCCGCATTCCAAGGTATTAAAAAGAAGTTACTTTTAAACTGTTTTGTTTGGCTACGTATTCAAATGGTTTGTATGGAATTAAATCCCAACACCGGTTCCAAACATCTGAAACATTAATCCAGTTACATATCAGGACTCAGGAAGATAAATGTCGCTAGTAGATAGCTGAACAACAGTACTTCTTACTTTTTCTTCTACTGATGAGTAGAATGTAGTTACTAGTAGTTACTAGTCACCCTTTCATTACCCATATATACAGTACGTACAGGAAGTATTGTACTATTCAATCGTGAAATTCCGTATAGAATAATTTTCATATGAAGTTTAGCCTAGGCTATGTCCTGATAGAAAGGTCGTGCTTATGTTCGCATGCATTTTTCTGTTTCTTTGGGTCAAGACCGGTTTTACTCGAGAAGAGAAAACGATCTAATATATATTAATAGGCCTACTTATTTTAATTAAAGTTAGGTTTCTTACGAGGATCCATAAAAAACCATATTGAGGCATTTATACTACATAAATATTTCCTATGATTTGAGCGATTTTTTACGTAATTTGCTGAAGGTAATTTATATGCAACTGAAAATAAAATTCTGTGTATGTGAGAAGGTCATTATACCAAAAAGTATGTATTTTGTTTTATCAGTAGCCTATCTGTCTGGTAATCTAGGCAGTGAAATTTCAAAATGCAATGGACAAAGTTCTACAACAGCATTCCTCTATGGGACTGGAACAGAAAATAAAATCTTCCCTTTGTGCATGAAGTCGATTCGAAAATCTGTATTTCACCACAGCTTCTAGGGAACTGAAAATAACTTAATTAAACAATAGATAGCCAGCAATTGGGTAGTACATTAACCTTTTCACGGCTACTAACGGATAAATTCGTGTAAATTAAAGAAACTGTGTAAAAGCAGAGGTATAAGTTAAATAGAGTAATAATATTTTATGTAAAATGTGACGATTTTACTTTCTCCCGTACAGCAAACGTAGCATAGAGGTGAGATCGCTTACTCTGCGGGAAGAACATAATCCGAGTGTGTTCGAAAACAGGTTGCTTAGGAAAATATTTTAACCTTTCTTTCTTTCTTTCTTTTTCGTGGTTTTACCTCTCCCTTTTAGGATTTAAGCGACCCAAGCCGCCCGGGCCTTACAGGGCCGCGACCTGTCGGGAGAGGGATTACCTTTGGATCACATACATACTTTTTTGACCAGACAAGGACATGGAGGGCCTCCCCGGATGAGTGATCAGCCCAATGCCGGGGCCACCTCCGAGACAACACGAACACACAGGACGATACACACCATTCACACACACACTCACTCAGAACAAGGCGAGGATGAGGATGAAGATGATAATGACGGCCAGATGATATCCGGGGACCACAAGGGCCTAAAGTTACCTGACATTTGTCTCATAGGTGAGGGAAAACCCCGGAAAAAATATTTTAACCTAATAGAGATAAAAACGGGGAATGGTGAAAAGAGCATAACGTCGAGCTTTAGGCCTACTATTCAACCGATTATAGTAACTTAAGGGTAAATAAATCACGGAGAATGAAATGGGCTGGACATATTGCGTGCATGGGGAGAAAGACATATTATCGCAAAAATATTCACTGGGAGACTCGAAGGGAAGATCCCATTTGGAAGACGTAGCTGGGAAGACAATATTAAGATAGATTTAAGGTAAGAAGGTTTTAGAGGGATGGAGTTAGCACAGAAGAGAGTTTAATGGCGGGCTTTTGTAAGCGCGGCAATGAACCTTCAGGTTCCATAAAACAGATAATATTCCTTTAACTTGCTTAGGAATTGTCTATTGCCATTGAGTAATAAGTAAGTAAACCGGTTTCACGATAACTAGAAGCCAAAAACAAGTGTTTTGAGATGATCTCTGTTTGTGTATCTATCTGTGTAGGCCGGTTTCGGGTAAACGGTCCTTTGTATTTACGTGCTTCTATCTTTCGATTATGAAATTTGATGAACTGTTATAGCCACCCCTAGAATTTGGTTGTTATTACCAAAAGTTTAAGAGGAGTTTTCATTTCTCTTTTTAAAATTTATTTAACATCGTGTTCAGATTGTTATTTAGGTTCACCATCTGAAATTTTTCTCATCGATTTCATACTTAAAGATCACTGATGGTTTCAATTGATAACTGCTTATACTAATACATAAATACTAAAAGGGTTAAGCGTTCATGAAGTTAGGGAGGGTTACTGTAGACCTAAGGTAGGCTACAATAAGGCTAGAGAAGGTTTTTCTCTCATACCTAATTTAACTAACTTGCGAAGAGACACTGCGAGGTATCCTTTTTTAGCGTAGTGTCGGTGTGTTTGCACACCGTGCGGAGTGGAATGAAGTTCTTACCTTGTTACTAGAGTCTGTGTTTGTTTTCGCGTCTCATTCAATTTGGCTCCCTCGCTTTGCGAAACACGAATTGCTAATGTATTTAATCAGTTAAGTGATGATAGCACTCTAACCTTCTTTATACATTTCGCTTCCAATGTCTTGGGATTTCTTATTCGCAGAAAACCATTCTGTCCATTCCATTATAAATTCTGCTTGACTTATTATTACAGCTTTTTTGGTCATTAAAGTTAAATATTCCCCTTTAATATATACTCTGTAAAAGCAGTGATTTTTATTCACGTATTTTCTTTGTTGATTTAAAGTTTTTTTATTATGTAGCCTAACTTCCTCTGCTTTCGAGTACCAGGATTACCACTGCACGAATCTAGAGGCCTGGTTTCAGTACCCGGTATCTGGATTTCTCTGAGATAAGGATTATAGAAGACCAAGTGATCAGATAGTTTAGTTTTTTTTTAATTCAGTTGATTTCAATTCTCGACTCTTCCTCTGACATTCTAAATACTGCTACATATTGCCAACCTCAAAAGTGTTATTACCCTAGCTAATGTAAATTTAATAACGATATACGGAGCTAGTTTTAGTCGAAATTGATAGGGACATCTTAGAAAATATTTTTTTTTTAAATGAATCATCGGTTAATATTATTGTCTATGTTAAATGAAGTACCTCTGGTTAATGAAAAGGATATCTGAAGGGAAATAAAAAATAATCGAACACATATTTAAACTTTCGCATTTTATTCCATTGAATTTTTTATATAGGGGGTCACCAAATGAAATTATACATAAGTTAATATTTTTCTATAAAACATGCTTCACTCTCAGGTATTGTGATGTTTAATGTTAGTCTATTATAGTTAGATCTTAGGTTAAGTATCTCCAGAAAGAAATATTTAAATTGCGAAGGAATTTATCTCTTCCCTGAAAATATCGAAACAACGATTTATTGAGAGTTGGTAATTTGGCTATTTTCTCTTTCCGATCTCGCGAATTGATGTCTCCAATCATTCCGCAATTAAATGTTTCCATATTACAAAAAGAAAAAATCAGGATTACCAATAATTTATGGTTTCACCTATTTTTCTATAATTCTATAGACTATTACTGCATAATATAAATCGTTTTGTTTTTTTAATGTGGACTTCTATGCGGGGCCTATCATTTTAGAGCAGTGCGCAAAAAGAGTGAGATCACTAAAAGACTTTGCTACAGAGGATTAGATAATTACATGCCCTTTTCGATGCGACTTCTAATAAAATATATAAATGAGAAAAGGCGAGATATTCATTGCTAGGTACATTGATAAAAATTCAAAACAATAGCCCTATCTCAGCTAAATAATTTAATGTGAGTGGTACCAAAATATCTCCATAGTCATGAATTAAAGAATATTGAGTCAAAAGAATATTAAGTATTATGCTAGTAGCTGTAAGTAAAAAAGAATGGCTAATCTAGTTTAATTTATATTATTTAAAGAAATAACATTTATCGTTTACCAAAACGGATAACTGAAAAACATTGTAGAATGAATTACCTAAAATAGGAGCGAGGAATTCACAAAACTAAACAAACACACAAATAAACTAATTAAATTGTTAACTAAACTACAGCCCATGCCACAATGAGGGGCTCATCGCTGCTTCATCTACCATAGGCAGATTGCAGAATTGGTGGCGTGTGGTCAGTATACCGTCCTAAAAATAATACACAAAAATGTTACATACAAAACAAAATCACAATAAATAATTTTAAGCAACAATAAAACTCCTGTCTTCACTCATAATATCAATAATGGTACAATTATTTTAATTATTAAAGCAACAATACAAATTAATCTTCTTTTATCAAAATTAAAACTCTTACACGGCCGTTAGAGTTCGCTTACTCAATGAAGCCTCTATTTCTTTACCAAGAAGCTCTTCAATTTGTGTCATGAAGCTGAATGCACTCCGTTCCAGAACTCCCTATCTCAGAAAAATCTGAGAAGGTACCGGCAATCGAACTCTGAGCTGCTGTTCAGGAACTCTAATCACGAAACCACGCAGGCGGTCTGAATATAATATTAAACAAATATTGGGAAGACCTCAGAATAGACCTAATTCATACATTCAATTTTGTTGAAATATCCAATAATATCTCTGACGTTAGGCATTCCACATATCTTCACTAGGATTTAATTTCTTAATCACAGACCCTATAATGAATTAACACGAACAAAAGAACATTGAAAATTACATTTCGCCTGGTTTAACAAGTGTCTACAAGACAAAGCATCACATTACGTATGCAGATTAATTAAAAGTGAAGATGTAGTGTAGCTTATAGACAAGAGGTGGGCGTGCACCGGGAATATGTATGTAGGTTTACACATAGCCTTGAGCTAGACTCATGAAGGACGTAACCGACTAAAAGGGTTATGTAAGTCATCCCTTTTCAAATGTACAAATGAAATACAAAAGCAAAAGTGGCGCAAGTCAAATAGTAAGGGACGGCTGAATTCTTCAGTTCATTATTGTTTTTGTTACGATAAAATGCATTACTATCGTTATCATCATAATCATTGTCAAATTATTATCAATACTGATATTACCACATCAATAACAATTACAATAATTTACTATTGTATTTATATTGCGCCCTTTTATGAAATAATAGTGTGTCATTATGGGCCTCATAGTATTATTATTATTATTATTATTATTATTATTATTATTATTATTATTATTAAATGTGAATAATTTTTGTAATTGTCATTTCACTGACATAAACTTTATTTGGAGCAAGAGGAACTATTTATCGTTCAGTGACCGAAGTACTGAGGAAGCTTGGACTGGATTTGTCATCCTTGCAACAGATGACAGAAATCACATCGCTGACTCAGTGGGCATACTACATTATCATATATATAAATATATAAATATATACATATATATATATATATATATATATATATATATACACTCACATACATAGTTATATATTACATCAATTATATATATAATAGGCTATATACAGCAGTAAGAATATTCAATTCAATTTTCTCTTCAATTTTTAGGTACTGAAAGAATTCTTGTTATCTTTTCTTTAATTTTGCCTTCTTTATAATTTTTTATAAAATTTAATTGACTGGTATGCAGTGTTTTTGGAAAATTGTGTAAGGCAAGCAGCTCATTTTATTCAATAAAATGCAATTATTATTATTGTTATTATTATTATTATTATTATTACTATTATTATTATTATTACTGTTGTAGAGTTTAAGTGCCGTAGATTCGTAGCACTAGACAAGTGTAATAGATAAAATAATATGACGTACATTTTTCTTTTCTCCTTACCCACACATTCGGACAGACTAGCGTCTTTCCATAATAGTAGTTGGAAGCTTATTGGTAACAAATAAAATTACTATGTGGGCCTACATGAAGAGAATAAATCAATATCAAAGAATTAAATAAATAAAATAATTAATAAGGGTAGGAACACGGCGTCGATTTCAATCTTTCTTAGAGATGCTCTTATTATACTGGAAGATTTATCTACGCTTGTGACATGGTAAAACATGCTTCTACGATAAAAAGTGCACTATAGCAGCAAACTGTTAGGGGTATTACCTGAAGCATATATTACCAGACAGGTGTTAGTATTATAAAGTGGCTGGTATAATTAAGGGTGGTGCTAACTACAGCAATATATTTCAGAGGGTGAAGTCGAAACATTTTTTTAAAAGACGGATGTCCATTTCATCATCGCATCATATTAATCGTCGTATGAAGTAGACCCAAGGGTGTTCTGAAGCATGAAGCTCCCTCTGCAAAGGAATTTTCTAGTGCAGCTAGTGCTAGATCATTGGATAGCCGGAGGTTGGATAGCAATGATAACATTGCTAAGCTGTAGTAAATTTATATACTTCCCCTTTCAACACATGCTCGATTTTATTTCTTACAAGGTAGTTACAGTTAGGGAATAAACCAATGAAATTTAAAAATTTAACATTTCCATACACTCCACTGTTTAATTTAATAGATATGTAAAGATTTTTTGTAATTTTTTTAGCTGCTTAAGACATTTTTGTTTCACTCATTTTATGTATTTATGTTTAACATTTTTTACTTTCTTTATTAGTTAATCACATTTTTTATACACTCTTTTTGTTTATTATTAATAAATTTCATTTTCAGACAGGGTAAAATGGTTTTAAAATAGAGAGATTGTCCACCTTAGAACCCTTGTCGTTTCACTTATCTGGGGCCTTTTATAAAATATAAAAATAACATAGAAGGCACAAGCACACGTTAAAAACACTGTTGTCAAATTAATAAAACTTCAATGCAACTGAAGATGATGCAACTTGCATCGAAATGCATTTTCAAGTATTAGACGCATCTGGGACCAAGAAGAAGTTTTATTAATTTGACAACAGTGTTTTTAACGTGTGCTTGTGCCTTCTATGTTATTTTTATATTTTATAAAAGGCCCCAGATAAGTGAAACGACAAGGGTTCTAAGGTGGACAATCTCTCTATTTTAAAACTCTTTTTGTTTGTCTCTCCTCTTTCTTCACTTTGATATTTTTGAAACTGCACCCGAGCACGAGCTCATTCGGGTGTATTACTATGTTAATATTTCTTGTCAAGATATAGCCTATATTTCTATTCCTCTTTTGAAATAGTAGTTGTAGTTACTTTTGAAATTTGAAATCTGTTTTATTTTGCTTGTATAAATATGTGTTTGTGTTTATATTTGTATTTGTATAAATATGACCTTAAATAAATAAATATGAGTAACTAACTTTTCTTCTTTATTTTACCCTACCCTAGAAGTACAATAAAATCCTAAAAGTGTTAGGATCTGATGAAAAAAATGTGCCCGTACTTTGTGACTTTTATTTACTTCTGATGTTCTCGTACTGAATTATTATTATTAGGGCAAGATGTGTATGAAAAATCATAGTTTTAATAATGCCCTCTATTACATGCTAGTGCTAAATGGTACAATACATGAAAGAAATAACAGAAAATTTATGGTTTCAATTAGCATATTGTTGGATATTTCGTTAATGTTTTGATAATGCCTCATATTTGCTTGATATTAAAATGTATATGCGTATTTGATTACTTTGGCACTTTTTTAGCGGCATATTTCTGGTAGATTTTAAATATTGTTCATTCATTCAAATATTTAGGCCAATAGCTTATTTTGATAAGTGAATGTTTTGAGAACCGACTGTACAATAATTCACAGTAATAGCCTAATGTTTTGGAACTGATTGTACAATATTAAAACCACGTTTCACTTTTTTGGTATTCAATTTACTAAAATCTGTTGTATTGACCTTGTTTATTTTTAAGTTTTGTAATGCAATTTATAGAACTTCCATTTTAAAATAATTTATAATGCAATTCAGCTAGGAAGAGAACGTAAAGTATTAACATTACTTAAACGGCACAGCATACTTCATTGCTTCCAGAGTATATTTAAAAAAAAAAAAAGTAGAGAATATTTGCATGCGTATTTCGTTTTCTATAGAGCATTAACCTCCGGGATTTAATTACAATATAATAATGATTATTATTAATACGTTCTGAGCTCTCTTCGCCCCTAAGAGACAGAATACAAATAGGTCTATACAAATTTCAAGCAGACATGTTTTAGAATACATTTTTTTTATTTTTAATATCAAACCAAACCCAACATTGATAACTTACCAATCCTTATATCAACCATATAAAAACATAAATAAATTAAATTGTTATTAATGTAATAACAACTTCTTTGACATAAAAAGAATAAACAAGATTTTTTTTCTTCACTGTTGTCCGATGTAGGCTATATTAATTGTTCTCACGCGCATATAATATTTCATTTCCATATAAGTATAAGATTGTATGAATAATTAAATATTTATGATGTCAATATGTTAATCGCCATTCGTTATGGTACGCATTCTGAATGGAATCTATGGTTCACTTTCTACACAAGGACGGAGAGGACTAGCCCGTGCTTCGGGTTTAACCCCATTTTCTTTCTAAAGGTGTCCGGTCACGATCTCGCTCATAATTACGTCATGGAGTTAGCAATTGTATTTTCGTTCCATGGTCTATATCTGCAGGCGGTACAACTACTGCTGGTATTATGATGAAGTTCTTTAACAATACGTCTGCTTATGAAAATTACTAATTACTAATTTCATCTAAACACAATACTTCTGAAAACGTACAACAAGAACAGGAAAACGTTTCTAGGACTCCATTATTGAATAAATTACACGAAGAACACCCAAACAAAAACAAAATGGAATTATCCGCAGGACTACACGGGAAAAATAAGTTGCCATGTATATTAAATCTCATAAAAAAATTTATGTTCTGTTATGCAATCGACTCATATCGACTCACTTGTAACCAAAGGCATAACGAGGGGGGTTTTGGGGGGTTTGAACCCCCCATTGATTAAAAAAAGGAAAATTGTACAATTTATTTCATTATTGTGATATATCACCTTTTTTAAAAATCTGCTTATAAATTACTTAATATGAGTTTAAAGCGTCGGAAGCTTAAAACTCGTTATTGTGCATCTTAATTTTTTAAATTTTCCGGCGGAGAACCCCCGAACCCCCCCATACCCACCAGACCCCCCGATGTTATAACCCCCCCCCCCCCCCATGTGGTCGGCCTGGTTACGCCTATGCTTGTAACCAACATTCCGTTCAGAGTAAACTGGGAACTATAGGAAGCTTCTTACAGATGAAACTTAATTTTCAGTTGGAGGATCATCGCCTGATTTAAAACAATTGGAAATAAAACCTTAATGACTTTTCAATTCACTCGACGCGTAGGCCAATTTGATATTGAACAATAACGTTTAGCAATAACTCGGATTTCGACCAAGCCGGGTAATCGTGCAATCTTATCTGATAAAACATCAGATCGTTACTGGATACGTCAAGGAATCATTATGCGGTGAAGAATACGCCACATTCTGTATTGCTACCAGCATAGGCGTAACCAGGCCGACCATATGGGGGGGTTATAACGTCTGGGGGGGTATGGAATACCCCCCAGGGAGAGGGGGGTTCGGGGGTCCTCCCCCGGAAAAGTTTAAAAATTAAGATGCACAATAACGAGTATTAAGCTTACCACGCTTTATACTCGTATTAAGTAATTTATAAGCAGACTTAAAAAATTGTACAATTTTCATTTTTTTAATCAATTGGGGGGGGGTTCAAACCTCCAAAACCCCCCTTGTTACGCCTCTGGCTACCAGTGAACAGGATAAAACACATATTTTATACATAACTTATTTGGAAATTAAAACAATTTAAATGTGCATTGATTAAAAACACAATTTCGATTCGTGTTTTTATTCTGCTCTGATAGTAGCTTATCTTATGAGATTGGATATTACTTATGCCCACAGTTGGTAACATTGGGTATTATTCATTCTTTTAGTATGCTGTGAACTGAAAACTGACACAATAATGGTGATTTGATTTTAAACAACACAAGTAATATAGTAATTATTATTTATATAATCTGATACTTTTATTCATGAAATACTCTTAATAAACCCCATTAGAATTACGAATCTATCGATAAACTCGTAATCTCTCATGGAATTACCTACAAAAATAATACGACAGAGTTCGGTGACATTAATAATTGAACATAGGCCTACTCCTGATAAAGGCATTCGTGCAATGTACAAAAAAGCTACTATCAATAGCAAACTTCAAAGAAGTTAATCAAAGGTTTGACTTAGTATATTGATAAAATTCCGAACACGATGAAGGAGCTCTGGAAGACGTAGAATTTTTTTTTCCTTTTCCCACCTTGTTATTGGGGGTGGAAATATCAATTGCTGCAGGGCCTCCAATTATTTGGAGGAACTGAAGAGATGGCTTTAAGAAATGTACAAATGGGGATATCTTTGTATGCGAACTTAAATTACTTTTATTTTTGCATGACTATGGTTGCAATTAAAACGAAGTCTGTAAATGTTTTGTGCATTTCTGAAGCAGAAAGTCGTACTTTTCGGAAAACGTTGTTTGGAGAAATGTATTGTAGTGAACAAACTAACGAGAGGAATTTAAAGCCGGCTGTGTGAATGATGGCTTTAGACAAAATGTTCTATACCTATTGCAATTTTTATTCTTAAATAAATTACTAATATACGAGGGGCATGCTGAAAGTCGTGAGCAACATTTTTTCACCTTAATCTTTATTTGTAAGTGAAACCAAGTATATCATCTCAATCTACAGACCTTTCTTTCATTTTTCCACATAGTCTCCGTTTTCTTGCACACATGTTTCCCATCGTTCTGCAAGTTTGAAAATACCCTTGCGATAGAATTCCGTTCCAGCTGCCCGTAGTCACTGACGCACTGCTAGCCGAATATCCTCCAGTGTCTCGTAGCGTTCGCCTCGCATTTGTTCCTTCACAAAACCGAAAAGATGGTAGTCGGAGGGTGCCATGTCGGGGCTGCAGTAGTGATGAGCGAGACCAGTCTTGGTCTTGCAGTCTTGGTCTTGGTCTTGCAGAAAATGCAAGACCGAGACCAAGACCAAGACCGCATCAGCGTTAGCAAGACCAAGACCAAGACCGACCAAGCAAGACCGAGACCAAGACCAAGACCAACCCTGCAAGACTCTGGCAAGAACAAGACCAAGCTGCAAGACTCTTGCAGTCTTGCTACTTGATTTTTTTTTATAAAGCTTCGTTGTGTATGCGGTGGAGGGCGAGCGGTCTAACCACTCAGCCATGGGGCGGCCTATGACTGAGGATTTGAAACTTTAAACAGTATCCCCGTAACTTAAAACGCCTATTAACATGTTCAGTAACCTATTTCATTAACGATGACATCCTTTTTTACACCTAACATTAATATTCATAGCCTACTCTCACTTTTAGAATCTCTCCTGTCTACTTGAACAAAATATAACACAGCTATTCAGCTCATTCCATTCTCCTGATTTTTTTAGACTTCACTTTAAGTCTAAAAAAATCAGGTTATACGCCCGGCATTCTTCATAATTATTCAATTAAACACAATTAAACCGTAGATTAATTAAAACAGGAACTTATTTGACGGGTATTTGCTAGTTATTACTTTACAGTTACGTATCTGATTGTACTGTAGCTATACAGGCCTACATTTTGCTGATGATAGGTAGGACATCCACTGAAATTTATTTTTACTACTACAATTTTGTTATTGACACAACAGTGGCGATGTTTTAGTTATTGCTGCTGATTTATATTAAGGATGCATATCGAATGAGAAAAGATACTAAAAGTAGAAAATGGCTGGTCTAGAAATATTTGCTTGCATGAAGAATAGCTATGATTAATTATGACCCAATTAGTTGAAGGCCCGAAACTTGAAAGCAAGTAGAAAGTAACTATTTAAAGTGCAGAAATGATCTGTTCACAATGTGTTATAAATTAGAACTAGGGTATATGCAAAGAGAAATATTATTTATTGCAGCCTATGGTTTGGGTTTCGAATGGACATTGTGTGATTTCCTATAGATTGCACAATTTCTAAAGCATCTGCTTCAATGCCGTTATGTTTTGTTACTATATTATACAGTTTTAAACATGTCAGATAGAACCTCTCTCCTATGCGGAAATCTTTAAAACATTTCATACACATCCTGTTAATATTGCTTCTTGTCTCCGCAGCCGTTCAATTTGAAATTGTACAATATAATATTCATAATTTTACACTCTCAAATAGTGTATAGCATCTCTTGGATTTTGAGTTTAAAGTTCTGCAATAGGATAACAGAGAATATTTAAATGAACACTCAAAGTTTACTGTTCTAGCCTATATCACCATGGACGTTTCGGCAAACAGCATGATGTCACATTACTGTTTACATGGTCAAAGGAACTAAAAGCAATTAGCTTTCGTTACTTTCGCAAGCAATAACACACATGTAATCGGTGTAACTTTAAATCATGTAAACGCCATTGATCTCAGTAAGATGCGTAAAAGAAAACTGCAAGACTCTTGCAACAAGACCAAGACCGAGTATGCAAGACCGAGACCAAGACCAAGACTACTGATGCAAGACCGAGACCAAGACCAAGACCAGGGTTACCTATGCAAGACCAAGACCAAGACTGAGAGTGCAATACCAAGACCAAGACCAAGACCGCCTTGGTCTTGGTCTTGGTCTTGCATTTGCTCATCACTAGGCTGCAGGGAGGATGCGGAAATGTTTCCCACCCAAATCTCCTGATCTGCTCCATAGTGGCAACGTACTAGCAAGGGAATTAGCTGGAACGGAATTCTATCGCATGGGTATTTTCGAACTTGCAGAACGATGGGAAACATGTGTGAAAAAAAAGGAGGCTATGTGGAAAAGTGAAAGAAAGGTCTGTAGATTGAGATGATAAACTTGGTTTCACTTACAAATAAGGATTAAGGTTGTGAAAAAAATGTTGCTCACGACTTTCAGTATGCCCCTCATATTTATCATTATGATGAAAGAGTTAGGTTGACTTTAAAATAAACAAAAATCCTTACGATATGTAGCCTCCCATGCTTGGAAAAAAATACAATAACAGTTAAAAAAAAAATGTACAGCACTTAGCTATAAAATAATACCAATTCCAGCATAACCCTACTTACTAGGCTATTGATGTCTCTGTCGCTTATTTAACCTTTTCACTGCTATTGACGAATACATTCGTCACTGCAAACGTTGTATAAAGACCGAGAAATGAATAAATAGATGAATGATTTATTTTAAAATAGGAAGATATTTATTCACATATTAAATTTGTCATACATGAAAACAAGCTACTCCACAAAAATGTTCCTAATTGATTTCAAACTTATGATCCATTAATAACATTAGTTATTTCGAAATATTATTCAGCTTTGAAAGAGTTGAAGAACAATTTTCATTTCAAAGTAAATTGGTGGTTACACACTCGTAGGTGGAAAATGTGTAATTCTTTAGGCTAAAATACTAAATAGTAGGCCTAATAATAATAATAATAGTAAACTGTAACTTAATTGTACAGTAACACTAAAGTATGATATATAGTAATCGTAATATATAAATTGACCGCCTTTATAGTCTCGTGGTTAGAGTCGCTTGCTACGGATCCGCAGGCCCGGGTTCGACCACCGGTACCTCCTGGGATTTTTCTGAAGTAAAGAGTTCTGGAACGGGATGCACTCAGCCTCGTAATTTATACTGAGGGGCGTGATAAGGAAGAAGCGGCTCGGGTCCAGTAAGCTATCAATAACGGCCGTGGGAATTGGCATGCTGACCACATGCACCCAATCAAACCATCTGCCTTTGGTAGATGACGCAGCGGTCGGATGGCACGCCTAGTCCCTCAAGGGATGTAGCGCCATGGCCTGCTGTATGTCTATGTTCAAGTAGGAAAGTTGTTTTGACATTTTTATCTTAACTCTTGTTTACCTCCCCGTTTAGGAGGACTTGGACACCAATACATGTAGGGAAGGTGAGATACTCTAGTGGATGGGTTCCATGGTGAGGGACCATCACAGCGCTGGGCCTCCTCCTAGAATAGCACGAACACATAGAACAAGTCCCCAATCGGGAATCGAACCAGGGGCGTCGAAGTAGAAGGCAAGCTTGCTACAGACTGATACACGCTGCGGCGAATGTTGTTAATATAACTTTCTTGAAAATACCTAACAGGACTAAAGTCGTCAAGAATTGATTTCAATAATAACGTAGAAAATAATTCAACTAAGGCGAATTAATTTTAATTTTCAAAATATACAATAATATGAAGCAAAAAATTATGGAACATATTCAAAATTGCAATATTATGTAATATTGCATATTGGTTCATGTAATATTACATACTGTTTTATGTAATATTATATATTGCACTATTTATTTATGTTTAAGAGACAATCATGCATTAGATTTTTAGCACAGTAAACAATTACATATTTTTATAAGTTCTGTGAGGTCTGAGAGAAAGAATGTTCTTATACGCGGAAAATTACCATTTTGCTTCACATGTAAAAATTTACTTAACTAGACTCCGTGGCGCTACATCCCTGAAGGAACTAGGCCTACCACCCGACCACTGCATCATCTACCATGACAGATGGCAGAATTGGAAAGCATGTGGTCAGCATGTCGACACCCGTGGTCGTTAATGGTAGTTTCCTTGACCGGATCCGCTAATTTTTATCAAGTAGCTCCTCAGTTTGTTATCACGAGGCTGGGTGCATCCTGTTCCAGACCTCCCTACCTCAGAAAAATCCAAAGAGGTACCGGAGATCGAACCGAGCCTGGCGGATCTGTAGCCAGAGACGCTAACCATGAGACCATGCAGGCGGTCTTACATTATGTATCGAGGACAAATTTTAATACAGGAATCCTTTCTGAGGAAATCCCTCGGAAGGATAAAGAATGTCTCCATTTAGAATTTGACGCCCACTGCGGACTTCTTTCCAAAAAATCTCCATCATCTTTCCATCGCTTGTAAAATATTAAGCCTAGTCTAAAAAGGCAAACAACACATGTTTGATAAGATTCAGTGAAAACTGTCCTAAACTAAAGCCACCCTTTGAAAAGATTGTCATGTAGGCCCACAGTTATTTGGAATCTTTGGTGAAACCCATTTAAGGGGTTACTTGACTTCAACAGAATCATCATCTTAAAGAGCTGTCAGTTGTCAGAAAAGCGAGAAAGTCAGAGCTGCACTTTTGAATTTAAACAAACCAGTTTACACATATAAATTAAAATGGCTATATATGTAATTTCATGAAATATCACAAACATACATAAAATATCTAGACATTTGTTAAAATATGTCAAATGAAACTTCACTAAATGAATCTTCATATGGAGTAGGCTACTGTGTGCATTTATGATGGTTAGGTTTCAAGCTATTTTCTTCCTTGCTAACTAAATGTGATATTTCGCTTCATTGTCATGGCAGTCACGTAGTACAATTTTATAAAGCTTAAAAATGGCAAAATAAGACGTTAAAAAATGAAAGACTAAAGCTGTATCTAAGTAATATAAAACGAAATACTTAGCAAACTTAACATTTCCCTTTAAATATGTGCCTGCAGTTTACTTTTACCCATTGTAACCAGTAGCATACGTTTATAAGAGAGAATGTCCATAGCAATGCATTTTCTAATTTTGTCACTTTGTCCAGGTAAAAGAAATCAGTTGTGGACCAAAATCCGCGGTTTCTTTAGAAGCAAATTAAATACATTCTTAAGAAGTTACGCTTTCAGTTTATTCACAGTGTTTTCTGAAGCAAGATGCCGAAAATAAAGTATTCTAAAAGTAGGTTGAATAGCCTAATTGAAAACGTTCTTCTTGAGTTTATGTGGTGCAGTTGGAAATGACATGGTAAATCTATTTTTTTATATATAACTGTGGAAAATTAAGAAAAGAATGTTCGTGTAGTTTTATGGTTCTTAGCTATGGAAATTGTAAGTAAAAATAAAATTAATTAATAACTTTTATTCTTTTCAATGTGTGTATTGTACTTATTAAATTTAAAGTGAAACAGCTTGTCTAAATGTTAAAAAACTAAAATAAAACTGTTATAATATGTTTAGGGTTTATAAACCTAAACGTTCGGGCCCAAGTAAATACATAGAAATCCCTGCTCTACTAATAGCCTATCTATAATTAAAGAGAGAAAACGGAAATGAAACTAATTAATGAATCCTAATTAATGAAAATAAATTATACAAATTATACAAATCTATTACAGGAAAAGTGCTTCAGAACTTGGGTGAAGATAGAATGGGAGGCTCAAGGATGGAGAAACGTGCCAGGTTTTAGAACCTCACATGTTCACCTTAATAAAGTGTTTTGCAGCAGCACGAAGTTTCTCTTTCTTCTGAAATACCGGTACGATAAGTAATTATTTACTATGTGCTACATGTGTGCTATAACTAACAAGTAATTCGCAGTATAATAGTTTAATAATCTATAATCTTCGAATCTCCAGCTTGTGCGTCTGGTTAGGATCTGACACGCAAGTAACTGGGGGAACTTGAGTTAACACGTTGAATAGGTGATAGATAAGGCAATAAAAATACTCATCACACAAGTAGTTATTACTGCGTGCAATGTGTGAACGCCAATTCATAAGGAAAGGATAAGATCAGGTTGAAAATAACTTGATGTATGATTAAGCCTAATTTATATGTAGAATCAAGTTAAAATAAATGTCTATTTCTCGATCGATGGTTTATTTCTTGCACGTAATACTGGAAATAATATACATTGCACCAGCAAAGCAGTCAGACAAACTTACTTGTTTTCTTTAGGGCCTGTTCTAGAGCGGAGAATATCTGCCCATTCCAAGTCTCAAAAGACTCTGACCAAAGTATAATAGGTCTATTAGGCTATATCAACTTACGGTCGAACAAAAGTGCCATTATAGGCTCGTTTTATAATGTACTATTAAAATACGAAAATACAGTAGAGTCCCTCTAATCCGTATTCCGTACTAGACTGAACCGGACCCTCTCTGGATCACCGAAAGTCCGAATTAAACGGAATTTGCCTTAAATGCTGTACTGCACTGTAATACAAGCTTTAGTTGGGTAAAATTGATTTTTTTTCATAAATATAAATTTTCGTAGGGCCTACTATTTATGTTTAAGTAATTTTAATATTAGTCCTACTGTATACGTAGATCTAAGTTTTCAACATAGGATATCTTGTAGGATTAACAAATAAACCATTATGGACATAGCAAGACACGGTCATGCAACGATCTACAATAGGCCTATGTGTATTATTTGGAAAAGCAACTTAAATAAAATCATCTTACAAACTGAAGAAAATACGACTATCCATATTACTTTTTCGCTCTCCTCCCCCGTCACTCCGTTTGTTCTGTTTCTGATATATTCTTTCGAGGACCTTCTCTTGCAAATAGAATATTCTGTCATATATATACACACATTACATTATATTTACATTAAATTACATTACATTACATTAAATTTAGACCTTTTGTTACTTTAGTTTCAATTTCCTCTACTTTTTTCTCTTCGGTGTTAGATGAAGGTCTACTGGGGTCTGGTATCGGTTCGAATCCTGATAACACGTTTACACGTGCAGCACCATAATCACTACACTAACACGAAAACCACTAGCACCAGCAGGATCATCAGGAGTAAGAGTGGCAATTCTAGTTGTAGTAGCAGCCTCATCAATATAATCTACAACTTCAGACTAAAGCCTACACAGGCAATCTATCTATTAAAAAAAACGCGTGGAAATAACATTCTCTCTCTTGCTTCCTAAATCCCCCTAATGTTTGGGCCTCCAAGTGGAGGTTTCTTTTAGCTATGGAAATTTTGTTACTCTTATTTTCAGAGGGAGGGCAGAGGGACAGGTTAGAAATAACATTAGTGGTATTCATATTGTAAGCGTTCATATGGACAGAAAATTTAGGTAAGGAAAACACAGATGAGATGGACTGCGAGACAAAAGTCTAAAATGTTGGACGAATGTCCAAATCAGTGAGCGAGATGTGGCCCACGAGTGATATTTTTATTAATAGAGTAGGCCTACATCATCTAGCTCGGACAAGCTACGTCTCACCGAAATGCCAGATACATCTCACTCATCATCTCAACGTTTTATTTATACGACCCCTAGGCTATAGATTTAAGATTTTAAGGCATTTAAGAGAGCTCCTGGCAAAAATTTTAGGCATAATGGCCCGGCGGTTACAGATCTAAGTAACACTACAAAAACTCGTTAAGTTATCATTTCTAAAAAGAATACATAAAATGTATGAAACATTTAAGTAATGTTATGTTGCAAGAACCCTATAGTAGCCAAGTTCAAAATAAAGTGATATGTTGGCTGTTGCTAAGGGAGTGTTATTTTGTAATTGCGTGCACAATTTGTTAGGAGGAGGACAAGCTAAACACCACGTACATAGCAATCTTCGTCGGCGAAATTCGCTAATAATCATAAATTTATGTTTCTCTAATTAATATAAATGCAGCCTGCCTTGACGAAGTTCGCCGGCTTTTGCTTTTGAGACAAAGAGACGGTGAAATGCTAAAATAAAAATAAATAATAAAATAAAATCTTCTAATGAAATGATTGATACGATATGAGTTTGAAATTACGTCAAGATATTCAAGAAAACACTTTAGTTGGCAAAATGGCTCGAGTATGAATAAAAAATGCAGAAAAGTGTGTATACCTAAACAAACTGTGTTGATTATGGGCCACGGATGTCTCATCATCGACAGCAATCTCTATTTTTGTTAACACTGTTGTCCTCTTAATAATGATATTTAATGCAGTTAAGGTGATCTTTTTGGTAAAACCAACGATTTTTTTTCCTTTTCCATTTGGGGTTATGGGGAGGGATGACCGTCGCTCTATAAATAAACAACAACTTTGACGATGATCACTGACGCTCATATTCGCCTGCGAAGTTCGCCTTCAAAAACCGCTCTAGACGAACTATAATACAGTCCATAACAGAAAAATTTCAATAATTTCAAAACGGTATTTGTTATTTTAACAATATTGCCTTACTACCATGCTCTCAGTAATGCGATAATCTCAACTTTCTAATAGCCTTATTATTGAAAGAACGTTTAGACTGATATGAATACATAACCAGGCTTTAAAACTTAGTGCCCGAACCCATAGAGGGAGTTGATTCCGGTTACCAACAACCTGAGTATAGGGGGTGGAGGGTGATTGCGTAGGCTGATAAGACAGTCATTGATAGTAGTACTGAGAAGCGAATGAACTCATAGTACGGTGCCTCTCAAATTGGTCAACAGTGTACCTTGTCATTGTGCGTGTTTAAATTTATAATACGTGTTCGGCATGCCGAAAGTAAAGTGTTATAAAACGCAAACATATATTCAAACATTTGGGAGGGACTCTATTATACACAAACAGGAGAACGTATCGTTTTGCATGCTTGTAATGTGAGTTTAGATAATGAGAAGTTATTTTGTGGTCTTCCTATATCTGTATGCCGGTTTGTTTACTATCACGTGAACTAGCATATGGTAGCTAGCGCATACGCCGACCAAAGTCTGTACAGTACGGTTGCTGTTAACATATTCGATCGGGCACTAAGTTTTAAAGCCTGTACATAACATGAGAGGTTGGAAATGTATCTGCGAGTTGTTACACAACATATATAAATATGAACCAGCTGAAAGCCCCACAATGAAAGTGAAAGCACTAAGGATCGTGACTGACGCGTTACAATAGCAGAAGGCTTTCCACTTTTCATATGATCGCCCGAGGCTAAAACGTGTGTTATAATACAATGTACAGTGTTTATGTACTTAATCTATACCTCTAATCACTTTAATTAATACAACTATTAGCCTTAAACCATATACAATTCTCTCTCTACACCTATTGTAATAATAATGTTCCGTATTAATGGGCGCAAACTACACGTATTAAACATATTAACAAATATAATGTCGACTAATAGCGTACATGGTTATTAGCTGTACTATACAAAGAATTGGTTTAAAGCCCATTCAAACCTTTACCGTTCAACATGCACATTTGAATAGAGAATGGTCCTTGACGGCATTCTTTCTTTCATGATGGTGGTATACGTTGCCCAGGGCCGTTATTAAACATTCTATTCAATAACGCACTGCTGTTAAACAATCAATACTGATTATTTTATAGGTTTGTTTAGGGCTGAAAATAGATTTCAGGACGCACTGTACAAAATAGGCCTATTTCATTATGAATTATGACAACCGGGGAAGTTAGCTTGACTTTTTTATCATACAAAATTGAACTGATGTATCAGGTAAATATCAAAATAATCTTTTAAAAAATTTAGAAAGGGATCATTTACATTTGTGTCTTTCACATTTGAGTACAATAAATACAAGAAAATACGTTCCAGACGTTTGCTGGTTTCTTTTCGAACCGTTGTATTTTGCAATGATGGTTTTACGAAACAGTTTGACGAAGTAAATATTAGATTAGAAAATAAATTCCATACTTTTATCTAGTGCAGCGTTTCTCAACCTATGGTGCAGAAGATGGTGCAGATGGTCAGCAGACATATTTTTAAAATATCATAAAGCAAGTGGAAAGTAAATAAGTAAAAATTTTCACATAAAATGGACACCAGATGTTTAAAATCTTCAAAAATACAGGTCCTGTTGCAAGTTTCCTTACTTTTGCAGTTACGAACCACAGTTTGAAACCACTGAGGCACTGATGTCTATGGTTCCCTCTTTCATTCAAAACCCTGATCTTCGACTAAATTTGACTAATATTGAGTCAGATATCCAGGAACTTTGCAAGGGGCGACAAGCTCAACCGTCTCATTAAAAGTGAGTAATATCATAATTCCTAATTATATTATCAAATTGGTAATAAATATGAACGACTGTTCAAAATATAATTTTACTGTCAATAATTTCCTTCCAATTCAATAACTATGCTTCCGTCGAATTAAAAAATATGCATATAGATTTATTTCGTTACATAATTACCTATAATTAATACCCCAAATATTAAGAATATAAGCCTACATATAGCCTACTTTTAGAAATAGGATGTAAAACTAGGGGTCCGTAAAAAAATTCAGACATTTTAGGGGTCCTCGGGTTCAAAAAGATTGAGAAACGCTGATCTAGTGTATTTAGTATACCAGCCATTCCTTTTCGGATTGTACTTTTAGAAGGGAGGAATATGCATGCAGCCTACGAAATGCTAGCTCTCTAGCAGTGTTTTTTTGTCTGAGTACAGGCTTTCCAACTTTCAGTACAATTTAATTAACTCGATCTCGGCCATTAATTATTATTAATTTTTGTGATAGATAAGCATGGCAAGTTTTTGTCCCTTGTACTGTACCTACAAAAATATTGTAGTGACATCAGAACTCCCATATAATAATAATCGGCCTAATTATTTTGTCCGAAATTTTCAGTAAGTAATTTTTTTAGTGGTTAGAGGAAGGAAGCATTCTTGTCTATAAAATTAAAATTTGTATGTTATCGCATAACATGTTAAACTCAACGAATCAGTCATTCAATCCACAAAATAGTCAATGATTTTAATAATCTATTCTCTCTAGAGATTATAGTTATTATGAGGTTACAGACTATCAGCTACAGTCACCTTTGCTACGGAACCCTCTTATAGGGCAACCAAACCTCAGCAATCAAAATCTTTGGACGTCGGAAACTGCAAACGAAAATGTTCTAATTGGTTTCTGGTCATATGGAAACTGCACGCGAAAATCTTCTACATGGTTTCCGGTCATATGGAAACTGCACACTATTTTCTGCAGGTTACCAAACAATTTTAATTTAGGCCGAGATGGAGCGCTACTTTGGCTAGCAAACCTGTTGCCCGGCACTACGGATTCAATCTTATTCAGTACTGCATATTCAACAGCAAAGCAATGTAGGAGGATTAGGATTAGAATTGGCCCCTGAAGGTTGGAAGGCGGTTTGGAAACGACCCTAAGCACTTCAGCATTGTGGCCCATTGTGCCTACCCCGGGAATGGGATGATTTGCATGCCCAACGGCCCCCATCAACAGACCCCATCGCGAGCCCCCTACATCCAGCAGATACCTTTACTATCCCACTTGTGCTACTGCCTCAGCAACTCTTGGCCAGGAGGAAACCAGAGTCCTCGGGTTGGTGGAACACCATTAGACCATGGGCTACCAATAGCAAACCCTCCCCCCCCCCCCGTGGGATTTTCTGGGACACATATTTTTTTGTTGGTATTGTCGTCTAGTTTAAGATTTTAGTTGTTTGCCCCTTATCAATTACAGCATTTACCCGGAAACCCCGGAAAACCACGGAAATCCGGAGAAAATGTTTTTTTTTTAATTTTTTATTGTTCTTTGCCCCTAATATTCCCAGGGAATTTCTGACTCACATATTTTTGTACGTATTGCCATCTAGTTTAAGGTTTCAGTTGTTTGCCCCTTACAAATTACAACATATCCCCGGAAAACCCGGAAAACAACGTATATACGGAGAAAATTACTATGTTTTAGTTTTTAAATCTTTGTTCTTTGCTCCTAATATTCAAAGGGAATTTCTGACTCATATGTTTTTTGTTGCCATTACCATCTAGATTAAGATTTCAGTTGTTTGCCCCTTATCAATTACAGCATATCCCCGAAAAACTCCGAAAACCAAGGAAATCCGGAAAAATTGACTTCGTTTGAATTTTTGAAAATCTTTGTTCTTTGCTACTAGTATTCAAAGGGAATTGGTAAATCATATGTTTTTGTGTTGGCATTGCCATCTAGATTAAGGTTTCAGTTGTTTGCTCTTTACCAATTACAGCATATCCCGGGAAAACCCGGAAAACCACGTATATACGGAGAAAATGACGGATTTTCGTGGTTTTCGGAGTTTTCCGGGGATATGCTGTAATTGATAGGGGGCAAACAACTTAAACCTTAATCTAGATGGGAATACCAATACAAAAACATATAAGTCACCAATTCCCTTTGAATACTAGGAGGAAAAAAGTAAGATTTAAAAAATTAAAACAAAGTAATTTTCTCCGGATTTCCGTGGTTTTCCGAGTTTTCTGGGGAAATGCTGTAATTGATAGGGGACAAACAACTGAAACCTTACTCTAGATGGGAATACCAATACAAAAACATATAAGTCACGAATTCCCTTTGAATAATAGGAGGAAAAAACTTAGATTAGAAAAATTAAACAAAGTAATTTTCTCCGGATTTCCGTGGTTTTCCGAGTTTTATGGGGAAATGCTGTAATTAATAGGGGGAAAACAACTGAAACCTTAATCTAGATGGGAATACCAATACAAAAACATATATGTCACCAATTCCCTTTGGATACTAGGAGGAAAAAACGTAGATTAAAAAAATTAAACAAAGTAATTTTCTCCGGATTTCCGTGGTTTTCCGAGTTTTATGTGGAAATGCTGTAATTGATAGGGGGCAAACAACTGATACCTTAATCTAGATGGGAGTACCAATACAAAAACATATATGTCACCATTTCCCTTTGAATACTAGGAGGAAAAAACTTAGATTAAAAAAATTAAACAAAGTAATTTTCTCCGGATTTCCGTGGTTTTCCGAGTTTTCTGGGGAAATGCTGTAATTGATAAGGGGCAAACAACTGAAACCTTAATTTAGATGGCAATACCAACACAAAACCATATGAGTCACCAATGCCCTTTGAATACTAGGGCAAAGAACTAAGATTTTAAAAAATTTAAACAAAGTCATTTTCTCAGGGTTTCCGTGGTTTTCGGAGTTTTCCGGGGATATACTGTAATTGATAATGGGCAAACAACTGAGACCTTAATCTAGATGGCAATACAAACAAACAAAAAAATATGAGTCAGAAATTCCCTTTGAATATTAGAAGGAAAAACAAAGATTGAAAATAAAGCATTGTCATTTTCTCCGTATATACGTGGTATTCCGGGTTTTCCGGGGATATGTTGTAATTGGTCAAGAGGCAAACAACTGAAACCTTAAATTAGATGACAATACCAACAAAAATATGCGAGTCAAAAATTCTCTGGGCATATTTGATGCAAAAAACAAAGACAAATTAAAACCAAGTCATTTCTCCGGATTTCCGTTGTTTTCCGGGGATATGCTGTAATTGATAAGGGGCAAACAGCTAAAAACTTAATCTAGATGGCAATACCAACAATAAATATGTGATTCAGAAATTCCCTGGGCATATTAGGAGCAAAGAACAAAGAAAAATTAAAACAAACTAGTTTTCTCCGGATTTCCGGGGTTTCCGGGTAAATGCTGTAATTGATAAGGGGCAAACAACTAAAATATGAAACTACATGTCAATACCAACAAAAAAATATATGAGTCGGAAAATCCCACGGGGGGGGGGATGGGGGGTATACAGTAGCCCACGCTCTACATCTTCATGACCACAAGCCACGGGGCTACAGGAGAGGCCTACAGCAAGTGCTGTAGCGGGGGCATACCCGAAACTAGGAAAAGAAGCGGGATGATGATGAGGAGGAGTGAGAGCTGATGTGGAGAGTATTGGTGGAATGAATGGGGAAAACGGGAGGACCCCGAAAAAAACCTTAAGCCACGGTTTCGTCCACGAATGACATGGTCACTTACCTTAGGATTTGCATCTGGGACTGCTTTTATCCCAGCCTACGCGCTAAGCTTGAGCCACCGCGATAAATCGATGTAAAAAAATAAGAGACTTTTAATGTGAAGTGAGCCAAATGCAAAAGAATCATTGAGCTGAGAATTAAATTATACAGCTCTTCGCAAATAACCCGTATGCAGTTTATGAAAATAGATTCCCCACTTCAGTGGTATTGATGAGTAGGTATGTACTTAAGTTTCATTTACTGACAGGCATGAGTGTTAGGGTTTTTGAAAACTTGTAACTAATTTTTACAAGCAGTTTTGTGTTCAATTGTATCATAATGTGAGCGACTACATTTGCTTCTCTTAGTCTATAGCGACACTGCAAAATACACCAAGGAAGATAAGGTGGTTTATGTTTGCTACCCAAGTAGACTATGTGGTAGTGCGTGTAGTAAAGGTGTAAAGGATTAAAATAGGGTTTTACCTAAAATCCGAAGTCTAGTTATAAGCAATACCAGTTTTGATAAATATACTCAATCATCTTTTACATATTTAGTTCTTTATGTCTGCTGTAAGATTGCAAATTTGTGGAATTTATATCCTTTTCAAAATGGTCGATTTAGTTGAAATAAAATATCTTCCAAAATAATTATCTTGTAAATCATATCATTATTTACCTCTACAAGACGCATGGCGATTATACAACAACAATTATCGCTGTCAAAAGCTAAACATACGAAATAATAGTAATTTGTTCAGGCCCTTCATTACAAGTTCGTTTGCATGTTATATTGTCATAGCACTGACATGATAGAATGTAAACTTGATGGACGTATGGATGCACATGCGGGTATGTTGAACATATTTGTTGAAGCAGAGATTTTAAATCCTATATTTAATTTCCAGAGGGGACAGCATGGTGGTACCACGTTACCTTGTTGTATCCACGCAATCATTAAATGATTACCATACGGGGCATCTTGTAGATTAATCCTAATGAAAACTATAACAAAAAATCTGATGTGATGCAGTCACATAACTTTCTTTAGCCTAAGGATTTGCAAAACAACTTTCTCACTTCACATTCTGATATAGAATAAGAGGTATTCATTTATCTCATAGATACTTTTGTGGAGAATATTCGAGATAATTAAGAAGATAAATCTGTCTCGAATTCACTTTTGTCAGTTCAGCAGAACCTACGAAGAAAGGTAACGCTCAGATTGGTACAGTTGCAGTTTTTATTTCAGTATAGGTTTTGCCTTATTCTCATAAATCGTCGCAAGGTGGCACCTAATTTAACCTAATACAACCTAACCTAACTTAACCTAAAATGGCGAAACCTATGCTGAAAAAAAAAATAACTGCGGTACCGGTAGGTCTTTGGATCCAAATCCGGGATCTATCTTACGCGAATCATCAAGCGTTATGACCTTGCCTAATGCACACTTAGAGCACTCTCTATTAATCATACCAGTAAATCGTTCGAACAAGCGGAGAAGTTAAAATATCTGGGAGCAATAATTACAGATTATGTTCTCGTCTTTTGTCCAGAAATCTAAAAATAAAATTTATAAGACAATTATCCTGCCGGTTGTATTATATGTCTCTGAGACATGGTCGTTTACTCTTAAAAAAAACATAATCTGAGAGCCTTTGTAAAAAGGGTGCTTAGGGCCTAAGAGAGATGACAATGGAGACTGGAGAAAACTGCATAACGACGAGCTTCATAACCTGTACTCTTCACCAGATAGCCTATAGTAAGGGTAATTAAATCATGGAGGATGAAATGGGCTGGACATCTTGCGTGCATGGGGAAGGAAAACACATTCTAAAAAATAATGACTAGGAGACCCGAAAGGAAAAGACCACTTGGAAGACATAGACGTAGGTGGGAGGATAATATTAGGATAAATTTAAGAGAAGTAGGATTTGCGATGGATGGTTGGGTGGAATTGGCACAGAATAGGCTTGAATGGTGGGCTCAGGTAACCGCGGCAATGAACCTTCGGGTTCCATAAAATAGATAATATTCCTTTAGCTTGCTTAGGTATTGTCTATTGCCAGAGTAAGTAAGTATACCAAGCTCTATGTGGGCTGTCGTTTGATCCTCATGTTTAAATTAAAGGATTCTGGTAACTCAGTAAACTATCACTTCCTACCATAAAGTACGACATAAAAATGATAAGCTACTCTTAGTAATATTACCTATTGCTTCTCTCTCCTTTTTTTCTTGGTTTAACCTCTCCCGTTGCGGCCTAGGCCACCTAGGCCGAGAGAGGGATTACCTTTGGATCGCATTCATACTTCTTTGGCCTGACAAGGACATGGAGTACCTTCCCGGATAAATGACCAACCCAAATCCGGGGCCATCTCTGAGACAACACGGACACATAGGAAGATACACACCAGTCGCAAACTCACTCATTGCGAACAAGGAGCGGATGGAATGAAGGTTGTAATAACAGTCAGATATGTCCGGGGACCACAAGAGCCAAAGTTTCCAGAAATTCGTTATCACAGGTGAACAAAAACCCTGGAAAAGACCCACCTAGGAAACATGTCCCGACCAGGAACCGAACCCGGGCTTGCTGCGTAATGAGAGCGAACGCATTCCTTACGCCAAAGCGGTGGACAATGTTACCTACTGCTTAGCTTTCAAAATATTTCAGTGATTCGGCTACTGACGAGGATGTTGAACAGCGGTTTCCAAACGGCCCTCTTGAAATATTTCTTATGTTTTCGGGGATCTCCAATAATTCTTTTTAATAATTTAGAAAATTGAAGCTATTAAATGTTGTATAATAAAATATGACATAAACATTATTTTTATGTTCTATATCAATAATGAACATGTCTGAGATTAGTTTTCCGTTATATAAATGTAAAAATTATATTTATTAGAGTTAACAAATATAATTTATATATTTGTATACTTATACATTTATTAGAGTTAAGAATTTACAGCCTATAAATTTTCATGATTTCAGTAAATTGAACATCACTACCGTACAAAGAATGGGCACTTCTGCTATTGGCTACATACAAATTTGAATTAGGCCTATAGCGAAATGCGGAAGTACCGTACTACTAAACTCATGTTAGCAATAAATATGGGCTCCGTTTATGGCTCATATTTGATTATGGGCGTAGCTATTTAAGTAAACATCCTAATAGTAGTGTGAGAAGTTTATAAACACATAACATGTTTCAAAATGTCACGTTTCTTTTAAACTAGTAATGAGGAAGAACCTATTGCCTTCAGCTTCGATCACTGAAGTCATTTTCTTTATGCATCTCATGTCAGCTGTGTATGGCTTTAGGCGTGGGAGGTACGGATGTTAAAAATGTATGTTGCATGTTATATCACATGAAGGTGTTTATCTGTAAACGCTTTAGTGGGAAGGAGAAGAGATCGCATTCCATCAGTAGACAACATTTCGATGCATTATAATATATCTTGAACACATGGCTTACTGAAGTTCGTGATACCTCAGATCCCAATAAGGATGGTGAAAATGTTTTGACATTTACTGTTAAACATTGGGCGAGGAATATAATGAACATAATAGTTTAAAAAAATATAAATTGGCATTTTGTAACGGTGTCAATCTCATTTTCAAATGTATCTCCTATCTGGTGAATAGATCTGTTTCCTGTGGCCAAAAATGTCTGGACTCCATCTGTGAAGTACTGTGAATACAGAAAGGTTACACTGAAGGCTATTAAACCAAAGCGTAGAATATTTCTCACGTGTGTTATTAATAAAGCAGTTTTTATTTCTAGAAAGTACTGTAGCAATTCCCTCATTACGAAAGCTTGTATAGTTTTACTGTGATTTGTCAGATTTTCATAAATTTTTCGTTCGACACTCATTCTACATTAACCATCTACGCATCAAATAGATATACCAATTTTTCACCTCTAATTTATTGTAAGTTAATTAATTTTTTTCGTATCATTATTTTTCGTATCATTTTTTTCGTATCATTATTTATTTTTTATTTCAAATGACAATCTTATTGCTTTTGCCTGAACCTTAATATTTTTTTTTTTGTTATAATGTTTAGTCTATAATATAATTTTAGTATGACTGAACTGACCCCGAACACGAGCTAAGTTATGCTCATGCGGGGTAAATAGTACTCTTATGTAATTGTAATAACTGTTTGTAATATTTATATTTGTATTTGTAATAATTTTGTATTTTAGTAATTTGTAATAATTAGAAATTTTGTAATAAATAACAACAACAACAATAATAATAATAATAATAATAATAATAATAATAATAATAATAAATAAAATATATATGTATATATATATATATATACACACACAGTATATATCAATAATAGCCTACATGGTTCTATGTCATGTCACATAATTATGAGTCTCCTCAGCATTCCTAGTTTCTTCCTCTGTTTTCTCAGTCCAATGCTCGTGGGTTGGTTGATACTGAATATGGTTATTTAACGACGGGGATGTACTGCAACTTAGGCCTCTGACTGTCGCCGGTGTGCTGGAATTTTGTCCCGCAGAAGTTCTTTTACATTCCAGCAAATCTACTGACATGGGTCTGTCACATTTATGCACACATAAATGCCATCGACCTGGGCCGGAATTGAACCCGCTATGCCGGTGGGCATTATAGTAGGCCTACAATCCAATACTCAAATGACAATTACAGTTGGGAGCTGACGAGATGATCCCTAGCATGACTATGGGGCTCTTATCTGCAGCCAATAGCAGCGCTCCCCTACACTTGCAGTTATAGCACAACACCGTCTTCCCCCTGCATGCCACCACCAAATCACGGATCATCTCGTCAGCTCCCAACAATATGTATGCATTAAAATAGACTATATTATAAGTAATGCATTTTAAAATGTTTTGATAACTGCCCAAAACTTCTTGCCAACTATTATAATATTTCAACCATATTATTAGAATGGGCCCACCACTGTGGCGCAAGGGATCTGTTCGCTTCTATCACGCAGCGGGCCGTGGTTCGATTCCTGGTCGGAACACGTTAGCTAAGTGTGCTTTTTCCAGGAGTTTGCCTCACGTATGAGAAGAATGTCGTGTAACTTTAAGCCCTTATGATCTCCGGACATCATCTGTCCGCCATTATCATCTTCATCCCATCCGCACCTTGTTTGGCATAAAGTGTGTGTGCGACTGGTGAGTCTCGTCCTATGGGTTCATGTTGTCTTGGAGGTGGCCCCGCAATTGAGCTGTTCACCCATGTCCTTGTCTGGTCTAGAAAGTATATATGTGATTCATAGCTAATTCTTCTCTCGACAGATTGCGATCCTGTAAGGCCCTACAAAGGAAGAGGTTAAATTAGGAAAAAAGAAAGGAAGAAGGAAAGGAAAAAAGAAAGAAAAAAAAAATCCCTTTAGGCAGGCCTACAGGCGGAGGTAGATTTCGAAGTGCTTTTGGTTTAATTTATTGTCGCTGCATAGCCTTCTTTAGTAGTAGCATAGTCTTCTTTAGCCTTGGCATGGTAAACCTGCAGTAATAAGAACTGAATTCGGTAAAGAGGAAGAGCCTACAATCATTTGTTTTGACAACAAGAATAGGATATAATATTCTGGGAGGCCGTGCGCAAGATCAGCAATGAATAAAATTAGCAAAGCCGCTAAACAAGACAAAATTATGATATTATAATAATTCTTTTAAGTGTTATTATTTTCAAACATTAAAATCTCGCGTAATATGAGAGCTATCAAGAAACTATTTATTGATTTGTAGAGTACTCATCAAGAGCTTTTCAACGATACCCCACAAGACGTGGTTTCAAAAGTTTCGAATTTTCATCCCCCACCCCCACCTCCACCCCCACCCTCACTCGAACCCCCGAATCGTTGGTGTCACTGTGAACTCCATTGGGAGTACTCTAATTTATTCAAACAAAGTTTCCCTCTATACTTCATAGGGGCCGAGATATACATTTTTAAAAATTTCAACCCCCTCCCCCGACCACCCCCTTGGGCCAATTTTGCCCATTAACGAACTTGTCCGAACTATTGGGCCTAGAAATAACATAATAAAATTTGGTTCAAATATCTTCAAAATTACGGCCGCTATCGTGTAAAGATATATATATATATAAATATATATATATATAAATATCACAAAATTTTTTTTTGAACGGGCGGTGGTTTCGTACTTAGGGGAGCATGAAACGTAAAGATATGAAAGAATTTTTCGAAAATCATAAAGTGGTATCCATTGCAATAGGTAGAATTTTCTTCGAAAATCTACCTAATAATTTAATTGGATAGGAGTTGGATGTTATCACCTGCAGCAGACTGGTTAAGGATTCATTTTTCGGTTCCTGGTATTTTTTTAGATATGTGCTGGCTGAGCAAGTAACAGATTTAATTATCGCTCTGAATTTTATTGTCTCAGCTCTGTGCTTTTGTACGTACAAACACTGTGGCTTTGTTGTGGTTATAGATCACAATACAGCGTAAACAGTGATACAGTGCTGCAGCTCCAGGGAAAAAATACGCCATGTCCCAATGTGTCAAACCTCTAAAAATATACACACAAACAAATGGTATACGGGCGGTTTGGTTGCCATAATTCAAACATTCATATGTATTTGCCTATCGTTATTAGAATGAATACGTTTCCATGTGGTACAATCTGTTCTAACAATTAATTTTAAGGTAAATTTTTTGTCGGGTCCACACAACATTTACCAACTGGAGAGAAAAAGTTCCACTGAATTGGTTAATTCTATTTGACTGTGAGTTCATTTACAGTATTTGTAGTTCACCATTCGTAATTTTCGACATGATTGAAGCATAGAGTATGAAGCATAGACGTTGCACAGATGGCAGATTTGAAGAGTCTTAATCTCTAGAAACCCTAGGGACCTCCTAAGGGCCTATAAGAAGGCTTAACCTTACCTATATCATTGTTTTAATGAGATTAGAAAGAACGAGGTAATGTTTGTGAATGGGCACAAACATTGGCATGAAATATATGTTATGTCCCCTTAAAATTCAGTACCATTTCAATATTTTGTTAGTTCAGAGAAAAATTAAATTTAAAAACATAAAGCTGCAACACTACTCTATTCTAAAAATGTGTGTAATTTTATTCAATTACAATTTATTACAAATTTACAACTTTTCCATATTATTATTATTTTATCTTGGCACCAGCTCATGTTCCTGGTCCGGGGCAATCCAGAATCGGATAAATATACACCAAACGAAAAACAAATGAAGTAAACCAATGCAATTAATAATCTGATGATTTTTCATACAATCAATCTTCTATCAATCTATATTAATAAAAATGAATTTACAAAAGGGTTGTTGCCGCATCACTTAAGAACGGCTCGACCGATTTGGCTGATTTCATTTTTGTTGTGTTCGTAATTGTCAGGACAAGGTTTGTATGAAAGAAAATTTTTGGAAAATCGACGGGAAAAGTCGGAAATGTGGAATGAGGCACAGTTAGAGAGTTCTGCTATCAATTGTTTACATAAAAGAAGATTTAAAAAATTGAAGTGTGACAAAAGAAGTGTGACATATTCACAGTCACATGTTTTCATAACAAACAAAAAAAAAAAGTGTGAGTCTTGCAACCAAACCAAATCGAAAGTGTGTATTATCCATTGATTTTGAGAATGCAGTACGGTAATAATAATAATAATAATAATAATAATAATAATAATAATAATAATAATAATAATAATAATAATAATAATAATAATAATAATAATATAACAATGATAATGATGGTGACTACTTACAGAAGTGGTACTGAGATTTACATACAGGTTCAATGAGAATATGGAATACTTAGCTTCAAACAAATCTGCTGACAAGAGTAAACATTAACAGAGCAAACTTAACACGACAGATTCACATGCCAGGCTGAATTTACACAGACCATGGCTAATGGATCACTAAACCATTTCCAGTTGTTGGTAGTAATTAAAACAGATGACTCTTAAAGTGTGTGTGGCTACCTTCTTCTTTTTCTTATTGCCGTTTAAAACCTTTTAAGAGAAAAGGAATGTGATTTGGAAGTGCTGGCATTCCAACTAAGAATAGTAACAAGTGCTCCTATTACTGTCGATTCTGTACGACTCTGGTGAAGAATGTACAGTACTACTTTCAATATAAGGTGACTGGAAGTATTTGAAACTTGTATACAATTACAAGTACTTTCAGTTTCAAGCAATTAACAAGTGTAAGGCAAATAAAACAACTTCTTCCTACTGGGTGATTAAAAATACACGTCTTTCAAATCGATCGCAATAATTATTATGGATCAATTGTTATTGCATGTCAGCTACATTTATCTACGTCAGCGTTTCTCAACCTTTTTGAACCCTATGACCTCTAAAATGTCTAACATTTTTTACGGTCCCGTAATTTTAATCCCATTTTTTAAAGTAGGCTATATGAGGCCCATATTCTTAATATTTGGGGAATCAATTATATGTCATTATAACGAAATAAACCTAAATACATTTTTTTTTAATTCGATGGAAACACAGTTATTGAATTGGAAATAACTTATATTAAAACAGGAGTTTTACTTCTTTAATTTCCACTTGCTTTATGATTTTTTTAATTGTCTGCGGACCATAGGTTGAGAAACGTTGATCTATGTATGTATGTATTGGTATGTTTTTAAGTCTGTTTGTATGTTTGTTTGTGTGCGATGCCCAGCCAAATCTACGACTCGCAGCGATCTAAATTTTTTAACATAGATGAACGGAAGGGGGCCCGAAAGCACCACGAAGCCGGTTTTTCAATCTTAGCTTGTGCTCGCAAGTTATAAGCAAAAAACTGTCAGATAACATTATTTTTAGCACTGTCGACTCACCAGCTTTCGCCAATACATTTCAAATTATGAAATTCATTGTAGGCGGCCTTTCTCTATTGCCGAAGCAACTTGGGGAAGGAGAGCATCGTCGAAATAGGGAAGCTATGTAAGAAAAATTTGTTTTCTTTTTTACATCTTATCGGATATTTTATGTTTTGCTATTACTTGTACCACCACCAACCCGGTGTGCTAAACGATAGAAGTAACAACATAATTACACAGAACTGTGATGTAATTCAAGCAATTTATTTAAGAACGGCTTGAATGTTATTAAATTAAATGTTTTAAATACTTTGCTGTTAAATAAATGATTTAAAAAGTATGTAGCAGTTGAATTCATAATCGCGGGTACCTGCTAGTAATTGAAAACCTTAAAGCTTTGGTATAATGTCTTTAGTTGTAATGATGAGTAATTTATCGTTTTTTAAATGATTAATCGAAATAAGATTATCTCAAAAATTATTATCTAGAATTTATAGACTAATCAGAGCAGCACAGAATAATTATAATATCAGAATTATCATCAAACCGTTACCTTTTCAAAAATAAATCATATATCACAACGAACATAATTAATATACCTGTTGTCTTCATAAACGCAAAATGCACATTTCGTTTCAGTACTTCTTTCCACATTTTTACAGAATCTACTTCATTTCCTTTATTAGTAATGCAGTCACTAGTAGCCCTATGGCTTTTATCAAAATAAATCTAGCCAACAAATGGACAATTTTAGCAAATGTAATAAATTATAAACCCTATATGAAATAGAATTTCATTGTACTTAATGTTCCAATAAGGTGTATATATTTTTATTGAAAGTTTTTTGAAAATAAAATTATTAATATATGATATAATTCAGCTCTCAAATTTTATACCAAATTACATAATTTTAGCAGTAAACAAACACTTCTGATGTTTTCATATTAATCGTATCCTACATATAATTTTTAGTCGAACACTGAAGTCAGCTATAATTCTATTATGATCTCTAATAGGCCTATTGAATAGGTACCAATTAGCCATGCAACGATTAATATTCACTCGAAAAGTAGACTCTTTTTTTTAAAAGTGAATAATATCAGGCCTATGATAAGGAGTTGTAAAGGGAAAATAAAATTTAATCTGAAATGAGAAGTCAAAACTGAATTTTATTTAATTGCCCTCACAAGTTTTTGTTCACTGTATCCTGAAAAGTTTTCGATGTTGATATACAGTTATCATGAGTTTTAATTCGTCATCCAAAAGCTTTAGATCTAGAATCAGAGAGTGTGTATCTTTCTTTTCCCAATAAGCAGATAATTTATTTTAGAGACTGCCACTTACAGCAAGTATATTGTCAATACTTGGTGGTACATGAATCGATTCGTGCCGAAGGGGAATTCGGTTCCTCACCGCACACACAGACACACGCATTGCGTTCGATAGCAGTCCTATTATCACCTCCATTACCACGCAAATTACCGAATAAATCAGGAGGGTGGGGGGAGTCGATAATAAGGTAATCATTTCCATTCGAAGTACCAGCATCCTCATCATTTGGACCTTATGGCCTGTGGTAACAACCTTGTCATATCTTCTGATTCTCTCCATATTTTTGCCAAACGTAACAGATTGAAAAGGACCCCTTACGCACGTTTCCTTTCACAATCTACTTTCAGTTCCCTAATACGAATGAAGGCGTTGTACAAAACTACGATGTCTACCTGTTGACTTAGAATCATTGAACTGTTGTATAACTAATCATAACTAAATTTTAAACGTAAGTATTATAATTTGATAAGTAAGTACAATTTTTCTACTTCATAAACCAAAGTTTTTTTTTTAATTAACTGAAGTGTCTTAAATCATAATGTGTATTCAGATTTTCTCATTCACGACAGAATTTTTTGTAAACCAAAAAAGGCAACATTTAAACAAAAACTGGTCTATGTAACATAATAGTGTGGGAAAAATTTAAAAATGTTCCGTAGTCCCTTAATTTTACAAAAAAAAAATAATAATAAAAAACTATTTATCAAAGCCTTACACATCGAGGCCCTCGAGGTCTTTTTCTGCGGCCCAAAAAGTCAGTTTTAATGCACCATTCAATAAATATATATATATATATATATATATATATATATATATATAAAATACTTCCCTCTGGTATAATTAAGGCCTTAAAGCCTTACCTCCATTGACCAGAATTTACTACACACAAACATAACCAATAACCTAATTTAAAAGTAGATGAAACATAACATGTAACCTATTCAATTTTAGTGAAATAAATTTTAAATATTTAATTGTAATTTGTAATTCCATGATCTAATTTTAGACATTCAGGCCGAGTTAAAATATCCAAATCAGAATTTTAATGTGATGCCTGGTATAATAAAAAAGTACTTCAAGACTTAAAAAAAAAAAACTTTATTTTCAGCTCATTATTTAGAATTTCTTAAAATTGTGTGGCTCGCCAGTCAACGCCTGGACGTAATACGGGACCTAGGACCTCTTGTAGTTGAAAATACTTGCTCTAAATTAACCAAAATACTATACTACTGATGAAATTAGATACTGCTCAAGTTTTGGCCCAAGATGTTCAATTATTTTGTTAAAAATAGGATAATTTTAGAGATTATATTAATAAATTTAAAAAAGGTAAACATATTTTATAATAACTTTAGTTTATACTCGTATGTATACAAATTCTAACATTTAGGTTTCTTTTTTGCGAAATTTAATCGCTGAAAAAATTAAATTTATGTTATTGTTATTATTATTATTATTATTATTATTATTATTATTATTGTTTAGTAACAGCAATTTAGGCACTGAAATTTATTACCAAAATGTTCGTGGTTTAAGAACTAAATCCACGGACCTTTTCGACAATATTAACACAAATGAACCCATCATCATTTGTCTTACTGAAACATGGTTAAATGATGACCATTATGATCACAATTATTTTCCTGAAATATATCAGGTGTACAGATCTGACAGAAAATATACACTAGTTAGCCAAACTCGGGGAGGAGGGTCTTTAATTGCCATCAGCAACAGTGTCAGGCATAAACGTAGACCTGAATTAGAACAGACAGATGAATGTGTGTGGATTGAGTTAACTCTCAAAAATGCTCAGCCTATTTTAATTGGATGCCATTATTTTGCGCCCAATACGAGTATTGCTGCATTTCAGCAGTATTTTAATTTTCTCGAAAATAATTTAGATTGTAACAACTTTCAGGTCATTTTACTCGGTGATTTTAATATCCCTGGTTTCAATTGGCTGGCAGGTGTTGCACCTAACTTATATCACTATCATAAAATTAAAGGTGAAATTGTACACCAAACATGCTCTTTCCTAAATTTGTCTCAAATCAATGACACTGTCCCCAGTAAAAATTTATTAGACTTAGTTTTTACAAGTCTGGATGAGATCACTGTATCAATACCGGATTATGCACTGGTGAATATTGATAACTATCATCCCCCTATTGTTATGAATTTAATTAGCCAAGTGAGTGAAGGTACTCAGTTCCCAACAGAAAGTTTATGCTATCACAAAGGTGACTATTATAAACTATACAACACATTAGCTTCATCTGACTGGTCCGCAGTGTATAATCAAAAATCACCTGACACTGCTGTTGAAAATCTTGCATATTTAGTTAGTGATGCAATTAATAAGTCAATCCCTAAAACATTTGCTGTTAAACCAAAATATCCGGCTTGGTTTTCAAGAGAGCTTAAATTATATATAAGGAAAAAGAAACATTATCATCGACTTTTTAAAAAACACTCGACTGATTTGTATTATCAATGTTTCTCAGATTACCGAAGATTGGTAAAAGTAACTATTAAAATTGATAGGCAAAAATGGTACAAATCAATCGATCAAGATTTAAAGTCAAACCCTGCTAAATTTTGGAGTTATGTTTCGAAGTTACGAAATAAAAACGATCCCGTATTGCATGTTAAAATTAACAATACCATTGTTTCAGAACCATCAAAGCTAGTGAATATTTTCGCAGAGCATTTTCAGATTATAAATACGCCCACTAATGCAGTACCTGGGCCCTATGCTCAAACTGTCACATCTGAATGCCTACATGTTCCAACTATCGTAGATTCCGATGTCTTGGTAGCTATTCGACACTTGAAACCATCTAAGAGTTCGGGACTCGGCCAGATACCAAGCTTTATTGTTAAGGGGTGTGCCCCAATACTGACACCTGTACTTACATATGTGTATAACCTTTCGCTGGAAACAGAAACTTTTCCTTCAATTTGGAAAATTTCTGCTATCAGACCGGTACATAAGAAAGGCAAAAGCAAAGAATTGGCAAATTTTAGGCCCATAGCCATATTAAATACATTTTCAAAAATTTTTGAAACCATCATTCATAAACATATTTCATTTTTCAGTAAAAATAAATTAAATGATTTCCAGCATGGTTTTACCAAGGACATGTCCACAGCAACCAATATTATCACTTTTCTCAATGACATACTTAAAGAAAATTGCTCACAATCGCAATCAGATGCCATATTTTTTGACCTGAGCAGAGCATTTGATGTAGTAAATCACGATCTTCTTGTTAAAAAATTGAGTAATTTAGGTCTACATAACAAGTATGTCAATTGGTTTTCAAGTTATTTAAGAAACAGATCTGCTCGAGTTAGAATATCTAACTATTTTTCAGAGCCTTTTTACATACCAGATGGTGTACCCCAGGGGTCAGTGTTGGGTCCTTTCTTGTTCTTAGTTTTTATTAACGACATATCTAATATGCTAACATGTAAGAAAATAGCATACGCAGACGACCTATGTATATGGAATAAAATATCTACGGCTTCGGACTGCAAATTACTGCAAAGGAATATCGATTACATACACCAGTGGTGTAAATCAAATTTAATGATAATTAACACCAGTAAGACCCAGAGCATGATATTTAGTAGAAAAACTAACCAAATAATATACAATTATCGTCTTGGCCTAAACATAATAGCACGTTCAGAAAATATAAAATACCTTGGTGTTTATCTTGACTCAAAATTATATTTTCATGTCCATATTGACCATATTTTCACACAGGCTTTAAAAACTCTTGGATTAGTTCGTTTAATTTCTCAAAATTTAAAAAGCATAGAGTCATTACTTACTCTTTACAAATTTTTAATTCGCAGTGGCTTAGAATATTGTAGTGTTGCTTATAACAGCATTACAATATCTGACAGTAATAAGCTGGAACGAATACAAAGAAAATTTGTTTCCCTTATACGTAATAAGTTTAACAGAAATTTGGACTACGATGATATACTTAAGTTATTAAATTTGGAAACATTATATAATAGGCGTGTTTCTGCAGATGCTAATTTCATAGCTAAAGTCTTTCGTAAGGAAAAACGATAGAACAAGTAAATCAATTCAACTATTTAGGCTGCAATGTTTCGTATATAAAAAACGAAGATGTAACAAATAAGATTTCCAAATTTAACTATATATGCGGTACTATAAAAAGAAACCTTAAAGCTACCAGGATAGAAACTAAATTAAAGTTTTATAAAGTAATGGCAGTACCCATGTTGTTGTATGGTTCGGAATGTTGGACGCTACTTAAAAACGAAGAAAGAAAAATAGAAGCCGCAGAAATGAGATTTTTAAGGAGTATTGCAGGCTATACATTGTTAGACAAAAAGAGAAATGAAGATATAAGAAAGGAATTGGGTATTTTTAAGTTAAATGAGAAGTTACGCGAATATAGAACCAACTGGAAAGAACACATAGAAAGAATGGAAGATTACCGCATTCCACAACTGCTACTAAATTACAAACCCATAGGCAAGAGAAACATTGGCAGACCAAAGAAGAGATGGACACAACAATTGAGTAATGCATGAGACCGGAACAAGCCTTCTGAGGCTTAATCCCTGAAGATGATGATGAAGTCTTTCGTGGGGAAATACATTGCAAATCAATTTTAGATAGCATAGGGCTCTCTGTCCCATATGCACGAGGAACAAGAAATCGAACAATTTTTGCTGTTCAACAGCCATATGTAATTCCTTCTAACAGAATGGCTATTGCTTGCAATGCCCTATTTAAAAATTCTGATATATTCCACAAGCAGTGATTATTATTACTGTTATTATTATTATTATTATTACTATTATTATTATTATTATTATTATTATTATTATTATATACACACAAGACTGACAAGGATTCATTCATTATTTTGATAAAACGGCCATATGCTCTACAAGTTTACTGCTAAGAAGAAATGTAATGACACAATCTTTAATTAAAGAATGCGACCTGCTTTCCTCAAATATAAACATATAAACTAGTGTCTGCATTGAATTATAAGTAAAGAATGTGCTGACGTAACGAAGTTCATGCTATTGACATAGCTCTGCTGACCGCACAATCAATCATGTTAAAACTGCAGACTTGACAGTTAGGCAGTCAGATGTCTAATTATGTGTTATCTTGTAATTCCTGTTGTATATGTAATTCTTTTATTATTGTAAATAATATATCATCATCATAATTCACCACTGCAATTCCTTTATCATAATTCATTCTAATATTAAGTAGAAGCCTACTGTTTAAAATTTGTAAAAATTGTCTGTAGCTTCTATAAATAAATAATTGAAATTGAAATTGAAATTGAAATTGAAATTGAAATTATATAACTGCTCCGAGTACGAGTTTTGCTCGTTCAGGATTTTGTATGTCATATTTACGAGTGTGTTGTAAGATAATAAGAAAAATGTGTAACGCTATTACCAAACAATAATTATTTTGTGAAATTAAAAAAAAATGTTTAAAAGATTAACTTACTCAGATATGAAAAAAGAATGAGGGATGGAACCATATTTATTGTTAAGCAATGGCAATGAGAGGGAAGGTATGGTTAAGACTCAGTATTTGGAGGTTAAGGAACATAAGAGGCAATGCACCAAATGGAATGCGACCACTTTTTAGTAATGAAGAAAATTGTTGATATATCATTATAGCTAGAGTGCAAAGTACCGTACTTATCTACCCCACAATAAGGTATGAAAATAATGCTGCCGACCAAGCAAACAACGTAGACCGTGAAAAAAAGGATATATATGAAAGCTGTATTCCTTTCTTTAAAGAGAAATATAGGAGGAGTTTTGGTGATCGGCATTTTACTGTCCATGGACTTTTATTTGGAGTAAGAGGTACTGTATACCGATCGGTTGCTGACGTACTTAGGAAGCTGGGACTGGACTTATCATCCTTAAATCAGATGGCAGAAAACATCATTGCTGACTCAGTGGGCATATTGCACCACCACATATATAAGAATATATAGTAAAAATTGTTTAGATGTTTTATTTAAACTATTGTTTATGTTACCCATTTTTTACCATCATTTGAACTATTGTCAAAAGTGATTGATTGGTATGCTGTGTCTATGGCAACTTGCTTGAAGCAAGCAGCTCATTTTGTTCAATAAAATGTTTTCTTCAGGATATACATAAGGGTGAATTTGAATGTAGCTTATAAAAATTATATAGGATCACATATGAGAATTTTGAAAGAAATGGTTTTAAAAAATTGACTAAAATAACGGGATTAGATAACATAAGTGTACAGAGTAGTCATTTATGTAACGTTGTATTTATCTTTAAGTTCATTGAAAGTTATTGCAAATATTAAATATTTTAATAAAGTTCCGCCTTAACCCTTAACATAAAACTTATCTGTATCCACTCAAAATCAGTATTTATAAGACAGAAACAAATATAAAATATTGTTGTCAAATATAAAGGTCACAGTTATGAAGATGAAAGCTGATTACTTCTGCGTGGAATCAAGATGCGTCACTTCAAAAAAAGAATATGCATTTCGGCGTGTTTGATGCGCCATCTTCAGTTCTGTCTTGAGTTGTTTTCAACACCACATTCCTATGATATAATGAAATATTGTTTATGTGTTTGTTTATTATGTATCTAGGTCACAGCTGTAGTTAGGTCAAATAAATGAGTGTGGTAAATTGTGTTCTCATTAGGCCTAAGGATAATAGTCTTATTCTTATAGGCCTAAATTTGAAAGTTTTCCAATATATTAAGGAAATTTATTAAAATATTTAACATTATAACAATTAATAAAGTTTCTCAATTATTGTAAATAGTTTTCTTTCTAGTTTAAGTAGCTGGTTTCTTAAATTTGTAATGAAAATTTTAGTAAGTATGTAATATTCTTCCAATAAGTTCCAATTAAAGGGGCTCTGAGGCAGAGCAGAAATGTATCCGAGAGCTCCTAACATACATGTATGTTCACGAATGATGAAATAAACATTCTTTCCCAGTTTATTATTTTTACTTGTGTTGTATAAAAATTTACATTTTAACAGTATGCAAACAAATACTTTTTCTGAAATCGATGGTTTCGTCTTTATCCATTCCATCCTGTTCTCTATCTACTTCCTATTTTCCTCTTATGGCTCTCTCACCCATAGACGGATATTCACACAAAAAGAAAAAGAAATGAGATTTTCAGGAGGCTTGTTTCCGGATGTACACCATTCCATCATGTGTGAGTTGTGTGTCCCGAGAATCTTGTTCAGAAAAAAAAAAAAATCATTCGTGTCGTTCCGTCCATGATAGAACGAAGGACAGATGGAGAATGAGATGAAAGGATACGCCAATGGAATTATTAAAGAGCTTTCCGTGTAAGCCTACACAAACGTAGAATGAAATGCGCATATTATGCAGTTTGCAAAGGGAACTACGATGAGATGCACTTTAACTAGGTTGGGTTCGTACACGCATTCAACATACTCGAGATAAAAGCACAAAAGTAATACATCATGTGGAAGTTTCTGCACTGCTTCATAGAAGAAATTCCTATTTGTAGTTCTCTATGCATGCGTATTTCAGCCTCTCGTTCAGGATTTTTTTGTGAATTGAATTTCTTCAGTGCATGAAAATATAACAAGATCTATTACCGTTTGGGGAGCTTTGGTTTACAGTAACAAATCCACATAAAAATAGTAACTTGATCAACTTTGCACGTTCACCAACGATATTCTTTTTTTAAGTTGTGTGTATGTGTCTTGAATATTTTTGGTTTGGAAACTGAAACGCATAGGGAATCCAGGACTAGTCTTCCCCACTAATAGTTTGGGGAGCTTTGGTTGAGATATAAAACACTTCAAATAGAAACTTCATCAACGTTACTCAATCAAGTATATTTTTAGTATCATTGTACGTATGTTTCATGAATACTTTTCGAACGAAAATAAAAACTAATAAAGAGAGTGGAACTCAATTTGGATGTTTCTCAACTGAATATACATTTTCGATATGCTTTTTATATGATACTATGTTTGGATATCATTAAGGTAATCATTTTTTTTCTAACTTAATACGTAAAGAGTTATTTTGGGGTGATTACTATTTAAAAATATTACTGAAATGTTACAGAGTCATAGGCCCAATTGAAAGACAGTCGAATAATTCAACACCAATGCTTAATTTGATGCATTTAAGTAGAGAAATGGTTTTTAACTTTTACAATAATTGTGGTCTAGATTATTCATTCTTTCCTTCAAAACGTTTTATAAATCGGCACACTTATTGTAAATCAAATAGGCTAAATCCACATTTTTTTTAGTTATGCAATTTCTCTTTGGATGTCAGGATACGTCTTAAATGGAAGAAAAACCTTTTCAATTGAGAATAACTTTCGCTTTGAACAAGCATTACATCGACCGAAAAAACTGTTGCCTCTATGAAAAATTCACAATGATATACAAACTAAACTAAAACTAAACTCCATGGCGCTACATCCCTGAAGGGACAAGGCCTACCACCCGACCGCTGCGTCTTCTACCATAGACAGATGGCAGAATTGGGGGCATGTGGTCAGCATTCCGACACCCACGGCCGTTAATGGTGGTTTCCATGACCGGAGCCGCTATTTCTCTATCAAGTAGCTCCTCAATTTGAATCACGAAGCTGAGTGCACCCCTACCAGACCTCCCTACCTCAGAAAAATCTGAGGTACCGGGGATCTAACACGGGCCGATGGATCTGTAGTCAGCGACGCTAACCACAAGACCACGCCGCCGGTCACAATGATATTCAAGAAGTCTTTTTTCTCATTTACAGCAAATAAGACGTGTTCTCTAATTTTTTATGCATTTATTTGAATTTTGTGACTTCAATAGCGTGTGTTGCAACTCCTAGCTCTAATGACATTATGAGGGAACATGTTCAAATCCCATTCAACATGTTCGGGACATTATTTGTATATATTTTTGTATATATATTTCATTTCTGCAATTGGGCAAATGCCCGGTGGCAGAAAAAAAAATTACAGTTAGCAATTACAAAGTAATAATTATACTGAGGGGATTCATCAAAGTAGAGCTTTTTCTGAACCCATTGATGAACTTTGAGCAGTTTTAGAAGAAGAATGGAGAAATATTCCTTAACAAAGGATTGCGAAAATAATCCGAAGCATGCATGTCACCTACAAGATGTCACAAGATCTAGGGGTGGCAACACAAACTAAAACCAACGTTTATAAAATTAGGGAACACTTGCTTGCTATAAAATATGAAAGAAAATACTTTTTTGTATCATTGCTGTGAATTTTAATAAAGGCAACAGCTTTTCCTGCTGATATAATGTTTTGTTCAAAACGTATGGATATTGGAGTGGTTTTATGTTAATTTAAGACAGACTTAAGACGTAAAATTCTAGTGTCTGGTATTTTGTCCTTGAGTGTACTAACTAATTCAGTGTATTTAGTTAATATATTTTTTTTAAATTAAGTCGCCTTTTTATTTCCTACTATTTGTGAAATAGTACTATTAAATACAACTCAAAGGAATGATTTCTCTAATAAATTTATGAGGAACGCGTTAAATGTATTGATAAAATTCCAACCTTTAGTAGTGTGACCGTTGTTTATTTTAATGCACCATATTCTCGATTCTTATACATTTAAGAAATCAGTCCCACCTAAGTAACTTGTCCCGGCCAGGAATTGAACCCGGTCCGCTGTGTGAGAGGAGCAAACACATCCCTTGCGCCACAGCTATGAACAGTTTTGTAATCTAGCTCAGTCAAATTTTACTTTTTCGTGTAGAAAATAACACTTTCTGGTATTGAAAGTTTCAATGTTGATAATCAAAAATATATTATGTGTAATTAATTTACTTCAGTAATAAAATGAAAATGTTATTTTGTACAAACCGGAAGGTTGCAGGTTCGATCCCCGATGAGGTCGTCGTGATTTTTCAATTGGCCTAGTCCTTCTGGTAGTACTATGGACTTGGGATCGAGTAAGACTCTAACAAAAATTCATATTAGGATTAGGCCTATTCCAGGGAGTAATGGTGGATGGTGAGTAAAGCTGACAATCTTACCACGTTCATGTGTCCAATGTATAAAAGTCTGGGAGCCTCAACCTCATGGAAGCCTAAGGGCCTTCAAGGCCTGTATAGGGATCACTTTGCCATTTTATCGGACAATTACAGAATTACCGTACCTCGCATTTAACAAATAGGCTATTTATATACAGTACAAAGAAGAGATAAAATTGTCTTATGATTTAAAATCCAAAAGTCTCGTAATATGCATAAGTCGTTTCAGCAACACAGCCTATTACTTATTCGATCTGTTTATTTAACGACTGTTATATATATAATATCCGCCCCGACTAACCAGAATTTTGCCCTCGAGGAATTTTGTTACATGTCTATAAATCTAAAAGCAGACATGAAACTAAGGATTTGTTTGAAAAAGAAAAATCTTTCCGATCAAGAATACCGTCGTTATGCTAAACCCAATGTCCCAACCTGCTAATTGGTTTAGTACTGTTTAAAGATGGAAATAGATAATACATCGGTCAGACAGACGATTCTCTGTCTTGGGATGTAACGCCAAGAAAATCAATATATCAAACAATGGTCTGCCATTTACGCTGAGAAATAATGTGGATGGTTGAAGTATCTGAATTCCAGAAATGTTGAGCTATTTATTTATTTATTTATATAGTCCAACTGGTCATACGTATGACAAGGGATATATGAAATTGGATACAAGTATAACTTATACATAACATATGAGAAAAAATAAATAAAAGAAGCTAAATAATTTACAAATCTATTGGAAGGGAAAAATGCAAATTTTACAGACTGTACAAAGGTATAAATACACTGTAAGGTGAGGAGAAACATTGCCAGTAGATACTAACAAGTAGAAGGAGAAGAAATTACCTAAAATTTGAGAACATTAACACTGGAAAGTCATGATTTAACCTTTAGATGAGTCGAAATATTTACTGATATCATAGAAAGAGAGATTATATAATAAAACGTTTCACTGATATTAAATATTTAATACGCTTTGCAATTACTATGTAATTTAATACCAAACTCATTAAAGTTATTTTTGGTTAAGGTGTTTCTGCATAAATTATCTTCAGGTTATATATTATTTCATTTATTATACGCATGTGTTGCATTATTTAGTAAAACATATTAAATTTATCCATAAGATAATACAAACATTCAATGATGTATAATGAAATTACTGTATGTATTTTTAATTTCTTGAATAAAGGTTTACAGTGTTGCTTTACTACCAACATTGTATGTTTTTCTGACAGCCTTTTCTTTGCTATACAAGGAAATAAAGTAGACTTTTATACAGCAAAACATTAATAGAAGATTCGATGAAGAGCGTAGACTTTGTAATCCCAAGATCTTAGATGCGTATTCAAAATATTCATACTAGAAGGATGGGTGAAGAAAGAAACAGATGTAAAGTTTTAAACAAAATAAAGGAAATGAAGGCTAGCAGACGTTTAGCCGTATAACTTTTAAGCAAGTTTATGGATTTCCAAGATTTCTCAAACTATTGCGCTTTGTCATTTCAAACTTAAAGAACAACTTTGCCACTCTCCATAAAGCACATAAAACAAACATATAGGATGACTCTCGTGAAATCCTTTATACTTATAAAATACCTGGGGCATTTAGTATTAGTATTGTAATAATGTTGTAATAATATAAGACAACAGTGTATTTGGTAATGTGCCTGTTATGTTCTCAAGAAAGACTGAAAAATAAGTAATTACAAATTGCAGTGATTTTTGGTCTCTTTTAAACATTCCGATTATTCGGCAGGTAAGGAATTTCATAGGTGAGCTGTCATAGTGAAGCAAGAAGACTAAAATGTTTTGTTGTACGAAGAAGTTTCTATTATAGAAGAGAAATGTTATAGGCTCTAATTCAAAGATCATGGTAAGTTATTCTGAAAGGTAAAATGAAAGACAGGCAGAATCAGAAAAGATTAGCACAATTACGCAGGACATAATTTCAGAGATACGATTTAGTGTTGGCCTATACCCTTAGCAAACAGGGATGGCGTGCGGAGCCAGGTAGGTTCCTTCACCCGCAAGCACCCTCACATTTACAAGCGCAAGGGATTAGGACTGACCGTTATTTCCGCCCCATGATTCACCTAGTCTACTTGAATCAATCAATCTTAGATTTTTTTGATATGTCATTTTATCTTAAAATGTTTGTTATACATCAATTCTACACATAATTACAAGAAAAATGACAACAAACAAAGTATAATTTACTTTAATAGAAACATTTACGAGTCTTCTTAGTGACTTAGGCTTCTTCATCATTTCAACATTGTATTGTATTATTATATTTATTGTAATTGTACTCAATACAGTATATAAATTTTAGAAATCATTTTTAAAAATTGAATGAATTATAATTTGAATATTTGACGAGTCTTTGTAAGACAAATATTTTTTAGAATGACATAATGTCCTTTTATCAATATAAACAATCAAATTTATACTAAGATATTTTTAAACTTTGAATCTAACTCAATAAGTGTGAAAATTTTAAACTACAATTTTGAGTAAAGAAGGGATATAATAAATTATGTAAATTTATTAAACTATGTACAAGAATCAATAATAAAATTTGATATATTTACATCACAAATCTTGGCAAATTCGGACTTAGATTCGTTAATGTGGTAAGATAACACTAGTATATAGGCGGAAAACCTTCTAAGGATTGATTTTATACTATACTAGTTGAAATTTTAGCTTAGCTTCATAATGAAGTTTATTAATTCTTCATCATTTGTTAGAAATGTTCTTATTAAAGTAAAGTATACATTGTTAGGTGACATTTTTCTTGTAATTATGTGTAGAATTGATATACAGTCAACTCCCGATTATCCGGGTGCGGATCAACCGGTTTGCGGATTAACCGTTGAGCTATTCCTTCAAAAAAATCTTTAAAAAAATATTCACTTACTTCACTTAGTTACGGAGGCTCTGTTCCGATATTCGCAAGAAGGAAAATGCGGTCAAAAAACAAAAGAGTGTTAACATTATTTCAGCAAAGTGTAAAAATTCATTGAAAGTGCCAAAACCAAACTGTTAATACAGTAGTCTTAGTGTTTTATTGTTGTGCTGAAACAGTTTGTGACCTCTGAGGGTGAATGATTCTAGCACTGCAAGACGCTTCCACATAAGCCTGTGTCAGTTTTAAATAATTTTTCAATTACAGTATGTTTAGGTATAATTTTGTTTTAACCGTGTTTTCGTTTATCCGTGTGGTGGCTACCACCCATCATCCCGGATAAACGGGAGTTGACTGTATAACAAATATTTTAAGATAAAATGACATATTAAAAAAATCTAAGATTGATTGATTGAAGTAGACTAGGTGACTCATGGGGCGGAAATTACGGTCGGTCCTAATCCCCTGCGCTTGTAAATGTGAGGGTGCTTGCGGGTGAAGGAACCTACCTGGCTCCGCACGCCATCCCTGTTTGCTAAGGGTATAAGCATATTTTTTACGTGCAGGCTGCACATGGTCTGGCTAGGTAGCCTATGTAAGTCTATATTATGTGCACAGTGTGCCAGTTGTGAGTTTGAGAAAACTCGGAGTAGCAATTTTATAACAGGTGTCAAAATAAATTAAGTTCCTGCTCATGTAAAACCCATTATACGAGTAGTTGAAATAAGTTTTATGATATTAATGTTAATATTTCATGTAGGCCTTTTGGGGATGCCTTCTATATATACATCTAATTTTAACATATAAATAGGCCTAAATATTGAGTATACAGATTTAACTTTCAAGAATTTGCAATTTGTCAGTCATGCGAAACTTGGATGTTTCTGTTATTACGCCACAAAGCAAAGATAACATTGGAGGGAAGGAACAAAGGAAAATGGACAAGGAGGACAGTTTGACAGCAGACAGAGTTAAATTTATGGAGGTCTTGGTATACAAAAGTAATTATCTGAGTGGAAAGAACACTTGGTCGTTAAACGATACAAATCAAATATCCTGTCTTGAGGAGTCGGCAGAAATAACTCAAGGTTGCAATAAGCGACTACAACAAACTCTCGAAAAACCTCTTTTTTTAGTTCTTTTTTGTATGTGGCTATCCCCTTATATATCTACATCACGTTTTTATCATCTTCATCAGTTACATCGTCACCAGCAATACTGTTGACATAATTATTCGCTATGTAGAAACCTGTTATTTAAAATAGTAAGTTAACGTATCTTGTATAAAATATCTGTTCTCTCCAAACATTCTTCGATGACACCAGGAACAATAGCTAATTTAATTCTAAGATGTCTATTAGCTAAAGAAAGGATGGACAGAATGGGCATTTGCCCAGGTCAGCAAGCATAGGAAGGGTGGCAAATCTTTAGAGGGAAATTGTTTTGTAAAATATAATTTATCCCAATTGAATTTAAAATAATTTAACTTAAAACAATGAAAAATGTTAGATTGAGATTTAAATTATCATTATAAAGTAGAAATAAATCAATAAAATAAGTTTTTGTTCTAAAAATATTGGTTTTAATATAAGTTACCACCAGTTTTATGAACATTAATTAGGCCTAGACATAATTTAATATGTGTCTTAAAATTAAAAAATATATGAAATATTTTAGTGAAATTTCAAAGATCGACTATGTTACACATTAATAATAACTTTAAAGATTTTAGGCAATTTTTGTAAGTGAAATTACAATAGCAATCAAACATTTCTCGACAAAACGTAATTGCTTTTATTTTAGAAAAAAAAAAATGTTGTGTAGTGATTGGATTAAGCCAACTTGCAGCAGTAAAATGATATCGAAATACTATTGGTTGATTATTGAGTAAAACTCAAACTTAACACCAAAAAAAAAAATTTGGGGTGGGGGTTATAGTAAAAAAAATGAAGCTTTAACCAGGGTAAAATACCTGAAATTGGGGCCTTGGCGATGTCGAGGTTACGCAAACCCTCTTACTATTCCTTAGTCCCTGGTTAGATTAGGCCTAACCGCAATAATAAAATGCTATTGAAATACTATTGGTTGATACTTGGGTAAAACTCAAACTGTACACTTAAAACAATAGCTTTGGGGTGGAGGAAAAATTAAATGAGCTGTTATATAATGCTTTACCCAAGTATCTGAAATCGTGACCTGGCAAAGTCAAGGTTCTGCAAAACCCTCTTACTTTTTCTTTGCCCTGATAATCAGTGAACTTCGAACTTTTCATTCACACTGAAATGTTCGGAAATTTACATTTAGATACATAATAGAAGAAAAATTTTCTGTGGATAAGAATGCAAAATGTGGAGTAATAAAGTCTTTTCTCCCTACCCCCTGGCAGTGTTATGTATGGAAATAATATCATGATGTAACTTTCAAGACGTCTCTCAGCCTGACATGTCAGCTTCTTCTGAAGTAGATGCCTCCAAGAAGAGTAAAGTGCGGGCTAAATCTACGTGTGAGTATGAGAGTGAGAAACAAAGTCTGCTCCTGAGAGTATAATATAATGGAATGTTGCATATCTGTCTTAGAAATGCATAAAGTGAAGGGAGTGATGGAGGGGTGGGGAGGGTGTGGGGAAAATAACCCTCTGGATGTGAGCGATATTTCTAAAGGGAACATCACAGAATCGCAATGCATAAAGAGACTTGCAGAGAAGTATTTCGTCTCTTCCTTGTCGTTGAAAGAGAATTCCTTGGTAGGAAATTCGTAGGAGAGTCAGATCCAAAGGAGAAGTCCCGAATTGGAAAAGTTGTACAAAATAATGTCATTTTTAGACCTCAAGGGCCCTTCTTTGAGAGAAAAGTGGATATGTCACTGCTTTCGACAAGTTTTCCTCTAGGTTAATCGTGTTTTTTTAAGGGATGTGACCTTCTTATCGTCTTGTCTTGTATCAAGAAGACTGCAAAATAGCATGAGATATAATCGCTAATAGAATAGTGTTTCTAAACTGAGAGACTTACTAGGATATAGACTCAGACCAATAGTACAGACCAATGGTGACAGTTAATTTGAAATACAGTTTTTAAGAATTCTATGATTTCTCAAAGAGAAGCACACTTCTCCTAAATCATATACATTCATCACAGAAGTTTGGAGGCATTAAGAACTGTGTTAAAACTGGCGAAGCGCGTCTGTAAACAAACAAACCGTATAATCCCCGTTTCGTTAATCAACGAACCCGTCCCGTCCCTGGCTGTAATACAGGTATGTTTCGTTTATGCAGGAGCCCGACTCATCCTCTGAATTCTCATGTATCGAATAATTTTCTCGAACTAAACCAATTGTCATGCATCGACTATTGGCAGATTGCGTTTACGACTGGGGAAATCTTAAGAAAACACATGTCAAATTGGTCGGCCACGCGATCTGAACCTGGGACCTCCCGAATGTGAGTCCAAGACGTTATCATCTTTGGCCACCTTGCTCGGTAATTTATACTGTTGGAAACATTTCAAGTACTGGTACTTTTATTTATCAACATAGGTATTATCAACTATCACGTGATTTTCTCATGGTATTTAAGCTTATCTTTTCACATGTTTCATTTCACAGAAAATAATTATTTAATGATAGCCTACAATGGTAAAAGAAAGATTTCATTTTGCGAGTAGGTATGTTTGCGAAACGAGCCAATAAGGGCGAGTGTATCATTTGTATGACTAAAATAAAATCCTTTAACCATGTATATCATAGGCCTACGTTATTTTTTAGACAGACGTTTTACTATTTTGTGAAATAATAAATACTAGATTTATTCTAATGAATTACATACCGAGTAGCAGTATACAAGCTCGAGCTGCCCTTTCTGCACAGACTGAGGTTCTTCATTTTCTGGTGCACAGCTGTCAACTTAAGGATTTGAGTCGACAACGCTTTGGAATTAAGGATGGCAATTTGTGCAACCACCACGAGAAACTTAACATAATTATAAAAGGGCATAGCCATTGTTAATATTTTCAATTTTTATCTGCCTCCTGGGTCTATTTAGGTAATAATCATATATACAAATACTCTTAAATGAGATAATATATTCTATTTTATTGGAATAAAGTTGGTTACAATGGATTTTTAACACTATTGCGATAACATGAAACTTTTCCTTAAAAGTTCTATTTTTAATTGAAGCTGTCTAGAAGTCATTATTTTAAACAATAACATATCACTATGATTTCTATGTTATATTCAATGCTTATAACCAAAAAAAGTCTCATGTGAATATTTTAAAATCTACAAGAACAAAAAAACAAATTCCAGTAATTGTAATGAATTTGTTAAACAGTCTTTATAGAGTATACAATAAAATGGCTTGATATCACTGGGGTTAAAAGAGTAAATGAGCAATTAGATTATATGTTTTGTTGAGCTTTCGTGAAAAACGAATGCCATTCATCGCATTAACAATTGCCAGAATATAATTGTACGGCAAAAAGTTGCACAAGAAGCGTACACATTTGAGCACGTGTACACGCATACTCTAGAACATAAAACATGCCAAGGATTTTTAGTGCATTTTTTTTAATAAATCAATTTATCCAGAAATTATGGGTTTAAGTTTTCTAATTACCGTTCGCTCATGCTAGTGAGAGAAAGTGAAAGAGAAAAAGAAATTCACCCTTAAAAACATAAATTACATTTATTTTGAAATATGTTTTTTGTTATGTAAATCCTTCGGCGCAATGTTGAAGTATTTTCATTCATCCTTTCAAACTAAACTCAGCACACATACAGTAGACATAGACACAAAAACAGACAAATAAATAACACATTAAGCCTGCTACGGGTTAATTTCATTCGTTGCGGCACAGCAAGGGTTAAAACAATTTAGTTCTTGTTTCTTTTCCAGAGTACTAATTTACAATTTAACGTAACGTGACTTCCATCGTTGTTTTAACAAATTAATGCCCTTCTTATCCTTTCAATTAGCTACGCCTTCTGGAAGCATGGTTTCTTAGAAGTTCTACAGACAATTTTTAGATAATTATGCAAAGGAAATCATATAACGGAATACAATTATAAGTAAGGTATTCTGATTTTAATATTCCGAATAGTTCTTTCAAGTATGTCTAGACTCTGTAGTAACGCGGTTCATATTAAATACCTAAAGTACATCGTTCATCCCGCTTGCAAGTTGCTGTGAACAAAAAAGTTTTTCAACGTTTGAAAAAAAGCGTTTCACTAATAGCGTTACAAACAGATTGAAAACAAAGTGTAGCAAACATACCTAATTTCACAGAATGTTCTTATTTTATTGATTGATTGCAAAATAACAGTAATGGAAATAGTTCTTATTATTGATCAGAGAGGGCATCTTTTCTGCTAACTTACAGATATTTCCTTTCGCCAATACTGTTTCCGATTTAGCATTAAATAAAATAAAATAAATTGCGCAGATAGGTGTTCTTCGAAATTAGATATGTTTGCTCTACTTATTTCATTCAGATATGCCTAAAGTCTCCAGGAATAAAGGAATCCAAGTAACTTCAAACTCTGACCTGCCTTTTCACAATAATAGTATGCTTACTCAAATACATTTTACACAATAAAGATAAATAATTGTTTGAGATCATATATGTTATCTATTTGAAAATATAAACTGTAAACATGATTCCTTATTGTTATTAAATTTTAGTCCAATGAGGGACATATTAGATATGTAGGATTAGACTACATTTTACACGCACGACACTAGTAGGCCTATATTATTGTATATTGTACGTCTATATTGCTATAAAGTCCAGGTTTTTTGTGTGTAAAAGTTGCAAATATGGTTCAAATAGAACTCAATCGTACAGTTTATCCTTGCTGGTGTCAATATATTAAAAAAGACCATTACACTTGTTATTTAAAAACAGAGCAAAAATAGTGTTTTAACTTCTTTACCTTAAACATGGGCAATATATTTCACATTCTGATAAAGAGTAGGAGGCTGTTTTGCAAAGAGCGCGTATTCGGTTGTTTCACCCTATTGCACAAATTTTTCAAGACTGAGTTTCTACAAACAGTGAGGAATTATAACCACCCTTTAAATAATTTTTAGAAGTAAGTTTCAAATGAAAGATTTTGACTCCTAGTATACGCTCCTCAAGTACAAAATTTAAACAAAACCGTTAAAGCCGTTTTTCGAGAAAATAGCGCAAAACTAAATTTTCTCTATGTAAAGTAGCATTCAAAATTAGAGAATGTCGTCGCCAATCTTCGTGTTACATCCCCAGAAGATAACTAACCCAAATTCAAAATGTTGTTTTAATACGTTGTTTAGTTTTCGAGCTAGGCTGTTCAAAGACTCACACACATACACACACACATACACCCACATACACCCAGACATGTTTCTGAAAGTAGTATTTTTGCATGCAGGGAACCTCAAAATGTGTATTTATGTTAAAAACTTAACTTCGAATTTCGGGTTCGTACACAATACTTCCTGTACCTATAATACCTATGATGCAGCAGAGGAAGTAAAAATGTTGATTAAGTTATTCCAGGCTAGCCTATATTAACCAATACAATGTCAGGTAGAGAGACCCGAAATACAAATGAGCCACAAAGTTGATCAGCTGAACCCTTAGCCAGTAGTTTGAAACTCATTTCGCTGGCGGCATTCTTCAAGGCAAAACCCACATCAGTCTTTAATTGGAATCTGTTTCCCCAATGTGAATTCCCTTCTCTTTCGACCGAAACAACCCACGAAATGACTTTGAACTTGGGCAATAAATTGCATTAAGGTGATATATGGTTGGAGAGTGTCCTCTAGGAATTCCAAGTTTATAAATCGTTGTATCTGGAGGAATGTTTTTTTTTTTTTTTTTTTTTTTTATATATTCATGTATGTAATTAATTTTCACACACTAATCTGAAAAGCGAAACGATGAATGATTAAATGAGAAGGCAAATACGATCAAGTATATGTAGCACCAGAGCCATGTGCAATTCATTTTAACAAACAAACACATAACAAAAAACGCAAAAATTCTACCATTTCCTATCGTAAAATGGTTTTCTTCTATTTATTTATTTCTTTCTTATGTAGGCTATAGTAGCCCTATATTGCAAACTTGTTTCGAAAGACGTATTTTTTTTTTTACTTTTTATTTTTACTTTCGTAAAACATAATGTAACCATTACTGGTGCCCGAATGAGCAAAGGTTCATGCTCGGCAAGTTCAGTACAGTAACAGAAAATAGAATGACTATTGGAATTACAAACAAAAAATTTAGAGTAAAGTTACTCTACATGCAACGCAAACACATACATACATGGTACATACAAATAAGTTATATATGCCAATAGTAAAGTAATAATAAAGTAAAGTAAACATATTAAACATAATGAATTTTTTAGATAAATGATAAATATGAACAGGGAAAATGAAATTCAAAACATTAGGATAACGTAAAATGAGTCATGCATTAGGTAGTGCAAATTTCATAAGTTTGTTTCTTGAATCTGCGTAAATTTTGCTCATGTAGCCTACAGTAGTTCAGAATGAGCTCTTATTAGTGAGTTCTATAATCTTGGGCCGAAATTTATACTGTGATTTAATCCAGCAGAGGTACATATAGAATAAAATTTTGATTCTGTCTGGTAAGGTAGTGATGAGGTTAGTTCATTTTGAAAATATTTATATTTTTATGGAAGTATGTCAGTAATTTGAGTTTGTATATTGGTTCTATATTTAAGACATGAAATTCTTTCAATTCGTAAAAGGCTAATTACACTTAACTTTTTCAGAGCTGAATTTTTATTAACATAAGCATTCATCAAGTAATATCAGTGGATTTTTAAGTTCAAAATGAATAAGGACAATTTTAATGGAAAATCTCGTTTTAATGAATGACAATCCTAGCACAAGAATAATATTCCACATATTTTTAACATAGATCTTTATTCCAGAGAATGTACAATACCTATTTATTAAAGTTATACAAATTATTTATTATATAAGAGTTGCACACTTGAGGAATCTTAAGGGGGTAAAGAGAGAAAATCTCCCGAACAAGAAGGAACAAAGTTCTAAGAAAATAAAAACATAAGGAAGCATATTCATATTATATGTAATGTTTTCATAGATAGAGTAGGAATATCAAATTGGAAGAATAAATAAGGGACTTTAAGCTGGGGGCCCGTGTCGTAGATTTACGGCACGTAAAAGAACACCAAGCTAAATTAGAGCCTCTGGACAAATTCTCTCGGCCCTTTCACGTCCAAATAATACGATGGGCTTACCATCTGTTCCTCTGCCCTCTTTCGGAAAATAAGAGTAACAAAATTCACATAGCTAACAGAAACCTCCACTTGGAGACCTTACATGGTAGACCTAAAATCTATGTGTTATAACCTCAATTACAATGTGTTGTATAGTGATACAAAACAAACCTTTTTCCAAAACAGTACAATGGGTTAAATATTAAAAATTTGAAGTCTTCAAGTTATCATAGAGTATCATGTTAAAATTTTGCTTGTATATAGGGTCCTCTTCACTGTCGATAAAATGGATTTGTATACATTTCAGCCTAACTATTATTATTTGATTACTTAGTATGGTAAACACAGAGTAGGCCTAAGTAAAGAAATTATCGTACTACTCATTAAGTTGTTGGTTGAAAAACCGACTTTAATGGATTGTTCAAACTATTCTTCTTTAAAGATACTGTAAATTAAGAATTAACGAATTTCATAATTTTTTTTTTGAGGGAATGATAACAATTTAGTAAAAGTAGGTACTTTTTACGCCTTACGCCCTAAAAAAATCAATATATAGATACTGTTTATATGGGTACATTGTACTTTTATGACATAATGATAAATCAAATTAATTATGTTTTCAGGGTAATGTTGTAAATATGTTTTCAGGGTAATGTTGTAAATATGTGTTTTTAATGTAGTAAATTGTATAAGTATTTATTAAAGAGGTACCAACATTTTAATTAAATTAGTTGTGCTTTTCCTCAAGCATCCTGCAAATATTAATGATAAAAAATTAGGGCTATACTTTTAAAAATTCCGTGGTTTATCGAGACTATATTGATTTTTTGAGAGCATAAGGAGGAAAAAAGGACTTACATTTACTAAACTGTAAATTTATCCAGAATAATAAGTTACTGTTTTCAGTTCGAACACATCAGTAAAAGTTATATGTTTCAGTCGATTCACTACTTACTTCCATTAATTTATTCACTGCATTCCAGGCATGGAAATTATTCATAACAATTAACACGCCTATGCCTTCCTCCCTTACTCTGAACTGGTGAAGCCACCTCGTAGCAGCAACATGAGCGGTTCAAGTTGTGGAATTTCAAGAATTTCATGGTGGTTCTAACGATATTAAACTGGACACACTATGCAAGAACTAAGACCTAGCTCTGCAGGCAACATCTTCTCTCTTTATTTCCTGCTGCATATTACAACACATATACCCTGCATTCTTCCCACCATATTTTCCCCCGTTTAAATACCCACTCTCATTTCTGCCGCAGTACTTCTTTATAAAATCTTCATATCAGTTTACAGCCCCTTATGCAGTAGCTCGCAGAAACACTTTTAACCCATTTAAGTATTTGATATTAATCTTGAAGATGAAATATATGTCGAGATTTCCATGGCGTTCTTCATGTATAAAACTCTCTCGAGATTCCAACCACGTTGGACGTTGTTTACTTTAATAAAGATTTTTCGCTCATTGAGTATTATTTAAATAAATCATTTTACATTACACACCTTTAAAATCAGATGTCTCAACTAATGAATGTTTTCAAGTTTAGTAGCAACTTAATCTAAGCCTATAATTATATGACTACATACGCGTAGATATCGTTAAAAGGAATAAGCTTGTACTTAAGTCTTGTCACCTCTCTCTCTCTCTCTCTCTCTCTCTCTCTCTCTCTCTCTCTCTCTTTATCTCGAATCCTGTGCCCCCATGTTGAGGCGAAGGGCCTCCAAGTGGAGGTTTCTGTTTACCGATGTGAATTTTGTTACGCTTATTTTCTTAGAGAGGGCAGAGGGAAGGCGGTAAGCCCATCGCCCCTTAACCCCCCTCCGGAAACTAAGGCATTACTTGGACGTGAAAGGCCCGATAAATTTTGTCCAGAGGCTCTAATTTAGGCTTGGAGTTCTTTTACGTGCCGTAAATCTACGACACGGACCCCCTTGTCACCTAGGCCTATAATGGAAATTTAATATTTTCACTGTTGCTGACGTATAAATGCGTCACTTCAAAACTGTATAAAAGCACAAATATAAGAGTTACCGAGTTATGCTGTATGTAAAATATGGGGATTTTTTTATTCTTGTGTTAGGCTTGTCATACGTAGAAACTAGTTATTCTCTAAACTTTTCTCCATTCATTTCAAACTGATGATTTTATTAGATGTTCGCTTATACAGAGACATTTTTTCGATGTGTCGCTGGAGTGCCTTTACCGGGCGACGACTTGCTTCCATGCAGCCGGAGTGTGCTTTCTAGGCACATCGCAAAAATAATCTCTCTGTATTATTGTAGGGCTTATCAATTCAGCCTTGCAAAAAGGACATGGGTTCATTCATTTTTCGGCACAACACTGAAAAAAGCAATTTAGAGTTAAATTTCACAATTAACACAGATGATGATTAAACTTATGATAGTAATGATAATTATTACAATTATTAATTTAATAATAATTAATATTATTTTACTAACTTATATAATAAAGACATTTTAATATAAAATAAGGACATTTTAATATAAAATTACTGTCGATTTACGTACCAGGCTAGAATAATGATGTACCTCATTAGACCGTTAAGGGCAATCAGTCATAGGAGAGAGGTTCCATCTGACGCTGTGAAGTGAACTCTGACTTAGCTAAGTTGGTAGAGCATTGGCACGTTAGCTATAGATCCTGGGTTCAAATCCCAGTGTCAGAGGAATTTTTCTCCTATAATATTAACATGTAATGTCCACAGAGACAATATTCTGTAGTTCATGAATGCATATTGCATATACGAGTATCTATATGGTTAATAAGTTTAGGGTCCCACGGAAACTGAGTTCTAAATACGTGCTAGCTCTTCACGTTCGATTTATCAAGATTAATATAGGCCTACCAGTTTATTTCCTGATACTTTGTGCTCAATTCGGACCCGTTTAGAAGTGTTCCTGATCGATTTCATCTATTCGTAAAAAAAAAAGAAATTGAAGTTGGTTATTTGAATTGACTCATATAACTAATAATTTTATTTACGTACCTTCTTCGCTGTCTTTCGTCCTCTCTATTTTATCTGTTTATCGTTGTCTCAATTCTCTCTTTGATACATGTGAATTTAATTCAGTTTTATTCCCCAGGATATTTATTCAACTTGAATTTTGGTTAAAGTCATAGGTATTTCTTCTATTATTTTACAATATTTCCATGCGTAATATTCTTTGCAGATGTAACCTCCATTTAAATATTATTATTATTATTATTATTATTATTATTATTATTATTATTATTGCTGTCATTTTTATCATCACCACCATATGATCATCATCATTATGATTACAGCTATTAGTCTAATTCCTCCTGTTAATTATTTTATGGTTGTCGTCTCATCAGCAGATAACTATATCGTACTGTCTAGTCAGGAAAAAATAAAACCCTTCTAATTAAAGTAACAAATTTCCTCTTTTACGACACCTTTGAAGGCAGTAATCCCCAGGATGCAGTAAGTTTCCATGATTTAGATTAACGTCCTTTTTGCTTCCCTTTCTTTCGGGTGTAACTGTGATTTCTTCCCAGTCCTTTGCACCCCTTTTTGGAATAAAATAAAACGGATAATTGACACCATCAGCTTAACAACCTTTATTTTGTGCCTCTATACTTTAGTATGATCTTCAAAGAAGCCTGATATGCAGCCGTAGATGTGTAAATAATTAAAAGTTTGTCTTCTAGTCCAGTCATTGTGATAGGAAAAGGATCAACCTTTTTAAATTTATAAGAAATAAAAAATACAGAAACGCTATGTGAGCATTTAGATACAGGCCTACGGTATTATGAGATTGTGATATAATAAGTTGTGTAATTTAATTGGCATAGATATTAAAATGTACTTCTGTTGTTTACTTACTAACAAATCCATAGGCGTAACCAGGCCGACCATATGGGGGGGGTATAACATCTGGAGAGGGGGGTTCCGGGGTCCTCCCCCGGAAAATTTTAAAAATTAAGATGCACAATAACGAGTTTTAAGCTTCCCACGCTTTGGACTCATATTAAGTAATTTACTCGTATAACCAGATTTTTTAAAAAGGTGATATATCACAATAATGAAATAAATAGTATAATTTTCCCTTTTTTTAATCAATGGGGGGGGGTTCAAACCCCAACCCCCCCCCTCTTTACGCCTCTGAACAAATCATACAAGCAGTATTGAAGAGAACCGATTTATAAAATTACCACAGTTTTAGTAGATTTGTAGGCTTCTGATGCAATTAACTATGCAAATATTTAACATAAACAGGAAATTGAAAAATTCTTTAAATTTTAACAAAGTAATTTAAAAGAAACTAGAATGCCAGAGAAGTATGCTCAATATAGAGTTCCGGAAATTGGCACTGCTTGGAAGGAGAAGCTTAGTTTCGTGATGGCTTAAAGGACTTATTCCACTTCAGTGGAGCATCAGGAATTCATAAATCACAGGTAACCGGATGACAAGAGTTTTAAAGAGGTACTGGAACGCCCGCCAGTTCATCAATGTACGAACCTAGTCTTGGCTTCCTTAAAACAAAGAAGCCTCAAAAGTAAAAGAAGATCATGTTAATTGGGTTCCAACAGAACTTGTGTGTTAATTAAATGTGTTCGTTCTCTCCCATCTCATGGAAGTGAAACAAATGAAAATTTTCTTCTCCAACTTCTCAGCATCATTAATAATTTTGTACCTGTGCATGTCTTCATAGTTATGAAGGAATTCGGTCTAACTCAGCTTCACCTAGGAAAAGTTAATTTTAGTACATGTGTAATTGTTCTGATTAATTCATTCAGAGTTTTTATTAACAATGTTCAGTTTAATTAATTCAGGGTTATTTTTAACAATGAAACTGAATAATCTGGGACCAAAATTAGAAATGTGTTTCAAACCAGCAGATGTAAAACATGACAATTATTTAATGGTTCATTTAGAGCGTATAGCTTTTTTCACTGACACTTACTACTGTGGTATGGCAAAGTTAATTACCATATGACCACAAAGGTCATACCCTCAACACACTCGAACAATATGAAATATACAAACACACCACACAAGACAACACCAACATCTTAAACGAACAATTACAGTTCAAATCACATTCACTCTACGACACAGTCATTCAAAAATGTCTTCCTAGCCACAACGGTGGCATCATGGGAGTCTGTTGCTGAAGATGGCCGCTCCACGCGGTTGAAAGCGCTCCAACAAGGTAATTAACATTGCCATACCACAGTAGTGAGTGTCAGTGAAAAAAGCTATATGCTCTAAATGAATCATTAAGTTATTACATCACTACAAAATGGACAAAACACAAGGATAACAATTATTAACTATTGGCAACTATTTTTTGTGAAGATAACGCGTTCTGCTCAAGCGATCGGCCGACTGAATGGTTTCATATGGGCGCACTCTCAATAAGTTACATCAAATGGTTCTCACTCATGCAACTTTTCAGTTGCGCAACTAAAAATTGTATGTAGCCGCGTAGCCTTCAGGAGGATTAGGACTGAAATGTTTTACTACCATTTATTTGGTACTACCCCATTTAAAATGCTCCTTGCATAAGAAGGTACATTCTTTTCTTTTTTGTGAACTTTAATTTGGTCAGAGTTAGTGCGTGAGCATGTATGAGTATAGATATATGAGTGTTTATGTAAATGTTAGTATGAGTGTATGAGTATGTAAGTGAAAGATTAGGCTATAGGTGATGTGAATGTATCTATGTATGAGTTTAATTCAAGTATTAGTGTGAGCAGGAATATGTGATTAAAATTTTTACATTCTTTAATATGTCTTAGCGCAATTAAGCTACACATATTGTAGTTATTTTATAGGATGAAATTAAATTTGTAGCTTCAGCTTTATAAACAAATTACCTTGTGAAATTAATATTTTCTCGTATATTTACTCTTTTACACATTCATTCGTACCTTCGTTAAATTTTTCATCCACCCATCCAACAATCCATTTTGTAAGAATCCACCTTTATATTTATTTATTTAATCTTCCCATAGTTATGGGTTGCCTACACAGACAAAGAGTACCAGAAAAGAAAAACAAAAAGGTAATTGAACATAGAACATTGAAAAGAAAAAGAGAATAAAATTAAGGAAAAATTAATACAAAATAGAAAATCATTAACAGTTACGATTAGGATTTATATATGTGATTCCTCAGTATTGAAACAGATTCTCTGAGGGTTGCTAAAGCAACTATAGTTATAACTGATGGAGGATCCAATCTCTTGAAAGTGTTCAACATGAAAGTTTAAAGTCGTTTAGTTACTGTAAATAATCCATTTTCCAACATAGTTTGTTATATTATAATAAAAAATATTAAAGTTATGTCAGTTACAATGTTTTGTTGTATATGCAATACAATGTTATGTTAAAAGTTTCACCAGAAAATATTAAGTTGGTGGATAACTTTTTAACTGCTTTGTATCGGAAATTCGAATTGTCCATCTTGGTTCTATAATAAGCAGTTGGAAACGTCTGTTTAACATTACAACACTGCATCTGACATGCCAGTTTACACATATTTACTTTTATCTCTTTTTTATTTATATTTTTGTGAATGTGGAGAACGTTTCGCCAATAATGTAGTTCGGACTTCAAGAAGACGAAATAGCTTAGCCATCAAGTTGTTGAATTCCAACTTCCTTCAAGCGTAAAGCACAATACACACAGAATTCTGAATGCTGCTTATACGAAAAGTCGTTGAGAATAGTGTAAAGTGGGGACGGTTTAGGACCAAAGTATAGTATGTTACTGCTTTCGTGCTTTGAATGAATGTGACTGCTTCTTTCATTCTATAGTACAGTTCTGTCGAGATATTCGTGTTTGAAGTAGCCTATGTAAAACGTTTGAAGATTTCTCATTAAACCTTCATGAAGCAAAAGTTACTTATATAATTAACTTTACTTTATCAAATTACATAATAATTGTTAATCGGATTATTGGAATTAGGCTGTGGTGTATGAAAGTAAACTACAGCCACTAAAGTGTAGACTGTTTTTTAATTTAAAACAAGGACGTGTACCTAATTTATTGCAGTCAACTTCTTTGAATGTTTAACTAACTGAAACTTATTATAAGCAGGCTTTTTTCTTAAATCAACTATACTTAAATGCAGAACAATTATTATATTATTACAAGTGTAGCCTACCTGTAATTGGTCATAAATTATTAGACTATTAAAGATAACAACATGTGTAATAAGTATTAAACATAACAAAATGAAGGTTAATATTCTAGAATTTTATGACTGTACTAAAAACAGACCTTTTTACTTTTTTGATCTTCACTGTCTGACTTGATTTATTCTCCCATTGCTTGTCAGATTTAAAACGAAATCTTACATCACAAAGGCAAAACTTTCCGATTATGCTCTAAAATATATTGATAACAGGAATCTCATAGATTCTGAAACGTTTTTATGTGAGACAGGGTGTCACAGTTATCTGTTACCTTATGAAAGTGATTATTCAATTTATTCAGAGATAATGAACCAGCCTACAGAATAACCTCACATGAAGATGAAAATACCCTCCCTTCATTGTGCCCATTCTAGAACACGGGATTCTTTAACATGCCATAAATCTTCGACATGAGACCAATGGCTTTATTTGCCTTCCGAATGAATGCATGCAGCAGGTTCTGACACCTGAAAGAGCCCAAACTCTCAGCTAGATTCAAGCCCCTGAAGGCCCAAAATATGTAACTACATAGAAATTTCGGCTCTACTAATAACACTAGTCTAATCATGAATTGCATTCAGTACACATTGGGATTAAATGCTGTAGATTGTTGCATAATTCATGGAAATTCTGTGGTAGCATTTCTCGGAAAGATGAAATGTAGTTGTCAGTCAAACTACATACTGTTAATGCCGAGAGCGCATGTAAGGAGATTCTACGCCACCTATGCTCAGTGTTCTTCAACTTGACAGCTTAACCTGCACTCGTCTACACCTTATTTATTTTCATGAGCTGATAGAGCAACAAAGCTTTAGTGTTTTGTATTGCAAGTATTAATACGAAACAGATGATTAATCCCATTACACAGACTGGCAAAATAATAATTTCCCCATTAAGTGAATTTTACCGAAATAGCAGTAGAATTTTAAAAACCTAATTGTAATTGTAATTATAATTGAATGATAGATGCGCTCACAACGCTACAACTTGGCAACATCGGCACTAGAGTACGTTGTATACAACCTATACCTAGGCCTACCATGAACTATGGACGAGAAAAGAGCAATTTGAGCATAAACTTTCGAAAGATATACAATAATTGGCCAGATTATAATTGAACAGAATGTAAATAAAACATAGTAGCAATGATCTTTTAAATAAACTAACCGATTCTTCAGTATGAACAAGATTTTTAAAATGGTATAGATGCCACGTAGAAGAAGTGTTTCATAAAGTCTTCTAAACAATTTCGCATTTGAAAATATCCTAAGCCTAATCAAATATTTTCCCAATAATTTTTAACGCATATATAGGCTATTACAAAAAAAAATCTTGCGAAAGCCTACCGGTATAGAAAAATAGTTTATTATCATATTGAATAAAAACAAATTAATTAAAAAGAATAATCCTTCAAAAGTCATACTAAAACTGCATTTAAAACTTAACATTTTGAACTTTGCTGCTGTGCAGCTGGTTTCCTTTAAAAATAATATTGAAATTAAAATTAATATTGAAATTAATATTACTTTTGCTATTTCAAAGACAAGATTGCTAACTGAACTGTTTATCATGGGACGTAGAACTGATTCTATATTTACATCAAATATGCCTCCTATTTAAGTATGTTTGGGTGGAAATGTAGGAAAACAGAGCACGTTTACAAGAAAGGCATGCATAAATAATTAACTTTGTACTTGCTCTGGGACACTATCAGTGTCGTTGTGTTCCCTGGTGAATGGGGAAAAGAACAAGAAACAAGCTTAACTTGAACATACAACACGAGGTTTTACCGCAACGGTTTAACCTAGTTTTTGTTTGTTCCGTAGAGAATTTCCGCTTAGGCTTTAAAGTACATGAAACTTCTTAATTGTGGGACGAGTACAAGATTCATGAAATTATCTTGAGCTACAAATTGCGTATCTCAAGAGAGGTATGGAACTCACTCATGTAAGGTTATGAGGATATTAATGTTCAGCACATGTTTTACACTCAAGTGTTACCATTCTTTATTCCCATACTGCACTCGAGCCCGATAATTTTGCTCTTTCATCATCTTTTTTTTGACCATCGAAGAAAAAAGAAGCACTTTTAAAGGTAGATGATTTTTCTTATAAGGAGAAAATTGTGCCACTGAGTTATAAAATTATAACACTCCAGGATGATCAACTTTATTTTCCTGCTTCACAAATTTTCCCTGCACAGTCAACTGCTGTAAATCAAAAGAATATAACAAATCATGTAATCGATTCTATTCCTGCTTCCTCCACCCAAGGAATTACCACTAGTGATAATTGTAGAATCAACATTTCTGTTTAGGTTGCTGAGCCTATAAAAGTTTCGTAGAAAACAATAAGAAAATTGCTTCACAGTCAACTGTTGTGAATCCAATTGACATTTTCCTAATTGATTTCAAACTTAGATCCCACTGATGACTTTACTTGATGATTGCCTATATTATTGTATAGCCTAAGTATTTTCAAAAGATTCTGCCATTTATAATAGCCTAACAGTCCATTAAGGCGAATCTATTTTGTCAGTAATTTTGCAACATATAATCGTTGACTAAGCCTATATATAGCGTATCTATTTTAAAAACAAAGAATTTTTAGTAATCGAATAATCATTTCGATCCAAAAAAATTACATTAAGAGATTTATGACAATAGGCCTAATAGTTATTTACATATAAGAATGTTAAGTTCCTATAACGTTCGAGCATCGTACGGCGATTTATGTTATTTTGAATCGTAAATTTTAAAAAGAAAATAGTTTCAGTTCACTTGTGCTTTGAATAGTGATAAAAAAAGTTTTGATAAAAAGGCTTTCAGCCTTATGCACCGGCCGTCTTTACCCCCCAAGATTGCTCCTGGTACTCATTTCTGTAAGAGGCTGAGTCGACCCCAGGGCTATAGTGCCACCAGAAGGATTAGGTCAATTGAAAAACTCCAACGACCTCATACGGAATCGAACCCACGCCCGCAGCGCGTCAACCACTACGCTACGACGGATCCTACGTATGCCAACATAGGCTAATTAAGCATAAATTACTTTTCTTATAAACTTTCTTTCTTTCTTTTTCGTAGTTTTACCTCTCCCTTGCAGGGACCTTTATGCGGCCCGCGCCGCCCGGGCCTTTTCTTATAAACTAACAAAATATATTTGAGCAGCTTTGATAAACCAAATTATCTTTGTGTACAATAATTTTACAAAATATTTTATGTTGATTGTAAATATTTAAAAATATTTACTATGCATGAGAGAAAATTCATATTAGACAATGTTCTGTAAATCGTAAGAAAATTGATTTATATTTTACATGAATGGAACTGTCATATCATACTGAATTGGACAGCTCGAAATGTAACAATTGCAGAGGAAGTAACAATATAGATTACGAAGTACCGATAGAACTAAAAGGATGGGATTTTATTTCTATGTTTGGTCATTATTATATCGTGAAGAAGGTTTATGTAAGTAACGGTTTGACCTTTCTAGAGATTGCTATGGGGGGGGGGGGAGACAAGTAACTGGCGTCTGTGGACGTCGGAATTTGTAATACGCAGAGGAGGATTAAGGTAACCGACAGGCGTTAGGTAGATGAGGGTGGAGAGGGTCTGGACCCTGAGACTGGTAGTGTTGCCCACAAGACGTTCTCTCTCACTCACTTCACTTTCTTTGACATCAAGGGATTCGCATTACTCATTTCCTTCGTCATTCCGTTACATGAAAGTAGACAGGTTGCGTGTCTCCCCGATTGCGAAGACCCCATTAATAGTCTCGATTATAGACGTAGAATATTTCAAAAGAGTTATTATTATTAATAATAATAACAATAACATTAATAATAATAATACAAATAATATATAATTGTTATATAATGTATATAATATTATATTTTTACTTTTTCGGGTGGCGTTCAATTTAACATTTGTAGAAATTTTGCATTGCAATTTGTAGCAATTTACTTATTTAACCTGGTTGAGTTTAGGCCATATAAAACTTTCTCACCACTCTGCCAGAGGGAATGCATGAAGTACAAGAAATTATTATACAATTTAATATAGAGCAGCGTTTCTCAACCTTTTTGAACACGAGGACCTCTAAAATGTATAAAAAATATTTACGGACCCTGATTTTACATCCTATTTTTAAATGAAGACATATATTCTTAATATTCGGGGTATTAATTATAGGTCATTATAAAGAAATATGTGAAAAAATGTTACTTCTTTACTTTCCACTTGCTTTATAATTTTTAATTATGTCTGCGGACCATCTGCACCATCTTCGCGGACCACCAGTGTCCACGGACCGTAGGTTGAGAAACGCTTATATAGAGAATACAATTGACTAAAATACAAAAGATAATGCACAACTAAATAAAACATTAAATTTACACAATTGAATGTAATATTGACTATAAATTCTGAAAAATTCTAAAATATTTACTTATTAAAATCACTCTTAACCTCCTAAGTGCTCCTATACACTACGTTCATTAAACTGCGCATGACTGTGATAATGTTACCTTTTGGATACTGTTTCATACAGATAAGCCTTGGTGAAATAAAGCATTCTCCAATAGCCCAAGTAGTCCCCAGTAGGCGAATGTGGTCAGTTAGTGTAGTAGGTTAGGCTAAGTTAGGTCAGGTTAGGTTAGCTTAGCTTAGCTTAGCTTGTAGGCCTACTAGTAATGGAAGTGCGATACAGATATGCATTTCATTTTTTCAATCAGGGGATAATACAAAAATTTGAATATGTAAAAAGCAAGCTTATTCTCTGAATCATAGCCCTAACCAAGTCCTTATAAATTTTAGCTTTGGTAGACTTCTTACAGTATTATAATATTACATATATGCCAGAACCACGAATGTGCAACAATTTTAAAAATCACGAATATATCACATTCGTTAATGTAGCATAAAAAATTAAGCATAACTTGTACTTTCGTGTAAATGGAACTAGCTATTAGTAACCAGGGAAATAAGATAAGGCAGAAGAAAATAGGGCATTTAGGTGACAAATATTATGACTGAGGGAATAAGGGTCCTTATTACTGTACACATACACTTTAGCTTTGATTAGAGTTCTTGTAATAAACGATTCACTGAATAAGGTTGGTTTTACTATTCATGTTTGTAACTACATACTTTATTTCATGAAGGCTTATCTACAGGAAACTGTCTATAATCGAGATACTGAAATGTTAATAGTTCTTCCCAAATATTTTGTGTCCGCAATCGAGACTATACGTAATCAAGACACAATCGACAGGTTTTATAAATACAGAAACCTCTTGTTTCATGTTATAGAAAAAAAACTATAAGGTAAAGATGGTAATAATTTTATACCAAGTCGTGGTCGTCCTTACCAGGGTAGAGGTAACGTTTGTTACATTCTTAAAACCTGCGATGAGTTTGCGAATTGTTGGCACCATTGAACAAGGTGAAGAGAGGGGCATTTGCATAGCTCTTGCCAGACGTCACACACAGTGCATTGCCGTGCACTTCCTTCACAAACGTCATCACGGGACGAAACAGTCTTCCACTGTTCTAGGCTCTGGATCCGAAGGTCACATGATATAAATTTACGGCATAGGCTATTTTTTAAAGAACTCCAAGCCTAAATTAGAGTTGATGAACCAAAGTCCCCAGCTTTTTAACGTCCAAATAAAACATTAGTTTCCTACTAGACGGCAGTCGAAGCGATAGGCTCATCTCTCGTCCCTCTATTCTCTATAGGAATGAAAGGGTATAATTTTTCTCATTTTGGCAGAGTTTTGATGTTGGTACTGCAAACCCGGCTTATATCCATTCGCCTATCAGTCGTGTGAAGCAATTCATAATATATTCAATAAATAATAATAATAATAATAATAATAATAATGATAATAATAATAATAATAATAATAATAATAATAATGGCCGAAAAGATGATTAGGAAAGCTTTGTTAAGACTTTTCGAACATAGAATTTCAAGAATTAATTGGTAGGATAAAAAAATAATTCCGACAGAAACATTTCTTCATAATGTATAATTTACAAGTTTAACACCGTGTGGCAACAAATAGAGGAAATGTTTTTAATCGCACATAACAATATAGGCCTATAGTAAGTTATATTAGAATTGGACGCAATAACAAAATTTACGACAATTTTACACTGAAAGATTATCATACTGGTTACATTTTGTGAATTCTTACACCAGAGTATGATACATGTCAAAATAACAGGCTATAACGAGTTTCTTTGTATGGAAAATATTCTCGTATGCTTTCATATAACTGGTTATAATTTGACAACAGGATCTCACATTACAAATTTCCAACGAAACCTAAACACATACCGCTGGATCCTCCTCCACTCACAACGTGACACTCACAACACATAAAGCATGTTAATAACCTTCTCGACAGGCCGAAAATTAACAAAGTTTTACACAACAAAACAAATAAAACTTTAAAGCCCTATAACATTATAGCACAAACATATCTTACATTCTTATGATTAAAACAAAACACCGAAAATAAATTTATCTATTTTTTCTGAATAGAATGAAGTATTCAGGTTCAAATAGTTATACCTAGGTATTTACACTAAAGATGGGTTAATACCAGTTTTTATCGATACTTTGCACTCGATACCAACATGTTTTAGTCTCAATACTCGGTAGGGTACTAGTTTATTATTTATTTTTTTAAATTATTATTATTATTTTTTTTATTAAGATGCCACCCTAATGAGCACATGTTCGGGGACTCAACAACTGGATATAAATAGGCTAGATTAAATAAAAATAAAATATAGCCTACAATCAATTAGAATCATGTACGGTAAAAATAGCCAGGAAATTTTTAGAAGGAGAAAGTAGAAAGAAACAAGGAAAATAATTTAGATAGTAAATAAACTTATTTTCTAAAATTTGTAATTAATAAATTGAGGGATATTTTTAACAGTAGCAATTAATAATCTGGAACCAAAACAAGAATTGGGGTTTAGACCTGCAGATGTTTAGGTGAAATTAAAGGAATTGAGTTTGGTTTCGTCTTGCACCGTTATATGGGGATGTACTATGTACACGTTAAATTCGGAAAATATTAATTTAGACGGATATTCAAGAGGATTAGAAAACCCAATTTTAATACTCCGATACTTTCATTCTCGAAATAAAATAGAAGGTAGATTTATAAATACAATATTATTTATGAAATAGGTATTTATGTTGCGATTCATTAACTGAATAATTATTGTAGATTAAATTAAAATATATTTCTAGTTATTAGTAAGGAATCATTTCACAAATCAAACGTTAAAAAATATTCGAAACTATTTAAGAAAATAAAAATAAAATTAATGACAAACATTAACTTAATAAAGTGTTATAAGTCTTTTCAATTCAAGCATTCTCATTCTATCAGCCTCTTCTAGGCCTACTTCTCACAAGTTGACAATATCAATTAAAAGTTTATTATTCTATTAACACAGTATCGAAAAAGTATCTAGCATATCTGCACTATAGTATCGTTCGATATATTGAGAGTATTGAGTATTGAGAGTATCGAAGTATCGAAAGACTCTTTCATTTATTCTCATATGGTAGGAATTATCAGAAGTAGAAAGCTTTAGGCTACGTTGTACTTATAGTAATTATACAAGGATTATCAGTTTTATAGTTGCTTTCAATGAAAACATATATAATTATTATATTATTTTAGCTAAAATGAAGAAATGGTGCAAAAATGTTGCACAAACTTTCTCACATGTATGTGTTATGATTGCATTATTGAGATTTTTTAGGCTTGAGAAAGAAGCCAGCATATATCGTTCCAAAAATCAATACAGTCAAACCTCTGTAATACGAAGATCGATGTAACAATAAACTCGCATTTCGCAATATTTTTCGTTGTTCCTGGAAAATTTCCTATCTTAATAATGTTAAATGGCCTCACCAAAACAATTAAGTTGTTATAGAATACTTTTTATTGCAAAAGAACAATTTGCTAGCCAATGGTTTCTGGTATCAGGATTAATCAAAGTAAACTGGAAAGAAACTTTACTTCCGTGTACTTCATTGTTCAATATTTATTTACACTAATGAATTACATCGATAACCTTCCTACTTTGTCAAAACCCAGTATCATGCACTTCTAAAGCCACCTGTGGATACCGCAAACAATACACAATACTTTTGTTATGAGAACTGTACATGCAATGTGTATTGCATTTGATGAATTCAGTGTAATATTTTCAGAAATTATATATATATATTGTTAAGGGAAGGAGTGGTTTGTTTGAATTTTAATGTTGACCACGTTACTTTTCGGGCTGAAGTGGTACGTGTGAAAATTTAATTTTAATTGGTCAAAGCATGTAGGCCTATATATGTATAGAGGACAAACATACATAAATACACACTTTCAATTTTATAATATAGACCTATTAGGTTTTAAGATTGCGGGGGTAAAACGCTTGCACGAGTGCACCCTAATTAATAAATTCATTAATTTTAAATTAAATTATTCAAGATAAATGTAGTGAATAAGCATCAATTTCTTATAGGTCACGTATTTCATCTCAAGTATGTTTGTTTCCAATTTCTTCGCTGGCATGTTAAAGCTATTATTTAGTTATTAAAAGTGTCAATTTCGAAATGAAAATCCTTAGTTGATAGTGTAAAAAAAATTGTAAAAGCAAGTGCACATGTTATTCTAAGAATTCCTTTCATAATTGTAAGACGATCAGCCACTTTCGTTATTACTTCTCATATTAGGCCTATATCAGTGCAATCTCCTTAGGGTAAAAAAAACAGAAAGTACATAAAGAAAGGATTTTTCGTACAGAATAGAATATAGTGGAACATTGTTTCTATAAATTCTCAGTACTAAACCATAATTGAATCGGTATCCAATAAAATAAAATAATTATGTAACGCTTAACTATTCTATTATTATCTTACTATAATTTGAAACACAATGAAAACTTCAAATAGAAAGCCATTTGCTTGCTGAGATTTATTGTACCTTCACTTTTGCAGCCAGTGCCATTCTAGTCGATTGCAAGCCAGTTTCGCTAGCAAAATTAAATGACAAAACCCGGCAAACCTCATTCATCTCATTTCACTGCATGCTTGCCAGTAATACTAGACCTGGAAGTCTGCCAAAATTGGAAGATGATTTTGATGGATTCAGTACTGAGGTAGAGTCAGATACAGAAGGCAATGCAATCATTGATTAAAGTGGTTTGTATTACCAAGCATCTTGATTTATGAAGACTGCTCACAGAAATAAGAATTCCTCTGTGCATTGAAAACAAACAGGTAGGCCCAATCCATTAATTGTTACTATTTTTGGAGTTAATGTGGGTGGAAGATTTCTGGAATACATTGCATCAAACCGTATTCGTGGCTAACGGGTACATATTTTAAAAACTTATAATACACTAATATATATGTGTTTTATGATAGAATAGTGACCAAGGTGATTATATAAAATTCCTTTATTGCATTAAAATACATGCTATAGTACATTTGAGCTCGATTAGTAAAATAATATGTAGAATTGTTACCATCAACTCAACGACTTATTTTTTTCCTAGGCCTTTCGATAAGTTTGTATCCTCTTCAGGGCATCTTGCTATGCAGATGTGTATAATTAAAAACTATAATGGCATTGTCTTTTAGTCCTGTCATTGTGATGAAATAATTAAAAGCTTTCAAGCGTTTTTATTAAAGCATTAACACTCTCACATCTACCAGTTCCCTGATTCTTCTTCTTGTGTGTTCGAAGAAGAAGAAGAAGAAGAAGAAGAAGGAGGAGGAGGAGGAGGAGGAGGAGGAGGAAGAAGAGGAGGAGGAGGAGGAGGAGGAGGAGGAAGAAGAGAAGCAGGAGGAGGCGGAAGGTGAAAGATGAGTCAGTGTTAGTGATTTATAAAAGTTTTCAAAACTTTTAATTATTTTATAGAATGACAGGACTAGAAGACAGTGCCATTATAAGGTTTGATTACTAATATATTTATTCTGCATAGCAAAATGCCATGAAGTATCGTAGGCCTAGACATAAAATAAAGGTTGTCAATTTTATCCATTTTATTTTATTATTTATTGCAACCAATGGAATTGTCATGATGAATGGAGCAACGGTGGAATAACACATAGCAGGGGAACTGAAGCATCCCGAGAAAATATGCCCGACCCCATTTGTCCACCACAAATTCCACATGGATCTACCGAGATTCGATTCCATGTCCAGGTGATGAAGATCGATGAATGTGAATTCAGATAAATTCTTGTACACTACCCGATAAAATACGTCTTGTTTGTAATTCAATAGAAGTAAACAATAGAGCTTCCATAAGCTAGTGTTTACTGTCTGGCTGCGAGCTGAAGGCCGATCTAGCGTTCCCCCACTACCTTACCATGCGCTTGCATTTACTGTCTATGTCTTTCCCCCACTATGCCACCAGCTCGGCCTTCAGCTCACAGTCAGACAGTAGTTACAAACGCATTTTATCTTTCCATTTTAATTTTTCATTCATTAGAGTAAAGTAATTATAAATTACACCGGGTTTACAAACTGTTGTTGAGGATTTATCCAGTGCAATAGCAAACAGATACTATTTGTATAATGAAATTTAATAATTTATTTATGAAATTATATATAAACCTGTGGAGCCACAACATCCAAAATATTTTATTCAAGTGTAAACTGTATTTATTCCGACAAAATAATTATACTGTTTGCCTCATAACATGAACGTTGATCGTTTGGATTTTTAACTCGAACCGAATCGAAATTACGGTAATATTTACAGTTTGTCTTATTTCCCATGGTCCTATATTTGAATTTATATATGTATTTTAATTTTCATAATGTAATGTAATTAATTTAATGTATAATTACACTTACTTTAGCTTGTATAAGAACGTTGTTCATTTCCATGTGCCAGTTAGGACGATTTCAAAATTATAGTAATGGGTGACTTGCAGTTATTCTTATTTAGTAGACATTAAATATTATAGGCTTTAAATCATTAATACATATGAAATTCAAATTATTTTATATATTTTTAATTTATTACATTAATGGATATAATTAATTTTTAAATGCAATCAGTAAGATTTATAAATGAACAATGTTCATCTGCATGTGCCGACTCGATTTCAAACTAACACTAACAGATAGTTTATCTTACTTCATATACGTTTAAGCTATTTTAACTTAAGTTAATTTTTACTGCGTTTATTTGTATGATTTTTTTTATACACCAATACATGTGACCCTATTTTACCTTGAAGGCATGTTAGGGTGTTAAATAGAACAAATTAATAAAATTAATATTAACAAACTATCTTACAACTAACAATAATAAACAGAAATGAACATAATTTACGAAATGTATAAAATCTTGCTTGCATCACTCCCTTCTAAAAAAACTGTCAGTGTGCTGAAAGTGTAGTGTCAATACCAATTAGTTTGCAAATCTGGGACAATCCAGGAAAAGATGTTTCACTGACTGTTCAGATTTTCCACAAATCTTCATAAATAGATACCAAATTTACCATGTCCTAATATCGTGTAGCTGTAATAATCTGTTGAGCTATCAGATCCAAACGTTACACTGCTGCAATTAGCGCCATTGCAATGATTAAAGATAAAACAGTGAAAAGGCAGCAATTTCTGATAGATTTCCTTGTAGTATATTTCATTTCTTGCATGTTTGTTTCCAGTTCAACTCTGGTGTGTTAAAACAATATTTAGAATTAAAAAAATGTTGGTTTCAAAACGAAGGATCTTTGTTGATGGCGGGGTCTACCACTTGTAGAATCAAGTTGTTTCTTAGTTTCAGTTATGTTCCCACAGACTTTCTTATGGCTAACATATTCACAACCTGTTAATTAATTCACTTGCCCATACAATAAAAGGACAGTACTATGGATTAATGTTTTGCTAATGTTAAAATAGAAGTGTTACCACAATAGAATTATACGTAAACAAAAATGCCTACGGATACATTTCCTCATTTACAACATTGGATGCGCTGTGTGCACATCATAAGCTCTACGTTACTTTAGGCAATTACTTGTAACCGGACCAGGGCTCGCACTGGCTACCAAAACTAATTTAGTTGTTGAAACTAATTGATGGTGAGGGACGGCAAATTGAAGTAACCAGATCTCACCCCCCCCCCTCTTGAACACTGTATTTCGTGAATTATTCTGACTACTCTCTGCAAACTGCGGTGGGAAACTTCTCAGTTTTTGAAAATGAGCGCTTGAGGGGAGTTTATATTATCGTCCAGGTGGAATATAAATCTATAAATAACATATTGTTTTACATAAAATTTCCCCCATTAAGTCTAGATGTTAACAGGAAAAGATTAAAACTAGGTAAGATTCAAAAGAAGGTAAACTGAAGTTATAGATTACGTAATCATGACCGAATTTTAGTGTCAAATTAAATTTTATTATTACTTTTATCATTAATTCATATTATTGCTGTTATTATTTTGAAATTTTTTAAAAATTTTCCTAAAAGTTGCACTGACAAACCGTAACATAAACAAAATATTTCTCTTTCGCTCCTTTCGCCTCCTTCTGAGTCCTGGTTACAGGTCTGGTATAAATGTTTAGTCCGAAGTGTGTAGAATTAAGAACCTTAATTATTTTTTCTGTAGCAACTAATGCCATGGAATTCTAATGTCGAAATATCACAATTAATGGGTTCCTAATTAGGCAGAATAATAGGATTGGGAGAGTTTATGGATTCAAATCTGTCCCCAGTTAAACCTATAGCACGCAATTTTTCAGACCACAAGATATTTCTCTCATGCCTGAATTGGATGTAAAACTCTCTACACTAGCAAACTTGTCCTAGGCCTGAATACAAAGAAATAAAAGTGAACCGCGAACATTCGTTATATTCACGTACAATAGTGAACGTGCAAAAAGGTCACATACTGAGAAATAAGAGTGAACCACGAACATTCGTTAATAGTGAACTTGCTCTAAGCCTGAGTACAGAGAAACCTGAGTTTTTCCATAGGCTTATTGAATGGAAACAATTTCCTCAAGATTTCTATAACATCTAAAATTTTACAATTGCATGGAATAACTCGATTTTGTACAAACATGGTCTGCTTAATAAAGTAATATACTAACGCTATGTATTACTCGATCAAAGACCTCAGAAAATAATATTTAACTACATGTATTATTAGTCTTAAGTTGAAAATTTTCCATGTATTATGTAATTTTGAAGTCATTCTTATCAAGACGTGAGAAATTGAAAATTAAATGAAATCTATTGCACCAATGTCGGCCGCGGGGGTCTAGAGGTAACTTGCATCTAGATCCGAAGATCGCGGGATCAACCCGGCCGCGGTCAATTAATTTTTCAGGGCAAGAGAGGGGCTTTAAGCTGGGTGGCCAGTTTCGTACGGAAGTAAAAGAACTCCAAGCCTAAATTAGAGCCTCTGGACAAAATTTCTCGGCCCTTCCATCTCCAAGTAATACCATAGTTTCCGAAGGGGGGTTGAGATGCGATGGGTTTACCACCTGTCCTCTGCTCTCTCTCGGAAAAGAAGCGTAACAAAACTCACATAGGTAAAAGAAACCTCCACTTGGAGGCCCAATATAGGGAATACAGGAAACCAGATACAGATTCCATCAATTATCCCTTTAGTTAAATTCGGCATTTCATAATCAACCTCAAGCTCATTATAAATTATCATACCATGATGAAGAGTTGAGACTCCCTACTACCTAAATACATATCTATAAGACATAGAGGTGGGTCAGACAATAGCATCAAACACAGTGATATCTTTATTAAAGCAGACATTTGAACACCAACATGTTAATAAGCATATGCACCGGAGGGATCTTTTATTAACATGCACAATGTTTTCATTTTCGGTGTATAGTGATGTTTATAAAACAAAAAGAGAATGAATACAGGGAGGGGAAATTTGAGCATATAATAATGATAGGGTGTCAGAGAATGTTGAAAGATCTCTATAGCACTGTGTTCATGGGTGGAGTTGTGGAATTTTATGAAGGGGGAAGATTTCATCCCATTGTTTTGTGGCTGATGTTAGAGCCTATGTATGTAAGAAATATCAACGGCATTGGGAGTCGGTTTTTCTTGACACCTTAAATGCAGAGATACGATATGACCATGAGTTTAGCGGGGCGTGTTTTTCTAGTCAGAAGAGAGATAAAACGAAAGAAAGATGTCTCAACATGTAAAGGCTTGTAAAGTGTCATCATCTTTAAGAAGGTATATGGTTATATTACACTCATTTTATGTTAACTTGTTATTATCATAATTTGAACATCTTCTTTCTCACGTGGGTAATTTTTACCCATTTCTTAAAACATTATAAGACCTTGTATCGCTTTTAGAAAGTCTTGTTACTATAATCTTACATCCTGTTGTGGATATGTGATAGAATATCACAAAATGAGTTAGATATTTAAAAAAATGATGCAAACTCGAGTTAATAATATTAAGATTAAATATAATCCAGAATCTCCTCTTTGAAAGTTTATCTATGCCACTTAAATCAGTAGCTAAATTTAATAACCAAGGGCCAGATTTATAGGTTCTAATAGCTTCGAATGTGTGTTAAACGCAATAAATTAATTTCATTTTACAAGAGGGTTCATTATATTAACAAAATGCACAAAGCCTAGTGATATATATATATATATATATATATATTTTAAGTTTAACAGACAAAAGACTGTATTATAGCAAGTAAAATTTATGAACGATGCGGAAAATATTGAATTTCAAATAGCCTAATGTTAGTTTAATACAGCTTATTATATTAACAAAAATAAAAATTACAGTTATCTATAACTTATACAAACATGTTTTGCCTCCAAGATTCAACTATGGAGTGGTCTATTGTACTTAAATTTCAAACTACTAAGAGACCAAGTTAGTGTTATTTAGTTATAGATGCTTTTTTCGATTGCGTGGTAATTAAATGTAGATACTAACCGAGTTGTGTGCCAATGCTTTGTAGTAGGTATCCAAATTGCGGTCCAAAGACTAAAATTTTCCGTCCCATTTTCACACTGGGCCTATAATAATGGACTATGTCTGTGTCCAGTGTCCGGCCAAACATGAAAAAATAAAACATAGTCCTGCATTTTATTGCTAAATTTTTCTTGCAAAACATGTTTTTAAAAATATATAATATTTAAAAAATACAATCCCAAATAGCAAATCTCATGTGAGGGGTGACATACATACACTGGTTCAAAGGAAAAAAAATACATACTACAATTATCTTAAGGCTATAACAAAAATTCCCTAGTAACGAACATACTACATACCAAAAGAAAAAAACTTGAAATTTACTAATCAATTTTGAAATGTACAGATTTTACACAAGTGACGCTTTACAGTTCGTCCTAAATAGATTTCGAATTCATGAGACCTGACAGCCTGACCGAAGAACATCATTCGATAACCTTGATTCAACTGATATAGGCCTACGTGGTCTAGCAAGCGGTTGTTTGAAATTCGATCACAAGATACGGAAGCAGCTTTCAATAATCGATTGGCGTAGTTCTGGAACTTCTGTTTCCTGTAAGACTACGAGTTGCAGAGTCATTTAGGCGAACTTCTTTACTGTAGGCCTATGTGTTAAACACCGTGTTTAACAATTTACATTAACTTTATGTGTATTTTAAAATCAGTTCCATGTTTTTTGTTTTTGTTTTTTTTAATTAGGCTCTTTTAGAGAAAATGTCTCGCTTTCCATTCTTTTACACTAATACGTAGCTCTAAAATGAAAGAACCTAAAATCTGGGTCCTATTAATAACATGATTTAAACATTTAGTTTGCATTCAGCTAAATACTAACCTAATAATAATAATAATAATGATAATAATAATAATAATAATAATAATAATAATAATAATAATAATAATAATAATAATAATAATAATTTACATTGGTAATCTCAAAGAACTTGTACAGAAGCACGAATGGTTTTAAAGGAACAGTTCATGTAGGGAAATAATGTAATACAGATGTCACCTAGTGGGGTATTAAATTACTGTAGAAATTCAGAAACTTTCGTGAAGAATGTGCTTGAATGGAAGGTTAAGGGGCTAGGTATTCAAATTGTTCACAGTTAGGCCTATAGGTAATTTCCTACCGTGGTTCGGCTCTCAGTTTAACTGTATGCCTATGTCCCTACCCTATGCCCTTTACTCAGTCTTCTCAGTAAAAGTTTTATTTAAAAAAATTTCACCTAGGTCTTTCGTCTGCACAGATATCAACAGGGTCTTAAAATTAAAGATAAAATGCATCAGTTAACCATATTTTAAAAGATCCCCCTTTATAGGAAATTATTAAAACCGTCAAAACATTAAAAATAAGGCAATAAAACATCTACGAGTACAAAACTCTAGCAAATACCAGTGAATGAAGAATAAAAGTGGTTAAGAACAAATAAAGTAAAGTACCAAGAAACTCATTGGGAGTGTAATAGAAAATAGCAAATGAGCAGAAATACATCATATGAAAGCCTTTAAGTTTGACTGTAAAGGAATTCATGTGTAAAAGACATGTTAATGCCCATGCTTCAAAATCTTTCAGGATCGGTAGTGGGCACAGTTCCAAGAACACCAGAATGTACGGAATGCGAATCCCTGTTTTCCTTTAAAATGAAGATTTCTCGCTTACTTGTCATAAGCTATGGGATGAAATTCCCATTTACTTCCACCACTCTTCCGCCCAAACAAACCATATAAAATACTGTTGTGTCTGGTTTCTCTGCATTTTTCAAGTTGCAATATCTGAATTAAATGCAGTATGATGCCTGGATATTCATTTTCACTTTATATCAATTTGTATGAATTAGGAAGAGTTCAGCTAAGCATGATACGAGTCACATACTTATTCCTGCTTTGTCTTCTGAATTATGTTATTTCACCGTAATTTCAAAAATAGGTGTTTTAAAATGCATTTTAATATAGCCTATATTCATTGCATCGGTACTAAGAATTTCCAATTTCCGGGCTTTTTTTTTAAAGGACTGCTAGAAAATTTCTTATCCCGAATAATGCGTGTAAGCTACATAAAATTCTAAATTCCGACATTATTAGTTAAGTATTCATTTCGGTAGGAAAGATTGCTGAGGATACTTCATTAAAAATGCCTAAGTTTATTTCTCTCGAAGGTGGAGCTATATCCTAGCATTTCATTAAAAATTATCTTGAGACTGAACTTCATTATTATAATTTCTCGTAGTCTACGAATTTCCTCCAGCATAAATAATAATCAAATAAGTATTTCGGTCTTATGAAATTTTCTAAAATCTCTTCAGATATGCACTCAGCAGGGATTGATCAGGACTTGGCAACTCAACAGGTGATAACTTTTAGGCCTAGATGTATTTTATTTGGAATTAAATAAAACTATGAAGGTACAAACCCTCTGAAGCCCATTTTAATAGGCCTATATCTGCTCATTATCTACTCTTATACAATTCAACGGCCCTAAATAGCGTGCTTGCTCGCCCGCTTCGTGAGACATCGGGTATACTCGGCGATGTTCGTCTCTCGCAGTCTAAACTTTCATGGCGACTACAAAATTAGGAAGAAAAACCGTTTCTTTATTATATAAGGCCTAAGTGAAATGAACACAATGAACAAATATTCTAATTTTATTTTTACTTACAATTTTCAAAGCTCTGAACCACAAACATTTTTAATAATCTACCAGTGTAATTTTCTTAAAAATCCTGGAGTCAATGAATAATGGCGGGCGAAGCCGGGGGCAACAGCTCTAAAATATTGATGGTTTTATCTCTTGAAATATCGCTGATAATAATAATCCAAACAAACCATTCCTTCCCTTGAAACATTATATAATTTCTGAAAATTACACTGAATTGATAAAATAAAATTCACATCATATTCATGTCAATAAACAGCTGAGAAACAATACGTATTATGTGTTCACAGGTTCTTTGGAACTGCATAATCGATTCTGATATAGTTTTCCCAGGGGGCGCTTTCATGTCGAGGAATGAATTTTAGCTGTTTCATTAATTATTAATGGCTTAGTTTATGAATGATTCGCGTGCAAGTGTTAATAAATATAATGCTTTAATAATTATTATACTCTTAATTTTTAATTTTTAAAAGAATTATCGTGGCGAAGCCACGGGCACCTCCTAGTAATGATACAAAATACTATTTAGAGGTATAGATTTCGATACTAATCGCACATACAGAACATTGTTATAAACAGTATTTCAGTAACAGGACAAATTTTTTTGTAACCAATTAATGTACTAAAATATACGTTTTAATATATTGCAAGCAAATCATAGTTATAGAAAAGAGATACCTTCTTCTTGGACTTTACTGTGTATAGTAGGATAAAGCATGTATACTTCACTCCACTCCCCTTAATAATAAAGCAGGATTGACCAGCTTACCTTCATTACTGTATAAGTAACTAGTAGGTTTATAGTAATAAGCATAAGAACATTATTATTGAAAATGAAGTTGGCAACAGTGATGTCTTATGGCGGCTGAGCGGGATCTTTTCTGCTCAGAGCAAGAACCAAATATCACCTTTGGAAAAATTTAATCAGAAACACCAAATGTTCAAGTGAACCAGAAGTCAGCTGTGTTTGCTTCAACTCACGGTTATAGGTTAAGTGAGGCTTTGGGGGTTATGAACGTGGCAGTCGTTCATAGATTCCACGTTAAGGAGAAGTAGTATAAGGTTGGATTGATATATATATTTTTGAGGCATTTCTAATAAATAAATAATCTTACCAATAAAATTGGTTTCACGTGAATATGTCGATTACTATTACCAGAGTCACGAACATTTAAATAAATAGTCATGAAATGGAGTGGTATTTAAAAGCCGTTCAGCAGAAAACACGTGTTGCAAGAAAAATGCATTTTCTCATAAATTACATTTTCATTATTTATAAAATTTTCTTTTCCTAAAAAAACTATTCAATGGATTTGCATAATTTTTTTCTGTGAATATTCGTGATCAACATAGTTAACATTTAAACTTAACATTTTGCGTCTATCATCATTGATTTATTCACAAAAAACGCATAACAAATATTCTGAATTTTGAAAAAAAATAAAAGTTTATTTTCCTTAGAAATAAATACCGGTACTAGGCTATGTTACAGTTAACTTGACATAGCCTTGACTTCAAACTGTCAAAATTTCATAGCAATCACTGCTACATGTTCTGAGAAAAGAAAATCAAAATGGTTGCCGTTTAAAAATATAATCAATTCCATTACCAACCTATACATATACGTAAAGTTATTACTTGTTAATTACTAGTTAAAATCTCATTGGGATCAATCAAATATGTTGGGAGATAATATTTATGTACAACCCCATACAAACTGGTATAACCTATGTTAACTCCCTTTTATCATTCTCAATCTCAGCGTCAAGACAAATGAGGATAGAGCAAGAAAAGTATAAATCATTCTCACTTATAAGTTCTCAAAGCACTAAATTCCGGTATAAATCAGTTACAACGCAAAACTGAATTAACTGCCGTTGATGGAAGGATTATGCATTGCTTGTAGAAAGTTAACCAGTTTTTCATGGATCTGTATGCTACATCTAACTGTGAACATTACTGCATTTGAATACACACAGTAGTTCACAATAACAACAGAATTCAGATAACGTCAGATACGAACATCTGGTGAAAACTGCATTTTATATGGAATTCATTGGGGAGAAAATCAAGCCCAGTTGGTGTGTGGATTTAAACTATGCATTCAACCGAATAAAGGAAGATGATTTGACAAACACAAACAACTATCGCATGCTATTAGCCCACAGGTATGTAAACACTAACTGGTAGGCTACTGTTAACATTGAATCGAACTTACCTTATGTATACTGCGCTATATACCATCTGCCTCTTCTGCGTGAGTGAACCATCGTACGCCACTCAAACTTCTGCCTCTGTAAAAACAAGAAGGATCCGTTTGAAGAGATATTGCACATATTTTCTTAAAATATCTAATTATCGTTCGACCATACTATAATACGCTTCTTACACTTGACGCAACTGTATCATAAGTTTAGACTTTACAAGGTTACTTAAAAAGTCCCGTACCACCTAAATAACTTGTGAAGCATGTAGTTCAATGACATGAAACTCGATGTGTTGGGATAGCCGTGTATGGAGAACTCAAAAACATTATTATCGAATTTTGCGGACTTGTGGTTGACAAAGCAACTTCAACTCTATTATTTTAAATAAACTCCGTGGCGCTACATCCCTGGAGGGATCTGGCCTACCACCCGACCGCTGCGTCATCTACCACAGGCACACGGCAGGATTGGGGGCATGTGGTCGGCATGCCGACACCCACGGCCGTTAATGGTGTTTTCATGACCGGAGCCGCTACTTCTCTATCAAGTAGCTCCTCAATTTGAATCACGAGGCTGTGCACCCCTGCCAGACCTCCCTACCTAAGAAAAATCCGAGGAGGTACCGAGGATCGAACCCGGGCCGACGGATCTGTAATCATCAACGCTAACCACAAGATCACGCCGACGGTCATTATTTTAAATAGAACACCCAATTCATTTTAATATTTTCTATTAGTAGGCCTTCTAATTGAGGGCTTTTCAAAGTACCCACACAAGTTACTTCAGTGCAAATTTATTGTTGCTCAATCAAGAATATAGAAAATTTTATGCAATAGTAAAGCAATAAAATGTTCCTGTATGAACAAACAAACAAAATAAAGCTAGGTCACTTTACATTCTTATATGTGAGTTTATTATCTGCTGTGGCCTATTTACGAAGAAAATCAGCCCGTATAGAGGTTTATGTTTAAAGGTGCAGACTGTTATTCCAGCAATCAAATCTCAGTAAACAAAAGAAACGTTTTACTGGTATTATTCATTTTCTGGTTTCTTGATTTAGCAACAATAAAGTTCCACAGAAGTATACCGTACGGGAACTTTCTGAAAGCGCCCAATATGCAGTATTTGAAAATACAGAAATACGTTGGGTGTGCCATTTACAATAAGAGTTGCTTCCAGCTAAATTGGAAGTTCGCAAAATTCAGTAATGACGTTCTTGAGTTCTTCCCACAGATATATAGAGATAGATCGGCAATGGTGTATGCTTTACTATTGGCGGCAGTGAAGCCAGGCTGATGCACGGACCGCCATATTACTACACTGTAGCAGCTTATCGAGTACAAGCCACAATAGCGTTACAGCGATGTGAATTTTAGCATTTTAGCTAATAATGTAATTGGACTGAGGAGCATAAATACTTTTTCTAAAATGGTGAATACCTGTGTGGTATTCGGGTGTAATTTTTCTTACTACGGCAGAAAGAAACAAGGAAAGGAACACGTTTCAATACATTCGTAAGTAGGCCTTTCATTATTATTGTTAGCCCAGGGGTGCCCACAGGGGGGAGGGGTTAAGACGCAGACTGCGTCAATGAAATTTCTGGGGGGGGGGCAAAATATTATCATTTATGAATTTTCTGGGAGGGGGTTGAAAATTGTTGCAAAATTATAGTTTTATATGTTAAAAATAAACACAGTCAAGTTCTATAACTTCAAAAGGTCTCTTCTAATTCTTTATAAAGATAAAGATGAAGAATTGCGACAGCCACGGGCGCCCATACCCGGGGGCGGGAGGGGGCGCAAGGAAAAAATGTATATTAATAATTATTATAGTCAGATGTTTTTCTTTTAAGACAATTATTTGAATTGCAGAAGTTTTACCAAATCAACAACATGGAAGCAGAATCCACAGTGGATTAGGAAAGGGGGGTTCAGGGGGTTTGGACCCCCAAAAGTCAAAACCTAAATTTCTATATTTGTATTTAAAAAAAATATTTAATTAAACAAGATTTGTTGGTGTGTCAAATATGATATAGCAGTTATTTTCTTTTCATAACATAATGAGTAGGCCTATTATGTCCACTGTTCCATGTGTTATTCAACTTTTCTTATAAATAGTAATAAGTATTATAACTTAGGTAACAATTTATTGTTTAAGTTGCCATGTCTTAGAGTATAGTAAACAAATTTGCTAACTAGTTTTTCAGTGTTAAAATAGCGTAAAATGTGATTTTCATTAGTTCAACATTTAAAAATTTCCCGGGGGTGGACACCCGACTTAGGTAATATTTTTTTTTGTTTACATTGGCATGTCTTAGAGTATGGTAAACAAATTTCCTAACTAGTTTTTCTGTGCTAAAATAGCGTAAAATGTGATTTTCATTAGTTGTCAATATTTAAACATTTTCTGGGGATGGACCCCCGACCCCCTTTTTGGGGGTATTCCAAACCCCCCCGGCACTTCCGACCCTCCCCGCAATTATTTTATGGCTACGTCATTGTTGCACTTATTATATTATTAATATAACGTTACAAAGTGGCCCAAGAAGTTAAAGCGACAAAAAATTAATTAATTAAAAAAATTGCCCCCCCCTAGAAAATATCATATGGGCGCCCTTGTCGACATCCAATTGGGTTGAGGGCGAGCAATGATGTTTGGGGGGGGGGGTGAGCAGTGAAGTTTGGGGGTGGACACCTCTGGTTAGCCATTTCATGCATTATACATGCTTTAGTTTCTAGGAATGTATTATATGGTTGTAAATAACCATAACCTAATATTGTTAACTATTTCATACACTGTAAATAGTCATATATTACTTTAGCATTTAGAAATTGCAAATAAACTTAACCTCAATTTATGCGTATTTTTTGCATTGTAAATAATATTATGCTTTAGTTACGAGGAATGTTTTATATTTTTATAAATAACTGTAAGCATACATTGATAGCTATTTGTTGTATTATTCATACTTCCTTAAGAGTTTTTTTAAATTATGGACTTTTTATTTTTTTGGATTCTTTAAATTTTGAATTTTAGGATTTTTTATTTTTTGAATTTTTTAATTTTTTTAATTTTTTAAATTTTGGATATTTGGATTTTTTACTTTGGATTATTTTTTAAAATTTTGATTTTCTAAATTTTGTATCTTTGAAATTTTTAATTTTGGAATTTTTGATTTTTTAATTTTATATTTTTAATTTATTTTTATTTTTAAATTTCGGATTTTTAGACTTAAAATTTTGGATTTTCGATTTTTTAATTTGAATTCTTTTATTTTTTAAATTTTTGAATTTTCGGTTTTATTAAATTTTGGATAAGCCTAATTATTGAGTTGATTGTTTTCTGTGCAGTCCGTTCCGTCACACCAAACGAATTTCGTGACGATTTTGCCCGTAACGCAAGCTCTGGATTTAATCCTACTGCGGCTAAAGAAGTTTCACATCAAAAACCTAATTTTTAGCAAGTAATAGGAACCAATACTTGAGAAAAATAGCAAGAGGACGTGCTTTTTCAATGTGGTTTCAGTGTGTTCACTAGTGGATACAAAATTTTCAATAGAAAATTGTGAAAATAGACTTTAATCTAAGTTCTCGTGATAGTTTCCCATTGAATTACGTGTAGTTCAATGAGTGTCTTCAGGTGAGGCAAGATGGCGGCATAGCGCAAGGCTAGGCTTCACCGCCGTGACCCAGATTGCCGGGCTGTGGTTCTTCCTATATGGCTATGCCAATATACCGAGTTTTAAGCCACTGAAACCACATGCTTCAATAGTTATTTAAATGGCGCGGGACATTTAATTAACCCATTATGAAACAGAATTTCATCATAACAATGCTATGATATTGATTAATACATCGTACATGGAAAAATCTGCAAGCCTTAAAAGCAGAGATTCAAACTATACAATAACAACCCGTATTGAAAATAAAATAATTTTCGAGTCAATTTTAATAGCATACTAAATTTAATTCGTTTCGTGTTTTTTATGTTCGTTCCTTTGAGGTTAAAACGCCAATAGAAGCTCTGAGTTCCCTGCATGCTGTCACCTGCCATCCATCGCAAAAGACGAGAACAGCTGATCACACAGATCAGCCGAGTCGTCGGTTTCATGAATAACAAGGTATTCTAAAAACTCAAAACTCAGATATTTAATTATGGTCGAACAAAAACAGTCGTAAGGAACTTGCCTATAATGGTAATTAAGGACTTGGATGAAAGTTATGCGCTCGTTTCATAAACACACTCCTGTTTTAATAAATGTCACGCCGTGGGTGAGTCGGTAGCGCACCTGCCTTCCACTCCGGCGGCCCGGGTTCGATTCCCGGCCACGTCGGGGATTTTTCAGTAGTGAAAAATCCCTTTCCCGGGTTCAGGACTGGGTAGGTTAAGTCTTAGGTTAAGATAATGCACATTGTGCGCGATTCCTTAATTATTATAGGCTCATTGCAAAATTTACTATTTTAATGGCTTATTAATAAAATGTGGCTTTGAAAAATGTAATGGTTCAGGAGGATAATGGCTGACAGAAGACATTTGAGAGTAGAATATTTTGAGTCAATTTGTCAAGTGAATAGACGTCTCCGTTAAAGTGTCATGTATGCACCTGTGAGGATAAAAAGTATTTTTACTTTTGAACTTGTTGAGTTAGTTAAACATGTACATACCTCCTTGAGTTCAGCAAGTTATAATAATCCATACGATTTCCTTTACTCGACTTATATTTTCTTTTCCGTTTCCTAACTCATTTCTGTTCAGCAAACTATCCTGGGGAACAGTCTAACTCAAATCCAATGACTTTATGAATACTGTAAATGTCATACATGAAATTCTTCCATGGTGAAAAGTCTAACTTCAACCGAATGACTTTCCGAATACAGAAGAATCCCTCTAATCCAAACCCAGCTCGTCAGGACATCCGGTTAATCCGGAGGGACGAACAATTAATTAATTTTTTATTTTAATCACAAAAATGTTTTGTTTCGTTAACCCTATATCAGTTCGTAGGTTAAAAACTTAAGTCTATGTATACAGTATAATAGTATTAAAAATAAAATTAAGTTGAAGGAAAAGTTAGGCCTATATCTATGACAACAAAATATCAATTTTTATAATTTTACCCATCTAAAACTCGTATTACAGTACAGTACGTGCAATTTAAGGCAAACTACATTTAAACCGGATCTGGTCCCATTTAGTCCGGATTAGCGTGACTCTAGGACTACCGTAAATGGAATTCTTCTATATAAAAATAGGCCTAACGATAATTTTATTAAAGCTAAGAAGAAGCTAAAGATAAAAAATGCTATGTTCTGAGAGTCTCTACAACTGTGAGAAGACTTGCAACTTTTTTATAATCTTTTTTTCTTCGAAAGAAGACTGTGTGCCCGGTAATTGTTCTCAATTGCTTCAAATCATCCAGTATTTATTTTTTTAATTTGTTTTACTCAGAAGTTTGTAATAACAGTAATAATCAGGTAAATCCAAGAAACGGTTGAATATATTATCCTGTATAGAAGAACTAAATTTATTTAATTAAAACTAAGGTGGTCGTTTTAGGCTACACAATATGCCATATGACTCAGCCTACCGGCCAATCATTTTATTTGGAATAACTCCAATTAATCTTAAAACTGTATTTCTGAACAAATTAATTTAAAAAGAACCCTTAACCTTCCAGCACTGAATTTGTAAACTTATAAAGCAATGTTTAAATAAAAGCATCAACGGGCTCTATGTTTCAAATCAATGAGAACAATTTTATTGATAGAACTGGTATCTATTAGTGACTATCATAACAAGAAGAAAAAAATCCTCACATTCTACATAAAACAATAGTCTATTAAACTTATATCTCTGAATTTATACAAGATTTTTAGATGGTGAATTTATACATAAGTAGCAATTGGAATCGAGCCAGATCAAACTTTCGACAACATTATTCCCGTATTAAGAAATAACCCTGAAGATTTCTTCTGAAATTCCTATATTCCGACAAATTTCTCTATACATCCCATAGTAACCCTAATGGCGGTCCAGTGTACTGTTAAAGTTTTGAGTGAAACGAAGAGCAAACCCAAGACGATAGTCAACGGAAAAAGACAACATTATTTTTGTTGTTAGGTGGTTATTTTAAAATCTAAATTTGTTAAATTGCATTGTTGAAATCCCTTTCAGAGCTGAATTTATATTGATACTAGCTTAAAAGGCCCGGCGTCGCCCGGATTTTGTATTTTGTAATTCAAAATTAACTTATGAAGGACTTTTGATTTTCAAATTCTAGGTCCTTATATAGGTATTAACAATTAATGAAGAACGACTTATCACACTCAAACTATTCCCTCAGAAAACGCTTGATATAGCTTTTTATGGCTCATAGAAGATGTAGATTTTTGTATCCCATCGCTTCTACACACCATGCCTGGTAGGGGTTATAATAAGAAGAAAACAGAAATTCCGGTAACATAGAATTGTATTGTCTTTTCGGAATATTTTATTCCTCACTCACATGTTACCATACAACCGTTTTGGGGATGAAATTAAAAATAAATTAAATACCACTTTCATACTTCCCTCCCAAAAACCTGCGATACATTAATATACATTTCATCTTCAATATTTAATTACAGGAATGAATTATATCAATAGCTTCTCTTTGTCAAAGTCCCATTTCATTTACTGTACTTCCAAAACTACCTGAAACCAATCCCAACAATACACTGTTGTCATGTGAACTGTGATTTGGATATAATAATTCTGTGTAAAAAGGGATTAAGTATTCTAAAAAACATTAGATTTTTTGCATTTAAAATCAAACCTTTTCAACATCCTTTCTTAGTGAGCACCTACATTATAAAACGAAGGTACTGTCAAAATTCCAAATCTCTACCTGTTATACCTTAGTTTAGGCTCTACGTTGATTCTCTGTCATTAATGCCCGGTTTCTACAAACTTGTGAATTACCTATGGGTAAATTATCCATCGGCAAATTAGTTCCATTTCACCCACAATGATATCTACTCTTATACAATTCAACGGCCCTAAATAGCGTGCTTGCTCGCCCGCTTCGTGAGACATCGGGTATACTCGGCGATGTTCGTCTCTCGCAGTGAAAACTTTCATGACGGCTACAAAATTAGGTAAACCGCTATTATATAAGGTCTAAGTGAAATGAACACAATGAACAAATATTCTAATTTATTTTTACTTACAATTTTCATAGCTCTGAACCACAAACATTTTTAATAATCTACCAGTGGAATTTTCTTAAAAATCCTGGAGTCAATGAATAATGGCGGGCGAAGCCGGGGGCAACAGCTGTAAAATATTGATGGTTTTATTTCTTGAAATATCGCTGATAATAATAATCCAAACAAACCATTCCTTCCCTTGAAACATTATATAATTTCTGAAAATTACACTGAATTGATAAAATAAAATTCACATCATATTCATGTCAATAAACAGTTGAGAAACAATATGTATTATGTGTTCACCCATGGCCTCCTTTATAGGTTCTTTGGAACTGCATGATCGATTCTGATATAGTTTTCCCAGGGGGCGCTTTAAAGCCGGAATTTTAGCTGTTTCATTAATTATTAATGGCTTAGTTTATGAATGATTCGCGTGTAAGTGTTAATAAATATAATGCTTTAATAATTATTATTATGCACTTAATTTTTAATTTTTAAAAGAATTATCGTGGGCGAAGCCACGGGCACCTCCTAGTAATGAACAAGGCCTTGGAGTTGTACAGTTAATTTAATTCAGAAGGCTTTGATTCTCATTGTTTAAATTATTATTGATCCTACAAAGAGGTTAAATTTTATCCAGACATCCATGAAAGGATAAATTAACCCGACGATTTACCCTTGGAAAGATCTAGCCCGAGTTGGTAGGAACATTTTTTCTGTCATTTTCATATTTACCCAGAGGACATTTATCTAGAAACTCGCCACAAGTGTAAGTGATTGCTATCTTTAAATTATTTGTGTTTGTGTGGTGTTATTCTTGTGTAAATTCTGTCCATTGGATAATTTACCCATAGGTAATTCGCGAGTTTATAGAAACCGGCTATTGTCAGTCAGGACAAAGCATATATATAGAGATATGGATATTCTTGAAGTGAAACCATCAGTTGGCTCTAAGTTTGAAGTGAATGAAACGTTTTCAGTTGTATAATTGATTTCCATAAATAATAGTCTAATCGTAATATGTGAATATACTCACATTATACATAAAACATTACTCTATTGGTCTCATCTTTTCTTTAAGAAACAGTTGGAAGTTACGTATTTATGCGTCAGAAACCGTGATTGTAACATATAGAAATTATTCTCGAAAGATTAAAGTGAACTGTCTTACGAGGCGTTCCGAAAAATACAAATTCTTCATTTAACTAGTCTCTACAAGTGATGTGACGTATTGGTCAAGCCCAACTAGCCACCCGACATTTAACATACAACAGCTTGACAACCCTTTGTCTTTCATATTTCTCCATTACCATCATGAATTACATGTGGTGCTGTCAGCCCTGTCCTCCGCCAACTTCCATCAACATGAACAACACTGCCTACGCCATGCTTGTGTGCTAAGGTCGTATTCATATCACACTACTACAATTTCACAAACATTGATTCTAATTGTGTTACTGATGCTGCTAATAATAATAAAAGTGAAAATAAATATCCTAAGAAAAAATACAGTGAAACATAATTCGAATAATTTTTATTAGAATTCCTTACTAATTCGATTTTCCACTTTCATTTCGAATGCAAACAGTATATAAGTACGAGGGATGCAGCACAAGTTATGGGAATTATTTTTTTCTCAAAGTAAGGCGATGGTACCATGAGATATATGTCATGGGAGAGTGGGGCATCTCTAATATATGGATACACCATTTGGTAGCATTGTGATGTACGGTTATATGAATAGAGGCGATGGTAATTTAGTTGTGAGTGTGCTGCCATGTAGATTTGATATGATATGATGTGAACTGCATTCTTAAGTCAAAATAGTCACTATCCGAGGGATAAATGCCAGAGAATACCAAAATGATAAAGTTTTTAGGAATAACACCCATCCTTACTCAGCTTTAAGGGGTTAAGGAATGGACATAGGCATTACACATACATTCCATACTCTGCCCTTTCTTTTGAATATTCCAAATTTAAAAATCCTCCCACATTTACAAAAGAAAAAAATAATTGTAATGGCTTAAGTCCCACCCTCGTATTAATATATTTAAGTCGCATATATATATTTTGAAGTAAAAATACCATATTTGGAGTTCCTTTTCACCACACAGGCCTACGTTTTAGAACGTGGATTGGTCATTAACGATGAGATGGTGATTAACAAACTTATTTGACAATTCCATTTATTAAAAGATACATTAAAAATGAATATGTAATGTAAGGTTTTAAAGATTACACTAATACCAGTGTAACCCACAATTTTTTTATTTCTACCCCATTTTCCATTACATAAAATTCCTAATTTGCAGTAGACCTATATGTTCCTTAAGTTTTAAATTTCAAATTAAGATTCAGTTTAAATCTCTCATTTGGGCTGAAAATGAAGTGAGTAAAGTATGCTCTTGCTTTTCCCCTATTAAACATCACTCAACTTGTACTAAGAAGATAGTTATATAGTTGTTTAGTAAAAGAAATAATAGTCATAACTTTGAACAAAAATGAAGTAATGACTAAATCTATTTCTGAAGTTTTTTAACCTTTTTAAATAATGCCAGAATAATCTATTACAGTTTCCAAATGATTAATTCCGGTATTCCGGTATTCGTTATATATATATAGGTATAAATAGCCGTGGAAGTCTGTCCGAAAATATATGACTGCATTGACGTCTCTGCGACCGCGACTGCGACTGTAAGCCGAAAATGAATACATACGATGCTGCATGGGTTTGCTGCAATTAAATAATGGATTTAATCACTTTGACCGCCGAATGTGTAAGAAATACTTCTACAAGATTTTTTATAATACTATAAAGCCGTTTTCAACATTTGCTATGTAGTTCACCGCCGAATGTGTAAGAAATATGCCTACAAGATTTTTTATAATACTATAAAGCCGTTTTTCAACATTTGCTAGGTAGTTCACCGCCGAATGTGTAAGAAATACGCCTACAAGATTTTTTTATAATACTATAAAGCCGTTTTTCACTTGACCTACTTCACAACTTACAAATTATTCTGAAATAATATTATATTAAATAAGATTTCAGTTACGGTTTGTTATGTCGATCATTCCTCTGTTATCTAAGAGGCCTATAAAACAAACAGAATCCTCGAAACCATGCCAGCCAGCTTTGTTGACTAACTTGGTCCGCGGACGTGATCTTCAATTCAGCATTATTTGCTGTAATAATATTATCCCGAAAACAACTGCTGAAGTTTATTGGCAATAAAGCTTCTGAGAATAATTGCATTAGTCTATTACTAATGTTTCCTTTTCCATAAATTAAAAATTACTTGAAGTTATTTGACAAAACAAAGCTTCTTCCTCGAGTGTTGAATTTCCAATAAACGAAAAGTTATAGTAAATCGTAAGTTTTGCTCAGAAATAAAATATAATTTTCATAGGTGGACAGTTGCTAAGGAAGTTTAATATTTGATTTAAATACTAGTAAGTAGTAGGCTATTTAGTGTATATATAATGATATTTGACTATGCAAACAACACCGGGTGGAAACCAAATTGTAGTTAATAAATATTCATTCATATTAAGACAATCTGCTTCCTTCGTAAAACATAACTTATCACATTATTTCTTATTTTTGGTTATAGAGGTATAGTAGCAGCTGTGGCTGCAAATAAGAAAGATCGTTTGCAGTTTTTAACCATTTCAGAGTTATTCTTTTTACATAAGTTAATATAAGCATCAAATAACATCACCAATCATCGGTGATGAGGACAATTTCTGTATTATAGCCGGTAGCCATGAATGACGATCGTAACAAGATAATAAAAATCTTGATACTTTAACTTAGTATTAAACTAAACTCCGTGGCGCTACATCCCTGGAGGGACTTGGCCTACCACCCGACCGTTGCGTCATCTCCCGTAGGCAGATGGCAAGATTGGGGGGCATGCGGTCAGCACCCACGGCCATCAATGGTGGTTTTCTTGACTGGAGCCGCTACTTCTCTATCAAGTAGCTCCTCAATATTGAATCACGAGACCTCCCTACAGCAGAAAAATCCGAGGAGGTACCGGGAATCGAACCCGGGCCGACGAATCTGTAGTCAGCGACGCTAACCACAAGACCACGCCGGCGGACTTAGCTCAGTATTACTCTACTGATTTTATAGTGCTGCATTTATACAACCGTGAAAAGATAGTGTAATTGTAAATCAAGATTCAATATTCATGTCTGAAGTGACTTACATTAGAACTGAACTACTAAATAACTCAACATTTTTGCAATTAACATGTACAGGTGGTACCGTAATAAAAATATTAATTCTGGAAGTGCTGCAGTAACAATGTTTTGAAGGGCACGTTTCTGTAGGCCAAATCGCTTCCATGTTCGGATGAAATATCCTGGATGGACAACTTTCCCTATCTTTGGAGACAGAATTTGAAGGCAAGGAAACTATTTGAAGGCAAGGAAACTATTTGAACGTATATTCCATTTGGAAAACATAACGTTATGCAGAAGCTTTCCCAAAATGATCAATTAGTTTCTGGGATTAATTCACTTAATGATCCACACTTACATATAGGCTACTGCAGCTTATATTGACCAGATTTCTGAGTACTATTTTAGTCCTGAATTACGTTGAATTGAATGCCAATGTCTTGAGAAGAACATACGTTTACTGCCCGTACAGCTTGTAAATTTATTGCTCTGGTATAATAGAGTACTTATTTCTTCCTTTTATTAAAGATTCAGGCAGCAGAGCAAGACTTTAATTTGATGGGCGTGATTGACGGGGGAAAGTCTTCTAAATTTAACCTGAGCAAAGTTGATGTTACGAATTATTGCTTGCAAGTCGTGCGGCATGAATCTTGATCTTGTTTCTGCTATTTCTATTATCTACACGGCAATATTTGCTCTAATTCGCGGCATTGAATTCTGACTTCCTTTATGTATCTTATGCAGTAGAGAGTAGAGCAAACTCCCACGATACGCCAACCCCTTACTACTTTATTACTCCACTGCAATGGAATTGACATGCAAGTATAAATCCCTCTAACTTGCATAGTGTCTAAACTTTACTGGAAATGATGAAGTTGTCTCATTTTGTGATGTTATGAAATTCACAGAAAATTTCACTTTGATTTGCCGTGAAAGACTACTAATTTCCTCGTCAGTTCGAGTTATTATGAACTTCGGAGTAAAATACAATTTAATTGTTTCCGTGATCCTGAAAGTTGGATCCAGGCAGCTGAAGAGAACAATATAGCCAAGCATGAAACTTTGCCCATGCGATTAGGTGCTCCGTCATAATAAAATGAAAACCAACTCTACGAAATTTTCGTGTAAAATCATCACACAAGACTCTTTAAGAAGTAACAATTTCACATAAGTTGCCACGATATAACTTCTAGTACTATTATTATTATTATTATGAATATTAAGTTATTATTTTTATTAGAAATATTATTATGATTAAGTTATTATTATATATATATATTATTATTATTACTAATATTATTATATTAGTGTACATGCTATTTAAGTCTATTTTTCATACGGTTTTTATTTCTAGGTGATTTGACATGAAATCACTTGGAAGAGAGCTTGCATGAAGAAAAGTTTAGAACATTTGACGAAATGGTAAACATATATCATTAAGGGCGTATACAGAAAAGTGTAGCTTTGAGTTTGAAAAGATTTGTATGATAATATGATTTCATACTTATCGATGTCATGCTTGGTAAGTTTTGATGGATTTTAAAGTGGTTGCATGGTTATTTTAGATCAATGTTAACGAAAAACAAAACTTTATAGCAAGTTCCCAATTGTGCAAGTCGATATTAAGCGGCATATCATATGGCTATTTTTCGATAATAAACTAATGCCACTTTTCGATAATAAATATTACAAATAAGCTAATTAACAAAGAATTCCAGTGCCTAAATTTTCTAAAAATAGTTTAGTAATGTAAAACGTATTTTATTTTCCTTTTTGTAAATTAAAGGTACAGGTAGTGGGGAAAAAAAGCGGACCGACTCTTGTAGCTGATTTCAGAGCCTTGTGATACGTAAATAAATGTAGGCCTAAGAGATGTAACGGAAACGTTTGTTTTCACAAACAATGCAAATTACATGAAATATTTCTAAATTGACTGTCTATATTGTCTAAAACAAATTTCAATACATTCCCGCTATCCTGTGAATGCCCCTAGGCATGCGCAGAGGCTCATATCGGCAACTTAGATATTTTAGTCGGTCCGTTTTTTTCCCCCTTTCTGTACAAGTAAATTGATCAAATAGATCAATCTTAATCATTTTCTATAAAAATAAATTTAAAGTTGTAGGCCTATGTAACAACCATGAAAAGATAAATAAAATTATTCCCTACACATGTCGCGGAAGCCTTAAGTTTGGGGTTCTCAGATTTTTAGTCACTTGAAAACTGTATGGTGATAAAATCGTGTCTTACGCATCAGCTGCCTTTTCATAATTATTTCTGTCGGGAGCTGAGTGGAATCCACGACCATAGTGCCACCAGAAGGATTAGGTCAACTGAAAAATCCTAATTACTTCATTGGGGTTTGAACTCAATACACACGTACAAAAATGAATAAAAAAGAATAATTGTACATTGTTTCATGAAACAAAAACACTAAAACATGTAGCCTAGACTTAAGTATGCATTTAACGTGAATTTAAAAAATAGGCCTACATAAGCTTGCAAGAGAGCACTATAGTCATTGCAAAGGGCGTTTTCAAGAGAAACTAATATATCTGCTGTTACTCAGGTGAGATCCGCAATTGTTTGTTAGGGTTAATTAACGAAGATTGTCGTTGATGTAGGCCTATCAGAATTTTGTCCTGCAGGAGTTATTTTACATGACAATAATTCAACAGACATAATTTTGCATTTACACACCTATAAACGTGATCGACTTGTGCGGGGATCGAACGCACAAACTTGGATGAGAAAGCCAGTGTCTCACCGACTGAGAAAATGTTATAGCTTGTCACCATTTCTCACTGATCTTGACTCCAATTGAACTTAAATCAGAGATACTTTATAGTTTTCTCACTTGTCACAGAGCTGAAGACAAGAAGGAATTGTACATATCATGTTGAACTTCAGAAAAGGAGAGAATAGTTAAGCAAGAAATATAAATTTTAAATGAATATGGCATTGTCCTATCAGTTAAATATCAAGCTCTCAGCTAGATTTGAACCCACAAACTTTGAGTCATTTGGGAGTAATAGAGTAATGTTTTATGTGAAATGTGAGGAGGTTTATGTAGTATTACGTTTTTCATTTATGGAAACACCTATTTTACTGAAGTATTTTTCATTAATTTCGAGTTTAGATTCCACTGGTGGTGTTTGACTTGATGATTGCTTATTTTACCGTAAAAATTCGAATCTGAAAGGTTTAACTGTTTGCCAACACCATAATGTATTGGTAGGTGCATTTCTACAAAGGATTTTAAAATCGAGTGATTAGAATTGGAAATTTTTTATATTCTGTTCAGGACTTTCTTTTTCTCTATCATCTTAAGTGTCTAAGGTACCTCGGTTTATCTTGATTGTCAAATTAAAATTGACTTACTGAGTTTGTTTAAAAACAAAATTTAAATTTCAATGGGATCAATAAATTTAAATTCTTATATGGCTTGTCTCTTGATTAACATAACTATTTTACGTAAACTGAAGGTAAGAATTTTATTGTGTCTTTATAATTGAATCAAAAGAGTTCCAGAGATAGTGTGGAAATTTCATTTAATTCAGAATCAAAATATATAGGTTTCAATAAACTTTACTATCTTAAAATTCTAAATAATGAAGTGGCATCGTGGACTGATTTACATTTAGCTCATTGTCTCGTTCTTATCTATTGTAATTTCAGAGGCAGATGGCGTTATACTAACTGAAATTGACAGGTGATTTGAAATTCATGACGTGTTCTTATTTACACTTGAACGACAGGGAGCAGTGTGGGTAGAAGAAAACCGGTCGTTCCCGTAAGTTTTCTTATCTATATCCCTTTCATAACGTTGGAATTGGATGACCAAAAAGGAGTTACTGTTGAGATTTCCTTTTCTGCTGTTTCTAAATGGGTTGCGAAGAGAGTATCATGAAAACAACTCACATTAGTCCTGAATTTACTCTTCCAATAGAATAAACGAATTCACAGAACAATCTATTATCATCTCTCGAAGTTTTTCCCTTCATTTATTTGTGAAATTAAGTGTTATAAACTGGTAATATTGAGATGATAAACCAACTAATTTTAAATTAAGATTTAGAGTTCAGGTCTATAATGCATAGACCTTGTGATGACTATTAGATCACAAGGAACGTGTATACTTGCCTGGACTACACTCACAGGGGAAAACATTTCTGTGACTTTTGTGTAAAAATGAAATTTTGGAAAATTCAGAAATTCGTAAATAATTATTATGATTAAAACACTTTTATGATAACTCAGTGAACTCGAATACTGATATCAGATAGCCCAGAAATAAAAATGTTTTCGATGTATTCACAGGTTGCCACTAAAGACAAAGCACAGAAGGCCTATGGGATACTAAATGTTGTGATGTGAAAACAGTGGGACAATGCCAATTGGAAAATCCCAATCGCCTTATCGGGAATCGAATCCGTAATCTTCAGGTTTGTCGCACTGTACCTAAAGGTTACCACAATAAAACAATAATTCTGATAAAGGATAGAATCATAAAAGGTTTATTCACTACACTGAAATTCTCTAAGGAATAAAGCATCACGGAAATATTATACAAAGATAATTCATTATTTCTAACTTTTTGTGGATAATCGTTAGATGTTTTGACTTTCCTTGTCCCTTATAAATCTTAAATTCCAAATATAAATAAATTATAGTCTACCATAAAAGACCACCTATGTGGTCTAGCGGTTAGTATTGCTGGCTACGGACTCGATGGTCTGAGTTCGATTCCAGGTATTTCCTCAGATTTTTCTGATGTAGGGAGGTCTGGAACGGGATGCATTCATCCTGGTGACATAAACTACAATGACAGTCGAAGCCCGGTCACAAAAATTATTAATTAGTGTGCCTCAAAGTACTGAATAATGACATAAAATTGTCTGTCAGTGAGGTAGACCATTAAGGGCAATCAGTCATAGGAGGGAGGTTCTCTCTGGCGCTGTGAAGTGAACTCTGGATTAGCTCAGTTGGTAGAGCATTGGCACGGATAGAAAAAAGTTCTTGTTTCAAATCCTTGTGTCAGAGGAATTTTTCTCCTACAAGATTATCGTGTAATGTCCAACAGAGACAATAATCTGTAGTTCATGAAAGCATTTGCATATATCTCTCTTGTAAATTTATGTAGCTAGTAGGCATAGTTATGGACCATTCTTGCCCGTTCCTCGCTTTTATGACTTTGCTCCTTAATTAACATTACTATAAATAAGAATTCTCCTAGCCTTCTTTAATTGAATGAATTAATCGAACAGCATATTTTCATATATGCTATTAATTTACTCATTTTAAACAATTTGCTGTCTACTAAGGCTTCTCTCCAGTAACTTGTTTCTCAACATTCTAAAGCAATGTATTATTGCATAAATGGAAAATGCCTTTACTGTTGTTACCTCTTCTGTTCTTTAACTTCTAGACACCAATACTCCACCGCGTTAATCAAATAACTCATTAAAAGAGAGTCAAAGACATGTGATTTTATTTATATAGAGCTTAGATGTAATGATTTTGATGCAGTTGTGGTAGTAATATTAGAGCAAACAAGGAATCCGCAGATTAGCAACCCACTAAAAGACTAAAGTTAAATCCCACGCTGTTTTTATTTACACTAGATTATGCATGTTACATAAATCAAGACGTAGGGAGCACGTAAAAAGGCCACTTGGTACAGTAACGTCTTGCGTGTTTTGTTGTAATTTGAGCACGTACGCATGGATGAACTATAGACCTTGTTTCCATTCTTCTCTTTCCTAACGTTCATTTAGTTTTATTTTGTGAGAAAAATTCCGGTTTTGCTAACCAGTTATATAGAGTTGTTGAAATTTCTAGACACATGCCACTTTGGTCTATCTTCATGACATGGGTATACATATAATGTTTTTAAGTTGATGAAATTGTTATGCGGGGTCAGTCAAAGAAATAAAATGCTAAATTTATCAAATCTCTCTGGGCATAAAGAAGGAGAGAAAAGAGGTATCTTATAAGCAAGCGTTGTCGTATGAAGAAGATGTCAAGCAAGTGAAAAGACAGGAGGAAATGAAATTCATGACGCAAATTATAAGGTAGCTTGACTGTCTGTAGTACAGCTCTGCACAAAACCTGTCTTACACCAGAACGTTATGCTTCAACAGTAATGGTAAATGCTTATTATTTCTTGTTGCGCCAAAATATTTCCGTCTAAATCTTTCTCACAATGAATCACGATGATTCCAGCGCCCATAACTATAAGTTGTGAGATTTAGTTTCCACACTAGACCTGTACCTAGCCATGCTTTAAAGCAGTTATAGCTGTTAAAATATGAAAACCAGAAACACGTACTAGTTCTCAAAGAAACGCCGACGCTCTTCAAAAATGATGAAGTAAAAGGAATACATGAATGCAACCCTCAAGGCAAATATAAAATTACGTACATAAATTCTGAATTTCACGAGAAGTTCGTGCTTTGAAGAGATATATGTTTCCTTCTTAGGATACAATAATAAAGATAATTAAATTTAGCCTATGTAATCGAATGCTGCTGCAAGAGACATATAAATTCATACCATTCATACATGAAGCTACGCCAAATATTCTCGGACCGTCTTCGTTGAATCAGTGTAGTCTACCCGATAGTAAGGTAACAATTCTAGAGTGATAGGAAAAAGCGAATAAGTCAAAATTCCAAAGTTTCAGGAAAAAACAATTTATTTCCACAGAATTTTAACAATATTTGGATCAGTACCCACATATTTTTACACAGTATCTTATACTATGTAAAAATATCTGGGTGGACGGATCTAAATATTGTAAAAATGCTGTGAAAATAAATAATTGTTTGTCTCTCCTGAAACTTTGGAATTTTGACTTATTCGCTTTTTCCCTATCACTCTAAAATTTTCTCTGAGATTCAGAAAATGAACACGAAAGAGGAAGTTCACCAGGAACAGCCGATAAAACAGAAGACACCTCAGAAGGAATCTAACCATTTTGAAATATTTTCGGTGAAAGTATAAAAATAATTTATTGACTACATTTATGTGTAACAGTATATCATGTCTAGTTACATACAAAGCAAACTCACACGATTAAGATTCAACTGTATGCGTTGCTCGAATTCATAAAATGAAACAGACTACTGAAACAAACTTCACCTTTACGTTGTCGACGGTCTTGTACACAGAGCGACTTCAGAACCTCTGTTAGAATACGGATTTTGGCCGTGTCGACTAGTACAAGTTCAATACGAAGTGCGGATGTAGATGGCAGTACGGTAAACCTTAAACTGAACGCTCGTAATACAAAAGACCTAGTTTCGTTTACGAAAAGAAGCTTTAACAAAACCTGGTAAAGTTTCTGATTAGCGTAAAGAAACAATGTTGCTTATATTTGTTGTTTTATGGCCAAATATTTTGTTTCAAACCCGGTTACGGTTGGTATGACTGGTCACTGCCACCTAGATTTTTCAGTTGCCATGACGAGTTTACCGCCCTAGGCCAATAAAAAATTACTTTACAAGCCTAGACTGGTAAAGTGCTACTTTTCGGCGTGTTAACAGTCCGACAAGCAGCTGTTTTATAGAACGTGTACTAAAAAAATACATAACACTAAAGTGCTACTTTCGAAATTAATTATGACAATACTGAACATATCTCTTTGAACATCAAATCTAATACTTTCAAACTTACGTTCACCTGACTTCGATCTTAGACATTCATATTATTCACAAATCACACTCGGGAACTGTCGACCTGTGAAGCGAAAGAATGTGAATTGGGCTTAGGGTTGTAGGGGGTGTGTCTGAACAAGGTTGGCCGATGCCCAATAAGATGTGAACATACAAACCAAGGTCGCATACCTACGTTTTCGATCGTATCTTTTTCGCTCAAGACTTCTGGAAAAGACAGTAGCTGAATGGTCTCAACATACGTACTGCGTACTTAGCACATATTCCGGGTTTATTCTAATATACATTTGTGGAGTTAGAAGGTCTGAACATCAGTGCACTAAGCAAAAATCCCTGGTTATATTTCTGCCCCAAAACCGTTAATATTGACTAAATTTATAGGCCTATTTTTTAATAAGCTCTTAACATATATTAATTATAAAATCGGTCCTAATATCATTCATGTGGAATACCGATATCAATACAGTATATGTGATTTCACTTATATGTGATTGTTAACCTTGGTCATCATACTTCTATTGTTCAGATATGATTCAGATACTACACCTCTTGGGGTAAGCGTAGCTGCGCTACAAACCGGAAGGTCGCGGGTTCGATCCCCGATGAGGTCGTTGAAGTTTTTCAATTGGCCTAATCATTCTGGTGGCACTATGGCCCTGCGGTCGACTCAGCCTCCAACAGAAATGAGTACCAGGAGCAATCCTGGGGGTAAAGGCGGTTGGTCGTAAGGCTGACAACCTTACCACTTTCATATGCCGAATGTCCAAAATCTGGGAGCCTCAACCTCCTGGAACCCTCTGGGCCTCCATAGCCTGTATAGGGAACACTTTATCTTAATACACCGCTTAATATGTCCCTTAAAAGGGAGGGGTAAAACTAGGCAAAGAAAGAAAAGAAAAGTTTTGCGTAAGTCCAAGAAAATTCCTAAAGAGTTGTTCACCTTATCTAATTTATCCATAATTTTACCCGTAACGTTAATAAGTGCGTCGTCAGCAGATACTATGTTATTCTGAAACCCAAAATGATTCTTAATTTTTGTGGTATTTTACAGTATTTGGGGAAAGAACGAGAGCAAATATATTGGTCTGTAATTATTTACATCATCCTTTTTTCCATAGTTATGGACAGGTATTTCGTAATCTTCGTTTTAAAACACATATTTAATAGTTCTCTTTCGCTAATTTAGTATTTATTTATATTAACTCTGATACTGTAAAGATGTTTGCAAAAAAAAAAATCTTTAATGTTTTATTATCAAGCTGTAGCCTATAATAATAGTAAAATTAAAATTGTCAGCTAATTTGAATTCTTCAGTACACGAATTTATTATATTCACTGTAACTAAATTAATATCTAATGCATTTCACACAAAAAACTCCTCTAGATTTCAGTATTTTGAGGACATTGTCATGAGAACAGATTATACTTACCAATTTCTTGAACAAACAAGAGGGTGGAATCTTTCATAGAAGTTTTATTTGTTTGCCGAGGAAGGTCACTTGTCTACACGCCACTACCTCAATAATGTATCACTGACATTAATATTAAATCTCCTTGGACTCAATAGACGTAATAGTTTCCGTTATTCAAATCACTGATAAAATTGATGTGATTTAAAATGCGTTTCCTCGTAAAGTTTATAAATAATGGACGTCCGAATTGAAGCACTAGTTATATTTTCTCTCATGGCTAAGCCACACACGAAGTAAAAAATAACTTTTCATGTACAGGCAGGGAAAAAAGCGGACCGATTAAAATATCTAAGTTGCCGATATGAGCCACTGCGCATACCTAGCGGCATTCACAGTATAGCAGGGAATGTATTGAAATGAACATTGCTTGAATTGAGAAATAATTTCACGTAATTTATATTGCTTGTGAAAACTAACGTTTCCGTTACATCTCTTACATTTATTTACGTATCACAAGGCTCTGAAATCAGCTACAAGAGTCGGTCCGCTTTTTTTCCCCCCTACCTGTACATAACTATGTCACAGGTTTATTCTATAATAATAATTCCATTGAATTTTTATTCAAACAACACGATATTTTTTGTATAATTATCGACAAATATAAAGTCCATAAAGTAACTTTGCCACAGGCCATTAGCGGAAACAAACCACAATTTAATGGAAACATTTATTGTAACAGATACAGGATGTATTGAGGTATTTTTCAACACTTCACCACCGGAATTCAGACATTTGTCATACCGTGGGACCAACTTTTGAATACATGTGCCATAATAGTCTTCCGCCTGGGATTTGAACCACTATGTGATAACTTTCTCCGTTTCTCTGTCAAGCTCTACTATTCACTGTCATTCACTGCCATTTCTTGAGGGGTAGGAAAAGATAAAAATCTCTAGGTGCGCGATCCGAGCTGTAGGGTGGAGGCTTAAGCCCCTCCATGCAAGTCTCCTGAAAAAGTTCGGCTAGGAGATGCTTCAACATCCACCCTACAGTCCGGACCTCGCTCCTAGTGATTTCCATCTTTTCCTACACCTCAATAAATGACAGAGAATTACAGAGAATGATAGAGAAGCGGAGATGGTTTTCACACAGTGGTTCAAATCCCAGGCGGCAGACTTCTACGACACAAGAGTTCAAAAGCTGTTCCCACGGCATGACAAATGTCTCAATTCCTGTGGCAAATATGTTGAAAAATAGCTGAACACTTGCCATATCTCTTGCAATAAATATTTCCATGAAATATTGTTTTGTTTGTGTAAACGGCCCTAGGAAAGCTTACTTTGTGGACGACCCTCGTATAAGAATATTTGGTGCTGTATTCTACAGTATGTGACCGAACGAAGGCCTCCATGGCGGATCGCAAGTCGGTTCTGATCGTTAGTGGCACAGATTAGGTTGTAGAATATTTGTCATTACAGTATAGAAATCAATAATGCTATAAGCAGATCAGCAGTAAAATACGAACATGAATGATCTGAGGACTATTAATAATTGATTCATGGATAGGTGAACAGACTTGCTACCTGAAGGACTATGCAAGATCTTTTATTGAAATCAATAACTTAAGAATATTAGTATCAGCATAGACAGGAGTTTCTTCCTGTATCAGCATCAGTAGTATGAATTCAGCATCAGCACAAACAGTAACGCAAAAGGAATATAATAAAAAATACACCAAAACAAAACTGTAAAATATTTAAAAATTTCATTTTTCCAACGAGGGTTGGTAATACAGTAAATGTTGCTTTGAACCACCTTATAACCTCAATTTCTATTATATTAATGGATGTTCCAGAGAAATTGTTGTACTGCCAATATCATTACAAATTCTGTTTATTAATTGAGTGGACTCACATAATTGAAGTAAGATTTAAAAAAATTGATACATAAAATACCTTCCCTTATTTCATCATTTCATATAATACAATAAAATTGCCAATGAGATATCTCAAAATTGTCTAAAAGAGCTTTTGTTTAATATGTAATGTAACTTTTTTAGAAGACATCCAGTGTTACATTTTAAATAGCTTGTATTAATAATATATGCTATCTGTATAGCTCTAACCTGCATGAGAGGTTCGTCATGTGATTAAAAAACATATAATTAATGAATACACTGATATTTGTCATAAAATTACGATATGCGACAAATATCAGTATATCCATTGATTCTATAATCAGGCATGCACTGATATGTCATCGATTATATAATCAATGGATGCACTGACATTTGTCATATATATATAACACATTATCTCTGCGTGTTGTAATGTTATAATTCTATAAATAAATGAATTAAGCAGAGCGGGCTAACAAAATCGAATCGATTGACAATTTGATGTGTTATGTTGCAAAAAATAGATTTCAGCGATGGGATTTCACAATTGAAATGTAATAGCGAAAACTGATTCTTCGACAGCTTCGATTTTTCTGCCAGTTGTTTCGCTCATAACTCGAGAACGATAGCAAAAATAAAAAATCCGGCTTCCAGGTGCATTCGGGTAGGCCTACCCTTCAGTCCATCTATGTTAAACATTTCAGATTTCTGCGGGTCCCATTCGGATGTGCATCGCACAGAGACAAACACTTCCTCTTATTATAAGTGATGCTTTTTCCTTTTCTTTTCTTTTATCAAAGATAACTTAATATCCTACTTTAAATTTAATGCATGATGAAGTTAATAATTTTCCTTTCATGGTTATACAAGTACGAGTGCAGCAGAACGCGTTGTATTTCCAGTAGCCTAAGCTTTTTTTTTTTTTTTTTTTTTTTTTTTTTTTTTTTTTTTCAAATCCAGGTAAATTCACCATAAAATGTGCATCGTATGTTATAACTGGCAGTTTGCTTGAGTTACAACCGTAAGATTAAAATACTGGAGATGCAAAACATCGTGATGAAGGAATATGTACTTACACTGGAGAGGTGAGAGTGAATAAACGAGTAATGGAGTTGTTTGGAGGCGTGAATTGTGTTCCTTGCAATGAATTTATAGACACGGCGAATTCATTGATCTTGCTGCTCTACGTGTGGCCCATAGATGCGAAGTGCAAGATAAATGTTGCTGCGTAAGTCACCCAGTGATAGACAAACTGACTTAGACGTAATGAAGATCGAAAGCTCTGTCAAAGAGTAATTTCCTGTTACGATGTTCAGGGCGCATTTATTTTGAAGATATAATTATAAGTAGGGGCGGATTTCTATGACCTAAAAAATAGGATATATGCATGCACTTATGACCTAAAAACATTAAAATAGGACCAATAAAATTTAAAATATGACCACTTACACATTGTGTATACTTTTTTTAGTTTCATTACAATACATTTTATTAAAATATAGTGTTAATTATTAAAGATATCTGTAAATTCTCAAAAAGTATCATTATAATGCAAAATTTACAAAATATGATATGAAACTTCAAGATTTTTTAATATGCACACAAATATGCCAAAAATATGACCTAAATATGCATATTCATACTAAATATGCTACATTATTTGAAAATTTTCTTAATATGCAGTTATATGCACAATAAAAGCCGTTCCATTTTCACCAGGATGCTTGGAATCGGGTTTAAATTAGTCGGAAACCTGAAATAATGAAAAGCGGGAAAACATGACATGTCACTGAAATCCGCCCCCTAATTATAAGTATGATGGGGCAGGCTTCAAGGTCTATATTCTTAACGTTTTTATCGATTATAGGGAGAAACTAATAAACCCAGAAGACGTACGATAATCAGTAGGCCTAGCCTATAATGAATGTGTGGTTTATTTATTAGGTTTAAACGCCTATCAAAATCGCTAGCTCATTTGGGCCTATTTTTTGTCGTTACACATATCTAGTCCAAAGCCAACCTAAGTAAATTCTAAGCCCGGTCACAAAAATCACTAATTAGTGTGCCTCACAGTACTGCATAATGACATAACTTGTCTGTCTGTGAGGTGGACCATTAGGGCAATAAGTCATAGGAGAGAGGTTCCATCTGGCGCTGTGAATTGAACTCCGGCTTAGTTGGTAGAGCATTGGCTCGAATAGCCAAAGGTCCTGGGTTCAAGTCCCAGTGTCGGAGGAATTTTTCTCCTATAATATTCTCATGTAATGTCCAACAGAGACAATAATCTGTGGTTCATGAAAGCTTATAGGCCTATATCTATCTAAGTAATTAGGCTATGGGACAGCCTCGAAAACTCCCTCTCGGAATGTCTGGCCAGGATGTAAATCCGCGACTTTCCGAATGCAATGTTACAGCCTCAAGTGCATTTAAGAAATTGAAAAAATCCAACATTGTGTATTTAAATTTGAGGAACGGTCTCAGTTTTAGTGTAGACAGTTCGGTTAATTTTGAGTCAGAGGGCTTAGACTCAAATATTTCGAATGCTCTCAGCAATCTTCAGAATCTTCAGGTTTGCGAATCCAAATAAATCACTCTATAATTACGGATTCATTTGCCTTAAAGCCTGCACTTAGAACATTGTTTTGATTTACCGGTACGGGGTTTGAGGTAAAGACACCAAGTAAGTTTTTAAATATCCCATGTTTTGACTTTAGAGAACTGCCTTATGGATTGCTGTCACGAACGCTCAATAACTATGTTAGGTTTCAAATGTAATTTAAAATAAAACACTTCTCTTAAAACAGTTCAAAGGGGTCGGTATATGATGACAATTATTCGATAACAATATTAAAACTATAAAGGACTAACTAGTTATCCATTTTTTAAGTTCATGCGGGTGATCAATGAAACCAAAATTCAGTGCAGCCACTTAAAGGTTCCGTCCACGTAACAAACTTGCAATCAGAAACTCAATTGATCTGATCCTCTCCAGCTACACACTGTAATGAAGCAAATAACAATTTACCGGATATATTGCTTATGCAGACAAAGTGACAATCAAATCATGAAAAAATTTCTAAAGTTGACTCCAAAATGAAAATGATTTCCGTTTCTTTAAATTTATGATGTTGTTCAGAGGAAAACCTATTATTATTATTATTATTATTATTATTATTATTATTATTATTATTATTATTATTATTATTATTATATGTTTTATTTTATTTTTTATTTTTATTTTTATTTTTTTTCAATTTGAATTATTTTTTACGAAGTTTTTGAATAGTCCGGTTGGTATAGGTTGTGCAACTTCAGTTGTCCATAGATGCTTAAGTAACTTTGAAAAACTTAATGATGGAGCATTAACCATAAAACGGAGCAAAGGAAATATGAGTTTTAAAATAATGCAGTTTTACATAGAAGTACAATGGTATTAATCACATGTGACAGTCCCAGCATGGATGCGCAATAGATGCAGATGAGTCCAATAAATATTCGTATTGCATGGAGGGGTGTATAGGTCAGTTGCGTCATTGCTTCCAGTGCGAGGCGCAATTCCACTGAAGCAACACTGAACGACATGTGGCATGCTACTTGTATCCTAGTGTTGCCTGATTGTAGGCGTGCGACAATGTGCCACAAAAATTCCATATGCCGCATGCGGCATTTGTCTCCCCATGTCGAATGCGCTTTGTCGCCTATGCGTGTAGCATGGGACTAAAACGATTCAACTGAAGCAACTTCAGTCTGGTGCAACATGTCTTTAATAATACCATATACAATACCCATATTTATATACAACACCATGGGGTATTAAAATGTCTGAATAGCTGTCAAATTATTGGCAGACACTATTTAATAAATTACCAATAGTTTATCAAAATTTATCTGTAAATTTCTTTAAGATAAGAGCACATGACTGGTTGGCCAGGAATCCATCAAGAGGGACTTTTGGTATAATTGATTTTAGTTACTCCACTCTTGAGAATCGTATCAGAGAATTGGCATATTCAAACCCCATTTTGTAACATAGATGAATTTTTTAATAGTAATATAACGTAACAATGTAAGCCTAATATTGTCTTATTTCTATTTAACATCAATCAGACTGGACTATAATCCTTATATTTTTAATTTTTTAAATTATTTTTTTATTTTCTATATTATTGTGTCTTGAGAATGCGCTAACTTGGTCTATTGACAGGTTATGTAATAATTGTAAAAATGTAAGATTCTTATGGCGTAATACTTAGCTTGCTGTCACTTTGCACAGTTTACTTTACCTGACTTTGTCTATCGGGGGGGGGGGGCCTCCTGTTTCCCCTGCAATACATCATTCTATCAGTGCTCATTCATCATGATATAACCATTGGTTGCAATAAAGGAATTATTATTTTTCAAGCCTAATTTCGAATGTATATATGTAACAACTACTTTCATTGCTGCTTCCCATTTCAATTGAACTACTGTATTGGCAATTATTGGGATTTGAAGGAAAAAAATTATTAAGTTTTAAAACTTCAAGGAGACAGTACTAGTAGTTATTTTCTTTCTCCTCCTTTATGCTGACGTGGCTGTGATTTAAATGCTCTGCTCTATGAAGACCCTTGTTTGTTTGTTTTCATAGCTTGTTTATGCAGGTGCAAGCAGCCCATGTCGCATGCTACAAGTCGCCCCGATCTGCTGGCTGTTGGATAGCGACGACACTGTTCGACACGAGGAATTTTGTCGAAGGGCGACAAAGGCGTCCTGGCGACAACAGTCAACTTGTAGCATGCGGCAAGGAGACTTGTCGTTTGTCGCTTCGTGTTGCTGCAATTGAATTACTGTGTGTAGCATGCGGCATTGACATGTTGCCCAAATGTTGCCTCAGTGGAATTGCAGCTTAGACCGTATAATGGAATTTGCTGCAATCACTTAACCTCTCGCTAGTGCAGTTCAACATTCTTACCCCTACCCATGCTTTCTCCCACATGCGTCACTTCCCCTCACACGCAATTGGCTCTCACCTCTGATTAATACCAGTGTACTTACGGTTTCATTTCTTGTAAAAGTCTGGCAACCTGTCTCTTTCTTAATCGCGACAAAACGTGTGCTTTTCGTGTGGGGAGTAAAATGCTTTTCTTAGATTACCAAAGGTCCTGCATCGATTCCTAACAGGTACAAAGATTGCACTTTTATATAATAGCCTATGGAGTTTCTTCAATCGAAATTATCTCTTGAAAACCTATAAGATAGTTTATGCAGTATGTAACTTGCTAGGCCTATGCATTTTCAACGATTCTGTCTTACACTAAAATGAAAATACTTGTTAAAACAGAACAAACAAATATTGCAATTTTAACATGAGTACAATCGTGCTTTGAATTTCTTTCACGTAGTTGTACAGGACAATGATATGCTCTGGAGACAGAGCAATAAACAAAACCAGTTTGTGTGGTGACTTCCTGCGAGTATGATGATGCATCCTTGCAGCATTCGTAGTATTTTTTTCCTTCTTCTAGCATGAGACTCCCATCAGTCAAGTGGCTGGCTTGATGGCTTCATTTGCTGTCCCAACCGAACTTGACATCATTTTCATCTTCATGAGATAAACAGCCTTACTAATAAAAGCTGCTTATACCTGCGTTGAACGGTTGTTTGGTTGTTCACCGTGCAAGTTCTGCATAAGCCGCATTACCAATAATACTCCCGAGTTTACACAGTGTTTGTACGTCAACGTCATCAAATACGTCACGCTTTTCATGACGTTCCTAGCCTCAGGCTATGAAAGGACTGCTGAACGCCATCTATCGGTGTAGCGGGCAAACAACGATGGATCGTCTGCAGACTAATTGTAGTTTCAGTATTTCATTATATTGTTTTCAGAAAGCTGTAATCATGGGTACAAGTATGGAAATATGTCCTGCAAACAAGGAACAATGTTTATAACTCCGCAAAAGTAGCCCAGAATGTTTCATAACAAGTTACCTTAAGAATGGATGCATAACCTCAAAATTCAATCTCAGACATCTACGAAGCGACCGGCTGTTACGCATATCGGCCATCTTGATTATTTACGTCAAGTTTAAACAAGGGGGCCAGGCTGTGTAAAGGTTGCACACATTCAGCCTTATGCAACAATTATTAGTACACTTTCTTTCCTTAGCTGTGTATATTCCTGGTATAAATGTTACAACTGGATTATTAGTAAGACTGCAACTGTATACCCTCCAGCTAGGTTTCTCTCCCCCTTTCCTCTACTTTCTTCTTAAAGCATGGGGGTCAAGGTCTTTAGTAACTCGACCTTTTCAGAGTCCACAGCAGCTTAGCTGGTCTTGGTCATTTCATTATGTCGTCAATATTGGTTGACACTGACGCCGCTAACCGACAACTTCATTTAGTAAAGCGTTTCAGCCATCATAATCAGGTATGGCTTCGACGTGTTTATTCAAGTCATGACATACAGTAAACTGCAGACTGTGTGTATGTAGTGTATGTATGCATATGTATGCATATGTGCTCACGCGAGCGTGCGTTTCATCTTAAACCGATGCAGTTTAACATCATAATAAAAGGTCAGGAAGTTTATGGAAAATCATATTTTCAGTAAAGCGCTCTATCACTTCCATTTGTTAAAGTATGTACAAAACATGACTGAAATAACATAACATTTATGGTTTCATTTAGCGTATGTTTACACATTTATACAACATTTTTTCGATTAAAAAATATCTCTTTTCAATAAAAATATAGGCCTACACTATATATACGCTATATAATATTTTTTATTGGTTTTGACTGAAAAATGCACACATAAGATATAACACCTATTGCAATGATCTTGCCTCTAAAAAAGAAGGTAATTTGAATGTAAGTGAATAAGTGTAATAAAATATATTTATAAATTACAAGAAACTACCTTCTATACGGAATGAAAAGATAATGAAAATAAAAGCAAATTGTGTAGGCTATGTGACCACCTGAAGAGGGAAGGTACAGGTAGGGAAAAGCAGACTGACTAAAATATCTATAACCCTTAGCAACCAGGGAAGGCGGTTGAGGCCAGGTAGGTTCCTTCACCCGCATGGACCCTCACATTTACAAGGGCAGGAGATTTAGGACCAACCGTAATTCCCTCCCCATGAGTCACCTAGTCTACTTCAATCAATCAATCTTAGATTTTTTAATATGTCATTTTATCTTAAAATGTTTGTTATATATAAATTCTACACATAATTACAAGAAAAATGACACCAAATAATGTATAATTTACTTTAATAGGAACATTTCTAACAAATACATAAATAAAAGTTAGGAGAATACTGCTTTCAAGTCCTATGTTCCTATTAAAGTAAATTATACATTGTTTGATGTCATTTTTCTTGTAATTATGTGTAGAATTTATGTATAACAAACATTTTAAGATAAAATGAATATTAAAACAAATCTAAGATTGATTGTTTGAAGTAGACTAGGTGACTCATGGGGAGGATATTACGGTTGGTCCTAAATCTCCTGCCCTTGTAAATGTGATGGTCCATGCGGGTGAAGGAACCTACCTGGCCTCAACCGCCTTCCCTGGTTGCTAAGGGTATAAGTTGTCATATATGAGCCACTGCGCATACCTAGCGGCATTCAAAGGATAGCAGGGAATGTATTGAAATTTTGTTCTAGACAATATAGACAATCAACTGAGAAATGATTTCACGTAATTTGCATTGCTTGTGAAAAAAGTTTCCGTTACATCTCTTACATTTATTTACGTATCACAAGGCTCTGAAATCAGCTACAAGAGTCGGTCAGCTCTTAACAACACGACGCTGCCCAACCCAAATAATCAAGATAACCTTATGTAAGATCGGGCTTAAGTCTGGGTTCGAGTCTCTCCTTTCAAAAATAGGAAACTGAGAGTGATTTCTTTCTTGGAAAGAAATGGTGGTCGTCTTTCGGACTAGAAAATTTCCAAACGCCGAACACTACAGTTAACTGCAGAGAAAATTGGTGAGGTACCTATGAATTATGATGTGTGAAACGAAAGAATGGAACAGTTCTTCTTATTAAGCGACACATCGTACCTACACCTTATCACCTACTCCTTTCTAGTTTGTTTACAACTTCTTCAACATGGCGAATTAGATTAACATTGCCTTGGTAGGCAATTAGATTTCTTTCCTCCCTTAATTTTATCGCAGAGCAACCCCCTCGTTGAATAAACACGAGATTCGACACTCAATCTCCGTCAAGCCTACGATGATAGCAAACAGAAAGGCGTTAAAATATTCCAAGCGCTTCACGACATTATGTAATTAATGCTACATCAAACATTTATCTGCTTACCTTCTACGATGTTCTCTAATAAGTTATAATAAATATTTATTTTCATTTTTATTCAGACTAAACCGTAACATGCAATGTATTCACAAAATTAATTCACCGGAAATAAAACATTTTTGCCTTTAGACCTTATTACATTATTATTATTATTACACATTTAATACAAGTAAAAACAAATAAAACCAAACATACCCCTATAGGAGCAAAGCTCGTGTTTAGGGGGTAGCTATAGTAGATTAATATAAATATAATTAAATATCAATGCACATGATACTACAAACGTATACCACAGTATACCATATGTACAGTATACTACAGTAGACGTCGGTGACCATAGTTCAGATTTAAATATTGAATTAGGCAATAGAGTTTTAAGGATGGAAGACAGGGACTGATTTCAATATTTCTCTTATAGGCCTTCTGTTCCTAATCTCAAATATTCCTACTGCTCCTAATCTCAAACATTCGAAAAGTTGCCTGCAAGTTACCAGTATGGTATTTAAATTTTAATACAGTCTTCATATTCAAATATGATCGGTGAATACATTGTATACTATTAAATATTTAATTAGCGTATTTGCGGAAATTATTTTATTATTAAATGTCTCACATCATCTGTTTCTGTGCAGTCTAAAAATTCAAACACAAGAATATAAAATATACGAAACAATAACTTGATATAGACCTACGTCCATATAAATTTGAAATTATTTTACCAAATAGACTTTTTAAAGTCTTAATTTACCAATCAAATCAAATCATGGTCCATAACATGTATGTAACATGTTAAATTATCTAACATAAATTAACAGTAGGCTAAGGTTATACGAATGGAACTTAATGAAAATAAATGAACTTCATCAGCTGTGAAATCAATTAATCTACTGTTCAACGCAAAGTTGTTGCTTAAAGTAATATTCTTGATAAAAGATGAAAAAAATTTCCTTGCTCATTACTAAAATATTCTTAGCGCTGTTTATATATATCTTTGCATGTAATGAATATGCTATTAATTTGGATGATAAATGAGTTACAAATTGCTTGGGCATTAATATAATGGATGAAACAACTCTGCATCAACATTGAAGTAACATTATGAATTGGTCTTCCATTTCAAACCGCCCTAAGGTATTTTTGTTACTGTGTAATTTAAACGAAAATGCGCATTTCATTACAGAGTCTGAATAAAAAGTCTATGCAAATGAAGAAAGCAATAATTAAACATTCATAGCCATCCAATCAATATAGCAAGCGGAGCTCTATACTTGAACTTCATCTAAGCTTACAGAACAGACAAGTTCATTATAAGTTGTATCCAAGTAACTACAGTGTTATTCTTAAGAACGTAAGAATATCATTGATGTATTTCAAAAGATTATTACATCCAAGAAAAATAAGCCTAAGGTGATTCTCCGCTTGAAACTGCTATGCCTACTATTTTACGACCTGTTGTTACAATATCTAATATTTTTTGGTCGACCATTTTATTATTAAGGAGTAACTTAAATGATGTAACTTAAATAATATTTATTAAAGTACAGATTATCGTTATGTCACGTGTATGGTATCGATTAATATCGAACATGCAACAATCTTCAATCTTTGGAAGCAGCAAGTCGAACTGCATTTTAACCAACTTGTATTTAAAACAAAAACAATTCTGTTCGTGTTAATGTTAATAATTTGATAACAAATTGAGTTCATTTCGTGGATAAAAATCCCTTAGATTGAGTTTGAAACGACAAGAGAATAACCTATTTCGCCGCACGCCATCAGCTGCCATCTATCACAAAGGATGAGAAGGCCGAGAACTTACTACAGTATTTTTAAAATGAGAAGCCATTTCCTTCACCGCCAATCACGTGTACGAGCTAAAGCCCCGCCGCTAGCAGGAAGAGTATTCCCTCCGTCTCGCCATCTCTGATTGGACCGCGTATCTAAGCAGGAGAATGAACAAACGGCTTGTCATCTGCAAAACACTGTGACAGCTGATTGCTGAAGTCAGCCGTCTCGTTGAATATAAAGCTTAAAACTTAAACATTTAATTATGATCGAACAAAAACTGTCGAATGGATTGTTCAGTTATGTTTGATACTTGAGATTTGATGGTGTTTTTTATTTTTTCTTGGCCTTCTATAATAATCTTTTAATAATTATTCTTGTCTTTTTTCGGCCTTGGTAAGATTTTATTCAATGTTAATTTTTCTCACGGCCTTCTAGTAATTATTATTTTTATTGTCAAAATACAATCTTTTGTCTTTTAATTGCCTAATCGTTGTTATCTTCGTCCAATGGGATTGATTCTTTAGTATTGTTACTAATCATTGTTTTCAATTCAAAACTTACTTCTTCAGTCTTCTTCCTTCTTCGTCTATTGTGTAATCCTCTGATAGGATTTCAAATCTCTCTGGACGTAGCTAGCAGCAGCTATTAATACTTATTTGTCTTGGAATCTGTTTACAACGATTCAAGGAATTATCAACATTAATTTTATCTGCACAGAAGCAGTTCTAATTATTATTCGCCGCAAAATGATGAATTTCTTCTACGTCGCTGCTAAGCTTATCTACTAGCTTTAATATTACTTGATTGGACTTCAGGATTATTTCCTGTAGTGATATTCGTTACAAGAAGGAGTTATTTCACAAGTGAGTGTTTAAAAGATTTTAACATTCATAAATATTTGAATATTGCTTTGATGCTACACAACGCAAATTAATTTATTGACATTAGTATTGCGTTTGTGACTTGAGATTAAAAGACATTTCAAGATTAACTGTAAATCAATTTTATAGCATACAATTGCTATATGTATATGCTTAATTAATAATTACAAGTTCTCGACGTATCAAGTCGAGTGGTCCTCTGGAATTTTAAATAAATCTGTATTGAAACCAACAAGGTTTTTTATTGGGCGGATTCAATCATCTCAGCTTTAGAAGATCGTCAAGACATCAAACAAGAATTAGTGAGTGATTGTGCTTAAGAAGAATTCAGTGTCGTGTTACATCGCCTATGGTCTTTGTTTCTTGTAAACCTATTATTTTATTTTCTATTCGAATGTATGGCGTGCATTTTGATTTTAATCAGCCCTAATTATCTATCATACAGTCCGCTGAGATGCACGTTATACATTTTTGGTACCTTTCCGGGCCGGATGGAACCTCTATTGTAACAGACTTATTGTAAACGACACTATTTTTTCATTCCGCCCGGACTTATTCAATATAAGTTCATTCTTTAAAGCTGTTGGTGCTCCAGATATTGCTGTTTGAGCACTATATTTAACTATATTATTGACTATTGAAGCACATTGTTCTTCTCCTGACCATTTAGGTCAGTTTCAGCGTAGTAGATATTACTACATCTTTATCATTCAAGCTTATTTTAGTGCTTCGCCTCCGTGTTTTACACGTGTGAGGCCATTTTCAACAGCTGATTTCACTGAATGTTTTCGAGGGTATTTGTATTTACACACATGTACTTACCTTTGTAAAACCAGTTACACTTTTCATGTGTTACACGCTTGTACTTACCTTTGTAAAACCAGTTACACTTATCATGTGTTTTTGTCCGATACGCGGGCAACTATTAATCTTTGTATTTGTCCCGAATGCGGGCAACAACTAACCTTAGACTTAGCTCAGGCTCCCAACTTCAATAAGTGAAGTATTGTGATTTTTGGACATTTAATTGCGAATATCACATTATGGATAATCCTGAGGCTGTTTTAAAGTCCCTTAAGGCTAAGCGTACTCCCATAAAGGCGAAGATCACGCGTAAGGCTAATAATATCCTTAATTCAGTTATTAATGATGAAGGATCTTACCAAGACTTCTTGAACTTTAAAATTAAACTAGATCAGTTTGAAAATGAATATGATAAAGTTCAATCTGAAATAGACGAGCTAGCTTACTCTGAACATGAAGAAGCTTACAGATTAGAAGTAGAGGAAGTTATCGATCGAGCTACTCAATATTATAATAAACAGATTACTTCTTTCAATAAAGCTATTGCCGACCGCGAAAAAGCCGAGGCTAAGGCTATAGCCGAACGCAAAGAAGCTGAGGCTAAAGCTATTGCAGAGCAAGAAAAGGCCGAGGCTAAGGCTATAGCCGAACAAGAAAAGGCCGAGGCTAAGGCTATAGCCGAACGCAAAGAAGCTGAGGCTAAAGCTATTGCCGAGCAAGAGAGAGCTAAGGCCGAACGCAAAGAAGCTGAGGCTAAAGCTATTGCCGAGCAAGAGAGGGCTAAAGCCGAACGCAAAGAAGCTGAGGCTAAGGCTATTGCCGAGCAAGAAAGGGCCGAAGCTAAAGCTATTGCCGCCGAGGCCAAAGCTAAAGCTCTTGCTAGTTTTGAACGGTTAAGGGTTCAGCTCTTCAATACATTTCAGACTATACATGAATTTGAGATTCAAGATAAACTCTCATACCGTAAGGCTTTGTTCCATCGTTCCGAACTTCAAAGGCTTATGGATAGATATAGGGATGAAAGTCCTCAATTCTTTGATGTTTCGGATCAGGAGGCTGAGCAGCTAGAACAACATATTCAAACTGAATATGCTGCTGCTTTTTTATTTATTGACTCACTCATTCTCGACAACAAGTTATTGTATGAGTCTGAACAATCTCAATCGATTAGTCAGCGTTCATCGCTCGACTCTCATCTCCCTAATTTGCCCAAACTTCCGGAATTAAAATTACCTCAATTTTCCGGCGATCCTAGGAATTGGATTGAGTTCAGGGATACCTTTACATCCCTCATCATAAATCACAGCCATATTTCAGATATGGATAAATTCCAATATCTAAAATCATGTTTGTCACCTGAAGTGATGACTGTTATACAAAATATTCCCGTTTCATCTGCTACTTTCGAAGTGGCTTGGAAAACCTTAGCAGAAAGGTTTGACAATGATCGTTTGATTGCAAATACGCACTTAGATCATTTATTCTCTGCACCTTCCATAGTAGGGTCTTCCGCAGAGTCGCTTCAACGCTACTTGGACCATTTTGTAAGCACCGTGCATGCTCTGCACGCTTTGAATACTGAGGTTTCCTTGTCTGACCTCATCATTTCACGTATAATTGTGGATAAGCTCCCTGTGAGTTTAATCAAGGATTGGGAGTCCTCAATTAAACTTGGTAGGCTCCCTAAACTCGAAGATTTGTTTAGCTTTTTGGAGTCGAGAGTCAGGGTGTTGCAGATGACGGAGGCAGCCCTGCGTAGTCAGTCTGCTAAATCTGCGCCTGCTTCTGCTCTCACTACCAAAGCTAAGGTCAAGCATCAGCCCACGAGAAACAATTGTATTTGTTGTCATAATGCGCAACATCCTCTCTATCGCTGTGACAAGTTCAAGACAATGAAATTTGTGCATCGTGATCGATTTGTGAAAGATCACAATTGTTGTCGTGTTTGCCTTGGCGCAAACGGCCACGAATCCAATTGAAGTAACTATCGTTGCAGTGTTTGCAACGCAAAACACAGTACTTATTTGCACAATCCTGCTTCTAATAATTCGCAGGCAGAACATACAGTCAATGTAACGTCCTCTGGAAAATCACAGCAGAAATGTCTGCTTCCCACGGCCACTGTGGTAATTCTCGACAAAAATAGTCGTGCTGTAGAGGCAACAGCGCTTCTAGATAGCGGTTCTGACTGTAACCTAATCAGTAATAGGTTATTTAAACAGTTAGGCTTGTCTCCTTTACCTCATCGCACTACGCTGGCTGGTGTACTGTCCACTAATGTAAGCACACTAAAGCTTGCATCGATATCACTCAGATCTCGTGCCACTCCTTGGTACTGTGATACTGAGGCTATTGTTGTCCCAGAAATCTCCACATCCAAGTTTCCAAAACACTCAATTGACATTCAGGGATGGAATATTCCCCCCAATCTGCAATTAGCTGATTTGCAGTTTAATGGACCTAAATATGTTGACTTGCTCTTGGGAGTTGAAATCTTTTCTCAAATCATAGTTCCTGGTCAGATATCTGCTCCCAACTATCCCACCATTCAGAATTCCAAGCTAGGCTGGTATTTTTCAGGCAAATTGCCTCCTTCTCTTTCTCCCCAACGTCGTCATACTCATTTGACTCATGGCAAGAAGCGATTCAATCAGAATAAGTCTCCCATGTTTAACCCTGCTAATTCCGGGGAAACCTTTGCCAATTATTCAGCCTTCTTAACTTCTGATGAAGATGTTAGTAATCAACTCACTAAATTTTGGGAGTTAGAGAAGGTTTCTAATTGTGCTCCTTTCCCTGAGGAGTCCTTCTGTGAGAAGCATTTCTTAGACACTACTCAGAGAGATTCTGATGGGAGGTATATTGTGAAGCTTCCCTTTCGAATTGACCCAGAGACTTTGGGCACTACTAAAGCCCAAGCTTTAAAAAGGTTTCATTCTTTGGAGAAGCGATTATCTTCTAATCCCTCTCTCCAGTTAGAGTATTGCAAGTTTATGTCTGAATATGAAGAGCTGGGTCATATGGAACCTGCTATTGAGGATTGTACTGCTAAGTACGAATATGTAATTCCTCATCACCCTGTATTTAAGCCATCTAGCACTACCACTAAGTTGAGGGTAGAGTTCGATGCTTCAGTGAATAGAGTTGCTGGCATCCAAGAAACTACTTCTATTGATTCTTGGTCGCATGTTATTTCTAAAGACAATCCTGCTTCCATTACGTCTGATAATGGTAGTAATTTCATTGGTGCTAAGGTTGACTTACAGAATCTTGTCAAGCTACTCCAATCTAATGATTATCAATCTATTATTCAGGATGCCACTTCTCACCTACGTATTAAATGGAATTTCCTACCTCCTCATTCGCCACATATGGGAGGTCTTCATGAAGCTGCTGTTCGTTCGATGAAAATTCATCTTAATAGGATGGCACCTTCTTTTAATTTTGACTACGAAGAGATGTCTACTCTTCTCATTCAGATAGAGTCTCTATTGAATTCACGCCCTCTTACCACCCTGTACGAGGACGTCAATGACTCTACTTTTATTACTCCTGGCCATTTCCTCATTGGAAAGGCTATTATATCTTTGCCTAGTCCAGATCTTTCTGGCGGGTATACTCTCCGTTCCCGTTGGAACAATCTTAATCATTTAGTGACCTGTATTTGGAAGAGATGGTCATCTGATTATCTCCATTCGCTTCAAAGGAAGTCTAAATGGACTAGAACTATGCCTAATGTGTCAATAGGCACTCCAGTCTTAGTAATGGAAGACAACGTTCCTCCTTTGAGATGGATTATGGGTGTTATTGAAAAGGTTCATCCTGGTCCTGATTCCCTTGTCAGGGTAGTTACTGTTCGTACCCCCTCAGGTTCATTTAAGAGGCCAATTGTTAAATTGGCACCCTTACCTATCCATGACTCAGAAGACTAGATAGTTAGTCTTTGTCTTCTAGGTACCTAATGTATTCTTAGTTATTGTTATTTTATCAATATTTGTTTTGTGTTTTTTGTCGTTTTTGTCTTTCTCAAGGTCAAACATAACTTCGCATTCTAGTTAGATTATTCCACAAGTGGAATAATCGCGGGCAATATGTTCAGTTATGTTTGATACTTGAGATTTGATGGTGTTTTTTATTTTTTCTTGGCCTTCTATAATAATCTTTTAATAATTATTCTTGTCTTTTTTCGGCCTTGGTAAGATTTTATTCAATGTTAATTTTTCTCACGGCCTTCTAGTAATTATTATTTTTATTGTCAAAATACAATCTTTTGTCTTTTAATTGCCTAATCGTTGTTATCTTCGTCCAATGGGATTGATTCTTTAGTATTGTTACTAATCATTGTTTTCAATTCAAAACTTACTTCTTCAGTCTTCTTCCTTCTTCGTCTATTGTGTAATCCTCTGATAGGATTTCAATTCTCTCTGGACGTAGCTAGCAGCAGCTATTAATACTTATTTGTCTTGGAATCTGTTTACAACGATTCAAGGAATTATCAACATTAATTTTATCTGCACAGAAGCAGTTCTAATTATTATTCGCCGCAAAATGATGAATTTCTTCTACGTCGCTGCTAAGCTTATCTACTAGCTTTAATATTACTTGATTGGACTTCAGGATTATTTCCTGTAGTGATATTCGTTACAAGAAGGAGTTATTTCACAAGTGAGTGTTTAAAAGATTTTAACATTCATAAATATTTGAATATTGCTTTGATGCTACACAACGCAAATTAATTTATTGACATTAGTATTGCGTTTGTGACTTGAGATTAAAAGACATTTCAAGATTAACTGTAAATCAATTTTATAGCATACAATTGCTATATGTATATGCTTAATTAATAATTACAAGTTCTCGACGTATCAAGTCGAGTGGTCCTCTGGAATTTTAAATAAATCTGTATTGAAACCAACAAGGTTTTTTATTGGGCGGATTCAATCATCTCAGCTTTAGAAGATCGTCAAGACATCAAACAAGAATTAGTGAGTGATTGTGCTTAAGAAGAATTCAGTGTCGTGTTACATCGCCTATGGTCTTTGTTTCTTGTAAACCTATTATTTTATTTTCTATTCGAATGTATGGCGTGCATTTTGATTTTAATCAGCCCTAATTATCTATCATACAGTCCGCTGAGATGCACGTTATACATGGATCTTGCCTATAATTGCAATTAAGACACTCGTATGAAAATTATGAAATTCGCTTCGCTCGTTTTATGGCATACTCGTGTCTTAATAAATGCCAATACAGGCTCGTTGCATAATGTACTATTATTTTACTGTCTAGTTATCGTTTAATATCATCTTTATCCCTATGATTAATCTTGCCCATTACTCTTCGTAAGGAGGATCAGGTATGTACGGATGCCATATGCATTTCTAAGCGTCTTGGAATGGAGTTACTATAGTTTTTTTCTTTCTTTGTAGTTTTCAATACTTATTTATTGAACATCATCAGCATGCCCCATTACGGAGTAGTATTACTTGCATTACATTACATAATTTCCAGTTAACATTAATGATAATAATTCCATTTATAATAACGAATAAAATAAAATATATATTAATGAATCCCTATGGTAATATAAATAATAATGAAGTGACAGTAATTATAGTAATAAAAACACATAAAATAATATCAATAGGAAAGCTAATAATAATACGAAATAACATAACATCTTAGACGAAACTGATTTGTACATTTTTCTTATATAAATGTTCTTCTCCTTGTCCATATAAACAATTCTCAACGTTTGCATTCAGTCACTGACTGAGAAGCTAGTCTTCTACGTATTTTCAATTATCTCTGAATATAATCATTATCACTACACTAGCACAGAAGCTATTAATCACGAATTTAAGCAACTAGTTTTATAGGTTTTCCCTAAACTGTAAGATGAATTTCAACAATTATTAATGGAACCCTTGTTTTACCCCTTACAGTTTGAAAATATGCCTATGTACTGTTCAGTTATGTTTGATACTTGAGATTTGATGGAGTTTTTTATTTTTTCTTGGCCTTCTATAATAATCTTTTAATAATTATTCTTGTCTTTTTTCGGCCTTGGTAAGATTTTATTCAATGTAATTTTTCTCACGGCCTTCTAGTAATTATTATTTTTATTGTCAAAATACAATCTTTTGTCTTTTAATTGCCTAATCGTTTTTATCTTCGTCCAATGGGATTGATTCTTTAGTATTGTTACAAGTCATTGTTTTCAATTCAAACTTTACTTCTTCATTCTTCTTCCTTCTTCGTCTATTGTGTAATCCTCTGAAAGGATTTTCAATTCTCTCTGGATGCAGCTAGCAGCAGCTAATAATACTTATTCGTCTTGGAATCTGTTTACAACGATTCAAGGAATTATCAACATTAATCTTATCTGCACAGAAGCAGTTCTAATTATTATTCGCCGCAAAATGGTGAATTTCTTCTACGTCGCTGCTAAGCTTATCTACTAGCTTTAATATTACTTGATTGGACTTCAGGATTATTTCCTGTAGTGATATTCGTTACAAGAAGGAGTTATTTCACAAGTGAGTGTTTAAAAGATTTTAACATTCATAAATATTTGAATATTGCTTTGATGCTACACAACGCAAATTAATTTATTGACATTAGTATTGCGTTTGTGACTTGAGATTAAAAGACATTTCAAGATTAACTGTAAATCAATTTTATAGCATACAATTGCTATATGTATATGCTTAATTAATAATTACAAGTTCTCGACGTATCAAGTCGAGTGGTCCTCTGGAATTTTAAATAAATCTGTATTGAAACCAACAAGGTTTTTTATTGGGCGGATTCAATCATCTCTGCTTTTAGAAGATCTTCAAGACATCAACCAAGAATTAGCGAGTGATTGTGCTTAAGAAGAATTCAGTGTCGTGTTACATCGCCTATGGTCTTTGTTTCTTGTAAACCTATTATTTTATTTTCTATTCGAATGTATGGCGTGCATTTTGATTTTAATCAGCCCTAATTATCTATCATACAGTCCGCTGAGATGCACGTTCTACATTTTTGGTCCTCCGGGCCGGATGGAACCTCTATTGTAACAGACTTATTGTAAACGACACTACCTTTTCATTCCGCCCGGACTTATTCAATATAAGTTCATTCTTTAAAGCTGTTGGTGCTCCAGATATTGCTGTTTGAGCACTATATTTAACTATATAATTGACTATTGAAGCACATTGTTCTTCTCCTGACTATTAAGGTCAGTTTGAGCGTAGTAAATATTACTACATCTTTATCATTCAAGCTAATTTTAGTGCTTCGCCTCCGTGTTTTACACGTGTGAGGCCATTTTCAACAGCTGATTTCACTGAATGTTTTCGAGGGTATTTGTATTTACACACATGTACTTACCTTTGTAAAACCAGTTACACTTTTCATGTGTTACACGCTTGTACTTACCTTTGTAAAACCAGTTACACTTATCATGTGTTTTTGTCCGATACGCGGGCAACTATTAATCTTTGTATTTGTCCCGAATGCGGGCAACAACTAACCTTAGACTTAGCTCAGGCTCCCAACTTCAATAAGTGAAGTATTGTGATTTTTGGACAATTAATTGCGAATATCACATTATGGATAATCCTGAGGCTGTTTTAAAGTCCCTTAAGGCTAAGCGTACTCCCATAAAGGCGAAGATCACGCGTAAGGCTAATAATATCCTTAATTCAGTTATTAATGATGAAGGATCTTACCAAGACTTCTTGAACTTTAAAATTAAACTAGATCAGTTTGAAAATGAATATGATAAAGTTCAATCTGAAATAGACGAGCTAGCTTACTCTGAACATGAAGAAGCTTACAGATTAGAAGTAGAGGAAGTTATCGATCGAGCTACTCAATATTATAATAAACAGATTACTTCTTTCAATAAAGCTATTGCCGACCGCGAAAAAGCCGAGGCTAAGGCTATAGCCGAACGCAAAGAAGCTGAGGCTAAAGCTATTGCCGAGCAAGAGAGAGCTAAGGCCGAACGCAAAGAAGCTGAGGCTAAAGCTATTGCCGAGCAAGAGAGGGCTAAAGCCGAACGCAAAGAAGCTGAGGCTAAGGCTATTGCCGAGCAAGAAAGGGCCGAAGCTAAAGCTATTGCCGCCGAGGCCAAAGCTAAAGCTCTTGCTAGTTTTGAACGGTTAAGGGTTCAGCTCTTCAATACATTTCAGACTATACATGAATTTGAGATTCAAGATAAACTCTCATACCGTAAGGCTTTGTTCCATCGTTCCGAACTTCAAAGGCTTATGGATAGATATAGGGATGAAAGTCCTCAATGCTTTGATGTTTCGGATCAGGAGGCTGAGCAGCTAGAACAACATATTCAAACTGAATATGCTGCTGCTTTTTTATTTATTGACTCACTCATTCTCGACAACAAGTTATTGTATGAGTCTGAACAATCTCAATCGATTAGTCAGCGTTCATCGCTCGACTCTCATCTCCCTAATTTGCCCAAACTTCCGGAATTAAAATTACCTCAATTTTCCGGCGATCCTAGGAATTGGATTGAGTTCAGGGATACCTTTACATCCCTCATCATAAATCACAGCCATATTTCAGATATGGATAAATTCCAATATCTAAAATCATGTTTGTCACCTGAAGTGATGACTGTTATACAAAATATTCCCGTTTCATCTGCTACTTTCGAAGTAGCTTGGAAAACCTTAGCAGAAAGGTTTGACAATGATCGTTTGATTGCAAATACGCACTTAGATCATTTATTCTCTGCACCCTCCATAGTAGGGTCTTCCGCAGAGTCGCTTCAACGCTACTTGGACCATTTTGTAAGCACCGTGCATGCTCTGCACGCTTTGAATACTGAGGTTTCCTTGTCTGACCTCATCATTTCACGTATAATTGTGGATAAGCTCCCTGTGAGTCTAATCAAGGATTGGGAGTCCTCAATTAAACTTGGTAGGCTCCCTAAACTCGAAGATTTGTTTAGCTTTTTGGAGTCGAGAGTCAGGGTGTTGCAGATGACGGAGGCAGCCCTGCGTAGTCAGTCTGCTAAATCTGCGCCTGTTTCTGATCTTACTACCAAAGCTAAGGTCAAGCATCAGCCCACGAGAAGCAATTGTATTTGTTGTCATAATGCGCAACATCCTCTCTATCGCTGTGACAAGTTCAAGGAAATGAAATTTGCGCATCGTGATCAATTTGTGAAGGATCACAATTGTTGTCGTGTTTGCCTTGGCGCAAACAGCCATGAATCCAATTGTAGTAATTATCGTTGCAGTGTTTGCAACGCAAAACACAGTACTTATTTGCACAATTATGTTGCTAATAATTCGCAGGCAGGAAATATAGTCAATGTAATGTCCTCTGGACAATCACAGCAGAAATGTCTGCTTCCCACGGCCACTGTGGTAATTCTCGACATAAATGGTCGTGCTGTAGAGGCTACAGCGCTTCTAGATAGCGGTTCTGACTGTAACCTAATCAGTAAGAGGTTATTTAAACAGTTAGGCTTGTCTTCTTTACCTAATCGCACTACGCTGGCTGGTGTACTATCCACTAATGTAAGCACACAAAGGCTTGCACCGATATCACTTAAATCTTGTACCACTCCTTGGCACTATGATACTGAGGCTATTGTTATCCCAAAAATCTCTACATCCAAGTTTCCAAAACACTCAATTGACATTCAGGGATGGAATATTCCCCCCAATCTGCAATTAGCTAATTTGCAGTTTAATAAACCTAGATATGTTGACCTGCTCTTGGGAGTTGAAATCTTTTCCCAAATCATAGTTCCTGGTCAGATATCTGCCCCCAACTATCCTACCATTCAGAATTCCAAGCTAGGCTGGTATTTATCAGGTAATTTACCTCCTTCTCCTTCTTCCCAACGTCCTCATACTCATTTGACTCATTGCGAGAAGCAATTCAATCAGAATAAGTCTCCCATATTCGAACCTGCTAATTCCGAGGTAACTTATGCCAATTATTCAGCCTTCCTAACTTCTAATGAAGATGTTAGTAATCAACTCGCTAAATTTAGGGAGTCAGAGAAGATTCCTAATTGCGCTCCTTTCCCTGACGGGTCCTTCTGTGAGAAGCATTTCTTAGACAGTACCCAGAGAGATTCTGATGGGAGGAATATTGTGAAGCTTCCCTTTCGGGTTGCCCCAGAGACTTTGGGCAGTACTAAAGCCCAAGCTTTAAAAGGGTTTCGTTCTTTGGAGAAGCGATTATCTTCTAATCCCTCTCTCCATTTAGAGAATTGCAAGTTTATGTCTGAATATGAAGAACTGGGTCATATGGAACCTGCTATTGAGGATTGTACTGCTAAGTATTCTCCTTCTCATTCTACTCCGCCTCCAGAACTGAAGGTTGTAGCTCCTATTGAGTCTGATATTTCTGACCTTAGCACTTGGTTAGCTAAGTTCAGCTATTTAAAGACTGTTCGCATTATGGCTTTCATTTTGAGATTTGCCAATAATTGCCGTAAGGCTCGGACTCGATATGAAGGTCCATTGTTACCTATTGAAATTGAGAATTCAATCAATTGCTGTGTTAAAATAATTCAGCGTCAAGTTTATTCCAAGGAGATTCAATCTCTTTCCACTGGTCTTGAAGTATCGATTACAAGCAAGCTACATCAGTTTAGCCCTTTCATGCTTCAAGATGGTATCCTTCGAGTTGGTGGACGCCTCAAAAACTCCAACTTAACGTTTGAACATAAGCATCAGATGCTATTGCCAGCTAAACATGGATTTACTAGGCACCTTATTTATTATACTCATATTAGATTGTTGCATGCTGGACCTCAACTAATCATGTCTCATTTAAGAGAGAAATTTTGGATATTTTCTCTTCATAAGACTATCCGCAGTGTTTTGAGAACCTGTGTTAAATGCTTACGCTTTAATCCTCAGCCATTTCAGCAAAAGATGGCTGACTTGCCCTCTGAAAGGGTCAATTATACATCTGCATTCAATGATGTTAGCGTTGATTACGCTGGGCCGCACTCCATCAAATATGGAGGTCCTCGCTCAAAGACTCGTATAAAAGCTAACATAGCTAAGAGGCCAATTGTTAAATTGGCACCCTTACCTATCCATGACTCAGAAGACTGATAGTTAGTCTTTGTCTTCTAGGCATCTATGTATTCTTAGTTATTGTTATTTTATCATTATTTGTTTTGTGTTTTTGTCGTTTTTTTGTCTTTCTCAAGGTCAAACATAACTTCGCATTTTAGTTAGATTATTCCACAAGTGGAATAATCGCGGGCAATATGTTCAGTTATGTTTGATACTTGAGATTTGATGGAGTTTTTTATTTTTTCTTGGCCTTCTATAATAATCTTTTAATAATTATTCTTGTCTTTTTTCGGCCTTGGTAAGATTTTATTCAATGTAATTTTTCTCACGGCCTTCTAGTAATTATTATTTTTATTGTCAAAATACAATCTTTTGTCTTTTAATTGCCTAATCGTTTTTATCTTCGTCCAATGGGATTGATTCTTTAGTATTGTTACAAGTCATTGTTTTCAATTCAAACTTTACTTCTTCATTCTTCTTCCTTCTTCGTCTATTGTGTAATCCTCTGAAAGGATTTTCAATTCTCTCTGGATGCAGCTAGCAGCAGCTAATAATACTTATTCGTCTTGGAATCTGTTTACAACGATTCAAGGAATTATCAACATTAATTTTATCTGCACAGAAGCAGTTCTAATTATTATTCGCCGCAAAATGGTGAATTTCTTCTACGTCGCTGCTAAGCTTATCTACTAGCTTTAATATTACTTGATTGGACTTCAGGATTATTTCCTGTAGTGATATTCGTTACAAGAAGGAGTTATTTCACAAGTGAGTGTTTAAAAGATTTTAACATTCATAAATATTTGAATATTGCTTTGATGCTACACAACGCAAATTAATTTATTGACATTAGTATTGCGTTTGTGACTTGAGATTAAAAGACATTTCAAGATTAACTGTAAATCAATTTTATAGCATACAATTGCTATATGTATATGCTTAATTAATAATTACAAGTTCTCGACGTATCAAGTCGAGTGGTCCTCTGGAATTTTAAATAAATCTGTATTGAAACCAACAAGGTTTTTTATTGGGCGGATTCAATCATCTCTGCTTTTAGAAGATCTTCAAGACATCAACCAAGAATTAGCGAGTGATTGTGCTTAAGAAGAATTCAGTGTCGTGTTACATCGCCTATGGTCTTTGTTTCTTGTAAACCTATTATTTTATTTTCTATTCGAATGTATGGCGTGCATTTTGATTTTAATCAGCCCTAATTATCTATCATACAGTCCGCTGAGATGCACGTTCTACAATGTACTCTCACGCAAAAATTCAAAGTAAGTTATATGAAGTGTAAACAGGCACAGAAAATTCAAAACTATTTTTATCCCGGCGAAACTTTTAGCTTTAGCTCATTCTTTGTTGTTGTTTTAGGAGGTCTCCATCACTAGCCAAAATGATGACAATGATTTCGTGTATTCGAGTCCCTTGGAGTGATGTTGAAACGACAAGAGAAACTCAGATTTCGCCGCACGCCATCAGCTGCCATCTATCGCAAAAGAAGAGAACGACGAGAGCTTACTCGTTGAATCTAAAAACTCAACACTTACATTTAATTATGATCGAACAAAAACTGTCGTATGCAACTTGCGTATAATGGTAATCAAGACACTCATATGAAAATTAAAATTAATATTAAACTGTACAGTGTGCATCATATAACCTGTCATCTTCTCTATGCAATTAATTTTGGCCCAAACCTCTGAGATCTGGCTGAGACTGGAGGGCCGGAAGGAGGGCATGAGAAACAATCTTATTTCTTTGAATGGGCTTTGCCTGTGCATGTTTTATCATATCTGCAGATTTCATATCTGTAAAAGGCCTCAACTCTGTTAGGCCTATATTTAATTCCTTCTTCGATATACTAGGCCTATATTAATTTTTTGTCTCGTACGTTTTTGTTGTATTAGCATTAACTACGAATTATGTATCTTAAACTTTTAACTGCTATGACCTCGACCGTGAAGAAAATTTGCTTAAATTCGTCGACGTAGAGTCGACAATTATTGAGTATAAAAAGCTTAAATAGTATTGCACTATGTTAAAAAGTGTAGCTATAATTATGTTTGTTTAAAGAAATCACTCTTGAAACCCAGTTATTTTATTAGAATTTTTCTCGGTGATTTAAAACTTATCTTTCGCAATCGAAATGACGACTACAGTAATTAAAAAATTAATATGTAGTATTTATAAATTATAATTGGACGTCTGAGTATTGCTCTAAAATTGTGTGGAGTGAAATAAAAAAACAGGTGCCACCCTTGTTAGTATAGAGACTACAAGTAACATCTTGGTATATATTAATACCCTAATCAAAGGCGTAACGGAGAAAGACTGTGCTTCCCTGCAAAGTTTAATTTGGGTCCCATAACGAAAATACCCACGCTCAAGCATATAAGTTCCATAGCATGACTTCGACCGCAGGAAATATTAAATTTTATATGCTGACAGGACATCGCAGGTATTAAAATTTGCCTGTATTATTATTACTATTATTACCGGTAGGCTGTATTAGGCCTATTAATGCTATTAGTGGTATTTGTATTATAGGAAATTAGGAAATAAAGTTGTATTGTTTCCTTTACCGTTTACTTTCAAAATCTGGCAGAGACTCATTGTAATATGCAGAATCCTTAAGATCACTGGAAGCGGCGAAGACGCATATAAATATGACTGTGACTATTTAAGTAGCTTTAATGGTGTGTTCATGGTAGTATTTTGTCTAGTATTACACCAAGGAATCGAACTTGATATGAACAAAATTTCCAAACAGTACAAGCTTTCTTTCCGGTTTTTTGTATACTTGATGAACAATATTGCTTGACTTTTGTCCTGCTTTACTTGTATTATCCACAGGAGAAATCATATTTCAATAGAGCGAACCCTTTCTCGCGGCTTTCATTTCGGGCTCCTACGACCTCGGGCCACCTAAAATCGCGGGGTCTTTGGGGCCTTCAGTTACGCCACTGACCCTAATACTAAACATAATTTTATGAGCATCAGAGTTAGATGCATCCTAGCTACGGAGTAAATGTGTTTAGGGAAGAAGCCTACGTAGGGACCCTTACGAATATAACATAGTTCCAAATTTATAGTCACTACCTGAAGAACTATAGGCTTTCAGCACTTTGGAAAGTAATTGCACGACATATCCCAGGCTTTACAATTCCCTAACCAACCTAAAACTGTCTACTTGATGCACCTGCCTTCCAGCTCCTGCTTGCCGCCTAAACACGTGGCTGTTTCTAATTAATCTTGTACTAGCAGTATCTAGCATACTACTCAAAACAAAACATCTAATGTTCTCCATTACAGTCAATGAAGTGAATATCCTAAATATAGATAATACAATATTTGAATCACTCCAGTCTTTCAAATACCTTGGGTCGTCAGTTGTAAACAGAAATAAAATCAGGTCAACTGATATAACGAAGTGCCAGAATATTTTTTTAATCAGTGATAATTGCAATTATGATAGTCCCATAGAGAAAATAGGTATTTTTAGAATAGATCTCAGAGTTAAACTTCAAAAACAAAATAGGCTGGCAATAATATAATTAATATATATATTTCCATTTAAAACTATAACTTATATACATTGCATACTGAGAATATTATAGAAAATTATACATTATCATATACCCTATTCAATATTATTGTGGTCCATGCGTCTTATCCATTACAAAATTAATATTGATATACTCGTTATTTCGGTATCGGTCAAACGATTTGGTCCAAATTCAATAGGCTTATACCCATGGATGTCGTAAATGTGTATACCAAAGTTTCATGAAAATCCGATAAAGCGTATTTGAGTTATCGCGCTTTTCTAATATAACTTATTACAATAAAAATAGGCTCTAAATTGGGCTTTACTCCGGTACTCGATTTGGTCCAATATCAAAAGGCTTCTTTCCATGGACGTTATAAATGCGTATACCAAGTTTCATGAAAATCCGAAACAGCGTATTTGAGTTATCGCGCTTACAGACACACAGACGGACGGACGGACATACATTTTCCCGTCCCCACACACAATCTCATAAAGTACCATACTGGCACTTAATAACAGTATATAAGAGGAGGTAAACGAAATAATCTCCGTAAGTAATAAAGTCTATTAAGCCAACAAAGCAAGGGATGGTTGGATGGAGTTAGCACAGAATAGTTTTACTGACTTGGACACTAATTTACTTCGAAGAAATAATAGGTTCGTTATGGGATAACAGAAGTGTTCATTTAGCAATTTTGGCAGAAAACGCTATTCTTGAATTTTATTGTCAAAAAATCAATCCTACCCTAAATTAGAATTGTGCAACATTTTACGCCAATTGGGCGCATGGATCAGGTGCTGCTGACATCATTTTTAAACCTCCGTGCTCTTCAAAACTGCCACTGCATACAAACTTTTCTCAGTTTTAATTTGCATGTTATTTTGATACATTCAAAATCTGCCCTCCCACAAAAATAGAGTTACTTACTTACTCAATGACAATAGACAATTTCTAATATTATCTATTTTAAGGAACCCGAATGATAAGTTTTACTGTGAAGAAATTCCAAATTGGTTGAATTCATTACGAGAAAACCCCGCGTAGACATTCCCACTGGCAGACTTGTCCTCGTTATATCACAGGGTACGCTTTAAGGCAATTTTCTGAGCGGATTCCAAGAGTTTCCACACATGCATATGAACTTTCAGACTTAGGAAGAGTGTACCTTGAATTGGCTCAAAACACCAATATTTGTTCTATTGCTTAATTGCATAGTTTGAAGTATGCTTTATGGAAATATAAATGTATTTTAAACCACAAGGGTATTTGAAGGTCCTAAACGACAGCTAATAATCAGACTATTTATAGGTATATAATATGCTTACATTATATTTTATATTATAGGCCTATTTTGTTTTATTCTGTGTTATATGTAATTGCTTATTCCTTCCTAAGTACCTCATGAGTCATGCCAAATAAACATAGAATTGAACTGAATTTAGAGTATATAAAGCAAGCCCTTTGATGAGTGTTGAATCAACAAACTGTAACGTTGGACTTTAAAGTAATTTTCCCATAACTTCTTTTTCTAGTCTTATGTACATTTTCTCTGAAACTATTCATTCCAGATCACTGAATTTATTTACAGCCTATCCATGTGGCATATTAGCAGAATTTTATATTTTTTAACTTCCAGGTACCAATATTTAGATTAAAAGTAAGATTTTTTTTCAAAAATTAAAATAATTTTAAAAAACTCTAGATACTTCACTTTATAGATATATCTTTAAAAAATGTCACTTTTTTGCTAAATGTGAGTTAAAAAATCTAATTTGCCTATTATTTACAGTTCTTGAAAAACTGAAATTAGCGGAAAAATTTATCAATTGAAATAGTAAATTATAACAAGGCGGAGATAAAAGGTACCTTCTCCCCTTAAGAAGTACCTCTTTTTAACACATAACGTTCGTAGGCAACCTGTCTTTAATAAAATATGAGCGTTCACATCGTAGCTATCAGTATAGCATATATGAAGATTCTGTGTAGCAGTAGGCATCCAAAAAAGATGTAATAAAACGTCCAATTTCCATATATTAGAATCATAGTGTTAAGAAACAGGTTAAACAAGCATATTAGAAATGAGTAAGCCATTCACACCACGTTCAGATAAGATGCCACACAAGAGGAATTAAGCTACGTTTAAATTGCTTAGCAAGTCTTGTTCATTTTTAACACCACCGACGACAATACTTAATACATAGCCCTCAGCGCTGTTATTAACAGAATTCCTAGCTCGGACATCATATTCTTTCTCTTCATTCATTTTCTTTTCCACTATTTCATTTATGATATCCCGCTGTGGCAAAAATTGCCATTATGAAATTGCAATTATAATTTTCGGTAGTGTAGAATATAAGGTCCATTGTTTTTATCGCTTTCCATATGCTGTGGCTCGTTCTTTATTCTTTAATAAGTTCAAATTTATTTCGCTCTACTACATTTTCTTCTCCTGCCAGCAGAAAATATTACTTCTATACACATTCTCGAGACCGACTGGAAGCGCTGCAAGACATTATTTAAAGTCTCGGGAATGATAAAGAGCCTTACATAATATGCCATAATATCAAATTCCTTAATTTTAGTCACCTGCAAGGCATCCATTTTATAACAGAGGAAGACCGATGCACTAATATACCAGCAACTTAAAGTGCTCTGCAAGAGCTATGTAGTATGTACATAATATAACACTTCTGTGTTAAAATGTAAGTATTACTTACTCAATGGCAATAGACGATTCCTAAGCAAGCTAAAGGTATATTATCTACTGTATCTACGTCCTTCGCAAATCCTACTTCCCTTAGCTCTATCCTAATATTGTCCTCCCACCTACGTCTAGGTCATCCATGTGATCTTTTCTCTTCGGGTCTCCCAGCCAATATTTTGTAATAAGTCTTTCCTGCCCCATGCGCGGAACATGTCTAGCTCATTTTATCCTCCGTAATTTGCCCTTACTATATTCGATGAAGAGTACAGGTTATGAAGCTCGTCATTATGCAGTTTTATCCAGTCCCCGTTTTCATCTCTCTTAGATCCGAATGATTTTCTAAGCATCCGGTATTCGAAAACTCTCATATTATATTATTCCCGAAGAGTAATGAACCATGTACCGGTAGGCCTACAGTGCATCTAAATAGAAGTTAAAATTGGTGATTATTTAAACATAATCTGCCATAACCTTACATGCTAATTTAAAATAATGTAAACTATTAGAAAGTTTTCAAATATTAAACTTATTATTAATTTAATATTAATTTTCTAAGTTTCCATTTGCTATAATAATATTTTACACACTATTATAAATTAGGTAATAAAATAACAGATTACATTGTCAACAATTTTAACTTCAATGATTAGATGCAGGCCTACCGGTATAATAAGCAATTTCACAATGCAATTGAATTAAAAACCTACTGTATAGATATTTATACATTAGGCCCATTTAACTCAAAACAAAATCATAAGTTGAGAATAATCATTGTATTTTGTATTTCGCATTTAGTATAACCCATCATTTCTGGTTACTAGATAGTGGCATATTACTTTGTCAATTCAATAACTCACCATTCATAAAGAAATTTATCGATGGGATTGTACTGTTATTATTTTCAATATTCGTATTGGTAATCTACATTAAAATATGAGAGAGAACAATTTATCTAGGGAGGGAAATCGACACCCTTTTTCTTATATGCGTATATTGCAGATGAACCGCAACCCGAGAACTGTCCAGGGTTATTAAAAAGAAAACTAAGAACAGCTCTTCATCCTGAAAAGAATTGCAAAAATAAAATCCTTAAGCATAGGGTCAACATCATTTTTAATTACTCCAAGGGACATTCATGCTCAATTGCAAGAAAATCAAACTATGCACTTGCTCATTACTATGTAAAAAAGAAATTTACAAACAGATAAAATTGTAGAAAAAGTTGTAGAAAATTTTACGCACAAGAGTGCGTATGTATTTTTATTGCATGAACTGTTCGGTTACAATCATTGAAAGAATTTGAACATTATATGAAATGGAACCATTAAATTGGCTACCATTTTGAAAAAAGAATAAAAAAAATAAAAATCCTATCACATACGTCATTATTAATTACTTCAAGGAACATTCATGCCAAATGGAAGAAAATTAAACAACGCGTTTAATCGTAATTGCGTAATACACACATTTACAGATAAACAGACGAAATGCCTATTGGTCGAGTTAAAACTGGGCTTCGCTTTGCTCGGTCAATTAAGGCTTGTACCATAGTTCCCTAGACCTCACAGTAAAATTATGACATGTAGGCTATCATGCATTGCGAGCAAGCATTTATCTCCAACGATCATTTATTACTATTCTTGTTATAAAATTGCTGGTCTCAGAAATATATAATTACCTGGCAGTCGTATCCTCAGTTTACGTTTCATCTTACCTGGTTCCAGTGACAAAGCGTGATAATATCTGGGTAAGCTAAGTAACCAGAGCTCATAAAATATTAAGAATAGCCTATTACTAGTAAATCAATCGCTAAAGCTCGAAACTAAACCCATCATACCAGCTAGGCTGACTTCAGTTTGGATGATCGCATGGTGTTCTTGCGTAAAATGTAATAAGTTTTGTTATTAGAATATTTCAAGTTTACCTCCATTTATTTAAGTTATTTTTCTCCGTCTACGAACATTTTCCAGGATGGCTGAGCTTGCTTATCCTAACGTTTCGCTCTTGCCTAATGCAGTGTTAATTCTCTAAATGATTGGATATGTTAGGCTATATTATTTTAGTTTACAATTATGCAGGTCTATGTGAAGGCCTTAAATCGTCTAATCATAATGAAAGGTAAATGAACGAAAACGGCAAGTTTTATTATCCTCAATTATTTTATTATCCTAAATTATACGACTAGGCTTGTATATATATATAAGTCTGAGTAGAGTACCGTCTGAGTACAAACAGTGTACACATAAGTACTAACACATGTGGCCTATACAGCCAGTTATATAGGTTAATATGTTAATACCGCTATCTGTAATTGAATTACAAAACCCTTTTCTGTAACACTAGGGTAGATTAATTTGTTAATTACCAGTATGGAATAATTTAAAATGATATTTGAAAGTCGTGTATATAGGCCTACATTATGTATTTGGTCGTGTTATTGGTATAAATGTTGAAAAAATTTAATTAAAATACGTTATACGATCAGTAGTATTTTAATTAGAGGCTGGAGTGAAGGGTTTGGTCTATAGGCTAATACGTATGGTTGAAATTAATAAAATATTAAGTCTCTTAAAAGTCACATTAATTTAGTACAACATATACAACCCTCAAGGACTTCGTACAAATGTCCATTATTTCTTCAAACACAAAAGTGATCCCTCTTTACGAACGCCCTATAGCCACACCGTATTACATAGAAAAGGTCTTTTGAATGGCTGAGCTAGGATAATAATTTTTGTAGTGTAATATTATAAATAAAGCCAAAGCAGTGATTACTACAGTATTCAAGAAATTCTATAACGCCTACCTTCTGAAATCATTACATTTAATATACCTTACTTGTCTGAAGAACAGAATCAAAAGTTACAATGGGAGCGCCCACAGAACCCTGTCAAATTAATATCACTGTCGCTAGCCAGACAGACACGGAAAATTAAAAGTGTTAGAAAAGAAGAAAAATTCCTTTCGTCGTCTTTTGTTCAATTGAGGCTCTGGCATATAAAAAGTAATTTAGGTGCGTAGCTTGAGGCCGTTTGATGAAAGAAGTCAATTTGAAGGTTTATTTCTTTCCTGTGCGTTTGTGCTCTTATTAATATCTGTCCAAGTGTGAAGAAGTTTCGGATGATTTGAGCTGCGGGAGGGAGGGTGAAAATGAAATGAAGTAGGGGGAGATGGTGGAGTATGAAATTGATTGTAAGCTGGAGGTCTACATGTGTCTGACTCTTCGGACCCCCTGTTCAGCACCGAACCGAAACCCCACGGGATGTCCACAAGGGTTTGTTTCCTTTATTTAGTGAAAAACTTCAGGCGGTGTAATCTGTATCCATTTGGTTTAAATCTCCAATGGGCTATTTTTATAGCAGTTAGGCTTCCCCTTTTTGTTAAATTGCATTGCTACTAGCTTACTATACATGCTTTTATATTTGATTCTATTCAGGATGAAATTCGAATAGATGAAACATTAAAGTAGTCTAATGTTTATCTGATATATCTGACGATGAGTAAAGTAATATAACTATAAAGACTATTTAGCTCATATGCCTTTCTTTCGATTGGGGCCAATAACATATAAGAATGAGTCTGAAATCAGCCAGTCACAGACATCATTCACTCAATATTATCGAATTTGATTTATCACCTTTAAAAAAAAATAATTTAAAGACATGTCCTATTTTATATACTAATCAGAGAGACTCTGTAGGCAGTGACATGCATAAGTCACTAAGTCGCAGCACGTTAAGATTTATTTTGAAAATAAAGTGAATATTACACTTACGTCTATCCTGGAACCAACATTATAATATTTCACGGGAATTGTATTATTCCATACTTCAACAACGTTGGTATTTAATAATTATAATGACCACTTGTAAGCATTTTAAAGACACAACCTCAACAGCATGAATGTACACTGGGCAAACGCGAGTGACGGTTCAGAGGTGGGAGGTGGAAGCTATCTTTCCCCTACCTTTCGATATAGTATAGCTGAGCATCTTATATCTGATGCTACGAGCTTAAAATCTTTCAAGAAATAGTATTTACCAGTATGGATCGCCAGGAACTAAAACAATAACAGTTTTATGCAAGATATCTTCAATATTTTCAGAAAACATTACTTTAATAAATAGATGTTTATTAACTTGTCGCGTTTTGATTACATATCATGATTCATGAATATCTTCTATAGCCCGATCATTCTAAGAAAGAAACCTGAAGCAAACAAAAGCCAGTATGTCTGTCTCACTTTTAGGTCATACACTGATGTGCTAGAGTGACTCAGAAATACTGGTTTTCGTTTACTTCAGGTTTCTTTCTTAGAATAGTTAGACTTTAGTAGTATTGTGTCAATTTAAAATGCCGTTCAATTAATTCTCAATGTATTTTGTATTATGTATTACATATTACTCGTTAAGTAGTCATTATAAATTCTGGAACTCGCTAGATAAATTCCCTCCCGACATTTCCACGTCACACATGGCATTACCTAAGATAATTAATCAGAAGAAAAGCGACAGAGAAACCAAAATGTACGTGTTCTACGTGCCTGCCTGCGAATCTGCAATTTCGGATGTGATCAATCTCGTTTTGAGATGCTACATGATAAAGAAATAGCGACTTCAGTCAAGAAAACCATCAATGACGGCCATGGAAGTCGGCATGTCAACTGCATGTTCCCAATCCTGCGATCAACCATTGAAGTCGAAATATGGAGGTAAATGTAGCAACTGTCGAATTTCAGGCCCTCTCCTTCCATGGGATTTAGTAACACAAAGTTTGATTTTTGTTTTTATTTTTAGAATATTATTGAACGATCTAGTCCAGGGTTTTCCAACTGGCAGGCCGGAAGCCGCATGCGTCCTGCGAGGATATCGAACCTATCCGAATCTAGGAGTCAGGATAGCTTTACTTCCCCTCCAATTAAAAAGTACTGAAGTTTATGACGTCCAAATTCAGATTTAAATTCGCGAATTTTCGAGCAAGTGGGACTTTACGATCATAAAAATGGCGAAATAAACGTTATCTGAGCAAGAGCATGACTCATTATCCCCCTTTTTCGTTGGAATCACGTGAAGTGATTGAAGCATGATGCTCACGAGGCGTACAATATTTTATGGATGACATTTGAAACGACTTACCGGCCAGGAAGGAAGTGGTGATTCGTGACTCATAACGTAGGTAAATCATGACAGGACTTGAATGTAGGCCTACTGATTTTTCTGAATCATACACCATTGATCCACCACCGTGGGGGAGTTGATAACTTGGCTGCGTTCCACCCTGGTGGCGTGGATTCGATTCTCGGCCGGTTGTAAGCATTAAGCACACTGGAACCCATATTAATTTGCTAGAACCAGCCACACGATCCGTCCTCTCTCCAGTAGGTTCACCCATCCATGCTTAATATATAATGTACAGGCCTATGTGATATTGTTTTTAGGTTCTTCTAACAGCATGTGAATATTATTTATGGGGAAAGTTGAAAAATAAAGTGTATAAGTCAATTTCCCATACATTAGAAAAACTTAAAGACAATATCATAAGATAAATTAACTCTATCTCGGAAGCTGAACTTCGGCGCGTGCAAGAGGAGAATATTTCCAACAACTCTTGTGATGAGGTACGTGGTTATTTTCATTGTAATTTTAACTGTAAATGTGAGAACCTGAATCGTTAAACAGATCGCGGCTTTCTTTGCGTAGATATTTCACCTGATCGCTCGGGAGTTGGAGCTGTGCTCGCCGCAATGCAGAAAGCCGCGTCATTGGCCAACTCTTGCGTGGGACTCACTGTACTAGAGGCATTGTAAGTTTGTAAATACAGTAATTTCACAAAATAATTGAACTTTGAATTTCCATAAATTCACTTATGTTATAAAAGAGACTGCTTACGAGTCAGCTTAATTCTCTGAAATAAATCGTGTGTCATCTTATTTGCCTCCGCGATATCCATACATCCGAAGTCTTTTTTATTGGTTATGTTGATCTATTATACGGCATATTGTACTCCTTGTTGTTCCTTGTGTCATATTGATTTACTGTATGGCACTCTATTTGTGAATTTACTGACATTGTCTTTAAACTGGGAACATGTGACTGTTAAAATTCTTTCATTAACAAAGAGTGGTTAGCAGTACTCGGTATATGAGGGGGTCAAAACCAAAGTGGTGTAAGTCATGTTTTATGCATTTAGAGAAACAGAAGGTTTTGTTAGATGCATTATAATAATCTGTCTTGCCTCCCACCTACGTATATACATATATACATATACATATATAATGTATGAACATAATACGACTTACATAACTCTTCCTGCCAACATATCTATACCGCAATATTGCATTGCAATACTTAAGTTAAAAAAAAATTAAAATATGACTTACACCACTTTGACTTTAACGCCCTCATATGTAGAATGAGTTATAATACTATTCATATAAGTTTCTTTTATATCGTGAAAGAACTATTTATATGTGATGTAGACTGTTACCCCATAATATTATACTATACTTCAAAAAGTAAGTAGAGCAGGCAACTTTTCTACTTATACACGTGTTGGCACTTATTAATATTTAAATCTTCTCATCAAATACAAAACTCTCGACAGTTTATAGTATATATTCAATGCAAATTATCCCTGGTAATTTTTATTATATACCCTTTCATTTAAACCTGCAAAGAGCATTGTGCACCTTTAAACGTTTAAGTTAACTTCTAGTTGCATTTTCAAACGCAGGTAATAAATTTATCGATTGATCGTTGTCATTCAATGTAAAAACAGAAAATTATATTTCCTATATAATCTCTATATCTTAGTTTCTCATTGTGATATATCGAGTTTGCGTAAGAACAAGTCAAAGCAAAGACTTCTCTTTTGCCAATTAAGCTTCGAAGTGCTTATTTAATAAGCCAGGAAACATGACTCTGCAAAAGTATATTATCTGCATCACTACTGTCTGGTAGATGAAATTACTCGACGATGCACTAATACGTGTATTTATCGCTTCACTGGCGCGTTTTGGCTTTGATGTTTTGCATGTGTTCTGCGAATTCACATCAAGGGATTTTGCACATTCTCTTCTACAAAGGGAAGGGATTCGCTAGTGCTTTTATTATTAATATAATACAGGGCTTAAAGGAGCCTTTGTCGATTGCAATTACTTGCAGTTTACTTCTGTTTAATTATGCTTTTTATGAAGAAATTTACCATCTTATAAAGTATAAGACTGAATTTGTATGAAGTAAAAGAAATATTGTCGGCTGCGGTGGTAGCGTGCTCGCCTCTAGAACCGCAGTTCGCGGGATCAAACCCGGCCGCGGTAGATGAATTTTTCCGCACGTAAAAATCCGGGATTTTAAGCTGGGGGGCCGGTGTCGTAGATTTACGGCACGTTCAAGAACACCAAGCCTAAATTAGAGCCCCTGGACAAAATTTCCCGTCCTCTCACGTCCAAGTAATACCTTAGTTTCCTGGGGGTTGTGAGGCGATGGGCTCTTTCTCCGAAAATAAGCGTAACAAAATTCACATAGATAAGAGAAGCCTCCAACTGGAGGCCCTTCGCCCCGACAATGAGGACATAGGCCAGAGTCAATCAGTCAAAAGAAATATTGCGATTAGTTAGACTTTTGCATTGAATAGAAATCTGATTAAGGGCCCGGAAAACGAGGCACCGGAAGTGCGAAGTTACCCTACCTCTCGTCCCCACTACTCTCGTTCAACAGGAGGCAAAGGCAATTTAAACGGTTAATTCTGGGACTAGACGCTTGATAGGCAAAAGGAAAAGGGAAGGACGATTGTAGGGGGTTAGAGCATTTTAACATCATTAATAAATAAACTTAGATCTGCTCATCATCGCAGTTCTTAAAGCTTTACCCAATGCAGTCATGTGAAAAAATCATTGTTTGCAAGGGAACCGTTTGGCTCCAATCGTTAAAAGAAGCTAAAATTACATGAAACGGAAGCATTAAAACGGCCATAATCTTCAAACGGAATAAAAAGATGAAAATCCTTGAATAATAATATGGTAATTGCTATGTGTAAACCATATATACACCAATGATATTCTTAAGATAATATTATTAGAAGTAGCATACATTGAACTAACCCATTAGAATGAAGGTCTACATAGCAGATATACTTTTTACGTGGGGATGAGTGTTTTTGTGTGTTCAATTGTTTATCCGTTTATGTGTGATTGTATTTGTGCAAAACAATAGCTTACAATTATTGTTTTGGTTAAGTTGCTAGAGAAGCCTTTTTTTACCGGTAAACGAGGATTTATAGCGTACACAATTCTCGCAGCCTCGCTCGAAATAGGCCAATATTAACAAGAAAAATATTCTGCAGTTCCTTCACTCATTTAAGACCAGTAGTAATGCTAGTCTGAACATCGTCGACGGAAAAGCTACGAAGGAGAGAGAGGAATGGATTGGGCGTGAAATGGCCAGTTGCATGAGGATATGCGGTTATTTTAACGTAGCATGATCCAGTATACGGGATCAACAGCTTTGCTTGGGGGATTTATACGAGCGTAAACCAGCCTTCAGCTAAAGCATCGTAAAAAACAAGCAAATTCGAACAGATATTCTCCGATCTTCAATTGTATGGAATTCAAGCATGGCTACTAGAAGCGCAAATTAAAAAAAAAAAATGTTTAAGGACTTAGCTAAATACCAACATGGCTTAGTGAAGACTCGATATGAAGAACATCATACAGTACGAATCTGGTTGAATTATTGACTGCTACGTTGAAATGAGTAGATCATTTTTAGTGATGTTCGCCTTAAAATTATTTGAGTGCACTTGCAAGTGCATGAATTATTGTTTTCACCTTATAGACTAAGTTATATAGGTCCCATATTTTCAGATAAGTAGTTGAAACAACGACAATTTCAGTTAGCATGTATTTTTGTGCTTTTAAGTTCTGAAAAAAAATTATTTCTACTAAGCTCTTCTGAGAGTCAGGGCTGATAAAACTTTATCTCTGTAGGCTTTTCATCTACCTCTTTTCCTTTTGTAATCGACTTTCCAATTGAAAGGCCTAGTTCCATAAGGGCGTAAGGCACACATCTTTAATTTTGAGTTTTTAACATTTATGCCTTCTCCTCATATCTCTTAAATACCCGGTGAACTGTTTGTACTTGTGCCTCAATCCTCTGCTCAGTTATAAGAAAAGGCCTGTGAGACTGCACATTCATTCTACTTCATAACAGTTGCATACAGGCGTAAGGCACACTTCCTACCTGTTACTGAGGTGTGTTTATCAATTTTTTTTATTTTCTGCAGTGCTACCATCCAAGCAAATGATTATAAAAACTGAACTTGCATTTCTGAAATGTAACTTCATTCAAAATAGATTGTTTTGCTTATCATCTATTGTATATAACTATACTGGTATTCATAGGCAAATATGCAACTGTCACTGTATACTGTACTGGTATTCATTGGCAAACATGCAATTTGTCACTGTATAATACACATTTTTACTAAAATAAAGTAAAAACAAATAATATGACACGAAGTAAAAAAAAAATTGCTATTGTAAAATTACTTCAGCTTTTGTTTAACATGTTTAGGTACCTCTAGTTGTCAAAAATCCCATTACACTCTACCTTGTAAATTTGCAGAACACTAATTTTGCCTGTCCTTCAAACATATAGCCTACATATAACGTATGTTATAAAATTAAACTTTAAACCACCCATTTGTGAGTGGTAACACTGATAAAAAACATCAAGATTTCTTGAAACTATGGGAAAAGGTAATCTGCGCCACTTGTACCTTTTCCCCCAACCCACACTATGTAAACTGCGCCACCGACACATGTAAACTGCGCCACCGACATTTAAATGTCGTCACCGTCATACTAACGCACTAACATTTTCCTTCCCTCTTCTTCAGACATAGGACTGGCTATGAAATTGCGAACACTAAAAGATAATGTACACAATGGCTCTGAGACTGTAAAACACAAGTGAATGACTCGTTAGTGAGATTGTGTTTTCATGTGCTTCGCTAGAGAAAAGTTGTTACCAACCGAAAGATTGAGCAGATATACCAACAACATACAGAGAACGGCACCAACCTACATACAAGTCCGCTTCCATCACCTCATATGCAAAAAATTGTTACTGAATTGAAACGAAGATTCACATATTAGGTCTAACTTTTGTTTGCCTATAACTACTGCCGCAACCCACATATCTCTATGGCGCAGTTTACATATTTGTGTGCCGCAGTTTACATATCTCATTTTTATTCTATTTCAAATTTGGTGTCAATCGTGGTGCAGATTACATACACCCGAAACTATATCCTTGTCCCTTACGCCCTTATGGAACTAGGCCATTCATTTGCATACGCTTGAAATAGAATCGAACCAAAGCAATTCCCTTATTATTCTAACTCTCTGCCAAATATCCGTCAGTGCAGGCCTTATTTTGTTTTAGCTATGTAAAGTTTGCATAGTGTTTGGCTCTGCTGGTAATATTTCAACAGCTGAAACAATTTTGGAATTGGTTTGTTAATGTAATGACCATTAGAGCTGTCTCGTGAGATAATCGGATCGTACAGTAATATGGTAATGATGTAATCTAATAAAAACATTACACCCGATTCCCCTCGCCCTCAACAAACAGGGATGTGGGGAAATATGCATAGGCTACCCTCTCTAGCACTTACTCTCTAGCCACAATTTGTTCTCAACTTTCAATATGCATACCTAATGATTTAGGAATACACAGTAGCCTATTCAATTATGGTCTAGGTTGATCTGCAGTAACATACTTTTATGTCAGGAATATTATATAAGCCTTGAAGTTTGCCGTTAAACCATCCTAACAGATGTCATACGACTTAAAGCCTTATGGGGAAAATGGCTATTGTCAGTGCTCTAGGGCAGTGTGAGAAAAATCATTAACTTATAATGTACTAGCTTAAAAGGCCCGGCGTCGCCCGGGTTTCTTATTTTGTCATTGGAAATTAACTTATGAAGGACTTTAGATTTATAAATTCTAGGTCCTTATATAGGTATTTATAATTTGAAGTAGAAAGAACGACTTATCACACTCAAACTATCCCCTAAGAAAATGTTTGAAATAGCTTTTATGGCTATATGTAGAATTTTGCATCCCATCGCTTGTACAGTACACAGTAAGCCCGGGAGGAGTTCTAATAAGAAGAAACCGAAATTCCGGTAACATAAATTGTATTATCGTGGCTGAAAATTTTGTTTCTCACTGTCATGTTACCATAAAACCGTTTTCGGAATGAAATTAAACAGAAATACAATATCACTTTCATACATCTCTTCCCAAAACATATTACCTTACCTCGTATTGTTTTCTCTATTTCCAGGCTAGAGGAAGTAATGTGACTGCATTATTTTCGTGAATTTCATTCTGTGATATAATAATATATATATTACCATACCTCGTATTGTTTTCTCTATGTCCAGGGTAAAGAAAGTTATGTGACTGCATTATTTTCGTGGATATTGATAGTTCTCTCATTTGTTTCTCTCATTTGTCAAATTTATTCTACTTTCATTTTTTTCCAAGGCCCGCTTGTAACAATATGTTTTAATGTCAAATGTGATTCGGATTCGATAATTCTGTGTAAGAAGGGATTAAGTATTCTCAAAAACATTTGATTTTTGGCATTTAGAATCTGAATTTTTCAAAATCCTTTCTTAGTGAGCACCTACATTATGAAACGAAGGTACTGTCAAAATTCCAAGTCTCTACCTGTTATAGTTTAGGCTGTACGTTGATTCCTGTCATTCAGTCAGTCATTCAGTCAGTCAGGACAAAGCCTTTTATATATATAGAGAAGAGATACATATGCTGCGAGAAAAATTCTTAGCCTATCTACATTTAAGCTGCAAACTACATAAAATATCTGTAGGGTCTGTGAATTCCGAGTCATAACAACCTCTTTTAACACAGTGCATTGCTAAATACGAGAGATGGGGAATATGTAACGGCAATTTTGCTATTTTCTGAAAATGTGGGATAATTTTGAAATATTGACATACTGACCTATAAATGAAAGGACATGGTATGGAATGTATGTATGATGCAGATTATGGGTACTAGATGTTAGATAAAGTAGGTAGCATACACACAAAATCGTGTATACACGACGGCATCGTGCTACTCTACTGTACTGCAATAGTTGGAAGCATGAAAATACGCACAGCTCAACCTATAAAAAATCCTCGAAATTTGGCACGGAAAGTCCATATTACCAAAGATTCCACCTGTTCCTTGTGACATTATCTGGAATTCTTTGCTCAAAGAAAAAGCTGTTCACATTTTGTCACATCCATTCTGCACGGTGGCTGACTCTCAACTTAATCCCTCTGTGTGTATAAAAATGTCATCAATTTATTTGTCTTTATGGACACCAGGTCGTCAGTACGACGCTGATCCAGAGGAAACTAAGTTGTTACTGGGGCTCTAATTTAAACTTGAAGTCATTTATCCTACCGCAAATCCATAACAAGGGTCCACGATCTATATTCTCTCCAGAAAGACTTCGTGCCCAGCATTTTTTACTTCCTGAAAACTACATTTACCTCGGCCAGGTCTGAAACCGGATCCAGAAGCTGGAATGCTACCTTTGCACCATCGAGGAGAAATACATTAATATTATTAAGCCTATGATGTGATAGGATCATAACCATGGATTAAACATGATTATAATCAGAATAGATATCAAACATTATTGAACATATTAAATAAGATTAGATACATCAAAGCATTGATAGTATTACAATTAAAGGTTATAAGAAATAGATATTAAATGATAATAATTCCAGTAATTAAATAAATAAATAATATTGTAGTAACATTGTAGTAAGTTAAATTTCAAGTTAGCAAAACTTCACATTATAACTCAGACGGAATTCAAGGAAAAACAGTGAGGGAAATACATTCTGCTATTCAACCACAGCATGATACAAGAGACACTCATTGTAGAAAAGTGCACTCTTATTGTGGCAAAAACTGACAGAATAGAACTCAGGAACAGTCAAAAGAAGGTACTAAGAATTTTGAGTGGGAATAATATTTTGTATAGATGTTCCAAGAATCCTTGAGCGATAACGGGAACTGACTGAGCTGGGAAGCAATACTTCCTACTCGGAGTAGCATTTAGACGCTCAAAAGAAGGTAACCAATGAGAGTACATCTCTCATTGCAAAACAGGGTAAAATGCCCTAATAGTAGTTATTATTGGTTGTAGAAATAAGTGGGGAAAGATGACTTAAGGAACGGAGGACGCTGGAACGCACGTGAGAGACAATTACTTCTACGAGGTTCCTTCACCGAGCTAGTCGGTGCAGGACATTTTTCTCTCGCTTCTTGGCTTCAAAGTGCCAAGTGAAGCATATTATATTTTATAAAGTCATAGTATCGTGATCGGGAGGATCCTGATACGATACCAATAAATAATTATCAACAAAAACAGTTTGTACTAGGAATTGCGGTAGAACTTATTTACAGTTCTTACCAAAGTAAATTCAGTGACACGTAAGTACTTGTGTTCGACGAAGCTAAATACAGACAGTATCAACACGTAATAATTGTACGTCATCGCTACATAAAATCCTCGATAGTAACTTCAGTATTACGAGCGTTCTATCGTCCAGGCATTCCGAACTCTTCACCCAATTTTCAAGTGATTAATTGCTAAAAACATTATTGAACAGAAATAAAACCTAATCATACCAGTAATCTTTTGACATTATTACTTGTATATATATTGGACAAATAACCCTAGATCCCCCCAGATAAGATAGAGACACTCTGTTGCATCCACTGAGCTACCGTGGTCGGTCGTTTTGTGGTTCCCAGACAAATCCTGGATAGTTGAAAGTAAGGGCTAAAAACCACACAGCGAACCGTTTCATACTTGGCGCCGCAACTTAAGGGGCTTCGAAAAAACAGTAATACTAACTAAATAGTAAGGTTAAAACACCAGTAAATTACGTCCAAATATTCAGCGAGTGCTTCATACTTAACGCCATCTTAAGGGTCCAAAAAGATAGACTTAAAGTACACCAAAGATTCAGTAAGTGATTCATACTAGTGCTGCAACGGAACAGTATTCAAATAAAGTCAGCCTAACTTTAAACAAGAGGAGAATTCAACCGGAACAAAGAAATTTAGGAGCGGGCAGAACAAGAGAGAAGACCGCGGGAATACAAGAAAATCTTTGTAATTTTAGTTAATAAGAGGGTATTGTTTATGTTATTAGAAATAAGAGTGTTTATATGTATTTGCATGCAGTGTTATGTTGCTGATATATGTATGTACAAAGGTAAGAGAGCATGATTTTTTACTCAGTGATTCCAGTGCAGTGAATAAGGTTAGGTCAGGGTTATGTTAACACTACGTAACGGTAAAATAATAAAGCCTAAAATGGAAAACTCAGTAGATCAGGATAGTCAGGATTTGCTCACTAGTAGTGAAATTGAATTAATACAAAATAACGAACAAGGGGAAGTTATAAGTAGCCATGAGGAAATAGAGATAAACGAAAGTAATCAGGAGCGGGCAAACAGAGACGAGCTATCAGCTCAAATAGATGAGGAAAATATAGAGAATACAATGACAAGCCAGGTAAATATAGACGTAGGTATGCCGTCTTGGTTAGGGGCATTGATGGAACAAAATAGGAGACTAATGACTGAACAAAACGAGAAATTAGCAGAGCAGAATAGGAAGTTAGCTAGTGAGACGAAAGAACAAAACAGGGAATTAGCTAATAAAATAGATAAAAATTCCAAGGAAAATGCAGAGCAGAATAGGAAGTTAGCTAGTGAGACAGCTGATAAAATAGATCATATTTCAACTGAACTGAAAAATGAACTTAAAAGATCAGTTGATAAACTTTCTGGGGATCTAAAGAAAAATGATGAAAAGATTGACAAATTAAGGGAGGAATGTACTGTAAACAATGCTAGGTTAGATGGTAGAATTGATAAAGTACAAAATGAAATTGATCAGAATAAGAAAGAAATAACGGTTAAGTTTGTAAACAAAGATAGGGAAGTAGAGCAGAAACTTGCCAATACTATTGATACTGTTGATAAGAAGATAGAAACAAATAATAGTATTTTGCGAAATGAGATTAGGGACCAGAATAAAAGCTTGGAAAATAATTTGGTAAAATCATTCTCAGCTGATATCGGAGGATTAAATGATAGGTTTCAGGGACAAGTTAAGGAGATTGAAGTGAAATTGACGAAAGAAATTCAGAAAGTAGTAGGGGTACAAAATAGCATTACCAAAGAAATAAATAATTTTTCTGATAAGGTTGACAAAATGAGTAATGGCATTTCTTGTACGAGAATCGAGGCAGATGGCGGAGGAGTTTGTACTCCACCTATAAATTTTGCAAGTGCAAATATTTTGCACGGTAATGAATGTAATAATGGAGAACCATTAGCTCCGAGCATTAGCCAAGATTCCGACACTACGCGAAGTGACGTAAGCCTTAGTAATCATGTTGTTCACCCCAATACTAGTCAAAGTCATGTACAATTAACTAATATTCTTGGAATTGAGTGGGCGTTACCGCGCTATAATGACGAAAATTTGTCTAATCCACATCAATTTATATCGGAAATGGAAACGTACTTTAAATTGAAGGGGATCCCAGAGGAATACAAAATGATATTAGTTCAAAAGGGTCTGATAGGTAAATGCAAGGATTGGTGTCAATTTGTATTAGCTGAGGGAGTAAGTTACCAAGAATTCCGAAAATTGTTTATGGAAAAATATTGGAGTCCAAGTAGGCAAATGAAGGCACGTACTGAATTATATGCGGGAAGCTACAATGATAAAGGTCATTGGACACTAACCGAATATTTCTTAAGACTAATCAGGATTGCGAAATCATTGCAAACTATGTTTTCTGAACAGGACGTACTTCAACTTTCTATGAAGCACTTTGGGCCCGAAATTCATAAATTATTAGCGGTAGCCAAACCAAATTCCTACGCAGAAATGTTGAGCCTATTAGCCGAATTTGAAGAAGGAAATCGTAGCGGAGGAAGACAGGAAAATTATGCGCGATATGACCAAGGAAATAAAGGTCTAAATCAGGGTGACAATGGGGCATATTTTTATGCAAATAACAGAAATAATGCTAGCCACTTTGATAACGCAGCAAGGCCTAGGCAAGATTTTAATGATAATCGGGAGAATCGACCCGGAAATAAGGGGAGGAATAATCAAAACAATAATTATTCACGGGAGAGAAATGACCGAGGCAATGGAACTAATAATAACAGAGGAAGTTACGGTCAACAAGGTCAGCGCAATAACAATCACGGTGACAGAACTGGGTCAAGACCGCAAAATGTATCTGTCAATCATATTGCGTTCCAAGAAACTGAGGTAGGGAATGTTGATAGGAATGCCAGATATGGGGAGTTAAGAGACGGAAGATATGTGCGATTTAGAGATAATGAAGGTAGTAATTGTGGACGTGTGCCAGAAACACGACAGTCTCTGAACCCTAATGCAAATGAATTTCACCGCACGCAAAATCACGTAACTGATTCTCAGAATGATTGCCCACAGAACGGAGATTTAAACGGAACAGAGATGTGATAGCGAGTCATATTACGTCTGTTGATGGTACCAGGCCTTCCGAGGATAGACTCAAAAATACTGTACATAACTTAGAAATGTCCTACAATGTAAATAAAACTAATCAGCAAATATTAAATCCACCACAAATAGAGGCTAATATTGGGAATTTGAAAATTCAGATTTTATTGGATTCTGGTAGCTCAATGTCTGTGATAAATGAAAAGGCTTATCTAGAGTTAAAAGAAAATAAAATTAAACTGCAGGAATTAGACGTCCCAGGACTTTATTGTACGACGGCCATTAATAAAACTAAATATAAAATAGACAAGCAAATAATGGTACCTTTAAGCATAGGATCTTGGCACACTGAAATATATATGCTTGTGGTCAGAAATTTAGCGCATCCATATATTTTAGGTTGTGATACTTTACAGGAATATCAAGGGATTTTAAGCTTTGAGGAAAATTGTTTGAAAATAAAAGACGAAAATGACGTTATTGAAGTTCCATTTCTTAAAAGTAATGTTTATGACAGCTCTAATTGTTCCAATAATGAACTCGCAATTCAGGACGAATGCTTCATTATTGAAAGCCTATCTGAATGGCAAGATCAAAATGAAGAGGGGGAAATAATAAGCGAAATTTTAGTTGACACTAAAGGTCAGGAGAACCAAGCAAGTAGTCAAAATGAAGGTCGAGGCAACACAGGGAATATTATCGAGGCACCGAATACAGGGTCATTAACTCGATGCAATCTGAATGTTGAAATCGACGAATTTAATAACGCTTATTTAGAGGAGATTTATGATGTCGGACTTAATTGCGAAATAAATATGTGCGGAACAAGCAGAAATGAGCAGGAACATTGCAATAATGAAAATGGAAGGGAATATAACGATAGGTTGACTGAACCCGAAATCCTTGAAATCTTGAGAAATAAAGTAGATAGTATCACCTCAATAACGGAACCTCAAAAAGATAAGCTGTTTAAGGTGCTAACCAATAATATGGGCGTGTACAGTAATTCCCCTGGATGCTGTTTAGTTTATGAACATTCTATTAGCATGGATAATCCGCCTATATTTAATCATAAAAGCAGACCATTACCGCTGTCTATTAGAGAGGAGGCCAATAAAGTGATTACAAAAATGTTACAGGACGGAATTATAGAGAGATCCGATTCCCCATACGTCAGTCCTATATGTTGGGTTTATAAGGCTAATAAAACATTAAGAATGACATTGGATCTGAGGACCGCAAACTTGTATATGAAACCTGATCGAGTAAAAACTGAACCAATCGATCACCTCTTAGCTAAGATGGGCGATGCTAAATATTTTTCAAGTATCGACCTTGCGTCCAGTTTTTGGCAGATTCCTCTGAGAAAAGAAGACAGGAAGTACTGTTCGTTTGTGCACCAAGGATCCGTATTTTCATTTTGTAGGACCCCGTTTGGAATGAGGACCTCCGGAAGCGCGCTTTTACGTGCACTCCAGGTTATGTTCCCGGAAGGTACTGGACCGAATATAACAGCATACGTGGATGACTATTTAATTCACACGACTGATTTTGATACCCATATAGAGAAACTTGACCTTGTATTAAATACGTTCTTGGAAAGCGGAATGACTATAAATCCCCAGAAACTCAGTTTATTTTGTAATAAAGTGTTATCATGTGTCTAAATACCATCCTCAAGTCAACACATCGGAACGGGGACTGCGTGATTTATCGCTATACTTGCGAGCACTCTGTCACAAACGACACAATGCCTGGGTGAAATATATCCAACCAATAGAGGACATTTTGAATCACACAATAAATCCCATTATAGGAGTCGAACCCGTACGACTTATGGTTGGCGACGAACCAAAAACTTTAATAAGAGGCCTACCAATAGCCATCCCACATGACGGAGTAAATAAGAAATTGACCGACTATTGCCGGATAGCGATAGAAAATATTCGGAAGAATGTGGCGAAGAGAAAAGAAAAGGCCAAAAGGCACAAGCGGGTTTGGAACCCAGTAATAGGAGACAAACTCTTGGTTAGAAGGAAAAACCTATCACAGGCCCTAAACAAAAGAATGTCACGCCTAGAGCTTCTTTATAGGGGACCGTATATCGTCACTAATGTATTTAATGGGGTGTGTTTTGAAGTAGCTGACATCAAAACTGGAAAAATTATTGGGCGATACAATTTGTCTTTTGTTAGGCCTTATAAAGAATAAGAAATAAGGGTATAACAGTATGACAACAGGCTTGCGTCATTTCGTAATAAACAGGTACAAGGGTCAAGTGTGATTTTACATTGTAAGAGTACATGATCGCGAATACTACGTGTGATGTAGGCTTACAGTGAAATCAAATGTGTATATAGAATAAAGACGAGCAGTAATAAATCTACTGGCGAATATATATCATAAAGACGAGCAGTAATAAATCTACTGGCGAATATATATCTTAAAGACGAGCAGTAATAAATCTACTGGCGAATATATATAATAAAGACGAGCAGTAATAAATCTACTGGCGAATATATATCTAGTTTAAGTATATTAATTAATAATTTTTGCTATTATTTTATTTTCATATGTGTTGTTTAAATTTATAATGTTTTGTGTAAAATTCATAAAAATTAATCTTGCCAGTAATGTGATGTAAGTATATGATGTCATAGCGGAACAAAGCTTACAAATGTGCGAAGGGTGGTGTATGGATGCGAGATAAGATTGTAGTATGGTATGCAGCCTGAGAAACCCTTACCAGGTACAAGGAATGCCAATACTTCATAACTGGTCAGTGAACCAAATAAAGGTTGAAATGAATGACAATACCCTGAAGCCCTGCTAGGCAATAGATAGGTCACTGTACTGGAAAGGTAAACATGAGCATTGTTATGTAAGGAGAGTAACAATAATTCAGGAGCAAAAAAGTATTCCTGTTAAAAATGAATTTTGCTACAAAATACACTTTTCACAATAATAATTTTGGGCAGTATGATAGGATCATAACCATGGATTAAACATGATTATAATCAGAATAGATATCAAACATTATTGAACATATTAAATAAGATTAGATACATCAAAGCATTGATAGTATTACAATTAAAGGTTATAAGAAATAGATATTAAATGATAATAATTCCAGTAATTAAATAAATAAATAATATTGTAGTAACATTGTAGTAAGTTAAATTTCAAGTTAGCAAAACTTCACATTATAACTCAGACGGAATTCAAGGAAAAACAGTGAGGGAAATACATTCTGCTATTCAACCACAGCATGATACAAGAGACACTCATTGTAGAAAAGTGCACTCTTATTGTGGCAAAAACTGACAGAATAGAACTCAGGAACAGTCAAAAGAAGGTACTAAGAATTTTGAGTGGGAATAATATTTTGTATAGATGTTCCAAGAATCCTTGAGCGATAACGGGAACTGACTGAGCTGGGAAGCAATACTTCCTACTCGGAGTAGCATTTAGACGCTCAAAAGAAGGTAACCAATGAGAGTACATCTCTCATTGCAAAACAGGGTAAAATGCCCTAATAGTAGTTATTATTGGTTGTAGAAATAAGTGGGGAAAGATGACTTAAGGAACGGAGGACGCTGGAACGCACGTGAGAGACAATTACTTCTACGAGGTTCCTTCACCGAGCTAGTCGGTGCAGGACATTTTTCTCTCGCTTCTTGGCTTCAAAGTGCCAAGTGAAGCATATTATATTTTATAAAGTCATAGTATCGTGATCGGGAGGATCCTGATACGATACCAATAAATAATTATCAACAAAAACAGTTTGTACTAGGAATTGCGGTAGAACTTATTTACAGTTCTTACCAAAGTAAATTCAGTGACACGTAAGTACTTGTGTTCGACGAAGCTAAATACAGACAGTATCAACACGTAATAATTGTACGTCATCGCTACATAAAATCCTCGATAGTAACTTCAGTATTACGAGCGTTCTATCGTCCAGGCATTCCGAACTCTTCACCCAATTTTCAAGTGATTAATTGCTAAAAACATTATTGAACAGAAATAAAACCTAATCATACCAGTAATCTTTTGACATTATTACTTGTATATATATTGGACAAATAACCCTAGATCCCCCCAGATAAGATAGAGACACTCTGTTGCATCCACTGAGCTACCGTGGTCGGTCGTTTTGTGGTTCCCAGACAAATCCTGGATAGTTGAAAGTAAGGGCTAAAAACCACACAGCGAACCGTTTCAGATGACAATCGTAAATTGCACAATAATTACAAGGAGAAGAAGGCAATTTTTAAATGGATTTTCCTTGTTCGCCTTTTGACTGCTATTGACGTATAAACTGACCGAAGAAAGTAGATATATATTTTAATAACTATCTAACTCCGTGGCTCTGCATCCCTGAAGGAAATGGGCCTATCATCCGACCGTTGCATCATTTACCATAGGCAAATGGCAGGATTGGGGGCATGGGGTCAGCATGACGACTCCCACGGACGCCTATAAAATTAATAGAACAACTCTTTATGTTAAAATAAGAAAATTTTGCCCAAGATTTAAGATTGCATTCATGAAAACCAACTATTCTATTAAAATGTTCTTCTTTGATTTTAAACTTATATACCCGCTGATACTACTTCATGAATGGTTACATTCATTTAAATTCAGCCCTGAAAGGGTTAATTTCTATTACCTATAATACCTACAACAATTACATTAGATTAAATTGACTAAAAACAAACAAGAATATAAAATTATAAAAATAAAATGCCATAAGTCCTTATCATGCCAATCTCATTGGTGAATTCTATAACAAATTTATTGGCGGATCCAAAATTTCGCCTGGGTTTAATGATGAACAATCAGAGACAAAACTAATGAGGAGCTATTAAAATAATATAAATCCTTGTATGCCTACCATGAATTAATGGCACTTCTAAAGAAACTACGAAGTGAACCCTCACAAAGACCTTAGACAACTCTGTTAAGACCATCTTGCTTTCCAAGCAACTTTATACAAACCTTTTGAAAGCGTTTGATAATTAATTATATATGCTAGACAAAATCAACCCCTCTTTTCTTGTAATTCATGTGAACCCCTCTCTTCTATACCCAGGGTACTAATTATCTTAAGTTCATATAGCTAGGGAGATAATTCGGTACTCAAGTCTATCCGTGGCGTGTGTGTGTGGGCTTAGCAGCATCCCAAATGTTTCAGTTTCCCTCTTGAAGCTCTCTTCACCTTTAGGTCGAGGGCTAGCACCTGACCTTTGTTCTCCACCTCCATTGTAAGTAAATGTGCGCAAGCTGTGTACTATAGTCTGTGTAATGCAAGTTGACATAGCAAACTCGTTTTATTCACTTCGCATTTTACTATACTTGACTTGAGCTTGTAGCCAATGTAACATAATTCTGTCACAATGAATAAGCGTAGCACATTATTTGCTTAACCGAACAGATACATCATAATTTATTAAGCTAACAGATCTTCAATCCACGTGTTCAACTTAAGTAGAACTCTTAAGGGGTGTGTGTGTAATCTGCGCCACGGTTGACACCGAATTTGAAATAGAATAAAAATGAGATATGTAAATTGCGGCACACAGATATGTAAACTGCGCCACGGAGATAATAATAATAATAATAATAATAGTTTATTTAACCCTGGAGAAAGTTAAGACCGTAAGGTCTTTTCTTCCACTTCACCAGGGAGTAATAGTAACTTACATTAGTTGTTACAATATAACATAATAAGTAACATAAAATAAGTTACATTAAAAGAACACAATGTAACACATGAAATGATTTAAGATACATTAAAATGACACACTAAATAATATGAAAGAATTTTAAGATACATTAAATGATAAAAAAGAAATTAATTGTTACAAATACAATTTAGTTATACAAAAGCAATAAGTGATAGAAACTGAAATTAACATAGGACATGAAAAAGATACACTATTAAGTAGGCCTACTACATATATGTGCTGTAGGTTGCGGCAGTAGTTATGGGCAAACAAAAGTTAGACCTAATATGTGAATGTTCGATTCTATTCAGTAACAATTTTTTGCACATGAGGTGATGGGAGAAAACAATTTATAGAGAATGAAATATCTCGTTTTGATTTTATTAAGAAGGCGTCATATGAGAACAAAGTGCTCATGCAAAAAAATTAGGGTAATGTTTTTAACAATTTTATAAGAGACGAAGCATTCATGCAAAAGAAATTAGGGTATTGCTTTTAACAGTTATCTTAAATTGACAAAGCTACTAAGCCTAACATTTTTAACCACACCTATGTAATTTCATAGCCAGTCCTAAGTCTGGAGAAGTAGGAAGGAAAATGTTAGTGCTTTAGTATGACGATGACGGCATTTAAATGTCGGTGGCGCAGTCTACATATGTCGGTGGCGCAGTCTACATATGTCGGTGGCGCAGTTTACATACGTCGGTGACGCAGTTTACATCGTGTAGGTTGGGGGAAAAGGTAGAAGTGGCACAGATTACTTTTCCCCTCTCGAATTCTCGGTAAGTGTGGGGTAGTCATAAAAACAAGACAGTTTATTTATGCTTGCGTTAGGTGTCACTGCGTACTATCAGTATTGATGTGACATCCAGTTGTATCATATTCCCGCGTTTATATATTTTGCATATGCCTATTGTAATTTATGGTTCTTGTGAGATAGTCTTAAACTATAGCCTATTGTGTCTTGTTAATAATTATTCATAATAATAATTTATTCACACTTAACCTTAAAAGAAAGAGAACAACAGGTAATCCTACTGGATTAATCCTTCCAAAGCTGAATTGTTACATAATACCTCAATGTAGTTTTTTAAATTTCTGAAAATAAAAGTTACAAAAATGAAATAAATAAATAACCACCACTGCGCAATTACTTGTTCTTAATTATGATTGGAAACTTTACAATACTGTTACTGATGAGAATCACGATTTTTATAAAATATTTACAAAATTAAAATTAAAATTAAAAACTATTTAATCATAATAGTCAGATTTTGTATTTATTTGTGTTTAGGTTGTTTCATCTAAATTTCTTCCACTTATTTCTATTTCTAAGTATAGGCCCAAATATACAATTTGTAAAATGGAGTCCTGTTTATTTTTGTAATTTTGAACTTGCTATTTTAAATTTCCTTTGTAAAAATTGTTTAATTGTTTTTAATTATTAGGAATAATTTTATTATATATTTGTAATTGTCTCTTATTAATAGGTATGATCATTTGTAATGTTTGATAATTTTGATAACAAAATAAAATTATTAACAAATAAATAAATAAATAATGAAACTCTCAAAAGCATTCTTGAAGATTGCACATCTCTAAATAGATTACGTATTCGAGCAGCATATGTCGTAAAATCATACCGTAATATAATTTATCATGATGTGGGTCATCTATTTTGCATTTTACGCAATATTGATATAGTTGATCTATTTTCATATCATTCGCCACCACTATGGACTCCGGTGCATGAGCTAACACCCCCGATGCAGATCAATTACTTGCCATGCGTTAGACCGTGTGAAGGGAGCCCACTGGGCCGAATAATAATAGGACGTGGCAATTTCCAACCTGTCGCAGCAATATCCCCCTGCTTGCAGCTAGGTGTGTGTGCTGCGAATTTGAGAAGCATCATGCATGGTTTTTCCGCATTGACTCATACGCCATAATAGCTACGAGCTTCACTGAGTAATATCAGCATAACGTGAGGGGGGGGGGGTGAATTGTTGGAACATAAGGCTAGCTTTCAGTGATTCAGAAAGCAATGTAGACTACCTGTACCGTGATATGAGTGTATTATTGATGTCAAAGTAAAATGTGCGAAATAATGACACTGCATTTTATGTGTTGTTTGTTAGATAAGTAAGTCAATTTACGTAATACATACAGGGTGATTCCAATATCAGCGAAATATTGAAATGGAATAGTCGTTTTAGCCAGTGGCGAATAATCCTGACAAAAAATTTAAATCGCGTATTTTAAATTTACTTTTGCGTTCTTTTGAGGGAAAACATTCAACAATAAAAATAAACCCAGGACTCAGAGAAATAGTTACAATCCATAGAATTAAGATAAAGGTAAAGTGATCCCTACACAGGCCATGAAGGCCAAGAGGGTTCCAGAAGGTTGAGGCTCCCAGATTTTGGACACTCGGAACATGAAGGTGGTAAGGTTATCAGCCTTATGCACAGGCCGCCTTTACCCCAGGATTGCTCCTGGTACTAATTTCTGTTAGAGCCTGAGTCGACCCCAGGGCCATAGTGCCGCCAGAAGGATTAGGAAAATTGAAAAATTTCAACGACCTCATCGGGAATCGAACCCGCGACCTTCTGGTTTGTAGCGCAGCGCCTCAACCACTACTCTACAGCGTACACTCAGAATTAAGATAAACGTAGGCTAAACATGGAACTTCCAGAAAACAGTGTTCTCTAGTGATATCAATGAATTTTTAAGCCAAAACATGTGTGTGTCCTATATTCTGAACTTCAGAACATGAGCATGGGTTTGGCTTTCCAGGATCCACTCGAAGTTTACAAATTAAACTGATCTTTCCCATCACAACTGCATCCGCAGAAAGGTTTTTTTTCTGCTTTATGATGAATAAAGAATTACACCAGGACAACCATGTCAAGCACAAGGCTTTGTAATTTAGCAATTATGTTCATCGAGGGAGAGAAATGTTGGGATTTGTTGAAGGATCCATCATTAGTGATCGACAGATTCGTGACTAGGAAAACATCAAAATAAAAACAATATTTTATGAAGCGTTTGTATTGGCTTGTATGAGCGTTTATCATAATATTGCAAGTTGTTAAATAACACTTTCGAAAATTAGAGGTGACGGCGGCGTTATCAGGATATGGGTCAGGTACTTTCTAAACCTCATACTATCTGGGTCCACACAAAACTATTAGTCTAGCTACTCCACTGGTTATTCGGCATAGATGAAAACCCGAGAGATATTTTTATTTAAGTTTACCTTTCCCAAAATTATAGGGCAAATAGCAAGTAGTTTTGATGGCGTCTAGATAACAGCTTAATTTCACCATCATCATCAATCTGCTTTAAAACTCAAGGACTGTATTTTGGGAATTCATGAAGTCGGTACTAATTGACTTTTTGTTCGGCCATACTATAATACGCTTATTACGTGTGACGTTGCGATATCATAATGGTAATCATTTCGAAACAGATTTTCATTATAACATTGGTGTGGTATAGATTATTATCGAAACGGAACGATCTTTAAACCTTAGAGTAGCTACTGAAACTGCATAACAAACAACCTGTATTCAAAATAAAATCAATTCTGTTCACATTAATTTTAATTTTATACTGAATTGAATTAATTTCGCGTCTCTAAAATCCACTGGTTTCAAGAAAACGACTAAAAGAAACTTCGACTTGACCGGACGCCATGAGCTACCATATGTCGCAGAAGACAAGAACTACGAGAACAGTAGATTGCGAAGGGCAGCGTGCCCATTTGTTTCACTGAATATAAACTCTCACAACTTAAATATTTAATTATGGTCGAACGAAAACAGTCGTATGTACCTTGCCTATAGGCCTCATTGAAAGAAAAACAAACAACGCGTTTGGTCATGACACAGACAAAAACGAAATTCCGAACGGTTGAGTTAGAAAATGTCCTCGGTTCATTCCGTCTACTACATTTTCACGTTTCTATGAGAAAGTAGGCCTACATTTATTTACAATTAAACTTATGAAGGCTTCTAATGCAAAATATTGATTAATGACAAAGGTGGAAGTTGGCATACTGACCACATGTTCTCCAGTCCTCCCTTCTAAGGACTCCATCCTGCCTTCTACGAATTAAGTCAAAAGACAGAGATATTTGAAGCAGAGTTTAGACGGAGTGTCATATCTCTCCATAAGAACGAATAAATTAAGTTTTGTTTTCGATCTTGTTATTTCTGCATATCGTGTTATGTAGGTATGTCTATAAAACATTTTGCTCTTTCATTTAACCCAGTGAAAACATGCCTTAGGCCTGTTATAAAAAGAGAAGACAAAGGCTTAAGCTTGTTAGAAAATATACGGCATAATATAAGAAATTTAATCAAAGTGAAGAAGTGAGCAAATGTATGGAATTCTTTGTCTCTAGCGATAGCTTGAGAGAATGAAAAGAAAAGAAAGAATTTGTTTTCACTGTGGGTACTATTGACTGGCAGAAGCATCTGCGCTTTAAAGTTTCATCTTCAGCTAACCTATATTCTTCTCATATACTGTTAAAATGAAGTTTGCAACATGTGCCATTCACTAGAGACTGAAGACTAGAGGAAGTGATAGCATATTGTTTTAATGAAATACATTCAAACCATCTCTTTTCAACAAAAGAAAAGACTTCGTTGATCTAGAAGAATTGAGATGGGGCTAGAATAGAAGCACATAGGCTTCTGTGCCCCTTTTCTGACCATGAGTTTAAATAATCCTCTATACTTTTTTCTATGCTTCAATTAAGCAACCCATTTAGGTCAGAACAATAATTTGAATGAACTGTTCTATGGCTGCGAAAAAATGGTAACATCGTTGACTATTTAGGCGTATGTGTGAGAAAGAGAAATCCTGTTAGGATAGCTGTCTTAGGAGGCCAATAGGACACAGCCAAATAACAATAATTCTAAGAACTATATTTTTAAGAAGATAATATTTCCTAATTTTCCATATTCATGTTTTGTTATATTAAATTTTAAAGTAGCTAACAAACAAAGGACTCCTTTCCTATTTATTAAAACATTCAGAGTACAAATGGTTATGCACAATATGGAGCGAGTCTTGTAGGATGTTTAAGGCCAATTCCTGTAATGTGGCTGAAGACAGTAAACCAAAGCGATGGAAAAAATTTATACAAAATTTTTAAACTGTCGCTCTCGCTCCAAATAGCAAGCCAATCACAGAAGAATTATAATGAGTTTATATTTAAACTTTAAAGAAATCACTAGATTGAAATAAAGTTTTACGAACTTTTTTCAGACCGGAAGAAAACACCTATAAACAGGGAACGTTAGATTAAGGAAAAAGAAACTGCAAGTCACAACAGTATTCAATGGTATAAGCGTCAGTCAATACTTGAGGTCAATTAGGCAGTCATCCAGTCTGTTGGTTAGATGTTCACTACAGGCAGTCAGTCAGTTGTCCAATTATATTGTCCATCAGTCGATAGATCAGTTGGTTTGCCGATTTAACCGAGCGTTAGTCTAATAATTTATTTCATGCTAGAACATGGATTTGAATTTTGAACCCCCATCTTGAACGATAAGACTTGGCCTACTTACTCCTTAAGGTATGCTTCATAAAAATAAATAACATGTATTACTTAAATGCTGGAGTTAATTCTACTTGTGTTGTAATGCAGAACACTAATATGGTAAATTATTTAGTAATTTTTAAAAAAATGTAATTTTTTGGTCACTTTGACTTGTGAGTGTCTAATCACGACTGCCATATTTTGACATAATGGCGAAGAAGTACCTTAAAATTATCTTGAACTACGTGAGTGAAGGCTCAAAATATTACTGTAGGCATTAATGTCTTTTAGAAATAAAATATAATTTTTATAAATATTTTTTATTATTAAGAACTTTTAAATTACTGGTCAATTTTTTTTATTAAAAATGACAAACTAATCCTACAATCTTGTATTTTTCAAATATTGGAGTAGAGAATTGCGGATGATCATCTCTGGTAATCAATAGGAGTGCGCCATTTTTGTGTGACCAATTTTCAGATTGGTAATAAGCGCTTGATGTTTACGATTTTGGCTTGGCAGCAAACAGCACTGGAAGATCCTCTTACAGAATGGAGCTTGGTTCCTTGCCGCTGAGGCGATGCTGAGTTTATTAGCCAATGGTAGGTAATAGGCCTATAGAGGCCTATTTAGAGAAATCTAAATGGAGTGTAGGAATATGTGTTACATATAGGATCTAGGCTGCCTCCTCTGGTTTCTCATTGTAGGATACTGTAATACAGGGGTTCTCAAACTTCCTTTACTCGAGGACCCCTTTAATTATTAATGTTGTCAGTGCGGGCCCCTAAAAAATGACCCTTTACTATTTTTACTAATTTTGTAGTAATAACCATTTGAAATATATTTAATTCAAAACGAAAAGCTATAGGATAGAAAAAGAAAGCAGTCTGTTTGTTTTGATACTTTTTTATTTTCTTTCCAACATTGAATTCAATTGCAAAACGACAGGACTCTTAGTATTAATTATAAAAAATCCCTTTAGGCAAGCCTACAGGCTGAGGTAGATTTCTAAGTGCTTTTGGTTTAATTTACTGTCGCTGCGTAGCACTCTTCTTCTTTAGCCTTGGCATGACAAACCCGCAATAATAACAGCAAAAAAAGGAAAGATCACTTTTTCAAACGTTCAAATCTCGCCTTATATGAGAACTATCAAGAAACTAGCTATTGATTTGTAAAGTACTCATCAAGAGCTTTTCAACGATACCCCACAAGACGTAGTTTCAAAAATTTCGAATTTCCATCCCCTCACCCCCACCCTCACTCGTACCCCCAAAAACCCCCAAATTGTTGGTGTCACTGTGAACTCCATAGGGAGTACTCTAATTTATTCAAACAAAGTTTCCCTCTAAACTTCATAGGGGCCGAGATATAAATGTTTTAAAATTTCAACCCCCTCCTCCGACCACCCCCTTGGGCCAATTTTGCTCATTAACGAACTTGTTCAAACTATTGGGCCTAGAAATAACATAATAAAATTTGGTTCAAATATCTTCAAAATTACGGCCGCTATCGTGTAAAGATATATATATATATAAATTGAACAGGCGGTGGTTTCGTACTTAGGGAAGCATGAAACGTCAAGATATGAAAGAATTTTTCGAAAGTCATGACATGGTATCGATTGCAATAGGTAGATTTTTCTTCGAAATCTACCTAAAAATTACCAATGGAACAGTTATATCGTAAAATATCACTAACTTCACTGAGAAGGATGGTGTTGTTTCCTGCTATATATATATATATATATATATATATATATATATATATATGTATATATATATATAAATATAAAAAAAAAATTGAACAGGCGGTGGTTTCGTACTTAGGGAAGCATGAAACGTCAAGATATGAAAGAATTTTTCCAAAGTCATGACATGGTATCGATTGCAATAGGTAGATTTTTGTGCTTTGAATTTTTCCTGGTGCTGGTAATATATGATATTTTCCCGGGCTACTAACCAGGTGGTGAATTGGATTAATTCCGACGTTTCGAAGCCAAACTGAGGCTTCATTGTCAAGGAGAATTCTCCTTGACAATGAAGCCTAATTCTCCTTGACAATGAAGCCTCAGTTTGGCTTCTAAACGTCGGAATTAATCCAATTCACCACCTGGTTAGTAGCCCGGGAAAATATCATATAGGTAGATTTTTCTTCGAAATCTACCTAAAAATTACCAATGGAACAGTTATATCGTAAAATATCACTAACTTCACTGAGAAGGATGGTGTTGTTTCCTGCTTTTGACAATCTCTGAAATATTGGGTTTTATTTTTGAAAATTTCAGCCTTAAATCTACTTCAATATTCAATATTAAAAATTCTCCCGCGGACCCCTCAAACCATGCCTGCAGACCCTCAGGGGTCCGCGGACCACACTTTGAGAACCCCTGCTGTAATATATTTTGTTTACTATTACGAACATAGTTATTTGCGTTATAGATCTGAGTTGTAAACAGGTTACGAAGAAATTCAGCGAATGTATAACGTATAGTTTTATCAAAATATCACAGTTTTAAATTGTTAATTTATATTTGTATTTCTGAAAGCTTGCGTGAAGTAGTAATACAGGTGTTGATATTCGGACACGTAGGCTCAGTTTCGACCTCTGTTACCTCCTAGAACTTATATGCACTTAGTCCGGAACGGGGTGCACTCAGCATTGTGAGAAAACTGCGAATCGACTTACTAATGAAGTATCTGCTGTTGTAAAGAAAACCATCAATAAAGGCCATGGGCATGTTATAAAATATCCCCTGCCATCAGAAATAAAGTCGGAAGACGGAGGAAAAAGACACAGAGGTCAAAGTGTAAGTCCTGCTCCCTACGACAATTATTCCGAGACTTTTAACTACCACGGTCCCCTTAAACATAACTTATTTTATTTTGTTCTTTTAATATTATTTTATTTTGAGGGACTCCATATATTTTCTGCACAATATACATATATATTTTAATTAATATAAAACCCTGCCTTAAACTTGATAATAGGCTAAAAGAAGTAAATAAATAAATAACGACAATGAGAGGTTTAGCCAACCTTAACACAAATAACAGATGCAGGAAACGACAGCAGGTACCTAAAATGGAGATGGGCCGGACACATAATGAGACAAGATCCTGCTCGCTGGACTCACAGAATAACTTCATGGGAACCAAGGATGGGAAGACGGAAAGTAGGAAGACAGAGAACACGGTGGTCGGATGAACTAAGGGCAACTTTCGGCAACAGATGGACCACCACAGCTAATGACAGAGGAAAATGGCAACTTCTAGTCAAGACAGCAATCCAAAACAACAACACAGGATGAAGACAGTAAATAGCAAGGAGCAGGAAAACAGTGCACGACCGAAAAGCGAAGACCTAAACCCACAGTGTATAGTGCTAGAATTATATATAGGACAAAAAGAAATGATAGACTACATATTGGACCATAAATGATAGACTATAGGCATAAGTAATAATAGGAAGATCCCTTCCCGGAATGGCTAACCGGGATTGCGAACACAAGCCACCTCTCCCAGGAGAGAGGCCCGTGCCCCTCGGGGACATTATGGGCTAATACTAATACTAATACTAATACTAATGCTGTTAGTTTTGTGTGATTCGGTAAAATTGGACACTTTACACTTGTAAACAAATATACACTTTATGAAAATTTGAACCTCCAATCAACAATTAAACAAATTGCAAACAATAAACACGGAAGGATTTAACCTCAGTACACCACAAATAAAATTTGCTCAATACAAAAAATACAGAAGAAAACATCGATATAGGCCTATCTGTATTTTTAAAGAAGTAGTGGATTTAGGCGAGGAATGAAATTAGTATTTTTGGAAAAGAAGTGCGTTACTATTCTGAGTGTAAAGCTAGTTACACCTCACACTACCGAATTTAAAATTTATGAAACTTTTGTGAAATGACGGACATGTATGTTTAATCAACGTCATTTGCGGACTCTAGTGGTCGTTACCATGAATACTTAGGGGCCCGCGACCTTAGGCTGGATACTGTTGCCCTATGGAATGGAATTTCTTTTAATACAGTCGAGTCCCGCTATTCCGAACCCCACCATTCCGAAAATCCGCTTTTTCCGAACAGAGTTAAGAAAAAATACCCATTGTTAACATAAAAGCAGGTGAAATTAAAAAGACGTTCGTGAAAAAACTTACATTTATTGTTATACAAAGAAGTTAAATAGAGACATACATAGAGCCTAAGCTTGATGAAAACGCCTGAAACCAAACTGGAATGAAAGCTGGTTACTTACAGCACATATCGGCTCCATTTATACAATTCCCCGCACTTAATTTAACAAGTGAATACGAACGGTGTTCGATCCCAATTAGTCCCCATTTAGTACTTTTATATCCATTATAGGATTTCTAATATTTTTGCATTCTATAAGCATTCGTTCTATCAGGATTTCCATCGCAAAGTAAAGCAAGTCACTATTACATCTTCCGTCTCGTAACATTTTCGTGGTGCATTATTTAATAATTTTTGTTCATTGCAGAAACTGTAGTCATATGTGTACTCCATCCTATTACCATTGTTTGCATAAAAATATACTTAGTCTGCGGGTGGAAATAAAAAAATAAAAATCCAGTTACCTCTCTGAATATATATGTGGGAATCGCACTGTCTGGCGGAAACGTCACCCTCGTCCGCGCGCTCAAATGCAGTGTTGCGGCAGTGGGGCTGAAGAGAGGGGGGGGGGTAAGGCCCATAGCCGTGTGGGAAATTGCACAGCTTGCTGTGTTTTGTTAACGTTGGAAACTTGTGGTAAAATGGAGGTCTGAATCTCTCTTGCACATACTAAGGCATACCTTTGCTAAGTTAAGGGGAAGTAGTTTACTTGATGCTGAGAAGAGCATGTTTTTAATGGAAAGGGGTGGTGTTTCTTTAAAACATCGGAAGACACACACACACACACAAAAAGGAGAATTGGGGTGGAGAAAAGTGTTGATTATGTTGTTTCCCTTGCTGCTCCACCCTAGCTGGGATACAGGTGACACCGGGAGATGAAATATGGCAGCAGGGTGTATAACATATTTTATGAATAAATGCTTCCAACAGATTTACATTATGTTCTTATACAGCGTTGGAGGAGTCTGAGGCGTATAATATGGTACTTAGCCTAACCATTGATTTTCTTCCTGTTGCAATCTATTACTAGCCATACATTAATTTATTGCCTTTTCCTATTGTACTTTTCAATTCATGCTTATACTCGTCGATTGCTAGACGCAATGGAATTTAGTCGTCACTCATAACATGTGGGTCGAGAGCCAAATATGGGTCGACGTGGTATTCGGCATGGATCGCCACAACTCCCGAAAAAATTAACATATCAATAAAGTACTTTATTTACGAATCGGTTAGATTTCGTATTTTCATAATATTAAAATGTATGTAATAACATCTCATTACTACATCTATGCTAATATTTAGCATTGTTTAATGCTGCGTGGTATCGTGATTATTGCAGCTCACTACAGATCCGCAGGCTCGGGTTCGATCCCCGGTAACAACTCGGATTTTTCTGAGGTAGGGAGTCTGGAACGGGGTGCACTCAGCCTCGTGACACAAACTGAGGAGCTACTTAATAGAGAAGTAGCGGCTCCGGTCACGGAAACAACCATTAACGGGGGAGTCGGCCTGCTGATCACAAGCCCCCAATCCTGCAACCTGCCTATGGTAGATGACGCAAAGGTTGGTTGGTAGGCCTAGTCCTTTCAGGGATGTTGCATCATGGAGTTTTCTTTAATGTAACCCGTAAAATTCAAGATTAATTCTCCCATGCAAACTGATCGAATAAGCTCTTAATAACATCCTGAGCCAAAGACGGTTAAAATCTCCTTCTTTAAAGAAATAGTATGTTTAGAAAGTGATCTTGACAAAAAGAAGAGTTACGAGCAGAAATGTTCGCAATCACTTAGGCCTAATGGTTATAAATACGAAGAACAAATTAATATTCTATGCAAATCAATTTTTTATATCCAATCCATGAATGTATAATATTCCAATGTACGTAATGTTTTATTATTGATATTGTGCTTTACGGAAGGCCTAAAAAATATGTCTCCATATTAAGCTCCACTCTCCAACTCTATAATTCTGCTGCAAACTCTCCGTAGCTCCTTTTCTTTCTGGTGTCATCCAGTATCTCAAATTTTCTTCTACCAAGTTTTTTGTCCCTTTTACTTTCCCTTCGATTATATCCAGCAGAAATCTTATTCTTTCCCTATTTCTTTTGTGCAGTGGACATGTCTTATAATCAAGCTTCCTAAATATTGAAATTGAGTTACACTCTCAGACCATGCCAAAGATACAGATTTCAAAGAATACAAAATGTACTGAACGGATGTCGAGAACTACGAAAGTTCTATATTTTCTACAGGAAGTTGGTTTGCTAATGAGTAGAAGTACCCACCTTAGATGCAGGAAATTATTTACAAACAAAAATTGTGCACGCTTTATGACCAGTGGAAGTGCAGTAGGCTATTTGTTGAACTGGATGTATTACGATTTATCTAATAGGCTACCGGTTTATGAATAAAATGAAAACAGTACTAATCCTTATGGTACAACAATGTCATAAGGATTCGTCACAGGATATATCGGTTATGCAGGTGAATATTGGAAGTATATACGGTAGGCCTGTAACTTTGTCCTTTAACTGACTCCCCAATGACAGAAATGCATATATACCATGCAAACCAATCGTTATTTTGCCCTGTTTACAGACAATTGATGAGTACGCCGTAGCGTAGTGGTTGGGGCGCTGCGCTACAAACCGGAAGGTCGCGGGTTCGATTCCGATGAGGTCGGAGTTTTTCAACTGGCCTAATCCTTCTGGTGGCACTATGGCCCTGGGGTCGACTCAACCATTAGCAGAAATGAGTAGCAGAAGTAATCCTGGGGGTAAAGGCGGCCGGTGCGTAAGGCTGACAACCTTACCACCTTCGCGTGCCGAAATCCAAATCCTGGGAACCTCAACCTCCTGGAACCCTTTGGGCCTCCATGACCTGTACAGGGACCACTTCACTTTTTACAGACATTTTAATGACTTTTTACTTTGGAACTTCTTTCGTGCTGAGAGCTAAATGACATCATTGTCGACAGTCCTTAAACCTCTCTTTTTGACTTACTTTCTTCGACTCGACTCGGCTTTGTCGGGTGAACCTCAAAACTTCAGAACTGCCCTAACAAAAGAGATGAATGACCTTCTGTTCACAATGCATATAAATAGCCTATTTTATGCTAGAGAATATAGTCTCCTTTTGAAATCATATTAACCAGTTGGTTTCCATATAAAAATACTAATAAAAATAAAGTCATAAAAATAAATTATAATTGTTGAAAAAATAACTTTTAGTGATTCATGAAACTGTACTGCATAGGCTTGTTTAATACAACTTAAGTAGGTCACGAGTAAATCCATTGTTTCCTTTGAAAATCAAAACGATTCGTGCCTTGGTACTCAGTTCGTAATAATAAATTATTATAGCAATATACAGATAATGATAGCTTTGACCTAAAAAGACGGAAGTAAAGAAATTTGCAAATGAAAAGAAGAAGAGCTGCAAAGCTTTTCATTTATCTTCCGTAATGAGGACTGGTCATTATTAAGCTTGAAATGTATTTGATGAGCAGTTTGTCTGACATTTGTGTTTCATATTAATCATCACAGACTTATTTCGCTGTGTGATTAGTCTTCTGAAAGCGGATATGTAACTGATCTCAACCATCTCTATGTTCTCTTTTTAATCTTCTAGTTACGAGCTATACTGTTTAAACTTAATAACTTCCAATTAAAATACACGTTGTCGTATCCTATTATTTAAATAAATATTTTTAATGAACCATCGTAGTAAATTTAGCCTTTATTAAATATTGAAGAGAGAACTACTTCAAAAAGTTATTTATCTTACTATCAAAACTAATTTTAAAAAAATTCTATAAGGATTCTTTTAGACTGCTGGAATTAAAGTAGAACTTCTAACACAAGTCACATGAAGTAAAGTTGCACATTATTGCACTAGAGCTATAAAACTCTTATGCCACTCCATAGGTAAGCTACCAACTTTGGAAAACACTCTTTTAGCTTTAAATATTTGCATAGGCCTATGATTAATAAATGCAGTCAGTTAATACAATTTTAAAATGCGGAAATTCGTTACGCCTTTATAATGTTAACATTTTCACGGTGGTAGAAAAAATCACAGGGAAGTTGCCTCTGCATTAGCAATTGCAGTAATTTTAGCATCACATAACAATATAACATCAAGCAAGAATCCACAAAAAAAAAACACATGCATAAATTTGAATTTTATGGTTTCCCCGTCGTAAAGGCAAATGCCGAATGGGATATTTACTTACCATATGCCTAAATTATAACCACTATTTCATCCAATATCATATACATTATAAATTTAATATCTGTTGAAATTAGCATAAGTTACGTCAAAACACATCAACAATAGAAAGAAGTGGATCATCAATAGTTACATGAACAAGGCCTACGGATAACCTGACTCCTGACAATAACCTCCATGTTCAAGCAAGTATAAATCAAGCTGAATTAAATATTAATATTACCTCACACATATTAACGGCTGACTAAAAGAAATGAAACACTTGGTAAAATATTTTATTTTGCCCATACGATTGCTTCACTCACTCTTACGGGCTCGTTTCGCAAACATATCTATCGGTACTCGCAAAATAAAATCTCTCTCTTGTCACTTTTATTTTTAACTATTTTTTATAAGTATAGATATAGGCCTACTTACTTGGCTCTTAAAGTATACTGCCTAAGTTCCAAGAACTAGAGAAATCATAGTTTAATTTTATAAGTTGTAAAATGGTCTTTCGCATTTATGTAGTTCGTTGTCCTTTATTGAAACAGTATTTCTTAAATTAGCGATACTCAATAGAATTGACAAAGTGCAGTTTTATGTCGACTAGGCTATTGAATTCTACCAGAAGATATTGCACAACAACAGGATCACATTAAATTAATTAGTTTGGATTAGTACTTACGTTGGTAGCCAATAGCAAATCAAATGTTTACTCACTTGACAGTAAACAGGTAGCGTTCAGAGCACTACTATCTATACTACTCGGAATTTCTCTCAGCAGTTAATAGATAGCTAATTCAGTTAGTATGATTCCCTATATACTTTTCTATTTTCCTTTCATTTATAATCTCACCTTAACTCATTCTTCTCCATTCTCTATTATTATTACTCTTATTATTATTATTATTATTATTATTATTATTATTATTATTAAACATCAACACTTATCTTCGCGGGTTCGATCCCCGATGAGGTCGTTGAGTTTTTCAATTGGCCTAATCCTTCTGGTGGCACTATGGTCCTGGGGTAAACTCAGCCTCTACAGAAGTGAGTACCAGGAGCAATCCTGGGGTAAAGGCGGCCGGTGCGTAAGCCTGACAACCTCACCACCTTTATGCGCCGAATGTCTAAAATCTGGGAGACTCAACCCCCTAGAACCCTCCGGGCCTCCATGGCCTTTTTTTTAATCAACACTTATCTCGCCGCCTTGAAAAAAAATAAATTTGACAGTTATTTTCAATTTTGCCATTGAGCTTTAACGCAGACAGCAAACATTTACATGGAAACAAGAAGATGATTCACAGAGTTCAACATAAAGACGCTAAGAAGATGGATTACTGTCCCGAAACTCAACCCGAGAAAAATTTTAAACATGGACGTAACATGCAATATTCTATCTCAAGTTAAAATTATTAGTACATTTTGAAAATATTGTACAACATTATTCGTATAGTACCTTACCATAAATTAAAATATGGATTGTAACATTAACATTATTATGTAGCCTATGTCTATAGTTGGAATTGATAACAAAATCTGAATAGAAGCATTAATTTATATTTTTTAACCCTTTCAGAACTGAATTTATACTAATTTAAGCATTCATTAAGTGATATCTGTGAGTTTATAAGTTTAACATCAATTTAAAACATTTTATTGGAATATCTGGTTTTCATAAACGGCAATACTAACACGAGGATAAAATTCCTCATATTTTACAAAAAAAGTATTTTCCCTTTAATTTTATACTATTTCTTTTATGCAATTCCTTGTGGTATGTATGTGTACGTCAGTAGAAGTGAAAAGGTTAAAAAGTGAGGAACAAATTAATATAATATAGCCTGCATACTAACATAGCCTGTATGGGTAACACCTTTTATAACAATCCAATTACTTTTATTTATATTTTCTTTTCCATTAATTATATTTCTTTCTTTCTTTTTCACAGTTTCACCTCCCCCTTTTAGGATTTAAGCGACCCAAGCCGCCCGGGCCTTACAGGGCCGCGACCTGTCGGGAGAGGGATTATCTTTGGATCATATACATACTTTTTTGACCAGACAAGGACATGGAGGGCCTCCCCGGATGAGTGATCAGCCCAACGCGGGGCCACCTCCGAGACAACACGAACACATAGGACGATACACACCATTCACACACACACTCACTCCAAACAAGGCGAGGATGGGGATGAAGATGATAATGACGGCCAGATGATATCCGGGGACCACAAGGGCCTAAAGTTACCTGACATTTGTCTCACAGGTGAGGGAAAACCCCGGAAAAAACCTCACCTAGGTAACTTGTCCCGACCAGGAATCGAACCCGGGCCCGCTGCGTGAAAGGATTGAACGCATCCTCTGAGCCACAGCGGTGGACATTAATTATATTTAAGAAGAAATAAATTCTTAATGATAAATCGATTATTGTAGACAGTGTTGTTTATATAATATTAACAAATAGATAGTAAAAAGAATCACTAAAAATATTGATATTTGAGGAATTTATCATGGAAACGGCATTTCAGTAGGCTATGTGAAACGCGGTTGTCATTTTGTAACAATTATTACCCGTAAACTGTAATTGAATATAGTAATAAATTTTGAAAATTAATATTGATTTTAATTTTGAAAATACGAGTATGCCGGTGTAGAAGTAGAGAATAAAGATCATGCCAGATTACGAGGCTGTAGAGCAATTGATTGCTGAGAAAATAAAAAATGAATTTCACCCATTTCTCAGTACCTAAACCTCTATGTGCCCCATTAAGTCTTTCGTCAAACGTTTAAGGTTATAGATGTAGAAAGAGAATTCCGACCGATAATGGTCTTTCAGTTTTTATTCGTCTTCACAAATTTTCTAAGTAGTTTTTTAACAAAAGTTCATTGGTCATATACAGTAAGTCCCACGCAAGATTTGGCCAATGACGCGGGTTCTTGCGTCGCGGCGGGCACAGCTCCAACTACCGAGCGATCGGGTGGAATATCTACGCAAATAAAGCCGCGATCGGTGTAATGATTCAGGTTCTCACATTTACCGTTATAATTACAATGCAAATAACCACGTAGGCCTACCTCAACACAAGAGTTGTTGGAAATGTTCTCCTCCTGCATCCACATAACAATGCCACCTTTTTAGGAAATTTTCTTTCACGCTCATAAGTTCAGCTTCCGAGACAGAGTTAATTTATCTTGTGATATTGTCTTTAAGTTCTTCTAATGGGAAAGTGACTTATGCATTTTATTTTTCAAGTTTCCCCATAAATAATATTCACATACTGTTAGAAGAACTTAAAGACAATATCACAGTCATAGGCCCATCACAAGAGAAATGAACTCTGCCTCGGAAGCTGAACTTATGCGCGTGAAAGAAAATTTCCTAAAAAGATGCCAGTATTGTGTAGATGCAAGAGGAGAACATTTCCAACATCTCTTCTGATGAGGTACGTGGTTATTTTCATTGTAATTTTAACTGTAAATGTGAGAACCTGAATCATTACACCGATCGCGTCTATATTTGCGTAGATATTCCACCCGAATGCTCGGGAGTTGGAGCTGTGTCCGCCGCGACGCAGGAACCCGCGTCATTGGCAACTCTTGCGTGGGACTCACTGTACGTTAAAGTATTACTGTATTGTCTTCTTTAAAGCCGAATTTACATTACTCGACCTGCTCATACAGTTCAAAAAAACTCATAGTGTTTTTTATGTCTCTGATTAAAATTGTATGAGCTAACATTTTACAAGCGATGTGCATTTATCCCATCATGAAAACAATTGGAAATTGAAACAAAAATTATAAATTTGATATAAGTATATATGACGACATTTCCCAAATCAGAGACTGAGATGTTCGTCCATAATCTAAAACTGTCTTCTACTGTTCATATGTTTTAAGCAATATATTATAATGTTATACGGAAACCTATAAACTTATTTTATTCTTACTATTTTCTGAAAATTGATGTGTCACGGCGTAGTAGGTTTGTGTAACTTGTCAGACAGGTTGCCTGGAAACAGGGGAAGTCGCTGACACACCATCTGACTCGATTCCAATTCCACTGGGCTTCATAACGCTACACCAACAGCCAGAGTAAACAGTGCAAGTGCATCGCACAAACTCACCCCCATTCTGTATCGATTACCAGGATATCCTGTAACGTTCCTCAGACTAATAGCACATTCTCCTCACCATAACAACCTACATTACACATTAACAATATCACTTACAAGCCAAAAGCCTTCACTAATTTCATCTGGAGAAGGCCTATTTGTGACAATTGAATTGTTAGTGTTATATATGATTAGCATGAGTTTCTATGAGAATTACAAGTCTAATATCATTGTAAACCAAAATTCCTCGACCACTTTCAAATTATAGCAAGTGTGTTATGTGGAAAATTCAAGGGAGGAATTTAGTTATTTAGTGCTCCTAGGCAGTAAAATTACTTTCACCCCATTTCACCAACAAAATTGTGTCATTATTTTATTTCATTGTAGGTTGGCATCGGTATAGGTCCAATGTAGTGGATTCTTGGATTGATAACTTCACATTTGTTCTAGAAGGGGAATTTAAGTATATATTTAAAGATTTTCCTCCTTATAATCCCGTAATAATAACTTATTTCAAACACACCGAATACCCCTGAGAATCAAAAACTATCTTTTATTACATGTTAATAATTCTAGAGTGATATGGAAAAGCGAATAAGTCAAAATACCAGAGTTTCAGTAAGAAAAAAAAAATTATTTTCACAATTTTGTTACGCTATTTAGATCAACCCGATATTTTTACATAGTATAGGGGAAGGTGGGGAAATGGCGTGCACTTAAGGAAGCTTAACATTATTTGGGTTCTGAAATAATATTTCGAGATTTTTTCTTTCGTAAAATAATAATGTTTCCATGATGTATGAAAGCGTTGCATTAAATTTTCGCCACGAACTCTCTTTAGAAAAATATAATTAGAAAACCAAATACATGCAAAGTACGGCATTACCCCATACATTGGGGCAATCCCGTACATCATAAGATGCAATGCCTCTGCCAAAATCCTTACAGAAAAGGCAGACGGAAGAATCTTTTTCCGCACTACTTGAAGCATCTGCTCCATCGGGGATCCAATCGACCTCAGTTTCATCATCAGTGAATTGTAGGCTTTCGTCTGTTGAGCTTTCAAAAGACAGATTTCTTCTGCAGGTTTTTTTAGCTTTCTTTTCTTCTTTCGCTTTCTGACTTTTGGTCACTTTATCCACCCTTTTTCTTTTCTTCTCTTGTGCTTCAACTAGGCCTGCTATGTTTGGGGTTGGCGTAAATATGGTGGAATTTTGCCTTCTTTTTGAGACCTGAGTCTTGCCACTTGGGCCTGGTAATGGAGATTTAGATGTAGGCCTAATGGGATTTAGATGTAACATAAGAATTTGTTGGCTCTGATGTGTCTAGTGGATTTCTATCATTTGCATTTCCTCGTATTTCCCCATTGGCATATCTATCTCTCCGTGTTGACAGAGAAATTCCGAAAGACCTGGCTACCTCCCTTTGCTTCCGGCCCTTTGCAGCTTTGAAAGCTGCTTCCATGGCTTCCTGACTCCATTTCCCCATGTTTGTCTCTCTTCTTCTGTTTCTGACCATCTTTAAAATTGAATATGACCTTATTTAGGGGAATTATATCTATTGTTATTCATAAAATGAAAGTAACTGGTATTACTGTAGTAACTGTGAAAGGGAAATATCTTGAAACATAATTTATGGGGCAATGGCGTGCACTTTACCGTTTGGTGTGTGCCATTGCCCCGTTCCGCCATTATAGTTTTTATGGTTTGCTGTTTTGAACCCGTTTAAGATTTGGTAGTCTCTCTGTGTCACATTAAAAGTAACACTGCACTTTACCTAACATTGCAATATCACTGTTGTAATAACAAATCATTAGGACTTACCTTAGTTTGAACAGAGCACCAGCGTAATAAGCATATACGAAAAAATACGTTAATACTTCTAACACGAACGAAGCTTAACAATCAGCCCTCTTGATGCTATGAGATTGTTTATAGGGATTGCCGCTAGAGCTCACCACCTATCAATAAAGTCTGACATCACTTATAACCATCAAACAGAGATGCACGGCATTCCCCCTCTGCACGCCATTCCCCCATGTTCCCCTAAGTTGCTGTGTAAAAATATCTGGTGGACTGAACTAAATATTGTAACAATGCTTTAGAAATAAATTGTTACTTGTCTCTCCTAAAACCCTGGTATGTTGGCTTATTCGCTTTTTCCCTATCACTCTAGAATTTACAACGTGTAATAAAAGAGTGGTTTTGATTCTCAGAAGTGTTCGGTGTGTTTGCAATAAGTTTTTATAAGGAGGTAAGTCTTTAAATGTATACTAGATGGATTCTTGATTATTATCAATACCATGTAAACCCATACTTCTTTCATTTATTTACTCCAAGCAGCTGCGGCGTTTAATGAGTGGGGGGGGGGGTTCAATTTTGAAATCGTTCTCGTTAACTCTGGTTTATTGGATATAGTTAACTCTTACCTTACACTGCACTGCACTGCCAAATGGCTTTAGCTCTGCCAGAATAAATAAACAGAATAATAATAATAATAATAATAATATGGTTAATAACTATCAAAATAGAATGTATGTAAGTTAATTAAGAATTTTTTTTTCGATCGTTCAATTATTGTATGTGTGTTTGGTTATGCATTCTCTGAGTTTTAATAACTACAGTGAATGACGTGAGCACGAATACATGTGTGGAATTTATCAGAATGAAATATAATATTATACGCTATTACTAAACTAAAAGCTATTATTCCATATTCATTCATAGCTTTACATTTTAAACTGAAGGCAAGGGACAGAATGCAAACCACATTTTATACTGCAGGCAGATGTCGCTACAAAGTTTACTCAATCGTAAGTAGGGAATCTCTAAGCATTTGTATTAATTAAATCAGGGATTCGAATATATTTATGATTACCAAACTCTCTTACATACCACGTACAAGGAAGTCAGATCGGATCTACATAAAAATAGGTTCGTAACAATCGAAATCCATTAAACAGGAGGACTATTCAAGATCCTGCTCTACTTGTCCATCTCAGCTTGAGTATGTCCATTGTTTCTCTTCGTAATTAAAGCAGGTGTATGTAGTAACTTATTCTACAGACTGCCATTGACACATTTCATTTGCATGTGCATTGTTCTTAACTTCCTTGCTTCCTTGATAACCAGGACAGGTTTGCATGCTGATCGCAACATGATTTATTAATATTGAGGACATTCATGCAAGGAAACGCCATTCAAAGTGCGATACAGGCTTCATTTATGTTGCTGCTGTTATTTTATAATTTTTTTTGCACGACGTAACTAATTAGTGGTACTTACAAATATTGTTGCCGTGGATCGTAAGTTGACATTCCCACACGTTTTAAAACAAAAGAAATCTCAGTGCTGTAAAAATGAAAAAAGCACACGTGCCGTAAGTAATTCCATCATAATACAAGCCTTTATCGAAGACCGGAACCAAGGCCGTCCCCAGTTTGTGGCGACTTTAACAGGACAAATATTCGGTCCCCATAACAACCAACACATGCGAATCACTTTCTGAAATATAACATCCATCTTCAATAGTGTATATACATAATATTTTCAGCTAATATCTCAATTAATATAAATACATTGATATAATTAATCATCGTGCAAAATATAACATGCAATACTCGCAAAAAGGTGCTACTAACCTATTATGTAACAAACTTACATTCACGAACAGTAGTCTACTGACTAATTCCAGTGAAATTAAAAAGAAAACTGGAATATTTAGTAACTATTTCATTGTGGTAGGTATGCCATTAGTCCCGTGTTAGCTGAAATCATACAGGTTCACTATACCCATGTCCATTGCAAGCTAAAGAAAAGTTAATTGAAAGTTTCTTAAAGTTACTTAGATATTCGATCGAAACCAAGATAATTGTAACATTAAGAAATCAATTAAACTGAAAAACCATATGCTATAAACGATGAAATGTGCTTTAGAAGAGTATTAAAAAGCTGCAGTAAAATATAAAAAAGGAGGATTGGGTGATTATAGACATGTTTAAGAAATATGGGATAAAACCCGAAAAATTTAGAAAAAGTGCTAGATAATTGCTCCATTCTCAACTAGAGAGAACATTTCGTACCGTGGTTTCTTTCACAGGAGCCCATGCGGAAAAAAGTGTGCACCTAAAAATCCTTACCTGCTGATTACATATTTTAATGCTATGAATTACCTGTTTAATGCCAAAAACTTTAAGATGGTTCCACGTAACCATGTGTATACAACTCCTTCATCCAAATAGAATGGCAATAGCTGACCATTGCCCTTGTGACATGTTGTACTTTTCAGACAGATAGAGCAAGTATGGCTCATAGATTGATTTATTTTTCTCGTCATCTATTCAGCTGCCTGATTTAATCCTCTCTTAAAAAGGATTGTGGACGTTAGAACGAGTGCCTTTCACAGCAAGAAGGCTACATCCCTCTCTTCTTTAAATTCCGTATGAGGACTCCTAGGGGTTTCCTTAATGAATTCTTATTTTCAAGTAGCGAGTTAGAAATACTAGTGATCCTTTGAACAGTGGACCTCGCTTCAAAAAAAAAAATAAATCTGAAGTCTGCTCTTCATTGCAGTCTAAAGCTTTAGCCAAAGTTGTCATTCAATTTGAAGACAACATTGCTTCCAGGGGAACCGTTTGGCTGGAATCGTTGACAGAAGCTGAATATTACATGAAACGGAGCTATTAAAACTGCCACCATATTGGAAATGGAATAAAAAAATAAAATTTCTTACACATACGTCGTTTTAATGGTCTCAAGAAACATTCATGCCAGTTTGGAAGAAAAATGAACAATGCGTTCTGTCGTGAGAAACGAACAGAAGAAATGCCGAAGGGGCAAGTTGAAACCGTTCGCGCTTCGCTTGGTCAACTAAATTATTAGGCCTATACTCAAAATACTCATTTCCATAACTCTTAATTATAGATACTGAAGTCCAGGGCCCGGATTCTAATGACCTAAAATTGTTTGAAAAATGACCTATAAAATGTCCCTAAATTTTAAAGAAAATGACAATAATTGTAAAAAATGATCTAAAAACTTGTATTTTATTTCTAAAAAAAATTATTGTACACACAAAAGATTTTTTCCTTAATTCCCAATAAATACAGAACCCTATTTTACCAGATGGCATATTAGGGTTATAGATTAAACATAACTTATCCTACAGAGTACACAGAAAACTACATATACATATTACAATTTGGCAAAAGCACTATTCATGAAACTTAAAACAACTTTGTAACTTTGCTTATTTAAAAAGAGACGATAGATCGGAGTAGTGAAAGCAAAATTTAAAAAATTTAAATATAATATTAACTGATAACGTTCAAGCGTAAATAATGGACAATGAAATAAGAGATGCCTAATAGATTGGCTTTCCTCTTAACATTTACAATTTGCAGAGGTAGAAATTTTAAATCTATGTAAGTATTCACCAAATTTCCTATGTCCTGTTAAGAATTGAGTCATAATATAATCCGGAATCAAAAGTGTACAAGCTATTCTATCTTGCACTCTTGGGAAAAACAAATCTTTCGTTGTGCCGCCGATATTCGTTTCTTGTCAAATCCGATCCCATTGGATGTGCATGTGTTCACAAAAGTTATAGACTAATTTGTACATAATTTTAAAAACTGTAAATGCAGAAAAGATGTTGTAGGTCTAAAAACTTTGTTCTTTGTTCTTGATGGGAGCATTTGAGAAGAAAGGTAAGAAAATAGTTTTTAAAATAGATACTACAAAAAATGTTGCATTATACTAACCTAGTAATTTATTTAAATATCACCCTATGGGGAAAAAAGACGACAAAAATGTTAATATACTCAATGTAAATGCATGAAAATGACTAAATAAGGAGAGAAATGACACGAAAATGACAAAATAATTACGTAAAATCGAAATAAATGTCCTAAAAATAAAAAATTGTATAACATGACAAAAAATTACCTAATAAAAATGCATTTCTATAATCTATAGGCCATGGTTAGGATTTACCTACAAGTTGGCAATGTCTATGCAGCATCAATAAGAAGATAACATGTCATTAGAATCCGGGCCCTAGTCATTATATAAGTGAAACTCTGAAGTAAAGTAACAAAAATTAAGCGCGCATAAGCAGTTTCTTCAATTTGTCTTTATTTTATCTTGTGTCAATTCATATATTTTCTGCAACTCTTGAAATGACGTTTTCAATACCTCTTCCATATTTTGCTTCTGTCATGTCATTTCTTGCGTCACAGTTCTCGATTTTCAAGCTGACAGAAAATGTATTTCCACTTCTTCTCTCTTTCTATTCTTACTTGCTTTGTTGTCACATACGAATTTGTTTCAGTATCTGAATTCCAATGTCTCGTGATACCATCTTTCACAATGCAATATAGATGTAGGCAAACTACATGTCTTCAGCAATAATTTCTTATTTTATCAATTTGCTTGGAAGTGGAATAAATAAACTGAAATTTGTAGATAAAATTAACAAGTATCGCCGGCGTAATTTTACAATGTCTCGAATATAGACTATTAATAATAGAAGTAAAAAATAATTTATTACGTATTCAAATTAACAAAATAATGAAGCATTATACAGCTGCATACAAACTTATGATGCAAGATCTTACGAATCTGTGTATGATAAATATCAATCTGCTAGAGTAATTTGTCTTCTGTTTTAATAAAAAGTATCTTCGTTATTAATTCATGGAATGCGTGAAAATAGAAACTACGACCCTTAAATTTCGATTAATCCACATTCGAGCATTAATACATTTTCCATCGTGTACTGTTAGTTGCTCAACCGCAGTTCTGAATAGACACAGAGAAAGGAGCCCGTATATGAAAACACAGGAATTGCGTATAAAAGGGAAACTCATATAGGGGCCGGGGGAATAAAAACAATGAAATCATACAAAATCTCCACATACTCACAAACACTTGAAAAATTATACTGCTTTGTTTTACAAAATGGTCTTTTGGTATTATGCATTCAAACTTTTTTAAATTCTGGAATTAGAATATTTGTTTATATGCTTCATTTCGTTTGCATCTCTTTATCGGTTTGCTTTCTCTCTCTATCTCTCTCTCTCTCTGGCTCTCTTTTTCTGTCTTTTGCTCTTCCTCTCTTTACCACCATAACACGCGTACAACCATAACCTTTACAATGGATTTGGGGTGAATCCATGTAGAATGTACACTCATAACATAATGACTTCCTACTAACAAAATTATTGAACATTTTCAAATGTATAGAGAAGATAAATTTATAATCAAAGAATTTAAGTAGCCAATTTGCCACCTCATTATGTTATTTTTTAGAGTAGCCTATGTTTATTCCAAAAGGCAAAGTAGATTTTTCAAATATTTAAAGTAAATAATGGAGCCTACATAGAAGTGGGTCTTTTTAACACACTGACTAGATAAAACAAATATAATTATGAAAATTATTTTAAAAACAAATTTAAGCTCTAAATCAGTGCGGACTGTAGTTACATGACTATATTATTGTAGCTAGAAGTTTAACAGGGCCTGTGCAATAGTTGATAGTGGCCAGTTGGTTAAGGCACTGGGCTATAAACTGGAAGGTCGCGTGTTCGTCCCCGATGAGGTCGTTGGGATTTTTCTATTTCTAATCCTTCTGTTGGCCTTTGGTGTCCCGAATGTCTAAAAAAATTATGGGCGCGTTAACCTCCTGGAACCCAAAGAAACTCCACGGCATATATAGGAAGCAATTTCCTTTCATACTTCTGGGGTGTGACACGAAGAACGGCAGCTACTTATTCTTAATTTTACTTAGTATGAAAACAGATTTATTTTTTGTTATTTTATCGAAAACTGTTGTAACGATTTTGTGTAATATTATACATTAGATGCATACAGTAAGGACTAAGTACTTTTTCGTGAAAATTATCTGCAGGGTAATTATAAACTAGTCATTGATTGTACGAAGTCAAGATGTAAGTACTGCAAGGCGAACAATACTTTTTTCATGGGGCTGAAACAACTGAATACACTCTTCTTACAGCACGGTCTTATTCTATATCGGAATTTGAAATGAGAAAGTTGTATTTATTTTGTACTTTCCCTTTATATATTTCCCGCTGGTGTAGTTGAGGCCTTAAGGCTTAATGAAATGAAAATGAATGAAAACTGTATTGATTAAAACTAAAATTATTAAAACTATAATAATGAAAATTCAACATGGTAAGTAGAAGGAATGCTAAATAAGAACTAAAAGTAAATTAATCCACACAAAAAAAAAACAATTATTTTTAACACGAAAGCAATATATGATAGTCTTTAAACGTTAATGGTTGGTGGACAAGTAGTTAACTAACTTGATCTTGAACGTACTGAGTGTTCGGCAGTCTTTTTATATTCTGAGGTAAAGATTCCACAGACGAGCTGCCCCGATGGTGAATGATGAAAAATAAAATACAGTATTGTAAAGGGGACTAGATAAGGTTCCGAAGTCGTGATATTCTGATAAGTTGTGAAACCGACAGGCCAAGAAAGGAAAGGTTTTTGTCCGAAGTAGTTTATAGAGCATTGGCCAGTGCTTAGAGTAGATAATGTTACGTGAGTGTACTGCATTAAATTTTTGAATTAAAATTATTATTTTATCTTTCTTCTATTGTTTCATTATAACTGAAGTTTATTAGGGGTATAAGTTTGGTATAATGTAGTGTATAAAATATCTACTTCGCCTTCTGCCCAATGCATTCGTAATATGTGATGAGCGGACTTCGGATTTTAGGTAAAAACCTATTTAAATCCTTAAGTGATATATGGACGAAAACGTGTATATGCATGTTTCATAAATGACTATGCCTAAAACTGATACTTTTATAGGACCTAAAACAGCCTATTTTTACGTTGGAGCCTAATATTCCCTTTTTCCTTGTTTTTCCTCTAAAGTTCAAAATAAGTTATTTTTTGTTATAAATTCTAGCATTTATTTTCAGTTAGTACTAAGTTTTTAGCTCGGAATGAGCAATACATCACACATTTGTGACGTGGTTAAATAGTAAGGGATGTTTCGTCTTCAGTATAAAAATTCCTTGGAATTCCAAAGAAAATGTAGTATTTTTCTCTCGACTCCCACATCCAGTAACAAAAAAAAAAAAGTAGATCTCTGATTCACTGAGGGATACAAGGGGTTGAATATGCTAGCGTGCGTAGCTTCTGGCCGCAGGGATTAGGTTTTCACTGTTATGGTACTAATACAGGCCCTAATAATAGGTCTATATAATTCTGTGTACCATAGTCCTATATCTGTGTTTTATCATCATTATTGATGAATGGTGACTTCAATAAATATAATATTCTGCATTGCAATAATTGAGATATTTTTTAAAAAAATGGCAATTTAACGATTTTATAAGATATTATTTTACGATTTTTAGAGCCTATTTTCCAATTTTTAGATAATATTTTAGGTACCTAAAACAGCATTTTTAGCTACCTAAAAGTCCGAGGTCTAGTGATGAGGAACTGGTTTTATGAAGTCCTACTTTCAATCTTAGAAGCCCCACAATAAATTTAATGCCAAAGAAAATTACTTCCTTTAAGGTCAATTTAGTCAACAATATACAAAGATGATGCAATCATTCAACCGTTTCAACATTCCCTTCAAATGAAAGGGCAAATATAAGTTCTACGGAAACGCGTATTGTGGTATTTTCAACTCACTTTACAACTGAGAGGGATGAACAGACAGGTCGCCGGAGAGGTCGCATCGCCCCTGGATGGTTGTCATCAGGGGAGAGTCAGCGAGGGTTGGCTCAATATAGCAAACAGCGGTGCCCGACGCCCGTTCCATTTTGGAAATGTCAGTAACAGAACAGACGGTGAAGCGCGTTGCATGCGTGCACAGTTGTTTATGATGATGATGATGATGATGATGATGATGACGATGAAGAGGATGATGATGATGGCTACAATGCTAACGATGGGCATTTCAATTCTTGTATTTCTCCAGGTAAGAATGAAAACTGAAGGGGTTAGAAGAATATTTGGAATGGTATAAGGATTTCCTGGAATGCTGTCTTGGATATAGTGTCAACCAATTTAAGATAACAATTTAAAATCTTTTAATATTAATAATCAAATCTTATGATTTTTTATTTTTATTTATTTTTGTATCATTTTCTTTCACTTATTTATAATTATTTCTACACATAGACATATTTGCAAAATTGAGTATTTTTCTTTTTTAAATTTTGAACTTCCCATTTAAGATTTTTTTTAGTAAATATTCTCTAAGTGTTTTTCTTTATATATTCTTTTTTGTATACATTTGCAAATTACTCTTTTCAATTTTATTAATAAACCTGGATATAATTGCAGCCCCCTAAACATGAACTTGGCTCATCTAGGGGCTTTTAAAGAAAGTACATATGTAAGATTTTGTAATGTTTGATAATTTTGATTTAAGAAATGACTGGGTGAAGATGATGGCCACAATTTTAATGATGTTCATTTCAATTATTGTAATTTTGCAGGTAAGAACGGACCACTTGCGTGGTCTCATGGTTATTTTCGCTGATACAAATCCGCAGGCTCGGGTTCCAAACCGGTACCTCCTCGGACTTTCCTGAGGTAGGGTGGTCTAGAACGGGGTGCTCTCAGACTTGTGATTCAAAATGGGGAGCTACTTGATTAAGAAGTAGCGTCTCTAGTCATGAAACCATCATTAACGGCTGTGGCGTCTCTTGAAACTTTTCTTAATACAATAGTTATCAATATCAACTCTTAAATTATGAAATTATTACCTCTACTATACCTCTACCTCTACCTCTATTTCTACCTTTCACTAATGAAAGTCCGGCTGTATGCTATTTCAGGATGCTGGTAGATTATGACTACCTTAACCTTTCTAACATCACTGGGGTCAATGTGACTCTAAAAGCACTTTCGAAATCAATACCTCCTCTGGTTTTGATACTATAATTTTCAAAACTTATGGCTTTATCCCTCTGAGTCAACTGAATCCAATGATGCTTTATTAATTTTTATATTTTCAACTAGTTAAAATGCGTTAATTCTTTTCGCACTGAGTACCATTGTGGTCTATATGACCCCATTCAAAACAGCTTTTTTCTTTGAATGTGATATTGGGTAAACATGTTTATAGGGCCTATGCATAGTTATCCTGTTTTCAAGGCAATCATATATTTTTACGCCACTTCATTAAAACAATGTAATACTACTGATATATCCCGATATATAACATACTTTGGGCCTTTGTGATCCCAGTGGTACTAAGTGTAGCCTAATGAAGATAATCCGGGAGGTAAATAGGATGGTTCAGGATAAAATTGTTTAGAAACGTAGTTGTCTTGTTTTTAAGGTAAAGATTTATGCTTTCACGACAATTAAAACAAATACAGTTCTACTGATATATCCCACGTAATTTACTTGGGGTCTTTATGACTCAAGTGGTACTCCAATGAATCAAAGATAACCTGGTAGTAGGAAGGTTAAATTGCAAAGCGCGTAAAATTAGGCCTATATGTTATTTAGCGTATAGACAATATTATAATAAAATTGGGAAAACTTAAGGAATTGTAAGAGAGGACATTTCACGAATGTTAAAGTGAGATATATGGCAGCTAAGGCCTCCTTTGGTGGTATGTTATTTCATTGAGCTCCAAGACATGGCCCTTCGATCGCCGGACTTCGGATTCTCCTGCTAACAAATTGGGAGAATTTTATATATTATTCGAGGACACATCCGTCAGCCATGGGGTATGTCAGGCTGTTTGCAAATAAATTCACCATAACTGCCTTGAAAGAATAAGAAGTTTTTTAATCTCTATGGAAAATCTGTACTGATTCAAATGGCACAAACCTCGAAACTTGTTTTTAGAGTTAGATTTTATTTCTAAGGATTTGTCTCGATGTATTTCAAGCAGAAATATTCTACTCTTATGCTACATTAATGTGGATGGGGATGAACTTAAGTCGAACAGATTGAAGCAGTCTGAGACGACATACACATACTTTTCAGTAAGTGAGATGTTCGACCTATAACACTTGTTTCTGCGAAGTGTAATAGTCAATCGTCATATTTTCAGTCAATAGCAAGCAGAACAAGTAGCCTACAGTAGTAAGTGTAAACAAGAACATAATATGTAGACAGTTCTAAAATCCTTATCTCAATGAAGAGAAATCATTTCATATGGTAAATTTTTACAATTCATGTATATCTTTCTTTTTCTGCATTGAGTTGAGGTTTTCTCAGTCGTGTGGTGAATATATTTTGTGAGAATACGGGGAACTGAAGTGCAAATAGAGGAAGAAGATTGATCTCAAGAGTTGTCGGTGGATAAAAGATGTTCTCCGTGACGCATAACAACATAGGCCTATAAAATCGCGAGGTAGTGGCCCTACATGTTTAGTGTACCATTTTTATATCGCGATAAGCTTCGAAGGGGTGAATTGTGTGTGAAAAGAAGACCAAGAATAGAGATGTCGTTAGCTTCGCTGGGATGAGGAAGGCTCTCAAGAAGCTTCGTATAAGCGAATCATACCATCCTCCATCTATAGACATAAACCCACCCCTTTATTGCTTTGAAGGTGTGAAGTGCCTCATATTTTGGAAATCCATAATATATATATTTTTTTTAAGATTCAAACGAAGATCGATTTTAGTGGTCAAGATGTTGGCTATAGCATTAAGGACCTTCTGATTCTTCGTGGAGATTAAAACTCCATTTTTCGAGAAGCTTTGCATATCTTGGTTTTACGACAGGGATCTTCCTGGAAGATAGGGTTCTGAAATAAGCTATAACTTTAAGGAAATTATTGCCATGGTATCGATCAAGTTAGTGATGGCAGAGGTGATACAGTAAGGTTAGGAACTATCTATACTGATATAACTAATACGTTCAGAGTAGAAGTAAGCCGAGTTTCCTGAGAGCAGATGACGATGATAATGCTTTCTACTACAGTAAGAGACTGTAATAGTTAGTGACCTATCGTTGAAGAATTTGATATTCATAGCATTTATACATTTAGCAAACATTTTGTAGCATTTTGAAGGGAAGCAAAGACATCATATAGATAGACCATAATAAATTATGGAATGAAATTAATCTGAGCTCATAGTGACCAAGAATTAATTTAACAGTAGTTACTTTATGGTACTAGTCACTAAAGTGTTACATTTTAAGCCATAGAAAACACTTAAATAGCATATAAAATTATAGATATATAAGCATTCGTGAACCACAGATTATTGTCTCTGTTGTCCTGGGTTCAAGTTCTAGTGTAGGAGGAATTTTTCTCCTATAATATTCTCTTATAAAAATTAGTTTATTAGCCATTTTTTAGGTAAAAGCTGCTGTTCACATGCATATTCATACATTATAGCATGCAGATGTATGTTTTTGGTAAAACAATTCTATTTTTGAACTCCGGGAATCTCTAAACGTGCAATTTTGCTGGAAACTCAAAATCCGGTTTCTGTAACTTGAGTCATGACATAAGTTTCAGCTTTTGCCTTTCCCCTCTAGCAATTTTTCATCACATAAATTTATACACGTCTTAGCAGTTCAATTGTGAAACACATAAAAAGTAACACTTTAACTACTCCTGCTTTATCGGGGTTTCAGGACCAACTTACGGACCATTTATGCAAATATGACAAATATAAATATAACTTAAAAACAGTTCGAACATAATACTTCATCTAGCTATTCTATCGACCGAAGGTATAAAGATAGTAAAAATAGTTGTTTAAATAATTATGTTGACATCAATATTTATTTATTTTCAAGTTTTTTTGGTATTTGGGTGTTTTCTTCCAACCGAAAGCATTCGTGTGTTAACATCTATTCCCAACGTAAATATATAATTATGAAAACAAATAATTCTTTATTAAGATTTATTAATAATGCCCAAATTAGTATATAATCATAAAACCTGCAGTAATGACATTTAGACCATGCTTTTGAGCTGCATGAATAAAAATAAATTCTAGAGTGATAGGGAAAAAGCGAATAAGTCAAGATACCAAAGTTTTAGGAGAGACAAATAACAATCTATTTTTACAGCATTTTTACAATATTTAGATCAGCCCACTCAGATATTTTTGTATAGTATAAGATACTGTGTAAAAATATATGGTAGACTGAACTAAATATTGTAACAATGCTGTGAAAATAAATTGTTATTTGTCTCTCCTAATACTTTGGTATTTTGACTTATTCGCTTTTCTCTATCATTCTAGATTATTGATTGTCTACAATATATAAAAAACAGTCACGTGAGGGTGAGGATTAAGTTCCTTATCTTATTCCTGAATAACAGCATGTATAAAATCTTACAGAAACATAGTTTTATATCACTTTAGTATAGACATTTACTTTCACTGTCTGACCACCAGTTTCAAATTTGCGTTACAGTACTGAAGAACTAGTGAATTAGGATTCAGATTAAATGGTCCGAAAACTGTTGGCATAATGAGGTAGTCGTTATTACTAGATAGTGAATATCGTAATATATATGAGTTTTAAAAACACAAAGATATGCTGGATTTTAGGGAATTTAAATATTAATTGACTTGGAACTAAAGTACTTCTTTAGCGTACGAATCTAAACACCTGAATTTAAGTTTCGTATACCCCACTCGTATGAAATGCCATGCTTCAAACAATAGAGATTATCTCTTTGTGATACGTACAGCACTTCATCACAATAAGAAAAATCCAAAGGCGTAACGAGAATTTAATGTGATTTATTCCAGTAGAAGAGATATTGAGGATGATCTGATCTGTCAATTGAAGTACCATAATTCCTCTCCCTCTTCAAACCATTGTAAGTGTATGTATAACATAATCTAAATCCATGTATCAACGGCACTCAATTCCGCACACGCGACTGACCTTTCCAAGCTATTGTCCCCTATCTCTTCCCTGGAACACATCATAAGCATTTTGCTAATGTAGCCTATATTATAAAGATGTTGTATTAATACTAGAGTATGTACAACGTGCATAGTGAGATGATATGACAGTACAGGATCTTTTTATTTATTAATTTACTCTCAGATAGTTGTAGAATATATTATCTTAATATGTGCCATAATAGTCATTGAATAAAACCGTTAAATAGCAATAGCAAATAGCAATAATATCCAAGGATATTTTCTGTACTTTTAACTCCAAGAAATAATGAAGTTAAGATATTATTTACATGGAAACTGGGTAACTTCTGGTGCTAATGTCCACCCAAAGATCTATTATTCGCAATGGAGGACGCACTTTTGTATTTTTGACATAGGCCTAAGCCTATTGCCGTGTAAAGAGTGTAAAACTCGTTTTAAAAAAATTGAAGTCCAAGGGCTGCCGAAAGAAAAATATTACATTTTGTTCTTATAAAATTTAAGTGTCAACCACATGACTTTTAAATTTTAAAACATCGCATAGTAAAATACTACATAATTATCATGCTTACCAATTGATACTATGTGAACTAGAACTACAATCAATATATTTTCAAATACAGTATGTAGTAAATTTGTGGATAGCCAAATTAACATAACTTTAAACAAAAAATTACTTACAACTCGTTACTAATTAATTAACTGTTTTATATTGGAAGCATAATGTCTTTAGTCAGAAGCAATGTGGGGAAACATTAAGATCCTGGTAGATAGGAAAATAAACTCAGGTCCCGTTTACCAGTTGCCTTTCCCAAGGCCTGAGCTTTATTTTAAAAGTCTTAATATTAATACAACGAAATTTAAAAAAAACTGATCTTTCCCTGGTACTTATAAATTTAAGTCATTTAAATACTCTGCAATATCTACCAAGAATATCAAATCTTCAAGCCAAATACTATCGCCACATATCTTATCGGAAGAATCGCATTTCATTTCTGACAAAACTTTAATTTCTTTTCAAAGGGGCCAAAAGCGTTAATATCTTTATGACAAGCAAGCCAGCGAACTTCTTAGTAGCACGGCAAGCCCACAAATTCACTACCTATATCACTAATCTAAGTACAAATCTGTTGTTGATTCGGTCCCCTGGATCGAATGAAATTCGCTGTTACTTTTTAATACATTTTAACTAAAACTTCAGGGGGCCGCATTTCGTAAACCAGGGGGGCACATAGTTTAACGCACCTGGTGTAGATTAAAGGGGGGCAGAAGATAGCAGTAAAACATATTTTGCGTTTTGTGATTACGTTGCCGAATTAAAGAATACATTTCCAGTAAAATGTTATAATACTGATTCCTGAACAGATGTAGGCCTAAGCGTAATTCACTTCATTTCCGGAATCAATTTTATATACCGCGACAATGGTGACTTAAATATAGATCACTGCCTAGAGATTCTGCGATCAATTAAAACATAAAGAAAAGAGGTGCATTTATCACTTTTGTAGGAGAGGATAAAGCAAATTTCGATGGAGATTGAATGAGTCAGGTTTGCAATTGGCTGATTTCAAACTCATTCATATGTGTTGTTGGTTGAAATTGAAAGAAAAACGTATGAGCCTAAATTGTCACCATAAATATTCAATATTTAAATGTAACTACCGGTACTAGTTTACTGTCTACACTAATCTTCCAAGCTCTTCAATGATTGCAGTCGTCAGGCTGTCGCCAGCACAATTCACGCTTCGTTATGCGTTCAGTCGTCCAGAAATGTGTGCAATCGAGTTTCTTAATTGTGATACAATGGGGGGGGGAAACGTAGCTATAATCCAATTGTCTTTTTGTTTAAGAGGAGGGGGTTTACAGTTGTACACCTACGATATCGCTTGTTACACTGAATATTGGTTGCATCGTATTCATTTAGCACTTGTGGTGTATAATCCTTATGTATATTCAATATGATGGAATTTAAATTATTTCCAATACCATTGCATATCCAGTAAGCTTTTTAATATTCTTATAATTCTCTCAGCTGTGATTCCTTCCAAAATAAAAGCGAGAGAAGATTTTTCTAAGTTTAGCAGCTTTAACATGCTTCAAATTGTTGCCATACTAAGAAATGGAATTTATAAATGCCTACCCAATGTACCCACATCTAGCTGGGGGACCCTTAGTTGATCTGCTGTAGTTTCTGGTTGACCATTCCACTCATACGCCGCGAGTTTGACATTGAGCAATAACGTTTAGCAATTCGTCGGATATAGACCAATCACAGCCGTTTATCTTACAATATTCTTGTAGGAATTGCGAGGATGCCGTTCTATCGGGTAAAACGTCTGCTCGTTACTGGACACGTAAGCATCAGTGATTAATAAGTCATATTTTGCCATTAAGTAGCACGAAAGCAGATTATTTTATACAATATAACTTGTTTGGAAATTGAAATAATAGAAATGTACATTGACTAAAAACACAATTTTGATTCGGTGCAAGCCAGTTGGTGTGCTTTTATTTTATTTTGCTGTTAGCTTACGTGAATGAAGTTTACTTGTCTTATATGCATCATTGGTAGCACTGGTCACAACATGGTAACTCGAATCGATTCATGGATGGTTGATTTAGGCCTATAGTATGCCGTGATCTCGCAGTTGTTAGTTTTGTTTTTATACAACAAAGCACGAAAGTCATTATTATTTCTATAATCCGTTACATTTTTATTCATGGAATAGTCTTAAGTCTTAATAAATCCAACTCAAGTTGACGAGTTTCATCAGATAAATTCGCTCCTGCTGCGCAGTCGCGAATCTATCGATAAACTCGTTAATCTCGTGGGATTATCTATGATAAATCACTTCCACCTATGGGAAGATCTTGCAGTGACATGAAAAGTGCATAAATGGGTCGTACCCTTTTGCATCCCAAAGCGAGTGGTCGCTACATTAAAACAACCCTCGTGCGTCCGGTGCAATTTGACGTAAACAACCCTCGTGCGTCCCGTCTTGAACAATATTGATACATCTATCGAACGAAGCCTTGAAGAATATACAAGCAGAAACATATATTCATACATGCTCAAAATGAGTTGTCAATGCCAAGAAAAATGAAACAAATGGTTGAATATAGAACTGAAGCACTCAACAGACTGGAATATGTGCGAACAGTATCATTTAAGTTCCTACCAACCACAAGAAATTAAACTGGTAGCCAAAAGACAAAGGGTAACTTCATTCTCCGCTTCAATTTTATTTAATACGGTACTGACAGTAATGCAAGGATTACAATTTTTGGGGTGTGTAGCAATTCGCCTCCTCGCGGTGCACCCTGGATAATGCTAAACGAACTGCATGACACCAATGATTAATTTTACCTGTATTCCATGGGACGCATTTTGGTCATTGCTCTAGAGAGACCCGGGACGCAAACAGGTCATTGGATCTGAGGATCTATGGACGCAAAAGTCCTAGTTTAGTGGTTTTGGGACGCAAAAGTCCAGGCCCCGCGTAAATACATTATTTCAAGCTCAACTGGCTACGTCCTAGTGGCCAATACGTTAGAAAAAATGTTCATTCAAATCTGCACTAGTTGAGTTGTTTTCTTAGCAGTTATGAGGAACACTAAGGGATTTTGTTAAGAAAATGTTAAGTGTTCAATAAGTGACTTTATAGTCGCAACTCATAAGCTTTTGAACATTATATTATTCAAAGTGGAAGTTGATAATAGTGATGTATTCTAGCGGCTGGGCAAATCGTCTTCTGTTAGAGAGCAAAAGCAAAAAATTACCTTTGGCAAAGATCGTATCGGCTGTTTCTGCAAAAATATTACTGTTGTAAACATAGAGAACCTCTTGCGATCGCTACATTTAGGCCTATGTGTATATTTTTCATATAAAAAGTGAAACAGCAACTTTAAAATTTTCTAATAATTTACCCATACATTTTACAAGTGAAACCTAGACTAGCCTAATGGGTTTTCCATACGCGCAATGAAACATATTATTGATATGAAATAAAAAAATACAAAAAATGTACATGAAGTGTTTACTTTATAAAAAGCAATAGGCTAACTTAATAGAAGAGTCATAGAATTAATCTATAGTAATTATATATTGCATATACATTACTATTAATGAGATACAACAACGTTCAAAATTTTATGACTCTAGCTTCAAACTGTTGAAGTCGGTAATTTCAGTAGTGTATCTTCAGTTAAGTTATATTTATCTGCTTTTAGCCTATGGGTAGGGAAACTTATATATTCTGTGGGATGGACTCCTTCAGACTGCACTTATGCCACTGATATTGTTTAATAATAATAATAATATCTTTGAAGAAAAAATATTAGCAGGTTTACCTTATACACAAGGAATTTGGCTTATTGAATATATAAAAATTAAATGAATATTCCCTTATTAACATCCTATACAATTATAATAACTTCTAACCCACTTACCATGCCTTTGTTACAAGAAAACGCGAAATTTAGTATCCTCTTTTGTAACCAATATGTAATAGCAAAATAACTTTAAATTGTAGTTATAAATTTAGCTCCAAGCTAACATCACTAAATAATAAATTATTTAAATAGAAAGTGTATCAAATTATTACAATTTCATGATAATAGTCTTTTAATTTGTCAAAGGAAACATACTACTTCCAACAGGTTGCATATACTATTTACATTAATATTTTTATTAAATAATATATAAATTAGATATACGCCTATATTTTTGCTAGCTCCCCTCACCGCCACAATTAGTATCATAAGCCTATGCGGGAGTGTCTCATATTATTATTATTATTATTATTATTATTATTATTATTATTAATATTATTATTATTATAGTTCCGGGGGTTTCCCTCACCTGTGAGACAAATGTTAAATGTCAGGTATTAATAAGTTATAGTACAATATTTCATATTATTACTATTGTTTATTAACTTATTAGTTGAATATTCAAAGATTATAAATCATATTTTATCATTAGCAATATTAAGGTTATATTTTGCCATTTTTAAAAATATTAATACATTAATTATATGTTAATTGTGAAACCTTAGACTGTAAAGTTTAATTTTAATTATCGCAGACGTATTAAAAACCACATGGCCTATATCATATACAGGGCAATACAAAATGATTTCCTCGAATGTGTTAGGCCTATGAGACCAGAGAGATAAAAATAATATATTTAAGGATTTCCAACTTTTTGTTTAAATTGTGGCGGGAGTACCCAATGGCAGAGAATAATGAAAAATGAAGAAAATAATGAAAAGTCTACATGGGAATATCATGCGTCCTAGAAAGCCGCACACTTCAGTTTGAGTAACAATTTAAAGGCATTTTGTAACACTTTTGGAAGAGAAGTACATTCCAGAAAGATACGCCGCACAGTCGACGACCAAGATGTTATGAAGTGGCCTCCCAGGTCACCTGACTTGATACCCTGTGACTTTTTCTATGGATGTACATCAAAGATAAAGTATATGTACCACTTTCCCACCAAATTTACAAGTTCTGAGGAACAGGATAGCAGCAGTTGCATCTTCACTTTACTGACGGGGAAATGCTCCTACTTATGTGACAATACGTGAATCACCATCTCGACTTGTGTCACGTAATGGGAAGAACACAAACAGAGCAGCCAATGGAAACGTGTGTTTTTTTTTTCTTTATAAAGCGTCTTGTTTCATCATTCTAGGTAACATAACAAGCGAAGAATACGTAAGTGAATTTGGGGAAACAACTTTGGTAGCCCTGTAGGCAAAGTAAGAATGCTTCATGAATTTTAACATGTGCGAAAAATTCTCGTCCAAGGGGGCTGGTTTTATCTACGCTTAATACTAAATATCGTATTGTTATATCCATAATAGTGGCGGCCAACTCAACCCTTTACTATACATATCCCTACCCATCAATGCCTACTTCTATCGCAGGCACAATAGACTCATTTAAATCCTAATCGATCAGACTTATGTCGCTGACAGTATGCTCCGTGTTCTATACACTATCTTAACTTCTTCCACCCAACCCACAGAAAAAGTAGACGTGGGAAACGAGCGTTAAGTAATATGGAAACGACGTCATTCTCTTGATGAGGTTTTGAATGGCTTATGGAACAATGCGGGTAATCTATCTCTTCACGCGATGAACTTCTCGTTGTTGTAGAAAAGACAAGGGCTATGGATGGCACTGTACTCTCATTGTCTGCATCATAATGGGTTTTACAAAAAACTTTATAAATTCTAGAGGTTTATAAACATAGGCTTATTATTATTTAATACGGTGTAAAGGTCATTAAACGAAACGCCGACTTAATATAGGCTACTCTAAGTTATTGTCGAATTGAACACAGGTGTTTTCTGAACTGGAATTACAACTGAAGTATGTAGATTTTAATAAGTTATTGTATAACCGTTTTATCTAGTTATAAGCATAAAATGCGAGAAATATGAGTTTGAAATTTATAATATGGAATTGTTTCAATGAATTCTAAGAGAGGATTTTATGCTGTTTAAAAACATGCCTTAGTACAGAATGGAATCATATCTGGGATGTATTTTATAACATTAATCCATAAGGATAAATGTATTGTAACCCCAAGCTGAATGAGCAGAACAATGAAGTTACGACATTGATACGCGGATCGAATCGCAGGCAATGCAAGGATTTTGTTGTTATGAGCTTTTCTGGTTATATTCTACGTATATAATCTCGTATATAGAATGAGCTATAAAAATAAACAGTAAGTTAGCCTTTTTACTGCAATTTATACTAGACATATTATTTAATGTCTAAAAGTTATTGTATTATAATTGAAATGTTGGTTTTATTATATTTATAGTTTCAATTAACTTAATGTAATTTATGCTTTTGCTTCTACTTATGTTCTGGTTATTAAAATTAACATAATCATGAAGCTTATTTGGACAATTTTAAATAGATCCTTGATTTGTAAAACATCAATCTTGTATTATTTTATTCTTTTATCTTCAGTTTAGCACTTTCTTAGAAATTCGTGTGGCTCGCATATTTTACACTTGGACTAGCCATTGCATTACAATTTCATGATTTGTGTTTCCATTACCTCTTGATGTCTCTTTTCAACTTTTAATATGCAGAGCCCTATAGGCTATAGTCCAATAGTCACTTAAACATCCCGACGTGCGTCCGCGTTATTTTGAGTCGTAAATACTCGCCGAAAACCGCATCATCAATGAATTATTTACTAAAGATATGTGAAGCTAGTCCTACATATTGGCTATTGCTGCATAAAATAAGCCATCGTGATTTGAAGTGGAATATTCGATTCTGCGTTTTCGTGTAAAAAAACTGTCGCTCCATTCATTCAAAATTTCAACATATGAAATAATTCTTACTGTTGTTATTGCTATTTCCACGTAATTGCGTGGTGGTCCTCTGGATTTTATGTATGCATTACACTAGTACATCAAAGGAAGCTTCAAGCAGCGATAGTAAAGGATATACAGTATTTAATTTATTTTATGTTAACTATTGTTGTTTATAGAAGGCACAATAAATTATTATGTATTTCATACTCTGTCTTTCTTCCGGGATTTGGGTATGGAGTCAATTAACCTAACCTGTTTAAACTTAATCTAATTTAGCCCTTGCCGTCACATCCAGTGTGACAGAATTAAAATTTTCATTCAGTAGACATACATTACAGTGGATGTGAATGCATGAAAGTGTCATTCGTGTGTTTATGGAAGCGTAAGTTAGAGCTTAGGCATACGTTAACTGTTATTTATTATGCAAGGGGGGAAAAAGAGATTTTATTTTGCAGGTAGGTATGTTTGCGAAATTAGCTTATAAGTGCGAGTGTAGCAATCCTATGAGCAAAATAGAATCATTTTATCATTTGTATCATAAACTTTTTTATATAGCTGTTAATATTTGTGAATTAATAATCTCTACCGTGCAGAGATATTGGAAGCCTCCAGCTGTCCTGCCATTTAGTATGCACATGCACAGATAAATGTTATTGATTTTATGGTGAATTACTGGCACCATAAGGAATGGATAAAGCTTTTAACCACGAAGTCTGGTTATTTTTGTGACCAAGTATGATTATTTTTGCACTAGTGCGATGCTGTGCAACTTGTTTTCATGTGCTATTGATTTTATGGTGAATTACTGCCAACATAAGGAATGGATAAAGCTTTTAACCACCAAGTCTGGTTATTTTTGTGACCAAGCTTGACTATTTTTGCACTAGTCCGATACAGTGCAACTTTTTTCATGTGTCTAGTGCTAGATGTTCAATTCTAATTCAAACCGTCTAAACAGCATCTTTCTTTATACGGTATGCCTATTTTTTTTAACCAATTCCTCAAAAATAGTAGCATTCGAAACTAAGTGTATCAATATCAGTGGCTGAAATTCGTCGAAACAATGAAAAGAAACTTTCCATTCACATTGTAAACTCTCGCCACATTCATAATTTTTTGAAAGCACTTCTTTGTAGGCCTAACTTGATAACGTATTTTGAAAATATTTAATGATAAAAGTGCTAAAGGGTGCAGGCTGTCTATATTTCTCCGAACTTTGCCTGATTAAATCTAAGTTTTATTTTCAATGTAACTTACGTGCTCGGGTTACTGTAGTTCACACATCTGCCGCACAAAGATTTCAATATTCGTCTGCCTTCCGGCTGACTTTAAAATGATTGGATGCAGTGTCAGAATTCAATTTTACAAAAGTTAGTGTGTTAAAAGGTCGTTTAACTTTCACGCTTATTTTTTCACCTAAATACTTGAAGAAATGACAAGTCATTCTATTGCATTCAGTCTTCTTTCTCTCTTCTCTCTTTTCGTTCTCCCCGCTCTCGTACACACTTGGGGAGTACCAAAAAGGGAAATCTTATGCCCCGACATTATTCCTTAGAGTTTGTTTTCATTGTATTCGATATTCATGGAATTTGATTGGTAAAGAAGTCCATTGTTACCAAACCTTGTTTTTGTGGGTGTACGGAGTGTTCTATTCTCCCACCCCTCGATTCTTTTGAAACTGAATTACCCAGTTATAATGACGAAGGTTTCTCTTTCTTTTGCCATTGTCCTCTCCATTGTCATGAAATGTTCTTGTGGGAAACGAACAAAACCCGGAAAACTAGACTCTAAGTTAAGTTTTGCGGACGCATCTTCTTCATTTGTATTCCCTTCCATCAAAACTTCATTTTCTAAGAGAAAATATAGGTAATATAACTGTTAGCCCTTACAGTACAGACAAAACAAGAAATCTGTGAATGTAGTACGTTGTAATCATATCGAATGAAACTAAGTTAAGATAATTGGCACCACAGATTACGTGGAATTCAACCACAAATATTTTACCCCGATACCTATAAAACTAATTTTACGACAAAACAAGTAAAAAGGCGTTAAAATAGTTGGGTAATAGCTTAACTATAAAATTCATTATATGTATACGTTTAATTCATATAGGTCTACTCATGATTTGCTAAGTCAAGATTATCCTTTAAGTCTCAACCTTAGCTTGAACCTTACGGGAAGAAAAATTAAACATTTAAACTGTACAATGTCCAGCAGAGGCGCGTTCAACTTGATTTACTGGGAATAACAATTGTTCAAAAATGTTCAAACGTATAAACGAAATAGTTTTAAATGCATTGTACATGTACACATATTAGTATTACTGAGATACATACAAGGAAAATAGAGTCCAATATTCGAAAGATATTCATTTTAGGCAGCTTCTATAGTAGTAGGGAAAGAGAGAGACAGACAGACAAGCAGAGACATACAGACCGAGACAGACAGCACGCGAGAGAGCTAGATGAAGAAAGAACGAGAGCTGGAAAGTGACAGAAAAAGAGAGAAAGAAAGAAAGAAAGAAAACAACCTTTCTTAAAGGAGTCGGGTGAAGCAAATGGTATCTCCTGAATAGAAATGGCGTAAATGTTAGTGTTCTAGTCTTATATAAAAAAAATGCTATTTCATTTCAAACTAATAGGCCTACCTTAGTATAACTCAAACATTTCACTTCTGCTTGTCTGTCACATCGCTTTAGTTTCTGTCCTTGTCTGTATAATTCTAAAATAAAATTGCATCCAGATGTATCCACATGTAGTTTTGGAGCCTTTAAATGTAGAAAAAATATATAAACTGTTCACTTTCTTCTCTTTTAAATTAGTTTTTGTTTGTCAATTCTTCTGTTTCTATCATGATAATTATTACATTTATCAGTGTTTTCTCCCCCTGGTACCTTTTCATCATATTAATTCATGTAATTGCTTCTTAGCTTTAAAATCAGGTTGATATAGCACTAAAAAATCATAAAAATTTATAATTTTAGCTCTGGAACTGCCCCCCCCCCCAGAGCACGAGAATCACCCATGCATAGTGAGACTATAGAATGTAAAATTAGGGATGTGAAATATTGGTTACAACTTATGCTGGGTGATCTGCCTCTAATTAGAGCAGTATGTATCAATAACAGTTTAGAATAGGTGGAAATACGACATGGGCTTCCAAATTAAGAAAGGAATTAGAAGCAATAGGGATGGCATACGATTGGATGGATGGGCAGGGAAATAGGAGAAGTGTGTGGAGGAAGGTCCACCGGCGTGGTCTTGTGGTTAGCGTCGCTGACTACAGATCCGTCGGCCCGGGTTCGATTCCCGGTATCTCCTCGGATTTTTCTGAGGTAGGGAGGTCTGGTAGGGGTGCACTCAGCCTCGTGATTCGAAATTGAGGAGCTACTTGATAGAGAAGTAGCGGCTCCGGTCAAGAAAACCACCATTAACGGCCGTGGGTGTCGGCATGCTGACCACATGCCCCCCAATCCTGCCATCTGCCTACGGGAGATGACGCAGCGGTTGGGTGGTAGGCCAAGTCCCTCCAGGGATGTAGCGCCACGGAGTTTAGTTTTTTTTTAGTGTGGAGGAAGGTTAAGAACCGTTTGAAGGATATTGATGGAAAACAGACAAATGCATAATGTAGGAATATGGCTTCACTTAAATTACAGTTGCTGTTAAAATTGTGGGAGAAGGAGCAATACATAGAAAAAGGATTCAAAGCCAGTAAACTGGGATGTCAGTATGTACAGGAAACACCGTTACAGTAGGGCACACATTGGTTATGTGTTATGTCTAGACCTGGGATTTTAAGGAAAATGCCTATTTTTTTCCTTATGAAATAACATGAAAATTTTAAAATATGTTGACATTTCATGATAAATCACTTATATTTATAGAGTTTTATAGTGCCCTAAAATGCTTATTTGGACTTTTGGAGCCTATTTTTATTATTTTAGTGCCTAAAATGCATATTTTGTACATTTAAAATAAAATTTACCTTCTACAATCATTTAATGGACATCCCTAAATGAAGGGCAGAACAGCAGAGGGTGGGTTCTTCACTGAAACTTGATTTTCCCAAACAATTGCCGCCAAAGGAATGTTGACTGACGGAGGAGGATTCGCTCAAAACAACAAGTAGCAGGTATATAGTAAGAAGGGAGATACTGTGTCAATTTTTCATATAATCCAAAACTGTTTTGATCAATGTATTTTTAACTCTGTCTTAATTTTGCAATTATTTCTGTTAAGAATAGGTATACCACGTTTCTTACAGTAAAAAAAAATCACGTTACAGATTAAAAGAATATCGTAGCATTTTAAAGTCTATTTTCTGTGTAATTACACATTTTTAAAGCATATTTTAAGTGCCTATTTTTTCTTTTAAAGGCCTATTTACTTGTTTTAAAAGCCTATTTTAGGTGCCTAAAACTAATTTTTAGAGCCTAAAATCCCAGGTCTAGTTATGTCACTGACGCATCCATACTAGTGACATGCCAGTGACTTGAAAAGTATTGACAGAAAGAATGACATAAGTTTCCTCAATTAACATTGTTTTTACCGATGCAATGCAATTTAGACTCTGAATAAGTTTCCACCGCAAACATAACCATGCCGTACCAGAGCCAGGCCATTAACAATGATGAAGGTGATTTGACGGAAAGAATGAGATAAATATTTACAAATAAGGCTTTTCACTGCAATGCTATAAGATTTACAGGTAATATTTTATAAGAAAAATTCCTCTTACACTGGGATTCGAATCCACGACCTACGGCTTTACATGCTGATTCTCTACCAACGAGCTAGACAGAGTCCGATTCACAATGCCAGATGGAATCTCTCTCTTCCAGGAGTGATTACCCTCAATGGACTACCTCACTGAAAGACATTTACGTCTCTTTATAGGCCTAGTACGGTGATGCACACTAATTAAATTATTTTTTTAGTACACGCTCTCTAAAACAGCTGCTTATCGGACTGGCAACACGCCGAAAAGCTGCACTTTAAAGGACAAGGCCGCTAAAATTGCATAAAAGTGCATTCAAACTGCATTCAAAATGCAATTTTAGCGGCCTTGTCCTTTAAAGTCGTCATGGCAATCTATAAACAAAACCCAGACGGCATTGACCAGTCACACCAACTTTAACATGGATTTACGCATATAATTGGTCATAAAACAACAAATTTAAGCCAACACGTTTCTTTATGATAATCAGAAACTTTACCAGGATTTTTCGCAAAACACGGTAGCCCACTTCATCACATGACAACAAATATAAGCCAACAACTTTTCACATCTTCGTTCACATAGCTTACATGGATGCACCAGCATTTAATTGCAATATATTCCCTATTCCTTCTGCCGTGATGTTGCTGGTACCAGCTCCAATTCAATGCTTTTGACTTGGAGTGAAATTTCCTCGGGATTATAATTCATATTTTCACAAAGCTTTTCATAAATACTAGTTCGTATTTATTATTGTTTACAAATCAGATACTCATATAACTCATCTATAGCCTACCTCATTTCGTTTTGGTATGTACGGTTCATTGTTGTCTTGCGTTTGAGAGGGCCTTGAGAATATGGTTGACTGCCTTTCATTATAATTAATTATATACGGTATTTTTGTTTCATTTCATATAATTTAGAGAGCTATCACTAAAAAATATTGTATGCACCACGTACGCAAAAACTTTAGCGGACTCATCCAGTATTTCAGCCTCGGCTTTCGCCTCGGCTGCTATACTAGATTCGTCCGCTAAAGCGTTATTTTGCGTACTTGATACATAAATAGCTATTGTGGTCGAGAGTCCACCTTTATTGTACAATAATATTTAAGATCTATATAGGACTATGTGTTCAAGACACCACAGAATATTGTTTCTGTTCTACATTACATGAGAATATTTTAGGAGAAAAATCCTCTGACTCCTAAAAGGGAGAGGTAAAACTAAGATAAAGAAAGAAAGAAAGAAAGAAATCCTCTGGCACTGTGATTCAAACCAATCGGATTCTGACTAGTTCGGTTGATAGAGCATCGGCACGTAATCCCTGTGTTAGAATCATAATGGGTTCGAATCCCAGTGTCAGAGAATCGTTTCTCCTAAAATATTTTCATGCCATGTTCAACACAAACAATATTCTGTGGTATCATGAAGACATATCTACATTGAGAGGTAGACTAAGATTTTTTATGGCACTTTAAGCCAAATAGGCTACTGTAGTCTTAATACTTATAGTGGAAACTTTTTGTATGTTCAAGAACTTGTGACCACTCTTTTAATCGAAATAAATTAGACGCTAGACAGCACATGTTCATGAAAATTATTTGAACAAAGGCACACTTACTCATATAACAGGTGATTCTTTGCCCCTTGTTAATTTGTATAGTCACTTAAGTAGATTACTAAATTTATTCAGAGTATACACTGAATCCTATCTGCCCACCCTACCAGACTCAGTGATGAGGTAAACTTTTTCCTGGGAACATGTGGGTGACGTTGTCAAACATATGTTCGGCATACTTCTCAATTATGGAGACGGTAATTACGTTAGGAAATTTTTGTATAGCCTATGAAGAATACAGCATGGGGGAGTGAATGGTTAGGTGTGTCAGGGCGACCATATACGAAGACAGTATCATTATGAAGATTATGCGTAAATAAATTTACATCCTTAAATACCTGTTACATTCTTAAATCAAGATATGATGGACTTAGATTCGATAATTTCTTATTTCGATAGGATAAAATCTATTTACATACAATGATCTCTATAATTGTCGAAACCATTAAACATTAAGGATTAATGAGCTAAGGTTTGTACGAATTCTTTATAGTAATTACTGGAAATCAATGTGATTGGATGTAACAGGGAAAAGGTCGATGATTGTAAAATAAACTGATGAAATTGATAACAATGACGATTGCAATATTCATACGTAGATAAATAGATTTTCCGGGTGTAGACATATAGGCCTATGTGCATGACTTCGTCAAAGTCTTAAATCCAATAAAACAAAAAACTCATTTATAATTAATTATAAATGGGATTAGCCATCTATTTGTTCAGACTATCCTCCTGAATATCTGTACAGGGGGGTTCTTATTCATATGGTCATGAATGTTATAAGCATTGCTAGTCTACATCAATGTAATGTTTTAGTTTATTTGATTGATAAATAAATAGTCTACAGCTACTTGTACAAATTAATTATAATTTGGCAGTATGATCTGGTTTATCCATTAGTAGAAAGTAATTTGTGTCCAGGTCTATGCTCATGACGTTTGTCTGCTGGGCGATGACATAAACACAATCGAGAGGAATGCAGAAAGTATTTTTTACGCCTGCAGGAATGTTGGATTGGAAATTAATACAGAAAAACTAAATATAGGCTATGGTCATGAAACGTTAATATAATGTGCTACAAAATATAAGATATAGCCGGTAAATCATTCGAACAAATGGAGAAATTCAAATTACAGATACAAATAATGTTAAGGTAGATGTTAAGTGTAGACTCAAAGGCTGTTTTTATGCAGCTCAGTAACTCGTATCTTCTCGTCTTGTGTCCTGCAATCTAAAAATAAAAATTTATAAGAAAATTATCTTGCCACTTATATTATATGGATGTGAGACATGGTCGCTTAAGAGAGATGTAAATGGGAACTGGAGAAAACTGCATAACGACGAGCTTCATAACCAGTACTCGTCACCGGATATAGTAAGGGTAATTAAATCACGAGGATGAAATGGGCTGGACATGTTGCGCGCATGGGGGAGGAAAGACATATCTCAAAAATATTGACTGGGAGACTCGAAGGAAAAAGACCACTTGGAAGACTTAGACGTATGTGAAAAGACAATATTAGGATAGATTTAACGGAAGTAACATTTGCGAGGGATGATCGGATGGACTTAGCACAGGATCGGGCTCAGGTAAGCGCAGCAATGAACCTCCGGGTTCAATAAAATAGATAATATTCCTTTAGCTTGCTTAGGAACTGTCTATTGCCATTGAGTAAGTAAGCAAGTAAGAATCCGATAACTTACAGGTTCCCTCAGGGACACAATTTAACAAATATTACAAAAAAGGGAACTACGCCTACATTATACGAATGTTAAAAGACCAAAATGGAATAAAACAACAAAAAATAACAGTTTCCAGTTCATACAGAAAACAAACAAGTTTGGAACATTAATGAAATAAATTAATCTAAACAAAAATATTTTAAAATTTTATTAGTGAGTTCATGAAATGAACACAATATGTCTCATGGAGTTTGGAATAATCAAACGAAAGGAATTACCTTGACACCATATTATACAGGTAGGCATACATATGAGCTTCTACCTGGGAATGAATACTCGCAGTGCTTTTCCTTGCTTTCAGAGAGGGAAATGAATGAAGAATGAGAAACTGACGAAGGAATCTGAGGTTCCAACCACAGACGTCCTGTTTAACGGTTGAATGCAATTTGAAATCAGGAGACAAGAATTATTACCACCTAGTCGAGTATAATACATTTCACAGACTCTCCGTCCCTTTGGTTCGGCGTGGATCAGTATAGCGCTGATTTTCTGTTCTCCGGGTTGTGGGTTCGATCCCGGCCCAGGTCGATGGCATCTATATGTGCACTAATGTGACAGGCCCATGTCTGTAGAATTAAGGCACGTAAAAGATTTCTTGAGGGGCAAAATTCCGGCACATTGGCGATGGTCAGAGGCCCAAGTTGAAACACACACCAACTAACGAACCTCTGATGCCGGATAGGATAAGGATCCTTTCGAAATGGCTAATAGTCTATACCAGGCCTACTGTACTTCTGAAGGGTACTGCAAATAGAATTATTTTACTATACATCTACATGGAAGAATATATTCTCTTCACGACAAAAACCAAGATAGTGGTAAAAATTGATGAATTGCTTCTAATTTCACTTAATTTAATTAGGCCTACTTTACAGATATACAGTTTTTTTTAGTTTTTCAACATTAAACTTAGTAAATTCCTGAAACTGTTACTGCACATCAAATTTCAAATAAGCTAAGCTAGGCATAATATTGAACTAGATTTCAAAGCAGTTTTACACCTACATTTTATCGATCTCGAAACATTGTCTAATTAAACTTAATATACTTTTTTGTATAGCTAAAATTTAAGATATAATCCAATAGGTTAAACCTATTTTTGGCTTTTACTCCATTTAAACAGAAATGTCTGTCAAAAAAAAATATTTCAGTGTAAGATTATTTTCCTTCCTAGCGTATAATTTATACAACACTCATAGCAAATTTTACTGGAATCAAAACGATAGAATATTTTATTGTAATTATTGGCGAAAAAACACCAGATGTAGGAATAGAATTTGTTATTTTACATTACTATCGTATCCAGAGACAACTGTGCCTTCCCTGAACGAAACAATTGGTCCAATTGAGAATAATTAGGAATATCATACCAATCAACATGGGATCAGTAATCTGTTTATACTTCTTACAATAGAACACTATCGAAATGATAATGTCCCTCATTTCACCAGGTCAATCGTCATTACAAGCAATAGAAATATGCAGAATTGTTACACTGAATATTAATGCTGGAACACATCAGCTTAATAATCTACATTTCCCATCATTGGCAAGTTATTTGTATGTAAAAGTGAGTTTGGTTCATTATGTCACTTAATTGGCTCTGCCGTCGGTTATAACTAGGCATAATAGGATTCAAATTGAACGATTTCGCATGGAAATGTATTAAGGATTTATGCAAAGTGTATAGTAGCAATGGCAAAATTTTGTATTTATAATTTGATGTTTTATAAATAGCTGGACTGGCCAAACCGTATGTAACAATGGAAAAGAAGCTGAGCTTTCGTGTAGGCATCCGAAAATTTCGATTATAAGCTGAATAGAAAGAATATTTTATAGTTTTCAGTTTTTATTTTGTATGAAAGTAGCGAAAGTGCCCATGCGTTAAGTAAGGCAGTTGTGATTGTGCTGCAGCAGAAGTATTAATTTATGTATATTTAGCTCAATAACATTTAATTTAATATTTCTTGGTGTTCGTATTTATTGTAATTTTAAGGGGAAGGGGTATAATATTCCGCATTTTTTGTCAAAATTATCATTTGTGTTTGTTTTTTAATAAAAATACTTTGACTCTAAATGCATATGTTGGATAAGTTTCAGTCCCTACAGGCACTTTTAAGTGTCCCTAGTTTTTTTCATATTTAAAAGGCTGCACTCGTTAAATGTTTATACCTTAGTGATGAAAATAAATAATTTTTGACAAAATTAAACTGCCTTCAGAATATTGCCCCTAAAAATAAAAATAATAATCAAATTGATTTAATTAAAAAAAGCATCAGATATAAGGCTGGGTGCTTATATTGAGACTGCATTTACATATTTTTCATTTAAGGGTCATGCAAACATTTAAAGTCATTTTCCCATATTTTCATTTTTACCTCATTTTTTTATATTGAGAATTAAATAGGATCTACACATTCAATGCAAAGAGTCTGAAATTTTTACTGCACTTTGAACACAGATTGATTTAACAAAATAACGCATGGAGTTTTTTCATTAAGTCAATACTTTTTACAGCAAAACACTAAAATGTATGTAGTGAATATAATTTTTTTTCTCAATTTTGAGGTTGTATTAAATATTATTTTTTCTCCTTTCTTACAAACGATAAACTATGAGAAAACCAATGGGTGATAATTTTCTAAATATGTCATTGGTCCTATTAAATAATTAAGAAATCATTGTTATTATTATTATTATTATTATTATTATTATTATTATTATTATTATTATTATTATTATTTTTGTTATTATTATTATTATTATTATTATTATTATTATTATTATTATTATTATTATTGAAAGATTGTGTTAAGTTTCGTTTTGAAATATGCCAATTTTTCAATTTTAAGTTCTGTATAACTCCAGAACTGACAGAAATAAACTTCTTCAGAACAAGCAACGCGTACATAAGTATGCAGCTTTAAAAATGCAGAAAAAATATCACCCACTACCCCTCTGGTATCCGTATGATTAAAAAAATTCTAACTTATAGAGGGTAGAAAAAAGAAAAGAGAACACAGTGAACATTCTAAGCACTAAGAGGTCGTACAAAATAATACATTAAGAGGACTCATTAAATATGGAGACAGTCATATGATATGAGATAATATCACAGACGAGTGTATTCTACATGTACATGTGTCATACAGACATCTACACACCATTCACAAATCATCTTCAGATCCCCACTGGGGATTATGGCTTAGTACTCAAGCGGACCGGCCTCCTCTCGAAATTGTAATTCTTGGACACTAGCACGCCCGTTAAGTGAAGTCCGGCATGCCGGTCAAATTTGTAATCAGTGGCTCAGGACCTTACGAAGATTGTGAATGGAGGTATGCACACAGCCTGCTAACTAGAGTAAATAGGTCCTGTGAAAGATACTCGTATAACGACAAATGAGTTGAAGAGACTGTGAAGAATGTTGGTGGGAAGAAATTCCGGTAAAGAGAGTTCTAGAATTAGGATAGGCCTACTACATGAGTAATATATTCATTTATAATAGCTTATTATAGCTTTGAAAACATTTATCATTAAATATAAGTAATGTAAAGAGTTCTATCTACAGGCCATGGAGGTCCAGAGGGTTCCAGGAGGTTCAGGCTTCCAGGTTTTAAACATTCGGAACGTGGAGGTGGTAAGGTTGACAGCCTTACGCACCGGCCGCCATTGCCCCCACGCTGGTAGCTACTCATTTCTGTTAGAGGCTGAGTCTACCCCAGGGCCATAGTGCCATCAGAAGGATTAGGCCAATTGAAAAACTCCAACGACCTCATTGGGGATCCAACCCGCGACCTTCCGGTTTGTAGCGCAGTGCCTCAACCACTACGCTACGGCGTACTCATTAAATATAACTCCGTAATATTTTTCAAATACAGTATTTATTGGTTTTGGGATGCTATCCGTTTTAAATATGGTGTTTATTAATAATAATAATAATAATAATAATAATAATAATAATAATAATAATAATAATAATAATAATAATAATAATAACAGAGTGACTTTTTTAATGATTCTCTGTTTATTTGTTAACTTTGCGACTTCCACTGAAAGACAGTCTTATGCCACTAATTTTATTTCTGATAAATTCGAGAAGAGGTTCAGCTGGTGGCTTCTCTCACCACAGATACCTACTCATACAGGTAACATAGACATCCAGAGAAACGCAATTCTTCGTTATCAATAGGATCTTCCAAGTAGAATTTCTGTTACTTATGAGTCACAAGACTGTTTGAAGAATATGTATTATTTTAAGAAGACATGAAATAGTGACAAATGCGGAAAGTCAAAAGTGATGAAGATTTCGAAAAATGAAATGTTGAGGTGTATCATAGGTGACAAGAGTAGGCCTACTAGATAATATATCTAAATTTCGATATTTAGGAAGCTTGTTTACAAGAGATGCCCACTGCACGAAAGAAATTATTTAATGTATAGCTAAATGCTCCATATGGAGTGTTGCTTGATATGGGGATGAAATATGGACGCTAAGAAAAATTGAAAGATAATATTTAAGAGAGAGTTTTGGAGGAAAATGGAGATAGATTCCGTGGACAGACAGAATAACGTATGAAGAATTTCTAAGAAGAGTGGATGAGAAGAGACGTATCTTGGAAGCTGCAACGAAAAGAAAATCTAACTAGTAAGGACACGTCATGAGACGATGAGGATTTCTGCTCGATGTAATCGAAGGAAAAATAATAAGAACAAGAAAATTTGTTTTAGAAGAACTGAGCTCCGGATGGTATCAAGAAGGAAATTATCTAAATTTCGATATTTAGGAAGAGATGCCCACTGCACGAAAGAAATTATTTAAAGTATAGCTAAATGCTCCATATGGAGTGTTGCTTGATATAGGGACGAAATATGGACGCTGAGAAAAATTGAAAGAGAATATTTTAGAGAGCTTTGGAGGAAAATGGAGATAGATTCCGTGGACAGACAGAAAAACGTATGAAGAATTTCTAAGAAGAGTGGATGAGAAGAGACGTATCAAAGCTGCAACGAAAAGGAAATCTAACTAGTAAGGACACGTCATGAGACGATGAGGATTTCTGCTCGATGTAATCGAAGGAAAAATAATAAGAACAAGAAAATTTGCTAGAAGAACTGAGCTCCGGATGACATCAAGAAGGAAAGAAGCTAAGGTGTGTTAAAAGATGCGGCAGAAGATGGGAAGAATTGGAGAGTGGGATTTCACATGGTGCTATAGACCCGCCGTAAGACAGATAATATACTAAAAATAGGCTAAAAATAAGGCATTGTTCATGGGCATATATTATAAGGATCAAGAGTTACTACAGGAACCAGAGCAATGGTCATTCGAGTGTAAAATGCTATTTAAGCGAGTGAGATATTAACACTTGTAGAATATAGCATTGGAACTGAGTATTTGTTCCTTTTGGCACTAAGTTCAGCAGCTGGAGTAGCAACTTCCTTTTACGTGCTGATGTTAACTGCGATAAAGTAACAAGATGTGAGATATGGAGAGACAATGCAGACTCCAAGTCTCACATATTAAACGCCGTAATTGTTCCAGACTCAACAATTCATTCATTGAATATTGACGGCAAGGTGATTTCAAGAGAACACATAACTGCAGTTGGGTATAATAAATCTTATTCACTTTTAGAAGATCAGAAATATAAAAGCTTACTTATATTAAAGAATGCCTTGTATTCAATTGTGGTTTGGATAAAAACACGTTTATACAACAGATTGTAAGGACAATCTACAAAATAAGGACTCGTGTTAATCATCGTATATAAATTTCGGCGATAAGAATTCCTATAAACACAAAATTATAAATTCTTCAATTACTAATTGTCTATGTTTTATCCAATAGTATGAATCAAAGCTAAATACCTTTCCGCTTTCCCATAATAAGGAGTAAACAAATCGAGAAACCTGGTGAAGCTAAAACTGTTACTTCTTTAAAAGTCCTTTACTTCATCAATATGTTTACTGCGGCAAGGACAGTTAAGGGCAATTGCTTTCTTGCATCTGGTTGATCCAGTCAAAAATCGACATATATTAATATGCTTCTCAAACGATATAGGCTTGGATGTTACACTTTCCAAAAGGATTGCATAATAATATAATATGTTCGACTTATTCATAACTTACTTCATGAAAAATATAAAAAACGCAAGAACTACAGGTAACATCAGATTAAAAATAATTACATTACATCCTTCTGAGAGCAACGTTTGGTTTCTGAATAAGTTAAAAAAATTACATTTCATCCCTTCTGAGAGCAACGTTTGGTTTCTGAATAAGTTCAAAGTTCTAGACACATTATAAAATACGGTTCTGGATTTTCCATCTTGCACTTTTTGTGGCTTAATATGTTTGAATGTCCAAAAAGATTACTTTTCTGGTTGGCGAATAATTATTTATTTATTTATTTAATCTGGCGGAGTTAAGGCCATAAGGCCTTCTCTACCACTCAGCCAGGGCAAAAACATGAAATACATAATGATAATAATAATAATAATGATTAGCATTCTTAAACAAATAGAGGAATTCACAAATAAAATTTATGGCACACAATAGTAGGCCTATATTAGGTACCATGGATTCTAATTAAGCCTTCCCTGAGGTCAAGATTTAGCACGCATTCGATATCTAAAATGCCACTTACATTCTCCGGTTAGCAGACAATTTTTTCCAACAGGCCTACCTGAAAAATAAAATCAAACCAATATATTAGAATCTCAATAAAATTGCATTTATATAGGAAAAAATACAACAGTTTGATAATTATACGGATAGCTGAATAGTTTCACTTTGCAAATAGGCATTCAAGACTTGATTTGATGGGTGGGGTTACTGTGACAATTAAATTTAGTTATAAACAATAAAAAATAGTTTTGAGAGACAGTTTGATAGGAATACAATAATAATGTAATAGTTATTTCTGAATAAAAATAGGCCTATTAAGGATGAATGGCAGATACAGGAGAATTTGAGAACGAGGATATTCACAGTAGTCCTAAGTTTAATACAACGATTTTCCTTGCCATTTTATATTCATTGCAACTAACGTATAAATTTGTAACTCCAAAAAATTGTATAAATCAGTATCAACAGATCAATAGAGAAATGCATTATGATAAAATGTGGAGATTTTTATTCATGTGTTATGGTTTTCATTTGTGGAAATCAGCTATTCCAATGACACTTTTATTTTTATTTTAAACTTATAAAATTGTAATCCATTGATGATTTCAGGTAAGTGCTTATATCAATATGTAAATTATTCCATTTTTCTATTCACAGGACTATGCATACTGTGCATTTGGGTACATCTTACATGACATTGTTACGGGCAACAGTCTTATCAATTTGCTAAATAGGCTGTAGTAATTTTGAAAATTGGCCAATATGAAATATGAAATTACCCAGGGTCCCTGAGCCGTAGGCTATACGCCTGGACAAACTTCAAGTTTTACATTTGCAATTAGTATATACAATAATTAATTAACTATTTCTTTTCGTTTTGCGTGAAGTGTTTCTTGCGTTTTTTGTCACAAACACAATCACAGTCCATAATACAGGACTAAAAACTAGTGAGAAGACATTATCACTACTGATACGGTAGTTTAACTTACGCTAACGACAATTTATCAATAATGATGATCTTTCGGTGCACGTATCACCATTGTTAGGTCTTGGTCATGTCCATGTATAAATATAACAAAGATCAGACTATCAAGAGTAATTTATTTAATACATATATTTACATACAATACATTTACATACAATACAATACATACAATACATTTAATACCAAAATCATACCTCAGAGATTCAAATTTTGCATTCCTTAATAATATAATGTCGTATGGTACCTACATATGACGACATATTATGTAATGTCATATGGTATCTACATTTCAATCTACAAAAAAAAAGCGCCCTCACAAATTCTGCACTTGCTGTTCACTGCAGACTTTTATTTATTCAAGAGAATATTTTAACTGTCATAAATTTTTTTATATATTTAATAAAAATTAAGGAAAGCGCCAATTTTTACCAAATGTCAGGTATTTAATTTTTTTATGGTTGCCAATTAAAAGAGAAGTTTCCACATTAATGAGCAAATTAACTGAACAATTTTGATTACATGAACCAGGATCCGCTCTCGGTTGCATGTTTTCAGTACAGACTATAAGACGGTTACAATAAAGGGCGCAGGAGCTAAGATAAATATTTCAGAATGCACAATGAGAAATGGTTCGAGTTGATGCTGGACTTAAGATCGCCAAGTACAGAAGTGAGTGCCGCTTGGGGGCAAGACCCTCTCATTTCCCCCAAGACGAGGAGGGTAACTTTGATTCATAATCCTAGGCTTTGATTAGGCACAAGTTTTGCCGAATTCAAAACCACGTCGGGTGGAAACAAAACATCCCTTCAAAGAGATCCTGCATTCCTTGTTTACTTATTAACCATGAGTGGTCTCAAGAGATTGAGTTAATCTAGAATTAAATTACATTATCAGGTTTCGAAATAATAGGCTAAGGTTATGGTTATGCAGTTTATATACCTCTCTAATTGCTTTTGGATTGGTTAGATGAGCTAAATAACCATAATTAAAAGCAGTTATCTAAACTTTTTATTCTAGACCGACTGAAGTCCGAAAAAGGACTTTGTAAACTTCTCACTACCACCTTAGATCTCAATAATACCTCCTCTTAAATAGCCTAAACATTAATTGCTGTTATAATAAGCCTACAATCATTAGGTCATAGGTTTGAAGCAGCTCAATTTATGCATGTGTTGTAAATTGTAATTATCTTTTCCTTTGGTTACTCTCTCTGGTCTCTACTAATTTCATTACAGATATAATAGGACTTCAATTCTTGCACTAATACTGAATTTTGTCCCCTCTGAATTCGTCTATCAGTTTATATAAAATTACTTGCCTCACAAGGAGGAAAATATTTTATTCTTCTTGTCGGAGATTCTTCTGCCATGGTCACCTCGACAGATCTCCGAAAGGTAGGCATATCGGCTGTGCCAAGTCTTCAGCCCCGACATATTACTAGGTGATCCACTACGTAAGGTTTAAGACAAGGTTTAAGTGCACCAAGGTTTCAGAATTGCCATTCAGTTATAAGAGGAATTTGTTGGAATGGTTGTAATAAAAGGGGATAAAAAACTGAACGTTAAATGGGACGATTCTACGGCAAGGAACGATAGACCGAACATGTTGTCATAATACGCAAGAAAAGAACAAGGGGGAAAAAACTCACAGACACACTAAACTTAATCCTATCCCTTAAAATGATGAAGAAATGTACATTCAAATCACTCGCCATTTAAAAACCCAATGAATACATCATCAGATTTCTTACATTTTAAAAAGAATCTTGTGTATTTGTTCAATGAAGTAGTATTACAAATCAGAGCATAATGGTCCCATGTCAGGCTATGTCCCAAGGTAACCCAACTCCCTCTATCTACGATATAACGATCTTGACTCAACATAAAGATAACCGTGATAATGGATTTTGGAGTTCGTTCAGTGATATTACTGTAGGGCTATTAAAACACTAAAATTCGTAAGTCGACGCAGTATGGTAACTAGGATAATTACTTGTACTTCTTCACCATAAACTCGAAATTGTACGCTGATAAATGCTACACATTTTTCACACTTAATCAAAGTCCAGATGCAGCTAAGTCTTGGTTTTCTGGATTAGTGTTTCAGATTTAAACAAAGCACGAGATGATGGAGCGGGGGGTTAAACTTGATGTTACAGCAGTGGTGGAGTCTGAAGATACAATGGTAGCTATTCCCCTCTGTTAGAATAATTACTGTAGCGAGTAGTAAACTCGGCGTAAAACTTAGGGCCTTGTGTCTGTTAGTTCCGTCATATGCCATAGTTCCGCTTGTTCAGAGCTTCTCATTAATGAGTCCTCTCATACACAGAAACATGTCTGCTTTCCTCTTTTTATTGTTGTGCTGTACAAGGGATAAGGTGAGTCATGCGTGTAAACTCTAGGTGTTGAAATTCGTACACCCTAAATCAGTGATGGCTCGTGAAATTATTTCCAGAAAAAAAAAAAGAAAACATTTTTTAAAATTTCATTCTATGTCCAAATTAACCTTCATACTACAAAATTATCATAGGTAAATGAGAGCTTACGAGTTTATCGATATATCGAATTTATCTGATGAAAATCGTCAGCTCGAGTGTAATTTATTAAGACTATTCCGTGAATAAAAATGTAACGGATTATACACTTTCGTGCTTTATTACATAAAAACAAAACTAACAGCTGAGAGTTCACGGCATGTTATGAATCAACCAACCATGAATCGATTCGAATTACCATGTTTAACCAGTGCTACCAATTGTGCATATAAGACATATTTAACTTAATTCAGGTAAGCTAACAGCAGAACAGAATAAAAGCACACGAACTGGCTTGAACCGAATCGAAATTGTGTTTTAACCAATGTACATTTATATTATTTCAATTTTCAAACAAGTTATCCGTATGTAGTATAAAATAATATGTTTTTCGTAATAATCACGGCACATTGATGCTTTCATGTCCAGTATGGAGCTGACCATTTTATCAGGTAAAATCCCTTCCTCATATTAATAATTTAATCATATTTTATAAGATGATCGTGATTGGCCTATATCCGAGGAATTGCTATTGGTTATTGGTCAACATCAAACACGCGGCATATGAGTGGAATAGTCTTTGTTACACTGAGTACTTATTTCGGTAGAATTGCAATTTGTTATAATTGACTGGCGTAAAAACATACATTTTTACTTTGAAAGCAAAACAAGAATGAATGTGTACTTTTTTATCCTGAACCGTCCTCCTACCAGGTAATTTGCATGGGATATAAGTCATTGGTAGTATTGCAATTGTTTTAATGAACTGACCAATTGACCATGAAACAGGACAAATATGTATACAAGCATTTTTACTCAATGTTAAATCCAAGGGGAAAAGAAGCCAACTGAATGGTTGAAGAAATAAAGGGGACAAGTCCACTTTTTATAATTATTCAGGAGAGCCTTTTACAGCATTTGAAACCCCATATCTTTCTTTCTTAGCTCATTTGTTATTCTTTAATTTTCACCTAAATTCGACCTTTCTAATTTCCATCTAATAAGTGTGTTGCAAAGCTTATATTTCAGTGCTTCATAATGGTATTAAAAATTAAAAAGCTTGAAAATGAACTTATTCCCGTTATGTCTTCAGCCCTTTAATTTTGAATAGCATTCAATGCAAAACCAACAAATACATTTTAATGGGTTGAAAATATAAAAATTAATAAATTGGCATTGGATATAATTGACTCAGAGGGATAAAGTTTAAAACTTCTGAAAATTATAGTTATCAAACAAGGGGAGGTATTTATTTCAAAGGTGCTTTTCTGGCCATAGTAGTAGTAGTAGTAGTAAATGATTTATTTTGCCTGGCAGAGTTAAGGCCATAAGGCCTTCTCTTCCACTCAACCAGGTTTCAGAAAATATATACAATGTAGGTTTACATAAATAGCAAATTAGTGAATAAGAGACTTATGACTAATACTAAGACTAAGGTTAAGGCTAATCATAATAATAAATTAAATAAGTAAAAGCATAGGTTTCATAAAAAGCATAGGCTTCATAGAGAGCGTAAGTGTCATCAAAGAAAATAGTAATAATGTTACAAGTAAAACAAGGAATATGTAAAATTATGTTATAATGGAAATTTAAGTCTAGCTGTAGATACGTTATACTGGCCATACTGGCCCTAATGGTACTAGAAAGGATAAAATGTTCGGAAACATTACCGGAAATGTACCTTTACGATGCCGTAGGTCTACTTAGTTTCTGGACTTTACTTGCAGTAATATTAGGATACTACATGAGAAATATGACACTTAATGTATGTTCGGATAAAATAATTATTTGATATGTAAAACTTCATTGTCAATGTTTTTATTTTGTTATTCTTATTATTGATTATTATTATAATTATTTATATTATTATTTTACACTTCCTTTGTATAACTTCCTATGATCCTGTTGTTTTATTTTCAGATTGTAAATACTGTATCAATATCATAATCTAATCTGATTACTGTGCTTTTCAAAATAATCTAGGCTACTAACAGATTATTGCGGCTTATTGAGGGTGTATACCCATCATGAATGGAGAACTGGGAGGAAGATTTGGCGATGGAGGGGTGAGAGGGAAAGAAAAGGACGAAAGAGGGAGAGCGAGCAAGCAGAGACCGAGAGCTAGTGTTTAAATGTAAGTGTGAAGGAGAGAGTGAATGATGGAGTAAGAATGACAGTAAGACACAGTGAATCTCAATAGTAAGAATGAGAAAGAAAGAGAGAGGGAGAGAGAGAAAGCGGGAGGGAACTAATTAATACTCTATTTTTTTTATTATTATACTACTATTTTATAAATTACTTTGCGATTGTTTTCAACTCTATTCTTAAAACATTGGCATGAAAAAGAGAAGAAAGAAATTCTCAGAAAATGCACGAATTTTTCAAACACAACTGATAGTTTATAACGAGAAATACAACTATCCATACAATCATCAACATAATGTCCAATAATATCAAAGCCATCATTATTCTCAAGAGTTGACCTGAGTGGAATAGTCAATGGGTCTGGCTTGCTGTTCGAAAGTGAAGATCTACTAACCAGGCTCGGGACGAGAACTGAGAAAGCAAGGATGGAGGGGAAAGAGAAAAGAAAGAGGAGAGAGGGAGAGAGAGAGCGAGAGGGAGAGATAAATTGATAGCCAACAGCTGTTTAGAAAAATAATTGTGGAACAGTCAGTAACAAACAACATAATTAGGCCTAATATAGGTGAGATTGTCCTATCCTTCAACATTACGTTATTATTATTATTATTATTATTATTATTATTATTATTACTATTATTATTTTTATTATTATTATTAATTTATCATAATCATCATCCTTTCCCGGAATGGCGAGTTTAAAAGTTGGCAAAATTGAGCGAATGAAGACGTCCCTTTTCCCATGAGCCACCACTGCTGCTGGTTATATGAACTAGCACATCAAACAGGCGTCTCCTCTGACATCCTGTCCCTTTTTATATTTGCAGATTTAATGCGAGAAGTCTTTTAGAAACATAATAATAGTTAGAGGGCGTAGGACGGTACTAGAGGAATTCCTCCTCCCACCATTTGTTTATGTAAATGGATAAGGTAGGGGAGAAGATGCAAATAAAAGCCATTAAAATTTAATGTTTTGTGTGTCGGTGGAGATGGATCGTTATGAAAATGAAATGTTTATACGTTGTCTTATACTCCTGTCCTAGGAGTTACCTGAGTACATCTGCAATGAAGAAACGGCGAGAAAGTTAGAATATGTTGAGTACATAAGAACCTAATTATATTTGCTTCCAAAATATGAATGGTGAATCTAGAATGAGTGATACAGTAGTTGCATTGCAAATGCAATATACTATTCAAGAAAATCTTGGAGATTAGCGGTCTAGACAAGTATGTACATATAGTTGATAACGTTCAGATTTCTGGAAGTCAACCTCTAAGAAATTTATAAGGAACAGTAACAGGAAAAAGACAACAAATCTATAAGATAGAAGAGAAGTTGCCGTCTTTGATAAGTAAGGTGAACCTTATTGATTTTTGTTCCCAATTTTGCAATAAATATAAAAATACGATACTGCAAAATTAGGGGTTCTGCGAAATTAGGCATGTTTCGTATACTATTAATGCTGAACACTCGATATAGATTTTCAAGGTCGTGCACAATATGTCCCTACTTAGGCTATATCTTAGTAGCCAACCTATGGTACGGGTGGAGAAACAAAAAAATGATTTTCAGTGCAATAGATCTACACTACAAAGGAGCACAAATACAGCACAGTGGTAATAGGCAATTTTTAATTGATCTTCCACTCTTTGCTCAAGATACAATAAAATAAGATTTACACAAATATGAATAAGTACTGCGTCATGAGTTTCTGAATTTCTGACATAAGTTCACGTAACAAAGTTAATTATTTTAATTATAAAATTGAAATTAAAATATGATTGAGAGCTATTTAGAACCAAAATAAGGGAAGACCATACTATCAATATATCTCTCTGAATTTGTTTTCATTTTAACTGGCTATAATACAGTAATGGTGAGCGTTGGTTTATGAAGCCTGGCTGTACTTCTAATTACGCGTGGGCTCATGTGAAGTATCGTCCTTCATTACAGAAGCCCTACCTTTATGAAATATGTAGAGAGATGATCAAGAATAGTGCATGTGCTGAAGTTTTATAAGTGTTCGTAAAAAAAATCCTTCCACTTCTCATTCTCTTTCAAAGAAAACTGGGGGTCATTAAAAATGAACGGAATGGTGCGGAAAGCAAAGAGACATCCTAACCATGCCCTTAGGCATACAGATAGCTTCATAACATCAAAAATAGTAAAATTATTTATTACGCGAAGTTATTTTAAAAATAATTTCATGAGAGAGACACTTCAATTATCCTGGTTCTCTAAATATAGAAGTCGGACTTTACGGTTATTTAACGAAGGGGGTGTACGGCAACCAGTAACCGTATCGCTACAGAAAATATCGGTATAATGCCGGTATTATTTTAATATTGGCAGTACCTCTATAGGAAACAGTAAATCGTCAGTACCGATATTATGTCGTAATAGGACGTGCATACTGGCACAGACTTACCTCAATGTTATACCGGTAAAAGCATCCAAGATCTTGAGAATAAAACCTGAATACCTAAGAAGGGATGTAAGTGGTTCTCATAGGTTTGATCATTAAAAGAACTAGACCTTCTGACCGGAGCTAGTTGTTTCGTTCAGGTAAACACTGAACTGCGCAGTCAGTGTTTCGTTAGGTATGGGGCTGCTGTTTTTTTTTTTTCAGCGTAAGTTTTGCCATATTCTCAAAAATCGCCGCAAGATGGCATCTAATCTAACCTAACCTAACCTAACCTAACTTAACCTAAAATGGCAAAACCTATGCTGAAGAAAAATAACTGCAGTGGGGCTAGTCCAGCTGCAGTCGTAAGAAACGTTGTGTAGTGAGCAAGTTAAAATGAGAAAACAAATCCCGTATATCGGTACTTTATATATAAGAGAACAACAGACACGTTCACATACGTAAAAAAACTGCTTGCACATGTAGTAATGAATGAGAGCGAGGTGGTGTAGGCTAATAAGCAAAAGGTCCTGCGTTCGAATCAAACAGAGTCCAGCCAAATTGGCTTGGGTATTTCATGATATCCTCATTCATAAAGGCAAACGCCGGACTTGTAGGACCTGTTTACTTTCCGTAACTCATCGCCACTATGTCACCGGATATTATAGACCCTAATTGTTTAAAATGAATATCGGAAATGAAGACATCACTGAACAATAAAAACAGATGTTTACGAATGAATTACAAGAAACTACTGGTACACGCAAACATTCTAAACACATGAAATGCAAGCCATGCATGCAAAATAAACTAAGTAGTAGTGGTAATAGTAGTAATAATAATATTAATATCAATCATAATATCAACAATGATAATTATATTAACAATAATCATAGTAGTGATATTATTAATAAAGAAAATAGTAGGATTAAATGCAGATTACTATTATTTCTTAAACAAGCCTGAATTGAAAAGTGGACCTAAGCCTAACATTACACTGATTTTGCTTAATTTATATTGTCTTTTGTGATTTATTTACTTGACCGAATAGTCGGAGCAATTATTTGTTAATATGTTTGATGCTACAAGAAAAATATTATGTAAAACATTCGGTTGGAGGTTATACATTACCATTACTTTTTTAATGGTACATACTCCCTTTGTTTCGTCAACTTTGAAACCTCAATAATACAATTCTTAACAGATAGCCTATACAGAGTGTTAATAAATAACACCGAAATATTTCACCTGTATATTAGGGGGAACTTAGACAAGCAACTTTTATTAGGAGATTTTTGCTCTATGTCGTAAAATGTGTATGCTACAGGGCATTGAAGTCATTATAATTTGTTGCTCATAAATCAATAATTGCGCGAAATAGGGTTAAAATGTTCATTAAATTTACTTCATGCGTTCCTAGTGATCGATAGAAGCCTGACTCCTATTCAATCGTCAACAGCTATATCATAATTAGGTGTTTCCATAATCTGCAAAATTTACAGACTAATCACATGACTGGTCGCCACTGCATTAGTATTTTTTTTTTATTCATAACTACTTACTACAGTCTTAACAACGAAGTTCCTTTGTTTTGCATTTTTTTCTAATGTTATAAGTCAGTGGCGGCCATGCCCTGGGAGATTTTATGCTGTAACTGAAAAAACTGAATCCACAGAGCAAAAATCTCCTAATAAAAGTTTCTTGTCTATGTCCCCTCTATACACAGGTAAAATATTTCGGTGCTATTCATTAACACCCTGTATGTGAGAAAGTTTGTGCAACATATGTTGCTCTGTTTATTCTACCGGTAACAACAACGGTTTCCACAATTACGGTTATAGCCTATATGAGTATGGATATTTTCTAATACCGCCATACCATCCAAATCTGAATCATTCTACATTCGGTCAGTGACTGCAACTCAGTGGAAGTTTGTCCCGCAGGAGTTCAGTTATATGTCTGTAAATCTGTTAAGAACAGAGTACCACTACAGAAGAATATGACTTATATTGCATGGTGGTATGATACGTCTAGATCCACTCCAAGAACTAACCCACACTAATGAGCACATAGTTCAACAACAGAGTACAGTCCTTCGGCTAATTGGTGTGACAAGCAAGGGCTGAAGGAAGAACCCGAATTCAAGAGCTTTTCTCCCTGTCTCTTTTCTTTCCTTTTACTTACGTTTTCCATTCTCCTTCTCCTACTAACATCTTCTATATCCTCTATTCCCCTTCCCCTAACAGAAATCCCGTGGGGGCACAATAGAAGCAACGACAAGAACGGCAGCGTTTCAAGTGGATGTTAGGATTTCAACAATACGGGCCACCATGTGCATTTCCTTTATCCACCCTTGTTATTAAGTTGGCTTGGTTTACCTACTTGTGAGCTAAAGACTACGTGCATATAAAATTCTTTGAGTGTGGAACTTTGTCAACAATTTTAAAGGTTGTAAGTATAACTTCACATTCTCGTTTCTAAGAAAGTTTGCCTTTTTTAACCTGGAATAAGGAGTTAGGTTCTTTCAGAAAGGATATAACATTCATTAAAAGTGTTCTTATAAAATATAAATAGCACATTTCACTTTCAGTTTGTCAAGTATGGTATTCAATCTTACCACACCCCAAAACTCACGAGTCATGCGTCCATACTTCGGAAGATCACATAATATGTCATTAGTACAATGATAACTTAAGTTAAATATTATTATAAACATTAAACACAAATAGCAGAGAGAATGAATAGAAGTGTCAATACAACGACTTAAGTGGTGTAAGGGGAGACATACTGATTTCAGTGAAATTCATAGGTGAGAAATAGATGGATTTCATTATTTTTTTCCTCATCAGTGAATTGCTCTACAATCTTGCAATCTGACATACCGGTACTCTTTATTTGTTTTTACTGTTCTTTACAGACTTCTATTGCCATTCTTTATAGACTTCAATTACTATTTTCATTATTACTCATTTAAAAGTTGGCTTTTGTTACAAGTAAACAAATATCACATAGAATTCATAATAATATATTATAGTGGTTTAATACAATTATGCCTTTCTTTGAGAAATGAAAGATGTAATTGCTTATGGAAATCTGCTGAATCTGGTAGGATTAATAGACTAGACCTACCACTGTTGAAAAAAATACACAAAATATTTAGCAAATATGACTATCGGTGTGGTCTTGTGGTTAGCGTCGCTGACTACAGATCCGTCGGCCCGGGTTCGAACCCCGGTACCTCTCGGATTTTTCTGAGGTAGGGAGGTCTGGTAGGGGTGCACTCAGCCTCGTGATTCAAATTGAGGAGCTACGTGATAGAGAAGTAGCGGCTCCGGTCATGGAAACCACCATTAACGACCGTGGGTGTCGGCATGCTGACCACATGCCCCCAACCCTGTCATCTGCCCATGGTAAATGACGTAGCGGTCGGGTGGTAGGCCTTGTCCCTTCAAGGATGTAGCGCCACGGAGTTTAGTTAATTAGCAAAATTCGGAAATTGAGTTAAAAATTCATTCTGAATTTAGGGCCTAAATAAAAAAGAAGTTATTACAAGGAGGGGCTCTCAGGTCTTGTAATTTTGTATTAGTTTACTCGAAATATTTTAATGCTTTGTATTTATTTCGTAAGCAGATTTCTTCATTGACAATAATCATTCTTTTAAGATTTAGAATCTCAGTATTTACGATAAATAAACAAAGATAATTAAATGTTATGGGTTTTTGTCGTCCCCTTGGTATTGCTAAGGTTAATAATTACGTACTCTAAATATCCGTGCATCGTGTATGAATATGAGTGTATGGCCTTAAAGAATGTACTGAAAACTGTCATTTATAAATGCTCTGGCTTACCGTGCAAAAGATAGAAGCTTTAATCCCACCACAGGTCGATGTGATACCCATGTCTGTAGATTTACATTTCACTGTCATTTAAAAGAAATCCTGTGGGACAAAATCCCGGCACACCGGCAACAGTCACAGGCCTAATTTGCAGTACACCTCGACGTTAATAACCATAAACTAACCATAAACCATAGATGAAGAAAATGTATTTATAAAACTACAGAACCTTCGGGTTTCCGGGCCGATGATCTCCCATCTGAGATTGTTAGGGTTTGATTCACGGTGTCAGATGTAATAACTCGCCTATAATTATTCTTAATTGTCCAATTCAATGAAAGACATTTATACAATATACAGTATTGTGAAGCACGCCAATTTAGTGATTTTATGGTCAGAATTCCATTGTTATTATTCAATAATATTTTGAGATGTTTATCTGTATTCATGAAGCCACAGAATATTGTTTCTGTTATAAATTACACGAAAATTTTTCTCCATTTTTTTATCATGTAATGTTCAACAAAATAAATGTTCTATGGTTTCATTAATACATATCTAATCCTTATTGTTTTGGCAAGAAAGGAGGTCGGGAAATGTATGGTCCCGCGATATGAGAAGGTTTATTTTTAATAGCAAGAGTCGCTGGTTAAGGATCCGCAGGCCAGGGTTCGATCTCCGGGACCTTCTCGGATTTTCTGTGTTAGGGAGGTATGGAACGAGCGCTCTCAGCCTGATTCAAACCGAGGAGCTACTTGATTAAAAAGTACCGGCTTCGGCCACCGAAACCGTCATTACCGGCCGTGGGTTCAGCGCCAGGGAAATTTTTAGCAATATAAACAATAAAAATCAAAGAATGCTAGTTTCAAATTTATTTTTAAAAGTAGAATTCGGAATTAACAAAAAAAACTGTTATTTGGAAAACTGATTAAAGACTATAGCATTAGAATTATTGTTTAATTTAATACATCACAGAAATGTGAACGAATCATTTCGTTTGGTACCGGTACATAAAATTAATATATAATAAAATTAGTGTACTAACTTTTATCAAAAGGAATAGTTTTCGTCGGGAGTTACATTACTAAATCTGAATCAAACCATCTACGGTCCTTTGAATCTTTGAAGAATATAGCTGCAATTTTACTATTCAAATTGCTACAACTTGTATTTCCCAGATACCTCAACATGACCTCATTGCTATTGCATTTATAATGTAATTCCACGGTTCATGATTTGCAAACCGCTCGTGTACACAACGCAGTACAATGATAACATTGTTTAGACTCTGTTGATATAATAATATTAGTAGTTCCGGAAAGTTTGAATACTACCTTCAAATACTATGTGAACAGTGTCGGGAAGCTAAAGTTTATGTTTTGTTTCCCCTCGGGAGAATTCGTGGAAATCCAATAATTAATGTACGATATTATAGTATTATTACTATATATGCATTAATTTAGATTAAGGAACAGCTTCACAACAAGTGGTGAAATGCCTATTCACCGTAAAATATTAACTGAAGCATTATACAGTAGAGAATTATGCAAACCACTGAGACATATATTTTTTAAATGCAATTATTTATAAAAAAAATGAAAGAGGGGTCAACAATGCATAGGCCTATGATTAATACACAAAACAACTCTTTTCAAACAAAACAAAATATAATTAATAATATGGTACTACTCAGTTGCATGAAGCTTCTCTTCTTACTTTGTAATTCTACTGTTTTCTTGTCCAAAGGTTAAGCTTATTTGTCGGTAGGACATTAGGAAAATTCTGGCATGCATATAGCATCTTCCCTAATACCACATCCTGAAGAAAGTGGGTTCCTGGGCATAATACAGGCTCTGTCATGCCAAACATGTTCACTAAACAAACTTAAGTGTAAAACCATCACTGATTTTTCCAAGGAACCTTCTTTGGAGGTAAACCCTTCTGAAATGTGTCGTAAATATAAATTGAATCTTTAATTTTCTTCCAAAAGAAAGCAGGCTGTACCTTTTTACAGCTAATAAAATTCGGGTTTAAATCTGTCCAATGACAAGTGTGGTAATATTCAATCGCTAACACAATATAGGCCTATTAGCTATTCCCATGACTTCTAACGACCATAGCATTATAATCTTCTTCTGCATCTTCATCTTAATCTTCTTATTGTTGTTGTTATTATTAGTAGTAGTAGTATTATTAACTTATTATCATAGAGAGAATTGTTTTTAAAAAGAAAAAGGAACACTCCTAAGGCTCAAACGTTCAAAGCTTAATAATGTATAATATTTTACACTAAATTAACAGACCGCTTCTTTAAGTAACTAACCTAGTCTGCATTGGCGGTGACAGTATCGCAATACGTGGGTTCTAAGAGATCACAAAGTACCAAAACGTGAAAAATTAAATTTCACCAGGGAAGTCATACTTAATTTACAGGTACTGGAAATCTGACAGATTAATTTTCACCTGCTCAGTAATTATTCACTTGAGGTATGAAATATGAAATCTTGGGTAGAGTGATTTTAATTAAGATCAAAGACAGTCACAGAATGTCAAGCGCTGGGTTATCAGAAAGCGATAAACTTGATAACGATCTTTATTAGGGAAGTTCAAAGCCAAGCGAAATTCTACTATGTCATCAACTCAACATACTCATTTCCTCCTCCTGAGATTATCGTATATCCCTCTAACTATATGAACTTTGCAATTAATTAATTCGAATACAGTGTGCTCAGATGTTCACAGTTTGATATTTCCCTGGATAATAATTTCTGTTCCAACTCAAGGAACGCAATACCCAGATGTAATATAGTTTAACAGCTATATATTTAGGAGTAACATAGTGTAACGGTGATTTTATAAATAAATTCTTAGTCATATTGATTCTATTATTTTACATTGGTTGTAAAATAATTTCATTACTTTATACTTAGGTTTATAGACTTTAACAGATCTTTTAGAAGTGAATTTTTGATTTGGAAATAATGTTAGGCCTAATACATTTTATTGGGATCTGTATGTTTTCTTCATCTATGGAGTAACGAATTGAATGTAATAAGCTTATGTCACTTATTCTGGGCAAGAATTTCTTCGGGAGTACTACAAACCATGGGTCTCGTGTGGTAGGCTACGGCACGTTAAAGAAAAAGTCAAAATGGAGCCTCGGGACAAGAATTTCCGACTCTTTCACATCTTAGTAATATTTCAGTTTCCTCTTCGAGGATCCATCCAAACGGTGGACCTATCCACTTGTCACACTGATCTCTATAGGAAATCTCGGTGGGGAGGGGGGGGGGAGGAGGGTGATGCTCCGGGAACGTTCAGTTCACCATGTCCACTCACTCTTTACTCATTTTGAGCTAAAGTTCTGCACCACTTAATATGAATTGTGTTCTACCCCTTTCTTGCCTGAATTTTGATTTTGTAAATAAATCCAATTCGTAAATAATTATTACACTCACATATATATATTTTTTACAATTAAATTGTTTAGATATGTATACAAATCATGCCCGTTCAAAATAAAATAAAATAATTAATGAAGAAAAATATTTTTGGAAAACATTTAGGCCTACTTCTTTAGACTAACAAAACTTTTTATATCATAATTCATGTTACACGAGTTAGCACTACAATAATTAACAATAATTATTTAACCTAATAAAATAAAACAAAAGGAATTAAACTTTCATAAGCACTAAATTATCACTTAGTTCGTTTCTATATAAACACTCGTATTTCGTTAGCCACTAGCTTCATAAGCCTGATGAATGGCCACTGAAAATTAGTAATGTTCATCCAGCTTACCGAGTGTCAGAAAATCGCTTCGTAAACAAATACTAATAAAAAAAATAGAATTCATCCAATGAACCAATAGCAGATTATTAATATATTTGGAGTTAGGGATTGACAGCCCTAGGGTTTATACTACACTACTTAGTCCTTCATAATCTTCTCATTGCCTATAGCTAGCATACAAAATGCATCGGGCAGGAGATTCCTGAATAATTAATATATTTAGATTGGGTGTGAGTTCGCATGCGCCAAGTTTTCGCTGCTGCTAATGGCTTAGTCCGTCATAACATTGACCTTTTAATACCTAAAGGTACGAACTCACGGTGTATTAATGTATGTTGAAAGTCCAGTAGAGCTTTGAGAGTAATTATAATTACATATGCCCTCTCGAAAATTTTCCCATAATTTAATTCCCAGGGTTTTCAACTTGCTTTATACGTTTCGCGGCAGTTAATGTTTTAGATTTCATAACCCATAGCGGTAGCTAAGAGAAAAGAGGGCCATCTTCATTATTTAGCTGAATTACTTATTTATGAATATAGAAAAGTGATGGTCGAGTAATCAGCATGCGTAACTTACAATCAGGCCCACGGTTTGAGTAAGCAACGGCGGATAAGGCTTTTTTTCTTCTTTGTTGTGATTAAAGTAAGGTATAACTTCCTTCAGAAGAAAACGCCTGATCCTGTGCATTAGACTTAGCCTATGATAAGGGTAAAAATTCCTATCCGCTGAAAGATATTTCCAACCGTTTCATGTAACTCATGTTCATTTATATCCCCGGGTCCAGACACGGGTAACTAGGCTCCACAAGGGAAAGAAGTGATGTAAAGATCTCGCACGAAATCTATGCCGATGACGACTGTTACTCGCTAGAGAGAGACATGTTATTGTGCGAGAGAGAGAAGTTGCTTGGCATTCACAAATAGAAAGGGAGGAATCGTTGTACGAGAGAGAGATAGGTAGCAGGTCAGTCGACGCTACAGTCCCCACGAAAACATAATGCAATGACATAGACAATCGGCGCAGATTTCGTGCGGGATCTTTAGAATCATTTGGGCGAAGTTTACCTAGATAGAGTCTACGGGTATACAGTAGATTCTGGACTATCCGCTGTAGTTGAGGGTAGAAATCCGCGGATAATCGAAAACCACCGATAATTTGCAAAATGGTCAAAAAAGGACAAAAACCAAGTGTAGAACGTGCATCTCAGCGGACTGTATGCATAGATAATTAGGGCTGATTAAAATCAAAATGCACGCCATACATTCGAATAGAAAATAAAATAATAGGTTTACAAGAAAATAAAAACCATAGGCGATGTAACACGACACTGAATTCTTCTTAAGCACAATCACTCACTAATTCTTGTTTGATGTCTTGACGATCTTCTAAAGCTGAGATGATTGAATCCGCCCAATAAAAAACCTTGTTGGTTTCAATACAGATTTATTTAAAATTCCAGAGGACCACTCGACTTGATACGTCGAGAACTTGTAATTATTAATTAAGCATATACATATAGCAATTGTATGCTATAAAATTGATTTACAGTTAATCTTGAAATGTCTTTTAATCTCAAGTCACAAACGCAATACTAATGTCAATAAATTAATTTGCGTTGTGTAGCATCAAAGCAATATTCAAATATTTATGAATGTTAAAATCTTTTAAACACTCACTTGTGAAATAACTCCTTCTTGTAACGAATATCACTACAGGAAATAATCCTGAAGTCCAATCAAGTAATATTAAAGCTAGTAGATAAGCTTAGCAGCGACGTAGAAGAAATTCACCATTTTGCGGCGAATAATAATTAGAACTGCTTCTGTGCAGATAAAATTAATGTTGATAATTCCTTGAATCGTTGTAAACAGATTCCAAGACGAATAAGTATTATTAGCTGCTGCTAGCTGCATCCAGAGAGAATTGAAAATCCTTTCAGAGGATTACACAATAGACGAAGAAGGAAGAAGAAAGAAGAAGTAAGTTTTGAATTGAAAACAATGACTTGTAACAATACTAAAGAATCAATCCCATTGGACGAAGATAAAAACGATTAGGCAATTTAAAGACAAAAGATTGTATTTTGACAATAAAAATAATAATTACTAGAAGGCCGTGAGAAAAAATTACATTGAATAAAATCTTACCAAGGCCGAAAAAAGACAAGAATAATTATTAAAAAATTATTATAGAAGGCCAAGAAAAAATAAAAAACACCATCAAATCTCAAGTATCAAACATAACTGAACACCAAGATATTTTTAACAATCATTATTTACACTAGGGGATCCAAGAATCTGTACTTAAAAATAAAGTTTTTAATTCGAAAAAGAGATTTAGGTGGCCATTGCTTTTACAATATACTGTAAAGGAATAATTGTAGTATACTGTCTTTGCTAAGAAAATGCACCACCGAAAGTACCTGTGTTTATATTTCGACAAGGATAAAATTGAAATTATATATTTTTGTTTCGTTCACATCTACCTGATTGTCCATTGGATGTTTTATGACTGGCACTGTATAAGGAGGTTCCAGAGGCTCTAATCCGTTTGCTTAAGGTTTGTGTATGGCTCTTATTCAGAACTCAGTGTCTTTTCTGACGTATACTTTTGAACTTCAGTTACAAATATGGCTATGACCGTTGTGAGGGAAATTTGGTACAAGTTTCGGATTTAAAATAAAGATTGAGGTAAAGGTAGTGAAAGAGAGAAAGAGGTGGGACTGTAAAAAAACAGTCAACTTTACACTTTCTTTAACAGTTCGTATCTTTAAACAGTCATCTTAAATACTAATTGATTTTTAATAATTACATGAGATGTGCGTTAATAAAATTGTTATTATTTTATATATATATAATAATAATAATAATAATAATAATAATAATAATAAAATACATTCGATTATTCGAGTAGTTAATTGATTAAAAAAAGGCAGTGGGTTAACTCATCATAATTGTTAATAGATCAACAGCTATAATATAGAATACCAGACTATTCATACGATCTTGCTTTATTCGTTGAAGTTATCATTAATGCACCTAGTCCATTAAAACTCTCCTAGGTAAAGTCAAAGCACCCGTTATATTCCCTCATAACTGTATAAAAATACATAGAAACAAACAGCTGTATAAACATACAGTTATGAACTAGATCGAGATATATGAGATTGTAGGCCTATATCTGCAATTTAACATTTCCTGGAAGCTATCCGGGAGTTAGCTAAACCCTACCTGTTAGTACAGCAAACACAGAAATTTCTAACTTCTCTGGCATAGAGTACTTTGCTGGCCTTTGCGTTTCCCTGTAGTCCAACCGGTTCTTCTTTAATTCCCTAATCCGGAGTTAAACTTTTAATGATGCTTAGTTCTTGTTACAAACTATGCAAATCGTAGCTGTACTTTGCGTTGGGAGACCTAAAAATTTTCTTTAGAGTTCATTAATAAATTCATACATAAAATGCTTCCTTGCGACAGAATAGAATCTTTTTCTAAAGCTATACTCTAATTAAGGTCAGTTTAAAAAAATCTTTAATCATAGTTATTCTACTATTACTTTAGTCTCTAGTGTAGGAGTCAACCAACGCGAATGAGTAGGCCTATGTGTAGTTTTAATTTGCCTGCCAGAGATTCGGCTAGTTGACCTTCTCTTACACTCAGCCAGGAAAAATACAAAATGTTACAAAAACACCGAATACTAAAGTATAAGAATAGAAGGTGCAAAATACAAAGGGCTTACAAAGATACAGAATATAAACAAATAAGCCACGAATTACAACAAACAAGATGCAAAAAATAAAAATAAAATACGACGAAAAATGTACACAAACATACAATGTAAAGTAAATAATAAGAGCACTATAGGAGAAAAATTCCTCCGACACTGGGACTTGAACCCGGGACCTTTGGCTATTCGCGCCATTGCTCTACCAACTGAGCTAAGCCTGAGCTCAATTCGCAGCGCCAGATGGAACCTCTTTCCTATGACCGATTGCCCTAATGGTCTACCTCACAGACAGACAAGTTATGTCATACGCAGTACAGTGAGGCACACTAATTAGTGATTTTTGTGACCGGGCTCCCACTGTTATTGTACAGTTAACATTCAAGATAGATATATAAGCATTCATGACCCACAGATTATTGTCTCTGTTGGACATTACATGAGAACACTATAGGAGAAAAATTCCTCCAACACTGGGACTTGAACCCAGGACCTTTGGCTATTCCCGCCAATGCTCTACCAACTGAGCTAAGCCGGAGCTCAGTCATAGGAGAGAGGTTCCATCTGGCGTTGGGAATTGAGCTCCGGCTTAGCTCAGTTGGTAGAGCATTGCGCGAATAGCCAAAGGTCCTGGGTTCAAGTCCCAGTGTCGGAGGAATTTTTCTCCTATAGTGTTCTCATGTAATGTCCAACAGAGACAATAATCTGTGGTTCATGAATGCTTATATATCTAAGTGAATAATAGTTGTATTTGCAGATGAAATAAAATCAGGTAAACTGATATACCAAAGTGCCAGATGGAGTTAATAGGCCATGTTTCACATACTTCTGAAATATGGCACAGACTTTGTAGGCCTACTACTAAAAACATAACTGTTTATTATTAGGCCTAAGAGAGTACTCTTTTTAAATATTAAAATAATACGTTCAGCAAGCAATTCATTAGCGATAATATAAATAAATACCCTTCACAAGCTATAAATCACAATTACTACCACCGTATGGGTTTTAAAAAATGCTGACGTGTGTTTACTTACCATGAGATATCCGAAGGAATAAAATTTTTTCTGTGAATTGCAGATATCCATTTAAGCCTTTCTGGTTTCATTTTTGAGAAATTTAAACACTTGGACAGCGTCTCCGATGGTATTATTATTACTATAGTACAGCCAGTAACACTACACTTATCAGGCATTTTCACTAATTCTTTATAAAAGACAATTTTTATCACGCATGTAATGACTTCTTGCATTCGGCGTACTATCAATCACACCCCGAATGATATGTATATGATGTCTTAACTGACTTTGGAGGCTAGAAACACGGCTTTGTTGTAGTATAGTGATAGTTTGCCATTTAAAAAGCTGGTGACCGTTACTTAGTCATTACTCCTTTACCGATAAACTGATTTGGTCCAAAATTAATAGGCTTTTTCCCATGGGCGTTATAAATGCCTATACCAAGTTTCATGAAAATACGATATAGGGTATTTGAGTTATCGCGCGTACAGACATACGGTCAGAAGCTCGGACAATTTCCCATCCCCACACAATGCCATAAAGTACCATCTGGTACTTAATAAGAATAGGCGACAAATTTTAATATTTTAGTAAACACATCAGCTTTCCTGTTATAGAAGATAGGAAAATGATAGTGAGTGAAGAACGTAGTATAGGAATTACGAATATATTTAAGCATTTGGCTGTTAATGGTTTATTTATTACCTACTCCAAAATAATCGGTCTCTCCTTTCCGGGAGAGAGGTTGTGAAGCGATGGGCTTACCACCTGTCACTCTGCCCTCTTATCGGGAAATAAGCGTAACAAAATTCAAATAGGTAACAGTAACCTCCACTTGGAGGCCCTACGCTTTACCACCAGGAGCAATATGAAATAGGACTCCGAAATACCTTGAAAATCTTATAGTCTTAAGAATAGTTCTGCGTCGTGCTGATTACAAACCCAGAGTCCTTAGACGACTCGAAATCTGATGCCACCGCATGTGTATGATAAGTCTATGCCCTCTCCCCAGTATTGCGAAATGCTTTAAAACCCCCTCTACGAAGGATAATAAACTTTAAAAGTAAACAATAAGAAAGTAAACTGCTATTGACGTACATATGCGTCGCTGCAAAAATTGCTTAAAGGCTGAGGTATAAATTTTATACATTAATGTTTTATCTTCAGATATTAAGATATTTATGCACGTATTTAAACTGTCATTTTTTGAAACCAGCTGTTCCACTAAAATTATCCTAGTGAACATTAAATTTATAATTCACTTCTGATTTTACCTGATGAATGTAATATGTATTCAGGCTCTGAAATGGTTAATCGGATAAAACAATGCCATAATTACAATTTATCTCATGTTTATAAATATATTTAATTCCATTAAATGGCAGTATTATTCTTAAGTATTATGAAATGGGATATTCTCTTTGCCACCGAGCTAAGGGATGTGTGCAAGCATTTCACTCAAGGGGTTGTCGACACATGATATTATGTTTGCCCAACGTGCATTTTGCAAAGCAGAAGTATTATATGTTTGCCTTGGCTGACATTCAATATTATCATCAAACTACATTAGAAGGACAAGCAATTGGCAGAACGCGTACTGCTCCTCATGGGTGACGTCATGTTAGCCTCTTGTGTTCGTACACACTCCGCACACAAGTGCCGAAGTAATGTGATACATGAGGACCCTTTCAGAAAGGAGTGTGGAGACTCTTCCTCCCTCACACTCCTAAGCTGAAGAAAAACTTTTTTAAGTCAAGTTGTACTTTCATTCTGCATTAAAAACAATCACGAGTGTACGGTGTGCATGATTACAGATAGGTCTACAGTTAATAGGTCGATTTCAGAGAAAGACTACCTATTGCAGTCATTACCATGGTGATAGCCTACTTCCGGAAAATTTCTGTGTAGTTACCGTATTTCACGGACTATAAGACGAACTTTTTTACATTGAAAATAGAACTCGAAAGTTGGGTGCGTCTAATGGTCCGAAGTACACTAAAAAAATTAAATTATGGTAAATATTGCCGGAATATCATAGTTATAAACAACGATAAGATAGTTACAAATTTTGGCACAGACTGTACATCAGTGCACTTGTCACAATCGTAAAACAAGGATAACTGGAAGCCAGGTATACAATGCGAAAAGAAAGGAATGTTGAATTCTTTTATACGAAAGGAGTTGTCTCCGTCGGGTGGTTTAAAGGAAGGCAATGACCTCTAAACAGCCTTGTCCCATTACACTTACCGTATGCTGAATTGAGGGTAGGGAGTGTAAAAGTATTTTCAGTCTTTCATGAGACATTAGTTCAGTTGTTAAAATTTACGCGTTGCCACCTGTAAAGAAGATATTTTCTTACAACGCAGGTTTTAAGTTAGAAGTGATTTATACTGATTCCATTGTACAAGATTATAATTTATTTATGCAATGAAGTAGGCCTATATTATTCCCTTTAAAATTATTCATTTAGAATCACATTAAATTTCTTTTCCTTTAAAATTACATCTTGAAATCAAGGTGCATCTTATGGTCCGGAGCGTCTTATAGTCCGTAAAATACGGTAAACGTCTCATGGTCACTAGACATTAATATTTTATGGCCACGATAACTGCCGTAATTTTGTACAAATTAATTCCAGTCTGATACGTAATAGGCCTATATAGAGATGGAAAATCAACAATAAAATAGTGTGGTCATTTAATGGAGAGTTAATAATAGAACCCAAATTCGAATCCAATTTCGTTCATGTAGGCTGCTCATTCTAATACCTTGTTTTCTGAATGCTTAAGTTTTGATGGTCTGCAAACAAACACTAGTTTTAACTAAAAGTAAAAATAGTAACTCATTGTCTGACGACTATTCTGAAACCACTCTTCAGTGTGTTATGGTTGGATTTAGAAGGCTAATTAAGAAACCCTAATTCAAATCGTTTCCTTTTTTCCCAAGGATACTATCTTATATTCTAAGTCATATAGGCATACTGCTTCATTCGTTGAGGCTCCCAGATTTTGGACATTCGGCACATGAAGGTGGTAAGGTTGTCAGCCTTACGCATCGGCCGCCTTTACCCCCAGGATTGCTCCTGGTACTCATTTTTTTTAGAGGCTGAGTCTACCCCAGGGCCATAGTGCCACCAGAAGGATTAGGTCAATTGAAAAATCTCAACAACCTCATCGGGAATCGAACCCGCGACCTTCCGGTTTGTAGCGCAGCGCCTCGACCACTACGCTACGGCCAAATCTTAAATTACTGAGGATAATTTATGTATTAAGTACGGTATCTTACCCTACAGTCTTTGTAATGTAATTATGATATATTTGAGTTATGTATCATGTTTTTAAAAAATCTATAAATCAATATGGCCAATTTCACCAAGAAGAAAATGGCCCTTTAGATGAAAAAGGTTGAAGACCACTGAGAGTGAGAGATTATAGAGTGAGTAAAAAGATTTTTCGCAAGTTCAGATTTCGGTGAGGAATGTTTTTTCTGGAATCAAACCTTGTAGCACGGCTTCCTTTAGAAGGGAGTAGAACAATTGACACCGTGTATAAATTAAATGCTCATTAAGAAACCGTAATTCCAATCGTTTTGTTTTTTCCTAAGGATACAATCTTATATTTTAAGTCAAAAAGGCATACCGCTTCATTCGTCAAAACCTATATTACTGGGGATAATCTATGACATCTTCATAATAAGGTTGGAAACCCCCGGTATTTTAACCAGGAGCGACTATATAAATAGTCTAAAGTTTATAATCAAATTTCATCGAAGTGTTGCGATTCTTTGATTTCAGCAGAGAAAGGTCGTACCAAAATTCAAGTTTCTCATACAGACATAATAGGATTATTCAACCTTTATAACCAGAGATTTTTTGTTCAGATACTATTGAGGTTAATCATTATTTTCATTTTTTATTCACTATAAATTACTCAAACAAAATTCACACAAACACCAATCCTCAAAATCATGCATTTGTTCGATACAATACCAACAGACAGGCCTACCCCAATTTTCACGTCCCTTAAAAATAGGCATACTTTTTTATCCCCATGTTGACCCTTCTTCGATGGAGTGATTTTTTTTTTTTTCATTTTTCTACACAGTTCATATAAACAAAATCTACTAGAAGATTTATTTAATAATAAAGGTAAGAACAAACAAACAAACAAATGAATTAAAATAGTTTCCAAGCAATAAGTATTGAAATGTCTTCGAATACTAATAGATTCTTGACCGCCTGAGTAGTCCCATGGTTAGCTTCGCTGGCTACGGTTCCGCAGACGGGTTCGGTCCGGTATCTTCTCGGAATATCTTCTCAGAATTTTACGAGGTAAGGAGGTCTGGAACGGGATGCACTAAGTCTCGTCATTGAAACTGAAGAGCTAATTGATTGAGAAGTAGCGGCTCCGGTCAGGAAACCATCATTAATGGCCATGGGTGTTGGCATACTGACAACATACTTTCCTCGAGCTCCTATTAACATGCCGTATACTTTACTTATATTTATTTTAGGTGGTATTTTTCTAGGTAGTATGGAGTGGTAGGTTCATATTATATTAGTTGTCAAATCTTATATTTACGTCAAGAATGTATCCTTTCGACGAATCTTCAGCATATACAAGCACGTCAGTCATTATACAATTAAAATATATATTTAGGATTTAAATATTTGTTCTTGGATCAATGGGTTAACGAACCTTCTGTACCAATAAATAGGAGTGGAATATTAAAAAAAAATGCAATTGTGTTTTATAGTAAACTGACCAATATATATATATATGTGTGTGTGTGTGTGTGTGTGTAGACAGAGTAGAACAAGTGGCAATAAAAACTAATAATAGTCAATCATATTTCTTAATTCTAGATTTGAAAACTCCACATCTACATGTAGCTGAACGTGGATGTATTTTTACTTTAGAATTATGATTTTAGAACTATCATGGATGATTTAAATAAAGCTAACATTTCTACTATCCAAATACAGGTTGAATGCTGTCCTCCAAAAGCGTTCAAAATTGATTACTAAACTAAGACAGACAACAGTCGTTAAATATCTACAGGATATTAAAGAGGTTTATTGGGAATTAACACCGAATACGAAAGTGACAGTTAAACATTGCACGAGGCTGGATCGATGATTCGGGCTATGATTGGTTGGTGTGTGTTAATGCAACGTTTGATCAATATCATCAACCCGCTCTTTGTCAACCTAAAAGATAAATCCCCTACATGGAGTACACATTGGTTTACACTCCATTAGTCTCATTTAGAAAGGGAACATCGCACAAGAGTCCACACTCAGTTCTGCATCGTTTATTTCAGCCACTCTTTTTTACACTCTGTTAGTCAGTTTAAATTTCAGCATTATTCTGGCATCTCGAATCTACTCGTAGTTACCATACAGAATTGTCTCTTGTATAGAATAGTTATAGGAGCTTTTCAGTAATATTTCTACATTTCACATTGTTTGGAAAACTAGGCATATCCGTTATTTGTTATTTCTGTAAGCAGATACTTGAATAGTCCAATTTAATAATTTAAGTTTCTACAATTATAATTTGATATAATCATATAAATCAGCGTTTCTCAACCTATGGTCCGCGGACCGCTGGTGGTCCGCGACGATGGTGCAGATGGTCCGCAGACGTAATTAAGATGTCTTAATGTATCTGCTGATCTTCGACTAAATTTGACTAATATTGAGCCAGATATCCAGGTACTCTGCAAGAGGCGACAAGCTCAACCGCTCATTAAAAGTAATGTTATTACTAATAACATAATTCCTAATTATATTATCAAATTGATGATAGGCCTAAATATTAAACTGTCAATAGTTTACTTCCAATTCAGTAACTGTGTTTCCATTGAATTAAAAAAATGTATTTAGATTTATTTCGTTATAATGACCTATATCCCAAATATTAAGAATATATGCCTACATATAGCATACTTTTAAAAATGGGATGTAAAATTAGGGGTCCGTATAATTTTTTAGACATTGTAGAGGTCCTCGGGATCAAAAAGGTTGAGAAACGCTGATATAAATGGAACGGGTTTAAAAAATCGTCTAATGTACCTTTTCCAACACTGTATCGAATGCTGTACGTTGTGACATAAACATAAAATCAGGCAAACTGATGTAACAAAGTGCCAGTATGTTTTTGTTTAATCAGTTATGACTGCAACTATGATATGCAGAATATGTTTTTTTTTATCGATTTCCAAGTTAAGCTCCAGATTTATTCATTAAGCAGGGCTTACGGAAGAAGAAAGGTCTACCATCTCGGCCACCTGGGTCATTTTAACGGTCTAGTTGGATAAGCGCATGTAAATCAATAGTGTTTTTTGTCAAAGCTACCTGTATTTTAATTTCCAAGGCCTTATAAGATCACAGTAAAACAATAGGCTATGTTGTCAAGTTAACTGATTTTCATTTTTTTTTTTTTTTTTTTTTATAAATTCTTTCGAATACGTATATTACCATAAAATAGAGCAGTAGCGTCCGTAAACAAATACGACAACAACAACAACAACAACCATAAAATAGGCACTAAATTGAGCATTACTCCGAAACAGGTCAACCGATTTTATCCATTATGAATAGATGTCTTCCCATGGACATTATAAATGTGTATACCAAGTTTCATAAAAATGCGGTAAAGCGTATTTGAGTTACCGCGTCCTTAAAATATACACTAAATTGGGTTTTACTCCGGTACCGGTCTACCGATTTGGTCCAATATCAGTAGACGTCTTTCCACGTACATTATAAATGGGTATACAAAATTTCAGGAAAATCCAATAAAGCATATTTGAGTTATCGCGACTTCTTATATATTAACATAAAAACACTAAATTGGGCATTATTCCGGTACTGGCCAACCGATTTGGTCCAATATCAATAAACGTCTTCCCATGGACATTATAAATGCGTATACGAAGTTTCATAAATATCCAATAAAGCGTATTTGAGTTATTGCGCCTTTAAAGTAGACACTAAATTGGATTTTACTCCGATACCGGTCAACAGATTAGGTTCAAATTCAATAGGGCACTTCTCATGGACGGCATAAATGGGTATACCAAGTTTCATGGAAATCCGATACAATCTATTAAAATAGGCACTAAATTGGGCATTACTCCGGTACCGGTGAACCGATTTGGTTCAATATCAATAGGGTTCTTCCCATTGACATTATAAATGTGTTTTCCAAGTTTCATGAAAATCCGAAAAAGCGTATTTGAGTTATGGCGCGTACAGACACACGGACGGACAGACAGACGGACAGACAGACGGACAGACATTTTTCGTCCCCACACACAATCTCATAAAGTACCATACTGGCACTTAATAAAATGCTCCCTATTATATTACTTAGTTATAGGCCATAAACGCCCACAATAGTCAAGAAAATAAACCTTAAAAAGGAGTAGCCTACAACTTAAGCAAAGTCAATTCATATGTAACTTAGGCCTAATTCAATTATTGCTATCTTCATGTTTTTTCAATCAGATTTGTTCAAGAAAATTTTATAGTAATGAACTTGAAGTCGATTATTGTTATTATTATTATTATTATTATTATTATTATTATTATTGTGCTGGTTATTAATAGACCTACTGTTATTATTGCTTAGCTCATTTTGCATGCTTTAACTGCGTTTACCAATAGGCTCTTGTAATAATTGATTCACGTGCATTTGTTTTTGTTCTCTATTGTCTTCTTGACCGATATCAACTTTAATTATTATGATAGCCTACTGGGTGACATAACGGGGAAGAGTAACGGGAATTAAACATAGCCTACAGTACGGGGTTTGACTTCGCGAATGAGGAAACCAAGAAAACCCATTTGAAACTGGCCGGCCACGGGGTTTGATGCTGAATCCGGGACCTGCAATTGGTTTTAGTGCTTGCGTTACATTTCACAACAATAAACTTATTGAAGCTTTCTTCTTATTATAGATTAACAAATAAAAGGAAGCAATGAAAAGGTGAAGTCAGACTGAAAAATGCAATGCCATAGCCGGGATTTGAACCAGGATCTTCGGCTCTCCATGCCGTGCTCTCCAAATTCCGACTATGGCATTGAATTTTTCATTCTGACTTCACCTTTCCATCTTAGCCTACGCACGGCCAGTGTGAAAGAATTATCATTCCACTGTAACCTACTAGAGGTTTACTATGAAACCCAAAAGTACTCACGGGTTGTAAGTCGCCACTGGGTTGATATCTCTTATTAAGAACGCCTGGTGATGTACTGGAGAATTTAATGTTGTACCGGCATATTGCCATGGTAGTTCAGATGGTTAGAGCAGCGGCACGAGGAGCCGAATATCCTGGTTCAAATCCCGGCTATGGCATTGCATTTTTTCAGTCTGACTTCATCTTTCCATCTTAGCCTACACATGGCCAATGTGAAAGAATTATCATTCCAAACGAAAGCATTACCCAAATTTTCTTAAGATGTGCTTGTTTGCGTAGTTCGAGTAACTCACATCTCTGCTAAAAGCTGGTCAAAAAGAACCTTCGAATTATTGGAACTCTTTGCTTCAGATTTCAAGTAAATCAGAATTGTCAGATTCGATCTGATTAAATACCATAGTAAGTAAATCGGCAATTATATCAATTCTTGATTAGTTTGTTGATTACTAAGCGCTGTTTCCTCCTAAGCGAAAAAAGAAGCTTGATCCAGCTATGAACACAACGTGATTTGAAATACTTTTCCTGAAGGTCATTTCTTTTTTGTTTGTTTGTTTATTTATTTATTTATTAACCTATTCTTCTATGTCCTTATCAGTGTTTAAAATTTGGTAAAGGTTCGTTAAACAGTTTAAACACGATGTCTTTTGAATGGGCTAACTTTCGCATACTTCCAAAAAGTGTATACGTAAAAGCATGTTATTAGCATAATACACAAATTGTGAGGTCAGTTTTCCTTAGAATCATTCAGTATTGGTGTAACTTGATCCCGAATCATAGGCGTAGCGAGGGGGGGGTTTTGGGGGTTTGAACCCCCCCCATTGATTAAAAAAAGGAAAATTGTATAATTTTTTTAAGTCTGCCCATAAATTGCTTAATACAAGTATAAAGCGTGGGAAGCTTAAAACTCGTTATTTTGCGTCTTAATTTTTAAAATTTTCCGGGGAAGGACCCCCGGAAGCTTAAAACTTGTTATTTTGCATCTTAATTTTTAAAATTTTCCGTGGGAGAACCCCGGAAGCTTAAAACTCGTTATTTTGCATCTTAATTTTTAGAATTTTCCGGGGGAGGGCCCCCGGACCCCCCTCTTCTTCCATACTCGCCAGACCCCGCGGATGTTATAACCCCCCCCATATGGTCGGCCTGGTTACGCCTATGTCCCGAATTAACACTTTGTACAAATATCTAAGTTTATAACGCCAGTAAAGGAACGTTACAGCAAATTACTGAACTTTCAAGTCACTTTCACGAACGTTTCGTGGGGATGTATTTGTCACTACACAAACACAAGCTACTTCCAAAGGAAATTTAATTCAGAAAGAACTTTTGTAAGGGTGTTCTGAAAACAACACTTCCCCCTCATTTCCTTCGAGATATTTTCTCAGCAGTTATACTTCAGTGAATTTCATTTACATAGAGTGCTTAGACAATGTACAGAGGCTTTTTAAAGGCTTGTTTATTCTTTTTGTGTTACGCTGTGGCTTGTGATTTTTAATTATATTCTTTGCAGTTAAGGAATTTTTTTCATTTTAATTATAAATGGTTGACCTCACATGTTTATATGTTTTCACCAAAAGACACAAAAGCAGAACAATAATGTAGAATCTTATACAGAAGTAGCACTCAGGAAGAAGAACAGTAGGCCTGAGTGGCACAGTCTGCATGGCACGACTTTCTGAGCCTAAGTTCTCAGGTTCAATTCCCGCCCAAGTAGATGCATTTATGTGTTTATAATTGTGAAAGGCTTATGTCTTTAAATTTACAGGGATGTAAAGAACTCCTGAGGAACAACATTTCGGCACACCTGTGACGGTTACAGGCTTAAATTGAAGTTGTCCTATTTATAACCATAAATCCAACCAAGAAAGAAGTAGACTACTCTGAAAATAGTCTTGGCGACGAAGTTTATAATGTTAAGTTAACTAAATGTGAATTTGGATTCCATACTAAATTTTAAAAATTTGATAATAAATCAGGCGTGTGTGTCACATTAACTTATGGTGAGGTGAGACTGTAAAATGAGGTAATGTCATTAAAAAAAGCTCAAATTTTCGCATAATACGTTTAAAGTACTCCTTCTACCTTACCTTAACAGAAATCGCGGGAATGAAGAATATTACAAAAACAAATTGTATGGTATTTTGAACTTAGAAGTCACCTTCATTGGCATTTAATCGTATTGAAAGATGTTTTGCTGGAATATTTTTAATATGTGTCATGATAACTTGAAAATATTTAAACTGACGGAACTGGATGACTGGTTGATTGGTTGGATGATTAGGTGGATGGATGGTTAGTCTGATAAAGATGGAATGATGGAAGGTTAACAAATGGACTTGTAAGATGAGCGGGTAGATGTAGCCTTTGAGGGAATGGACTGATGCACGGCTGAACAGACAGACGGGATGAATGGATGGATGATGGATGGATGAATGGATGAATCAAAACTGTATGGGAGATAGATGGAGGAATGGACGGAAGAAGTCATGGATGGAAATACGGAGAGCCGTGAGAGGCAGACGGACAGAGGCACCGATGGACCGACAGACATGTCAATTGATCGATCAATGGATTGATGAAAGGAAGACGTATGTATGGAGAGTAAAAGAGATAGATAGAGAGAGAGAGAGAGAGAGAGAGAGAGAGAGAGAGAGAGAGAAAAGGGGGTTGCTGAGAGACTATAGCCTTTTTAATAATATTTAGGATAATCTGTTTGAAACTTATATAGGCTATATTATACAGTTAAGTGATTTCATTAAGATATAACTTATTCATAATCGTAATCACGATGAAGTACGAAATGAATCAATTTGCCTTAAATAATCTAATTAGTTACTTGTGCATCACATGTTTATGACATTTTGAATCATCCTGTACATACATATTAACTTACCCTTAATGAATGATTAAACCACTCTGAGCGATTTCATTATCAGTTACATCAACCAGAATGTACTGCGTAAGCCGTTACTGGAAATGTAATATTCTAAATGTACAGTCACAGGCTTAACCTTAACGGCTAGCCACCAAATGAAGTGCAGTACAGTCATTACAATAACACCAAATCACCATATTACATACATATTTATACTATTCTAATTTGTAAAGTGAATTGGCACTGCAGGTTGGACTGGATTCGAAGTAAAGAGATTTAAATACATTACAAAAGCATAAACGACAATAATTAGAATGTTTGTAAGTAAAATGAAATTGAATATCCAAGCTTAATGCATTATTTTAATGCATTTTTAGTTTTATACCCTGCATTTATGTACTTTCTCTTTTTACATGCTTTTTACTTTCAATTTATTATAACATTAAAATTAACAGGAACAGAAATGATTTTATTTTAAATACAGGTGGATTGCACATCTGATTAAAGAAAGAGAGAGGTTGATATTAATCGATCCCACAACAGTGTTGTAATGAAATTCTGCGTCATAATGGAGACCATTATGAAAGACTACTGTTACGTTAAATTACATGCACTCATAATAAGCGTATTACAGTATGCGAAAAGTCTTTCTATATAAACTCATAGATCCCGGAAACCAAAATTTGACGATATTCTCAGCACTGTATGTTCAATAAAAGAGGCCAGGAAAGTCTGCTTTAATAATAGGTCTATATATATCCTCTGTGATTTGAAGAAAGGTTTGCATAGAATGTTTCAGACAACCCAAGGATCATAACCACGTTTAGGAGGTTTGAGCTATGAAGCACAGCGAATTGGTGTGCATATATATAGACCTAAGCTTGTGAAGATTTTGACCGAAGAAGGGGTAGGAAACCCATGTAATTAGATCTTGGAAAACAAAGTAATAACGCCATCTCGTTGTTAGTAGTGGCGGGAGAGATTCCGCGTTTCCCTTTAACCCTCTCATACACATATTCTCTCTCTTTCCCTCATTAGCTTTGGTTAGCCTGGAGCTAGAAGCTCGTACACAAGAACAATGTTAAAGTTTGTAGGATAGAGAGGGGCCTGGTTCGCTGGTTAGTTGGATGGTCAGGCAGAGATATGATGCGTCGGGTTTAGTGGCCAAGAGAGTGGACTGAATTGCAAGGGTAGGGTTTGTTGTAAGCTACAATGGATCATCCGGAGGGTTTGCTGCGGCTTGAATAAGGAAATACATGCTATGATTTATTTTCTTTTTTGTTTCTGTTTTCAAATAGAACAAGTTAATTAACTGACGGATGTCGCAAGCGTATTGTTGCTGATTTCATTTCTTGTAGGAATTAATTAATGTTACAGTTACGAAATAAAAATGTTCTATTTGAAAAGGCTTCTTTCGTGAGTGAAGTGGCTGATTTGGTACCACCGCGGGCTTACAATCATGGACGGTTCAAATCTCGGATGTTCAGAGTGTAGTTTTTCCTGTCTTTGTAAGGGATGGTTGGATGGAGTTAGCTCTGAATACCTTTGAATATTAGCTAGGAATAGCTATTGCCATTGAATAAGTAAATAGCCTAAGTAAGGAGTCTAAGTAAGTAAGTAAGTGAGTAAGTAAGTAAGTAAATAGGTAATATCCTGAATTCCTCAAACTGTTTAACTGTAGGCCTATTTTTAAATGTAGAAAAGAATATTTGTAATTATTTTTTAAAATCTGTTTAGATGTATAATATCACTCTCGTTTATGAAAAGGGACAACCTACAAAACCAACATTTGGTGCCTAGATAAGCTGCTCAAAACGAATCAAAGGAAGAAATTTGTAAAATGGGGAAAAGTACAATTTAATCATACCGGTGGTGCAGAGAAGTACATGGTTATCATTACGAACAGTTTGTTGCAAAAAATGAATTTTGACTAATAATATAATATGGCCCCTTTATACAAAAGAAGGGCAATATAGAGATGTGTGTATTTTTTTAAATAACCTCCAATATAATTTTTATTTTGGAAATCGTCTCAATACTACATCTTTGTAATTCAGGGGTGCCTCATAATTGAATGTAGCCTATTTCCGTAATTTACATTGCTTATTAGGCCGTGAGAAACTTTCACACTTAGCCTCTTAGGTAGGTCCTCAGACAATGTATAAAATTAACCAAGTTGTAAAGATCCTTTATTCAAATCGAATACTAAGTCAACACGCATGAATCGAAACATATTTGTATAAACATTTGACTGAACATCCTGATGAATAACCTCAATGTTATTAAGAACCTCATATTTTAAGGGCAGAAACATATTGAAAGGTAAATCCAACGATTATGTAATTATACTGGACCGATAGAAACAATCTGACCATTATTCCTCCTTCTCTAAATTCGGAATTTCTTTCCTTCATGAAAATAAGGATTAAGTGATTTTCAAAACCTCATTTGTTCAATTATTGTCATCAATCGGACTTCATTTCCAAATCCTCTTGGTATATCAAAATAGGATGTTCACTAAAAATTTAAATATACTACTTAGAAAAAGTATTAAAACACACACCAATATGAAATAATTACAACCGGAGTGAAAATGTGTTTCTACTGATAACGCATTTATATGTATTTAAAATTTTCCTTTAAAAAGGGACATTGACAACAGAAATTATATATGTATACATGCTATATATCTTTATGCAGTTTTTAAGCAATGGAAAAGATTTAATGGGTCCTCTATTTGAAGATACTGGATCGTTTTTCTACAGATGAAAACGTGTCATAGTTACATGAAAATTATTCGTATACATTTTAAGGTGCTGCGCTATATTTGTCAAATCCATTGGTTAAATTTTGCACGAATCACGTAGTGAACAGTGTTTCATAAATTACTTCGTGTCTCTTCTGATAATGACTGAAGTTTGTGAGAGTACATACCGAATGAACCACGCTGAAATGTCACCGTGATTTTCATTGCGGGTTCATGTGGCTAGTAGCCTTCATCTGCGAATTCTGGGGTGTTCTAGAACTATAGTGGAAAATCAGTGGCGGTTTGAAATTAGAACTGAAGGGGTTTTATTTAAACGGATAAAATGAAAAAGTTTTTCTTTTTCTTTCTAATCAAATCATGAACTAATCAAATAATGGGTTCTAGAAATTTTTTGGTTTATTTCATTTAACTCCACTATATGTTAATACGAGTATGTTAATATCAGATTCGCCATTTGGCTTTGCTTCTGAATTTCGATTCGCAACAAAATAGCATGCTTTCTGATAAACAAGTAATGCTGCAACTCAATAACACAAACTGTGGTGTTCACTACAGTCCATGAAAAGAGTAAAAATATATGGTTTAGAGTTTAGACGATTAAGTATAGGTTCTTGTTTCTATCGGCGCATGTTTAAAATAGAAAACATTAGCATTGAACTGTTTAATTTCATCTTTAACTGGACGAAACATAAATAGTCCAGCCGAGCTCTGGTACTAAGTAATACTTCGGAAGGGGGAGCATCAAGCTATAAGCTTCATCAAAGAAATACTCATTCATATTGATAGCATTTCGAAGATTATACGACGGGATTATTATTGACCGAGCGAAGCGATGGCCTGTTTTAACTCGACCATCTGGCATTTCGTTGTTAGTTTGTATTTGTTTGTGACAACCAAACGCGTTGTCTGATTTTCTTACAATTTTGCATGAACGTTCAGTGAAGTCGCGAAAAACGTGAGTGTATGGAATTTTATTTTTTGGTTGCGTTTCAGGATAGTGCCCTTTTTAGTGGTTCCGTTTCATGTAATATTTAGATTATTTTATCAATTCTAGCCAAACTGTTCCCCTGGAATCAATGGTGTCTTCACAATGAATGACAACATTGGCTAAATCTTTGACTGCTATGCAGAGCAGATCGTAGATTCTTTTTTAACGCGACGTCTACTAGTAGTGTATTGATGACAGTGCGTCTTCTGCTGTTAGTGCAATGTACATTGTATAACCTCCCTCCACCAAGAAGGCCTAACATATCATAACTCAAAACGAACTTAACGCAGCTCAAGTAAGGGCTGTTGATGTTAGTCAGCTGGTAAGATACAATTGTCTTGTTCCAAAATAGTAAATAATATCCCTATAATAACTTGTTTCATGAGATAAATTCTAGAGTGATAGGGAAAACAGGAATAAGTAAAGTAAAACAAAAATAATAATCCAGGAGACACAAAAAACAATTTATTTCCACAGCATTGTTGCAATATCTAGTTCAGCCCACCCAGATATTTTTACATGCTATATTATACTTACTTACTCAATGGCAATAGACAATTCATCAGCAAGCCATTTTATGGAACCCGAAGATTCATTGCCGCGCTTACCTGAGTCCGCCAATCAACCCTATTCTGTGCTAACTCCATCCAATCCTACTTCCCTTAAATCCATTTTAAGATTGTCCTCCCTCCTACGTCTAGGTCTTCCGCGTGGTCTTTTCCCTTCGGGTCTCCCAGTCAACACTTTTGAGATATGTCTTTCCGCCCGCATGCGTGCAACATGTCCTGCCCATTTCATCCTTCGCGATTTAATTACCCTTACTACATCCGGTGAAGCGTACAGGTCATGAAGCTCGTCGTTATGCAGTTTTCTCCAGTCCCCAATTTCATCCCTCTTGGGCCCTCATGCTATATTATACTATGTAAAGATATCTGGGTGGGCTGAACTAAATATTGTAACAATGCTTTTTTTTAACTTATTCGCTTTTCCTCTATCACTCTAGAATTCGCTCCTGCAGCCTGCTCCGCAGTCGCGAATATATCGAAACACTCGTAATCTCTCGTAACCTATAATCTATATCTATATATATAAAAATGAATGTATGTCTGTCTGTCCTTTATGCATTACTAAACCATTCAACCGATCGCCATGAAACTTTGGGAAGTTGTTGAGTACATTCCCGGGAAGGTTTCTGACATATTACATGTTTAATTTTAGCTTTCGTTCGCGAGTTATCAGTGAAAACGGGAATGAGACGTGCAATTTTCAGCACTGCCTTCTAAACTGTATTTTTCTCGAGACGGCGGTGCATTTCAGTTGTCAAATCAATTGCAGAAGGCTTTGTATATTTTTGTCATACCTTGGAAAAAAAAAGCATCGCGATCGCTATGGAAGGCAATGGATATCGCAAGTTATTGTAAACGCCAGAGAAGTTTATAATAAGGTAATATTAAATATTTATTTAAGATGGAATATGCTTCTTATGAAAGATGGTTTACAGAAAATTCCGGGGAAGTTGCTTAGTTCGGGGTCCTGTCTATATGTAATCGTAATTAAAATCTCTTATGTAGGGTCGTTAAATCTGCCTGAAATGTAACGGAATTATAAGTCTGGATAAATGAATATAGAAATCACGGCCTCAGTAGTCTTATTCCATTCTTCACCTATATAAATAAAAACTAATGTACTATGTCTGTCTGTCACATACATTTACACACATTTTTTTCATCGTGAGTTTAATCGATTTCAATTCTCATAATCTTTCGAATACTGAATTTTTCCATTTATTTATTTGTTATTATTTTTTGCGAATTTGCGAGCATCGTCGACAATTATGCCCCCCAAACGGAAATCGATTGGTCGATCTGCATCTCAAGCACAAAATAAAAAGGCATTACGGGCTTCAGAAACAGACGAGCAACGGGAAGCAAGATTAGAAGCTGATCGAATACAAACTGCTCAAGCCCGTTCTTCCCAAACGAACGCTTTTGCGCTTTCGAAGCATCAGTTTTTAGTAATACATTTCAGTTGTCAAATCAGTTGCAGATGACTTTGCCTACTTTCGTCATATCTTGGAAATAAAATCATCGCGATCATTTGAATTTTGTAAGCCCACTCTGGCCGATTCATTTGTTTATAATGTCAAGGCACGCAGACAGATAAAATTTTCACCCTAGACGGAAGAAGAATAATGAATATAGGCCTAAGTGGGCAAACATTGTTCGATTTGGACGAAACTCATTATGCAGGGTTTTTTGGGCCAGGGAACTCGAGTCTGAGGTTATTTTCCCCATGCTGCGCTTTCTAATCGTGGAATTCACTTCAAAGCCGGATTTAGGCCTAGGGCCTATAGCTGTTTCATTAATTAGGCCTATCAATCGTTTAGTTTAGACCTATGAATGTTTCGTGTGCAAAGTGTTAATAAATATAATAGTTTAATTATTTTGCTCTTAATTGTTAATCTTTCGATTAATTATCTTGGGCGAAGCCGCGGGGATCTGCTATAAGCTATAATAAGCTATAGCCTATCTAGCGTTTTCTGAGGGAGTAGTTTGTGTGTGAGAAGTCGTTCTTCCCCATTTCAAATTCTAGATACCTATATAAAGACCTTAAAGACCTAGCGTTTGAAAATCGAAAGTCCTTCATAAGTTTTTTCGCATTTACAAAATACAAAACCGGAGCGACGCCGGGCCTTTTCAGCTAGTCATTAATATCTTCCTATTTTAATATAAAGAATTATTCTATTAATCTTATATCTCAGCCTTTATGCAAATATAGCGACGTCGCATACATGTCAGTAGCAGTGAAAACGTACCACAAAAGTTAATTTTCTTTCCAGATATCTTTTTCGTTTATAGTATTCAAGTATCGGCCGCCACTGCATTCCAGCTCCAAACGAATACGTACGTTATAGAAGTCGCCGTGTCTGCTGTAAGCCTTTTACTCCTGTATCTCCCTTGCTCTCAGGAAACGCTGTGACTACGCAATACTGCCCCCAAGGGGTTGGTTATATAGAACGTACATACAAAAGCCTGGCCACTACAGACCTAACTACTAGGCAACAAGAGAGACAACGCGGCGTGGCTAGGATCATGGGTAAAGTTCAAACTCCGTTGCAATGCTAGTAAGGTGGGAGGATGGTTAGTTGCGGTAATGAGAGGAAGGGATTTTAACCCCCTTTCATTTGCCCCGTTTCCAACCCTGTTGTGTGGTTAATATAACGTATATGAACGTGGATATGCCGCACCACTTTATAGCTAGAATTAGGCCAATATTACTGCTAGGATCTGCCTAATTTTACCCCCGCTCCTCCATCAACCCCTCCTCATCCCATGCCTTCTAGTTTTACCACTTCACTCTGCCCCTTGCTCCTATAAAGCTGCGTTTCGTTTAACTTTGGTTAAAACGGTTGTAGTACGTAGTTGTCGTACGGGTACTTTGGAAGCACTGCTAAGCATTAAGCATTTAAAAGTTTTCAGAGCTGTTCTGTGCTCGCTGGAAGGCTTCCCTTCGAAGAATTATCATAGGAATAATGAAATGTTGACCATTAGAGGAAGAGCAAGGATAAAAATAAAAAAATCTTGCTCTCAAGTGAACATTGCTTATTGTCGTGACTAAGGCCTGGAAATTTATGCTCTATCAAAAGACGAAATATGCATGACTAGCCGAGTTCAATAATGCATTATAATGCATTATTGAGCTCGGCTAGTCTTTATCTTTCGTATACTAAAAGTGCCAATGTCTGATGCTATGGATAGACATAATGCAAAAACCTTAGAGACCAATGTCGGAAATTCTCAGCAAAAAATATTACTTCTATAAAGGCTTCAAAGTCAGTTATCTCAAAAGCAAGTTTTATGACATTGGCCCTTTAGAACCAAGCCACAGATATACTCTAAAATTTCTAAAATATGCTCCGAAACCGGTTAAGTATGCTCTACCATTTTAAGTAATTTTAATAGTTTACGTTCTCTTGTTAGCTGAATTACATTGTAAATTACAAAAAAGGAGTTATATAAATAATTACATTACAAAACTTAAAAAAAAAAGACAAGGTCAGTGTAACAAATATTAGCAAATTGGAAACTAATGGAGTGAAACGTCGCATTAATATTATACAATCAGTTCCGAAAAATGAAATAAGCTATGTACAGTCGGTTCTCAAAACATTCACCTAGCCCACATTATGGTTCAATATTCTTCCTTGATTCTGACAGGGATATTGCAAAAGTATTATTTTGTTTTTCTAATACCTTAAAGTTCATCTCGGCTGCTTATTGAACCCTAAACGCAACTATAGACATTTTACTTGCTGAATTGACGAAAGTAGATAGTACTTTAACTACATCGAGGGGTCCAAAAGAAATTCTACACAGCTTACTTATATATGCTTGAGTTTTTAAACTATATACTGTGTACATTGCGTGGCACCCTTCAACTCTACACTGTTTAATTACTGATAAAGTGTTGCTCCGCCTCCAATGAGATTCAAAATTTGGTATGTGGCTTTCATTGTTCAACAACTTAGATAATTATCCCTGCTATGTACATTTCTGTTCATACATTCATATGGATTACGTTTATCATATTCAGGGCTTATTATTAATATTGCCACTCCAGGGTTAGCTAAAACATGCAGTATGTAAATCGTTGTTGATCACATTTGCCCTTTGAATGCACATTATAATGATACATTTATTAAGCACTAGCGTGTGCCCTCGGCTTCGCACGCGATAATTATTTCAAAAATTAAAAATTAAGAGCATAATAGTTAAATCATTATATTTATTAGCACCTAAATCACGTGGACTAAATACCACGATTAGATAGTGTCGCCTGGTAAAAGCGACCTCAGATTAGAGTTCCCTGGCCCAGAAAACCCCTGCATAGTGAGTTTCGTCCAAGTCGAACAATGTTTGACCATATTTAGGCCTATATTGAATATCCCTCTTCCGTGTAGGTTGAAAATTTCATACGTCTGCGGGCCTTGATATTCAAAACAAATGAATCGTCAAGGATGGACTTACAAAATCAAGCGATTGCCCGCGATAATTATTTCAAAAATTAAAAATTAAGAGCATAAAAGTTAAATCATTATATTTATTAACACCTAAATCACGTGAATTACATACCACGATTAGATAGCGTCGACTGGTAAAAGCGACCTCAGATTCGAGGTCCTTGGCCCAGAAAACCCCTGTATAGTGAGTTTCGTTTAAATCGAACAACGTTTGACCATATTGAGGCCTATATTGATTATCCCTTTTATAATTATAATTATAATAATAATAATAATAATAATAATAATAATAATAATAATAATAATAATAATAATCCTCTTCGATGTAGGTTGAAAATTTCATATGTCTGCGTGCCTTGACATTATAAACAAATGAATCGACCAGCGTGAGCTACAACATTCAAGCGATCGCGATAGTTTTATATCCAAGGAATGACAAAAATAGCCAAAGCCTACTGTAATTGATTTGACATTGAATGGTATTACTGAAAACGATGCTTCGAAAACGCAAAAAATACACGTTTTCTGCCCGTTTTTCACTCATAACTCACGAACGAAAGGAAAAATTAAAAATGTAATATGCCAGAAACCTTCCCGGGAATGCACTCAACAACTTCCCAAAGTTTCATGGCGATCGGATGAATGGTGTAGTAATGCATAAAGGACACACACACACACACACATACATTCATTTATATATATATAGATTATTTCCACTTTGGGGTTTATTAATTATCTGAAGTTAACCATTGTTAATCATTTTCTATTCTTTTAAAAATCAATGCACTATATTTTATTTAAAACTAGCAGATTCCGGCGGTTTCGGACGCGTATAGTCTTTTAATTAAACCATTAGATGTTGTAAATCATGTATTTAGTAGAGAAGTAATTAAAACATACCTGTTAACAAACTAATTCTCCCTGCGAATATTCCAGAGATATATGACTACTAAATGTGACGTACTAAGTGTTTGAATAATTAAACAGCTTATTAAAATTTTAAAATCCTGTTTTTAAGTGAATTAAATCTGAGGAAAGATTTCTTCTGTCGAAGAAAACCGTGTGATTGATTTGTGAATGAATTGAATGTCCTGCTAACAGAAATAATAGACTACCGTTTCACGTATGAACAAAGTTTTAATTACACTAAGATTCTATGCTACACAGGCTGAATTATAGTATTTTGAAATTCATTGTACAACACCAGGAAATCCAGTAATCAATTGTAACTAAAAATTTCCAACCATATTAAATTCAATGTAGTTCACCTTCTACATAATAATTCAATAAAGCTTTTATAAACAAATGAATCAAACCGAATGGGAGAACAAAATGGAAATGAGCGACAATTCCATAGGGTTATGATGAAAAAATCTAATTCAGCAGATGCTCTTTCTTTCCCGTTTTCTATGGAAGCAAAGCAAGGCCATCTGAAATTAATTGCACAATTGAACTGTAACAACGAAAACTAATGCTTCTATAGCATAAAAAATCATGCTTTCTGCCATTTTTAGCTCATAACTCGCGAACGAAAACGAAAATAAAATATCCGACTTCGAGGTGCGTTCGGCCACCCTTCAGTCCAGATATGTTAAAAATGTCATATTTCAGCGAGTTCTACATTTGACTGGGAATCTCACACAGACAGACAAACAGAAGAAATACTTCCTCTTATATGCAGGCCTCTTATCATAGCAAGCAAAACCAAGGAAGCATGCTTTTAAACAGAAAATATGTTTTCCTTTCATTTGTCCTCAATTCTCAAAGGTGGTAAGACATAAAAAGTATTGTTGGAAATATTTTACAGTACGGTTTAGGAATGTTAAATTTCCTCAGTCCCCTTAAAATTGAGTTTCTTTTATTTTCATTACTCTAAGATGACTTAGTTTTAACATATTTCTAATGTGTTTATTTCTGTAAATAATTGTTGCAGTTTACTAAAACTTTAATTAATTTTTGTATAAGAATAGCTAATAAGTTCCCTTAATTTATAATCAATTTGTAAGTCACATTTAATTCATATTTTCATGTTCTGGTTGAGAGTGCCTCAGCCTCAACCCTGCCGGGTAAATAAAACAAATATATTATTATTACTATTATTGTCATTAACATTACCGGTATTATTATTATTATTATTATTATTATTATTATTATTATTATTATTAGTATTAGTATTGTATCCAAGACATTCCACTGTAGACTGTGACCATGGTCACTGAATCACCATTCTATTTGTGCAACGATATACAGTTACCCTATTTCGTTTATGAAAGTCAAAGTGACAGAGAACAGATGTTTATAGTAATAACTTGGGCGAGAAGTATAGACAAATTCTGGTCAGAAGTGGTGATTTAGATTTAAGAATTTTTATTTGTCTTAAATTTCAAATTTGGGGACCACTGACGTCCGCAATTACTGGCGCGAAAAGGCCAACAAATTTTCCCCAGAGTTTGTAAACTGGGAACAGTCTCAGTTCTTAGGTTTTGGTACAGAGGCAAAGAAATTAATCCCGGGGGAGGCGTGTGGAAGAAATTTTCGGCCGTTGGCGGGGAATGAACTCGTGCCCTCGGCCCAAAAGGCCAGGAATTTAACCACCTAAATAACCAAGTGTGACACTTAAATGTTACATAGCAACTGGGCCAATAATGATAATAATATTAACTTTACTCGTTTCCTGGTATAGAATAACTTATATTGTTGGGTACCATGTACATGTAGGCTTAGCCTATTATATTGCTTATTTTATTTGAGCCTAGGAATTATTGTAACTGGCCCTCTCAGAAAGATGCGCAGTAGTCTGGAAGATTCCACTATCGAAATATTGCCATTTTAACGGGTGATATTTCATTCGTACGCCAGTCTTCAAGGGAATCACACCACGCTAACTAAGGTATATAGCTACGGCTGTCATGACTGGCGGGTCGGGTAGATGGCTCGTCTCTCTGAATACCCTTCCACGCGATCCACCAGTGTCAGGAAGAAATAATGTTACTAAATTAACTTCTAATCATCCCATAACGGCTGAATTTTTCAAATTAAAGTCCATTAAAATATCTTATACTTTTTTGTGTAGAAAGCAACGGTTTCGATAGTTATTAAAAATACTTCCCTGCCTCAGTCTGGCTTTTTGCAACGTTCTACTAATAGGTCAGTTCTCATTATTTATATTGTGAGCTGACATCCTGAAGAGTACGAACCACAAAATAAATGCAGACAGACATCGAACTTTTATTTAAGCTATAGAGTGTCGTTTACTTTATTTCTGTGACCTGCGAACAATTCATTTTGTTGGAATGCACAGTGCATAGCTTGATACTGTTCCAGTTACATGACAATAAGCATCTGCAGCTAATGCCTCATAAGCTATGTGTGACTTCATATATCTTTCACGTAATGCTGACACTCCACCCACATAACTCCAAGTGTTACGTATGCTGCCTGTCCATCTGTCCGTCCGCAATTTACTCCAGAGACGCTATCCAGTACTGGAAGTGTTTAAACCCAATTTACCTTGATAGAATAATTCTGCACGGAATCCTATATTACCATATTAGGTAGATGGCATGAAATTCAGAGCATTTAGGCCATATCGATTTCTCAGATGGACGCTTATCCTTGCATGTTCTGGATATCTCAATTGGTAAGATGGACTAACGGCTAGAGTTTCATATTTATTTGCGAGGATTGTGAAACTATGTACTGTACTATCGGTATACATTTTAGATGTCCGTATAGACCGAACCATAATGGGCATGATAGGGATAAATTTCTGTACAGAGTCTAACAATTAAAGCATATTATTCAAAACCAATCCCATATTTCTTCCCTTAGTTACATAAACAGACCTACTTAGGTTATTCTTCTGATTTTCATTTTATCTAAAGAGAAACTAATAAGGAAATAAAATGCCATTCTTCTTCTTCTTCTTCTTCTTCTTCTTCTTCTTCTTCTTATTATTATTATTATTATTATGGTTATTATTATTAACAAATTGTTATTATTGTTAACTTATTATTATCATTATTATTATTATTATTATTAATCTATTCTAGGCATTGCAATAAATCACGTTACGTCTCATTCTGTCTTTATATTCCTCCATAATTCTCATGAATAGTAATGTGAAATAGTCCTAGTAAGAGATGGCCATGAGAAAGCTATTAACGAAGCTTTCAAAATAATTATCAAAACAAATCAGGCGTGCAATTTTTGTTCAGAAAATCCACATAATAACTATTGCTGTTAATCTCTCCGAAATAATTGTAAGTTAATGACCATGAAGATATGACTTCTATTGCGAAATAATTAGCTATAACCATTGAGTGGTTTCTAAGATTATCTGATTTAAACGAACTAACTAATTTTCCTTTGTAATATAGGCCTAGTATTTCTATCAATAGTAGTGTGTCTTTAAACTTACTTTCTAGTACGAAGAATAAACTTTGTATCAGTATCTGCTGTTCAGCAATGAGCAGTGACTACGCTTACCTGAAAGAAAGAATAAAATAAATTAAAATATTTGAAAGTGGTGTATTAAGAACAAACATAAACACACAAAATGTATTAATATTACACCTATCAAGCTGGTACGTAAAGAAAATCAACATCATTATACAATAACCTACTGTTTTAGAATAGTAAAAAGTTAATCGAACAGAATCAGAAATTAAAAATCTAGAAATAAGAAAAGCCTCTGGCATTTGATTCTAACGATCAATTGAAATACTCCTTGAAAACTCTGGATAATTTTCCTTAAATCGGAATTTAATCAGAACCTAGTCTTGATCCAGGACAACGCGAATTATGCGTTTATTTACACAATTCAGAATATTCTGGAGTAAAACAATTAAACAAAAATTATATATACATACACACATCGAAAAAGGACATCTGGCCATCAAATTCAGTGATTAAGAGGGCACAGAATACAAAACATAGCAATAGGCCTATGCTATAAAATCCAGAGAGAAATGTAACATAATAAAGGAACACTTCCTAACTCACATAATTATACAGGACTGTATAAATGGTTGTGTAACAATATCAGTAAGTCTCTTAAGATCATGAGACAGAAGTTACGTATGTCCTCATTCGAAGTTGGTTTTGGGGAGGAAAGATTTTGTTAATTTATAGGAATTTCCTTTTGACACCGAAAACAAGCCTCTTTAATTCCCATGTTTACATTTTCATTTGGAATCTCATCTTGTATTTATTTATATGCACACCATCAGTGAATAAATATTTCTTAAATTAGTATTATATGTGAAGAGTAGACTACCAGCTCTAGTAGATTCCCATAGGCTTGTGAAACTTTTTCATAGCGCAAAATTCAAGGAAACGTCTAAAATTCAAAATAATAAAGAACTCAAGAATTTAATTAATATAGCAATTGGTAGATTAGATCAACCGAGGCTGAGTATCTAGAAAAGTTAATATGCATACCGTCATAAGAATGCCATTCTTTTATCACAGGCCTATAAATAGTTTCTGTTGCCAATATTTTGCAGTAAAACTTTAAGAAAAAATAATATAATTAGAAAGCTTTTTATTCACACCCTTAGTAAACACATATATGAATATTAGTATTTTCTGCACGACTTGTCCCCATTAAGGTTACAGGCCTACTGGAACGGTGCGAATGTGTCAAGAAATTATAACTTAGAGATACTGGGGGCCATTTACAAAAGATAGAAAGCTAAATTTGAAATATCGTCGAATGCTTGTAATTATTCTGTAATTTTCTTTTGTATTCATTTGGTAAAATACCTCCTCAGTGGACACACATATTAAAAAATAGTATTACATGTGAAGCGTTCTAGCCCTAGTAGAATTTCATAGGCCATGAAACTTTTACACAGATTTAAACATTTCAATTATTGTAGGTCAAACTACTTAATGTCGTTGATACTGCAGTATGTCGTAAGTAAAAAAAATTGCCATTTTAATTTTAGTGCTTTTGTGATCAAAATTAAAATTACAAGAAGGTAGGTCTGATCATTTTGATCACAAAAGCACTAAAATTAAAATGGAATTTTTTTTTTTTTACATACGACGTATTGCAGTATCAAAGACGATTATGTATGGAAAACTATATTTCACTTGGTCAAAATTTAAATAATTAATTTACGTTTCCTTTGCTACTCCCCAATGGATAGGAGATTTCTCCCGTTCCGGCCTCATGTCTCTTTGCATCTTCTCATTGGTCTTCCGACATCCTTTTCCCATTTGGTTGATAATCATATGTCATTTTTAGTTTCTCTATGTTGTTTATTTTGTCCTTTATTGGATCAATACCTAATTGTTCTCTTATTTTTTCATTTTTTATTTAATCCATTATTCTGAATATTTTATTAGCTCTTAGGTATCTTATTTCTACAGCATTTATTTTTTCCCAATCTTTTTCTTTAAAAATACCATATGTTAACAACCATATTTCACAACCATATGCGAAACGCCACTGTTTTTTTTAAATTTCATGCTTCTCTCTTTCCTTGTTTTCTTTTTCAATGATCTTGATAATATTCCGCAATTGTTTTGGGATTTACTTACTTTATTATTTAAATCTTGGTTGTGATGATATGTTAAATTGCATCCTAAATAATTAGATTTTTGTACTTGTTCCAGAGTTATGTTAATTTGGCATATTACTATTTTGGATATGTGAGGGTACTTTCCTTGGAAGGCCATTACTTTCGTTTTATTAATTGATATTCTGAGTCCTTACTTTTCTAACACTTTTTCCAGTTCACAAACATTTTTCTGCAAATCGTTCTGTTTCAATTATTATAATATCATCAGTATAGAGTAGCATATTAATTGTATTATTCCCATTGAGTCTTGTTCCTGAAGGAATTTCCTATGTATTTCTTTAAGAATATTGTCCATATATATATATATATATATATAAACATTGCGGAGACAGACAGCATTCTTGTCTTAAACTATTACTAATTTTCATTTCTTTCGAGAATCGTCCATTTTCTAATCTTATCCGTATTTTAGTTGTTTTATACATATTCTGTAGTAATTTCATTAAATGTTGTGGAATTCATTCTTTTCTAATATGTCCCAAACGATGTTTCTTTCTACTCTATCAGATGCCTTCTCTAAATCTATTAAGCTATGGGTGTCAGTAGATGAAATTCTCTTCTCTTTTCTAATAGACCCTACTTGGTTTACTAAATTATAGCTCGAATGTTTGTTTTATTACAATTATAAAGCTTTTGTGTATCAAAATATTTTTTTTTTTTTTTTTTTTTTAAATACTCCCCTTCTTGGATGAAGGACTAGATTACATTCGCTGTATGAGGAGTCCTCTGTGTCGTATGTAATCCAAGTGCGCGCAACTAAAACGAATTAATTTTGCATCCGCGGACAATAATTGCTTGTATTACAAGGAGGGGCTGCAGCTGAAAATGCTACGTCCTCTCTTATGAAAACCTTAATTAACATGGGTAGTAAACCGCTGTTTACCACCCATCTCTCTTGGATACGACACCAAAAAAAGCTTTAAAAAAAGGACAGTTTTGTTGAAAGTTCCTGAAATCCGCGAAACAAAGACACCGTATTATACATGTATTCATTCACATATTTCAGTAAATCCTAATGAGATTATACTTCAACGGCAAAACACGATGCTGTTGTGTATACCATTTAATAATAATACAGTAAAACTAAACACGACATTTCTAATAAGCTTGACTCTTGAATTCTATTGTACCGTACAATTCATAAGAAAAATATATCCTGACCAGATACACATTTCACAGAAAACATTTTGTAAAAGGTAAAATTAAAAGTTAAATTGTTAACAGTAGTGTTAAAGCCATACTCTAGCAATTGAGTTTTCTCTCACTTATACCTAATTTTCTTAAATTGATGACATAATATAATAAATGTGTTAATTCGGCATTTACAACAAATTGTGTATCATGATGGCATTCTCCCCGCTCACTAATTGTAACAGCTTTCTTTATTAATATTTTGTATTATTTCAAATTTTGCTTTTTTATTTATATTTAACTAGAATTAAAGCTAACAAAATAAATTACAGGCTTATATTAAGAATTCTAAAGGAATAGTAGAATTTTTTGGAGAATGTAAGGATACGATGAGAAACAAAACATTTATTGCGTTGAATATAGCATAGAGCAACAGGGTGGTTTAGGACGCTTTTTGTTTTATATTCTACACGCACAATGTCTCCCCGAGACATAATATCGGCTTCCCTAATGTTCCACACTTCAGAAAATTCTAACGCACGAAAAGATAGTGCCGTGAATATGAGATGAAGGCAGAAGAAAATCCATTCTAAAAATCCGCACCACTGCTTAGAATAAATTTGACAATGTATGTATAGGGTTACTATTGGTTTATAGGCTACTATTCAAGGCAGTTTTGAAATTCAGTAGAGCTCAATATTATTCTCAACGCGTTACTTAATTTTAACATAATTCAAAATTAGTGCATTAGCTCTCTTTCAATTCCTCTGATTTGAATGAGTGACCATTTCATAGTATGAGTAGTCTATTGACCCTTTGATTCAAGTGCTGTAAGTTCAAACCTTGCAGGATCCTGTAAATGGATAGTTAGCCGTTTAACCAGTGACTCTTTAAACCTTTGAGAGCTGAATTTATGTACTTAAATAAATACTCATCAAGGGAAACCATCAGTGGGTTTTAGGTTCGATGAAAATTTCAGGCTTGCCCGAATAATAAAAGTATTACTCGGATAAAAATCATCATATTTTTCATCAAGCATTGCTCTATTAATAGAATACCTCTGCTTTAAACAACTGTTCGAAGTGACTCAGCATGTACGGTACTCGTGGTATTATGTCACTCCATCGAACTGCTGGTACTCAACTGCGTTGAACTTTTGTATAAAATAGGCATCATAATAACAGGAGAAAATATAAGTTAAAGGACCCTGAGAAATCCACGGTGATCAAACCTGCTTTTCTTCGATGTGAAGCGGAAGACTTAATCGTATGTACAAGCAGAGTTTCTACATGCTCACAGAAATGGTGCTTTGGCAGTTCACCATTAGGTTCGTTGCTGACGTTGCGCAGGCTGCAATCCGACTAGGGGAAAATTACACGAAAAGGGATTTTTGTACCCTCACAAGGCAAATGTTAGACTTAACATCAGTACTCGCACCATAGATTTTAAGGGATAGTCCTTGGACCAGAATATCCTATTGGGCAAAAGAAGGGTGTAAGTCCAGGAAACGCATGAGGCTGCTTCAATTAATTCTGAGTTCTTGTGACAATTCGGATACGTAACTTGTCTTGTAGAACAACACAGTAAGGCGCTAAGCGAAATTTTAGTTCATAGAATGGCTTCAGGCATCCGCTTCCTTTTCCGAGTGAACTTAATAAACCTAATAGTGATGAACTGTGTAACGAATCATTTATTCATATTTTTATTGATAAAATGTCATATCTTTTCTTCCTGTCTGAAATGATTCTACAACCTTTGTACAAGAAATTAGAAGGAATTGAAAATATGTGAATAAATGAATATAGAATGGTGTTTTTTGTTATGAAGAAATCAACTCTTACATTAGACTATATCGTAGAAAATGGTCTTCTTTCGAAGTAATGGTAATCTAATTTTTCAAAATTGGGGGGATAGTCGGCATTCGGGAAGAGTTTAGAGTTACAAAGAAACGACGAAACAGATTTTAATTTTAGTCTAAAAACAATGTTAAGTTTTTTTAAATTATTTACACAAGTCCATATCAGTATTTGAGTATCTGTCATTAAAACCAGGATTCATAGGCTCCTCCGTGTATTATTTCTTCCCAGTGTAATATATCTATCCTAGGGACATTCTTCATGGAGGCCTTCAGTGGAATGAATGTAGAGTTGAATCACTCTAGTAACAAAGGCCTTGCTCGAGGAATGTAGGAAATTATGTTCAACTAGATAGCCTACTATTCGTTTATAGAAATGAAAATGTATTGAAATAAATAACAAACAGCAACATCATCGTAAATATTGAAAGTTTCTTAAAAGCATTTTTACATAATTTTACAAAATACAATATTTCAAAACACCGGCAACATATTCTAAAAATTTTGTTTAAAAGTTTCATGACGGGATATGGGTTAGGCCTATTGGTTTAAAATGAATTTGGATGAAGAGTCATATATTCCTGAATAGGCTACTAAGAGACAATGGTATGACAATTATACCGTATTCAGTATATTTTACACTGTTTTTATCTAAACTCATATCAAATATGTTGGTTTCTGCGAGTCTATTATTTCTTCATTCAAAAATTACTCAACTGATAGAGCTGGAATTTTTCATAATCATAGTTTTATACCTGGATGAAACATAGGACTATAGCACTTCCAACATTTAAAGTGAAATAATCTACAAATAAAGTATCTAGGGATTTTTCGATATCTCTTCCGGCTACTGAGAGAAGACAGTTTTCATGGACTCCTGAGAACAATAGGATTGCATTACTTGTCGTTATTTCTGTGCTTTTCAGCAAACAATCAAATTTGCCAAGGAAAATGCATAGTAATCTTCCTACAAAGTCTTTAAAATAAAGCCAGAGCAACGTCCACCTTACGAGAAATAACTTGGAACAAGTCCGTCAATAGAGATCAGAATTAGATGCTAAGAGACGTGTTTCCCTGCGTTCGAACGAGACACCGGAAGAGCTTTAAGGCACGCATGGAGTTAGATGGAGACAGGCATGCCTCTCAACGTAATTTTTAAACTCCAGAAGAACGTCAGCGGCACTGATAAACTTCATTGCTAGTGAGTTTATCGATTAAATCCGGACCTTTCGTTACCCTACCTATGATCATTTACTGTAATAGTAATAAAATTATAATAGTAGTTCACTGAGGAAGTTAACAGATAAAGGCTAATAAACCAATAGTATACCCATTATTAATCGTTATTCTGCTTAAATAATTCAGTTAATATTAAAAAATATATTTTCAAATATTTTTTAAAAATCATTATTAAAATATTTTTGGATCATTTGAATAGCCTACGATTTAGGAGGAATATTATCTGTAATTTGGCTGGAATGTTTACGTGATAAATATCCAACCCTTAATAATGATGTTAAAATGTTTTCTAAACCCTACACTTCTTGAGAAGAAAGTAATTTACGATAAAAAAAAAACAAAGAATGAAAATTGCGTGGTTTAAGCCAGTACCACAAACATCGTTCAATAGTCTTTCTCGATCCCTCTTCACAAAACAACGATGCAGTAACGGCAATTCCACCTTGTGCGTCCAGTTTTCTGATGTAGCACAAAATAGGAGATCATGCCAACGCAGCATTTTCAAACTCCTGAGTTCTGTGAAATGGAATCACCACTAGCCTATACAGGGCCATATCGAACGTGTGTGAGAATGCTGAAACAAAAGAAGGAAAAAAGTCGAGAACAGAAAGAAATACGGCATGGAAATGAGCAAGAAGTCACGTGAACAGTAAGGTAATAGGGAGGAAAGGAAAAAAGGGCAAGGCGTTGAAATGTCGTCTTCATTATTGCCTTGTGACGTACGTACCCCCTAGGGGACTAGGGTGGAGTTGTATGTATATAGGGTCTGCTGAAGACGACAAGCTTTGCGGACCAAGAAGAGAAATGATGGCTCTACCCATCAGGGACGATCCGGCAGGGGGATGATCCACGTCTTCCTGCATGGTTTCTGACTTAAAGCCTATCTTCCCTTCTTCCATGGCTTCTCTATGTCTGCACACAGCATACTATAGTATGGTAACCAAATGTGTTTATGAACATGTTTCATATTTTCCATAAGACACACTATCAATAGCGCCAACTTTTGAAAAGCATTAGATGGGCTCAAAGATTTTAAAATGTACACATTGTTTGATTCATGAAAAGGACTTGTATGATAATTCCAATACATATAGAATTGTGTAAGAAACGATGTCTTTGTAATAATTAATAACAATCAACGTAATTCAACCGCCAGAAAAAGAATTGAGTAGCCTAGTTAAAGGAAATCCTTTAAAATGAATAAAGTTATATCATAAACTTTTTTGTTTTAGGCACCTACTAAAATAAAATAATTATGTAGCACGGCGTGTTCCAAATTGTGTTCTTAAATTGTGTTGAAATACCCTACTATTGTTGCTAAGGACAATAAACACAGTAGGCCTAACGAGTCGTTTACGTCATGTGAAAGTAACTAATAAATTATATTAGGCCGATAAAAGTATTATCTAATGGCCTAGTTTTGCACAAAAGTGTATAAAGTAAATTTAGGACATTCAGAATTGAAATTCTTTGCTGAGATTCCAGCTTCTTTTCTGTCTCATTTCATAGTTAATTTTCTGTAATATACCTTAATATATTGAATTTTCGCAAATGTCTCAAATAGCTTTACGACTACCTAATTTATAGAAAAGCTGATAAAAATTGCTTGAATATGTTTAGAAATGATAAATAGAGCCGCTAATAAATATTCACCATTAGAGAAGACAGAAAACTCATCAAAATTAATCGTTTCTACATTTTGTCACTGAATTTGAAATGTAGTCAATCTACTGATAAACCTTCACTTTATGCTTAAATATCTTTGTCCTGTGTTCCAATGTGCATATTTTGGCATATGTTCAACAAAACAAGATCATTCAAATATAAACTTGAAATGTTTACTTACGAATCATGAACACCGATACCAAGTTTGTATTTTTAAAAACTACTTCAAATGGCAGTATGACATCGTCCTTACTTAAGCTTTGAAAATGTTTTATTATTGTTGAATTGAGTACCTTCTGGAAGACCATCGAAGGAAATTGTTTCCCGTATTTTATTCAGCAGTAGATTAATAATTGGATTTGCAATATAAGAGAATAATAGCAGCACGAGAATTAATATTCATGCCTTTCTAACAAAGATAATTCTACAGATATACACATTCCTTTCATACCCAGGATAGAAATTCTTACGGCATTACTGAAATCTCACCTGTATTTGGAATTACATTCCACAATACTATCTCGTACAAAATACTTCTTGGCGTGGTGGTTTCATGTTTGATGCAGGGTTGGATAACTTCTTCAAACACCGAGACGAGGGAACTATCTAAGTAATTCCAGTTTTGAGTGGGTTATTATGCTATGCAGTTAGAACATGCCAAGTGCATTCTAACGCTGCTTTCCCTACTGCGTACTTGGCAAACATATTAAATTTCAACTGCAGAAGTAATTATTGCCGTCCTTAAAATATGCATCTCATTTCTCTCAACACTCACCTGTGTATTTAATAGAGCTCAGATTAACTGATTCTTTTCTACATGCCAATATTACTTGCTTACTTTCTCATTCAATGGCAATAGACAATTCCAATTCAAGCTAAAGGAATACCTGGGATAATTCCATCTAACCATCCCTCGAAAATCCTACTTCTCTTAAATATGTTCTAATATTGTAGGCCTACTCCCATCACCATGTAGGTCTTTAAAGTGGTCTTTTTCCTTCGGGTCTCTCAGTCAATATTTTTTTTAGATATGTCTTTCCTCCCCCATGCACGCAGCCCATTTCATTCTCTGTGATTTAATTACCCTTATTATATTTGGTGAAGAGTAAAGGTTATGAAGATCGTTATTATGCAGTTTTTTAGTCCACGTTTTCATCTCTCTTAGGTCCAAATATTTTCCTAAGCACCCTATTTTGAACACATATGTTCTTCCCGAAGAGAAAGTAACAATGTCTCACATCCTTATAATAATTGTTATGATAATTGTCTTTATAATTTTTATTTTTGGGTTTCTGGACAAAAGACGGGAAGATAAAAGTTTCTAAACTGCATAAAAACAAGCATTTCAAGACTTCAGTCGACACTTAGGCTAACTTCTGTCTTAATATTATCTGTATATGTAATTATTGTTAATAATAATAATAATAATAATAATAATAATAATAATAATAATAATAATAACAATAACAACAACAACAACAGAAGACGAGGAAGTAGAAGAAAAGAGTGGCGAAGAAGGAGAAAACTGCAGGTTAAATCAATTTGCGGAAACAGAGAGGAAATTTTCCTTCATTCAAACAAAAAGAAAACATATAACTTATTTTGTCAGATTTCGTAATACCGCTGGCACATAATTTAAAGCAGCATGTGACAGAAAGTTTCCAAAATTCACACATAACTTTACAATAAGACTTTACCTACATCATATCGAAAGAAGGTATGACAATAAAATTATTATGTAAAATTGTCGTATCTTCTACAAAGTTTTGGAATATTACGATAATTAAGAACATAAAAAACGCACGAAGAACAGGACGCACTAATACATTATCGAAGTCTTTTGGTCACTTTTTTCAGAGAGGTTAGAGAACTTCATAGGTCAAACTGCCTCCTTCGGTTATTTTGAAACTTTATCAAACAATCGAGGAATAATATTAGGTACACAATTTAGACTGCTGGGTAGAAATTACATTTTTTCTAATTTCATTGAGGTATAAATGTGTTGGTGGTGTAGAGGTAGCATGCAGCCTCTAGATCCCATGATCGCGGGTTAAAATCTAGCCGTGGCCGGTGGATTTTTTAGGACATTAAAATCGTGAGCACGTAGTCCTCCGGGAAGGACTGTAAAACTTGGTTCCCGTGACACACATTTGCGGCATGTAAAAATCTTTATGCCTAAATTAGAGCCTCTGAACCAAATTCCCCAGCAAATTCACGTCCAAGTATAATAAGTTACCTTAGCTGATCATAGAGGCGCTGGGCTTACTACCTGTGCCTCTGTATTGGAAAAACCCATGAAATATGTTTTCGATATCTACACAACATCGAGTGAAAGTGGTATAAGCTTGCTTTTTTTTTTTTAGTGAAATTTTACAGATTTCTTGCCACTTTAAACATCAAACCATATTATGCAGTAAATCTGTTATCTAGTTTGATTTACCTATGAGGAAGGCATTTATCAAACTTATGTAGTCTGCTAGAATAGCACAGTAGGCTAAATTTCATGTTCGGCCTTCTCTTTCCATAATTTCCAGCATAGGCGTAACCAGGCCGACCATATGGGGGGGGGGTTATAACGTCTGGGGGGTATGAGGGGGGTTCGAGGGTCCTCCCCCCGGAAAATTTTAAAAATTAAGATGCACAATAACGAGTTTTAAGCTTCCCACGCTTTATACTCGTATTAAGTAATTTATAAGCAGACTTAAAAAAATTGTACAATTTTCCTTTTTTTATCAATGGGGGGGGGCGTTTAAACCCCCCAAAAACCCCTCACTACGCCTCTGATTTCCAGGGATGTTTTCTATTATTCTCATCACGTCTCATTTTGCCTAAATAAGTCAGCATTGTATAATTATTGCACCGGGATCGAAATTTAATCTTATTAATGTCCCTTTGACTTCTGAAAACATTTCTCCTTCGCAGTAACAAGTTGTTAGATTGATTATCAAATAAAACAAATTTATTGGATCCAGGGCCTTAACACTTCTTTGGATTGATCCCTTACTCACTCTCTCACATTCTATGACTATAATTGCCACCACAGGATCTGTGAACATTCGAATCCCTGCAATGCCCTCGAATCAACAAGTGCCCTCGTTATTTACCAGTTAATCACATTTTTCACACAATTTCTAATAAGATTTATGAGAATTAATATAATATAGTGTATAACAGTAGCTTATAGTAAAACATATTTTGAGAGGAATTTTGTTTGGATCATCCTGTGTTCGGACTGCACGAAGGCTGGCTCGGTTTCAAATTGTCTGCAGGTTTTCTTTGTCTTAATGTAGAACACACGCGTGTGGAGACGGAATACCCTAAACCCTCCTCACAATATCACACTCGAAAAACAGAAGACTCCCTCTTTTGCTGTAAAACATCCAATGCCAAAACAGAAACATGTGGTATGTGTCAAAGCCTTCACGTTTTGCTGAACAGAAATAGAATCTCTTCAGTCTATAGAAAATAACGTACCTTCAATGTCTAAAAGAAAAATGAAGGAATAAAAAATAGATAATTTATTTTTAATTTTGTAGATCAAAACAATAGAAAAGGGTAAGACGATTATAATCGCTATTCCATTAATGCTACGCGCATTTGATATTGACCAATAACGTTTAGCAATGCCTCGGATATTGACAAAACACGGTCGTTTGTCTTATAACATGATTGCTAGGAACACAACGATGCTATTTTATCTGATAAACATTAGCTCCTTACGGAAAATGTGAAGTATAAGTATGCAGAGTTTAATCATTCACATGCTGCCAGTGAAGAAAATAAAACATAACATTTTAAACAACATAACTTATTTGGAAATTGAAATAATATAAATGTGTATTGATTAAAAACACACTTTCGATCCGGTGAAAGCAAGTTCTAGTGCTTTTATTCCGTTCTGATATTAGCTTATCAGTCATCATCATGTCCTAATACGTAACAGTCTGTAAGTTATTTCAGACTCTGACTAGAAATACTGAAGTGTTATAATTTTTTGTTTTAACTGTTTGTGTTAATATGATGCTCTGCCTCATACATTTTGTTATTGCAGCTTAAACTCAAAATTTCATTACTTAGATACCATTTTCTCTCTTCCCCTCCATAAGCCGGATATTTCATAACTCTGACAGACCTCCGCCCACTGTAGGTTGGTTTGTTTTTAAATTTAAAATTTGATATTTGTTACTGTCTTCAGCTATAAATAAGCCTAGCAGCCTACAGACAGACATAGACTAAATTAGTTTATGCTTCATGAGCGAAGATATGGATTTTAAGTGAAATCGATTTCTTCATATAGTCTACTTTCTTTCCATGGATTTTCTTTCCAGTCAGGTAATAGGCCTACTAATAGCGTCCCTACTAAGAAATAGTTTGATCCCTATGGCAATTTAGTCATGATTTTTTAAAGTAGCAACTAGCAGCAAAAAATGCATGTTTAATGTCATTTCCTTTCTTTACTTTCTCGCAAATACGAATAGAGAAAGTGTTGTGATAATGACAAAAAAAATCTAAATCGAGGTAACACCAAAAACATGTTTGATGATGCCTAGAAGCTTAAAACTAACTATTTTTGGAATTATGTCTATCTGTCTGTGCGTGTCCGGAGTGTGTAAAATGTTCATTATATTTACTTGCATTCTGTCTATTAACTATAAATTGGCATTCAACTCACTGCATTTAAAACATGGGCTCTGATCGTTCTTAGCAGTCATCTTTCAATTCGCGGGTGCGCGGGCAAAGAGAGTTAAGTCCACCACCCTCAAAAATCGAGATATGTCCATAGAGTTATAGATAAAAATGTTCTCTACATTTGTGTTAAGTCCAGTAAGTCATATTCAAAAACGTACGGTAGTTATGGATGTGTGCCTCATGGGTTTATTCATCTCTAAAGCGATGTTGGACGGGTAAAGTGTATTAAGTCACTCTAATTCTCAGCAACAAGAAAGTGGACTTAACTCTCTTTGCCCGCACACCCGCGAATTGAAAAATCTCAACGACCTCATCAGGGACAGAACTGCAACCTTCTGGTTTGTAGGGCATTGTTTATTGGAAGAGTCATTTTTAATGAATTTAACTTAAAGATTCACAGAAGTATTAAAATAACCTTGATTTGTATTAATCATAACTCAGGGAAACTTGCAAGGTATAGTAATTCACGCCAATAAGTTACGTCTCTATTAATGATTCTCTTGAATCCTCACTCGGTGTGTTCAGTTCCAAACTTGAGTCTCTTGGGGACAAGGAGAATGTGATAGGAATCATGCCGGTGGCACTGAATATAATAATACATAATGGAATCCTTATGCAAATAGCTGAGTTTCGCCCCTTGTTTAACGGGCAGATACTAAATTTATGGAGACTGTAAATACTGGAGGGATGGGCCAGAAATAATGAAGTTAACTTAAGATAAATGGCTCCGAATCCGATCTATAACATGGAAGGGAATGGTGAACCTGCTCTGTGTTGTGTTACTATTTACTGCCCTAGGTAAATATAAATATCATGAGCATTTATGAAATACGATAATATAATGCAATACAACATTTATTTTACTTTTAAGGGGATAATGAGTGAAAATCTCATATTATTTTGATAAAAATTAGCATTATTTGTTTTTTTGCATTTAAATGCTATGTATCTTAATTAGGGCTGTACCGATTAATCGATTAATCGGCTCGATTAATCGATTAACCATTTAATCGTCGATCAATTACATTTTCCGATTAATCGGTTTAGTCGAATTCTGGAAAACGTTTTTCGAGAAATGGGTCAAATGACCAAACTCCTTTCTCAGTGCCGAGAGAGAGAAAGAGAGTTTTCAGTGCTGCCTGTATTATTGTAAACAAGCTACGATCGTCTCTTGAACATTCAAATGTCAACAAACTAGTGTGTCTCAAGTCTTGACTGAAAAAGTAACCGGAAATGTAAGTTTTGTATATAATTTTTCACTAGTGAACTAATCATGGTATTCATTAATTAAGGATTTCTTCTGATTATCTGTAGTGTAGTAGTTATTAAACGTGTAAAACAATATTAAATGTATACTTTGGTTTCGTTTAAAATACCGACAGGTTTCTCGATTAATTAGTCGATTAATCGGTCGATTAAAGTCAAGCGTTAACTCGATTAGAAATTTTAATCGATTTTCAGCCCTAATCTTAATGTGTATTTTGGATAGGTTTCAGTGCTCTCAGGAACTTTTAAGTCTCCCTAATTACACGATATTAAAAAGGTTTCACTCGTTAAATGTTTAAATCTTAGCGATAAAAATAAATTAGTTAGAAGTATGCACAACAGATTTTTAGCCAATGCAAACTTTTCAGGAAAATTAATCTACATTCAAAGTTTACAAAACCTTAAAACAGCTACCCTACTTGCTATGAAATAAAATAAATATAGGAAAACACCTAAAGACAATGCAGGCCTACTCTACTTCAAAAACTAAAAAAATGAGGAAAATCAAGCCTTTTATTTCAAGTCTTAAGCACCTCATTTCGAATAGTAACACACAGGAAGCAGCTGTTTGGGGAATTAAAAGAGCTACAATATAGCTTTAAACATGAGAACCGACGCTTTTTTCCGGCGAATGTTGCTAAAATTGTAGTGGAATTCACCAGACCGTATTTTAAACCCACTTAGGACACTGATTGTGCAGCTGCGAATAGTGCAGAGGAAAAAAAATCATTCTGTCATAAATAATGGCTGATCCTCTGGGCTTTAAAAGTGTTTCTGTAGTCAAACCGTGAATTCACACGCGCTACTGAAGTTCGCCGAGGCGGATATTATTAACGTTACAAGTTTAGCAGAAATACTGCCTCACTTTTGAAAGATGGTTATAGAAAACCAAAGGGATGACAAGTGTGTGTTCGTTTAACTGCACATGGATCTTTGGGGAATATTGTTTCACTGGCGCCTAGGATTTTGTTTCTTCCCTAATTGTAAATGAAACGTGCCGGATGTAACTAATGCATTCACTATTCTCTAATATTTATTTATTTAATACTTTAATACTTATTGGCTCCTGTCCTCGACTCCTATCAGAGGCCTCTACATGCGCTTTACAATTTTCAACTTACTAATTTATAATTAAGTTACACAGGTTATCTAAATAGTTTATAACTTAATCTAAATAATATATATGTTACGGTCAATCTAATTATTCAGGGCAGTTTTCATAATGATAAAATCGGGCAATTTAATAATTTTACGACAATCTAGGATAATTTCTTACACTGCCCGGTCAATATTAATACTGCTACAATTTCTCTGATCAGTTTAATAAATTGACAGCAATTTGGCAACGTGCGTCTGGTGTAATTCTCCCTAACCTAACCTAACCTAACCTATGTAACTCGAAATGTCACCAAAGTGGAAGCTGCTGTAATAAATAAAAACTCTTGGATTTGACATTTTGTGTGTATACGTATATGTTTTTTTTTGTTTTTTGTTTGTTTTTGTTTGTTTGTTAGGCGTAGGTATTTTTCATACTTATTTACTTTTTTTTATAATATCCTCTTATTTTTGTATGTAAATAAATATGAATAACAATTCTATCAATTGCCCATTCAGTTTTCAGCATTATTCATAATGCCCGGGCAATGTGTTAATTTCTATATAATTTATCATTTTGTCACATCCCATTGGGCACTTTTTAAATTGCCCGGGCATTATAAATGGGTCGTACCCTTTTGCGTCCCAAAGCGGGTGGTCGCTTCATCAAAACAACCCTCGTGCGTCCGGTGCAATTTGACGTAAACAACCCTCGTGCGTCCGGTGCAATTTGACGTAAACAACCCTCGTGCGTCCCGTCATGAACAAGATCGATACATCTATCTGACGAAGCATTGAAGAATATACAAGCAGAAACATATATTCACACACGCTCAATGCCAAGAAAAATGAAAAAGAGGCCTTCTTGGTAGAAAAAGTGGTTGAATATAGAACTGAAGCAAATAGCAGACTGGAATATGTGCGAACAGTATCATTTAAGTTCCTACCAACCACAAGAAAGTAAACTGGTAGCCAAAAGACAAAGAATAACTTCATTCTCCGCTTCAATTTTATTTAATACTGACAGTAATGCAAGGATTAAAATTTTTGGTGTGTGTAGCAATTCGCCTCCTGGGTAATGCTAAACGAACTGCATGGTATCAACTATTAATTTTATCTGTATTCCATAGGACGCATTTTGGTCACTGCTCTAAGGAGATCCGGGACGCAAACGGGTCATTGGATCTGAGGATCTATGGACGCAAAAGTCCTAGTTTAGTGGTTTTGGGATGCAAAACTCCAGACCCCTTATAAATAATGCCCAGTTGTTTACATTGACCGTATCATATATAAGGAAAGAATACAAGATTCTCTAATACTGAGTAATGGTCCAGACTTATGTTACACATTACCCTCAAGCTTAATGTACACAAGAGCGAAAAATAGAGCAATAGAACACAAGCGCCGAAAAGTTGTTAGGACCCGAGTATGGCCTATGGACGAGGGCTCAGGGGGTGGTGGAGGGCCAAAAAAATGTCTACACTTACGGTCCTTAAGCTAAAATTCCATCGAAGTACAACTGCAATAATATTTGGGGAGAGTGTTTTAATCCTGAATAGATAAAATATATCAATTAAAATATGAAGCCATTATTAGAGACGTAAAAACAAAAATTATTAATATGTAAATTACTAAAACCTATTGAAACTGAGTGAAATTAATAAGCTAATGATTTATTTGTGTAGAATCTGTACATAAACTTTTTTTTATTTATATTATTTCTAATAATGTTACCATTATACGTCATTTCAAGTAAATCGCTAATATTTTAACTATAAAATTTATTATATTTAGTATGAAATGCCTAGTTTTTACTTTGAGACAAAATTTCTTTCTATATTCAAAGGCGTGATTCACAGCACAGTTGGTATACGAGACCACTCGCCTTAGAAACGTATCTAGTTCCGATCAAAACAGTCAATGTAGTGAGGATGCATTTTCAATAAAAAAATTAATGTATTTGGCCCATCGTGATTGAGATAATTGAAATAAGAGTGTCAAGACGCCCTAAACATGACCTGCAATCTGAAAGAACAGAAACTCTTCTGTTAGACACTACCAACTAATAATGATGAAAATTATAGAATTGTATAAAATTAAATGATTAAACTGAAAATTTAATGGAAATAGTAGTACTAACAAAAATAGTTTTCATATATAAAATTATCAATGGTAAAATTGATAGTAATGAACTTTTAAAACGTATTAAATTTAATGTAGTGCAATTAAATTTAAGGAATAGGGAATTGTTATATATTCCTGTCATTAGGTCAAAAATATTAGAATGTTCATCTTTCATTCAAATGTGTAAACGATATAATTCTTTATGACTTCAAAATGCTCTTCTGGATTTTGACTTGTCATTGAATCAGTTCATGGGACTTCTTCATAATCTGTTATATGTTCCATATGATTTGGCTTAATTTTTAGATTGTCTTGTTAAATTAATTGTAGTTATTGTAAATCATTTATGCATTTCTTTCTTTATCCTCACACATTCGTTCATTTATTGTATTGTATTTTTATACTGTACAACATGTATTGGCGAAACTACGCCAACTGTAATTGGGATTTATTCCTGTAGTTGGCAGAATAAAAAAAATAAAAATAAAATAAATAAATAATAGTTAATTCCTCAGATAATTAAGTAGGAATGTTCTGTTATCCCAGACGAGAAGGACAAAATTCTGAAGTTTAACTAATCTAACACGCTGTAAATTTAACAACTATTAGCTATTAGCAAAGACACATTTATAATGTACAGTAAAAGACTGATCACATCCTCACGTTCAGAGGTGTGAAACTGCATGAACTAGCCTATATATTGATGGACAAGAGCTTCATTTTACTTTGAGCAGAAATAAGGATTCGATTTCACACTTCAAATTCGCTCGATCACTTTGAAGAAGAAATAAAACAGCACTACTCAAGTTAGCCTTCCAGAAAATAATTTTCACATGACATATCATGCGGAATGGTTCATTTGTTCGTTTAGAAAGATAATGGATTCAATATGTAGGCCTGGAAAAAGGAGAGTGATAAAATACATAAAAACTTCTTAGATAATGCAACCTTTTTGAGTAAAGCAACCTAGCCGCAAAGTTCACGAAGCCTTAAAATAGTCCCCTTATTTTCTACGACATTTGCTAAACGTTCATTCTGGTATCTTTTTACAGAGAAGCTTCAAGTCGCGTGCCGACAAAAGTTAGTAACAGGTCAATCACATCATCTCAAATAGCCTCCACGGGAATGTTGCCAGATGGAAGAGAATATCTAATAAGTAACATTATATTGTTCTTTTTTTATACGTATGACTAAGCGAATGTCTGCAATTTTCTTTTCCCGAAAGGATGAACATCAAAAGTGGTCGATATAATATTAAGCATGGGCGTAAGTATGATTTTAATAATTTTGATCCCGTTTTATTTTAAACTTTCTTGTTAATATTCTGAAGAATTATATTAAGCTTTTCATTTGATCCTATTTTTCTCTGTTCTTGGACTACGCCTACAGACCATTACAATCAGGGTAAGAAAATTCATGCTCTAAAATGCCTTGTAACATGCATGCAAATATACCCTTCAAATGTGCGAAATATGCACAAAATATGCACTAAAAATTTTCACATAAGAAAATATACCATGCAAGCTTTCATTTATTACTGAGAAATGGAGGTAGATGGTTACACACAAAAAATAAAGAGTGAATTACAATTCATCACTGTTGCCGTGACTGACACTTTCCACGGTTCACTCGATTAATACCCTATACGTTGGACACTTTCACTTCTGTTACATGTTTTGCAGTAATTTCCTTGTATTTTTTTCCTTTCCAGTATTCGTGTATTGAGCCATCTGAAACCTTTTTTCCTCTCCTAATATGTTTCACGTTTTATAAATCACTGATAATGAATCACTGAACTACTTGATATGAAATGATATGATATGAATTAACGAAACCACAGAGCATTGGTTCTTTTCAACATTACATGACGATATTTTTGGAGAAATATTCTTGATAATGGGGCAAGGGTGAATTCATTGTTATATGCACAGATGATTTATGCTGTAAGCCTCTGCCGTGCAGAATGTATGTGAAAAAAAAGTTATTACGTCAGATTAGCTATTTCTTAGAGCGAAAATGCCAGATAATGCCAGGAATGCCACAGGGAGCTTGTGTAAGCTTTGGGAATAAGGACCAAGATTTTCAAGGTTCAAGGGTTTTATAGGTTTGGGGTACGCGTGCTTTCATGCGTCCAAATACTTCAATACAGTAGAGTGGCATGATGCTGTCGAGTAGGCCTATGCATGTTTATGGATGTTGGCTCCCTACTCTATCCTGCATCTAGTACCCATAATTTGCAACATACATTCCATAGTCTGTCCTTTTATATGTATACCTTATTTCAAAATTTCAAAATGATCCTAAATTTTCAAAAAATAAAAAATGTGGTCCATCCCTCGTATTGAAATATAGTTTTAATTATCTTTAGCAATTAATTTTCAGCTATGTATAATTAAATGATGTATCTTATCCACTCAGATTATTGATTTAAACTAAGTTTTTAATTAATTATCACCCTCTGGTTTTCTGGAAGGGAAGGCCTACACCAGAGGTAAATAGATTTAAAAAGTTTGTGTTTTCTTGTAAAATGACTATAATAATCACGTTTCAACACTACTACCAGATTATTAAAATTCAGGTTGACGTAATTTTGAAATAGATAGAGATGAATGACACTTTCTCAACATGTTTATAGTCATTTTTCCATACTAACGTACAATTTTTTTAGTTGGAATACATAACGAATATTAAGCATTAGTCTTTGTATTATGAAGTTTGTTTGAATCTTCTTGAGTTAGTTTTTATGACAAAAATTTTAAGAGTTATGGATGAAAGTGTTCACAGGATTTTAGTTTTAAGTAATATTATTATAACGATTTCTATAAATAAAACAACTCAACACTTTTAACACTTTAGAAGGCAAACGCTTTACGCAAATTACAAAAAACACTAGTATTACTTATTTCAATAAATTAAATTACTTTACTGACACTAAGTAAATGAGCAAGATCGGAAAGCAAATAATACACAACAAAATAGTACCTTCCTGTGATAAATACTGTTCGAACAAAAACAAATCAAACTTTTAATTCTCTATTATTCAGAAAAGAATATACAACCCCTATTTTATATTCAGTTATTTCAGACCGTATTAAAAAAATTCAATGCAGGACGAATGCGATGATGACAAAACACAATGGAAATAGAGGTCATCTTGTTGTCAGAAATGGGAACATTTGCACAACCCGAGGGATTTTATTCTCCACTCAACATCTACGTGGAACTGAATTTATTCTTGTTTTGATATACCATGCAGGTTATGTTTCATTCGCTCATATAAAAAATTATTCATAAGCACGGCTCTTCCTGCTTCATTCTTCGCATTCCTTTTATTTTTGTAGTCCATTGTTCTACAAAAGTGTAAACTATATTTTTCCTAACAAATATCACGAGAATGAAAGAGCTGAATTTTTCTGGTAACACTGATTACCTATTGCATAATTTAAATGTGCACTTTTGCTTGTATAGTTCTTTCCAAAACATGAAAGCCTGTCTCACTCCACCGCCCGAGGCTTAGGATGACTGTGGAATGGTTGACAATGAGTCCCTTCCTAATGAGGGACGCTTATTGTTCGCTAATCCTAGAGCCAGTCTATTTAGAGTACACATTCTTCTGATGTGGTCAAGATGACCATTTATACACCTAGGACTGAAAAAAGGGCATATTATAACACTAACACAACGAGTGCAACTATTCAACATGATAAAAGTCGGTGGACTGAATAATCTGCAGAAAAGAAAGAAAACTTGATAGTGTTTCTTCTAGAACTTTAATTAGAGTCTCCTATTTTGCAATAATACAATGTTATTGAAGGAGCTCTAAGAACTGGAGCTTTCATGTTTTGGAAAAAACTATAAGCTTCGGAAGTTGCAACTCGCACTTACGACTACACACTGGTATTGAATCACATATACTGATATTCTAGGGACCAAATTTTCTTCTAGGCTCACCGAACCTCACTACAGGCACTAACACTTCTTTAATACCAGGAAGTAAACTCGTTGTCCACTGCTGTAACGTAGGTGATGCGTTCTCTCCTCTCAAGCAGCGGGCCCGAGTTCAAATCCTGATCGAGATAAGTTACCTAGGTGGGCTTTTTCTGGGGTTTTACCTTACCTGTGAGACAAATGTCGGGTAACTTTAGGCCCAGATATCATCTCGCCTTGTTTGGATTGAGTGTGTGTGTGTGTGAATAGTGTGTCTCGCCTTATGTGTTCGTGTTGTCTCGGAGGTGGCCCCGGCATTGGGCTGATCACTCATCCCAGGAAGCCCTCCATGTCCTTGTCTGGTGAAAAAAGTATGTATGTGATCCATAGATAATCCCTCTCCCGTCAGGTCGCAGCCCTGTAAGGCCCGGGCTGCTTGGGTCGCTTAAATCAAAAATGGAAGAGGTAAAACTAAGATAAAGAAAGAAAGAAAGTATACTCGTTAAATTTTCGGTCAAATCAAATTTCCAACTAAAATTTTCAATAATCCATTTCATCAGTCTGTCAGAGCAAAGGTTGTATTAATTATTCTTTAAAGCTCACAAAAAAAAAAGCAAAAACCAATTATTATTATTATTATCAGCATTATAGTTAGATGCGTTTTCGTAATATCGTGATTTTCATAATAACCGTTGATGTTCCTGCTCCTGTGGCGCTGCAGGGTTATTGCTTTGGTCAGTGAGAGGGAGGGATCAGCTATTATGTCAAAAGTAAACTACAGGCAACTCGACGCAGTCAGTAACGTCAAGGACGGACTGTCAGGTGCATGGTCCAGGCGTCCCCAAACGAATTTGACAAGTGGTTGACTGTTGCTGCTGACTTAACAGACACTATAAGCCTCTTCCTCTTGTTTATCCAATGTTTCAGAAAAGGCCAGTGAAAGCCTCGTCATTTTTTCAGCCCTATGGGGTCATTACAAGGAAATGACAAAATACTTCCCCTAAAGTGTTTTATACGCCATGGAATATAATAATAATAATAATAATAATAATAATAATAATAATAATAATAATAATAATAATAATAATAACAACAACAACAACAAAGAGCAGCAGGTGAAGATTCCACATACCTATAGATCAAATCTTTTACTTCGAAATGTATTCTGATATGTTAAAACTGTTATGAATTAGTGTTATTTAAATTGACTTTTTATCAAATTTTATACTATTTAGTATAATATCAACCTAACTTATAAAAATATAAATATAAATAAATATAAAAATTAATAAGATTTAAAATATTTAGTGAACCCACAAAAAGAACGTGGTAGAAATAATTGTTGCCCTGTTGCACATTAAATATGGCTGCACCGCTCAGCGTTTGCACCAAAGAAGAACAGCGTGATCCGGTTTTTTGTCGTCTGAAAATATACCAGGAACCGAAATCTATGGAAGAAGTCGTATCGGTAAGTCAATAAGTATACGCACTCTCTTTTTTAAATTCATTGCAACAACCATACATAACTTTCAGTTAGGCCTACCTCATTTTTCAACATAGACGCCTATGCTTCTCAATGCACTTGTTCCATCGTTGCACAAGTTTCCTGTTGCCCTCAGAAAAAAAAGTTTTCGTCTGATTAGCAAGCTAGGTATGCACCGCTTCCTTCAGTTCAGCATGCTGTTCATCTTTCGTGCAAACGCTGAGCGGTTCAGCTACTTTTAATGTACAACAGCGCAACACTTAGTGGAGTCATATCGTCAAACATTGCAAAAGCGGAGGAAAATGAACAACATTTGACGTGTGCGAGTACAGAGAGGTACCAACCTACAAAAGATTTTTTAAAGTTATGATACTTATTGGCTTACCCTCGTATTTATAATAAAGGAACAACATTTTAGACTTATTGGCCTCTAAAGCCCCTTCCTGGTATTGTTAGGGTTAATGTACTGTAGAACAGAACACAATAGAGTAGAGTAGAGTAGAGTAGAGTAGAGTAGAATAGAATAGAATATAATATAATAGGATAGAATAGAATAGAAAATAATAGAATAGAAAGAATAGAATAGAATAGAATAGAATAGAATAGAATAGAATGGAATGGAATGGAATAGAATAGAATGGAATAGAATAGAATAGAGCACACATTCTGAAGCAATTGGTGATAGCACATATAATTATAAATAACTATTTCTTCAGACTTAATTTACAGTAGTTGAAAGATTCAATGGAGTAGGCATAATGTAACAAAAACTCTGAATGGGTTGGAGTGAATAATACGTTTTACGATCAAAATTGTAATTATTTTGGCTGATTTAGCACAGAAAGGAACCTGATGTGTCATACCGCTTGGTATAACATTAAGAAGTGTAAAAGAAATTCTGGTTATATTAAACAATACGGTTCTGTTCGCATGGATAGGTTTTTACTTGGCCACGTTCTCTTGCGGAATAGTTCCATTAAATGTTTTAACCCGACTCATCTACATGAAAGAGCATCTACCTTAATGAGCATGAAACTTTTTTATACGAAACGTGGTGGAATGTTTTCTTGTGTTTTCATTATTCCCCAAGACGTTTGCCGACTTACCATGATCTTGAAGAATTTGACAATATCAATTACATACAAGGAAACCATCTTCGAAGAATATAATGAATACTTAAAATTTATTCGATTTGAACAATTCTAGAGTGATAGGGAAAAGGCGAATAAGTCAAAATTCCAAAGTTTCAGGAATAACAAACAACAATTTATTTCCACAGCATTTTACAATATTTAGGCTAGATCAGTCCACCCATATATTTTTACAAGTATCTTATAGGCCTATTGTGTAAAAATATCTGGGTGGACGGATCTAAATAATGTAAAAATGCTGTGAAAATAAATCGTTATTTGTCTCTCCTAAAACTTTGGAAATTTGACTTATTCTCTTTTTCCCTATCACTCTAGAATTGACACATGGCTTCTGGAATACCTCTGATTTAGCATGTTAAAACTAGCCTATTATTAAGAAATCTGTGTTCATAAACCTTAGTCCAAAAATGTAGTCGGTTATATTACTGTTTAGTCCACAACAATTATGTTTATAACCTTACGGCAGTTTCAGCAAAACGTACGAATTTTTGAAAACTTGATTTTTTCCCTTAGGGGGTTTTCCACAATGTTGTGTTTTCCCTCAACCAAACAATTCATAATGATTATACATTCCAATTTAAAATACTTTTGTTCCTGCATTGTCGTCTGTAAATCGTATTTTCATCTTGAATTCATCTTGCTACCTTGCTCCCCCTTTACATCATCCACCCAGGTATGCGATACATACTAATAAAATTTGAAAAAAAAAAATAGACTTCAGCTTCGAAAATGGTAATACTTGTATTGTATTATAAGATGGAATTGATGACCTGTGTGGGACGGCAACTTGCGAAGTGGCAACAGCTTCATTTATGTTTATAATAAATGATTTCCTTCTTCTAGTTCATATGTTAGTCCTAATTGTATAATTTGTTTACCAACAGCGGCAGTACTTAAGAAAATATTATAAAAGTAAAATTAATATATTGTATAATTTGTGTTTTGCCTCTGTAACTAATCCGATGCATGAGAAATTGTTCATTCGGGGAAAATATCTATGTAATTTGTATATTTCAATGTATTTTAAAAAATTATAATGAATAAATATAATGTAATATAAATATATAATTTTGCAAAGTTAAAGTTCGATGTGCAAACGTGTATTTTCATTGTAGTCATTTATTGTTTAAACTTACTTTTTCTTGCCAATAACTTTTGGCAATAAATAGGTCTATAGTACGGTACGTTTTTTCTAATAAAAGCTATATTTTTAATTCTTGTAAATCTTTTAATAAATTAATATTACTTTTCCACGACCTAAGTTAACATTTCCCATATCGAATGAACTTCCTCCAAAGTTTATGTTAAATTTTCTACAAATTTGAAATCGCATACTTCTCTCGCAATTTCCAACTGAATAAAAGTGATCATTAGCCGTCTTTAATTAAAATGAAATCAGTCTTCATCACAAACTAATAACAAGAATTCCGCCCTAAATAGTCCTAAGAGCCTAATATCTTGTATGATTAACGAATTTCATTACACATTCTTTGTGGGATTAAATTCTGCGGCCGACCTGGGTTAAAGCAAATTGCCAGGTTCGAGTTATGATATTTTTTTCAACAAAATAAAATTACTTAAAACAATGAAGGAAAATATAGCTATCTTTTCCTGGGGAAGTTAGCATTTTCTCAAATTGTTCTTCTAGGAAGCAAGGTGCATGCTACTTCATTTACTAGCTCATACCTAACGTAGATCATAATTCCAAAAGTCCCTTATCATACGATGATGAAAAATTAAAAACTAGATCGCTTATGAAAGTGAATAGGATACTTGTGCTGCTTTATCTTGATCCCTGGAGGATGGCTTCAGAATGGAATGTATTCTAGCAGCTGTGTAATTATCAGAAACGCTGATGCGCGTTATAGGAAAACACCTGAGGGTGTCACAGAAATTAGCACTCACGTAGTGGGAGTGTATGATCATGACTAAGTTTAATCTATCCGGTTATCTAAGTCAGGGGTACACACAGTCGAGGACAACCGTGCGACCAAATGGAATTCAACCCAAAATTCCTACTAGGACTATTCATAAAATATATAATAATAGGAGGAAGTGTTTGTCTGTCTGTCTGTGTGTGATGCCCAGCGAAATCTACTATACGCAGAGATCTGATATTTTAAACAAAGATGAATTGAAGGATGGCCGAATGTACCTCGAAACCAGGTTTTTAATTTTCGCTTTCGTTCGCGAGTTATGAAAGAAAACTATCAGAAAACGTGAATTTTTTTGCGCTATCGAAGCATCAATTTTCGGTAATACATTCCAATTGCTGATTTTGTCATAACTTGGAAATAAAAGAATGGCGGTTTTTCCAATATATCGCACGGAATTATCGACCGCTTCGATTCTGTGAGCTTATAATGTCAAGGCAGGCAGACATCTGAAATTTTCAATAGAGACGGAAGAAAGAAATATGCCTAAATGGGCAAACATCGATCGCTTTGGACGAAGCTTTCTGTGCAGGGGTTTTCTGGGCCAGGGAACTCGAAATTGTAGTAGCTTTTCCCAAGCGGCGCTTTCTAATCGTGGAATGCACTCCAAAACCGTATTTTGAGCTGTATAATTATAATTACTAATCGTACACCTTATGAATGATTCGAGTTTAATTGTTAATAAATATGTTTCAATTATTTTTCTCTTTGTTTTTAATCCCCGAATTATTTATCGTGGGTGAAGCCGCGGGCACCTGCTAGTTCTTAAATAGTATACTACGTAAACTATGTACCAAAAACCGTATTAAGGCAGCTATCCTAAATTATAATTATTGAGCCATGTAGCTGCTCACGTCTCGCTTTCCCCAAAATATTATGTGTCTAATGTGCTGTTATTTTCTTGTTTGTTTTGCGCCTGGCTTACGTAATTCAAACACCTAGAACACATAGGCCTTTCAGTTCTCATGAAGCCAGTTAGCCCAATATTTTCCTATTTACGAAAGGGAGTAATCTACAGTAAAATATGCCACTGATAAAAAGTGTAACGCAAATTCTCTAACTAAATTGAGCCCAAGATACAAGGATTGTAATCCCTGATCAGGAGTTCAGCATTAACAAGCAAGCGATATGGAGCCAGAAGCCACAGGTGACGCATAAGATATTGATATCTTAAACTAGAAATCAGCATGTATGCTATGTTTGCTACGTAAATTGGCGAACAGCTAGGTTAAAAATTATACTATATCTGTCCAACTTATCTCTTTATCCATGCACCAGATGTGAATACAGACGTCTTGTGGAAGATATATCGGCAGGATTTCACGAAGAGACACAAGGCAAAATCCATTAAAGGAGTTCGAATATACCGTGTCAAATTTATTGCTTGAGATTGGTGATATCAAAAAGATAGTTCACATCCCAATTTTGAGGTAACTTGCAGCAGTTATATGATATCATTTAACTTCAATCTTTTCTTGAAAACAAAATTCGTTATCTATCATTTCTATTGTAGCCTACATATAATTAGACCACATAAGGAAGATAAGGTATCCCATAATAAGATATCATCATATCCCGAGATCATATACGTCTTCGGTTAATACAATAAAGAATGTTAATTGCGATTTTACCAGAGGGAGGAAGCCTACGGGTTTACAACCAGAATTAAATTTTTTACATATGTAGGCCTATACCAAGCGATGGTTCCAGCCAGTGAGGGGCAAATCCCCCCTGCCTACAAATCGCACACTGATACACTGCTGTACTGGCTACGGATCAAGAGTTCCCATGAACGAATCTGTGGGTCTAGGCTAGTCCGATTTAAACTGAACACTAGATGCAGGATGTAACCGTCCAGTGTTCATTGCTTAGGATATTGAAAGACGACAATAAATGCCAGGTATTCTTTTCTGTAAATAGGCAAGTTGAATTTCATTAAAGTATATATTTAATTTTGTCATCCTTTTTCCAACTGTGAATGGACGTAGTGAATGACGCTCTACAATCAGTCAATTATAATAGTGACGAACCAGCTTACCTAGTAAAAAGATCATGCCAGAGAATGGATGAGATCTGATTCAAGGCAACGACACAACAAATTACGAGAGATCTCTTTTCTCCAACAGTTTATGACCGGAAATAAAATATGTATTATATATATATATATCAATAAGGTAAATTCCAGAACCGGTATTTCATATTTATTTAATTTTCATTTATTAAACCACTGCACCCTATTGAAAGATGTTGGTTTGAAGAACTAAAAGAAATAATGATTCACACTATTTACAAATATATAACATAGCAATGTCTTGTAGATTACTATAGACCTACAGGAATTTTTTAAATTAATTATAGAGATAGGGTGTGTAATACTGTTATATTATTACCAATTTTATAGAATAAAGTTTCTTTTGAAAATAATTTTCCTTTTTGTTCAGCCTGTTATAGACTATGCTAACATTCGGACTTCATTGTAAGTTCTCTGTATTTTTGCATGGCCCTGGTATACGTAAAGTAAATTAGGGTGTTACTTGTGTGGAGAAATAATAAATAATAACAATAATAATAAATAATAATAATAACATCGCACCATTATATCTGAAAGAGCTCATACTTCACTTTAAGCATTCCACATTCCACACATCTTAAAGTATTTTTATCCATACCTCTTAATTTGTACGAGTAAATTATTCTATGTTTAAGGTAGCCTAGGGCATTAATAATAAAATTTATTTCGAGTTTTGCGCCTAGTGATAACCTATAGGCCTACTGTATTGAGATGAAAGATTCAACTATTTCCTTCATAAACACTACAGTTGTACCTGATTTGGAAGTAGAGGGAAAATGCTAGAATACCTTACAAAATAATAATAATAATAATAATAATAATAATAATGTTTTATTTTGCCTGGCAGAGTTAAGGCCATAGGGCCTTATCTTCCACTCAACCAGGATAAATACAAAATACATTAAAGTAATACCTACAAAAACAAATACACTAGATACCATATATAATAGTAACGAAATGCTAGCAATAAAATATTAAAATATAAGAAAATAATGAGTCCAATAATGAAACGAGAAAACAAAGTGAATTAAGAATTACATATACTCGTAATTGGGTGTGTGTATATAATCCTAATATAATAATATAATATACACTAAAACTGGAACCTAAAACTAATAAATTAACAAATTTAGGCAATATATGCTAAGTGATATAAAATCGAACTGGAAATTACACCAACTAATACAGTTTCATTTTCATTTTGTAAAAGCCTATCACCAAAGATCAGCAACATAACCCGAATTCTACTTGGTGATTTAAGAAAACGGATAGCCTATAACTAGGTGTTTGCGACTGTTAACTTGGTGCTATACTCGTTTCCCACAGATCTGCAATAAGATCTCTTTGATTAGAAAAATTTGAAATTTCTTTCATTCCTTAAGGTTCGAGTCCTCCCACCGTATTCGAAAATGGGAGGGTAATCACGGAAATCTCGCCTAGGGAATCTATACTATTTGGTATTTAACATACGATAAATGTGAAATAAAAGATATGAACATGTGAATTTCGTGCCTAACCAAGGGTACTTTTCTAATTATTTATTATGTTATTGTTGCATTTATTATTTTACTAGTATAAGCAGCACCTCCAAATGTTGGCATTTTATTATAAACCACAAAATGAAATAAGGATTAAAGCAATCGGCCTGAACCAGGAGGCTATAACAGGGGAAAACATATCTACCACCTACAACAGATTAATTTAATAATAAGCGCAGACTTGGTGCTCACGTATCAATGGTTTGACTACCTAAAACCTTAAGAAAAGACACTGCAGCTTTGGTCATTCAAAAGTCATAACATATCCTGAAAATCAATAAATTCACATGCTTTACCTAAATTATTTTTACTCAGAAATGGTAATGTTTATTATGTTTCTTTTTAAATTCTCATAAATCAATTAGGTTGGTTATATAGTCTGTAAATAACGACGGGGTACACTGCAACTTTGACCTCTGACAGTCGCAGGTTTGCCGGAATTTCGTTCCGCAGGAGTTCTTTCACATGCCTGCAAACCTACAGACTTACATGCCTGTCACATGTATTTACACGTCAATTCCATCGACTTATGCCGGGATCGAACGCGCGACCTCCAGTACAGAAAGCGCGCGTCATACTCATTGACCTACCCAGGCCGACATATCAATTACGTAAGAAACAGAATGTTAAAATCAAATAAAATAATAGGCCTAGTGGGCATTTTCACAGATTCTTCAGAATGTAGAAAATCTGTGCATTTATTTACTCAAGGAATCACGAGTACATTATCTTGGATAAAATATTCTAGTGAGAATAATAGGAGTAAAAATATGTCGGTAATGAGAAAACATATTTTTCTACGCTTTTACGTAATGAAAAGTTAATCTCCCAAGGGAGGATGTATGCTCTGCTATCTTGTGTTCGAACTCGCCCTCAAGTAAGATATAATTAGCGATCTCACAATGTACATGTGATTAATTAAAAGAAACAAGCAAACCCTTTTATACCTTAATACAATGAGAACAATGAGTTCTATACTCTGGCCATTGAATTCCCACACCCTATGGAGCAAAAATTACATGCAATCTCTGTCATTACCGTTCCGGAAAAACAGATTCGTTACACTTACGCCTAAAGGGCCGTTTTTTCTCATTTCGCATACTACTTTCAGGCCTCAATATATACCGTACGAAGCACTGAACCTCATATTCTTCATGCTTTGGAGGAGGATTCAACATAGCACTACATAAAATAAAATATAATTATATAAATAATATATACAGTATATATATTCACACAATGTATATAGTCTATATTTTGTGTTGATATTACTTGGTAATACATACCGACAGGGAAAAGTTATCGATTTAATTTAGCATAATTCGTTAGATAAAGGAAATAATATTTTAGCTGCTCTCATTTCTATATGCACAAAACTTATAAAGTGAAAAAAACTACTTCGATATCAGCTCATTAAAAGTCAAACCTCTCCCACCTAAGAAAAATCTGATGAGGTAACTGAGATCGAAGCCCCGTTCTTACCTAAGAATAATAACTAATAATGAATGAAACAGTATACTACACTATTACTGTATAAACTTATCTAATAGCAGTATCAACCACCCTTTTTTAAGGGCATCATCCTCTTCCTGGTGAGAGGAATTCCATAAAATTACAGCATAGGTATGAACATCAGATGATAGTGTACAAAGATTCAATTTAATTGGTTAGTTTAGCAATAATAAAAATAGCAATAATACAAAATAGAAATAATAATAATAATAATAATAATGATGCCCCTTAATTTCTACGAAGGTAATTAATGTAAGTTCAACAAGTTATACCGACATTAGAACGTGATAAGTAACTAAGTTAGTTATTTAAATATATATACATGTACAACGTGTATTAACAAGGTTATCTGGCCAGGAAATCGACTTGTGTAGAGAAAGTAAGAAGTAACAAGCATCATAAAAATATGATAGCCTATTGGGCAATTATTATTATTATTATTATTATTATTATTGACCTTAGAGGTCATGGTTGATTGCATACATTTAGGCTACGCAATGAGTCAAAGGACAGATTTATGATCAAGTGAGAAAGTTATAACCAAAATGTGTTAAAATGCTGAAAATTGATATTAGCCACTGGATTTGATAAAACGAATGGAAGAGATACTTTAAAATGTCATAACAATAGGATAAGCTTACCATTTTGGCGCCTTATGTGGAAGAAGAATTTTCGTAGGTTTCCCTTTCTTGAATATTGTTGCAAACCGAATACTTTTATCAGCTAAGTTAGTATCACTACTGTAAGTAGAACTATTAAGTTGAGTTTCAGAACAGAAATGAACTACTGTATTTCTTCGTTTTCAATCCTACAACAAATCTGATTAATCGCTAGTAAGATCTTTTACCAATATCTCGATGTTAAACAATAAAAATAATTAAGTTAGAAACCCAGACCTTTAACGGAAGCTTCATTTGTTGGAAGGAAAGTGTAGGCCTACTGTTTCTTATCTTTTGTATTTATTTGGTTTCCTAGAGACCCGCCTCAGTTCCGGTAAAGATATAATCATTAACAAATGGCAAAGTTGCACGAAAATCGGTCCCTGCGTGACGTATCAAGATGCAAACAAGTTCCATATTTTCAAAATCATGAACTTATCTACGAATTACTAAATGATTATAACATATGCTTTTTAACTAAGGTATATAAAGCTTTTTAACAGTGGCAATTCGTATATAAAACGACTTTAAACGTTAATATTTGAAATATATAATTCTGTATTGGATGGTTGTTTCTTTTTTAAAGGCAAGAGCATATTACATTATCTCAAAGAGACCATCAATTCGGGAAGTCCACCAAGAGAGGAAGTAACATTTTAGGATAATCATGAAGATAATAATAATTATAATAACAACAAGATTGCTTAGCGATCATCTCTTTTAATACAGCAAAGTAATAAAACTGCGTGGATTAAAGGGAACAGTAGATAAGATAAAAATAAAAATAAAACTATTTTGCGTTTTGAATAAGTTCACGGTTACTGAAATAATTATATAAAATGTCCGTAATATGGCTGTATGACAAAAACTTATACAGTAGAGTCCCGATAATCCGAACCCCGCTATTCCGAAAATCCACCTATTCCGAACAGAGTTCGGAAATAATACCGATTTTTTAACTTAAAAAACAGGTGACATTAAAAAGACGTTCGTGAAGAAACGTACATTTATTATTATACAAAGAAGTTAAATAGAGACATACATAGAGTCTAAACTTGATGAAAACGCCTGAAACCAAATTGGTATGAAGGATGGTTACTTACAGCACATTTCGGTTCCATTTATACAATTCCCCGCACTTAATTTACGCATTAAAAAGTCAATACGTTGATATTATTAATGAAATCCGCCTACTGTATTCCGAATTCCCGCTAAACCGAACGGTGTTCGGTCCTAACTAGTTCGGAATAGCGGGACTCTACTGTAGCAGTTATTTTTCGTTCACCACGGTTGGGCGAGAGTATAATGCTGTTTTGTATGCTATGCTTCACAGTACACTGTACTCACTGTCGATGATTTTTCTCGAAGTCGTACAGGTACTCAAACTGCTGGGAGACATCTCTATGCTTACTCCCCGTATAACGTCGTGAAGTCTTCACGATAAGCAATCAGGGGAACAAGGTAATCTGAGATGACCAAAAATTATATCTTAATTTTTAGCAGGAGAACATTTCTGAATCATCCTGAACAAGAATGTATAGATGTATATCTGTATAGTGTTATGCAATATTTTGAACGCTCAGCAATACATTTAAATGGAATTTCCATCAATGTAAAAGAGCAAAAAATTTCAAAAATTATCGACAAGAACCGCATCCTCCATGCACAGGCAAGTACAAAGGAAGCTAGGACCAAGAGAAAGCAATATGATAAGAAGAAAGAGGCTTAGAACGAAGACAATAATGATTTTGCTCCTGGAATGCACGATGTAAGTAAGAAAATTGTTTTATACCTTTAAACGCCCATATCTCAAAACTAAATCTTCACATACATCGGTATCTTCATCTCTAAAGTATTAAAGCTATAGCTCCAAAATTTTGCATACTTCTTTAACACAAGGTAAGAAAGAACTGGTAACAGATTTACGTTTATACCTGATTTATTATAAGATCTAGATATATTTTTATGTTGTAAATTTCTCAATTTTTCGTGTGACGGTTTTCATACACGTGTTACATTTTTCTTAAACTGATCCAATAAATATAGATTCATAATACTGCTACAGGAGTTTGTTAAGTATAAGGAAGGTTTACATGCAAAATGATAAGTCTCTGTTTAAACTAAACTTGCCTATCCTTTTGCATTTTTTATTTCTTTGTGAGCTTATACATTTTTTAACTTTAACTAGTGAAAATACACTCAAGAACAAACAAGCAAAGTAATTATGTAACAATTCAGATTAAAATGTACATGTACCTTTATGGTTTTTTTAATCAATAGTCACTTAAAGTAAGTACTACCTACAACATTGGCCACACTACTTTGTTCGCTTAAATTCCTTGCATAAAGGAGTGAAATTAAAATTAATAAGGGACTACCTAAGTTATTTTGTTATCGTAGTTTCAAATTTCAGGCATTTAGATATTATTTTGCATGTTGCGAATGTTGCGAATGTTGTACCGTATTTAAAAGGCAGTTATGAATGCGAAGTTATTGTAAAGTTATATATTGACACAAAAGCACACAGCCTGTTTTTTTAAATATTTCAGTAACATAATAGACAACGAAATAACTCTCTCAAGAGCACAATTTAAACACAAACCTTCCGGGACTACAAATGGTAGCCTACAATGCAAATAATATTGTATGGAATATGTATTATTGTTTCCTTTGCAGATAAAGGTATATTTATTTAGAACAATAAAATTCATTCCTGTTTACACTGGCTCATAGTTGGGAATAATAGATCCCGAAGCGTTTGACCGGAACTTCAGCATTCTGTTCAAAATGTGAGCAAATCGCTCTACAGACTCATTCAAAATGATTTATGAGTGAAGCTGGATGATCAAACTTGATCGAGATTTATGAATCTGAGTCGTCCAAACTCATATCATTTGATCTATCCGGTCTATGGGCCTTCAGAATAACCAGATTAAAAAACTTGCCCCCATGGCTGATTGAACTTCCACCACTGGGACGCGGGATCGAAACTCAGTGGATCCATATGGACAGGGCTTTCTCCGAATGCTCCTGTTTCCCCTGCCATAAAGGCTATCATCAGGCTTTAAAACCTAGTGCCCGAACCCACAGAGGGAGTTGATTCCGGTTACCAACAACCTGAGTATAGGGGGTGGAGGGTGATTGCGTAGGCTGATAAGACAGTCATTGATAGAAGTACCGAGAAGGGAATGCGCTCGTAGTATGGTGCCTCTCAAATTGGTCAACAGTGTACCTTGTCATTGTGCGTGTTTAATTTTATAATACGTGTTCGGCATGCCCAAAGTAAAATGTTCTAAAACGCAAACATATTATTGAAACATTTGGGAGGGACAAACAGGAGAAAGTATCGTTTTGCGTGCTTGTAATGTGAGTTTAGATAATGAGAAGTTATTTTGTGGTCTTCCTATATCTGTATTCAAGGTTTGTTTACTATCACGTGAACTAGCATATGGTAGCTAGGGCATACGCCGAGCAAAGTCTGTACAGTTCGGTTGCTGTTAACATATTCGATCGGGCACTAAGTTTTAAAGCCTGGCTATTATTACACTAATGCTCCGTTCACCATAACATAAAGGAGCAATAAAGGAAACATTATTAAAGCTTGCTTACGTTCACTGACCGACTGAATTTAAGCTCTCAGGTCAGAGTAAGTTAAGTAAACCGAATCTGACCAAGCTCAAAATGATCAAACGCTCAGTAGTTTAATAACCTCCCTTACGACGCGCTGTTGTCATATGAACTGATCATCAGTAGCCTACATTTTTTCAATACTAACACTGTCGATTACACTGTACAGTACTTTCAGTCTTTAGGATATGAAAACCAAGGGTATAAAAGTTTATAAAATAGAAACTAATTATAATTACTGTACGTTTAAAATTTAATAAATAGTATAAGATATGCCTGAAATTGTAAATAAAAGCAATTTATTCCAAAAAAGATTAAAAGTTTCACATTTCTATTCATTCTTATTAAAAATAATTACCTAAATATTTACAAAGTATAATTGATTTTGCGTTCACAATAAGATGAACACACTCTAATGTAGCCCTAATAGGCTTATATAAAGCTGAATTTTTTAATATACAAATGTGGGAGGGCTGTACTCTGTAATCTATATGCCTCGACCAATGTTTACCAAATTTTAGACACAGACTTGTTGAACCATGAAAAATTTCTAGGCAAAATTAACATTCGAACCAACCATTTCTCTTGTGTTCCAATCCCTATGTGGCCTCTATACATATCTGTAGCCTAAATATCGACCGATTTGTACTAATTTTTACACCTAGAATGTGTAGAAAAATAAAGAATTTTAGGGCTAGGCAATATTAAACTTCGAGTAAAACATTTCTTCAATTTTGATCTCCAATTACATGTTCGTTGTAAATAGCTACAAGTTTTGACAGGTACTTATAACATTTAACACGTGAACGAATAAGACCACAAATAAATTATATTACTAGTTTATCCTAGAATATGGATGAAACTGATGACATTGAATTGGCTTCACACTAAGTGTCCATTTCCTTGAGAGGATCCCAACAACTACTATACCACAGGGTTCCATCTAAATTTCCCGAGCTTCTGGAGTCTCAAACATGTGTCACCATTCTACTCTTGTGACAACCAGTCGGCGCGGAAATGTTTCACAAAGTGGGATGGGTAGATACTGTCCGCATTATAACTAGGTAATAAAACGAGTCATTAGAAGAAAATTTGCTGGGATGCTGATAAAATGTAATCAAACAGGAAAACTGCGATAAAAGGTATAACTCGATCGGTAAGACCTGATGCAAACAAACGGATGCGCAGTCATCTACGATGACATAATCTAGACCTGCCTGACCTTCATAGCACGTGATGTTCCCTGCCAGTTCATACTGTACAGACCGTGTAAAAACATTTTAGTTAGCCTCACAGCATTCAAGAGTGAAGTGTGATAGGGTAATGAGAGCAATGGTATTCCATTTCACTTGAAAATGCTGAAACCAGAATAATATTCGTTGAATAAACTCAGAAAGCCCGCTTTGAAAACATTCAAAATTGACGCCCTTCTTTCTCAACATGGACATTCCATTCTACGACTTATACCTTACCACCCCGACATAAACCCTATAGAATTAATTTGGAAGTCACTCAAAGACCATGCGGAAAAGAAAAATGTACGTTTTATTTTGGACTCTGCAGTGCAATTGGTAGAAGACAAATGTCAGTCCATGACTTCCGAAGACTGGATTTCAAGACGCCGACATGTTGAGACATTAAAGAAACGTACATTGCCCAAGAACCGGCCATTGATGCAGTGACACAACTGCTGGTAATTCAAGTGGGAGATGACAGTGACGCAGATGACGACGATGGCGATGATGATGATGATGACGACGACGTCGACGACGACGCCGGTATTATGTCTGCGTTGAAGCTTTGTAGATAATAGCGATATTCTGTGAGTTACATACCATTACGTAAATAATATTTCATAACTAAAAAAACAAAAACTTTATTCAATTTATTTTTGTTTTCAATAGTTACGGACTATTACGAACCGCATAGTTTGGAATGAATAGTACAGTACATGCATTCTCTTCTGCTTCTACTCCATTGCTACCGTCGGACGATAAGCTCTCTGCGCGTGTTTGGTTCAGGTCTTAGCGTCCCAGTTATAACAGGTCCAAGGTAGCTTTTTAGACTTCATGCAAAAATTAATTTGTCAAATTTCTTACATAGCTAACTTACCGATTAATTCTAAACTTCCAGATTCGAAAACCCAATTTATATGACATTTGCAAATTATAAATTAATTATATGGTATGTTTTTTTATTTGTTCATTTTTTCTTTATTTAAACAGAAAACTTGTTTTCCTTATTCCCCTCAAGCTTGTCATACTTTCGGCACGGCACACCTACAATGATATGAGAGATTAGGCAATTTCCAGGGGTCACATTAATATTAACATCCCCTTAAGTCGTATATTGCTTAGCAGCAGCACTTCTCGGCTGAATATTAGATTGATTGCTCGGATGCAACAAGGATGTTAGTTGGTTTATGTATGAAGGCTGTATAGTCATGGTTGTATCCATGCAATATAAAAGAGCTACTGGTTATAACAGGGAATGTGCATCACTTGAGAAACATTCTGTATGCAACATCGTCATGGCTGCCACCGCACACACACGTCATAGTTCTATGTTTACACTCGAGAGGGCCACTCTGGCAATCAGTGTACCATGCTCTGCATTTACCCTAGCCCCAACGTAACACCGCAGGAACACCAGTTTCAAGTAGTGTGCATAGTAGGCATACCTGCGGCAAATTTCACATCTGTTATGTTTACTCTATGATTAATTATGTAATTGATTAGGTTTACGGTAATTTGTATTGGGAATTGAACAAATAGATGGTACGGAAATACTAACATACAGATGTTATGTTACGGCCTGTTGACTCTCATGTTAACAAACCATACTGCTGGCTCTAGTAATATTAAATGGTTAATAGGTTGTGTCTACCACTTCCTTGGAGATTTGTACTAGCTTTAATTGCTCTCCACTAGTTCTCATTAAGTGGCAATGTTATGTGGTCGCCACGTTGGAATTTATTTCCCACAAGACCACTCGAAAATGTTTCAACAAGGGATGTGGAATGAGGGATGAGTGGTGGTTTGCAAGGTTTGGGTTTGGTTACCAAAACACTGCTTTAATTAAAAGTGCTACTGTTTGTTCCAATCTGGGGTACCTGCTCATATAAAGCACAACTGTCAATTTGTTCCCTTTAACCATGTAGCTTCTCTTGATACAAGTGATGAATAAACGTGTAAACATTTCAAAATTCGGTATTTCATTACTTTTATGTTAAACTGTAAAATCAGAACAGCGATATTTGAGTTAAACATTTCCACAATGTGCATAATTAAGGTTGATTAAAAAAATCTGCTGATGAAATAGATACGCTCTTTACATGTTTACATAACTGTAGAAAAAGTCATCACATTTAACCTGTGTGTTTAAATTAATTAAAAACTAAACTAAACTAAACTCCGTGGCGCTACATCCCCGGAAGGACTTGGCCTACCACCCGACTGCTGCATCATCTCCCGTAGGCAGATGGCAGGATTGGGGGGCATGTGGTCAGCATGCCGACACCCACGGCCGTTAATGGTGGTTTTCTGGACCGGAGCCGCTACTTCTCTATCAAGTAGCTCCTCAGTTTGGAATCACGAGGCTGAGTGCACCCCTACCAGACCTCCCTACCTCAGAAAAATCCGAGGAAGTACCGGGAATCGAACCCGGGCCGACGGATCTGTAGTCAGCAACGCTAACCACAAGACCACACCGGCGGACAGTGTTTAAATTAATAGTAATAATAATTACATTTTTGGCAACTGACAATATTTTAAGGTAGCCTGAAGTGAATGGGACTTTATAAATGACATGAGATCAACTACAAATTTTCAGCTTGGTTCAAGACATATTCTCTTCTTCCATGATTTATATAAGCAATCTTGTCTATAGGCTTATGAGTAATAAAATTCAAGTATTCAAATTTTGTGCAACATTGAAATACTATGAAAACCAGTGTTACTCATAATAATATATATTATCAGCCTGGGTGGGTGGAATAGTCAGTAAGGTACTGGCTTAATTTTCTCAAGCTAGCGGATTTTTCTTCCGGACTAGGTCGATGGCATTTCTCTTTACGTAAATGTGACAGTCCCCTGTCTGTAGGGTTACAGGCGTAAAAAAACTTCTGCAGGCAAGAATTCAACCCCAACGGCTAAGATTATAGTCCTAAGGGGCAATATACAACCGCCGTTAAATAATAGAATAGTGAAAATTTTAGAATTATTAAATGTTGCTTCCTCCAACTATGAGCATGAAACAATTTAAATTAATAACCACAATACTGCAATAGATAAGCCGATTTACATATTTAGGCTACAAGCAACTGTAGGCCTAAGTACTGTGGGAATATGAAGTTTTACCTTCACCGATAGTGATAGTTGTAAAGTAGATATAAGCAGTAGATGCAGTAGACTAGGCGTAATACAAATGGATGTTAAATAGTTAATCTAAATTCCCATAGACCTCCAGATAATGAAGTGGCCATCCTAAGTGGTTATGTGTTTAATTTCACAACGAAGTGGTCAAGAGTAATCATGGATGCAATTTATAATGTGGGTTAATCTAGTGTAGTATTTTAAATACCAAACAAATTATTTAATATTGCATGCTGCATAGCCTAAAGCTGGAATACGGTTTCTCCTATTCCATCGCCTTCAATGCTCTGCATTGAGTACTGCTATCTATAAACTGGGCATCCTTTCTAGAAATGTCCCTAATTCTCTTTCCTCCGTCTTCTCTCTGGCATTTCTCTTTACGTAAATGTGACAGTCCCCTGTCTGTAGGGTTACAGGCGTAAAAAAACTTCTGCAGGCAAGAATTCAACCCCAACGGCTAAGATTATAGTCCTAAGGGGCAATATACAACCGCCGTTAAATAATAGAATAGTGAAAATTTTAGAATTATTAAATGTTGCTTCCTCCAACTATGAGCATGAAACAATTTAAATTAATAACCACAATACTGCAATAGATAAGCCGATTTACATATTTAGGCTACAAGCAACTGTAGGCCTAAGTACTGTGGGAATATGAAGTTTTACCTTCACCGATAGTGATAGTTGTAAAGTAGATATAAGCAGTAGATGCAGTAGACTAGGCGTAATACAAATGGATGTTAAATAGTTAATCTAAATTCCCATAGACCTCCAGATAATGAAGTGGCCATCCTAAGTGGTTATGTGTTTAATTTCACAACGAAGTGGTCAAGAGTAATCATGGATGCAATTTATAATGTGGGTTAATCTAGTGTAGTATTTTAAATACCAAACAAATTATTTAATATTGCATGCTGCATAGCCTAAAGCTGGAATACGGTTTCTCCTATTCCATCGCCTTCAATGCTCTGCATTGAGTATTGCTATCTATAAACTGGGCATCCTTTCTAGAAATGTCCCTAATTCTCTTTCCTCCGTCTTCTTATAAGAAACGAATATCCTCACACCAAATTCAAAATTCCATTACTGCTTACGTCAAATAGATCTATGCAGATCATGGAGGTAGTAGCCTACAACAATCTTCTATGATGTCTGGAAAGGTAGTGTCAGACTGAAAAATGTAATGCCATAGCCGGCATTGAATTTTTCAAATTTTCCAGCTTAGCCCACACACGGCCAGAGGCCAAGAAATACAAATTCTACATGTTGGAAGTAGTTGTTATCCTTTTCACTGATACATAAGCGTCACCGCAAAAATCTTATTATGGCCGAGAAATAAGCATAATAGGCCTAGATAAATAGTTTATCTTAAAATATGAAAATATTAAATCTACGTATTAGAGTTGTCATCCATGGAAACAAGATACTCAAATACAATTTCCAAAGTTGATTTCAAACCTATAATCCACTAGTGATATTAATATGATTATATTCAAATACAAATTCAGATCTGGAGCTTGAATTGATAATTTATTTTCCTGTTATTATTATACATGTAATGTTAATAAGAATATAATTACTTTACTATTATTATTGGTATTATTATTTACTATTATTACTACCAGCCTACTACTACTACTGTTATCACCAAATGCAGAAGAGGTATTTAATTCTTAGCAAGCAGATTTTTAAATAAATAAACGTAAAAAAAATTGTAGTGGTAGAAGGTTACACTTAAAGTTGTACTATAATACTGGAATCATGAAACAGAAAAAGAAACATAAATGTTATATTTTGAGTTGTAAAAATTTTGTATTAAGTTAGAAACCAATCCTCCTACTCACCCGGTTGGAAGCCCGAGAAACCATTATCCAATCTTGGATTAAGTTATTCCTCAGGTTCGCGAACGACCCCTGGTGATCCCGTAAGGGGATATTCTCAGCGTATTTGTTACCGGGGTGCGCCAGTCCCCTACCTAGGCCTACTTAATCCTAAGGACACACACACACCCAGTCCTGAACCCGGGAAAGGAATTTTTCCCTACTGAAAAATCCCCGACCCGGCCGGGAATCGAACCCGAGCGGCCGCAGTGGAAGGCAGGCGTGCTACCGACTCACCCAGATTACTTACGCGGGTTGTTCATATTTTATAATTTATTTCGTAACATAATATAAATTTATTCTGTGGCTTATTATGTACAGTAGAAATGTTCAGTTTTTAATACTATTATTTTAACCAATACAAATAAATTTATACTGTAAGTACACAGTAGTCTAAATTATAAGTCTAAATTTGTTATTATTTTCATTATATTATCCAGAGTTGTTTGTATAGTAAAAAAAAATGTGCAGAGTTTCATAGTAAATCCCAATTTCTACGAAAAAGTGTAAGAGACTACAAGTTTCTACTGAAAAAAATGTGTTGCAACCCTCTCTCTCTCTATCTCTTTCTTTCTCTTTGTCTCTCTGATTCCTTGAGTACCATCAGTTTGTTTCTTACTGTTCCTGGAGTTAGCACAAAGAAACTCTATAAAAGATAGCTAGGGATGATTCGCCTTATTATTGTTATAACTTATTAACTAATCTGAGCAAAATATTACTTTGTTTGTGATCTGTATGCAATATAAAATAATAAAATGAAGTAAAAGAAAAACATGTGAGTAAGTATCACTATAACATAGAATATTCCGTTAATATTTTCAGGAATGCAACTTATGTTTGATTTTACAGATTTTATACTATACTGATCGTTGAAATGTTTTCCTAGGTGTCACATTTGCTCCGTTTCTAGCCATTGCTGTAGTCCCAAAATTGCTGTTTCAGGAAGCTTTCGGTAGACATCATATTTCGGTTGAAATTTTGTAGTAGTGTACATCGGTTCAGTTAATATGAGAGGGGCGTTAAATAATAAAATGTTTTAATTACATTTTTGGACTGAACGGGTTCAGTTACTATGATATATTTATAAGTTAAACACTTTAATGTCTGAAAACAAAAATAATACCCTTCGCTAATTTCAAAGTGACAGAATAGCAACGAACTTATAAATTGACATACAAGAGACATGTTCCTATAAATAATATATTTTAAGATAAAAATATGAATACACATTTGTCGATCACATTTAAACACAAAGGCTGTATGAAAAATTATTTTTAAGAATATGCTATTTGGATTTATGAGGAAAGCATTCTAGCTGTTTCCATTGTCTAACAAAAGCACTCCAATTGCTTCTTTTGTTGTGTCACCAGAACTTCTTATAGAAACTTTTGAATTCGTGTCTCAAGTCAATGTAAAATGGCTATATAAAATATATAGATCAATCAATAAAATTAATCAAAGCAGTAAGTACACGCAATAAGCCAGAAGACTGACGCCAGTGAGTGAAGTTGAGCAGAGGATATACGGCATAAGTTATACCTGCGTATACCCTTACTACAACGCTGTTTCTGGCCTTTCTACACATATGCAATCCATGTTTGATTAGGATTTATTAATGTGAAATTAACCCTATTCTGCTGTACCAAATACAATGCACTCATAAAACTCTCATCTACAGAAAAATCATACTCTTCAAACCCAAACCAACATCAAAGGAAGTATTTAAATTCACATGATCGGTACGCATTTTATTACTATTTATTCTGGAACTCTTTTGTCAGAATTCGTTTTATCTTCCAAATGAGCATTTAGCTCAAGGCCTTTTTTTAGGGTACATAGCATTAGTAGAGTTTTATTTTCTGTCCATTTAAACGCACTATTTCGTCAACATACCCTCAAGCGACGCAAGAGAGAGGTAATTAAAGAGTGCAACCGTGTTGTTTGTTTATGCCTTACGTTTAAGCGATTTTTTAAAGTGGGTTTAATTCACTTTGCACTCGTAGCAATTATGATCGCTCTCGTAAACATTAAACGATTCTCAAAAATTGAATGCAGGTTTATTACTAGCCTGTGAATTGGTCTTTGCAAAAAGAAAAAAAAAAGAAAAAAAAAAAGAGGGAAGGAAACATGCGTACAAATGAACACGGTCTCCGTAATTGGCTTTAAATGAGCTTTTTTGCTGTTCTCGTTAATATTATTATTACTATTATTATTATTACTATTAATACTATGCCGTCCACAGATGTGGCTTAGGAGATGCGTTCGTTGTCCTCATGCAGCTGGCCCGTGTTCAATTCCTGGTCAGGACAAGTCCTCTAGGTGGGTTTTTCTTCACTTTTGAGACAAATGTCAGGAAACTTTCGGACCTTCTGGTTTACAGGAATCATCTGGCCATCACTGTAACCTTTATCTCATCCGTGCCTTGTTCGGCATGAGTATGTATGCTCATAGTTGAAGGAAGCAACATTTAATAATTCTCAAATTGTCTCGTCCTATGTGTTGTCTCAGAGGTGGATCCGCATTGGGCTGATCACCCATCCGGGGAGGCCCTCCATGTCCTTGTCTGATGTAAAATAATTTATCTATGTGATCTCTCAACAGTCAAGGTCCTAAGGCTCAGGTGGCGTGGGCCGCAGAAACGTCCCTACAACGATAAAAGTTAAGAAAAAGAGAGAAGATAATATTATGCTTCTCATTAAGCAACAAACTTGAATAAAGAACTTGTATGGGAATAAAAAATACTTTGTATAATCAAAGTAGCCAATATATATTTTAATTGCAAGTAGTTCTAACCTTGGAAAAGTGAAGTCAGACTGAAAAATGCAATGCCATAGCCGGGATTGAATTTTTCAGTCTGACTTCACCTTTCCATCTTAACCTACACACGGCCAGAGTGAAAGAATTAAAATTCTAATTCTAATCTTGCTTTAAATTTATACCATGAGCTTGAGAAATTTCGAGTAAGCCTTAAATAAGCAAATTATATTCAAAACACTTTCAAATACCGAAAAACTAATCTACTCAATCGGAAGGAATACTTCTATGGAAATAATTTAATGTCAATAAGTTCACTGAATTTTAAGAAAAATATTGCCTTAAAGTATAGAGATGTGATACAGATCACAGACTATCGTAGCCTACATTGCTCTTCAGTTTTAATAACAACGATGAATCCTTCTACTTTTTCAGAGATACAGTCCATTAATAAATTAAATCATGCCAAAAAACACACTTTTCTGCGCCATATAATATATGCATAAATGAATCATGATTAATTGTAGGCCTAAGTTAAGAGATTTGGATCTGTTCTCCCCGCGTAATAATCCCTGGAAAAAAACACTCTTATTGCTGTGATTTTATTAATGTAACCAGTAAAACGTCACTCTTTCGGACGACTGTTACAGTATTTAGGTGGGAGATATACGCCTAATTTCAAAAATACTTGTTTGTCTGTTACGATTGTTTAACGACAGTTATGTAACCTACTGGTAATTGCCGGAGTACTAGAAATTTGTTCGCAGGAGTTCTTTTTCATGCCTGTAAATCTATTATTAAATTATTGCTATGTAAATTATTATTATTATTATTATTATTATTATGTAAATCATGCCTGTGTATCTATATTTATTAACTATATATAGGCTATATGCCAATGTCCTCGGCTGGGATCAAACCAGCAGAATTGGTAACTGAAAGTCAACAGTTCACCTACTGCTTCATCCAGGCCGACGTGTTATCAGTAATAGGATTATTTTCTAGTAAATAAATATATTTCTTCGCTAAATTCTGTTTCCACATGATGCCTGTCTTAACATTTTCATTGCTACTGACATATACATGCGACATCAAAAATATTATATTAAAGCAGAGATAGGCCTATAAAATCAGTAGGGACAACAGAATATTGATTTAAGTTACAATATGAGGAATTTTATCCACATATTAGAATTGTCATTCATAAGAACCAGCTTTCCGTTAAAATTTTCTTCGCTGTTTTCAAGCTTATAAACCCGCTGATATCACTTGTTGAATGCTATTAATAATATAAATTCAGCTCTGAAAGGTTCATATAGGTAATTTCGAAATTACGTTAAAAAATATAACATTGTAGATGGAAAAGGAAAGATTCAATAAAAACAACAGAAGGTTATTAAACCGAGCCTTCTAGTCATTGAGGTTGGGGCAGAGGAACTTGTTTATTTATAAATTCAATTTTAAAAAAAGTACTGCAGATACATAATTAATCCTTTTAACAGCATCAAGTACAACATTTAAATTTTATGTTCACACTGCTTTGAAAATGATATCAGGCAGATGGCGTCCATTATTCTCAACACACTTTGCAGTCCATTCGCTTGCTTTTGATATAATTATGCCTATTTATTATTCCAGACATAGGCTAGTTGAATTTTTCCATTTAAATCATATCTGTGCCTTTATTTACTTTTTATTTCTTTATATTGTCTTACAATTTAATACATTCAACAGCTAAGTATTATGCGACTAATTGCGCCGCGTTAAAGTAACAGATTTATTCATTGCACGAAGAATAAAACAGTCACTACTTTTTAAGGTTCATACCCTTGAAATTTGAACACCATCTCGAAAAGCTTTTACTGGTTCAGTGATTTTCCGTAATATTTTATTATTTACTACGGTATCGTTGAAAAATAGTATCTAGGCCTAATACACTTGTTAGATGCATTGGAAAACCTCGAGAATTTTAAGACTCGCCTTCGGCTCGTCTTTTAATTCCTCTTCTATGCTCCAATGATTTAGTTACATTCATGTATCGCAATCTAGGCTACTATTATCATGTAATTGTAGTAAAATGTGATGTATCCTAGATTATTTTATTATCTACTTTTCATCCTCCTTTTAAACACATTACTTATTAACGCGTAATTGAATTATCCCTGACTACTAAAAGTTTTCAACCGGTGCAGAGATTCAAAATACGAGCTCTCATTAATTTACATGCATCGATTTGGTGTGATCGAGATCGTGATAGACAAATAAGTGGACACTAAAGCTGAAAATCACATAAATTTTGTGTGATAATGTCATTCGAATTAGATAGTTATTAATTTAATTTAAAAGAAAGGTCAAGGTACAGACGAGCAAACCCTTACAACTGCACACAAGACAGAAGATGAACTACGAGTATGCAGACAAAGTGCTTACCCTACATTACTCGTGGGAAGAAAACTGTGTTTAGCCTACGCGAAGTATTATATGGCTGTACGTAGGCTAGGTTAATTAATTCTGTTTCTTGGGGTTTCTATTTATTTCTATTTCCATTGCTTAGTTACATAAATGATACATAGAATGGAATTGAAACCCCGAAAGAGCAGGTAGCCTAATCGTGCTCGGGGGCAGTTCCAGTGTTACATTTATATATGATTGACAATAGAAGTATAATGTTAACCTGTTTTTAAAACTACCAAATAGACAAATACTTATTAATAATATTATTAATTATTAATAATATTTCTAATTATTAATAATTAATAACTTCCATAAGTACCAGGGGAGAAAGGTAAAAGTTTTGAGTATTGATACGACTCAACTGGTAAAAAAAATAAAGCTAGAATTATGAAAAATAAGCAATAATTATCATGATAGTAGTACTGGAAAGACCGAGCAGACCAAGAGGCAAATCAAAACTAATTTGAAAGGGTTGAAAATTAACAGTTTATACGATTTTTTTAAAATTCTATATTTCAAGACTCGATTACCATGAGTTGCTAAAACTGCATGTAATTTTATTTTAGAATTATACAGATGAGGACCGAAACTAGAGCTAATAATAATTAATAATAATTTAATAATAAATAATAATCCTAAACATTTTGGAATTTTGCGCGTGATCTGCTAAACTTTATGTTAAAAGTTTAGCTTACTTCTTTCCACTTTATTTGTAAAAGAATCCAAACTTACATAACCTAACAAATTTGAAAGTCATAAATGAAAATTAAATATAATCTATTTTGATAAGTTAAGTTGTGAAGATTTCAAACTATTTACGTTCACTACAGAATCATACTGGCACTACAAAGATAATATGCGATACGTATAGAGTGAATAAGGTATCTAGGCTGCAATCAATCAGATGTTCTTCTACGTCCTAAGAGGATATAAATCCATAACAAGAAGAACATTCACGGAATAGTGAAATTAAATTATACATTTACAGCCTTACTAATAAAAGCTGCTTATACCTGCGTTGAACGGTTGTTTGGTTGTTCACCGTGCAAGTTCTGCATAAGCCGCATTACCAATAATCGGAGTGTAACTGCCGAGTTTACACCGGGTTTGTACGTCCAACGTCATCAAATACGTCACTCTAATTCTGACGTTACTAGCCCCTGGCTATGAAGGGACTGCTGAACGCCATCTATCGGTGCAGCGGGCAAACAACGATGGTTCGTCTGCAGACAGTAATTCTAGTTTCAGTATTTCATTATATTGTTTTCAGAAAGCTGTAATCATGGGTACAAGTATGGAAATATGTCCCGCAAATAAGGAACAATGTTTATAATTCCGCAAAAGCTGCTCAGAATATGCGTAGCCTCAAAATTCAATCTCAGACATCTACGAAACGACCGGTTGTTACGGATATCGGCCATCTTGATTATTTACGTCAAGTTTATACAAGGGGGCCAGGCTGTGTAAAGGTTGCACACATTCAGCCTTATGCAAGGATTATTAGTACACTTTTTCTCCTCAGCGGTGTATATTCCTGGTATAAATGTTACAACTGGATTATTAGGAAGACTACTAGTGGTTAAGGGTTGTTTTACACCTAGATAAACAGATCACGACTGGACAGAGAAAATGAAGATTTTTCGAATTCGACATGCATGGCTTACCTGACAGCAAGACCACAGTCTAGACTAGAGTTAAATGAAACTTAAGTTCACAAGTTCACATCTCATTCAGGTAACTGGAGCAAAAATAAGTAAAATTAATCTAAGCATTTTGTCAGTACTGCTGTAACGCAAAACTACTCTATACATAATACGTTCTTGTTGGCAATTTGAAGGATAAAAATTACTGTGATGTAATCTAATAATTGATCATCATTAGAGGAGAAATAAATTCTTGTATTCGAACGAATTAGGAAAGAAAAATGTGCCCAAAATACTGTTCAATTTTTCTTATGTAAAGAAATCCTGTAAGGGAAGCACTTGGCCTCATGAGTAACTGTTTGATAAGAAAACTAAGAAGTAAATAGAAACGTCAATAGACCTAACTTGCAGAGTAGTTGACGAAGAGGCAGGGGTAGGAGCAGTCCCTCCACAGGATATAGAGCCACGGTTTTTAGTTCGATATTAATCTTATATGCATACTACGAGTAAATAAGCAGATCGGTGTTTCGAGGGCTATTTTTTTCGACATCTGATGGGGCATAAAATGAAAATCGCAGTGAAAATCAAACCTGTTTTATTTGGAACATTTAGGTACACCTTCTAGCTATTTCTATACACAGTTTCGCTCCGATTGAGACATTTGTCGTAGCGTGGTACCAACTTTCCAATACCCTCTTCATAGAAGCTGCCGCCAGCGTTTTGAGAAGAGACTTTACGGCATTTTGAAGTGTTTTGAAGTTCTTCATTGGTGTGGAAGCACTGTCCTCTCAGACCTTTCTGCACATGCCGAAAAAAGATGAAAGTCACTCGGCACGGGGACGAGTTTTTGAAATCCATTGTGACAGGGGATGAAAAGTGGAATCGTTAGGACAATTCAGAAACAAAACAACAATCCAAACAATGGATGCACACAAATTTACCGAACAAACCCAAGATCTGGCTTCCACATCAACGAAGAATTTCAAAACACTTCAAAATGCCGTGAAGATCCTTCTCAATAAGCTGGCGGCAGCTTCTATGAAGAGGATATTGGAAAGTTGGTACCACGCTGCGACAAATGTCTCAATCGGAGCGAAACTATGTAGAGAAGTAGCTAGAAGATGTACCTAAATGTTCCAAATAAAGTAGTTTTGATTTTCATTGTGGTTTTCATTTCTTGCCTCATCGGAGGTTGAAAAAAATAGCCCTTGTACATATATATATATATATAGATGTATGTATATACACACACATATATGTAGTCCTCGTATATATATGTGTGTGTATTTTATTTCGAACATTTAGGTACAAAGGGTAGCCTGATTTTTAAATATATTATAATAAATATTGATTCAATAAACTTGTGATAGGCTTAATAGCTAAGAAGGACTCTTTTAAAGTGTCAGAGCATTAAGAAATAATGGCATAACATTGAAGGAAGTGTAAAATAACTCAACAAACTTACTGTAATAATCATTACAGGCCAATTTAGGAAATAGAGATAATATGGATTGTTAACACTAACATTGTAATTATTTTTGTTTGTTTGAATTTTCTACATTTTACTATTTTTTAGATAATTATGTATATATAAATACATTTATGTAATATTCATTAAAGTAAATAACCTTTTAAGTGGTCATACCATAACCCATATGGAAGACTGCTCCGAAATCAAGAACTTGGTGTAAGTACCGGTACGAGATAGTGTGTATGATACAGCTTAGAAACTGACATACAAGAATGATGTAATTCGGGATTATGTGTAACTTAGTAAAGTTAGGGAAGCGAAGTTGTCATTATAATATGCGTTCATTTGGTCCCCTGTGAAAGACAGCCCACTCTCTGGCCACCAACATACTTCCTAAAGGATTTCCATTAATTGGTAGCATTGGGAAACCTAACAATGCTAAATTCCTTTCCAACTGCTTAAGAATGGGCAGTAATAGGATAAAGCCTTATAACGTAAATTCTCTCTAGGCTGGTATGAGGATGATCTTATCACAAAAGGGAGGGCATCGTGGACATGACGTCCAGGAAGACAACTAAGCAGATGCCACTCTTGTCAAATTTCACAACTCCTGCATTGTGTTAGAAGTCTTTATTTTCTTAGGTCGATTTTAAATTAGAAGCTCTTGGTCTATTACTTGTAGCTTAATATCATGGCATTTATACAAAAGCAACAACCCCAAATCTGAAAAATGTGTATGTTTTTAAATTCCGGTAACACTTTTCTTAATTTATTACATAGAACTACAAATGATACCAGCTTTCATGTGTTTGTCAAATTAAAGAGGAACTAAAATTGTTTTGTGTCCAATGTTGTTTGCCTTCATAATGACTCGAAATGGGAACCACATCTAACTCGACATATGAAACTCTTGCCATACTTTTCGGATCATATCCTCATTTACTCAGCAGTGGCAACTTCTTCGATCTTACTCCTCAGTTCTTTTAGATTATGTGTAAACCTGGGATTTTTGGCTCTAAAAATAGTTTTAGGCACCAAAAATAGGCTTTTAAAACAAGTAAATAGGATTTTAAAAGAGAAAATAGACACTTAAAATATGCTTTAAAATGTGTGAATAGATAGAAAGTAGACTTTAAAATATTACAATATACACTTAAACTGTAACATGGTCTTTTTTTACTGCAAGAAACAAGGTATACCTATTGTTAACAGAATTAACTGCAAAACTATATATTCACTTAAACAGATGTTCTTTCACTGGTGACTTGATACAGTAGTCCTTCCTCCTTAATCCTCCCCGTCAGTCAGCATTCCTTTAGTGACTATTGTTTGGAATAATCAAGTATCTGTGAAAACCCCACCCCTGCTGTTCTGCTTTTCATTGAGGGGTGTCCATTATAAGATAGTAAAAATTGCAGAAGTTGAATTTTATTTTAAATGTACAAAATAGGCATTTTAGGCACTAAAATAGTAAAATAGGTTCTAACGGTCGAAATAGGCATTTTAGGGCACTATAAAACTCTATAAATGTAACTGATTTATCATGAAATGTTCACATATTTAAAAATGTTCACGTTATTTCATAAGGAACAAAATAGGCATTTGCCTTAAAATCCCAGGTCTAATTATGTGGTAAAGGTGGTACGTAAACACAATCATTGATATATCCTCCATAGAAAGAAGTCAACAGGGTATATCTAAGAAGCCATCATTTTTACAACTGCGGCGAATCATGGCAGTAAAAACCAAACGAAATCATTTGAGTTCCTCTTTAATGTGGCATGTATATGAAAACTGTATCAATTGTAATTTTCGTGTAATAAATTAAGAGAAGTGTAGGGATGGCATGCACTATGTTCATTCACATAATAAAAAGTTCAAAATCGGAGATTTTTAGCTTGTTGTGTTCTCCATAAATCATAGAAACCATATAGTAGTTTAGTTTATTCTGGAAGGTGTACAAAACACTGGAAAATAAAATTAAGATGTAATTTTACTAACCTAACCTAACTAGCCTAACCTAACTAAGTAACCTAACTAACAGAAAATGGTTGTTAGAAGGCGAGAATTAAGACTTGCAGTGATTTGCGCATGGATCACGTGATCCAGAAACAAGGCTGGGGTTGTAAACTTGAAAGCGATCAAGACTAATATCTCTGTTCCTAACCTTTCTTTCTTTCTTTCTTTATCGTAGTTTTACCTCTCCCTTTTTAGGATTTAAGCGACCCAAGCCGCCCGGGCCTGTTCCTAACCTAACTGCAACAAACCTAGGTCTACTTGTCATTAACACTAATATCACTATTCCTAACATGACTGCCACTTACCTAGAATCGGAAGTGTGCGGAGTAGGCCTACATAATGAAGGAAACTAAACCCAAAAGTGATACTGGACTTCAGGGACACGGTGTATATGTTCATGTAGGCCTGTACATGAATTGAGTTTATATCGCATGAAAAGTATCCTTCTTTCAGAGGATAAACATTTATGTAATTTTTCTACAACTTTGTGTCTACAACTTAAACACAAACCAACTTGTGTCAAACAATATTTAAATTTCGCAGATCATTTAGGTCCCCCACCCAGAAAACAAAATAAGCATTTCAAATTAAGCTGATACCTTAAATATTGCGAACCTCTGCTGTAGGAAATTCTCACTGGCTGTGGATTATTTCCTTATTACCAGACTTCTGTCTAGGGTACTCAAGTCAAGAAAGTTAACACACGGACCATTGCTTTGTGTAGGTTGAGGCAAATTATTGGAGATGGAGCGTGGCGTTACTCGTTGCCGCAACATACAAACATTCATTCACAGTACGGCACAAAATAACTGTTCACTTTTACAGTGCATTAAAATTTCTAGTTTAGAAATGAAGGGGTCAGCGGAAGATAGTGCTAATCCTCTTTTTGTAAAAATTGACATTGTTGCACTATAGGCTACAGTATTTATGTTTTTTCTTAGTCACTATTTATTCTAATGTTTCTTAGCATAAGCTAATTCTATCAAGAAGGTGTGTTATTAACATAATATGTACCAAAAGAAAGATAAAAACTATATTTGCAGATCTGAGCAAACTTAAAAAATAAAATATATAAAACGAGGCTTGTATGGGTTACCGTTAGCACTATCCCCTGAAAATGATTTGCTTAGCATTGTGTGTTTCAATTTATTTCATAATCTACATATTTTAAAAATCTGAAATAATTTTTGGCCCTTGAGAAGAAAAGGAATATATTGTAAGTTATACAAGTTTCTGGTTTTACACCACTTTTCGAATCTGATTCAGTGTATCGTCATATCAAGGTCAAAACTATTTTTTCTTAGGTTCGACACCCCTTAAACTTTTTTAGCCGTATATATTTCAAGAAACTATTCACAATATTTGTTTTCGAGTTTGTTGAAAGTGATGTGAGTATGTAGCCTACGCACCAACATTACACATCAATGTCGATAACGTTCGGTTTGATCTTCAGTATCTGATTTTGATATTGAATGCCTGCCTTGAATGTGTAATTTAGTATTTCCCATGTCTCTTTTGCTATTTCAGTGTTTTTTAAACAACCCAGTTGTAGCTGTCCGAATATCTTTTGTACGCAATTTGCAAAATGCACCGTTGTTTCCTTCCACATCCAAATATTCGCTTTCGTAAGTTCCTTCCGAACAGAACGCTTCGTGATCTCAATTTTCGTCATGTTCCTCAGTACTGTGATTTCCAAAATAGCAGAATTAACACTAATATGGATCACGAAATAAATAAATAACAGAAATAGGTTACAATGGATTCTTTACTTACAGGTTCACAAATATATTATGTATGGACCCAAGCCAATCAACAAAGAGAAAGTAATTATCTTTGTTACGAAACATACTTCACGCTCTCACGCCACGAGTCATGACGTCATTTATACTCCGTGCATTTCAAACCTCGTAAATTTGTGACCCTACGCCGAACCCTGCTTACTACTATCGAAAACCCACGCTCTCAGTCTGGAACCATGGAGAGATGAAAACTATCAAACGCTTCAAGGATACTTTGTTTTGTGTTCAAAGGGAGCATTCTAATTAAGATAATAGAGCAAGGATGTCACAGAATATTAACGAAGGGATCAGGGAACTATTATTACTAGTGGTAATCAAAGTGGACGGTTAACTGGTGCTCGTGTGTATAAGACGGGATGACCATCAAGTCCAGAGATAATCCAAGTGCATTACATGGAATGAGGTGAAGAGGATAATTGCTAAACCAGATACAAGTGTAACAATGACTTTCGCGCTTAATTGAAATGCAACAAAATTCCTTTCCTAAATTAAATTAGTTCATTATTAGTTCAATTAAAAACGGCAAGCTAATGGCAAGCGTACGTAGGTATCATGCAGGTATTTCTTTTTAGGCTTATTCGAATATTAAACCATAGACTATACGATTTGAGATGCCTCACACACAAAATACACATATACATGAACATATACATCACACAGAAGATAGACTATAGCTTTATACACAATACCACGCACGCATTACACAAGTAAAGTAAACGGTGTGTGGCAAGTGTAGATGTTAACGGGGTACTGCATTGACTTAAAACCATTTTGCTTTAGGTGAAAAGATGAAAACGTTAGAGATGAAATTTTTTTTTGGGCTATATTTCCATTTTATCTTATTTAAGCAGTTGCACATGTTATAAAGTAACAGACAATTTACCAATTTTGAATTGTAGAATAAGCTAACACTCATTTAATCAATTTACTTGAAAAAAGTTAAATTACAATAACATATAACTAACATAAGAACTGAGAGTCTAGAAATTGATCACTTGCCGGTAATGGGTTAAAAACGTCGATACAATGGCAAGTGTACAGGTCTACCATGCAGCTATTTCTCTCTTGGCTTCTTCGAATATTAAACCATAGACATATATACTGTGAGATGCCACACACACAAAATACATTACATACACACATAAACATATAAATCACACTAAACACATAGCCCTATACACAATAACACACACACATTACACACTCCATATACACAACACATCACTCAACCCACACACGCACACCACAGAACCATACAGCACATTGAGAAGTCTATTAGCAAAACCGGCAATCTCCATTTTGAAAATAGATAGATATGTTAACTTCTAATGAAAGTTTAATGCATTTCCTCCAACATATTTAGTGCATGTCCTGCAAATCTGACTGCTCACTTAAGGGAGGAACCCAGATTTGGAAGTCATACACCAAATATGTACCAGGAAATGCATTAAGCTTTCATTAGAAGTTAGCATCACTATCTTTTATCAAAATGGAGATTGCCGAGTTTGCTAATAGACACCTCATATAAAACACAGAGCTCTCCACCAAACACATAACCGATGTGAATAATAAAAGTTCGTTTAGGTACAGGTAGGAAAAATAGTGGACCGACTCTAGTTGCTGATTTCAGAGCCTTGTGATACGTAAATAAATGTAAACGTATGTTTTCACAAGCAATGCAAATTACGTGAAATTATTTCTCACTTGACTGTCTATATTGTCAAGAACAAATTTCAATACATTCCCTGCTATCCTGTGAATGCCACTAGGCATGCGCAGTGGCTCATATCGGCAACTTAGATATTTTAGTCGGTCCGCTTCTTTCTCCCCCTACCTGTACATCATGTCTTTTAGAGTCCACCTATGCTGTTCAGTGACACAACACAATGATACACACACAGTGACACACTCAGTTCCTCCCTAACAATATATTTCTATGTCAAAGACTCGTCTATTTCTATGTCAAGTCTGTGTACGCTATTTCTGTAAAATTATTCAATAGTAAACTTTAGAGTCTAACGCAAAACGTAAGTAAAATGGGTCTCTGTTTCCATTTCCTACTATGGGAAAATATTATTTTAAAATATATTTTTTATGCCACGAATTAAATAAATGATCACAGGTGCTTGTACACACACACACACACAAAGACAGAATAACTGGTATTTGGATGGATAGTATTTAGTCTCTGTGGTGTAAGTACTTCATCTAGTGACTAGGTAATTTTACACACCACAGATTCCATCAGGCTTATTTTAACTATTATTGATGGGAATTCTTTTCTCTTTAAGCGATTCACCTCCCCTTTTAAGCGTCTAAACACTTCAATGCTCATAGGGGAGGGGACTAATCTTTGAATCACAACTACTGTATATTCAAACAGTACATACAGATGATCCCTGATGTGTGATCAGCAAGTTGCAGGAATTCTCCCAAGACAACACATGTACTGTCTAGACAACGGACAGGGAATGTTGGGTAGGTGCAGTCCAATATGAGTCTCTGAGAGCGAGGAAAATCCCTAAGAACATTCATACTGGCCGGCCACTGGAACTCGCAATCTCTCGAATGTGAGTCTGTGATGCAAGTCATCAGATGACTGAAAGCAAGTAATGGTCTCTTAAACCAATTGATAGTAAATTAGCACCTACTTCACCTCGGCCACTTCATGCGGTTTGATAGGGACTTTCTTTCTTTCTTTCTTTCTTTGTCTTAGTTTTATCTCTTCCTTTTAGGACTTAAAGAGACCCAAGCTGCCCGGGCCTTACAGGGCCGCGACCTGTCGGGAGAGGGATTATCTATGGATCACATACATACTTATTTCACCAGACAAGGACATGGAGGACCTCCCCGGATGAGTGATCAGCCCAATGCCGGGGCCACCTCCGAGACAACACGAACACATAGGACGATACACATCATTCACATACACTCACTCCAAACAAGTCGAGGATGGGATGAAGAAGTTAATGACGGCCAGTTGATATCTGGGGACCACAAGGGCCTACAGTTACCCGACATTTGTCTCACAGGTGAGGAAAAACCCCAGAAAAAACCCCACCTAGGTAACTTGTCCCGACCAGAATTCGAACCCGGGCCCGCTGCGTGAGAGGAGCGAACGCATCGATAGGGACTTTAAAAGCAAATAAAAAATCAATAAAATTGTGAAAATTATTTTGTTTAGGTCTTTGCAAGGGAATTTGTGCATGTGAAATACAGGCCCCAAGTTCTAACCCTAAATCACGACAATTTATATACATATGTTACGATATTGTTTTTTTTTTCTAACTCAAAACGGCTTAAACGTTTTCATACAACACTGGAACCACAATGGCATTCGAACAGAGTTGATACGACGCGAATACTTCTCACTTTGTTTATTCAAACACAAGGCTGGCTTCTGTAAGGCTTATGTGTTTACTCTACGATTCTTTAAAATACTGGTAGTATTCAACACCAAATTAACACCACGGCGATAGTGTTGCTTAAGAGATAATAAACATCAAGAAAATTAGCAAGTAGATACTGAAATTCTATTCATACATTTTTGAGTGTTGCGAAGAATATGAATAAATTCTGTATGTTGGTGGTGTGAAAGAAACAATAAAAACATTGTGCTTTGACTCGACTAAAACTCCCCTCTCCACTTTATTGCGAATCGCCAGTATTGAGTCACTGCCTTGTGTGTAATTTACGTGCCAGGAATTCCAAAATTCGTCATTCATTCCTCCTGTATTGTTGGGTAGAGAATGAGATTTAACGCGAAGGCAGTAATTATACTACCGAAATCAGATCAAGAGGAGGGAGGGAAGGGAAAATGCTAAAACCTTTCCTAGCACCCAACGAAATTTACGATATTTTTTACCATGCCATTATGATTCGATTGTTATAGGAGAGTTGGAAATTCTTGAGGTTACAACATGCTCGGAGTTCTATTCCAGGTTAATGAAAATATGTCTGCAGTTTGGAGAGTATATGAGGGTACAAAATACATGTAGGCTACAGAGACAAAGGATATTTAATATTCCATATGCTGAGGTACTTGATATTGACCAATAACGATTGGTAATACCTCGAATATCGACCGATCACGGTAGTTTAACTTGTATTTTCTTTTATTATAAGCCTATGTTTATATTTTCGCATTTGCTTTCAAGGAAGGGATTTATCGGATAAAACTCCACTTCGTTAGTGGATACGTCAAGGTATCAGTATGCAGTGATTAATATGTTACGTATCTACTATAATTGTTGCCAATGGCAAGAATAAATAGAAATAGAAACTTACATTGAACAAGAACACAAATTTTGATTCGGTGTAAGCAAATTCCTCTGTATTAATTCTGTTTTAATTTTAGTTCATCTTAATTTTAAAGTTAACTATTTCCCCGTTTCTACTATTGGTATTGGTAGCGATTTCCTGTATTTGGTAACTCATCCGATTGTTCGTTTATTTAGGGGCCCGTCACAGAAATCTGGGCTTATAGATTAAATGCTAATTTGTGATCAAATATATAAAAAAGATGCATCTGCTAATTCATGTTCGTTTGCCCTAGGTAATTGTTTAATCCGACTGTTTTACCTTCAATCAAGTTTGTGTTTTTACTTCACTCACGTTTTTATTCTTGATTTTGTTAACTTTATTTTAAACACCACTTCTTCTTCTTCTCTCCCATTCAACGTCCTTCTCGGCGTTTTTATCATAACTGATATATTTCAGCGATCCTCTTCTTACCCAGTTTGCTATGGCAGCCAAGCAAGGACACCTTCAATTAATTTCAAGATTGATTACGCTCTACACGAAAACACCAGCTCAAATATTATATTAGATGCCATGATCTGACAACTGATATAATATTTACTTGATTTTAAACAACACAAGGGAAGAGCATTATTCTAAACATAATACGTTACTTTCATTCATGAAACAGTCTTAGGTCTATACATTCGTAATAGGTCATTGGTCTATACATTCGTAATTTATCTTAGAAATTCCTATGACTATTCAACTCATACGCCGCGTGTTTCATATTGACCAATAACGTTTAGCAATTCCTCGGATATAGACCAATCACGGCCGTTTATCTTACAATATTCTTGTAGGAATCGCGAGGATGGCATTTTATCGGGTAAAATGGTCTGGTCGTTACTGGAGACGCAAGTATCAGTGTGCAGTGATTAATAGTCAGATGGTGCCACTAAGCGGCACGAAAACAGATTATTTCATACAACATAATTTGTTTGGAAATTGAAATAATAGAAATGTACATTGATTAAGAACACAATTTCGATTCTGTGCAAGCCAGTTCGTGTGCGATTGTTCTGCTTTTAGCTTAATTGAATGAAGTTAACTATGTCTTATATGCTCTGGTGGTAGCACTGATTACACCAAAACTGCTCGAATCGATTCATGGACGGTTGATTCATAGTATGCCGTGATCTCGCAGCTGTTAGTTTTGTTTTTGTAGAACAAAGCACGAAAGTTATTATTATTTGTATAATCTGGTGGATTTTTATTCATTGAATAGTCTTAATAAATCCAACTCGAGTTGACGAGTTGCATCAGATAAATTCGCTCCTGCTGCGCAGTCGCGAATCTATCGATAAACTCGTCAACTCTCGTGGGATTACCTATGATAATTTTATTAAAAATGAACAGATGCTCTTAGAATATCTGCGATTGCATTAAAAATGAAAATTAAACTAATTCTCGGAGCAATATAAATTCCCAAACAAATAAAGTATTTTGATGTATTTTTAAAAATAAATTTTAAGCTAACATGCATCGATAGGATGTTACTAATATGCATCTCTTCCTTATTCGTGAAACGTTTAAATAGTTAAAGAACATACCGTTTTTATTAGTTAAGCATTTAATATCCTGGACATTAGACATGAGGTCTCAGGTTCTCACACGGATCTGGGCAAGGCTATTCTCAAATATGAACCCTAGCATGATCTTCTTTATGAGAGAAGTGTCTACATTATTAAATTTTTGGGCATTGTAAAAGCATACCCTGAAGATTGGTTCCTGATAAAAATTAATCGAAATTTCATGTCCTATGAATTCCCTGTTCTTCTAGGGAATTCTATACAAGATTTGTTTGTCCCTCACCTCTGAGGGATTCCAAAAAATTAAGGAACTGTAGAAGATCGTAGTTCAAAATTTTCTAATTATTGTAGGCTTGCAAAAATTGTCTAAATTCATAACTAAGTTCACGAAGAAAACAATGCTGTATTCTTAAATGGGCTTCACTTTTCAGTAATAGTTGTATGCTAGAATAGTTCACACCGATGACAATAAATAACATGATTTGTATACAGTAGTAAGGAATTAAATTTTATAAGTATAAACAATTTATGAAATTAGTTAGAAATACAGAATGAATTGTTAAATCATAATACAGTAATTATATATTTATAAGGTAAATCAAATGCGTCTCTAGCAATGTCACACCAATGTACAGGGCTATAATAATAATATAGAATCTAATTTGAATATTTCTACACGCATTCATATTTGCAATAATACAGAAATATAAATTTTATGCAGTCATTTTCATGATAAACCTAGTGTAAATAGATTTTTTTATTCTGAAGAAATTTGTATAATGCGATGCACCAGCTTATTTAACTGAAACGAATCCTTTATTTTAAAAATAGGAAATAATTACTGGTTTCTTATAAATGATCGTCTGGCATGTCTTCAAACATAATTATTCTTAATTTTTGAAGGAATACCTCAAGTTCATTGCATCAGGATTATAAGTGGCATCTGCCTCTGGATATTTACTTTAGAGATGTGTAGCTGGAATTTTCATATGGATTTAATTTTCACTTGTCATAAAATAACTAATTGTTCTTACAACGAGTTAAAAACTGTCGAGTTCTCAAAACAAACAACTGAACAATATCTCTGACATAATAATTATCATCCATCGAATGAGAAAGTTAAATATTTTAAAACTACATCCTGGTAAGAATCTTAGGTCTTCTCATAAAGGCCTACATATTAAATGTATAGGCCTTCTTCTTATGAGAATTTTATAGGAGAAAAATTCCTCCGACACTGGGACTTGAACCCAGGACCTTTGGCTATTTGCGCCAATGCTCTACCACTGAGCTAAGCCGGAGTTCAATTCACAGCGCCAGACGGAACCTCTCTCCTATGACTAATTGCCCTAATGGTCTTCCTCACAGACAGACAAGTTATGTCATATGCAGTACTGTGAGGTACACTAATTAGTGATTTTTGTACTGGGCTCCCACTGTTATTGTACAGTTAACATTCAAGATGGATATATAAGCTTTCATGAACCACAGATTATTGTCTCTGTTGGACATTACATGAGAATTTTATAGGAGAAAAATTCCTCCGACACTGAGACTTGAACCCAAGACCTTTGGCTACCGACTGAGCTAAGCATCCCCTGAGCCACAGCGGTGGACAAGCATTATTCTATTTATGTTATTTATCTCTGCTTTTACACAATCTTTTCGGTGACGCATATAGGCCTATACGTCAGTAGCAGTGAAAAGGTTACATAATATCTTACCTTCACTGAATTTTTATTATAACAAACAGTCTATCTCATCTTGTTTATTTTCTAACTATAAAATGATGGTTTTCGTGTAGATAAAATTTCCCCCCTTCTTCCATCATACAACCTTAAACATTACTTCAATATTTTGAAGGAATAATATGCCTGTAACTGGTATTTCCTTCTGGATATTTATTTTAGAATAAAATTATACAGTTATGAATTCACCTGTCACAACACAGCTAATTGTTCCTATCAACCAGATCAACAGCTGCTGTCGAGTTGGCTGAATGATCGTAATACTGAATGATGTTCCAGACATAATAAATATCGTTCGTAGGGTGGGAGTGAATACTGGTGTTTATAATATTAAGGCCCGGTACCAATACTTTTAGTTTTATGTCTGATTATAGTATGTGTAGGTAGCAATTAAAGCGTTGTAGACGCACCGGAGGGCTGGGTGAGGTAATTGTCTTGGTCTGCCAGAAAGAAGGTTGCTCGGAGGAAGGTCTGATGAGTTCTGACATTAACTTCGTACCCAGATGCTGCTGATCGAAGTCTGAGTGTAAAACTTGACTTCACCAGGATATTGTCTTGCTCGTTATTTATCTCTTACATAAGCACGATAATTTATAAGGCTACCTTGGGTATCGTAAATCGAGAAGTTTCATTGCATTCTTCGGACATTTCCTTCTCCAGAATTTGACCTTGAAGTTTACTATCTTAACAAAAGAGAAACCTGATTTCATGTACAGTTGTCACAACGATTAATTTCCCAGAGAGAGAAATATTTGTATTGTTTGTAGGTTAGTAAGTGGCTTTCAATGAATACTCTTAAATACTGCGCGATTACTGAAAAAAATATATTTTTACTGAGAAGGCAACAATCATTACATTATTTGTTTTATTTGAAATTACACTATTTGACGAAATTCTCAGTTCTTTAAGTCTAATATCGTGACTGCAGTTTCAGAAAGTAGCCTACATAATTTGTAATGGTCCTGAATCACTGAAGACAGCACACATATTTTACAGATAGTTCTATGAAAAGTAGACATCGCATTAAAAAAAATCTAAGAAATGGAATAGAAAATATAAATCCATGGTTTGTTAAATGGGTTATTGAAATTTATGCTGAATTATAAAATGAAGGAAGGTATTCAAAAAGACAATCAGAAGAAAATGCCTGTAAACCACTAGAGTATCCTACACCAAAAATGTACAGGAACAAAGTTTTGAACATTTTACAATCGACACTGAAAGAAGTCTTAATTTTTATAGCACGAACCGTTCGGCCAGAATTGTTGAATGAAGCTTACATGAAACAGAACCATTAAAATTGCCATCATCTTCGAAAGTGATAAAAAAAGGTAAATCCTTATACATCCGTCGTTTTTACTCAATTCAAGGAATATTTGTTCCAAATTAGAAGAAAGCTGAACAACACATTTGGTCATGACTGCGTAATAAGCAAATTTAAAAACAGACGAAACGCCGAACGTGAAGTTAAATCAGGACCCCACTTCGCTCAGTGAATAATAGACTGCCATGTACTGTACAAGATTCAATGGAATATAAATGGGATAAAGATTCTTACAACATGGCTCTTCTTGGCAGGGTAACAACTATTTATTAATAAATTATTACTTCTCTCCGAAAAAGGTAAGGAATCCCTCAGGAGAAATTTTCCAATAATTGTACAAATAATCTTGAAGCACACAAATATATTTGAATAACTTATCAGCCCCATGTTATGAAAAATGTTTAAATATTATCTGTTATATAATCTCCTAGTGGACAGCATAACGTATTACATATTTTAGATTACATGCAAACTAGTTGCATATATGATTCAGTAAGAATATCCTGTCCTTGGGTCATACCAATTAAGTAAGATAGTTTATACAAATTATCGTTTTTATTGTGATTTATGTAAATAACAGCCGTCTTCACTCACTTCATACAATGAGGCATTAGTTGAACATTCACTTAGCTTCATGAAAATTTAACTACTTTCTTTAATTTGTACTTTCTTATGAAAAAGAACATTTGGTCAGCGTGTCGCCCAAAGCGAACCCTGCTGTTCAGAAAATGAAATAACTTACATTAACTTCTTATCTTAAACTTAAGACAGAAAAGGATGCAAGCTGGGTGTACCACTGATTCTGAATCTTTTCAAAATGATGGATTCATCCTGAAAACTGTAGATTCGTAAATTTAATAATAGAAAGTAAACACTTCCATCTCATTTACCTTACCTGAATTATAAAATTGCAAAACAGGTCAATACTAGGACCAAGACATAAAAACAAATTCGTTTGGTAAATTTTAGGCCTGAAGAAAAGTTATTCTATTTTCTATGCGGTACAAAGAGTTTCTAAAACAATATTTCGTTCATTCTATGAAATTTGTTCCTTTTAACAAAAATAATATAATTATTGTTTCGAAAAATAAAATTTTGTTTACGTATATTGTAATTGGTCAAGGGATCTGAAAAGGTTTTTTTACCCGCTTTTGCTCCCTTGAGAAAGGCTTAATCACAGCCGGCGCGGTGGCTCATGCTGTAGCGCGTGAGCCTGGCATGCTTGCGGTCCTGAGTTCAAATCTCGGGGCCGGCGGGTGTGTCATTCGTGGTGGACGAAGCCGTGCTTTAGGGGGTTTTTCTCGGGGTTCTCCCGTTTCCCCCTTTCATTCCACCAACACTCTCCACTTCATCTCACCTTTCCCCCTGTCCATCCTCATCCCGTTTCCACTTCTGGCATCGGGTCTGCTTCGGCAGTCAGAGCCCTTTGGGGGCCTCTCCCGTTCTCCCCGCTGCTTGTGGTCAAGAGGTTGTTGGTGGTGTGTGTCACGAACCTGTCGGGGCTCCCGGTTGGAGGTACCGCAGGGGGTGGCGCACACGTGGCATGGCACTAGGCTTGTTGGATGTAGGGGAGTTCCGTGGGGGCTCACGGGGGGCTTTGCGGATCCGGGGCGGCCTGTGGGCACGCAACTCATCCCATCCCGGAGGTAGGTACAATAAGTCGGCAACGGCTGCGGTGCTTAGGGGCGTCCCCACCCCGCCTCCCCGCCTTAAGGGGCACAAAATAGAATAGAATAGAATAGAAGGCTTAATCACCAATACCTATAAAGGAGATAAGAAGTCATCAGTAGGCCGGATATACATGGAAGTCCTTGCGAGGGACCACCTCGATGCAGAGCATCCTCCTAAGACAAAGATAGATGACTTAATTTAGATCATAATGGCCAAGTCTACAAAACAGATCTGCAGACCCGGGTTCGACTCCCGGAACCTGCTCGTATCATGAGCCGTTCGAGAAACCAATTAGTAATTGTTGCACGAATCTGTATGTTGACCAACATGCTTTTATTTTATCCCTGCCTTTTAATTTTAATAATATTCATATAACAAATATTTTGTCATAACAACTTCTAAAAGTATGAAAAGTTTATTCTCATGTATTGTTCAGCAGAACAACATTCTGTGGATTCATGAATACATATCCGCTTCTAAACCTAAATTATAACTTCTAAATCCTGAGATCTACTAATGTAGTCAGTAGAATGATATAGGCCATGGGTGCGCATCTGTGGCACATCGTGTCACTGTGCGGTAGGGGAATTTCTCCCACTACAGTCGCCCTTGACGTCAGCATAAAGCAGTTTCGACGTGACACTGAACATGAAGAACAGGTTTCTTACGTCACAGCAAGGGATGGGGACTAAAACGTTTCCCCTCAGTTGCTCACCTATGATATAGGCTGTTACTTTAACTGTCGACAAAGGACATTGGTTTCTTATATCTATATAAACTGATTGTAGATATTTTTGCTGGAACATTAAATGGAGGAAGATTTTGTGCAGTGCTAGATATACCCTCAGAATAGACTAGCATCATGAAAAAGATCTTATAGGCTCTTACTAAAACGTCTTAACATTAGGTTATCATACAGGCTTATGGTTGGTTGGTTGGTATATGGTTATTCAACGACGGGGATGAACTGCAACTTAGGCCTGTGACCGTCGCCAGTGTGCCTTAATTTTGTCCCGCAGGAGTTCTTTTACATGCCAGTAAATCTACCGACATGGCTGTACGGGCAAGCTGAGAGCAAGCGGACTGTATAACAAGAATCGTAGGACGTAGCACTTCTTGAAATTGAGACTTAAACTATAAATAGATAAGCCACACTTGCCCAATACATTTTAGATAAATTTCTCTGGTATGTAACAATTTATTGTCACAACAACAATACATACATCAAGCTCAGTTCATAAATTCTTGATTTCTTGGACGTGTATAATATTATTATTCATAAACACTGATGAACTTGTAGATATCACAATGTTTAATACAAATTCCTTTGTTAAAGGTCATAAATATCTTTGAGATGGCTTAATCAGTTTGATCAAAACCACAAATATATTAGTTCAATGATGAAATTACGTCCAAATTGTTCCTCAAATAAATTAGGTAGTAAATGACGTACCTTTGAATTGATTAATACCACCTTTTGATAGTTGATATAGATGTTAGCCTGAGATCTTGCAACGCCAACACCAAAATGAAGAAGACCCGATGAATCACACGATGGGTGATAATAGTCCTTAAATCGTTCGAAATCTTCAGAATCAATAAGGTATATGAAACCTTAATGTGAATCGAAGAGCTGATTGCTTCAGCTATTGAAAGTAAACCACCAGATCTATCTGATAGGTAAAAATTGGCATTGATAAGCCAAGAAGAAAACTCATGTCCTTATGAGTAGTAGTTGAATTGATTACAACGAAGAATAGACATTTAAAGCCTAGTAAAACTAATGTCTTTATGAGACACAGTTAACTTGAATCGATGAAGAAGGAGAAAAGCTAAAGATAAACCTTATTGGCTATCAAAACAATATAATAAAAATCTCCAGTCTCTGATTGGATGCAAGACATAAAAAGAATAATTTTGATATGACAATACCCATAAATAACAACTATTTGAAATTCATTTGTTCAATAAATAAAAAAACAAGATAGCAAGCAAGGCCTGCTAAAAACGAATTACAGAAGCATGACCTACTAAACTAAAACATAACGGAACATATTGCCCGCAAATTATGACACTTGAGGCATAATTTAAAATTACATGTGGAGTTATGTTTAAAAAATAAATAAAGAAGAGAGAAAAAAGAAATAAAAAATAAAACAAACATGAGAACAAATAATTGAAATGAATTGAAAAACATGAATGCAGAGAATGACTAAATCATTCATCATTTTCTGAAATTGGCAATGGCGCCAATTTAATGATAGGACGCACATAAGAACCCGTGGCAGTCCGAACTGTTGCAATCCGAACAAGCCCGTCCTTGCCAGGGTGAATCTGATGAATAATGCCCAATATCCATCTCTGAGGAGGGACATTATCATCTATGATTAGCACTGGTGTGCCGATAGATACATTGTTTTGGACCTTGGTCCATTTAGCACGTCGTTGCAGGGTAAGTAAGTAATCTTTGGACCACTTTTTCCATAGATTAATGTTAAATTGGTGTAAGGCATCCCAACGTGAACGTAAAGTATAACCACCTGTCAAATCAGGGCTAGAAATAGATATTAAAGGCTTTCCTACAAGAAAGTGACCAGGTGAGATATAAGCGAAGTCATCTATGTCCTCATTTAGTGGAATTAGAGGACGTGAATTCAGTAATGCCTCAACCTGGATCAAAACTGTGCTAAACTCCTCATAAGTGAAGTTGAATGAAGATAGCATCCTTTTAAGATGGTACTTTATAGAGCGTACAGCTGCTTCATGCAAACCTCCCATGTGAGGAGAATTAGACGGCAAAAAATGCCAAAGAACATTCAAATGAGAAGTAGCATCTTGCACTGATGATTGATGCTCTTCTGAATTTAGGAGTTCGCTAAGGTGATGAAGATCTGTGTTAGCACCTACAAAATTAGTTCCATTATCCGAAGTGACAGAAAACGGGAGACCTCTACGCCCTGTAAAGCGAGAAAAAGCCGCAAGAAAGGCACGGGAAGTAAGCGCCGTGACAAGCTCAATGTGGATGGCCTTAGTGGACATGCACACAAATATAGATAAATATGCCTTGATAGAGGTCTTAGAACGAGGACCACCATACTTAATGGTAAATGGGCCTGCGTAGTCAATGCTAACATTCGTAAATGGGGGTATGGAATTAACTCGAGAGGGAGGAAGGTCAGCCATCTTCTGCTGCAATGACTGAGCCTTAAACCGAAAACAAATGATACATTTGTTTACAACCCCACGAACAACTTTCCTAATGGAAGCTATCCAATATTTTTCTCTTACATGAGCAATGATAGATTGTAAGCCTGCATGATGCAGTTTACGATGCGTGAATTCAATGAAGTTTTTAGTAAACTTATGAGATGAAGGTAACAGAATCTGATGTTTAATTTCGAATGGCAAGGCAGAATGCTTGAGGCGTCCGCCTATGCGAAGAAGGCCATTCTCATCAAGGAATGGTGAAAACTGCAATACTTTGCTAGCAGTAGGTATGGCTTGTCCTGAGGACAAACATTTCATCTCTGTCGAATAAGACTGAAGTTGTACCACTCTGATACAATATTTGAGGGCCTTGTCAAGTTCAAGAGGCAACAATGGACCTTTAATAGTGGAATGAGGATTACGGATCCTATCAATAAACCTTAATACATAGGCCATGATTCTTAGAGTTTTTAGGTGCTGAAACTCTAAAATCTTAGAGTTCATTTCAAAATTCCTTGATTGAATTATAGCTACTCGCTTAACTTCTGGTAATGGAGTAGGAACAACAAGTGGGCTATTGCCTGGCCAATCAGATTGAGGAGTACGAAGCCAATTTGGACCTGACCACCAAAGCTGATTATTTATGAGGTCAGAAGGCAAAACACCTCTAGAAATAAGATCGGCTGGATTATCCTTTGAGGATACATGGCGCCATTCGCAGGTTGAGGTGAACTCAACAATATCCGAAACTCTATTTCTAACAAAAGTTTGCAGAGTATCAGGTGAACGAGATAGCCAGCATAGCACAATGCTGGAATCACTCCAGAGGAAAATCTTATCAATATTTAGGAGCAGCATGGGCAGAACCTTACGAATTAGAATGGCCAAAAGATGGGCAGCTAATAGCTCCAACCTAGGAATCGTGGTAGGCTTTACAGGCGCGATTCTAGATTTAGCGCACAGCAAGAAACTTTGAACATTGCTGGAGTGAGTATAAGAGCGCAAATACAAACAGGCTCCATAGGCAGATTCACTAGCATCACAAAATCCGTGAAGCTGAATAGAACTTGAATCCTCCGATACTACCATGCGAGGTATAGCAATTTGCTCTATCATAGTCAATTGGCTGTGAATCCTTAGCCATTTATCAGCTACATCAGGAGGAATAGGCTGATCCCAAGAGGTAGTAGTCTTCCATAAAGACTGAAATATTATCTTGCAGTAGGCAACGATTGGAGATATAAGGCCTAAAGGATCAAAGATTGAAGCGATGCAAGATAACAACGTTCTCCTAGAGCATATCTTGAACGGTTTTGTGAAGTCAATAGAAGTCTCTATTCTAAGCAAGTCATTGGATGGCTGCCAGATTAAACCTAAAGCCTTTATAGAACTGACTTCAGATTTACCGAATGTGCGGCTGTCTAAAGTCTCTTGCAAATGAAGAGGAATGTCCTGAAGCAATTCAGGAATATTTGAACTCCACTTTCGAGGAATAAAACCTCCCAAGGGCAACAATGATCGCAGTTGATTTACCGCTTCTTTAGCTTCAGCTAAAGTAGGACAAGTTGCAACTATGTCATCAACATAAATCGAACGATTAACAATAGTGCTGGCTAAAGGATACTTGGAACCTTCATCAATTGCTATTTGCTTCAGGGCCCTAGTAGCCAAGAAGGAGGCAGGGGCAGTGCCATATGTAACTGTTTTGAGGTTGAACACCTCAATTGGTTTCGAAGGAGAATCTCTCCAAAGTATTTTTTGATAGATTTGATGATCTGGATGAATCATCACCTGCCTATACATCTTTTCAATGTCGGCAGTAAAAGCTATAGCATTGAACCTGAAGCGTAATAGGATGGAAAACAGCTCAGGATGGACATTAGGCCCAACTGCCAGAATGTCATTTAAAGATTTACCATTGGAAGACTTGGCAGAGGCATCAAACACCACGCGAAGTTTAGTCGTGGTGCTTGAAGGTTTCAGCACCGGGTGGTGAGGTATGAAGTAGTCAGAATTATTGTTGGAAACCTGACCAACAGATTCCATATGTCCCAAGTCGATGTATTCAGACATAAATTTCTTGTAATCCTCGGCTAATGCAGGATTAGAATGAAACCTCCTTTCAAGAGATGCAAATCTCAAATGTGCTTGGCGGTTGGTGCTACCCAAAGACTGGGGATCAGATTTAAACGGTAGCTTAACCACATATCTACCCTCAGAATTTCTTTCAGTGTTCTGGGTGAAATGCACCTCACAATCAAACTCATTGGAATTAATAGATACATTAGAAATCCTTTCCAACTCCCAGAATTTAGTTAGCTGTTCACTGATTTCGAAATCTGAATTCAGAAAGGCTGAATAATGCGTATTTAAGGTATTAGATTGGCAAGATACATCATCAGGAAGTCCATTGCTAAAGTCCTTAGATTTATGAAGTGTAAGTTTGTTGGACCTACGAACAGACAACCTAGGAGAGGAAGGTTGGGGCAGCTTGCCCGCAAAGTACCAACCCAGTTGAGAGTTATGAATGATGGGTAGGTTAGGAGCAGAAATATTACCCACACAATCAATTTGCGAGAAAATCTCAATACCTAACAATAAGTCTACAAAGTTAGGTGTATTGAAATCAGGATTGGCTAGTTGAAGGTTAGGCGGAATGTTCCAGTTAGTGATATTAATTGGAGATCTTGGAAGTTTCGACTCTGAAATCTCCGGAACAACAAGAGCAACAGTATTACAAAACCATCGAGTTGTTCGAGACCTGATTTCTATAGAAGCAAGCTTATGGGTGCTTACTTTAGACGATAGTATTCCAGTCAGCCTTGCTTGCTGCTGACAAGGGGATAGTTTTAAATGTTTAAACAGCCTTTCACTGATTAAGTTGCAATCAGAGCCGCTATCTAAGAGGGCAGTGGCCTCTACGGGTTGACCATACTTGTTTATCACAAACACATTTGCAGTAGGAAGTAAGCAGCCTTGATGATTATGAGAGGCTGACATAATCCCTGCAGTATTAGATATTTGTGACTCGTTCTGAGCACTATAATCGTGAAGAAGAGTACTGTGTTTCTCTCCACACACTCTGCAAGAGAACGAGCTGCAAGCCTTGGTATGTCCTCTTGAAGAGTAACATACACGACATAAATGGTTAGTCCTGACAAAATTGCTACGGCTTGCAAGACTCATTGCTTTGAAAACATCACATTGGTAGACTTGATGTGAATCCTTTTTGCAACAAATACATTTGTTGACAAACTGAGCTGATTTGCTCTTAGCCGATATAGGTTGCGAATTCTGTGAAGTTGAAGGCTGATTTTTTAGAGCTGAATCCGTCATTTGCAAGACTCGAACTCTAGTCTCCAGAAACTTAAGTAGTTCCTTGAGTTCAGGCAGTCTGTCTGATTTCAGCGATGATTCCCATTCTCTAATAATATGAACTGGGAGTTTATCTAAGATCATTTTAGAAATAATTAAGTCGGATAAATCGACATTAGTATTTAAGGAGTGCAATGCATGCACCGTGCTTATGAAATGATCTATAAATCTTTGCAGAGAGTCTGCAGAATTCTTTTCAAGAGAGGGTGGTGAAAATAATTTGTCAATGTGACTATTAGCAATCAGACGATTGTTGTCAAATCTTTCTGACAACGTTTCCCAGGCTACATCAAATGTAGCTGAGGATACAGGAATATTCTGTATTACAGTCATGACTTCTGGCGATAAGCATGATTTTAGATATTGGAACTTGTCCATGTTAGAAATATGCTTATGTTGAATGACAAGGGAATAGAATGTATCCCTGAATTCAATCCACAAGGCAGGATCGCCTGTGAATTGAGGAAGACGGATCTCGGGAAGTTTTGGGAGTGAAGGAGTCAATTCTGTAGATGACTGGTGTACTACAGAAGTTGAGACCTGATCAGGGTCATAGAACTGTTTATTTTTAACAATAGAACCATTTAGAAGACCTATTGCCTTATGAAAAGTAGTTTCGACCTCTTTCCTCTGAAGTTTGATTACTTCAGTCACTTCTTGCGGACTGATATTAGAGTATTTGCTCTTATATTCATTAAATATGGCTTCAAATGCATTACGCATACTAATAGCTTCGAAATATGAAACTTCATCTCGTATAACTAACGTTTGAATAGCTTCAATATAATCAAAGAATTGAGTTGCTACAATATCAATAGAAGCTAGGTTGTCCCTAGATTCTGTCTCTGCTAATTCTAGCCTAGTCCTAGCTTCTGCTTCTGCAGCTTCTTGTCTAAGTTTAGCATCTGCTTCTTGTTTAAGTTTAGCCTCATAGGCTACAATTAAGGAGTCAATATGAGATATGGCTGAAAAGACAGATTGCTCAATATCTTCTCTATAATCTGCTTCAGCTTCTGAATACTCAATTTGGTCAATCAGAGACTGAACATCTTCATATTTGATCAGGACTTCATTAAACTTAGCCTTACGGGCTATAATTTCTTTATGCGATTTATCATCAAGATCAGTGAATGATAGAAAGGTATTGACGTGGCGAGTGATCTGAGCCTTTATAGGAGTTCTCTTGGCTTTAAGAGCATTAATGTTCAACTCCTGATTAGCCATCTCTTTAGATTTACAGCACAGATTACAATGAATATCAATAATTGCCCGCTCTTAGTGCCCAAATGACAATAAATACAATGCCCGATTACGGGTTAAGACAAATCAGTACATAAACGTCCAATGCAATGGACGTTGAAACAATACAATATCAGGTGTGATATGTGTACTAGTGTAAGTGTTGCTGTCTGTGTAGGTTTTACAAGCATGAAACTTACAACACTAGTTTAACAATAGATCCTCCAGCCTTCACCTCAAACATGCAGAAGACATGGAGGCAATAACAATATTAATTATTGTTTAATTATTGTTATGATGAGAACAATTCTGGTATATGTTACAGTTCAATTCACCAGATAATAGTCCAGTTATGATTCAAGATTCGGCAATAGGAGTCCAATAAATGGTCCGGTAATGATTCAATTATCCGGCAATAGGAGGACCATTAAAATGGTCCGGAAATGATTCAATTATCCGGCCCGGAGGACCAATAAAATGTACGGGCAAGCTGAGAGCAAGCGGACTGTATAACAAGAATCGTAGGACGTAGCACTTCTTGAAATTGAGACTTAAACTATAAATAGATAAGCCACACTTGCCCAATACATTTTAGATAAATTTCTCTGGTATGTAACAATTTATTGTCACAACAACAATACATACATCAAGCTCCGTTCATAAATTCTTGATTTCTTGGACGTGTATAATATTATTATTCATAAACACTGATGAACTTGTAGATATCACAATGTTTAATACAAATTCCTTTGTTAAAGGTCATAAATATCTTTGAGATGGCTTAATCAGTTTGATCAAAACCACAAATATATTAGTTCAATGATGAAATTACGTCCAAATTGTTCCTCAAATAAATTAGGTAGTAAATGACGTACCTTTGAATTGATTAATACCACCTTTTGATAGTTGATATAGATGTTAGCCTGAGATCTTGCAACGCCAACACCAAAATGAAGAAGACCCGATGAATCACACGATGGGTGATAATAGTCCTTAAATCGTTCGAAATCTTCAGAATCAATAAGGTATATGAAACCTTAATGTGAATCGAAGAGCTGATTGCTTCAGCTATTGAAAGTAAACCACCAGATCTATCTGATAGGTAAAAATTGGCATTGATAAGCCAAGAAGAAAACTCATGTCCTTATGAGTAGTAGTTGAATTGATTACAACGAAGAATAGACATTTAAAGCCTAGTAAAACTAATGTCTTTATGAGACACAGTTAACTTGAATCGATGAAGAAGGAGAAAAGCTAAAGATAAACCTTATTGGCTATCAAAACAATATAATAAAAATCTCCAGTCTCTGATTGGATGCAAGACATAAAAAGAATAATTTTGATATGACAATACCCATAAATAACAACTATTTGAAATTCATTTGTTCAATAAATAAAAAAACAAGATAGCAAGCAAGGCCTGCTAAAAACGAATTACAGAAGCATGACCTACTAAACTAAAACATAACGGAACATATTGCCCGCAAATTATGACACTTGAGGCATAATTTAAAATTACATGTGGAGTTATGTTTAAAAAATAAATAAAGAAGAGAGAAAAAAGAAATAAAAAATAAAACAAACATGAGAACAAATAATTGAAATGAATTGAAAAACATGAATGCAGAGAATGACTAAATCATTCATCATTTTCTGAAATTGGCAATGGCGCCAATTTAATGATAGGACGCACATAAGAACCCGTGGCAGTCCGAACTGTTGCAATCCGAACAAGCCCGTCCTTGCCAGGGTGAATCTGATGAATAATGCCCAATATCCATCTCTGAGGAGGGACATTATCATCTATGATTAGCACTGGTGTGCCGATAGATACATTGTTTTGGACCTTGGTCCATTTAGCACGTCGTTGCAGGGTAAGTAAGTAATCTTTGGACCACTTTTTCCATAGATTAATGTTAAATTGGTGTAAGGCATCCCAACGTGAACGTAAAGTATAACCACCTGTCAAATCAGGGCTAGAAATAGATATTAAAGGCTTTCCTACAAGAAAGTGACCAGGTGAGATATAAGCGAAGTCATCTATGTCCTCATTTAGTGGAATTAGAGGACGTGAATTCAGTAATGCCTCAACCTGGATCAAAACTGTGCTAAACTCCTCATAAGTGAAGTTGAATGAAGATAGCATCCTTTTAAGATGGTACTTTATAGAGCGTACAGCTGCTTCATGCAAACCTCCCATGTGAGGAGAATTAGACGGCAAAAAATGCCAAAGAACATTCAAATGAGAAGTAGCATCTTGCACTGATGATTGATGCTCTTCTGAATTTAGGAGTTCGCTAAGGTGATGAAGATCTGTGTTAGCACCTACAAAATTAGTTCCATTATCCGAAGTGACAGAAAACGGGAGACCTCTACGCCCTGTAAAGCGAGAAAAAGCCGCAAGAAAGGCACGGGAAGTAAGCGCCGTGACAAGCTCAATGTGGATGGCCTTAGTGGACATGCACACAAATATAGATAAATATGCCTTGATAGAGGTCTTAGAACGAGGACCACCATACTTAATGGTAAATGGGCCTGCGTAGTCAATGCTAACATTCGTAAATGGGGGTATGGAATTAACTCGAGAGGGAGGAAGGTCAGCCATCTTCTGCTGCAATGACTGAGCCTTAAACCGAAAACAAATGATACATTTGTTTACAACCCCACGAACAACTTTCCTAATGGAAGCTATCCAATATTTTTCTCTTACATGAGCAATGATAGATTGTAAGCCTGCATGATGCAGTTTACGATGCGTGAATTCAATGAAGTTTTTAGTAAACTTATGAGATGAAGGTAACAGAATCTGATGTTTAATTTCGAATGGCAAGGCAGAATGCTTGAGGCGTCCGCCTATGCGAAGAAGGCCATTCTCATCAAGGAATGGTGAAAACTGCAATACTTTGCTAGCAGTAGGTATGGCTTGTCCTGAGGACAAACATTTCATCTCTGTCGAATAAGACTGAAGTTGTACCACTCTGATACAATATTTGAGGGCCTTGTCAAGTTCAAGAGGCAACAATGGACCTTTAATAGTGGAATGAGGATTACGGATCCTATCAATAAACCTTAATACATAGGCCATGATTCTTAGAGTTTTTAGGTGCTGAAACTCTAAAATCTTAGAGTTCATTTCAAAATTCCTTGATTGAATTATAGCTACTCGCTTAACTTCTGGTAATGGAGTAGGAACAACAAGTGGGCTATTGCCTGGCCAATCAGATTGAGGAGTACGAAGCCAATTTGGACCTGACCACCAAAGCTGATTATTTATGAGGTCAGAAGGCAAAACACCTCTAGAAATAAGATCGGCTGGATTATCCTTTGAGGATACATGGCGCCATTCGCAGGTTGAGGTGAACTCAACAATATCCGAAACTCTATTTCTAACAAAAGTTTGCAGAGTATCAGGTGAACGAGATAGCCAGCATAGCACAATGCTGGAATCACTCCAGAGGAAAATCTTATCAATATTTAGGAGCAGCATGGGCAGAACCTTACGAATTAGAATGGCCAAAAGATGGGCAGCTAATAGCTCCAACCTAGGAATCGTGGTAGGCTTTACAGGCGCGATTCTAGATTTAGCGCACAGCAAGAAACTTTGAACATTGCTGGAGTGAGTATAAGAGCGCAAATACAAACAGGCTCCATAGGCAGATTCACTAGCATCACAAAATCCGTGAAGCTGAATAGAACTTGAATCCTCCGATACTACCATGCGAGGTATAGCAATTTGCTCTATCATAGTCAATTGGCTGTGAATCCTTAGCCATTTATCAGCTACATCAGGAGGAATAGGCTGATCCCAAGAGGTAGTAGTCTTCCATAAAGACTGAAATATTATCTTGCAGTAGGCAACGATTGGAGATATAAGGCCTAAAGGATCAAAGATTGAAGCGATGCAAGATAACAACGTTCTCCTAGAGCATATCTTGAACGGTTTTGTGAAGTCAATAGAAGTCTCTATTCTAAGCAAGTCATTGGATGGCTGCCAGATTAAACCTAAAGCCTTTATAGAACTGACTTCAGATTTACCGAATGTGCGGCTGTCTAAAGTCTCTTGCAAATGAAGAGGAATGTCCTGAAGCAATTCAGGAATATTTGAACTCCACTTTCGAGGAATAAAACCTCCCAAGGGCAACAATGATCGCAGTTGATTTACCGCTTCTTTAGCTTCAGCTAAAGTAGGACAAGTTGCAACTATGTCATCAACATAAATCGAACGATTAACAATAGTGCTGGCTAAAGGATACTTGGAACCTTCATCAATTGCTATTTGCTTCAGGGCCCTAGTAGCCAAGAAGGAGGCAGGGGCAGTGCCATATGTAACTGTTTTGAGGTTGAACACCTCAATTGGTTTCGAAGGAGAATCTCTCCAAAGTATTTTTTGATAGATTTGATGATCTGGATGAATCATCACCTGCCTATACATCTTTTCAATGTCGGCAGTAAAAGCTATAGCATTGAACCTGAAGCGTAATAGGATGGAAAACAGCTCAGGATGGACATTAGGCCCAACTGCCAGAATGTCATTTAAAGATTTACCATTGGAAGACTTGGCAGAGGCATCAAACACCACGCGAAGTTTAGTCGTGGTGCTTGAAGGTTTCAGCACCGGGTGGTGAGGTATGAAGTAGTCAGAATTATTGTTGGAAACCTGACCAACAGATTCCATATGTCCCAAGTCGATGTATTCAGACATAAATTTCTTGTAATCCTCGGCTAATGCAGGATTAGAATGAAACCTCCTTTCAAGAGATGCAAATCTCAAATGTGCTTGGCGGTTGGTGCTACCCAAAGACTGGGGATCAGATTTAAACGGTAGCTTAACCACATATCTACCCTCAGAATTTCTTTCAGTGTTCTGGGTGAAATGCACCTCACAATCAAACTCATTGGAATTAATAGATACATTAGAAATCCTTTCCAACTCCCAGAATTTAGTTAGCTGTTCACTGATTTCGAAATCTGAATTCAGAAAGGCTGAATAATGCGTATTTAAGGTATTAGATTGGCAAGATACATCATCAGGAAGTCCATTGCTAAAGTCCTTAGATTTATGAAGTGTAAGTTTGTTGGACCTACGAACAGACAACCTAGGAGAGGAAGGTTGGGGCAGCTTGCCCGCAAAGTACCAACCCAGTTGAGAGTTATGAATGATGGGTAGGTTAGGAGCAGAAATATTACCCACACAATCAATTTGCGAGAAAATCTCAATACCTAACAATAAGTCTACAAAGTTAGGTGTATTGAAATCAGGATTGGCTAGTTGAAGGTTAGGCGGAATGTTCCAGTTAGTGATATTAATTGGAGATCTTGGAAGTTTCGACTCTGAAATCTCCGGAACAACAAGAGCAACAGTATTACAAAACCATCGAGTTGTTCGAGACCTGATTTCTATAGAAGCAAGCTTATGGGTGCTTACTTTAGACGATAGTATTCCAGTCAGCCTTGCTTGCTGCTGACAAGGGGATAGTTTTAAATGTTTAAACAGCCTTTCACTGATTAAGTTGCAATCAGAGCCGCTATCTAAGAGGGCAGTGGCCTCTACGGGTTGACCATACTTGTTTATCACAAACACATTTGCAGTAGGAAGTAAGCAGCCTTGATGATTATGAGAGGCTGACATAATCCCTGCAGTATTAGATATTTGTGACTCGTTCTGAGCACTATAATCGTGAAGAAGAGTACTGTGTTTCTCTCCACACACTCTGCAAGAGAACGAGCTGCAAGCCTTGGTATGTCCTCTTGAAGAGTAACATACACGACATAAATGGTTAGTCCTGACAAAATTGCTACGGCTTGCAAGACTCATTGCTTTGAAAACATCACATTGGTAGACTTGATGTGAATCCTTTTTGCAACAAATACATTTGTTGACAAACTGAGCTGATTTGCTCTTAGCCGATATAGGTTGCGAATTCTGTGAAGTTGAAGGCTGATTTTTTAGAGCTGAATCCGTCATTTGCAAGACTCGAACTCTAGTCACCAGAAACTTAAGTAGTTCCTTGAGTTCAGGCAGTCTGTCTGATTTCAGCGATGATTCCCATTCTCTAATAATATGAACTGGGAGTTTATCTAAGATCATTTTAGAAATAATTAAGTCGGATAAATCGACATTAGTATTTAAGGAGTGCAATGCATGCACCGTGCTTATGAAATGATCTATAAATCTTTGCAGAGAGTCTGCAGAATTCTTTTCAAGAGAGGGTGGTGAAAATAATTTGTCAATGTGACTATTAGCAATCAGACGATTGTTGTCAAATCTTTCTGACAACGTTTCCCAGGCTACATCAAATGTAGCTGAGGATACAGGAATATTCTGTATTACAGTCATGACTTCTGGCGATAAGCATGATTTTAGATATTGGAACTTGTCCATGTTAGAAATATGCTTATGTTGAATGACAAGGGAATAGAATGTATCCCTGAATTCAATCCACAAGGCAGGATCGCCTGTGAATTGAGGAAGACGGATCTCGGGAAGTTTTGGGAGTGAAGGAGTCAATTCTGTAGATGACTGGTGTACTACAGAAGTTGAGACCTGATCAGGGTCATAGAACTGTTTATTTTTAACAATAGAACCATTTAGAAGACCTATTGCCTTATGAAAAGTAGTTTCGACCTCTTTCCTCTGAAGTTTGATTACTTCAGTCACTTCTTGCGGACTGATATTAGAGTATTTGCTCTTATATTCATTAAATATGGCTTCAAATGCATTACGCATACTAATAGCTTCGAAATATGAAACTTCATCTCGTATAACTAACGTTTGAATAGCTTCAATATAATCAAAGAATTGAGTTGCTACAATATCAATAGAAGCTAGGTTGTCCCTAGATTCTGTCTCTGCTAATTCTAGCCTAGTCCTAGCTTCTGCTTCTGCAGCTTCTTGTCTAAGTTTAGCATCTGCTTCTTGTTTAAGTTTAGCCTCATAGGCTACAATTAAGGAGTCAATATGAGATATGGCTGAAAAGACAGATTGCTCAATATCTTCTCTATAATCTGCTTCAGCTTCTGAATACTCAATTTGGTCAATCAGAGACTGAACATCTTCATATTTGATCAGGACTTCATTAAACTTAGCCTTACGGGCTATAATTTCTTTATGCGATTTATCATCAAGATCAGTGAATGATAGAAAGGTATTGACGTGGCGAGTGATCTGAGCCTTTATAGGAGTTCTCTTGGCTTTAAGAGCATTAATGTTCAACTCCTGATTAGCCATCTCTTTAGATTTACAGCACAGATTACAATGAATATCAATAATTGCCCGCTCTTAGGGCCCAAATGACAATAAATACAATGCCCGATTACGGGTTAAGACAAATCAGTACATAAACGTCCAATGCAATGGACGTTGAAACAATACAATATCAGGTGTGATATGTGTACTAGTGTAAGTGTTGCTGTCTGTGTAGGTTTTACAAGCATGAAACTTACAACACTAGTTTAACAATAGATCCTCCAGCCTTCACCTCAAACATGCAGAAGACATGGAGGCAATAACAATATTAATTATTGTTTAATTATTGTTATGATGAGAACAATTCTGGTATATGTTACAGTTCAATTCACCAGATAATAGTCCAGTTATGATTCAAGATTCGGCAATAGGAGTCCAATAAATGGTCCGGTAATGATTCAATTATCCGGCAATAGGAGGACCATTAAAATGGTGCGGAAATGATTCAATTATCCGGCCCGGAGGACCAATAAAATGTACGGGCAAGCTGAGAGCAAGCGGACTGTATAACAAGAATCGTAGGACGTAGCACTTCTTGAAATTGAGACTTAAACTATAAATAGATAAGCCACACTTGCCCAATACATTTTAGATAAATTTCTCTGGTATGTAACAATTTATTGTCACAACAACAATACATACATCAAGCTCAGTTCATAAATTCTTGATTTCTTGGACGTGTATAATATTATTATTCATAAACACTGATGAACTTGTAGATATCACAATGTTTAATACAAATTCCTTTGTTAAAGGTCATAAATATCTTTGAGATGGCTTAATCAGTTTGATCAAAACCACAAATATATTAGTTCAATGATGAAATTACGTCCAAATTGTTCCTCAAATAAATTAGGTAGTAAATGACGTACCTTTGAATTGATTAATACCACCTTTTGATAGTTGATATAGATGTTAGCCTGAGATCTTGCAACGCCAACACCAAAATGAAGAAGACCCGATGAATCACACGATGGGTGATAATAGTCCTTAAATCGTTCGAAATCTTCAGAATCAATAAGGTATATGAAACCTTAATGTGAATCGAAGAGCTGATTGCTTCAGCTATTGAAAGTAAACCACCAGATCTATCTGATAGGTAAAAATTGGCATTGATAAGCCAAGAAGAAAACTCATGTCCTTATGAGTAGTAGTTGAATTGATTACAACGAAGAATAGACATTTAAAGCCTAGTAAAACTAATGTCTTTATGAGACACAGTTAACTTGAATCGATGAAGAAGGAGAAAAGCTAAAGATAAACCTTATTGGCTATCAAAACAATATAATAAAAATCTCCAGTCTCTGATTGGATGCAAGACATAAAAAGAATAATTTTGATATGACAATACCCATAAATAACAACTATTTGAAATTCATTTGTTCAATAAATAAAAAAACAAGATAGCAAGCAAGGCCTGCTAAAACGAATTACAGAAGCATGACCTACTAAACTAAAACATAACGGAACATATTGCCCGCAAATTATGACACTTGAGGCATAATTTAAAATTACATGTGGAGTTATGTTTAAAAAATAAATAAAGAAGAGAGAAAAAAGAAATAAAAAATAAAACAAACATGAGAACAAATAATTGAAATGAATTGAAAAACATGAATGCAGAGAATGACTAAATCATTCATCATTTTCTGAAATTGGCAATGGCGCCAATTTAATGATAGGACGCACATAAGAACCCGTGGCAGTCCGAACTGTTGCAATCCGAACAAGCCCGTCCTTGCCAGGGTGAATCTGATGAATAATGCCCAATATCCATCTCTGAGGAGGGACATTATCATCTATGATTAGCACTGGTGTGCCGATAGATACATTGTTTTGGACCTTGGTCCATTTAGCACGTCGTTGCAGGGTAAGTAAGTAATCTTTGGACCACTTTTTCCATAGATTAATGTTAAATTGGTGTAAGGCATCCCAACGTGAACGTAAAGTATAACCACCTGTCAAATCAGGGCTAGAAATAGATATTAAAGGCTTTCCTACAAGAAAGTGACCAGGTGAGATATAAGCGAAGTCATCTATGTCCTCATTTAGTGGAATTAGAGGACGTGAATTCAGTAATGCCTCAACCTGGATCAAAACTGTGCTAAACTCCTCATAAGTGAAGTTGAATGAAGATAGCATCCTTTTAAGATGGTACTTTATAGAGCGTACAGCTGCTTCATGCAAACCTCCCATGTGAGGAGAATTAGACGGCAAAAAATGCCAAAGAACATTCAAATGAGAAGTAGCATCTTGCACTGATGATTGATGCTCTTCTGAATTTAGGAGTTCGCTAAGGTGATGAAGATCTGTGTTAGCACCTACAAAATTAGTTCCATTATCCGAAGTGACAGAAAACGGGAGACCTCTACGCCCTGTAAAGCGAGAAAAAGCCGCAAGAAAGGCACGGGAAGTAAGCGCCGTGACAAGCTCAATGTGGATGGCCTTAGTGGACATGCACACAAATATAGATAAATATGCCTTGATAGAGGTCTTAGAACGAGGACCACCATACTTAATGGTAAATGGGCCTGCGTAGTCAATGCTAACATTCGTAAATGGGGGTATGGAATTAACTCGAGAGGGAGGAAGGTCAGCCATCTTCTGCTGCAATGACTGAGCCTTAAACCGAAAACAAATGATACATTTGTTTACAACCCCACGAACAACTTTCCTAATGGAAGCTATCCAATATTTTTCTCTTACATGAGCAATGATAGATTGTAAGCCTGCATGATGCAGTTTACGATGCGTGAATTCAATGAAGTTTTTAGTAAACTTATGAGATGAAGGTAACAGAATCTGATGTTTAATTTCGAATGGCAAGGCAGAATGCTTGAGGCGTCCGCCTATGCGAAGAAGGCCATTCTCATCAAGGAATGGTGAAAACTGCAATACTTTGCTAGCAGTAGGTATGGCTTGTCCTGAGGACAAACATTTCATCTCTGTCGAATAAGACTGAAGTTGTACCACTCTGATACAATATTTGAGGGCCTTGTCAAGTTCAAGAGGCAACAATGGACCTTTAATAGTGGAATGAGGATTACGGATCCTATCAATAAACCTTAATACATAGGCCATGATTCTTAGAGTTTTTAGGTGCTGAAACTCTAAAATCTTAGAGTTCATTTCAAAATTCCTTGATTGAATTATAGCTACTCGCTTAACTTCTGGTAATGGAGTAGGAACAACAAGTGGGCTATTGCCTGGCCAATCAGATTGAGGAGTACGAAGCCAATTTGGACCTGACCACCAAAGCTGATTATTTATGAGGTCAGAAGGCAAAACACCTCTAGAAATAAGATCGGCTGGATTATCCTTTGAGGATACATGGCGCCATTCGCAGGTTGAGGTGAACTCAACAATATCCGAAACTCTATTTCTAACAAAAGTTTGCAGAGTATCAGGTGAACGAGATAGCCAGCATAGCACAATGCTGGAATCACTCCAGAGGAAAATCTTATCAATATTTAGGAGCAGCATGGGCAGAACCTTACGAATTAGAATGGCCAAAAGATGGGCAGCTAATAGCTCCAACCTAGGAATCGTGGTAGGCTTTACAGGCGCGATTCTAGATTTAGCGCACAGCAAGAAACTTTGAACATTGCTGGAGTGAGTATAAGAGCGCAAATACAAACAGGCTCCATAGGCAGATTCACTAGCATCACAAAATCCGTGAAGCTGAATAGAACTTGAATCCTCCGATACTACCATGCGAGGTATAGCAATTTGCTCTATCATAGTCAATTGGCTGTGAATCCTTAGCCATTTATCAGCTACATCAGGAGGAATAGGCTGATCCCAAGAGGTAGTAGTCTTCCATAAAGACTGAAATATTATCTTGCAGTAGGCAACGATTGGAGATATAAGGCCTAAAGGATCAAAGATTGAAGCGATGCAAGATAACAACGTTCTCCTAGAGCATATCTTGAACGGTTTTGTGAAGTCAATAGAAGTCTCTATTCTAAGCAAGTCATTGGATGGCTGCCAGATTAAACCTAAAGCCTTTATAGAACTGACTTCAGATTTACCGAATGTGCGGCTGTCTAAAGTCTCTTGCAAATGAAGAGGAATGTCCTGAAGCAATTCAGGAATATTTGAACTCCACTTTCGAGGAATAAAACCTCCCAAGGGCAACAATGATCGCAGTTGATTTACCGCTTCTTTAGCTTCAGCTAAAGTAGGACAAGTTGCAACTATGTCATCAACATAAATCGAACGATTAACAATAGTGCTGGCTAAAGGATACTTGGAACCTTCATCAATTGCTATTTGCTTCAGGGCCCTAGTAGCCAAGAAGGAGGCAGGGGCAGTGCCATATGTAACTGTTTTGAGGTTGAACACCTCAATTGGTTTCGAAGGAGAATCTCTCCAAAGTATTTTTTGATAGATTTGATGATCTGGATGAATCATCACCTGCCTATACATCTTTTCAATGTCGGCAGTAAAAGCTATAGCATTGAACCTGAAGCGTAATAGGATGGAAAACAGCTCAGGATGGACATTAGGCCCAACTGCCAGAATGTCATTTAAAGATTTACCATTGGAAGACTTGGCAGAGGCATCAAACACCACGCGAAGTTTAGTCGTGGTGCTTGAAGGTTTCAGCACCGGGTGGTGAGGTATGAAGTAGTCAGAATTATTGTTGGAAACCTGACCAACAGATTCCATATGTCCCAAGTCGATGTATTCAGACATAAATTTCTTGTAATCCTCGGCTAATGCAGGATTAGAATGAAACCTCCTTTCAAGAGATGCAAATCTCAAATGTGCTTGGCGGTTGGTGCTACCCAAAGACTGGGGATCAGATTTAAACGGTAGCTTAACCACATATCTACCCTCAGAATTTCTTTCAGTGTTCTGGGTGAAATGCACCTCACAATCAAACTCATTGGAATTAATAGATACATTAGAAATCCTTTCCAACTCCCAGAATTTAGTTAGCTGTTCACTGATTTCGAAATCTGAATTCAGAAAGGCTGAATAATGCGTATTTAAGGTATTAGATTGGCAAGATACATCATCAGGAAGTCCATTGCTAAAGTCCTTAGATTTATGAAGTGTAAGTTTGTTGGACCTACGAACAGACAACCTAGGAGAGGAAGGTTGGGGCAGCTTGCCCGCAAAGTACCAACCCAGTTGAGAGTTATGAATGATGGGTAGGTTAGGAGCAGAAATATTACCCACACAATCAATTTGCGAGAAAATCTCAATACCTAACAATAAGTCTACAAAGTTAGGTGTATTGAAATCAGGATTGGCTAGTTGAAGGTTAGGCGGAATGTTCCAGTTAGTGATATTAATTGGAGATCTTGGAAGTTTCGACTCTGAAATCTCCGGAACAACAAGAGCAACAGTATTACAAAACCATCGAGTTGTTCGAGACCTGATTTCTATAGAAGCAAGCTTATGGGTGCTTACTTTAGACGATAGTATTCCAGTCAGCCTTGCTTGCTGCTGACAAGGGGATAGTTTTAAATGTTTAAACAGCCTTTCACTGATTAAGTTGCAATCAGAGCCGCTATCTAAGAGGGCAGTGGCCTCTACGGGTTGACCATACTTGTTTATCACAAACACATTTGCAGTAGGAAGTAAGCAGCCTTGATGATTATGAGAGGCTGACATAATCCCTGCAGTATTAGATATTTGTGACTCGTTCTGAGCACTATAATCGTGAAGAAGAGTACTGTGTTTCTCTCCACACACTCTGCAAGAGAACGAGCTGCAAGCCTTGGTATGTCCTCTTGAAGAGTAACATACACGACATAAATGGTTAGTCCTGACAAAATTGCTACGGCTTGCAAGACTCATTGCTTTGAAAACATCACATTGGTAGACTTGATGTGAATCCTTTTTGCAACAAATACATTTGTTGACAAACTGAGCTGATTTGCTCTTAGCCGATATAGGTTGCGAATTCTGTGAAGTTGAAGGCTGATTTTTTAGAGCTGAATCCGTCATTTGCAAGACTCGAACTCTAGTCTCCAGAAACTTAAGTAGTTCCTTGAGTTCAGGCAGTCTGTCTGATTTCAGCGATGATTCCCATTCTCTAATAATATGAACTGGGAGTTTATCTAAGATCATTTTAGAAATAATTAAGTCGGATAAATCGACATTAGTATTTAAGGAGTGCAATGCATGCACCGTGCTTATGAAATGATCTATAAATCTTTGCAGAGAGTCTGCAGAATTCTTTTCAAGAGAGGGTGGTGAAAATAATTTGTCAATGTGACTATTAGCAATCAGACGATTGTTGTCAAATCTTTCTGACAACGTTTCCCAGGCTACATCAAATGTAGCTGAGGATACAGGAATATTCTGTATTACAGTCATGACTTCTGGCGATAAGCATGATTTTAGATATTGGAACTTGTCCATGTTAGAAATATGCTTATGTTGAATGACAAGGGAATAGAATGTATCCCTGAATTCAATCCACAAGGCAGGATCGCCTGTGAATTGAGGAAGACGGATCTCGGGAAGTTTTGGGAGTGAAGGAGTCAATTCTGTAGATGACTGGTGTACTACAGAAGTTGAGACCTGATCAGGGTCATAGAACTGTTTATTTTTAACAATAGAACCATTTAGAAGACCTATTGCCTTATGAAAAGTAGTTTCGACCTCTTTCCTCTGAAGTTTGATTACTTCAGTCACTTCTTGCGGACTGATATTAGAGTATTTGCTCTTATATTCATTAAATATGGCTTCAAATGCATTACGCATACTAATAGCTTCGAAATATGAAACTTCATCTCGTATAACTAACGTTTGAATAGCTTCAATATAATCAAAGAATTGAGTTGCTACAATATCAATAGAAGCTAGGTTGTCCCTAGATTCTGTCTCTGCTAATTCTAGCCTAGTCCTAGCTTCTGCTTCTGCAGCTTCTTGTCTAAGTTTAGCATCTGCTTCTTGTTTAAGTTTAGCCTCATAGGCTACAATTAAGGAGTCAATATGAGATATGGCTGAAAAGACAGATTGCTCAATATCTTCTCTATAATCTGCTTCAGCTTCTGAATACTCAATTTGGTCAATCAGAGACTGAACATCTTCATATTTGATCAGGACTTCATTAAACTTAGCCTTACGGGCTATAATTTCTTTATGCGATTTATCATCAAGATCAGTGAATGATAGAAAGGTATTGACGTGGCGAGTGATCTGAGCCTTTATAGGAGTTCTCTTGGCTTTAAGAGCATTAATGTTCAACTCCTGATTAGCCATCTCTTTAGATTTACAGCACAGATTACAATGAATATCAATAATTGCCCGCTCTTAGGGCCCAAATGACAATAAATACAATGCCCGATTACGGGTTAAGACAAATCAGTACATAAACGTCCAATGCAATGGACGTTGAAACAATACAATATCAGGTGTGATATGTGTACTAGTGTAAGTGTTGCTGTCTGTGTAGGTTTTACAAGCATGAAACTTACAACACTAGTTTAACAATAGATCCTCCAGCCTTCACCTCAAACATGCAGAAGACATGGAGGCAATAACAATATTAATTATTGTTTAATTATTGTTATGATGAGAACAATTCTGGTATATGTTACAGTTCAATTCACCAGATAATAGTCCAGTTATGATTCAAGATTCGGCAATAGGAGTCCAATAAATGGTCCGGTAATGATTCAATTATCCGGCAATAGGAGGACCATTAAAATGGTCCGGAAATGATTCAATTATCCGGCCCGGAGGACCAATAAAATGTACGGGCAAGCTGAGAGCAAGCGGACTGTATAACAAGAATCGTAGGACGTAGCACTTCTTGAAATTGAGACTTAAACTATAAATAGATAAGCCACACTTGCCCAATACATTTTAGATAAATTTCTCTGGTATGTAACAATTTATTGTCACAACAACAATACATACATCAAGCTCAGTTCATAAATTCTTGATTTCTTGGACGTGTATAATATTATTATTCATAAACACTGATGAACTTGTAGATATCACAATGTTTAATACAAATTCCTTTGTTAAAGGTCATAAATATCTTTGAGATGGCTTAATCAGTTTGATCAAAACCACAAATATATTAGTTCAATGATGAAATTACGTCCAAATTGTTCCTCAAATAAATTAGGTAGTAAATGACGTACCTTTGAATTGATTAATACCACCTTTTGATAGTTGATATAGATGTTAGCCTGAGATCTTGCAACGCCAACACCAAAATGAAGAAGACCCGATGAATCACACGATGGGTGATAATAGTCCTTAAATCGTTCGAAATCTTCAGAATCAATAAGGTATATGAAACCTTAATGTGAATCGAAGAGCTGATTGCTTCAGCTATTGAAAGTAAACCACCAGATCTATCTGATAGGTAAAAATTGGCATTGATAAGCCAAGAAGAAAACTCATGTCCTTATGAGTAGTAGTTGAATTGATTACAACGAAGAATAGACATTTAAAGCCTAGTAAAACTAATGTCTTTATGAGACACAGTTAACTTGAATCGATGAAGAAGGAGAAAAGCTAAAGATAAACCTTATTGGCTATCAAAACAATATAATAAAAATCTCCAGTCTCTGATTGGATGCAAGACATAAAAAGAATAATTTTGATATGACAATACCCATAAATAACAACTATTTGAAATTCATTTGTTCAATAAATAAAAAAACAAGATAGCAAGCAAGGCCTGCTAAAAACGAATTACAGAAGCATGACCTACTAAACTAAAACATAACGGAACAATGGCCCTGTCACATTTATTCACCACAAATATCATCGACCTGGGGCAGGATCGAACCTGCAACCTTGGGTACAAAAAGCCAGGTCCATACTAACTGCGCCATCCAGGAGAAAATAATAAATGACCTAGTACTTGATTGCTAATATACCGCTTAGTTAGCAATAAAATAGTTCTTAATTCTCCTATAGGTCTATGCATGACACTTATTAAATAATTTTCACAACTTAAACAAAAGAATGAAGTCACTGAATCTGCTCTAAAGCCTTTCGATTTTTGGCATTGATTAAGTTGTATCAGTATGCATTATTTCTTCCTGCAATATTTCAAAATAGGCCTATGCAAATAAGATAATCTAGTCTTTATTGGTTTCATAAATATAGCCCATTACTAGTTACAAAAAAAAAAATGCGAAAATAAAAGTTACCCACCTGACAGATATGGACTATAGACACAGGGGGAGTGGTTAATTCTATATGGTGTAGGATATTATAAAACTTGATATATGGAAGTGCCTCCAGCAATGCAGATAATTTTTTTACATACAAGTGTATCAGCTGAAGCCTAATATGTTTAGTTAATAGATCGTTAACATAATGACCAGAAGCGTTCATGTTTTACCATCTATTCAACTGTATAATACAACCTACGAAACTTTATTACAAACTTGCTCTAGTTGTGAGTTTTGCCTGTAAGGCACAGACACGAAAGTGATTCCAACGGAATGAAGTATTACAAGTTAACACAATGTCACATTAATTTATTTTTATTATCTTTCTGCCTAGCTCATTTTAATAATTTTATGATAACATACTTAGAAATCTGTGAGATGAATAGAGCGATAAATAAAGCAATTGAACTGGTCTTTTGGAAAATGTTCGTAATTGTTTCTTATTACTTTTGCTTAGTTTAAATGTAGACGCGTTTATTTTTGCGAAACATATTCCTCAAAACCTATTTTTCCACCTAATGAGAAAGCGATATGGATATTTGTTCATTCCTTTCGATATCACATATCCCACATCGATGTAGAGTTTGAGTATATGGAGGTAAATTATACACTTTTGATTTCTTAAATTGTTTGCTGTTTACGAATTTTAAGGTAAGATTTATTTTCTAAAATCATTATAATTATAATGTGGGTTGAAAGTTTAGCGTTACCTTACACCTGCCTCAGGAATGCATTGTGAATCCTGCAAAAATTTACGTTTACTATTTTTTTGGGCTTGTGCAATTTCGAAATGACCAATTCAATTATTTAGACTTAACTGTACCGTGTTATGTGAAACAAAATCGGAACTCTAAATAAGCATGAATTAAAAAATCTTGTTATAATTTTAATTTGTATGTTGAAAGACGGCGTTTGCTGTTTACATTTAACAGCATTCAACCATTTACAAGCCTATAATTGGGTCAACAACATAAATAACGTAGAAAAGACACAACTCTTATGAATAAACTAGTGTTTGCACAAACAATTTTTGGTATTCTTTTTAGTTTTTGGGTATTTTTTTTATATTATTTTTACGGTCATTTTATAGCTCATTTTAAAAGTATTTTAGGTCATCAGAATCCGGGCCCTACCGTATAACCCAAACAAGAAATATGGGATTAAGTTCATGAGTATAATATTTCGTATTTCATGATCTTTAACGATGAAAACTTGAGAGGCCTCAATAAATGATGGACCCTATGCTATTTCCTACCTTGAGAGAGAATCGCGGGTGGGTTGGCGCTCCTGTGCTTGTGTGCGTATGCATGTAGAAAAGTTACACTCTCAACTTCTCTTTTTCTCACTTTGTCTCGCTCTTGGCCTGTGTTCAACGCAAAGATCGATTGATGGTTTTCTTCCAAGTGTCAATGACGGCAACTTCACACTTTAATCAATCTAACACATTATCCGTGTGATTCCAGTCGCGTGACAATAGTGTGAATGAAACGTTCAATTATTTTCTTCAAACTCGCAAAGCCAAGTTAATATAGAATAGGCTATAGCTCCAATACATTCTTTCAAAGCAATCTAGTTTTATTCAGTTACGTTGTGCTTGAATGTAATTTTTTTTATAGTTTTATATTAATTTTTTTATATATTTGTAAATTTCTCTGTTCTCTCTTCTTAACAGAAATGATAATTGCAGCCCCTAATCATGAGCTTCGCTCATTTGGGGACTTTGAAACAAAGAACAAATATAAGATTTTGTAATGTTTCATAATGATAACAGATAGAGCTATGATTTTATGTACATTCACTTTGAGAATATGTAGTAAAAAACCTTAAAATGCATTTTAAAATATTTGTATTCGTAAAAATATGTAATTTATTGTAGATATTAATTATGTTTGAGATAAAATCATACTTTAGATTTTCAGCATAGTGAACAATTAAATATTTTTCTAAGTTCTGATGTCTGAAATAACGTTCTTATAGGCAGAAAAATGACCTCGCAGCATCACATAATAAGCTATAACGAGGGCAAATTTCAGAAAAAGGAATCTTTCCTCAAGAAATCTCCGTACTGTGATCCATTTTGAATTTGACGCACACTGAAAAATATTGAATATCATTCGAAACCTCTTCGCCTTCCATTATTTAATAACATTTAATATTTACCTAAAAAGAGCAAACAAAATTTAATAAAACATGCCCTTGTTAGTTATTTGAGATGATTGATTTGTCAAAGACTCTACTATAGTTTGTTGGAAAATTACAAGCTTGCGTAAATATAGAAAATAGCTATGAAAATGGTTAAATATTTCATTTCTTGTAATATCAGAAGAATTTTTTTAATGCCTATAAATATGTAAAAAAAGTGAAATGAAACTTCACTAAAATAATTACTCGTCACAATATATTATGGTGTATCATGAATGAACACTTATGGTTTTTCACAGTGTGAAGGTAAAGGCTAATGTATGTAATTAGATAGAAATCTCAGCTCTAATAATAAATATGCTATGAAGGAAGATTCGGAATCATTTAGCGACACTTGTGTAGTCTACTATTATTAAGGCCTATATGCGAGGCCGGTCTAGTGTAAATCTGTCCCGCTATAGCTCATTATTTACTGGAAAATCTACAGTCATGGGTTGCATTTACGCACCCATAAACCCATAATCCGGGCTCAGCCAGGATCTAACCCATAAAGATGGGAACAGAAAACCGGTGCTCTTTTATTTTCCAACACAGGCGGACGATTATGGAATTAGAATAAATCCATGCATTTTGAAAGGTGAAGTTTTATTTATTTGGTTACATAAGCTATTACAAATGGGAGAAATCATTTATGTAATTCAATTATTTCATTTAAATTAATTCTTAAATATAAATGCAGATAAAGCATAAATTATAATAACATTTACAAGTTTGTTTTTAAATAGTTATTTATGAAATAAGTGATAAAAACAAGATTTTATATTGCGAGTAGGTATGTTCGTGAAACGAGCCCAAGGTAGAGTATAAAAATCCTACGAGCTAATATTTGTGAAATAATTCTATTGCGTACCGTGCAGCCATTTTTTGAGATTTCCAGATGTCCTGCCATTTACTCTGCACTCGCTCAGACAGATGCTATTGACTTTCTGGTGCATGGCTGCCAACATTATGGGATGGAGGGGAGAACGCTTTTCAGCCACCAAGTGAAATATTTTTGCAACTGTCGTGTGAACTAAACATTTAAGAAAACGCAATAGATTTTAACTTCTCAATTTTTATCAAACTTAGTCTATTTAATAATCATAATGCAGAAATTTTAAAATAAAAGAGTATTCTCCATGTGACTAAACCCATAGTTTTTTAGATACTCAAAGGTAAAAGAAGGGTAACGGTAGACGATACTTAATTAAAAGGAGAAAATTATGCCATTAAGAGGTATAAAATAATTGATAGTCTGGGTACATAGAGGTTAATTATACACTTTCGAGTTCTTAAATTTTGTCCTATTTACTAATTTTAAAATAAGATTTATTTTGTAAAATAATTAGGTGTCTATATCATTTTGGGCCGAAATTGCAACTTTACCTTACACCTGCCTCCGTAATGCATTTCGCTTCAATGAGAGTTATACACTTCTTGTTGACGCTGCAGTAAGAAGATGTAAGACGCTTTTAACATTCATTAAACAGCATTTTTATTTAATACTAGTTTACGAAAAAACGAGAATGTTAAAATAATCCTCCGGTTCTATAAATGTAGATTAATTTGTTTCTTGCATTGCTCTGCTGCACATATGGCTTACATATAGGGTACGTGCATTTATTTCACTAAACTTTAATTTCGCGTCTGGTGGAACAGATTTCGTTTGTGAAGAAGCCGCACTGCTCACCAGAATGTGAGATGGACTGGCATCCGATGGACACTCAGGTAAATCACTCTTCTAAACTACCTTGCTTACTGACAGCGAGCAATTTGGTCCCTTTTCCGAAGGATAAATTGCAAGCCACATAAATTTATGTATGTCAAGGCGAGCTCATGGAATCGCACATAATTGGCTTTGAGAACATCAACATCATTATGTTATTCTTTTTCTTTCTGTCTTTTTTTCTTTATCGTCTATATATTTTATTTGTATATAAGACATACTATAAATGCAAGTTTTAAAGTGAAAGTGAAATGAAATGTAAAGCAAAGAGTATATAATGGTGCACACTTCATTCTTAGGGACAAGTTGTGAGTATATTCTGAGTATATTCAGAAATAACTAATTTACCCCACAGTTCCCATTCAGAGTAAGGATACCTTAGTGGTTTCCACAGGTAGACCTAATTTTAATAGAATAGAATATACTTCTTGTTCGACCGTACTATAATATACTTATTACATGTGACGTATCTGTAGCATGGTGATATTCATTTAGTTTCAGATTTTCATTTTAACACAGGTCTGACATCGATTTTTATTGAACATGGAACGATCTTGAAACTGCAGCAAATCAAACTGCCTAATTGGTAGCCTGCATTTAAAATAAAATCAATTCTGTTTGAGTTAATTTTGATATTGTACTAAATTGAGGACATTTCTTCTTGTAAAAATTCATCGTTTCAAGAAAACGGCCAAGAACAAGCTTCGACTTGACCGTTCGCCACAGCTGCCATCTGTTGCAGAAGAAAAAACTACGATAACTAGCTAACAGCTGTTTGCGGCGGTCAGCCGATTTTTTTCTGATGATGATGACGATGAACCTAAAATCTAAAAATTTAAACATTAAATTATGATCGTACAAAATGTGCTATAATGCTAAACATTCCAAGTTATTTTGAGTTTTAGAATGTTTACACTTATTAATATAGTCTATAATTTAAACCCTTTACGAGTCAAATGGTTGTGAATATTACAGCATTCAATGTATCTATCAATATTGAACTTAACATAAATAAAATCAGGTAAACTGATATAACAAAGTGCCAGATGGAGTTAATAGGTCATATTTAAGAAACTATTGAATTTTAGACCACGGTTTCATGGGAAAGTTTGATTAGCATATGTGAAGGAAAAAAAGTTATAATTAGAATAATAACAGAGAAAATTTTCAACTAATCTTCAAGTCAACAAGATTTATTTTTATTGTGATGATAAATGATCTATCTGTAAGCATCCCAGGTTCTTCTGTTTAGTATACTGATGATACATCTTTAACAGTTAGCAATGATCTAGTGGACTTGAACAAAATATGAAAAATATCACAGAATCTGCTGAAATGTGGTTTATTAAAAATTAGTTTAAGCTGAACAATGATAAAATTCAAAAAATCATTTTCAGTTTACGAAATGCCAATACTAATTCTGCCATAAAATTGCTTAGATTCGTGCTAGATCCTAAACATCCTTTCAATGATCACATAACCAATATCTGTAATAAATTGTCATATGTCTTTCGCATACTAGTAAAAACTGTAAATACCATTCACTCTTTCATCGTCACTTATTGTTTGGAGTACTTGTATGGGGCCATTCCTCAAATAGAATTAAAATCTTTAGACTTCAGAAAGCAGCTGTAGGCTAGGTATTATAAGTAGAAAAGCCATTTATGATCACTGTAAATTCCTATTTATTGAAATTATGCTTTAATTTTTCCAGGTATTTATATCTATAATTGCCTTGTATATATTAAAGAAAGACAAAATTCGTATTATCTACGGTCTGATGTTCACTCCTAAAGTACGAGATCCAATGGAGCTCTCAATGCAAAGTATTGTACATCGAAAGCTCTGAATAGTTGGCAGAGCTTTGGTATTCAGCTTCTTAATCCTTTTACCTACTAAAGTTAGGAGTATAAGTTTGTTACCTTTTCAAAGGATATTGCATGAATGGTTAACTCTTAATGCTTTTTATAATTTACTAAATTTGTAGTTTTTTTTATTGGTTTTATTGATAATTTATTTTGATAAATCATCTGCATGCACCATTGTGTTCATTGTACGAGTATATTTATGAAATCATATGTAATTTATTACATCGACATAGCCTATTGTACGTTACTGTATTTAACGGCTAATTAATAATTATTATCATTATCATTCACTCATCCGGGGAGGCCCTCCATGTCCTTGTCTGGTCAAAAAAGCATGTATGGGATTCACAATCCCTCTCCCGACCAGTCGCGGCCCTCTAAGGCCCGGACGGCTTGGGTCGCTTAAATGTCCCAAAAAGGGAGAGGTGAAACTAAGGTAAAGATAGATAGATAGATAGATAGATAGATAGATAGATCATTATCATTACCATTATTATCATTATTTGCAAAATCATCTGAAGGTCACAAATACGCATTCAAAAACTTTAATTTTTTTAGAGTAAAACATTAAAAACTTGAACTTTTTTTTTTAAGTTTTCCATCGGTTATACGCTAAAAGCATGCCAAATTTCAAGTTTGTAGCCCATGGGGAAGTGGTCAACATCAATGATAATGCGCGGATGATCTCTAGACTGTAGTAGATGTGAATGATCTCGGCTATCTAGCCAGTTTTTCCAAATTTATAGGGCAGCTAGGTAGAATCACATTTCTTTCACGCTTATACTCGTAGCTGTTAGATGTGCAAATATTCCTGCCGAATTTTTTGAATTTATCTACCCTATAAATTTGTCAATAATTACATAATTTTAGGAAAGTATACAAAATGTATTTAAAATAAAAAGAAAATTAACGCTACTCTAAATCACAACCAGTGGGCCGCGGTGGCCTAGAAGTAGCGTGCCCGCCTCTAGATCCAAAGGTCGAGTTATTAACCCGGCCGACCGGTCAACCTATTTGTAAAAAACCAATAGCGTTTTTCTTATGGACGTTGTAAGAATGTATGATAAGTTTCATTAAAATTCAGATAAAGTGTATTCGAGTTATTGATGGACAGACAGACAGAAATGTTTCCCTTCCACCATGTAATCTTAGAAAGTACCATTCTGGCATTTTATAACACATGCGCGTATAAAATCTTATGGCAAAGATAAGATGTGAAGTTTACAGAGTGATTTACAATGAGAGAAAAGTGAGGCACCACAAAAATTACTCTTAACGACCTTTCTTGTAAAGTCAGAATCTTTTTTATGCATACGAGTGACTTCCCTATAACAGCCTTAAAGAGGTTTAACTTCCAGGAAAAACACCAAAATATCCAAATTCTGAGAAATAAGTAATGATAGGAAGGGCTCTGTAGAACTTCAACCCCTGAAGAGAGTGAATTTAGACTGCTATTAAAAAATTCGGCACCCTCCGGACCTGAGGAATGCCGGATTTTTACACCCTAAGCCTATGTAGGTCTTCATTTCACAGATGGTGCCCATAGAGAAGACATTGCATATATTTTTATCATTTAATTTAAACTTATTTAATGTTATAGTTCCAGTGTAAATTATAAATTTATTATTATAGAGGCCTACAAGTTATTAACTGAAATTTTATAAGCAGCTTGCAGATTAATTGTTAATTAAAGTATAGAATAGAAAGTAAACACAAACGAATAAAAATTCACCTCTTTTTCCTTTCTTTTCTTTCATTTTAGGCCTAGATATGGAGTCAGAACTTACCCACATTCATAGGCTTACTTATACCCACTGTCTGTTTTTTTTTCTATCTGTTTGTCTCTCTCGCACGGACACATTTGATCACTGTAATCATAACATAGAGTTCTCGAGTTGTCATCAACCACCACAGTTGATGCCTTCTTAGTTATCTATGGTTCAGTGGCTTCTTGAAATGCTTCGCTTTCTGCAACACCGCCCCGACAAGATGACCTTCAGAAAGAACGACTGTATCAGCACCATACAGCAAAGATTCGTACTCACGAATATTTAGTAAAGTCGTGCCAAATAATGTACCATCCAGTTTCTTAAACAATTATTGCATAAACAAAATAATGGCTGGTACAAAGTTTATTACTCCATTAATGTACTGAATTTCTGATAACTATCTTCTATCCTTCATAAGCCAGATTGCCCATAGGGATCGTAAAAGTGAAGATATAAAATTAACTAAGACACCAGGAAACTAATGAAAGGTAGAGTTGGATTACTCCCACAAAGTCTCTGGCCTTGAAGACTAACCCAGCCAGCGAGCTTCTCGTTACGTCTCGTTACCAAGATGCGCGAATTCGCTGCGCGTAAGATCAGTAAACTACCGCTGGGCAGAGAGTAAAGATCATGCTGCAGTGGTAGAAAAGACTGTAATAGTTGAGTGGAGGGATAATGCCGCAGACACAGAGACAGACAACACGTGGAGTGGGATAGCCAATCAGGGTGCAGCTACCTCCCCTACGCAGCAACTCTATGAACGGTGAGACTCGTTCCTAAGGTATATACGTAAAAACCCAGAGACTTTGTGGAGGTAATCCTACTCTATATTTGTTTTGACCGTCCCTTGAATAGCAGATGCATATAAAGACATATACATAGAAACGATTTTAGAACGCAAATAACGAAACATGGTCCTCAATTATTTTGTGAAATTCTATATATTCAACGTGTACCGTAATCTTCTGAACATTGAGCACCATCATATAGATGATATAATCATTTGACACCAAGATTACTTAACTTAAAACGAACAACTATATACAATTGTTTTTAAAGAACACATTTTGTACCTTTATAACATATTGAACTATTATTTGGGTTGGACATGGCCATCTTGAATTAGGGATATCCTTGGGATCTTTAATGCAGTGGTCTCCCGTTGCCTTCGGCATCCTCATGCCTTGCCTTGCTGGTGGCTCATCGCCTTTAGGGAGGGTTTCTCCTCCCAGGGGCAAGAGAGTGCCCCCACCTCTACCCGCTCTTCAGTAAGGAGGCTGCTGGCACTTGATAGAGGGGGACTCCTTATACCGGGAGTCATTCATTTCTAAAAGAAATAGTCAATTCTGTCACAACTTAAGTAATAATTTTTTTTGGTTCGGAGTGTCTAGACATCCAACTGCAATTTGAACCTGAAAATTTAAAAAACCACACCACAAGGGCCTTTTCCCACAAAATCCAATATAATATCGCAAAATATATTTTTTAACAAATTCTAATAAATTTACAGATCTCAAAATGTTAAGGTTTGTTGTGGTAGATGCTTCCAGAATCAGGTAAAAAAGTTAAGAAAATTGTATGAGAATTATAGAATTTCTAAACTTCACAGGTTTAAGTCTAAACATAAGCGCACTTATTGGACGTGAGTAAATTAGTGAATAGATAAACTTTGTAGGCTCCTTACTCAAGAAAGAGAAGAGAAGTGAGGCGGAAAAACAATTATCAACCTTCATGTCTTCATCTATTTGCTTAAAAATCTCACTATCAGTTAATAATGATTTTACAGCATGACTTTTCTTGTTCAATTCAATCAACCACCGAATAATTGATTTCTGAACATGCTTAGTAACCATTAGTGCGTGGAATGGGCGTTTCTTTTAAAGTTTGTAATTATTTTTTGTACTTTATTAACCAGCACGTTTTAATCATCAAGTAGCATTTATAATCAACTTTGTTTGTTCTCCTTAAGATTTTCTTTTAAAACAATATGATGTGGATTCAATTCGGCGATAGTAATCTACGTGCAGTATGGGCTAGTAAGTCGCTAGAGTATACGAAATTCAAACACCAGCGCTGTAATGAGTTTAAGATAAAAGATGAGAATCGTGTGGAACGAAAATCTGAAGAACAAGAATGTAGATGCACGAAGATTGAACTGTTCGGTTTTTCTTCTTTCACGACCTTCGATTTTGTGGATCAAGTACAAAATTATTTTTTATACTAAAGGACTAGCAAGTTTAGTTTTTAGCCCTCCCAAAAAAGACACTTCTTAATGCACAGGTTTAAAATAAAAGTGAAGAGGTCACCGCACTCTAATTGCACCATTCCAAATTAAGAGCCATTGTATTATGCAGCATAACATGGGCAGCCAGAGCTATTATAGAGTAGAGTAAATGAACCGTGAGAATCCCGCTCACAAGGGAACTACTCGACGTGTATACCTTATTGTTGTGTTTGTTGCAAAAATAAATTCTTAAGACTTATTTTTAACTTGGTGCCAAGGGAGTCTTTAAGAATGGTTTTAAAAAATAACAAGATTTTAACAGTAACTGGAATTTTAGTATACAAGGCTGCTTTATTTTATTTTAACAACAAAGATAAGTTTATCTTTAATTCAGAATGACAAGAGCACAACACAAGGAGCAAAGACGTTATACATATTTTTAAATATCGAACTTTTTGATACACTAAATCGCCAGTTTACATTGTTAGTCAAGTTATAAATAACTTACCTGCTAGTATTTTAAATGTGAAAAGTCTCAGGTGTTTAAAATTTAAACTGAAAGAGTATTTGTATGAGAAGACATTTTATTCTTTTAAGGATTTTTTACATAAATGATTTTTGCAGTTACTGTAACCTTTATTTGTTCTAAATAATATTGACAATGTCTGTCTATACAATAGATGCAATAAATTATTATTATTATTATTATTATTATTATTATTATTATTATTTATGTTATGAGTTCACTCTATGATAGTTCTCATTTTACACATTGTTGCTTTCCATCACAAATATCTTCTACAGTATTTATTTCTTTCCCCACTGGACTTTAAGATTATGTAAGTGATATTTGAAATTAAATCCTCATACACTAAAGTGTTCTTGGCCTGAAAGGAATCTGAAAACCTACCAGAGAGCTCGAATTACATACGTAATCAGTGCAAATAGAAAAAGCAAACTTTTAACTGCATGCCGGGATTTCAATATGCACACTTGAATTGCATGCCGCCGTACTCCTGGAGCATCTTTTAATAGTAGAGTGAGTACTAATAAAGGTAGTATTGAAGAATGAGGAACAATAAGTCAACTACGTAGTGGTTTTTTCAATATTGAAAGAGAACAAAATAAGTGAAACCGTTTACCCATAATTAGTATAAATTTCAACAATAACCCTAAAAAACCATTATAATTGCTGAATATAATTATAATTTATTTTTAGAGTTTCTTGTGTATAACATTAAATCCAAATTAATACAAGCTATTTGATGCAGTGTACATACAGTATAAGTTACCTTTTTACCTGTTTGTTTAATATTACTTTTTATTTATTTATTTACTACTTTTATTATGTTCCTTAAACGTATCGACTAATCGATCAATTTTACTTCTCCTTGTAAACCTAGTGGACAACAGCAATGGAATTTCTATTTTTCCATTTTCTATATTCAATTAAAATCTGAGCGTTACATGCCTTGAAGTTCCCTTGTATGCACTGACGGTTCCGCCTGAACCCAAGCGACGGTAGTCACGAAACACGAAAATCGGCTATTAATTTTTGTCCGCTCACTGTAGTTTTGTCATTACAACACGCGGGGTAAATCATACAGTAATTGGTTAGTTGACAGTGATTGACCATCTGCAATATAAAAGTTCTGATCCAGATCCATCTGTTTCACATCTCATCATTCTTTACTCCCCAAAAATGAAATAAAAAAGTAGAAGAGCTTCGTGTGTTTGCTCTTCCATGACGATATTTCAAAAATTCCCATTAGGAGCATTAATTGCAATTATAATAAATTAATAAATAAGCCTGTCCACCACTGTGGACCTTCTGTCACGCAGCGGGCGCGGGTTCATTCCCTGGTCGGGACAAGTTACCAAGGTGGGTTTTTTCCGGAGTTTTTCCTCACCTGTGAGACAAATGTCGGGTAACTTTAGGCTCTTGTGGTCCCCGGATATCATCCAGCCGTCATTATCCTCTTCATCCCATCCTCGCCTTGTTTGGAGTGTGTGTGTGAATGATGTGTCTCGTCCTATGTGTTCTTGTTGTCTCGGAGGTGGCCCCGGCATTTGGGCTGAACACTCATCCGGGGAGGCCCTCCATGTCCTTGTCTGGTCAAAAAAGTATGTATGTGATCCATAGATAATCCCTCTCCCGACAGGTCACGGCCCTGTAAGGCCCGGGCGGCTTTGATCGCTTAAATGTCCCTAAAAGGTAGAGGTGAAACTAAGGTAAAGAAAGACAAAAATAAATAAGCCTAATTATTCCCATAAGGGCTAAGGTCTCCCGCGAATCGTAGGGTGAGTTGAGAGGATTGCTAAATAGGTAACCTAGCCCTGACGAGATAGTGCTTTCTTACTAATTAATCATAAAACATAACATGCTAATCAAAACCATAATCCATTCTAGACAGTAACTAAGCTAATACTACGGAAAAGTTTACACAATTTGGAATATCCATGTATAGGCTACTATAAATATTTCGGATCTTTGTATTTTCTGTTTCCATTTTCTTCTCTGTTTGGATTGTCGTAACCACTTCTTTCCTGCTATTTCGACCACTAAGTTGACCATCGGATTTTGGGACGACCCACACTCCTCTTTCCTATCCTGGGGTCCCACATTGTTGCTGAATAGGCTATATTACTGCTTACTCTTAAGTCGTGCCCTACACGGCCTCTTAACTTCCATTTCAGTTGGATCGCCGCAGTCCCTTGTGCCTACCTTCTTCCTGGCATTCATGATTCGAACACTATTCTTTAAGGAAATCCGTAAGATCCACCTCTCCATCTTTTGCTGATATATTTGCAACATGTATTATTTGCTCTCTCTCTCTCTCTCTCTCGCTCTCTCTCTCTCTCTCTCTCTCTCTCTCTCTCTCTCTCTCTCTCTCTCTTGTAGCAGTTATGGGCCATGATTTGCTATCGTATAGTAGTGCAGGAAGAGCACAGCTTCGAAGACTTACTTTTTCCTTGGCAGTCGTTAGAATTAGTAGGAAGCATTTAAGACTTCCTTGAGCCTAAATTATACAAAATACTAATTTCGAGAACATGATCAGTACTATATTACTATGATGAGGCGGACCGAGCTGCTCGCAGGGGTGAATGGTAAAGCGTAAACATAAATAATTTTGTTAACTATTGTTAACAGCCCTCTCCTGTTCAGGTTACTAATGACTATATCCAGTGCTTTAGTTGGGCCGGTACGCACCGGTACTGCGTACCGGTATAAAATTATTTTCCTTCTTTCATACCGGGAAAAATATGTGCTCCGGTACGTCGTACTGGCAGTACAGGAACGATATTGTCCTAAAATACTTATTAAATGTCCAATTCACGAGAGTGTATTTGTTAATAATGACAAACACTATTAAATTCGCAATAGATATGCGTTCTAATCTTCACCTTCGTGCGCATTTCTACAATAATTACTTTCTCCTTAGATTACATGTTGGCTATCCTGATAAGATGCTCGGTTTCTTAAAACTCTTTTGTATGAGGCGATATGGAAAATTTTGAAGTAAGGTGAGTACCCCCATAAAATATTTTCCAACTAAAGCACTGACTATATCTACAAATTATACAACCGATTTTTATGCTCAACGTATATCTTTAAACTGACTGTATACAATTGGGTTCTGATAAAGTGTCTCTGCAACTGAACTTGGCTGGTGAAAGCTAACAGCCAAGGGGGCTTGAATTCACAAATTCTCCCCTCCCAACTAGAAATCCAATACAGTATTTAAATAAATTTTGGAAAAAAATTAAGGACAGGAAGGACACGATGAAGTGAACATTACTTTTTAGGAATAATACAGAAAGAACCACATATAAGTCAATATGATTATGTCTGGAATGATTTTATACCATTTATATTACGGAAGAGTTTAACACCAAGAACATAGCATAAAGTATTTTCTAACTATATTCTCCACATAATGAAAAAGTAATAGGTTTATTCAATAAAAAAAAGAAGTACAAACACCCACCCTTGGAAATTTAGATATTATTACAGACATGACATTTTGACGATTGGAAACTCTGCTGTTTTTGACACTTCACTTTGAAGACCCATTTAGTCATTAACAGTCAGAATGAATGTAATCCCATGGACGCTGAGGCTCGGCTCAGGTCTTTCTATAGTTTACAAATAATAAAATTGCAAAATATTACATTTATGTTGTAAAGAGAATATTCCTGGTAAATAAAATAAGTGTACAGTAGAATTAGACAGTACCTTGTTGAAAATCTGCGTTTAAATTACGTATAAATGAGCTAGATTAATTAAGTGTAAAACATTAATGGAAAAACATGAAATACCTAGTCTTATTGCTGAATAAAAAACGAAATGTCTTTGTTGAAAATCATGCATTGATTACGTATAAATGAGATAAAATAAACGAAGAGTTTAGAACGAGCGCAGAAATAACCTTTTATAGAAACTAAATTCCACACACGAAGATCTTACACTGTATCGGATCTAGAATATAGGAAGTAGAAAATAATGTACGACCCTTATTATTAACAGTAGTTGTTAAAGCACCTACGAGAATATCGATTTGTGGTTAGGTTTAAAAGTATAATGAACCCAGCATAGAAAATGGAGCCACCATGAAAAATGTTATAATTTACCGGTAGGTCATTTATTTCAGCTCTAGGTTACCACATCCAATTAGAGTAAATACTAGATGTTGACTAAAGAAATAAGAATCTAATTCTTGATAAATTCTTATGTTGTTGGAAAGAATGAGAGAAACGATCTTTTCACTGAGATAATTCTAAATGTTTTACATGCCCTAATAGGCTGATACGTTAAGAGGTTTAATATTTCAGTCTGTAAAATAGTCATATAAAATCAGATATTCAACCGTTCCTGCGAAGCACATGGTGTTCAACCAAACGTAATTCTTTTTTACCTATGTTAAAAGATGTAAGACATAAGACGTCGTTGAATTATACGGTGAACCTTGTATACAAATATTTTTCTTCGGCTTGTATTTAAGATGTTGTAGAAGTGGAGGGAATTGCATTTATTGCCGTAGGACTATTGCTTTTATTGCCGTAGGACTATTGCTTTTATTGCCGGTTGCTTGAAGTATGAGGATAAAGACTAGCTTCAAGCAATAGAAATAAACAAGTACGATACTTTCCTGAAATACTTTCTGAGGTGAAGTTTCAAATCATAATTGTGACAATTAAAATATAGTCCACAGAATTTCTGATGTATAACAAACTCTTCGAAGACATTTTAACCTCATATGCCAATTAATTATTTAACCATACTTTATGTACAGATCTGCTGTACGCAAATAAAAAAAGGTATTCACTAAAATAATGTTTTGAAAGTTTGCACTAAAAGGCCAGTGGTTGTAACTACAATCAGATCTCTTCTAATTACTTAGGCCTATTTGCCAGAATATGAAAAATGATAACTCACCATATCAACATGGAAGTTGTTTTACAAGGTTAAAACTTATGTGAATGATAAGAACTAAGAACTAATTTATAATGTTTAATAAATTAACTAATGCTTTGCAATGCCAAACGGCTATTAACTCACGTGGATGAATCCTCACTACTCGATATTTGATATCAGATCTAATATGTTTATAAGAATTTCATAATGTTTAAAAAGACAGAATGAATGGAACAGTAAAACGTAAAATAATCACCAGTGGAAATACTGCTAGTACATTCGGGAACATATAAGTTCAAATTTCATTATGATAAGTTCTCTTGTGGTTTGCCTACTTAGTGAAGGAAAATGCAGGATTTGAATTTACATATAATCTATGCTGAATGTTCCTTCTCTTTTTGCGTTAATGCTGTCTTAGGAGAAGGCTTTGCGATGTGCTAACCTTAGCCAGGGAATCTCTCGATGTCTTAAATAAGTACCGGTAGATATAATGTGATCTATATATGTAACCCGGCGTGAAAGTCCTAAGAAAGGGGATACTGAACAGTGAAATACACAAATATAATAATAAAGGGAGGGAAAAATAAAAAATGAAAGAAAGAAAGAAATAATAAAAGAAGAAAAAGGAAGGAAAGAAAGAAAAAACTAAAAAGAAGAAAATTTAACGTAAATAAGGAGGTAAGAAGGAAAGAAAGAAAAATAGAGAAAGAAAAAGAAAGAGAAAATCAAGCAAGCTCGAGAGTAAGAAAGCAAAAAGGAACGAATAAAAGAGAGAGAGCACGGAAAATAGCTTGAAAACAAAATTTTGTAAAAGCGTTCTGGGGAAGATTGGCGACGATTTTCTTTTATTTTTATGGGGACTTTACATGAAGAAAATTTCCTTTATCGCGACTTTTTCGAAAATGGCTTTAACGGTTTTGTTTAAATTTTGTACATCGGGTGCTTGAAGCAAACTTTCATTTGAAAAGAGGAAGTTATGTAAGTTCCAAATATTTTTTTTTTCTTAACCTTCTTAGAACGAACCGAGAATGTCTTGTTAAAAGGCATGCTCTACTTTAACCCCAATACAGTCACTCTAAATAGTCCTACAAAATAACCTTGGCTAATCGGATAATTCTCACATAAAGAACATTATTTTAAAGAATGGGATACATACCGTATTTTACGGTCCTTGAGACGCTCCGGACCATAAGACGCTTCTTGATTTTAGTATGGAAATTTAAAGGAAAATTCATTTCAAAGGGAATAATATACTTCACTGCTTAAACAAATTATAACCCTGTACAATGAAATCAGTGTAAATCACTTCTAATTTAAAACCTGCGTTGTACGAATATATCTTCTGTACAGGTGGCATCGCGAAAATTTTAAAAACTTAACTGATTTCTCATGAAAATATGAATACTTCTACACCCTCTAATCCTCAATTATTCAGCACATGGTAGGTGTAACGGGACAAGGCTGTTTATAGGTTATTGCCTTCATTTAAACCACCCGGCAGAGACAACTCCTTTAGTATAAAAGAACTCAACATTCCTTTCTTTTCGCATTGTATACACTTATTTTACGAATTTGACAAGTGCACTGATGTAAAGTTTACTAAAATTTGTAACAATCTTATCGTTTAAAACACTTTTTTATAACTATGGTATTCCGGCAACATTTACTATAACTTAAATCTTTTTAGTGTACTTCGGACCATTAGACGCATCCAACTTTCAAGGCTCTGTTTTCAAAGTAAAAAAATGCGTCTTATGGTCCTTAAAATACGGTATATTCTTTTTATGATCTACGAACCAAGACTGTCGCTATTTTATTGGGTAGTACAATTTGAAATGTAATGAAGTGACATAAAATTCAGACGCTTAATGTTCATAATAAAGTCCCACACAAGAAATAAGGAACAATGAGTGGCTTAACACAGCCGTGCGTTCAGGCGTTATTAAACTGTCAACACATGTAGGAAGCAAGTCGTGTGTGGTCAGGAGCATTACATAAAATTACTCTTCTTCCCTTACTTTACGAAATGGTGGAGACGTTTTATAACGCAGCTTAGTTCACAGATAAATGAGAAAGTGAAATAATAGCCCAAGTTCGTTATTAGAGTTTATTCGTATGCTTCGCGTCAACAACATGCACATTATTTAACCTAGGATCCTACCATCAGCTCAATAACATCTATTTTATGCTGCCTAGGCCTTTCGACACTCTTATGTCATCTTCATGACATCTTGCTGTGTGAGCGTAGATGCATTAACTATTGAAAATTAAAATGCCATTTTTTGTAATTTCAACACTTCACTGTGCCATTTACCTAGTAGTAGTAATATTACAGAAAGGCCTTTATAGTTATTGTATGGAAAATAAGTTAAAAAGGGTATTTTTTTTCAAAATGCAGTTCAGTAAAGATAATATGTCATGTAGAATTATTTTGTGTAGTGACTGACCAAGAAGGTGAAAAAAAAACTGCAGAGGAAAAGTGTAATAATACCGAAAAAAAGAAAGGCGAATAAAAGTACATCAAACAATTTTCTTATAAATCAACCTGTTCTAAGTCTGAGACAAGTGGTAAAGAAAGTGGCACCACTTTCATTTTCTTGCTCCAAATTATGCAGATATTGTCTATGGGTATCAGAGAACTGAAAATCTTTGTTGTGAAATGTAGGCCTACTTGTGTTATCAAACTGAACATGTGTATGTATGCGGAACTTGCCTACGTAAATGCGGAAATTGACCCCTGTCGTCTCCGGGACTCAAAGTCATGACATTCGGGTTTCCTTGCCGATGCTCCACCAAATGAAATAGCTAAGAGTCCGATTCATGGCGCGAGATGGAATCTTGTTCTCATGTTTACTTTAATAGTCGACTTCACTGAAAGGGATTTTGAGTCTTATAGACCTATAGAATTGTGAGGCACCCATCTTAGTGATTTTGTGACAATGTTTCCACTGTTATTGTACATTAACGTACAAGATTTAGATATAACCCATATTTATATGATATTTTCCCGGGCTACTAACCAGGTGGTGAATTGGATTAATTCCGACGTTTCGAAGCCAAACTGAGGCTTCATTGTCAAGGAGAATGACAATGACAATGAAGCATTCTCCATTCACATTCTCCTTGACAATGAAGCCTCAGATTGGCTTCGAAACGTCGGAATTAATCCAATTCACCACCTGGTTAGTAGCCCGGGAAAATATCATATATTACCAGCACCAGGAAAAATTCAAAGCACATTTCATAACCCATATTATATTTCAGTTAAGTCAACCATTAAGGTAATCTTAAGAGAGATTCCATCTGGCACCGTGAATGGAACAAGGGTTAGATTAATTGAAAAGAACTGAATTTTAAAAACTCATTCTTCACTTATTCGTCAGAATTAGTTGTTACCGGTTTCGACATCACAGAAGTAACTTAGACCTATAACAATAGTTTATATATATACATCTATATTTTATTTTGCAGATTTTATGTTTTTCTACTAGCAGTAGAAGTTAAAATTCTGTTATTTCACATATTTCGACTAAAACCATAAATGAAATATCGTACGGTAATAAGTATCGAGGAATTTCTCTCTTATCAACATATCATACAAAATTGTGTTTAATATACTTCTGTCAAGATTAATCTCACATACGGACGAAATCATTGGAGATCATCAATGTGGACATAGGTGAAAAAGATCAACCATTGATCACATATTTTGTATTCACCAAATATTGAAGAAAAAGGGGGAATATAATGTCTGTTCACCAGCTATACATAGATTTTAAAAAAGCATACGATCCAGCTGGAGAGACAAAGTGTAGGCCTATAACATCCTCATTGAGTTCGCGATACCAAAGAGGTTAACTAGCCAGATTAAATATGTCTAAATGAAACGTATAGAAGAGTCAAGGTAGGAAAATTTACATCAGATAGCTTTGCCATTAATAGCGGATTGAAGCAAGGAGATGCACCATCGCCTTTACTTTTTTAGTTTCGCTTTGGAATATGCTAATAATAAACTTAAGGAAAACAAGGTAGGCCTAGAATTAATTGATAACCACCCGATATTGGCTTAAGCAGATGATGTTTGTCTGTTGGGCGAAGACAAACACAATCGAGAGAAATGCCTGCAGGAATATTACAGAAAAATCTAAGTATATGGTCATGGTCCATGAAACGTCAAAATAATGTAGGCCTACTACAAAATATTAGAATAACCAGTAAATCGTTCGAACAAGTGGGGAAATTTAAATAAACGGTAGCAATAATTACAGATACAAATAATATAAAGGTAGAAGTTAAGTGTTGGCTGAAATCAGGAAATGCATGTTTGAATGTTGTTGAAAAACTTTTATCTTCCCGACATTTGTCCAGAAATCTAAAATGAAAATTTATAAGACAATTTCTGAAAACTCAGCTCGAATAACAGGAAGAAACATCTTCGGGCAGTTAAGCTCAGGCCTTTCTAATTCGAGGCCATTTATTGTATTTCATTTGAATTTATTTTATTATTGTTTTAATTTACCTTATTTTACATTTTATTTTATTTTATTTTATTGTTCAATATATTACAGTTGAAATTATTAATTTATTGTATCCTAACGCTATTCATTTACTTGTATTCTATGCTTGTATCATTGTAGTTTTACATTTACATGTAAAGTTGAAGTATAAAACGCATAAGCTATGTAGTTATAGAAATTCAAATGATTTCTCTTTACCAACAGGATCTGCACTCTTCAAGCCAGAGGATCATCAGCTTCATCCCATGTTAACATAATGTGTTACAATCGTTAGGGAAAGGTGTGCTGATGATGATAATGGTGAGAATTCCATGGTTGCCACTGCTACTGTCGATTTGAACCTCATTGACACGTTTCAACAATTTGGCACCTCGCCTGATACCTCCATCCCCCATCTCTAAAACCTTTACACAGTACTCAAATTGCCATCCCTATATTCTCCTCTTAACCCTTCCCCATTCCATCACCAATTTCAGACTAATTAACAGCAGAATTACGTGTTGAACGAAGTTCATTGCTGCAACCAGATAATCACTGTTCCACCTGCTACACAATTCTACAGGGTTGGCCAAAAAATGTTGAGAACTCGTCTCATAATTTAGTTATATATATATATTATAGATGTATACACACAAGAACCTTGGACATAGCGTTCTCAGTAGACGAATCGTTAGTAGGTACACCATTTAGCCAAATGTTCGCATATCTTGCCCTGATAAGGATAGTGTTTTTCTGGGAGCAAAAATCCACTTTGTGACTTTCTTCGGAAAGCAATTAAAGTCATGTGATTCCGTGCCGTAAATTGACGGCACATACCGGGGAGGTTGTAAGCTGTATCTCCGCCATGTTAAATTAGTGATGTTCATGTTCCTTTTTCTCAAAAAGTATTTCATCAATTGAAACGAAATTTGGTGGACTTTTAGATCTGTATATTTTCTTAAAACGTTGGTTTTCTAAAAACAATATGTTTGTAAACAAATTTTTTATAATTTTTTTTCAATATTCAATTTTTTATCAATTTTTTTTCATTAAAAAATTAAGTAACTTTTTCCCTATTGAAGATAAATGCATAATAAAACCACCGTTTCTTTATGTATGTGGCTGTAATAGCTGGGGAAAAAATCAGATCTCTACTCTTAATACTTCCTGAGAAAAAGGAACATACATGTAGGAAAAACTAAATCAGAGAAAAACTACGTTAAAGATAAAATGTAAATTAATGTGCTCCAGGTGCATATTCAGGATCATCTGGGTTTTCCTCATCTTCTCTGCCCCTTTTCTTACTTCGTTTTAGCTTCCTGGCCTCTTTGGAAGAGTTTTCAAATTTAGTATCTGCCTTTGTCACACGTGATTCGTCAATTTTGGAGCACGCAGCAATCATGTTCGTTTGTGGTTCAATACCCATATTTCTTAATACTTGAATCCTACCACTGCAGCACTCATTAAGTGATAACACAGCATCATATACACCTACTAATAGAGTCTTCTTCCCCACAAACACAGTTTTTGGCACTCTGGTCCAAATGACATTATGGAAAGATTCGTTCGGATTTTGAGTCCTTCCATGTAAACATTTCCGAAGCTCAGGATGGGCCAAACTTCTATAAACTGGCTTAATAATGTTTGCTACAGCCATGGGTAAGGGGTTGTGCTTGTATTCTTCCCCACTGATTACTGCTCTGTTGTATTTGCACCATGAATCATCACCTTCAGGACATAAAATGTGCGTCGGATGACTGTCAGTGGAAACCCTACAGTCAGCGCTGGACATTTAAATTCTGTTTTAAAGGGCATTACGCGCCATTATGGCACAAAACGACTTTGTAACATGTAAATTATACTTCATTCAATCAAAATATACAATAAACAGAAAATTCATATTTTTGACCAAATCTGCTTACAACCTCCCCTTGACGGTCGCTACATGTCCAACCTATCTCTTCTTCTTCCAGGCCAAAGTATGCAACGAATCAGACCCATCCCCTACCGTAATGCAAGTATAATGTTTATAATATAATTTTAGTATGACTGAACTGACCCCGAACAGGAGCTATGTTCATGAGGGGTAAATAATACTCTTTTGTAATTGTAATAATTGTGTTTATATTATTAATATTTGCATTTGTAATAATTTTGTAATAATCTGTATTTTTGTAATTCGTAATAACTAGAAAATTTTGTAATAAATAATAATAATAATAATTAAAAAATAATAATAAGAGCCCTTGAAAGAATGGAGCCTCTGTAAAATCACTCTGGTTAAAGAGAACTTGAAAGATGCACGTGAAAAACGGCGTGAACTGTAACCCTTTAACAAAGGATGACAATATATAAACAATATATTATAGGCCTACACATGAGTTTGGTTATCATACTATTTATTGAAATTATAACCTTAAGAGACTTAATTTGCACCATGGTGTTGATCAATATACATTATGTAGATATGTGTTCATGTTTCAAAAATTGTTGTTCCTGTTCACATTATATGAGATTATTTAGGAAAACAATTACATCGTGGCCGAGTCTCGAACCCGGGACGTTCCTGTTTTCGTGCTGATGCTCTACAACGGAACTTACCAGAGTTCGGGACTCGGTGACAGAAAGAATGTTTTTCTTATGGTTATCTTTAATGATAGATCTCACCGAAAGACATTTACATATTATTAATATACTGTATAGGCTTGCAGTAATCTATATGGACCAAAAATTTAGTGATATTATTACCAGGCTCCCACTATTAATTGTACAGAACCATGTAAGTCATGGGTATTCCTACCTCCAGGACCTTTATAAGGAAATGGAATAGTGTATAAGGAAGATTAAAACTGTAGACTGACAAACTTGTTCATATTGCTCGCATCGTATCAGCCTGACAGCGGCTCGGATTTACATACCCCTGCGAATTGAAGACCTCAACAGTTCGTCCTACCGTTCATGTGGCAATTTACATTTCATAGAATCTGGCTTAATAAACTGTAATTCCAATTGGAATATCGTTTTAAAACGCCGTAACCCGATTTTGTGATCGAAGGAAATGAAAAATAGCTTTGTATTTCGTAATTCAATATCACTAGTAGAGTTACTGCCGGAAATAGGTTTCGCAAATCCTTAACATTGGCCACGTTTGCAAATAGCCTTATGCATATTAAAGTTACAGTGGATTCGACAGATCATTTTAAAAAAATACAATAAAGCCTTCAACATTTACTTGACTATGCTCCATTTTTTATACTTCCTGGAAAAATATCGTTTAAGTTTTTATTCAAAAGAATATCTTGTCTTATCACTAAGCAAATACCAACATGTTATCCAAAATATCCATTTTTGTACTTCCTACATTTAGTTCAAAACATAGAATCTAGGCCTAGGCTACTATAAATTACTTCTGATGCAAATCTTACAAACTTCACTTAACCAAATATGAAACATGTACTTTTGTCAAATCTTTCAATATCATTCCGTTAAGTCATTCATTTATGGCAGAATGAATTAGCAAATAAAACGTAAAATAATAATTTCCGTGCTAGTACTTTTGGGAACTAGTTGGTTCAGAGCTCATTGTGAATATAAGTTTTCTTGGAGTTTGTCTACTAGTGAAGGAAAATGCCGGATTGGAATGTACATCACCAACGCTGAATGTTCTTTGTCGGTTTTGCGTTTATGCTTTGCGTTTTCATTCATACAAACAGTCATTCAAATAAAATAAATAACTATGGTTCAATTTACTTCTTGATGTTTTTTTTTGTACAACTTATCCTTATTATTAATTCTTTAGGGTAAATAAAACTTTGAAATTTAATTCTGAAGTCACGACCCAAGAAAATATAGTGACCTCCTAATCAGAAATATTTTGCTAAGAGCCACTATTCATGAACCCAAAAATTCCACTCGAGCTCTATTAAAATTACAAATTCCCGCTGTTCACACCATAAAACGAAAGCAAATGCTAAGATAACCCAAGGCCTACTAAATACGAGTAATAAAGTTTAAATAAGAGTTTTTACAATCTTCTTTTACTGTACGAAAATAGACCAACAAAAAGTTTTCGGTAGTTTAAAACGGGGTAGCCTATTCAATTTCATTGCTCGTTTATACTCTACAGAAAAATGCGCGTTTATTTACAAACAACTTTGCGTTGAAACATCCAGCCTTGTAAATCTCTTTTGTTCTAAAGAAATCGAGGCTTAAACCAGGGTACAGGAAGAGAAAGTTCAAACTGCTCTTCCCACTTCGCCATTATCTCCTTTCAGTACAGGTGCTACAGTTTCTTGGGTAAATGGATTCAAAGTGATGTGCTAATGGTTATTCCGTCGTTGTCCTTAGTAGAACAAGAAACTTCAAACCATCTGAGTACAATCTCGCGCAGAATTGGCCCGTAGGTGAATTTAAAAACTTTGTCCCTTACTTTTAAGCTAAACCTTGCCCACATTTATCTACTCTACGATAAAGGAAGTTTAATCTGGGAGAGATAGAGGTATGGAGTTTTCTAGTTCAAACAAACTTCAAAGCTCCACATGTTAAAAGAAGTTCTTGGATTATATTATAAATTTGTTTTTAATTAAAGTCCAACATGTCGTTGGGAATACTAGCGAACTCTACACTTTTTTTTTCTGAGGAGAAACTTTTTCTTCTCAGATTTCAGATAGTTCCACCATTACGGTCTCCTGACAGATTAAATCCTTTTCATAAGTTGCCCGCATCAGAAGTTTTAATGTTAATGAACCCTGGTCCTCTTTGCTTCTATACGTTTAGAGTAGCCTAATATTTACTTTTATTATTTATTATTATTTATTTATATTTACTTCTTATATAATATCAGCTGTCTGGAATTGAGAAATACTGGATGTAAAACAGCACAACAGTACTTGATAAAATTTAGAAATCAAAAAGTGACATTATCAGTCAAGCTAGAACTTGTGACAAATGAAACAAATGTTTGAAGTAAACTACTAATGCATTTTCCACCAAACTACTTTGGCACATAGAAATTCCAAACATCTTCCATTAAATCTGTATCAATTCAAGTACTGTAATCAGGAATGATTCATACTGCACCAAGGAAATCAGGTCACGAATTGCCATGGCAAAGACGGCATTCATAAAAGGAAACCATTATTGACCAGTAACTTGAGCTTGGATTTGAGGAAAAAAATTGATAAAGTGCTACTTCTAGATCATTGCTTTAAGTATCGGAAACATTGACACAACAAATTGAGAAAAAGTGACTGGAAAGTTTTTAAATGTGATGTTGGAGAAGAATTTAACATATACAATGGATGGAAAAGTAACAAATGAAGAATTTCTAAAAAGTTTGAAGGAGAAGAGATCAATCCTGAAAACAGTACTTCGTAGGGAAAAAAGCCGGATAGGCCACAACTTGGGAAGAAATTGCCTGTAGCATGACGTCATTGATGGAAAGTTGGAGGGAACTCAAGGTTCTGGAAGAAGAATCCAACTGCTACACGATTTAAAGGAGAAAAAAATACCGGTTACCGAAAGAGGAGAACAAGGACAGAACTATTACTAATATTAATAAAAAATAATAATAATAAAATAATAATAATAATGTATAGTATTAATAATGATAATAATAATACTCTATAATAATAATAATAATAATAATATTAACAATAATCTTAAGGTGATCTTCGGTCTCACAGTTAGCAACGTAAAAAACAAGTGACATGTGAAATATGTTAAGAATTTTTTTTAAATGATAAGTCTTACAAATTTATTTAGATTGTTTTCATTTTCCCATTGAGCTAGTAGAGTGTCATCAGTTTATGATCTCCCTCCACCCCGGCACACCCGGCAAATTGGTTAACCAGCTAACGAACGGCGCGCTCACCCATGGGGAAAACGCTACGGTGGAAAGCAAAACTGATCTCACTGCACACTTGTAATGTCAATTATTTAATTACCCCCTATTATGAATTATTAATTTTTGCGGCGTTGTATTAGTTAAATGTAAGGACGTCACAAAATACCTTATTATTCCTAATGCAATTAAATTTATTATAAACAGTAACACGTCTGTACAAATCAATATCTATAATCTTAAACAATTTATAAAATAATAGGCAGGCTAACCCTCTTGAATACAAAAATCAAAGTTCAAGTACCACTTCCTAATAAAGCTGACTTTCCCAGCCCTGAACGCTATCTAACGCTTATGCCTTTCAATTCTCGTAAGGATTTTTTAAGCTAGAAGAAGCAGTTTTTATTTTTACGAGGGGTATTCCGAAAGTAAGTTTCGTCAGTTTGTCACACGGACACTTTATTGACCCAAAAGCAATACAGCATGGCAGCATGAACTATACACCGTGCACTATTTTTCGACATAGTCGCCAGCGACATTGAGACATTTGTCGTAGCGTGCGATCAGTTTGAAGAACCCACTGTGGTAAAACTCGGTGCCCTGCGATGCAAGGAATTGGCGCACAGCCTGCTCCACCTCAGCTTCCTGACATTACTAAAGGTTCCATACAGACCGTTTTGAGTGACAAATTAATGTTCCATAAGGTTTGTGCGAGATGGGTTCGTGGAGGCCGCACTTTGCGGGGACGGAAATCGGGAGATCAATTTCAAACAGCTCTATCTCGGACAATAAAAGGTTCAGCGGCTGCAGTAATGGCTCGTTTGAAAGAGGGGAGATAGCGGTACATGGCAGTGGAGCCAAATCTCTCGTGCCATCGTAAGCGGTACACTAATACCCGCGGGCACGCCAGTCTGCTGCGACTCGCTCTTCTACGGCGCAGTGCGCCTGCGTCATGCCTCCTCCGCTGACGCCACTTCCGTCGTGGAACCAGCCACGGGTGAGGATTCGTCTGGCGTTTGTTTGGTTCCCCTGGTGAACACGCCGCTCCTGCCATACATTGACGAAACTTACTTTCGGAATACCCCTCGTAGTAATCAAATTAAATTAGTAATAATAAATATCTCCTTCACTGTTGATTTGGTCAAGTGAATTTTACTAGGCGCTTACCTAGGACCAATATACTGAGGTTCTACGTGACGAAGATGTAGCGAAGGCAGCAGTCACTAGATCCACATTAAGAGAGAGAAGATATCGAAGAGCTAAATCCAACTGATATAAAATTTCATAAATATCAAGATGGGACTAGAATCAAAAGAACAGATGTCGAAGAACTAAATTCAACCGAAAAATAATAATGAAGCTCGCATTAAGGGACAAAAACTGATATAAAAAAGTCAGAAGGATCTAGTGAGGTGGCCGAGATGGTAGAGCAGACGGGAGGTCACATGTTTAAATCCCGTGGCCGGTCAATTTGATTTGGAGTTTTTCGGAGTTTCCTCAGTCGTATAGGCAAAGGCAAATTCCGATTACTTAGCATGACTCATCGCGGTTATTTCATCCTGGTACTCGTTAAAATCTTGTACCAGTTAATTTAAAAAAACCATAACACATCAACTACAGAAAACATATGCACATCAGTAGTACCTGGCCTTCTGTTGTAGGCTCCCCTTAGAGCTTAACACACGTAATGTAACCTCTGAGCTAAAGCGTGTATAAATAAATCTGAAATAAAGAAAAGGACTGTAGAAGATAAATATTATGATTAGGGTTCGGATATTTATGACCTAAAAAATGAAAAATATGACTGAGAATATGACTTTAAAATTATTAAATATGACCCAAAAGCCCTAAATATGACCTAATAAAATAATGTATTAAAAAAATTAACGATCCAATTTGAAACGTTTAAAGACAAAAAATTCTTACATCAAATGAATTCAATCAGATAACTTTTTATCAATTTTATCAAATTGTAATGAACTTCTAATTCAAAGGTATTTTCTCCTCTTTGATCGCTTCATCAGCTCCAAAAACTCCTAATATTTTGTAGACCTTGCGTGTCCCTATAAAATATGAAAAATTAAGTTAACATTAAAATTTAAGTTACCTACTAATTTTGCATAAACATTAAATTAACGAAATCAATTTCAAATTTAACTCGACCATGTAGTGCATACACTGGATAATTACTCTTTTACCGAATTCATAACTGAAATATGACGTTAAATTATAAATATGGTCAAAATATGACCAAGACCACAAAAATGACCAAAAAATGACTTTATATGCAAAATAAAAACGGTACGATTAGGATAACAAATGTGCAATTCGTGTTTAATTTGTGTTTGCGGCAAGAATGGAGGTCAGGAAAAAATATGACTTTTCATAAACATCCAAACCCTAATTATGACTTTTCAATTAGGAATATTTTAGACTGTGCTGAGTGTCTTTAAGTATACTGTTTTTATTATCCCTAATAGCACTACAAGAAAAAATAATTTTCCAATATATTTCACTCATCCACAGAAAAAGTGACTAAATTGCATGTAGAGGCTATCTGTTTGCTCTGCTGATAAAATTCAAATATTGGGTTGATGAAATCGAATCATAGAAACGAAATTTATAAATGATGGTATCATCCTGATTCACTTAGCCTGAAGGCACACTGAAGAACTGATGCCAATATTTTTACTCTTTTTTCTTCTACTTCTTCACATTTCTCGTTGTTGTTGACCGTGACTTCGATTCTCAGATTTTGATATTTCGTGCTTTGCAATCACCTGCATCATCTTGGAATTTTACTATCGGGAGTAGATAGGCCATTAGATATGAAACACTTTGATAGCACGATATATAATGTTCCCATAAGACATAGTTCTCCCCATCCACACCCAGTTAGCATGCAACGCGAGTTTTACGACACATACCTGCAGCAGTAAGATATGACTCATATGGTACTTAACCTTTTGAATATTCTGCACATGAACTTGAAAATTGCATATCGAAGTTATAGAAGGATTTTTATAAACTTCATACTGATAGTAGATCCCACTTTTAAAATTGTCAATAAGGACAACGGATAGAAACAAAACTGTGAAGTAAACAAATACACGGGAAATAAAGAACATTATTAAACACAGTCAAATAAAGTGAAAATATTGATACAAGTCGATTTAAAATTCTGTTAGTAGATAAGTACGGTACTATTAATAAGAGCATTATTATTATTATTATTATTATTATTATTATTATTATTATTATTATTATTAATACAAAGCGAACAGGTATGTTATGAATAACATCTGCACAACGTATACATATTATAAGTGTTAAATATTATTATAGGCTAATGTGTTTCTAAATATCTTTTTATAACATGGAGGAGATTAGTGAGTATTTTTTGTCATATCACTGAAAATATTATTTTTACGTGTATATACACATATATTATAAAATATATTTTTAAAATGTGTCATGATTTTTGCGCAATCTGACAGCGTTTTCGTGTTAGAATTTTTAATTAGATGAATTTTGTAACACATTTTAATGTAATTATTAATAATATTCACATCTAAAATCTTTTATTTTATTATCTCTTGTAAAAAGCTTTCTGCAATTTTACGGAAGTAAATAAAATTTACAAAATATATGTGAGGAGAATGTATTTTAAAATAAACGACTAAGACCTAAATTCCAAAAAAAATTGTACATGTTGTAGATGTGGGTGATAAATAGGCTACTAATAATTCTATAGGAGATCTATTGAATTATTGAAAAAATAATATTAAGAATTCTAGCACGCCGTGAGGCTGCATAAAGTTCACGTGACATTTAAATAATCCCTACATGATTAGAAGTATTGAAATACGTCACTTAATAATTTAGACATATTGAGGATTAACCACGCAAATTACTTACTTAACTAAATAAGGTCGTAATAATTTTCGGAAGGTTGATTGAGAAAATGATAAGTTAATACGTAATGGGGTTTCCGTAGGTATACATGACAATAAAAATATGAAATATTTAATATACGTAATTCTTTGCTAGTTCAAGGTTTACCTCCCCCTTGTGAAGTCAGTAATACACAGCAATTAAATATACTTGTATCACTCACAGTTGGTAGTGAAAGACTGCTGCTGGCATAAAAACATATAAACTAGCATGCATGTCAGAAACTTTTCTCATTTCCATGAGAGCTTAGGAAGCAAAAGTGTAATATTCTAAAGGTCTATACACAAGGGATGTTGTATTCCATTATCGTAGGCTCTTCATATGTTAATCTTTAATCACAACACCTTTAGCCTATAATGAATTTATGAAGTAGTTTAATTTATAGACTGGTAATAATAGTAATAAGCAATAAATTATAAACGACCTATCTGGCAAATAATTAAAACAAAAATAAAAAATGAGAAGCAGAAGATGTAAAATAAGTTATTTAACTAAGCTATAGCTGTGTGCAACTAATTTTACTTTTACCAATCGTCGGTGTGCCGGAATTTTGTCCTGCAGACTTCATTTTCATGTGTGTAAATCTACAGGCACGGGAGTGTCACATGGATTGCGCACATAAATTTCATCACTCAAACAGGGATCACGTGGTAGAAGAATACCAGTGCTTTAATGACGGGCCACCTTGGCTGGCATGTAAACTAAGGGAGGGTTATTAAAAAAATACTAGAAATTGGCTGGACATGTTGCGCGCATGGGGAGGAGATATTTGAAAAATATTGACTGGGAGACCCGAAGGGAAAAGACCAGTTAGAAGACCTAGATGTAGATGGGAGGACAATAGTAAAATAGATTTAGAGGAAGTAGGATTTGGGAGGGATGGTTGGATGGAGTTAGCACAAAATAGGGTCGAGTGGTGGGCTCATGTAAGCGCAGCAGTGAACCTCCGGGTTCCATAAAATTGCTTAGGAATTGCCTATTGTAATTGAGTAAGGAAGTAAGGTCGTAATTGTTCAAAAGGTTATCTGAGATAATGTTAAATTGATAATAAATTTAACAACTTTAGCGAATATAGAATTTTCATTGGCCTAATACTAGCTGTAGTAAGACTGATCATATTAAAAATAAATAAAAAGTATAAATACAGTCCAATAAAATATGTGAAACAATATAGCAAAGTATAGCCATCGTAATTTTCATGTAAATAACTGTAAATAGGTAGCATATGTAAAAATCTAATGTCGCTTTAATACATGACTGGAAGTATACATTCCAACTGATCCTTTCCTTTAGGAAAATTCGTACTCTTTCCAAAGCTTTTATTGTCCAATGCCATGTGTTCGGTTTCCTGCCTTTGATGGAAGTACGTAATGGGTTCATCCAACCGATTTTTGTACGACCTGAGTCTTTCTACTCTCGTCTCCCTTCAAATTCTAGGAGCGGTTGTTAGACAATGTAAAAGTTTCTGTTGAAAAGTCAACAGGAACTCCCTTTGACGATAAAGAAACTGCTGATGTCTTTCCCTCGTACGTAGTTTTACCTTCTCCTCCATCCATTAAATTACGGATCTCAATGAGCTTTTATGCACTTTCTATAGACTAGTTACAGCTGTAAGTTAGATGAAACTCAATACTCGCTATCCTTGTAACTATGTGTAGAGCAACAGCAAACAGATTATAACTAACTTATAGCAGAAACTAACTGTAGTGAATAATAATGATCTAAAATAATTGAGGTAAATGCAATTAATATTTTTGTCCGACCATACTATGTATGATATGATTATTACGTGTGACGTAACCATATCATAATGTTATACATAACGATACACATCAGTGTGGTATCTACCGTATATTACCGAACATGGAACGATCTTGAGACCTACAGAGAATCAGCTGAAAACTGTGTAATAAATAGCCTGTAGGCTATATAATAAATATCCCGTAGGCTATTTATAATAAAATCAAACCTGTTCATGTTAATTTTAATATCATACTAAAATGAATTAAAATCGTCGGTTTCAAGAAAAGAGTAAAAGGAAGCTTCGATTTGGCCGAAGCCGTAAACTGCCATCTGTCTTAAAAGACAAGAACTACATCAACCAGTTGCCAGCAGATGCGAAGGACAGCTGAGTGAATCTAAAATATCAAAATTTAAACATTTAGACTAATTATGGTTGCAGATAAACAGTCGAATGCAACTTGCCTTTAATGGGAATGAAGATACTCGTACGGAAATTATGAGACGAGCAAAGCGTATCTTAATTAACGCTATTATAGGCTTCTTGCATAATACTTTTTTTAAAGTAACATTTTATTACAGCATGCTCCATTACAATTCGTAATAATACATGCGTATGTACTGCTAATTATAAATATAATGTAAAATAAAACTTTGAAGGTTCTCCCGACGAATACATTGTAAAAACTCTTCTCGGGTTTCCAGTCTCCGAAGATGACGACGCAGACAGTCGCCGAAAGCTTAGAGTATGCATCTATAACTACCCGACTGGAAACCCGAGAAGAGTTTTTACAATAAATATAATGTACTATTATGTGATCATAAGTGGACAAATAATGTTATGTAATAGAAAATCAAAGTTAAAACTCAAATTAGCTTACTGTAGAAAACAAGACAGTTAAAAATTCCATTTCGAACAATAGGTTCTTATTCTTATTGTCCCACAATATACAAGAAAAATGGTGAATCTTAAGGAAAATGAAAAATATTTATTTGATTTTACCATACTAAATTTTTTAGGTGGATAATTTGCTTCATAGATAAATTATTAACTTCTGCAACAACGATAATTTCTCATTTTCGTTTATACGTAAAAGATATCAATTCAGTGAATAGCATTCCACCAACACAGACGAATACATAAGAAATATCCTAAGGCTTATTGATTAACATAAGAGCAGATAGTTATGAGAAGTGCGAAATAGTTCCTAAACCATCTAAATCGTTTACTGATAGGCTAGTGTAATACAGAATGCTTACAACTTTTCATTACTAGTTTGTGATGTAACAGTAACTTTATTTTTGTATTTGATTTGAATATAAAAAAATCCCTTTAGGCAGGCCTACAGGTGGAGGTAGATTTCGAAGTGCTTTTGGTTTAATTTATTGTCGCTGCATAGCACTCTTCTTCTTTAGCCTTGGCATGGTAAACCTGCAGTAATAAGAACTGAATTCGGTAAAGAGGAAGAGCATACAATTATTTGTTTTGACAACAAGAATAGGATATAATATTCTGGGAGGCCGTGCGCAAGATCAGCAATGAATAAAATTAGCAAAGCCGCTAAACAAGACAAAATTATGATATTATAATAATTCTTGTAAGTGTTATTATTTTCAAACATTAAAATCTCGCGTCACATGAGAGCTATCAAGAAACTATTTATTGATTTGTAGAGTACTCATCAAGAGCTTTTCAACGATACCCCACAAGACGTGGTTTCAAAAGTTTCGAATTTTCATCCCCCACCCCCACCTCCACCCCCACCCTCACTCGAACCCCCGAATCGTTGGTGTCACTGTGAACTCCATAGGGAGTACTCTAATTTATTCAAACAAAGTTTCCCTCTATACTTCATAGGGGCCGAGATATACATTTTTAAAAATTTCAACCCCCTCCCCCGACCACCCCCTTGGGCCAATTTTGCTCATTAACGAACTTGTCCGAACTATTGGGCCTAGAAATAACATATTAAAATTTGGTTCAAATATCTTCAAAATTACGGCTGCTATCGTGTAAAGATATATATATATATATATATAAATATCACACATTTTTTTTTTTGAACGGGCGGTGGTTTCGTACTTAGGGGAGCATGAAACGTAAAGATATGAAAGAATTTTTCGAAAATCATAAAGTGGTATCCATTGCAATAGGTAGATTTTTCTTCGAAATCTACCTAAATACACATGAAATAGGTAAAATAGCACACAGGTCAAATTATGCATCGTTTAAATGTTGTCTTTAGCTTGATGTAGCTAATATAGGAAAAAGTAATTAATACTACACTTCTTTCTCGATGTGCTCTTTCAATCCGAATTTATAAGTACCAAATTATCGCAACCTCAGTGCAGTTACTAGTGGGAAATACCCTCCGCAATAATGATCTGACACAGTTTACTCCAAATTAAGAACATTTTAATCAGATGGGCCTACACGTAAAAATATGAAGGGATGATTATTATTGTTGTTATTAATATTTATTGTTGTTATTTATTGTTATTATTTAATATTTCTATTGTTTTATTATTATTATTATTATTATAATTATTATTATTATTATTATTATTATTATTATTATTATTATTATTATTATAGTATTCTATAGGTCTATACATTCCAGTGTACAAACTCTTTAAAGTTGCAAGGAGTCAGGAGATATGTGAAATACTTAAGCTAAGGATATATTAACCTAATACCGCCATTGTGGGTTCTATATCTAATAATAATTATAATGAAATAAGAACAAGAACAATAATTTAGCAGGAGTAATATCATCTATCATTACAATCCAACTTCTTCTACTTACTCATTCTCACAGTAGAACGCAGCTTGTTAATTATGGCTCCACTTACCTGGAAAAGATTAAAATAGGTAAATTATAGAGAAATATGCGATGCATGCATTCTCTATGAGCATACTATTTATAAAGGACACCACTATATCACAAATTCAGCTCATACACAGGACATTTTTTCAGGAAACAATAATATTTTAATATCCATACTAGATGAGCAATCATACATGTTCTTGGTATCCTAGAAGAGAACACCAGCCTTATTTTTACCACCTGTCAGATTTTCAATTATTTTATGTAGAAAATTGACAAGATGATATTCTAACCTAATTTAACTACACATTCATGACAAATTCAATATAAATTCATCTGTGACTAGAATTAGCTACGGGGACAACCCTGATTTTAAATGCGTTGTCAATGAGGGCACCTTTTTTTTTCTGTGTAACTATTATAGTACATTATGCAACAAGCCTTAACATTTATTAAGATACGAGGATATAATATTACGCGAGTTTCATAATTTTCATACGAGTAAAAGTTAAACATTCTTTTAAGTAATTCTTCATAATAAATGTAATTATTTCACAAACATTAACTTACTGCTGTCTAAGAATACCGTAGTGTATGATACAAGGCAATCTCTTTAACCACTTCTATCATAAATAAATAATTTAAAACGTAATTTGTTGCCCTAAATATGGTAATTCGAAATCCACTTTTCCGGGCAACAATTCATTTTAATTTCACAGAAAAAACGAGATTTCAGCCAAGGCCATAAGAATGGTTAAGTGAGTAGGCTAATATTCATTACTCTTAAGTGATTCTGGAGCTATAACACTTTTTCTTCTGTAAAACCAATGAAATATAAAATGCCATAAATCATTAAATTTTAGCTTGCCAAATATTAATATTGACTTTTAAATTGCATAAGAACATAATATGGCTTATCGATCATTCAGGCTGCCTCAAAATCCTGAGGTGAAACATTGATTGTATGTTCTCAATTCAATATGACGTTATACTGTTACCAGAGTTATAAAAGCTTCTGGGGCTTTAATAAAAATTCGTTGCAACGTTATAAAGTAAAACTAATTTCAGAAACCTTTACTGCTGATGAGTTGTTATTTTATAACCGAGATTTTCTTTCGGTGCAATGGGGGAGAAAATAACGAGAGCTGTTTTGTTGTTTTCAACAGTCAGTATCTCGTAAATTATAAATCCCACTCTTTTGCCATTTGGAAGACGACGCCTTACTTCATATATTAGCAAAACCACAAGTCTTGTCTGCAGGAAAACGTTCTCAACAAAACAAAAATGGCCTGACAAGGTGGCATCGGCAGACGTTCAACGACTAATCCTGCAGTGCCCTTGGTTTTTCATTACGCAGTATGCCGTGTGGATTTCAGGTGCATCGTAATCTTTAAGACAATAAGTAATTATCGTCTTTTACAATATTCAATTCATTCATATCATGTACTTTCTTCGTACGCTTAAGTTCCAAATTGATGTAATTTACAATGAGAAACATACCCTATACAGTGTTACAAATTATTAGAATTAGAATATTTATTGATTTACTTTAACTAGTGTAATTAAAGCCATTTGGCCTTCTCTTCCATCCCATCAGGATCATTACAATTAAATTTTACAATATTACAAAAATAATGCAATCACAATGTAATTAGAAATACAGTAAAACCATACAATGCTATTTTAATGAAAGGCCTATAAATAAGAACATGTATTGCTAACAGCGATGGGGCATGACCATTGAAGCCATTAGAGGGGAAAAAATCCATACACACATGTGTGTGTATATGTTTGTATCTATCATATAGGCCTATATATATATATATATATATATATATATATATATATATATATATATATATATATATATATATATTCCCCCCCCCCAGCAGCTGGAATCGATGAAGATTTAGGATAAAACGACACGAAGTCCACTTCGTCCCGTTTTTCTTTCTATTTCCGAGATTCTGTGCATAAAATCTTTTTACGGTAGGGAAAAATTAGTGTAAATATGCAAAAAATTATGACAATTCATTACAATAAGCTCTTCTTTCGTTGGCTTGGTTACGCTATACTTACCTTATAAAACTAAATGTAGGTGGCGATCAATATAGCGATTACTTGAGTGCAGACACGGGCAGTATTCTATACAAGGTCACTAATCATGACCTAGTTGCCTGATGAAATAACGTAAGTCAATATTAACTCGAAAATTGATAAAATATCCCATAGGAGACAGTAGTTTGTTTTAGATTTATATTAAATTGACGAAAAGGAATTGGAAGAAACGTTTAATTTTATCTTTTATTCACATTTCCCCATGTTAAAGATTTCTGAACCAAATATGCTGAAACTATATTTATCGAGATATGTTGACTGGTGATAGATAGGCCTAGTAATGCAATCGACTGTCTTCCACGAAGCGGGAAGGCAATATCCGCTTATATGTTAAAGCTATGACGAATCTAGGAAGTCTTACCCACACCCTGACGTAATTAACTAACCACACAGAAAGATCTAATTAGCAAGGAAATTTGTCATGGTTTATATAGGACTTGTGTAGGAATTCAACACCATGGAAAACATATATTTTTAGTATTACTGCTGCCGTTTTATTGGTTCATAGGTTGTCCACTTTAGCAAGTTCATTATAACACGTCATTCGTGACGAAACGTGCCGGCACATAGTAGGCCTATATAAGTAATATTGTAATACCTAGGTATAACAATCTAATAATTGAAAGAAGCAGAAAAAATCTGCATAAAATCAATTTGACATTTATATGACAAAATACTAATAAACCTATAATAACTCTTAGACCATTAATTTTACTATAGAGAATACAGTACAAACATATCCTTAAGAAGTTGGCTATATTAGTAATTAAAGTAATTCATGTTTGTAACACCTGCTGTAATAAGGTAAGAAAATCATAAAAAGAGAGGATTAAATTGAAATATATTTTTCATAATAATTATTAAACAAAGGGTACTAATATAAGCCTAGTACATCTTTTTACATTAGGCCTACTTAAAAATTTATGTAAGTTTTATATTAGAAAATAATTTTTCTAATTTTTTTTTTTTTACAATACATGTAGTCATGTTTGTTTTTCATTTTAAATATTATCCTTACCTTTAACCTTCCTTTAACATATAAATTATCTTATTCAGAGGAAGATGGATTACTGGAGTCTATGCATTTTCTCAGTAATTACGTAACTTATTATTCGTTTAATTCTGTATACAAACAAATCATAACTTAATAAGGAAACATATTAAAGTCACATAGATCGGGTTTGACAAAATATTCTGGAAGTGAAACCGTAAGAAATATGGCACATGATGTCAGTTGCCGACGAAAGAACAGCAGGGGAAAATGCTGCCCGGAAGGAATGGTCACTTTATGCCTATCCTGTGGGACCTCTACGTACATTTTATATCGTAGGCAGAGCCTGTATCTCACCGATATTCTTTTTCCCGTTGGGAAGTCTGAATTTTACTATCCAATTCACTGACTTTCACGTATCTTCAGACGACCGTTACTTTCAGAATCTTTGATTCTGATAGTAAAGAAGAAAAATAGTATTCCAGGAATGAAAATCGTAAAGTAACCTTCCACATTGGAAGCTTTCTGTTACATGAATAATTTAATATATCTGTCAGTACAATGCTGTGCGAAATTATAGCAGAATTGCAGGCCAGCTACTAGGAAACTGCATGAGTTGTCTTTACATATTACGCCCTCTATCGTAATAATGAAGATAGCCATAGCAGTAATTTTTGATCAGAGTAAAAACTTTGAAATATTACATTTTGTAGAAGTAGTCTAGTGACAGCACGGTCTTTATAATTCATACAGAAACAACTTTCATTAAAACAGAAACATATAAGCTTATATGTAATGTGAATGTGGTTTTGTGTGCTTTGGAATAAATACTTCATTATTGGACCAACCATTTTAATTCCATGTAGTTTAAAAATACATGAACTATTCCCTGCATGTTCTTAGCGGAAACGGAAAACATTGACACATTTTATGACAATACAGAACTGGAGATTCGCGGTTTCGATCCCTAATAAAGTCATCGGGATATTTCAATTTGCTCAATCATTCTAGGTCTGCTCTTGGGATCTATCAGAAATGAGTACCACTCATCCTGGAGTTAAGACGGCCGGTACGATAACCATTCTTTACCTTCATGTTCGAATAACTATTTACTGGGAGCCTCAACGTGGAACCCAAAAATCTCCACGGCCTGAAATATGATTACATATACCTGGAGTTTAAGTAACATCTATTTTTTTTATATTTAAAATAGAACAAATATACAATATATAAGTCATGGTGGGAATTCAGACTTCTACACTATCTAACCAAACAAATCAAAAACATGATACAAGGCACTGTTCTTATCTCAGGTAATGAGCCCTCGAGAGAGTCAGAAAATCTGCAAAACTCGTTGTATAATTAAGACGAACTTATACTAAGATATACTAAAGAAACTTAATGAGTTGTGCTCTTATTGAAGCTATGTTCGACAAGTTTCATATTCAAAGTTATATTGCGTTGAAACGACGCTATGATTTTATTTTAGGGTCAAACTGGACCTGCCAATATGTTTTATGCAACTCTGAATATAAAAGAATATGAAGTTGCTACTTTGGAGGGCTTTTAAAAAGTTTTGATGGGATGATTAATAAATCATCTCTGTCCAGATTAAGAGTTACAAAACAGAGCCTCTGCATTGCAGAAACACTAACGGGCGTATGCTTAATAACTGTTTTCCATTGCTTAGACCCACTGCCATTTATTATTAAGTAAGATAACTCGTACGAATTAAAGCTCAGCAACTGCTACCTTTTTTCCATAGCATAAACCTAGATTTCTAAATGATGGAAACAGCAAAAGCTTCAAGAACTTTAAATATTGTATGAAGGACTTTGAATATTTAAAATAATCCATAGGTAGAAATTTAAGGGCCTTCTTTTCAGTTTCAATAAACATGAGGCAACAGTAAAATTATCTATTTCGATGTTAAGTAAGAGTATGATTCTCATGTAGCAATTTATTTTCTCTGCAACCCACACTATCAATAAATCAAAGTCGATTACAAAGGAAATTATATATATTAGAAGACCATATTCCGTAGAAGTATTAGGCATCCAACTTTTCTGTTAAGACAAATAATTAACAGGAGTTTGATGCAATTTAAATTTACAGATCGTTGTTTCATCCATTCAATGTAATGTCACATTTGAGATTCAACTAAAAAAATCCTGAACAATAACATGGTAATGGTGGAAGAAAGTAGTCGAAATATCATTTTTAGATATGCTCATCTTTTAGCGCTAGATTTCGTTGAGTAAACTTGCTATGCTAACGTGCAAAAGTACTTCAGTACTCTACTCCCGGGTTTGTGTCACAGTCTTCCTTATTCAGAAAACAATAATTTACTTTTAAGAGGACTAGGTACTGAAATTCACAACTTATACGGATGTAAAGATAATATGAAGTTGATTTTTTTTGTATAATATTGTTTATTTTCTTCTAAACATGGCTATAATCTTTTCGCTGCTAAATGCGTCATTTAGCACAATTGTTAAAAGCAGAGTTATAAAACTTATAGAGCAATGTTTTATGTAAAATGAGAGAATTTTAGTAACATTAATTTTTAATATATAAGGAAACCAGCTGTTCTACTGAAATTTTCGTCGCTGATTTCAAACTTAGAGCCCACTGATGGTTTCACTTGATGATTTATCATAATACAGTATAGCCATACACATTCAGGTCTGAAAGGGTTAAAAATTGCCTCAAATCGCTGCAAAACGCACATTCAAATCAATTTTATATGAAATTAGTTATGTTTGGTTAGGATTTAGGAAGCATATAATAAAAACCTCCAAGGGCACTCGGTACTGAAATTTCTAACTTCTACGTTTAAAGATAGCAAGCTAGTTTTTAGTCTCTTGTTTATCTTCTACTAAAAATGCTTTAAAAATTGCATGGCAATTAGTTGAAAAACGCACACTCAAATGAATTATATATTAAATTAGTTATGTTTAATTAGGAAGCAGTTTAGCGTACTTATTTGTGTGATCAGCATTTAATTTGGTTCTTAGATCAAATAGTAGCTAAGACTATTTACTACATTACCTGTGCATTGGAATTTTTTCAGTATAATTAACTTTACGGTGAAAAAATAGGAATTCAAGACAGTAAAAATGTAATTAAAGAAATAGTTCATATCCCCTTGCACTTATATTAATGTGCAGTGCGCTCAGAGTTTTATAGAGAATCTTACGAAACACAGGGTTTTAATTAGCGAACTGAAATTAAAGATGAAATTTTATAACCCTTTCGTGATATGTTGTTGGATTTGTTCTAATAACTTAAATGTTCTGACTTCCGTAGTTCAACTTTCATTACAGTTTTAATGTCCATATTTTATTTATCACTAATTTTAAATACATTATTATGATTATCATCATCATTATTACTGCACTAGTACCACCATTAAACCTCTCAATTGCAAAGACGTTACCGCTATTTCAGCGTGTTTGTTTGATGGAAATTGAGTAAATACAGTACCTGGAGCTACTACTAAGCTGAAGGAGACTTACTGCACAAAATAGCCTCATAGAGGAACATCTTCACTAGTTTGAATACACAAAGTCTCTGTAACGTGCAGACTGTCTAGTAAACCTCATCAAAACCTCGAACGTCTGTGCTCGTCATAACACAGTTTAACCCACTATGCAATCTAATTTGCTGCCTCTCTTACAAGTATATATCAGCATAAACACACCTTGACTTAGAACCCGTAACTCTTGTGCATCCTTTGAAGTTACTCAGAAAGCGGAACCACAGGGATCCACAAAGGGCCATTTCGATTACCGGTTAAGGTTAGCCGAAGCCCTTGCTTGTCTTGTCTTGTCTTCTCTTAACCGTAATGACATTTTGCCCTTCTTTCTTTTACGATACAAGGGAGTAAAACCACGAAATAAGAATTCCATTACGTTTGCATTTATTTCAGTGGCGGTAGTAACAAACAGATCATAACATTGCTTCTTTCGTTTTCTTGTTAAGAACTGGGTATTAATAATACTGTAGGCTATGAGTTAAATTCACGAAATTTAGAAGGGAAATACACAAATTCATAGACAATCCCGAATTAATTACTACAAAAGGTTCTCGGTAATTCAAGTTGGACGGAACCGAGACTAGCTCAAACTAGTCACGAAATTACACGAAAAAAAAAGAAGCGGTGAAAACAAACAAAAAATACTTCTTTTAAATATGATAGCACAGTAGTTTAGAAAATGAAAACATTCAGATTGCCATTTACATTAAAAGACTTTGTCAAGTTTCTAAAAATAAAAATCCCTTAGTATAAAACGTTATCCTTTTTCAGTAGCGATGAAAACAAAATACACATTTCATTATATTAAAAAATTGAAACTAGAGTAGGCAGGTGATCTCACATTAATCATTTCATCACACAATAATTTTCGAGTTTCGAGTCCACACTACAATCTATTAGGCCTACAGCTCCAGAACAGATCGAACGGGGCTTCACCAAAAATATAGAGCTTTTTTTAATACTTCGTAAATATAACCTAAAAGTAGCTGAACTCGGAAATATGAGGTCTCTCTTCTTAACTGAGTCACATACTCGTCAGTGTTTAGCGTCGAATAAGTATTCACGCATTGAAAACTGACATTAGTTATTTATGTATTGTTAATTTCAAACATTTTTAGCTCGGATTTAAGGAAATATCTAACGGTAGGGAATAGAAATACTGGGATTCTACTGTATGGGCATAACACTTTATAAATTTTATTAAGAAGTAAACGATTATAAAAGTGTTGTTCTTAAGAATAAACGTTTAATAAAGTATACAATATAACCAATTTAAGTTATTCTAGTTCTAGGAATACACTACAGTATTACAGTATAGGCCAATGCGGTAATGAGATGTTAACAGTTTTATGGTAGGCCTATAAGAAATTTCAGAGGACTTATACTTTATTTAATATTAAGAACTTTCATATATTTAGAAAACTTCGCAAATTGGTTAGGCTACCGGATTTCTGGGCTCTGAAGAATCACCAGCAGAGTCAACATTTTAGCTTTAAGTTCATATCTTCTCTATTTAGGCTATAATGGGCTTCCAACTCCATACATGCGGAGATTTCTACTATGCCGCCGTTATTCAAAATATTATTCCTTCTGAAATACTTTCTGCATTTATTTTGATCGGTTATCACATGCGAATTCACTATATGAAGGCTGGGATTTATTTAAAATCTTATTTGAAGTTGTTTTAAAATTTGCATTATTCATTCTATGTCTTTAGCTAGGCCCCACGGTATTGATGCAATCTTGAAACAATCCGGAAGTAATTTTAATAATCGTTTCTCTTTTATAGGCCTATTAGTGTGGGAAACTATTCTATTAACGATTGTTTAATTACAGCCTTTCAGCCATACTTTACAAATTGCTATTTCATTTTTCTGAAGATCTCGCTCGCTTTATAATACAGCTGACAGTAAGAATTTAATAGCATCATCATATTGGTAACTTGTGAAACTATAGCCTCCATGTAAAGGTATGAAATATCCTTGATTTGCTTTACTTTATATGAGATAAACTCGAAAAGCTAGATGTGACACTCCAATAGGCGCATAATACAGAGACGTTATTTTTGCGATGTGCCGCTGGAGCGTCTTTACCGACCGAAGTCTTGCTTCCAGGCCGTCGCGTTGGACCGTATGTATTCGGCACATCGCAAAAATAATTTATATGTATGTTGAATGAACTGAAAATTATTAGAAATGATCATTTTACGAATATTTAAAATAAAAATAATACGTAATATAGTGAAACATAATATAACTAATCCTTATATTAAACGATCTCTGTGTGGGCCTATATTGTGCATGCAATTAAAAATTTCATCCAATTCTTGAGGATTTGTTAATCGATGTAACCCCTAAAGTAATGATTCGTGTAAGTAATACAGTCTAAAACACAGTTCTAGCTGATTAATTGGGTCAAATTGTATGGAAAGTTGCGTGATTATTAAAAACCCGAAAATGACTTAAATTTCAACCACCGTAAGAAAATGTAATTTCGGACTCTACAGGTTTTGTTGGTTGGTTCGTTTCAAAATTATTAAACGACGGGGGTGTACTGCTACTTAGGCTTGTGACTGTCCATACTGTGATGGAATTTCCTCCAGCAGGAATTTTTGCAATGGTTTACATGTATGCCAAATCTGAACCGGAATCGAACAGGTAACCTGGATGTAGAAAGCCACTTCCATACTGCGTCACCCAGACTAACGATTGTACAAGGTTCTAGGGTAAGTACAAATATTTTGATTGTTAGATCAAAATGTACTCAACACTTTGCTTTTTATCTGAGCCTCATATGCTACGTTTTCAGTAAGTGAATCGCGTACTTACCTATTTTATTCTTCTTATCAGTGTAGCTCTGTACGCTGTTAAAGGAACTCCCTAATTTTGAACATTCGCACGACATGCATTCATGTTGCATTCCTTTTAATATTGTCATTCTGCAACTACATCATCGCAGTAAACAATCTGCAGAAAGTTTATTTCTACTAAAAAACTTAAATAATTCTCATTCTTGTGCTACACTTAATCGCTTCAATAAACCAACACTATTACAGAAAATAATATTTGAACTCATAAATTATAACAAACATTATAAGCTTAAATGAGGAGTGTAGAAGCAGTATAACTGTACAGAAAAAAGGGGTAGTAGATACCTTAGCGTTAAAACAAATGTAGTATCTATTCTGCATTCTGTGATTAAGTCCTTGGTTTATGAGATAATTAGGTTAAAGTCTTCACAGAATGGCCAGAGCACACAGGCAAATCGCTCTTTCGGTGGCAATTACTTCTCTGTCACTAGTACGAAAACAAACCCACTGCATGACGAATACACCTATCTTGACTTTGCCAAGTAGAGTGACTATGACGTCATGCATTAATCTTTGTATTTAATCACTGCATCACTGAAAATGTACTCCTAATTCTTTCCTCTGCTGATGTGAAAAAAATCAGAACATCATGGATAATACTTAGTCTATAAAGTAAGGCATGGTTCAGGTTTAGGAGATTTTTTCTGAGAAAAATACTCTCACTTGGGACAAAGTGGTATTCGTATGTTAATTTATATAGATGTAAAGATCTCGCACGGAATCTGTGCCGATGAGACCGTTACTCTCTAGAGAGAGACATGCTATTGTGCGAGAGAGAGAGGTAGCTTGGCCTTTACAAAAAGAAAGGGAGGTACTGTTGTGCGAGAGAGATAGGTAGCCGGCCAATCGACGCTACAGTCCCCACGAAAACGTAATGCAATGACTTAGGCAATCGGCACAGATTTCGTGCGGGATTTATATTACTGTTAAGTCTAGTGAAATGTTTAAATGTTTGATGTGATATACTTAATTTTATGAGACTTTTGTCCAATAGCTTAATGCAACTAGAGAGTTTATAAATCATTATACAGTAAGTTAAACCTATAATAAAAACCTTCCTTAATGTATGTTTTTTGTTAAAATATGGTAATATAAGAAGGAAATTGAACGAAGTTCCATGCTTGTGGACTGAATATGAAGCTTTAACATAAAATATTCTTTGATAACATGCCTCAATAATTTTAAACCTACCTATTGGAGATCAGACAGTAAAGGTCCCGCCACTGAATTCATCCCATTTGTTCTGTATCTCCATTCGCTCTGTTCACCATTTTCCCTTACATTCTCCCCCATGAAGCAACCCTTATTCCACCTCCTGCTTCCCATATAATTCCTGAGTGCTTCTTGTAACACCCGCAGTCAGAAGATTCCTTTCTCCATTGCCAACAACTGTACCAGTTTGGACATGGAAATCGGATAGTCATTGTGAATGTTTATGAAAGAGAGTTAGTAGAAGGCGAGCGAGGTTCATTTCGAAATGTTTTCATCTAGAAAGATTTATGCTGGGGAATACTACCATTTACAAAGAGAATAAAAGTGCAACATTGCAAAATATAACTATATATATATATATATATATATATATATATATATATATATATATATATATGCACACAGGCATGCATACACCTCTCTACAGATAGCTGCCCTTTTCTATAGGCTACCTTTGAGACATGACTTCAATACATTTTAACAAATAGGCCTAATCCATTATATTATGCGTTATACTTTCCGAATACATAGCTATATAATTTGTTGTAGAACTGATTAATTTTGTTAAATTAATTGAACGTTACTTATTTTTTGTTTCAATTATTGGAAGCTACGTCCAAGTTGAATTATTTACTTATTATTCATTTATAAATCTGTACACGTTACAGTTTGGAGTGAATATATTACAACATTAATATATATGTCCTAAGGATTCTGGTATATCGAAACGATAGAAAAAATTCACACAACATTTTGGTATCGCCCCTGTAGCATCAAACAGCAATCCAATCATTTCCCCACAAGTTACGGATATATGATATTCAATTTAACTATTTCGACAAAATATGGTCTATACCGAAAACAGATAAGCTAAGAATCCTGCTTCATTTATCTGGAAGATAAAAATAATAGGCCTACGTATCTGATAACAAATGAAGTGTGATGGGTAATAAAAGATCACAGTCCACGTTTGAAATGCAGTAAGTTGCAGTGTCATTTTGTAATTTAATACATACAGAATGATGTATGATTCCGTTTGATCAAGAAAGATGATGGTTTAAGTTAATTATAATTTTCTTCACAGTATTTTAAAGTTGGATTAGCGAACTCAAAGACAACAAGTTCAAATTCCGAAGCGTTAATAAAATGTGACTACGATCATTCTTAGATTTCATTCTTTTGGCCTACTAGTCAAAAAAATCCAAATATTAATAACTATATATATACATATATATATGTATATATATGCACACAGGCATGCATACCTCTCTACAGATAGCTGCCCTTTTCTATAGGCTACCTTTGAGATATGACTTCAATACATTTTAACAAATAGGCCTAATCCATTATATTATGCGTTATACTTTCCATGGTAAAAAAATCCATGGTAGCCCTGTTTTCTCATAAATTATCCAGTAATTATTTCATTATTATATAATTTATTTATATTGAACTCACTCATGTACTATCTTCCCGTATTATATAATTATATGGCAACATCGCAAGGTGGATCATATGACTCACCTGACTCATAGATATAAACTAATAATAATAATAATAATAATAATAATAATAATAATAATAATAATACATATAATAAAATATATACAGTGTAAGTTACATTGCACACAAATTATAACTTTTTCATGCTTTATCTCATGGTATTCACAATCTGTTTCCGCCTTCACTGTAGAGATTTCGTTTCTGGTAGAGAAAATGGTCTCCATGGCATGATCATAAACTAATGACTAGAATGTTTCAGTTCTATGATATGATAGCTAGACCTATTGACAGGGTGAATATTTAAAGTCTATGATATGGCGACTACCTGTACTCTATCGAAATGTCCATCCCATAACAGTTGCACGCATGGAGGCCTAGGTGCTAGAGTTCCCGAACGGGCTGCTTATGATCTCAACCATACGTGCATGAATTAGACAATATGACTTTGTCATAATAATATGGCTTGTGAAAGACACACTCAATCATAATTTTGGCCACAGTGGACTATAAATAAAAGAAGAATATAGCTAGGCATTGAAGATGATTGATTCTTCCCTTTCAATTCGTAAGTGGAACATGTCCTTCATAGAGTATAGCCTATATAACTTATTCAAAAGTTCCATATATCTAGTTTATTGATAAAATGTGGTAACCTTAGGTGAAACAACTTAAAAATATCAGCGCATTAGGTTTCTCTTAGAAAGGATGCAACTTCGTATTTATATTTTACCTACCCTCATTGGAATCAATATTAAATTCATCAGTCCTACATAGGAATTATTTTATTACGCTTAGGCTACTTTCCGAGAGAGGGCATAGGTCGGTAAGCCCATTGCCTCAACATTTTTCCTTAGAGGCTCTAATGTAGGGTTGGAGATCTTTAACGTGCCGCGGGCCTTTAAAACCGTATCATAGATATAATATGGGCTTAAAAGCCCGCAGAGGATACTGTGCTCAGGAATTTTACGTTCTGGAAAATCACCCGACCACGGAGAGTTTGAACGCGTGACCTTCGAATCTAGAGGCGAGCAGCTATAACTGGGAAGACGAGACAAGAAGCTTGGTTTAAAGATGCGCGGTAGAAATATGAGCTTGTGGAGTGACTTCGAAGCGGCATTCTCGCGCAGGTTATCTATGATTCATGTCTCATCTGATCAGTTATACCTCTACATCACCGCGGCTGACATCCAGGCCAGTACATGACACTTGGAAGCATGTAGGCTATCCTGAACTGTATGTACTGATCTTTACTACCGGTAGACCTACTAGTAAATTTCACTTCCGTGAAACATGAACAATGCGATAGGTAAATAAATGTAAAGAAAAAAGTGAGAAGTAAGATCCTTGGCAATAGTGACCCGAGTCTTGCATGTGCTATGCATAATGCATTGCCATGGCATTTGTCATGACGACCCTCTCTCTCAAGTCTGCAACAGCTATACCACCCTCTTCTTCTTAAGTCCTCCTCCTTCCAGTCATAGAAATAAACCCATCCTTTGTTTGTTGTACTGAACTGCAAAAATCTACTTTATTTTTTCTTCATTTCATGACTGGAATACAGTATTTTCTTGGAAATCGCAACGGTAGTTGTAGGGATCCATAGTGCAGACCATGAACAAGACACTCTCGATAGTAGCTTGGAGTAAAACTAGGACGTGTTATATTCCATTATTAAATCATACACAATATTCATCACCATGCCTTTCACTGTATCAAGACTGTGACTTAAATTTCAAATTCACCAATGTCAAAAACTTAAGATGTTAGCTTTCAGAATGGCCTCTTTATATGGACATGGCTAACATATCCACAAATGTGGAGTAAAAACTAAAGTCCATGCGCTATAACCATAGAAAGACTAGGTCTGCCATCCGATCGCTGCGTCATTTACCATAGGCAGATGGTTCGATTGGACCATGTGGTTAGCATGACGACTCCCAGTCCCAACGGCTCTTAATGTGGTTAAGTATGGATTAAATAACCATGAAACAACAACAAGAAGAGTATACTAAAACATACTTAAACACATAATATACTGCATATAGACAAATTTATTCTAAGGACAGTATATCCTGTTCAATACATAGACTAGCTGCCATGAAGCTTTGCCAGCAGTTCTGGGCCCATTCAGATCTTCCTAATGGTCTTATCTCAAACAGGCTAAATAAATAAATTTAATTTTAATTTTTAATTTATTACGAAATCTGACAGACATAAATATGTAGTTGCTACGATGGTCCTTAAACCATGCACATGGCCATGCCGAAATCTGCATAAATTTACCTAGAGAAGAAAAACTGAGCATTTCGGAGTCTGAAATAAACCTAGGACGTCAAGATAAATGTCTGACCTGTCAGGAAAATTTGTCTCAAATCAAATAATGTAATTAATAAATTCAAGTAGGCCTATATGTTTTTTATTCTTTACCATTCTAACTATACAGTTAAGTTATCGTTGAACTATGGTAGTATAATATAATTTAGGTGTTTCACGTGTTAGCACGTAGACACCTTTTGAAATTCAAACTGGTCAGTGGTAAACGCTGAATACACACTTGTACAAAAATTCTCTGCATACCACACCCACGAGATTCAGTTTAACATCGATACACTCCACTTTCTATAGCACGGTACAGTTCGACGTCCGGCCTATGAACAGCGTTTTGTTCCCGTTTACAATGGCTTAGTGTTGTTTTATTTTTCCGAGTATCCATGTTCTTGGATACAATATGAATGTTTCACCTTTGGTTGTCTAAAAGAATATATGTGTTTTCGCGCTTTGTTTATGGTCGATCGTAGGGCACAGCAATTGTTCTGCACTGTAATGTTATTTATTACTTGATTGTGGTCGTAAAATTTTGGGGTTTAACTTCCAAGCACCGTCTACAACAGTGGCCAATAAACAGTTTAGAAACTTCTACAGCAGAAAATGTTTGTTTGGGAAAAGAACTAGTTTTATGAAATAATAAAACAATATCTTGGTATTAGCAAAATGGAATTCCCAGCTTCAAATTGTATTTTCCAGCTGAAAATTAAACGGGAGAGAAGAGAAAAAAATTATGCGAAGATCCTTCATAAAAGTCTATTTTCTTGAGAAGTAACTAAAAGTTATGTCTGAACATATCTTTTACTTTCTAAATCACACAAGACTAGAGAAGAGGGGTGAAAATAGTTATAACTTTCCACTGTTGTAGGCTACACATTATCCAATAATCTTAGTGTGGGGTAGAAGATACATGCCTATAGTCACAAAATTTCAACCAATTTAAATACGTAATTTCTTAGAAACAAAATGTGAGGTTTTATTTTTTTGAACGATCCTCGTAAAATACGTAGAAGCTAGTACTAGGCTATAGATCTATCGCCAATTGTATAATATGGAGTTGACACAATGATTTAATGAGATTATATACATATTCTACCTTGCCTACATAGCGTGTGGCTCTAGATAATTAATTATTCTGAACATACAAAATATAGAACGATCTACAGTTTTCCTGGTAAAAATTGTATTATTTTGTCATCACAAAGCGAAAGCCTGTGTGACTTGTTTCCAGGGATTGTTTACATTATAATTTAATGAACCACCTGCCCGTCCATTAACATTAAATACCCATGGGTATACCCTATGGTTCTGGCAAACAAATCTGCTTCTGGGAAAGCTAATGAACATACCACATTAAAATTGAAAATATTAAAACGTGTACTTCTGTATAAAAGTTATTAAAACAAAGAGTTATAGTATGATTATATATAGCCTGTCCAGAGAATTCTCTTCAGATTAATACTTTTCAGTAAAAGGTACAGTTTTTCAATAGTGTAAACAAACTGAGGCTTAACTCTCTTGTGAGATACACATTCATTAACGTTTCGTCTGCGAGATAATTTAGAATATTCTACTATTATTTCCAAGAGGAAAATATAGCCTGGCCAATGGTCATGCTTCTTCAATGAGGACTGCCATATGAACAATCTCAAACACTTCTTAGAAAATTCAATGTAAAACTTTAAGAAACACGGTATTAGGCCTATAAAATGTACTTACAGAACAGAAAGAGAATGAAGATAGCCTATTTGATTTTTGTACGCGATTATCACACTTCGTCTAGTGATTAGGTTCCGAATGTTATTATATGATTATTTGTATCATGTTAATCTAGATTTATTGTTCTAGAAAGCTCATTCCACGGTAACGCTCATACCACAGTACTAAACGTAGTTCTATCAAGAGCAGACCATGCGTTAAAAAAAAAGTACTCTTCATCAGAGGACCATCATCTTCAGACAGAATCAAAATATAACATTTCTTACACATGGCGGCTCATGCTTAGCGCGTGGGCCTGACATGCTAGCGGTCCCCGTTTCAAACCCCGGGGCAGGCGGCAGCGTGTCATTCGTGGTGGACGAAGCCGTGACTTTTGGGGTTTTTCTCGGGGATCCTCCCGTTTCCCCCTCTCATTCCACCAACACGCTTCATTTCATCTTCAATACTCCCCCTCATTATCATCCCGTTTCCTTTCCCGGTTTCCGGTATGCCCACGCTTCAGCACCTGCTATGGGCCTCCCCCGTGGCTTGTGGTCATGAAGTTGCTGGCTGGTGTGCCGCCAATCTGAGGACTCCATATCCCAAGAGGTACCGAAGGAGCGGCACGCGTGGCATGGCTGGATGTAGGGGAGTTCCGTGGGGGCTCGCGGTGAGGTCTAGAATGAGCTTGGCACAATGGGCCGAATGGCAGAAGTGTTTAGGGTCGTTCCCAAGCCGCCTCCCCCTCCAGGGGACTAATCCTAATATTAACCCTAATCCTACACATACGTTGTTTTTAATGATCCAAGAAAAATTCAATGCCAAACTGGAAGAGAATTATAAACGCGTTTGTCGTGACTGCATAAGAAACAAATTCACAGATAAACACATGAATTGCCAATAAACCATTAGTTACTTCAAAAGTGTACTGGAACAAAGTTGTAGAAAATCATTGAAAGTAGAATACAAATTTTTTATACGTAGGCTACCGTTTGACTAGAATCGTTGAAGGAAGCTGAATATTACATGAAACGGAACTATTAAAATGGTCATCACCTTAAAACAGAATAAAAATTAAAAATCCATACACATACGTCTTTTTAATGACTTCAGAACATTCATGCTAAATCGGAAGAAAATTGAACCATGCGTTTGATCGTAACTACGTAAGAAATAAATTTACATAGGCTCAAAATAGTCTAAATGCCGAATGGTCTAGTTAGCTGCGCTCTGTCAATTAACCAATTTGTAATGAAAATAAAAAAATAAAGGTCCCTAAGACTGACTGAGCATGAAAGATTTCTGTCTGGATTATTTTATAGCGGAAAACGAGAGTTCTATACTTCTTTCATTCTCTGGAACAAAGTTCTTCATCTTCTTTATTTAGCCTTCTTTGTCAAAATCCTTTAGTTCGAGCTTTCGAAAAGTCTTTCATTGATAACTTATCTAGAAATAATGTTTATCTATAGGCTTAATACTATCCTTCGCAATCAACGATAGTTGGTTAATCCTTTACTTTAGAAAGCCTACATTTCAAGCAGTTGCAGAACAGTGAAATTATACTACAATTTTACGAAAGTGAACCAGCACTTCATAGTAATAACAGGATGACCCTAACATGTCTCAAATTGCCCAAAATAGACAGTAATTTCGTGGGACGAAATGATCGATCTAATCTTTAAAAAATAACTTATCGTCATGGCACAACGTGCTTTCTGAGAGAAACAGGCACACTTAAGGAATTTTTGGGGACAGAATGTTATCAAATTAAAGCTTAGAAATACCTACATAATAGGCCTTTTAATTTTTGAAACATTTTATTAATACACTTGTCATAATTACGAGAATATAAAATTCCACACCATCAGATGTCTAATAATTTAGCTAAGCAAGCATTATGAATCACTGAAAAGCTTTGACTGTAAACATGCTACTTAAAACAAGAACTAGATCTCTTGCTTTCTTAGCAATGCTTTCATAAATTTTATATTAACTTGTTTCTTTCTTTGACATGTGAAACGCCCAGTGTGCTCTCTGACGTGCAAGTAACAATAGAATTGCACTATGACACGAGGGAGAATTTCGCCATGGAAGTCCCTTTCTCTACGAAGTTATCAAACGTAGAACACTAGTAAAAAATACTGAGTGCATTGTCTTTCCTTAATGTGTATGAGAGAAGTGTTATTTTCTGCGAAATCTTCTTTTAATAATTTTAATTTTCATTCTTGCTAAAATATAATTATGTTTCGACAGTAAAAATTCTAGACTACTTAGTTACGGTATATTTTATATTATTCTGTAACAGCTCTCAACTGTGTACTGTTTTAAAAGCAAGACAATGTTATTATTTATCAGGTAAGTGAAAGACCTGAATACAAGATGGTGGATAACAAAACATTCTGATAGAAAGGATAACGTTAGATAAAGTACATAATTTATTATACTAATTTTCACTTCCTTTATCGATGGATTTCGTGAACGGAGACGCAAATTCTTTATCAATTAGTTCCTGAGCTGTTCTCACTAGTCTGAGCGTCACCCATGACCTCCCTACCTCAGAAAAACCATCATTAAAGAATCTTAACAAACAAACCATATAACTAGAAACAAAAAAAATAACAAGGTGATATTGACGAATATGCCTAGGTCTGACAATGTATTCTAATAAAACTCTTTTATATTATGGAAGGAGTTTTTATCTTTAGAAATTTCAAAAACACTAGCCAGAATATGAGCACAGTATCGAACTTGTTCATCGAAATTTGATTCCCAAAGCTCAGAGAAAACCTGTATTCGATGAGTGTGTCCATTGCGTAGTCCTAAGTCAAGTTCTTTCGATATGAACTAATTACGTCAATTTTTTTGTATAATATATTTTGTTTTTCGCAACCCCGTTTATCCCAATTTGGTACGGAACAGTTGCTGATAGGCCCTACTTCCTAACACAAGAATAAAATGCAATTAACAAGCCTAAATAAAAAAAACTAGCTCAATTCACTGGTCTGTTAAAAGAAAATAAAAACCATCAAATATGGTAGTAACTATAGTAAGGTTGAATTCAGAATAAGTTTTTATAATCATAATAACTTAATAATAATTATTATCAAGTTGTATATGTTAAGTTGTACATAATTGTATATTGTTATAACTGATAGAACTTGTATCATTATTATTTAATTCATTTATTATGATAATTATTATTATCATTTTAAGTTATCATTTTAAGTATTATAAGACGTAATAACACTAATGTGCTTAAAAAAGTGATTTAGAAGTAAAATGGTGGCATGAGTTATTTCCAGAATATACATTAATATAGTACAATAATTCTTTACCTATTAGAACATATCCCATTTATTTATTGTCATAGACAATATCCTTACTTGTCAGGGAGTATATTCAGTTTTTATGACAGATAAAGGGCAAGATTGTTTTTGCCATAAGACTTATAAGATTTCCTCGTAACGTGCACTTTAGGAACATTACTATTATACTCCATATTCACAAAAATAGGAACTGAGGGTCCATCATTATTTTACGTAACATCAGTGGAAGATTTTATACTACGAGTAATTAATAGATGCTGCAATTTCAATGATTCGAAACTTTGTCACCATGACCTATACAAATCACTTCGTGTTCCACTTATATAGATATTTTGGGATAAAATAAATCCCCTTCGTTTCAATACCTGATTGAATAAGCATGAAATACCCATCACATCCAAAATACCTCGTTTAGCAAACTCTTTCGTTGAATCTAGAAGCTTTACTCAATTAACCTATATGTAGAGCTGCGAGACTGTCAACTAATTTGCAGACAGAGTGAATTAATTCCAGGCATACATACAAGTAACGACTAACGGTCAACTTTTCGAATAAACGCTGAATAAATCTGAACTTTGTCTTATGTATACTAAGTGTAAACTCTACACTTCCTCTTTAATAGTCATATTTATTACAGACAAAATACTCGTTTAATAAAATATTCAATAGTTCAAGTTCAAGAAAATAATTATTTTATGTTTTACATTAATAATAGTATGTTATTCAACATGCCTACATGCCTACATGCCATGGCATTTAACACAAGATCAACTTTGAATATAGGGGTCGAACAGAATGCTTCCTTTACCTATAGTACCTATGGTACGGGCAGAGGAAGTAATAAAAATATAAAATGACGAATTGCACGAATAACACGTTTAGAACTGTAACTAATAAATTCTTTGAAAAAATCGAAGGCAAAAGAAACATTTTTAACGGTAGATGATATTAATTAAAAGGAGAAAATTATGCCACTGAGTGTAACGAAATTATAATACTTCAGGTTTACCAAGTATGGTTTCGGTCTCATGGAAAATACTCTGTTTAGATAAAAATATTTGCATGTTATTATTAAATAGACTATACTCAGTTTCATATAAATTTATAATGTTAATATTCATTATGCCTTTTAAAATATCAGTGTAAAACGATAGTCGCAAAAGACTTAATTGGTGGCTGAAAAGAGTTGTCTTCTCCATCCAATATGTTGGCAGCCATGCACCAGATAATCAATAGCCGCTGTATGCGCAAGGGCATACTATGTGGGAGGACAGCAGGAAGATTCCTAAAATGGCTGCATGGTAAGTAATAAAATTAGTATTTCACAATAGTATATTGCGATACAAGTGTCGTAAGCGATGCATACGGATCGAGGAAAGAGTTTGAAAAAACGAGGCGCTCGCGCCGAGTTTTTTCAATTTTCCGAGATCCGTTATACGCTTACGGCACGAGTATTGCATGCTATTTTTTGCACGATGATTATTTATATCAAATTAATTACATTAATTGAGATATTACCTGAAAATATTATGTATTATACATTATTGAAGATATATGTTTATTTCAGAAAGTGATTCGCATGTGTTTGTTGTTATGGGAACCTAATATTTGTCCTGGGGGGCATTGTCCATAAAAGCTTGTATTATGATGTGTGGCGTAAGTAAATTCTTACCGCACGGAAATTTGTTTTGTTTCCATAGCAACAAGATTGCGTGCGGGAATGTCAACTTACGATCCACGGCAACAATATTCGCAAGTACCACTAATTAGTTAAGTCGTGCAAAAATACATTAACGACTATCTAAAAAATATTGTACGATACACATAGTAAAATGGTTTTATAACTTTTTTCATAAATAACTATTTTTTGTTACATTTCAACAAAAGTCTGAGGCGAACGGGACATGGGCAGGAAAGCGGACATTTCGACAAAGAGAGCAGCCGGATTATTGCATTATCTTTGGAGGAAGGATGTGTTACGTGACTTGTTTACATTAACAAAGACACATCTTCGTAGCTTCTTCTCACTGCTGGTGTGGATGCTGGGTATATAACGACAATAATCCAATTATATCTGTGGCGTTCGTGGCAAGAGGGGTCTTACGCAAAGGGTGAGACGAGATGTCTTGAGTGGGTTCGTCTCAAGGCATCAATCAATGAAAGGAATACGACTCCAGAAGAGAGAATTACAGAAAAAGAGTAGAAAGATACAGAGATGATTACAGATGTAGACTGAGTGGGCGAGTGAGTAGAAGACAGAGTGAGTGAAGAAAAGAGTCAAAGAGAAAAAAGAAACATTGAGATTCGGAGGAAGAGAGCAAGCTAGGTAATGGAAACAATATGAAATAAAGGCCTTTAAAAGGTAAAATTCTGAGTATGCGAAATATGCTAATACAATACGGAATAAATGATAATGTTGAAGAAGTGAACTGTGTGTACACACATAAAATTAGTGCAGAAAGAAAACACTGTCATAGACATATTTAAATTTTGTTTCTCTCTTGTGGACTTTGCTCATTTCTGAAAACACATATGTGCAAAAAGCACCAGTTTATACTTTTATTATTGCCTAAATATTATTTTTTAGAATTTATTTATACAATTATTTTGATTCACTTGGATAAATATTAATAGAATTATTATGTTACCTTATTTACAGACAAACTAACCAATACAATAATAATTTTAATATCTGAATATTGCAGAAAGAAAACACTATTATATACATTTTAGTTTAATTTTAAAATTAAAATCAGATGAATTAAAATATAATTTTAAAAATAATTCAAAGTAATCCATAAAGAGTTTTAGTCGACTGAAATTTTAAGTATACTGTAATTGATATACATATTCATTCTTTGCACTGAATTGATCACATAGGTCTATTATATGGCATGTTAAAGCTAAAAATCAAATTAGATACAAGCAAATAATTAACATAAAATGACAAATAAACATAATAAATTTAAATAAATAACTGTTCCATGCCGCATAGGCGAGATCTGGGTGTTGGATTTGATCATTATCATTCCAATATTATGTAACGAAGATAGTTAGATTTGGTTAAGAATACATTGTAAATATCAATGGATTGCTGAATTAACACAAAAAGGAAATAAATTTACTGAATTTCATAATACAGGAGACCTGACATCTACTAGTACAACTCAATTTGTATTTTGAAGAAAAGATATCCCTTTTTCTTCACGTATCTAGGCAAATATCAATTACGTCGGTTTATTTTGGTAATTTATGTTCGTTTTGAAACTCAAGTTTCCTGTTTTGTCTTCTCGAAATAATTATTACAAGAAACATTCGTCAATATCAATCAAATTACCAGTAAAGCTATGAGCACTCGTAGTATTATTTTATTTAATACTGAAGGGGGTAAATAAGTAAATAAGTATTTGCCTTGAGTATTATGTAACATTTTTATGGGCGAAGTAGTAGAATAAGACAAGCTTCCTAAAATATAGGTTCAGGAGACACGAAATTAAGGCCCAAGATATTTAGATAATCGTTTCCTGAAAGTTGTCAGCATTACGTATCGCATCCTCTACCTCAAAGATTTCTCCCAGAACTGATTTCTATTAGAAGCTGAATTGACCTCAGGGTTATAAGGATCAGATAAACTGAAATGATATCATCGGGAGAATAACCCGCGAACTTCTGGTTTGCAGGCAGTGCACGTGACATACTACGGAGAACTCATATTACACATAACGCCTGTATGTGACGAAGAGACTGAACAAATTTCAGCTTTCAACTATAAAATTTCCATGAAATGCGAAGTCCGTGAAAATGAAATACAATGCATAAAGCAAACTCTACATGAATATATAAATTTGCATCTCTACTAAACCAGATAGGCGTACAGTGTTTTGTTGCCGTAATATTTAAAGCTAAATGCAGGAATGTAAATTCACAGGTATTATTTCACAATTCACCAAATAATTCACAATTAAAGGGGGGGTCTTGGTTAAGCCGAGTACAGAGTAGCTATACGCAATGCTGTAATAATGCTAATATGTTGAGAGAATTAGTGTGCAACTGATTCAAATTGTTGCAGGGCATGCTGCTATAGTGCAAGCTTATTGTAATGGCGGGATTTGATGGGATTAATACCGTTTGATGCTTCCATAAAGTTAATCAAAGGGATTTTCATACGCATTAGGAAAATCAAATTCTCCGTGCAAATTCTGTATATGAAATTATGTGCCTCGTATACGTCTGAAAACGCAAGTAGCTTTATTATAAAGCTATTTTATAACAATACAACGCACAACTCCTGGTAAACAATAGACTAGTTGTGGAAAGGATTAATTCCACAGTGGAATGAACTTGAACAGTTGGGCTGAATTAGCTCACCCCTTTAATACTTGTAACAATAATAATAACAGTAATAACAAAAGTGAAATGGGTAGCAGTAATCATAGCAGGAATTGCAGCTGAACTCTTGTAGTAGTAGTAGTAATTAATTTATTATAAACTAGTGTAACAGTATAGCAGTGGTATAACAATGAGTAGCTTATTACCTGATTATTAATCCAGTGGCGTGCAATCTGGCGTGTAATCAGCATCGTGGCTCACGACAAAACGAAGAGAAATGGGTAGAAAACCTTCTTGGGAAAAATTAAATAAATTCCAATCCGGCATTCATCTTTTGAGTGAGGAAGCCTTTAAGACACTTTAATTTCTGCTGTTGTTTTAGGCCTATATTTACATGAGGTCGCTACTGTCTGCGTGAAATATTTTCCGCTGTTCTAGTGATAGAATAGTATAATCTTTATACGTTTTAATGCCACTAACTAAAACGGTTATTTTTAAAATAATAAACATGAACAGAAAAAATTAATTCATTTTAAGAATATCAGTTTACAACCCGTTAATAGTGAATTTACTAATTAAAACAAACACGTCTTTCAGAATACCAATTATTGATATTATTATTGCTATTACTATGATCTTTCAGACCCAGTTTCCATTCCATTCATTCGTATAACTTTTTGATTTGAGAACATTTTACACAGAATGAAGGACATAAACTCTTAGAATATACTGATAACATATTTTTTTAATTCCCCGGGCTCCTAACATCCCTCCAAAATTGTTTATTTTAAGACTTGACTTGAGATACTTTAAACCATATTATAGACGTATGATTGAAATGTTTAGCTCTATTGTTGGAAATTAATAAATAGGATCTGAAAGATTTCAAAAGAAGTTATTTTTTTATAACTTTTACGTTCATTATTCTTTACTGTAACGGTGCAATGACATTACCCTACTTGAAAATAAACCTGAGTAAATTACTTGCTGTGGTACAATATTCCCTACTTAGTTCCTGCGAGTGTTATATCTATAGTAGACCAAACAATCTTCTCTATATATATAAAAGGCTTTGTCCTGACTGACTGAATGAATGACTGACTGACTGATTGACTGAATGACAGGAATCAACGTACAGCCTCAACTATGACAGGTAGAGACTTGGAATTTTGACAGTACCTTCGTTTCATAATGTAGGTGCTCACTAAGAAAGGATTTTGAAAAATTCTGATTCTAAATGCCAAAAATTAAATGTTTTTGAAAATACTTAATCCCTTTTTACATAGAATTATCCATTCCAAATCACAGAATATATTGTTGCCAAATGGTATCAGGTGGGCTTGGAAAAAACAAATGAAATGCACTTTTGACAAATAAGAGAAGTTATCAAAATAATTCATGTTATAAATAAATATTACAGAATGAAATCCACTAAAATAATGGAATCACATAACTTTCTCTACCCTGGACATAGAGAAAACAAAACGAGGTATGGTAATGTGTATATTATTATATTATATCGCAGGTTTTTGGAGAGAAAAGTATGAAAGTGATAATGCTTTCTGTTTAATTTCATCTCCAAAACGGCTTTATGGTAACATAAGAGTGGGAAATTTCCCGCCTCGATATTACAATTTTATGTTACAGGAATTTCTGTTTCTTCTTATTTAAACCTCTACCAGGCTTGCTGTGCACTGTACAAGCGATGGGATGCAAAATTCTAGATCCTCTATGAGCCATAAAAAATTATATCAAGCGTTTTCTGAGGGAATAGTTTGAGTGTAATGAGTCGTTCTTCCTATTTCAAATTATAAATGCCTATATAAGGACCTAGAATTTAAAATTGAAAATCCTTCATAAGCTAATTTCCAATTACAAAATACAAAACCCGGGCGACGCCGGGTCTTTTAAGCTAGTAACATATAAGAAACATGTTACATGGAAAAAAAATCGAACGTTATACCTCTGCATAAGAGATACTACATAAACAGAAAACTGTAATAACTGCCATGTAATGAACCTCTATGTAAGAGTTAATAAAAATGTTTGTAATACTATTATTAATATGTTATTCTGTGAATAAGTTTTAGTTTTTGTTTCTTTTTAGCCACTAGCGCATTCGTCCCGAGAGCATATCCTTTTATTACAAAGCTTTTGCTGAGTTGAAAACCACTTTTCTGTAAGTTAAAAAATCCATGCGGGACAGTAGCAAGATAATATGCGCTCCATATCTAACCGCCTTCAGCAACAGACATAGTTTCCCACATGAAAACATAGTGGAAGCCTGCCATTGTTTCTTATATCCATGCTAACAACTACCGTAATCATCATACAGTAGCCATAGGGGGTTATCGGCTATCTGTCTGCTAGTAATGCAGGCTTCCTCCTTACTAAGAGGGTGTGTCAACTTAAAGCTGCTGGTGTAGGCATAGGTTTCTTGGTCAGACTCCCAGATGGGGGTCGCTCAAGTTTGATGATGGGTTTCAGTGATACGTAACTTACAGTACAGTCACACTAAGAAACAATGAAAACCTTCGGTGGTTCTGTAGGTAACGGAAGACGAATTATTGAGGAATAAAATCAAAATTAATCACCTGCAATACGTACTTTTAGATATATAATATGATTAAATAATAACTTATTACAATAGAGACACCTTGGAAGTTCAGGCACTAAATATTTTTGCAGGCAGAAGTAGTAATGCATCTCCTTCGCTCACTAATTATGATAACAAAAAAAATATTCGTTATATTATTACCACACATCTCTAGGAAAGGCTGGCGAATGCGTTTGGGCATAGCCGTATACAACTTAAAGCTGTTAATTGAGGGCCTATAATGAGTCTTATTTGAGGATAAGAGAAATGAGCATACCTTCACGCCAGCAAAGGACCCGATGTGTTGAACATGTCCTTCCTGAACTGATCTGCTGATATTACACAAAAAATAACAAATAAATACAGATATATTTCTACCTCAATATAATTGACTGTTTGGCCGACATCTCCTGCTGACAATTTGGGCACAAACACAAATATATATATATATATTACAAAAGAAGGTAAATATTATGTAAAATAGAGTGAATGAATTAAAATTTTAAATTAAAAGTTACAGTATTTGACACTAAATCCTTTTAATATACTTATATATTATACATGTGTCGTATGTCCGTGTTGATAAATTTAATACTAAGTTATTTTGTTACTCGAGCACCCAAGCAGTTACAGGAATCCTATACCATTCAGGTAAATAATAACAACAATAATAATAGTAGTAGTAATAGGTTAAAAACTAATTTTATTGTTCATTATTAACCATCCGTTAGGGGATCCTATAGGCCAAGTGAAATGGCGATCGTGCTTCGTTGTGAAAAGACAAATACTGCACTTGAGGGAAATTGAATTTTTATATGTGGACACCCCCTGTCAAGACCAATCTGATTATGATGTTTATTCAAAGGATGAATGAATGATTGAAATGGGAGCACCCTACGCTTAAGACTGTAATTCTCCTTGAATTATACACAGAGTTCTAGGTAACTGAACTCGGACACGGAGAGCTAAAGCAATTTTTAAATCGATATTGTACACACATACGTGTATCTTCTGTAGTTCTCTATCGATTGTATAAACATATGAAGTATACAGAGAGGATACGGCGATCTATACTTAATTTCTTTATCACTGTGCAAACTATATTCTTTGTCCTGTTTGCACTGTAAAAACAGTGGAAAATAACTTAGGAACTCGCACCTTGCATTTCAAATTTGTGCTATTCATAGCGTTATACGTACACAGTTCTAAGAAGTTTCTGAAGCTCTATTAAATTACCAGATATTCGTGATAATGTTAGAAAATTGAAGCCCATAACTTACACTCTCCTTTACGATATTACTGATTATTTTTCATTTTCAAATTATTTTCTTAGCGTGAAAATCTAATAATGGTGAAAGAATGCTTCCTTCCATACGGGTCCAGTGTTCACTCTTTATCTGGTTCTTTTTCTACTTCTTTACTTCTAATCTGCTCTCTCTTCATCTCATTCTTGACACATATTTCTCTATTATTACAAATAATTCTTTTGTTTTTATTTTTTATATTATTACTGGATCTATTTCTATCATAAAGTAAGTAAAGTAAAGTTATCCCTATACAGACCATGGAAGCCCAGAGGGTTCCAGGAGGTTGAGGCTCCCAGATTTTGGATATTCGGCACGTGAAGGTGGTAAGGTTGTCAGCCTTACGCACCGGCCGCCTTTACCCCAGGAATGCTCCTGGTACTCATTTCTGTTAGAGGCTGAGTCGACCCCAGGGCCATAGTGCCACCAGAAGGATTAGGCCAATTGAAAAACTCCAACGACCTCATTGGGAATCGAACCCGCGACCTTCCGGTTTGTAGCGCAGCGCCTCAACCACTACGCTACGGCGTACCCCATTTCTATCACAGATGCTATAATTAGGGCAAATACTGTGTTCAACATTGTAAATAGATGTCGAGATTTCAGTTTTCAGGGGTTTGAAGATTTCTGAGTCCATTAATATTCTTTGCGAGAAAATGCATATGTGTCTGACTGTCACATACTGAGCAGCATTAGTCGAAAATGAATAAATAGCTATAAGTAAAATCTATTAAATGTTTACAATGTATAAACTTGCTCTTTCTTTCATTTTAGAAACATTAGTTTTTCTCGCGATTTTGTCGAAAAGGGGTTTTTTTTTTTCAAGCTTCATAGGCCTACACAAACTGCATAGACTGTTTAAGAACTTGAAGGGTAGTTATAAGTTCCAAAAAATTAATGCTTTAAATCTTGCCTCGCGAATATTATGGCTTTGCTTAAGAATGAAACTATTGAATATGCATATCCCGCAATGCAACCACTCACTCTATGTGGGAATGTAGAAACAAGAATAACATTGAAAGTGCTTAGGGTAGAGAATATAACGCATTACTTATTCCTTGAATGAAGAGTCTGCAGGAAATTGTAGGTGCCATTCAGAACCAATTTTACAGAAGCAACAGGAAGAACAAAATATACACTTCTTGCATTGTAAGCAAAGCTACAATAATTATTTCTCACTTTAGGATTTTCTTGTAGGAAAATTCCTTAACGAATAATATTTATTTTAAGACTTAATATAATTCTTATTTGTATATTATTCATAACTAGCTTAAAAGGCCCGGCGTCGTCCGGGTTTTTATTTTGTAATTTGAAATTAACTTATGAAGGACTTTCGATTTGTAGGCCTACATAGAACTTGAAATGAGGAAGAACGACTTATCACACTTAAACTATTTCCTCAGAAAACGCTAGATATAGCCACTACATGCTTGATTTCCTTTTGCCACATTTCTGGCGTCACCATCAATACTGCTCTGTCAAACCGTTTCCTAACATCGCATAATTTAAAAGTTTTGTTATTTCTGGCCACAAACCCTTTGATAAAACTCCATACCAGTTCAATTGGATTCAAATTGCTATGATAACCGAGTACTTGATGGCCCTCAGTACTTGATGGCCCGCTTTATTTGCCATATCATCAACCACATATTTATTTTCATCTTTGTCCGCGAATTCCTCTGCCTTAACACTTTTATCATTAAATGTTACATTCTTTTCTTGTATGCATTCCACAATATCTTGCTTACGCCAAGAAGTATTTGGACGCCGATAGAGTTACACACTGTGGTATGATGCATTGTCCATAACTATTAAACTGTTGGGTTCAAGTTTCGGCAAAACATTAGCAAATCAGTTACGGAATACCTCTCCATTCATGTCTTCGTGGTACTCACCTGTTTTCTTTGACTCAAAAATGAGCAAACCCCCATCTACGAAGCCTGTTTCACTACCTATATGCGTAACTATTAGGCGTTTCCCCTTACCCATAGGATTTTTTAAACCTTGACTTAATCCTGCCTTAAAAGCTTTTTCCTTTGATTCAACAGTAGTGTCATGCCAAATTTTAGGGCTGGTGTGTCCTGCATTTACCCATGTCTCGCCTAAGTAATAAAACTTTCGACCCTCTGCTCGGTATTGCCGTACAGCTCTAAGATATCGTCTTCTCCAAGGTACAATATCATCACGATCTACTATAACATTAACCTCACTTCTTTTCACATATTTCATTCCAATGTCCAACAATAACTTATAAATTTTTGTTCTTTTAAAATTAGGTAGGTCGGAGTCCTCATTGACAGCACAAAGAAGTTTATCCACAGTTGGAGGTATGTTATCAAAAAAGAATTGATGAACTTTTGCTCGAATAGCACTTTTCACAAAGTCATCAATGTTATCTAAAACACTATGCAGCTTTTCAGCCTTTCTTGGGGGAGTTTTCACTACACCAGAGTCTCTGTATTCACTACGCACTTTCCAGATAGGCTACTTCTGGTACATATACCGGTGAATTCAGATGTCAATTTTACAACGTCCTCAATTGCAAGTGCTGGATATATATTTTTTAAACCCATTAAACACATTCAATGTAATTTCCTTCTGTCCACTTCGCAAAGATTTACCTCTCTTATTTTTAATTATGCCACTTGGGCCTGGTTGAATTTCAGTCATTATGTTTAATGCTTATCACAGACTGGGTTATAAATTATAAACACCACGTTTCGCTGTTCACTGAAATTTGTATGTTTACATTATTCACAACAATGACTCTCGCAAACTGGAGGGTTATATCACGAATGGCACGTTTCGCAATACGTTGAAACATTTGCAATAAGTTGATATTGTTATCTTAAAAATTTTCGTCACATTTTATGAGATTTTACTGTTATAAAAATAAAATCTAATACCGCACTATATTGTCTTGTAGCATGATGTGTGGTGTGGTTCAAATCACGTGCATTTGTTTACACGGACTTGCATTCTCAAAATGAATGGATAACACACTTTCGATTTGGTTTGGTTGCAAGACTCACTTTTGTTTTTGTTTGTTTCGTTATGAAAACATGTGAAAGTGGAACTCTCAAACTGTGAATGTCACACTTCTTTTGTCACACTTCAATTTTTTTTATGTAAACAATTGACAGCAGAACTCTCTAACTTTGTCTAACTTTGCCTCATTTCATCACATTTCCGACTTTCCCCGTGGATTTTCCAAAAATTTTCTTTCATACAAACCTTCTCCAGACAATTACGATCACAACAAAACAAAAATCAGCCAAATCGGTCGAGCCGTTCTCAAGTGACGCGGCAACAACCCTTTTGTAAATTCATTTTTATTGATATATAGATAGACTAGCTGACCCATCAATGCTTCGCATTGTTAGATTTATGTATATATAGGTTAAGTGAACACAATTTAAAGTCGATTCGATGTACTTCTATAAATCATCAGCCGTCCAGCCAACACGGTGGACGTATTTATATTCCACATAACTTACTCCTTCACCCGTAGTTTACTCTGATTATGTCTTAAAAAATTTAATCTTTCTGTTTCAATTTTGGCAAACATACAGTAAATAGTTGGGCGTAGGGGATGCGTCCGCTCGTCTCACGCAGCGGGCTCCGATTCGAATACTGGTCGGGACAAGTTACCTAGGTAGAGCTTTTCCCGGGATTTTTCCTCACCTGTGAGACAAATGTCTGGGAACTTTAGGCCCTAGTGGTCTCCGGATATCATCTGGCAGCCATTATCATCCTCATCCCATCCTCGCCTTGTTCAGAGTGAGCGTGTGAATGATGTATCTCGTCCTATATGTTTGTGTTGTCTCAGAGGTGGCCCCGGCATTTGGCTGATCACTCATCCGGGAGGCCCTCCATGTCCTTGTCTGGTCAAGAAAGTATGTATGTGAGCCATAGATAATCCCTCTCCCGACAGGTCGCGGCCCTGTAAGGCCCGGGCAACATGGGTCGCTTAAATGACCCCAAAAGTTTGGGTAAAAACTAAGGTAAAAGATAGATAGATAATATGGTAAATAGAAATTAATCAGGAAATTATATCTATTGATATTGTATAAACTACCTCGGGGTAAAGGTGGCCGGTGCGTAAGGCTGACAACCTTACCACCTTCACGTGCCGATTGTCTAAAAATCCGGGAGCCTCAACTTCTTGGAACCCTCTGGGCCCCCATGGCTTGTAATAGGGAACATTTTACTTACTATCTTTTGCATTGCAGTCCTAGGCTAACTATAAGAAAATAGTTGAACTCTTAAGAATAGAACCCAGGACCTTCTAAATTTACTTCACGTCAAAAAAATAGTTGATAATCATTTATAGGAATTCTATTGATAGCCTTTCTCATAATTTTATATCCATTAGGTCTACATGAAATCCCAGTGTCATGCAAAGCCACCTGTGTAGTTTAAAAAAATAATGTTGTCATGGGGATTGTATGCATGCAGTATGAATTCCTTTTGGTGAATTTCATACCTTTACAACCCTATTTTGGCCTTTATAGGCCCTTAGAGGCCAAAGATTTTGAAATCCTTTCTTAGTGCGCATCTAGAGCCTAGTAGCAATATGTGTACCAAGTTTCACGTTCCTAGGCTTTATGGTTTTTGAGAAACTGTGATCAGTCAGTGAGTGAGTGAGTGGGTTTTGGCTTTTATATAGGCCTATAGAGATAGATAGATAAGTAAGTAAGTAAGTAGCCTTATAAGTTAATTTTTACATTTTCACCGCTAGTGACGTACAAATGCGACGCATCAATAACTCTATAATAGCAGCGATGTAAGGTTAGTAATGTAGTGCTTTATATAATGTGAGTGTCTTTATTAAGTGCCAGTATGGTACTTTATGAGATTGTGTGTGGGGGACGAAAAATGTCTGTCCGTGTGCCTGTACGTGCCATAACTCAAATACGCTTTTATCGGATTTTCATGAAACTTGGTATACGCATTTATAATGTCCATGGAAAGAATCCTATTGTTATTAAACCAAATCGGTTCATCGGTACCGGCGTCAAACCCAATTTAGTGTTTTTATTTAAAAGCGCCATAACTCAAATACGCTTTATCGGATTTTCATGAAACTTGGTATACACATTTATAATGTCCACGGAAAGACGTCGGTTGATATTGGACCAAATCGGTTTTCCGGTACCGGAATAATGCTCAATTTAGTGCATTTTTATGGTATTACTGTATATAACAAAATGCCCCATAACTCAAATATGCTTTATCGGATTTTCATGAAACCTGGTATAAACATTTATAACGTCCATGGAAAGAAGCCTATTAATTTTGGACCTAATCGGTTGACCGGTACCAGAGTAACGACTAGTTAAAGGTCACATGTTTTTTTAATTTTTGTCTACCGGTATAATTTGACAGCTAACACTATTCCTTCACTTATGCTTATTAAACGACACCGTCAAACTGATTGAGTTGGCCAAATGGTAACGCCTTGGACTCGTATTCTGGAGGTCCCCGGATCAAATCCCGGGGCCTGCCGATTTGACATGGTTTTTTTTATTTTATTTTTTATTTTTATGTGAGTGCGCGATTGTCAAGGTATCACAAATCTGTAGTTCTGCTGACGCTGGTCGATTTTAATCTGATTAGAAAAACTTATTTTCTGCATATCATAATTGCCATTATAATTGATTCAACAAAAACACACTGGCACTTTGTTATATCAGTTTACCTGATTTTATTTGCTAGTTACATTTGACTTTCATGAAAACCATAACTATTCCACTAAAATTTTCCTCATTGATTTTAAACTTAGAGCTCCCTGATAATTTCGCTTGATGGATGCCTTATTAACAATGTTTAAATTCAGCTCTGAAAGGATAAAACACAAGGGGTGCTCATTTGCCATGCGCAGTTACCTAATATCGTTCGGTGCGCATGATGACGTCGCCCGCGAGAGAAATGGTGTAAACATTAACCCTAGCACGTGCATTTTATATTGTTTCCATGTGATGTTCTATGTATTATTAGTTTCTTTTATAGCATTATTCGCCAGTCGGTTTCCTCACTATTTGATATGGTCCTTAAATATTTAAAGTTCATATCTTGTGCTATGGCTGCGTGATAATCAGGGCCCGGATTCTGATGACCTAAAATTGTTTGAAAAATTACCTACAAAATGACCCTAAATTTTAAGGAAAAGATTTAATAACGGTAAAGAATTACCTAAAAACTGATATTTTATTTATAAAAATTATTATTGTACACACAACGTTGTACATAATTGTAAAAACTGTAAACGCAGAAAGGATTTTGTAGGTCTAAAAACTTTGTTCTTTGTTCTTGGTTGGAGCATTTGAGAAGAAACGTAAGAAAATAGTTTTAAAAATAGATCCTACAAAAAATGTTGCATTATACTAACCAAGTAATTTATTTAAATATTACCCTATGGGAAAATAAGACGACAAAAAAGTTAATAAACTCAATGTAAATGCATGAAAATGGCTAAATAATGAGTGAAATGAATGAAAATGACAAAATAATGACCTAAAATTGAAATAAATGCCCTAAAAATACACAAATGCATAAAATGACAAAAAATGACCTAATAAAAATGCATTTCTATAATCTAGAGGCCATGATTAGGATTTATCAACAAGTTAACAATGCCTATGCAGTTTCAATAAAAACATGACATGTCATTAGAATCCGGGCTCTGGTGATAGGCCTAATCATAATCACATAGAAGTTTCCAAGTATGATTTAGTGTTTTAGGTTATTAATGAATTAGGTTATTTTAGCTTTCTTGTGAACATTCTTTGCTCAAATAGAGTTCTTTCGTTATGGGCAGGTAATAAGTTTTGTAAAATGCATAAGTTACTTAGACAAACAAAATTTATTGACTAATGTGTAAACCCACTCAAAATATCCACACTCCGTCATTGATTATTATTGTTATTATTATGTTTATTATTATTTCACGTTAAAAGCATTGTACATAAAGATCGGCCTTGATGCTTTCCGTTCTAGATACATATTAGTTTATAAAAAAAATGTATTAAGTAAAATTTGTTTTCTAATTTACTTTTTTCTGTGCTAGCTTTTAACTCGTTTATATATTTGTATATAAGCTGTATATTGTGTACTTACATCATGGAACTTACACAACCACTGAAGTTGAATTTATTAAAAATCCGATCACGTTATAAGCACAGTACAATGTAATGGAAAACACATTATATTCCATGCAAGAAAGGAAAAAAAAAAGGCACAAAAAATTATGTAGTTTTGAAATTTGGCTGAGATGTGGGGGAAAAAGTCCTAAACAACATAGTAAAAGTCCCATGGATAGGGGGGGAGCGGGGGGTGGGAGGCACTTTTAAATATTTCCCCCAGTTTTCCTTAAATACGCAAAAAAAGCTATGGGTTCTAGCAAAAAACAGTTTATGCGCAGTATTAAACTACATAAAAGTTCTTATAAAATGGATCTGAATGATATTTCTTAGAATTAATAGTTATCACATGGTATGAGTGCACGTTAAAAGAAATATAAATCAGGCCTATTAGCTGTTATATTTTTCGTTTAAAATATAATTTCGAAAAATTGTAATATTTAGAAATTATAAAACCTAGTAGGCCTACATAGTACTTTAAATAAATGTTTAGTTGTCTATTTTTTTCAGTCTCCAATACTCGAATCCTAGAACATCGTATGATAAGTTAGGGTTATATTTTTCTATCTACCGAACACTCAGTATTTATACACATATAGCCGACAACATTGATTAAAGAGTGCCTAAGCAACTTATTTTGCTTGGACGTCATCATCATGAGCTATGCTCATGCGGGGTAAATAATACTCTTTTCAAATTGTACAAATTGTGTGTATATTATTTGTATTTGTAACAATTTTGTATCAATTTGTATTTTTTAATTTGTAATAAACTATTTGTAATTTGTAAAAAAAAAAAAAAAAAAAAAAAAAAAATTGCTTTTGGGTTATACCATAAGTTGATATAAAGTAGTGATTAATACAAAAAAAAAATTTTAAGCTCATCTGCTTCTAATGGTATACTGTTTGTGGATGAGCATTTGATGCCAGCTTTTCGGCATCCGTATCTTCCACCACACCGAGTTGCACAGTAACAAAATATGATGTGCAAATATTCTCAGGAGCCACATAGACTAGTCAACATTTATTTAAAGTAATAGGTGGGCCTACTATTCTTACAGTTTCTAAATATATATAATTCCTTACCATCTTTCAAAATATCGATTATATTTTTTAACGAAACATAAAACGGCTAAGCTTTACAGCAAGAACAACAACAACAACAATAATAATAATAATAATAATAATAATAATAATTACTATTATTATTATTATAATTATAATGGTAATGAGTTTTATGTGTAACATTAACCATTAGTAGGCCTAAGTATATTTTCCTAAGAACTAGTTTTCTTTTGGCATCATGCTAATTTAATTATCGTCTTCTTTCTTTTATGTTAAAAAATATAATACATAGGTGTATGTAAAACAGAATTTCGAGAACTGTCATACTTCATATCATTCTATTTCCTGAACTATTAATTCAAAAAAAATATCATGCAGATCTTTTATGTAGTTTAATTTTATGCATAAACTGTTTTTTGGTAGAACCCATAGTTTCTTGTGTATTTAGAGAAAACTGAGAGAAACGACATTTAAAAGTACCCCCTTCCCCAACCCTTTTTCACCCTCTATCCATGGGGACTTTTCTATGTTGTTTAGGACACTTTCCCCCACATCTCTGCCAAATTTCAAAACTACATGATTTTTTGTGTGCCTATTTTTCCTTTCTTGCCTGGAATCTAATGTATCTTCCATTACATGTACTGTGCTTGTACCGTGATCGGATTTTTAATAAATTCAACTTTAAATATTGTGTGATATTTCTCCACTTGTTTCATGATGTAAATACACAATATACAGCTTATATTCAAAGATATAACCCATAAATATAGAGACAGTGCGATGTCCGGTTTTCTTTCGAAATCTCGAAATTTGACCGGAACTTAAAATTGTTATAACTTTTGAACATTTCAAGACAAAATAACAAATGACAACTCATTTTAAAGTGAATTTATTTCCCTACAACGTTTTTCATGAGAATATTGCTGTGTACCTAAGGGCTGAAGCGCTAGAAGGCAAAGTGTGTCGAAAAGCATAAGGCGAAAGAGCTTTTTTCGAAAATTTGTTATTTTCGCTGGCAGATAACTCGAAAACTATTGGGAATAGAAAGAAATGTGTGAGATAAAACTTATAGGAAATTTCATCAGCTTGAATTTTTGATATAGCAAAATTTTCTCTATGATGCACCATTGTATAGATATAAGTGAATAACCTAAAAACGGGACTAGGACACTCCCACCGACAACTCTGCGAAATTTCAAAACTACACGATTTTTTGTTCTATTTTTCGTTCGTTGCCTGGACTATAATGTTTCAGCTTATTTCGCACGTAGAGGTTACTGTGTTTATAGAGGCAAATGACAAAAATAAGACACAAAAATTGTCCTTGTAATATGTTTAATATCGTCACAAATCTACGTACTGACTGCAACTGCTATGTAATAGCAGCCATATGCTCGATCGTTCCCTCGTGGATGACGTCACACGCTGATGAAGCAACCCGCCGCGAGAAATGGCGCTACCTTAGTAGCTTTATATACCTTGATAAAACAGGCCTGTGTCAATGATTTTTCATTTCCAAATGTTTTAAAGAAAGAAACACAAATTAAATTCTATAAAGTAATGGCCATGCCATCTTTGCTATTTGGATCAGAAACATGGACGATGACTGCAGCCGACAGGTAATGAAGTTTTTAAGGTCAGTTAAAGGACACAATTTATCAGATAAAGTAAGGAATGATCAAATAAGAGAAGAACTGAAAATATTTTCCCTAGAAGGAAAAATTGCAAATTATAGGAATCAATGGGCAGAATGTGTTAATAGAATGACACTAGAAAGGATCCCAAGAAGAATTATGTATTATAAACCTAAAGGGAGAAGACATCCGGGAAGACCTAAGAAACGTTGAACAGATGCACTGTGAAGCCGGAACAGGCATATGGCCTAATCCTTGATTTGAAGAAGAAGTTTTTTAGAGACCAACAGTTTTTTCACCGATATTGTTCTTTCCATTCCTAACGATTAGATTGAAGAAAGCGTAAGCTAACTACAGTTCACTGAAAATTGCTTTCCTATAAGAAATATTGCGTAATTGTGCAGAGGAACGATGATACTAGAACAATAACACATGCAACACTTGCCATCGAAAATATTCTTAATTAAAGAAAATGCCCAGACTTTTACGCAAGTGACTATAAAGATAGGTACTGCTGTGGCAACAAGTATAATAGATGTTGATAAAACAGAGCCGTATTGACTTGTCTATGAATCTAAAATGCGGTAACTCCGCCTTGTCAATATATAAAAGTCTTTTAAATATTAAAATCAAATATATTTCAACCAACTTGTGGTCATCTTCAGTGATAACATTTTTATAACATATTAAACATATTATTATAATGATCATAATATGTTATAAAAATGTTATCATTGAAGATGACCACAAGTTCGTCATTTTTATAACATTTTTATAACATATTATGATCATTATAATATGTTTAATATGTTATAAAAATGTTATCGCTGAAGATGACCACAAGTTGGTTGAAATATATTTGATATTAATGTTTTAAAGACAAGGCGGAGTTACAGCATTTTAGATTCAAGTATTACAGAGGTGATGGCATAAGTTTGAGTGACAATCATGTAGGACTAGTAGTAGTGTATTGAGTTTAATAATAATAATATTAATATTAATAATAATAAAGTAATAATAACAACATTAAATCCTTACTTTATAAAAAATTAGAAGCAAGAAGTCCTGTAGAAAATGCCCATGATAAGGGAGCAATAAGTCCATTATTCATAAATTTATCACAATTTGTAGGAGTATAGGCTATTCTTATTCTTTCTATGAGTTTTACCTCCCCGTTGCAAGACGATTATGTGGCCCACGCCGTCCGAACCTTACCTGATCGCGACATATCGGAGGAGAGAATTTCTATGGATCACATACACATTACGTTTTTACCAGAAAAGGATATGAAGGCCGTCCTCCGATGGGTGATTAACGCAATGCCGGGGCCCTCTCCGAGATAACCTAACCGACGTGACACACCAGTCAAACGTATACTCACTCTGAACAAGGCGTGATTGGAATGAAGAAGATAATGACGGCCAAGTGATATTCGGGGACCACAAGGGCTCAAAGCTTTCCGTAATTCGTCTCTCAGATGGGGAAATCACCAGGGAAAATCCCCTCCTAGGATACTTACCCCGACACGAATCGAACCCGGGTGGTGGACTTTCAGGTATATCAAATTAGGCAAATAATCCTTAAGGGGAAACGTACACCGTTAATTTATTACTTCAAAACATGGTAAATTATACATACATTACACATTATTTGGTAATAGGATGCAGTATTAAAATTCTCATGACAGTCATAAGTTCATAACTAACGTTAGTGAGAAGGTATTCAAATGTGCAAAAATGTAATCTCAGACGGATGTGCATAACCCGCGTATTAGCCCTTCTTGAAGGGATTACACACCATTATCTGAACAGGAAGGAAGAAACTTTGGGTCAACATTACACAGAACATGAAGGGATTCCCCCAAACTGAAAATGGCTGGCCTATGGGATTATAATCAGTGACCTTCAGAATGTGAGTTCGAAATGTTACACCCTTGGCCGTCTCACTTGGTCATATATTTTTTACTAGTTTTCTAAATCTGTCACTAAGAATATACATTACAGTACCTTTATTTCAGTATCTAAATGAGAACTAAAAAAGATTTTATGAATGCTAACGTATATAGCCTAATTTTAGTACGACATATTGATAATATTTAAAATTTCCATTCTTGGTAGAAGGGAGATTGTCATTATTTTTTACAATTGTAAGAATACAGGAAAAAAGTTCATTAGATTAAGTAAAATAATTTCACATTAAAGGCCACTGCAAGTGTTATATGTATTTAGATAATGTTTTCACAGAAACGAAGTTGATATTAGATACAAAACAGTAATTTTCATTTACCTTCAATGATGTATGTCTCCTCTAAACAGAAATTAGTGAAGTAACTTACTTCACTAAGAAAACTCTCTCCAAACCATAAAAGCATACATATTTTCTTCATACCATCGGTAGGTTAACATGAACGTCAACCATTAAATTTAACGACTCTGATTAGATAGGTAAATTGTTGATTGAATGCAAAGGTGCATGCTGGATCACTTAGGATCCCGACTGTACATACTAGAGCTGCCTACGTGTTTTACAATACCATTTCATTGTTTCACCTAGCCAGCGTCGTAATCATGTACGAAGCAAAAGGCAGTCGATGGTACTGAGATACAGAATTGTGAGTTGGCGCACATTTTTCACAGAGACATCGGTGCCCACGTGTCATGGTTTATTCCTCCTAGGCCACGTTTTGTTGGATCGTAACATTCTGAGAGAACAATGCACTCAAACCTATAAAAATGAATCCTTTACAGAGACATATTTCAGCCTCATTGTGCAGTATATTCTTGATAAAGTTTTATTAAAGTGGTTATCGTAGTGAAGTGCGTGAACATCGAAGGTTTGTGAATGCATCGAAAGCATCAAAAATAATCTAAACTATTTCAAGTGGTATAAAATTGACGTCAATCCCTATAAAGAAGCCCGATATATATAAAGGGAGATAATAAAATGTCTATAACTATATTTTTATTTGGTAAAATACGTCTTGATCAGGGGAAACTCTGATACTGTATTACCATAAACTGTTAGTGAAAGGTTAGTAAAACTTTATCTAAAAGTAGGCTGTGAAGAGATGGGTAAGTTTGCCGCAAGGAACTCTTGATCTATGTTATAGCAACCTGGCACGTCAAAACTATGTTCCTACATCAACTGCTTCATAAAGGTTGGAAAAATCCGAAAAAAGTTCTGCGTTAAAAACCTGTTCACAAGAAAAAAAAAGCTTCCGTCTAGGCTGCCCTCATGTAAAATCAACGACTGACTGACCGAAGCGAGGTCCAGTTTGATCTCGACTAATCGGCATTTCGTATTTGTAAATTTGTTTGTTACGCAGTTACGCCCAAAAACATTGTTCGATTTCATTCCAACTTTGCACGAAATTATTTAAAAAATCATACATCTAAGGATTTTTATATCCTGATTCCGTTACAAGATGGCCGTTTTAATGGTTCTATTTCGTGTAATGTTCGGTTTCTTTAAACGAATTTCGCGACGGTTCCCCTGGAAACAAAAATGCCTTCGCATCGAATGACAACATTGACTATTAGCATTGGCAATAATAATAATAATAATAATAATATTAATAATAATAATAATAATAATAATAATAATAATAATAATAATAATAATAATAATAATAATACATGCTTGGAAAAGTAGGCTAAAGTATTTTTCTACTACCTCTTGTTGCAGACATAAGATTTAGGACAGTAAAATTTACACTGCATGTAGAGGCCCCTGATAGACGAGGAAAATTGACAAAAAATATTAAATAGATGCATAAATTCATCCTTTCCCAATATCGCGAGGGTGGCATGACAGCCTCTGGGCCGAGTCCAGTAGTACGTTTTTGTTTTTCACAGCCATTACCAGCAGTAAATCTACTACTCATTCATGGTTGAGAAGAACGAACAAGTGAATCTTGACCATCGGCCAAGTAAGAATTAGCATAAAGTTGAACCACTATATTAACTTTGATTTATAATTGTTTATAAGAATCAACTTGAAGTCTCCTGGTGTGCGGCCGCAAGCCGATACTCGCCCCACAGATTCCTTGACATAGTTCTCATACCTAGCACTGGGTTTGTCCGAGCAAAAGTAACACACAGACCAAACATTCTTTTTAACACTATCGTATATTGTATTGCACGCCAACAATTTTTTCAGCATAGGTTTTGCCATGTTAGGTTAAATTAGGTTAGGTTAGGTTAGATGCCATCTTGCGGCGATTTATGACAATATGGCAAAACCTATGCTGAAAAAAAAAACTGCGGTTGGCCAACCAACTGCATACGTGACATGGCTACTTATGTAGTATAGTGTATTCCACGTTAAGGCATCTTCTTCCCATACCATCGTTTTCATACAAAAAAATACAATAGCATTGCTAACCAATCCGAAAATTTATAGTGATCATGTACATGCTTAGGGGCAGCTGGAAGCTATTTTGCATTGGTGTCGGATCCACACAACAACCGGCTTCTTTGTACTGTAGTTGTAACAAGGCAAATATTTCCAGGAACTAAGGAACTTAGGATCTTCCTGCTCCCAAATAATTGAGTTGCTGTTCATTGACTGATAGATTTAAAAAGAACGAGTAAAGTAAGCAGCAATTCTAGGAAAAGATCATTTCTGTAGGCCTGCGCAAAAATCCACTGTTTGTAAAAATTTAATAATGTTGTAAACAAATCGAAAACAAAGATTATCATACTAACATTACTAATCACAGCAGGGAGATGACTGTAAATCTGTCAAGCCAAGAACTTAGCACTTTCTGGAAATATCTCTCCTTTCAGTTTCCTGTAGTAGGCCTAGGCCTATAAGATATTTTTGCAGGTTTGAGTCAACATGCTTATGTGAAGAAAATCTCTTATGAACTTTGTTGAACAGTAAGTACCGTTCAGTACTCGCAGAACAGCATCTGAATAGCCTGCTCGTTCCTACCACTTCACCTGTGAATCCCATTACTGAAGAACTGGTAAATATGAAAGAGTTAGTCGGGAATGTTGCAAATGCAAATTTAAAAAGACAGAGGTGCCAAATTTTTAAAGCGATTTGATATTCTTAATATAATGTTCTTAAATGATGATGAATACTAGCGTTCTGATTCTTTTTTTAATTAAAAAACATATATTTTAGCCTCATTTTTCGAATTGCTTTAATAGAATCCCAACACTGAAGAACTGGTTAAGAGGAAAGAGATCCAAAAGCCTAAAAACTAAGCCGAGTATGCTGCATGCCTGAAAATGAAAATCTAAACAGGCAGTGGCGGAAAATTTTCAAGTGTTATATATTATAAAAACATTAGTTCTTAAGTCCTGATATAAGTTCTTCTTTCAAGTAGAAAAAAAATTCCCTCCTCTTTCATACTACATTATTTGAAGCATAGACAGGCAAGACTATTTGTTTATTTCTGACAACCATGCATAGAAGGTTCATATAGAAGATGCCGGTCTCCTTAGCCGCGGTAGCCAAGGCATGCTGACTTGGACCCGTCGTGAAGGAGGCTGTGGGTTCGAGTCCCGCCTCGGGCATGAGTGTTTCTATGTGATGAGGAAAACAATGTCAACAAATGGAAAATCAAGGTAAATCAAGACAAACAATTCAGGAAAATTGGCCTATGGCCGGCTATAAAAATCAGAGTAGCCCATCCTGGAGTAGAGTCTATATACTTCGACAGTGGCACGTGCTGTGCGTTAGATTGGCCATCTCTGATCTAGGACATTAGTTGACAATCTTTCTCTCGTGCAGTAGTGTAACGTATCAGGTAAACTTTTTGCCGGAATGACAAATTGCAGTTTTTAGCAATAGTTTATAATTTTAAACGGTTAATTAGCACGTATTTGTTAAGAGTTTGTGCTATATTCTCATATATTTAAATTGCATAGTAAAGATGTAATAACAAGGCATAACCAGAAACATAACCTAGATATTCATAAAGGCTACTGGAATGTTCACAGCGAATATTTTACGAAAATTCCAGCTTTCCGCCCCCACTCAGAGTTTCATTTTAACCAAATGAAAGGGGTTGAAGACAATCCTTTTCAAGAAATTTATTATTTAGAAGACAATCCTTTTCAAGAAATTTATTATTATAATTTCACCCAAGCGTCTTTATGAAGGCTAAATTATTTCTACTTGATGATTTTCCTTAAGAACATCGTTTTTTTTGTATGTAGCAAGGAATTCCGTCCTCAAATATTGTAAATACATTCTTTAAGCCCTATCGGGGGAGGGACTTCATAATATTATAAACTATAGTCTATTACTTTTTTTAATGACGTCATGGTAAAGATACCTGTCTAAGAGAAGTCCTTTCCACAGTTAAGGTTACGCCTGTAAAGGTATAAGTATAATATACCGCTATCATCCATACTATTCAGCAAGAGGGCCGTGAAAAATTTTCGAGTACACTTTCTGTAAAACCTTGGAAAATAAAAAAAAACATTTGGGAGTAGAGTAGAGACAGAAAATTTGTTGAGTGAAACTGTTTATTATAACCAGGGACGTGGCAGGACTTTGGTTCGGGAGGAGAACACCGGGGAATCTTGGGAGTACTCCCCCGAATTTTTTTTAATTACGCGCTCAAATTTCATTTTAATGTATATTTTCAGTTACAAACAATAGTTACTTATCTAAAATAGTCTTATACAAAATGGTAAAGACAGTTTTAAGTTAATTAAAATAAAACAATCAATTTGGCCAAATAAACATATTTTAAAAATATACTGGGTAATGGGCTTAACTAACGATACATTTTAACATCATTAATACTAATTAATCGATCCGAAGTGTTGAAAAGTCTAAAATGTTAAAAGACAAGAAAACTTTTGCGTATTAAAAACTCAATGCACTGTATAATTTTACAACAAAAACTCCTATTTTAAAACTTAAATACTTACCGTGTTCAATTGTTGTATTTTCTTAAGTTTCTTTCTTTAATTTCGGGCTCTCTCCCTGGCTACGTCCCTGACTGTAATTGTTTAAATACAAAATTGAACGAGGATTTAAGTGTAAATAAATTATTATAATTATAATTCTTGCACAGCGAAAATAGAGTAAAAATTTCAAGTACATACATTAATTCTCACAATTGCTAGTGCTCTCCGTGGCAATATTTGAAACTATTTGAATACATTTCTGCGAAACTTGTACAATTGGTAATCGAAAGTAGTATTTTTCTACCAAAATAATCTAATAAATAAAATACTTTAATTGGAATTACAAAATTTAATAAAACATTAAATTCAAGACCAGACGTAAACATTTTCAATGAAAACACATTTAAAAATCGCCAGCAAGAGTGGGGAAAAAATGTGATTACATACAAATTAAGAGCTTATTTATTCTTAGCTTTTTTCACGAATTCCCGAGTCAAGATATTCTAATAATAATTAATCATTAGTTTTCAGTAGATACGAAGTTATGAATGAATTGTAACAAACGTCGTTCCTGCATCAACTGTTTTAAACCAGTGAGTTCACTTTCCTTTTCTTTTATTATGAGTGAGTTATCTAGAAGGAAACGCATTACAGTAAACTGTTACTGAAACAGCTGCATTTTCTATCTTTAATAACAACGTACAGAGCGAGTCCACAGCTTCTAATTGCAGTCGACTACGATTCGAATTATTTACGGTACCCACAAATCAATCCTGTGAATAATAAAACTAGCACCTTGAATTAATGTAAATAGCAGGTGGGTGAATTCTTGTGAATATCACTTGACTAACGTGTAGTGAAGGGAAGTACCACACACATTCATTAGGAGAATCTATTGCCTTTATCCCTGCCCATTGCGTCATTTATGCCTAATTTTAAATTAATTAAATGACACAGAAGGAAGTCACATCGGAAGGAAATTTTCTGATTATTGTTTATTGCAGAATGAAGTTCAAAACGTTTTCTTACCATAATGCTGCGTACGCTAAACCATAAGCATGCCAGTAATGCAATCAAATTTTCGAAGTGAGTAGCTTTCTTACATTCTTCCTCTCTGTATCTATTTTTCTTTCCTTCTTTCTCTCTTTCTATCTTTAGTTCTTTAATTATTTCTTTCCTGTCTTTTTTTCCTTTCCTTCATGCTTCTTCCCTGACTTACTTACTTGTTCACTTATTTACAGCCTCATGAACTCACCCTCTTACAATCCATTTTCTTTTCTTCCTTCTTTTTCACTTACTTTTCATACAACCACTACAGAATTCTTACTTTTATTGTTTTTTCGTCATCACATGCTCCACTGAGTCTGTTATATTTCATTCTTTCTTTCATTCTTTCTTTAATTGCTTAATTCTCTCTTACAGCCTTTCATTCCTTAATTAATTATTGAACTCTCCCTTACATTCTTTAATTCGTTCTAATAAGCAAATCAATAATACTATCAGATTACCGAACCCGACTGGATTTCTTACATTCTTCCTTTCTCTTCCTACCTTTATTTATTTTTCTTTCCTTCTCTCTCTCTCTCTCTCTCTCTCTCTCTCTCTCTCTCTCTCTCTCTCTCTATCTATCTATCTATCTATCTATCTTTAGCTCCTCCAAACTTACTTACCTGTACTTTTCTTTCTTCCTCTCTTTCTCTCTTTCTATCTTTAGCTCCTTAATTATTTTCTTCCTGCATTTTTCTTTCCTTCCTACTTCTTTCCAGACTTACTTATCTGTTCTAACTCCCAATCCATCTTCTTTTCTTCCTTATTTTCCATTTATTTTTTCATATAGCCAGTCACTCCACAGCGTATGCAGGATACGTATCGACTGCATCTACTGCAGTCTACATGAAGATAGAGGGACAGTTTATTTACATTCATAAACATCATCGGTCACCATACATGAGTAAAAGACAAATAGGAGATTATTTATTTGATATTTCCTTTGTTATAAAAGCAATATGGAACATGTTCACTTTTTTCTCTTCCTGATATTATCTGAGCTCATTCTTCTTGTCATCGCATGATACACTCCCCCAACCTCTTCCCGTAGAAAATGCTTAGTGAACGTAACTCTTCCCTGTATACACATTCTAAGCCTGCTAATAATTTTTTTTATCTAGATTACTTGTAATGAGCTTTTGAGGCCTACCTTAGTCCTTCGTGTAACAATAAGATGCTTGACTTTATAGGGTAACTACAAGCAGTTGGTGTCAAATAATTCAACAAAACAGTTGGTGTCGTTATCAAGAAAATCGTGAAAAGCAATATTTTTATAACATGAAATGCTAGTCAGATTAATAAGAATCGTGTACATGCTTTGTGTCACATCCATGCAAGATTCATCTTGCATACAAATTTATTCCGATGCGATATTTCCTTTCCTAACCAACACGGAAATGTGAACGTGATTATGATCCACAGCGTCCGTGCATGTACTATATATACTTAATAGCGCAAATTCAGTCGGTACAAAGCAGGGAGAGGTTTAAAAGTACACCACTAAATGAGGATCAGTTATAAAATATACAACTGGGACCATGCTCGTGCAATCAAATTGTGCAGCGCTAAACTAAACCAGTAATACAGTTTGAATTCCTTAATTACATTTAATTCAACTGACGTGATCAGAGATATGATTTGCAACATGTTTAATATATCCCTCCATAGACCAACAAAACGTATGTTTACTAGCCTGATCGAATGTGATCCAGGGTTCTCTCAATATTAGCCCTGTAATAAACAGAGGATTACCCCCACCCACAAAACTAAAACTGACATACTGCCTATGCCCATAGTGTCTGCTAGTCATGAATAAAATCGAATGGGTCTTTTGGGATCTACATTTTGCTGATGTGCCAATAACGGGCTTGACTCCAGACTTGATAGCAGCAAAGTAACGTTATGCAATTCCAAACTTTTTTCATAGTTACAGTAGGTTTCGAATTGATTACTACGAAGAGTAAAATCGCAGAATCAGGTCAAATTATATCACTTAACTCAGTTCAGTTTCAACTTGATAGTTTGGGCATAATATGCAGTAGGTTTCCTGTGCAGACTGGGCCTATATAATAAAAATATTAATTAAACGTATTCGTAACGAATAGGTCTATCAGAACGAATGTTTTCAAACTTCAGATTTATGAAATTTATCAAGAGTGTTAAACAGTCTACGAGTTGCATTTACAATTAATATTTCATTTGTAAAATTCAAATTCATAAGATAGTTTATCATGATATAAATTTTATAAACGACCTGATTTATAGTCTTGTCATAGTTTTGTCATAAAAATCAAAATAGTTGAAGAACTGACATTTTGTGACAGGTCATCTGAAGCCTAGAATCTATGTGAATTCGCTACGATTACAAACAACATTTCCTCTTATGTTTATACAAATATATGATGTAGTAATATCAAATCTTATTTATAATATAATTTTTTATTTTCTTTGAGAAAATAAGCGTCTCGTGATTCAAACACTACCCTGCCGGAAATGAAACCAGGTAGGCCTCCCAACGAAAGAGAATCAAGCATTATTTATATATATATTTGACACCAATTCCTTGTAGGCCTACTTATCCTACAATGTCAAGCATATTATTTTTACACAAAGGACTAATGTCGGCCTCAAAAGCTCATTACAAGTGTATATACAGAGATATGTCGGCCGCGGTGGTCTAGAGGTAGCGCGCCCGCCTCTAGATCCGCAGGGCGCGGGATCGAACCCGGCCGAGGTCGATGGATTTTTCAGGACGTAAAAATCCTGGGCACGGAGTCCTCCGGGAGGGACTTTAAGCTGAGGGTTCCGTGTCGTAGATTTACGGCACGTAAAAGAACTCCAAACCTAAATTAGAGCCTCTGGAAAAAAATTATATATATAAGAGAGATATACATCTATATATAGGGTATATTTAGAAACAATGTTAATTAATTTTTCAGTATTTGGTAAATGAGAATTTTCGACCAAATTCATATTCTTACGAGAGAATGGTAAATTTTTATAGCCTAAATATTATGAATTGCTGCATAATTGACAAATAAATCAATAAATGTGTAATCTAAAATAATATAAATAATTATTTATAATTTTAAAGTAATGCTTACTTATAAAAAATAAAATCACGAAAAGGCCTAATAACGAATTATTAGTATTGCGGGAGATGAAAAAATAATTAATACCCAAAACCCTACAATTATGGTTAGAATAAATTACGCTCTTTGAGTACGTGGAACCAACTAACATTTCTAACGATTGATTACTGTATAGAGTAAGAGAGCATCCTAAAGTCATAACCGTAATCGCTGTGATAAACCATAAAATTAGTTGGAATCCGTATGGTTGTACGATACAAAGCAGAAGAGATTTGTTTCACTTTAGCATTAATTAAGTTCAAAAGCATGTATTTGATTTGCATGTTCTCACATATCACAGAACAGGATAATGAATTTGTTTTGATTTGTAATGAAGTGCTTCCTTACAAAACTCGTCACATGATCCTCCTTGGTTTCTCACTTTCTGAAGGTTAACATGATACATTTCATGCAGGATGTAATTTCCCTCGCACCAGGACATATAGTTATGACAACGTTGTGATATCTCACAGTACAGCTACAAAACAACTTCTCATGTATCTTCATTACCTTTATAATTTATTGAAATGTTTTTATTCGATTTGTCTTTGTCTACCTGCTTTACCTGTGTATTACATTCAGTCTATTTTATAAGCCTCTACTATAATATTTTTGATTCACAAGTTTTCATAGTAAGCGCTTTTATTATATTATTGGCTATGTCACTATGTCAATATTAATACACTGAAATGTCCTTAAAACGATTTTTGTGGGCTGTATCAGATAGTATTATTATACGAGGGTTATTGTTATATTAAGGCATATTGTTATCCATATACTGGGGAAAGTGTATGCAGAATACTGTGTGATCTAAAAGATAACTCAAAGAGCACATATAAAAAAAAATACAAATAATTAATCACAAATCAAAATAGGCTAATAAAAAGACCGCTTGTTTCCAAACTTATTTGCAGTAATAAATGAACTTCAAAATATTGTAAGGGAGTGTTTCAAAAATATTTTTTCCGTCGTAGTGAGTGAAAGTAAACATTATTAAGATAGCAAATTTCCTGGGGCCAGGGGAAAATATTGTTATATGCGGGATTATCGTTGTATCGATCTTCGTTATACACAGGTTTGACTGTAATATGTATCTACGAAACGGAAACCAAAGAAAGTTTACACTGAACGTTGTAATAAGTTATTATGATAATGTAATAGGCAAACGCTGCTTTAGGCTATATAGGCTAGTTCTGTTGTTGAAAGCCTCTTAAAGGTATAGAATGAAGGCAAAACATGAAATTGATCAGCACAAATTAAGTCGAACTATGATAGAAAACCACATAGACTACGTATGAATAAGTATATGCTTAATAATAATAATAATAATAATAATAATATTTGATATATTTATATATATAAATATTTAAGTATAGCCCTCTAATTTAGAAGTAGGAAAAAATGACTTCACGTTTAAAAAAGAAGAGAACTTCAGAATTGATTCTTAGTGTGAGACAGATTTCGTTGATAGACCTTAGATATACCCTTAGCAACCAGGGAAGGCGGTTGAGGCCAGGTAGATTCCTTCACCAGCTAGCACCCTCACATTTACAAGAAGAGGGAATTAGGACCAACCGTAATTTTCTCCCCATGAGTCACCTAGTCTACTTCAATCAATCAATCTTAGATTTTTTTAAAATGTAATTTTTCTTAAAATGTTAGTTATAGGCCTATATCAATTCTACACATAATTACAAGAAAAATGACACCAAACAATGTATAATTTACTTTAATAGGAACATTTATAACAAATACATAAATAAAAGTTACGAGAAAACTGCTTTCAGGTTCTATGTTCCTATTAAAGTAAATTATCATTGTTTGGTGTCATTTTTCTTGTAATTATGTGTAGAATTGATATATAACAAACATTTTAAGATAAAATGACATATTAAAAAAATCTAAGATTGACTGATTGAAGTAGACTAGGTGACTCATGGGGAGGAAATTACGGTTGGTCCTAATTCCCTCTGCTTGTAAATGTGAGGCTGCTAGCGGGTGAAGGAACCTACCTGGCCTCAACCGCCTTCCCTGGTTGCTAAGGGTATAGAAGTTTATAATTAACAATAAATGAACATAAAAATGAAAAATCATACTTTGGTAAGCAATCATATTGATAACAAGAGCAGAAATAATGTATGTAGGATTAAGATAGATTTAGATGAATTCACACAGTTGCAAAAAGAAGTTGGCATTACATTAAGAAAGTAGGTAAAGACCCCTGATACTAAAATTCACCCCATAATAAAAACCTTTAGGATAGAGACTCAGCCAATCTGCCGACTCTAGTAAATTAAAGATATGTCACAACAAAAATAACAATAGCTTTAGATATGTACTAGGGAAAGATTTTGAAGATCCAATAAAACTTTATTGGAGGGACAGTGCAAAAAATATTCTGTTGAAAGATTAAAAATCAAAATCATAAATATTAAAAGCAGGTATAATTTTGAAGACTGTGGGAACGTGAATTATATGTCAGAGGGAGAATGATGTCTCCCCGCCCTCTAACGACTTGCCAATCGGAGTTGACGTACACAAATACAAAAATACAGTCAGTCGAAACATATACAGAATATATAACACTTACTTACATACACGCAATCAGTTGACATACAAAGACACAACAATACACATTGTTTACGTGTGACTCCTTTGGATTACCTACGAATAATGAATTGAGTGATAATATGATATTAATTTACTTAATTCGATTCCAAAGTTCTTACCTTTGACGCCTGATCTCAAGTGATACTGACATGAGCAAACAAGGAATACCAGCTGGAGCAACATTACAAAGAAGAAACTAACAGGCACGTGAATAATTACATTTATTTCAAACATACTAGGAAGACGGTATGAAGTGTTATTGTATGCAAAAAGGAAAGAGCGGGAGAACAAGGAAATATTTCATAGGTACTAAAAATGGATACAACAACGTAACTTGAATAGATATTGAGATAAGGTATGCCATTAAACCAATCATAGGTCCAAGTCTTGCAATACGGGCACCGAAATTAATTTTTGCCTATTTCACAAACACGAATTGAAGTACAAGGACAAATTCATGTGAAAATCATACTTGTATAACTACAAAATAACTCTCATGAAGGACTGCATCGTAAAGTTAATATAATTTAATAGGCTATAGTTTAATTTATATTTAAAAACTCAGAATTGGTCGTTTTAGAAGACAGTCCTGTAATATGGCCACTTATCTAAAATGTCGTTTATAAGGATTTCTGTCACACAGAATCATGTACACCATGTGCATCTGCACATTTTCGTGTTACCAGCTGCCACATTCATTGCACCCGCATTTCTCCATCGTATTCCATTCACTAATAAGTTATCCCAGCTCTGGCACTAACTTTTCCTGCCACTCATTTTAGATGTCTATATAGATCAAACAAAAATTAAAATTACTATGTGTGATACTAAGTTATTTGTAATCACTAATCACTAAGACAAATTTTCAATTTTCCACGGTAAAAATGAAACTGAGTTTTAAAAAATGGCGAAATTTGTAGGTCAGCCAGGAATATGTCCATATTATACGATAACAAACTTTTATAAATTTCATGGCCTAACTCACAGATGGCAGCGCCAGTATAACATGCCAAACCATGCGTCTCATCCATGAAGCCTATCGTTAGATATTTTTTTATATAAAACTGGTATTTTTATATTAAATTATGTTTCACAGGCACAGAAAAAGAAAATGGTTTCGTTAGACTTACTTTTAACAACAGAGTTAATATATTTCCCAAATAATATAGAGGAAGAAGGCAAAGACCGCCAACGTAAATTAAACACACATAGCCTATAAGACCTATAAGACGATGTTCTCATCACTTCCGGTCGCTTCCGTGACCACACAAAAAGGCCGAAGATTTAAAATTAAAAAACCTGGCGGGTTTGCAAGAGTGCCCGTACTACAGAGAAACGATTCTAAGTAAAGAAAACATTTTTTTTCAAACAGCATATTCGTGCGAAAAATATGGAATATTAAAAGTTATTTATTTAGATAAATCGCTTTTATTACTTTGCGAACTACCACTTTTTTAATGTCACAAAAATGTTATGACAGCCCCATGGCTGAGTGGTTAGACTGCTCGCCTTTCGCCGCTGGGACCTGGGATTGAATCTCGGTAGATCCGTGTGGAATTTGTGGTGGACAAAATGGGGTTGGGGCAGGTGTTTTCGGGGTGCTCCCGTTTCCCCTGCCAAAAATCATTTCACACTGCTCCGTTCATCATAACATGACCATTTGGTTGCACTAAAGGTATTGAGATTTTTTCAAACCTTTCGTAACATTTATTTTCTAAATTGGTTAATAGCACCTTCTATAGCGCATAATCAGTGATATGTAATTATTTTAAAATCAATGGACTTCTGTCCATTAGCGATTTAAGAGCTCAGAAATTATGAAACTCTATAGATCACTGTGATTAAAACCTACAATATGATCAAACTTCGTTTAGTCCAGTAGTCTACATTTAGACGTTTGATATTAATAACTACCGATGGCTGAAGGTTTTAGCTCAGTAAAGGACACGAGCTTATATTGATGCAGACAGGGGTTCATTCTTTACTGCATAATAAGCTCTGCACGTAGATAGTCACAATCAAGTTGTCAGAGTTCGTATCTGCCCGAAACAGTTTCCCATGTAATTTTCTAATCAACAATATTTCCGGCTTCGTCGGTACCATTAGACGGATGAATGTTGATTAATTTGTAGCCTCTGCATGCATAATGTATTGATCCGGATGGACGTCAGTTATGTACCCCACACTTAATAAAACACACAAAATAATGAGGAGTCATTTGATCCACTTCTTGGAAACTTAGAATTATTTTATAGCTGTGTTCCATTTTATATACTTCCTTCGCATTTTTCTTCCTAATTCTACCCTACGGAAATAGCTATATCTTGTGTATCAAGTACGTAAAATAAGGCTTTAGCAGACGAATGTAGTATTGCCTACAAAGCTAAGCTAATATGAACACTCTCTATACATTTAATAATCATCACTCTACATATTCGAAACATTATTTTGTACAGTCTTCTTTTAACATGCAGATTATGGTTTCCCCATTCCAAATAATTTCAATCCTAAGACTAAACCTATTAAACAGAAAAGATACCGGTACATACCACAGAAGCCCTAACATACCTTACAAATTACAATTGGGATGGCTTCACTTATAATCCCAAGTCAGCAGGGAGCTACCTTCGATGGGCACATATAATTTCCAAAAAGCTGAACAAGACCTCCTGTACCTTAAGAACGAATTTACATTATAAATAAAAACAATGAATGATATATCACAATGTAAACGGGCTAGTAAGCATCACCTATTCAACACATAAAATCAAACTACCGCCAATGAGTCACAAGATGGCGAAGAACATGACTTCCGACCTAACTTTATGGTCATCTAGTCAAGATTCACATTTTCTACTACAAAATGTAACACTGAAAATCATATTCACACCCAAACACCTACTTGACCACAAACATATGTTAAACAATCTAAATAATAGTTTCATTAACCATCTGACCTCTCGCAGGCTAGAAGTGAGGATCGAATGTAGTGCGTGTATCCTAAAACCCATGCTGAATGTAACTGCCGTTATAGACAGAAATTGCTTCTTTTTCGACGCTCTTAAAAAACAAAAGACACACTCCAGTTTTTATCAATCACATACCAAATTTACTACTGTATTTAGATCTGGTCCCAGCGGGTAATTAACTGGGCAAAAGGTAACGCAGTCAGGCGGTTAGCATAACTATAGTAGGATGAAGTCCTCTACCATATTTCATTACAGACTCTTACCTAAATATTATGTTATATAGAAATTTCGTGACACGGGCCTGCGCAGTGAGCTTCTTCAGTGGAAATGAGAGCATGAGAACCAGATGCTCGCCGTGCTCTGTAGCACAAGCCCACGGCAATCTTGAAACTTCAAATGGCCAACAGGCCGTAATCTTTCGTTTAGACATGGTTTCTTGAGTTTTAATTGAACTACCACTGTGGGTTTCAAAGTCTCGTAAAACATACTTACACCACAGTATTTGTCGAATGCATAACGAATGTTGAGATGATTGCTTAAGTTAACGATAGTTATAGGCATTTAAAAGAACGAAGTTGAGCATGATTTTAATGTTGTTGACAGAGCATGTCGAAGAAGGCTAAAACTATTTCAAAACGAAATTATTAGTTTTACGGAATTCCTATGTTTAGCTGTTGTAAATTAAATTATTGTACTAGCCGGGTTAGGTGAATTCCTACAGTGTTGCTGTTTATAGGATGAAATGACATGAAAAAATGTGAAATTTATGCCCTTTATACATTTTTTTAGTAATAGCCATTTAATGTAAGTATTCTCCAGAAACAGAATACCCAGAGAAACTTATTAACAGTTTACTCGGGCTATAAGCCGAGTCAAGATACCGCGAGACCGTCAACAATAATCAGTACCGAGAAAGCCTAAATTCTTGAGCCAGAGTACCCTGTCCCCTTAAATGACACTTACTGTAACCAGTAGCAACAATTGAAGAAATAAGCTCTATATATATAAAAGGCTATGTCCTGACTGACTGAATGAATGACTGACTGACTGACTGACTGACTGACTGACAGGAATCAACGTACAGCCTAAACTATAACAGGTAGAGACTTGGAATTTTGACAGTACCTTCGTTTCATAATGTAGGTGCTCACTAAGAAAGGATTTTGAAAAATTCTGATTTTAACTGCCAAAAATTACATGTTTTGAAAATACTTAACCCCTTTTTACACAGAATTATCCAAACAAATTCACAGAACATATTGTTGCCAGTTGTATCAGGTGGGTTTGGAATAAATGAAATGGATGTTTGACAAATTAGAGAAGGTATCATTATAATTCATATTATTACTGTATTAATAAAATGAATTGTCCTCGATGTCCAGCGAAATCTACTGAACGCAGAGACCTGAAATTTTAAACATAGGTGGGCTGAAGGGTAGGAAAATGCATCTTAAAGCCGGAATTTTAATTTTACTTTTCGTTCGTGAGTTATGAGTGAAAAACGGGCAAAAAACGTGCATTTTGTGCGTTTTCAAAACATAAGTTTTCAGTTACACATTTCAATGTCAAATTAATTACAGTTGGCTTTGGCTATTTTTGTCATACCTTGAAAATAAAACTTTCGCGATCGCTTGAATGTTGTAAGCCCTAAATATGGTCAAAAGTTGTTTTATTTGGACGAATCTCACTATACAGAGGTTTTCTGGGCCAAGAAACTCGAATCTGAGGTCGCTTTTACCAGACGATGCTATCTAATCGTGGTATGTAGTCCACGTGATTTAGGTGTTAATAAATATAATGATTTTACTATTATCGTCCCCTTAGAATGAAAACCACGTATCTCATAAAACACATATGTGGCTTTGTCACTTAATAACGCTTCCTAGCGATACACTAGGTTTCGTTTTTTCCTCTCTAGAGGACAGCACACATGTTATTCTTGTAATATTGGCTGGAAAATAGTTGAGATACGTGTTTTTCTATCTAATAATAAATTAAAAGTACTCTTGCTTCAGTTTTGAGATACGTGGTTTTCATTCTAAGGGGACGTTATGCTCTTAATTTTTAATTTTTGAAATAATTATCGTGGGCGAAGCCGCGGGCACATGCTAGTACTTTATAACGCTTTAGGAGTTCCTGACTATATACATATTTTTTTTTAAGATACCTCCTTTCTATTTTCGACAATCGAAACAAGACAGATGAAATCGAAAATGTTTTTCCATAATAATAAATTTAAGACTTTATGTTTTGCCGAACATTGGTTAATCAAGGAAGAAGCAGCCTTGTTCAGTATAAGTATATATAACTTGTGTCTGTGTTTTGCCTCACCCAGTTTCGCGTACACACACACAGACAGATAGAAGGACAGACCTTTTTACCGTCCATCATGTAAACTTACGAAAGAAGAAGCAGCCTTGTACAATATAAGTGTATATAGCCTAACTTGTGTCTGTGTTTTGTCTCACTGAGTTTCGCGTACACAAACACACAGACAGACAGACAGACAGAAGGACACATTTTTACTGTCCACCACGTAAACTTACGAAGTTCCACACTAGCACGTATAGCAATAAAATCAAAATTAGCATAGGCTACTTCATAATAACTATTTATCGAAATGTTACCTGTGCTTTGCTTAACAAGACCTATATCCTAATGCTCTTAACTGTGAAAATGTTTCAACTCTCTATTTCTGTTCTTTAAAACTATTTCAGTGTTTTAATGACGAAGAGAACTTACTGATTCAACATGTGGAAGGTTTCATATTCGTCAATTTTACTTGAATCTTCAACGAAGATTACTGCCTTGAAATTATAGGGTGATAAATCTATCGTTCTGGGTTATTAATTTCTTGCAATTTTAGGGATACGGAGCGATTACATTGCCTTTCACGATGGGCTAGCATTATTAGGAAAGAATGTTGGCATTATGCTATCCAATAAAGCTGTGAAAATTAAGATGTAATACGCGGTTTGTAGAGACTGCCTTAAGCGCTTTCATGGTAGAAAGAAACCTAGACTCTAAACACCTTTAGGTTAAAACAAAAATAATAACCGGAAATGTTTCAGAAATGAGTGTTCACGACTTAATTTATGCAATCTCATAATGAGTAAAGTGAGGGAGTGGTAAGGTGGAAACCAGAAAAATGTACAGATTTAGAGAATTCATTCAGGTATTATGCCTATGCTGAGGGCGTGTTAACCATCTTGTAGACTTCACAAAGTCGGAAAGTTATTCTTTTATGAAACAAAAGTTGTTTGACAAAAGCAACCCTAAAGGCTATAGTTCTCTCACAAGACCTCCTTTATTTTTTAATCAGATCTTTTCAAGCGTGAGGTCTTTTCACAATTAACTTTTATGTTTAGCTTTCATTTGTAGGTTCTAATTATTTTCGATGCTCTTTCTCAAGTTCCCATTAAAATAAAGATCTGTAGAACAGAATCCGATGATCTGGGTTGCTTCGTTATGTTATAATTAAAGCTAATTTTGCTAATTTGTGTATTTATTAATTAGTAACTTCGTTGTCTTTTGTGTTAGGCGTTCAAAGGCGGAACACACCATTCAAAAGCTAGCAACCTTTGAAATGATTAGACTCTTATAATCTGAGAGACAATGCATGCTTGTGTTTGCTTCGTCAGTGAGCTGTTATTGCTATATTATGAGGTTGTTACCACGTAGTTTGAATCTTTGTTCATTAAGCCTGTTCATACCACGCGTATGAAAATTACGTAACTTAATTATTCATTCACCGTAATTTAAATTTTATTAGTAAGAAAGTTCTTGCCTTTTAAAAAAATCGTGGAATGACAAATAGGCCTAATAAATAAAATAATCTATTTTATAGGCTACTTTTTTTTTGCATTTTACTGTTTCGGATAATGTTTAATGATAATGTTTTCCATCTTTGACTTTGAACTATACCTCCGAACATGAGCTTTGTTCAGTCGGAAGTTTCTATGTGTAATTATTTTTATTAACCTTTTCACTGTTACTGATGTATCAATTCGTCACATCGAACATTTCCTTAAGGTTGATAGAATAATGCTCATGTAGAATGTGAAGATTTTTATTCACCTATATTCTTTACGGAGAGCATCTGTTCCTCTGAAATTGTTCTAATTAATTTTAAGCTTAGAGCCCAGATGGTTTCACTTGATGATTGCATAAAATATAACGTTATGTAAATCAATACATACTTTTATATAACATTAAAAATTATAATTCATGTCTGATAGGGTTAAACGACATTTTCTTTGTCTAAAATTACATAATACCAATAGCACGAAGACTGCAAATTTAACAAAAATAGTTAAATATTTATTTCTTATTACCGGTATATCGATAATAATAATCAGTGGAAAAGATTCAAGTAACTTATTTTGATACCGGTACTCTATTTAATTTACTATGTTACACTGATATGAAATAAAATATAAGTTTATGATGTTATTAAATTTATTCTGTTGCATTTGTATTAATTACACTTCGTGATTAACTACTTTAAATATTACTTTTAAATCTTACATAGGCTAATTGTATATTATTAGTGTATTTTATTAATTAACAAACTAAAAATTCCTCAAGTAAATGTCAACATTGATCTGTAACTAGGCACTGGTGTTTTCATTTCATCTCTTGATCAAAAGGAGGAGCAGAAAAAGAATCTACAGTACTAGAAAAGCATTAGACAGAATCGCACCTGTTATTCCTCATAGGTTCTGGGCCTGAGCTCAATAGATATGCCCCAGAAAAGCAGTTGAACATTCCTTTTGGTTAAGACGATATTTTTCTATGCTAAAATTGTACAATATTCCTTCTTCATCAAACAAACTATACTTCCAACAAATGCTCGATATCAGATCTGGGGAGAATTCATTGATTTATTATTTTTATTTTGCTTTTAATAAGAAGCTGTTGTTAGGATTTTTTTCTAAACATCTTGTCTTAGAGACTTCAAATTTTGCATAATTCATTAAAATGTAAAGAAAAATTTAAGTTTATAATTTCGCTTTTAATGTCATTTTGTTTTTGAGATTTTAATATTATTTTAATTTATTTTTAAAATATCAAAATTGAAATCTATTCCCGGCAGCTATTAAAATATGAACCTGAATTTTTTATGTGAGATTGTTAAATACTGGCCTTATAAATTTACTGATTGATGCTTTATGAATTTATACATTTTGCTAAAAATATATTTTACTTAGAGGTATGAAAAGTTTTAAAAAACTGACGTTCTTGTCATTATATAAAATATTTAAAAAGAAGTATGGTCTATACAGAAAATTTTAACTTTATAACACATATTGAAAAGTAACCTACATTGTTGAAAAAATTCAAACGTAATATTTTTGTGGGAAAAGATAGATTTTTAAATGAGACAAATAACATGAAAATTGAAACTAAGAAAACAATTTGCGTGCACTGGCAGCTTGAAGTGCTCGGGAAAAAGAGCCGTCAAAGAAGACTACTTCACAAGGTTTGAAAATAATGTATGTTTCAATGGTTAATTATTAATGTGAATAACACGTTATGCTTTCATATTTTAATACGGTATTGCTGTAAATGAAGTATCAAGAATTGGAAATACTTTCGCATAAATAATTCTATACTTAACCAACGCGTTGGTTATAATGACATCGTCTCGTTGCAATGAGTCGATGTCATTATAAAACTATTTTCACGATTCAACTTGATTTGTATTCATGTTCAGTAAGTGTGAGTTTCATTACAAATCTTTTCTCCTTAATCGGAACCGAAAATCAAAGAAGTGTGAGAGTTGCCTATTCAACTGCTCATGTGTATTCAAGTTACGTTTAATTGTAATGGCGTCACAAGCGTGGACATGCTTATTTCCATATTCGTTTGTATTGTTAAAAAGACTTCCGAGAAATATGACTGTATATATCAATGCATCAGAAACTTTATACAAATTACGTGAACTAAGCATTAAATACGAATCCGGAACTATGTACAAAAGGCATTCTACAGGCGTGACATTTCTGTTTGTGGGATGTCTCATAATATATTAAACTAAAATGTAAGTAATCCATGCGTGCAACGGCAGCCCCATCATACACCCTATGTCCAATCTCTCACCTCAAAATGAAACTTCGAGAAGAGGGTATCCACAGATGGAACAACATATGTAAATCAACCACTTGCGGAAGGACTATCAAAGAACTCTTTTTTCCCAATGTTTCTGACCGTCTAAAAAGTACACTCATGAAACCAAACTTTATTCTGACACAATTTCTATCCGGCCACGGAAAATTTGGCGAGTACTTCCAAAGATTTCATATCAAGACAGACAGCAATATATACGAGTGCATATGTGGTGACCGTCTTCAGAATGCCAAACATCTTATGTTCACTTGCCCAGTTTTTCAAACAAAAAGATTAGATCTTGAACTACATTTAGACAAGTGCAGTGCAAATTTTCAATTTCCGCTTAACGGAGAAATTTTCACTAGAAAATGTTGTTATTTGTCATTCACAGCATTTTTAGAATATGTGTTTAAGAGACTGTGAATGTATCTTCCTGAACTTTAGATCTACACAGGAAACCTCAATTGACTAAATATAGCCCTAACATACTTATTGTAAACTAGGGCTCACTCAATGGAGATTAAATAAATAATAAATAAATAAAATCCATGCGTCGTTCCTGATAAGATCTTTTAATAGGCTATGGTCACTTTAGTAGACTGAGTTTAAATTTATAAATTAATTTATTGAAAAATTTGGTAGTTTGGTGTTAGATTGAGAAATCTATACTTTTTTTAGCTTTCTTTTTTGTGGAATTAGTTTCTACTTTATTTTCCTACTTTCTACAAACAGTGGTTTCCCCACAGGAAACAGCATTCCATTTAAACAATAAATACATTTTACGAACAAAAAAACAATGTTCATTATAGATTTGCTTATTAATATTTCAATAGAAATGGTTCTTCATAATCTACATAGAAAGTTTCAGTACGAGCATAATGAATAGAATGAGAAAGTGTGATGACTTCGCCGCTAATACAATGGTGGGTATAGGGAGAGCGGCGGTCCACCGAAACACTGGCAGCACCTTCGTTTGCGTTTCAACTTCTCAATGCTGCATCATGATAGTTTGGCATCTTATGATTAAACTCGCAATCTTTAATTAACCTTTGGTCCTATTTCTGTGAAATTTGTGCAGAAATAATCTGCACAACACAGTCCTTCTGATGGTTAAAACAGATATTTAAAAAATGCGGACATAAATGTTTTTATTTCATTATATAAACATCACCAATTACATAAAATTCATGGAGGGTGAAACGGAATTTGACTATGCGACAATTTTTTTCATTTTTGTGTCCCGTAAAAACTTCAAGCGAGAAAGTTTTAGTGAAATATTTCAACTTTATTTTAAATTCAGTACCACCTTTATATCTTGAATGGTTTACGAGTAATTGAGTGGTAATCGTCCCACATCATTCAGACAGCTGTGAATGATGTGGGACGATCGTGAAATGTTGAGGGTGAAGCAAATTTGACTATGCGACATTTATTACTTTATTTTTGTGTCCAGAAAGAGATCAAGCGTGTAAGGTTTAGTGAAATATTTGGATCTTATTATAAATCGAGTACCACCTATATATTTATAATGGTTAACGAGTAATAGTAATTACTCTAAAGCTAAAGCTATCAGAATGGTATTGAGGTATTGGCAGGCATCTTTTCCATAAAATACCAGCAATAACGTAAAATTTTTACATAATTTATTCGTGGACTCAATAATAATACTATATTAACTGACTACTTGTACCCATACTGCAAGATTGACCCGTTGGGGAAAAGGAGCGAATGAAGCTTTTTTCTAACTTAGTAAATCTGCACTACTTTTATTTATGCATTTATTGGATTATTTATCATATTTTCTGTTCACTTATGTTAGTAATTTTTATGTATAATTATTATAGCAAATGTCTTATTAGTTTAATATCTTGATCCTTTTTTTAATAATATAATTTAACAACATAAGACGTACATCAGTTACAGCGAACGGCGAATGGTCGAGGGTTTGAGCAAATAGCGGGCTGTAGTTAAGGCAAGAGGATTTAATTTTTTTATGAAAAAATCAGGGAAAATGCTTTGAAATATTGTGTGATATATGTAGAATGCATTGCAAAAGAATTTTTGCGTATGTGCGTTTTTATCGGATGTTGAGACGCCAATTTTAAAGATCACGCGCCCTATTTTTGTAGTGCTGCTTATGCAATTTTCCATGCCCTGCAATTCACAAACCATCCCTTAGTTTATATTATCTCTGTTCACATAATTTGTACACAGATCTACACTTTTGACCGTGTTTCACCTACATAACTTACCCCATACAGCCAGGAGAAAATTAATATTAATATAAATAATATTACTATTAATACAATATTAATACAAATTAATAGCCTACTCAGTAATATTCTATACAATGTAATATTAATATTAATTTATAAAATATCCCTTAGCTGTTTTCTACCCTAATTATACGTTGTTATTTCTATACAAATGTACATTCTTTAAAAAATTCTCATGATATTATACTAACATACCCTTTACCCTATTTTCTAGGCAACAAAATATTAGATCAAATCATCCCTTAGCTGTTTCATACCAATTTTATATAATTGTTCATTCATTGCTTGTGAACATCTTCGATTTTTGGAAAGATGTGGAACGAAATGTTATGGTCAAGCTTCTTTCAATCTGAGAAATTACTGTTACACACGGCCATGTTTATTTATGGAGATGAGATCTTCCAAGACGTGTAAAGCAGCCCGAAAATTGTCAAAAGTATCTAACAATTCAATTTAGATAAGGTGAGTCATTTTGAAATAGATCAATGTATTATTTTGTTTAAGAGTGTTTGCAATTTTTCCTATACCGCCCGTAGTAATCTTGCTCCCGCGAATCTCAAGCAGAGTAACTGCTAACTAGCGGCGGAACCAGTGAACTACCTCAGTCATCACACTTTCTCCTCTATTCATTATGGTACGAGTAAAGATACAGTTTGTCACAGTCCCTGCGTATAAGAATTCAAATTAGAATATCCTGAAGTAAGATCGTGCTCCTTGCCCCAGCGATTGGACCAGGCCCTATCTCATTTAGATTACACTGGTAAACAAAAATCAACTTTTTTTTTTTGTGACATGGATAAAACAAGGTGTACCTTATTGTTCCGTTATGTTTTAGTTTGTAGTAGGTCATGCTTCTGTAATTCGTTTTTAGCAGGCCTTTCTTGCTATCTTGTTTTTTTATTTATAATTGAACAAATGAATTTCAAATATTTGTTATTTATGGGTATTGTAATTGTTCAGTTATGTTTGATACTTGAGATTTGATGGTGTTTTTTATTTTTTCTTGGCCTTCTATAATAATCTTTTAATAATTATTCTTGTCTTTTTTCGGCCTTGGTAAGATTTTATTCAATGTTAATTTTTCTCACGGCCTTCTAGTAATTATTATTTTTATTGTCAAAATACAATCTTTTGTCTTTTATTGCCTAATCGTTGTTATCTTCGTCCAATGGGATTGATTCTTTAGTATTGTTACAAGTCATTGTTTTCAATTCAAAACTTACTTCTTCATTCTTCTTCCTTCTTCGTCTATTGTGTAATCCTCTGAAAGGATTTTTCAATTCTCTCTGGATGCAGCTAGCAGCAGCTATTAATACTTATTCGTCTTGGAATCTGTTTACAACGATTCAAAGAATTATCAACATTAATTTTATCTGCACAGAAGCAGTTCTAATTATTATTCGCCGCAAAATGGTGAATTTCTTCTACGTCGCTGCTAAGCTTCTCTACTAGCTTTAATATAGCTTGATTGGACCTCAGGATTATTTCCTGTAGTGTTATTCGTCACAAGAAGGAGTCATTACACAAGTGAGTGTTTAAAGGATTTTAATATTCATATATATTTGAATATTGCTTGACGCTACAAAACACGCAAATTAATTTATTGACATTAGTATTGCGTTTGTGATTTGAGATTAAAAGACATCACAAGATTAATTGTAAATCACATTTATAGCATACAATTGCTATATGTATATGCTTAATTAATAATTACAAGTTCTCGACGTATCGTCGAGTGGTCCTCTGGAAATTTAAATAAATCTATATTGAAGCCAACAAGGTTTTTTATTGGGCGGATTCAATCATCTCTGCTTTTAGAAGATCTTCAAGACATCAACCAAGAATTAGCGAGTGATTGTGCTTAAGAAGAATTCAGTGTCGTGTTACATCGCCTATGGTCTTTGTTTCTTGTAAACCTATTATTTTATTTTCTATTCGAATGTATGGCGTGCATTTTGATTTTAATCAGCCCTAATTATCTATCATACAGTCCGCTGAGATGCACGTCCTACAGTAATATCAAAATTATATTCTTTTTGTGTCTTGTATCCAATCAGAGACTGGATATTTTGTCATATTGTTTTGATAGCCAATAAGGCTTTACTTTAGCTTCATTCCTTTTTCTTCATCAATTCAAGTCAACTGTGTCTCATTAAGACATTAGTTCTTCTAGGCTTTAAATGCCTATTCTCTTCATAATCAATTCAACTACTACTCATAAGGACATGAGTTTTCTTCTTGGCTTATCAATGCCTATCTTTACCTATCAGATAGATCTGGTGGTTCACTTTCAATAGCTGAAGCAATGAGCTCTTCGATTCACATTAAGGTTTCATATGCCTTATTGATTCTGAAGACTACCAACGATCTGAATACTATTATCACCCATCGTGTGATTCATCGAGTCTTCTTCCTTTTGGTGTTGGCGTCGCAAGATCTCAAGCTAACATCTTTAACAACTATCAAAAGGTGGTATTTAATTAATTCAAAGGTACGTCATTTACTACTTAATTTATTTGAAGAACAATTTGGACGTGAGTTCATCATTGAACTAATATACGTGTGGTTTTTGATCGAACTGATTAAGCCATCTCAAAGATATTTATGACCTTTAACTAAGGAATTTGTATTAGACATTGTGATATCTACAATTTCATCAGTGTTTATGAATAATAATATTATATACGTCCAAGGAATCCAGAATTTATAAACTGAGCATGATTTATGTATTGTTGTTTGTGACAATAAATTGTTACATACCAGAGAAATCTATCTAAAATGTATTGGGCAAGTTTGGCTTATCTATTTATAGTTTAAGTCCCTATCTCAAGAAGTGCTACGTCCTATGAATCTTGTGTACAGTCCGCTTGCTCTCAGCTTGCCCGTACATTTTACTGGTCCTCCGGTTTCCGGATAATTGAATCATTTCCGGACCATTTTACTGGTCCTCCTATTGCCGGATATTTGAATCATTGCCGGACCATTTACTGGTCCTCCGGTTTCCGGATAATTGAATCATTACCGGACCATTTATTGGATTCCTATTGCCGAATCTTGAATCATAACTGGACTATTATCTGGTGAATTGAACTGTAATATATACCAGAATTGTTCTCATCATAACAATAACTAAACAATAATTAATTTTGTTACTACCTCCATGTCTTCTGCATGTTTGAGGTGAAGGCTGGAGGATCTATTGTTAAACTAGTGTTATAAGTTTACATGCTTGTAAAACCTACACAGACAGCAACACTTACACTAGTACACATATCACACCTGATATTGTATTGTTTCAACGTCCATTGCATTGGACGTTTATGTACTGATTTGTCTTAACCCGTAAACGGGCATTGTATTTTTTGTCATTTTGGCCCTAAGAGCGGGCAATTATTGATATTCATTGTAATCTGAGCTGTAAATCTAAAGAGATGGCTAATCAGGAGTTAAACATTAATGCTCTTAAAGCCAAGAGAATTCCTATAAAGGCTCAGATCACTCGCCACGTCAATACCTTTCTATCATTCACAGATCTTGATGATGAATCCTATAATGAAATTATAGCCCGTAAGGCTAAGTTTAATGAAGTCCTGATCAAATATGAAGATGTTCAGTCTCTGATTGACCAAATTGAGTATTCAGAAGCTGAAGCAGATTATAGAGAAGAAGTGGAAAAGGCTGTTTTTGCAGCCATTTCTCGTGTAAACTCTTTAGTTACAGCTTATGAGGCTAAACTTAAACAAGAAGTACATGCTAAACTTAGACAAGAAGCTGCAGAAGCAGAAGCTAAGACTAGGCAAGAAGCTGTAGAAGCAGAAGCTAGGACTAGACTAGAAATTGCAGAGATAGAAGCTAGGACTAAATTAGAATTAGCAGAATCAGAAGCTAGGGCCAGACAAGAAAAGGCAGAAGCAGAAGCTAGGACTAGACTAGAAATTGCAGAAACAGAAGCTAGGACTAGACTAGAATTAGCAGAATCAGAAGCTAGGGCTAGACAAGAAGCTGCTCAAGCTGAATCTATAGCTAAACTAGATTCCATTGATTTTGCAAGAATTCAGTTCATTGATTTCGTTGAAGCTATTCAAACGTTAGTTATACGAGACGAAGCTTCATATTTCAAGGCTCTCAGTATGCGTAATGCATTTGAAACCATATTTAGTGAATATAAGAGTACATATGCTCAACTCAGTCTTAAGGAAGTGACGGAAGTCATTAAGATTCAAAGACGAGAAGTTGAAGCGACTTTTCATGAAGCAATAGGTCTACTAAATGGTGCTATTGCTAAAAATAAACAGTTCTATGACCCTGATCAGGTCTCAGCTTCTGTAGTCCACCAGTCATCTACAGAATTGACTCCTTCACTCCCAAAACTTCCCGAGATCCGTCTTCCTCAATTCACAGGCGATCCTGCCTTGTGGATTGAATTCAGGGATACATTTTATTCCCTTGCCATTCAACACAAGCATATTTCTAACATGGACAAGTTCCAATATCTAAAATCATGCTTATCGCCAGAAGTCATGACTGTAATACAGAATATTTCTGTATCCTCAGCTACATTTGATGTAGCCTGGGAAACGTTGTCAGAAAGATTTGACAACAATCGTCTGATTGCTAATAGTCACATTGACAAATTATTTTCACCACCTTCTCTTGAAAGGAATTCTGCAGACTCTCTGCAAAGATTTATAGATCATTTCATAAGCACGGTGCATGCATTGCACTCCTTAAATACTAATGTCGATTTATCCGACTTAATTATTTCTAAAATGATCTTAGACAAACTCCCAGTTCATATTATTAGAGAATGGGAATCATCGCTGAAATCAGACAGACTGCCTGAACTCAAGGAACTACTTAAGTTTCTGGAGACTAGAGTCCGGGTCTTGCAAATGACGGATTCAGCTCTAAAAAATCAGCCTTCAGCTTCACAGAATTCGCAACCTATATCGGCTAAGAGCAAATCAGCTCAGTTTGTCAACAAATGTATTTGTTGCAAAAAAGATTCGCATCAAGTCTACCAATGTGATGTTTTCAAAGCAATGAGTCTTGCAAGCCGTAGCAATTTTGTTAGGACTAACCATTTATGTCGTGTATGTTACTCTTCAAGAGGTCATACCAAGGCTTGCAGCTCGTTCTCTTGCAGAGTGTGCGGAGAGAAACATAGTACTCTTCTTCACGATTATAGTGCTCAGAACGAGTCACAAATATCTAATACTGCAGGGATTATGTCAGCCTCTCATAATCATCAAAGCTGCTTACTTCCTACTGCAAATGTGTTTGTGATAAACAAGTATGGTCAACCCGTAGAGGCCACTGCCCTCTTAGATAGCGGCTCTGATTGTAATTTAATCAGTGAAAGGCTATTTAAACATTTAAAACTATCTCCTTGTCAGCAGCAAGCAAGGCTGACTGGAATATTGTCGTCTAAAGTAAGCACACATAAGCTTGCTTCTATAGAAATCAGGTCCCGAACAACTCGATGGTCTTGTAATACTGCTGCCATTGTTGTTCCGGAGATTTCAGAATCGAAGCTTCCAAGGTTTCCAATTAATGTCGCTAACTGGAATATTCCGCATAACCTTCAACTGGCCAATCCCGACTTCAACACACCTAATTCTGTAGATTTGGTGTTGGGTGTTGAGGTTTTCTCGCAAATCGATTGTGTGGGTAACATTTCTGCTCCTAACCTACCCATCATTCATAACTCTCAACTGGGTTGGTACTTTGCGGGCAAGCTGCCCCAACCTTCTTCTCCTAGGTTGTCTGTTCGTAGGTCCAACAAACTTACACTTCATAAATCTAAGGATCTTAGCAATGGACTTCCTAATGATTTATCCTGCCAATCTAATACCTTAGATATGCATTATTCAGCCTTAGTAAATTTAAACCTGCAAAGGGTTTCTAATGCATCTCGCCAAGCGAGTTCAAGATTGGCGTCTCTTAAGAGACATTCTCTTTCTAATCCTGTATCAGCTAAGGCTTACAGGAATTCTATGTCCAAACACTTGAAATTGGGACATATGGAATCCGTTGGTCAGGTTTCCAACGAGAATTCCGACTACATTAAAACTTACCACCCAGCGTTAAGGACTTCAAACACCATGCCAAATTCACCCTGGCGGGGTCAGTCTGGTTCAAGTTGCAAAGGTTCGTACTGCCACGAATCTTTATGTGCAACCAATTGTCAATTTGGCACCAATGCCATTCTCAGAAAATGACGAATGATTCAGTCATTCTCTGCATTCATATTTTTCAATTTATTTTAATTATTTGTTCTCATGTTTGTTTTATTTTATTCTTTTCCTCTCTTCTTTAATATATTTTTACGTGACATAACTCCACATGTAATTTTTTAAAAAAATTATGCCACAAGTGTCATAATTTGCGGGCAATATGTTCCGTTATGTTTTAGTTTGTAGTAGGTCATGCTTCTGTAATTCGTTTTTAGCAGGCCTTGCTTGCTATCTTGTTTTTTATTTATAATTGAACAAATGAATTTCAAATATTTGTTATTTATGGGTATTGTAATATCAAAATTATATTCTTTTTGTGTCTTGTATCCAATCAGAGACTGGATATTTTGTCATATTGTTTTGATAGCCAATAAGGCTTTACTTTAGCTTCATTCCTTTTTCTTCATCAATTCAAGTCAACTGTGTCTCATTAAGACATTAGTTCTTCTAGGCTTTAAATGCCTATTCTCTTCATAATCAATTCAACTACTACTCATAAGGACATGAGTTTTCTTCTTGGCTTATCAATGCCTATCTTTACCTATCAGATAGATCTGGTGGTTCACTTTCAATAGCTGAAGCAATGAGCTCTTCGATTCACATTAAGGTTTCATATGCCTTATTGATTCTGAAGACTACCAACGATCTGAATACTATTATCACCCATCGTGTGATTCATCGAGTCTTCTTCCTTTTGGTGTTGGCGTCGCAAGATCTCAAGCTAACATCTTTAACAACTATCAAAAGGTGGTATTTAATTAATTCAAAGGTACGTCATTTACTACTTAATTTATTTGAAGAACAATTTGGACGTGAGTTCATCATTGAACTAATATACGTGTGGTTTTTGATCGAACTGATTAAGCCATCTCAAAGATATTTATGACCTTTAACTAAGGAATTTGTATTAAACATTGTGATATCTACAATTTCATCAGTGTTTATGAATAATAATATTATATACGTCCAAGGAATCCAGAATTTATAAACTGAGCATGATTTATGTATTGTTGTTTGTGACAATAAATTGTTACATACCAGAGAAATCTATCTAAAATGTATTGGGCAAGTTTGGCTTATCTATTTATAGTTTAAGTCTCTATCTCAAGAAGTGCTACGTCCTATGAATCTTGTGTACAGTCCGCTTGCTCTCAGCTTGCCCGTACACTTATGTAAAATTTCACCAGAAAACAGAAAATAACCTTGGATTTTCTCTATCACCCACTATTTTTTTGCTACGAAGTGTTTTGTGTTATACTGAAATATGTTAATTTCGGTATGTTCTTAATATTATATTTGATTCAAAATTTTATTACAAAATGCCCAGCAGTCATCAGCAAGAAAACTAGGGCTCCATTTGCCTTGGTATCGCTTTTCCATAGTTGCAACAATGTCCTGGTGGAATTGTTCCCCATGTTCGTCGCTTACGGTACCCAAATTTTCTGGAATGAAATCGAGGTGAGCATCCAGAAAGTGAATTTTTAATGACATGTTACATCCCATTTCACTGTAGGCACTAAGTAATTCAGTCACAAGGTCATTGTAATTTTCAGCTTTGACATATCCAAGAAAATTGGTCACAACTGTTTTAAAAGCTTTCCATGCTCTTAGTTCAGCTTCTTTCAGCATGTTGTCATATTTGCCATCTTTCATAATTTATCATACTTGCAGTCCCACAAATATGCCCTCTTTAATTTTTGCCTCACTAACTCTCGAATATTTCTGTTTCAGATACAAGAACCCCTTCCGTTCCGATCTAATACTTTTAAGCTAAGTTTAGAAGAATCAATAAATAGGCGCAAATTGCTTGGTTCATGTTTCTGTCCCAATGAATCAAATAAGTTGTCAACAGCCATGCAGTAGCCTACACCAAAATCCCTTCTTGAGCGAAATAATGTGTAAGTTCTTTTTGACGTTTTCGAAAGCCAGTTATATGTACGTCACCTTCGAAGAGATTCAATCCTTTTAATCTGGATGCTAGGAGTTCTGACTGTGATTTTGCTAGTTTTAAATCTCGAACTAAATCATTCAGTTCAGCTTTTGAAATCAGATGTGGCTTTGTTGAACATTTTGGTACTTGAAACCTCTGGATCATTGTCGATTTCCTGTGCGAATTGCACAACATCAGGTGTATCACCAGCACATTCTTCTTCGTCCAAACTCCACGATTCTGGTGGGTTTGGGATAGGAAGTTCTTCACTATGTTCGACGGGCCAGGCTGATGGTAAATTTGGATATTGCACAGCATCCTTGGACTTCAGTCCGATGCCTTGTATTTTAGTGAGGCAAAAGTAACAATCTGTTGGATGGTCTTTTGGTTCTCTCCACAGCATTGGTACTGCAAATCGCACATTACTGTTTCACCTTTCAATCAACCTGTTAACAATGTTATACAAGTCTTTTAACATATGTGAGGGACCCATGACTTATCTTGAGCTCCTACTTTAACTCCGAAATAAAGTTCGTAAGCTCTTCGCACAAGTTGAGTGAAATTACGTTTTTGCGATTTAAAAGTTATTTTTTCACACTCATAACAAAAACTGTTGACATTATTTACACACTGCCTAGGCATTGTATTGACTTGTTAATTCACAGTCAATCACAGTACAATAATAAAAATAAACCAAGTATGTAGAACACAAACACGTTAGTAAAGACGACATAGGAAATGCAGTAGCTTCATACGCGGGTAAATGGCTGCTAATGCACAATCTCATTTGGGTGCATACTTCTTGCATTTAATATACTGGAATGAACTTGTCTTAACACACTGCTGATACATACATTACATGAAGTGGTAAAATATGCATACAGTGACTCAGAAAACTGTTGAAATGATTGCTGTTTTTTTGTTATATTTTAAAAAGAAACGCTTGTTACTAAAAATCCGTGGGTGATAGGCAATTTCTGTTTTTAGATTTGTTATTAGGGTGCCTCAATACATCGGAAACACCTAAAAATGTCCATGTCACAAAATGTGTGTTTAACAGTGTTATCTGCTTATAATAACGAGCCTGATAGACGTTTATTTTACCATTTTACCATGTACGTCATCGGGCTGGATTTGGTAAGTTATAACCTCCTGCTGAGTCGATTATATGCTTACTTCGGCAGTTTTGTAATCAATAATATCGATCTTTCTTGTATTTCCGTTTTGTGGCAAGCCATGAAATAGATATTTATAGATATTAATTTGTTTATGGAAGACTTAGATCTGTTGCTTATAAAACTTTCGAGCTGAGTTAACATACGATTAGGGATTCTGAAGGTTTTTTTATTTCTCCAAAACGTGTAAATTAGGAATTTCAGTCATTATGATTACAGAATGAATTTCATGAACTGTGTCTATTTACTTTGCATGAATGATCATTCATGCATAAGGGCTTCATTAATCGTTCCAATCCACTCAGATCTAATGCAATATAATAGTTATTAAAGGGTCTTAAGATGTGGCTAGTGATGTATGATTTCTTTCAACTTTAAAATAAATTGTTTCTGGTGACTCTAGGCAATTCTTTCACCAAAAATATGAGCAAAGACATTGATAAATGATGGTTTTAATAGGGCAAAATGCAATTATAATTATTTCACTTACGGTCGAATGTAGAAATCAGAAGCAACAATAATATACACCCTAAACTGCTCTCTAATACCTAATCATTGATGACGTCACTTCCAATAGCCTATAGCAGCTGCCTTATAATTAAAGGCCTGCCTCCTAGTTACTAATCAGTAAGTGCCTCCTACAAAGGGATGGAAGACTATGCTCATCCACTAAATTGCTCTGTTCCTAGCTGTAAAATTTCAGGTTTCAGGTGTCGCAAATTTCACCGTTCTGCACGCTACGTAAGCAAATTTTCTTAAAACCTTTTGATATTTGGTGAACAAAACCATTAATACATAGGTATTGATTTACACTATTTTATTTATTGTATAATTTGTATTATGTGTAGTTTTGAAATCCGTTCTCCTCCATGAACTAGAATAATAAACATTTAATGTACACTGAAAATTTGTATAACCTTAGCTCCATTTTATAACATTTTTTTATTATTTCTGAAAAGCTTATAAACAGTCTTATTATTTATTTTACCTGTTCCTCTAAAGAAGACAGAGGAAATAAAATCATCCAAGGCTAAAAACTTTCGAATTGTAGCGACCAGGAAATTCGGAGGTCTAGTCCAGCGTTTCTCAGTCATTTTGAACCCGAGGACCTTTAAAATGTGTAAAAAATTTTACGGTCCTCTAATTTTACATCCCATTTTTAAAAGGAGGCCTATATTCTTAATATTTGGGGTATTAATTAGATCATTATAACGAAATATGTTAAAAAATTGTACTTCTTTACGTTCCACTTGCTTTATGATATTTTTAAATTATGTCTGCGGACCATCTGCACAGTGGTCCGCGGAGCATAGGTTTAGAAACGCCGGTCTAGTCTATTATGAATCCTGGCACAGTCTATCCGGTGTGAATAGTTCATAATTTTCATTTTTTTTCTCGGAGGAAAAGTGACTTCAACTTCTTTTGTAGAGGTTGTACAATTACCACTTTTTTGTGAGCAGGTACTTCATGTGTAATATAATTGCAATGTAAAAATTCAGAAAATGAATCAACAAGACTTGTGGCCTGGGTGTTGGATCTAACGTCCGCAGTGCTACCAGTCAGATCTCCGAATGCATGTGACGTGGAGACTTTTCCTGCTGTAAATCACGCCAGGGCTTGTTCTGTTGGCGTGTGTATACAGAATTTACGATGTGTGCTCAAGCATTCGCATGTGAGATGAATAATTACAAAACGCCATCAGGTTGTCCTGTTAACAGTATACCATCAGTTCTACTTTAATAATATTAATTATACACAAGCATTGCTAACCCTTTGTTTGTAAATGCTATTCGTGTAGGCCTTTGAACTTATTCGTTCATCGATACCAAATTTTTGTTTACGTTATCGAGTATTAAATATCTTTATTTTTTAATTTATTTAATAATAATGAGCATTACAGGTATAAAACCCAATTACAATGTCCATGTCAAAAATACAATGCATACATACATTGTGTATCAATCCAATACAGTATGTCTACACCGAATTTTGAGACCTTATTAATAAGAATACATGCCTTTTTTGTCAGGTCTGACTCTTCCGTTAGGCACAATCAGGAGTTGAAAAATCCCCTATTCTACCCAACGGACAGGTATTATCGTGTTATTACAAAGGTTCCAAAATTTACACATGCGAATTGGCCTCCACGTTTTCCTGACATAACGCAGTTGAATTTCTTTTTTGTGGGGCTATATGAAGGACGGAGTGTTATCTTTATTTCTTTATTATTGGGAGCAATCTGAAAAAAATATTGCATTTCCTTGTAGACACTCTGTACTTTGCCAACTAAGACATTTCATATGACACACACACACACTGTGATTTTCTCTCAATCATTCCGGCGAAGAGAAGCGCACACTAAGCAAAAGTTTGCATTCCAGCGCTTTCCATTCACTCAAAGCTGGGGTATTCGCGAAGCATAATGTATCGCTTTCGATGTTGTGGAAGAGAGGCTACCATATAACTTCTGTTCGTAAAATTTAGCCTATATAAAATTATTCATGCTGATAGAGGAAAGACCGTGCAGACTAACTGCTTATTCCTTCGGTAGAAACAAACAATAAATTCCAAAGGCCTACAATAACTATTATACGTCCCAAATGAGTCCTTTCCTTGGTAAAAAAAAAAGTTCCTAAACTTTATTCATTTCATTGCTACACAAAATTCGTCAAAACAAAAAACTACTTAAAAGCATAATTGTAAAATTAATAGGGCAATACTTTATGTTAAAATGTGAGGACCTTTGTTCTCATGTCACTACTATCATTTTATAAAAATCATGCACTTCACTGAAATTTTTATTGATTTCAAATTTATTAGCCACTAGTGATTTCACTTGATGAATGCATAATATTAATTACATAAATTAGCCTTGTAAGGGTTGACCGTGCTTTACTCAAGAAAGGTTTTGTTTCATATTAGCACAAAAAGAAAAAAGAACTATTATTCTTTTGCGGTTCGTCAATCAAGATGGCTCTTTTTGTGCAAATTAAATGCACAGACTATTACATGGATCACAATCAGAGAATTAAGGCAACGAAACAGCAGTGTCATAAGCGTAATGTATTCGTTATTATCCTCGTGACAGGGATCTTTGCCACACGGAAAGAGCTATCTGCCAATGCTATGTTGTAAATTCTTTGAATTTTTAGCCTAATTATTTCATAAACCGAAGCCACTATTTTTTTTTTAATCTTATACTATGGTTACACGGATTTATTGATTTTTAGGTTAAAAGCATGGAACACTATACTAACATAACTGTGCGAATTGAAACATTTTATAAACCTAGCAGTCTGCTTATCCTGAGTTCACCATAATATATTCAGCTAGACCTAGTTGAAATAAGTTGTCACTGAGCAGTTCTCATGTTAGAGAACTAATAGATTGGTCACAAATTGTTCAGTTCTTGCTTGCATATTTTTTAGCTTGATCGTCACTTCAACCTTGAATGTATTTATATTAAAAATATATATTCAATTTAAATAGACAATACAATTTAGACTTAAATCATTTTCAAGTAGACCCGCTAAACTACGCTTAAGAATCTCTCAATGAGTGATTTCTTTCTCACAGCGCTCAGATACCCGTAGGCTATAGACAGTGCTATGACAAATCGGAAAAAAAAAACTACTAAAACAGATTCTCATGCCTGTTTTCCAGGCCTCATAACTTATGCATTCTTTATAATATCATAGAAAGAAGCTATGCAAAATTTGCTCCAAACTGATTTAAAAAATTGTTATAAGTTCCCAAGACGATAAAATTAGTGAGAGGATACTTTAGTGTTAACTATATGATCAAAGCGGCAGAATTTATTAACTATACTTAAACATAACTATGAAAAACTGGGGTTATAGGTTTATAATTTATGGTTGTTATTTAAAACATATCACAAAGTTGACAGTAATGTGACTGATGAAAAGACCAGTTTGATGTTACAGTTTACGCATATTCTCACAGAATCGATTTGCAAAACATGTTTCACATATTTTAACTTGTTTTTAACTAAAATCATAATTGAGGAATGAGCTGGAAGATATTTTTGTTCATGTTTTGTAATTTAACTTCAACAGGGTTCTGTCCTGATTCAACCGAGAGGAAAGTGAAAGGCAAAGAATCGATTTAAGGTTGCATTATCTACCGCGAATCCTCATGTTCAAATTAACATAAAATGCTTAAGGGAAAGAATCAGGTGTACATATAGCCTAAGTTTTAGAAAATAGTAGTCTACATTACGCCACAAACCTATAATGGCATTTATTAAGATAGAGTATGTTTATGAAACGAGGAACGCGAGTTTCATAATTGTCATACGAATATCTTAATTGTATTATAGGCAAGTTACATACGACTATTTCTTACGATCATAATTAATCTAAATGTTTAAATTATGAAATTTTAGATTCACGCAAACGAAACGGCTACGCTTCAGCGTGCTGAACTTCGCACAAACTGGTTGACGTAGTTCATGTCTTCTACGAGAGATGGCAGCTTACGGCGTCAGTTAAATCGAAGCTTCCTTTTTCTGTTTTCTTCAAACCAACAGAATTTTACAGCACGTAAAGAATTCATTTTAGTATGAAATTAAAAACATTAAGACGAGAATTGACTTTATTTTAAATACAGGCGATTTATTACGCAGATTTCAGCTGCTACCCTGAAGACCGTTCCGTGTTCGATAATATAACTGATACCACACCAGTTTCGAAATAATAAAACAGTATCGAATTGAGTGTCATTATGAAACAGATACGTCACACGTAATAAGCTTATTATAGTATGGTCGAACAAAAAAGAAATTAAGATTTTTTATATCAGCAGCATAAATTTTCCACAAATATGCAGAAAGTTAGAATTAATCGAAGACAAAATGTCAGAGAATTTATAAAAAGTGAGATTAGGGAATGATAATCAGTGGTAAAATTTGATATCGACTTATCATTGGAAGTACAATTTCATAATCTACAAGCAAATAACACATATAGGTAGGCTTGCCAGACGTCCGGGTTTTCAGACAAAATCCCGGTGTCCCGGCCGGTTTACTTCAAGTCCCGGTAAAAATTAAATTTGATTTTCTAGATGACCAAAAAATTCTCAAAAAAGTTAACTGTGAAGGATTACTTAGGGTACCGTAATTACTACTTTGTCATTTATTTGTGTACTGTATGAAAAGTAAAAACATCAGCACCAATTGAGAGAGTATTTTCTTTGATGAACAACGCATGGACTGATGATAGGGGTTTGATGGAGGAATATACTGTTAAAGGCTTGATAACATGTAAAATTAACATCGGATTAGCTTGTGAAGATTTTTGCAACAAGATTAAAACAAAAAACAAAAAAACTTTCTAAAAAAAAGTCCTAGCCAATGAAAAGTACATGTAAATATTGTTCAAATTTGTATTCCTCATTCAAAGTGTTTCTTCTTACTTAAATAACTTTTAAATATTACCATGTTAGAAATAAAATGTTTAAATTTATATGCTTATGTCATTTATTACTACCCCTGGTTTAAGTTCCTAATCAGTAACCATTTATTCATAGCATTGAGAATAAACAAGCCTCTAAAACATTCTAAAAACCCACCAAGGGTGTGTACCCTTGAATACCCGTGACGCCGGTGTCCCGGTTGAACATTTTAGAAATCTGGTAAGCCTACGTATAGGGTATATTATATTCTATTGCACTTCACAATAAGTTACGTAATATCTGTTGGCAGAATCTCCCGTCCTTACTAGGAATAAGTTCGTAAGGAATTTCAGCAGGCTATGTAGCATTAATGTGTTTTTCGTTTTACGGAGAAGATGTTTGTTTGAATAAGTCACACATTTACATGCCATGCTCCCAACATGCCACCATGAACAAAGGAACAATGTGCAGAACAAAGGATAGCAGGATCCACTATGTCCACGAATGACAATGATTACCATTATAATTTAACGTTGGAATTTTAAATGCAGTTTCCAATAGTGTAACGACATGCTTGATTTTAAAACTTTATCAAGTTTGTCCATTTTGCTGTAGCCTACTTCCTCCAATACTGTTCGCATGTATACATTTTAGGTTACTTCATGGGAAGCCTAAATTTAGTCACCGACCTCACCCTATAATTCTTCATATTCGGAGTAAGGGTTTATAAGAATTTTGACGGGATTAGGAACCGATATTACAAATTCGTAACAGAGAATAATGTTTAATAAACTAGTAATGGTCATAAAACTTCCAATTTGATCACTAGAATAAGGTATTCAGCCACCCTTGAAACGAAAATTTATACTTCTTAACCGATATATGCCTATTTGGTATGTCATAAATAATTTATGCTTACATTAACACAGGGCCAAACTTTGGAAATCAAATCTATTTTGGAGGGTCGTACGAAATTTCAAAAGAGGAAAGATGATTTAACACCAAACCAACCTAGAACATGTTTTTAAAATTGATCCACAATATAAGCAGAATGTCATAACATAAAAATATATAAGCTTCATCATATAGATACCTTCTTCTACATCCAAAAAATATGATTCAGAAGAGTAATCGAAAGCCCAATGCACCTAAATCTTCTTTGTTGTTGTTGTTGTTGTTATTATTATTATCATTATTATTATTTTTGTGTGGTTTGGAACATAGCTATATTATTCAGCTCCACTTTTGTTTTAAAAATAAATAGATAACTCAACATTCTAAGAATATTTCTTGCTTTTAGAAGAATAAAAAACGTCAGGAAAATAGAAGGAAAAAAACTGTTATAAAGTTTACCAATTTGCTCTCTAAATACATTGAGTGTGATGAAAGAAGTGAGGGTCAAGAAGTGCATTTTTTAGAGAACACATTTAAAGTATACGTTTCTGAGTTCATATAAGATTAAACTCAATGTCCTGTTTGACCACACTAAAATACGCTTACTATATGTGACGTAACCATATCTTAATGACATCCATTAAACACTAATGTAGTATCGATTATTTTAGATTTTGAAGCCTTGAAGCAATAACTGATAAGAAGCTTTGACATTACCGCAAGCCATTAGCTGCCTTCCTTCGCAAAAGACAAGCACTACTGGAACTTACTACCAGCTGATTGCGAAGGGCAGCCGTCTTCGATGGTCTGATTAATTTAAAATATCATAATTTAAAACTTTAATTAGACTATGGTCGGAGTTATCGGGACATGTGAGTCAGTTGGAGAATTTAATTTATACGGGCATGTTGCCATGGTAGCTCAATGGTAGAGCTGCGGCTTCAAACTTATATCCCACTGATTATTTCACTTAATGATCGCTGTATGATCCATGTATTTTTTTAAATACTTAATGACGAATAAATTCTATTCTGTTCTATTCTATTATATTAATATATGTAGGCCGCGGTGGTGTAGAGGTAGCGTGCCCGCCTCTAAATCCGAAGGCCGCGGGATCAAACCCGGTCGCGATCGATGGGGTTTTCAGGACGTAAAAATCCAGGGCACGGAGTCCTCCAGTAGGGCTGGGGGGAGAGCCGTGTCGTAGATTTACGGCACGTAAAAGAACTCCAAGCCTATTATTATCTAGCCTCTGGACAAAATTTCTCGGCCCTTTCACGTTCAAGTGATAGGGGAGTTGAGAGGCGATGGGCTTACGATCTGTCCGTCCCTCTGTCCTCTCTCGGACAAAATTCACATAGATAACAGAAACCTCCACTTGGAGGCCCTTTGCTCCAACATGGGGTATATAGGACACCAGATATAGATATAGATATTGATATATAAAATTCAACTTTGCTGAAACACATTATTTTGACATTAATTTCATTAACGAATCGAATGCTATCTCTTTAGGCTATCTATAGTTAAGTCATAGTCGTTACTTAAATAATTATATATATATATATATATATATATAAATATATATATATATATTTTTTTTTTTTTGGGTCATCACGTATGTTGTCGAACAATCAAGGATGAAGTGAGAAGAGAATGTCCTATTTATTACCACGTGCGCTACTTGGGAGCCTAAGTGGAGGCCACCCCGGAAATATTTTAATAATAATATTAGTTAGCCTAATGATGAAAACCACTATAATAGTCAATAGTTGCATTATGGTTTAATACAGTGGTTTATAACCCAATGCCAATATTGACAATAAATTCAGTGACACAGAACTGTTTCAGGTCTGACATTCAGTTCAAGAATGTTACTGTGCTTTGCATTGTTCATTAACATTGCAAAATGATATAAAAAATGTAATATGTTGAGTGATCCTTACAGATATTATAATATAATTGATATGTTTGTGTTGCATATGTATAATTTATTAATAATCAATAAATCAATGGGCCCGCAAGACTTTCACCAAAATGAAAATGGCCCTTTAGTTTTTAAAAAAAGGTTGAAATTAAATGTTTACTAAGTTATGTAAGTATTTCACCGTTCTTAACGTTAAAACAGAATGTTATAATAATTGTAATATAGAATCCCTACTACCTCCACTTCACTTGACGGTTTATGACATGAGGTGTTTGTTAAAAATAACATTGAATGAGGTATTGAAATATCTTCTGTTATCATGATTGAAAATTGATAAACGACAGCATCTATTGAATATTTATTGCTTTGAAAGGATTTGTTATTTCATGTAATTTGCAAGCTTTGTTTTTGGGTTATATTCTGCCCTTCAAAATGCTACCAGCTTGGGTAAAGTCATTGTTCCCGTTTAATGAGGAGCGTTAATGTATTAAAACATTCAACGAACGCTGTTGTTTGATTCATGCTTTATAATGATATAATCATGAGTGGAATTGACCTCCAAATGAAAAATAGCATACTATTAAAGTAACTTCACTGAAATTCAGATTGCATGATAATCCTTGTATTATATTAATGGCCATTTCTCGTAACATTAGATACTCTAATAGTGTGTAGGAGGCATGTATAGCCTAAATGTGCAAATTTTAATAGCTTATTATTTCGGTAGAAACGCAGAAAAAATTCAAATATCCATTTTTGTTCACTCTTCTAAGGGAAAAAAAGAAACTTCCATAAATTTTAAAAGTGCTTTACTCCATAATTATATTATAATTTTCTAATTTTTCTCACATCAGCATAGGACAGAATAAGGAATAAAATTTCCCTTTGCGTTTTTAAAATATAGTCTAGTTGATATATTTTATGCAAGCTAAATACAAATACAGTATTATTATCCTTAGTTCTGTAAAACAAAAGAAGGACCTAACCGAGCTCAGAAATATTTTATTAATTTAACTAGTGTTTTTCTATCATAGCAACACATCTGAACTTAAGTGAACAACGTGTATGTGAATGTTTCATCAGTATGGGTTATGATGAGATACATATTTAAAGCATTCAATGTTAGTAAATATTTTTAGTTTTTAATTTTTACACAATTTGATTTATATATTGATACATAGGAAGATTGTATTGACAATTTCTAAACTTTATAATATATTTTTGTTTTTAACTTCTAACGATATAACAAGAACATTTAACATAATTGATGGGATAAGGTTGTAATTAAGGTTGTAATTGTATACTCGGCGCTCTGATAAATAGGCCTATATATTTTTTTAATTTTGCTATTAATCGCTCAAGAAAAGTAAAAAAAACTTACATGAATTAAATAAAATTAATACATTTTACCTTCAACAATCAAATTATTTCCTTGCCTTTATCAAATAAATCGGCAAGTTTCTATTTGAAGTTTATAATTCATAGATGAAGTCCTACGGAGTTTTCTTAACAATGTATAGGGTTTAATCATCCCCATTATCCATACATGTATCTTAAATTTTTGTGAGTAATTGACTTCCGAGCTTTGTTTAGATCGTTTTATATTATCGATCTGCACCCCCCCCCCCCCCCATGAGGTTCTCTGTAAAAGTATTTTTTATGAACTGACACTCAACTCAATCTAGTATTTGAATTATGTAACAAATTAAAAATACTAATTTTGAAAAGTAATTAACCATCTCGCATTGTCTCTAGGGTAAAACTAATATGCGCAATCTTGCTACCAATTCCACAAAATACTGTGCGCAATTGAGCAGTGAACCTCAGCTCAGAAATAGTTCTTCACATCAGATAAGGCGCAATCGAGTTTCAACGAATTCCATATTTTTGATACTTTTGACAACAGTTAATCATTTGTGCAAAGAATTCTAGCTAGTTCAATGCCGTAATGCAAACAATTGCTATGTTTGCTACTTTCTTAATCCAGAAACCACAAACTACGACAACTGTTGTTGTTATACAAATGCCATTTCCTTTTATAATACATCACTCCTCTTAATAACTTCTCATGATTGCAGCCACCTCTTGTGGGGTTAACTATGTCTGCACTTTCAACCAATTGAAATGCTTGAAAATGTCTGAAGAACCGCTAAATGCAAACCAAGCAGTACAAAGAGCAGCTTTTATTTACGAGTTACTCTTCTTGTTTCTTCGTGATTATGAAGATTCTTGATATTGCTTACTTTCTTTCACTCCCTCTCCCATTCTCCCGTTTCTTCTTTCCCTCACTTCGCTCTCAGTCTCTCTCATGGTTTCTTCATTTAACACGAGAAGCGTTGAAGGGTATTTTCTACAAACGGAATAACAACCTTCTCACCACCATTTTCCTATCTCATATAATTACATTCCAAGCTTCTCTACTGGTGGTTGGATGAGTTTAAATTGGAACCGCAATAAATTGTTTCTTGTTTGCTTCTGGTGTGAATTATAACGTCACCGAAGTGATGAGAACCCTACCAGGATGTTTACCTCGAACTATTCCCCCCCCCCCCACTGTGCACCTTCAAGCACATTCCCACCCATCACAAGTACAGACAAGAGGGCTGATGATAGTTGTAGCACTCGAAATTGGATTACGCTAATACAGTGCCCTCCAGGAAGGGGAAGTACAATAAATCGTGGTTTCGAACAACTAGTTGGATAGAAATTACTGTAACAGATGTAGTATTTCAAGATAACCTTTCATTACCAATATAATTGATTCTATATGAATATAATAAGACTGAGCACAAATTGAAGATATAATGAAGTTCCTTAGTAAACTTACAGTAAGTTCTATTATGAAGATAAGTAGTCAAAAATGTAGTTTAATTTATAAGGTATTATTTTCAAATAAATAAATCATTATTTCAGCCCAAGAGAAATTTCAGAAGAAAGGCTCAGACGTAGTCTTTCAATTCAACAATTTGACGTAAAATACCTTAATTAGATTCGTTCAACATTATATAACAGAAGGATAACTAGAAAATGTATTACCTATTGTGCTTAACTTTGAATTTATAGTTTCTCGCTCAGATAAAATAGCTTAACTGTAATATTATTTCCCCTAAATTAAGGGTAAACCACTATGTACATCAAAACCAAGCTGCTAGTATTCGCTTGGTCAGAAAACCGAAGAAAGCGCTAGCTGAATATGAGGGTTTAAATATTCGTCATTAAATATATCTTCTTCATAATCTTAGTTTTATCTCTCCCATTTGTAGTGAAGTTTTTGCGGCCCACGCCACCCAAGCCTTACAGCACCACGACCATCGGGAAAGAGGATATGTTTGGAACACAGATTTGTTTGTGCAGACAAAGACAAGAAGGGCCTCCCCGGATGAGTGATGAGCATAATACCTGGGACACCTCCGTGACAACACAAATATATAGCATGAGACACACCAGTCACACACACACTTATTCCAAACAAGCCTCTCTGAAGGGATGAATGTCCTATGAATGCCAGATAATATCCGATGACCAAAAGGGCCTTAAGTTTCTCGACATTCGTCTCACAGGTGATAAAAACATCCCGGGAAAACCCCACCGAAGAGACTCGTCCCAACCAGGAATCAAAACGGGCTCTCTGCGCGAGGGGAGCGAGAGCATTTCCTGCGCTTCAGCAGTAGACGATTAAATTTCTTTTTATTTTTTATTTCGAAACATTTACTATGCAAGGTTTTTAAGAGACATAGTAAAAGGAAGAGATTCCCAACTATCATTACAATTTTTATACGTAGGCCTGTTCACGGGTCACTCCCGACTGGTTGGCTGGATTTCAATTTTGTTTTTTAATGAAAAGAAACTATGCTATGCTAATAATATTGATACGAAACCGTTGAGTCTTCATTCAGAATGCCTGAACCATAGCGACTGGATCTGGAATGAAATAGTCATAGATAAACTTTAATATTAAACTCATATGAACTGTTTCATATGAGTTTAATATTAAATTCTGCCTTTTCCAGACTCTGTTGCAATATTTTACTTCTTCTATCTGTTTAATTGCTATAGGAAATATCGGCCATTGTTGAGTTAGTATTGCTTTCGACCATGAAATTGGATTACGAGATTTCAGAATTAATACCTTTAATTAATTTAGTTCAAACATAATTCGAATAAAAATATATGTGTGTTTGTCTTGTCTGTGTCTGTGTGTCCGAACAGCATACGGTACCCCCAAACGAAAAATCGTATAAAAACTGAATTTTATATTTCAGTCAGGCAACTTCCATTAATGCCAATTTCCTTACTCTACGACATTCATGTTAGTTTACATGGCGAAATTAAGTTTCATATCTAAGTTTCGCAATATAGCCTACTTGAATGCATATACACGTGATATAATGGTGACAATGAGATACGACACTGCGCAGTTTCGACTGATTTCAACTTTTTGCGAAAATGAAGAGAGTTTTGAAGTTTTACGTATGATTAGCCGGTTCCCATTTTGTAAAATGAAGTGAGGAAGTTTGGGCATTGTGAAATTCCTGGATTTGTATGCAGTCTTTGTGGGATTTCAAGGACTTGAACTTCAAAAATAAGGTGAAAAGCGCACTTGCCGTGGAATTTGTTTGGAAGGAAATCTGTGCAAATAATTCCATGAAATCGCTTTCATGAAAGTAGTTGCGAAACCTAGCGTCATTATGTAAACTAGCATTTATCCCCTACATGATGGTCTTGGAAACGTTTAGGGTTAAAGGAGGATGAGACTCCCACATGTTTTGATAATCGGCGTTTAGATTGTCTGTCTTACATACTGCCCACCTGACCTAAGAGACTAAGTCCACATCACTAATAGAACAACCAGAAATATCACGGAATCTTAAAAATCCCAGTGATTCCATCAGGGATGAAACCTGTTACCTTCCAGTTAGCAGTACACCACCTAAATCATTTGCACTATTGCGTGAAGTAAATTTGTTTTCGCGATCTAAATTCAGTTTACTATGTAGGCTAGTACTCGTTTCTTTCTGTACACTGTCGATTAAAAAAATATATATAAACATTCGTACGGCTTATGCTGCTAGAAATTATCACAGAATTCGTATTATCCTTAGCAGTTCTGTCAACTATTTAAAAAGGCGTTCAGTTTCTGCTACCAGAGTTCTGTAACTATGTTTTATTGCAAATTGATCTTTTTTCATGAGTCAATGGGTCTGTCATCGGAAATCATTTTTAAGACTTGCTTCTCACAAATAATCAAAATTGCTCCAATTCTCATCATTTATGTCCTCAGAAAAAATACTATCGAGACATTAATGTGCAGCTGACATATTGCTTTCATAACTACAGAAGTTCTTAACACCGTAAGTTCCCAATCCCGCTTATTTTGAAGACCCGTTGCAAGAAAGAATCCAAGGAAATACATCTCTACTGAGGAAATACAAGGAGAGCTACTGGATGACATTAAACAACGTTTGGAACCATTGTAAACATATTAATTATATTATATTTTATTAGAATTTAACTTCTGAACCATTCCAAATCAGAATCAAAGCTAAAAAATAACACTCAAAATGCCCCCATTGTTATCACAAATTTCCATGGAGTGTTGATAACATACAAAATACGTTATAAGTGTTAAATTAGGAGTAATTGTCAAACCCCAGATATTGAATTACGTTAAGTATATGATTGCAAGGCTGAATTTATGCAATTATTATATAAGCAATCATCAAGTGAATCATCAGTGATATCTAAGTTATAAATCAATGGGGAAAATCTCAAATGAACAGACGGTTTCTAGGTATGAATGACCATTATAACACGAAGATAAAAATTCACAAATTTTAAATAATAGCGTTACTATATAAATCTTATATTTCTGCTTTCGTACAGTTTTGAAGACACGAATTGATGTCCTAGTAGCAGTGAAAAGGTTAGCAACAATACAATATTATATTATTAATTTTCTTTATGGCTTACGTAAATAACTATTTTTTTTTATATATTCTAATGTATTAATTGTATTCTTGTATTACATGCCGTTCAGTGGGCAGGAACAATTAATTCTTTCAAGATAGGATTTCAACCGCAAATATTCAATCTCGTCTGGTGAAGGTAATGGTCAAGGTCACTTTAAATGAGGACTTAATTGACTTTGCAGTCGGCATTGAGGAAAACTCAACATAAACAACATAGACTAATGATTCAGGAGACAAATGATTAATGTATTTGTGTGGGAACGCAGCTGCAATATGTTTAGATCTATTCGCATAACTGGTATTGATGAGATTCGAAGCTAAAACATGCACTATGAAATTCTATACATTGCTGCCGACCATTGTGACGCAACACTCAAGATGAGAAAATAAAATGTTTTTAATGAACATTCTCTTTGGAATAATAAATTAGTAGTAACTTACACGCAGTAAGTTAGTTCTATAAGTATACGCGAACTACGTGACCGGCCAAAAAAGATTGATATTTGTAGGAAAGTGTCCACCACTATGGCGCAGGTTCTATCCCCTCACGCAACGTCGGCCAGTAACCACCGCCGGTGTCCCAGAATGTTTTAAAAAGCTTAAATTTTTTATGGAACGAGAAGACAATTTGGAGCTTTATAATAATTGCTATATTATGTGTGAGATGATTGTATAATATTATTTATTATTTTGTTGGGGTGATGGGAAGATAAAATTAACTCATTTATTTAGTTGTTTTGATCCATTGCTATTCGTGGAGCAAGCGATAATACGCGAGAATTTTTTTACATGCCTGTGAATTTATAGACATGAGACTTGCATTTTTCACACATTAATGCTATCGATTTGGGCCAGGATCGAACCGGTGAATTTGGGAACGGATAGCCAGGAAGTAACTGCTCCACTCAGGCGACAAGTCGTAAATAATATATTTATTTTATTTCAATTTTTTTTCTAGAAAATGACCAAACTAATTTACAATAAAACTTATATTTTTATGCAGAACACACAAACTATGTTCAGAGAGTTTTCCTAAACTTGTAAGGTTGCTGCAAATTTTTGGGCTAAAAAATTCAACCAACTGTAACGCTATATTCGTCATGGATTCCAATCGTATAGTAAATAAAATCTGGTAAACTGATGCAACAAAATGTCAGAATGATTTTGTTTAATCAGTTATAATTGCAATTACGATATTCAGAAAATATTTTTTAATTTTTTTCAGATGCCAGTATTTATTTAATAAATATTTATACAAAACAAGACCACCCGAATGAGCAAGCGCTCGTGCGAGTTGATTTCCGAGTTAAGCTCCAGATTGATTCATTAAGCAGGGCTTACGGAAGAAAAAAGGCCTAGTTTTTTAAATCAGATGAAAATCGTCCAAAACTAGCAGAACTCTCAGATGTGTGATATCTATACAATCGCACACTCACTTAAAAAAAAGAAACATATCAATTGGCCGGTACGGGATTAGAACCAAGGACCTCAGCCATTTCGCTCGATTTTACGCTCTAGTTTAATAAGCGTGTGTGAAAGAATAGTATTATTTGTCATAGCTAACTGTATTGCAACTTCCAAAGCCGTATACGAACACTGTAAAACAATATGTTGTCATGATAACTGATTCGCATTTGATAAATTCTTTCTAATATATTACTATAAAATAGGCACTAAATTGGGCTTTATTCGGGTACCGGTCAACCGATTTGGTCCAATATCAATAGGATTCTTCCCATGGACGTTATAAATGCATATACCAAGTTTTATGAAAATCCGATAAAGCGTATTTGAGTTACCACGCGTACAAGCACACGGACGGACGGACGGACGGACAGATATTTTCCCGTCCTGCACACAATCTCATAAGTACCATACTAGCACTTAATAGCATAATATTACATACATGTAGGCCTAGTCTTAGGGGGATATATTCATTCTGAATGCAATTATTACGTAATTAGTTATTACTGTTATTTTTTCCTAAAATTTGAAGACAAAGATCATTTAAGTTTCTATGAAACGTGGCTGGGATATGAAACAATTATCTCTACACAGTTCACCTCCAGTGAGTTTATTTTTATCAGGAACTCTGGAGCTGAACTACAGCAGATTTCCGTCGGGCATGGCCTAATTTACTTAAAACCTTATTACTGTTCCAGGAATTAGAGTGGGTCAAGAGATACAGAAATCAATTAGTGTTTATTAAACTCCCTTTCGGTTACTAACACAGACTGTGAAACTTTACAGAAGATACAGACTAGACTCTATTTAGATTACCGATTTAATAACATCATCAAGTCCTGCAGCCTGTAATACTGAGACGGTTGGCCTTTGACCTCACATTCATGACGAGCTACAAGTGGATTGACCCTTACTGTAAATTAATTGCAAAAGCTCGGCTACGTTCATATTCTGGATTTATTCCAAACTAGGAGTACGCTGATTCAAAGTACAACGTAACACCTTTTAAGAATGACAGGACGAAAAATAATACAAAAATTAAATGGTATTTTCTTCTTTATCATAAAATAGTTTAGCAATAAATTTTTTTTACTTCAACGAACTACTGCGTTGTAAAAATATATGACATACTTACATACTCGAACGAAAGAACAAACCACGTAATACCGTGCAATTTTTTAACCATCCCCTGCATAATTATCAGTGATCGTTAATAATTCCTCAATTAATAATAAAAGAAATGATTGAATTATAAACAAAGTAAGAGGACACGGCAGGAGGTCCTATGTTAAAAGCTCAAACCTTGTGAGTTTTGCATAGTTCACTAATTCGCAAAGGTTAACACCGCACTTGTTTTGCTATAATCTTATGCTGGAATTATGAATTCAAAACCTTAGATACTGTCTAACAAAATGTGTTGAAATTTTATTATTAGGAATTTAACTATAAAAATAACCGTTTTCTACAAAAACTAATGAATATTTTTTTCAATGGTTATTTTGTAATATGTCCAAGCTGTACACTCCACAATTATTTTTATTTCCAAACCCGAATGCATATTTTCCTGTTCCCAATTTGTCACAGAATAGTTTTATAAAATGTTGGTATATATTTGGAAAGTATAGCCTATACATGACAAACAAACATATGCCATATTAGTATTACACAAGTTTTTCATGAAAACCTAATTCAGTTTATAAACAAAGCTTCTTAATGTGTAAACGTCTTTAAAATCGGTCTGTAAGGGGCCTCTTGGCAAACCCGCATTTCACCTTTAATGTAACGAAAATGTTCCATCTATCTGTAGTGGATCACTTACTAAAAACGCTTATAATGTTACATGTAACTAAAATGTTACATAAGGGACCACTTGCTAAAACCACATGTAATGTTATATTTACGGCGACAAAAATGTTACATCCGCCAGTAGGGAGTCACTGGCTAAAAACGGATGTAACGTTACATGTAACAAAAGTGTTGTGTCTTTAAATTATATCAGTCTTTGTACACGTTATATCAGTCTCAGAGTTCGCCACACAGGGTCTAGAAATGGCGTGAAGAGATTCTGGAAGCAAGATGGATGAACATGGTGGAATGTATCCATCTCCATAGAAAACACCTATATATAGGCAGAACTCACAAAACGTTATACAAAACGCTGAGTCTAACGAAATGTTTTCTTTAAATTGCAGTAATGCCTATGCAGAATATTTAATGACCCTTTGAATACCAAGAGGCTAATTTCGTTGGTACATGCCGTAAGCCTTATCACTCGGAGGCTATATTGTATTTATAATTAAAATAGTTTTCAGTAGCTCATGCAATTAAAATCATGCTTAGTATACATATTCTTTACCTGTTTTCGATGATAGAATTGCTGGTCTTCTGGTGTTCAGTGGCCTCGGTCTGCACCAAGACCGCTCTTCACCTCTAAAAAGAGGCCCCTATCTAAGCTCCTTTCTAAGTACCACCTTCGTTAATACCTTGAGGTGTCCAGCAGTATTAGGAATGGAGCATACACAGACTACACTTCAAAATTTCATGCCAAAGCACAAAATTATGAAGTGAAGGTCTGAATCTTAGTGTTGTCGTCCTCAGCTTGTTCTTGATATAGAAAAGTTTTTTCCTTGATGGTCACAACACTAATTAAAAACACACACACTATCTTCTAGTCTTCTTGTTTCTTGATATAGGAAAGTTTGTACACACATCACTGATAAACACCGAAAAATTAAAACTGGACATCCATGCTGGGTACTCCATTAGAGCTTCGACAATACCTGCAATTAGAGAAACATTTTGTATATACCAACTGTATATTCATAGCAAAATAGATAAAATGGTGAATATTAGATAACCAGTAAAGATTCAATCCCTTCCCCCCATAAATAATGATTTGGTATATGCTTGGATTGTTGAAATTAATTATCTAACGAAATGTGCACAGAAAATAGCAAAGAGAGTCAAGGCAACGGCGGTAAATAAGGTGTCAGGGGATAGAATTATTTACAGACTTCTGACAAGGGACGCAGCCAGAATTTTTGTTCGGAAGGGGCCCATCGGGTGGTCTGGGGGTACTTACATTATTTTTTCTAGCATTGTGCGTTCAAAATTCATTTAACGTGATTTTTTGTTACAAAGAAAATTGTTCTTTTAACACATACCATACAATTTACTGTTCCAAAATGATTACATTTTGGAAATAAAAGCATTAAAATGAAATTCGAAGGCTTAATGTTATAACTTTTAATAAGTCCTGTTAGTCTATTATAGAATGAGTGTAATTAAATACTTTATTTAAGAATACTAAACTAGAAACAGTTACACAATTATAAATTTAGTTTAAGAAATACTTTACATAAAAGTGAAACAGTGTATTCATAGTGACGAAATAAGACAAACTTTTAACTTTCTCAAAATATTTACTTATCTAAAATATGTATTGAATTGAATTGCATTGAATTATGTTTTTGTAATTATTTGTTTCGCTCCAATGTTGATGTGCGACTATCTTCAAAAAATTCCTAAGAGCACAATAGAATGAACTACAAACAGGAAACGTGGAGAAGAGCTGGAGTTGTATCGCTTAAATATAATAGCCTATATCCAAACTGCAGCCACGTTTTATTGCCGAAGTATAGGCCTAGTGATCGTGGTTATGATCCTGATCAAGAGCATGCCAAGCCTGGCAGACAATAGTAATCTCTTCTACAGGGGAATGTACAGCCATCAGACAATCTTTTCCTACAATTTTCAGACAGAGGGTCAATCGGTCATTCTATATTATCGTCAAATACATAACGGAATGAAGATATTCCACAAGATACAAGAAGATTCACGGAGACGTGCTGGGGACTTCACAGTCTAGGCAAGTCACTGGTGGGCAGAAGAGTGAAATACAATTTGCAGCCAATTGCATTAATATCTATATTATGAGGCTACTTTGCTTGCGGCTCCAGGAACCGTGTTGATACCATGCTTATTGACAATGTGGAAAAGCTAGGGTTAGGCCTATTTTTTTATATCATAATCCTGCATAATAATCCATGCCTAACGTTTCATCACTCCCATCACCATGTGCATAAGAAGCAGCTATCGAGGTACCCTCCCTGGAACAAGAGTTCAAGGATAAAATGAAGAAGTTTTCAGTTCCTCTAAAGTTGTTTGCTATGCCAAAGGCTCGAACTATCAGGACGAAACCACCTCCAAGTGCTTTAAAACAGCGTTTCTCAACCTTTTTGAACCCGAGGGCCTCTAAAATGTCTAAAAAATTTCACCGACCCCTAATTTTACATCCCATTTTTGAAAGAAGGCCTATATTCTTAATATTTTGGGTATTAATTATAGGTCATTATAACGAAATATGTGAACAAATTTTACTTCTTTACTTTCCACTTGCTTTATGATATTGTTTAATTATGTCTGCGGACCATCTCCACCAGTGGTCCGCGGACCATAGGATAAGAAACGCTGCTTTAAAAGATACCGGACCTGCAATACAGATATGTCCGACCCTACAACTTAGGCTGGTGGGTGGGTGTGATTTAGGCCTTGAAATTCTTTCTTCAAGCGTGATTTTATCACTAAATTTCCTATCGCACAGTTCTTGTAAGTTGGTGAAAGCAAATGCGTTATTACAATGTTGCCTCGATTTTAAACGGCCATGGCAACACTCACACAAAAATGCAGACCTGCTGTACAAAAGCAGTACTTTGAACAAAAAATAAATAAACAATAAAAAAGATCTGCTCTTCATCAGTTAAAATGGTCACCGTCTTCAAACGTGTTCAATGCCTTCAAGGAACATTAATGTCAAATTGGACGAAAATAAAAATAGCATTTGATCTAACAAAACTAATTAGGAAACTAACAAATTTACAAACAGAAAAAATGCCGGGAAACTATTTGGGTTATGTAAAAATGTACTGGAACAAAGTTGTAGAAAATGTTACACTCAACGAAGTAGTTTTCAAATCATTTAGCGTGGACGGTTTCGCTAAAATCATTGAAAGAAACTGAACATTACATGAAACGGAACCATTAAAATAGTCAAAATCTTGAAAATGGAATAAAGAAATAAAAATCCATACACATATGTCGCTTTAATGACTTCAAGGAACATGCGAACAATATTGGAAGAAAATAAAATCAGGTAAACTGATATAACAAAGTGCCAGTATGTTTTTGTTGAGTCAATTATAATTGCGATTATGATATGCAGAAAATAAGTTTGTCTAATCACATTAAAATCGACCAGCGTCAGCAGAACTACAGATTTGTGATACCTTGAGAATCGCGCACTCACATAAAAAAAATAATAATAATAAAAAAAAATTTAAAAAATCCATGTCAAATCGGCCGGCTCCAGAATTTGATCCGGGGACCTCCAGACTACGAGTTCAAGGCGCTACCATTTAGCCAACTCAGTCAGTTTGACGGTGTCGTTTTATAAGCATAAGTGAAGGAATAATGTTAACTGTCAAATTATACCGCTAGACAAAAATTTAAAAAAAATGTTACATTTAATTAGTCGTTACTCTGGTACCGTTCAACCGATTAGATCCAAAATTAATAGGCTTCTTGCCAAGGACGTTATAAATGCGTATACCAAGTTTCGTGAAAATCTGATAAAGCATATTTGAGTTATGGGGCCTTTTGTTTTATAATGCCATAAAATGCACTAAATTTGCCATTATTCCGGTACCGGCCCCGATTTGGTCCAATTACAACAGACGTCTTCCCATGGACATTATAAATGTGTATAACAAGTTTCATGGAAATCCGATAAAGCGTATTTGAGTTATGGCGCGTACAGACACACGGACAGACAGACAGACATTTTTCGTCCCCCACACACAATCTCATAAAGTACCGTACTGGCACTTAATAACGCCAATTCATAAAATAACACGTAGAACCACTAAGTCAGATAGACTTTTGAAGCCAATACCTGCGGTTGTTTTTTTCAGAATATTAAAATATTCATGTTTTCTGTGATGCACGGGACACTAGTGCGAAGATGCAGGAAAGGGAGTATTAAAATGTTTAGTGCATGGTTGTTGAGATGTTTCTGTTTATGATAATACTTAGTTTATTTTTGGTTTCAGCATATGTAATTGTTAAGAAGATACTATGAATAGTTATTTTGTTACATGTGTTTAAATATTGAGTATAAATTACCCTTTTCCCTCATCTTGTTATTTCAAACTTTAGAAATTTATTACTACTGTATAATAGTAAAACATTATGTTTTTTATTTCCTCAATAATTTAAGGTGTGTTCTTCCCATTCATAACAAAAGGAATACATTTGTTGCAGTTTCAAAATTTGGTCCAATGGTTTCACTTTCCAGAGAATTGCCCATAAATGTTTTTACTTACGCCTGGAGCTTAGATAGCGCGGCAATTTCCTCTCCGCCGGAGTATTGCGGGTTGTCTAGTCAATCGCTGCAGGCGGAAGACCTAATAAATGTTTTTACTTACGCCTGGAGCTAAGATAGCGCGGCAATTTCTTCTCCCCCGGAGTATTTCGGGTTGTCTAGTCAATCGCTGCAGGCGGAAGACATAATAATTGTTTTTACTTACGCCTGGAGCTTAGATAGCGCGGCAATTTCTTCTCCGCCGGAGTATTGCGGGTTGTCTAATCAATCGTTGCAGGCGGAAGACATAATAAGGGCAATTCTCTGAGTGACGCACGGCATTCAAATTACTTTAATTTTATTAGTATATAAGGTAACTGCTGCCAGTCAGCTTTGATACCTCACTGATCAGTTCCTGTGTAATGTGTACCAGAAAGAAAAATTTAGCTTTATAACAACTTACAGAAGAAAATAGAAAAAAACTATCTGTGATGCACGGGACTCAGAAAAACTACTCTCGGTCACATTGCTTGTTTTGATCCACACATTCTGTGAATTGGGAAGGGTCAGGGAATTTAGTTTCATGGCTTGACTTCTTATAGTAAATATTCTTCCTATTTCAGTAATAGCTTACGTTCTCTTCATTATGTTGAATTGTTAATTAATGTTTTTGTTTTGTGATGCACGGGACATTTGAAATGTGGTGCATGGGACATTTTAAATGTGGTACATGGGACTTTTCACCTTCCTGTTCCCAGCACACATTGTAATGACAAAACATATTCCCTCCATTATTGTTTGCTTGGTTTAGAGGATAGAGTGATTTTTATAAAAGTTTTCTGCAATAAGCTTACATTTAAACTTGGGGGATTTTTTTTATATTCATTAATACATGTGCTAAATTTGTCTAAAAATACCTAGCTGTAACTGGTAAATTACCATGCCATGTGCCATTACATGGCATTTATGTGTGTATAAATGTGACAGGCCCATGCCAGTAGATTTACTGCATCCCCATCGTCAGATAACCATATACCAACCAAAAATCAACCTGAAGTAAAACGCTGGAAACTATAACACAGGAAACTTGGTTATAGTGGTGTATGATAAGAAGTATCCAGGAGAAATTTTAAGAAGAGTTCACAATTAATTCTAGGTCTCGGTAATGGTGCTGGATGGGGAAATTAACGTTTGGAAGTAGCCTATTAAAACTGAAAGATTCCTATATTCACCTAATCACTTTATGAAAGTAATAAAACCCCTACACCAGTACATTCAAGGGGACAGTACATATTTCAAGATCTTATATTCTGACATGTGATGCACGGGACAAACAAACAAACAACTTTTGTGTTGTGAAGAAGAAACAGATCTACATTTGATTGAACTGAAAATTAGTGGTACTTAATAATATAAGTCAGATAGAGTTTTCAAGCCAATACCTTCAGATGTTTTTTAGAATATTAAAATATTCATGTTTTCTGTGACGCACGGGACACTAGTATGAAGAAGCAGGAAAGGGAGTATTAAAATGTTTAGTCCATGATTGTTGACATGTTTCTGTTTATGATAATTCTTAGTTTACTTGTGGTTTCATCATACTTAAATGTTAAGAAGATACTGTGAATAGTTATTTTGTTATACCTGTTTAAATATCGAGTATAAATTGACACTTTTCCCTCCTCTTGTTATTTAAAACTTTAGAAATTTATTACCACTGTATAATAGTAAAATATTAAGTACATTTTTTATTTCTACAATAATTTACTATGTTTTCTTCCCATTAATAATAAAATCAGGTAAACTGATATAACAAAGTGCCAGTATGCTTTTGTTGAATCCAAGACGTTACCATACGGCTAACTCAGTCAATTTGACGATGTAGTTTGATAAGCTTATGTGAAGGAATAGTGTTGCTTGTCAAATCTAAATGTATTGCAACTTGAAATTCTTAAAATATGTCAACAATCACAAAATTCAGTGGCATATAACTTCGCTAATTATTTCATAGTAATGTACCTACTGTATATAACAGTATTCATGTAACTACATCAGCGAAGTAAACAAACATCTGACTGCACTGCAGACAAAGCCATCAAATGATTAAAAATGCGGCATTGTAGTATAGACATGATTTAAAAAATGTGACTTTAATTAGTTATTACTCTGGTACCGGTCAACCGATTTGGTCCAAAATAAGTAGGCTTCTTGCCAGGGATATTATAAATGCATATTCCAATTTACATGAAAATCCGATGAAGCGTATTTGAGTTATCGCATCTTTTGCTATATAATACAATAAAAAGGTACTAAATTGGGCATTATTCCGGTACCGGCCAACCGATTTGGTCCAATATCAATAGACTTCTTCCCATGGACATTAAAAATGCGTATACCAAGTTTTATGAAAATCCGATATAGGGTATTTAAGTTATGGCGCTTTTAAAATACACACTAAATTTGGTTTTACTCCGGTAGCGGTCAACCGATTTGGTCCAGTATTAATAGGGTTCTTTCCATGGACATTATAAACGCATATACCAAGTTTCATTAAATTCCGATCAAGCGTATTTGAGTTATCGCGTGTACAGGCACACGGACGGACGGACGGACGGACAGACATTTTTCCGTCCACCACACAATCTCATAAAGTACCATACTGGCACTTAATAAAGTCAACACTTTTCTCCGTGAAAGCGTAACAAACAAATCTCCAGACAAATAGACGAAATGCCGAACCGCTTCGATCGGTTAATTGGCAATATCACGCAAAGAGGATTTCCGGATTGGATGAGCTACAGTACCTGTATGCACTGAAGTGCAAGTCTTGACAACTAAGGAACACTACTTGAGAGAAAAGCCCATGCATATATGAATAAAGGTAATATGGAGGATGACGGAGTGCTACTCGAAGATGCACTCACTATTTATGTGCTGAAAAATACGAAAATATTTGGTATAGGCCTAGTTGCCATACACATGCAAGATGTTCGTGTTATCGCTTGCTTCACCTTGGTCGGTAACTTTCCCATAAATTTGTATTGAATACGTAATCTAAGAACAGAGCAACTTTTTGAGCTGCATTAGACATGAATAGGGGCGGATATCTATGACCTAAGAATAGGATATATGCATGCATGTATGACCTAAAAAACATTAAAATATGACCAATAAAATTTAAAATATGACTTTACCACTTACACATTATGTATATTTTTTAAAAAGTTTCATTACAATTCATTTTATTAAAATATAATGCTAATTACTTTAAAATCTGTAAATTCTCAAAAAGTATCAGTATAATGCAAAATTTACAAAATAAGATATGAAACTTCAAAATTTCTTTAATATGCACACAAATATGCCAAAATATGACCTAAATATGCATATTCATACTAAATATGCTACAATAGTTGAAAATTTCCTAAATATGCAGTTATATGCACAATAAAAGCCGTTCCATTTTCAGCAGGATGCTTGGAATCGGATTTAAATTAGTCGGAAACCTGAAATAATGCAAAGGGGAAAAATATGACATGTAGAAATCCGCCTCCTAGTCGTGAAAGCCTCTTAACCTCGAGCACTATTATTTTATAAACAGTGGTCTTGCAAGTGGTATACTTTCTCATTCATCCCAATCACAGTAAAATCATAACGGATCCATTTTTTTTATTGCTAGTAGTATTGTGCATGCATTTGCTTGTGCAGCTCTAAACTAAGTAACTCGCTCATCACAACCGCCTTCCTTCCAAAACTTCCTAATTAGAAACTCAATTACTTTGTCTCCCAAGAGACGAGAGAAGATTGTGTAGCGTTAACAACTGCAACGGCATCAACATAAAGTAGAGTAGGAACGCCATCTCGGATATCAGCGTCTCCTACTCAGAGGATGGTATAAATAAATGGGACCTAGAATCCTTCCTCCTCTAGCGTCTTTTCACACTGTTAAGGCTAAATGGAGCTTTCATCATGAACTCACGTTCTCCGGGAATATAAGAGGTGAGTCTCCATCTAATCAGGAGATTGTAGCAATTTACAGTCTTTCTTCCACAATCTCTATAGACCAAAGTACAATAGCTGAATGGGCGAGCTTTCATCGTAAATGTATGCTCAGAAAATTTTGCAAACACTTTGCAGTATAAGGTATTAATAGGATTTTACCTTTATAACGTCTTTAATTTTCTTACAACAGTTGTCTTCAACAGCTGTTACAGTTTATTCAGAAAAAATTAAGAATATAAGCATATGGTTGTGTACAAGAGAATTCAATGAATATATGCCTTTAATTATACTAGTGATGAAACTTCTAATGAAGGTTTATTAAATTAATTAAATTATGAGTGAAGTGGCGAAGGCAGTAATCAGGAAGTTCTTCTTCTCCACCAAGTCCTGTCTTAGGCATTGATGTGTAATCCGTTTGAAAAGGAAGATTAAACGGTCAAAGAAAAAAATATATTTCTAGGCCTATATATTTACTTAGAATTTCACCCAATCGAGGATTGCCAAACGAAGTGTATATGTCATAATTAACTCACTAAAATACTAATTTTCTAAAATAATAAAACAATAATAACTTGTTAGAATATAAAATGTTTTAAGCGCAAATGAAATGGTTTCTTAAGATAGACACGATCCTTTAATTGCAGCGACAATGATGGTTAGGGAAGGGGATTCTATGTAATTATATATTTTACTCTTTATCTCTAGACTGTGGGAAACTATAGACGTCCAAGGTAGCCTACAATATATAACGATTATTTTAGTAAAGTTCTATTTGACATACGGTATTTACATATTTAAAGGAATATTAAATATTTTTTTATATTACATGAAAAAACATATTTTACCATTTTCACATTTATATGTGAAAATTGGTTCTTGAAATGAAAATAGCTTTGCCACAATAGGTAGATTAAAATGACTAAAGGCTATTTAAGAGGATGACCACAATAAGTAAAGAAACCTCAACGATGGATTTTACCAAACTACGGTGCTGTAAGTTTTTTCGACGAAAAATGGCAATCTTCTCCCACATTACTGCATATTGAATCTAGTCAAAAAATATGTTGTTTGCTTCTTTATATAATCTGTACAAGTGGCTGAAAGGTGATGGAGGTTTTGAAAAGATAATCTAGATATTCAATATTTTCCATTTTCCCACTGTTATTCTTTACACTGTTATTCTCAGTTTTTATACGGATAATTTTACACTCTTTATATATTCATCTTGCTGTAAAAATCACATAATATGATTGAAATACAAGCGACACATTTCTATGGAAAACGTTTCATTAAGTTATACGTAGGCATGTGAATTTCATTATGAGTTAAATTAACTGTAAATGAAGGAAGGTTTCGCTGTATAAACTGAGACGAAATTAATTCTTATAACAAACCACTGTTAATCAACGACACCCTGAATTATTCTTTTACTGCTAATTGCCTGCTTTATTAAAATGCCTTTTAAATATAGTAATTTAAATTAAGCAATAGCGGCAGCTTTGTTTTATGTCTGGTGGTTTTAATAATACATTGCCTTTATTTCTGTTTCAAGTTGTAATTTTGAGCGTAGCAGCAGCAGGAGCCAATGTATGTGTGTGTGTGTGTGTGTGGAAATTGATTTGCGCTTATTACCATAACAAATTAAAAGCCCGACCCACACCAACATGTGCGGCATTACAGCGACGACACTTGTAAAGAAGGAATTAACAGAAGCTGCTGCAGCTCGCTACTGGGAAACAATAGCCCATCGAATGAGTGCAGCTGAAGTATTCTCTCAGCTTACAACGAAATATATCACATACTTATATAAAAAAGTAATGGTTCATTTATATCTGATTCGATGATACAAAAACTTCTAAACTGATAAGGCTGAAATTAGTTTTTACCGTGGGAAACATTTGACTATAGTTGTCTATTCATCTCCGCTATTTCACCTAATACCAAAACTATTAACATTCAGTATCGTGATAATATTATAGGAAAAAATTCCTCTGACTCTGGGATTTAAACCCAGGACCTTTGGCTATCCGTGCCACTGCTCTACCTTCTGAGCTAAGCCACAGTGCACTTCACGGCGCTATATGGAACCTCTCTCCTATGACTGATTGCTCTTAATGATCTACCTCACTGACGACAAGTTATGTCATATGCAGTACTGTGAGGCACTAATTAGTGATTTTTGTGGCCGGGCTTCCACTGTTATTGTACAGTTAACATTCAATACATGATAATATTAAAGTTGAAAAACTCCTCTGACACTGGGATTTGAACTCAGGACCTTTTTTTTTTTTTTTTTTTTTTTTTTTTTTTTTTTTTTTTTTTTTTTTTTTTTTTTTTTTTTTTTTTTTTTTTCCCTCCACCGCTCCCGGAGCCCTCGACCATAGGTCATACTCCGATCCCAACAACATTTCGGCGCTTGTGTTCTATTGCTCTACTTTTTGCTCTTGTGTACTTTACGCTTGTGGGTAATGTGTTTTGAGCCAGCTGTTTAATTCAGCACTAATAGAACTGTGTAACTCTGTTTGTGTTATGTCATTTGTCTGTCATGTAATGTCCAACAGAGACAATAATCTGGGGTTCATGAGTGCATATATATATCCATTCTATATCATGAGAATATTATAGGAGGAAAATTCCTTCGACACTGGGACTTGAACCCAGGACCTTTGGCTATTCGCGCCAATGCTCTATCAACTGAGCTAAGCCGGAGTTCAATTCACAGCGTCAGATGGAACCTCTCTCCTATGATTAATTGCCCTAATGGTCTATCTCACAGACAGACAAGTTATGTCATATGCAGTACTGTGAGGCACAGTAAGTAGTGATTTTTGTGACCGGGCTTCCACTGTTATTGTACAGTTAACATTCAAGATGGATATATATGTATTCATGAACCCCAGATTATTGTATCTGTTGGACATTACGTGATTATAGGATAGCCAAATGTTCCGTCTAATATTCCGTGTCTGGCCGGATTTGAGGCATCAGCTGTTTTTGCGAGGTCATTCGCCGTGTTGCCATGGCAACAAGTGTATTTAACTGCGTTTCTTTTATTTTTGTGCTTTCAATATAATTTTAAATATGTTTATTATCTGGTTTGTTCTTTCTTCCCATCAATTCTCATCAGAAATGACATTTGACTGTCGCATCTTTCATTTTTTGGATAGTCATGTTATAATCTCCAACCCAAAGTTTCAGTCTGATTATTTTTTAGTAAATATTTTATTCATAATTTTGTGTTTTTAAAGAAACAATTCAGTTTTAAAGTAATGCTATTTATTCTCTTATTTATGTTCTAGTATTTTAATGTAACTTAATTGATTTATTTCCAAGATTAATTATTTATTGTTTTTCTTGGCCAATGGGATTCTTGCTTTACGTCACATGTCGTGACGTCTGTCATTCTTGCTATTCATTCTTATTCTCTCGTTCGAAGCTTTCGCCAGGCTAGTTTTCAGTTCAGAATTCTGAATCTAGTTATTATTGTCGAGCTGGGAATTTGAAGTTTCCCAGCCCTAGTTATTGCAGAGACGCAATTTAATACGTTCTTCAAAGTAATTTATTTGTGATTTAATTACAAATGTGTGAAGCCAAGTTTTTTTTACTTCCCTGATCAAACCGTATGGACTTGAATGCGTAACTCATTAAGTAAAAGGATTTACTGAGCTTACTAAGTCGTCTCCCCTTGACTTCATCAACATTTCATCTTCTTCGGCACCGCTAGGAAGAGGAATTTATTTGTAAAGCAAGATACAAAATTCCATCTTGTATTTTAAAGGGTCTATTTATCATTTTGTCCATTGTGCTCTTTGTATCTTTCAAGGGGCTCAATAAATGTATTTAAACTTGACTTAGTGTAGCATCCTTCAAACCGGAGAGGTTTCCCCGTGTCCCTATTTCGCCTGCGAGCTACCGTGGGAGCGGGAACATCTCTTTGTGGTCCTCCGGGCCGGATATGACCCAGAGGCCTATGGTTGAAGATGCATTGATAGTTAATGACCTATAATTAACATAAAGTAACTATTCAATTCACAGTTTGAATTTGTCTTGGTCACTTATTTCAGAGACCTCAGTGATTAGCCACAATTCTAGTCATTCTTATATATCAATCTTGTTCTCCCGGTATAGTTTGCCGCCGGTGTGAGACGCTACCATCAGTAGCCATCAGTAATAAGTAGTTTAAAGTCAGTTGCTATAAGTATCTGTGGTTCTCCTCCGCATTGCGTTTGAGGGAGGTCTCTGACAGATTTCAATTAAGTTTTCTGTACTTTCTTGTAAAGTGTAAACATTTACATCTGTGTACTTACACCTGTACAGCTACACACTATTTCTTTGTCTACTCGTATGCTCCTATGCGGGCAACTCACTCCATTCTTATAAACAAACGTTAATTTGTTATTGTTGCACCGGCTCTAGGCGGGCAACCTATTTAATTCAGACATTGTAGAAGCAAGTCGCTATGTCGAGTCCAGACGGTTTGACGGCTCTTAAAGCCAAGCGAGTTCCCATTAAGGCCCAGATTACGCGGCAGGTTAATGTCATTAGTAATTTAGCCATTGAGGATGTCACTTATCCTGAACTCAAAAAGTATGAGTCTAAGTTAGACGAACTTGCAGCTAAGTTCGACCATGTGCAGACTGAAATCGACGGTGTGGATTATTCTGATGCTGAAGAAGCCTATAGGGCAGAAGTCGACGCCGTCATTTCCAGAGGCAACTCTCAGTTGTGTAAATTTCTTCAGGCCTTATCTGACAAGGAGGTCCTGGCCCAGCAGGCCCTTGCAGAAAGGCAGGCTCAGGCCCAGCTCGCCCTGGCCCGTGAGGAGGCCGAAGCTAAGAGAGCGGAGGCTCAGGCCCAGCTGGCTTTAGCCGAAAGGGAAGCTGAGGCTAAGAGAGCCGAAGCCCAGGCCCAGCTCGCCCTGGCCCGTGAGGAAGCTGAGGCTAAGAGAGCCGAAGCCCACGCCCAGGCCGAAGCTGCCCAAAAGACTAAAATAAGACGCTTCGAGTACTTGCAATCGCAACTTCTGCGTCAAATGCAGATTATGCGAGAGTACGAAATCGAAGATCTCACTACGCTTCATGAGGCGCGCATTCGCCGCTCTGAATTCGTAGAGATCTTCAAGGCCTATAAGTCAGATTATGCTCAGGTGGCCATTGACGAGGCCTACCAGGATCATGAATTCGACTTTCACGCAGTGGAATCTGATTATTATAAAGTCATCAGTTTCTTTGACTCCATGATAGCTGAAAAGAAACAGCTATATGAACCCGAGCAGGCGCAGACTGCCAGTCAGCGCTCCTCGCTCGACCCTGTCACGCCGTTGTTACCGAAACTCCCCGAAATCCGTCTTCCTCAGTTCAATGGGAACCCCTCTGAGTGGATCGAGTTTCGTGACACTTTCTCGTCGTTGGTAATTCAACACAGGCACATTTCGGACATGGACAAGTATCAGTACTTGAAGTCCTGCCTGTCATCAGAGGTTAGTACGGTCATTCAGAATATTCCTGTCTCTGCTGCGACCTTCCAGGTGGCGTGGCAGACTTTGATTGATAGGTTTGATAACGACCGGCTAATCGCCAACACCCATCTGGACAATCTCTTCTCTCCCCCTCAGATTGAGAGGTATTCTGCAGAATCCCTGCAGAAATACCTGGATCATTTTATAAGCACGGTACATGCACTGAATTCCCTTAATACAGAAGTGGAGTTGTCAGATCTGATTATTACCAGAATTATCATCGACAAGCTTCCGATGAACCTCATCAGAGAATGGGAGTCATCTGTCAAAATAGGGAAGCTCCCTACTCTCAAGGAGTTATTTGTCTTCTTGGAAAGCCGAGTTCGCATACTGCAGATGACTGATGCTGCCACGAAAAGTCAGGCTGCTAAGTCAGTTCCGAGCTCTCCGGCTCCTTCCAAGTCAAAGTCTTCTTCTTCGAGGCCTAAATGTCTCTGTTGTCGTACTGCTGTGCATGACCTGTTTTCATGCAGCGACTTCAGGAGCATGACTTTCGCTCAAAGAGACCAGTTTGTTAGAGACCGCAAACTGTGTCGCGTATGCCTGTTTAGTCAAGGGCATGCCAACAATTGTAGGACTTTTCAGTGCAGGAGATGTGCTGGGAGACATAGCACATTCCTCCACGACCCGACTAGCGATAGTCACCAGGCTGCCAACACTGCAGGTGTTATGGCTTCTAGTCAGACCCAGCAGCGCTGCTTGCTTCCTACTGCTACTGTCCGCATCCTGGACTCAGACGGCTCGCCTGTTGAGGCCACAGCCCTCCTGGATAGCGGTTCAGACTGCAATCTTATTAGCGACAGGCTGTTTAGGCGTCTTGGACTAGCTCCTCATGCGCAGCGGACTACGCTAGCGGGAATTTTGTCCACTAATGTTAGCACACATAAGCTAACCAGCATCACGATTCAGTCGCGAGTGACTTCATGGCGCTACAATGCACAGGCCGTTGTCGTTCCGGAGATTTCGGAGAAAAGGTTCCCGAGCTCTTTCATTGAGACGAAAGATTGGAACATTCCTCCGAATCTTCCCTTGGCTGACCCATTCTTTAGTCATCCTAAGTGTGTCGATCTACTTCTTGGAGTGGAGATTTGCGCCCAAGTGGTGTGTCCAGGGCAAATTTCCACCTGTGAGTTACCTACGATTCAGAACTCGCACCTTGGTTGGTACTTCGCCGGGAAACTGCCCTCTGCGCCTTTCCCTTCACAGCGTTGCCATACTTCCAATGGTCATCGACGCCGATCCACGGCTAAGCGTTATCTTGAAGCAAGCCCAAAAGAGCCTGAATGCTCGAAGGCTATGTCTTCCAATTACTCAGCCTTCCTAACTGCAGACTTAAACCATTCACCTTCTAAACTTAAGACTTTCGTGGCTAACAGAGTCGCGGACGTCCAAGAATTCACTGCCATTGGCTCTTGGTCGCATGTGTCATCTAAGGACAATCCCGCTGATCTCATCTCTAGGGGAGCCACCCCTTCTGACCTACTTAACAACTCTCTGTGGTGGTCAGGCCCTTCTTGGCTTACTGCCGACTCCACTCAGTGGCCCAGTTTGCCCACTGAGCTCGAGTCTTCGTCTCTCCCAGAGGTGAAGATAGCAGCGCTAGTCACCATCGAAACCTCTAGCTTAAGCCCATGGCTGACTAAGTTTTCACACTTGAAAACAATCAGGGTCATGGCTTATGTGCGACGTTTCATTAATAATTACTTGAAACTCAAGTCACCTATCAATGGCCCTTTGTTGCCGTCAGAGCTTACTGAAGCTTTGCATTCTTGCATTAGAATCATTCAAAGGAATGCTTTCAGAAAGGAAATTCAAGCATTGTCTTCCTCGCAAGATTTGCCTTCTTCTAGTAAGATCCGGCAACTATGCCCCTTTATTCAGGATAACATCCTGCGTGTAGGTGGACGTCTAGGTCGGTCCAACCTACCCTTTGACAACAAGCATCAGATATTACTTCCTGCAGAGCATGCTTTCACCAGGCAGTTAGTTCTCCATGTGCACTTGCATCTAGGTCATGCAGGACCTCAGCTAGTCATCTCACACTTGCGAGAGTCGTATTGGATCCCTTGCATTCGCAAGCTGGTTCGCAGTGTACGGAGGCGCTGTAGTGTTTGCTTCCGCTTTGAGGCTCAGGCTTTTCAGCAAAAGATGGCTGATCTGCCTCCTGAGAGAGTAAATCCTCTCCCTCCTTTCACAAACTCTAGTGTGGACTACGCCGGTCCATTCTCTCTCAAGTTTGGTGGCCCGCGGTCCAAGGTGACTACCAAAGCCTACGTTGCTATTTTTGTCTGCGTGTCCACGAAGGCCGTACACGTTGAGCTAGTGACTTCGCTCACCTCACGTGCCTTCCTGGCGGCATTGTCAAGGTTCACAAGTCGTCGTGGAATTCCAAGTTCAATCACTTGTGATAATGGTAGAAACTTTGTCGGAGCCCACGCCGACCTGCAGAACCTCTCTAGGCTTTCGATGTCATCAGAACATCACTCCGCAGTGCAAGACGCCACTGCGCATTTGAACATTCATTGGCGTTTTTTGCCTCCTCACTCTCCACACATGGGAGGACTTCATGAGGCGGCAGTACGCTCTTTGAAGTTCCACTTGAAGAGGATGTCCTCGTCCTGTAAGTACACTTACGAGGAGATGTCTACTGTTCTCACACAAATTGAGTCATTCTTGAATTCACGTCCTTTGATGTCGTTATCTGAGGACGTGGATGACTTTGGATATTTGTCTCCCGGCCACTTTCTTATTGGCAAGCCCATTGTATCGGTGCCCAGTCCTGACCTCTCTGGTGGGTACAGCCTGCGTTCCCGTTGGAACCATCTTCAGCAGATGGTCTCTTGCATTTGGAAGAAGTGGTCCGTGGATTATCTCCACACGCTACAGCGTCGTGCAAGGTGGCACAAGGTACTGCCGGACGTTCCTTTGGGTACCCCTGTATTGGTTCTCGAGGACAATGTACCTCCTCATAGGTGGGTGCTTGGTCTGGTGCACCAAGTACACCCAGGCCCAGACGGCCTTGTCAGAGTCGTCACTGTTCGCACTGTCTCAGGCACTTATAAGAGGCCCCTTATCAAGTTGGCTCCTCTGCCTGTCAGTGAAGAGGGACAGTGACACCTGCTTTCATTCAGAGTGCTGATGCCGGACGCATCCCACTCCACCGATTTTGACTTTCTTGAGACTTGATAGTTGTTTTGGCCTCAAATCCTTGCATTCACGAATTTGCTTGACGTCACATTCTGTTAGATAATTTCACGAGTGAAATTATCGCGGGCAATATGTTCCGTCTAATATTCCGTGTCTGGCCGGATTTGAGGCATCAGCTGTTTTTGCGAGGTCATTCGCCGTGTTGCCATGGCAACAAGTGTATTTAACTGCGTTTCTTTTATTTTTGTGCTTTCAATATAATTTTAAATATGTTTATTATCTGGTTTGTTCTTTCTTCCCATCAATTCTCATCAGAAATGACATTTGACTGTCGCATCTTTCATTTTTTGGATAGTCATGTTATAATCTCCAACCCAAAGTTTCAGTCTGATTATTTTTTAGTAAATATTTTATTCATAATTTTGTGTTTTTAAAGAAACAATTCAGTTTTAAAGTAATGCTATTTATTCTCTTATTTATGTTCTAGTATTTTAATGTAACTTAATTGATTTATTTCCAAGATTAATTATTTATTGTTTTTCTTGGCCAATGGGATTCTTGCTTTACGTCACATGTCGTGACGTCTGTCATTCTTGCTATTCATTCTTATTCTCTCGTTCGAAGCTTTCGCCAGGCTAGTTTTCAGTTCAGAATTCTGAATCTAGTTATTATTGTCGAGCTGGGAATTTGAAGTTTCCCAGCCCTAGTTATTGCAGAGACGCAATTTAATACGTTCTTCAAAGTAATTTATTTGTGATTTAATTACAAATGTGTGAAGCCAAGTTTTTTTTACTTCCCTGATCAAACCGTATGGACTTGAATGCGTAACTCATTAAGTAAAAGGATTTACTGAGCTTACTAAGTCGTCTCCCCTTGACTTCATCAACATTTCATCTTCTTCGGCACCGCTAGGAAGAGGAATTTATTTGTAAAGCAAGATACAAAATTCCATCTTGTATTTTAAAGGGTCTATTTATCATTTTGTCCATTGTGCTCTTTGTATCTTTCAAGGGGCTCAATAAATGTATTTAAACTTGACTTAGTGTAGCATCCTTCAAACCGGAGAGGTTTCCCCGTGTCCCTATTTCGCCTGCGAGCTACCGTGGGAGCGGGAACACCAAAGGTCCTGGGTTTTAATCCCCGTGTCAGAGGATTTTTTCTCCTTTAATATTATAGGATAGCCAAAGGTTCTGGGTTCAAATCCCAGTGTCAGAGTAATTTTTCTCCTATAATATTATCATGTAATGTCCAACAGAGACAATATTCTGGGGTGCATGAATGCATATAACCTATATATCCATTCAATATCAGTTAAAATGAACACAAGCCATGATACAATAAACAAGGCAAGCTCAGGCAAGCATAGTTGAAGACATGTATCATTCTCAAACTCCGGAAGAACGTCACGCGCCCTGAAAAGAAGTACGTTAGTTCCTCGTGACGTTTCTCGACCGTGCAAAATATTTTTTTCATCCATACGAAGAACGAGTAACTAGCTAGTTCTATATAAATAAATTTAAAATAGAAGTAGGCCTAAGCCAATCATTAACTTGCCTTCGTTGAATTTAGACTGTCTTATATGATCCTTTTGAGTCCGGAAATCTAAACGGATTGGCAGAATTCTGTTTACTAATGTGATGTAAGGAGAAATATACGCACGGAAAGCAAAATATGTTGGGTTCGAATCCAAGTGAAAGATTAATTTTTTACCTAAAATATTCTCAGGAAATGTTAAACAGAAACAATAGTTTATGGTTTCATTAGTATATATCTACATCTTAAATGTTACTCCAGAATAAGAGTGTAAACCAGGTCAAAAATCACTAAATTAATGGAACTCACAATATTGTATATGATGTAAACGTTTTTTCAGTGAGGTAGACCATTAAGAGTATGCCTAATCAGTCACAGGAGAGAGATTCTATTTGAAACTGCGAATCGAGCTCTGACTTTCTCAGTTGGTAGAGCATCGGCGCGGAAAGACGAAGGTTATGGATTCAAGTCCCGGTATCAGAAGAATTTTTTTTCCATAAAATATTTTGGAGTATGTAAAAGTTATTAAACCTATATCTTTACATCCATAGAAAGAGTACATTGCTAGTTATCTTACTATGAAAAGTACGAGTAAGAACTGAAAATCGTTATCACCTGATGTGGGTGAATACTACCGCGATTTCAATGCAGAATATTTTCAAATATTTATAACTACGCAATAGTCTTGACGGCTCAATTTGAATTGGAAGGAAAATGGATTTCTTACAAATATAAGAATGCTATGCAGTGCTACATCTGGACCATAAAGATAAGGTATATAACATGACTGTAGTTGTGGTGGTTCAAATGCCACTTCAGATTTTTTTACAGAAAAAATACGAAGAAATCGGCCCATAAAATGGTGCACATGGTCTACTGCTTTAAATTGGCTCTTGTCCCGTATAAAGATAACATTCAGTAAACTGCTGTACAGTCAAGTTGGGTGGTACAGAGTTATGATTAATGACCGCAAGGCTATGAATAGAGACTTCGACTGGCCTCTTTAGTACTCTGTTTGTTATTAAGCCTTCCTTGGTTAGATAGTAATAATGGATTTAGGAACAACAGTCTTATCTTAATCCTCTAAAGTTGATTTACTAATACTGCAGTGCTGTGGTTTGTGAAACAAAGATAAAGAATATCTAAAGTGTTATCGAACATGAAGATGTTAGACTAAAACGAGAGTATTAAGGAATATAGAGTGATAGGCCCATGATTTCCTTTCGAGTTCAATTTTTTCCTCTCTTCGAGTTCTTTTTGGAATACAAGAATTGAATATTTCTATATGACCGGAACCCTTTCTTCCATAAATATTGAAAATTCATTCCACAAAAAATGAAATAGGCTACATCAGTTTTGTTTTAGAGTAATTAATCCGCCTTTTCAGTGTTAATAAACGTTTAGCTGGCTTGACAGGATATTTCTGTAGTCTAAAAAATATATGCTATATCAGAATTTCTTTTCTGCAAACATTGTGAGTTAACTGAATTAATTTAATTAAAATTATCAAAAAATTATTATAGAGTAATAAATTAAAACACGCAGTACAAGAAAAATAATATTTGTGTTTTACTTAGCAATGATGCCATTATACCGCCTAACATATGGTAGAAAGGAAGAAAGTATATTTTCTCATTTAAATTGATTAAAAATTGATAAAACGGGTGATTTCTGTTTTTAAATTTAATCTTTTCTTACCGCAAAAAATTCCGAATACAAACATTTCACTAGAGCTAAATACGAGTATTTATAAACAAAACTCTATCGGTACTGTAATATATAAAAAATTATACAATTCTGTTGAAATTGGACCAAGGTTTGTAAAAAAATATCCATGACCGTCAAATTAAGTAATATAAAAATAGATTTACCTGTAGAATATAGGATATGTAGTGTATGTGTAGAGTAAACCGGGGTAATTTTAATAATTTCAGACTTGTTTACATTTTTCTTGAAATGCACGCATTTTTTTACAAATATTATTATTAAATATTAAACTTACATGTTTAAGGAAGCTATTGGTGTTTTATGAAATAAAAATGTTTGTAACTGAACTCACAATTGAGCTATCCGTATTACCCCTAAAATTTCACGGGACTGAAAAATCTGGGGCAAATTGGATATACCGTGGGGTAATATGAATAACACTAAATATCTTAGTGAAAAATCTATTTGTGGTGTTCATTTTACTTCAGTTTAGGTAGTTAACTTTATGTTGTAAGAAACTTTACATAATAAGACCAGACAATGTATGTAAATTAAAATAATGTCTCTTTTTAAATTACACTTTTTATTGTTTTCACGCATCGGCCACACTTAAACTGTTGGCTCAGTGAAAATAATTCCAAATTGCAATTTAGTTATAGGAGACCCAGGGTTCCGATGCATCCACATAGTAGCATCTTGATGGTAATGATGCATATGAATATCCAGCAGCACACAGTTCTCTCTTTGTTTGACCGACACCTCTCGATTCCAAATATTTTAGTCTTTCAGATAATTTTTTTTTTCCTAGGTCTGCTCCCAATACTGAAGGACGCCCAATAACTCCATTCGGATTTGATTGGTTAGGAACCAAATAATTAATTCCTAACAATTCCCTTTTTTCACACTGAATTCTTCTGTATAAATTAGTAACTTATATGGAACATCAAACAGTTCGGCAACTCCCAAAACTGATATTTTATTGTTTGTAACAGATCCCAAGCCTGCTCCATTTTTTCCTTTCGCCATTTGAGCCTACAGTATTTTTTCTTATAATTTCTCACCATCTGGAATTTAAAAAATAATAAAGATGTAAGTAATATATGAAACCAATAATATAAAAAGTGTAATTTAAAATTCCAGCAAAACACTATCCAATTTACCCGTGTCAGATTATTCAAATTACCCCGAATGACGACAAAACAAAATTTCGTCGTGGTACGATGCTCCGTTACTAGAATGCGCCAAAAGTCGGGGTAACGACTTCTATAATGTCCTTGAATCAATTACAGGTTAAAGCGAGTATACTGCATTATTCCATGATCTATGAAAGCTTAGGTAACTGAAGTGAAATATTATAAGCAGCCAATAGATAGGAGTTTTGCTACATACCTTCCTCCAGAAAAATGTATTCACAGACGTTCAGATTCAGATTCTTTTATTGTCCGTAAGCATTGATGCAATGGACATGGTCAGTACAATAATATGCATAAAAATCACATGGTTAGAATAATAAATCATCCAAATTAGCATCAAAAACCTCCCTTAACTCATACATAGGGTGAGTTAGTAGCCATAAGTTCATTACCTTTTTAAATCTATGTCAACATTATGAGCAGCGGGTGGTAACTTATTAAATAGCCTGATGCCAATTGTGTTGTAGGAATGTAACGTCTTGGTTAGCCTACACTGTGATCTATATATACAGTGATTGGATCTCGTGCTATAATTATGAACCTGCTTGCATTCAGTTTGTTTTGTCAGGTGTTTTTTTGTATAAACTAAACAGCTGTAAATGTATGTATTAATCACAGTAAGAATCCTCTCCTTTACAAATAACGGTCTACAATGATCCTCTTGATTTGAATTTGTCAATATACGGAGAGCTTTTTTCTGTAATAATAACACCTCATCCACCCTGGTTCCATTGCCCCAGAACATTATACCATATAGTAATACACTGTGAAAAAAAGCAAAATAACAATCTCTTAGGTATCGCTCTGGTAATAGAGGCTTCAATCTTCTTAGCAAATATATAACAGTAGCTAGTTTGTTGCATACACTTGAGATATGGTCATCCCATGAAAGTTTTGGGTCTAAATTAAGGCCCAATAGTTTAACAGAGCTAGGATTACTTATGCTACTTAATACATTATTGTTAAGTGAAAAAGTAGTGTTTTGTGTTTTGCTGGTATTTAACAAAAATTTGTTGGCTGCATACCATTCTGCCACCTCCGTCAAAGCAACATTTGTCATGGAGTGTGTTACTTGTTGGTAACTACTGTCAGAAATAAAAAAGGTTGCATCATCCGCAAACATTACGGTTTTTACTGAAACGTTATTTGGTAAGTCGTTACCCTTAGTACAAAGAGAAAGGGTCCCAAGACGGATCCCTGCGGGACCCCATAATCCACCCTAGTAGCCGCTGACCAAGAGCCATCTACACAGACTTTCTGAAACCGATCAGACAGATAGGATTCAAAGATTTTGATTTTGTTTCCAATTATTCCATAATACCTTAGCTTGTTCAACAATATGCCACGATCGACACAGTCGAAGGCCTTGCTTCAGTTTGAGTCTCAACAATCTGATTTTTTCAGAGAGAGTTCACAACAATACATTCTTCTCACTGTGTAATAATCGTCAGCACGGCGTTGCGCGCAGTGATCTCAATATATAAACAGGATACACAACAGTTGTGCTTTGGAATTGCATAAATCGTGACGTTCACTTGTTAAGTTGGCTACACCGTACGTATTGGTGAAGTGTGCTTCCTATGTTAAACATATATTTATGAATGTGTTTTTATTATTTTTCATGACAAAATGGTCAAATATTGCGTGGTATATGGCTGCACAGAGCTCCAGAGAAATGGAAGTGAACTTAAGTTTCACAAGTAGGTTATTTTTGTTTGGAACATTTGAGGATATTGGCCAAATCTGACTTAGCCTCAAGCATAGCATAGCCACGAACGCTTGTCTTTTTCTTGCCTGTTTGTACAGGTTTCCATTTTCTTGGCCTGATATTCCGAAGAAGTGGGTTCAAGCAATGCGCAGAGAATATTGGTCACCCACAGCGAACAGTACATTAAGCAGCAGACACTTTACACCTGATTGCTATCAGTCAAGGTCTGGTGCACTTGTAAAATTACTAAAAGATGATGTACCATCAGTCTTCAATTTTCCAGGACACCTTCAAAAAATTATTTTTCCAAAAAGACAACTGGTTCGTAACATAGGCGTAACCAGGCCGACCATATGGAGGGGGCAGGGGCGGATCCAGAGAGACATTTGGGGGGGGGGACCGAAGAGAGAGGGAAGTTTTTACTCATAAAAATTAATTATTCCCAATACACAATTGAAATTAAAATGAACATTTTTGGCATTTTATTACAAATGTATTTCAAAATAATGAATGTCGTTGCTTTAATATAAGTATTTGAGTTATGTTGTCTTTACAAAATTTATAAGTAAGTTGACCGTTTGAATAATCTGTGCTTAATGTTACAAATTTTGGGGGAGGAAATTTCCCCCATTTCCACCCCCGTGGATCCGCCCCTGGGAGGGGGTTATAACATCCAGGGGGTTTGGGGGGTATTCCATACCCCCAGGGAGAGGGGGTTCGGGGATCCTCCCCCGAAAAATTTTAAAAATTAAGATGCACAGTAACGAGTTTTAAGCTTCCCACGCTTTATACTCGTATTAAGCAATTTATAAGCAGACTTTAAAAAATTTTCCTTTTTTTAATCAATGGGGGGGTTCAAACCCCCCAAAAAACCCCTCGTTACGCCTCTGGTTCGTAATGTGGTTAGTAGTAGGTACCTTGCAGGAATATAAATTATGCAATATATCAGTCATGTAAACATAGTATTCTTATGCAAGTAGGCCTACATTTTTCATGCTAGTTTTTAATTGCAGATATAAGAGGAAGCAGATATTTTTGTATAAGACCTCGCTGAAAATTATACGAAAATGGATAAACAGACAAACAGATGATCTCCTATCAAAACAGAATTGAGAAAGAACAAAAGGCTACAGACGATTGTCTGTCGCAAGAACAAGAAGATAAATAGCATGGCTAATTAAATTTCAGATTTGAAGAAAAGGAACTTCTAAGTAGGCCTAGGCTACTGACTTTAAAGTATTTTGAAATTTTATTTCAGTGCCTTCCCTTTGCGTTAGTCTACAGGAATTATTTAAAAAAAAATAATGTGATTTGTATCCAGTACAGTAACAGTAAAGTTGAAGGTCACGGTTTATACATTTCCAAAGCACTTAGAACAGATTTTGTCTATTCTCTTTATATATCGAAATCAAGCATAATATCGCAAAATGAAGGCCTATTGTGAAGTTATTTTAATATTTAAAATGCGAGTGTTTACAACTGTATACCAATGTACATTCACGTCTGATTGAGATTAAAGAAATATTTTTACCAAACCATTACGATATGAAATTAGTTTTGTTATGTACTTAAAAAGCATCAAGTAGTTTACATTGAAACGTTTCATTCATAAAAGTGTTTTAAAAACGCCAATACATCTTCATAATTCCATTAATACACATGAGTTTGTTAGAAGGAGATACGGGATAGGAGCTAAATTATACGTTCACTTTCATGGCGGACCGCGAACCCTGCCGTCACGATTTTTCATCATGCAGTGCTACCTCCAGTATGTAATAGAGCTCAATGGTTGCGCGTTTGATCTCAGGAGTGCCAACATCTTAGCATTATCCGTATTCCCCCGCTATTCAAATTACCCCGGTTTACTTTACAAATTCAAGAATTTTTACTTCATTCTTCTATATTTTTAATGGAGCTAAGTGAATAAGGGAAACGTAATTATAACAATCATTGCAAACATTTTCGATAACAAGAGCATCTCGATAAAATCTAAACTCTTTCTGTGGAAGTGAGAAATATAATATAATCTGCCCTCTAGGTAGTCCTCGAAGTTATCCTCGAGGTTTTCCCATGCAGTCTAAAAAAATAAATTAAATGAGTACCATACTACAGATGGAAATCCCAGGGTTTAGAAATTACAGATGACAATCGTCTTTCATTTTCCTCATGCAATATCAAGCACTGTATTACTCTACCCGCCTACCGACTAACCACTCTATCAGCTAGAAAAGAGGGATTTGAAGCGCAAAGAATGTGGTGCTTCTTATTAATTTTCTCTGTACATCAGAATGTGATATTAGCAAGGAACAGGATTTCGAATGTTGCTCAGCAAGAGTGGAAACTGACAATGACACGTTTGTAATAATAACAATCTACAGAGCACCATTAGGTAATTACAACTATTTTATCAATCAGTTAGAAAAGGTTCTTAATTCACTATATAATAATAGTGTAAATATGATACTGTGTGGTGATTTTAATGTAGACATGTCAACTGATAGTGAAAATAAGGCAAGACTTCTGTCCTTAGTAGGTAGTTATAATCTAGACTTCATAGTGAACTTCCCAACTAGAATTCAAAACAACTCTCAAACAACAATAGATAATATATTCTTAAATAAAGAAAAAAACTTGAAGTTTGAAGTAATCCCAATAATAAATGGGTTATCAGACCATGATGCTCAGATGGTAATGTTAAACAATACTGAAGCATATCAGACTAGCAAACATGCCCGTAGTAATATTATCAGAGTAATGAATGATGTTTCAATTTTAAGTTTCAAACAAGATCTTGCAAATGAAAATTGGGAAACTATATTTACCTATAACACTGTTGATAGTAAATTAAATGAATTTCTAAATATCGTGTTGCGACACTTTGAGGCCAACTTTCCAAAAAAGACAACTACTAAAATACCTAATTTAAATAATAAAGCATGGCTAACCCCTGGTATTAAAATATCATGTGCTAAAAAAAGAGAGCTCTATTTACAATTCAGAACCAGTAACAATCAAACTCAGAAAGTGTATTATAAAAGATATTGCAATGTGCTTAAAAAGGTCATTAAAGAAGCAAAGAGCAGGTATTTTTCACAAATAATTAATAAATCAAACAACAAAGTTAAGACTATATGGAATATAGTAAAAAATGAAACAGGGAAAGCAAAGGAAAAAAGTGATTGTACGTCATTAATATACAAAAATAAGAAACTAGACAATCTATCAGATATTACAAATGCATTTAATAACCACTTCATAAATATTGCAGAGAATTGTGTTCCCACTAACAATACCAGTGTCAAGGCAATAGACCTTCTGACAAAATCTACAATTTGTAACCATAAATTTGAAATCACACTGACTTCCTCTGTAGAAATTGAAAATATAATAAAATTGCTTAAAAGTAAAAGCTCATCTGGATGGGATGACATAAGTAATAAGCTATTAAAAAGTTGCTGTTCGGAACTTAGTAAACCCCTTAGCCATATATTTAACTGTTCACTAGAAATTTCTTAACTTCATTTTCAAAAGTATTCGAAAAAGTTGTATATAACCGCATAGTTTACTATCTTAATTTGAATAATATACTCACACCATCACAATTTGGTTTTAGAAGTGGCATGTCTACTGAAAATGCTACATTTAAACTCACCACAGAAATACTGGAAGCGCTAGATAAAAAGAAATATACGTTGGGAATTTTCTGTGACTTAGCTAAAGCATTCGACTGTATAAATCATGAACTATTAATTGAAAAATTGGAACATTATGGAATAGATAATTTAACACTGAATTGGTTCAAATCATACCTGTCTGAAAGAACTCAAAATGTGGTAATAAATGGAAACAAATCTAATCTAGGAGTAGTTAGAAGTGGAGTACCACAGGGATCAATACTAGGACCTTTGCTATTTTTAATTTTCATCAATGACTTGCCACATAACTTAAGTGACGAAACAAAGGTATTGCTTTTCGCGGATGACACTAGTGTTTTTGTAACAGGAAAATCCCAGGAACAACTGGCAAGAGTAGCTACAAAGGCTTTTCACGAATTAAATATATGGTTCCAAGCCAATAAAATGACGCTTAATATCGAAAAAACCCACTTTATTCAATTCAGAACAAAACAAAGATGTACCCAAAACCTTGTAATTAATTACCAAACACAAAGCATAGAAGAAATTAGTAATATCAAATTTTTAGGATTACAAATTGATCAACATCTCGACTGGAAGTCACATATTGAAATGATAATTCCAAAACTAAGTTCAGCATGCTTTACCTTAAGAGTCCTGAATCAGGTTTTAAAACAGGATGCCTTACGCATGGTGTATTTTGCAAATTTCCACTCGATAATGAAGTATGGAATCATATTCTGGGGTAACTCGACCCATAGGGATAAAATATTTAAGCTACAAAAGCAAGCAATTAGAATAATGTGTGGAAAGAAAAGGAGAGAATCATGCAAACCGCTCTTTGAAAAATTAAAAGTCCTCACTCTCACAGGGGAGTATATGGGTATACTCTGTTATGTGTTATATGGTAGATAATATTGAGAGATTCCAAACTAATAGCAGTGTTCATGAACATATTACTAGAAACAGGAATGATTTACATAGACCGGTTAATGCATTAAAACTTTTTCAGAATGGCGCTTATTACTCCGCAATACAGATATACAATAAGCTTCCAAACAACATTAAATTATTATGTATTCAAAGAAAAAGCAAATCCTTCAAAGGATCTCTCAATAAATTTTTAATTACTCACACCTTCTACAATATGGATGAGTATTTCCAGTTTGAATAAGTTTATAGTTTAGTATATTATATATCATTATTTATTACTTGCTTGTATATTGTAATCTGACGTGTTCTATATCCTTGAGTCCCACTCAACACAGGATCTACAGAACGAGATAACTACATCTACATCTACATCTACAATGCTATTGTTATTTTGTGAACGCGGTACTATTACATCCTTGACACTGAACATCTTTAAGCGACTCAACTGCCTATAGCACTTCTACAAGTATGTCCTTTGATAAGTTATTTTAAAAGATTCATTGCATATTGTACATAAACATCTGTACAATTTCAAGTAAAAAATAAATGAATAACGTAAAATCATCTTGGGATAGCTTTCCCAAAACTCATTGATTTTGATCGATAATAGATTTTTTTCCCTCTACTGATAAAAAAATACATTTTTATATACACTGTCGTCTCCTCTAGATTAATTGGTAGGCTGCACCCTCGGGGTTTCCCTAGTAATTGGGGCAGCTATTCCTTGTGGATTTTCTCTCTGCCACTAGTACATTGACAACTTTAACAAATTGGCAGTATTTTACGGAACATACAATAACGCTCATGGGGGGAGGAAAGACATATTTCAGAAATACTGACAGGGAGACCCGAAGGGAAAAGATCACTTGGAAGACCTAGACTTAGGTGGAAAGACAATACTAGAATAGATTTAAGGGAAGTAGGATTTGCGAGAGATGGTTAGATGGAGTTAGCTCAGAATAGGGTTGAATGGCGTGGAACCTCCGGTTCCTTTAGCTTGCTTAGGAAGCTATATGAATATGTTATAATTGTATATTTTATGTTATAATTGATTCTCTGTAGGAGGATCAACGACAAACATTATTGTTCTCCAAATGGATTGAGGTATAAAGCCAGGTATCATGTTTATATAGGAAATAAAAAGGAAATTACATAAATTCTGCAGTGGTGTCTCTATCTATATAGTTCCCCTAGCGGCCTAGCAGAACAAGAGCAATCGTTAACGCCCCTTTGCTGATCTCCCCTCGAAAGCAATAAGTAACAATAGTGAGTGAGGCTTCTTTAAGAACTAGTAGAAGAAATTGACTTCTCAATAACAATAAATATTGCAGTGAGTACATGAGATACCCAAAACAGTGTACCATTATAGGGGCATAGCGTAGTGAGTGCCAATCTAAGGAAGATGAATGAATATACCCATTTAGTATAAGCTATGTTGGTCTATTCTTCTTCAGTTTAGTACAGTAACATACAAATGAAGTAAAACATTAACAATTGTTAATCGGATTACCAGTAGGCTATTAGGAACTGGACTAACAGAGTGAAAACAGAACCAAGGAAACCGAGTGAGATGGAAGAGACTCATTTGGGAGGTCCCGGGCTCTAATCCTGTGGCCGGCCAATTTGACTTAGGATTTTTCATGGTTTCCCCCATTCGCAAAGGCAAAATAATGCCGAATTGGAAATGTGCTTGCCATGAATCATCGCCGCTGTTTCATCTTATGTCATATCCATTAAAATGAAAATAATATGAGTTGAAAATAACAAGCCATAACACATCAACAATTACAAATAGATGCACAACTATAGTTAGCCTATAGGTCTGTTCGCAAAGCTAAATCATGTACTGTCAGGTACCGCGACGCATGCGCTCATTTTGAATATGCTGATTTATGACATTGTGCGCATACATTGCGCAGCGTGACCGACAGTGTGCGCATGCGTCATGGTCCGTAACAGTTAGGAATTTACTTTGCGAACAAACCTTATATGACCTACTCTGGTATGGGCCTACCTACAGAACCTGAACTAATATGATCTCGATGTTGAAAGGAGTATAAAATCGAACTTTAAAACAATGACATTGGGCAATGGGTTGATCGCTCTTCCGGGGAGGCCCTCCATGTCATTGTGTGTGATCCACAGGGAATTCCTCCTCCAACAGGGAGCGGGCCATTAAATTAACTCTAGTCTCTTTTGTAATTCAACTAATTTTAAATCAGGAAATAAACACTTGTGCTTTAGCAGCTGCTAGGAATAAGTGGCAGTAAATTCTCCAAAACCCAGCAGTATCGAACAAAATTGCATCTTACTTGCTATAGAGGAAAATTCCTCGGGGAGTGAATCGTTTCGAGTCTTCGAACTGGGTACACCAATCCCAAGTTAACTCAGTCGCCCCCACTCTACCCAGTCTTATTCCGTAGAGTCCTTTTAGTTCCCTACAGACCTTACTATGGACATTAAAATCTACATTTCAGCGAGGATGCAAGTATTACACATAAATGTCTTTATTTGTCCTACTAAAACTTGATTGGTATAACCTAAAATAGAAATTGACAAATTGTTCAGGAATATCTCAGCAAAGAGATATTTTGCTTTATATTTTACAGATAAAAATTTGAGGGCGCTATATGGAAAGCCTAAAAATGCTGTTGTTCGATTCCCATCTAGGACAAAATTTCTTCTGTAGAAGGTAATGAAATTCTCTTCAGTGAAATAACTGAAAATTTATTAATTTATATTTTATCTAACCATAACATTATATGTAAAAGAGTTTAATATACTAGAATTCTTCAACTCTACTCTCCAATATTACTCTCTATTGCAGCGGCTCCTAAACTGTATCCATGGGAAGGGTAAAGAAGGTCCGTGAAGAATATTGTCTTACCTTGCCATATTCTTTTCCCCAGAATTTTTCATAATTTTATCTTAAACTATGTCAGGAATACCATAAATTACGAGTAACTACCATAGAAAAAAAGACAGCAATTCTGATGGAACTGAGTTTAGTTAAGTTAATTGTTATGTACTGAGATCAAATTCTTGTGTTTGTCGGTGTTCGCAATTTCAAAATCGGGGTAAATACAGTGAGTCCCACGCAAGAGTTGGCCCAGCTTCTACTCCCGAGCGATCGGGTGAAATATCTACTCAAAAAAAGTCGCGATCGGCGTAATGATTCAGGTTCTCACATTTACAGTTAAAATTACAATGAAATAACCACATATTTCATCACAAGAGATGTTGGAAATGTTCTCCTCTTACATCCACACAATACTGGCACCTTTTTAGGAAATTTTCTTTCACGCGCATAAGTTCAGCTTCCGAGACAGAGTTAATTTATCTTGTGATAGTCCTATGTGATATTGTCTTTAAGTTCTTCTAACAGTATGTGAATATTATTTTGGGGGGAAACTTGAAAAATAAAGTGTAGCCTACAGGTCAATTTCCCATACATTAGAAGAACTTAAAGACAATATCACAAGAGAAATAAACTCTGTCTCGGAAGCTGAACTTATGCGTTTGAAAGAAAATTCCGGGGTGCGCGGGCAAAGAGAGTTAAGTCCACCATCCTAAAAAATTGAGATGTGTCCATAGAGTTATAAATAAAAATGTTCTCTACATTTGTGGTAAGTCCAGTAAGTCATGTTCAGAAACGTATGGTAGTTATGGATGTGTGCCTCATGGATTCATTACACTGATCGCGGCTTTATTTGCGTAGATATTTCACCCGATCTCTCGGGAGTTGGAGCTGTACCCGCCGCGACGCAGAAACCCGCGCCATTGGCCAACTCTTGCGTGGGACTCACTGTATAATTTTGTGGTTAAAGTTATATACAGTAGTTGATTTGTCGAGGAAACTTTGCCTCGCTATACAAAGTTATTTTTTTTTATTTGTTTCTTCTTGAAAAACGTAAAAGGCTTTATTTGATAATGTATTTTTTGCTAGCACATAGACTTCACCTACGAGGGATGGGGCAACTATTTTTTTATTTCTAAAATGTGGGACCATTTTCAAAATTTGAATCGTGCCCTCTAATGTAGCCTATTGCTGTAGTTAGAAACATGGAAGCACATATACCCACTCCTTGATCCTTTAAAGTTCATTACGGAAGAACATTATCCCCAAAATGAAAAATTCAATGCCATAGCCGGGATTTGAACCAGGATCTTCGGCTCCCCGTTCCGCTGCTCTAGCGTTGAGCTACCATGCCGTCACACCTTAGCCTACATACGGCCAGTGTGAAAGAATTATCATTCCACTGTGATCTACTAGTGGTTTAATATGAAGCCTGGGCCATTAAGTACTTACGGGTTGTAAGTCGCAACTGGGTTGGTATAGTCCAGTTATTCATTGGATGGCCAGGCGGCTTCAAAGAGTTAAACCATTAAGTCGGTGTTTCTTTATGTTAATTGATCTGACTATATCGGGCTTGGTTTCCGCTTTCCAAAACAAAAGCAACGTTGCAATATTCTCTCATTATTATCACTGAACTCAGTTCTTCCCTCACTTTAATCAATTCACACCTGTTATCGTTTACTGTAACTAGATCTTGCAACCTCGCGTTCCACTCCACGTGGAGTTGACGAGTAGCAGTCATATCTGTCGCAGGACATTCTTAGATAATGATTGGCTGGGGTAACTAGCTGATTGGTGCGGTAAAAATAAAGAACATAGGTTTAGCTGTCGGCAAACTTTTCCTCCTAACGAAAGGAAGCCGCCTTGCCATGCAATGAATAACCAGACTATATCTCATATTGAGAACGCCTGGTGGTATACCGAGATATTTGAGTCGGCACCATCGCCTTACTTTGGGGAAAAAATAGTTGCCGTGACTTATGCTCCATTCCTCGTATTTAAACTCAGTTTGTCCCAAGAAGTACGCGAAAAATAAGGAAGTTGAGAAAAAGTTGACAAGTTGACAACCTAAAACGGTGCAATTTATGTTGGTTACCCACAAGATTCGGCTCCTGAACACACATTGCGAGCTGGCGAGTAGCGTGGGAACTCATTAACATCTTGAGAAGTGTAGAAAACTTATCATAATTTATTGGGTAAAACGTAACAGTCTAAATAGCCGATGGCTCCGGTACTCCGGGGGTAGAAGGCGGGAAAAAAACCTAAATTATGCAAAAGTGTTATCCGCTGCTCTATCCGGGCCAAACACTTCATCATCATCATCATCATCATCTATGGGGTACGTTAAAAATGAATATGAATAATAGAACATTTTAAACGATAATAAGAACTATATTCTATAGAGAAAATGGCCGAAAGGATGCCATTAATAACAAAAACTATCATAAATGCTGTTAACAGACTTCTGCAGAGCTTCCTCTAGTATAATTATAATGAACAATCCCTCGTATTACTCACACCAGCTGTCCATAATACAGATAAGCAATCACCGCTTTCGGATTAGAGCCGGAAGACTACGTCTTGCGTTATCAAGAGTCACAAAACAAGAATGTTGTCTGTCCTCATAACGAAAACAAAACGCGAGGCAGTGTTAGCCAGAATCAAGGTCAATGAAAATCGATATTCTACTGTCACTGATGTGGGCTGAGTAGGGCTACCAACCGTCCGTTCTGATGTCTTGAGAAAAGAAGTAAACGGTGATTGTAACGGGAGAAAAACGCGGTTAACCAGATAGAAATTTATAGAAATAAGTAACAATATAGTGCTTTTTTCGAAATCATGATAACACTGAGCGTACCGTGCCACAATGTTTTCAAAATTATGTTCTCCTGTCTTTCATCTTAAGACATTCAATATCAAAGGGAATTGTCGACCTGTGAAGCGAAAGAATATGAATTGGGCTTAGGACTATAGTGGGTGTGTTTCTAAATGAGGTTGGCCACTGCCCAATAGGGTGTGAGCATTTAATCAAGGTCGTATACCTACGTTATCCATCGGCGTCTTTTTGTCTCTCAGGGCTCCTGGAACGGACAGTATAAGGTTTAAAATATTATACGTAAGCGTAAATGCTACCTTACAACACGAACATTCTTAGGACATACAGACGTACTGAACTCGTAAATAGCGTGCTTCTCGTTTACCAAGAGTCATGGTATCAATCAACAATTATGAACTGATTTTTCGTGCATAGGTTCCGTAATATTAATTATCATAGAAGGAAAAGAAAACCCTTCAGATTTACGGCGCATTAAGGAAACTCCATAGGAAAGAGGGTCTGAGTGCCAAAATTACTGGTCATTTCATGTCCAACCTGATCTTTCTCTCTGTCTCTGCTTGCTTATACAATGCTACAACATGCATCTGTAGGGTTCGGAAGTTTATGACCTGCGAAACTAAGAAATATGAAGGCAAATATGACATTATGTAATAGTATGTTGTACGGTACTTATTGTCTAAATGATAATAAGTAATCAGAAATATGCTTAACAAATGATTTAACTATTTACATAATATGTAAATATTTTAATATGTCTACATGATTGATTACCCTCATACAGAAAGCCTCAATGGTAAATTTTTGTTCGCTAATGATTTAATATTTACTGTCAAATAATGGATGATGTCCACCGCTGTGGCTCAGGGGATGCGTCCGATCCTCTCACGCAGCGGGCCCGGGTTCGATTCCTGGTCGGGACAAGTTACCTAGGTGAGGTTTTTTCTGAGATAAATGTCGGGTAACTTTAGGACCTTGTGGTCCCCAGATATCATCTGGCCGCCATTATCATCTTCATCCCATCCTCGTCTTGTTTGGAGTGAGTGTGTGTGTGAATGGTGTGTCTCGTCCTATGTGTTCGTGTTGTCTCGGAGGTGGTCCCGGCATTGGGCTGATCACTCATCCGGGAAGGCCCTCCATGTCCTTGTCTGGTCAAAAAAGTATGTATGTGATCCAAAGATAATCCCTCTCCCGACTGGTCGCGGCCCTGTAAGGCCCGGGCGGCTTGGGTCGCTTAAATCCTAAAAGGGAGAGGTGAAACTACGATAAAGAAAGAAAAGAAAGAAAGAAATAATGGATGATCTGTTGATTCCAGGAATTGCGTAACATTCTTTCTGTCTGAGACTGAAGTACTGGTACAAAAATGAACAATTACATATTTAACTCCACTTCAACTAATTATACAAGAGATGGGACATGTCATGGCAACTGTTTTGTTTCTCATAGTAGAACGATGGTATCAAAATATGTAGTATTCACGAGAGAGCGTGGCAACTCTAGTAGGCCTATATGGACACATCATTTCGTAGCATTGTGATGTATGGTTATACGAGTAGATGGTAAATTAGTTGTGAGTCAGCTTTGCAGAATGACAACATGTGAACAACATTCTTATGTGAAAATAGTCACTATTCGAGGGAGAAATTTCAGAGAATACAGGAAGGAGCTAATGGAAGTTTTGGGGAATAATACCGAACTTGAAGGTCTTCTGAATGGGTATGTGGGATTTCATGCCTCTTACTACCGCAATACATTAGAGTGGCACGATGAAATCGCATGCGGATGTTTACGGTGTCTGTTTCCTTCACTATCCTACATTATAATCTGCATTATACATATAGCCTATTCCATACCCTACTCTTTCAATTGTATAGTTCACAATTTTTAAATAGTCTTACATTTTTAAAAGAAATAGTTGCCGTGACTTATGACCCAAATCCCGTTTTTCTGATCTTGAAATATAGATGATTTCGTATTAAATGCATCAGATATGAATGATATAAATATGACCTAAATCTTGAATGGCCTAAATATGCAATTACACAACCAGTAAACTGGTATCAAAAAAATCTACTTTGTATTTAAATTTATTTTATGGCTAAGCTAGATGTCTACTAAAAAAATTAAATAGGCCTCAGGAATTGACATGGCAACAGCCGCTTTCAAACCTATAAACGAGCATCAGCTAATAAATGGAGTCTTCAAATGTAATAATGCATAACGGCTGCTCTATCCTACAATGTGTATTATTACAATTTTATACTTTTGTGCGTAATTAAGAGTTCTGTTTCGGTGGCCATTTTGTAGTACATCGGATGTTTCGCAAACATTTCAAAGGGCATTGAGATTCCCAACGGATATACTGCAGTAATTCTTCTAGATTTCATAATACTTTAGATTTGATAACTGTGTTCCTTATTGTACATTATTCACTATACATCATGATCAAACGCGTACAGTAAGCCTACCATTAGAACCTACCTGCGACCATTGATATCGACATATCACAGTAATTAATAAAACCATACCATCATACTAGAATAATACATACATAAAAATTATATAGCACTTACATAGCTGAAATCCACAGTTTGTGAACGTTTATTCACCATCAAATACCATACAGCCTTAACAGCTGCGCGGAAATATGGTTAATATGGTTGCCGATGTAAACAAATCCATGCTGTGAGTACAGTCCCAACATACCTAAGAGCAAGGCATCCGGCGGCTGAAGTTAACTAATCTTGCTTCTTGACACAATAATTAAAACAATATGCGAAAATTACATTAAATGTTACACAACGTCATAATCCTTATGGACGACACTTCCAACGTGTCTGAATGCCTCGAACGGAACTAAACACCTCAGAGCCATCTATGGACAGAATAAATTAACAATGTATAGCCAACCACTCGATCCTAAGTCACCCATTCTAGCATTGGGGATGAGAAGCCTGATTGATATTATATTTAGGCTAAATGGACATGTTTTATACCACAGCGAAATTAATTAGCTTCACTTAACAGACAGTACAATCCATTTCGCTCACTACGATTTTCTACAGCCGAATTACTGTCTGCGCAGTTGGCACCTCTAACATTTCAGCTTCAGTTGAATCGTCCGGTCGCGCGCCTGTTAGTGGTGTAACGAAATGTGCGTATTTATACCGGTGTTTTTAGTAACAATTTAAGAGATAAATAGTGTATCTGTCTTCCTTTGTGTGCCCTGATGTATAAAGCGTGTGTTTACTATAGTGTAGTGTATGTGAGCAAACTTTACTGCAGGAAAAAAGGAGTTTTCAGATGTGATGAATGGACAAGCCAAGGTGATGGCGCGGGCATTGGTCATACCCTGGAATCATGGAATGAGGTAGGCCTAAGCTTTAATATAGTTTTACTCTGTATATGAAACAGACCATTAAATGGTATGTCGCACTTATCAACATTAGTAATTCAAGCTCTTAAACAGAATCTTGCACAATAGCCTAGTTGTTTTGTCAGGGGGTGATGGTAACATACTGTGCATACTAGTTCTGCTCTTGATGTGCAGTGCAGTTGCCAGCCGGCTGCCTTCGATATACTTAACTGATTATCTTATCAGTGACTTTGATATGAATAGGTGGCTTCAAAACAAGTTCGTCGTATGTGGCATGGGAAATACTACATGTATGAATAACTTTTAAAACTAATATGCATTGTAACGATTAGGCCTAAAGTTGCAGGAGTTCCCGAAATAGTGTAAGTCATAGTTAAGGCACAAGTCAAAGTTAATAAAAAAAAGAATAGCCCACAAACACTACTTATTACGGTACATAAGTTTTTGAGACTGTAGGAGTTTTGTTCGATTCCAGATGACTAAATCAATAAGTGGTCAATACGAACAATAGCCTAACAAAACGATGGCCAAGTCGATATTTTGAATAGGTTTAGCGATGTCCGAGGTACAAATATCGTATAGTACATCTGAATAACCTATAATCTATTGCTGATTACATACTACAACTATTCAGAATGTATTAGTCAACGTGAAATTTGATTCAGATACCGTACTTCCATCTACACAAGGAAAAAGAAGAATGCTTAAGAATTATTAGTAATTACTCGCTGAGTGTACCAATACCACACAGATATGTACAGATTCTATTCCAAGTTCCTGAACAGATGAATAATTTAGTTAAAAGAATCACATAGAGATTACATAGTAATAGTATATTTAGTTCAACTTATTTTGCACCATGAAGTTCAATCATCTCCTCCACCAAGACAATTATAATAAGACCTGTATATTTTAGACTATTTCAACTTTGCATTAAAATTTAGAGTAATTTGTTGGGGTAGATCACCTTATCGCTGGCTTGGAATGACAAGGCCACTTGGTAGTTTTAAGCAACCCATTTTAAAGATTTAAAGTCCAATAACTCTACATTTTACTATCCCCCCCCCCCCCCATGTTTTGGCATTCATGCTGCAATTTGTGTTAAGATAGGACTTATGTAGTTGTGGACTCCATCTTTATAATAAATTATGGATACAGAGGTGATGTGCAATTTTATTAGGCCTAGAACCTTTTCATACACAGAACAGCAAACGGTGTTCCAATACAAGGTTATAACTGCAATTTTCTGTAACTTCAGGTAGAATGAAATTAACACATTGCACATTATCAAACAAAAAGAGATTTTACTAGTTTTACCTCCCAATTTTGAATATGCTGTAATGACATGTTGATGCCTTTGAACACCAAGCCTTCTTTTTTCTAACTTGGATTTAAAATATATAGCCTAATATTTTTCTCTATTTCTATTGTGATTGTGGATATTAAAAGAAAAGAAAAAATAAATCTAATTAAAGTTAGGCAAGGGCACAGTAATATTCATTATCATGATCTGGCATGTATTTTTACTTTTCTTTTGCAGAAATTTGAGATAAGTTTATTCTAGTTCTGAATTTGAAGAATTGTTCCAGGTTATCAAGTTAGTGAATAAATTTTCAGAAGCAGCTGTATCTAACAGCTTCTAAAGGCACTGGCTAGATTATTTCTAGTTCTTCCAAACTGCCCTTCATTCCATATACTGAAGTAAAATGTAAATTTTGTTGTTGTAAGTTATTTTAGTGCCCGTTTAGATAAGTCATCCTTCTGTAATAAAATGAACTTATTTCAGCCCTTGGAATATTAGTAGAGTTTTGAAGATAAAAAATTAGTATCTTCCCTTCCCTTATCACTTTCTCTCTCATTTCTCATCAGTACTTTCTCACTTGCTTTCAAAACTCTGCTACATTTTCATTTTTAGCCATTCTATTCAACTCATAGGTATCACTCTTAGGCCTATAATTTTTTTTGTACATACAAATCTAGTTTGAGTGTATAACAAATATCTGAAGAAATTTATACTTTTAACAGTCTTCCTTAATAAAGGTCGAGCATTTTTTATTCACTGAAAATAAAATCAAGATAGTGTCTTGCTGTATTAATAACTACAACGGTATGACTCTCTGTAGGAAATGATTTTGTTTGTGGATTACCTTTTGTGTATTTTGGTTCTTTGTGTAGTTTCCTTCCAATTTTTCTTTGCATATCATATGTTGGTGTTTTGCTCTCATTCTTTGTAGGTACTATGGAGATATTCACTGGTCTCTGCCAAATAGAATTCCTCACACACTTTGACACTCAGATTTCTTACTGTGGAAAAATTAGAAAAGTATAATATTCTTCATGAAGGTTTATTTTGTGGATGTGTAGTCAAAAACCGTTCTGCTGAGATCAAAATAGAGTCAATAATCTAATCTAATCTAATCTAATATTAGATCTGTTGAATTACAGCTGTTGAATACAATACGTCTGTTAATCAAATTAATTTATAAACTTGTATGTTTATGGGTCATTCTGGTGTAAAACCACAAATAAAAAGTAAAATGACTTTACTAGATTAATTTTATTAGATGGCCGCAATAAGATACTACACTTTATTCTGAAATTGACTAATTTCATATTTCAAGTGGTATCAGAGAATCAATAATCTTAAAGAGATTCCGCATTTTAAAACAGACAGTACAACGTTTTACTAAGTTTGTAAATACTAAGAATTGTTATGACACTGAGCTCATTGGTCAACATATGATGATTTAATACATTTATAGACATTAACCCACATTGGACCACGATTTATTATATGAAATTGTATTCTAACTTTAAAGGGTTGTTTTAAAACAGTGGCCTATTTCTAATAAGGGTAGGCCTTATTCTCCAAAAAAGGGCAGATTTCATTGATAGACTTTTTAATTTTTTTTTTTGGACTATGTAATGTTTTTATGTAATATTTCATTCTGCAGAATACTACTGACAATGAGGTACTAGTGGTATTTTGCATTAAATTAACAAGGTTAGAAAATGGCACATTCAAGGAGGTAAGAATGTAGTGACGGTGTGGAAGTTCTATACTACTATAGCTGGTAAGGTATGATAGATAAATACTTAAATACCTGTCTCAGATTGGTAACGTGTTGGAAATGATGGTTGTTAAGACTAGGCCTACACTATTAAATAATCATGCCCAGTATACAGGTATGTCCAGCATTGATGTGACAAACTGACAAACTATGAAAACCTAATTGACCTGTAAAAATGTTTGCTGTCCTTAAGACAAAAACATTATTTACTTTTTAGTAAATAATGTTGTAATTGGTGTTCATATTTGACTGTCTGTATTTAATATTTTTTGTTTAAAAAAGATAACGGTATAGTCTAATACTTTATGACTGAAATTTATCTGATCTTAACAGATACTGACGACATAATATATATTGCTGAAGGTTCAGATGTAAGTCTTAAGTTGGTGCTGCATTTAAACTTACACTGCTATTTTTGCAATCTGCTGTTTTAATTTTTTTCTGGAACAAATGTTCTTCTTTTACTTATGAATCACCTGCTTTCCCTCAATTTACTTTTGTTTGCAAATTTCTTTCTACCTTTCTTGGCTACATCCATTATAATATTAAATAATATTTGAATAACCTCACATAATGTGCAGTACAATATCAATTATCCAAGATTAACAAAAAACTGTGGAGTAGACAGAACCATTTCACCATAACAGTTTTCATTTCTCTTCTGCAGATAGAGCTATTGATATTTCTTAGATTCATATAATAGCCAAGCGAAAGCAGCAATAGAAATGTAATATTAAAACAAGTCTGTGACACTGTTAGTGCAAATATAATCTCAGTTTTTGTAATTTTTTTAGGTAGAATCTTTTCATCCCAAGATAATGAACGATACAACAGAATATTTTTCATTTACAGAAACTAAAATTGTCGATACTATGCTATTAAGACAGGATATTCATAACTATAATAGGCTACTAGAAACAATATGAGATTTAAAATATTATTTAGTAGACTGCCCAAATAAATAGTTACAATGTCCTAGGTCTAAAAATATTAGGTAAATTACATAATAGGGAATTAACAGAATTAGGCATCCTCTAGATATATTTTGGCTTAAATTAAGCTGAATAACTAGCTAGTCTCTTAAAGTTTGTTGATAATAGTTTTCTTTCAGTTTATTAGAACAGCTGGTTTCTATAAATGACAGTCATAACACAAGAATAAAAGCCCTCACATTTTAAGCAAATCTTCTGCTTTTAAACATGTTTGTTACTTTATGTTTTACCAGAACATCTATTCACATGTAGTAACATATTAGACTTAGTAGAATAGTTGGTTTCAGTAAAATGATAATTATAACACAAAAATAAAAATTCTAAAATTTTACGAATGATATTACTCTATAAATTTTATATTTCTGCTTTTAAACATTTTTTTGAAGTGACGAATTTGTTCGTCAGAAGCAGTGAAGATGTAAAGTTAATGCAAAGCCTAAGTACTCGAACAAATGGCGAAGGTTTTTAACCCATTTTCACATATGATCCTTAGATTGCAGAGATAACTTTATTGTGCATCTTACCACAGTAACGAAGTCAATTCAATTTACGAATGATCAATCATGAACCAGATTTCAGATCTGGGTGATTATGATTTTTATCTGTGGGGAATATTAAAACAAAAAGGGTACCGTAATGATGTACATGAAGAAATAAATATTCAAATAACAAGAAAAGTCTTCTAAATAACCAAAGTACAGCTTCAAATAATGTTCCAGAATTTTGTACGGCAGATATTTATTGATCAGAAGGGAGAACATTTTGAACATCCACTTCAAGAAAAGTGAGATCAGTACTGAAATTCGTTTGGATACTATAGGCCTATTATCTAAATCTTCGGTCATCGAGTAAGTACTGTACTGGCGAGAGCAAAAAATTGTCTCGGCGATCGATCGCCTTATCCATGATGACAACCATACTCTAAGCACGGCAGAAGTTCGATGGATTCATCTTTGGTTCGTACATATTTTATCAATACATAAGAAAAAAAATTAGGGGTGCGGAGTATACGCTTTGAAATATACAGTAGGCTTATGGATAAGTAATTGCCAAATAAGCTGCATTTAGGAGTCCGTCTGTTGACAAAATAGACGATAGCCTATTAGGCCTATACAGTAAATATCTTTTAAAACTTAAAAATGTTGGTTTTTTGTAAGTGAGCATCAAACAAATTCTTTATCTTAATAGAAGAAGAAAATCAAACAGTTTATTACTAGTAAAACTTACGTAGATGTAGATGTAGATATCTCGTCCTGTAGATCCTGTGTTGAGCATGGATCAAGGATGTACACGTCGGATCAAACTGCACATGCATGTTATAACAACAATATATTGTAAGCTGCCAAACTTATTCAAGCTGGAAATATTCATTCATATTGTAGATTATACAGGTCTGAATACAATCATTATTTTAATTCCTAATGGTAATTTCATAAAATGTGTACATCTTGATAACGTCAGAGCTATTATGACGTTATAGAAATGTCATGCTCGTAACCTCTATGTGGCTTTCCATTGCTCATAACGTTATAAATAAAAATAAAATAAAAATCATATACAGAAAGAAATACATTCTTATTTCTTTATGCGTACCGTAACATTTTAAAAAATATTATACTACTTATATTTATTTTATATAATATAATTCATTTTAAAATTCACTTGCACATATTGGAAGATTAGGCTAGTAATTTGAATATGGTGTTCGTCTTGTCTCTAAAATGACCCGGCATTGGGCTGATCACTCCTCCGAGGAAGTCCTCCATGTCCTTGTGTTGTCAAAAATGTGTGTGTGTGACTCAAGATAGTCCCTCTCCCAATAGGTCGCGGTCCTATAAGACTCGGGAGGTGTGGGACCCATAAACGTCCCATCAAAGAAAGAAGTTAAATTGAAACTTTCTGATTAAAACAAAACGGTGGACTTTATTATGTGCAACGTAGTCCCGTTCTACTTTCAGTGAGATCTACGTACGGGGGTTAAATTGCTAGATATTAATAACTAGAAGGAGCCCGCGGCTTCGCCCACGATAATTAATTTAAAAATTGAAAATTAAGAGCATAATACTTAAAACATATTTATTAACACTTAAACGCGAATCATTCATAAACTAAACGATTAATTACGATATCATGAAACAGCTAAAAATCCGGAATTAGAGTGCGCCTTTTCCGCCTGGGAAAAGACCTCAGGTTAGAGTTCCCTGGCCCAAAAAACCCCTAGTGCATAGTGAGTTACGTACAAATTGATCAATGTTTGCTCATTAATAAACTTATTTTTTCCCAATGACGGTGGTATTATAATAAAATATAATATAAGTGTCCACCTTATACCCTCATTTTAAAAAATTTCTTCGATGTTTTTCCTTGAACTCACTTAAGTTTATTCTTGTAGTACAATATTTCCTTATTACAACACACAGAATACCCTGGATCAAAATTATAAAATTGTAATATTCTAAATGGCCTCTGCCTGATTTTCTTTTTTGCGCCCTTGATTTTGATTAAAATTTTCCATTAAAGTGTTTCTGTTAAAATGTATTTTAGACCTATAACCTTAACCTAGTATATAAATATTAAAACAATAAAAGATAATAGTTCAGTGTGTTAAAATGTAATTGTTATCTTTGTCTATCTCTATACAGGTAATATCTTTATTACCTGTCAGAGTTACGCAAAAAAGGTTGTGTAATATCGCTTAGTCTATTTACTCATACTGTCTATTATTATACAGTTCACTGCACTTGAAGTATTCTTAATGTGGTTCACGTCTGCTCTTTTAGATTAGTGTATTAGTTCTTAAACTTTGCTTGTACAGTAGGTAGTTAAAAGGCAAAGCATCGAAGCAGGCTATTATGTTGATTTCACAGTTGGTATGCATTTCAGCTTGACAAAGCCATCTTTAGCCTATTAATAAATTTTCAAACAGTTGTTGAGAAAAGGGAAGTTATTAAGTACCCTATAGAAAGATATATTGATAATAGTATTCTTACCTTGAGTTGGTAGCGTGACTACCTTTCGATTCGTTGGGTTCGATTCCCAGCCGGGTCGGGGATTTTTCAGTGGTGGAAAATTTCCTTCCTGGGTTCAGGACTGGGTGTTGTGTTGTGTCTTTTCATTCCCATCTCGCGAGAGGCAATGGCAAATCTCCGCGGTATCATCCTTGCCTGAATCACCTCGGACGAGTCGTTATCATCACCCCATGCTTCGTCCGGGGTCTTGACCTGCCTTCGGGCAGAACAATCATCATCATCATCATCATCATCATTCTTACCTTACATACTTACCCATTTGTGCACTGGTTGTTGTTTGACACTGTTGTTAAAATTGATTGCAGTTCTGTATTTATGGCGGTCGGGTGTGTTCATTAATCAATGAAAAAAGTGTGTTCTGGTCTATAGTGTTTTTGTATTGAGTATTTTATGTCTATGTTTGTAAACATCTAAGTTTTCCCAAGTATTTAATATAGCCTATTACCTTTATTTTCTCTGTGTAAAATTTTCATTGTGTTTTCTATGGTGTCATGTTCATGGTTTTCGTTTGATAAGTGTTTGGCCTATGCTGATTTTCTTTTATTTAATCTATGGTCAAGGGTGTGTTCATTATATCTAGTCTTGAATTGTTTACATTTGACCAATATAAGTTTTATCGCATGTGGTACAATTTAGACTGTATATTCTATTATTAGTGTATTTATTTGTATTATTGTTTTTGGGTTGTATAATTTGTTTTTTAAATTGTTGTTGGTTTTGTAAGCCATCTTAAATTTATTACTTTTAAATAATTTAGTAGTGTGTTGGATTCTATTATCTTTCCATATGTGTATGTTAAATATTTCCTGTCTTTCTTCTTGCCATTATCTATAGGTGTGAGGTTTGAAGTTTTAGTTTTATTTTAACTCATTATTCTTTGTTTTTTTAGTAATTTTATAATGGTATTCCTCTTAAAGCCATTATTTGCTGCTATTTTGAGGATAAGGTTAAGTTCTATTTTATATTCCTTTCTTGACATATGGGAATGTTCAGAAAATATATCATGCTATTGAAAGCCGATATTTTGGTTGTATGGGTGATTGGAGGTGTTACGTATCACCATCTGTATAAGTGGGTTTTCTATAAATTAAAAAAATATTATTAATGTTCCTATTAATGCTCAGATCTAGATAGTTTAGAACTTTCTGTTCTTTTTTCGTATGTAAATTTTAATTTTATGTTCATTTTATTCAAATCTGATACTATTTAATTAATTGGTGTGTCTTTGCAAATTAAGATGACGTCATGTACATAGCATTGATAGAATTTTATGTTGTGTTTTTGACTATTTTTTCACCCTGTTTTTCTCTTAATTTAAAAATATTTCTGATATGGTTAAAGTTAGGGGTGAGCCCGTGGCTATACCTTCTTTCTCTATGTGAATACTATTGTTAAACATAAAATAATTTTGTTGGAGCGCTATTGCCGTTATAGTTAATATCTGTTCTATTATGAGTGAGCTTTCATTATGTGACTGTAATTCACTCTGTTATTTGCAAAATCTCATTGGCCGGTATGTTCGTATACAGGTCCTTAATGTATAGTGACGTAAGTGTTTTATCTTTACGTAATGCCACTTTTTTCATTTTATTGACGAGATCTATAGTGTTTTTTTATTGTGTATTTATTCTGTAGTTTTAATTTATGTTTCAATATTTCAACTAGTGTTTTAGAGATCTTATAGGTTGTAGCATTTCTGAAATTGACGACTGATCTAATAGGGTAGTTTTGTTTATGTGTCTTTATCTGTACTCGGAGTGTAGGTGGTTTGGGGTTCATATTTAAATTAATTTTCCTATCTTTTTCACTTAAGATTAAACCGGATTGCCTTAAAACCATTTTCAGCTTTTGCTAACATTTTCCTGTAAGATCAGTAGCAATTTTTCAATGTTATTACTTTCGATAAATTGTTTTCTTGATTTTGTTTTGTTGATTCAGTATTCATTTGTACAATGGAATTACCTTTATCAGCTTTTGTGTGTTTGATGTCATTATCTATAACTTTATTTTGAGATCTTTTATCTGAACTTTGTTGAGTTTATTGGATGTATTGTGCTTTTGCGGGGAGTCGTAGTCTATATTTCTTTAATTTTTTATGCAGTTTTGTTTCTCATTTCGTTTTGTTGTTCTATTGGTAGTAATGAAATGGCTGTTTCTGCATCAGTAATATTGATTTGTAGTACTTCTTTAGTTTGAGGTTGGAAATTATGTTTGTATCCTAGTTGTAATGTATTGATTTCTTCTTTGTTCAGGTTAAGTACTTTAAAATAAAATTTCATGTTAGTGTTTGTGTCTTCTTGGTATGGTTTTTGTGTAATAGTGTTTGTTTTCTCTTTTTCTTTATCCTGTTTGAAATGTTTTAATCTATTTGTCCATAATGCTGTATTTCTTTTCGATTTCGTGTCCTAGTTTTACGTCAGCTTCTGTATGTAGAAAAGACCATTCGTTTCGAAATATAGGCTATAACTGGCTTCTAAGTGTAAATTGTATGTTTGGATATTATGATTTTTTAGCTTGATATGCTATTTTATATATTACGCTATTATTTTAAATTAGGGTTTAAGGTGGACATTATAATATATTTTATTTCTTTGCCATTTAGGCCTATTTTCACTATCCCTCTTCCGTCTATGTTGAAAATTTTAGATGTTGCGTGCCTTGACATTATATATACCCTATATAAAAAAACGAATGAGCAGGGTGAGCTCACAGAATCGAAGCGATCAATAATTCCTTGCGATATATTTAAAACATAGATTTTTCCAAGTTATGACAAAAAAGGCAAAGTCACCTGAATTTGATTTGACAATTGCAACTTATGTTTCGATATCGCAAAAAAAAAAATTCACGTTTTTTTTTTTGGCCAGTTTTTCACTCATAACTTTCGAGGGAAAGCTAAAGTTAAAAATCCGGCTTCGAGGTGCTTTCGGCTATCCTTCAGTCCATCTAAGTTTAAAATTTCAGATCTCTGCGTGCAGTATATTTCTCTGGGTATCGCGCACAGACAAGACAGACAGACAAACACTTCATCTTATTATTATAGATAGGGGGCTTTAGGGGGCTATGCACATTGGAGCCTATGTTACTTTTTGCCGTATGTTTATCTGAAATTTGTTAGCTTAGTGGATAGATCGTTCTAATGGTAATCCGAAGACTGTTCGTGGATCAAACCCTCACGTGTTGAGGGCAAGTTTAATATAAAATGTTAGTTTCAGAAGAAATAGTAAAAATAAGTCACGAAAGATAGAGACAAGAGTGAGAGAGACAGACTGGCACGAGTAAAATATTGATTTTCACTTTCACGGTTGAAATCAATTACGCCATTATCTGCTGATGTCTTTAAGATGTACACATTCCATGAAATTATGTTTATTTCAGCTCTTCCGATTTCTGTTCTTCTGCTAGAGCTAAATGACAAACGACGGCAGAGGATTTGGATTTTGGCAATGATAAAGAGAATAAGCCATTAAAAATTCCCCACCTATATCCTCCTACAAATCTGCATAGTTAATCTCGAATAAGATTAAGTTAATATCCACGAATCCTATAACGTTATGTTAACATAGGTCTTTTCATAAATAATATTTTCAGTGGCTGGCATATTAATAATAACACTTTAATCAGCATATTTACTGTATACTTTAGGCTATGCATTTGAAAAGATCATTAAAATATTAAACATTACTTTGCCATTTGTGAACAACTGTGATGTTCCCTTCAATATAAAAGTGACCAAACACATTTATAAAAATAACATGTCAAGAATAAAATAAGTGAAAACAAATATTGACTTATGGCCTGGCTGCTTTTTTGAGTGTCGTAACATATTAGAGATCAAGATGAAAATGTATAACCGGAAACTAATATGACAGACAGACAGATGCATACACAAAAGTTTAAATGTAGGAAAGGGTAAGTAAAACAATGATTATACTTTACTAATTATGCGAGCTGGGCAGCAGACTATAGTAAACTGGTGGTCTTCTTGCAGAATACGGCGGCAGATACAGATATGCTTTCAGATTCATCGTTATCACGTATACTCTATTTGACAACTAGACATCATCACTAACTGCCGTAGGCGACAATTGATTGCTCACTAGGCAGATCCCCCTCAAAGAGGGGGGAAACGAGTTAAGGCTTAAAAAAAAATACTAAGAGTTTCAGGCTAAATATTCACTACTAAAACACTAGTAACCAAAAACAAATAGTAAACACAAAGAACCAAATGCAATCAAAAGTAAACAGCAATAAATATAAAAAAAGAACAAACGCAAATCATTTGACGGCTTATAGCCTAAACATCACAGTACCTAACGAAGGATATAGGTCTGTACTTTTTAACTTAAAAAAAAAGTATTACTGTACTTAACTTTTATAATTGTGACCCTATCTGAACATGATTAAGTTACACAAATTTTCCACAGCAGTTAAAAAGTAAAAAAGACGTATACTTAAGGGTTTTTACTTTTTATTCCGTTTCAAGATGTAAAGCAGATCTTAGGAATTTTTAGTTGCGAGATCTGTTCACAGATCTACTAGTATTTCATACTCTGCATAGCATAAATGATAAACTTTCATTTCCAATAGTTCTCCAGATTCCCCTCAGAGCCTATCAACAACTACTAGAAATGAACCCTGGGTCCATTAAACCTCAAAGGCCGATTCACTGGAAATCGTAAAAGATTACTGCCTCATGAAACTCCATAACGTGTTGGAATATGTCTCACAACCATGATATAAAAACAATACGAACATGACTTCCATTTTCTCCCATTGAAACATTTTGTGCATTACTGTACATTTATACACAATAAAAGCTATTGTCATAACCCTACTCCTCCTCTCTTGTACACTATCATGAGTTTCTGATTGCAGGAAACGGCGTATTAAGGGGCAATAAACCGCCCACACAAACTCTTCTACACACGGTCTGAGTGTGCTTTACACAGTATCAGTTTTGGTGGCTTTATGATTTGTATTATATGAGTCGTTTCATTCGATACTCTGACCTCTGTCGGGCTTGTTTGTTATAGAGAAGGGAGTTGGGGAAGCAGTAATGTATTTAGTGACCATACTAGAGTATTCTGGATATAAACAACTATTCATAGGCTATATGAATCTATTGTTTCCTGCGTTTATTTGTTCGAGAAAGAGCTAACAAATTTTAGAATTTATGCTTTCAGAGATGAATACTAATATAATAATTAATAATACTAATATATTACTTGAACCAAAAAATGTTACAACTGCTGGAGCTAAGCACTGTTCAAGTTTTGGCCCAAGACTATTCAATTCATTTATTACCAACCATCCTGATCTAAATAGCTTAAACAACAAACAATTTAGGTCTAAAATTAGAAAATTTATATAATTATTACTTCTGTTATCTACTAATACTGTTATAACATTTTTCATATTAAACTTTAAAATTTGAATAGAACTTAATTTCTTTGTTTTTTACTAAAATTGAACAAATAAATTGTTATGTATTACTATTGTATTACCTCATACCTTTGTATTGTAAATAGAACATGTTCTAACCTATTATACATCATTTTTGTAATACTTCTCCAAATTATGTATTGCTTAAGTAATTGTTTAGTATAAGTTTTTTTTCTTTTTTTTTCTATATATATAACTGAACCACCCCCGAACACAAGCTCTGCTTCTTCGGGTGGTGTATCAACTTTTGTATTTTTCGTGTAATTTGGAAAAATAAATTGTAATTGTAATTGTAATTGTAATTGTAATAACACAATACTACTAATAAGTAATTTTACTATTTTGTGCTCGGTTTTCCCCAGGAACCCGAGCATTCTCCTTGGGTCCGCCTCACTATTGGTTAATCGCAATTCCGGTTTTTCTAAACACAATCTATTTCCTGTTTCTTTTTTGACACTTATTACGTGCCAAGCGAAGTTTTTAAATGCTTCCCTCGGCTGATTTCGTCGTCCAGAAAATATCAAAGTGGAGTACATGAGAAATGAAGAATCGTAGAAAATACACATCCAGTGATTATATATATATAAGTCTAGACGAAATACTAATCTACCTCTAACAGAACCCAGATGTCTCACAGTGGCAGAGTTAAAACGTAGCATTAATTTTGGTCCTCGCTTTTATAACTCCGTAATCAGAATGTGCCCTGAGCTCTCAGCACCCTAAATTCATTAAGAGTATAAAAAATTATCTGTAATTTATTGCTAGCTACCTCCAAAGGTTTTCATGTTTTGTGTTTCAATTAAGTCTTTATTTTAAAATTTTGTCATATTTTACATAAGTTACATCACATTTTTTCTTTTCTCATTTTTTCACTCAGATCTTCGTCTCTCCTCCTTTTTCACTCTGCTCTCTTTTGGACTTGCAACCGAGCACGAGCAGCCTTGCTCATTTCGGGTGTATTTTCTGAATATCATATTTGTAGTATATTATGTAACAAAAATTTGTAATTTTTTGTGTTTAAAATTTAAGCTATTGTTTTTGAATCTTTGATATGTCATAAATAAATAAAGTAAACAAAACTGTGACGTCATAAAGCCTACATGGAGATAGGCGTCCCTTTTATAGCAAGCCGATAACGATGAGAATCCGTTGAAAAACAATTTTTAGTACACTCTCCGCAAAGTGGCTGTTTCTCGGACTGCTAAAACTTCGAAAAATATCACTTTACCATACTAGTACGATAAAGTAATTTTACCATACTAGGCCGGTAAAGTAACCCCTAGTGGACGTAGTTCCAACTGTGGCTCCTAGATACCTCTACAGTGTCTCCCAGTGTAAGTTCAACTTTATATTTTATTGTTCAATGTATATTAAGAAACATAGTATACCTTGTCATTTAAAAATATTGAATTTAACAAATAAATTCTATAATAATTACTTCTTATAATTTTGGGTGAACTCGAAAGCACGAAGTTTGCATTACAGCTTCCTAGATTTAGCTCACCATGCTACGAGTGCTAGTTAAAAGAAGTTAGTTCCGATGAGCCTCTAGTACGATTGCTTCGTTTAACAAGGCATAATAAAGTTAATAAATTTCATTTTTCTTTCCGTTTGTGGTAGTATTTGTTAATATGAAAAGATGCGTCCACCTGACCACAAACCACAATAGACCAAAGTTCAATGGATGCAACGTCACTACGCCCTATATTATTGTAATATTAATTCGATTTATGCACATATACAAACCTAATAATGTCCTCCTATATGAATTTATAGATTCTTATAAACTGTTCAATATCTTGTTGGTTCTGAAGTTTCACTATTGTCATAAAATATGTGTTTGGATATAAAATTATGTAGTCATATAATATACACTTACATTTAAATAGCAATATGCTATATGTCTAATTAAAACTTAACCATTAAAAGTATATACACCGATGCTGTGCACTGTAAGTTAATTTAAAAAAAACACACTGTTGTCATCTGTTAAAATATGTAAAATTATGCCGGAGAATATCTCAGCAATAGTCATTAAAAAATATAAATACACTTGAATACATGTAGATTAAAATAAGACAATCTGCTGTCTATTTGATGAACACAGTAAACATTCTTCTGTAACCTTCTCAGCAAAGTCGTATAAAATTGTATTTATCTAAATATTAATTGTAAAAATAGTTGAATTGGAGGCGGCTTGTGAATGTGTTCCGTTGCATCAATTGGGCTGTTGGCTTCTGTTTATACGGAGATGCGCATTTCGATCATTTGATCATCTTCAGTCCTATAAATTGTATATAAAGATTTAGTATGCTGTTGTTGTCTAAAGTCATTTATATTTAACTATTGTATGATAAAATTTGGACTCACCTGATTGTAATTTCCTATGTGTGGAAAGCTTGAGTACAGATGTCATACTGAAGCTATTATGTTTCGTTTGTGATGGGGTAACGTTCTGAGTATAGTTCATATAGTTCATTGTGTTCTATTGTGTTTTCGTTTATAATTTTATGTCTGTGTCTGTATATTTCGAAATTTTCTAATGTGTTTAGTTTACGGCTTTTATTTTGTTTATGTAGAATTTTAAGTGTTTTGTTAATAGGTTGTAAATCGTGGTTGTTATTGATAAGGTGTTTGGCAAATGCTGATCTGTTTCTATTGTATTTAAAATCCTTAACGTGTTCTTGGAATCTTTGTTTGAAAGTTCTGCCCGTTTGCCCTATGTAGACCTGATTACAATTTCCACATTCTAGTTGATATACACCGCTATTTAGATAATTATCTTCTTTATTTCTGCTTACATCGTATAATAAGTGTTTTAAGTTATTATTGGTTTTATATGCTATTTTTATGTTTTGTTGTTGCAATGGCTTTACTATTTTATGTATTTTTCTATGTGTATAATTAAAAATGGCATATCTTTTGTTTTCTTCATTGTTTTGTTTTATTGGAGTTAGTAACGAAGTAGGATTCTTTGTTTTTTGTAGTTTATTATTTTTCTTTCTAATAAGTTTTAGCTATTAGCTATTAGCTATTAGCTGTTATTAGCTATTTGTAGAATTGTGTTTAGTTCCTTATTATAATCCTGTTTAGTCATGGGGATGCTGATTAGTCTATGTACCATATGGTTAAAGGCTGCCATTTTATGGGTATTTGGGTGGTTTGATTTATTATTTATTATATTATCGGTGTAAGTGTCTTTCCTGTATATATTGAATTGTAGTGCGTTGTGAACCCTTTTAAATTAACTTACAGTGCACAGCATCGGTGTATATATTTTTAATGGTTAAGTTTTAATTAGACATATAGCATATTGCTATTTAAATGTAAGTGTATATTATATGACTATATAATTTTATACCCAAACACATATTTTATGACAATAGTGAAACTTCAGAACCAACAAGATATTGAACAGTTTATAATAATCTATAAATTCATATAGGAGGACATTATTAGGTTTGTATATGTGCATAAATCGAATTAATATTACAATAATATAGGGCGTAGTGACGTTGCATCCATTGAACTTTGGTCTATTGTGGTTTGTGGTCAGGTGGACGTGTCTTTTCATATTAAGGCATAATAAGTTTCGTTGCAGAAAATATGATAAAAATGATGTGTAATTTCAATTGAGGTAAATATATTTAGTTTAATTAATCAACATTATTATCTTAACGATGTCTTTAAACGTTTTCTTAAGGAAAAGAAGCAATCCACAGCAAGCGAAGTTTGTAAACATGCACTACCGATTCAACCGCCATTTTCTTATTTCCTTTACGCATAATCATTGAAAATGACTGAAAAACTGAGCTCATTAGTAGTAGAATAACAGAGCTTTTACAAAAAAATATTGTATGCACCACGTAAGCAAAATCTTTAGCTGACTCAGCCAGTATTTCAGCCTCGGGTACAATACTAGATTCTTCCGCTAAAGCCTTATTTTGCGCACTTGATACATAATTAGCTATTTTCTCTCCATTGCACGTAAATGAACACGAAACTAAAGTGAAGGTTGGTTTGCTGTAAATGTTCAATAAAGATCCCATCAGTGTAGCGAGTGATTTGTTTGACACTATTTGCATGAGATAATGTCAACACCATTCAACATAAAATATCACACGGTCTATTGATTTCCGCAAGTTCACACGTTTGTAAACATTGCACTCAATTACACTCGTATATTGCAATAGAACAAGTTAAAATGCCAACAATACTATCGGCCCAGGATTGAGAAAGTATATAAATTATTTCAAAAATTTGTTTAAACTTTCAAAATATTACTATCATTCCCATGCCAATTTTTTTTTCTGTTTGAAGGCCCATAAATAAGCTCCTGGGATGTTGAGAATGACGGATTTTTAGAAAATCAATATAGAAATATGTTATTGGTTCACTTGTAAACATCGACCGCCTTCATCATCAGGATTACTGCTGGAACTATTATATTTTAGAGGACTGCTAGCCTCTGAACCTATGGGGTTTGTGTTAAAGCCTAAAGGTTTTCATCGGGGCCGGATTAAGACCCTCAGATGCCCTAAGCACTAACTAAGTTTGCTGCCCCCCTTTACATCAGTAATTCATAATATTAAAGCAGTAATAAACTATAAAATTCTATTAATAAAAAAATTCGAGGATTCTATTCTATTAATAAAAAAAGTTACAGAGGAATTTGTTTACTGAACACAGCTTACAAGATATATGCTAAGATAATCACTAGACGGCTAAATATAATCAATGAGTATATGCTGAGAGAAGAACAGTGTGGCTTTCGGAAGGGTAGATCATGCTCCGATGCTATATTTACGATAGAACAATTAATCCAGAAGAGAAGAGAATTTAACTTACCAACTTGCATACTTTTTATTGATTACGAAAAAGCGTTTGATAAAGTGTCAAGAAATAAACTATGGGAAATAATGTATGATAAAGGGTTCCCAGAACATATAGTCAAAGCTGTACAAAGTTTATATTTTAAATCAAACGTAATCATTGACAAAGGAGGCTTAACAAGTGACAATGCATTAGAAATTAATCAAGGAGTCAGACAAGGATGCCCACTATCTCCTGCACTTTTTAGTATATATATTGACGAAGTCATTACACAATGGCAATTAATTTTAACCACAGATTTTAAAGTTGGTAATACAATTCTAAATACCATACTGTTTGCAGACGATCAAACAATATTTGGTGATTCAGAAAGCAATCTACAACTGGCTGCATATAAATTAAATGAAGTAGCAAAGAAGTTCAATATGACAATTTCGGAAAGCAAAACGAAAGTAATGGCATTCATTGGGAAAGACCATATGAGGTGCAAAATCAGCATTAATGACACTATTATTCAACAGGTGAACAATTTTAATTACTTAGGATGCAATGTATCATACTGTCAGAAGGGAGATATTAATATTAAACTAAATAAATTTTACAGAATGTGTGGCACTATAAAACGGACACTGAAAAATAAAACACTGAGAAATACACAATTAAAATTTTACAAAATTATGGCAGTACCTACTTTAACATACGCAAGTGAGAATTGGACTCTTAATCGTTCAGACAGAAGGAAAATAGAAACTGCAGAAATGAAGTTCTTACGTTCTGTAGCAGGTGTGACAATTCTGGACAGAAAACGAAATGAAGACATTAGGGAAGATTTAAATATTTTTAATTTAACAAATAGAATTGATAATATGAGAAATGACTGGTACGAACACGTCCAAAGAATGCCTGCAGATAGAATTCCTCATCTATTGTTAAAGTACAAGCCAAGAGGACATAGAAGTGTTGGACGCCCACTTACCAGATGGGAAGACTCACTAAATCCCACTTGATGTGAAAACAGGCCAAAGGGCCTAATTTCATGATGTAGAAGAAGAAGAAAAAATTCGAAATTAAGCAAAACTTACAGTAAGTAAGTATGCTTCCATTTGGTGTAAGCTTTAATAATTTTCTCCTAATTTCTTTTCTTTCAAAGTCTTTGATCAGATATTCATAATGAATCTAAAGCTGTAGTTAAAGGGAGTAAGATCTGAGTAGTTAATGAAACTCAGACCTAAAATACGAGACTTCTGAACAAAACTTGTTGTGTAGTCTTAAGTACTGCCTTAGCATGTTACTAAATAGCACATACGAAGAGAGATTGGCTGCTGAATCCGTTCTTGGTACTTCGAATTAAGATAAATTAAATTGGCGTTGCGATGTCATTGTTGACCGAACTGAGCGAGGTCTTGTTTTAACTCGACCGTTCGGTCTGTTTATCTGTAAATTTGTCTGTTCCGCAGTCACGATCAAACGTGTTCGATTTTATTCCAATTCGGCAAGAATGTCCCTCTAAGTCTTGATATGTATATGTCATCACCAGTTGCATGGATTAAGCCCATTGGGCTTGTTCCGGATCATGGAAGGTTCTCTCCATCGCTTCTGTGGTCGGCCTATGTAAGGATTTGTATTTATTTTTATACATTTTTTTATTCAAGTTTCATGAAGATGGCGGTTTTAATTGAAGAGCAGATCATCAGATCTTTTTAATTTAAAAAAAAAATATTTCTTTAAGTAATATTTTTTTGCGCACACGAGGTCTACTGTTCACACTAACGGTAAAATAGTTTCAGATATGAAATACTAAAAATAACCGTAGGGCGATGCATTTACATAATACGAGTGTCAGCAGCATCGCAGGGGACATGTGGACGAATGAACATACATGAAATCTAAAATTTCCTTAAACTTCTAAGGAATGATATTATTTTAGTAGAAACGAAATTACGATTGTGAGAGGTGTGAGTGGCAGAGGGGATCTACCGTTTACTATGAGATGTAAACCATTCACAACATTTTATGTGCTTGATTTAGTAGGGATTATCAGAAGTGAAAGCAACTATAGTGAAGCGTCCTGCCCCGATAAAGTGCTGCTTAACCCGTTGATTTGCCTGGAAGTGGTATGATTCCAGCCCATAATAGTTGTGCTAGTTAAATGAAGCACTTGGCGTTCTAACTTGTTGATGATACTGCCATTACTCATCAGGCAAACATGTGACGTAACACTGTAAACTATCCTCAACGCAGGAATTCTTTCTTTATAGCTGATTGGATTATTTTTCCAACATAAGGGAGGTTATTAGTATTGAAATCTGTAAAAAATAGAAATTGTATAAAATTCACTGTAGATTGAACGGGAGGAAAGCAAATCTCTATGTACATTGTACATATCAAATGAGCGACCACCGTTATCTAGTTTACAACATTACAGCACATACACGGCTTAGGGGCAACTCAATATGGATACCACAATGGATGACGCCCTCGAAACTTCAATTTTATTAGCGGTTTTGTTTCCAACGGAAATATTTTGACCAGCCTATTTACATCATGCGCCCATGGGCCCAGCTTCAAAACATGATTGGCGCATTACATGTAGCTGACGTGAGTATCACTATAAATGCAATGGGAATTAGTGACAAAAGCCGTCCAGTGAGCGAAGCGACATTTTACATAGGAATACCGTAAACATTTGATTTAGGATAGTGACTTTATAGCTTGAAGTGTATGACATAGGAAGCGAGTCTGTAAAAACAACTAGGTCGTAGTCCCCATCTAGCTACAAGCATGCAACATAAGATTCCCTTTTATGGCGTTTGTGTAGGCCTATGAGAAGCCTCTACATATAGCCTATTGAGTGACAATTGTGAACTGTAATGTATGTTTCTTATAAATTTGTGACTATTTAAACTTAAACTAAATCACAAGGACAGAGCTATTTTTTAGAATAACATTTTTAATCCCATGGCTCTGACTTCTATGTAATGGAAACGGCTAATGTGATCATACGTTTGGAAGAAAAATACTCAAATCACTGAAGAAATTGACTGTTTATTTATTTAGCAGTAAAGTTATAGTATTAATAGTTTAAGGGAAAAGGATACTCTGAGGTAAAAAAAAAAGTTACTTTTTGTTTGTTTTGTTTTTAGGGGAAAGAAATTCACTGATCTTCCTAAAACTAGAATATATTTTCTTCTATAGTGATATGCAGTATTCTGCTCACTTGAAAATACATTCCAATGGAATTTACATGCCTAGACTTCTTAAAAGAACGTTTAATATCTGTGTAGCAAAGTCTGGTTTTAAGAACTGTGAGACAATAGATCTGTTAATAATAATAAAAATACAAAAGTGATAAAAAAAGAATATGTCCTAACTATGTGAATGTTTTTATTTATCTCTAGACCGTTATGTATAACTTACATTATGTTGGCGGGTAATTTCTGTGATTTGTGCATTAGATGTGTCTTAGCGAGTAGACCCAATGTTATCTTCTGTAGTGTACATTTTCCATTCGATAAATCAAAATTATTCACATAATTTCCATACTATGGCCAAGGCAATTAATTGCACAAGGCGCTAGAGGATATTCCCCCTTGGAGAATAGGAACATAGATAACTTACTATGAAGTAAAACATTATTTATTGTTATATTATTCTAATAAGGTTTAGCTTTACTGGTAATAGCTGCTATAGTAATGATAATAATCTTAGGTTATATACACATAGATCCATATTATTATTATTATTATTATTTCATGTCGTATTTTCTAATTATGGGTTTTGTTTAACGCAGTCCATAGCTGAAAAGTTCATCACTCATTAGAAGCAGTTAAGTCAAGAATCTTTAATTTGGAACTCCTATTCATTTTGCCAGCGGAATGATTAAACATTCTAAGAAATTAGTAGGCGTAATAGAAGTAAGCATAGGAACTGCGTATTTCTGGCTTTCTGTGCAGTTTTTAACCTTTCATCCTTATTGTAGTCCACTATTGACAAGTATGTAAATGAAGGGGAAACTGAAGAACATTTATTTTCGAATTGGGTAGTCTTATTTCACATACTATAGGTATTTTGGGGCAATAGGTAATACTTAGAAGTTAATAATTTTATAGGCCTACATAATATGTAAATATAGGCCTACAATTAAACGCGTAAAAGTAAAATACATTCGAACATAAAACAATTTCTTTCAGAGGGTTCTAAAAATTTGTGTAAAAATAATTTAAAAAAAGAAAAGAGTAACACTTTCTTTTAAAGGGTTCATTCATTTGCAGGCTGTATTCAAGATTACAACAAATTATTAAGTTTAAAATATTAGAAGATACCGCATCGTGAAGAAAACTAATGTTGGCTATGATTATTTAAAAGGGCACAAATAAGCAGACGATTATAGTATGTCAAGCCTAATAGAACAATTTCCGATTTTTTCGCATCTAGTTGCAAATTGTGTGACATTAGTCTAGGCCTATAGTTTGTTATTAAGTGTATGAGCATGTTAAATGTTCATAATCGTTTTAATTTGGCTTACATTATATAGAATATAAACAGCTAATTTTTACTTTCAGAATATTAGAATGCTGGTTATTTACCAAGTCTGGTTATTTACGGTTAGATTTAACATCACTGCAGCAAATAACAAAAGGGACAGCTTCAAAGGAAAATTGAATCATTAGTTAGTTCAGCTTTAGCCCCTAGGTATGTTATTTCAAAACATAGGAGGTGTAGTGTATGCATCGAATTTCCTGAACGTCAAAAATCATATTTACTGCATATGATACTGTCACCCCTAGAACAATTTAGTTAGCTGAAAAATCATTACTTTCTACCGCCATATACGGGCACTGTTATGTAGCAAACATGCTTACAGATGTGGCCGAAGCCATTGTCTAAACCACCAAATGGTTCTTCGTGAATTTTACCGTGCCTCTAAAAGAAGGATTTTGTTAGTAGTATGGATCGTGTGTGCATGGAATTTTCTTCTTGTATTATTCAAAGCTATAATCTTTTATGAACGTTGTAAATGCGAGAACCATATAAAGCGTTTAAAATATAAATCGACTGCATGCAGATAACTTTCAGATAGGCCCCTAATCCTTGAATCGTTGAATATTTAACAGGTGTCATAAATCGTTTTTAGCCTGTTTTATAGGGAATTCTGAAAACCACACATACAGACGCTAAGGTTTTGCTACAGCATTATCTCAGCTTGGGAATATGATGTGCCTGCGGTAACATATTCATAACGTGGAATTCATATCTGGTCTGAATTAGTAGCAATATTCGGAAAACTTAGAGCAGAGCCGATTATGTGAAACTGCATAACAAACAAAAGTTACGGCTTTATTGACGAACTGTAGCGAAGCATATAAGTCCCTGATTAATAGCGTCTGATGTAAAACAGTACCACGTCATACTAGCGCTGATTCTTTGTCATCGATTTGATTTGATATCATGTGGGTTGACCTAGTCGCTTGTAGGGACTCATAGGTTCAAATTTTATCTTTTTTTTCGAGAATTTCCCAGTTTCGAAAGTTGAATTGAAATTTACTTTTCACTTAGGCCTACGTGGAACTGTTTTCTTTTATTTGAGAGCAGTGACATTTTTAAGTATTGGCGATTCTTTGCCTTGAATTCTTAGGTCTGGTTTCATTTGTCTGTATATGGCCTAAGTATACCCATCTCTCTTATGACTTATTTTCTAAGACCTACGAAAGAACAGGTCAAATAAGAAGAAGTTGGAGTGATTGTGTGGGCGTACACAGTCGGTCCGCCAATTATAGGCCATTTACAAGTTTTTTATAAGAAGTCCATTCTTTACCTACTTCTAAACAGATATGTCACGTTTACGGTAGTTAAAATAGGCATCTTCTCATATTAAGTAAATGCCTTTTGTTGACTATAATATTTTTTAACATAGCGGTGACAAGAATGGATTAAAAGTTCGGACTGTGAAATGAGTCTAACGATGACAGTAAAATCAGAGTAAAGTTATTTCATAGTAACGTTTATGTAATGGACAAACGTTTATGTCTGGTCTCTTTTTTCTTTTCGTTCATTTGATCCTGTCTATTTTTCCGCTGCGTCCTCTACCGCAGGCAGATAGCATTATAACTCCCACTCCCAGTATCGATAATTTACGTGACCGGATCCGCCACTTCTTTATCAAGTAAGCTCTACATTTGGTGTCACAAGGCTGAGATAATTATGATCCAGACCTCTCTACCTCAGAGGAGGTACCGGGGAAAAGTGCAGATCTGCGGATTCGTAGTCAGCAATACTTATCACCAAACCACGCAGGCTATCTGCCGGAGTACAATCTTTAGGATACATACAGTGTATACTCCGGAGAGAAAATCTGTAAATGATGTCTTCCCATCGGTTATAGGCTACACGATATAATTCTGCCAAATTTCAAATTTCTAGCTCATCTGGAAATTAATAAACATCAATACCAATAAGCGGAAGAATAGATTGTCTTGATGTTAATGACGTCACGGCTATCCAGCAAGTTTTTCAATACTTATGGGGAAACTAGAAAACCAAAATTTTCACGCTCATGACTGTTGTATATGTCAATATTCCTGACAAATTTTACGATCCTATTTGTTCTAGGTGTGTCAAAAATTACATAATATGAGGAAAATATACATACTTTACTTAAAATGAAAAATCTAACTCAATCTAAGGTATAACCGATGGAGATACGACAAAAAGTCGTAGCACCAAACTTGTAGACTTTTAAAATCTGTTACTACTGCTGCAATCGGTTTTTTATTCGACTTATTGATTACCTACTACAGTGAGTCCCACGCAAGAGTTGGCCAATGACGCGGGTTTCTGCGTTGCGGCTGGCACAGCTCCAACTCCCGAGCGATCGGGTGAAATATCTACGCAAATAATGCCGCGGCCGTTGTGATGATTCAGGTTCTCACATTTACAGTTAAAATTACAATGATAATAATCACGTACCTCATCACAAGAGATGTTAGAAATGTTCTCCTCTTGCATCCACACAACACTGGCACCTTTTTAGGAAATTTTCTTTCATGCACATAAGTTCAGCTTCCGAGATAGGGTTAATTTCTCTTGTGATATTGTCTTTAAGTTATTCTTACGTATGGGAAATTGACCTATACACTTTATTTTTCAAGTTTCCCCATAAATAATATTTACATTCTGTTAAAAGAACTTAATGACAATATCACATAGGCCTATCACAAGAGAAAGTAACTCTGTTTCGGAAGCTGAACTTATGCGCGTGAAAGAAAATTTCCTAAAAAGGTGCCAGTATTGTGTGGATGCAAGAGGAGAACATTTCCAACATGTTTTGTGATGAGGTACGTGGTTATTTTCATTGTAATTTTAACTGTAAATGTGAGAACCTGAATCATTACACGGACCGCGGCATTATTTGCGTAGATATTTCACCCGATCGCTCGGGAGTTGGAGCTGTGCCAGCCGCGACGCAGACACCCGCGTCATTGGCCAACTCTTGCGTGGGACTCACTGTATAAGCCTCCAAGAAGGTCTACACAGACCTTAAAGTTGCGTCTGTCATTACACATTTTCAAACGGCAACAAGAAAACCAGATGTGATACAAAGAATAGTGAAATTTTTTAATTCAGGAGATCTTATTTAGTTAAAATCAATTATTAGATGCTTTGCCGCAAAAATCATCCTGGGTAGTGTATAAAGGGATTTATTTTATTTCTATGACCACATAAGTTAATCGTTTATCATCGATGACATCATCAGCCTAATCTGATGCAAACACTTACGGTCCACTTAACGTCATTTACTCTAAAGAAACTGAGTTCATCATGATCCAGACCTCTCTAGCTGACAAAAGTATGAGGAATCGCGCATTAAACCTGAGTACTGTATCTGCATTTGAAGGTTTCATGTATGTTATCTACAGGCATTTATTACAATTTACTATTACAGTAATTATATTTTAACAGTATCACGGCAACATTAACCACTAGACTGGAGAAATATCCTCTACAAGCAATGCTTGATTGGGAATTCAGAAAATTGTAAGGCCATTATGAGATTTTCTGAAATACAGTTTAACATAAATTTGTATCCCTAGATATGTGGAATATAATTATTGATAGATAAATGCAAGATTTGATCCTGTGTTCAATGAACGCCGAATAGCCTTTCCCGTTTCCTAGCTAAGCTAGTCGGTGCGGGGTTACAAAAGGAGGAAATTTCTTTTGTTTAACAATACTATAATAGGCTACACTTATTACGTGTGACGTAAATGTATCGTACTGAAATCTATAAAAATACATATTTCCATTATGACATCGGTGTAGTGTCGATTTTTGTGGAACACGGGGCGATCTTGAAACCTTGAATGCAGGAAATCAAATTGCGTAAATAACAGCCTTTATTTAAAATAAAATTAATTTGGTTCATGTTAATGTTAATATCGTATTAAACTGAATTCATTTCGTGTTGTAAAAATTAATTGGTTTCAAAGAAACTAGCAAAAGGAAGCTTCGACTTGACCGACGCTGTAAGCTTCCATCTGTTACAGAAGACAAGAACTAGGACAAACAGCAACCAGCCGATGCGAACGACAGAGCGGGAGTTTGTTTGGATAAATCTAAACTCCGACAATTTAAACATTCAGTCTAATTAGGGCCGAATAAAAGCAGTCGTATGTAACTTGACTATAATGGTAATGGTAATTAAGATACTCGTATGAAAATTATAAAAATTGCGTTGCTCGTTTCATAAACATACTCTTATCTTAATAAAATGTCATTATACACTTGTTGCATAATGTACTATGTCTTTTCAAATACAGTCGATTAGATCTATTCAGTATTAATTTCTTGTAGGAAAATGGTAAAGGGTGTTATGATTGCATATTAAAGTAGACTAATACTGATTTTCAGTGCAACTAGAAAATTACAATTTCGTGTAATTCTCGAGGTTCGCGTGCTGGCATTTGTTACATAAAAAAGGAAAGTGGCTAGCTTAGGGAAAATAAACTTTATTATTTTCTTTTAAAAGGGCACTGGACGTGATTAATCTAAAAGAGTGAATCTCCATGTTGAGATGGGCGGTGGTTTCAAAGAGGATGAGGAGAAAGAGGGAGCATGGCAGGACCCCAGGAGTCCTCACCCGGTGAGGTTTCACACGTCAGCGCCAGGTGGCACACACCGTACGCCCCCAGACCAATTTTAAATTGAAGTCTCCCTGTGAATAATCGAGTTTTTAGCATCCCATGCGATTCCCTAACGTAAACAAAAATCGATTACTACATATTTGTCATAGTCAACAAAATACTGGTGGAACTAACCACCGGATCTTTGGTTTCTGAAGTTAAAGAGGATTTTGTTTAGGAACGCTTTGTCTCGATTGCTCTCCCCTTACAGTTTACCGGGAAATTCTAAATTTTCGAAAAGTGTTTTTGTGAAGTCAATTAAATTTTATTAATACATATCAATATTTAACTTATATATTATTTAGCAAAATCCAAATTGTATTTTTAAAATGTAGCATAAAAAAACACTTAAACAAGAACCCCATTTATAATATTAATAATAATAATAATGATGATGATGATGATTATGAAGAGCCATGCCATGAGTTTTAAGCACTTTGTAGGCTGCCTTTTGTTTAAGAACTTATGGGATTATGGCAAATATCCTTGGATTGATAAATGAGAAAATGTAAGATATCAGAATTTATCATTATGGTTTGTATTACTTATATTAGAAGGCATTTCGACCGAAATGTATTCAATGTTGCGTTGCGTTTATTCATAACATAATGTTATTAACGAATAACATGTATTATAATACCTATAATTTGCATGTTCTTAAAGAATAACTTATCCCTATATAACTATGGGATGTGGCTTTATCCATCAGATGATATTAGACAGCTCTTAAATAAAGTATTTTGTGAATGGACGTTGGATTTTTCTGAATGTCATCTCAAGTAGGCCTATACCTTCCATAACACATCCGTCATTATTGTCATCTAAGGAAAATTCAAGCACCAGAATCAAAGAAAAGCTTTGGCAACAACAAAAACCATATATGATACATCAATTGTATTGGAATTCTATTGTATTCTATTTTTTCGACTACTAGCATGTAAGGACATAAGTATCAGTACTGCTACTAGAACTACCACCATTAGGCCTTTACTACCATCACTTCAACAACCACTTTAAAGATAAAGTGATCCCTATACAGGCCATGGAGGCCCAGAGGGTTCCAGGAGGTTGAGGCTCCCAGATTTTGGACATTCGGCACATGAAGGTGGCACCGGTCGCTTTCACCCCCAGGATTGCTCCTGGTACTCATTTCTGTTGTGCCATAGTGCCACCAGAAGGATTAGGCCTATTGAAAAATCTCAACGACCTCATCGGGAATCGAACCCGCGACCTTCCGGTTTGTAGCGCAGCGCCTCAACCACTACGCTACGGCGTACCCCCAACAACCACTATAACCAACACTAAAATCGCCACCACTACAACCACCTTCACTAGAACTGTGAATATGCTACTACTATTATTATTGCTGCTGATATTTTTTTGCTTATAAATTGCTAATAGGATCCTTATGCTTAATTTCATTTTCCTATTTATGCTTTTTTTAAAGCCAGCTAAAGGAAAATGTGGAAAGTCAACCTTTTCAGGTGTTCAAATCAATGTTTACGAATAGTATTTCCTTTATACCACATTTTATAAGTTATCTATATAAGAATATCAATAAAAAGTAATTTCATCCTTAGTTTTTTTTATTTCTTTCTCACTGTAGTGGCAAGATATGGTGGAGAGGGATTCCTTTTGTACAATTCACAAGCTGGAACAGACCCAATATTTAGGACTGCCGATGTGCATGTACTGGAGAACTGCTGAGCCTTATTTGGAATGACGCCATTGTTTGTGGTTAAAACACTGACAACATTTTCGAGAAAAGGAATCTGCCACTGTCTTCAAATTCCTGACCCACGGTCCACTTCTACTTACAAGTTCTTAGTCACTAGTACCGAAATTTTATACAATGGAATCATTCCAAACATGATCCAACGATTCGAATCAAACCAACCGTTGTCACTAGATTACCAAGATAAATAGCTTATTCTCTTTCTTTTATCGTGCTACAAACTTGAACAATGCAAATGTATGCGCTCTCTGCTTTCTTTGTTAAATCTGAACCTGTAGAAAGTTTCTTTGGGTAAAACTATACAAGCTGGTATATTCTCAAAAACAATCCCTCGAATACCTTCAGTTTATGGAGAGTAGATAATATATATATATAGTCTATTTATTTAGTTATGGCATGTTCATTGCATGGCGCCATCTAGGCCGACTTAAGAAGGAGGAAAAGAAGGAAAATTCTTGATTATTACTGACTATTATTGATCCCATTCTAGTTTGATCCTAGTCAAAACAAAGAAGAGGAGAACTCACAGAGAGTTCGCGGAAAATTCGCATCATGTGACAAAACGTGATTGGTTAATGTCATTAGCATGCGCCATTACCAGGGCGTGGCTAACGAGTGTTTGTAAGTTCATGCAACAATAATATCAACATTTACACGTGAAATAACAAACTGGCATCGTCATCATTATAGTATATCAATTAGCAAACAAAACAAAGGATTCATTGTTCACGACGACCTGCGGGTCAGTTGTACTTAGAATAAACAAACTAACATTAAATACTGTGAACACGTGCATTCTCACGTGCGGGCTATGACAGCCACGCCTCTTTGTTTTGAACAGGATCGTTCTTAAATGGGACAGAGAATAACATAGGCGTAACCAGGCCGACCATATGGGGGGGGGGTTATAACATCTGGAGAGTGGGGTTCCGGGTTCATCCCCCCGAGAAAATTTTTAAAATTAAGATGCACAATAACGAGTTTTAAGCTTCCCACGCTTTAAACTCATTAAATAATTTATAAGCAGATTTTTAAAAAAGGTGATATATCACAATAATGAAATAAATAGTGCAATTTTCCCTTTTTTAATCAAACCCCCAAAAACCCCCCTCGTTACGCCTATGCTGACTAAATACGTATTTTGAGACATTAAAAATAACGTACAAATTGAAAAGGATACAGGAGACGAAAAGAATATTAACATAGCCAACAGGCTGTGGATGTTTTAACTAAATACTTTTGACAGTGCATAGCCTTTAATTATACATCTGTTATTCATAGCCTAATATCTTGAAATAGACAAATTCGGTCAGTAACATCATAAGGGATGCTCCCTCGCCGGGAAGAAGGGCATGCTGCCCTGCGTATCAGTAGTGGCATCTATCCGTTGCACCTTGTACTTTATCCTCTAAGTGAATAGATACCCCTACGAGGGGATACTGATTGCTAGATTCCACGTTGGCCTCTTGAAAACAAACCTTTAGCAAGGGTCTTCGAGAAGGAATTACAGACACTGAGATTTTAGACCAAATCGGCAAGACGTGTATAATTGCTATAAAGGACTTAAATGGCGAATGGCGGGCCTTAGTCAATAGCTTTCTGTTCCCAAGTACACGGGTTCAAATCTGCTCCAAGTCGACGACATTTAATGTTCGTAAAATCGAGAGTCCCATGTCTGTAGATTTAAAGGAACATAAAAGAATTCCTGCAGTACATAATTCAGGCACAACAGTGTTCAATTACTGGCTTAAGTAGCCGTACATTAACAGTCGATAAATAAGCATCAAACATCGATCGTGTGACAAAAAATTTTAGTTTATATAAATTCGCTGAGTAAAATCGTTTACTTCTAAAAACATCAAACAGACAGTACCGCAGACAGATGTACATTTATTGTGACAGGAATATACCTAGGCCCAACAATATTAGACTAAACATATTCCTGGTATTTGGAATGGTTGTAAGTTAAGTAAATTGGGCAGTAGACTTATGAGTTAGGCTATCTTGAAGTTTCAAAGCAAAATTTTGAGGCTCTTCTGATCACTTTCCCAGATACGTTTACTTAAGTTCATTGGTTCTTAACTGGAACACTTCTTTTAGTAGGTTAATCAGACTGTCTATAAATGTAAAGAATTCAAGTGCAAAACGAAAGAAAGTTAGAAGGAGGGTTGGGGACAACTATTGTGCGGCGGTAGTACATACGGCCTATTCTGCTGATCCTCTACATGCTGATGAGATGATATAGAAGTACCATACAGTGTGATGCGGTTACGTCAAGGCCCCAACAAACATCCATATAAAAAGACAGTAACGTCCATTGTTGATCCCCACGTTCGTAGGTTCAGGACAGATGGTCCGCCCAAAGCAGAAAGTGTTCTTCCCACTGCACTGGTCAAGTTCCAGACCAGATGCTCAGGACTTCTTGAGGAATGTGGGGTAGGTTTTGCATCTAGCCCCAACAGCCACTTGGCATTATTGTAGTAGCCTGTCTGATGATTTTTTTAAAGATGAGAGGCGAATGATGACTGTTATGAAGAGAGAAAGGAGGTGGTAGGAAAGATGAGAGTGTTGATGGAATGAACTTCGGAACACGCGAGAACTCTTACTGAAATTCAGACTGCATCTAGCATGAATATGACACTAGCCTCACTGAGATTCGAATTTGGTTCCTTGATCATAGTAAGCCCACGTGATGGCAAGGAGATGTCGGGACGGTATGATTTAAAGTAATCTTAATGAATAAAGGTAAAATGATCCCTGTATGTGCCATGGAGACCCGTAGGCACATGAAGGTGGCAAGGTTGTCAGCCCTACGCACTGGCCGTTATTTATCTCCAGGAATACTCCTGGTACTCATTTCTGTTAGAGGGTGAGTCGATCCGGGGTCATAGTGCCACAAGAAGGATTTGGCCAATTGAAAAGTCTCAACGACCTCATCAGGAATCAAACCGCGACCTTCCGGTCAATCTTAATGAATAGGCTTAGACAAATTTTGTTACAAATCCTGCAATTTGACTAGGCTTAGGCTATTTTTGTAATAAATCCTGTAATTTGAAATTGTAGACCTACGTGTTCAATCATAGATTTAAGCTATGTACAAGTTAATTATTTTTTGCTGCCAACTTAACAGCAGTATATTCTATTTATTATTTTTTCTCTAGTTTTTATTGTTAAGTTTACATTTTTAGTTATTGCATTACATCCTATGTTCATTTACTTTCAACATTAGATTTAGCTTATCATGTTGGCTTTGGATATCTTTCTTTTGTCAGTTCCTGTTTCTGTAGTCAACTTGATTCATATTACTATTTAAATAACATTCATTTTCTAGCTTGTAAGCTATTATTCCTATTCATTGTCTTTATTATTCATATTTGATTGTTATTTTTTGTATCCAGTCTTCAGGATACACTTCTTGAGCAGTTTATATGCGTTTCATATTGCTCATTGACTTGACTTCCTTCTTCTTCACTTCAACAATTCCATTTTACTTATACATGAAAGGATTCATGTGTTTCTCTGGTGCTTCAGATTATTGAGATATAATTTGAACATCAACTTTCATTCATTCTATTTGTAAGGATAACATATCCTACAGATTCTACATTTCTTCATCATATGCTTCAAGTAAGCAATACTTCTAGTGCATCAAGAAATGTGCTTGTCTTTCATTCAACTTATGCCTGGCAAAATGGCGTTCTTGTGGTGTTTTGCTAATTGCTAAATAGCTGGGACATCACGACATATATGCTCATCCTTACAGCAGGTAAAGATTCTGCTAATTTCAATTTATACGAGGACATATACTTCACTTCAAGTAAGTTATCAATAGTATTACTAGAAGTGGCTTCAATTCTCCTTTCATCTACGCATTAAACATCGATCTTATTGTTGAGATTTAGCTATCGTTAAATAGCTTATACATCAGACTTAATATTCAGTTTCTCATATTGAAATCTACTTCTACAAGTGTCACACTTCACGGACACATATATATATATATTTATTCACAAATGTGATTTTATGTGATTTCAAGACTGAATCTTCAACTCCATTATTTACAAACTTTCATTCAATCTCATGCGTTAAGATGACTCACATATTACATCAAACATAAACTCTACATACCTGAAGATTGTCAACCATTGTATGGATATATAAATGCTACATCAAGAAGACTGTTAGCTGAAGACTTACTATCTTCGTTTTCAACTTTGTCAACCAAGTGAAAGTGTATTTGTTCGTGTGCTTAGCTTATGATTAAATGTTATGTCTTATATTCAAGGTTTCATTGAGTGATGTATGCTATAAAGCTTATTCATTTCATTTCCTCCATTATGGAGGTGGTCCTCCGCCAGAGATCTTATTAATTGTGGTTGGCACGGAAAGTGTTAAGCACAATTAAATTTACAATCTCGTGTAGGTATTAGGGACTTTTACAGTCCGCTATCACATATAATACGCCCCCTGATCCTACATATGGTCCTCCGGGCCGGATAGAACTAGTAAGATTGTATTAATAGGCCTAGCCTACATCTAGGATAGAACTAGTAAGACTGTATTAATAGGCCTAGCCTACATCTAGGATATTACCAGCAAGACTGTACTAATAAGTTATTCCTTCATCTGGTCCTTCTGACCATAATCAAACTATTAAGATTGTAATAATACAATAATACTCTTGCATCATTCACCCTCTGTGTCACAGACAGACTTGGGTGGCATACAAGAGCCTTCTTGTTTTGCTCACATTCATGTATGCATTATTATTTTATCTCAAGAGATGTATATTGATACTTAAGCAATTAAAGATTGACTTAACATTGATTTGTGCTCTGCCATAAGCATTTGAGCCACTTGCCATCACTCAGTGAAACTTCAAAGTGTACTGTATGATATATATGTCAATTGTAAACATTGTGACATCATTGTAAGTCACAGACACACAACACACTCTGTCAACAGTACATTAACACACAATTCTCTTACACGAACACGATTCTTAACGTTCTTCGCAATTCAATACTCATCTTATTGCAAATAATTGCAATCATTCTCCTCTATCATATATTTCATTGTCTTCTTGACAATAAGTTGTCCAGAAGTTGAATCTCATAGGCGGGCAAACGGTCCTGTTCTTCTCGCATACTATTTCACTTGCATTGCTTCCTTGTATCCCGGCAAGCGGGCAAATTTCTATATTGTTTTCATTCTTCATATACCTATCTTTGAATCATGGAAGATCAAACAGTAAGACAGGTCGAAGACCTCAAAAGAAAACGCACTCCTCTTAAGGCACAACTTACACGTCAGTGTAATTATATTACTAATCTTAATGAGTCAGGTGAACTCAATCACCAAATGTTGCTAGCTCGCAGAGACAAACTTAAAGAGTCTTTCAATAAGTTTGAGCTTATTCAAATTCAATTAGAAGAATTTCAGCCCACAGAGGCTGAAATTAATTACCATGAAGAAGTCGAAAGAGATTTCTTTGAAGCTATTTCTAAACTAGAAACATTGATTAAGATCGCGGAATCTAAGATAGAAACTCTTTCTAAACTTGCTGAAACGCAGCAGGTAATTTCAAACAAGATTTCTGAGCTGCAGCAAATCAAAGCTCAACTATTCACTCAAGTTCAAGTAATATCAGATTTTACTGTAACTCGTGAAATCAAGTTACATGCTTTGTTCTCTCGTAGAGACAAACTCAAACAATTATTTGAGAGTTTTGAACTGGTTCAAACCCAGCTCGAACAACTCCATGCTACGAATGCTGAGGCCAACTCTCGTGAAGAAGTTGAAGCAGCATATTTCAAAACTATCGCTAAGGCAGAGACTTTAATTAAGCTCGCAAAGCTTAAACAATTAAGAGTACAGCTCTTAAACCATATTCAAGCTATAAACGAGCTTATGATCGAGGATCAGGCATCTTACTTTGAAGGTATTAAGAGATGCGCTGAACTTGAACAATCATTTCAGCACTATCAAGCTGAACAGTCTTCAATTGAAGACATTGAATCATTCAATGACAGGCAAATTCAACACTATGAGCTTGAAGAAGCCTATTACAAAGCACTTACTAGACTTGAAGCTTCCATAAAGGCAAACAAGCAAATATACGATCCAGATCCTATGTCTGAGCCTAGTCCGCAACCAGTACTGACTGAGCAAAACCACGTTTCTCTTCCAAAGTTACCTGAAATAAAATTACCGACATTTTCAGGCGATCCCACTATGTGGCTAGAGTTTCGTGACACGTTTACATCATTAATACTGCAGAATCAGTACGTGTCTGAGATGGACAAGTTTCAATATTTAAAGTCATGCTTAACCCCTGAGGTTATGACTATTATACATAATATTCCTGTCAGTGCTGCCACATTTAGCATTGCCTGGCAAACTTTGTTAGAACGTTTTGACAATGACAGACTCATTGCTAATGCTCATTTAGAGAATTTATTTTCTCCCCCTTCTATTGATAGAAACTCTGCTGATTCGCTCCAGAGATACTTAGATCATTACATAAGTACTGTCCACGCGCTTCAGTCACTGCACATTGATGTTGAGCTGACTGATCTTATTATCTCAAAAATAATACTGGATAAGCTTTCTCCAGCTATTATTAGAGATTGGGAATCTTCGCTTAAAGCTGATAAGTTTCCATCACTGAAGGACTTATTCAGTTTCCTTGAGGCCAAAGTTCGAGTCATTCAAATGACTGACTTAGCTATCAAGTCCCAGTCGAATCAATCTCCAGTCAAAAATGTGACTGCGAAATCTAATAATAATTCTAACAACAAACGTAAGTCCACTGAAGCTAAGAAAAGGTCTTCGTGGTCTCAACCTATTTGTATATGTTGTAATCGCCCTCGTGATCATGAATTATTTCTCTGTGAAGCATTCAGAGCTTTCGCTTTGCCCCAAAGATTTGAATTTGTGAAACGCAACAATGTATGTAATGTCTGCCTGAGAATAGGTGGTCATTCACAAGCCTGTTCTTCTTATACTTGTATGAAGTGTCAAGGTAAACATAGTACTTTGCTTCATCCTTCAAACGCTCCCATACCAGTAAACCCATGTGCCATGCTAAGAAGTGGTCCAGCTACTTCAAAGATTCTATACCCTACAGCAACTGCGTTAATAGCAGATGCTAATGGCGAGTACATTGAGGCTACAGCCATTCTTGATTCAGCTACGACTTGTAATTTAATTACAGATAGATTATTTCAACGCCTCAAACTTAAACCAACTCCTCATAGAGAATATTTGCAAGGAGTAGTGTTTGAAAAGCGCACTCTCTGCAAGGTAGCATCTTTGTCACTGAAATCTAATGTTTCCGATTGGTCGTGCCAAACGAATGCTTTGGTTATTCCATGCATAGCTACTTGTAAGTTCCCTCGTGCTTACATAAATACTGACAATTGGAATATTCCAGCTAACTTGAATTTAGCAGATGCTAAATTTAACCAACCTAAGTACCTAGATTTGCTCATTGGTACAGAGCTTTTTTCACAAATACTGTTATCAGGCAAAATCATGGCTGATAATCTGCCTGGCATACATAATTCAGAACTTGGTTGGTACTTTATGGGTAAAGTCCCTCAACCTGTTACTTCTTCGCAGCATAGTATTCCTATGCAAAGTACTGCTTCTAAACATATGAATGTTTCTAAGCAAATGACTTCTCACAGCAAAGCTAAAGCAGCTAATAGGCGTGAGAAGCCTCGTGTCAAGCAAGCTCATTCTAATCGCTCATTTCCTAGTTCTGACTCGTCGATCGATTCAAACTACTCTGCTTTCTTGCACTCAGAATCAGCTGTGGATGAACAATTAGCTAGGTTCTGGGAATTAGAAGCTGTCAATAATTCTGCTCCATTCCATGATGAATCGAAATGTGAGAGACATTTCTCTCAAACTACCACCAGAGATGACTCTGGAAGATATATAGTTAAACTTCCTTTTACTGCTCCGCCTGAAACATTAGGTAGCACAAAGCAACAAGCTTACAAACGGTTTCAGCTCTTAGAAAAAAGACTGTCATCCAACGAATACTTACGTACTGAATATGTCAAGTTCATGCAAGAATATGAGGATTTAGGTCATATGCAACGAGCTGACCACATTACTAATGCTCCTTGTGAATACATTATTCCTCATCACCCAGTAATTAAGCCTAGCAGCACTACTACAAAGGTTAGAGTAGTCTTCGATGCTTCAACTAAGTCATCTAATGGAAAATCCTTGAATGACACTTTAGCTATTGGTCAAAGTCAGCCTCCTGAACTTCTGCCCTATGTAACTAAGTTTTCACATTTGAAGACTTTGCGTATGATAGCATATGTTCTACGATTCATAAATAATTGTAGGCCTGCTAAAATTAAGCTCACAGGTCCTCTTGAACCTAGTGAAATTTCAAATTCACTCTACACTTGTGTGAAAATAATTCAGCAAGTCGATTATCATGATGAAATCAATGCTTTGACTTCGTCTGATGTCGTTCCTTCATCTAGTAAAATACACTCACTTTGTCCATTCATGGATAGTGAAGGTATTCTTCGTGTTGGTGGAAGACTGAAGCACTCAGAACTGCCCTTTGATGCGAAGCATCAGATTTTGCTTCCAGCTAAGCATCCTTTCACTAAACACCTCATTCGTTTTACACTCTTCAAACTATGTCATGCTGGTTCCCAGCTTATTATAGCTCACTTACGGGAAAGGTTTTGGATACCTTCTGTAAGGAGAACAATTCGCTCTGTGATCAGACAGTGCAATGTCTGTTTCAGATTTCAAGCTCAACCCTTTCAGCAAAGAATGGCTGATTTACCATCTTCTCGTGTATCTCCTATTGCCCCATTTACTAACGTCAGCATTGATTATGCTGGGCCTTACTCTATTAAATATGGTGGACCTAGATCAAGGATTACTACTAAAGCATATATAGCTGTATTTGTTTGCATGTCCACCAAGGCTCTTCACCTTGAGTTAGTCACCTCGCTTACTTCCAATGCATTTTTAGCAGCCTTTTCCAGATTTACTGGTAGAAGAGGCATACCGGTTTCAGTCACATCGGATAATGCTACGAACTTTGTTGGTGCTCAAACTGATATCAGACAACTTACAGATTTTCTATCTTCTCATGAACATCAATCGAAAGTTCAAGATTCTACTTCACATCTTAACATAAAGTGGAATTTTATTCCTCCTCACAGTCCCCATATGGCTGGCTTGCATGAAGCAGCTGTTCGCTCAGTTAAGCATCACTTGAAAAGAGTAATGACTTCTATGATACTTACCTTTGAAGAGATGTCAACCCTCTTAATTCAAATTGAAGCTATTTTGAATTCACGTCCTCTCGTCACTCTTCATGAAGACGTTGAAGACTTGAATTATCTTTCTCCAGGTCATTTCCTTATAGGAAGACCTTTGATTTCATTACCTACCACAAACCTTTCTAGTAGCACTTCTTTGCGTTCAAGATGGAATGCTATGAATCAACTGCTACTTGGTTTTTGGAAGAAATGGCCATCTGACTATTTACATTCTCTACAACAACGTTCTAAATGGCTAAAGACTCTTCCTAATGTGGAAATAGGAACTCCTGTTCTTTTACTTGACGACAACGTTCCCCCTTTACGTTGGGTTATGGGTGTTGTACACTCTATTCATCCTGGATCTGACGGACTAGTTAGAGTAGTCACAGTTTGAACCTCTACAGGTTTCTACAAGCGACCAATTGTTAAGCTTGCTCCTCTTCCCATTTCTAATATTGAAGATGAGTAAACCTTTTTATTATTCAAAGTTTAAATCTACTCTTTTTCACATAATCTAATATATTTTAAAATTATTTTCAAGAAAATAATTTTGCGGGCAACTTATGTTCAATCATAGATTTAAGCTATGTACAAGTTAATTATTTTTTGCTGCCAACTTAACAGCAGTATATTCTATTTATTATTTTTTCTCTAGTTTTTATTGTTAAGTTTACATTTTTAGTTATTGCATTACATCCTATGTTCATTTACTTTCAACATTAGATTTAGCTTATCATGTTGGCTTTGGATATCTTTCTTTTGTCAGTTCCTGTTTCTGTAGTCAACTTGATTCATATTACTATTTAAATAACATTCATTTTCTAGCTTGTAAGCTATTATTCCTATTCATTGTCTTTATTATTCATATTTGATTGTTATTTTTTGTATCCAGTCTTCAGGATACACTTCTTGAGCAGTTTATATGCGTTTCATATTGCTCATTGACTTGACTTCCTTCTTCTTCACTTCAACAATTCCATTTTACTTATACATGAAAGGATTCATGTGTTTCTCTGGTGCTTCAGATTATTGAGATATAATTTGAACATCAACTTTCATTCATTCTATTTGTAAGGATAACATATCCTACAGATTCTACATTTCTTCATCATATGCTTCAAGTAAGCAATACTTCTAGTGCATCAAGAAATGTGCTTGTCTTTCATTCAACTTATGCCTGGCAAAATGGCGTTCTTGTGGTGTTTTGCTAATTGCTAAATAGCTGGGACATCACGACATATATGTTCATCCTTACAGCAGGTAAAGATTCTGCTAATTTCAATTTATACGAGGACATATAATTCACTTCAAGTAAGTTATCAATAGTATTACTAGAAGTGGCTTCAATTCTCCATTCATCTACGCATTAAACATCGATCTTATTGTTGAGATTTAGCTATCGTTAAATAGCTTATACATCAGACTTAATATTCAGTTTCTCATATTGAAATCTACTTCTACAAGTGTCACACTTCACGGACACATATATATATTTATTCACAAATGTGATTTTATGTGATTTCAAGACTGAATCTTCAACTCCATTATTTACAAACTTTCATTCAATCTCATGCGTTAAGATGACTCACATATTACATCAAACATAAACTCTACATACCTGAAGATTGTCAACCATTGTATGGATATATAAATGCTACATCAAGAAGACTGTTAGCTGAAGACCTACTATCTTCGTTTTCAACTTTGTCAACCAAGTGAAAGTGTATTTGTTCGTGTGCTTAGCTTATGATTAAATGTTATGTCTTATATTCAAGGTTTCATTGAGTGATGTATGCTATAAAGCTTATTCATTTCATTTCCTCCATTATGGAGGTGGTCCTCCGCCAGAGATCTTATTAATTGTGGAATTGTGGTTGGCACGGAAAGTGTTAAGCACAATTAAATTTACAATCTCGTGTAGGTATTAGGGACTTTTACAGTCCGCTATCACATATAATACGCCCCCTGATCCTACACTACGTACACAGAATCTGTTTGAATTATTCTGTGTAAGCGTGCAATTTGAAAAGATTCGAACTGATACTCATGACTTTTTTACTGGGCTACGTGCAGACAACCTTACATTGGGTCAATTTTGTTTCCAACCATGCTTAGTGCAAGTTTCTTTAATGCAGCTGATGATTTTGCAGCATTCTTTGTTTGTATCTTTGTTACTTTTATATACCTATTTCCGTCCCTTTTTCAATTCGATCTCTGTTCTTTGATTGCCACAATTTTACCTCCACTACGTAGAAATACCGTATATTTAAGTACTCGTGTCTCAATTACCACTAATTAAAGAAAAGGTAAGAGGAAGGATAGAAAGATAATGAAAGAGAGATTAAGAAATAGGCAAATAATGAGGATGGGATGTGCAGAGTTTTAACGGAAATGAATATGCGAATTGATACAGACATCTGATTGTGTGGTAGAACAGAATATAGCTAACCTTACGTCTCTTTCTAAACAAAGCGAATGCTGAAGTGAAGGAGTGCGAGAGGGATATTTTATAATTTATTGCGTTTTTCATTACCTTATTTATTACCTCATTCTCAGCTGTTGTGTGGTGGAAATAAGAGTACTTCACTGATGTTATCTTTTATCGTGTGTGTATTATGTAGCATATAAATATTATTTACAGTATAGCCTATGTTTTGTTTTTGTTTGGCCGGGTTTCTTTTCCTTTCGTGACGTCTTAATATCCACTGCACGGAATTGTTGACTGTGAAGGGGCAACAGGGTAAATATCTTTATTAAGATATAATTGGCACTATATATCCTACACTGAAGTCTTGGTATGACTTGCAATCGTAAGTCTAAAATGAGCGGAGTTGAGATGCATTCATTATTCGCTACAATGAACTAGGAATGATAACGTGTGTGGAGTTTTTAGAAGTTAAAGAAATAGCATACTAGTATCGGATCTGGCTTATTCCTGGTTAGATAATCTCAGCGTCTGTATACTAAGCAGAAATCCCGTCCAGGATAAGCATTTCTAAATAATAAGAAATTAATTTCCAAAATTAACTTACCGAATGCAAGCGACTTTGGCATAGGCCTATGTAAAATCCGTTGCTTTGAGTTACCACTAAGCACCGTTGTTAATACCTTCCTCAATGATTTATTTTAGGATTTCTTACAGCCGGGAGGAAAATCAAGCTTTGCGTTTTAGCTACTAGGCCTACTCACTTAGGGCAATGAGTTTTATGGAGTTAACAACCCACCTCAAAACATTTAGCAGTAATATTTTCCCCTTAATAGGATTCATTTTCCTATAAAGTAAAATTGGATGGGTTTGACAGTAATTTTTTATTAATTCACTCACATCTAATAAGGTTCTCTCAGTCAAGAACTGAGAACTTTTTCATTTTGATTGGGAAAACGTAACATGTCTCTTACAAAATACACTTGTTTCATATTTCAGTCTCATTACCAGTAGCCTATAGGGTATTTCGTGCGCAAACATTATCTTGAGACATCTTGCAGTTCTTCGGTCTTGTACTTGCCAAGGACTAATGAATATGTCAATGGAATATGTCAATGGAGAGAGCATTTATTGCTAGATCTCCGACAGTTCAGAAGACTGTCCGTCTACGTCTAAGTAGTCCACTACGGCCGTATATTGGACAGAAATGCATTAACTAAGGGAAGGATTTTAAATGTGTAACAACTGTTGAAAGCTCAGGGGTGGGAAAACACCTGGATCTCCAATCAGGGTTCTTTTAAAACAGCTGTAGGCATACTATTGGTCACCCAGGAGGATCCGTGAGAAGATGAAAGGGATTTGCGATGAATGCTGATTATCATAACATAGGTTATTTTAAAAAAAGTATATACGGGTATATACCTAGGTATAAGGAATGTTTTTCTCAGAATATGCCAAGAATGTACGATAGTTACCATTAGCTGGCTGCACACACAGTTCAATGCCGCTGTAAATCTTTTCCCAAGGACGGAGATACTTTTATTTCAACCCTTGCATAACTCTCGCTTTCTCTTTTAGAAAACAAAAATATATTTGATTGCCATTCACTTTCATGTTCATTGTGTTGTGGTTAAATTTACGCACCCTTAGGGTGTTCACATTTTCCAAAATACTGCACAAAAATAAATTGTAATTAAAATTTAACAAATTTTCGTAACTAGTAGGTTCTAGAGATACCCAGCCAGTTCACTTGGGACTTTTATTATATTTTAATAAGGTTTTATTTAATGTAAAACACATTGCTGTTAGTTGTTCATTGACCAAGCGAAACGAGGTCTAATTTAAACTCTGGGTCACATTTCGTCTGTATGTCTGTAAATTTGTTTGTTACGCAGTTACGATCAAATGCGTTTTTCGATTTTCTTCCAATTTTGAACAAATGTTTCTTGAAATTTTTAAAAGTCGTATGTTTAAGGTTTTTATTTATTTTGCTCCGTTTTAAGATGGCATCCGTTTTAATTGAAGAAGAGCAGATCTTAGTTTCTGTTGGATGCGAGGTCTAGTTATACAGGCCTATGTAGGACATAAACATATTGTTGACATGGTTCATTGAACGGTTATTTTATTAGAATATCGTAAGTTTAAAAAAGCGAATCTTAATTGTGGTTTCCAAGACCAGTATTTTATTTAAATTATTAAAAAACTAACTGTGATTTATATATTTTCAGTTTTTTGTTTATTCTTCCGTACGGAAAACAATTATTTGTAACTTTATAATAATTACATAATTGCTACAATAACCTGGATATCCATAAATGTTCCAAAATGATATTCTGGTAGAATATAATGGAATAAGTACTTGAATTAGACCGTGGTACTAAAATGGCTGGAAAACATTGAGATAGAGCATTGATATTTCCGTGACTCAAGAACCTTTACTAGGTAGAAGTCAAATCATTACTTCAATAACTTCCATCGTTTAAACATTATATTTATGTATAAAACATTAAAGCAAAATTAATTAATCAGGATTATAAAAACGAAGTACAGCTCTTAATAGCGTAAAACTGGTTACTGTAGTGAGGAGACAACATAGAAAGAGAACTAAAGTTGAGATGATTAAATGCAGAATTTATTGAAGCGTGCACACTCTGCAGAATATCAATTATTCTTCCGCTTTATCATTTCGAGGAAGCGTATGTTTTTACATATTGGCGGTTCGACTGTTTGCAACCCGAAGTATTTATAAAACACTAATTAATGTAGCGCGCCTCGTTCTCACACAAAGTATACATTTGAATTGATCCATGTGCTATCAATTTACAGAGCACAGATTTAATCAGCGCTTTGCAAACACGTCTAGCTCGGAGACTGCATCTCATATCATATCATGTGGAACATACCACAACCCCAAGCTATGTATCCTTCCGCAATTTCATCAGTGTTAGTAATGCGCGTAAAAAAAAAAAATCTGTAGATATTGTTTATGTAGAGATGCACATGAAATTAGATTGTCAGATCTTTCCGATGAATCTAGGATAACAGTGTGGTTAGGTCACAGTAGTTTATTTCATAAAAATAATAAGTGTACGGACAGTATGTGCCTTTGAATGTTGAACATTCAATTTAAAACTAGACAATGTCAGTAATTTCTGATCGTAAACAGAAAATCTCTACGAACTACAAAATGGGAAGATAACATATTCTATTATATTTAAATGCTGTAATATAGTCTCTTGTCTACCTCATGCAATTATCAGTGCCAAAAATTGTCGTAAAATGTATAAATTTTATTTTAAAGGCAAAAATGAAAAAAAAGATTGAACTTTTTTACTTATGAATCAATATCAACGTTTTGGGAAGGGCATAATTGTTTAATTTTCTAAAAGTAAGGATAAGCCTCCTCTTTGTTAAGCTTTCCTGTAATTTTTAGCAGTGTAAGCCCAATTAAGTTATTTTTTAGGACAATGAGTCGTTAACAAGGTATTCTTTTTAGAAAACAACATTGTATACTTACTTAGTAGAATAGAAAAAATGTCATAAAGTAGTAAGTTTTCTCTGAACGTTACCTCTATTACATTATATAAATAAATAAATATATACATATATAGGATATATATATATATATAAGCAAAACTCTCTTACTGGAAAACAGCTGACCTAGTAGCTGTAAGCTACTTCAGGCTAGAATTAGGCCCACAAAATATTCAAGTTTCAAGCCTTTTTCTGCCGTTTGAAGTTACTTCTAAGCCTTCCTTTAGTTTTATTCTTTAATGATCAAAAGAAGTGTTATAGCTGATATCATAGACACATATTATTCAGTGTACGTGTTAAATAGGATGAATGTACAGTCACAAATGTATGTTGTTTTACTCCAGCTACTAACCACGGAACTCGCAAGTATTGATATTTTAGATGTGGTTGCATGCAGGAATCCTATTTCATAACCAGGAACTAAAGGACTTTTCAAAGGCTTGTTAGCATGGCTGGCGCGTGATAAATGCGATGAAAAAGTATGGAATTTCCAAGTTCTTGTTACAAGCTACATTACATGAATCGGCATCCATTGTTCAGATATATATATAAAAAAAAAAAAACCTCTTCCTTCAACGTTAGCACAAAAGCTACATAAACGAAATCTGTATTTTAAACTCACGTGCATAGGTTATGACGCACTTAGCGTGAGTGGAATTCATGCGATACTATCGAAACAATATAGATGTGAATAGGTTTTCATGGCTAGGGGATGGGATTTCATAGCATAAATAGTTCACTTCGCAGAAGACAGTGTTAAAAAATTTCTGGTCTAAACTAGGCCTATTACATTTCATTTTAAGAAAAATGCAATTATATATCAACGAGATTTTATGACATAACTTTTATATCTTCAATCAAAGAGATTTTATGACTTAGCTTTTATATCTTCAGGATTTGTTTGGTTTTGTGCTTGCTGTGTTCTTATCTATAGTGGTAGGGGGAATAATACTGGCGCTGGTAATAAGTTGAATAGTTAGTTAGGTTTGAAGAACTCAGCGCAGCGAAAACCCTACCAAGCCAATCCCCCTTGGAAAAAATGACTATATAAGATAATTAAATATATATATATATATCCAAGGATGAATAGGGATGGCAGACCACACACAGGCTATAAGGATAAATAGTAGAAGGAACTGGAATAGTTAGCCCAACAATATTATTCACGTAAGAAAAGAATTAAATTTCAATATGTATAAGTTTATTACAGAATAAAGAAATGACAGAAATAATATAATAGGAAAATATATATTGAATGGAATAGCATAATAGTTTTTATACAGAGAACAATATTAATGACCCATATTTTATATTACTGCAGTATTTGAAATTACGATAGACAAAAGTATTCAAAAATTCAATGAGTAATCAAATTAATATTTATATTTAGAAATGTATCATTTGAAATAATTAGATTATACAATATGGCCAGAATTAACAGCAAGCAAAATTCAGAATAGGCCAGAATACAAAATTTACGGTAATGAGAAAAGTTATGTAATTATGACTATTAATGACTTTGGCTGGATATTTAATTTATACATATATATCGGTCATGACCGGAACGAAAGAAAGGAATAGAAAAACGAAAATACTAGAAGAGAAGAGAAGAATTAAGAGAGAAGAAAGAAGTCGGCGAAACATTCATTCATCATCATACATACGTCCCAAACACACCCATTGTCTTCATGATAAAAAAAAAATTTAGAATAGAAAAGCCGAAATAGAAAATTATTGAAATGTCAGGTGAGCGAGCAAAAATATTAACTTTACGAAATAGACAAACTTTAAAGTGAATTTACTATACAAAATACAAATGCTTTAAAGTGAATATAACTGGAAATATACAAAAATAGAAATAATTTAAATACAACATGAATAATGAAATAGAAAAATATACTTCGCTCACCTGACGACCCAACATCATGAAGACAATGCCCAGACACGACGATCCATACACACAGAAGAAACTAGTACAGTCGCCGACGAAGGATAGAAGAAGAATAGATCCAGCCAAGTAGCGTTAAGCGCTCACGTCAACTCTAGCAGCCAGGCAAAATTAGTCGGAAAATAGTACACACAGAAAAAGATGGCACCACTAGCGTATCAAGAGTAAGTAATATAACTAGATTAGTTTTGCCTGGTATATACAGAATGAAAATAGAGAAACAAAACGCGCGTGTTCTCAAAATATACGATTTAATTGTCAATAATAATAATAACAGTTCAGTTCAGAAGAAAATAGGTTGCAACCGCAACAGCTCACCCCCTTAAAGACCTCCCGTGGCCTAAATCCAAAATAGTCCACTGAAGCAGAAGTACCATAATAATATGCGAAAATTCTGAAGTACTTAGACGTATCAAAATATGTACTGATCTTATAGAACAATGTGTGTAATCCCAGTTCCAAAATTATGAATATACAATACTTGTCTGCCGGTGAAATGCAGAAAACCCAGTGTCTATTCCCCAGGTATCACTCACTGACATGTTGAGACAGTGGCAGAGTCCAAATTAGCAGAATGTAGATTATAGTAAATTCTTGATAGTAGAAATACATCTTGACTGAAGGCTGATTGTAGGCTGATTCCGCTGATTGCTTGATGACTGATAGATAACTGATGCTGTACCAGACGCTGTGCCGGACCCGTTAAGGTCAAAATCAAGCAGGGAGTGCACTATCCCCAATGCAAGGCTGAAGCACACACATCAGTAGAAGTCTTCTTTCCTCTTGTTATTCATAGAATCCCACGGTGGAGGGTACTGAAAGTTCAAATCACTCGAACAGTATCTTGTTTCAAAGGAGTACACACGCACACAATAAGATTGAAAAATTTAATGAAAATTAGATTCATATCATTCAAAAGGCTAAAAAAATTTTAATATACCAGGTTAGAAAAATACAAAATATGAAATATTAATAATTGTCAAATACTCATTTGAACTCACACATTATAACTTGATGTGAATCTTTGAAATGAAAATTGTACCATAAACAGGCTTTTAATAATTGACATATGTTAAACTTTATAACTCGAATTAATGATACGCTAGTGTGCGAATATAAATACGACTTTTACAATGAAAACTTTAAATATGACTTTTTTGAATAGAAACTTTCATTTTAAACCTTTTCAATATAGATTTTCATTTTGAAATAGCCCAAGTGAATATTAGAAAGAGCACCACTTTATAATATAAGTATGAAACTTTAGAAATCTTGCCACAATAGAAATTATTTTAAACAATGTATAATTTCAAGTTTTACAAATATTCTCAAAATATCCAAATTTTATTAAGAAAACTGATTAATAAATCCAAATATTCAAATGATATAATTTTTTTAAATATAAATCCATATTTAATTAGTGTAATGCCGCAGGAAAATTGTAATTATGTAATATGATAATTATGTAATAAAGAACTATAGTACAATATGGTGGTATAACAGTCGCCCGCTCGGTACACGTACCTACGGCCTGACGACGTATATACCAACAATTGCAAACACGAGTTGCGATCGGAATACGACACGACGCTGTAAATGGGACACCGTGATTGCCAGAGCTTTTGCTCAACACCAGCCCAATAGGTCAGCTAGACTGCGTCGAATCCCAATCACAACACGTTCAACAATTAGGAAGAGAAAATTTTGCAAGACAAATAACCAAATTTAAATAGAAATGACTGATGAAAAAATTTAGAATAATAGAATTAATATGTATAGACTGAAAAGGAATGCCATACAATGCAGCAGAAATGCAACACAACCTTGCAGTAGCGTAACAACATGACAAAAATAGGACACAATAGCCCATCATGTGTACACCACCGCAAGACCAGGCCACACCCAAACTACATTGTATCAGCAAACAACTTGCAGAGATTTAAGAATAGACTAACAGAAGTTTAAATAGAATTAACTAACTCTGAAATATTGAAGAACCATAAATAGACTTATTAATCAACTAGCAAAATTTCTTTGATAAAATTCAAAAAGTTACCAAATTATTTTAAAGTGGGCAATAACTTTACAAATACAGGGGCGAGAACATGAATCCAACTACAAAAAGAAACGAACGAGCTATGGGACAAAACGAATGATATATAAATCCCATCAAATATGACATAATACAATCCGCATACAATAACAAATATCAAACCCCAAATACAACGCATCAAATTGAAATGTCTCGGAACTACTGCACATCTAAACAAGATGCAACGTAGCAGCAAGAACCAGACAATAACAATACAATACAATACACCATACTTCAATTTTACGCACAATTTTTTTTTTTCCTAACACGGCACTACTATAAATACTATTGCAGATCTAATTATAAAGATCCAACGTAGCAATAGACTACAATAAGTGACCAAGAAAAATTTACCACCCCTAAATAAATGCGGAAAAATCTGACACAAAACAGTCTGAATCACTATAGCTCGCGAATAACCTGGTAATAACAGAATCAAAAATGTCTAGAAATACTGTATAGACTGACCAAAAGATTACGCAACAACTGGATAATATATAACGTTAATTGTAATAGGACTACAAATGGTATACAAAATTGAACTGGCTGAAGAGTAAACAACACTGTATATATAGAAATATATGTATACTGGACACGAACCAAAAATCAGCAAAATGGCAAATGACAGAACTGAAGAGCACACCACAGTCACTCGAAATGGGAGATCCCCGCAACCAGCTTAAGAGTGACGATACTCCAGAATAAAAAATTCCAAATACTGGCGCAAGAAAAACCACAACTAGAGATAACGAGGCGAGCACAACAGCACCCCCATTAATGCCACTAAGACAGATTACATCATATTAGAAGAAAAATATTAACAATGAAAAATCAGATAATTCACTGAAGGTGAACATCCGAATTAAGAAGAAAAATTTTACTTTAACCACCTTATGCAAAAATCCAAAAGCATGAATAATATAGAAATATTTTAACTACATGAAGATGTGTAATTAATCGGCTTGTACCTTATACTTTGAAGAATGTAGATGAAGAACCAGAACAACTTCGAGATGATGAGCAGGACCGGAAGACAGCTGATCCCACAGAAGCTCGGAATCACAGCAAAGATGAAATATGCTGCAGAACGGATTCCACCAGAACAGCATCCAAAGTGGCAGGTAGAAAAGCCACAGAATCCATGTGACAGAACTGCTGGAACTCGATGGATGACTGCCAAGCCAGCGAAGCCAGATCGCAAGAAATCTCTCGAAGTGCATCACACATGAAAAAGAAATATAAATGATATTAGCATAAGTACTAGAACAGTGGAAAACCTCCCCCCACGAAACTGCGGGAGCAGGGAAAAAGCAAGCAGACAGACAAGCACACTGAAAATGGGTGAAAATCTAAGCAAATAGACAAGAAGACAGAAAAGAACAACCCGCGCACAAAAGACCCCATAATCCCTGCGCAATGGAGACCCCATAATCACCAAAACGGGAACAGAAGAAGCTAAGAAGAAGAAGGAAAATCTTTAGAAAAACACCCATACAGCGAGCTAAAGGAGAAATACCGGAAGAAAAAATTGAAAAACAGAGGACTGTAGATACGAGCGATTGCTACCACTGCTGTGTTCTTATCTATAGTGGTAGGGGGAATAATACTGGCGCTGGTAATAAGTTGAATAGTTAGTTAGGTTTGAAGAACTCAGCGCAGCGAAAACCCTACCAAGCCAATCCCCCTTGGAAAAAATGACTATATAAGATAATTAAATATATATATATATATATCCAAGGATGAATAGGGATGGCAGACCACACACAGGCTATAAGGATAAATAGTAGAAGGAACTGGAATAGTTAGCCCAACAATATTATTCACGTAAGAAAAGAATTAAATTTCAATATGTATAAGTTTATTACAGAATAAAGAAATGACAGAAATAATATAATAGGAAAATATATATTGAATGGAATAGCATAATAGTTTTTATACAGAGAACAATATTAATGACCCATATTTTATATTACTGCAGTATTTGAAATTACGATAGACAAAAGTATTCAAAAATTCAATGAGTAATCAAATTAATATTTATATTTAGAAATGTATCATTTGAAATAATTAGATTATACAATATGGCCAGAATTAACAGCAAGCAAAATTCAGAATAGGCCAGAATACAAAATTTACGGTAATGAGAAAAGTTATGTAATTATGACTATTAATGACTTTGGCTGGATATTTAATTTATACATATATATCGGTCATGACCGGAACGAAAGAAAGGAATAGAAAAACGAAAATACTAGAAGAGAAGAGAAGAATTAAGAGAGAAGAAAGAAGTCGGCGAAACATTCATTCATCATCATACATACGTCCCAAACACACCCATTGTCTTCATGATAAAAAAAAATTAATTTAGAATAGAAAAGCCGAAATAGAAAATTATTGAAATGTCAGGTGAGCGAGCAAAAATATTAACTTTACGAAATAGACAAACTTTAAAGTGAATTTACTATACAAAATACAAATGCTTTAAAGTGAATATAACTGGAAATATACAAAAATAGAAATAATTTAAATACAACATGAATAATGAAATAGAAAAATATACTTCGCTCACCTGACGACCCAACATCATGAAGACAATGCCCAGACACGACGATCCATACACACAGAAGAAACTAGTACAGTCGCCGACGAAGGATAGAAGAAGAATAGATCCAGCCAAGTAGCGTTAAGCGCTCACGTCAACTCTAGCAGCCAGGCAAAATTAGTCGGAAAATAGTACACACAGAAAAAGATGGCACCACTAGCGTATCAAGAGTAAGTAATATAACTAGATTAGTTTTGCCTGGTATATACAGAATGAAAATAGAGAAACAAAACGCGCGTGTTCTCAAAATATACGATTTAATTGTCAATAATAATAATAACAGTTCAGTTCAGAAGAAAATAGGTTGCAACCGCAACATGCCGATGTTCTTGTTTTAATATTGCAGCTCTTTAAAAAATCTTAAAATAAGGTAGGCATACAGTAAATATTGCTTAAATTTACCCCTGCAACCAAAAGAAGACAGAAATCAACGTTAAATTCAATCCGGCTATGGAACAAAGGCCTACAACTGTTCGCCCAAATCCAATTTTATTGTAATCTTGGGTTGTTTATATTTATTAATTATTACTAATAATATTAATATTCTTTATATAATTAGTACACTTTATAATATTTCACACAATTAACAGAATAAAATTAGTGGTTCTTAAATTGATATCTTAGAATATCTTAATTTTTCTCGATTATACCACATTTATAAACGATTCAAGAAAAAAATCCACCAACCGCAAGGATGTATTGAACATTATGAAAGAGGAATAGAAAACCTTGATCAAAGAAAATTAAATAGGCCTACGACGAGCACAGAAGGTAAAATGTATATTGGTTATGCAATAAGATCTATAATAAACCTTTTATAGATCACAATGACTACACAAGTAATAGCTTACTTTGCTAATTTCATATACTGTAGTGATGAAATATGGAATATTATTTTGGGGAAATTCAATTGAAAGCAGAAACATGTTTATTTTACAGAAGGAAACCACTCGAACAACAGCGGGTGCTTACAAAGAGATTCTTGCAGACCTTTATTTAAGAAATTTGACATCTTAATCCTCCCTTGCGAATACATTTTATCTGGAATGTTCTTTTCTGTGAATAATAAGAGCGAATTTACCAAGAATAATAAAATTCATAATAAGAACTTCATCTTCATTTGCCTTCAGCTTCATTAACCTGTTACCAAATTTTCTTCCTAATGAAGTCCAAGTGTCCACCGCGGTGGCTCAGGGGATACGTTCAATCCTCTCAAGCACCCTGGTCGGGACAAGTTACCTAGGTGAGGTTTTTTCCGGAGTTTTCCCTCACCTGTGAGATAAATGTCAGGTAACTTTAGGCCCTTCTGGTCCACGGATATTATCTGGCCGTCATTATCATCTTCATCCCCATCCTCGCCTTGTTCTGAGTGAGAGTGTGTGAATGGTGTGTATCGTCCTATGTGTTCGTGTTGTCTTGGAGGTGGCCCCGGAATTGGGCTGATCACTCATCCGGGGAGGCCCTCCATGCCCTTGTCTGGTCAAAAAAGTATGTATGTGATCTAAAGATAATCCCTCTCCCGATAGGTCGCGATCCTGTAAGGCCCGGGGGGCTTGGGTCGGAGAGGTAAAACTAAGACAAAAAAAGAAAGAAGAAAGAAAATATAGCATTAGTATCTTATAATTTGTAATGACTATTCCATTCATACGCCGTGAGTTTGATATTGACCAATAACGCTTAGCAATTCCTCCGATATAGACCAAATACAACCGTTAATCTTATCATATGCTTCCTAGGATCATAAGGATGCAATTTTGTCTGATAAAACGTCAGCTCGTTACTTGAAACGTAAGGCGTCAGCATGCGGTGATTAATACGTCGCTTCTTACTTGTGAACAGAATGAAAACACATTATTTTATGTAACATAACTTGTTTGGAAATTTAAATAGTATAATGTCCATTGATTAAAAATAGAATTTCGATTCGGTGCAAGCCAGTTCGTGTTCTTTTATAGCGTTTTGATGTAAGCAACGACGACGACGCCCTTCATCTTCTGGTACATAGTATTGATAGCATTGGGAACTCGGATTGATTCATCGAATCGATTCATGGACTATTCATTCATTTAGTAGTCATATGCCGTGATCTTATGGCTGACAGAATATTGTCAACAAAATAAGAAAATAATTATTTACAAAATCTGTTACATTTTATTCAATAGAATAGGTAATACTTCCTACACGAGATTACGAATTTCATCAGATAAATTTGTTCTAACTTCGTTCTTGCAAATGTAATTGATAAACTCGTAATCTCTCGTGGGATTACCTATGATAATCACTTGTAGGCCTATGTGTTACACGTATGTCGTTTTTTTTTTAGCTAGCCTACCGCATTTAACAGTAGGCCTACTTACTTACTTCTTTATTTATTCAATGACAATAAAGAATCCCTAAGCAAGCTAAAGAAATATTATCTATTTTATGGAACGCGGAAGTTCATTGCAGCGCTTACCAGTGCCCGCCATTCAACCCTCCATCCAACCGCACCTCGCAATTCCTACTTCCCATAAATCTATCCTAACATTGTCCTTCCACCTATGTCTATGTCTTCCAAGTGGTATTTTCCCTTCGGGTCTCCCAGTCGGTATTTTTTAGATATGTCTCCCAGTCAGAATTTTTTTTAGATATATCTTTCCTCCCCCATGCGCGCAACACGTCCAGTCCATTTCATCCTCCGTGATAACATTACTCTTACTATATCGGGTGACGAGTACAGGTTATGAAGCTCAATGTTATGCAGTTTTCTCCCTTAGATGCAAATATTTTCATAAGCCCCCTGTTGTCGAACACTCTCAGATTATATTTTTCCGAAGAGTAACCGTATAATACAACCGGCACGATAATATTGTCTTATACATTTTTGTTTAGATTTCTGGTCAGAAGAGAGAAAATAAAATATCTGAATTGTAGGAAAAAAGGCATTTCTTTATTTTAGTCAGTACTTAACTTCTACCTTATTATTTGTATCTGTAATAATAATTGCTCCCAGGTTTTTGTAATAAGTATTAAAAGGAATCATGTTCTTGAATTCTGAAAAAATAATAGTACACCACGAAAGTGGGAACATGGAAATAAAGCGGTGGTTTTCTCGTCAAATTACCCTTTCGATAGTGTGTGTAGAGAAACCTATACAGCATATAGGAAAAGAGGTGGCAATTGGGCGTTATTGGCACAATAAACAAGACTCAGACCGTAGACTGGGTTAGAATCTCTTTTTCTCTCGCACCCGCGGTCTCCATCCCTGCGGGCGCGATAAGGTGAGAGGGTTAACGCCAACTACACGACCGTCATAAATAACTAGTGGGAACTGCCGATGAATATAGTGTAGTAAGCATGGGTTGAAAACCCTCTTGACCTAGATAAGCGTGAATTCTAGCCATTTCTAAATTAGTTTCAACGCATTAGTAAATGCTGCTTGTTTTAGCCTATAGTAAAATTGACTCAGTATTATTTTGATTGCTTTATTATTATTATTATTATTATTATTACTGTCATCATCATCATCATCACCATTATTATGTCACCATTTTAAGTACTACAGTAAATAAATAAGAGATACCAGCAGAAATTGTGCTTAAGCATTCTTTACACTATAAATTTCAAGGTAGGCACATAGTTTTTTATGTGCGCACTGTACCATTAATAATAATAACTTTACAGAATGTTTTACTTGACTTACGTACACAAAATGATATATGAATTTTCTAGTATTGTTTAGCTAATTAAGTAAATAAACTATGAATATAGAAAAGCAACTCTTTTTGCTTTTTTCCTAGGAAACACACTGTGAATGTCTTTAGACACTACGGACAAAATTTCAAGACAATAGGGTAAAAGTTATATAGTCCCCTGTCAAATGTACAAAAAAAGGCTCCCGTGTGCTCCTTGATGATGCAAGTGTGGGAGTAGTCTCAATCTCTTCGTTTGACCTTGGAGAAACATAATTTCGATGGTGCCACTCTTGAAAATGGTGCGTTTGAATGGTGGGGGCAAAAAACAAAATGGCTGCCAAGCAAAAAACACGTTTTCCTATTTATATCAGTAACCGTTGGGAATACAAAAAAAAGTTTGAAACAAGAAATGTAGCTACATAGATTCTGCACAGAAACGTTTATTACAACTTTTATGTAGGATCAACCGTTTTCTCATAAGAAGTACTTTTATATTTTTCAAAATTAAAAATGATTCTGTCTCAGTATGAGGGTTTTGCAAGCTCATATTTACATGCCTGACATTATTTATACGGCCACTGGATACTTCTAACAATAATTAATATGTTAAACACTAATGAATTAAAAAATAACCCCTTTCCCTTATGTTGTGCCGTAGGAAACTGAAAGATAAAAAGTACTACTATAGTTTTAACCTTCAACGAAAATACTTTGGAAGAAATACAATGTTTGCAGATTTATAGGCCTATAGACAGAGTGGATACACTCCTATAATTACATTTTTAATTATAATCATCGTCACTTTCAATACAAATCTCACTTAGACCTAAATCTTCATCATCGTCCAGCTCACACTCTCCCATATTGTCACAACGGTTGGGATTACCTTCGCAAGTGCACATTTCAGTACACCGGAGTCCATTTGACCATCGCACAGGACCTAATATGTCAGTCAGTGTAGTTTTGGGGATATAAAGCTGCCAATGAACGCTTCTAAGATAGTCCTGACATCTTCAGTGAGTGAAAGTATAGTCCCCAATTTAGCCAAGGCTTCTAGCGGCGTATCACTTGCGGAATTAAAAGCTTTCCACAACTTTATTTTACCTTTGCCAGCAAATGATCGTGTTACATCAGCTCCTAAAATTGCGTGTAATCCAGGGACTGCAGAGGCTTTCAGAGGTCCAAGTGCTCTGTAAATTGAACCTAGCTGAACGAACCTTAGCCGAGGAAAAATGCAAAATCTTTCGAAAGCTGATGATATCATCTTAGTGCTAAAATCAGGAGACATCAGAACACATGAGTAGTTTTAATTCCTTTCTGTGCTAAATAAGCTGCATGTAATATGATCTTTGTGTCGGCCTCCTCCTGCGTACTTGCAAGACTGGATATATTATCGCCATGTGATGAAGCTGCTTTTTCCCTCCAACTGAGTAAAAACTGAGTACAAAAACTACATGGACCTCACTGTAATTACTGAATTAATGAATTCAGCAATTACAGTGAGGTTAATGTAGTTTTTTACTCTTACAAAGAAAACTCATTGAAGAAAGCGACGTGAGAGATTCAGCAAAAGGGCTCAGATCCAATGCAGTGGAAAATTGGACCAGAAACGAAAATTGGAAGTATACCAATGCACAAATTAGCTAACAGAGTTCCTTTCCGATGAGATTCTGCAATTTGGCGTGACCAACAACAGAAGGTTTGTACTCTGTTGGAGGGACAAAGCAGCTTCATCACATGGCGATGATATATCCAGTCTTGCAAGTACGCAGGAGGAGGCCGACACAAAGACATATTACATGCAGCTTATTTAGCACAAAAAGGAATTAAAACTACTCATGTGTTCTTCCCCGATACTGATGTCCTGATTTTAGCACTAAGATGATATCATCAGCTTTCGAAAGATTTTGCATTTTTCCTCGGCCATGGGATGAAAAGGTTTGTTCAGCTAGGTCCATTTCATAGAGCACTTGGACCTCTGAAAGCCTCTGCACTCCCTGGATTACACGCACTTTCAGGAGCTGATGTAACAGGATCATTTGCTGGCAAAGGTAAAATAAAGTTGTGGAAAGCTTTTAATTCCGCAAGTGATACGCTGCTAGAAGCCTTGGCTAAATTGGGGACTACACTTTCACGCACTGAAGATGTCAGGACTATCTTGAAGCGTTCATTGGCAGCTTTATATCCCCAAAACTACACTGACCGACATATTAGGTCCTGTGCGACGGTTGTTGTTTACACAGAAAAAATGCCAAGAAGTTCCTCCAACAAGATCTGCACTGGATCTGGCATGGCTAAGGGCTCACCTTCAATGTTTTGAATGGAATCAGGACCTAAATAAGCATCCCAATAACCCACCGCCCTCAGATTTTGGATGGAAAAAAGTAGGGAGTGTATACGAGTCTGTTGCTTGTACCAACCCTTGTGCACCAGAGCTTATCTTGGAACTTTGTCGCTGCTCATGCTCCAAAAGGCGTTGCTCTCCTCCATGTAGGCTACATGTCAGTCAAATGGACTCCGGTGTACTGAAATGTGCACTTGCGAAGGTAATCCCAACCGTTGTGACAATATGGGAGAGTGCGAGCTGGACGATGATGAAGATTTAGGTCTAAGTGAGATTTGTATTGAAAGTGACGATGATTATAATTAAAAATGTAATTATAGGAGTGTATCCACTCTGTCTATAGGCCTATAAATCTGCAAACATTGTATTTCTTCCAAAGTATTTTCGTTGAAGGTTAAAACTATAATAGTACTTTTTATCTTTCAGTTTCCTACGGCACAATATAAGGGAAAGGGGTTATTTTTTAATTCATTAGTGTTTAACATATTAATTATTGTTAGAAGTATCCAGTGGCCGTATAAATAATGTCAGGCATGTAAATAGGCGCTTGCAAAACCCTCATACTGAGACATATAATCATTTTTGATTTTGAAAAATATAAAAGTACTTTTTATGAGAAAACGGTTGATCCTACATAAAAGTTGTAATAAACTTTTCTGTGCAGAATCTATGTAGCTACATTTCTTGTTTCAAACTTTTGTTTGTAATCCCAACGGTTACTGATATAAGTAGGAAAACGTGTTTGCGATGGCGGCCATTTTGTTTTTTGCCCCCACCATTCAAACGCACCATTTTCAAGAGTGGCACCATCGAAATTATGTTTCTCCAAGGTCAAATGAAGAGATTGAGACTACTCCCACACTTGCATCATCAAGGAGCACACGGATGTACATTTGGCAGGGGACTAATAATCCAAAAAGCAATTTGAATATGAAAGAAAGCGTTTGAAAAGTTTAGGGAATAATCCTTCTTTGCAGGGTCAAACTACTTTCAAAATCAACTATGTGCTTTAATAATAACTCTCACAATGTTACAAATTGTCATATCCCATGAACAATTAATGTCAGAAAGCTATTAATCTGAATTTTTTTTACCATTTTACCGTATTTTACAACAGATAGTCTCCTTAACCAATTGACTATACAGTTTCTTCAACCCTGAAGGTTTCTATTGATGAAGGCGTATCTATCATGAAGGCCGTGAAGGACCTTACCTAAGAAACGGTGGAATGATCACGTTTAATGAGAGCTGTTATTTTCTCCAGGGACTCTCTATTTCAGAGACGGTTACTTAAAATGTACACACGAACAAAAAAGTGACTCAGTTGACTTGGATTTATTTATGATATTTGATTATTTTGAGTAGATGTCAAATGTTGCATCGTGGTTTTGTATTTTGTTACTACTGGTCTTTTAATGACGTCAGTGAATACAATTCCAGAATAGCTAGGCCTATCTCTTTTTCAAATAGGTTAACTTTCAACTATGAGAAAAGTTTACTTTTATAACGTCAGGATAAGCTTGTTTTGTTTCGCCGTTTGCGGTACGTTAGATGCTGACAACCCATCCCGTTTAAATGCGAACACAATACCAGAAATTGAGTTAAAACTTCTGGCAGGGTAGTCTTTCCAATTCTGCCAAATTGCTCTCCGCAGGCGTTAATTTATATTTCACCCACCATATTGTAATGACATTGTAAAGTCGTCTATGAAATCCGTTTTCAATTAATTGTAATGTAATAAAGTTACCTCCGTCATCATCATCTCTAAAGGCGACAAAGAGACCGTAAAATTAATTAAGTCATGTTGTCTACATACATTCATTACAATAGAGACACATGCGAATAAGAAAGATTTAATTTACTGCTATATATCAGACACACCTGTTTAATTTTTTAATTTAAACTAGGGCCTTTATCTTCCCTTATGTATTTAAAGCCGGATGAACTCCCATTTTAATTAAATTACAATTTATATGGCTTTAAATAAAAACAAATAATAATTCAGAAAGCTTTTCGTCGCAATAATTTGAAGATGTGAAGTCCTTGACACTGTAGCAATTTAATTAAATAATATTTAAAAGACGGAGTTATGTGATATGCTATTCTTAATATAATACTGAAAAGAACAGCGAATCTTTAAACCATCCCCGAAGGGACAAGGCCTACCACCCGACCGCTGCATCAACTACCCATAGGCAGACGGCAGGATTGGGGGTATGTGATCAGTATGCCGACACCCACGGCCTTTAATGGTGGTTTCCATGACCGGAGCCGCTGCTTCTCTATCAAGTAGCTCCTCAATTTGAATTACGAGGCTGAGTGCACCCCTGCCAGACCTCCCTACCTCAGAAAAATCCGAGGAGGTACCGGGGATCGAACCCGGACCGACGGATCCGTAGTCATCGACGCTAACCACAAGACCACGCCGGCGGTCAATTTTTAAAACATAGTAGTTGATAAATTAATTACGGTACACAAGACATTATCGTTACTGTATAAAATGTTAGCTTAAAATGCCGAATTTGGAATTTTTCTTGAACCTCGAAGTAAACTTAGGGAGTAAACTACTTCCAGTTTTCAAACTCTAGGCCCTTAAACAGCCTTTCGTCTTTTGGCTGAAAAGTTTATATGAGCAATAGTCTACTATTCATTTTCTTCTGTGGCACTTCAATAATTCTGGGAAAGGAGAAATTTCGTGAACCACGATAAAGGGAGAAGGGCCCGAAAGCTAAGTTCACAAAATGTTATCAAGATCATATTAAAACTGTAATAAAGTAAAGTGATCCCTATACAGGCCATGGAAGCTCTTATGGTTCCGGGAAGTTCAGGATCCCAGATTCTGAGATATTCGGAAACGAAGATGGTAAGGTCAGCCTTAACGCACCGGCCGACTTTTCTCCCAGGATTACTCCTGGCACTAAGTTAGAGGCTGAGTCGACCCCATGTCATGGTGCCACCAGAAGGTTTAGGTCAATTTAAAAATCCCCAAGACGTCATCGAGAATCGAACCGCGACCTCCCGGTCTGTGGTGCTGTGTCTCAACCAACTGCGCCCGAAATAACAAACAGGCAAACTTTCTTTCTTCATATATTCAGAATATAGGCCTAGATACATTTTTACCTAAAGCTTAATGCACGTTATGAATTACACACCTGGCATTCGTAAATATCTTATGTAATTCGATAGATGCGCTTTTACATTAATGCATATTGCAGATTAAATTACATTTGATGATAAAATTAGTCGATTTTACTCACCCTTAAGTATAATGAAACATAATTGATTTAATGGAGATTGTTTATTCTCCGAGATTTGTCACACGTAATAGCCGCATTAATTGTTATTAAATTACGTTATGTGTTATGTGATCGAAAAAATCCACACGATACAACACGCTGAACTACAAGAACACCAAAAGAAAAAAGAAGAAGGAAAATACGACAAACTCAAAAACTTCTAACAGAAAATATAGTGAAAGAATATTGTGAGTACACAGTTGTTTTACTTTTATGACATTGTATGCGTGTGACATAAATCCACAAGACATTTTAACTTCGTTTTTTTAAAATCTCAAGACTTTTTTATATTCAATATTGTAACATATACAAGACAGAACATAATTAAGTTGCACACTAATGACTGGCGTAACTGTTTTTAAATTTTAATAAACAGGCCTATAGATCTTTTAACATTTAATGTTGCTTTTAGATTATGTATATTTTATTACATTTTAAGAAATTAACTTACAACACAATATAGATGTACACACATGCTATAACAAAACTTACAAGTGAAATTAAATTACTGTTAACTAAAAGTGAATGTGGCAAATTCTCCGAGTTATCGTACATACATATTAATGAGGGTATAAGGTGGAAATTAAATTCTTAGTATATAACATCCCCTCATTGGTGAAAATGAAGTTTATTAACTGAATTAAATGTTACTTACTCTCCTTTCTTTCCCTCTTCCTTGACATCTTCATAAATTCGATTGACAATAATACGTTAAATTGTAATTTAATGAATTTTCGTTTATCAACATTAATAAAATTTAACTGCTACCCCTGTAATTGCACCACATGGCCCTCTGAGGTCTGTATAAATTATTATCTCCATCTCCAAAGAATTCATCCAAGGGTTTTCCTTAAAATATTAGATAAAAAAAATAATGATGCCTCATTTTTATATAGGAAAGAGGAGTGTAAAACTAGAAAAGATATGATGAAACACTGGGTTTTGAATCTACGTGAACTAGTTTACTACATGAACTACAACTGTGTTTTGATAGGATTGATTAAGATTTTGATACCATTCGGTTCGCTTTTGCTGAATATATCACATTCAGATAGTCAAAGAGTAATTAAGTTTTAATATTAGTTCTTGCAGAAGTATCCAAAATAGTAAAGTCTAGCATTCGACAACTTAAGAGAAATAGATACAGGCACAAGTTATTCTTTATTCATGATCCTTGTCCATATAAACTGTGTTAAATTAATACGAGGTAAAAATATAAAGTTACCAACCTGTTACCGTCTGTGATAATGCTACCTCTATAACAGAAATGCTTAACCGGTTTTAAAGATGTGTCCTGTAGTTTTATACTAGCTTTTACATTTTCTATCTTTTTTTCTTATCATTATCATGTTTGTGTTTTTTTTTTATTTTTAAAATCTTCAATTTAGGTTCTTCCAGGGCCTTCAACAGTATTTTTAGCATCTTGTTCATTTATTTTTCGGAGTCTGCCGGAGTCTGCCGGAGTCCTCCCGGAGGGACTTTAAGCTGTGGCACCCTTGTCGTTGATTTACGGGACGTAAAAGAACTCAAGCATAATTAAAGCATCTGGACAAAATTTCTCGGCCCTTTCACGTCCAAGTAATATCTTAGTTTTCGGAGGGAGGTTGAGAGGCGATGAGCTTACCACCTGTCCCTCTGCCCTCTCTCGGAAAATAAGCGTAACAAAAAATTCACATAGGCCTAATAGGGCTAAGTTGGATGATAAGGGGCAGCATTTTCTCACACTTCTTATTCTTGCTTCCTTTTTGCTTCCATCAATATAAATTTCTTTTTAAAATGTACCTTTGTAATATTTTGTGTTTATGTTCTCTTTTGTTTATTGTTTACTGCCATATTTTAAAATTTTCTGCATGTCGTAATTATATCATACTTATTCTGAAACTACAGCCCTAGCATACCTAGGTAAAATAGGGCTCTTGTACTTGGAGATTTAATAAATAAATATAATTTTATTATTTCCGTAACTTATATCAGTATTTTCAATAGTAGTTCCCAATCGACCTTATCGAATGAGTTTTACAAATCAATACAGTCTACATAATAATGCATAATAAAGTAATAAAAATAATAGTATAAAATAATAGTATAAATCGTATATAATAGTATAAAATAATAATATAAAATATAAAACATATAATAAGAGCAGGTGAAATACAATAGTCAAAACAATAATAAATATAAATAAATTGTAATATATTGTAAAAAGTAAAAATCAGTCATACATTCTTTAAATAGTTAATCTAAAATTTTAAACAGGCATGTTTGCTTCTACCTTAGGCGGTGTCTGGAGGCCTTGTTGTCGAGAGTCTGGTTTAGAATGAGTACATTGAAATAACTTGATTTCACGCAAAATTAAATAACTCTAAAGTAATATTATTTATGCTTTATACGATTAGTTGATTGAAAATTGCTGACATGTACTCGATTGAATTCTGGTTTAATATGACTTTATAACAATGAATAGGAGATATATTGATTCAATTGATTATACGATGCATTAGCATCGGATTCAGAAAACGCAATTAACTTTTATGTTAACACCACACATGTAATTGCTTTATTGAATTTAAAAGCCATTCTATAACCGAAGTTGAACAAAGAGGTTAAAATTGTTTTAAAAGTTGTGCTAAAGTTCATTCATTGATTTATCAATTACTGGCATGCCGGCACCTTTGTGATTTATGAATGCATAATGCGTGAAGTAAAATTAATTCTTCTCTAAAGCCTATTCGCTAAAGCAGAGAAAGGAACTTATTCACAAGTAAAATGCGCCCTGCCTGTTAACATAATAATAATAATAATAATAATAATAATAATAATAATAACACTAATAATAATGACCCCGAAAATTTCCTCTAAAATTGGTCTCATTGTTACGTAAGTAATGTTTGTTCCAAATATTTTCAGTTGGTATCCTCCACTTTTCCTGAATTAATCTCAGAATTGTCATGTAGCCTAATGTGAACAATAACAGAATAAGCCATCAAAAAGTACCTCAGTAGGGCTGATTTAGATCAAAGAAGAAGATTGTGTAAAATTAAAATTATGTAAACTACTGTTCTACCCCTTTAAAAATCGTCGTATAGCCCACATTTCCATACAGAGTAGGAGTGAAATGATTATGCTGATTGCCTTGAAGCACTCGACATATTGTTTATAAGAAAAAGAAATCTAATTACCATATGGGTAAAATATTTCTCATTTCCCCCACAAAGATTGCCGATTCACGAATTCTTCAATCCGATTTTACTTAATATGTGTAGTCTATATAATTTTCATTTTTACTTATATCCAGACTTAGGTTCAACAGGTGTTTATTTATTTTTTTAAACTTCGTGAAAAATATTTAAAATAAATTTTTAATTTAAAATACGGTAGAAATTTCGTGAAAATGTTTGTGGTAATTTTTAATGTCATACACATACTCATCTTACATTAATGGTATTCTTCTAAAATAACATTTATTTCATTTATGTTCACTGAAAAGTTGTGTATAAAACAAAATCGTATACAAAATAAGTTATCTCTAATTTATTTTATTATTGCAGGTAATAATTTAAAAACTTCAAAACGAATATTCCAAAAGCCTAGGGGGAAAAAAAAAACCTGTCGACTGTCATCGATGGTCCTGGTTGAAAATGGTTATAAAATAGAATAATACATAATCTATACTTTCGGGTTGATGTACCATTCCAAATTCCAATTTGCATTATTTCACAGTCACCATCTTCAAAACGAGTACTTTCTTTCTTTTTCTGAGTTTTACCTCTCCCTCTTAGGATTTAAACGACCCAAGCCGCCTGGACCTTACAGGGCCGCGACCTGTCGGGAGAGGGATTATCTTTGGATCATATACATACGTTTTTTACCAGACAAGGACATGGAGGGCCTCCCCGGATGAGTGATCAGCCCAATGCCGGGGCCACCTCCGAGACAACACGAACACATAGGACGAGACACACCATTCACACACAATCATTCCAAACAAGGCGAGGATGGGAAGAAGATGATAATGACGGCCAAATGATGTCCGGGGACCACAAGGGCCTAAAGTTACCCGATATTTGTCTCATAGGTGAGGAAAAACCCCGGAAAAAACCCCGACCAGGAATCGAACCTGGGCCCTCTGCGTGAGAGGATCGAACGCATCTCCTGAGCCACAGCAGTGAACCAAAAAGAATAAATTTTTTTAAAACACCATTTTTTCGTTTTTATGAATAAAAAGAAAAATTTTTGCAGATACGGTCAATTTCGCGAAATTTCGCAACAAAATTATAGCCAAAAATCACTCACATTTTTTATATATCATTCATGTACTTCTTGGTGCATCTCTTCGTTTTATTTCGCGTTTATAATTGATAGCAAAAAAAAGCGGGCCCTGCTTATATCATTAGAGAAACTAAGAAATTAGTTATCACAGTAATAAAATTTATGGTTTTATGAAGATTACGGATGAAAAGAATCACAGCTTTCTCATCTCAAGAAGCATCAAAGTAGTGATTTCTTTTATTAAACTTACAAAAATTCTCAACTTAACTGAAAGAATGTAAAGAGATAACTTGTTCCTCATAGGATTCCTAATGATGACTTTAAAAATTAGAATTGTATGGATAGCACTTACACAGCAAATTAATTTTAAAAGTTTCGATAAATTATGTTTTCTTTGCGCAAGTTTTGTTAACTAAGCAATGGTTTTGGATTTCAAGTTTGGTTAGATAATGTAATATGAATTAATAACTAGTGATGAAAACTGTTTGAGGTCGACAAAACTTCGTTTATGCGTAGAATAAATTTGCCACAAATTTGTTTACAATATTTTGTCGTACTGGAGAATGTATTTTATCCTAGAGCAATCCATAAGTTAATGCTAAACATAATAACCCCTTCATAATTCTAGTAAGATATATGAAAATTTTGTCAGCTACAGAAAAGTGATAGTGAAAAGTACTCACTTTATTGGTGTTTGAAATTATTAATGAGAAAATAGGTCAATAGGTTAAATTGATCCTATATTTTTAGGTCTAATGCACCACACTAACGTGACATGAGATTACATTGAATTCGTACGGTCAACATTCCACATTGGTAAACAGATAAATAATTTCCTGCGTTCATGTCATACTTCACTGTGTTTCCAAATTCCAGCAGTCTTTCGTGTAACAACTCAACATTTTAGATGCACAGAACGTGAAAACAAAACTGTATTAAGTTGGTTTGTTTGTGAAACCACAAAATCCATTGGAACAAATTTTGTATTAAAAAAATCATTACTTTAAAACTCCCATCGTATTCTTTTCCTGGTTCAGCGCTGAGTAATTAACCACCGTGGAAGGATCCATTCCTTCAATAATCCAATGGGGTAACTGTATTACTGAATCACTATACAATTATTTGCATAATACTAAATGTGATACAGCATACACGTATGATCATGTATATGCATTTCATATATTTAGTTTGTGATAAACTCCTTTTGATTCGAATACCTGACTCCTAGGAACATTAAAGGTAGGGTGATTTATAATTTTCTAACTACCGAGACATTAATTTGTTGGAAATTAATGTTATTTTTAACCTAGTATTTTTCTCTTCTGATAAAATTTTGTGCATCCCTGATATTTCTAGTCGCACACAACAAGCAAGAAAAACACATTCATATTGGCTTCGGTGTAACACCGTGCCAGTCTACACGTTTTCTGTCTGTCTGTTACCGAACTCCTCTGCGAACAAATATGAAAAAAGATAAATTCAGAAGCCGAAAATAACGTATTCTTTTTCTACATTTCATTGAAACCATTAGGTCAATGGCCTCAAACTCCTGGCCCGGAAGATGCCATCTTGAAGCGTTTTATATATCTGATTCAAAACCATCACAACGAAGTAAAATAGACCATTTTGAAAATTATTGCATGAGGTAAGTTTGAAATATAATATTCATCTGTCGAGGAGACTCGGTGAAATCCTTTTAAAACATAGAATGGTACCGATTTGTTTTTCTTTCTTTCTCTTGATATTGATTGCACTATTTGAAGCAAGTTTACGGAACCTAAGCTTCTGATTAGAAAATTATACATCACGCGCAATAATAAATTATAGCCACTATGTTTGAAATTCTGTAACATAAATATCAATAAAAATCATTTTTCTTGCCTACAATTTGCCAGATAACTTCAACATCTTAATTTCAAGCCGGAGAAAAGATTCTAGAAAATACGACCCTTTGCTAATGGTTCCGCAAACGGAATTTTTAATGCTTCAATCGCATGGTAATAGGACGGATATACTATAATTAATTAAAGAGTGTCAAAGCCTTTACTATATTTGAAAAGACCTAATGACATTTAGAAGAGAACTATAAATTCATCTAGTTCTTCTTACGAACAAGCAAGGAAGCATGTGTTATGGTATGTTCTTACAAAGCATTAGTGACCGTATTTTCTTGAATTTGTAATTGTTGTTACATACAGTGTGGGTCATAAATATGTTTTTTAGTTTTTTAACGTATTTATTTTCTAGTATGAATGTTTTACTTCACATATATGTAACATATATATGTTACTTCACAATACATATGTGAAGGGGCAGTCATTGTTAGGAGTAAGTATTCAGTTATTTCATCCTCATGCATAGATGTATCCTTCTCCATGTAAGACGTAAATCTGAGAATGTACAAACAATGATTGGCTCGCACCTACCCTACAGAGAGGCTAAGTTTTTCCGAGAAATTTTTTTTTTTGCAATATAAGTGTTCGCTTTTAGAGTAAGCTCACTGACCACATTTAAAGAAAATCATTTTAGCCGTTTTAGAGAAAATCACGAAAGAAATCAAATTTTCGTTTTTGTAAAGAGCAAAACTAAGAGAAATCCCTCGCCAATCTTTGTGTCACATATTCAAAAGAAGTTTAACCCATAATATTTCTTTTTTAGTTTTGTATAAGATTTGTCCTTCTCTTGCTATGCTCAGCAACATATTTCAGGATTTATTACAATATATATTCTACCTGTAGTGCCTAAGGTACGAGCAGATAAAGTAAAAATAATATAGGCCTACAGTATATAGGGCGTTTTATTTCTCTTTGGTGGGGATTGTCAAGGTTTTGATATTAAGTGACTAATGCTTACTTCCCATGCTTCCAGCTTCAAGTGATTATGCAAAATGTTGTTTATGGGTTCGAAGGCGAGCCATTGGAGATGGTCTACTGATGTCTAATTAAATTCTATAGTTCCAGCATAGCAAGGAAATTTGATTAGAATCCCTCAACTGCTTAAGGAATAAAAATCTACAACACTAGGTATCCATTTTACACAGTGATGGTATATTTTCTCCAGATATGCTAGGTAATTAAATTGCAGTACATGGTCAAGACAGTGAGGATAAAGTTTGAAGTTGCGTAATTTAAATAAAAAAGATTAAGATTAAGCCTTAATGTTTTATTCTGTCAAATAGAACTTTCACTGAAAATGATATATTACGAAATATAACATTTAATTAAATGCGTTTTCATAATAGTATAATAGTAATAATAAAAAGTATATTATTTTCATTCGCTAATCACGTTAACAATAGCATCAGTATAAATGTATTTTAATTAAGATGGAGAATTGATTAGGGGTAGATATGACTAAGCTTCTAGGAAAGTTACAACATGATTTAGGTCTCTATTTTCTAAACACAATAATTGGCTATCACAGTCGTAATTGGATAAAATATTTTAATGGTTTTTCTGCTAAATGAATTGTTTGTAGCAATTTAATTAACTTTTATAGTCGTAGCTAATGAAACGAACACATAGACGTGTGCGACGTGACTGCAATTTTTCTTTCGGGTAACCAGACCAGAAGGTCTCACCTTGAGATAATTTCCAACAACTTCCTTCCAACCTGTTGTTCTCTCATGGCTTGCAAGCTTGCAGTTTCCGGATTACATTGGTTTTACATTTCCCAACAAAATAGAAGCTATCTTTTAATCAAAGTGAAGTGCGCTATTGCCGATATAGGGTAGTTTAGAAGTCGAGTTGTGTACAATATGCATTGGTATGGAAGAATTGTGGAAAACTAGAGGGCCTGGATAGTTTATATTAATAAAAGCTTATCCCATTCCTGAGAAGCCCATTGCCCTATAGCAGCGTTTCTCAACCTTTTTGAACCCGAGGACCTCTAAAATGTCTAAAATTTTAACGGAGTCCTAATTTTACATCCCATTTTTAAAAGTAGGCTATATGTAGGCCTATATTCTTAATATTTGTGATATTAATTATAGGTCATTATAACGAAATAAATCTAAATCCTTTTTTTTATCCAACGGAAACACAGTTATTGAATTGGAAGTAAACTATTGACAGTATAATATTTATTACCAATTTGATAATATAATTAGGAATTAGGAATCAGTATTAGTCAAATTTAGTCGAAGATCAGCAGATACATTAAGTCATCTTAATTATGTCTGCGGACCATCTGCACCATCTTCGCGGACCACCAGTGGTCCGCGGACCATAGGTTGAGAAACGCTGCCCTGTAGCATAGTTCATCCTCTTTTCGCATTTCTTTTTCTGTAGAGCATACAGCAATATTATGGCCACTATTCAGTCCTTCTTCCTAGAACATGGGAAGTTCGGATCGAAATACAGTATTTTGGCTGTAAAGTATAGCTTTTCGGAGTTTTAGGTCATTGTAAAGTAATCTCCAGTTCCAAATAGGCGTTTTGCTAATAAGTTTTACATTTTCTGTGAGTTCGTCTATCGGCCTGCCTCTCTCTTTGTCTATTTGTCTGTCTAGGCATAGAACTTCTTACCTATGAGCAAAATAACGCCACATCAAATGAGTAAAATTAATGAGATTTTCTCCAGTTAAGTTTTAAGAATAAACTTACACTTCATTTGTAGTTTCTTGCACTAGGTTATAGAAGGCTGCTTAAATCGAATAAATATTGTAATTAGTATTCATATTCATTATAAAACTTACTTCAGTAATCATTGCTTAACAATATTTCCGATTTCCGAAAAAGATTCTAAGACTAAATATTTAATGAGATGTACATGATTTCTAAGTTATGTTAATGATCAGAAAGAAGTAGGTCTGTTGCTGTCATAGCATGCAGTTGTTACTCTGTAATCTACCCAGTTGAGATGTAAATTCTGCATTAGTTGTGTGCAAAATCCTTATAACGTAATCATATACAGTATTAGAACTACAGTAGTGCTGAAAACATACTGCAAAAATGCAGATATTATTTTAAAATCTTTAAGAGATGCAGTTTAAAGCGTTTACAACAAATGTGTTCTACTTTTTGGTAGGAATGTCCTCATGTTAAAAATTATTTCTCTACGAGAACAGTAATATTGTTTAGGCCTATTAATAAAAATATATATCATCATTGCCTTTGTTTATGGCTGGAAGTTTATATTATCTTACAGCAATCTTAGTTATTGAACTAATATTTTAAGCTAGCTATAGGTGTTGGATCTGACGGTGTGATCCTGAAGAGACATGTACCTGATTTTCTATTTAAAACAGAGAATGTACTATTGATAGGAAATTACAAGTCTATCTCCTAAAGTTAGTTTTCTGATTTAAGTGCTTCCCAATCCTTTGTCTCTGTAATGAAGATTGGTTGTAAATAGACCTAATTTATAAAGACTAGCATTCCAATAAAATAGCGTGGACAGAAGATAGCAAATGAAGATCAATATCAACGGGTGAACGTAATAAATACATTCATTATGTGACATCGAGCATTCTTCTTTTAAATAAAATACCTCCGGAGATTACAGTCACAAGCTGATTGTGATGTGATAACATTGAAGTAACATCGCGGTGCAGAAAGCCAACAAGTTTGCAGAGTTATCAGCGACGTTAAAAAGAATTTAAAGGTATTTATTTTCGAAACAATGGAAGAATGTAGACAGCGCTGTTCTTTTCTGAACATATACTACTGTAAATGTAGTAGACACACTGAAGTCATAATATGTTTTACTGGAAACTGTATCTCAAGATGGCGATAATGATCCTATATTCTTTAAATTACCTTGGTACAAGTTTTTAGAAATATAATTTCATTATGTGTATTTGATAAATGGCGCTAAGATCATGTTATTTTATAGCCATTTGGGTTATATGTATTGTGTATATAATACGTGTATGATATTTTACATTACGTTATTAAGTCGTTATGTCGCCATTCATGTCACATAATTCATTTAAGGTACAACCGAAAACTTTTAATATTTTATTAAACCCACACCTCCATATGAAATAATAATATTCAACAAATTTAAAGAATAGCAGTTACTTACTGAATAGTAAATAGATTCCCAAGTATTGTACCTGTATGTAAATCCTTTATTTATAATAAGGGACCATAGAAATTTTGTGAAATTTGTAGCTTAGAGCTAAGGATTCATCTTCCTCACGGGCAGGGTGGATTGTATATTTTATACAGAATATTAAGATTAAAAAAACACGAGTTTTCTTTTCTGCAATTTTACCGTAACCTCATGAATGGTTTAATTCCAACTGTTGTTCTAACCTACATTTCGGCAATCCTAATTGACCTGTTCCTGGAATGGTATTTTAAGCATAATACAAGGGCTATTAAAACTATAAAACGTTGAATTAAATAATAATTTATTTATTGAATAATTAATTTATTGAATAAAAATGAGCTGCTTGCTCTAACTTACACAAGTTGCCAGAAATACACCATAGGCCTACCAATCAATCAAACTTGGCAAAATTGTATATGGAAGAACAGAAATAAATGAACAAAATTATTATACCTATAAATTCAACAAAATATTTTTGAATTTTACATTTTTACTGTATAGCCTATACCCACTGCGTCAGGGATTATGTTTTCTGACCTCTGATTCATGGATGATAAATCCAGTCCAAGCTTCCTCAGTACTTCGGCCACTGAATGCCTCTAGTTCCTCTTGCCCCAATTGAAAAAAAATTACTAAGTTTACAAATCTAGAACAATGCTTTTCGTACTCCAACTAGTTTATGTTTCGTTAGCTCTTATTGTTTTGTTCAATGCAATTACAAAAGTAAAAAGATTTTCTTCGGGAGTAATATTTATAGCCTATTTAGCAATTTCTTGAGGAACTCCAATCTCACTGGGAAGAGACTGATATTTATTGGAGTTAAACCCTGTAAATCAAACACCATGGTGATATTTGAACAAGGTTAATATTTCAGAAGTTAACACCCTCAGGGAAATAATGTTACTCTTCTAGCTACTTCACTGTTAACTTTCTTGGAAAACCATAAACATATTTGTTTTAATTGCACCGAATTAATTAGTCACAGATTTTGTTCATTGGTTTGCTAGATATTTTTCTCCCTAGGTTTAATCCCTTCTAGCCACATGTCAGTAGGAGCCTTTTTTTGTGAACTAAATTTAGAATACTTAATCGTCAGGCTTTATTCTGTTTTGGTGGATGTATTTTCGCGAAATGCAGCTATGTTGTTATATCGGATTTTAAATTATCAATTTATATTCTGAGAGTAATACATAATGAAAAAACACACTGATCTTAAAAAAGCAATCCATTCTACAGCATAGCCTATGTTCTTCAATGTTTGCTGCAACCACTTCACTTTTTGATAGTTATAGAGATAGCAGTCCTAGAAAGCACAAAATATAACTTGTGAGAAATATAGAGCTCTGTAAAGTAGTGGAAAATAAATAATCATACAGATCCAAAATAAAATTGATTTTAAACCATATTTTTGTTCCCCGTTTTGTAATTCATGCAGTAATTTACAAATTGTTCACACCCTAATAAATTTAGTGACGTTTGAGGACATTATTTTCGCTTATAAATAGTATTTCATTAATTTTAATGGCCAAATATACCGGTACCTAAAGAAACCGGCGTTGCAAAAATTTGCTTAGCCTATTATAGCTGTTACATAAAAATACTGTCCAATTTATCAGGAAGAACGAATTTCACACTGTAAATCTATTTGAATTGTGCATTTGAGAATGTAAAACTGTTCTCTTTCCCTCTTAAGATAACAGTTGCTTAACAGTAGGCAGTGTACTTTTCAGTATGGAGTAGAAATTATAACTAGAGCAATGATTTTCATATGATAACCTGCTCTTATTAATTTTTGGTTTGATAGTATGGCTTATTCATATCACTGCCCACATGGGACTCTTCTGAATAGAATATGATAACACCGTTTCATAGAAATGCATTCCCATAGACAGTATTAATTATTTTGATTTCAACAGTCATGAAATATTACCTTATTGCACTGTAAATAGAATATAATGATAAAATATTTATTTTTAGTTTTGTTTCACTTTAGTTTTAATTAATAATCATAAATTGAAACAAAATGGTTGAAATGATTAATTTTGTGTTTTGCAAGTCCGTCCATTCTAGTGACAATTTTAATTTGAGCTCAACAAAGCACCGGCCATAATGAATTTGTCATTTACAAACGTTCTACATAAATGCTATTTAAACTCATATCCTACATCACAGTTAATAATTTTTTTGCGTTTTAGATAATGAAGTTCAACCTCGTAAAAAATATTATATTTAATAGCTGGAGCAGAATTAATTGGTACGAGCTACAAGCTTTTCAGTGCTAGATTATGGTCACTGAACGTCGTATTTTACATTATGTTGAAGTATTATGCAATTTACTAACAAAGTATTATACTACCAGAAACTGTTTTTCTTTCTTTATTTTATAATTCTTGCAAAAACGTGATTATTTCCTGAATTGTCACCTGAAAATAACACTTATAGTAAAGTGGTAAAATTAATTAATTAGATCATAACATATTCTAACTTTGATTTATCCACTTTTGTTATTAAAGTTATAAGCGTTTTGTGTTTCGATTTGTGTATTTGTTTTTCTTGTCATGTACTACAAGTGTAATTGGACTGTAAATGTCCGTAATGTTCATAGGTTGAAATAAGATTAAAATTAAATAAAAACACTTGGAAAACTGGTTATTCAAATTCTATCCAAATGCGAGAACACAAGTGTAATTGTAAGTGAATATTTCAAATTATACACTTTTCGCATGGAAGAAGATGTAGAAAGAGCTTTTCTTCTGAATTCATTTAAATTCGTTTTATGCACGATGTAATCTGATACCATTTCACATCCACGCAGACACACGTGCAATGCACACGCACTTGCCCACATACATATACACCTACAGTATCCTAATTAAATATAGTTAACATCTACATTTTTATTTGACTATTTAGCTCATCAATCAGCAACCAATCGGGTGTAAGGTTACGTAAAATTTCAACCGCTTTATTTTTATCATTTATTTCTTTTATCTCACCTACGATCAGTAATTGCTCCTATTTACTGTAAGTGCTATTTTTAAGTAAAATTCGGGGATGCAAGAATAATATTACTTTTTTGATTCTCAACCATCCGTATGATTTGCAGACCGATACTCTTTTGTCGAGAGCATTTGATGATATAACTTATTGATTTAAAAAAATCTAATACTGATATTAATATTATCTGCAGCATCAAGTAAATTAAAAGTAAAAAAAGAGGCAGTACATGATTTACAGTTATGTAAAAATATACTTCCTAATATAGAGTAAATATATTCATCCTGAATATATAAGTCTTGATATCTGATATTTTTTTGTATTTTTCAGGTAAGCTGAGAGAAGTTCGCTCATTGCTTATTCTTACTACAGAGTGTAAGTAATCCTACAAAGAAACTAAGATAATAGGCTATTCGTCAAGTTTTCTGCTGTTTATGGAATTGACTTTTAAAAAAATTTGAATCGTATTATTATATTATAATAATTTAGAGCTCTCTTATCATTCCCGAAGTAAATAATATACTTCAATTTCATACATTATACTGTAGGCCTACCCATTGTAATAGAGAGGGAAAAGTATTACAAAAATGAAGGTATTATGTATGCAAACGCTAGTGAAAAAGTTTCTGTAACAATATTTCACAATATATTTTCTTAAAATAAACTTATCGTGTCTTGTGTGCAAAAAAACTCACTCAAGATATCCGGGTCTTCCGCAAGGGTTAATCTGGTCCTGCCTCTTATTATTATCACCACTACAGCTACCTCTACTAGTAGGCCTATACCTTCTTTACATCATGCATATTTTTCAATTATTTTGATCCTTTGGTATTAAGTAATAACAACCACAAAATATTTTTAAAGCAATACTAATATATCGTGTCTATTGTGGGCCTGTAACAAAGTCTTCAATATGAAGCGGAATACGCTAAGTCAGCGTTTCTTAACCTTTTTAAACCCGAGGACCTTCAAATGTCTAAAAGTTTTATGAACCCCTAATTCTACATCCCATTTTTAAAAGAAGGCCTATATTCTTAATATTTGGGATATTAAGTATAGGTCATATAACGAAATATGTGAAAAGATTTTACTTCTATACTTTCCACTTGCTTTATGATATTTTTAAATTATGTCTGAGGACCATCTGCACCATCCTCGCGGACCCCTAGTGATCTGCAAACCATAGGTTGAGAAACGCTGCGCTAAGTAACTCAAACAGTGGGGAAAAAAATCAGCTAATGTCTTGAAGTAATCCTATTTTCTTTCTTTATTTATCTTAGTTTTACCTCTCCCTTTTAGGATTTAAGCGACCCAGCTGCGACCTGTCGGGATAGAGATTATCTTTGGATCACAGACATACTTTTTTGACCAGACTAGGACATATAGGGCCTCCCCGGTTGAATGATCAGCCCAATGCCGGGGCCACCTCCGAGACAAGACGAACACATTCACACGCACACACACACACACACACACACTCCAAACAAGGCGAGGATGGGATGATAATGACGGCCGTTTGTTATCTGGAGACCACAAGGGCCTAAAATTACCCGACATTTGTCAGGGAAACACCCCACCTAGGCAACTTGTCCCGACCAGGAATCGAACCCGGGCCCGCTGCGTGAGAGGAGCGAACACGCATCCTTTACGCCACAGCGGTGGACAGTAATCCTACATATTCATGTTAAGTTGTCTGGTAAATGGACTTTGTGAAACAATTTAGAATTATGAACATTTATGTAATACAAAGATATCGTAATATTGAAATATATTTAGAGTATATTTCATTACGCGTCATACCACGGAGGAGGGGAAAACACCTGTGGTTCAAACCTTCGTCAAGATAACGGATACCAATCAGTCCATAAATTTTTATCTCATAAACATTCGAGAAGATGCCTGGAGTTAAACCCGGGCCTCAAGATTGCAGTCATCAGATAGACAACGGAGACGCTAAACAAACAAAAATTACTACATTTCTGTAATAATATTTGTAGTAACAGAAGTAACAAAATGTAATTCACTCTTTAAAAAAAAAAAAAAAAAAAAAAAAAAAAACACAATACTGAAATAAATAAAGTTAATGGTTACATCAGTCTACTGTAAGTACTTTTAGAGACACGCTGTGTTTAGTATGTTCTACAATGTCTACATTGCACGTAATTTTGTAGCTTGTGTTATTTGCTTTCCTTTTCATTTGAGCTCAAAATGAAAGGGCCTGTATAGTGTGTATGTCTCACTGACTGATGTTACTGTCAGCGAATTAATTTTGTTCTCATTATTTTCGAACGATTCATGCAAAAATACAAGTAATATAGTTCTTTAAAATTAATAATAAGGATTAAATTATACACCAACTGGACGACCAAGATAAAGATGGATTGAACATATACTGTATTATGAGACCAGAACAGGCAAAAGCCTGATCCTTGATAGAAGTAGATCATTTTTCAAACATGTACAGGAGAGATCTAACCTGTTATAAGATAATGAAACTAATTTTCACGTGCAAACTGTAAATTTCTTGCTCCTATTAATAAGCCGCTTGGGCAAGTTAACAAAGTAACTGTACATTTATTCAATCATTTCATTTAAAATACCATATTTAACATTTTCCACGTCTAAGAATTTTCAACCTATCGGTTTTGGAGATTCAAAGTGAGCATTCTATCTTATCGTATAATAATACATTTACATTAAGCGAAGTTAACTTCAGCTATTATCGGTCACGGTTTGACGTCCATAGAGTGATTGGATTAATCACATTCAATCAGTGTAACAGTACTTAGGACGTTAAGACGTAGGGACATGTCCGTGTTTCGTGACCGGGATTCTTCAGATTAATAGTGACCAGTTTGCATCATAACCTGTGCAACATTAACAAATTGAGTACGTGGAGGGTCAAGTTCATCAGCGTATTATTACTTAAGAATTTACCGTAAATGTACTCATACTAATAGCAGAATAGTACGAACTTCCGTAAAGCACTATGAACTGTTACGTAAAAATGGTAAGTTACCTGATGATGACGTTGCTGTTGATGATGATCATGATCGTTATTATGACAAGACAAAAATAAAGCTCAGTCCTATATTCTCGAGGTATCGCCAGTACTTAAATCAACGTAGGCCTGCTACTCTACATGCTGCGAGAATTGTCGATAATAGCTATTAATAGGCCTGATAACAAATATATTAATCCCTTCTTTCTTTCTACACATTAGTTTTACCTCTCCCTTTTAGGGACATTTAAGAGACTCATATTTATATACACACATAAGTGTGTTAGTACTATTTTTTCTCTTTCTTAATCTTTGTATGACCGCCGGCGTGGTCTTGTGGTTAGCGTCGCTGACTACGGATCCGTCGCCCCGGGTTCGATCCCCGGTACCTCCTCGGATTTTTCTGAGGTAGGGATGTCTGGTAGGGGTGCACTCAGCCTCGTGATTCAAATTGAGGAGCTACGGCTTCCTAGAGAAGTAACGGCTCCGGTCATGGAAACCACAAATAACGGCTGTGGGTGTCGGCATGCTGACCTCATGTCCCCGAATCCTGCCATCTGCCTACAGGTAGATGACGCAGCGGTTGGGTGGTAGGCCTTGTCCGTTCGGGGATGTCGCGCCACGGAGTTTAATCTTTGTATAGCATTATTATATTATAAGTTATCATATTATATTGTATTGCATTATTGGTGTTACGTTTCTCTTTCTTTGTCTTGTGCATAGTAAAAGCACGAATGGCCGTATAGGCCCGTGTGCTGGATTTGTTCTATGTATAATGTATTTAATATGACAGGCTAGCCTATAAGAATAAAGATGCACCTTACCACCACATACCATGAAGGGACACAATTTCCCAAAGACCTCTTATTTCATTTACTTAAATAATCTAAAGTAAATCGTCATCGACTTGCGTATACTGAAATCTAAGTTGGTTTATAAAACTGCATGTGTTGCCTAACAGGCCAACACATATTATGTCAATTTTTATTTTTAGTACATACTAAAAAAAGATTTCGGGCCCGAGTTCAAATCTCGGGGCAGGCGGACGTATCATTCGTGGTGGACGAAGCCGTCACCATTGGGTTTTTTCTCGGGGAACCGCCCGTTTCCCCCTCTCATTCTACCAATACTCTCCGTTCCATCTTCAAACTCCTTCTCATTATCACCCCGTTTCCTTTCCCGGCTTTCGGGTCATCTCCCGCTGCGGGCCTTTCCCGTCGTGCCCCATGGCTTGTGGTCAAGTGGTTGTTGCTGGTGTGCTGCACGCCTGTGACTTCTGGGTCTCGCTGAATGTTAGGGAATTCCGGGGGCTCGCGGTGGAATCTGCTTCGGGGGGTCTTTGGGCATGCCAATCATTCCATTCCCCAGGGGTTGGCACAATGGGCCCGCAGATGTGGCCTACGTGTTTAGGGTCGCTCCCAACTAGCCTCTGCCCCTACGCGGGGAGATAATAGATAAAAAGGATTTTCGAAGAAACCAATTCATGTAGTAAAAAAAAACTAAACTGCATAGAGTAATTTGATGTGTCAGGATTTGTTTCGACCCTGATTGCACGGTACCCCATGCACATGCTGCTGCGGAATCGTGTTGCCAGTTATTGGATCAATATAATATTTGCCTTTCTCTTTCTATTCCACCCCCTCAGCTGTTTTCAAAGACATCGGAGCATTCAACAAGTTTGCTGTCGTTAAGCCACGGTTCTGATATAATGCGTTCTTTTCATTATCCGAATTGGAAATACAGCCTGGATTCTAGATTTAACTCGACATTATTTACCACTTGAACTAAGAATTTAATAAAATCAGTCTTGAAGTCCTTGATAGTTTAAAATTGTGAGAAAATAAAATGAATATAATCATAATCATATAACCATAAACACCAGGGCCCGATTCTGATGACCTAAAATTGTTTTAAAAATGACCTATAAAATGACCCTAGATTTTAAAGAAAATGACTCAATAATTACAAAGAATGACCTAAAAACTGATATTTTATTTATACAAATTATTTTTGTGCACATAAAGATATAGACTAATTTGTACATAATTCTAAAAACTGTAAGTGTAGAAAGGATATTGTAGGTCTAAAACTTTGTTCTTGATTGGAACATTTGAGAAGAAAAATAAGAAAATTGTTTTTAAAGTATATTCTACAAAAATGTTGCATCATAGTAACCTAGTCATTTATTTAAAGTAAATGCATGAAAATGACAAAAGAAGGAAGCAAATGACACGAAAATGACAAAATAATGACGTAAAAATGAAATAAATGCCCTTAAAACATAAAATTGCATAAAATGACAAAAATGACCTAATAAAAATGCATTTCTATAATCTAGAGGCCATGATTAGGATTTATCTACAAGTTGGCAATGTCTAGGTAGCATCAATAAAAAGATGACATGTCATTAGAATCCGGGCCCTGATAATCACCATTCTCATAATGTTCATAAAAAATATATATAAATTTACCCGGACGTATCAATAGATTTGTAGTCTAGGTAATCATGGTTCTGAAAATTGAAGTAAAGTGACTTAAATAATGGAGCTATTGTAGGAACATTATTAAGCTGGAAAAGGCTTGTACAGTAGATGAGCAGAGGTAAATTCCTAACGTTCGATAGTAGTGTCTGCTTAACCCGTCTTTCGAGTTGATTCGTACAGTAATGATATTTTCGATCTGGCACTGTTTCTTATAGATTCTCAGTAGCTTGGAGGAGTCTATTACTGAACTATTGTCATTGAAAGGGGTAATGGTTTAGTATAGTATGGCTAGTCTTTAAGGGAAGAACATCTCTGCACGGTGCCTTTCCACAAGACTGGAGGGATAACGAATATCATTAATAAAATTATTATTTTCGATAAACATTGATAGGATTTTGTATATAAAAAAGGTCTCTTCCGAATGATTTGAATGACTTCATCAATTAGGTTCTTAGGCCCACTTAGAACTATTTTAGTACAAACCGGTAATATTAGTGCTTTATAGGTACCTATATTCTTGGATTTTAGTACAAACCGGTAATATTAGCACTCTATAGGCATATCCCTGAGCTGAGTGATGTGTCTTTGTCATGGCAAACAAAAAATATTTATTTATAGGTCACTCTTAACATACAGAAACATACTGGGTTAGTAGTAAGTTTTCCAATTCCAACATCTTGCGCCTGGGCTATACTGACTCTCTTCCACTTTCAGGCCTTCTCCACCCGCATATTGTACAGTTTATATGAACCAACAATACTTTTGATATGGCATCGTACACTTGTTGATTAAAGAATAACCCATACAATAGGCTATATGAGAAAAAATCTGATGTGAAAGTCACATAACTTCCTCTGCCCAAATAAAAGTTAGCAGTATCCACATATCCTTGTACAGAATCGCAAGACACAATTTTACACTAATTATGCTGTAAATACCTGTTGAATGTTGCGACTAAAAACACAGGCTATGGACAAACTAAAAAAAAAAAAAAAAACTGAAAAAATAAAGTGACTGCAAACATTTATTGAACTTTCCACCATTCAGAATAATTTCCGAAATTTATAGAATATTCCCCTCAGATATGTCTTTACTGTAAGCATGGCCAACAATACATCTTTCTCACTTCACGTACTTATATAGAATAAGAGGCCGTGAATATCCGCGTATTGAGTTGTTCACCAGGCAAGACAGAGTATCTACAAACAATGGGTAGTTTACAACCACCCTTCAGGTAATTTTTTTTTTTTAAAGTTTCAAACAAAAGCTTTAGCTGTTGGTATAAGCACTCCATGTACAAAATTTAAAGAAAATCGTTAGAGCCGTTTTTGAGAAAATCGTGACAAACGAAAATTTATTCGTGTAAAGTCCCCTTAAAAGTATGGGAAAGTTGTCGCCACTCTTCGTGTCACAGCCTCAGAAGGTACCTAACCCAAATACAAAATTTTGTTTTCGTACGACTTTCCGTTACATGAGGCCGTATTGCAAAGAGCGTGTATTCACAGTGGGTGGCTTATAACTACCCTTCAGAGAATTTGTTCGAAGAAATGTTTCAAATAAAAGTTTTAGCTCTTAGTATAAGCAACCCAAGTGCAAAATTTAAAGAAAATCGTTAGAGCCGTTTTCGAGAAAATCACAAAAAACGAAAAATTCTTCATGTAAAGTCCCCTTAAAAATGAGAGAAACTTGTCGCCAATCTTAATCTCACATCTTCGGAAAGTACCTGACCCAAATACGAAATTTTGTTTTCATACGATTTTCCGTTTTCGAGCTAGCCTGTTCACAGATATTCCACACAGACACACAGACACACTGACACACAGACATGTTTCTAAAAATTGTATTTTTGGATTCAGGGGGCCTTGAAACGTGTATATATGCTAAAAGCTCAACTTCGAATTTTGGGGTCGAAAACAATACTTCCTCTACCTATAGTACCTATGGTACGGGCAGAGGAAGTAATTATATTTCACAAATTCGTGGCAGATTTGCATTACACAGGTGAGTGGAGGAAGAAATGCCTTATGAGGGATTTAAAACAAAATGTCTCTTCTAGCTGCTAACGGGAGAAAACTTCATTTTGTTGGGCTCAGTCATTTAAACCAAAATTAATTGTATGGTTCTTTATATTTTTAATGAAGTAACTGGGTCACAGAGAGATAAAAATGTACATGTAAAGCCTTGTAAATAATTCTATGAGGATGACTTGAATGGGTCGGAGAAATCAAATGGATAAATTGTCATTCATACAGGCATACTGTGTATGGCCCTGTAATTCGATGTCGAAATTTTAGTATTATTACACCTATGTGTTTGATTTACCATGAACCGTTTATTGTTGGAGATGTGTCTGTTATTATGTGTGCATAGGAGCAAATTAAAGTTATTTTTGGGGGGTTATTGTGATATAGGACTGTTACAGCTGGATTTAGGCATACAGATAAACAAGAAATAAAATCAGGTAAATTGATGTAACGAAGTGCCAGAATGCTTTTGTTTAATGAGAGATAATAATTGCAATCATGATGCAGAAAATAATTTTTTTAATCGATTTCCGAGCTACGCTCTTAAGCAAGGCTTACGGAAGAACAAGTCTAGTTTTTTTAATCACACTTAAAAAACGTGAAATTGGCAGCTATGGGGTTTGAACCATGGTCCTCCAAAATGCGAGTCAAAGACGTTACCATCTCGGCCACCTCAATCGGTTTAACGGTCTAATTTGATAAGCGTATGTGAAGGATATGTGGGTAGTGTTATTAAGTGCCACTATGGTACTTTATGAGATTGTGTGGGGGACGAAAAAATGTCTGTCCGTCTGTCCGTGTGTCTGTACGCACCATAACTCAAATACGCTTTTTTCGGATTTTCATGAAACTTGGAAAACACATTTATAATGTCCATGGGAAGAACCCTATTGATATTGAACCAAATCGGTTCACCGGTACCGGAGTAATGCCCAATTTAGTGCCTATTTTAATAGATTATATTAGAAAGGCGCCATAGCTCAAATACGCTGTATCGGATTTCCATGAAACTTAGCATACGCATTTATGACTCCCATGAATAGTACCTTATTGAATTTGAACCTAATCCGTTTACCGGCACCGGAGTAAAACCCAATTTAGTGTCTATTTTAAAGGCGCAATAACTCAAATACGCTTAGTTAGTTTGGTAAATTCCGCCTATATACCACTAATATTAAAAACAAAAAGCTGAAGTTTATATGAGAAAAAGAGAATAACTAAGAATATGGTGTAAATTTAGCTTTTATTGTGTATTATGAAAATACTTAATATATTAAATTAATTCATCACTTAATAAGATAAAATATTAAAACGACATTGAGCTCAATGTATTGTCAAAGTAAAATATTTACATTAATCAGTAATAAAATTATAATTTATATAATTATAATTTATTATAACTTACATTTAGATATTGCTGGTGAGATATTTTTTTTTTGTATGTGTTGTACATTTGCTTTCTTGCTTGCTTGTTTATTTCTTTTTATTATTTCATTTTTTCTTGAAACAGGTTAACACTGTAATTATATTAATTAATGTTTGAATATATAAATAAGTAAATAAATAAATATTAAATATTTTGAAAGATAGTCTATACAAATATAATGTATTAATAACTGAAATATAAGAGTATATATATAATAAGATATTAATAAATTACAATTGACTGAACGTATTTCCTAACAGTAATTTTATTTCATTAGCTACCAGCATTAATTTCAATAAAATGTTAACACCCAGTAATCAATGGTGAACGGTGAATCTAATGAAAATCGCATCACTGGAACCTCCGGCAAGAAATTATGCACGCGGACCTCGGATACATGCTGGCGCACTTCATTGCTGGACAAAATCTCGTAAAAAATAACGTGGTCGGTTTCAGTAGAATAACATGGCTAATGATTTAGCTCCGGCAATTCAGTTACCGGAATTCTGTGAGAGTTTTTCATGGATGCAGTGTCACGATGTAACCACAATATAACCACATCTATATGCATGTACATGCTTATCAAATATTTCACACTGCAACATAGAATCAGGCCTCTTCCTAGTGGCATATAACCAAAATACTGCCTCTAAAACGGCGAACTGATACACTGAACGATAAATCCTTACAGGGTACTGCAACTGGCAGTTTCATACAGTCATAATATAGGCTTATATAAAATCTATCGAAAATACTGTTGTGAATGTTTTAAATTTTTTATGCGCTCATCGTTGACACAGTTCTTCGAAACCACTTCCTACTTCTGATACCGTTGGTCTTTTGCTTCATATTTTAATAATAATAATAATAATAATAATAATAATTATTATTATTATTATTATTATTATTATTATTATTATTATTATTATTATTATTATTATTTTTATTATTATATTAACAATAATAATAGTAGTTTTATTTAACCTGGTGTAAGCTAAGACCATAATGTATTTTCTTTCACTCCGCCAGAGACTAAAAATAATACATTAAATGACAATATAATGCATTAAATGATGTAAAATACAAGCTTTACATTATATATTGTATTATATTTATTTAATTATAAGTAATATGAGGAGAGGTCTCGAATTTATTTTGAGAGACTATTTAGCTAATAGTCACAGATAACCTATGGAGAGACAATCGACATGTTATATCGATCGTTTAGCAATCGGCTATAATCGCGCTTGGGGTGTATTTTCATCTTAGGTTAATCTCCTTGGTATAACTAATAACATCGTGTTATTAATATTGTATTTCTTATTATACGAAGTATAAAATGTTTCTTCACCATACATATAATTATTTGTATTTTTCATATTTCCTTTTGTTCATAATTATGCAGCTTATATATATAGCCTATATACCCAACTGCAGATTTTCTTTCTATCCACGAGCAAAAAGTAATTAACATGATTTTTTACTATAATAATATGTTTTGACTACCGAATAAATGATAGAATCCAGACTGCTCTCGCCATGGGAATGGACAACAGCGTTTGGCTGACGGCTGACATTTAGGTATTTGTATGATGTGAAGCTAGACCACTAAGCCAAGACTCACAAGATTCACATCCGGAGATGGGATACAAACCATGATCATGTAGCGACCTATGCAATTTACAGCAATCTATTTGTTTATTTACTAAATAACAGCGGGGGTACGCCGTAGTGTAGTGGTTAAGGCGCTGCGCTACAAACCGCGGGTTCGATCCCCGATGAGGTCGTTTCAGTTTTTTAATTGGCCTAATCCTTCTGGTGGCTCTATGGCCCTGGGGTCGACTCAGACTCTAACAAAAATGAGTACCAGGAGAAATCCACCTTCACGTCCCGAATGTCTAAAATCTGGGAGGCTCACTCAACCTTCTGGAACCCTCTGGGCCTCCATGGCCTTTACAGGGAAAACTTGACTTTTACTAAATCACAGCATATTCTATCACCATGTAGGTTATATTAAATTCATACATTCCGAGTAATTGTGAGTATTGTGACTATTAAAAAAGAACTAAACTCCGTGGCGATACATCCCTGAAGGGACTTGGCTGCGTCTTCTACCATAGGCAGATGCCAGGATTGGAGGGCATGTGGTCAGCATGCCGACAACCACGGCCTTTAATGGTGGTTTCCATGACCGGAGTCGCTACTTCTCTATCAAGTAACTCCTCATTTTGAATCACGAGGCTAAGTGCACCTCGTTCCAGACCTCTTTACCTCAGAAAAATCTGAGGAGGTACCGTGGATCGAACCCGGGTCGAGGAATCTGTAGTCAGCGGCGCTCACTACAAGACCACGCCGGCGGTCAATAGTGAATAATTACAATTCTAAAATTACTTAATACAATAATTATATGCAATACTTTACAATGTGTTAATGTAATGTAAAGTATGCATGTATGTATGTAGGCCTATCTATATATACAAATAGGCCTGTCATAATAATGGAATTTGTATATACTGATACGTCAATCGATCACAGTTTATTTACTGTGACTGACTAGCAGTAAATAACAGTCAATACCTTGGTAAAGACTGAAGTGATATAGAATAATCTAAACTTGTTAAAAGAACAATTCCTCTCGTACATGTCCCTATTATTGCTTCTATTAATATATAGATACAGAACGATCCGAAAATCAAATATTCCATTTCTTCAGGTGAAGTAGAATAGTATACATGAAAGCTATTTCAAAGCATCGTTTTTCTCTCTTACAAAGTTGCATAAAAAGTCTTTTGACGTTCAGTGAAGCATGACAAACAATTATGGAGCTCCATAGTACAGTGTGTTGTTTCTCCTCTGAAAGGTCCCACTGTGAGTCTGCAAGAATGTCTTTATTAATACTCAATTTATTTTAGCTTCGTGGTTAAGACCCAGTTTAATAGATACGACAGAACAAGTTTGAAAGAAGGAAAGTATTTTCTTACCAAGATGGTCTTGAGTGTTTGCATTAATTCGTTCAAAACATGAAACCGCAACTACTTCAACAAACGTTTAATTTGCAAAATAAATGAAGTAAGCAATAAAACTTGATCTCATTTGCTCGATACTTCAGTTTTCATGTAATAAACTGCATTTCTGAGTCTCATTTTAATTTCCTACCCTATTTATTTAAAGCTTCATACTGCATAAAATTAGTTTCCTTAAATAAGAATGCGGAATTTGTAATTATATAAGAACGTAATCATATTAACAAACTATATACTATACTTTTAACAAAGGAAGCTTTATAATGTAGCCTAGGATAGACTTAGATTTTAAGTGCCACTACCCCTTTGAAGTATGTTTATTTTTGGGATCCACCAATAATGTTTTTGCAGAATTTTGTATGTAGTTAATTCTTTTGTGTTATTTTGAATTATAAACAATGTTTAACAGAACTCTCTCCGTCTATGTAAATTTTTATTTTACGGGCCGAACTCTTTGTGGTAAAAAATGTATGTGCTAGCACGTTATAAAGATTATACAGGAAATCACCAGATGTCACTGTCGTTCACTTCCCTTTCGTACAAATTAATAATTAACTATTTATTTCATTTTAACCACTACAAGTACTATTTTTCCTGCTACTACTATTATCGTGTACCTATTGATCTTTTACAGTATTCAAAATAACATGAATAATATTCTAATACGAATAACTATTTCGGCAATAAAAATTTGAACCATAACGTAGATATCGGAAGTTACGTTTTTCACAAAGCACATTCGTAAGCCAACACAATATTTAGCTTCTCTCAGAACATTACTTACGAAACTCATATCTCTCCATTCAAAGTCTGCAACTCCTTATCATAGCGAAGGATTTTCTAGTTTTAATAACTTCGTGCTTGCCTGTTAATTTCTATATAACGTGTCCCAGTGTCAGAGGAATTTTTCTCATATAATTTTATCGTGTAATGTCCAACAGGAGACCATAATTTTGTGGTTCATGAATGCATATAGGCCTATATCTATTCTATGTAACGGTCTTACATAGTAAATAACTATTAAAAGTAATGTCTTCTTGAAAGGAATGTAGTCTACATTAGATAAAGAAAGGCTCTACACAAAAATAGTGAAATAAACAACATTAATTTATTTAAAGCAGTAAATTTTATGGTCGGAACTTTGACCTGTCTTGAAACTCTCAGTTTAGCGAGAATTCGTTCAATAACCTTGTAAATTTAGCCATAATCCATATTTAGACAGTTTAAAATAACGTAAGGCTTTCTCGCTTATTAAAGAGAAAGTGGGGGTTATGAGAAGGCAGACATGAAAGCATGCAGTCTTTGCAAATGGGATTTATAGTCACCAGCTCTTTGTACTTTGTAGCCAGTTAACGATGAACGAGGGATTGGAACCGCCTATTTAGATCTGCGTTATATTTTTATTTAAGTAAGTACCATCCAGATAATTTAAACAGCTAATTTTCACATTCTGTCCGGAATCTCATGTAAAATTACAAGCTAATCAACGTGTTTAGTATGGATGGATGACCTGTGCCTTCGCCTCTGACAATTCATATTGAGTGGGCAAAAGCGTATGGGATGCCCATCGTGTTTCGTATACCACATTAATCTGTAGATTCCTGCTACTATAATTACAATCTCACCGTAACCTGCAATGGATATCCTCTCTAGTCATCCGGATAGATACTATCCCGCCGATCATTCTTGAAATGATACGTGGTCTTCTGCCTGTCAGAGGAAGAAGAGTTTCTTTCTACAAAGTATGAATTAAGAATGACGCTATTTCTCAACGGACATTACAGGTATTCTTAATTTGATTAGTATTGTGCTATAGACTATATGCCCTTATTATCTGTAAAATACTTCCATTAAAAAAAAACATCAACAGTCTGGTCATCATTTCTTTTTAAAGTAAAGGTTCACGTGAAACATAATAATTGATTTACGGTATGAGTAAATATAGGAAACTTACACAGGTCTGTTTGTTACACTACACTTTAGTAGTGATAGGAAAAACTATGAGCAGTCCAACTAGAAAGCTTTAGTTACTTAATATGTATCGAAGTTCTGGGAAAATTCCATGATTTCAATAGGCGATTCCGTAATTGGTTTTTAAACTTTAAACATGCACTCAAGGCAAGCTTCATGCAAGGTGATCAATTTTTGTCGGGGTTTATTTAAAATATTCCAGAACTCTTCCATTTTTCACACTGGTTATTGCAGAAGACATTACAACTTATACGAAGGTACTATTTTGTACTATACAATAACTATGCCAGGGATATGATTAAAATAAATAAATATATTTGCAGTTTTCATTTTAAAAATTTGCCATTCTAATGCACATGTATTAACCAACTTATTAATATTGTCATAAATTGCATTTATAATCCCCGAAGATGAGTGTTGAATATGTGATAATTGCCCAGGACTCATAAATCATTTGGTTTCTAATGCGAAGACGGATGCCACTGCTGATTTGAGTCATCAGCCGTTACGGTTCCTAATGTGACCCGGGAGATCTCAAACAATGGTGGCTAACATCATCAACTCTACGTCTGATATTACATCCTAATTGCCTGTGTAACATTTATACCTAGCTATTCTGTCTTTACCATAACTTGAGGGCATTGTATCTACGGGCCTTTAAATAGAATGTAGGATATAGAATTTCCAGCATCTCTTAAGGGCAAAGACCACCTCTACTTGAAAATGAGCTGAGTGTGCAGTTGTGCACCCATGTGGTGAGTTAATTCTCTGAGAAATGGCCAGACACCGCGCATAAGTCTAAGTAGTGTTGTCCCGCTTAAAAGTAATCTATCTGAAAATAATTTATTCAACTCTGTAATAAATTCATTTCGAAACGGTTAGCTTTCTTCCTCCAAAATTAAGTCCCAGTCGTAAATAGGCATACCAACAAAATAATGTTGAGTTTAATACAAGGTAATTAAAGATTACTGAAATGATTTTATGTCGACAGAAGGAAAACACCCTAAGAAATTACTCTCACCAGAAACTGGAATGGAAAAAAATCGAAACAAGAGACAAATTGGAGCCAAAACAGCAATAGAGCCCAAAAGAATCCAAAAGAAACGTGAGGATAAAGGATCGAGAGAACACACCAAAGATAGTAAACGGAATTAGAGCTCAAGAGTAGATGTCGAAGAGGAAGACTACACAAAGTAGAGTAACTGAGTTTAAGACAATGGAGAAAATATAATAATTTCATACAGAAAGTCGCGAAGAAGGGATTGACTGTTGAACCAGTAGGCCTAATAGAAATTGGCCAAGGTTAGTTTAAACATTTTACACACTAGTTTATGTTATATTTTTAGGTTTGAGAAAACTTTAGCATTGAGGAATTTTTTTTTTTTTAAGTAGATACGCAAAACTACACAGTCATACAAGCCATGGCAACTTTTTTATTTCTTGAAGATGTGGGATCATTTTGAAATGTACAAATGAAAGGTCAGGGTTTTGACTAAGACAATTATATCCTGTGATGCAGAGCATGGGTACTAGATGTAGAATAGAGTAGAAAACAGACGCCCATAAACATACATTCACGACGGCATCGTGCCACTCTACTGTATTGCAGTAGTTTGTATATATGTTTAAAGATATCTGCTCCCTACTAAATCCTACATCTAGTGGGCCTACCCATAATCTGCATCATACATACAGGCCATACCCTGCCCTTTCATTTGTATATTTCAAATTTTCAAAATGATCCCAAATTTAAAAAAAAATGCCATAACTTGAGCCCCATTCCTCGTATAAGAGGCGGAGTAGGTGCTTAAGGTAAAATATTTGAAGACAGTGCCAAGATGTAAATTATTAGTTAATCTGAATTATTTATTTCTAGATCAATAGACGTATTGTTCTTAGCTGTTACTTGCTTCGCCTGTCTATAATCTAGGGAGCGAACTGAACCCTGTATTCATGTTCATTGGACCATCCTATATGTATGCATGCCAGAACGACGGTGTTCCTTTGTGAAATCCGTATTTGCATTATCCCATTTACTGCTATGTATGTTAGCTTTCAAGAGAGATTATCCGGACGTGCTGTTGAAGGCATTTCGCAGATGAACCCGTATGGCACATTCTTCACATGTATGTAGTATTGATCCATACATAGCGGATTACCTACACAGAGATGTTGGTATAATATATGCACACATAGTAACCCATTGCAAGGGTCGGCGCTATGTACGACATTTTCATTAGCAAGTGAGAAAAAAGTTATACGTTCCCATGCGAAAGAGAGAGGCTGGAAGAGAGAGAGACAAAGAGAGAGTACTTGTTAAGTGTGTTTGTGTGTGAGTGAGAACGTGAGGGGATGATAGAAATGGTTGTAGGTAGAGATAATATAACAGATAAACGAAAATAATATTTTCCCATTTCTATTTCGGTGGATATATTAGAGTTAAAAAGAGATAAACCTGCTGCACTTTTAGGGACGGTAGGCCAGTTTTTGTTTTGCCTTTTTCGCCTAGTTTGGCTTCTCTAGCCTATTTTAAGGTTTCATGTCTTATTTTGTCTGTTTTTTTTATTGTTATTAGTTTTTCTGTGATTATTTACACATTTAAAAAGCACCTAAACAATTTCAATGTAGGCTATGAAAGTGAAAAAAAAAAAAAAGAATGTTACACCAATAATGAAATGGCACATTCACGTCGCAGAAATATTTCTTGAGAATCTCGTTCACTATAAATGCATTTATTGTTTTCTAGCATTTGAAATATACCTCCTCAAACGATTCAATTAAGCTCTTTAGGCCTAAATAGCAGAACCTATGAAAGGAATGCAGGGTACGCCGGACATAATGAATACAAGGAAATAAATAATTATAGATAGCCTAGCTATTTTCTTTCATTCAAAGTGAGATTACTCTCTATTTTGACTTTTAATAAATACCTGTTTTAATTATAGTATTGCCTATTTCGGCATTTTTAGTGCCTTTTGCCTGCCTATTTTAACCAAAATAAATGTCTGATCTTCCGGGCTCTATAACAGTATACAGAAATAAACAACTAGGAGATTTAAATAAAAGTAAAAAAGAAAGTTTAGTGGTTGGTGAAGAGTTTAATAGAAGTGTATTTTAATTTACTAGTTATGTAAAATTTTGTAGTAATAAGACAAACGTAAATAGAAAAGATGGAAGAGCGTATTCAGTACTTATTGCTATTGTAACAAACATAAATATCCACATAATAAGGATGAAATCAACGCATAGCGACACATGTTTCCCTTGTGGCTTTCCACTCCACTTCCACATTAGAAGGCAAGCATAGTAGGCCTAGTTATCGACGTTTTCTGAAGTAGGGAAATATGATGTATATTTTATAGATGTCCAGAAAACCCATCAGTTACTGAATGAAAATCCCTCTCCTCTATACAGCAATATTACCACAGAAAAGCCTGAAGCTCAAGTCCTTTGGGATCGTGGTTTATGTGCGTGTTTAAGTGACATTTTTCAAACATTTTGATCCTCGCAGTTTCATTTTATTATTGCAATGATAGACTAACGATCCATCCATCACGCTAATTCGTAGTGAGAAAGCCCGTTGGGAATGGAAAGAGCACGAATAATAATTCGGAAGCAAGCACATGAAAGAGAGAGAGAGAGAGAGAGAGAGAGAGAGAGAGAGAGAGAGAGAGAGAGAGAGAGAGAGAGAGAGAGAGAGAGAGATCGCATTGACAAATTACCTCAAGGTTATTTTCTCTTATTTATAGGCGGAGTTAGTTTTAACACGATCTGCTTAAGAAAATTATTATTTTCAGTAGATTTAAGCTGATGAACTGTTCCTATTGAAATGAATAGAAATAGAGTTTATGCAACATAATATTCAAGGTATATTTTAACATTCAAGGTATATTCAAGGCCTAATTGAGTTTCATATGTACGCTTTTCAAGTTAACTGCTGCTTCATAATTTGTTTCAATTTGTAAGCACTTTCTACATTTAATTATATTTATCATATATCTTATATTTATCATGTTTTTCTTAATTGCTATATTTTTTATTTCCATAAAACTGACCAAATTGTAGTGAAAGAATTCAAGTGTAACAATTCTATTAGGCCTTAAAAAGATGCCATTATGTCAATATCCAGTTTTGGTGTATGTAATCAGAGCAGATTGACTAGTCCAATTGTTGCAGTTAAAACCCGGATTGTTACTGTTATTAATACATTTTAGTGATATAAATATTGAATGGAAACTTAATCTCCTTAAATGAAGAAAGTTTACTTTGCGAGAAATATTCTGTGAAGCTTTTAAAACTGTGGGAATAAATTTGACCAGATGTACGAAAATAAACATGTACATCTAGTTTTCTCACACTTTTTCGTCAATACATTTACACGTATGACATCAACATAAAAATTTCCTGCAATTTTTAGTTACTGAATACTTATAATTACAAATGTTCGAAGTAATGTCTGCACCGTACTAACTATTATAGAGTGTAAATTAATATTTCAGGTATCTGTGACCTAATATTTATAGCCTTAAAATAGTTACTCCATAATCTGCATTTCAGAAAAGTCTATATCTCAGAATATTATCCGCCGAGAACATTAGCCACGCTTTTTATATAATAATATAGTAATAAAATAAGAATGATTTTAAAGTTTAACAGTATGTTAATTATACGTAAACCTTAGATAGCTTTTATATAGTAGACTAAGTCCTGCTCTACAATAATGGAAACTTCAACAATTCGTAAAATATTTCGTGATCACAAAGAAAAAAAAATTGCACGGGATATTTTCGACTGGTAACAAATTATAAATCTGTTGATGAAATTATACTGTTTCACATTTTGTAACAAAGTTGTGGTCAAGCATTCACTTAGCTACACGCGTACGCACCCCGGAGCTCATTCAGAACAGTCCTAGTTCCATTATCTGCATATTGTGTTACTGAACTTGGAAACCATTAACATTACTAGCCTGTAGGTCCTGCGGGGGTTCTTGTTTGCTATAGTCGTGAGTTCGAGTTCCTCCCATTCTATGAATGTAGGCTATAATATTTCGCAGTCACATCCAATCCTTCAGAACAACAATTCGCAAATGTACAGCCAAACCCATTAAACAGTTAAATATCCGTTAGGATCATAAAGTTATCATTGTGAATTTTGAGATGGATTTGTTACAGGGAATCAGGAATATGTTATATCAATTATATCCCACGTTATCTGAAGCTTCTGTAAACAGTAAACAGCTCTTAAAATCCCCAAATGTATACCCTACGTACATTCTTTGCAAATACAATAAGAGTAAAGTTAAATTAAACTTTACTTAGGAGCGTACTCCGTAATTTTAATTTCCAATGTTGTTACACTTATGGTTAAAAACTTATGAGTCTGCTTGAAATTATTCAATCGACTGGAACACTTATTTCGCCAATGAAATCCCTATTTTTGCGCACTTTGGTGTCTGGAGCGTTCAGTTCGTTTTACCCAGAATAGCAATAAATTTATTCTCATGATCACAAAAAATTAACATTGAAAGTGAATGGTCTAGAGCAGCGTTTCTCAACCTTTTTGAACCCGAGGACCACTAAAATGTCTAAAAAAATTTTACGGACCCCTAATTTTACATTCCATTTTTAAAAGAAGGCGTATATTCTTAGTATTTGGGGTATTAATTATAGGTCACTATAACGAAATATGTGAGAAAAATTTTACTTCTTTACTTTCCACTTGCTTTATGATATTTTTTAATTATGTCTGCTGACCATCTGCACCATCTTCGCGGACCACTGGTGGTCTAAAGGGTGGACCATAGGTGGACCATAGGTTGAGAAACGCTGGTCTAAAAGGATTAAACGACTTGCTCACGTTTTTAGAGGCAATATATTTATATTTAATTTAACAATATTTCTTCCCAGGTCTAGACCTTGCCTTCAGGCAGAACACTCATCATCATCATCATCATCATCTTCTTCATCATTATTACTACAATACATAGACTTAATCAAACTATATACATCGGCCTCGATGGTGCAGAGGTAGCGTACTCACCTCTGGATTGTAGGTTGCGGGTTTTTGCAGGACGTAAACTCCTGAGCACAAATTAGGCCTACTCCGGAGGGATTATAAGCTGTCGGTCCCTTGTCTTAGATTTACAGCACATATTAAAGAACACAAGCGTAATTTAGATTCTGCGGACCGATTTCCTTGCCCTTTTATGTCCTGTAGGTGGATGTCGAAGCGATGAACTCACCACCCGTCATTGTGTCAAGAAAATAAGCATAACTAAATTCGTTTCGGTAAGAAGGATTCGATTCGAAATCGGGTACAACACCGACATACCGTGATGTAAAAATGCATACCGAAAGCAGCACACCCAAGATGGAACATCTAATCTAATGTACACTTCTAATAATTATAAAAAATATATATAACAATCTAGAGGTCAGATTTAATAAATAATAATAAAATAGATTAGTAATCTATAATATTTTCTAGCAGAAACTGCGTTAAGACCTACTACTTTCTTACGGCCTAAAAGTTACCTGAAGTCTTAAAGTAAGCTACTACCCCAATAGCTGTTGAAATCTGTGAAACAGTGTATTTTAGGGTAAGCCTATAGATTTCAGCGAAAGCCTAAAGGACGATAGATGAGTTCGTTGCGAATATCTTAAAATATCAGTCATAAAAGTAATTTAGTCATTTATTACTCTGTACTTTTACTTATGTAATTAAGTTACCGTTACATCACATGTAATAAGCACATTAAAGTAAAATCGAAGAAAAAATCGTCGTTTCAAATACGAAATAAAAATGTGAAGTTTGTGTTTCTTATTTATGAAATTTACAACTTCACTGAAAAGCCATAATGGTAACGGAGAGTAACATAAAAGAAAATAAATTTTCATCGACTTCGGCTTTATGTGGCACTCCAAATCCTTGTTGCAATTCATTTACAGAATAACAGGTTAAAACACAATACAGTGGCATTAAACGAGAGTAAATAGGATGCTAGGATATAAAAACTAAACTGATTACAGAGTAAATACTGGGGTATACAAACTAATTACAAGTATTTTTCTCAGCTAAATCTCCATTTCAAGTAAGTACAAATACAGTCTAGCACTTGTTTGCATATTAGGGCTATTCACATTGAAATGAAGTTTCCTTTTGTTAGGGAAAAGAAGCGACGTTTATATCGATTACTATAGAGTAAAATAAAGGAGCGTGTATCAGCTAGCTGGTGCAGTCATGCAATTTTACTAACAAGTCACTCAACCAAATTTCTGCCTCACATTAATTCTTGGTCTATTTAAAAAGCATTTTGTTTGTACCATGCAACATATTTCAATGTAGCCTCGTGTTTTTCAGGTGATTAAGTTGACCTCAATACCGTGTCTTTTATAGAAGCACATCATCCTGTTTCGATTATATTGGTGAAAGTAGTCCAATAGAAACTGGATGAATAATAATAATAATAATAATAATAATAATAATAATAATAATAATAATAGTAATAATAATAATAATACTTACTTACTTACTTACTCAATGGCAATAGGCAATTCCCCAGCAAGCTAAAGGAATAGTATCTATTAAATGGATAATAAGGTTTATTGCCGCGCTTACCTCAGCCCGCCATTCAACCGTAGGTATTTATTATTTGGGTAAATATACTGGCATATAAAAGAACTCCTGCGAGACGACATTCCAGCATACTGACGACGGTCACAGACCAGAGTTGGAGTAAATTATTATTATTATTATTATTATTATTATTATTATTATTATTATTATTATTATTACTGAAATTATTAATATGAAGAAGAAGAGGAAGAAGAAGGTGATGATGACATAGGTGATTATGGTTGCAAGAATATTAAAACATTTCTCATTGTTAGGTGTCCAAGTGAGCACTCTAAATAGGAATCATCAATATTCATTTAGATTTCTACTTGGACATTATGTAGGCTATAAAAAAACAGTGATACTAGCGTTATCTAGCGCGAAAAAAATCCAATAGATTTTAAAATGCAACAGCAGCTATATTATATATGAGGGTTCTATTAGCAAACCCGACAATCTTGGCATTACACACAAGATTCAAGGGTTCAAGCACAGTAAACCCATTCGTATCCTATCGTTAATGTTAAAATCTTGTTATTGTTGAGTACAATTGCTGCCTTATCGCAAGGACTTTTAATTAAGGAATAATAATAATAATAATAATAATAATAATAATAATAATAATAACAACAATAATTATTATTTATATTTATATATTTTTTATTTATTTATTATTTAGATATATTTACAGGCATATAAAAGAACTCCTGCGAGACGACATTCCAGCATACCGGCGACGGTCACAGACTTAAGTTGCAGTAAAACAACATTTTAAATAACCATAGAAAATAATTTTAAAAAATGCAAGTTAAATTAAAGCGACCATACCTTTAGGCTTATAAAATAACTTTAGACTTTAGGATTGGCTCCAAATGCATGCAGCTGTGTTCTTCAGTACTACAAGTATTGTCCGAAAATGTCTACGGTGAAGATGTTTTGGCTTAGGCCCGTGCTTCCTCCAGACACCAACAATAAAAGCTCAGTAAATTATCACTAAGTAGCAATCATATGAAATAATCAATAATATCTTATTGATATTAACAGCAGAGATAATACCAGTACCTACTTCTATTTTTTACCGCTTTCATTTTAAAACATTACGGTTTCAAATATATATTAAGTTTAATTTTGTTTTGAATCGTAAACATTATTTGACAGAACCCTCTATTTCTATGTAACATTCCATTTTACGGGCTGAGCCCGTTAAAAGAGAAAAGAAAAGGTGCTAGCACGTTATAGCGATTATACAGGTTATCACCAGAGGTCACTGTCATTCTCTTCCCTTTAGCACGAAATAAATAATTATCCATTTCCTTAATTTAAACCACTACAAATATTAGCCTATTATTCCTGCTACTACTGTTATCATGTATCTATTTGAGAATTTAGTCCATAAACTTGATAGTTTTTGACAAAGCACAAGCGAACACAATATTTAGTTTCGCTCAAAACATTACTTACGACCTTCATTTTCCCCCATTCATTCAAAGTCTGCAATTTATTCCTCATCATAAGGAGGGAGTTTTCAATATAGTCCGTTATTTCCCTTTTGTATAACTTCAAGAGCGATATAGGTAAATCTTTTACGCAAATGTTTCGGCGATGTTCAACAGTTTCAAACAGTGATTTGTTTCAAAAAATCTGTTACCAAACAAAAGAGCCTAAATTCCGTTATATACGTGCTTTTAAAAAGGATTTTTTCCAATATTTGTATCCCAATGGGGAAGTCATGGGCACAGCAACTTGACAACTATTTCATTTGTAAACTATTTTCAATGTCAATTATTATTTTTGTATGTATCTTCTAAGTCACACTTGGACAAAATTACTTGGTACCTTTGATTTTCTGCGTTATACCCATTCCCCATAAAATCGTGAATTTAGTTAAGAGGGACGTTCAACACTGACGGTAATAATGGTTTTTTGCAATTTATTTGTTCTTTAAGAAACAGTTTTTTTTAAATGGATATTTGTAACATATAGCGCTATGACCTTTATCGTGAGGGTCTGTCCATTGTGCATTCACTTTTTCACTGATATTTTTGTCGTTAATCACTTCCCAAATTCCGTTTTCATTATAATTCTAAACTATCTGAGGTTATGTAATTAAATTTTGTATGCAAATGTATTTCTCAGTATGATCAACAGTATGACCTACGGTCTTCATTTTAGCATGTAGCCAATATATTCATGGCCGTCTGGAAGGGGGGGGGCAGGGTGTGGTCGCTGCTCCCCTGGAAATTTTATTTACACATAAACCTCTAATCTAAAAAAAAAAATGACTGTAAGCAACTAATGTGAAGAGAGACTTAAGTTTCCCATACTGTAGTTAGCGTTGTTTGGATGAAAACGAGTTGTAACAGCTGTCAACCTTAGATGTTAGCATGTAGGAATAATTACTTCCCCTAAACTTGAAACCATTTACAGCCAAATATTTTATCACAATGAAGATAATGCAAGAAAGTATCGCATTTTTTATGAATCGTACCTGTGAAATTGTAAAGTGTAGAAAAAATCATGTGAGTGTATACATCAGATGATTTCTTTGTATCCATAGTCATAGGTCCAGCTACAGTAAATGAAGGATGTTGTTTATATAATAATATTAATATTAATAATAATTGTAACTTTAGTAGTAGTAGTAGTGGTAGTGGTAGTAGTAATAGTAGTAGTAGTAGTACAGTAGTAGTAGTAGTAGTAATTGTAATAATAATAATAACAATCATATTATTAATAGTAATAATTGTAGTAATAATAGCAATAATGATAAATTGGTTGTAGTAGTATAGTGGTGGTGGAAGTAATTTGTTCATTGGCCTCCTTGTCAACATTTCTGCGGAAGCCCATGTATAGATTTTTAAGTTTTAATAATTCGTAGTTACAAACTTAGAAAATTTCAGTATCACAAAAAATTTAAGAGGAAATTAATTTTATTCAGGTACTGAATTAGGAATTATCCCCATTCTTAGTGTAGGTTTATAAATCTAATAAATAAGAATCGTTCAAATATATTGAAAACTGTGGCAATTATCGTGTAAAATCTTTAAGACTACACTTCTGCACGAAAAATTCGAATGACTAATTATTACTGATAATGATAGTTTTGTTATTAACAAATTAATATCTCAAAGCCCTGATAGTGTATATTAGTCATATAAAATCTTAATTGAAGTTTGATTCATGCCAGTGATAAGATTTTACATATATTATACTTTGTACTGCTTAATGTAGCGATTAGATCCATAATTCTTATATCAATGAGCTAGAACAGAAGGACTTCAGTGGATTAAAAATGAAATTTTCCTAAGTTATATTATTTTGGCCGAATATTTATTAGCTATAATAAATAATATTCCTTGTGGTATTTGATCCTTATACCCTGTAAAATTTCGTTTCCATACTTTTTCTCTTTCCATAACACAATGTACGTAATAAAAGAGAGAACATTTTATTTTTAAACCGTACCTTTAATACAAACTTAATCCACGCTCCACCGAAGCCTCATATTCTGATGGAAAGAATGGGAAGAGAGGATGTGAAATACGTCATAATTTTTGCAGCGATTTTCCCCGAGTTAATCTCGCCGCTGAGGTCTTTTTTATTGTGAAATATATTTTATCTGCACAATTATGCATGAAATGGTCCTATTGTTTTGTTCGCCTGTTGTATAGTTGAGACCTGTTTTTCAGGTAGGCGTATTGTACTGCTGGTCGTACATACATGTATTATATACTGGTGGATTGTTGAAAGGTATAGCACATCTCCCCTCTTGCTTTTCCCATCTTTCAACTTTCCATCATTATAGCCAGAGCAATAAGTCGGAGCGATCCTTCCCCGTCCAGTATAACCTCCTATGTTATCGAGCCGTGATATAATAGGCTCCGTGAATTCTGTACTGCTCTAATTACCATCCTCAACTTTTGTTCTATCGTTAACGATTCCTCTTTTGACCTTTTGCTCTATCGCTCTTCCTCCAAGCGTTGGAATATCACAATAAAAGACATCCATTCTTTCAGCGTGGCAAACAAGTTCATCGTAAAGTCCAGTGCTGTATGGATATGGTGAATAAAATGCTGATAAAAATTATTGAATGACAAATTGTGAAATTAAACAAAGTGCAGAAAGACTTCATTGTTCAGAAACAGGCTTACTGACTATTCTACTGACTCTAGTTCCTGTGTTAGTAAGGATAAATTTGGAAAAGTCTTCTGTTTCAGTACATAACCATGAAAGATATAAAAATCTTGGTAGGTCTATCTTTATTTAACGGCGGAGGTGTACTGCAACTTAGGCTTATGACCGTTGCCACTGTGCTGGAATTTGTCCCGCAGGAATTCCTTTCAGTGCCTACATGTATGCCACAACCTTGGCAAAAATCTCAGTAGGCCTATTTTTCACTAAGTCAATGGTTACGTGTTGATAAAAATTTATTAAATAAGATAGACGTCATAACCCAACAAAAATGGCAAGATTAAACTGAAAGGAAGTGAACAATAAGAAATTCCGAATGTAATAATTTATTGAATTCTTGAAATGAAAGAAATACCATACCTTTGGAATTTCTAAAAAGTTTTGCAAACCCCATAAAGAAATTAATAAGTTAGGGAACCAAATGCTGATAGAATTCATAAAAACATTAGGTCTTTTATACAATTGATTGAAAAATTTGGGAAGCCAACTAACTTCATTATTAAACTTAAAGGCGTACAGCTTTTGAAAATATGTAATGTAATATTTTATTCCTTGAATTACATGTACATACGAGGCAAGTGGATTTCTATACGTAACTTTTTTAAATACTTTTCTAAGAAATTAGTTATTATGATGCTCTTATCGTTAATAGATATTATAAGCTATCCAGACATTATGCAATTATATAGGCTATTGTCCTGTAAGCATTGTCAACTCCTTTCGTAAGAATCAAGAAGTTTTGAATTGTAAATGGCAATCTATAAATCGTACAATGCAGTGTATTTTTTGTTTGCAAATCATATTTTTGTCCTTCTTCCTTTGTATGTCGAGTCCTTTATCTGAAACCATATACGTAAAACTTTCTCTTGATCTTCCGAGGTGTATGCTTCTATCGTTTATAGTGTATGCTTCTATAGTCCTATAATCATTTCAGTGTTCCGAATTCCTCAGAGAGTAATCAAATCAGCACAGTTGTGAACTAAATTAAGCCTTCAATTTTTCGGTGAATTTCGCATGCGTCTCTATTGTACAATAGAAATATCTTAGCTGGAATAACAAGTTAACATAATTATAAAGTATATACCTGTTCGTAGGGGGAGTATTTGATTAGCACCGAGATGAGCGCCAATTTATAACCGTTTGTAGGTCTGGATATATAGGCCTAGAGTTGGGCGACCAATTTATAACTGTTCGTTGGGTGATGAAATGATTAACGTCAAAATGGGTGCCAATTTATAACTGTTCGTAATGTTGGGTGCTAATTTATAACTGTTGGGTGCCAATGTATAATTGTCAGTAGGGGTCGTTGAATATATTATGTCCGGCTATTTCTAACTCAGTTGGTAGAGCGAGATCTCTTTCAGGGTCGTGCTCGACGAAAACTAAAATAGGATATAAGATGAAGGGATTATAGGTCGTAAAAATGAAGTCTATTGATAATGAACTTGAATAATATTTGTAAGTTTATTTTGTCCGAAAATCTTTCACTTAATTAGTTAATTTCTTAAAATGTCTGGAGGAAGAATACAGTAATGTCTTTATCTATTTGCTTCGTCGTCGCCAAAATTACTTTAGGTAATATTATTATACTTATAACATCTGCACGTTTTATTGCAGGAATTTTAGGTTATATATCTTATGGCGGTATTTATTCGTTTAACTTTTCAATACGAAAAATAATATCTATAATCTTGTCTTATTCCAATATATATATCTTTATCCTCGACCGTATTATTTAAAAGTCGGTATAAAATTAATATTAGTACTTGTTACTGTTTCACTGTATATTTCTAACTCCGGTTTAGTCTATAAAAATTACGTCCGTCGCTGTTGAATAGATGTCTTCAAGTCCTTGTTGGTCGCTCCTGTTCGTGTTAATATGTTTTGGTGTTAAAATATTCTAGCCATTCCATTGGTTCATTCAGTAGGCTTTGTCTCTTATGATTGGAAATTAGCTAAGTCGTCTGCTAGTGTTTGAAATATTTGTCGTTAAAGTGGGTTGAGGTTGGGGGAGAAACGTATCCATCAACTTGACTTTAATAGCTGGCGACAGTGGACTTCTTCAGACAAAAAGCCACGCCTTCACTTCATTGTATTCCCTTATTTAGTTAATAATTCATAAAGTAATTGTCACTATTGTCTGCAATAAGTGTAGTTGTATAGCTTTCTTGATTATGCGTTGAATGATGTAATTTTCTATGTTGTCGTGTTAATAATTAATCGTTTGATTAATTATTTGTAATTGCTGGTAATGTCTTTTGATTCAGATGGTCATGTTGTATATCAAATTGTTCGTGTAAATGTCCTCTGTCTTGTCATGTAATTCGTTTTATGGTCATTGTAATAGTCTAGGTGTAATGGTAGTTTTTTTTTAGTAGTCGATAATGTTGCGGGAAGTTCAAATATTGTCCGTGAAATGTATTTTCTTATATTTGATTCCTCTTTTTATATAAGTCCATATGAACTGATCGGTTACAAATGTCCGAACGCTATAATTATTAAAATTATGAAGTAATTGGTATTTGGAAAATAGTTTTATAAATAATTTTAAAAATTTTTCGTTAGTCTCGCATCCAAAATTTCTCGTTCAGTTCGTATATCAATTAGTTATTTTGATTTTGTAATGATGAATATTTTGTAATTTATTATCTGTTATCTTTTATCTGTGTTCTTCCTCGTCGACTGAATAAAAATATAGTTTTCACATTAAAATTCTTAAAATATAAACATTGTTAAATCATACACTTGTTACATTGAATCAGCTGATAATCTTCCTTTCTTTACTTTATTGTACTCACTTATAGTACGCTTCTCTTTCCTTTTCACCTAATAAAATGAAATCTTTGTTACATTGAATTACTTGATAATAGTCATCTTGACTGGTTGTAACTCATTTCTGGTACATCACTGTTCTTCACCTAATGAAACAATTTTACTAATTACACTTAATTACTTACCGTTAAATACATAAAATTTTATTTAACACACAATGGGATTTGATTACTTATACACTTCACACTTTATTTTTTTAATTACACAATCTAAAAATGTATTATTTTCTTTCTTCTGTTCTTCAGGTATCCTTTTTATTCAAATAAATTTATTTTGCTTATTTCGTAATATCATGTTCAAGTTTACTACAAATTTATGCATTCTTACTCCTACACAATCAATAATATCATTCTTAAATGTCAATCTGCTTTTTCTAGCATGATTATTATAAGTGCATGCCTTACCTTCATTTTATTATTTTCTTTCTCATTAGTGATCTTTTTCACTCTTTTGACAGTGGATTCCTTCCTTGTCATACTTTTCTCATTTTTTATCGTCGACTCATTTCTTACCTTTAATTATTCATAATCTTTGCACACTCATAAATTCACTTTTCATAACTCATTATTTTTTTTCTTTGATTTTCATTTTATACCTTATATTTGATTGGTGTGAGGTTGTAGGGAGGATACTAAATTGAATATGCATGATAGTGAAATACTTATTCATTTATAAATCTTAATTCTTTAACCAAAGTGTAATGTGTAATTATAAAACTTAATTCAATATTTTCAATAAGTGTAATTAAAATTTTCTTATATATTTAAATCAAATACTAGTGTGATTATCCTAAGTCAAATCGATGTTTCATTTCCTTCAGTATAATTCAGAGGGGAATCTGCACATCACTTCTTAAATATATATACAATTTTAGTCGAAGAAAGGCTGTACACACATCTCTTCGTCTTCAAGGAAACACTGCAAAAATCACTTCATTATATGAGGTAATTCTTGTATCGTTATTGTCTTTCAGTGTTTACTTATAAAATGATGGCTTCATCGTTTTACCTTAAATTAATACATTCGTTGTGTTAACGTAAAAATGAAACATAGATCTGAGAGGGTTCACGCAAAAATATTTTACATTCCATTCTCGTAGTCCTTTTTCGTTTCCAGTTCATTGATTAAGAGCAAAATTTACCTCGTATGCTTTGATTCTCATACAATCCGTGACATCACATGATATGGTCTCAATAATTGTTTACGATATCTGCCAACAATTTTATGGGGTTTCTTGGCTTCTTTTAACTCAAAGGTATCGGTACTAAATTTTGCATTTATTACTAATGGTCCTCTAAAGATTAAAGAAAACTTACGTTGTTTGTTTTGAAGTCTGTTGGATAACACATGTTGTCTTAGTAGTACATAGTCTCCTAATTTGGGTTCCCATTTCTTTCTTTTCTTGCGTGGCTTTTCTTTTCTTTTCAACCATCGCTTTTGTAACCTTTGAAGAATGGCTTGACACACTTCAATGTCAGATTTCTCACAAGTGTTCAAAACAGGTGGGGTGTTTGAAAAGAGGGGTCCAACTTTACATTGCTTTACTACTTCCAAAGGAATTTCTTTTGTGACCTGGTGTCTCGTTTCATTCAATATGGCCTGTATAGGTTTTAAGTAACGAAACCAATTTTTGTGTTGTCTGTGTGTGAGTAAGCGTAGATAAGATATAACCTGTTTGATATATCGTTCGGAAATGTTGCTTTGTGGGTTATAATTAGATGAATGTAATGTCTTGATTCCTATCCTACTTAAGCCATCTGTCCATTTCCGGCTTGCGAAAATTGAGGCGTTATCTGTCAGACAACTGGATACCTGTCCGAACGTATTGACATATTCTTGCATCTTCATTAAGCAAATCTTTGTTGATAAATCTCTTATGGGATACAAGGCTACTAATTTGCTGAATACATCAACCAAAACAAAAACATATTGATTACCGAAGTTAGTGCGTATGAGGGGTCCCAATATATCTCCGCATATTAATTGATTTGGTGCTGTTGATTCTACAGAATGTATCTCAGTGGCGTAGGCGGTGTTTTTATTCTTTCCAGTCTGACATAAGTGACAGGTACTGACATACAGTCTCACTTTTCGTCCTAACTGTTTAATGAAAAAATGGTCACTGATTGCATTTATCATTCGATCAGTACCGCTGTGAGCTAAGTTCTCGTGGTAGCTTGCAATTATGTCATGTTCCAACGCTTTCGGTACGTATGGTTTCCAAGTAGGGGTTTCCAGTCCGCATAGTTTGTATATCACATTATTGTGTAATGCAATGGTTTTCTGGTTATCATGGCCGCATGCCGGATTGGAATTTGAATCGGGGATGCCCTGCAGCTTAGGCCGAATAGATGAAAGGTATTCGTCGTCGTTCTGAAGTGTCACTAAATTTGCTAATTTATTGTTGAGCTTATATTTGTCATTGACAGTGATTCCCATGATCTTGACTTCCTTCTCAACCTGTCCTTCCATACTGGCTATGCCTGGATGGCTAGGCAAACGAGAAAGAATATCGGGAAGTTTGTTATCAGATCCTTTTATGTGCTGTATTTCTATGTTATATCGGGATATGGCGCTGATAAACCTGGATACTCTGGAGTTGCTCAGTTTGCACTGATTGATAAAACTCAGACTCATGTGGTCGCACAATACTGTTACTTTGCAATTATAAATGTAATGTTTGTATTTATTTAAGGCTTCATGAACTGCGTATACTTCCAATTCGGTAGGGTACATCCTGGACTGTGTGGTGTTCAAGCCTTTGCTTGCGGTGGCTATTAGGCGTTTTTCGCCGTCTTTAACCTGGAATAAAATGCTTCCGATCCCACGGGCACTGGCATCTGTGGCTATAAAATATGGAATCGAATCGTCTGGCTTTTGCAGTCGGATGGACTCCGCGAACAGCTGCTTAACCTTATTGAAGGCCGCATCATGTTCCGTTGTCCATTTCCATTTCTGGGCCTTCCGCAAAAGAGGCTTTAGGGGAAAAATTTCTTGGGCATAATTTTGTACAAATCTGGCCTGATATTGGCATACACCAAGGAAAGATCGTAATTGTTTCTGATTCTTAGGGGCTGGGATTTGCAAGATGGCTGCCACCTTTTCGTCGTCGATACGGAAATCTTTCCCGGATATAATATATCCAAGAAATTTTACCTCTCGCTGAAAGAAATGGCACTTGGAGATATTAAGGGTGAATCCTGCGGTTCTTAGCTTGTCTAAGGTTTGGTCTATGTGATCCATGTGATCTGCTATTGAATATGACGCAATCAAAATGTCGTCGAGGTAGGGGATTATGAAAGGGTTGCTGCTCCAATTGAAAGTTAGTGCTAGCGCACGTAGCAGTGCGGCTGAAGACGTGCGACAGCCAAACGGGACGCGACAAAATCTGAAATGCCGTCCTTGATAATTAAAACTGGTCATATCGCGTGATTCTGAGTCTAAAGGGATTTGCCAAAAAGCTGAGTTTAGGTCGGTTGAAGAGAAATAATCTCCTTCTTTTGCTCTAGATAATAACTCATCAGAAGTCAACGGCTTATAGTTGTCCTCCTGGCAGTCATTGTTGAGGGTCCGAGCATCAATTGTTAAGCGAATATCTCCTGAGGGCTTTATTACTATACAGAGGGGATTACTATGATTGCTCATTGAGTCCTCGATGATTCCCTGATCCAACATGTTTTGTATCACAGCAGTTACTTTGGCTCTTAAACTCAATGGGATGGGTCTCGGTTTATGTCGTATTACAGTGGTAGAGCGTCGGTTTATTTGGTGTGTATAGAGATTACATTTTCCAATCTTATTGGTAAACAAATCTCTATGTTTTCTCAGTATACCTAATAAAGTTTGCTGAGCGTGTGTATCTAAGCCCTGAGTTTCGCTTACCTTGGCCAATATAAGCGAATCTATCTCAGAACTCGTCATAATGTGTTGAATATTTACATCCACTTCTGAAGTTAAGTGTTGTATATTATGTTCTGTTTGAGAAGACAGAAGTGGAGTGAGTGGTTGTTGTGAATGGTCGTCTTGTGTAAGCTGTATGAGGGGTTGGGGGTAGGTATTTACAGCCTCAACAAAGAACGTCTCTTCCTGCAGGTCTGGGTTACAGTCGCCTGCTGTGAATGGAAGGGGGGCTGGCCTCCGGAACGGTACAGTAAGCTCCTGCCTGTCATTTCCAATAAAATTGAAATTTTCATTTCTAAAGTCAATGATAGCTTCTAGCTGTCTAAAAACTTCACTGCCTACAATCAATGGTAAATTTAATCCTGTTATCACAAGGAATAGAACTTCCACCGTATGACCGGCTATGTTTAAAGGTACGAAACATTGGTGTCGTATTCTAAATCTTGTTCGGCCTGCCGCTAGAAGTGCAGACATATTGTATACAGGTAAAATCTGTGTGATTGCTCTAGTTCGTTGCAACTCCAAGAATGTGTTTTGCGACATTACTTGGGCATCTGATCCGGTATCGAGAGTAATTTGATAGGGATTTTCACCTATCAATACCTCAATAGTAGGGGGTTTATTTGGGTCTTGAGACAATTCACTACGTTGTAAGATGCCTACAGTAATATCTGTGGGCGTGATCATGTCTGTATTGTTGTGAAAATCAGTTGTTGTATAGTCATTGTTAATGACAGTATTGTTGTCCACTGCATTGTTGTCTGTAAGAATGTGGGGTGTTGTGTTGCTAGTTTTAGAAAGTGTGTCTGTTATAGCAGTGTCATGTATAGTTGCAATTTTATCACGAACTATTTCTTTGTTGTGAATCATTGCATTGTTGTGATGTCCTGTTTTGTGGTTTTCCTTTTTATTGTTAACAGAATCAATATTAGTGTCATTCAGGTTATTTACTGCAACTTTATTATGTTTTGCACCAGAAAATCCTGAATTGCTCGGGCACACCATGCTACTTACAGCATGCACGGCGGCATTCGAAAATCCTTTTCTACTAAGTGTAGTGGGTTTGTGTTGTGTAACAGTTGTTGACAAAGCTTGTTTGTAGGCTTTAGAGTCTTGTACTGAGTGTGGTGCTGACCTGAGTGCTTTATCTGATAGTTTCATGACTTTATTAGCTGTACCTCCATTATTGTTCCTTAGAACTGCAGGGCCCCTTTTGCGAGGTTCCAATGGTGCCCTTAGTCGTTTAAAACAACCGTCGGTGGTGGTGACTGGTGGTCATTGTTGCTATTTTCATGATTGTTATTAGTTGTGTTATGTTGGTTTTCATTATTCTGTCCATTGTTATTTGCATATCGGTTTAGTCCACGGCGTGAGTTATTTCTACCTCGAAAACTTGGTCGGAAAAATCCTTGATTGTATTGAGTTCTATGGAACCATCGGGGTGTTCCATTGTATGGTCTTCTGCCATAGTTATTCCTATTGTTCTGATTTGAGCCTGTGAAGTTGTTATTATTTGTATAGCCATTATAATTATTGCTATTGTAATTATTATTGTAGTTTTGGTCTTGGGAATTGTTGTTTCTGAAACCGTTGTTGTAGCTTGAGTAGTTCCTGCCATTGTTGAAATAATAAGGGCGATATCTGAAATTTCTACTCCTCCAATAAGAAGTCCTATTTCCTCTCTGATATGGCGTATTTCTCCAGAACTGTCCTGGGCTATCCGAGCTATTTTCTTGGGTTACATTAGTCTCGTTTTCATTTACTTGTTGGTGTTCCTCACACAACTGGGCAGATCCTGTCCGCGTCTCGCATCCAAAAGCGTTTTGGTTGGGTTTGGTTTGGACATAATTAATGTTTCTTTTTAGGCCTTGATTAGTGTTGGTAACTTGGGATTTATTTATCTTTTGTGGTGGAAATGGGGATTCCTGTAGGGATTTCAACAATGCTATCATGTCAGGGATTGTCTTGGGGCTCGCGACAATTAAACTGTTCTTTATTGAAAACGGATAGTGTAAGCAGAGGGCTTTGATGAAGACTTCATCTTCGATACTAGGGGTTAACAGCTGTTTTGAATCACATAAAGAAATAAAATGTTCCATATAGGTTTGGCCGCTATTACGATCAAAACTTCCATGAAAAATCTGACCTTTTAATCTCTCTTGATCTGATATTGACCAGAATTCTCGAAGAAAGGACTCTTCGAATGTCTGCATATTCAATTCCAGCGTATCATTAACCACATTGAACCATCGAGCTGCACTACCTTTTAATGACCTGGATACCATGATCATTTTTAACTGTTCAGGTACATTTCTTAAGTTGAAAAAGGTCTTTAATTCGCGCAAATATCTTACGGGGTTAGTCTTCTGTTTGTCCTCAAACGTGGGAAGAGGCAAGTCGCTTTGACTAAGGGTAAATCCAATCTGATTACTGGGGTTGAAATTTTGATGATTATTATTATTATTTGGATTTGAATTACCTGCAGTGTGATGGTTCAATCCTTTATTGGATCTTGGTAAGCTTGCGGGTAGAGGGGGAATGATAGGTGTATCAGTAGGCGTGTCTGGGAGAGCAGATGAAGTTGACGCAATTTCGCCCCGGTCAGAGACCAAGACTGTACTCTCTGTACGATCTTCCTGATCCCGTAACCTATGACGCAATCTGTCCAACTCCGAATTAAGGGATACCAATCTAGTGTTGTTACTCCTAACTTCTCTTTCTACTGCACTTACATGATTTCGAATTCCATCTACCTGGGTACGAACCTCTGTCTGTACAGTTTCTATCTGAGTACAAACCTCTGTCTGAACAGCTTCTATTTGTCCAGTTAAGATATTTTCTGAAGATGCTATCTGTTGTGTTACTCGGGAATCGATTTGCATTAATTCCTCAGCAACCTGTTGTCTATGGTTTTGCATTAATTGAGTAAGTTTACTAGTTTGAGCTGTTAGCTCTGAATTCAAGTTTTCATTAACTTCTGTCTGCATTGAATTTATTGTTGTTGTTAAGGTAGTATTCTGACTATTAAATTCATTCTGCAAAGAATTAATTGTTGTGTTTAGATTAGTATTTTGATTGTTACATTCTGTCTGCATTGCATTAATGGTTTCAGTTAGCGTAGTGTTTTGACTGTTAAATTCAGTCTGCAATGAATTCATTTGACTATTAAGTTCAGTTTTAAATTCAGTCTGCAATGCATTAATTGTAGTATTTAGAGTAGTGTTTTGACTGTTTAATTCAGTTTGCATTGAATTAATGGTTTCAGTTAGCGCAGTGTTTTGACTGTTACTTTCAGTCTGCAATGAGTTAATTGTTTCAGTTAGCGCAGTATTTTGACTGGCCAGAGAAGTTATAGCATTCATAATTTGTTGTAATGCATTGACATTTACAGTGGCTATTTCAGGGTTAGAAGACATAGTATCTGTTGGAACAGCTGACTGGGATGTTACACCTGCTGTTAAATTCTCACTTACATTGACATTTCTATTGTCTAATTCACTGCTTTGCAAACTAGATTCATCATTTGACACTGGGTGTAGGGATTCATGCTGTGGTTCTGGGTCACTTGAACATGTTATTACTTGTACAGTTTTCACAGACATCTTAATTTTGTTATTGCGTAAACGCATAGAAAAATGTGAAATTGAAAAATAATTACTGAAATATAAATCTAAAAAATCATTCCTTCTTGAAAGGATATAATTTAAAGTTATTTTAAACTTTTACAAAAAAAACTAAAGAGAAAAAATATGATTGTTCTGTGAACTCTGTAAGTATAAGCAAAAATTTTAACGATACCCTAGTCCTTCTGTTGTTGCAGCTGTCTGTCGGTCAATAGCCTAAGAATGGCCATCAGCTGACTGGAGGTCACAAGCTGAAGAGGGGTGTCGATCTCTTGTAGAATTGGGGGGGCGGGGGTGTAGATTTTCAGTTGAGTGGAGGGTTTATGGTGAATGTTGATGGTGAATGTTGATGTTGTTGGTAATCCACATGGAGTCTATACACTATTACTGTTTATTTCGAAGAATTAATTTGTTAATAAATTTCGTCTATCCCCGTGTCGTTTCAAAAAAATTTTCGACTTTTGTTGGCCTAATTCCTATATCCTATTTCGTTTCGAAAATTCTGCCCTGAGATGGGAGCCAATTTATACCTGTTCGTAGGGGGAGTATTTGATTAGCACCGAGATGAGCGCCAATTTATAACCGTTTGTAGGTCTGGATATATAGGCCTAGAGTTGGGCGACCAATTTATAACTGTTCGTTGGGTGATGAAATGATTAACGTCAAAATGGGTGCCAATTTATAACTGTTCGTAATGTTGGGTGCTAATTTATAACTGTTGGGTGCCAATGTATAATTGTCAGTAGGGGTCGTTGAATATATTATGTCCGGCTATTTCTAACTCAGTTGGTAGAGCGAGATCTCTTTCAGGGTCGTGCTCGACGAAAACTAAAATAGGATATAAGATGAAGGGATTATAGGTCGTAAAAATGAAGTCTATTGATAATGAACTTGAATAATATTTGTAAGTTTATTTTGTCCGAAAATCTTTCACTTAATTAGTTAATTTCTTAAAATGTCTGGAGGAAGAATACAGTAATGTCTTTATCTATTTGCTTCGTCGTCGCCAAAATTACTTTAGGTAATATTATTATACTTATAACATCTGCACGTTTTATTGCAGGAATTTTAGGTTATATATCTTATGGCGGTATTTATTCGTTTAACTTTTCAATACGAAAAATAATATCTATAATCTTGTCTTATTCCAATATATATATCTTTATCCTCGACCGTATTATTTAAAAGTCGGTATAAAATTAATATTAGTACTTGTTACTGTTTCACTGTATATTTCTAACTCCGGTTTAGTCTATAAAAATTACGTCCGTCGCTGTTGAATAGATGTCTTCAAGTCCTTGTTGGTCGCTCCTGTTCGTGTTAATATGTTTTGGTGTTAAAATATTCTAGCCATTCCATTGGTTCATTCAGTAGGCTTTGTCTCTTATGATTGGAAATTAGCTAAGTCGTCTGCTAGTGTTTGAAATATTTGTCGTTAAAGTGGGTTGAGGTTGGGGGAGAAACGTATCCATCAACTTGACTTTAATAGCTGGCGACAGTGGACTTCTTCAGACAAAAAGCCACGCCTTCACTTCATTGTATTCCCTTATTTAGTTAATAATTCATAAAGTAATTGTCACTATTGTCTGCAATAAGTGTAGTTGTATAGCTTTCTTGATTATGCGTTGAATGATGTAATTTTCTATGTTGTCGTGTTAATAATTAATCGTTTGATTAATTATTTGTAATTGCTGGTAATGTCTTTTGATTCAGATGGTCATGTTGTATATCAAATTGTTCGTGTAAATGTCCTCTGTCTTGTCATGTAATTCGTTTTATGGTCATTGTAATAGTCTAGGTGTAATGGTAGTTTTTTTTTAGTAGTCGATAATGTTGCGGGAAGTTCAAATATTGTCCGTGAAATGTATTTTCTTATATTTGATTCCTCTTTTTATATAAGTCCATATGAACTGATCGGTTACAAGTAACATAGGCCTACGATGTAATAATCTATAATGCATATTACCTTAAATAAAATGCCATTTAAATGTGAGTAGGCATACAAGATCTCACTTAGTTGGCCGCGGTGGTCTAGAGGTAGCGTGCCCGCCTCTGGATTCGAAGGTCGCGGTCGATTTACTTTTCAGGACGTAAAAATCCTGGGCACGTAGTCCTGCGGAAGGGACTTTAAGCTAGGGGGCCCGTGTCGTAGATTTACGGCACGTAGAAGAACTATAAGCCTAAATTAAAGCCTCCGGACAAAATTCCTCAGCCCTTTCTCGTCCAAGTAATACCTTAGGCGATGGGCTTACCACCTGTCACTCTGTCCTCTATCGGGAAATAAACGTAACAAAATTCAAATAGGTAATAGTAACCACCCCTTGGAGGCCCTACGTTTTGTGACTGGGAGCAATGAAATATAACATAATATAATTTAGCTGTAAATCCGAAAGAGCGATTGTTTATGTTCGGGGGGGTTAGTTTGTACGATATTCATAATATTATTATTATTTATAATTACTGTCTAATTCTTAATAACAATGTACGGATAAGAACAATACAGATACTCACACCGTGTACGCCTACTGGTAAATCGAACCTGACTTGGAGCCAGCAACGATAAACACTATTACATGGGCACGAACGGTTATAACAAGGGGGCGGATTTCTAAGACATGTCATATTTTCCCTTTTGCATTATTTCAGGTTTCCGACTAATTTGAACCCGATTCCAAGCATCCTGGAGAAAATGGAACGGTTTTTATTGTGCATATAACTGCATATTTAGGAAATTTTCAACTATTGTAGCATATTTAGTATGAATATGCATATTTAGGTCATATTTTTGGCATATTTGTGTGCATATTAAAGAAATTTTGAAGTTTCATGTCATATTTTGTAAATTTTGCACTATACTGATACTTTTTGAGAATTTACAGATATTTTAAATAATTAACATTATATTTTAATAAAATGAATTTTAATGAAACTTAAAAAAATATACATAATATGTAAGTGGTAAAGTCATATTTTAATGTTTTTTAGGTCATAAATGCATGCATATATCCTATTTTTTAGGTCATAGAAATCCGACCCCTAGTTATAACACATTTAGCATAAATTAATACAATTCATAATACTCAATCTTTGACAACTCTGAGGCAATAATCAGGCTGTAAATGCTATAAACTAGGAAACGCTATATTAGTAAAAAAAAAAAGAAATATAAAGAAAATATTGGATGCTATATTGCACAATTACTCATGTTTAAACTTCCATACGGAGGTGCTCAAATTCAAGAGGAAAACACAAGGGTCATTCTAATGAAGACACATTTCCTCTTAAGGGTATATTAATTTAAATTCTACGCGTTTTCTTAGGAAACTTTAACGTAACTATAATAAGCCAAGAAACTTCTTAATCAAGACACATGCATGCCAACCTAAACACTGAAGCTCTAAATGGATTCGCATGTGACTAAAAGTTTGTACTTGTTTGCCGCTTTGTACACTACGCAGTTTAAAGATTTTTTTAAATAACTAAATTATTGTCAAAAATAAATCAAATAACGTATTCTAAAGATGGAATATGTAATGAAATCGTCCCTTTTGTTCACAACTAATCAGTTAATTCATAGAGAAAGAGCTGCCGAAAACAAAAGCAGAGAACACTACGTCGATTCGGTCTAATAGTAGACTAACAAATACAAATAATAATGTAGAAAATTATTGTGGGATGCTTTTTGTGTAAAAAGTAGCACTGTAACACTGTAAGCAAGTACTAACTGTCTGGTGATTTTACGATGAAATTCTTTTTCCTGTTGAACCTTGAATGTCCGCGTATTACTTTTTTTATCTCCTTCTTCAACCTTTCTGCTCCTTATGTTTATACAGCCTCATGGCTTAAGCGCTAAGAAAAATGTGTAACCTTCGTTATTGCATTTTTTCACGGGAAACCCCATCAGGCAAAGCCCTGAGATTAAACACGATGACGCGAAAATAGAAGAGGTCTTTTATAGTTACGTGAAGTCGTGACTTTTTATAAGTTGCACGATATTAACACGCAGTGATTAATCTTGAGTCTGCACAAAAATAACTGTGATTATTGCGCCGTTTATTGAACAATAGCTACCATCGCTTTGTAGTAATTATAAAATACGACCTTAGTCCCCTTATATCAGTGTTTTCCCCTGCTAAACCTATTGTTGCAGGTTTCAGCCTTTTCTCTCTCGCCATGACTTCACCGCTCTTTCTTCCTTTCGCTCTTCTCCCCTCCTTTCTAGTGCCGTAGATTTCAAATTCACATAAAGTATTGATGTAATATTACTTGGTGGTCTAACGTCGTATGCTGAGTATTAAACAGTGCTATGAAGTTAAATCTAATTAAAGCAGGACATGGGTCATTTGTATGGGTGCTTCTCTTTAATAATTGAGTTTTCCTTGAATATTTAGCGCTATTAGACCTTAACAAGTTCCCAAATCATACGCAGACTTTACTTTATGCATGCATGTGCTAACGTTTCTGTATTTGTTCATGCAAATAATCATGATCGTTTCTAAAAGTATAACATAACTGTAGTTGGAGAATGGAAAATAAACAGTAAGTTTATGGAGTTCAGTATATACGTTTAATTTTTTATTCATGAGTAAACATCGCTTTTATGAATGCTCTCTTATTAAAACGCGTTGAGACATTATCACCACATTACATTTGCAGGCGACATATGGTCACCACACCTTTCAATGAAAATGTAATGGGTAATAATTTTTATTTTGGAGCCTATAAAACAAAGTGGAGTTCGTATTATCTCGACATTCCACTTATCGGATCCGTCACGCGCGTTACCCCTTTTATGCATGCAAATGGGTGGGATTAGTGTATAAGCTATGGGCTGTGATGATTCGGTGTATACATCAGGGTAGAAAAGGCAATGTTTTGATATATTTGGCATAAAGAGTTATTGAGAGTATTATTCACTTAACCTACCTGAAGGTAAAATAAATTTCTTTAGCATTTTTAATCTGAACCAAAATGTTAGTGTGGGAAACTGCATTAAATATTTCAGTAGTCCTAGTAGTAAAATTAACTGTGAATTTTTTCTAAATACCTATGAAGATTTACTAATACTAGAAAGAAAACAAAAATCTAGAAATATTATAGTCTATAGTGGTCTTATGCCTAAGTTTATAGTAAGAGGAAGATGAAAAATAGGCCTAGTAATGTGCTGCAAAATTTAAGAAACGAAATATTCCCAATATACATTTCTTGGAGACTCTTAAGGGTCCCGGAGGTTGAGACTATCGGATTTTAGGTAATCGGGCCATAAATCGTGGTAAGGCTGACAATTTTACCCACCAGTCACCTATAACCCTCGATTGCTCCTGATACTCACTTCTGTCAGAGGATGGTAGAATCCTGGGCCAATTGAAAAATTTCTTTGATTTCATGAGAAACTTTCTACAATCTGGTTTGTAGTGGAGTTTCTCAACCAACTTCATTATGGGTTATACCAATAATATGGTAGGCCTGGTAACAATAGTAGTGACAAACAATAGTAGTGACAATAGTACAAACAGCAGGCAGAAATGGACTCTATATGAGCTAAATACAAGCAAACTGAGGAATTGATTTTAGACAAAAACCTGAAAACAGCGAAAAAAAAACATATTACAAAAAATTGTTTTATTTAATTTCACGTATAGTGATTGCGATTTGGCCAGTGTTCCAAAAACGAAAACCCTATGGCTAGGCCCATTCTCATTTTAGCAGCCTAATCTTCATCTATATATAATGTCCGTCCTACATTTATCCTAGTTGTTCTTATGTTAAACGTCATTTTATAATGATTTAGCTGAAATTCGTACATTTTTACACTATCGCCTGAAATTCTCGAATATAAGTATCGATATAACTTCGTGTAAATAAGGGATCTCCTTTGAACTAGTGACCGTCCACTTGCTAGATGCTGGGGAGAACTCGGATGGATAACCAGTGTCTTCAGCTCTGACAATAACATATTATTCATTTTAAATAAAGCATGCTGGAGTTCACTGTGGTTTAGAGTGCACGTTCATCTGTATGTCCCAGCCTCTGTAATAACAGCTTCAATAGTCGTCAACCCAGAATGGTAGAATCTTCTCTATCCTCTAGGGGTCACACTAGCCTGCATACCCACGACCATTAATGGAATAGTTAATAGATCCCTTTCTGTGGCAAAATAAAACAGGCCCTAATGCATATAAAAAAAGAGGAATAAAAAGAGTAAATAAGGATTATAATGTAAGGAAGTTCAAATATTCGCTCTAATTAACGAAAAAGCGACAGAATTATTTAAAAAATACGCTATGTGCTAGTTCTTTTAGAAAACTATATTACAATACTTTGTTCATTAATCGCTGTTCGGAACGGATTTTTCGGTAGGTTGATAAAATGTTTTAATATGCTTATATTCAACTTACGTCCATTAAATGATCGGTAAATTGGCTGCAGATATTAGCCTAAGCAGATTGTATCACTGCCAACAGTTCCAAAATTAAGTGAAGTTTCTTCTACAAAACTAGGTTTCACAACGTTGTCACTGTCATGTGTTATAGCTGTTCAGTTTTCAAACGGTTGAAGCCTAATAACGCATAACCAGCCTTTTATTGAACTGAAAATGTTTATGTAAAAATAAATTACCTTTATTATAAATTCTACCACAAATGTAGCCTATTAAAAATTTAAGACTGAAGACAGGAAGGCTGCTGCTTGTGTCGGCCTCCACCATGTAGCGAAAGGCTAAGTTTTGGAGGTATTGCCCATCTAAACCCCAGTGGGATAGTGAAGGAGGATGTATAGTACGTTAAAGGCTACATTGACTCTGAAATAAACTTAATAAATACCAAATCCACAGGTTCATAAAGCCCAAGTTTTCATTTGTTACAGCCTAGTCTGAATACAAAACTCCAAAATGATATATTTTTTAAAGCCAAAATTACATTAAACAAATTGTTTTTGTGTTTTGTATAATGGTAAATCAATATAAAGAAAGTTTTGAAGAACAATCTAGTTCTGTGAAAATAAATAGGCTACTAGTTCTAAAAGGACTACGTATCCCGTTCTTTAGATTGGGAAAAAGAAATCCGCCATAAAGAATATGTTCGCCTACTAACTTAATGAATCCAACATAATATTTTACCAAGGCGGTAAGTCACAGACTCACATTCGGGAAGCCATCTCTTCAGTTCTATGGCCGGTTAAACGAACTGTGACTTTTCACTTTTAGAAGCAACTGTGATTTATTTCACAGAATGTACCTTCCCGCTGTAATATAGCCTACTTTTCAAGGCTTTTATCTTAATGCTGTAACCCCTTCAAAGATCGAAAAAACATAATCACTCTTTCCGATCTATTGAACTGATAACTAGACCTGGGATTTTAAGGCAAATGCCTATTTTGTTCCTTATGAAATAACATGAAAATTTTTAAATATGTTGACATTTCATGATAAATCACGTACATTTATAGCGTTTTATAGTGCCCTAAAATTCCTATTTGGACCTTTAGAGCCTATTTTACTATTTTAGTGTCTAAAATGCCTATTTTGTACATTTAAAATAAAATTCAACTTCTGCAATTTTTACAATCTTATAATGGACACCCCTAAATGAACAGCAGAAGGTGGAGTTTTCACAGAAACTTGATTATTCCAAACAATTGTCGCTAAAGGAATGCTTACTGACGGGGGAGGGGGAGGATTAAGCAGGAATGACTACTGTGTCAAGTCACCAGTGAAAGAACATCTGTTTAAGTGAATATAGTTCGTGATGCCTAATTTTGCAGTTAATTCTGTTAAGAATAGATATGCCATGTTTCTTGCAGTAGACCATGTTACAGTTTAAGTGTATATTGTAATATTTTAATGTCTATTTTCTATGCAATCACACATTTTAAAGCATATTTTAAGTGCCTATTTTCTCTTTTAAAAGCCTATTTACTTGTTTTAAAAGCCTATTTTAGGTGCCTAAAACTAATTTTTTTAGAGCCTAAAATCCCAGGTCTACTGATAACATAATTCGACTGAATATAGATTTTCTTGACCGCCGGCGTGGTCTTGTGGTTAGCGTCGCTGACTACGGATCCGTCGGCCCGGGTTCGATCCCCGATCCTCGGATTTTTCTGAGGTAGGGAAGTCTAGTAGGGGTTCACTCAGCCTCGTTATTCAAATTGAGGAGCTACTTGATAGAGAAGTAGCGGCTCCGGTCATTGAAACCACCATTAACGGCCGTGGGTGTCGGCATGCTGACCATATGCCCCCAATCCTGCCGTCTGCCTACGGTAGATGACGCAGCGGTCGGGTGGTAGGCCTTGTCCCTCCTGGAATTTTAGCGCCACGGAGTTAGTTATATAGATTCCCTTAACTTACGTTCTAGCAATGTAAATAGCTTCTTATATGATCTTAAATCTCCACTGGGGTTATCTGCATTATTATCTTTCCTAACAAGTTCTAAGGCTTAATATTTAATATCAATTCTGATTACAATAGTGAATGTATAAACAAGTTTGTCGATTAATGTGGAAGTTATATTGTGACATAATGGCTTTATGAATGTATTACGTATTAGTCTGCGTCATAAAATAATTTAATGGCTACAATAAAATTGAAGTGAAAGTTACAGAACAATAATCTGCTGGCAACTTGCCTTACATCTAAACTTGAGCTTGATTTTGATTAATTCCGCAACTACATCGTTTATAAAACACTGCATCAGTTATACTGGTTTCTTTTGCAGTTTGCTTAGAAAATAATGTATTTAGACTAGTTAAGTGGCAATAATTATCGTTACGACTACAACTGCTAGTAATAGCCTAATACTATTATTATTAATACTCGTATTACTATTATTTTCATAATTTTCAATGACAGTATTTTTTTATCAGCAATAATTATTTATGCAATAAGAAACGAAATAATTACGTTTCAATTTTAACTTCACCTTGTTATTTTATAACAATGTGCCGATCTTCGATCAGGTTATATGATTGTTTACAAATTTACAATGAAAGGAATTGCTGTCATTTTGCAACTCGAAGCTCGGTTACCATTAAGAATGTTGTAGGCCTACGTCCAATGAGGAAGCCTTCGGTTAGCTAGTTCCTAAGCTCTAAAATAGAAGCGTTCTCGGGTTCACATCCTGGTGGGAACCTCCATATTCCTCGGAAAGTAATGGTGAACGACCAAGGCATTGATTTGCTCAGAAAGGCCGATGGCGGGATGTAACTTAACTTCTGTCCCACGATTCCGCACCCAGTTCCTGAACAGGTTCAGCCTGCCTATATGGTTAAAAAGAAGAGTCCACTTAGCAGTGATACTAATGTGCACCATAATGTTATTTTCTACAAACGAAGCAAAGTATCAGCGCATATCATTACCTCCGTTTTATTAATCGTATAGGGCCTCCAAGTGGAGGTTTCGGTACCTAGACTAATTTGATAAAGCTTATTTCCGGTGTCCGTTAATTATGCCACCACAAAAATAGTGTTAAGGGCTAGGAAAACAGTCGTAACTTTAAAATTTCCTCTAATATCTGCATATATGGCATAAAGTATAAAAAATAACATTAAAAAGTTATTAATTTATTAATATTTTGCCATGGTCTATAATAAATTAATGAATTATTTATTATTCCTTTTTGTAATGTTCATGTTTTTGTAATAAATAACTTCAACATGATTCACTCAGCCATGTGTGGGTTGAATACTCTTTTAGACTTATGCTATGAGACCTCAAACAGATTAAAAACAGCTTTCAAAAACGAAAACTAAAAATGTAAAGAATCGTAGTGAGTAGAAAGAAAACATTACTTTTTCGACTGGGGAAACTATGAAATCAGGAAAGTCCTGAAGTGAAATTGGTCGGTCATGGGGTTTGAATGCAGGACCTCCTGAATGACATGATGTAACTGATCAGATGAGACATGAATCATGACCTGAACGAGAATGCCGCTTCGAAATCACTCCACAAGCTTATATTGCTAATGTGCATCTTCAAACGAGGCTTCTTGTTCGCCTTCCTAGCCCTAATTATTAGTAAATATACTATTTATACACAATATTCTCTTATATCATTATTAGTACGAGTAGTGCGAGGAAGTGGTGATATTATGTAAATATTGTCTTCTTGGTCTGCAAATTTTACAAAAATGTAAAATTATCGAGCTTCATTGAACTTATTATTGTTGGAATCTATTTAAGCATTTTTCTTAATTAACTCATATTTAATTTCTTTATCCAATTTATTATTTAATTCCATAATAATTGTTAGGAATATTAGGTTAGCCTATTAGTTATTAGAATCTGTATCTGTATCTGGTACCCTATGATCCCCAGGTGGGGCGAAGGGGCCTCCAATGGAGGTTTCATTACCTATACTAATTTTGATATGCTTATTTTCCGAGAGAGGGTAGAGGGACAGGTGGTAAGCCCATCGCCTCGCAACCCTCCTCTGGAAACTAAGTATTTTTTGGACGTGAAAGGGCCGAGAAATTTTGTCCAGAGGCTCTAATTTAGGCTTGGAGTTCTTTTACGTGCCGTTAATCTACGACACGGGACCCCAGCTTAAAGTCCCTCCCGGAGGAATCCGTGCCCAGGATTTTGACGTCCTGAAAAATCCATCGACCGCGGCCGGGTTTGATCCCGCGCCCTGCGAATCTAGAGGCGGGCACGCTACCTCTAGACCACCGCGGCCGACTAGTTATTAGAATGGGTATCTAATAATTTTTAATGTTTTCTTAATCTTTAATGTTTTCTTGTAATGTAAATGTAATTGATACCACTGCCACCGGGCAAAGCCCAATTGCAGTGTGAATAAATACATACTTATTATAAATAACATTTCCTTGGGAAGTCAATAATAAGCTAGTTTCTGATTTATTTAGTTGAGAGCCATTGTAATGTACAATTTCAACTCATCAAATTCGGGCCAAAGATAATATCGGCATTGACTGTATTTGAAAACGGGTATAGCGAGGTAGTGGATTGAAATTTTTAAAATTTAAATTTTCACGGTTTGACCGTATGCCTCCGAAACTAAAATACCTACAATTAAACTTAAAATAAAGGCCTTTTTCATTTTTTTAAAATATTGAATTTAAAACTATAGGAATGTTCATATGAAAACGATAAAAGACACACAGAAAACCTATGCTCAGATTTGGCAGGTTTATCCATGATTTCTCAGAGGTGATTCATCAAAATTAAGTCTACTCCTCAGCTAACCAAAATGCAAAACACATTACTTATTACATTAATTATATTACACAGTGAGTTCCACGGAAGAGTTGGCCAATGACGCGCGGGCACATCTCCAACTCCCGAGTGATCGGGTGAAATATTTTCGCAAATAAAGCCGCGATAGGTGTAATGATTCAGGTTCTCACATTTACAGTTAAATTTCCAATGAAAATAACCACGTACCTCATCACAATAGATGTTGGAAATACCTTCCTCTTGCATCCATACAACACTGGCACCTTTTAGGAAATTTTCTTTAACGCGCATAAGTTCAGCTTCCGAGATAGGGTTAATTTCTCTTGTGATTCTATCTTTAAGTTCTCCTAATTTATGGGGAATTGACCTATACACTTTATTTTTCAAGTTCCCCCACAAATAATAGTCACATAGGCTATTGTTAGAAGAACTTAAAGACAATATCACAAGAGAAATTAACTCTATCTCGGAAGCTTAACTTATACGCGTGAAAGAAAATTTCCTAAAAAGGTGCCAGTGTTGTGTGAATGCAAGAGGAGACCATTTCCGAAATCTCTTGTGATGAGGTATGTCGATATTTTCATTGTTATTCCAAATGTAAATGTGAGAAACTGAACCATTACACCGATCGTGGCTTTATTTGCGTAGATATATCACCCGATCACTCGGGAGTTGCAGTTGTGCCCGCCGCGACGCAGAAACCCGCGTCATGGCCAACTCTTGCGTGGGATTCACTGTACTTATTAGGCAGTAGAGGACGGGTGACAAAATTTTGGTAGTCATCTGATTTTACCACTACCTTTCTGTCTCTTTTTTTTCACATTTTGCTTGTCTGCTTGCATGCCTTTCTTCTCTCTCTCTCTCTCTCTCTCTCTCTCTCTCTCTCTCTCTCTCTCTCTCTCTCTCTCTCTCTCCACATTCTTCCTTTATTTCATAATTTATTTTTCAATTCTTTCTGCCGTGTCTTCATCTTTCCTTCTTTAATAATATTAAGTAAAATATTAAATTAAAACATTTTAGAAAAACCGTTATATGTGCCTACTTATATTACACCATTATTAGTAACACTATTTCCTTTTATGAAAAAGTGTTGGGTAGTGAGTTGTACGCTGTTGATATGCAAAGATATCTGAAATTATTGTTATTTATGTATTCGCCAAATATTTTTTATATTGGCGAAGTAAAGGCCATATGTCCTCCACCCCACCAGAACTACTGTATTATAAAATTACAAATGCTCTTAGTGAGTGAAGTTATAGGTCTAATATCTCGAATAAATATATTTCTGAAACAGAGATGAAAATTATTAGTACTTTATTCAGTAGGCTAAATATGTGTTTATTCTCGACGTTTCCTAATTTGAATTGAATAGAGAGGCGTGTCTGTGCTCAAAAAGTACGGGATTTTGTTTAGATATAAATATTAACCTGGATTTTACAATAAAGAATACACAGTACCATTGATTTCGTTTTGCCTTGTGAAAATAGCTTCCCCCGAGCAGAAATCAGGTACAACTGTTTCGCATTTACCACAGACCACTCGTTATGAAGAGTGGAATGTGTGGAGAGTACACATGAATAGCTCGTTATTTCCAATAAACCTACTTCCTTCTGCTGAGCTATCAAATTTGTTGCAATAAACCAACTGTTTGGTTAGGGCTGACCAAACGTTTTTATATATGCCCATTCCGCGTTGAATTTTCAACGACTCTTTCCATATTTGTTACCGGATCTTCAGGGATACATTTCTACAGTCCTCATAAGCAGTGGCGTCAACTTATATGGGCCCGTACGGCTTAAGCACACCCAATAATAAGCATATTATAATTATTTATTGTTGTATCTAAAAACCGTGTTTCGTTGATGAACCGCTGCAAAACGAAAATCTGGCCATTGCTGACATACGTGGTACCATCTCATCTTGTTCCATTCATTCCGATCGTTTGAAATTGTTCCTCAATTATTACAATTTTATGAATACTCTGTCACCACAGTCACCGCCGAAATACCTTTTTTTCGCTTTCAAAAGACTAAAGATATTTTTTAGTTCAGAAAAATCTAAATCTTAATATACAAATACAAATAATATACAAAAGGAAAGCGCGGAAAAGTTAGATTTAGAATTTAGTTGATGCTTGTGATACTAAGTTTATTGGACAACATGAAAATAATTAGTGTAAGTAATAAGTATCGCTGATGTCCCCAGTTACCTCATCGCTAGCATTTTGTTTCTGTGGTGCGAGCGATCCCAGGATCTCCGCGATAATCCCTTTGCTTAGTTTCCTGTGGCTCTCACCCCATGATTTCGCTGACGGTCCTGCTTCAGCAGGTTTCGCCCCGGAATGAGTGACGCCAACTTTTTCAAAAAGATTGGTGGACTCAAAAACTTTATTTATTTTTTTACTTTTGGGGTTTGAGTAGCTATTACACTTAAACTAATGTCTTGAATTGAAATATTAGTTTTCAAATTAGTTAATAGGCTTTGTATGTGCAAACATGGGCAAAATTATCTTGCCTATAAACAACCCCAGTACTAATGTATTAACATAATAAGCCTATGCCCGTAGTAAATAATTTTTAAAATATCTGTAAGAGTGAAATATATGCATTTTCCCTCTCATCTAGTCTCTCTGTCTTTATATTTAAGGTCAAGTTACAAGAAAACAATATCTCTATTCAGATTCCGTTACACAATAACTCGAGTTGTAGGAAAGTGAAAGAATGCCTTCTTATCTAAATCCTGGCATCATTGGAGGTATTCAGTATTTCCATAACGTTACAATCTATATTGCATAAAACAAAGCTCTGCACTTGTACAACTGACACAATTTTTAAAAGTTCACTAAACTAATTTCGTCAGTCACAAGCCAGGGCTGTAAATTGGCATAAATAGGTTATCTTGCATTACACTGACAAGTTATGCGAGAACGAAAGAGCCGGTTTATTGATTTATGTATAGATATGCACAGTATGGAGTTTAATTTGATTACTAGCAGACCAAGTGTAGAATTCCTTTGTGCATAGTCTATTCTAGATGTAACGAACAGACAAATAAATTAGAGTGTAACAATGGAGGGACAAGTAACAAAACAGGTCCGGATCTCCCATGTGGACGCTAGAGGCGAGAAAGTGAAAGGTTTTATGTATTAAACGCAATTCTCAGCCTTAACGAACCCGAGCGGGCAAATAAGTAGGCACACATTCGTGACTTTGAAATTTTAAATAAAGAAGCTCGCTTTCACTGTGTGAAATATTTTTATAACGAACTTCACTTATTGAAACAGTAGAGAGTTCATGATTGTATATTATTGAGGTCTTGATTTATTATTTACTTGTTGTAGTAGTTTGGGTTGTCGGGTGGTTGGCATACTTACATTAGAGTGTCAGTACGTTAAACTCCTTGGATTTCGGGCGATTCCAGCCCGGAAGTGTTTGCTTCCATTTAGGAGGGAAAATCCCTTCTAGTATTCAGCATAATTCAAAGTTTCCAAACCTTTTTTTCTGGTGTTCCACTTTTTGTATTATTTATCATCTTAAGTTGGGATATCACCAATTTCTAAAATCACATATATGAATGTAGGCCTATGTATTTATGTATGTATGTAGCCTATATAATTATGTACCTGTGTGTATGTATATTATATACTGTACTAAATGTATCCTGAGGTGTGTGTATGCTCACTTACTCCTCCGTGACCATTTGACCTAAAGGTCTAACATTTTCACCATCCTTCCCCCATGACCTGGGGAGAGTCTTTCTCACATTTTTTTGTGATAGCTCAATCGGATCAGTAACAATTTAATTTTCAATTTCAATTAACATTAACTTTCCTTTATGCATTCCTGTACAGTCATGGTAAGGAACGTACTCTTGCGATGATGGTATAGATTGCACATCATGTATTCTTATCAGTAGTGTTGGTGAGTTGTAGCGTTGTGTTGAACCGGTCAATAAATGTTTACTGTTCGGTTTTTTAACTCTGCTGCTGTATCGATAAAATTCACTTAATGGTAAAATTATTATTACTCATATAGTATATAAACATATATATATATATATATATCATTTCGAGATTACCACAGTGTAGTTTAGACATTAAGTATATATATATATATATATATATATATGTTGATGCGCTGCGTTACAAACCGGAAGGTCGCGGGTTCGATCCCCGATGAGGTCGTTGGAGTTTTTAAGTGGCTTAATTCTTCTGGTGGCACTATGGCTCCGGGGTCGACTAAGCCTCTAACAGAAATGAGTACCAGGAGCAATCCTGGGGGAAAGGCGACCTGTGCGTAAGGCTGACAACCTTACCACCTTCATGTTCCGAATGTCTAAAAAAAATTCTGAGAGCCTCAACCTTCTGGAACCCTCTGGGTCTCCACGGCTTGTGTAGGGAACACTTTGCCTTACTTTATATATATGTGTGTGTGTGTAAAAACTTATAAATGATCCATGTATATATAATAAAGATTGCACATTATACTGGCGTCTGTTTCAAATTCGCCTTATGTGGAAAGGAAACATTACTTCAGGAAATGTTGATATTATTTCGCAAAAAAAAAGTATATATATATATATATATATATATATATATATGCTTCACGTTCATGAGTAGTAAATCCGGTAGCATATCTTTTAGGACCTTACTATTTGCTCTGAAACAAGCATATAAAACCTTAAGCTGCCGAAGAAGAGCAGGAATCTACACGAGTTAATAAGTATTCTGATTTCGTGTCGAACTAACATTATTCCCAAGGTGGGAACTGGAGGTGTTCTAAAGGATCCCAAGAAAGTATGGGATGTGGTTGTGTAGCCCGTGAATGTTGACCCACATGCATAGGCCTACACCTCACTTGGCCTAAGCACATTGATTTAACATTTTAACACTTCAGGGTACATAGATTTCAAACACAAATAGTTTATAATAGGGAAATTTACGCCGACTACACAACTCACACATCATATAGACCAGTGGTTCCCAAACTATGGGGTGGGTTGCGAAAAGGGCGGGAAAAATTAAACTTGTTTTCAATATAAGTAAAGAGTGTTTAATTTAGCATTTGAACACAATAAAACTATTGAAGGGCATATGAAAAACTTGTGCTGTATTTTATATAGCCTTTATTGGTTATCGTTATGTAGTAGTGGGTCGCGAAAAAAAAATTCTAGGTGAAGGTGGGTCCCAGGACAAAAAAGTTTGGGAACCGCTGACATAGACTAATAATGGTAATAATACTGATAATGATAATGATAATAATAATAATAATAATAATTTCAAAATTTATTTTGCCTGGTCGAGTTGGTTAGTTTTCTTGATTATTTAAAGACTGGGATGTACCGAAACTTAAGCCTGTGACCGGTATGCAGGAATTTTGTCCCGCAGGAATTCTTTTACATGTCAGTTAATCTACTGACATGGGTCTGTCACATTTATGCACACATAAATGTCATCGACCTGGGTCGGGATCGAACCCGCAATTTTGGGCACAGAAAGCCAGCACTATACTGACTGCGCCACAGAGGTCGACAGCTAACAGTTTTAGGCCATAGGGCTATTTCTTGCATTCAACCAATCTTAATACAAAATACATCGTATATACTCCATCGTGTATCCAGTCATCAATAAATTAAAATTAATAGAGAATATAAAAACGAAAACATAACTGATTAAACATAATATAATTGTATCCTATTGAATGCGTGTGTGTGCTTATGCGTGAGTGTGTAGAATGACTGTTTTGTGCATTCGATATATAATTAAGTGAAATGACTATTAAAAATCCTGGTAAATGCTTGATCGAGGTCAGCTCGTAGGGCAACACGTTATTCTAGCACGAGAATAATCGACATACGAGGTTGAGATGGCAGGAATACAGTTAGTTATAGTATAGTTATATAGTAATATTATTTTCCTCAATATTTAAATAACATTACATAAATTTTGCTTCCGGGTATTATTCAAGTGAGACAATCTCAGCGTTTAGAGTAGACACAATCTACGTTAGGAGTCCACTGCATCTAGCTCCTGCAGTAAATGTAATAGCATAGTGAGCATCATGTCCTACATAGGTCTTGATGGTCCCGTAAACCAACCCTATAAACGACGTGTTATTCAAAGTGCAATCCATTAAACAGAGCAGCTCCGGTAGAGAGGAAAATTAATGTAGTATGCATTGCAAATCCACGTCCACACTCATAGTGCTGTCTCGTGTGGGAAATTCTATTACGATGAAGAGGTTTCTACTACAGCTTATCTACTTGAGTTCATTATATTTGCGTCCCGGCATTCCATTAACACAGGAGAGATTCTTACATCGGGGTGTTAGTATTTGTGAAAATAGGCTATCTACTGACCTAAATTTATTTTGGATGATTGTAGTCACTAGTGAGCACCAGAATAATTCATTTACATGGAATATACATTAAATTCAATACGAAATTTAAATTGAACTATTTCCATGTTCAGAAAGAATGCATATAATTGTAATATCTAATCATTGGAAAAAAGAGTAAGTTATTAGGATACATTCATAATTCCATTACTGAACTAATAAAACAGAGTAGAACGGCTAGAACATGTTAAAGGATAACATACTTGTACAAAAGACTAACGAAGAGTTTTAGGAAAGTAGAACCCCAACAAAAAAAAAAAAAGATAGATGTCCATTCTTTCTCATAAATACAGGTATACAAGCGGCTCTGAAGATGGTTTAGGAATGGATAGAAAAAGTTTATTTATTTATTATTTATTTATTTTCTGCCTATTGTTAATCAAAACAAATACAAATACAAAAATACACAAATAAACAAAAAAACATTTACAAATTTCAAAATTAAAGTACAATACTTTTTAAGAAAAGAAAAAGAAAGAAAAGAACCAAATATTTATTTAGAAATACACCCGAATGAGCAAACTGCTCGTGTTCGGGTGTAGTTTCAGAACATCAGAGTGGAGAAGGAGGAGAAACAAAACACAAAGTGAGAAAGAATGACACACTTATAAAAAAGGTGAAAAATGTTAAACAGAGCTAGAAAAAGAAAAGACAGGAGAAGAAATTTAAAGCAAATTTTAAATTCAATAGGCATATATTAAATTAATTTAAAAATAATCATCTGAAAAATATTATGGTGATTCTGACAAAAAAAAACATATATGGACATATAACATAACACATAGGCCTACATGTACATATTAAAAACAATATTGTTGCAATCTTAAAAGAATCACAAGTTTGTGAAACTGGCAAGTTTTGTTCTTTTACGATGGATTCCAGTTTCCAGACGTGTCACATACTGTATTCAGTATGTATCCCGGCACATATGATGTGCCATTGCCACCTTCAGTACTATTTGAGAGTTATCAATATATTGTATAATGATCATTAAACCTGTATACCTGAATAATGACCATTAAACAGGTGGCGGTAAGAGCATTATCTTGATAACTCCTCAAATAGAACTGAATATGGCACTTCATTTGTGCCGAAGAGCATTGTGAATAGGCCTATATGGCACATCTTGGGTCCATCGCAGAAGAACAAATCTACAGCTATAAATTTGCGTTTCTCTTGAAGGTTGTGACATTATTTTTAATGTGTTTATACTCGTATACGTGTTATATTTTATTTATTTATTTTTAAGTCCTGAAATGTCCACCCATACAAGCTAAGTTAAGGATATAATGCTACGTTCATAATGAGGAATTTGTTGTAGGGATATGTGTCCGGACACATGTATGGCAACCTATTTGCCACAAGTCGCAAACCTATTGAACACATTTCTATAGTGCGACAAGTTAAATAACAAGCGTGGTCATATTTGGGTCGCACATCGACCACGTTCCTGCGCCTACTTGCTTCTCTTGTGCTTCTGCGCATATTGTTCTTTAATTTGAATCCCTATAGTTTCCCCACCTGTAAAACGATTGTCGGGTAATTCTGGGCCCATGTAGCCCCATGATATCATCTTGCCGTCGTTATCACCTTCATCTTGTCTGGTAAAAAAAGAAATATATGTGTGATCCAGAAATAATCCCTCTCTCGCCAGGTCGAGATCCTGTAAGGCCCGGGTGGACAGTTCCCACGGGAGGGGTTAAGCTAAGGGAAAAGATTTTTTTTAGATTTTAGGCATCCTCTATGGATGTCACTGACCTATTCTTCCTACCTGTCCCAATGAAGTTTTCAATCCTAGTTATTTAGTTACGTTACTTAATTCAAAAGAATATTAAGAGTTTTGAATTTTTTTTATAGTTCAGCTCATTTTCCAATCAGCTTGGTCCCTTAAAAATACATTTCAGTAGGCCTTATAGTCAAAAACCTCTGAAATAGAGTGTCCTTTTAAAATGCTCTTTCACATCCTGATCTGTAGAAGATGAGAAGAAAACTTATTAACTTTCAAAAACTATTGAATATCAATTAAGTTACCGGTAATCTAAAAATCCAGCTTTGTTTTTTCTTCTAATTGGCAATGAGGATTGCATATTATAATTTCATGAGTCATTCTTGTAAACCTTGTACACGAAGGAAAGCTTCTAAAAGATTCATTGAAGTCAACATCTCATTGCTGTCCCCTTGGTCCAAGCAGAACCAACTCAAGCAGTAAAGACTAATCAATTTTATCTCCCTTCGATGCATTAATAACTGACCACTACAGGATATTTGGCGGTACATAATTTAGAAGGTGAAGGGTCATTTTACATGAAAACCATCTGTATGATGCGCACAATGTGTCTCCCTGAAGTAGCGATTCAGCAATAAAGCACAGGCGAGCACTATCTGTAATGGTTTAATCCTGTTAATGGACCATAATCTGGTGTACGTGCAGAGGTACTGGTCAGAGATCTTCTCTAAAAATAGAACCGCTATGTATCTGAATCAAATATAGCCTGGAGATTGCATTTTCGATAACTGAATAATCAAGGAGAAAATCCCTAGAGGTTTTAGGCATACAGTTACTGTACAGTAACTTCAGTTTGTGGTAGCCGTACTACTAAATTACACGAAGTGACCCTAAAGAACATTATGAATTGGTTACAGATACTGACATGGGATTTATTGTCACTCCAGTGTTACAGACAGAAAAATAAACAGTAAATTTAATCCGCGTTAATGTTATACGTAGTGCACCGAATTTAACCATTTTGCTGGTGAAAACAAAAACATAGTTACAGAAACAGTACTATGTAAGCGCAAGTATTACAGTTATTTACGATCTAAGACAGATATGTAGAACTTAGCTCGCTAGCATGGAAGTTATCTAAGCGAGCGCTGCTGAGCATGTTGAGCTGTTTATAACGGTCGAGCGTTGTATGACGTTTGATGTTATTTTGGATCGTAAATTTTGAAAAGAAAATACTAATTTTGATTTCACTTGTACTTAGAATAGCAACTTAAAAAATCTTTCGGATATAATGCTATAATGTGGATTTACAGCTAAGCACATTCAAATCCGGCATTCGCTACTCTAAATGGGGAAAACTCCGCTCTTTGGCCCTACCGCGGAATTTGAATACAGGATTTAAAGTATAGAACACATGAAAAATGACACATGGCGATTCTTTCACTAACAAGCTATTAATGGGCCATTAAGAATGAAAATTAACCGTAAACGTAACGTAGAGTTAAAAGTTTGGGGCCCCTTTTTTCAATGGGACCGTTTATAATGCGTCACATAAACTTTAAACGCAACGTAAAAGTAAACGTTAGCTTTGAACCTTGCAAACTGCAAGCTTTCTCGTTAAATTTATGCGAAAAATAACGAAACAAGAAATCACAGCTCTCTGCTCAATTGAACTCCACAGAACAGGAGACGGAAGTAGAAGTAGCTAAGAGATGGTGTGTCTGGATGAAAAGCACGTAATGTTATAACCCTGTCTCTATATGATAAAAGCAACCCATTATACAGGTGCGGAATTGCAAGAAATTATATGGACATTAATTTCCCCAGAAATGAATTACAATAGTAAATACGGCCCGAATAATATACTGTTCAATTTGTATACGTCTACACAAACTTTTACACTTGTCTACTTGTATGATTTCTATTTCTATACACGTGTTTAATAGACACATGAAAGTTGCATACCTCTGTGGTAGCCATTTTATCAGCTGTTCATCTTTTTGTGATTGGTTGTTACAGGCATTAAGTTTTGTTTTGATTACTCTATTTTATATTAAAGTTTGCGTTAACTTTTATTTCTTTAAGTTTATGGTTAATTTTCTGTATGAATGGCCCATTAATGATCTTACGTATTATCTATTTTTTGGGGGGGGCAGGGATGGAGAAAGGTTAAGAACCGTTTGAAGGATATTGATTGGCAACAGACAAATGCGCAATGTAGGAGTATGGTTTCATTGGAATTACAGTCGCGGTTAAAATTGGATTGGGGGAAGGAACAATACACACAAAAAAGGAACCAAACTCAGTAAACTGCGGCTCGCTTGGCTTAGACTTGATGCGTGGCGGATGATTAAGATCACTTATGAAAGATCACTCATCACGAGATGAGTTCCGTGTGTAATGGGGAACAATCTTCGTATCATATTTTGGCAAATTATAACTTAAGGGTTTGAAAATGGAGGGAAAAATATCTTCCAATATCTTTTAAGGCATCAAATAGGGAGTAATTGACATGTGTGGCGTTACTGGCGGACAAAGGGATGAGGAAAGGATTGATAAATTTTTAATGAAGGAAAAACAATTCAGGTTCGAGCAAGTGGCATATTGTAGAGCGGGGGTAGAGGGTCAGGGATAGGTTTAGTTCGTTTGTGTTTATTTTGTATTTTATTTCTTTATTTTTATATTTCTTTCCTGGGGTTTTGAATAAGCACATACGGTCCATGCAGACCCGTGCGAATTTTTGTAATTGGTTATGTAAAAAGTTAATATAATAAAAACTTACGTAAAGACGCATGTACTTACTTTCATCGATATTTTCTTCTTGCTGCTGCATCTATGTGTAGCACGTTAATTGAATTGAAATGCATACTTGCAATTTTATGCGTTGAACTTCTTATTGTCTGTATCAAATTTTAAAGGGATGATGAACAATTCGTTTTACAGTCAGGAGCAGTGCATTTTATTCCGCCAATTAACTTCGGTAGAGATTAAGGTCATTGTTTCGTGTAATCATGGCAATGCCCTAATCATAGGCTATTAAAACTTGCGACTTTATTGCATATTTCTACTGCCTAGAGTCGTTTACTTTCTCCAAGCATGGAGAACGCATCTAGCTAAATTTATTGCAGCAATTAATTGTGTTACGAAATCTACCTTGTCAGATCGTGGGACGATTTTATGATACATTTCACCTGTAAGAAGCACATGATTCTTACGATCATGACCACTACTTAAGAGGTTCCCTTGCGACTTGTGGGCGTAGAGGTATGCTACATTTCTGTGTCCCAAATCGTGTTTTTCATAATATTTTATAACACGATTAGGCTAAGTTTCTGTATGCTTTGTAAATATATTCAATAAAGGATTTGATTTTTAAACCTCAGTAGCAATAGTCATACATCTTCAAACCTTATAATTACGTGTGGTTGTAGCCCACCAAATTTTTTAATGGCAATCACATAAAAATTAAATTTATGTTATCTCATCAGAAAAACACACCCTTAATTGAAATTAGATGTAAAACATCTGCTGCGCTGAAACATGACTATAGTTTTGCAGTAAGTTTACAGAAATAATATATTACAAAAACAATGAACGCCATCCAAGAGCAAAACAGGATATACGAGTATTATATTTCTTTTTCATTTTCTTGGTGTATTTTTTATTATTATTATTGTGTTTAATTTCATATACCTTGAGCTACCAGACAAAAATAAGACAATGCCCTTTCTCACTTTGTAAAATCAATTATGGTACAATCATTTCAATTTAAAGACAATAGCATGAATTGATTCCTTTCTATCAAAATTAACTCCTTAACTCCTCATTCAAACTATTAAAAACTAATAATTACTTAGCTTATCCCAACGAATATGAGCAATTGCTCTTTTGGGTTCATAGTTATAATTATAATTTACATATTAGTCTGTGTACCGGTACATAAGTTGCATTTAAATTGCATTTTGCAGCAAGTAATATGCATTTTACATTGTATGCTTGGTAACATGCGTTTAAGAAAGATTTTTTTTTCGATATATTTATTAATTTTTATTATATATGACTAGATAATAATTATCTAGTCATATATAATAAAAATTATATATAATTATTATAATATAATTTATAATTATTATAAACAGTTCGTGGTTCTTCTTATGTGCAGTAAGTGTACTGTAAGTCTATTTGAAACATTCTTCTAGACAAGTGGAGTTGGAGGCTATTAATACTGAATACGGCTGCCCTTACGCACCTGAACTGGAGCGTGTTATTGTTCGTGCACCTAAAATGTAGGTTACCTTGGGTGGAGTTACAGTCAATCTGAAGACAATCCCCAAGGAAAGCGAAAGTGGTCACAAGAATTATGAGATTTTTAGATGGCGTTTATTGTTCCTGTATAGTAACTCCTCCACTCCCGCAAGAAATGAAAAGCTGTAAATGAGGTTTCAGATACGTTGGAGATACAGTCAGAATGGTTACCGGTGTTATACAATATCCAATTTAAAAAAAGAGAGAACTCTAAATACTTTTAAATAAGTGAAAGTTACGTATTGGTATCGAAGATAATGCAGATGTGATTTCCTCTTACATAGCTTCTCCCTTCACGACTACTGATTTATTTTCCATAAATCATTGCTGGCAGTTCAGTAACAGTTTCCTGATCATGCTCCGAGCGTGTTCATATTTTGCTAACCCATCTTCGTCCCATTCAACACTTTCAGTATTCGTTCATTCATTACCTACGTTCATTTCCATGGACGAAACACGTTAAAATATGCGGAGAGGACGTGTGAAATAATAAGCATGTTTCATTTCATAACTTTTGACAAATTACTAAATTCTGTTCATCCAAGTTTAATTTTTTTAACAAAATTGTACTGTACATGTTTCTACATAAGTATGCGCCTATTTGTTAATTTTATATTGGCGTGTCAATCTGTTCTATGTAGTGCAGTCTGGAAAATAAATCTGAATCTGAATCTCTTTTCTGAAACACAACTTCTACAAAAAGTATTTGTTGTTAATTCTCTCAACAATGTGGACGGTGATAGGTGGAAAGCGATTGACACTACACCACCTAGCTCTAATCTGGTAAAGTAGCCCATGTAGTTCGTAAAATTTTAATAAGAATTAGGCATAGTCTTCCTACTATCGTTAAAATTCACGTATAGGCCTACGGCTTTTTTTGCATACAGGATGATCCCATGATAATAAATTCAAGTTAGGATTAATTATTCGTACACCTGCAGTTTTATGAGTGAAGATTGATAATTGTTTCATATGTAGAAAGAACAGTATTCATATGTGTTCATACAAATGTTCTGCCGTGTGCGATTTGAGGAAGATTGCCTCTATGTCAATGTCGTGCCCTAGGCGTGATTTTAAATTAGCTTATCTTAATTTATAAATGTATGAGCTGTTGTTACGTAAACGGTACAGTTAAAAGAACTTTACATCTTCCATGTCGATGTACAACCAAGTCGTTTCAAGTCAGTTTCGTATTTTTCCCCCCGGGGAATCTTTCTCGTTGATATTCTACTAGTGTTTTGTATCTCAGCATTGATACTCAATATTTCAACAAAGTCAACTTCAGGTAATCATTATTATTATCTTTTACATATCTTCTGTACCATACTCCATTGCGCAAATCCCGTGTGAGGCTAGGCCTACCATCATTTACCGTAGGTGGCAGGATTTGGGGGCACGTGGTCAGCATCCCGACTCTTACCAACCGATATTTCAAATTATAATTTTTGTAATTACAAGTTAAACTAAAATACCTTGCATACTAACATGTTTTATCCCCTCGGAAGCTGTACACGCTGTGGTGAAAACCTGGAAACATTGTGAAATAGTAGATAATATTATTGAGCATGTGGATCATGTAATTTATGTGAAAGGGTAAGTGCAGCCTCCATCTCTAATTAACTGATGGTTATAAAGGGCTAGGAGTGGATAGGATTTTAAGTAAAACTGCAGGTAACGGATAGGCCCACTGTAATAATTATTCAGAGTTCTCAACCTACAGAAGTGGGGACTTCTTTATTCTTCTGGCGGTATCGGCTTTTCGCCCCCCCCCCCGATCATTAGTGAAATGTCCTACAGTACGCCACCTGTAGGGAAGTTATAGGTTGAGGCCTCTAATAAAATGAAAAAGAATTTAATACATGAGACAATATTAATCTACAAATAGTATAACTGAAAAGGTTTCAGTATTCAATATTACTCTTCAATATTATTCTGTAAATCTAGTAGGCGTTTAAACATTTATTTTTCGTGAACTCGGTGTGAAGATAGAAGACGTATTACGCTCTCTCAAACCTCTGAAGGAATTTCTAGAATTTCCCATCTGGAAGAAATAAAATACGTTAGTTGTTCAGTTTTAAATCACTTCTGCTTCAAATAAAATACTGCAGATAGAATAAGGAGAAGTGTTGAAAACTCTATTCTACTTATTCTCGCATACTTCTTTACAGAGGTGGGAGCCAATTTAGAAACTAATTTACATAATCGGTGTTATGCAAAATAAAGTGGGTTTTGAATTCCGAAATGACAAATTGATGAAAGAAAAGAATCCTGTACTTGTAAGAAGGGCTTATATCACGTGTTAAAATATAAAGGAGAAAAAACTGTACTGTAGAAGTGATCACCTCCAACATAATCTAAACAAGATATTAAAATATTGTAAATGATTTATGCATCTGATGATAATTATATAACATACCGGCAGGCTATAACTCTGCGCTACAAACTGGAAGGTAGCGAGTTTAATCCAGATGAGGTCAATTGGAGTTTTAAATTGGCTTAATTCTTTTGCTAGCACTATGATATTCAGGTTGATTTAGCAAATTTGAGTACCAGAAGGAATCCTGATAACCTTACCACCTCCATGTTCCGAATGTATAAAAATGGGAATATCCTCGTTCTTGAATTTTTAATATTTCGTATTGTTATTTTTATTTTTTTTATTATTTTTAGACATTTTTGTAATAAATATAATTTGGTTTTTGCAAGGCAACATGGTTTTAGGAAGGGCTATTCTTGCGAGTCACAGATGTTAGGTCTATATCAAGAAATTGCTGATATTGTAGATAAAGGAGGATAGGTTGATGGTATTATAATTGACTTCCGAAAGGCCTTTGATACAGTACCTCACGACATTTTAATGGTCAAACATGCCGAAATGGGAATTGATAAGCGCGTAGTAGGTTGGATTAAGGAACTGATATATAACTGAACCCAGAGAGTGCGTATTAATGACATATTGTCCCATGAGACTGCAGTTACGTCTGGAATACCCTAAGGAAGCGTACTCGGTCCACCACTCTTTATATTATTTATAAATAACTTACCAAAATAGATCCAATCTTCTATCTGATTGTTTGCGAATGACTGCATTATATATAGGGAAATTTCTAATGAATTTACTGCAAAAGGACTTAGTTCGCACAGAAAAATGGGTTTCTGTAAATAAGATGACAATAAACTCTCGCAAAAGTAAAGCAATATCTTTCACCAATAAAAGAGTAAAATTTTGCTATAATTACGAAATGGAAAATGAAATTATAACGAGAGTAAAATCGTGCAATTATTTAGGAATAACTCTTAATAAGGAATTGGACTGGAATACACATATAGGAAATTTAATTAGCATGGCATTTAAAACATTGCACTTCGTATTTAGAGCATTAAGGGGAAGCAACTTTAAAACCAAAGAGTTAGCCTGTAAATCATTGGTTGAGACTAAATTTGGAATATACTGTCAGTGTATTGGATCCGTATCAGGCAGGCCTAATAAGACAGTTAGAAATGGTGCAAAGAAAAGCTGCAAGATTTGTTATGAATAAACACCAACAAACTGAGCGTTACGGCTATGTTAAAAACACTAGACCTAGACGTAGGTGGGAGGACAATCTTAGAACGGATTTATGGGAAGTAGGATTTGTGGGGGATGATTGGATGGAGTTAGCACAGAATAGGGTTGAATGGCGGACTCAGATAAGCGCGGCAATGAACCTTCGGGTTCCATAAAATATATAATATTCCTTTAGCTTGCTTAGAAATTGTCTATTGCCATTGAGTAAGTAAGTAAGTAAGTATTATTATTATTATTATTATTATTATTATTATTATTATTATTATTATTATTATTATTATTATTATTATAAATAATTGAAGATGTGAATACACTCTCTGCCCATCTCTCTTCCAATCTAAGGGCCTAGGGTTTTTAGATCTTATCACTACAATAATAATAATAATAATAATAATAATAATGCAGTAAGCGTGGACAGTGTGCAAAAATGATATTATAGTAGACCGGCATTATCGAGGTTAGAATTTTTTCAGGGCTTTATGAGAAAGTCTTGTTATTTTCTTCCAGCGCACCGTTCAATAAAGCGAAATGAACCGAGTTCGGTAACTGTGACTTGAATCCCGGAACTGTTGAGAAAGAGACCACCCAGATAGGTCTCCGAGCGGACAAGGACACACTCTCTAAGTCTGAACACGGCAATGCTGCAAGTGTTGGTCAGACCAGACCGCTCCGCAGTAGTAACATGCTTAACTTCTCCCCCCCCCCCCAACCAACTCCATTCAATTAGCGTATACAAAGAACAGGACAAAATTAATATTCTGTAAAAGTTATAATATGATAGTATTTAGATAGATATCGTTAAAAGTGATATTTCACGTTCTTATAAAAGTGTTATCATTGCAGGGGTACTATATAAAGAAAATTCTCGGGATCAAGTACTGACGTTATAAACGAACAGTTTTAATGCTAAAAAATTTAATTCTATGTGATTTCTATATGTAGCCCGTACTATGTGTTCTGTACTTGGTATTCTCTGTTATATACTTTAAACAAATTCCACAAAATTGTTACTAATATGTTTAAATTAACCACATTAAGAATTCAATTTAATGTTTTTTTATTAAGATTGGCAAGAGACAGTTACATTTTACCAGGACTTCTTTCAATACTGAAATACAATTTTATTTGGAAGATTCATCTTTCTGAAATATTGCAAAACCCCACTTTTCTTCTTGCAGTATGTTTAAACATAAAAATGTTGTAATTTGACTAACTTCAAAGTTAATTTTGTCAAACGCTTGGGAGTGAAAATTGACCCTTTCCACGTGCCTTGAACCTGATCTATTCACGCTATTGGAACTAAGTACAGTATATATTACACTAAACCTGAAGTTTCAATGCAATGAGCTAAAGTTTATTAATTTTGACTATTCATGGTCTAAATCGCCTTGCTTGAAATGAGAAACGGGTCATCATGAATGTTTTGAAATCCAGGGGGCTCTAAGACAAATACGAATCTGCTCTAAATTTAGATCAACTTTGGATTTAACTTTTTTCTATTTGACTAGTTTTTTATTAGATTTTAATTTGGGCTATCCATGAGCCCTAAATCGGTATTTTAATAGACGTACACATTCAGTTACAGGCACCAATTTCGATAAGTTATATGTATAGGCCCATATTTATACATGTACATAAACATATACACATTAGGCTTTCGCTGTAGCATAATCATAGAGTAGTAGCCTGCGCAGAGCTAAAGGAACTACTTTACGAAGACCGATAGAGGTCTTGTTACTATTACTTTTTAGCCTATCAATTTTTTAAATCTCAATTACCAACTCTTAAATATGTTTTATTGATTGACATATCTATATCTATAAAACACGAGGGATGACATTATTGTACAAGGATGTAACTAGTGTAGCAATTCATTATTTTCAATCACCATTTAATTGCTACAGTTATTAAGAATTATCATTATTTCGCAATAATGGAATTATTCATGAGCTGACAGTGTCGACGCAATAATGGGTTACGTCATTGGCAGATTAAAGAAATTATGTCTCGCTAGGCAGGCGAACAGCTGAGCGCTAGGAGGGCATTCACTGTTTCTCCTTCCCCCTTTTCTCTACTTCCCCGCTAAAGATATCTAAAGTCATACCAAATGGCAACAACGTAATTGTTTCTGATGCGGTGAACTGCATTCAGTTGTTCGTTGCATGGCCGTCAAGATGGTGGTCGTCTTAATTAATAATAGGAGTCTTTGCATTTTAATTAGCACTGAGTATGCGCAGTGACGTAATTGATCAAAAGCCTATATAAGGGGATGTAACCCTATTATCTTTCTCATTTACTTATCATGGATTCGGGGACGTAAGTGTCACTTTTGTGCTCTTGAGGCGGGAAAATGTAAGCCTGACCTTTGGCTGTTTCCTTTTGTTTTCATCATGTTGTAAAGGTACGTGGAAAATTGTATTTATTTGTATATAGGTTTTAGTAGTGTGGGAACTGCATGTTGTGTATATATTAATTATTATCTTATTGACCCAGGCATGCTTTTGTGAAACTTGTATTGATGTTTGGTTATGGTGGCATGGTATTTTGATGTGATGTAGATTGAAAGTATCTGACATGCAGGATGCATGAGATTAAATTAGATTTTGTGGCCACCATTCCGGTTTAAGGTAAAAGTAATAAGTTTATATTTTGGCATGCTGGGAATTATGGTTGTTGTTTGAGAATGAGTAGCCATTTTAATTATTCTTGCAGTTCCCATTCGTTTCCACTTATCTTTTAACATGTGTGAATTTTTCTAAATTTATTATTCTTGTGTCTAATTTGTTCTCCCCGTTTAACATATCCTTTAAGTATCTGAGCCTACTCCGATCTTTAGCCTAGGATGGAGCAGTATTGTTTTTAGGCCTTGTGAATGCAGTATGATGTGTATCTGCATGGGTGTTTGGTTTCTGGCCAGAGTTTGAGATGCATGTATTAACAGGTATGTTATTATAATGAATTTAGGGCATGTATTTTATGTAATCTTGTTTATGAATTTAAAATTGTGGTATGCATGAAAGATTAATGTATGTGATTATGAAATTCAAATGCATGTAATATCATTGTAGAATGATGTAGTAATATTTAAATTATGTTATTGAGGTGCTTCACACCTGTATGAAAATTTGATTTTATAAAAATTAGGCCTACCATCTCTTTTCTTTCAGATTTAGCTAATATTTTATGGTACTTAACACCGAAGTGTGTCATATTATATTATGACTTTATAGACCATTGTATTTTATGATTATCTGGCCATTTGAAGTTTTAATGTAATTTTATTGTGGTGCCTCACACCGAACCATGTTTTTAAAATTAAAGGGTATATCTTGATGTAAACTAACTTGTTTCTTTTTCAGGATTTATTTAGTGATAATGTACCAGGGCTTCACCCGAATTGAAATATGTAATGGGCTTCACCCAGATAAATATGTTTGTTATGAGACCTTCAGTCTATATTAACTTTAGTTTTCTATGTAAAATCCTTTTGGTTTCATTTATTATTTATGTACACATATTGTAGAGTCATTTTCCACTGTCAGATATTGTCTAGTCAAGAAACAGCAATTATTTTGTTTTTGTAGTATGAAAGATTTGAATACATTTTATATTAGCTTCCATTTTTTAAAAGATAGTTCTTCTTTAAGGCGAAGAGGCTGGAAGGCACTTCCAAGCTCTTCGTATTTTTGTTTCCTCCTCCTGGTCATATTTACAGAGCCTCTGGTAGCAAGAAGATGTGGCCCAGCTGATTGAAGAAAGAAGAAGGTTGTAATTATTGTCGAGGTGACCATAAGGTGGGGGAGGGGGTTACACTAGGATGATGTAAGATCAGTGTGTCTGTCTGTCTGTCTGTGGACATCATTACTCACAAACCAAGTCGCCCAGAAACTGAAGTTTTATTTAAGTTGGTGACATTTTGAAGATATGACGCGAAACTTTTCAATTACTTTCTTCTCTTATTAAAAATGGTCCGTATGATATTGTTCAAACGTTGAATGATTTTATATGAAACCGCGATCATCGGATCTACTCTGAAGCAGCAGTATGCGCATTCTTGATCTAATGTTAAAAAAGAAATTAACGAGACCTATGCTTAGAATAAAGTCTTATGAGCATCTGAAATCAAAAGTTATTTTGACTCGAAGTTATTTCATAAGTCAGTAGTACCATAATAATCTCATTACTGGCCACCACACATAGTCTACCCCATCTGTACTTTATTGGCCATGACATTGCTGTTCGATGTACTAGAATGATGTATGATGACTGTTAAACGGCTAGTGTAGCTTAAGTCTCTCATATAAATTACGTCATGCTTGTCTGGAGAGTGATGGTGCGTTTTTCTATCATGATTCGAACGTGATTGAGGGATTCGGGGGCGAAACTCTATGGTATGAGATTCAAGTATTAAGCCTATGATTCAGCATATCCGGTATCAGGTTAATTTGTTTCTTATATTAATAAGATAACGATGAATTTGATGGACAGTCAACGTTTATTAAAACTAACACTAAAGGAACTCAATTTAAGCCTTAACCCAATGCTTAGGGGAGTAAATTGGTAATAAAAACAGCCTAATTAATTTTCAGTCTACTGGTACAAGACGCAATAAATTTGCAGAATAGTAAATTTGGATCCATCTACTAATGTATATATGAGTATAAGTTTTGGATTTTTCGAGTGAGGTACCCGAAGCAGTAACGCCGGGATTCCCAATCTAGAGGTTGCGGACTTAAAAAAATAAATAATAATAATAATAATATGTTGTAGTTAACCTTGCTTCTGCAAACCATTAAAAATACCCCTTACATATTAAAGTTACTCATTTCTTCTTTTACAAACTATTTTTTCTCCTCCAACCTAAATAGATCATCGGTATTTTATTATCAAGTTCGTTATGTCGTGGTAAAACATTGTTTTCATTACCTATTTGTGAGTAAACTTTAATAAAATGACACTTAATTTGTGTTTCGACCCCAATAAAATTTTCAGACTCTACCTACCTCCAGAACAGACAAGTCTTTTGCTTTTTGCGCAGTCCATAATTTATTTGTGGACATACTCCAGAACAAACCAGTCTTTGGTTTTTGCGCAGTCCATAATTTAATTGTGGACATAACTTATCTGGCTAAAATAAGCAATTAAGTCACTTAACGATGAATTATCAGTTTTCCCACCACTGTAGAGTCGTAATAAAGTCACGCTACAACAATCTGAAATAATATACTGTTCCTGCTTTTCCAAATAACTTATTGTAATCCTAAAATCCCTTCTGCTGAAACTACACTTCTAGCTGTGTCACTGCAAGCCTGGAAAAATTAAAGCAAATAAGCCTACCTTTTGTAATGAATTTCTGTATGAATAGTCATAAAATAAATTTGTCAAACAAAAATCTTCCCAACAACTGTCATGATAATTATTTTTCCTGGAATTGTCTATACTGTACATCTCAATCAAAATGTAATATGTTTTTTTTTTTCTGTTGGGGCTGATAATTTATATGTATCACTACAAAAGCACTGAGTTTCTCATGTAGTAAACTGAAGATTTCTAAGATTTCAGTCAAACTTGTGACCTTAGCAATGGGCTGCTACCGTTCTGCCTTAATAATGTGATGGAAAACTCTACTGTTTGTTAAAAAAAAGTAGCCTATGAGGTTTACGAGTATTACTAGCTTCCCATAAATTGTATAGCAGACTTCAAACAAAAAGTGAAATTTGTGCGTATTATACGGGGATAAAATCATTTATGATGGCTAGACAAATTGGCTGAACAAACTGGGATTTAGTTATTGTTAGGCCTGCTGATATTATTGAGCCTATTGTTACATTAAAGTTACTGTAGAAGCATTTTCTCTGTGCCATATAAACCGTAAAAGTAATGATATTGATTTATTTTTAAAAATAATGGTATTAGGCTACACATGAGCAGTTACGATGCTTTGTTTAAAATGTTAATAGGCCTATCGAAGTTAAACGAAATTCCATGATTTCTAGAGGAATATTCTCGTATAGTCGTATGAAGACATACTGTACAAATCATTATAGTTAATAATAACAGCAGGTTACGATACCATCAATCTAAGTTCATGACTAGAAGTTCAGTATATTATAAGAGTCTTTAGCTGGTAGCATTACATCAAGTTTGAAAACCGCTCTCAAATATTCCCGTCTCACGAAGTCGTTTCAGATGACTTAACTCGCTGTTGCGAATATAATAAAAAATATATCGCTCACGAACGAGGCAGAGTAATTTTTAAAAGTGTAATGATTTATGTTACGATGTAGTCGCATTGTTTATTGAGCCAGTATCAACTGAAAAATCAACTACGGTTTCATTCTCTCAGTGCAAGACCAAAAACCCGATTACGTTGTGGTAGGTACTGAAATACTCTTCAGAAGACTTTCACTTCTATTTTAGGGACAAATCGCCACGATTCTTAAGTGGAGGGCACGATTTGAGTCTAGTATAATCGACTAAACACAAAAGGATAACATCTCTATGCAAGAAGAGCAAGTCCCGGAAAGTACATAAAAGAGAATAAAACAAAGTATAGGGTTTAGCGTCTTGACTAAACATCTCACGGTTCAAGCGGTTGCTCATTTAGAAGGACTTGTTTCATCACATTCTTATGGGAAATTGTTGTTTTCGAACACTTCAAATCATGATCGACAGATCCTGGTCTCTGCATTTGTTGTGGTGTCAAAATCCAGTTCTAAGTTTAGACATCTTTTTGGCGAAAGACTATATTCAATTAAATTATTTGAGAAATACAGAGTGTCCGGGAAAGACCTGACGAAAAAGAAATAATTATATATCTGAAACTATTGCATTTATTGACGTGATGTTTTCACGGTTGCAAAGAGAAACACGATGAGTTTTAATAAGCCTCTATGTGAGCATCATTTATGGCCCGATACTCAATTTCGTGCTACACACGCGAAAGCATCTCCGGTGTGACTAGTGCTATTGCATCGTAGATTCGGCCACGCAAATCTGCATTATCGGTCACAGGCGGGCGATACACTATGTCTTTCACAAAATCCCAGAGAAAGAAATCCAGAGGGGTCATGTCAGGTGACCTTGGTGGCCATGGTGTAGGTTCTTCTCTCCCATGGACTGTGGATTTTGGCATTTGCAGTTGTCTTGCCGCCTCACAAATGGATTTCGGGCTTCTTCCAAAGCAGCCAGTACACTTTCAATGTCATTGTCGTTTATGCGTGATTTCTTTGCCTTTCCCCTCTGTGACTCAACATTACCTATCTCCAGAAATTGCTTGTGCCAATGAAGGATGCTGTTTCGGGCGGGAGGATTTCGGCCTTTGTCTGTTTGGAAACGACGTTGTAGCCTACGCACAACTTGCATTCCCAGTTCTCAGAATAAGACTGACTACACACGCTGCGCAGAAAAAGCTTTTTTTCGTTTCTCCTCTTGCAACAACAATGTGCATGCTCATGCGCATTACGGGATGCTACAAAGAAAAAACTTTTTGAGTTTGTCTTTCTAACTGTGAAAATACTGAGGTAGTAACTGTAATAGTTTCTGATATATAATTATTTCTTTTTCGTCAGGTCTTTTCCGGACACGGTGTATAAGGACCTACGAAATATACAGCTGATCTGTGTGTTTGCAGGTATTAAATGTTCTTTATACATAAGACAAATACATAATTCATGATATGTTTTTACTACATAATTATGAAACAGTTAATCTGAATAACAGGAATAAGAACTTTAAAAGGAAAAGTAAAACAGTTCCTCTAGAGAAGAAGAATTGTGGATTGTCCCCATAACGCTCGCAGCATTGCCACGTTGTATAGCTTATACCTATAGCCTACGCTGCCGAAGATAATCTGTGGCGCGAGGATCGTGCGTAATGCAAAAGTAATTAATTCCGATTCATTTGAATTTTAAGTTATGAAAATACTACTTTTTGAACAAAACGCTTGTCGGTGAACTTCTAAATTCATAAGGTGTGAACAATAACTCCTTTTTTCCTCTTTCGTAGTTTTACTTCTCCCTTATACGGACATGCCGGGACCATCTAGACAACACGAACACATAGGACGAGACACACCATTCACACACACACACACACTCACTCCGAACAAGGCGAGGATGGGATGAAGATGATATCCGGGGACCACAAGGACCTAAAGTTACCTGACATTTGTCTCACAGGTGAGGAAATACCCCGGAGAAACCTCACCCAGGTAACTTGTCCCGACCAGGAATCGAACCCGGGCCCGCTGCGTGAGAGGAGGATCTGAAGTATTTTGGAAATGAATAAATTTGTCATGCTAAGGGCCAGAATTCAGATACGAGACATCGCATCGATAAATCGTTCCTTCACTTACGAATAAAGCATTTAAATCTCAAGATCAGCTGCATTTTTGTATTCAGTTTTAATTTTATGAGAATGTAAGATGGAAATAGAGGACCTAAGCAAGGACATATTTAAGGGGGGGGGGGCTGGGGATCCGGACCCCCAAAATATGAGATTTAAAACATAGAGAATTCAACGTTTTGTGTCACTTAGGAAGGGAAGATGTGAATAATTGATGGTTAATAAGTTTAGGACCTCCCAGAAACTGATGTTTTGTGTCACTTAGGAAGGCAGATGTCGGTAATTTATGGTTATGCAGTTCAGGAACACCCCGGAAACTGATTTCTAAATACGTGCTTGGACTTAAGGTCACCTCAATGGTCCAGGCAGTAACAGTGACGATTATTGATAATTACAATCGCCAGTTCAATAAGGCATGGATTCGAATACAACTCTGGGCAAATTCTGAATTAAACGTTTTGCCCATGGATTTCTATGAACCATTAAGACAGATGTTGGTTAAGTTGCCTGGTAAGGAGACCTCGGATTCATTGAATGCCACCATCATTCTTATTTTTCACTTTGTCAGTTTTCTCTGAGTATATTTTATCCTTGTAGGTTCAATAAGGATTTTTACCAGTATTTACATGGAGGAAAATATCGTAATTTTCTTTCACAAAGGAAAAGGAATTCAGGGCCATATAAGGTTTAAACATACATACTTAACTACAGCTCGAGAAGTGCCTCATAGTGTTCAAAGCAGTTAAACACTATCGAAGAAAACTATAATCACAGTAGCTTATAGGCTTGAAAAAATTACTGTAGTGAGGAAGGTGCATTCATACGTTTAAATAGGAAGCTACTGTTAAGTTGGAAGCCCTTGCTGAGGAAAACTTGTACGTTGAAATCTAATTTCCTTCATTTCGGGTCAGAGAGCAACAGTGCTGGCTGCTCGCCAGGTACAACAGAAACTGACAGTTGCACAGGCCGAAACCGCTTCCTCAGCATTGTCGTGTTCATCATCCGGCATGGCTCTGCCTCTCTCCGCGTCATTCTCCACTATGAAACCTTACATTATAACAAGGCATGTTAAACGTAATTCAGCATAAAAATAATTACTTATTAGAATAAGTACTGTATAAGAAATCATACATTTGTGTACGAAATAACTTGACTCGTGTTGCGGATTCTTAATAGCGATCGCTAGAATATTATTCTTAAGTGAAATATCGTGTGTTATTTTTGAATCTTTATTTCATGGAAATTTATTTCAGAACTGCTTTGTCACTGGTCAAATATCAGACAGGTTTGAGAACATGCGACAGAAAGTGTGCTCTTTGTCTCAAACTGTTTCCGTTGAAGTTTTTCACTAGTTCTCTTGTTCTTTCGTCCTAATTCCAAGCAACTTTCATTAATTATTATTGATCAGACAGGCCTAAATGTGAGCCGAGTAAAAATGTATTCCAGAGATCGAATTCACTTGAAAATTGTATATATATATATATATATATATATATGTGTGTGTGTGTGTGTGTGTGTGTATGTGTGTGGAGGACTAAGTTGGTTTTGGTCTTGGTCTTGCATACTCAGTCTCGGACTTAATCTTGCATCGGTAACCCTGGCCTTGGTGTTGGTCTTCCATCGGTAACCTTGGTCTTTGTCAGTGTATTGGTCTTGCATCGGCAACCTTGGTCTTGGTCTTGCGTCTGTGATTCTGCCCTCGGTCTTGCATAGGTGGTCTGTTTTGGTCTTGCGTCGGTAATTTTATGCTCGGTCTTGGTCTTTCATCGGTAACCCGGGTTTTGGTATTTCATCGGTAACATGGGTCTTGGTCTTTCACACTATGGCCTTGGCCTTACTGCAAGAGTCTTGCGGTTTTCTTTTCTGCATCTTGCTGTGATTGATGACTTACAGTTACACACTACACGTGTGTTATTGCTTGCCAAAGTAACGAAAGCCAATCGCTTTTAAATGCTTGGGCCGTATAAACAGTAGTACGAAGTTTCTGTACGTAGTTCAAATAACAAGTTCATTTTTCTAGCAGAAGGAGAATTTATATTGTTAAGCCTATGATTACATACGCGTTTACAGCAAAATATTAGCGATTTTTTTATAGTCTAGTAACTTTTTTACTTATATATATACTTAATTATACTTTATATATACTTTACTTATAAATAATTATATGATGCCTTCAAGGGACGCACATTGTTTACTGCATAATTATTATACATATAATTATAACTGCAGTAAAACTATTATTAAAGATTGTAATTATTATTTATTAGAATGCTGTACACATTAATGAAAGCAAAGTTTTGGATGCAGTAAAATTATTATTATTAAAATTCAGAACACATTAAAGAGAGCTCTATGGGCGCTTGTGGGAAGTAGGCCTAACAAGTTACAATAATTTACAAAATGTGTCAAAATAAGTTTTTCAGAATTGAAATGATTTGTGTAAGGTAGTTTAGATTTTATATTTAACTGTCATCCTTTACCCAAAGAATGTAGTTTGTAATATAGAAGCACGAGGATATCCGAGGACAAAACTATTCAGAATATATAACCATAAATTAAACTAAATATATTAAATTTTATTCACTGGCCACACAGAATGAGGTAAAGGGGCGCATGCAACCCGTATTCAGCCACGTGTCCGCTCCTCATCAAGATAACCAAACTGATATCGCGTGAATTAAACTCAAACATAATACGGATTGCGAAAAGTATTATTGAAAATAGGTAAATAAGACTGCTTTAATTACCCCATATAACTTTTAGCAGCTACGTAAATTCAATTTATATTCTATCCAGTCCTTTTCAGAACTGATGAACGAGAGTATTATTAATGTCTCAGAAAAGGTATCTGAAGTTGAATTGCTACACTATCTAGTGTGTTACTACTTACTAGTCTACAAATTTCCCCAGAAGTTCACAGGCAGGGTTTTGAGTGGGAACCACACAGCTGCCTGTGGTTGCAGTAAGTATTTTCTCAGAAAGCAAGCCCACTACTGAAGTTTGAATTTATAGCATAGCAGGAATAAATTCTCGAAAAAGGATCTCGCCTAAGAGCTTGCCTAATCTTTCTACTGGAGGGTCATTCATATTTCGTTAGATTTTTTCTTTATTTGTACCATATATGTGTGTTTATTAAAACTACCTATTTTAAAGTTTGATTGCTTCAGTGACGTTGCTTAAAATATAGTGAGATCGAGTTAATCTCAACAGGAGAAAACATGCTTTGATATATAAGAACAGTTCATTTAAAATTGGTTTCCCCTTATCTTTGATTGTTCAGGTATGCAGTAGTAGTTAACAGACTCTCTGCCTAAACAGATAAAATCAATTAGATAATATTTTCTAATTTACAATAACATTAGAACTTGGAGCAATACTTCGCTGCTGTAGAGAAATTGAACACGACCCAGTAGTTTAGGATTTAGATTACTAACCCGTGTTCGATTCCAGCCCAAATCAAATTTTCCTCTATAGAATACAGCCCGATAAGACTGAAAACGTGTCGCTGAAAATAAATACGTCTATCTGTCTCACTCTTAGGCAGATAGGGTTATGTGCCAGAGTGAGTGAGATTTTAGATTCACTTTTTGCATCGAATGGTTGTACCTCATTATTTGTCGCTCATATAGGCCTGTGCGATAAAAAGTTAAAAATAGGCATGGAGGTGACATATAGTTCTCACAAACACACGCACATATTTGAAAGAAAGAAAAAAAAAGTCATTTCTGTTTTGCCTCGGGTGAGTGCCTGGTATGATTGTCTGAACATCTGAAGAAACAAGATATGAGTTGCAAATACTTTCGCACATCCCAATCCGTCTTATTTGTTCGTTCTCTGCTTTCTTTCAAGACATCTCAGGAAATGAAAGACATAAGAGAAGGAAGCGAAAGAAGTGCAAATTTGATAGGCAAAATGTATATTCTCCCATCCATATACTATACCCTCTTAAAGGTCACACAAACAAAAGGAAAGACGAGGAAAACAGAATTAGTAAAATCTCATGGAGTGAAAATACGTTTTAAAATCACAAGAGACAACACGGAAATAGATGTGGAGTGAAAGGAAACAAAAGAGAAAGGAGAAAAATGGAATAACTATTCTTTTCGCTCCTTTTGAAAGTAACAAAAAGTTAGAGGGTGATGCTTGGTGGTTGTGGTCCCTAGAGGGTTTCAAGCAGCCAAGCGACAAGGGGTGAAATGTAGGGTGAGTAAACAGGGAACACAAAAATAAGGGGAAGAAATGAAATAAAAACATATAATAAAAGAGAGATACTGGAAAGAAAACAAAGTAGAATACGACTTGATCGTTTGTGCGATTTTTTACAGCCTCTTACTCTAGACGGCTGACCCTCGGGCTCCTCAAACGAATGTTAAAAATTCAATTTACAGCTCTGAATGTTTGAAGCTCTCAGCCTCACAGTCAATTTTAGTCTTTGGAGCCTAGCTATAACTAGTTACTTCTGCCATATCAACTCTAATTTTTCTGTTGATTCTAAGAACACTGTCTAAAATTCTGAGTCTTATATAAAACGCGGTAGGCCCCAGAATGTATTACCGGAGCAAATGAAAAAGAAGAATAAATTCAAATCCTACGGTCGAAGCAAACTATTCAGTTTTTAAAATTGAATATAGAAGAAAGTTTCATGTAAGGCACACTATGTAATTATATTGTGGGTTTCTTATTGACCTAATTCATTCAAGATCAGATTTACCTTCAGGTATGTGAACATTTCATGCCGATGGAGGATATTATACGTAACTCAGGTCTCTGAAATATACCTTCCTATACGTTTTTGCAGTCAGTGGAAATGATGCACCGCTCACTCATGAATACTAAATGTTCTTTGTACTCTGCTTCAATATGTAGACTATTATCAGCGCGAGATTTGCTCTTTCTTAACCCTGATTGCTCTTTCGGATAACATTTTCAACTAATACCCTGGGTGTAAATATTTTCAAGTGAACTTTGTAAACTTAGTTATAAGAGAACTCTTCTCGTAGGCCGGTATTCTGTTGGGTTAACCATTTTAAAATTTTGCTGTAAATGTCTAAAATTATAATTTCTAGTAAAATTGTAGTGAATATCATCAAAATTTATCATAGGTAAACCCACGAGAGTTGACGAGTTTATCGATATAGATTCGCGACTGCGCAGCAGGAGCGAATTTATCTGATGAAGCTCGTTAACTCGAGTTACATTTATTGAGACTATTCCATGGATAAAAGTGTAACGGATTATACAAATAATAATTACTTTCGTGCTTTGTTGTATAAAAACAAAACTAACAGCTACGAGATCACGACATACTATAAATCAACCATCCATGAATCGATTCAAGTTACCATGTTGTGACAGTGCTACAGATGGTCCGTATAAGACATAGTTAACTTTATTCAGGTAAGATAACAGCAGTACAGAATAAAAGCACGCCAACAGGTTGCACCGAATCGAAATTATGCTTTAATCAATGTACATTTCTATTATTTCAATTCCCAAACAAATTAAGTTGTATAAAATAATCTGTTTTCGTGATGCTTAAGTGACAGCGTGTGACGTATTAATGACTGCACACTGATGCTTACATGTCCAGTAACGAGCAGACGATTTTATCGATAAAATATCATCCTCATATTAAATAGCAAGCGTTTTATAAGATAAACGATCGTGATTGGTCTATATCCGAGGAATTTCTAAACGTTATTGGTCAATATCAAACAGGCGGAATATGAGTGGATTAGTCATATGTAATCCCACGAGAGGTTACGAGTTTATCGATCAATTCGTGAGGACGAAGTTCGAGCTAATTTATCTAACGAAACTCGTAATATCGAATGGATCTTATTAGGACTATTCCCAGGGCCAGTTAATCCACATAGGTGAAGTAGGTAGCCACCCTAGAGCGGGAAATTTTGAGAAACATTTAGAGGCGGCAACATTTAGATTTTTAAAAAGCTGAAATTTGCAACGCGACATAATTTTAAAAGTGTTGTAGAGTAAGAGTACACGTCCGCCGGCGTGGTCTTGTGGTTAGCGTCGCTGACTACAGATCCGTCGGCCCGGGTTCGATTCCCGGTACCTCCTCGTATTTTTCTGAGGTAGGGAGGTCTGGTAGGGGTGCACTCAGCCTCGTGATTCAAAATTGAGGAGCTACTTGATAGAGAAGTAGCGGCTCCGGTCAAGAAAACCACCATTAACGGCCGTGGGTGTCGGCATGCTGACCACATGCCCCCCAATCCTGCCATCTGCCTACGGGAGATGACGCAGCGGTCGGGTGGTAGGCCAAGTCCCTCCAGGGATGTAGCGCCGCGGAGTTTAGTTTTTTAGAGTAAGAGTACCGGTATATATGATGTAGTTGCTTGTTTGTTTAATATAAATGTATGAAAATTTATAGCATTTTCAATTAAATGTATTTTTTATTTAATCCTCATATTTTCTGGATATGTTATAACGTTTCATAAGGCCAATACAAATCAATTTTATTTAACCATTTCCCAATAACAGTCTAGAGAACATGAAATTCCATGTTTAATCAATTAGTAAGAAAATAGACTGATTAAGGTGGCAGTTTAGGAGAACCCCGAAATTATTTCTCGCCTAGGGCGCAAAATACCTAGAGCCGGCCTTAACTATAGCATGAATAAAATCTAATGGATTGCGTAAATACTAATTACTTTTTACTTGTGTTGTTAAAATCAAATCAGTTATTATTGTGTTAGCTGTGAGGTCACGGCATATTGAATGAATCGAATGAAATTCTAACCATGCTACCAATAGTGTGTACGAGAAGTATTTAATGAAAGTAAACCCTTTAAACTTTTCACGGCTAATGACTTATAAAATTTAATGTGTCACAGAAAAACTGTAAAAAAGCAGAGATATAGTAATGCTTTATGAAAAATGTGAGGACTTTTATTTACGTCTTAGAATTGTGATTCTTGTAGATCAGCTGTTGCATTAACATTTTTCTCATTGATTTAAAACTTAGAGCCCACAGTTGGTTTCACTTGGCTATTTTTGAAACTTCTTGTGAAAACTGCTTTATAAAAAATTTGAGGATTTTTATTGACGTGTTAGAATTTGTCATTTTTGGAGATCAGCTATTGCATTAACATTTTTCTCATTGATTTAAAACTTAGAGCCCACAGTTGGTTTCACTGTTTCACAATTTAAAAATATAAATTCAGCTCTGAAAGGGTTAAAACATTCGACAGAGTTTTCCAGCCAGAAGTTATTCTTTTTCTACATTTAACAAAATAACCTTTATTTGGCTTTAGGTAATTCAAAGTTCTTCGTATTGAGCACATACCAATTCTTTCAACTTGTGCAGATGGAAATTGATGATTCCTTATTTTGTAAGTTTTATAATTTTTAAACCCCCCACTGGCTTTAAATAGTTTGATACACTTTTCCGGTGATATTACTTCACTAGTACGCTATCTCCCCTAAGCTGATTTAGATGTTTTCATTGCTTCATAAGCCGTGATTTCCATTTTTTGCATATTTTCCCTTACCTTTGTCATGTACCTATAGCTGTCTTTCTTATGCTGATTTAGAATTTAGATATCTTTCATTCGTTATGCACTGGTTTGCATTCCATGTACACTTTCCTTATCCTATAAAATGTATGTACTAGGCCTAGGCTATAGCAGCTTTCCTTATGGACATTTTTCACTGTCTTGTAGTTTTTCTTCGAGATTTCCTCATAGACGTTTTTACGCCAAAATGCGTGTAGGGATACAACATATTTGTTCACGAATTGCTATAAATTTTAACAGATATAGCCTAGGAGCTTGGTTGTTAAGTAGTTAAGTTTTTATGTTAGTCGGCTAACTGTTACTGTGGATTTGCATTACATTCTCTGTTATTACAAATTGGCTGTTAAGAATCTTATGTGTGTTTTCGAAAACCGCGATAACCACCTCATACTTCGTATCTTAAGTAAATAATCAATACTAAATTTACCTTCATTTTTCACTCTCCAGAGATTTTTATGGGTAAGATGATGAAGGGTAAAAATACCATCTGCTCTGCAACGTCATCATGAAGAAGAGAAGGGTAATTAGTTTAGGTTCTGATAGCATTGGCAAAAGCTGACATTCCAGATATATCAGCAGTTTCTCCATAAATACTGCTTAGCCTTTCATTTTATATTGGAAGCGTATCCAAAGAACATGCTGACGGGAATGAAGGCTTGATTAACTTATCGAATTTCTGTAGGGTATTATGCAGTTATACACTACTTCCTTCCACAATCTCAGATACACGGGTTAAAATCGTTAAACACGAGTATAACATTAATACAGAAAAGCGAAGTCATTAAATAACGTTGCATGTTGTTTTGAGTAAATACCCGTGCACAGAAATGAATTTGGAATGTAAACTCTTATGGAACAGGACAATTTAGTCTCTTTGGTACTAAGCCTAAGTTTCAAAGCATAAGATGCAATGCTGGGAAAACGCTTAAACCCAAATATTTTACAAAGCACCCTATTTTCGAACACACTCAGAACATGTTCTTTCCGAAAAATAGGGGACCATGTCTCACATGCATATAGTAAAACCGGCAGGATAATTGTCTTCTAAATTTTTATTTTTAAATTTCTGGACAGAAGACGAAAACATAAAAGTTTCTGAATTGCATAAAAACAAGCATTTCCTGATTTTAGTCGACACTTAACTTCTGCTTTAATATTATTTGTATCTGTAGTTATTGCTATCAGATATTTGAATTTCTCCTCTTGTTCGAACGATTTACCGGCTATTTCCGGATTTTAGTCGACACTTAACTTCTGCTTTAATAGTATTTGTATCTGTAGTTATTGCTCTCAGACACATGAATTTCTCCACTTGTTCGAACGATTTACCGGCTATTTTAATATTTTGTATGCATTATTTTGACGTTTCATGACCATATATTTAGCTTTGTTATGTATCAATTTCCAATCCTACATTCCTGCAGGCATCGAAATGATTTTCTGAATTTTTCTCCGTTGTGTTCATATGATCGCCCAACAAACAAACATCATCTGCATAAGCTAAAATAGGATGATTGTCATTTAGTTCTAGGCCCCCTTGTTTTCCTGAACTTTCTTAATGGCATACTCCAAAGCGAGATTAAAAAGTAGAGGCGACAGTGCATCTCCTTGCTTCAAGCCACTTTTAATGGCAAAGATATCTGACATAAATTTCCCTATACTGACTCTGCTATAGGTTTCATTTAAACATATTTTGATTAGCCTAACTAAATTCTTTCGTATCCCAAATTCAATGAGGATATTATACAATTTGTCTCGCCACATGAAATATCTCCCTGGTTCAGTAATTGTTCATTTTGATTTTGCAATTTAAGAATATATTATACCTGATTTCTTTAGAAATGGGGAATACTTTTCACAAGATAATTACATTATTTGCTTCTTCTCTGAGGAATACGTACTAACTTGGATATTAATTTGGACAATTTCACAGTTAAGTAGGCCTACATATTTACGTTTTTACTGTCACACGATACCGAGAGTTTTGAAAGGGGGTTAAGGATGGAAAGGAAGACATATTAAGTAAAGGGAGATAAAGGGCAAAACAGCGACACATTAATAAAACCGCTACCACCGCTACCTCGTGTCAAGTGTAATAAGAGTAACTTAGCTCCCATCTTTATCTTCTAATTCCACTCAAATATGCTTTCTATGCCGCCTAATCTCACATTGTAAGCATAGTATTACAAAATAATTTATCAGTATCAATTTTGTATTGTAGGCTACTGGTGATAAGATAAAATGAAACTAGATGGTTGTTGTTCTAAAGACTTCATCGGTTTACTGCAGGCAGATTAAAAACATACCAGCTGAATACACTTAGATTTGTCTCGCCACATGAAATATCTCCCTGGTTCAGTAATTGTTCATTTTGATTTTGCAATTTAAGAATATATTATACCTGATTTCTTTAGAAATGGGGAATACTTTTCACAAGATAATTACATTATTTGCTTCTTCTCTGAGGAATACGTACTAACTTGGATATTAATTTGGACAATTTCACAGTTAAGTAGGCCTACATATTTACGTTTTTACTGTCACACGATACCGAGAGTTTTGAAAGGGGGTTAAGGATGGAAAGGAAGACATATTAAGTAAAGGGAGATAAAGGGCAAAACAGCGACACATTAATAAAACCGCTACCACCGCTACCTCGTGTCAAGTGTAATAAGAGTAACTTAGCTCCCATCTTTATCTTCTAATTCCACTCAAATATGCTTTCTATGCCGCCTAATCTCACATTGTAAGCATAGTATTACAAAATAATTTATCAGTATCAATTTTGTATTGTAGGCTACTGGTGATAAGATAAAATGAAACTAGATGGTTGTTGTTCTAAAGACTTCATCGGTTTACTGCAGGCAGATTAAAAACATACCAGCTGAATACACTTAGATAGTCTGCCCTAATCAACGACCACGCTACATAGTAAGGGTATTTTTCTGTATAGTTCAGTTTTTCATTGCATGGCCAGGCGGCTTCAAAGGCATAAACCCAGTGCTTTAGTTGGAAAATATTTTATGGGGGTACTCACCTTCCATAGAACGCATATCTATTGGGAATTTAATAGTGTTTGTCATTATTAACAAATACACTCTCGTGAATTGGACATTTAATAAGTATTTTAGGACAATATCGTTCCTGTACTGCTAGTACGACGTACCGGAGAACATATTTTTCCCGGTATGGTAGAAGGAAAATAATTTTATACCGGTACGCAGTACCGGTGCGTACCGGCCCAACTAAAGCACTGCGATAAACCATGAAGTCGGTGTTGCTTTATGTTAATTGATCTGACTAAATCGGTCTTTGCTTCTGCTTTCCAAAACAAAAGCAACGTTGCAATATTCTCTCATTGTTAGCGGTGACCTCAGTTCTTCCTTAGGTTTAATCAATTCACACGTGTTATTGTTTACTGTAACTTGATCTTGCAACCGCGCATTTCACTCCACGTGGAGTTGACGAGTAGCTGTCAAAATCTTCACAGGACATTCTTAGACTTTGATTGGCTGCAGTAACTATCTGATTGGTGCGGTAAAATTAAAGAAATTGGTTGAGCTGTCGGCAAACTTTTCCTCCTAACGAAAGGAAGCCGCCTGGCCATGCAATGAATAACTGAACTTATATGAGCAGCAGCGATAATGCAATGACTGAGTAGGTTGTGATCCGTTGCAGTAACTATCGATATGGGACTGCACTCACTTCAAAATAAATCATGATTACAGCACTTCATATGACTACTGTATTGAACTAATTATCGTAGGTAGTCGCACGAGAGTTTACGAATTTATCGATAGATTCGCGACTGCGCAGCAACAGCTGCGAGTTCACGGCATACTGTGAATCAACCATTCATGAATCGATTCGAGTTACAGTGTAACCAGTGCTACCAATTGTGCATATAATTTCATAGTTAACTTAATTCAGGTAAGCTAACAGCAGAACAGAATAAAAGCACACGAACTGACTTGCACTGAATCGAAATTGTGTTTTAACCAATGCACATTTATATTATTTCAATTTCCAAGCAAGTTATGTTGTAGCCTATAAAATAATCTGTTTTCGTGCTGCTTAGTGGCAACATGTGACGTAATAATAACGGCACATTGATGCTTGCATGTCCAGTAAAGACCTGACCATTTTATCAGATGAAATTCCTTCCTCATATTAATAGCAAGCATTCTATAAGATAAACGATCGTGATTGGTCAATATCCGAGGAATTGCTAAACATTGTTGGTCAACCTATCAGACACGCGGCATATGAGTGGAATAGTCATAACATTAATTGAGAATAGTGTTTATTTTGTCACTTATCTATCGGTTCTTGTGTGATTATTATTGACTAGTTGTTTACTGCTGAGAACGTATGCAGTTGTGTTCAGCCCTTGCATTTCTGGTGAAATAATCCGTAAGTTGAGGCCGAAAATCCATTTAAATTGTAGAATATTCTACCTTCCTGCAGTAAATTTGCCAAGCAAGTTTCGATATTTTTAAGGGGTTGTGTCATAGAGTGATGTCATAGAGTGATTCAGGACCTATGGAACAAACTTTGTAGAATGATAGGTCTCAATAAAAGGATCATTTTTGTCATACAACGGATGTTAGCAGATGCGTTTTTAGGAACATGGCCAGCACGATCGCTCGACTGGACTTCTTTGTTTGCGGACATAATAATGAAGAATGTCGTGATGCTTAAGTACCGTATTTTACGGACCATAAGACGCACTTTTTTTACCTTCAAAGCAGAGCCTTGAATGTTGGGTGAGTCTAATGGCCCGAAGTACAATAAAAAAATAAAAGAATGGTAAATATTGCTGGAATTTCATAGTTGTAAAGAAGGTGTTGTAGACGAAAAGATATTTACAAATTTTGGCACAGAAAATAGGAATGTGAGTACTTTTATATAAAAGGAGTTGTCTCTGCCGGGTGGTTTAAATGAAGGCAATGACCTCTAAAAAGCCTTGTTCCGTTACCCAAACCGTATGCTGAATTGAGGGTTAGACGGTGTATAAGTATTTTCAGTATTATATGAGAAATCAGTTCAGTTGTTAAAATTTACGCGATGCCACCTGCACAGAAGAGATTTTCTTACAACGCAGGTTTTAAGTTAGAAGTTATTTACACTCATTCCATTGTACAAGGTTATAATGTGTTATGCAATTACCTTTGAAATTTTTCTTTTAGGATCTCATTCAATTTCTTTTCCTTTAAATTTCCATCCTAAATCTATGGTGCGTCTTATGGTCCGGAGCGTCTTATAGTCCGTAAAATACGGTAACCTCTGGATCTCCTCTGCTCATTTATGTGGCTTCTAAACAACGCATCTGCCAACATCGATTGCATACAAAAATGATAGGTGAGACATATCATTCAATAAAGTTTGTTGCAGAGGTCTTGAATCACTCTGTGATATACCGGTATATAATAACATCAGCTAATAGGGTGGATTTAATTATTAAAAGTGACAACAGTTAACACCCTTATACACATTATAATTATTAGTGAAATTCAAATTATTCTTCCTGGTCACGTGCACGCATGCTAACAGTATAATTATAACGCCCTTGGTGTATTTCGTGTCACTTTTATGTCTGTGATACACGACGGACGTCCATAAACCAAGAACTGACTCAACCACTCTAATTTCGACAAAACATAGAGCAAATGCAGCAGACGCGATAAATAATCTTGTGACGGAGGATTAATAGCCTTGCCCGAACTCTGTGCTACTGTTTGCATTATAATTAACGTGTGTGAGATATGGCCTTTGTGATAATTTCAGTAATTTAGTAAGTTGAACTTTTAGTTCTAAAATACCTATGGGAAACCGAGACCTATCACATGTAGATTGTGAAATTACTTATGCAACACAGCTTTTGTGTGTCATAGCTTTTTTAAATTTAAGTTTACGTCTGTTATTTAACTACTTTGAGTCGAATCTTCCGTTTTAAAAATACATAGGGTACTTATCACCATAAAACCGATCAAAATTTAATTCCTTCATACATTGTCAAAATACAAGTTTCGTTTCGTTTGCCGAAACACAATGGAGGACTACTATTGGGAAATTACGTGGTCTCTAGGCTATTATTTGAAACTTTATAATACTCTCATTGTTGAGCCTTCTTTTTTCATAAAATGTAGTCTCAATCGTTTCAAGATAAAAAATTAAAAAAATGTATTTAATATTAATAATAAAATATTGTAATTGTCTTGTCTTTCATTGGTTTCATCTTAATTTCTTCCACATAATTCTATTTCTAAATTTAAACATATTTGTAAAATTTAATTCTATTTTTGTAATTTTGAATTTCCTGCTTTAATTTTTTTAATATTGTTAATTGATTTTAGTTTAGATATTCAATTATCTATGTGCTTCATTTCCAAGGGGTAGTCTATATAAACTTATGTATAAGAATTTGAAACGTATATACCGTCAAATCTCTTTATATGTGAAATCTAACGATTGCATTTATTTAAACTACAATTTGATATAGCTTACTTCTACATCTTCATAACTTAAACAAAACTTAACTTGCAACATTATCTATTGCATAGGTCTAAAATTGTGAGGATCCTACATATTAACACCATGTTTCGCAACGAGACATTTTTAAAACGGAAATTTTAGAGTTCTACTTGGATAAACATCTAGAAGAGAAAGTAGCTGAAAGGTCGTAAAGAGGCAGATGATTTTCCCTAGGGACACTTATCAAGGGAACGATTCTTAAACGTTCTATACATATATATGTTACAAAAAATTTCGATTCCCTTTCTAAGGCATTTTTTCGGGGTTTTCCCCCCAAAGAAACGCGCACCCACACGTGAACTTTAGCCCTACCGGAAAACATAAAACCACTTGACCACACTAAGGACAATTTGCCTTAGCCAGCTAGAAGATAAGGAGGCCTCTATCGAGATACCAGTAGTCAACCTGATTCTGTGATAACTTGTGTAAGAGTATGTAACCTCTACTCAGAATAGTTTCCCGTTGCCTTTTCTGCTAGGTAAAAAAAAATAGGATGAGATGACAGTAGTGATCCAAGGCATTTGCGCCAGAGTAACCTTCCAGAATTGTTTAGTGGTTGAGCGAAGTATTTCTTCAGATAACTTCAACCTGATTGTCTGGTATGAACGACATTCGAACTTACGCCCTGCAATTCTGTCCGATTACGATTCCGATTTTCTAGAGCCATGGAAGGGGCTGTGTAGTTACTTAGTTCTGCAACTAATAAGCCTACTTCAACACATTATAAAAACAAAACAATTGAAACCAACCCAAGCCAATATGCTTATATTCCACAGGCCTGTTTGTATTAATTTTCGTTATTAATCCCCCAGGCTTATCGCCTGAGAAGAGATCGGAAAATATTAGACGTGAAACTACAATAATTTTGCCTAGGGTCCCTCTTATTAGGCTATTTGTTTTATAACGTGCAATTACTACTGAAAGGGCAATTATTCAATGTGTGTTGATATTTCTAAAGTACCATGCAATAAAATTAAAAGTGTAGTGGCATGCGTGATTTTTATCTTGCTTTTTACTTGAATTTTCACATCTTATCGGACGTTAGCTAATTTGAGTTATTTCCCAGATCAGCCAAACATGTATTAAGACTTTCACAAGATAAATTATTACCGGTACGGTTTTTAAGGAAAACCCTTTAGCCATGTTGTTCTTATATAACTGTATTAGCAGTCTATCGACACTGGAACTTACTACATAATTACCTTATATGCAGTATTACTGTGTTGTGAATAAAGGAAGTTCTAATACATCCATGTAGCATAGGGGAAGAACAATATTATCCAAGTTATTTTATTTGAGCGTTATTAGCTACTACTGTCGGTTATTACATCTGTTTACACAAATTCGGTATTATTAACTGCAGTAAATAGTGAACAGATTTAACGTGTAGTTATAGCTGAAAAGTTTCGTAATAAAAGAAAAGGAACGCAGGAGTTTTTGCATCATTAAGTGACAGACAGAAAGACAGGGCCTCATTTTCATATATTAGCATGATTTGCATTCACGTAACATCTTCACCCTCAACTGCCTGCTGAGAGTCTGCTATTCACTATGGAGTGATATAAATTGCCTTGGGTATTGCCAAGAAACTTTGTATGACAAGAAATCAATGACTGGCTCTCAGAGATGAGGGGAATAAATGTCGATAGTGAAAGCTTTTTAAGGTACTTCCTGTTCTATTATCAATTATGCAAGGCGAATATGTAGCAGAACATGATTAGGCATTCTGTGAAGATAGTCACTTCTCGCGTAGTACCCGGAAAGCAGATCGAAGGCAAAGCTTGAGGCAATGGCAAGAAGATTCTGAGAGAGGAAGAGAAAGTTTTAAGCAGAATAGACGGGAAAGGAAGAAAGCGAGAGAAGAAATATTATTGCCGACGTTGGCTAGCTCTTTCGAGCAGAAGGGTTTCAATAGGCGTTCATGCTCAATAAGGAATATAGCCTATTCCGTTTTAGTGGCGGTTCGTTTATCTGAATAAGAGCCTATTGCAGGTATTACGTTCGAATTCTGTCCACAAATAAAACTATTCTTAATTGCCTGATTTGTGCAATTATATTGAAGGAAGATATTTTGTCATTACTGTTATTGGTATTCTTCTTCTTCTCCGTTTCACCCACTTTCGGGTACGTTGAATCAATCACTTCTTAATGTTTTGTGTTTAATTTTAGCCCAGTATTGCTTAATTCTTTCTGTACTTGCTTTTCTCTCGTCTTCACTGATCTGAATCATTCGTTTGGTTTTGATTTTGACTTGGAACCTCTCTTTCTTGACTTTGGTTTTATGGTTTGTTTGTTTTTTTTTTTCAGTTTTATCTATGATCATTTTTTCTGTGATTTTGAGTTCTTTAAGTCCTTCTCCGTTTCCTTAAACCAATTTGGTTTGGTCTTTTTGTTGCGAAAATATTCAAAGATTTTTTTTGGTCAGTCTATTTGGGTCCATTCTGAGGATGTGTCCATAAAAATCAATTCTTCTTTTCCTCATTGAGTCCGAGAGTTTTTCAGTCTTTTGGTAGAGTGTTTCGTTTCTGATATGGATTAGTTTCTTGTTATGGAACTTAGGGCGTAGGATTTTCCTTAATATCTTTCTTTTTTTCTTTCTTTGATCTCAAGTCTTTCAATTGGACCATGATTAGTGATGGACAGTGTTTCGGCTGCGTATAGAGCTTCTGGTTTGATTACCGTGTTATAGTGTCTTATTTTTGCATTCCATGAGAGGGACTTTTTATTATATGTGTTTTTGGTTATTGGTATTATTTATTAATTATTAATTTTATTTATTGCAATTTATTAGTTTTGATATGTTCTCGAAGCAGTTTAACCTCTTCACAATGACTAGTGTAGCCAAATACTGATTCACTTCAAGTAGTCCCTGTGTCTATGACTTTGATCCTCACCTTAAACCTCACTTTAAAAAATGGAAGAGTATAAATGGCATGGACATACAGACTACTGTGCAGAATTGCGCGTGTAATTAGTAACAAGTAGTATTGAACAATGGCATTTATTAAGACAAGGGGCAATTTATGAAACGAGCGGAGCGAGTTGCTTATGACTGCATTTTGTCGACCATAATTAGATGTTTTAGTTTTGAATTTTTAGATTCATAAAATACAAACAACTAGGTTGATCTGATATTAAGTGAAAGTTGGTTTACTGTTTTGAATAAATTCCACATATTATGAAAGATTTGAATATTATTTTTTCCACATTATTTCTTTCATTAAATCGCCACTCCAATGGGCATATGCTCGTGGTCGGGGCAATTTAGAAATTGATATAAATAATTCAGTAAAGTTAAAAATTATTTTAAATAAAAGTGCAATCAATTACATTAATTTATAGTAGCTCTTTTGTTGTCATCACGAAACTGAGTGCACCCCGGTCCGGATCTTCCTAGGTCTATCTCAGAAATATTCGATGAGTACCATAATGAATAAAACCGATGTCTCCAAATCTATAGCAACCACTAGACTATGAAAGCAATATTTTTTTCCATACATTGGGCTAAGTGGGCCTAATTCTCAAGCTTAAAGATCAGTTTTTAATTAAGTTAAATCCACATTATTTTATACTGTGTGTACTGACGTTCTACTTGAATACAATTTGAAACTTTTGTTTCTTGTGTTCCTCTTCATTTAACTAACCTATTTCTTTTGTACATTTAATTTTTCTTTGTACATATCTTGCATTTAGAAAGTAAAATAACTTTTTCATTCTGTTTTCACGTTAATGAGACAACTTTTATACTAGTGTGCAATGTTTCCTTTTGCAGGTAATTAAACAGTCTGCATTACGATAACGATCAACTGCAGCAGCTATGTTTATTTAGAACAGCATAGACCAATGAAGCAACATGGTTTTAAGGTAAACATAAAGTTGTGCATTTCATATGAAGTTTCCAGCATTGGTGATTTTAATGAGAGATAATATACACTGTACAATGTTTGATAGTGGAAATCTTTACAGATTGTGAGCTAAAAAACTGAAATAGCAAGGACATAAAATATGTCCATTACGCTAAAACGTTTAATGACTTTGTCATAATTCTCATTTCTTTGATGAATAGCATGAATATTCTGCTGAAGACGAGACGTGCAAATTAAGTTAGACATGTTCTTTTAATAATGCTTCATACAATGCACACAGTTCTTTTTAATGTCATATGAAATTCACAATAATTATTTTCATTGATGTTTGTAAAATACTTCCATGCAACTTATATGGCAAATCTTTATGTAAAGCAAACTAGGTTTATTTCGTTGAACTAAAGTTACAGTTATCTTATACTTACAGTTAGAGACCTAGATATTAGCCTAAACTTATTAAAATTGCTTAGAAAATTCAAATTTATAATATTTGCCACCTCTGGGCTAATTTCGTGGTACAGTTGTGATAGTTTCCCCAATATAATCTCTAAAACCTATAAATTTAAAATTATAACCAAATTAAAATTTAGTATTAGGCTACTGTTAGAAACATTACTTACTTACTTACTCAATGGCAATAGACAATTCCTTAGCAAGCTAAAGGAATATTATATATTTTTTGGAACCCGAAGGTTCAATGCCGGGCTTACCTGAGTCCGCCATTCAACCCTATTCTGTGCTAACTCCATACAATCATCCCTAGCAAATCCGACTTCCCTTAAATCCATTCTAAGATTGTACTCCCACCTACGTCTAGGTCTTCCGCGTGGTCTTTTCCCTTCGGGTCTCCCAGTCAATACTTTTAAGATATGTCTTTCATCCCCCGTGCGTGCAACATGTCTAACCCATTTCATCCTTCGCGATTGAATTACCCATGCTATATTCGGTGAAGCGTACAGGTCATGAACCTCGTCGTTATGCAATTTTCTCCAGTCCCCAATTTCATCCCTCTTGGGCCCAAATATTTTTCTAAGCACCCTGTTTCGAACACTCTCAGACTATGTTATACCCGATCAGTAAGCGACCATGTCTCACATCCATATAATACAACCGGCAGGATAATAGTCTTATACATCTTAATTTTTAGATTTCTGGACGGAAGACGGAAGTCCCAGTGTCGGAGGAATTTTTCTCCTATATTATTCTCATGTAATGTCCAACAGAGACAATAATCTGTGGTTCATGAAAGCTTATATATCTATCTTGAATGTTAACTGTACAATAACAGTGGGAGCCCGGTCACAAAAATCACTAATTAGTGTGCCTCACGGTTCTGCATATGACATAACTTGTCTGTCTGTGAGGAAGACCATTAGGGCAATCAGTCATAGGAGAGAGGTTCCATCTGGCGCTGTGAATTGAACTCCGGCTTAGCTCGGTTGGTAGAGCATTGGCGCGAATGGCCAAAGGTCCTGGGTTCAAGTCCCAGTGTCGGAGGAATTTTTCTCCTATAGTATTCTCATGTAATGTCCAACAAAGACAATAATCTGTGGTTCATGAAAGCTTATATATCTATACTGAAGGATATTTTATAGCTTGTTGTACCGGTATCAATTTTCTCTGATAATGTACACAAAAATGTTCCATAGGAAGTCTTTTTGGAAAACTATATGTATACCTGCATTATGTACATAAAATAAAACAAAATGTGTAGTTTTGTGTCCACTTCTCTTCATTATTTGAATACAACTGTGTTGGGTTTATTCGATTTTGGGCTCCGTGGACTTTCAAGTATTACCAGATATTATCTAGAGCTCTGTTGTCAGACCACCGACGAAGAACTGGGTTATAAAGTTGATTCCAATTCTCGAGTTCTCTCACTTTCCATACGTTGTCCACTCTTATTAGGAGACCCATTGTATCAAAGGCGCTCTGCCGGAAATTATCAAAGACTACGGAATATCTTCGTAGACTCAGTTCTTCCGACAAGTTTCTCTCTTGACTTTCATTCTAAATTAGATAGCATGATTAATATGAAAAATTATAAAGTACGTGGAACACTCCTTATTGCATGTGGCATTCTCTATCATCATATTGATGCAAATAATTTTCATCAAATAACGGTACTCGTTTCAAGTATAAAACGTCAAAAAGTATCCAACGAAAAATAATGTAATAAGATACTATAATTATTGCTGATGAATAACTTCTAATAATAGACGCAAGTTACTCATTGGAAGTAAAACAGCTCTAGCCTATAACTTACTGCACCACGTCTTCCATAGATACATTAAATAGGCCACGGTTCCTTTAGGCCTGCAACAATTTACTTCTTTACAAAATAATTACGTTTAGGTTCAGTCTCTTTCCATCATGTGCTGAATTTTCTTTTCCATGTTTTAGTGATAAGAAATGCTTGATAGAATTAAATAGGAAGATTGGTAGTAGAGTTATTCTACTGTTATTTTCTATTAGATAAACGTCTAATAGAATACTTCCTTAATTATCTCTGTTTTGTCATCAAATATTGGATATTATACTTTCATAAAGGAAAACTAATTTTCAGTCGACATTTTATTCTGTGATAATAAAACCGATAAACTGGAAATACAGTTAAAGCTTCTTAGCCAGCTTCCATATTATAAAATTCATTGAGATAAGTGTATGATTCGAGCCTCGATAAGGTAATTTATTGGAATTCTTCAACCGTCCAAATCTACTGGGGTTGAATTAGATATAACAGAAAAGAGTAAGTGTCAGCACGGCCTGTATATTAGGGAGAACTTTTCTTTTCTTATTGGAGTTTGAGATGGTGCATCATAGTCTAGCAATACACCAATTGGAGTAAGAATATAATAATGTTATACTTCAGCTGAAAAATTAAAATTCAGGCTAAGACAGAATAACTTTCCCAAGGACTAAGGAGCATTTTGGATAAGTAGTCTCTATTCACCTTTAAAATCTCTCTCTCTCTCTCTTTCTCTCTCTCTCTCTCTCTAATCCTATGGCCCCACGTTGGGGCGAAGGCCCTCCAAGTGGAGGTTACTGTACCTATGTGAATTTTGTTACGCTTATTTTCCTAGAGGGGGCAGAGGGACAGGTGGTAAGCCAATTCGCTATCAACCCTCCTCCGGAAACTAAGGTATTACTTGGACGTGAAAGGGCCGATAAGTTTTGTCCAGACCTTTAAAATCTAGAGTAGGTAACGTCATTGCCTCTTACTCTGTTTATGTTTCCAATATCTTTTCTACCTTTTTTACACTGAACTCGTTTTGTTTCTCCTTATTATGCATGTTGTACGGTATATTCCTGAAGCAGCTGCTGATTTCTGGATCGTTGGTAGCCTATAAAGAATCTCACACTATATAATCTTATCTTTGGATAGTATAATAGTTCAGTCAACATTAAGCCTAACAAAGCCAGGAAAGATTTCCGATGTTTATAATTTCTATGAACAAAATATATTCGGTAGGACTGTGGTAAGGTAATATTAAAGTCTCTCGCCAATTTCAGAGGGAATAAATCTTTTCCTATTTCATTTAATTCCTCGAACGTTTTAAAGCTGGTCGCAGTTGCGATAATTTTTAAGTGGTTTAATTATTTTTATCTAACAAAATTAATAGCCTATTCCTATTTGTAACAGTTCGAGCACGAAACTGGTATTCGTAACTTTATGCTTCAGCTAAAACAAACATAATATCAGCGGCCTTTTACATTCATGCGCTTTTTTTATGTTAAATCCTTTAATGAGCTATTCGTCTTAACAAAATTCTACTTGGTATGGACGTCCACAGAGACCGATTTTGTGTTCTAGTTGTTTTCTCTGCTGACAAGGATCTATGAGCCCCGATAGTGAGGCCTGTAATTGGGCTTATTTAGCCTCGTGAGGACATATGAGAAATTACTTGAAAAAAAAAAGACGTCCTGTGAATAAAAATCATTAATAACGACCGTGGGACCCGGCACGGTGACCACATGCCCTCATATCACTATCTTCCAGTGATTTGGAAAAACAGAGGTCATTTCACATCGGATCCTATCTATCCATGGAATGTAGTTTTACATATCATCATGTTACTTGTGTTTAGAGAGTCCTAAGAAACACAATAAGTAGCTTTCAAGTTATTTATGACCTATAAACTGTTCAAAGAGAGCTGACAAAAGTTTCCCACCTTTGTCTACTAACTTTTATTTAATTATTTTATTTATTTATTTCAATCAAAATTATCACAAAGAGCCGGATGGCTCGTACTAGGGACATAATTAAAATTTACATAAAGATGGTTAGAGCAGCTAAGGTAAATAACAAAATACAATAACACACAACATGAGAATTGATATCTAAGCATAGAACATAAAAAAACATACAACTGTAACTACAATCATAAGAACATCAACAATTACAATATTTAATACAGATACAAATTTAGTTCCTATTAATTTTTAATAGGTTTACATTAAATATATAAAATATGGCTTGTTGTAATTAATATAAGTACTATGTTAGTCATATTTTATAACTTAACTGTTATAATATTCACAAAGAAAATACTTCTTGGACAATCTTTTAAATTTAGGTAACATTAAGCACTTTTTTTATTTCATTAGGTAGATTATTATATTCAGTCACTGTCATTTTCAGTATGCCCTTCAGACCATATTTACTGGTGTTAGTCGAATGAGTTGATATTAATTTGTTTCTTGTTGAGTAGTTATGCATGTCATTATTTATTTGTTCCTTATTGTCACAGATAAAAACGAAATAAAGGGTAAGCAATAATTAGATTTTAAGATCTCTCTGTATGCTTGAGTAGAAATATTATTGTCCTCTTAATTTGAGAATCAGTTTACCTATAATCTACGTTTTATTTTGTATCAATATTTTTTAAATCATTCTTGTTCTATATTGTACTAGGCCTATATATTATACAGAGATTTGTTAATCTGAGATTTTTTAGCCTTTCTCCTAATTAATGATATAAAATATATGTTTCCTATTACATTAGAGTAATATGATACAATATCATTATAGCTTTATTGGAAAACATTGGGATGCCTGAGTTGTGACAGCGGAAAAGAAAACCGGTAGACTTAGATGCTCCGCTAGTTGCACATGTTAAAAATGAATTCATTATGGCAAGTTACCTCCTTTCGAACATGGAAAAGATTATCTTACAATAATTCATCGCTTTAATTAACTCTGGCGGCAGACCTTGATTTATTTTTATCTGAACACATGGTCACTGTACAATCAGCACTAGTGCAAAGTACTTATTACTTTCTGAAGCATGTTATATAATATAGGCCTAGTGTTTAACTATTATCTCATAAGTGAGGTTTGATGGGAACCAGATAATACGGATTTTGTTGCACTTCAATTTCACAGAAACGGGGAAAAGTGACTGATAACATAATAGCTTAGGTTTGGATGGCGCTATAACCGCTAATGTAAATGCAATTCCAATTTTTGGAAATACATTATTCATAAGCTTAAAACATGATAATGTTTGCATAGGGACTGCTCTTACTTAATTAGGAGTATAATTAATTCACTGTAGGTGCACATTTATATATTAATAATAACAGTTACCGTAAATAAAAGTAAATAAAGTAATAAATATTTCAAGTTATGTAGGCTATTTGATTTCATATTTTATTTTTGGTCATTAGGTCTATTTCAGATAATTTTTTCTGAACCCAACTAAGTGCAGCCTTGTTACAAAAACAGTAGGTTGCCTTTTTTATCTTACAATGGTCTTCGATCACATGAAGGTTTGTAACTTTCTGCCACAATGATCCTGGTGGTATCGTAACCATCTTGCACAGGATAGATACGAGTTGCAGCCGAAGTAATAATTTACCCTCCTGAGATAGGTTAGTTGCGGCCATACTTTGTCAGACTACGTATTAGTTGCGGCCATACTTTTTTAGACTACGTATTATTTGCAGCCCTGGTTGATTATTAGTATTATTACTCTGTGTTCTTGTTCACATTAAGCTCACAGAATATTTATATTCTTAGCAGCAATGTGGTTAGTTCAGATTTCTTCATGTCGTAGCTTAAATTTTCAAATTATAGAAGCATTACGATCTTTTTCCGTTTAATGGATTAAGGCAGGTGCTAAGTGCTACGTCTGATGCAATTCAATGAAGGCTACGAATTAGTGTACCTTTACCCTACCATATGACGAATCCCACCGAAATTCGTAACTACTTAATACATTTTGAGTATTATTGCTGTGAAATCTAATAAATAACCCAACATTGAATGTAGACACCACAAAACATGAATTAATGGTATTTTCAAGTACATAATTTTTAAAAAATTGAAATTCTGCATTAATAATAATTTTGTACTTGCCGTAGGATAGTGGCATTGTGTTGTATAATAACTTTTTAAACTAACTACAAGTTGTAAAAAATGTAAGCTTCAAATTTTTGCCGAAATATTTACATTAGGGCAGTGACATAGTGTAGTATATAACTTTTTAAAATGCACTTCAAGCACAGATATTTCAGAAAACTACTCAGCCAACCTCCCCGCGGTGTCTTATAGTTAACGCTATCAACTCCTATTAACCTGGCCACAACTCAGTCGCCCCTCTCAATCTGCTGGGCAGCAATTCGTACGAGCCGCAATTCTTACGGGTATAGCATCTAGTACGTAAATATGAGACTGGGCCGCAACTCGACCGCTTGCAGAGGCTATTTAATTAATAAATGTTCTTTAGGTCCAAAACTCCTACACGCAAGGTTAAGGATTTTTATTCTTCCTGTGTCACCGAAGGAACTGTTGGAATAACACTAAACAGTTTTGTCGTCTTATTATGTTAATGAAGAAATTGTTTTGTATTTTGCTTTTCTTTTCTTAATAAAAAGGGAGCAACTGATTCCACATAATCAGATGAATGCCAGACTGTAAAACTACTCATTAACATGTAGAAAAATAGCTTTCCTATGTTGAACGACAAACATGTTCAGCTATTAACAAGCCACTGTGGAATGCAGCTGAATGGCAGGCTGTTGAGGATTCCATACAGTATCTTCCACATAGGCTATAAACTAACAGTTGCATACTTCTCCACATTATGAAAGAATCTTTATAATGGTAAACATATTGAGAAATGATACTGGTTTATCGATTAACTTTTTAATTAAAGATATACTATTTAGTTTGTGTTTTTATTTAATAATTTGATATAGGTCCTTGTCCTTGATATCTATCGAGGGTCTCTACATGTTTCAAATACATTTTCTTACTGGCCTAATTGATATAATATTCAATTTATAATAATCATCAAAGTACTAACAAATAAATATAAAGGAATGAGAGTCAAAATTGTTGATGTAAAAGAAAGAAAAAAGTGGAGTTGCCTTGAATTGCGCTGCCTGACCGCTATAGATTTTAAATTCCATAAATTACTTACTGAAATAATGGATTTAATTTAAACATTATTTAATAAGTTATTATATTCCGCTCCCTATAGCCCTACCTCTTCTAAAATTATAATTCCGCCCATTATAAGTAAATGAAGTAGTCGTTCCTGTGTAGCAATTTTAATGTGGGTACTAATGGATGTGTCTAAACATTAAACTAATGCACCAGGGCAGTTTCTTTTTTAATTATTCAGGACTTTCACCACACTGTAAAATGTCTGTTCTAATTGTTTAGCGAAATCGTTTAAAGCATAAATATTAACTACTTGCGTATGACAATAATTCTTTCTTTTCTTATCACCAATTGTATGATGATTTTCCTGCTCCATTATGTAGCCTAAGCCGGGAATAAAAATCACATACATTATAAGAAGGATACACTGTTTGGTATCATCGTTGTAGCAGTATGCAGAGGCGGCATCATTTTCATATTCTGAAATTCTAGTGTTCAATTTGTATCAGAACAATTTGTCCATATTACAACGATAGGTGCATATCGTTGTTGGAAGCTTTTCACCGGCGATCTCATATTTATTACTTACTAGCCTTAAAGAGCAGGGATTCACCGTGATGAAGTTGGTTAGGACACTGCGCTTCAAGCGAAAAGGTCGCGGGTTCGACCCCCGATGAGTTCCCGAAAGAAAAGGCGGCCGATAAAAAAAGACAGGGTACCTCACACCTTTCGTGTACGGAATACCTAAAATTGTGGGAGCCTTTACCTCTTGGAACCCTGGGTCTCCACGGCCTGCATAGGAATGCTCCGCTTTTAAGACTAGGCCTATGTATTTGGTACAATAATTTTATGTAATTAATTTGATGCAGATCTGTTTCACCCAAAACAGTCTATTATAGGAGTTTTATAAAAAGAGTCTACTGGACCTATGTAATTTTTTAGTTTAGTAGGCTTAAAATAAAATGGAATGAATAAAATAATGTACAACACATAGGCCTGTGTAATCTAAGTGAGTATAGCCTATAATCATAATATTTATCTGTGAAACCTACATTCATATAGATTATCTGAATATTATTTTGTATGTCGTATTTTGTTGACAGTTTGCTACTTCTACGAGCCGTCACTGTCTGTAGGGCATTCATTATGTTGTAGGTAATCCCAGTGCCATGTCAGCTAGTACTGTTGCCATCAGTCCCTATATATGAGTGGTGATTTACAGTGATCATAAAACAAAGTACTACACGCCCTGGAATGCGCACAACTATGCAGCATTCATACCACCACCGTGCAATAAAAAGTGGAATAACTGCGGCTATCAATCAGGGGATAGGTTAATATGACCTATATACATAACTCTTCATTTTGTTTGGAGTGAGAAACGTTTTAGTTAGTGGTGTTTTTTGTATTCCTTTTTTATTTCACACAATTTTGAACGGGATAATTTGATTTCCTAAAGCACAATGCTGGTATCGGTTTAGTTTTAATGCTATAAAAATATACTGGCGGATATTTTTATTTGCGGATGATTAACTTTTGCCTCGTGTATTGAATAGGTATATAATATTGATTTACAGCAAATATAGAGCACCCGTACCAGATTCATGTTTTAGCCTCTATATTTGGTTTTAAAAAAAGATGATAAATTATAACTAACTGCAACCACCGTGTTTCCTGCAGTTTTTATTGCTGAAATATGTTGTAATGAATTGCACTTTGATTCTCAGTCCAGTTATTTCACATTACTGTGGACAGCGTATTATATGTAGCTGCCACACAAGATACTCGTCTCTGAAAGTAAGCATTTAGAGATTGCACCACTAAGAAGTCTTATAGTGTATTCATTAGGATCAAAAACTTATTTCCGCTATGAATAAATGCCGGGCTGGATAAGTAAGCAGAATGTTCCACTATCAGTAATAATCTTTAGGATAGCGATATGCGGCAGAAACATTTTTTCTTTTCTTTTTTCTTTCGTTTTAATCCCACGATGTTACTCACGTTCTAGGCTACAACCTTTGAATCCGTTAAATTTGATAAAAATGGTATAATGGGTTTCTAAACTTATATAACTTTAAGTAACCTGTCAATATTTTACCTTGCTCTATTTGGCTATTCAAGATTATCTCTGTACCGGACAGAGTCATCTGCTTTGAACCAATTTATTCCTAAAGCGTTCTATTATTTAGGGCTCTGTAATTTAAATAAAAGGAAATCTAAACCGAAATACTCTAGTTTTGCAGTATTTATAATCAGGTTTTTAGATGTGATTCGTCCGTTGGGTGCGATAATTCAGTCTCACAGTTACATTTGCTGCTGTTGGGAGCTGTTGTTCGTCCATAAACAAAGTGAATTAAGAAAAAGGCAGCGTTGTGAAGTAGTCTTCGAATTTAAACTCGTTGCTATTATGCAATAGATTTTCCTCTTATTTATAACAATAGAAGCCAACATAACTTCTGCTAGTCCCGATTATCATTCTTCATTCAAGTATGCAAGAGCTTCAGAAGGAGCAGTGTGCCGTTGCAATCTGAAGGGATGTGCTGGGAAGGGTCCTTGTTATAAATGGGCTTATTTGCTATTCTTGCGCCCAAGGACTGCAGCGCAAAGTAATGAATGTTCTCTTTAACCCGTGTGACCTTGAAATTGTTTCATCCAAAAGGAGAATTTTAGTAACCATACGTTTTTAAATCTAGATTAGCCATTTTGAGTTTAGGTTCACCTATAAATAAAATGTGCAATATTTTAAAAGAACACTGGTCATGAGTCTGAATTCGAATAGAAGAATATAACTTAAAAATAAATGACCTATTAATAATACTCTTTCCATAGATTCAGTCCTACATACGAAAAATACTTTGACAGTGACATATGGTAGTAATAACACTAGAAAATTTAATCAGAAAATGCATTTCATAATCTCAGAGTAGACCTATATTGCTCTATAACATAACCATTTTTTCATCAATCTCTCCTTTCTTTTATGTCATTTTTTCTCAAAGAGATTATTCTGGATTTCACATAAGATATTGAATTTTATTTAGACATACATCAATCCAATTAGGTTTAAGCTATAGGCCTATTATAAAAATTGTACGGGAAGTATCATCTTTCTTTTTATCCGGTACTGTCCTGAAGTAATATATTTTTAAGCATTATTAAACCTGTATTGCCATTGTTGATAGCTATTTTTCTATAATATGAACTGGGCTAATAATCTACATATATAAATTAGCCCGATATAGGCTATCTTTTTTCTCATATAACATAGATAGAGGAGGTTATCGAAATCATTCAGCCTTGTTTAGGTTTCTAGCCACCCATGTTGTTTTTATTGTTATTAATAATTAACATTTTTAATAAACTAGTCAGCTCTCTGGAGATCGAAATAAGAATACAGATTAATCAATTTGTAGCACTAATACATGTTATTATAACAGATCTTTAAACTAGAAACTAATTTATTTAATAAAATGATTATTTGTAGAATGACTTTGAAACTATCCAGCACTGATTGATTCCTTGTCTTTTTTTAAGCTATCGCAAAAGGTATGGAGAAATAAATGCTTGTAGGTGTGGTGAGAGCGTTTCAGTATTAATGACCTTGTTTGATTGACACCTCTTGTCATAAAAGTGGTACGGGATCATAATTAAATCTTGTGAAGGTACAGTCTTTTACAGTATTTTTAGAAGTTTTCGGAATGTGATGTGTGAAGGAAGGATTTCACGCTACAAACTGAAAGACGATACACAAACTCAATTTTTAAATAACCGTTTAATTCACGTATGTTCATTTAAGGGAAAATAATCTTGAGTGCGTGCATTGCACCTTAGCACCTAAGGAATAAACAGGTCTATAAACTAGTATTTTTTATCCTTTTCTTATTCTTATTCTTTAGAACCCTCCCTGAATCCCCCTTTTGAAGGATTTAAAATAGTTATAATAGTTATAGAGAGTTAACACCGGACAGGACATGGAAGCACTCTCTGAGGAGGGACCAACTCGACTCAGGACCACCTCGTAGGACAGCAGACAGGAACGTTCGGAGTAGATGGAAAATTAATACACTTAACTGAAACCTTAGTTAAGATTTAGTTAAGACAAAGCTTGTTTTAAAATAATTTTAATAACAATATTATTCTGTACAAATATGAACATGTACGGTAATAAGCTATCTTATTCCCTCAATCATAAATTATAATAAGTCTAGCCTAAGCTTAAAAATTGATATATATTATATCTGTATATTAAAAGGGTCCTTCTTGTTACATATACTATCAAAAGTTAAAAACAAGTATACGTACCAAATGATATTTACAGTGTTTGCAAATTGTCAATAAAGCCTACTTATGTGAAAGAACATAAGTATCAAAATGTAAAACAAAGTATGTAAAAAATTTAAAATTTGAAATATTTACAAACTTTTAAAGGTCCGAATTAGGCATCGAGCACAACCAATACAGATCAAACATAATTATAATATAAAAATCACTAGTTAAAATAATGAAATCTTGTTGAGCTAGGCTAGATCCTTCTTCTATGTGTTCTTGAAATTCATTTCATCATTTTATTATGCCATCATCAAAATTCTGGCTTGAAGACATGATGTTTGTATCAGATACAATTTATTACTATATCATTTTGACACCTATGTTCATTCACATGAATAAAATTCATTCATATATTATAATATAGCTCACATAAATAAGCTTTGTTGACAGTTTGAAAACATTGTAAACATAATTTAGTACATAGGCCTATATTAATTTTTAACTTTTGACGGTATATGTAACAAGAAGGTCATTTTTACTTTACTGATATACTCGTATATCAATTATTAAACTTATAACCAGGCTTTAAAACTTAGTGCCCGAACCCACAGAGGGAGTTGATTCCGGTTACCAACAACCTGAGTATAGGGGGTGGAGGGTGATTGCGTAGGCTGATAAGACAGTCATTGATTGTAGTACCGAGAACTGAATGCGCTCGTGGTACGGTGCCTCTCAAATTGGTCAACAGTGTACTTTGTCATTGTGCGTGTTTAAATTTATAATACGTGTTCGGCATGCCGAAAGTAAACTGTTCTAAAACGCAAACATATATTGAAACATTTGGGAGGGACTATTATACACAAACAGGAGAAAGTCTCGTTTTGCATGCTTGTAATGTGAGTTTAGATAATGAGAAGTTATTTTGTGGTCTTCCTATATCTGTATTCAGATTTGTTTACTATCACGTGAACTAGCATATGGTAGCTAGGGCATCTGCCGAGCAAAGTCTGTACAGTACGGTTGCTGTTAACGTATTCGATCGGGCACTAAGTTTTAAAGCCTGCTTATAACGTATGATCGAGGGAATAAGGTTGCATATTATATATTCGTATTTTGTAAATATTTTCCCCTCATCAGAAAAATGAAATACATAGACATTTTTATGCTACTTACTGATGGAAAAATCATTTCAAGTTCCTTTGTTTTTACAGCTGATACAACTGCCTCTAATATCAGCGAATTGTTGATTAGAGCAGGGATTTTAATCTTAAAAATCTGTGACTCCATAATCTGAAGTCATTACTTCAACTCGCTAGTTTAGGGCAATTCCTCTCCAGAGATCAGAGTAATTTATATTCAATAAAAAAAGGCGTTGTTGCTATCGAACCCATGATCTGTAGTCAGGTAAACTAACCACATTTGTTAAATATCTGGATAAATAAAATTGTGTCATTAAGATTAGATGTTGGTGTCTATCTTGCTTTCTCAACTCTGAATACTGAAAGTTCACTGTACAATGTTGAATTATAGATCTGTAAATTAGACCTAATAAATTGCATGTTCAATATAATAGGCCTATAACATTTTTAAACGGAGTGTACTTGATTGGTATCCATGAGAGTGTTAATGTTTGTTTGTATGCAAAAGGACAGGTACGTCATAAAATACAATTATTTCAACGCGGTAAAGATGATGCGATAGCTGATCCGACACATATATAATATAATTGCCTATGTGTTTCAAATAAGCACCACACCAATGGCGGGTGTTCTAGTCGTGTGTAGGTAATACATAGAGATCCCAGACAGTTTCCAGAGACCCCGTCCACAAAGTAAGCCTGCGTTTTACACAAAATCCAGTGGATACAAATGCAGTCGAGAAACAAAATGAAATGAAATTCAAATGTTGAATTATCTCCAATTTGTAATGTTTCGTAACCAATTTAAAAATTAAAAATAGAGACTATACTAAACACGTGTACAATTTTTTTAATAGATGCTGTCATATTGTGTTCAATTTTCAGATTGCTACATCATGATAAACAGTAAAATCTATCTTAGTTAAACAAACAAAAATGTTATTGCCTATTTTATGGGTAATAACTATAAAAAAACGTTAAATAATTTAATTGTTAGAAAGCCTTATTCCAGTCTGATTTTCAGTTAAATTTCTTTACATAGCGTAACTAAATATTCCTTTATTGGCAGTTGGAAAGGGTAAACATGACGAGCATTGTATATCTTTCTAGGTGTAGGTCTATACATTTTTTCATATTTGTAAGATTATCTAAAGAAATTCAGAAATAGTGGATGGAGAAAATAATTTTCATACGCCCTATTTATACTAGCCAGATGTCGTTCATTATGCAAATGCAATAGGCCTAATTTTACTAATTTCGCTTGTTTACTTTCAGTATGAGCTAAGCAAGATATTATTATTATTATTATTATTATTATTATTATTTTCAGGGTTATGATTAGGTGCTACTTCCATATGGAAAAAGGAAGGTAAAAGTGTTAAAAATAGGTCAAAATAAGGCACGAAAAGGTGCTACTAAACTCATTATGTAATAAACTTACATTCACGACCAGCAAGTTAGTAATTCCAGTGAAATTAAAACACAATATTTGGAATATTGGTCATTATTTTTTCATGTTGCATATGTGCCTTTGGTCCCGCGTTTCCTCAAAGCAGTCAGGTTTACTATTCCCACGTTCACTGCAAGCAGATTAGTTCATTGAAAACTTAGATATTAGAACGAAACCAAGATAATTTTAAAATTAAAAAGCAATGATGCTAAAATGTCCTAGCCTGTAAGCTATGAAATGCTCTTTAGAAGATTACTAAAAAGTTGCAGTAAAATACAAAAAAAGGGATATAAAGGGGATTATGGGCGCGGTGGAGAAAAAGGGGATCAGTGCCCAAAAAGAGAAGACAGAGTGCTAGAAAATTGTCTCCATTCTCAACTGTGGTTTCTTTCACAGGAGGTCTATTTACCCTAAGAAAAAATGTGCGCACCTAAAAAATCCCATCCCTGATCATTACCATATTCATTTACATGGTTAGGGAAGTTCGAATTCAAGAGTAAAGATACGAAGAATCTACATTCAGTCGACCGGGTTACTTGGGAGAGTTGTTTGACAAGTGTACTTACAGCATTACAAATCTGCCAAGTATAAACGGTCATGAGATATATTCTTCGTGATTTGAATGAGGAACTGGTAGATTTGATATAAACAGAGTTAAAAACAGAGTGTACCTTATGACCTTAATTTATTAGCCTAAAGCTCATTTAAGTGTGTTAATAAACTTACTGTAAAAACGCACTCTATTTTAATTTTCAATGTCTTGTGCTTTGGTAAAAGTTTACGTGAGTGCTCCTGGATAATTACTATCCATATCTGTGTGTTATAGCGCTGATTCCAATCACGGATTGGAGTGAACGGTGTAGTGATTGGGACCCCTTCTTGTTCTCTCTAATTATTTTTTACCCTTGTTTGTTGGAACGGGTTCCCCATGAGTGAGTAGGTTATCTCAGCTTATTTAACTTCACAGATAACACCTGAAATTATTAATTTTACCAGTGTGTGCGGGTATGCAGGACTTAAAACAGGACTCTCCCTTCGTTTTCACGTTGAACTTTTTGTGAATGGGATGACTCAGGAACTAATTTTATCTACTTCATCGTTATCTTCTACACGACTTACAATTCTTTAATATAGCGTTTTTATTCTTGCAATGCGTGACTGATTGTTTAAAGAATATATTTTTCGTGACGTCATATCATTGCGTATATTTTAGAGAAGGGTCAATCCACTTAGAAATGAACCAGACCACGTTGTTCGACATTTTTTATTTGCCTAATTTTTTTAACAGTTATTCCCCAATAAAAGGTGAGATGAAAACTATGGTAAGAAAAATGTTAGCATGATACTTTTTTTGGCGGCCATTTTAAGTTTGCTTTGTAATCTTTTTCAGCCAGAAACATGTTTGCACAAATGATCTAACTCTGTTAATTTTATAGATAACAAGACAAAATAAAAACCAAAATTATCAGAGTGATATGTTCTAGATTTTTGTTCTGACATAATATTACCTCAGTAGTGAGGAAAGTTAATAAAAAAATTTAGAACTACAAGAGAATATTATAGGAGAAAAATTCCTCCGACACTGGGACTTGAACCCAGGACTTTAGGCTATTCGCGCCAATGCTCTACCAACTGAGCTGAACTGGCTTAGCTCAGTCGGTAGAGCATTGGCGCGAATAGCTAAAGGTCCTGGGTTCAATTCCCAGTGTAGGAGGAATTTTTCTCCTAAAATATTATCATGTAATGTCCAGCAGAGACAATCTGTGGTTCATGAATGCTTATGTATCTATTAGCACTACAAATTGAATTAAGAAGGGCGTTTTAAAACTGTTATTGTTGTAGCTTAAGCTGCAATTCTAAAACATTCATCTCTATGTGAAAAAATTAGAATAGTCTTATCATTCCTTTTTGTCAATAGGCCTATATCTTCTTTTTCTCATATAGAATAACAATTAAATAACTTACTTGACTGATTTATTTAATTATTCATCACTCTCAAATACCTTCATTACATAACTACATGACTACTTAAAATGATCTACTATTACATCATAGCAGAATAACAAGGAGGAGAATAACAATGCGAGGAGGCATCAGGGTCTCTTATTCGTGAGGTCCAGATATCAAATCCCATAGCCTGTCAGTTTGGTTTGAATTTTTTTCATGGTTTCCTGAGTTGCAAAGGCAAATGCCTGATTCGATAGTTACTCATCATGACTCATAGTCGCTTTTTCATCCTGTGGTAGATGACGCAGCGGTCGGGTGGTAGGCCAAGTCCCTCCAGGCCCTCCATGGCCTGTCAGTTTGGCTTGAATTTTTTTCATGGTTTCCTGAGTTGCAAAGGCAAATGCCTGATTCGATAGTTACTCATCATGACTCATAGTCGCTTTTTCATCCTGTGGTAGATGACGCAGCGGTCGGGTGGTAGGCCAAGTCCCTCCAGGGATGTAGCGCCACGGAGTTACAATAACAATAGAAAGTGATGCAAATCTATAGTTACACGTCTTACTGGCATAGGCTACCCAGAGATCCTGAAGTCGCGATATGATCTATATGCAGTTGCAGCATGTATAAACAGAATTTTTAAAAAACAAAACAAAACAGAATAAATGAGTAAAGACAATTCTTTACTCTATTCGTGGATTTATAAAATTATTAAGGCATGTATATATTAATTATTTTTTACATATAAAAAAGATACTATAAATTAGAATTATCTTGTCTTTGTGTAAAGTTGCACAAATATAGGCCTAATAGTGTGGTTATAATTAGCATTGACAAGCTCTTGCGTCATAAACTCATATTTCTGATGAAAAAGATAAAATGACAAAATATATAAATTAGTCCTGGTTCCTCCAGTTTCATAGTGATTCATTTTCATTTCGTGTTTCTACTCCGCCCTACCTGCAAGGACTTCAGCTGCATGCCTAGCCAGAAATCATTCCGAAACTCAGAGCTTAGATATCCATCCTCTTCATCTCCACTACATGTTCTTGCAAATATGATTTGCTAAAGATCTCACGCTTCACTGAATATTAAAGCCTTGTGTTGTCACTTTTTATTTTTATGTTTTGCCTTAGCGAAAAATCAGAGATAACACTGGGTAGCCAGTTTAGTTAATAGCTCGTCTTGGCTGAAATTTTAACTGCTGATGATGAGATCATCCTCTGAATTATAATTTTACTCAAGTTTATTGTCAGAGTGCCAAAAAGCTTAATATCATACTGTATAAATTTTAATCCATTAATATTATTGTTATTATTACTCGTTGTTTCATATGGCGGATGCTTACTCACCTTGTGGTGGAAAAGATGAAAGTTTGGCATGGAAAACACATTAGAATTTTATGAAATCCTCTAAGACCAGGAGTGTGTCGCAGTGGGTTACAAATCTGAAGTTTTGTGTTTCAAATTTAGTCGTTGAGAGTTATCAACTGGTCTGATCCTTCACCATAGCTCTGAAATTCTGAATTCTGCAGTAGTGCTCCTTCTTCTGTTGATTTTCCTCTGCTAGTATTTCCAAACAATACTTTCTTTCAAGAAAGTGTGTGTTTCCTGATTATTAACAGCTGCAGCAAACTGGAGGACTACGTAGAATGTACTGTCGGTGACAGTAAGATGTAGGTACAGGAGATGAATTTCATTCTTCCAGTAAAGGTATAATATCTGTTTAACATCTTGATAAAACACACAACCTTATACCCTTAACTCAGGCTCGGAAAGTGCGAAATGATTTACCTGTGCACTTGCCCCTTATTATTTCTATCTGGCACGCGACTAATCCCAGACTGAACCGGTTTAGTTGTCTCCACCTGCAATTGAAAAAGAGTAGTAGGGATGAGAGGGAGGGTAACTTCGCACTTCCAGTGCTTTCCTTCCCGGCCCTGCCCTTAACCGTCTTACACCCCACTTTCACAACCAAACTACAACACATGATTTGAAAACAATGTATGTCAGTCTTTAAAAGAGTGCTTGATTAAAATTGGTGCATTGATACCGGCGGACGAAAAACTATCTGCTCGTGTTTGGTTCAGGTCCTAGCTTCCCAGTTATACATTACTGCAAACATGCCACAATTTGAGGAAATTTCTGAGCTGCTGAGTAAGATAAAAATCCTTCTCAATAGATCAATACCATCTGTTATGAACTGTAATGTCTTTCAACTCATAATTTACAGATTTCAACAAATCCACATTATTCGTAATATTTTACACCGTATAGGCTATGTACCAAATTATCCTCATTGCCAACGTTAAAGAACTCATAAATTATTACCATTTTTTAAAACAAGTTTATTCATAGGCCTAACAACAAAACCCCCTTCGCAACCAATAACAATCTGTTATGCATTTTGATTATACATTGCAATAGCAATAATAAAAGCTATTATGTTTTGTCATTGTTATTATAATTATCATTTGTGTTATTATTATTATTATTATTTAAACGTCCACACATCAACCAGACTTGACAAGTGCCTTATCGGAAAATCTAAAGAATTATCTAAATGAATGGAACGCAGATCAATATCAGTTTTACGTCATCAGTTTGTTGATCATATAACTAGGCTTTTGGTTTATCTTTTATCGTGCAGTGTTTTCTCCGAAAGAAAAGTAGGCCATCGTGTCTGAATCTGGCCTTCTAGTATTTTGGAATCCTCCTAAGAGGCATGATGATAGTGCTGTATTTTTCTTGGTAAGCCCTATCAAGCGGTGACCTTTTTTTCTAAAATAGATTTAATGATACCAATCTGGGAATGTTTTAAAGCCGATATACTTAGGTTCTTCTCACGCAGCCTCTAACCCGGCATTGATTTCTCACACTCAGCCCGGCCAACCAATGACAGCAGACTATCAATAGATAAATCCCATAAAATATTCTCTTACTTCTCAGCTTTATTTTAATAAAAAAAGGGGAAGATAAAGTTTAATACGATTGTAAAATAAGTTTCACACACACATACATACACATATCTATATTAATAAAAGGAAGTGTCTGTCCTTCTGTCTGTCCGCGATGCCCAGCGAAATCTACTGAACGCAGAGATCTGAAATTTTAAACATAGATGGACTAAAAGGTCGGAAAGTGCACCTCGAAGCCGGAATTTTTATTTTAGCTTTCCTTCGAGAGTTATGAGTGAAAAACGGGCAGAAAACGTGTATTTTTTGCGATTTCGAAGGATCAGTTTCAGTAATATATTTCAATGTTAAATCAATTACAGCTGGCTTTGGCTATTTTTGTCATCATACCTCATAGCCTACCTTGGAAATAAAAGCATCGCGATCGCTTGATTTTGTAAGTCCATCGTGGACGATTCATTTGTTTAGAGTGTCAAGGCCCGCAGATATATGAAATTTTCAACCTACACGTAAGAAGGATATCAACATAGGCTTAATTATGGTCAAACATTGTTCGATTTGAATGAAACTCACTATACAGGGGTTTTCTGAGCCAAGGAACTGGAACCTGAGGTCGCTTTTCCTACCAGGGGACGCTACCTAATCGTGGAATACACTCCACGTGATTTAGGTGTTAATAAATATAATGATTTAACTATTATGCACTTAAGTTTTGAAATAATTATCGCGGGGGAAGCCGCGGGCACATGTTATCTTATAGTAATAAAAGGACGTGTTTGTCTGTCTGTCCGCGATGCCCAGCGAAATCTACTGAACGCAGAGATCTGAAATTTTAAACATAGATGGACTGAAAGGTGGGCGAATGCACCTCGAAGCCGGATTTTTAATTTTAGCTTTCGTACGCGAGTTATGAGTGAAAAACTGGCAGAAAACGTGATTTTAGCGCTGTCGAAGCATCAGATTTCAGTAATACATTTCAATGTCAAATCAATTGCAGTTGGCTTTGGCTATTTTTGTCATACCGTGGTAATAAAAACATCGCGATCGCTAGAATGTTGTAAGCCCACGCTGGTCGATTCATTTGTTTAGAATGTCAAGGCCCGTATTCATATGAAATTTTCAACCTATACGGAAGAGGGATAATCAACATAGACCTAAATATGGTTAAACATTGTTCCATTTGGACGAAACTCACTATACAGGGATTTTCTGGGCCAAGGAACTCGAATCTGAGATCGCTTTTACCAGGCGACGATATCTAACCGTGACATGTAGTCCACGTGATTTAGGTGTTAATAAATATAATGATTTAACTATTATGCTCTAACTTTATGCTCTTTTTTTATCGCGGGCGAAGCCGCGGGCACATGCTAGTCTATATTAATAAAAGGAAGTATGTCCTCCGTCTGTCTGTCTGTCTGTCTGTCTGTCTGTCCGCGATGCCCAGCGAAATGTTCTCAACGCAGAGATCTGAAATTTTATACATAGGCGGACTAAAGGGTCGGAATGTGCACCTCGAAGCCGGAATTTTTATTTTAGCTTTCTTTCGAGAGTTATGAGTGAAAAACGGGCAGAAAACGTGTATTTTTTGCGTTTTCGAAGCATGAGTTTTCAGTAATACAAATCCATTACACTAGGCTTTGGCTATTTTTGTCATACCTTCGACATAAAAGCATCGCGATCTCTTGAATGTTGTAGCTCACGCTGGTCGATTCATTTGTTTTTAATGTCAAGGCACGGAAACATAATATGAAATTTTCAACCTACACCGAAGAGGATTATTATTATTATTATTATTATTATTATTATTATTATTATTATTATTATTATTATTATTATTATTAATATTATTATAGGGATAATCAATATTAGCCTAAATATGGTTAAACGTTGTTCGATTCGGACGAAACTCATTATACAGGGGTTTTCTGGGCCAAGGAACTCGAATCTGAGGTCGCTTTTACCAGGTGACGCTATCTAATCGTGATATGTAATCCACATGATTTAGGTGTTAGTAGCCTATAATGATTTAACTATTATGCTCTTAATTTTTAATTTTTGAAATAATTATCGCGGGCGAAGCCGCGGGCACATGCTATCTTAAAATAATAAAAGGACGTGCTTGTCTGTCTGTCCACGATGCCCAGCGAAATCTACTGAACGCAGAGATCTGAAATTTTAAACATAGGTGGGCTGAAAGGTGGGCGAATGCGCATCGAAGCCGGATTTTTAATTTTAGCTTTCGTTTGCGAGTTTTGAGTTAAAAACTGGCAGAAAACGTGATTTTAGCGCTGTCGAAGCATCAGATTTCAGTAATACATTTCAATGTCAAATCAATTGCAGTTGGCTTTGGCTATTTTTGTCATACCGTAGTAATAAAAGCATCACTATCGCTAGAATGTTGTAAGCCCACGCTGGCCGATTCATTTGTTTGAATGTCAAGGCCCGTAGACATATGAAATTTTCAACCTACACTAAGAGGGATAATCAACATAGACCTAAATATGGTTAAACATTGTTCCATTTGGACGAAACTCACTATACAGGGATTTTCTGGGCCAAGGAACTCGAATCTGAGATCGCTTTTACCAGGCGACGCTATCTAATCGTGACATGTAGTCCACGTGATTTAGGTGTTAATAAATATAATGATTTAACTATTATGCTCTAACTTAATGCTCTTTTTTTTATCGCGGGCGAAGCCGCGGGCACATGCTAGTGTTATATAAAATGTTGTGCTAAATTTACAGGAAGTCTATTGTGTGAAAATGTACTGCATGTGTTAGTAAAGTGATCCCTATACAGGCCATGGAGGCCCAGAGGGTTCCAGATGGTTGAGGCTCCCAGATTTTGGACATTCGGCACATGAAAGTGGTAAGGTTGTCAGCCTTACGCACCGTCCGCCTTTACCCCAAGATTGCTCCTGGTACTCATTTATGTTAGAGGCTGAGTCGATCCCAGGGCCAAGTGCCACCAGAAGGATTAGGCAAATTGAAAAATCTCAACGCCCTCATTGGGAATCGAACCCGCGACCTTTCGGTTGTAGCGCAGCGCCTCAACCACTACGCCACGGCGTACCCCACTGCATGTGTTAGTATAATATATTGCTGCGAATATAGACTAATAACGTAGATTTTTTAAAATATTTTTTATTATGTTGCAACTGATAAGAAGTAAATGAGAATATACAGTAGGGTACGTTAGCCAAAGTTTTATTACTCAACACTTAAATACCAAATTAGCTCTTGTAATTCTAATTTAAAGAAAAACATCACAACTAAGTTGAGAATCGTAAATTATGGGGTAAACAAAACGAAAGTATACGTAAACATTTAAACCAAAATATGGAAACTTTTTTATGCCTCCCTATGGCCAAGCGTTAATAGTAACATATTCACAATATTTTCGTAAATAAACTGAAAATTTACAAAAAAATTATTGTTAAAATCAGTGTGTAACACAATCTGTTTGAGAAAGCGGTAATTTCTAAATATTGACCTAACAATACATAATCCCAGCCAGCGAATTATTACAAGCAAAGAAAAATGACAGTAAACAGAAGAGAATAATCCGCACACTATTTTAGGACACAGTATGGGATTTGAGAGAATGGCCTCTGCATAATATTGAAACAAAAATAAGCCTATTCTCATTTATATTTTTGCAGGAACCAACATAAGATACGTTTTAACGCAAGGTACACTGTATACACTGTAGACATTTTCAGCTCATTGCACGTTGTGCTTCAAATTCAATTTTTTCCCTTCACAAAGTTTTCTTGTGTTATGCCGGAATGCCTCAGGACTTGCTGTATTACTGTATCTCATAAATAGTTGTCTTTGATACGTGTTAATTTGTTAGTATGACTGAAGAATATTTGGTAAGATTAAATTAGCCCAAATAAGCTATATATAAGTAAATGTCGATTCGTCTTTGCTACAGTTTTCATCGATTATTTATAGTAAACGGATTTCTCATTACTATATATACAGGTATATGGAGTTATAATCGTGGTACAATATAGGTATCTAGGACCTGTCTTAGAATATATTATTTCTTTGTTATGTTTATTTAACGACGGTTATATGCTGCTTCTTCGCGGGGGGGGGGGTAACATTCATCAGTCTCTTCATTGATGTTATTATTGACTTATTATTATTTCTAGAAATTGCTTGCAATTGGTAAGAAATATTTCTTGATGACATCTCAAGTTGAAAATTTGAAAACCTGTACGCATTGAACATTTTTAGGGCTACTTAAATTAAAACTTGCATAACACTCATAAGTAGGTTTTTTAAATATATTTTTTATTATTATTACAACATTTTCTAATTATTACAAATTACAAAAATACAAATTATTACAAATATAAATAATACAAACATAATTATTACAATTACAAAATAGCATTATTTACTCCGCATGAGCATAGCTCGTGTTCGGGGTCAGTTCAGTCATACTAAAATTATAGTTCACCAAAATTATCTTATAAACATTATATCAAAACAAACATAATAAGGTTTAGGCAAAAACAGTAAGATTGTTCATATGAAATAAATAGATCAATAATTATACGAAAAAAATTACAATATCATAACAGAGAAACAAAAAAATACCTCATGTTAAAAATTAAAAAAATTACAATTGAGAATGAATAATGGAATGAATAATGGAAAACAAAGTGAGTAAAGGTATCATTACAAGTTAATTTTAATCAATTCGAGTACTTGTTTAGCCTATCACTAAAACTTTTACGTCATAATATGACCGTGTAAAACATAAGCCTAATGAGTTTTCATGAAAAGTAGGTAAAAAATGCATGACCTGAAAATTCATTCATTTCCTCCTTCATGTTCCAAGTTTTACATAAGCATAAACTATCACGGCTCGTTTAACAAAATGAGAGAATTAAGGAAATATTGAGCTGAAGTTAAAAGGGTTGATGTGAGCCGGGGAGGTAGCGATCGTTATGTGTGCGTGCAGATGGGACATAGGTCCCCAGGTCTGTCACGACATTGACTGACAAGTGCATCCATCATAAGCAAGGATAACGATCGCGCATACACTTTAACCTCGTTCCGTGCATTTATAACCGACCGTTATTTAGACCTCATGCTTCTAATATCTCATTTAGCGCAAGTAGGCTCTCGGCTTCCAATTAATGTCTTCATATTAATATATACCTATCACAAAATGAATGGTACTCATAAACAAAATAATATTTCAGTCATTGACTCTGTTCCAGTTATTTTCCTATTAACTATTTCATTCAATCTGCGAATTCCGTTATGGTAAATGGAGCAAACTAGAAGAAAAAATCTGCAAATGAATCATTGAAAGTTCCAGTACCTGGACTATAAATATCATATCACTTTGGAAATGGACGGGGAAGAACGAAATTAAAAAAAATATATATATATATATAGGGCCTATGTTTTGGGGAAGTCGGCCGCGGTGGTCTAGAGCTAGCGTGTCCGCCTCTAGATCCGCAGGATCAAACCCGGTCGCGGTCGATGGATTTTTCAGGACGTAAAAATCCTGGGCACGGAGTCCTCCGGGAGGGAGTTTAAGCTGGGGTCCCTGTGGCGTAGATTTACGGCACGTAAAAGAACTCCAAGCCTAAATTAGAGCCTCTGGACAAAATTTCTCGGCCCTTTCACGTCGAAGAAATACTTAGTTTCCAGAGGGGGGTTGCGAGGCGATGGGCTTACCACCTGTCCCTCTACCCTCTCTCGGAAAATAAGCATATCAACATTAGTATAGGTAATGAAACCTCCATTGGAGGCCCCTTCGCCCCACCAGGGGATCATAGGGTACCAGATACAGAGATAGATGTTTTGGGGAAAATGGTTTAGGAACTCTGGATTGGACAAAAAGTGAAAGGATAGAAAATTTATTGGGAACACTTAATTGTGGGAATATAAGACTGGGGAAAAAGGGATTGGAAAAGTGCCGTATCGCCTGGACCTGAGTTCGTGTCTTATGTGTTAGCGAGTTACTAGCGTGCTTCAAATCACGCTATTCTTATGTCTAAAATAACACAGCTGCAAATGTCAGTTCCCGTTTTGACAGTATTCCAGAATAATAATTTATATGTCTGTTGACGATATCTTGTTTAAAGTTATTAGGAACACAGACACCAGAATATAGTCAGCGAGAAAAATGCGTTTTATATTATGTTTCCTTTTACAATTTCAGCTCGCAACTTATTTATTATGAAAATTTTTCTGGAACAACATTCGTAGGGAAATATGTTTTCTAAAAAAGCTTATATTTTTATCCCAGCATCTACTGTTGAGGAGGTAGTTGTGAAAACCCACGTTTTGAAATATTGTTTGTCCCCCAAGATGTTGACTCGAACAGAAGGGAAATATGCGGATTATTTTGTGTCCAAGATATATCGGATTTATTATTATGTGTCCAAAATATTTCGGAGTTTATTATTATGTTTCCAAATTATATAGGAGTTTTTAAATAAGTCTTAGAATAAGCTTTTTTTTTACTGCAACTGGATTAGGATTGATAATTTGCAAAATGTACAAGTATAAAATTTATACAAGTTCAAGATCATTCAATAATCTTTTTTTTTTTTTTTCAGTTTGTAAGTATTTTGCTTTCCGCGAGCTAAATTAATGAAAGCGTGAATGAACGAACGATAAAAATGATATATTCCTTTGAATGGATAGAGTACCATAGCGCCAGAGAATGTTTCGGATAGCCAATTGATGTTTTTCATATATTAATGGTCTTGAGAATAACTTCTTCAGAAGACCTCAACTAGACAATTTGATGCAAATGGTATTCGGACCACATACATAGGACTTGGTCTGCCGGTTCTACATGTATTAAAGCATCTAGGGCTCATGAGGAATTTATTGATTTGCGATGTATTAATACCTTTTTCAGTAAGAGATGAAATTATAGGCTACAGATTTCGGGATGAATCAGGTTTATCGTACAGAATACGTAATCCACAGTTCCAACCAGACAGATTGTGAAGCACACAGCCATACACAACGGATACAAAAACTCATACACAGAGCTTTTCCTTTGCCATTTGTTTATTTAACGACGGTTGTGAACGGTACTTAAGGGTGTTACAGCCGGCGGTGGGTCGGTGACAAGGGGCTGCCGTGCAGTCGACCTGAGCCGGAATCGAACTCGTGAACTCGGAAACAGGAAGGCAATGGCAAAACGGCATTGTTTTATAAATGCATTTTCTTTTTCTTCTTCTTTCTCTCATGTCGGCCACATGATGTCCGGGAGTAAACTTTCCTGAAATTCGCCTTAGGCTATATGTGAGGGAAAACGCCATCCAAGAAAATTGTCCCATCCGGGCTCGCTGCTTGACGAGGGCGAACACAATTCCTACCGTACAGAGTTGTACCTAAGTGTATTTAGTAGTAGTGTAGTTAGTATTTTCCACCGCGTTCGCACCCCTTACATAGCGGTCCTGGGCTAGATTCCTGATCGGGACAAGTTCCCTAGGTGAGGTTTTACTTCATCTGTAAAACTAATGCGTCTTCATGGTCCCCGGATATCATCTAGCTATCATTATCACCTTCTTCCCATATGTGTGACTGATGTGTCTCGGAGGAGGCCCCGACATTGGGCTGATGACTTATCCAGGGAAGCCCTTCATATCCTTGTATGTGTGTAGGCTATGTACGTCTATATATGTGTGATCTAAACTTATAGAAATTCCCTCCCTCGACAGGTCGCAATCCTGTAAGGACTGAGCGGCGTGGGACGCATAACGTAGGCCTACTTACAACGGGGGAGTGAATCTGAAAGAAAGAAAGAAAGAAAGAAAGAAAGAAAGAAAGAAAGAAAGAAAGAAAGAAAGAAAGAAAGAAAGAAAGAAGAGCGTATAATATTGCATAGGCCTACATATTTATAAAATTATACTTGAAAATTATGTAACCAAAGCTTAGATCAGTTCTGATGGTTTCCATACATTTAGCTTTCATCCATAATGTTATACGTTATCTCTCATAAAAAACACTTCTTTAAACTAAAGTGGATATTGGAAATATTCAAATGAATAAATAAATACTCCAGCGACAGATTATGAGCAGACATTCAGCCCGCCTATATTAAATAAATTTTAAACCGGAAAGTCATGTCTGATAGTAGAAAGAAGGAAGTAAAATATTTGTCCTCATTTCTGAGTCAGACCTACACTGAGATCTCGGTAAGGATATTGCATTCCTTGAGTTATATCTCTGGGAAGGATTTTTTTTATCATCCTTAATGCGAAGTCTTATATTTATGTGGTACTTTGTTGAATCCAGGGTTCGGAAATTTATTGACGACTTCTTACATACGCTGTAAGCATTCACTCACACACACTTCTCTCACAATATTACATTATCCTTCTACTTACATGGAACAAGATTTGTATCTCTAAGGGAATTTTTTTTATTGAAAATTGATAACTGTTATTATCATATTACCTACCACAAAAATGTCGTCGTCATACCGTGCCATCGTAAGACGACCTTTTGACTTAAACGAGAAAGTCAAAATGGCTCATAATATGTAAGTTTTATTGTTTATCCATTTCAAGTACAAATTGATTATTATAATATTTTGTTATAGCTTTAATATTAACTCTATTACAATGTTACATTAGAAATTACAAAGAAGTAAATTACAAGTTATGAAAGTTTGAACTTCACTTGGATTTCCTATAGTTCGTCCCCAAGAATCGACAAAGCGAACAAAAGTCAGTAAGTTAAGTTTCTTTCGCTCTTACGTTATAGGAATAATGTGCTGGAGTGAAACAGGCATACTTTTCTAAAAGTACAGTAAGTACCTGTTTTAAAGCTTTACATGCGATTATATTAAAGCTGATGAACTGTGCTATCAAAATATTAATACTGTACCTGCTTGTACTTCATACACAATTTTACTTGGCATTAGACTAATTATTGATATTTTAAAGATACGTCAGTAGTAGACTATATAGGCAGTTTGTCAATAGCTTTATTTTTATTTTTATTTTACAGACTGTAATCTTTTTCGCTTTATTATCTGTAAATTGATAACGATTGTTTAAAAAGCATGCAGCCGAAAATTCACAACCTTGCAGTAACAACAGTAAGTGCACACATCACGCCAGAGAACCATTTTTACACATAGCCAACAATTACATAACTCATAAGTTAGATTTCCGAGTTATGTTGTGAAGTTTGTAGTCAATATTCTAAAGAATTTATCCATTCATGATCTGCGAAATTTATGATGCAATATATGGTCCCAGTAAGTAGTGATGTTAGTTATAATAACAATAACAGTATAAATAAAAATAACAAGTAAATAGTAGGGTCTAATAGAATATTTATTTTATTTGCGAAAGTACCATATTAGGCTATATGGTTTTCTAAAGTTAAATTACTACAACTAATTAGTATGTAGGCCTATTTATAATGTTGTACGGATTGCATTACGTTTCTGGTTTTCTTTTTCTTCCACTTCTTCATTTTCAGAAACTATTGTCATATTTTAAATGATATTACGAGATAAAGGGGATATTTTGGGTAACAAAAAGGGTCCTTATATTATAAAGGGGATATTTTTGGTAGCAAAAAGGGTTCTTATATTTCATTAAAATGCTTTTTAAGAGTTTTATAATAAGTTTCATATAAAACTCTTATTATCGTGAATAGTTGCGTAAAACCCCTCTGAGCTAACAAAATTGCTTCAACTAATTATAAACACTATGATAATTTATATTGACTTATATTGGCACAAACTCATGGTTTCTTACATTTCTTATGGTAGACCTGTTCAGTTTCTCAATTACAACATAACTGTAGAGCATTGAATCTGATACCAAGTCAATATGAGTTTCGGAAAGTGGTAAGGTATTTCAGCCGTATTTCGATAACAATTTATTAATGCATATTAGTGGATAGGAAGTTTTGATAACGTTGAAAAAATTTGCTGAAACTATTTCAGTATCGGATATTGGAAAATGTAGCACGAAGGTTTATTCACAGACTATCCTTCAACAGCGATTACTGTGGAGGAAGGGTAGTGTTCGTTAATTTGCCTACTTTGGCTTATGTATGATCCAGCCGAACACCTCTGAATCGCTTGCTAACTCCCCCACATAATGTTAATGCCACTTTCTACTAAATAAAGTGTTGTGATGCGTTCAACCAAGAGATTACCCAGGCACACGTGTGCGCATGAACACTTCATAAAGAAGGAGGTTGTGTGTTTGAATCCCGGTGACTTTGTTCACTCCATTAACTCACCACTAATAATGAGACATGGAAGCTAAAATGCGTAATATAGGCCTACAGATGCCCCGCGATTAAACAATGAACTCTATATAGTCAGATTATTAGATTAATTTGCTGAATATACCATCAGTTATACGATTTATAGGTATACTCTTGAACACAGAGGCCATGACAGTTTCAGACATGAGAAAATTTCATGACAATTTCATTAGGCTCAGCTAGTATAAATTCCTAATAATAGCTATGGGTTGTCTCATAATGCGTCTCTATCTATGCAGACTTTAAGTTAGCCCTACCATCTACCATCTCTACCGATATGGTGGTCCAATTTAAATAAGTCAATTATTAAGAAACGGGAAACAGAAATGTTCATGATTGATTTTATTACCTTATGCTTGAACCTAACTTGTCTACTAAGAATTCACTAAATAAAAAGAAACTTCAAGACGATCGACACTTTGACCCTGGATTACTACAATGCAATTTTGGCAAAATCTCCAGGCCAGACTAGCGAAGGAATTTCTCTCTTATTATTGGCGCTGTAGGACTGATGAGTGTATTATTATTGAATTATTTAAATACTTACATATAAGATTAAGACCGAAGCTCAAATTCAAATGATTGGTTAAGTAAACCGCTTTTCAGTTAGCGAACAGTTCTAAAGTCAACTAAGGAAAGTAAGGTTTACTTTTAAATTCTATTTAGGCTATTTATATTATCCCCTGCCTGGTCTCATGGTTATCGTCGCTGGCTATGGATCGGCAGGTCCGGGTTCGATCCACAGTACCTTGGATTTATCTAAGGTAGGGATGTCTAGAACGGGGTGAACTCTACCCCGTGATACAACCTGAAGATTAAGAAATAACGGCTCCTGTCATGAAATCAATCAAGCCGTAGGTTTCGGCATGCTGACTACGTGCCCCCCAATTAAAGTACAGAAGTCTGCCTATGGTAGCGGCGGTCGGATGGTATGGACTAACTCCCCCCAGGAATATAGCTCACGGAGATCAGTTTTAAGGCTATATATATTGAAACAAATACAACCATGGCCAGTGCTGATGATTCCATGAAAAGTGTGAACCAACCAGAAGCAATTTATTGTGATTGTCATTGACCGCGACTATCGGCGATTGCAATTAAACGTTGTTTTATCATTTAATTTGTGCTATCAAATTTACGGTCTGTTCTTAAAAAGGAAACTTTTGTTTTCTTGTTGATTTCTGGTCAGAAATTCAGTTCATTCGTTCATTTATTAACTGTGCAGCCTGACTTATGTGTAATACAACTGTAAATTATTTAAATTAAGCTTTAATATATTCATTGTTATAAAACATCAGAACCAAGGTATATAAAGCTACTCAGAACGTGGTACGACATTAACCCTTTCCAAGCTGAATGTTTACGCTGTTAATAAGGCAGTCATCGAGTAAAAACATCAGTGGGCTCTAAATTTGATATCCATGAGGAAAATTAAAATGGAATAGGTGAATTCAATGAATGACAAACATAACGTTTAAATAACAATCTTCATATTGTACATAAAGCACTACTCCATTAATTTTATATCTCTCTTTTATACGTTAGTAGCAGTGTAACTTGTGCGTTGTTTTAGAATCTCTCATACAAAATCAAGGCACTCTGAAATGTAATCATATTTTGTCGTTATCAGTACACACTGTAAGTTTTTTCTATTAAAATTTAACACATGCAAAATACATTACTGACATATCATTTTAATAGAGAAGGAAATGGAACACACTAAATTTAAAAGCAACTGGTAGGTGCTTGCAATATTTAACTTGGCTTAACAGATATTCAAATTAAGTCTTATCACTTTCAAATTATATAATAAAACTTTAATTTTATATTGTTTTCAAACATATTTTGTAGCTTGAGTTGTGTAATGAACCGTGCAATGACTCTCATTAACGGACAGATAATTTGTTAATAGATCTTTATATGTCTAAGATAAAGTAAAATGATCCCTATACAGGCCATGGAGGTCCAGAGGGTTCTAGGAGGTTGAGGCTCCCAGGTTTTGGACATTCGGCACATGAAGGTGGTAAGGTTGTCAGCAGTACGCACCAGCCGCCGTTACCCCCAGGATTGCTCATTTCCGTTAGAGGCTGAGTCGACCCCAGGGCCATAGTGCCACCAATTGAAAAATCTCAACGACCTCATCGGGAATCGAATCCGCGACCTTCCGCTTTGTAGCGCAGCGCCTCAACCACTCCGCTACGGCGTACCCCTTTGTCTAAGATATGATAGGCCTATTAGAGATAATTGAATTGAATTGATTTTATTTTAAGGATTGTAAGTGTAGAACTTAAAAAGTTCCTTTTATGCATACAATCCGCTCACAATGAAAGAAAAAAATTACAAGTGAGAGAAAGAGAGAAAAAGACAGAGAGGGAAGAAAAGAGAGACAGTCATTATTTCGTTTAACTTGAAACTTAATGACTGATTTTGAAAATATTTTAAAATTGTATTTCTTTATTTATACTTTTAAAATAATACTTTTAAACACTATAGTTGACGATTTCTGAAAATTAGGCTACGCTTTATTATGCTTTCATAAATTGCATATTTATAATACAGCATCTTTCTCTCACAATATAGGAAGGTAGCAAGCTTAGATGTGAATATGTATTGATTAATTCTGATTTCGTTTTATAATTAGAATTATTAACAATTAAAGTGCAGAAGAGAAATTTAGAGATTCTCATAAGAAGTAGCCTCATAGTTTCTTCTTTAAAGTATTTTGGCAATCAGCCCTTAGTATATGTAGTATATGTAGGTCCTACATATCTTGCAAAACTATCTAAAATTATCGTGTATAACCTATATGTAAGAAAATATTTCACAATTTTGTAGTATCTTTGTCGGTCAGTAGTATTGATTAAGGCTACCAAAAAACGTTCCTTTTCCTCATCGTAAGTCACTTCATACTAAACTTTAGTTCCAGAAATTTTCCGGTTTAGTCTTCAAACTTTAGTCCCAGTAAGATGCGGGATAAGAGGGGGGATTTCTAAAATGTCAAGAACACGAATCCACCCCATCCTAGTTTGCTCTTGTCTCCATATCTTCATTGGTTCCTCGCTTCCACATACTCCCTAACTTTGTCTCTTTCGTCTTGTAATAGAAATAGGTTAGGTGAAGTAAAAAGAAGAGAGCAAACTTTTTGAATAAGTTTTCAATGCTTCTTCAAAATGGAAGCAAGGCATTAAGGTACTGGTATAAGCTTTGTGAGATGTGTTTTCCTGTTATGGAATTCTATAGGCTTTTGTAGATTCCACTTTCTTCGACATTAATGTTCTCTGTTGGTAGAGAGGTAATTATGAAATCATAAAGTTAATAAACCTCATTCTTACCAATGAGGGGATGTTATATAGTAAGAATTTAATTTCCACCTTATACCCTCATTAATATGTATGTAGGATAACTCGGAGAATTTGCCAAAAACATTCACATTCACTTTTAGTTAACAGTATTTAATTTCACTTGTAAGTTTTGTTATAGTATGTGTGTACATCTACAGTGTGTCCCACGCAAGAGTTGGCCAATGACGCGGGTTCGTGCGGCGCGGCGGGCACAGCTCCAACTCCCGAGCGATCGGGTGAAATATCTACGCTAATAATGCCGCGATGGGTGAAACGATTCAGGTTCTCACATTTATAGTTAAAACTACAATGAAAATAACCATGTACCTCATCACAAGAGATGTTGGAAATGTTCTCCTTTTGCATCCACACAATACTGGCACCTTTTTAGCAAATTTTCTTTCACGCGGATAAGTTCAGCTTCCGAGACAGAGTTGATTTCTCTTGTGATAGGCCTAGGTGATATTGTCTTTAAGTTCTTCTAACAGTACGTGAACATTATTTATGGGGAAACTTGAAAAATAAAGTGTATAGGTCAATTTCCCATACATTAGAAGAACTTAAAGACAATATCACAAGAGAAATTAACTTTATCTCGGAAGCTGAACTTATGCGCGTGAAAGAAAATTTCCTAAAAATTTCCTAAAATGCAAGAGGAGAACATTTCCAACATCTCTTGTGATGAGGTATGTGTTTATTTTCATTGTAATTTTAACTGTAAATATGAGAACCTGAATCGTTACACTCATCGCGGCATTATTAGCGTAGATATTTCACCCGATCGCTCGGGAGTTGGAGCTGTGCCCGCCGCGCCGCTGGAAGCCGCGTCATTGGCCAACTCTTGCGTGGGACACACTGTATATTGTGTTGTAAGTTAATTTCTTAAAATGTAATAAAGTATAAATGATCTAAAAGTTACATTAGATGTTAAAAGATCTATAGGCCTGTTTATTAAAATTTATAAACAGTTACGCCAGTCATTAGTGTGCAACTTAATTAAGTTCTGTCTTGTATATGTTACAATATTGAATATAAAAAAGTCTTGAGATTTTAAAAAACGAAGTTAAAATGTCTTGTGGATTTACGTCACACACCTACAATGTCATAAATGTAAAAGAACTGCGTACTCACAATATTCTTTCACTATATTTTCTGTTAGAAGTTTTAGTGTTTGTCGTATTTTCCTTCTTTTTCTTTTCTTTCTTTTTTTTGTGTTCTTGTAGTTCAGCGTATTGTAGCTTGTGGATTTTTTTCGATGTCTTCTTGTCTTCTTTGTAGTATGATGTATTATTATGTTAATGGCAATTTCATCGGTTTCCTATCATCTTATTTGGGATGCATTTCGATTCAAAAATGAATCATCTTCAGCCTACTCTTTAATAGACGTTGCGTGGAGTGTGGATGTAGGATATATTCATATTTTACTTATTATTATTATTATTATTGTTTATTCATTCCACTGCTTTTACAGGTATTAAAACGATGTCATCGGCTTTTAGCAAGATGACACCGTTAAATTTAAACAGAAATGTTTAGTATACTGCGGACAATGGATGTAGTACTCAAGATGACCGCTTTTTGCATACAATCCCTCACGTACTCTGTGATCTTCAAGTCTTTCAGTCTCTTCATTAGGGTCTTCGGTACAAGTCCTGTTGAGGAGATGATTAAAGGCAGCACAATGACTTTTTCTTGCCTCCAGAGTTGTCGAACCTCTTCAGCCAGGGGTAAATATTTGGTTACTTTTTCATTTTCACACTGCTCTAAATTGTGAGTATTTGGTATGCCAATGTCTATGAGATATGTGGTCCGGTTGATTTTATCTATCAACACTATGTCTGGTCTATTGTGAGTTATTGATCGTAAGTATGGATCTGTCCCAATATAATATATGTGAGTCGTTCTCGTTTTCCAGAACCACATCGGGAATATATTGATAATAGGGAACAGTATTCAGCACCAAGTTGTGTTGATGTGCCAGAGTCTGGTGTACAATTTTTGCCACTTGATTGTGCCGTGTCAAATATTCTTTCGCCACAAGCGCCTGGCAAGCACCCGTAATATGCTGGATTGTCTCTGGGGCTTGATTGCAGCGCCGGCATGTATCGTTCTCCAGGTTTGCTTTTACTATGTATTTCAGGTAGATTATTGTGGCAACAGTCTGATCCTGAATTGCCAATAAAAAACCCTCAGTCTCCGTGAAGATATCTGCTCGACCAAGCCAAGCATTGGAAGCCTCTCGATCAATATGTGGGCTCTCCAGATCATGTGCATGGCGACCTTGCAGTGGTTTCTGTGTCCATTGCTGTGTAATAGTTGCAACATGGGTTGCATCTGTTTCTAAATCAACAATATTGGCATGACAGAGATCCAAAGGTGTAAACCGTTTGTCAGCTTCATTAACTGCCCGATGTAGAAGAGATTTCTGGCTAAGGAAATAATTACGGAGGCTTTGAATTTGCTTCTGGCATATCCACGGTATGTCTATGAGACCTCGTCCTCCTTTATTACGTGGCAGAATCAATCTTTCCACTGCCGACCTTGGATGATGCGCACGATGTTTTGTCAGCAGCTTACGTGTAGATCTCATTATATTTTCCAGTTCTGTTTCAGACCACTTAACGATACCAAATGTATACCTCAAGACAGGAATGGCAAAGGTGTTGATTGCCTTAAAGGTGTTATTTCCATTTAGGCTAGAATTTAAAATTGCTTTCAATCTCTGCAAAAAGACACCTGTAACCCGTTTACGGACTTCTTTATGGTCTATCCGCTTCGCCTGAAGCAGGCCTAAGTATTTATATGTGTCCTCTTCATCCATGGCTTCAAATGTCTCCGTAGCTTCTAGTGTGAAATTCATTAGCTGGACCTTTCCTCGTACAACACTGAGGGTCCTGCATTTGCTCATTCCGAATGACATTTGCACATCAGTGGAGAACTTTTCTGTGAGCAGAAGCAGGTTCTTCATTTGCCTGTCATTGGCTCCATATAATTTTATATCATCCATATACATAAGATGAGACAGCGTGCAATGCAAATTACCCGTTCCCTTTATCTGGTATCCATATCCTGATGCATTCAACATAGATGACAAAGGGTTGAGTGCCATACAGAACCACAATGGGCTAAGACTGTCCCCCTGGAAAATTCCTCTCTTTATTTGAACACTTCCACATACAAGTTGGTTACCTCCGTATTTCAACTGCAATACAGTTTCCCATGATAACATCAATTGCTGTAGTAAGGAAATGGCAGCAGGATCAATTTTATACATCTTGAGCATGCTGAGTAGCCAGGAATGTGGGACCGAGTCAAAAGCTTTCTGATAATCTATATAAGCTGTATAGATGTTACGTGACTTGTGAGATGCCTGTTCCATAACCACGGCATCAATTGTGAGTTGTTCTTTACATCCTTGTGATCGTTTAATACAACCTTTTTGTTCTTTTGCTAGAAGCTGATGTTCATCCAGATGGCAGTAAATTTTATCAGACAAGCAAGAAGTCAAGATCTTGTAGAGGGTGCACAGGCAAGTGATTGGCCGATATTTAGATGGGTCATCAGTGTTTTCATCCTTTGGTAGCAAATAAGTCACGCCTTTAGATAAGTAAGATGGTATATTCTGTGGTTGTCTTAGAAAAGAAGAGAAACATTTAGCGATGTACTGATGCATGCTCGTAAATCTTTTGAGCCAGAAATTATGTATACCATCAGGGCCTGCAGCTTTCCAGTTCTGGGTTTTGTTCACAGCTATTGTGACATCTTCAACTGAAATAGCTACAGCTTCCATAGTCGGTACATCCATAATATTCTTCTCTTCTTCTCTTATCCAGGCAGCATCTTCTTTGTGGTTCACTGCTTTTGACCATAAACTCCCCCAGAAGTCCCTGATTTCCTCCGCCTGTGGGACTCGATCACTTTTACCCTTTTCACTACGTTGGAAAGATAAATTATGCTCTCTTCGTCTCTTTGATTCACGATACCTGCGGATCCTTTTAGTCTTAGCAGCTAACTTCTGACGTAGTGTGTCTAGGATTTGTTCTGGGCTGTAGTTTACTGGGTCATACTTCGAGTGGTTAGACTCCGAATCTTTTATCTTTTGGTACAACTTTAGGATCTTACTGCTTCTGTTTCCAGATATGTATTGCATCACTTGACCTATTTTTTTTCTTATATCTTCAATAGCACTAGATAACCTGTGTTCCCAAGGAGGCACTCTTCTCCTTTTTTCTTCTGGTTCATGTCTTTTAACTATGTGGCGGACATTTCATCCTGTGGCCTTTATCACAGCAGTTGCAGCAACATAAATGGTGGTGTGGAGATCCTCAAATTCTAAATCACTTTCCACTATATATTCAGGCAATATTATTTTATTCATTATTGAAATTGCAGAAGCCATACGCCTTGAAGTATTTTGACGAGGTAAATAAGGGCGGGAAAGAGGATGAGTACCTCCAATCTTAACAAGTGCTTTATTAAACTCAAATCTAAGTTTTTCGGTGTCCTCATTATGATAATGATTCTCTTCTCCTGTTTCTTCCAGGTTAAGATCCGGATCAGGTTCTAGGTTTGAATCATTTAAATTCTGGCAGGTTGACTGCCCATCATCATTGTCAATTACCTCTTGTAAATCAAAGGATCTAGCTACCTCTGCTCTAAGCTCAACTAACCTTGGCTCAGGAATGAGATTTTTTGTTACAATTGCACGGCGCTGATCAGCAACTCTCTGCTCCGTCACCTGCAGGTTTGGGAATTTCTCAGTAAAGGCTTTGTACAATTCCTGGCGATAGATGTGTATTGTTTCTAAATGAGTTACATTGTAATAACAGCGCATGATATGCATATTCATGTCATCAGTCCACTTCATACGCTGCCGGGGTTTTCCTGCTTTGGTGGTCTCCTGAGTACCAGAAGAAACACTTTCAGCGGATTTTTGTGTCCAGTTTGTTGTGGTACCAAAAGAACAGGCGTCGCCACTTCGTCCAACATTCCTGTCCTCAGTCTGAGCATATCGACGGCTCCGAGGGGTGCCAGACTGCAGCACATCACCGCCCCGACTAATAATATTATTATCTTCACTCTCCATATACAAAGAAATGGGTTTGCAGGATAAGCTCCTACAGGCAAGGCTCCGACACCTATAAAATCGGCCGCTCCTAACATGGAGGACAGACGCCGACCAGTACGCCGCCCAGTGTGGATGCAGACGCGCCTGGATTTTCTTTCTTGATTGAAGCCGCCCACTCTGGGTCAGACACTCCAACTGCAACCATTGCCTCGTTCGCCGACATTTTCAGAGTTCCTGTTGGGCCTTCACGGCTACCGTAGCGGTCTTGGGGCTCATGTGTCCCCACCGTACTTCTCACCAACAGACAATCTCCTACTTATCGTTGCCCACCCCCCGCGACGTGGACACCGAGGTTGGATTTTGGGGGGCTTATTATTATTATTATTATTAAGAACATTCAAGTGAAAACGCGCATGTATTTAGCTTTTTTAAGAGGACATATTCATGAAATTTTCGAAACTCTCTTTATAAATGTTACTTGGTAAAAGTAATTGTAATTAAAATTTTACCATAGGTAGGACATGTATAATACCTTAACCTTTCAAAGTTTCAGGCCAATTTATATAATAGACTTGCTTAAAAATAAATTGTTATAACATTTTAGTACTAGCAATGTTTTATTTTAAAGTTATGTTCTTTGTGTATTGCAAAAAAAATTTTACTTTTTAATTTTTTTATTAAACCGTAGCAGATATTATGAATTGACATGTTCTACTACTTTTTCCTCTTAGTTTTACCTCTTCCGTTTGTAGGGATGTGTATGTGGCCTACGCGGCCTGCGCCTTATAGGATCACGACCGGTCAGGAGAGGGATTACGTACCTTCAGATTACAGACATACTATTTTGACCACACAAGGACATGCAGGACCTCCCCGGATGGGTGATCAGGGACCACCTCCGAGTAACTCGAAAACATCGAAAACGCCAGTCGCGCACACAATCATTCCGAATAAGAAGCGGATGGGTTGAAAATGATAATGAAAGCTACATGATATCCAGAAACCACAAGGGCCTAAAGTTACCCGACGTTCGTCTCACAGGTGAGAAAAAAACCACTAAAACCTCCATCTAGATAGCCTGTCCCGACCGGGAATCGAAATCGTGCTCGCTGCGTGAGGAAAGCGAACGCATCCCCTGCGCCACAGAAGTTGACTTACATCATCGTCTGTTCTTTTTTCATGTAAGATTTAGCCTATATATAAATTTTCAAGAAATGTACCAGCAATAATACGTTTCAAAAATTAAACACTTGACAAAATTACCCACTTATTTTCTTTTCTGTTATTTATGGGTTTGCATTGAAAGTTACAATAATATAATACAAAGGAACATTTTTGATTGTAAAGTTCATTACGGGTGAACGCTAGCATACACATAGCTAGAGATCACATTGAGCATTTCAATTGACGACAATGAAAATAGATAATTCTGATCTTAACTTTATTTTCACCTATATTTCACAGATATATTCCCACAAACAGTTTTGAACATGTAGGCCTAGAAGTGATGTTCCAACAAAAAACTTAAAATCCAAACCTATTTTGTATGTAGATTAAGCGTGCTGTGTTATGAACATTACTCCATTACTGTTCCGTCCTTTCAAGTTGTGTTGGGTAATGTTGCGATTTCATTAAGATTTCTCGAATCTGATTGTGATCTGACGAAAAGATGCAGCCATTGTTCTAGTGTTTGGTTCAGATGATAGGGATGATGCGAAAGACGGTCTTATGTTTTCATATGCTGTGGTTTTTATAGTAGATCGCACTATAATCAAAAGCAATAGGGATCTGAAGAAAAAAAATTATTAAGGATATCAAAAGGAAACTTATTTTGGTGTTAAGCGCAAGCCGTATGTAGGAACCTGTGTTTTTCGTTTTATTGTAACTTACGTTACTGTAAGCCTATTTATTTTTTGTTTAAAATCTATGTTTATTTAAAGGATTTATTGTTATTTTGAAAATCTTGGGCGAATTTTAAATTAGATTTAGGCATCTTTTAAAGGATTTCTCCATCATTATACAACATTTTGGTGATAGCGTGAAACGTTTTAAAAATTATCAGATTTTCTAGATTTATATCTGGCAGATGTAAGGTCTTTTGGCAATCTCTTCCGCTCTACTAGTAAAAAATAATGCTATAATTACACAATACATAGGCCTACTTTCTTACTTACTCAATGGCAAGAGACAATTTCTAAGCAATCTAAAGGAATATTATCTATTTTATGGAACCCGGAGGTTCGTTGTCACGCTTATACATGAGCCCACCGTTCAAATTGCAAATCCTACTTCCCTTAAATCTATCCTAATATTCTCCTCCCACCTAAGTCTAGGTCTTCCAAGCAGCGTCTTCTCTTCTGGTCTCCCAGTCAATATTTTTTAGATATGTCTTTCCTCCCCCGTGCACAACATGTCCAGCCCATTTCATCTTCCATGATTTAATTATCCTTGCTGTATTCGGTGAAAAGTACAAGACAATAGTTATTGAGTTCGTCATTGTGCACTTTTCTTCAGTCCCCATTTTCATCCCTCTTAGGTCCGAATATTTTCATAATGACCCTGTTTTGAACACATTAAGATTATGTTCTTCCCGAAGAGCAAGGGATCAAGTCTCACATCCATGTAATACAACCGCATACAAACAAGCAGTATTATGTAATACATAAATACCAAAATTCTAATTACTAATAAAATACCGGTACATGTAAACACACTAAAAGTTTATATCACATTTCTAATATAATTTTAAGACTGTTATGGTCGTTGAACATGTCAAAATATAATATTTTCATATCTTGATAAGACTCTTTTTCACACTCATGACATGAATCTTCAAAAGAATGAATTATTTGAGAATGAAAGGAAACACTAACAATGTCTTCATTTCAAATATGAAAGATATATACTATTTTCTGTAGTCTATGATATTCTATGACATTCATACTAAATAAAGAGTATCAAAGTTATTACCGATTATTAAATCCCCGTTTCTCTGGGTATACAGATGGGTACAGTGTATGAATTTCGTTTATGTATACCTATAAGTATTTGAATTTAGTAAATTTATTTTAATTTACTTTAATATGACATTTGCATCATATAAAGACTTATATTAACTAAGGTAACATTTTTTTTCTCTCAGATTACTATCTTCTGTAGTCCATTGGTGGTATAGGGCGAGTAGGAATAATTATTATCTTTATTATTGCTCACGTTCATTAATTTGTCCATCCTTCCTGATTTTAAAAGTATAACTGTCAAAACTTAGCTATGTAGAGTACGATTTTTTTTACTGATTTTGTAAAGGCATGGAACCCATCCATTGGTGGAATCTGTATTAATAAATAATAAATATAAACAGATACTTACGCCTAAAGTTTTCTATATTAGAAACTAAATGTAGTAAATATCCTATTGATAGAACACCGTATGGGACCGCTTACGATTAGGGCCAACCAGCAAATAAGTTACATTTTGAAATTTCAAACCAGTTTAGTCATTTCAGTTCCCTGTAATTATTTTGATTTTAAATGAATGCAAAATATTTTCTTCTGTGAGCGAAAAATTAATATGTAGACCTATGTTCCCAATTAATGCTTTGCTACGTTTATTTATACCTTAGATTCTATCATTTTCGTAGAAATAATCTAAAGCTATGTTACAAAATAATTTATGATCCTTGTGTTAAAAATTAGACGAATTCTCGTACCAAAACCTCTACTAAAACAAGCACTCAGCAAGATAAAATATCGATGAATTGTGTTGTGGGGTTTCTCTTTGACATCTCACGCTGTGGATAATGCCTTCGCAAAGGTTTTGCAGCCACTTTTTGATTCAATGAAAAGCAGCATTTTGACTCTCTTAACAGTAAATCCATGTTAAGATGAAACAAAAATTTGACACCTGTTTAAATTTCCACTATATTGTCTAGATCGGAGAGGTAAATTTATTTATTTATTTATTAGTTTTACTTTGTACTGTATATTGGAGAATGATTTTCCACTTTAGCTCAATTATAATTTTAATTAATATTATACGATGTAATATAATATTATAGCTTCCAACGCTTAGTTTTCTCATAATGAATAGAATGAGAAAGTGTGATGACTTCGCCGCTAATACAATGGTAGGTATAGGGAGAGCGGCGGTCCACCGAAACACTGGCAGCACCTTCGTTTGCGTTTCAACTTCTCAATGCTGCGTCATGATAGTTTGGCATCTTATGATTAAACTCGCAATCTTTAATTAACCCTTGGTCCTATTTCTGTGAAATTTGTGCAGAAATAATCTGCACAACACAGTCCTTCTGATGGTTAAAACAGAAACTTAAAAAATGCGGACATAAATGTTTTTATTTCATTATATAAACATCACCAATTACACAAAATTCATGGAGGGTGAAACGGAATTTGACTATGCGACAATTTTTTTCATTTTTGTGTCCCGTAAAAACTTCAAGCGAGAAAGTTTTAGGGAAATATTTCAACTTTATTTTAAATTCAGTACCACCTTTATATCTTGAATGGTTTACGAGTAATTGAGTGGTAATTATTCCGGGCGCTCAGCTCTCTGAATGATGTGGGACGATCGTGAAATGTTGAGGGTGAAGCAAATTTGACTATGCGACATTTATTATTTTATTTTTGTGTCCAGAAAGAGATCAAGCGTGTAAGGTTTAGTGAAATATTTGGATCTTATTATAAATTGAGTACCACCTATATATCTATAATGGTTAACGAGTAATAGTAAATACTCTAAAGCTAAAGCTATCAGGATGGTATTGAGGTATTAGCAGGCATCTTTTCCATAAAATACCAGCAATAACGTAAAAAAATTTACATAATTTATTCGTGGTCTCAATAATAATACTATATTAACTAACTACTTGTACCCATACTGCAAGATTGACCCGCTGAGGAAAGGGAGTGAATGAAGCTTTTTTCTAACTTAGTAAGTCTGCACTACTTTTATTTATGCATTTATTGGATTATTTATTTATCATATTTTCTGTTCACTTATGTTAGTAATTTTTATGTATAATTATCATAACAAATGTCTTATTAGTTCAATATCTTGTTCCTTTTTTTAATAATATAATTTAACAACATAAGATGCACATAATTTACAGCGAACGGCGAATGGTCGAGGGTTTGAGCAAATAGCGGGCTGTAGTTAAGGCAAGAGGATTTAATTTTTTTATGAAAAAATCAGGGAAAATGCTTTGAAATATTGTGTGATATATGTAGAATGCGTTGCAAAACAATTTTTGCGTATGTGCGTCTTTATCGGATGTTGAAACGCCAATTTTAAAGATCACGCGCCCTATATTTGTAGTGCTGCTTATGAAATTTTCCGTGCCCTGCAATTCACAAACCATCCCTTAGTTTATATTATCTCTGTTCACATAATTTGTACACATATCTACACTTTTGATCGTATTTCACCTACATAACTTACCCCATACAGCCAGGAGAAAATTAATAATATTATAAATAATATTACTATTAATACAATATTAATACAAATTAATACTCAGTAATATTCTATACAATGTAATATTAATATTAATTTATAAAATATCCCTTAGCTGTTTTCTACCCTAATTATACGTTGTTATTTCTATACAAATGTACATTCTTTAACAAATTCTCATCAAATTATACTAACATACCATCTACTCTATTTTCTAGGCAATAAAATATTAGATCAAATCATCCCTTAGCTGTTTCATACCTATGTTATATAATTGTTCATTGCTTGTGAACATCTTCGATTTTTTGAAAGATGTGGAACGAAATGTTACGGTCAAGCTTCTTGGAATCTGAGAAATTACTGTTACACACGGCCATGTTTATTTTTGGAGATGAGATCTTCCAAGACGTGTAAAGCAGCCCGAAAATTGTCAGAAGTATCTAACAATTCAAAATAAAAAATACCATAAGCTACATAATTATCCTTTATGATTGTTACATTAGGCCAAAATTAGCGACGCGTTTCGGAACAAGTTTCTTATCGTCAGGCCTGCTGTGTGAGTTGGATTTGCATATTTATTTACTTCTTATGATAGCCGCTCACCTAACCTTACAAGCCTGAGTATTTGAAATTACTCACGAAATGCTTCACCAATTCTATGCTATAACTAGAGGTCAGTGAAGATGGTTTAATTTTTTAGCAAAATTCGTTTTATAATTTCAATATTTCGGCATTATTACTATTTTGGCGGTGTTGTTAAAAAAATAGAATCTATATATGCAAGTTTTATAATCCACTCATTATTATTAAAAACCAGTTATTTTATTCTCAGCTTAATTCTGACATCCCGCCACTTGTCTTTTCGTTTACTGTAGGAACTACATCTTTATGCTAACCGCTCAGGAAATGCGTTACCACTTCTATGCTATAACTAGAGATCCATGAAAACGGTGTAATTTTTTAGCAATTTTTTTTTATATAATTTTGATAATTCGGTGTTATTACTAATTCGGCGGTGGTGTTTTAGGCCCATGTTACATACATCTTTATGGATTGGATTTTCAAAATTGTTTCATTAAGGTATACGAATTAATATGTTCGTTTGTTTCATTTCCCTAGCAATAAAAATAAATAAGTAATTGAGAATCGAAGCCTTGGGTTTCAAGTTTGTTGGAAATTAGTCTTAAGTGAAAATGTTTGTAATTCGTGGTAAAAGAAATCAAAAGATCTTGAAAATATGGCTCTTAGGTTGTTGGCCAACTCTCACGGAAAAAAGTGGTCCATCTGACCCATCTCGCTGAAGTTCGGCAACCGAAATTCGGTTCATTTAACATGTACAAAATCAGCCGGTCTCGGCCGGAATATTTGGCCGCGTTTTTTCGGTCCGTGTAACATGGGCCCTAAAATAGGCCTATAATCGGTTTACCCAAATTTTACAATCCACTCACCTTTATTATTGAATTATTTAAACTACATTATTAATTTGTTGTTTTAAAAATATGCAAATTTTATAATCCACTCACCATTATTACTAAATTATTAAACAACATTGATTTTTAAAATGTGAAAATATTCCCTAAAAATGAATGAATAGGTCATCACAGACTTCGTCCAATTAAAACAATTTTTGACGGAATTCGTTTAAAATCTAAGAGTATGTTTATTTTTCGTTTTATTATAATGAGTTAGCATTTTTCATGAATCAAAGATACGTTTTCTGGAGTTTTGGGCGGCGGTAAAACAAAAGTTTGCAAACAACTGATGATATCGCGTCTTGCGAATTTCATGGATCTCATCAGGCCTTCATCATAAAAATATACTTTTTGAACTCTTCGTAAGTACTCTTCATAATTTCACAGTGAATTCTCGTAATTAGGTGTTAATATCTAAAAGAATTCAGGAAATAAACGTTCTTAAAAATTAATTGAATTTGTAAAAACCTTTTGGACCTAACTTCAGGCATTATAGATGTATATTGCAATAATAATTGAGCTAAGGTGGACTCGCATTCTTTAAGAAACCGATGAGTTCTTTCTTTGGATTTTTCTAAGTTTAACTCCACATCTAGTGCCACATTAGACTTTGCATTTTGGAAAATCCCCCAAAACCCAAACGCAAACCCAGATCCTCCAGCCTTAGAAAACTTTATTAACGGTTAATGCGTGAATATTAAATTCTGATACATAATACCTACTAGTACATTTACTTCCTCTTTAGGTGAAGGAATTATAAATAATAAATACAAGATAACTACTTTTAATGTAAATTATATCGAGATGAAAACTGGTTGGGTTTGTAATTTATTTTTGAAGTACGAGAAGAGCTCTTAACTTAATCTGTATTTGCTTTCTTCATGTAATTTAATAAGAACCTACGTTAAACATAGGATAATATTTTCTTCTTATTTTTAGTGTTATTCATTTTAATCAAAACTGTAACAGTACCTTTAAATTTTAACTTTTTAGGCCTAAACCATGTTTTATTTAAATTTACTGCTATAACAAAAAGTCTTGACTCTCAAACAGCTCTTCTATGGATTTTGTTTGCCATTTTTAAAATCCCTAATTATTAGTTATATGCTGATCAGATTAGCCAGACATTTATGGTGATATTCCCATGTAATATCTAGGTAAGGGTTCTTTATTAAAAGAAATAAGATCAAAGAGAGGGCAGGAATTGTTTAATCACTTGGTTCACAGAGTTTTCTTCGTTTTACCAGCAGTACATTTCTTCAAGCCATAACAAACGCACTCCCAAGTACATGGAATGCATTTCTATTTGTATTTGTTTTAACATTGCGTGCTGCTATAATTCTACCCTATGATATCGAGAAATGTTTCTTTCCCCTTAGCAATTCATCACCACTTACGTTTTTAGCCGATCGCTCCAGAGATAGGATAATAGGCGAGTTAAACCTGCAAACAACATTAATTCTGTAACAGTAAGCATTTCTCATGTGCATAGCACATACACTCAACTATAAGCTGTTATCAGTTGGAAACGGCTCGGAGGACAATCGTCACAATTTAATGTAAACGTACTGCTAACTGTCGGTCTAAACTTGGCAACTCGCGGAACACCGCATGCATGTCGTATGGTAATTGTGTGCTAGATTAAGTACTATTGCACTTACCTACAGTGTGCTTGTGCTGTACTTTTGTTTTCCATTGTTTACATAAATATGTCAAAATAGAAGCTTTCGGTCCTATTAAATGGATAGACTACAAAAAATCTGATGCGAAACTTCCTCTACCCAAATCAAAGTTTTCATTCATAGAATAATATTTTATAATACATAATAAAATTAAACTAAGTTCCGTGGCGCTAAATCCCTAGAGGGACTTGGCCTACCACCCGACTGCTGCGTCATCTACCACGGATAGATGGCTGGATTGGGGGGCATGTGGACAGCACGCCGACACCCACGGCCGTTAATGGTGGTTTTCATTACCGGAGCCGCTACTTCTCTATCAAGTAGCTCCTCAATTTGAATCACGAAGCTGAATGCACCCCTGCCAGACCTCCCAACCTCAGAAATATCCGAGGAGGTACCGGGAATCGAACCCGGGCCGACGGATCTGTAATCAGCGACGCTAACCACAAGACCATTACAATATAATACATAATATACCATATAATTACGAGTATATTATGCCTAGGCCTATTATGGATACCCGTGTAGGAAAACAAATCCGGTAGATACGTTTTGAGAAAATTGGCAAAAATGACATTATCTTTATATAAAGTGGTGTAAAATTTAATCGCATCCCCGAAAGATACACAATCCAAGTAAAATGTGGTATAATGCACTCGCATAACTTTCTTCACCCTAAGCATGGGTAATAGGCTACATCACTTTTACTTCATATTCTGATATAGAATAATGAGTGTATTGCAAGGAGTGTGTATGCAGTTGTTTCAACTTGATGCAAAGCTTGTATTGTTCACCAGGCAAGACTGAGTTTCTTCTTCGTTTCTATTGTGCTAGAACTACTATTTTAATCAATATGTAAAAACATTAATTTGTAGGCTATAATTTGTATAAAGTGGCAATTTGGCAAGTAATTGCTGCTAGGGTCTAAGGTGAGCGTTTAAATACAAGTACCGGTACGTAAAGAAATCAAGCTTACTCATTATGCACAACTATTCATTTTACGCACCGAAAAATAATTGCAATTGAGATCCGACGTTCCGACGGCCATGGAATCGTTACAGTATAATCTAAGTAAATGCCTATTTATGGTATATATTGAAGTTTTCATGCATTTTGTAGTTTTAGTACAATATTTTATCCTTATTGGTAACGTGTTTATAGCAAATTTAGGCACCCAATAATTAAACCCGTAGTAAACTATTAGATATGGGTAGAAAAATAACTTACTAATATGGTATTTACAGTCTAGTTTCATTAACTTTGTTTTGAATAACGTCCAACAGAGTTACTCACTATAATATATTTTCCTGTAGGAAATAAGAGTGAAATGAATGAACAGCTCTCTGTATATGCCCTGACATGTAGGCCTAATCCTGTGGCTTCCCTTGTATCTTTTACACACGTCGTTCGACTTCGCTAAAGAAGGTAGGATCAGTTTATTGACAGTTTCTTAGAGTTTTTCGTTAACTAATTTTTTAAACTAATTTTTCGTTAACTAATTTGATGTGTGTTCTCAACGGAGAAACCTCCCGTGGTCTGCCTTGTATCCTGAATCAGTTGAGGAATTTGATGTTGTACTGGCATGTTGTCATGGTAGCTCAATGGTAGAGCATCAGCGCGTTAAGCTGAAGATCCGTGTTCAAATCCCGGTTATGACATAAAGTTTTTCAAGCTGATTCTTACTTGTATTAATATCCCAGACATGGATTTAATGTCTATTTCCTTTCCTTCCACTTAATTAATAGTATATAAATAATAACTTGGCTTCAAAGTACCTACAAATCTAGGACACCATTGGATGTGTGTTCTCAACGGAGAAACCTCCCGTGGTCTGCCTTGTATCCTGAATCAGTTGAGGAATTTGATGTTGTACTGGCATGTTGTCATGGTAGCTCAATGGTAGAGCATCAGCGCGTTAAGCTGAAGATCCGTGTTCAAATCCCGGTTATGACATAAAATTTTTCAAGCTGATTCTTACTTGAACTAATTTATAAGTTATCCTCAAAAGGCTGGGTACATCCAGTCCAACACCTTTATTTGAGAATAATTCCAGGAAGTTCCTGAAGAAATTTTTTTGAAGTTTTCGTGCCTAAATTTGCTTTTAAATTTTGGAATCAAATAAGATGTCAAAATAAAAACACATTTAAAAAATGCATATTTACACTTTAAGGCGCTAAATCGAAGAGGAAACCCTAAATTACACTAAATTGCACACCCTGCTTACCTGTTATTGAATACAGGGATGATTGCAAATGTTATGTATATGGAATAGCACTGGAGTTGTCCAAGCTAACCAGTAGCTACTTGTAATGTTCTACTGTCATTTGTGTGCGTAGTTCCGGACTCTATTTTGTATGGCAGGCCTAAACAAAGAATTACTGATATCAGTTCTGTTTAAAATGTTAAGGTAGGTTTGGCATGACACTTTGTTGTGAGACTGAACCCAGGCCATGATGCCCGTAAACACTCGCGCTATCTATAAACCACAGAGTGAGTGAAGGGGTTTTATTTATTCACACAGTTCATTGTTTAACAGTAGGCCTATTTTACAAAGTAAATAAACAAGTCAGATTATTCTTAACACTAACTTTTTTGTACATGAACACAAAATTTAATAGGTTATATAAAACGAAAAACTCCAAGGTGATTGGTGCTACATCTCTTTGAGGGGTTAGGCCATTGCGTCATCTATCGTTTATTTGACCACTAACTCGTTCTAAATTGAAATTACTTTCATATTGGTAATTTAAATTATAAGTTATTTCTATACCGAAGTGTTTTATACTTTCCAGTGAATACTATTTTCAAGAGCATTTTAAATTTTCATTCAATACTATAACCCAATAAAACTGGAAAATATTTCTTTTCATACTGTAGTCTTAATAGCGAATGGAATATATTTTAATGTTTGTGGAAACATTGGGGGGCACAGAATTTGGGAGCATGTGGTCAGCATGCCGATTACCACGGCTGTTATTGATGACTTTTTGAACCGAAGCCGCTACTTCTTTATTAAGTAGATCCTCAGTTTGTGTCACGAGGCTGAGTGCACGCCGTTCCAGACCTCCCTACCTCAGAAAAATCCAAGGAGATACCTGCGGTCGAACCCAAACCTACAGATCTGTATGGTTAGTGGATTATGTACGTACTCGAAAATACATGCATTAAGATTAAACAAACGGGTAGTTTTATTAAAGATAATTTTACTGTAACTCACTCTATGTTGATGCTAGTGTCATTACCGATGAAATTGGATGGTGCAGATATGCGATTTAATTCTACTTTGTCATACAGTAGGCTACATGCCTATGCGTATGCAAATTATCTGGTTTCTCTATTTCTTAATTGCAGCGCCTCTGTGTGGGGTTTGCAGGAACTATTCCTCAGGTAGACCCTCACCTGTATCTTCATCGAGTTCAGCAGAATCTCGCTGCAAAGCGCCACTCTCTTACCGCAGTTGGAGCGTGACTTCAGCATTAGTGGAGGGGTCACTTAAACATGTAGAGTGGGGGACTTCCTTGCCAGTACGGTTTCTGCAGTAAAAATGATATTGATAGCTGAAACATAAATTTTTCCTATGCTATTATCAATCCAGTTACACGTTAAAAGTATACAACTTCGATATCTAACCGGGTTTAATTAAAATACAAAATTAGACGAACTTACATTGCAATATTTATCTATTACATGGAGAAAACTACGAATGAGCATGAATCATTATGCTTTTTCCTCCAGGCTTTTAAAGACTATATCAGACCTAATAAGGAAAGAATTACAGCCTCAAATGCTATAACAATACCAAATACAAAAATATTCTTATTCCAAAGAAAAGTCAGGAAAGTAGAGCACTGAATTACAAATACACCTATGGACAAAAGTAAAATTATAATAATGATAACTCGAATTGGTAGCTGTTATCACCTGCTGTAACTAGAGTTAGGAATTTTTGGTGATGCACCTTAATTTTTGTTTGCTGCTCAAATAAATGCCCAAAGTAGCTTGTATTGCGAAGGAACATTAAAATGAACCCCCCAATGTGTGTTTTGGTTGCACCTTTAATGCACCTTTTCCAAATGAAAGCACTTTTGTGCACTTTTTAAATACATTTTTGTTTTGTTTGTTGATTTGTTTACTTGAATTCCTATTTTGTATTTAGGAATTTTCTACAATACAGTACTTTTCCTTCAACCCATAGGTCCATATTCAATCTTCCTCCTCATTTCTCCATCTTATGCACCTTCCTCCCTGAAACCTCTTCTAACTCCTCTGTACACCTTTAATTTAATACATAACATGAGTGATTTGTGTTTTTTTTTTTGTAAGTAAATTCCTTATGGTAAAGTTTTTATGGCATTTAAAATTGGCACCTTTTATGCACCTCTACCGACTAAAATAAAGTACTTCCTTTGCACCTTTTTTTACCGAAATTTTGTACCTAAAATTCCTAGCTCTAGCAGCATATGCAAGATGGAGCTGTGCCACAAAGTACGCATAAATTAAATTCAGTGCATATTTATTTTCATAAAACTCTTTACAACATGTGTTTACTTTGCAACTATTAGGCCTACTCCATGGAATAACACATTTCTGCAGTAAGGCTCTTAGTACATGTATTTTGAAACACTTCGTAACTTTTCCCAATAATTTACGGAGCTACAGTGTAGGCATATAATACAGTAGCCTATGTGTCATTCGGTTAAATGGTATATATATATATATATATATAATATCGCATTTTTGCTCATGATATATATATATATATATATATATAAGTTATATACATATATATATATATATATATATATATATATATTTAATGAGCAAAAATGCGATATTCCATGAATGCAAATTTACAGATACGTAAAATTATTTCTGCAGAATAAAATTCCGGTACACCGTCGACACTTATGGGACCAAGAAGCCATAAACCACCGTTGTTAATGAACAATAACACAGAAACAAACAACATATTCGATTCCTTTTACACGTTAAATTCCCGGGTGTTACCTAGATTCCTATTAGCATACAGAACTAATGCTAATAATTTCCTTTTGATAGTTTATATTATGTCTTCAGTTTATTCTTCTTGGAACTTTTCAGTAAAAGCTCTATTTGAAAGTGAATTCATTACGTGACAATAAACCGAATCTAAAACTTCGATCTCAAGGAGGAATGTGAGTGCTTTATAAATTAATTATGAGAAGCCTTCCCTCTATAAGAATGTGTATATTTAAATAGCATAATAAACCTACTCTGTGAAACAATTTTGAAGTTTCGATATGCTTCCTGATTAATAGGGTAAGATGAAAGTTGTTGAAAACTTCCCTAACAAGCATAGAACAAGATGGAAGGTTTGAAACTTATAGAAAACTAAAGCAAGTTTTACGTCAGCTGTATTCCTCAGTATTCACATAATAGATTTATTCAGGACGTTACTTTTAGGCGGTATAGGCCTATCTCTAAAATCTTAATGCTTTCCTCTTATTTTCTTGAAATGCATTCTACGTTCAAATCTGGGGTAAAGTCATTGTTCAATGATAACGACTGCGGTACGTAAGCTAGTTATTCTTCGGAATGTTGCCTATTTTGTACCGATATAATAGATAATTCCATTAGTTTTTATTTTTATTGAGATATGCCAACATTTCGGTTTGCGAAAATACCTTTGGAGCGTTTTCAACCGTATTTAGCGATCATCAGCAGAAAGCGACTTCATTGTTGCTAAGATCTTTTGTACGATATTGCCGTATGTGTATGTGTGTAATGGAAGATATAGTTGAATAATCCCAATCAAATGTGAAATGCGACTCCTATCTTAATCATGTTAATCATTTCAGAGCTGAAATTATGTCAATAAAAGCATCCTTCAAGTGAAATCAGTTGGTTTATAAGTTTGAAATCAATGAAGAAAATGTTGATGCAATAGCTCAGCGGTTCCCAACCGGTGGGTCGCGGAAGGGTTACGGATGGGTCCCGACTCGATAGTAGAACTATCAGAAACCATCGAATAAACCATCAGAAAAGACCGAAAATCGAAACAAATCAAATTGTGTTTTGATTGTTTTCCTGGTTCTTTGTGTACATTTATAAATTGTAGTTTTTATCTTCACCTAGGAGCACTTGTTAGTGAGTATAAAACTACTTATTGCATATATTGCAAGCATATATCTATTGTTAAATAAATAACTGTTTTGCTACGAAGTGGTTATATTTTGTCAACCATTTTCAAATCAGAACACAAATTGTTCATCAATAATCAATCTGTATCTTCAAAAAAGCATATATATATATATATATATATATATTTGCAATATTTGATGGCAAATTATATATACATAAGGAAGGGATATGATACAAATAAGGTTTTATACTCCACCATGGACCGATGGGCCGTGGAGGTATTGCGATAAGGAAAGGTGGGTCGCCAACTGAAAAAGGTTGGGAACCATTGCAATAGCTGTTTTTCATGATTGGCAATATTCTAACACGTGGATAAAATGTATCATAAAATTGTAACATATAGGCTACCTATTGAATATTTAACATATTAGCCTATATCTACTGTATATTGTATCTCGAAAACTACTTAAGTGTTAAAGTACTGTCCGTGCATTTAGACGAGAGCACTGTAAACACAATAGGCCTAGCCTACGCAGTGGAATCAGTCTCACGTGATCCATACTAGCAACATACTCCCCTTCCGTCCTTATTCTCTATTTCAGTTAATCTAATGTGTAAGGATTGCTTACATAAAATCTGTTTTTTTAGGACACCCAATAGATAAAAATCGCACACTGTTAAGTCTGGATTACGTGGCTAAGTGGAGGACACAATTCTCCTAAAAAAGACGTCTTATGGTGCCGCGAAGAATATCGAGCTATGCTCATTACATGCACAATAAAACACAATAAAACAGTACAAAATTGAATAACACACTGGAGTGAGTTACTGAAACACTGAAATATCACAGAGTTACGGACTGGACTTCACGGTACACAGAAAAACCCTGTTCACTGAAAATGTAAAATGCTCTTTAAAATAGTATTTACTGGAAAAAATAAAACACTTCAGTATAAAAATGACTTAAACTTTAAATTACCAATATGAAAGTAATTTTAATTTAGAACGAGTAGTGGTCAAATTAACGGTTTAAGAGAACTTCTACAGTTGAAGAGGACCTCAGCATCAGGAAAAGTTTCAATTACTTTGCTGTGCAAAAGCGAGAGAGGGTTTGGAGCAACTAAACTCTTGAGTTCAAATCGATCAACTGGAAAGTAATCTAAATCTCAACTTTTCCTCTGCCATATTAAGTTTGAATTAGCGAATTCTGCTCACTTTCGATTGAAATTTGCTTCATTGCCTTTCTACTGATTAATTTCAAGTGGCTAGTCTGTTTTAAAAGTCCGCCGTCGTGGTCTTGTGGTTAGCGTCGCGGACTACATATCCTTTGGCCCGGGTTTGATTCCCGGTACCTCCTCGGATTTTTTTGAGGTAGGGAGGTCTGGTAGGGGTGCACTCAGCCTCGTGATTCAAATTGAGGAGCTACTTGATAGAGAAGTAGCGGCTCCGGTCATGGAAATCACCATTAACGGCCGTGGGTGTCGGCATGCTGACCTCATGCCCCCAATCCTGCCGTCTGCCGTAGTAGCACCACGGAGAAGAAATTTAAAAAAAGTATTTTAAATTAGAAACTACAACACTAATTCTCTAAAATTAGTCAATGATACTGAATAGAGCCATGCATCAATATCTATAACGCTATCAAAGTAAAATTTTGTCGAGTCTACAGATAGATATAGGAGACCGATTCAGTTCTAACTGCTATAGACATTTCTGGGGTGTTTGTCGCGCGAAGAAGGACGCACGGTAAACAGGTTCAGCGGGAAGCACACTCATTGTTGCGACCAGTATGGAAAACATAGTTCTCGAGATACATACATGATAGAGGATGTGATTGATTGAATAATTATAAATTAGAATTTAAGTTATAATTATAAATATCAACGACAGCAGTGATAATAGCGACAGCAGTGATTGTCCTCCAGCAGTGGCGAATAGTGAGAATAGCCTAAAAAGGAAACAAATAGGTAAACGAAGTTAGGTTGTGGGAGGTATCAAAATATAATATATATAAATAGTTCAGCAGACAAAGTCTTCTACATCAGATATCCAATGGGAAGCATTTCTAAAGGCAATTTTTGAATACAGAATTATACACTCAAGTTAGCCAATTTTATGATTTTATTGCTGGTCGTGGCACAAATATAAGATCTTACGTGCATAGCCTATGTTTTATCTTTCAAGATGTAGACTTACCCATATGCAGCGCCGAGAGTTCTAATAATGATGCTTCAGTGGTGCAGAGGTAGCGTGCCACCTCTGGGCCCGAAGGTTGTGGGATCGAACCCAACTTATATCGTAGGATTTTTCAGGACGTAAAAAACCGTGGGTCCCATGTTATTGATGTACGGTGCATTAAAGAACTGCAAGCCTAAATTAGAGCCTGGAACCAAATTTTCCAGCCCTTTCACGTCCAAGTAGCATCTTAAATTCCTGTAGAAGGCTTTCGGGGCGATGGGCTTACCAACTGGTCCTCTGTCCTCTAGGCCTGTAGGAAAATAAGCGTGATTAAATTAGACCGGTATATGAACCTCCAGTAAGAGGCTCTATGTTTCTTGCCGAGTGACAGGATTCGATTCGAATTCTCTCCAAGGTTTCTTGTGTAATGAAATGAATTAGGCGAATAAGCATTCCTTATTTTTACAGCTAACTCATGGGGAAAACCAAGCCTAGGCCCGCTAAGTTTTCAAGGAGAATCCAAATCGATGTGAATACACTTATGGTATTGAATTCCTCATGAAAACGGGGATGAAGATTGGTTTGAGTTTCAAGGTTAACACATCTGAAAAGTGGGATCGTATCGGATTGAGATCGTGTTTAATTCCACGAAAACTCCTACCGTATTAAAATCAATTTCGATATGTTAAGAGCACGTTTCATTGGACCTTGGGTAGACCTATGCCTTGGGTATGCTAAAACATCCTGCGGATTATCTTGGGAACATTTTTGCATTACCTTATTGAAAGCTGCATGTAAACAGGGAACCTAAAAAAATAGTAAATGCATGCTGTCATCATTTATTCAACAAAGCTTCATAGATTCGTATGTCGTGAGAACGTTTTAATAATATAGTAACAAAAAATATTTAAGATGATTATTTATATAAATGCATAGGCCTATGATTCATGATGTCACTGCTCCGAGAAATAGTTATTTTTTAGTCTACATAACTGCATAGAAATAGCACTTACAGAAAATTTAGCCTTCACTTTTACGACAAGCCTGGAACCTCCTGGCAAATAGTTGGATTCGACAACATGGAGAGGGTGGGTATACAGAAAAGCTTGGTCTGTTTCCTACAGATGTCAAAGCTATTTTGTTTGATATTAAATTACTATCTATTTACATCCGGTAATTGACTTAAATTCATTGAAACTCATTTATTTCTAAACGCTAGCTTTTTGATATCGCCGGCCCCTAAAGGCATGTCGAGATGCAGTTATGTCAGTAACAATATCCTGCAGGTCTGCATACGCGCTCTTTCGGTTTAATCACGACTATTCTTTTGTGTGCAAATGGGTACATTGTGGCTTAATATTGTCCAACTTACCAATTAGCTCTGTTTTTGTGCTTACCCTTTGAACTTAACGCCCCCCTCCTCCTTCCTCTTCCTCTCACTAATATTATTACGTTGTAGGAAATCCCTTAATATTAATTTCTCCCCCTTTTCTGTGAAAGATGGAATGGCCTTTAGCAATGGGGGTTTGTGGTGGGCCTTTTTTCTCACTCATTTAACAAACAAAAGCATAGAAAACAAAGGGGAGGATATGTGGCGAGGAGCGATGATGATAGTGGCTGAAAGAGATGGGGCTAGCTACATACAAGCATACATAATCAGCGGGAGAAGATACAGTGGTTTTGTTGAAATGTTACGCCAAAATTACCTTTGTTTCTTCATGCCTTATTCGAGAAAGAAGAATATCCAGCAAATGAAACATCCTGCATTTTTTTTTTTTTTAAAGAAATTCAAGAGAGAGATCATCCTTTCATGCAGTTTTCATGAGTCCACATATTTTTCAAAATTACAAGAATTACTGAATGCTTAGAGAATTAGTTATCGTAATATTTTAGTGGGTAGAGCATAAAAAATTAAAAAGAACGGAGAGATGTGGTTAGCTTGTTACAGTATGAGCACAGTCTTTGCTTTACCCATATTAATACGCCTCAACTCACAGACTCATATATTAGTTCCAGAATTCATTCTCTTGACCACAACATAGATCCATACGCCTATCCTCTGTTCACAAACGTACATCGTATAGAAGGGGTAGCCTATTTAGAGTCCGGTTTCCTACTAACATTGTTTTATTAGGTCACGTTAATTTCGGTTCAACAAATTAGCAAACACTATTTTAACACTGTTCTATTCACATACTAAGATTAAACCCGCATGATCATGTAAACACTAAGCCCGGATTTTGTGTTCGTTCCATGTTTCCCCTATGATAAAACAATTGTTTAGCCTTACAAAGGGTCAAACTAGCCTACAAAGTCGAAAGATGTATGTAATTTTCGTTCCATTAGTTATATCTCCTTCCCGTATTAAGTTTGAATTATTTTCTCCTAAAGTTAAAAGATAAATTATTTTTTTCATTATTATTATTATTATTATTATTATTATTATTATTGTATTGAATATCTGATAAAAGTTATGTCCAAATTCCTTATAACTTCATTCCGAATTTAGTCTTAATTTTTTGTTTTATATGCCTGGGTGCCGTGGTCAATATGGCATTGGATTTGTGTGTCCAAGGTCGTGGGTTCGATCTAAGGACTGTGACATTTTACATGTGCATAAATGTGATAACCCCATGTCTTATAGTAGAGGTCATGCAGGAGAAAGCGATGGTCAGAAACTTATATAGCAGAATTATGTTTGTATTATTTTAATTATTATTTAAAGTAAGTTTTCAGGTTTTCAGTTTCAGGTTATCATGTATAATTGTTGAACAGAAACTCGGAAATAGAAATACTCGACTTCTCTACCATTCAAGTAGCTTATCTACCTATGAAAAATGATACTCAAAGATTCGAATGGGTTAAATTAATTCTAATCATACTGAAATTCTGCTCATATCAGCACACCGTATTCACATTGACATTATACAGCCTACATTGTTTGTTGTTACGACGGTGATTAAGACCTAGGTGCACTTGAACCTAGATTAGGGCTGTCCAACTGCAAGTGCCCCAAGGGCCGCTTTAAAAGTATGCGATTTGGAGGGCCGCATTATAAAATACTTCGTATGCAACTTTATCAGTGAGCTTTAATAGGTATGGTATACAAAGAAAAAACGCGTTTGTATTATTATTTTAATTAATTTATTCAAAAAATATCAAATTACATAATAATTAGTGGGAAATTTGAGGATGTTGGTTTTCACTAACTAATGCATCAATATTAACTTTAATATTGGTTGTTGATAAAAGAAGCAACTGAGTAAGTGACTTATCATAGAGGGAACATCTATATTTTGTCTATATAAATTTCATGTTGGAAAAGCTGCTTTCGAAAAGATACGTGCTTCCTAGCATTGAGCCCAGTGTAAGCCCTAAGTTTCGCAAGTTGGGGTACGTTCTTTTGGCAGCAACTTGAAAAAGTCCAATCCAGTTTCAGTCCTTCCTTGGTAAAAAGGATCTGATTGCATATCACACAATTCCAGTCACACGTTATTTTATTTGTATTTTATCGTTAATGTAAGAATTGTGCATTTTTCTGAGGGTCACTTATACATTTAGAGGTCCGCTCTGCGGGCCGAAAAAGTGAGGTCGCGGCCCGCATGCGGCCCGCGGGCTTCGTGTTGGATAGCCCAGACCTTTAGCGCCGAAATAAAGAAGCTGCATGAAATGTTATAGCACATGAGTATTCAAGAACAGGTAGGGTAGACTCATTACTACTCCCGAGAACACTCATTACTGAAAATCCTGCTCAAAACATTTAGGCCTAGCTTGAATGACTTTTAATGGGACGCACGAGTAAATATTTAACGATGTATCATTTTGGTAAGAACTCAAGGACGCTAACGTACTTACAATGATTCTAAAGAAAACTTTGAATGCCAGACTATTCATAACGTCAGTGTATCCCCTATTAACATGAAATGAAGTTTTGAGAAATCACAATATTTACATTTTTAAAAGGTATTCCCACATCATACTGAATATTAATCATCACCTAAGTACACGGTTTAATTGGATGGGAGGAGATCTCAGTTAAAGGGCTCAGTCGTATTTACCATTCCTAAAACTGAGAAGAGGAGGAAGGGTAAAATATACGCTTACTAAGTTCGTTATGTGCCGTTCAAGTCTAAATAAAAGAGAAAGATTTAGCTCATTAAGCTTTCCTCTTTCTTTCGGTGAAAGGAATTGAAAATACATCAGGAGATGTTGGGGGTTCCGCCTAATGAACGACAGACACAGACAAAAAAGACGCGATGGGAGTTGACGTCATCCACTTGTAATCCTGTCCCCGTGTGGTCCAATGAACATCCACTTCCGTACGTCCGTCACATGTGTTTGTATGCATGATCGAGTTCGCAATTCGGAAATAATTACTCGCGGCAGCTCTTTCATGTGCTGCTGGATTTGCATTCTGAACGTGAGAAGCTGGATCTTTGCATGCATGTGGCTACCCCGTACATTCCCCGTCTCTCCGAAACAAATTCGAATGCCAATAAAACAAATTTCTCAACCAACCATGGAAGATAACCCGAGAAAGTATTTTTTTTCTCCATCTGTACCACAGATATCACGGGCAAATGAAAGTGTTTTATTCGAGAAGGAAATTCCACGCTTGAATCTTACTAAGAACAACTTATAAGTTACCCACGAAAATATTATAGGAGAAAAATTCTTCCAACACTGGGACTTGAACCCAGGACCTTTGGCTAGCGTCAATGCTCTACCAACTGAGCTAAGCCGGAGTTCAATTCATAGCGCCAGATGACATAACTTGTTTGTCTGTGAGGTAGACCATTACGGCAATCAGTCATAGGAGAGAGGTTCCATCTGGCGCTGTGAATTGAACTCCGGCTTAGCTCAGTTGGTAGAGCATTGGCGCGAATAGCCAGAGGTCCTGGGTTCAAGTCCCAGGGTTGGATAAATTTTTCTCCTGTAATATTCTCATGTAATATCCAACAGAGACAATAATCTGTGGTACATGAATGCTTGTTTATCTATCTTATAAGTTACAATTTTTTAATTTCTATTGGATGAAAAATTTTCATTTTCATGAAAGCCCGTGCCTTAATTTACTATGAAGGACAAATAAAAATTAGCCCACAATTAGATATAATAAATATAAATAAGAGTATAATATAGATGAAAACTGAAAAATGAAGAACGGTATTAAGAGAAGTCGCGTAATTCTGCACTGTACTCTAATAAATGTCTTCAGTAGGCTAAATGCATACAAGCTCATTTAAACATTCATTTAGTACGTTTAATTGATAGTTAATGGAGGAAATATTAGGGAAAGATAAAACAATCTGATAGATCCGACGTGACCCACTCAATGTCAATTGGACGGAGAATTGGCTGTTAAAGCTGCTTGCCATTTGCCAAATGAACCTTGTCCTGCTTCATCCAAACCAATCCTTCATTAAGAACTGATCGCCTTACTGGAGCGTGCTTCCAACTCAAAGTCTCTATCCTCTAACGTTCGTTAGTTTCTGTCGTCTTTTTATCCTTCCATTTCCTTAGGCCTGCTACAGAAAAAAGGGTTATCTATGGTACGTTGAAATAATATCCTCGTTTGAAGTTTAACTTTAGATCTCGTATTACTGTCATGTAATCTGTATAAAATAGGTAAAGTGATTATTCATATTACATTAACCTAGAATAAAATGTATATTTAAAGGTAAGGAGATTACTAGTTAGCTTACTGCTATGAATCTACAATTTTCTGCTCGTCTCAGATATTCCCCCAATATCCTTTTACTTAATTTTTCTTCTACATAAGTTATGTATCACACAGGGCCGACTATAGGTATTTTGGCCCGCTAGGAGAGGAAAAAATTCGGCGCCCTCTAAATTGACACCTCAGTTATTATATTTTCTTACCATTTTATTACTTACATGGAATTTCACGTTCTCTAGCCTTGTATTGGTAAGAGGGTTAATAAAATTGATTTGAATTGGCCTAATTTGAGAAAGGCTTGTATTTATGAAGACGTTATAGGGTTATAACATGTCTAGATAGTATGGGGATTAAATACAAAAAACATTTAATTTGAAAGATTATAACTTTTTATGTTTACATTAAACAATCAAGAAACTACATCATAGATGATTCCCCCCACCAAGGAGGCAGGAATTGAAAAAAGGTTTAAAATCCCACAGGCACTTTTCTTGCTTTAATTTTGGTAAACTTTAGCTTTCTGTTTCTTTTTAAATCTAAATGTTACCACCTCTAAATGTTTCTAAAATTTACCGCCCTAGGCGGTTGCCCAGTTAGCCTATATAGGCTAGACAAACCAGCTCTGGTAACACATAATATTGGCCTATTCAAATAATATGTTGCCACAATGTGTTAAGATTTAAGTGTATTTTAGATGTAATCTTTTGTAATAATGAACATGAACATGATTATAATGATTATGTGGATGGTGAAGAACATGTTATGTTTAGTGATTATATTGAATATTGGTATGGTGACGATTTCCATTGGCTATTTCATTTCATGCATTACTGAAATCTCCCAAACATTTATTTATACAACAAGATCTTCCCTACTGTCTCCAAGCATTTTTCTGACCAGCTTGAAAGGGTATCAACTGATTTTACAGAAACAAGCTTCCAAATTAAAATAAAATAAAAAATCACTCAAATCTGTCCAGCTAGTTTGCAAAAATCGATAGACATAAAAAACATTATGGATGAAATTTAAAATCTCCTTTTTTAAAGTTAATTAATAAAACAATGAAGTGCAAAATTTTATCCTAGTTTCTAACTTTGTTTTATTTCTTTAATTACATGAAACATATTATTCAATTTGAAAGGGACCTCTTAGGCTACCTCTAGGTAAGACGGCATGGGCGTCGTAATGGGGGGAGAGGGAAGCAGATGCCCTCCTCTGGAATGCCTTATGAGATGACCTCATAATTTGTTTTGGTAGGCCTGCTGTTTGTCACGGTCAGTCTTACAGTTGTTGCAGAGAGAATAAAAATATAAATATTTTATACTGAGTTCACCAAGGCCGTAGCTTAGAACAGCATAATCTGTTAATTTAAAATCTTTGCAGCCTCGTCGAATTCAGCTGGCGTTCGAAACTAGGGATCGGGAAACTATGTGAATATTAATGTATTAAGTTATTTTAAATTGATAATAATAATGAAAAACTGATACTTGCCTTATAACTTATGATTTCAATTTGGATTAACCTCATTGATAATTTAACTCTCAGTACAGTTGTTTAATATAATGTCGTAATATCACTATTATTGTTCACAACAGCAAAATGATTCTTTACATTATAGACTACTGTATACTTTATCCTAATAAGTAAAAATTGTTGTGTTTGGGATCATGTTGAGTTCCCCCTTAATAAAATTCCTGTCGACGCCCCTGTAAGACTGGTACCTTAAAATGCTATATTTGAACGCACATTATAATGCTTCTCATCTGCACCCAAATTCAAGCAGTAACCATTTTATTCATGCAATTTGTGTATTTACAAGAAAATGTGATGCGTACATTTGCATTAATTTATTTTAGATAACAGTGCTTTATTACAAAGCGAGGTTTCCGGCTGGAAGAGCATAAAATACTTGATTCTTTGGAGTAAATAGATCAGTTATTGGTGACAGTTTTGGCTGATGGACAGGGCTGTTTGCATTTTTATTGAAGGTATTATATGCAAAGAAAATAAAATTAGTGTAAATTTCATGTATAAATAAATTAGTTTTAGAACGAGTTCTAACAGGGCTATGCGCTCTTTGTACTACTATTGCGAAATTAAATTAGCTAGAAATTAAATGAATATAAGGCGTAATTACGGGTGTAATTCACACGAATGTAATATTTTGTGTGTTTCTACCAGAAGATGTTAACGTTCATTAAAATTTATATCCTTCAAACTCGTATCACATGGAACAATGCACAGGCCTGCATAGTTTGAAAATATATTGATGATGGAATCTGTTCATTGGAAGCAGAGCAACAGAAGGACGTTAGAGGATGAGGAGGATGATGGGTCTGTTCTCCTCCGTGTCGGAATTGTTGAAATGCTTACACATGCGGAAAAGGGAGCCGACGGAAGTGGATTAAGGCAGTAAATGAATGCAAATGTTGACTCATCAAATGGGACGCGGCGAGAGCCGGATAGAAAACGTTGAGAAGTAGACAATAGCTTTTGCTACCGTTCCCGTTCGCATGGTGATTTAAACGCACGCTTTCGTGAAGAAACAAACTTTATTAATTTAAATGTGTGAATAGCGGGGCTCTGGATATCCCTCTTGATATAATCCGCAGGATTGAGTTTGCAACGTCGCAGAAATAATGAACCACACACATATCATGCGATTTTCTTTTTGCTTGCATAAAACTAAGGATTGGATGCTTCATAAACTTTCAGTTGAAAAGCTGTCTTTTCGAAAAGATCGTGTAAAATTGCTCGATTCGTCAAGCCTTTAGTTGCATCGTTCTTTTTAGGTAGATTTCGAAGAAAAATCTACCTATTGCAATGGATACCATGTCATGATTTTCGAAAAATTCTTTCATATCTTTACGTTTCATGCTCCCCTAAGTACGAAACCACCGCCCGTTCAAAAAAAAAAATTGTGATATTTATATAAGGTATATATATATAGGGCCTATATCTTTACACGATAGCGGCCGTAATTTTGAAGATATTTGAACCAAATTTTATTATGTAATTTCTAGGCCCAATAGTTCAGACAAGTTCGTTAATGAGCAAAATTGGCCCAAGGGGGTGGTCGGGGGAGGGGGTTTAAATTTTAAAACATTTATATCTCGGCCCCTATGAAGTATAGAGGGAAACTTTGTTTGAATAAATTAGAGTACTCCCTATGGACTTCACAGTGGCACCAACGATTCGGGGGTTCGAGTGAGGGTGGGGGTGGGGTGGGGGGATGAAAATTAGAAACTTTTGAAACCACGTCTCGTGGGGTATCGTTGAAAAGCTCTTGATGAGTACTCTACAAATCAATAACTAGTTTCTTGATAGCTCTCATATGACGCGAGATTTTAATGTTTGAAAATATTAACACTTAAAATAATTATTATAATATCATAATTTTGTATTGTTTAGCGGCTTTGCTAATTTTATTCATTGCTGATCTTGCGCACGGCCTCCCAGAATATTATATCCTATTCTTGTTGTCAAAACAAATGATTGTAGGCTCTTCCTCTTTACCGAATTCAGTTTTTATTACTGCGGGTTTGCCATGCCAAGGCTAAAAAAGAAGAGTGCTGCGCAGCGATAATAAATTAAACCAAAAGCACTTTGAAACCTACCTCAGCCTGTAGGCCTGCCTAAAGGGATTTTTTTAATTCTTGCTGATTAAGAGACTCCAACCATGCGACAAAGCCTACTGAAAACTATGAAGTGTGTTATGAAGCATTAGCATAAAGAACTAAATCTTTGAGGTATTTTGATGAGTCTAAGAACGTTATTTTATTACCGTGTAGGCACGTGGCAATTCTTTTAACTGCCAAGAATTATGTACGGTACTCTAGCATTTAAAATTTGTGATAGTTCTATGATTTCTTGAATGAATTCATTGATTCATTGTAGGGGCCTGAATAAATGTACAATTAATGCTACAAACATAATCACAATTATAGTCACACGCATAAAACATAAGTATAGTTTACTCATTTATAGTTTTATATTTATTTATTCATTTATTTTGTGTTTTACAAGATGATTACAGTCTGCCATAAATATCATTAGTATAGCCTATTATGCAATTTGCCTATACTAGCATTTATTAGGACACGAGTGTGTTTTCATAAGAGTATTTTTATCTGAGTTATTATTACACCTTGTAATTCATCAAACAAGCTGATCAACTGTTAGTAAGTTCTCGTCTTTTACGATAGATGGCAGATGACGGGATGCAGAGAACTCAACGTCAAAGCAACGCACATTAAAACACACTAAGTGAACTCAGTTTATTATAATATTAAAATTAACATGAACAGAATTGATTTTATTTCAATACAGGTTGTCTATTATGCAATTTGAATTCCTGTTTTCAAAGCTTTGGAGATTTTTCAGTTTATAATTAATAGATAGTTGGATAAAAATGTTGTAAAGAAATTCTGTATCATAATGAATATCATTATGATATTGTTACGTCACATACAATAAGCATATTAAAGTATGGTCAAACAGGCACGCATAATTAATTACAAGTAAAACTATTCAATTATTTATATTCCAAATATTAAACTACATAAGTTAATCATCTCATTCATATTATGAATGAACTTTCGAAATCAATCTTATTTATACCAAGTTACTATCCCCAAATCAGAACCATTTAAAATGCATTTGATCCTTGGCACCTTTTAGTAAGGACTGAAATTTAAATTTATTATTCCATATCATATCGGTCTCTGGCTTTCATGGTTTCAATCAGCAAAAAACATGGCAGTCTCTCAATAAACATCGAACATAATATAATTCAATTCGAAGACTATAATTCTAACAGAGTTTGAAGTAAATTTTCCACATCGATTTTATACTTGGAGCCCTCTGTTATTTCACTTAATACATAGTCTTATTATTGTCTTATTATTATTATGATAACAATTTGTGTTAGGTTTTAATTGTTCATTTAATAGGTGTAACACGTTATGTTATTTGCGTACGTATTTTCTACAATTTGTATAATTATGTGTTGCCTCATTTTTAAGTTTCCTTTATATTTTCAATTTTTTTCGTAATTAGATATTTATGTGTTTTTGGGTTACTGATATTAGATATAGTTTATCGTAAACTAAATTAGTTAACAGGGCTCTCATGCCATTTAGAGTGAATATCTGTGCATTAGAGTAACGCCAAGCTGTCATGGGAAAAATCTTGGATAGGGAGAGCTATAAACGCGTGGCCTAGAGCTGAAAAACTACTACATGGAGTACTGTATTCTGTGTTCTTTCCCCATGAACTATACAAGTGTGTAAAGTAAAATTATTTATGCATTACAAACCTTTGAGTGGCTGCTTTCATTCTAAATTCGAATGCTCAATTAAATTTTGAATCATGTGCATGATGTCCTATGTTTGTACTGGTCGCTATACAATTGCATAACAATGCTATTTCTATTATGACATGGGAACAAAACAAAAAAAGTTTTGTGATGTTGATGGTGAATTTATTTCGCTATTGACAATCCTGTGGAGGGCTGAGGGTATCGGAAATGAAATTACTGACGCCCTGCAGTCACATCTTCTAAGCCTGAACAATGCAAATTGGCTGTATCCCCCGTTTCATTTTTTCCGCTACAGTAAGAATGTCTCTACGAGTGTGTGGCCTTAATCGCAATGGTAGAAATTATCTCACACGCACTCACCCCCTAACCCCCAAACATGAGCGAAGCAAGACTGAACCAGTTATCGAAAAATATTGATTGCAGCCTAACAAGACTGAATCAGTTATGGAAAGTAATATAATTGAATTCGGGAAAATTTACAACTCATTAAAATATCAGTGTTATTGCTGCCCCATAGACCTATACATATTAGTATGCTCACAAACATATCAATAAACTGACTATAGGCCTAAACTAACTAAATTACTTATGATAACATAACTAAAAGAACACAGTCATTCGATGCTTAGTAATGAAAGGAACGCATTCCGTAAAATCCTACTTCTAATCGGGGAAAAGTTTATAAATCTTGTATTGTGTACATGTAACCAGTCATAATTTTTTTCTTATGAATTTATGAACATTTAAAATAATATATAATATCGTCAGTATCTCACACAATAGAATTTTATTATTGTAACCTAAAATATGAAATATTTATTGATGTTTTATCATTTTTTAGGACTAAAGATGGCATAAATGTTAATGCCGAAATGCATTTCCAATAAACATTAATTGCAGATATCAAAACTGCTACAATCTACTTCGTAGATTGAAAGAAAAAATTATAGCTGCGAGAATTCTACTTGCAAGTTCTTTAATATCTTAACGTCCAGCATTTTGCAAATACAAATAATATATAACCAATGTTTGTTTATGACGAGGCTATAATAACAATTTATTGGCCAAGACTCTAATTTTAAAATTGTGTATTATTTAATAATTTTATCTCGCTTTTTAAACATTTTGGTAACAAATGTGAAGAGAGTAATTGTATTGTACATAAGTGTAACTTAGGGACATATTCTACATTTTCACAGTGTGTTACGAAAGTACAACTACACTCAACAATTATTGTAATGTTCAATTAGAACTATGTAGAATAATTTTCATGTGTTCATGACTAACCGGGTTCTAATGCCTAAGGTGAAGTTTTGTTTTAATATAATAATTATTGCACTTTGAATTGTTGATACATTTTATAATACAAGCTCATTTAAATTTGGATCTTTTTATCTCTTTTATATTTACGTTAGTAGTTAATCTTGCATCAAACCTTTCGGCAATTTAATATACTTTGTGGTGTAAGGTGGACACTGTTTTACCATATTATATTTCACCACAAACAGTAGCCTATGAAGTTTATCAAGTTTACAAGCTTAGTGTGACATGAACCCCGCATGAAGTTATCGTGTGTGGATAGTCTCTCCACAGCATAAGGAGTGCGCACCTTGAGTGCATCTACTGCAGACTACGCTAAGGTGATAAAAGGACAATTTATTTACCTTCGTAAATATTACTGGTCACCATTTAGAATATAAATCTATGATAATTTATCTCAGCATGCCTTCGTGATAAAAGCAATATGCCTTTTAAAAGGCACGTATTCACTTTTTATCTCCATTTGGTTATACCTGAGCGCACTTTTGTTATCGCGTGATACATTCCCCCAGCTCTTCCTATAGGGCATGCTGGGTGAATGTAACCGTTCCTTACATGAATTTAGGGGATATAAAAAACCAGATACAAATTAATATAATATTTCCATAAAATTTATGTATTTTTTTGTAATATTGTAGTTCATTTGTTTCTTTTATCTCATATAGCTTACATATTCAATGAGAAAATGTGTTTAACCTATGTTGTTATAGTCTTACCACGATTTGACTAATGACAAAGACGAATTTCTTGCAGAATCATTTTTGTGAGGCATGTTGCATAGTGTAGATATCAGGCATATATGACAGATTTCATTTTCTTCTAGTTTTTTTCTGTGTTATTGCCAAAGTAAGTTACGCCATTTTCTTGTGCAATAATACTTGTTAAAGCGGTTCTTGTAGTAGTTTGAATGTTTCCGAAAAAGGTGTGTAATGCCTGTTTTTTAGTTATAGAACCAATCGAATATGTTATTTCAACGGCTTTGTTCTAATTTACGATTCGTCACAGTAGATAGGCTAATGAATGCTGCATAGTTAGTTAAATCACATTCCACTTTCCATTTGGCTCGTTAAAATTTAAAAACAGAGATATGGTTCTTATCTCAGAATGTTTTGCATTCAATTTCCAGAAGATGTTTTGATTCATGCCCACCTTTTTATTATTATTATTATTATTCTCCGTTTGGTAGACAGCAGATTTTCATTACAATGATTGTTTGTTTCAATGCAAGTTCTAATAGTTAAAATTATATCACATTATTTTGACCTTTGACGAATTTTTCAGAAAATCCTTCCATGACCTACTAGCGTATGTACGTATTTTGTAGCATCTGCAAAAATTGGATAAAGAGCGATCATTAATTTCGTTGAAGCAGAAGCATTAAAATTCGAGATAGCGTGCCAGGTTTTATTATTAGCATTGCTGACCATGATGAAAGATTTTGAAGTGAAACATTAAACCATAAATGGGATGAGGAGGTAATTTGGAAGCGCTTCGGTTCCGCCGCCCGTGCACATCCTTCCCTGGCCGGTGCTGCGTCAATTGAATGCCCACGTATTTAAAGCTAATTTAAAGGCCGTTTGTACATTGATCAAAGGGAACGAACAGACATCTTCCCATCATTTTCCATTTGCCTAACCACTGCATAGCCCGTATAGTCTGCTCTAAATTTCAAATTTCGCGTGATCTGGTAAAGTACTTTGCTTTACAAAAGGTTTTGTGCCAGTGCAAGGGTTAAATTAACACTTTCAACCCTAGTGCAGTGCAATTTGTATGCAACGAGTTTTTTTTTTTTTTTTTGCTTTCTTATTCGTAATGGGCTCATGAGATGAGTTCAAGTTCCCTGATGAACTGTAGATGAACTATTCCCTGATTAGTGAAAATGAATTTAAATTATCTGGCATTTGGTCCTGAACACTTAATAGTTTAAATAATGAATCTAAAATTTTAAAGATACTTTTTCTTTTTACTATGATTCAAACAAAGATTTAGAGGCCTTTAACCTGAGTTTACTTCGGTTTAACCGATTTTCCTGTAGCTGGTCTTCATTTAATCGTTCCACGAATCTGGCAACAATACAATAACTATAATAATAATAATAATAATAATAATAATTATAATAAAAGGTATAAATCAGAGCCTACTTACAATCAATTTGAATATTTTAAGTGTCTAAGGGATGAGTGAGATGGGAATGTATTTTAGTCAAGAATTGACCCTCTTCCTACTTAAATTACGAGTACTCAGTACAATACGTGTTTATCTTAAGTAAAGGAAATAGATAAGAACGCATTGCTCATTGTTACTATTCCTTCACTAATGAGAATTAAACAAGAATAATCGTGACATTGCTCCTTTAAATGGAGCCCCATAATAAATAATTAAAATAATAACTTACCATAAGAATGCATTTCTCACTGATACTGTAGTTGCAAATCCCTTAATGCGGAACCTATTAAATCAGTAAAAACGTGGACCAAAGCTGGACTTTTCGTTCATCATTTTAGCACAAAGGTTGTTTCAAGAATGCATATAATTGTTAAGAAAAAACATTGTAATAGTGTGCCGAACAGCTGATTGGCAACCAATTTAAAATAATCGCGCATATGGAAATTTAAGTTAAGGTTAAATACCTTTTTTCCATTTCAAAGTAAGATTTTATTTTACTTTTTCAGTCTTCAAGATGAAATAACTCTGATACTACTGAACATTGGCCTAGTGAACAATTCTAACAGATTTTATTTTCAAATTGACATTACTTTTAACAATGTGATCTTTTAAGCAGATTTTGGTCATAAAAATTGCAGAATTAAAATATGAAAATTTCATCTGATAGATTTAATTGAAGCTTAAATACAAGTCTATTAAAATGCTATTGAAGTAATTTCATATTTCAACCGCAATTTTCTTAATGAAAGGTAACGATTGGGTGATCCTGAAACTGAATTTAATGTAAGAATCTTGATTTGCATGCTATTTTAATATTATCTTGCATTAAAACATCTCCTAGGCGAAAAAAGAAAACAGAAAATATAAATTTCAAAGCCCAAGAGCTAGTTAAAATGAAATTTTAACCCTTAACTGAATTATACAATTTTTCACACAATATACAAGCCCGTGCCGTACTGCGAAGAATACAATTAACTCAATGAATAGGCTCACAGTTTATTTCTTGCTCCTTAGGCCTACTCTGCAATTTGACATGACATTTAAATTCTTGCTCCTATTTCTTTTAATTCATTTTATTACAAATTTAATGAAAAATACTGTCATTATGATTGTAGGATTAGCCTTTTCACTGCTATTGACGCATATATACTTCGCTGCATAAATTCCATAAAGCTTAATACATTAATGCTTTATTTTAAAATATGAAGATATTTATCCATGTATTAAAATTGTCAATTTTATGGAAACCATCTATTCTACTAAAATTTTCCTAGTTGATATTAAACTAATAAAGCAATAAAAATTGTACTTGATGAATGCTTACATTAAAATACAAAATAATTCAGTTGTGAAAGGACGGAGTTTCCCTATTTTAACTTAAGGAGGATTTTCAAATTAATAAAAGTCATTTTTTTATCATTGAGTTCACACTTTAACAACAACAACAGTAGTAGTTAGTAGTAGTAGTAGTTGTAGTAGTAGTAGTAGTAGTAGTAGTAGTAGTAGTAGTAGTAGTGGTAGTAATAATAATAATAATAATAATAATAATAATAATAATAATAATAATAATAATGATATTAACGCACATTATCTTTTGACATGTAAGACAGTACTGAACAATAGTAGACATATCTGATGTCATTTAGGATGCCTACATAGCCTAGCTCAGATTACTGCAAACGTGACGCCCTCGCATAGGAGATATGAGTGGTACAAGTTCCCTGTATATCCCTCGTGTCCCACTAATTAGCTCACAGTATTGACGGACAGAGGGGCTGATGGTAAAACCCCCTCGAGATCGACAGACCATGTCGCTATTGGTTATGCTGTAATAATGAGTACACCAGCGAACGGGCATTACCTCTGGGATATATCACCCCATATACATTCCTTCCAGGACCGCTAATATTGTCACTACGCATAGTCTGTTTTCAAACTTCATTATTGATTTATTTATATGCATTGTATTCATATTTGTCAACAATGTGTATCATATATGATGGCAACCAAATGCATTTAATTACTGGTAATTTCAGTGTAACAGGCAAGAAGATAATGACGTATATGAGTAAAATGATACATAATAGAGTATGAATCTATGAACAGAGATTCACAGTTAGGCCTACAACTTATTCCGGAGGCCTCTAATGAGGCTTTTCTAGCCAAGGGTTGCACTGTTCCTTAATCCCTGTAAATCTGTGATGATGAGCGTACAACTAGTCACTTACCAAAATATATGGAGTCATAATTAAGAACTATTACCTAACACTCATAAGCGTCGGTACGGAGTGTGCCGGTGTGCCAGGCACACCTTGACGACCCTGTGGAACTCATAAATTTTGTAACATCTTTGGCGCTTTTAATTAATTTTGGATTAATTGATAATTATTTGTTAAGTTTAGAAACACACGGGGAATATTTATATTTTTTTGTTGAGCGTTTCTGTGTTATAATTTGTTAGATTCTAATAGTTATGTCATAATCATAACAGTAAAAAAAGAATGAAATCCTGTTCTTACTGCGCAGTAACTTTTTGGGTTATGTTTTCCAATTTTCTATAGGCCTACTACTTACTATATAAATTCCTTAAACAAATCACATTAACATTTGTAGCTGGTAGCTACGTATATGATTTCTTTAACAAATTTTTTGTATAAAATAGGAGGGTTTATAATATTAGGCACACCCTGGCTTAAAAGTCTGACTATGCGAATGTTAACACTAGACTCCACATAACGATTACTCATAACACAATCACCTGAGAGTGGCCTTATGGATGCTGAATTGCATTGTATCTTACTCCCTAACCATATAGCAGGTAGACTAATTGTTTATTTATACTTACACGGTACATAAATTTCACTTATTCAATATAATTATATATCCAGGATAAAACAAGTTTGTTTACATACATGACTTTCATTCACAATATCAAAAATATAAATACACAATGACAATAAGATAATATATTGCAAGGAAAAAATTATTACTAAAAATTACATATATAAAAAATAGAACTTAACCCCCTTATGTGATACACTGAATACACTGTAATACACAATTAAGTCTCGGTCACTTTGTTTGTGAACAACATAACTAAACAATCTAATGTTACATGCACATAATATGCCCTAACCGTAGATAGTAAAATTCACATCTGATATAGCCGAGCATAAGAGGCCGTACTGCAGAGAGTACGTATTCAGTTGTTGCAGCCTTACGTAAAGTTGTATTGTTACCCACGTAAAGTTGTACATATTATATATAAGTTATATATTTATTTATTTATAAACACACATACATATACACGATATACATAGCCTACATCTTAAATGTTACTGGTCCTGCACAGTTAATAGTGGAAACCCGGTCGTAAAATCACTAAATTATTGCGCTTCCCAAATTGTACGCCACCAATATGACGTAAATGTCTTTCAATGAGGTCGGCGAACAAGGGTAATCGTAAGAACAAGTTCCATCTGGTGCCACGATTCGAACTCTGGCAAGCTCAGTTAGGAGAGCATCGGCATTTTCAGAACTAATTACTTTAGGTATTTTACATTACTAGTTTCATGATCCGAGAGTCGACCAGCTCTTTCTGCTTTCCGTGCAAATGATTTTTCGCTATGAATAATTATGTTCTTGTTAATTTTTATCCAAAATTCCTTTCAGTTTAACGTTTTGTAGTCCGACTATTTATGGTCATCACAGTCATCAAGTTCCAGCTACCTTTTAACCAAAATTCTTAAAGGTTAGCAGCTCCAGGGAAGACATAGAAATCTTGTTTAATGCTGTGACTATTTACATAAGCGAAATGTAGAAAACGGTAAAGTCGCAATGGTAAGAATCCCTACAAAAATCCCATTTTTAAATCACTCATAACTCGTGTTTTCAGCCATTATCTGGGTAGGGTTCATTTCTAAAGGGGTGCACTAAGCAAGTATTACAGTAGATAGCCTATCAGTCGAACAATATTTTCAAAACATGTATGCTGTGCAAATGGATTCTTTTCTGGAAGCCAATGAACCATGGTTATTTTCAATGGCTTTGAAACATATTCCATCAGATTTGTCCATTATAGTACCACCTGGCTACACTTTACACATAAACTCGCTTTTTAAAGCCGTTGCCTACCCAATAAACAAGCGATAAACGTGGGTACCCGCAAGGCCCCTGAGCTGGACGTCCATGGATTGTATAATGAAAATAGATTGGTTCACCACACTTTGGGCAAGCGATATATAGGCTAATATTGTTTTGCGATGTGGTGCAACATGTTGCCACATTATTTCACTATTACTACAACTGACAGTGTTGTATGCAGACATTTATTAACAGATTTTGTCAAACACACATTGACGCTCTGGGCTACAAACGCCTATGGAAAATATACGGAAGTGTATCTTTGACACAGTCGGGATTTGATGCCGTATTGATCACTGTGTTCAATCAGAACCTAAATCCAATCTCATTGATCAAATATAACCACAGGGAGAGTGAGAGAGAGAGTGAGAGAAAGAGGGTGAGGGAGAGTGAAAAGAGACGGGGGGAAAAATACAAACAAATATGTAAGCTTATATTACATTGCACATGAATGTATATCCTGCCTCCCATATTGGATAGCAAGCACACATAAACAAGCATACAAAAATAAAGCTGCATGAAATTTCAGACCATGTTATCTGCATAAGCTCTTGCCAGTGTTCTTTTTTTTTAACATGTGTGCCTGAATGGTAGGTGATATTATTTTTGGGGGCCCCTATATAATGTTATCTGTATACTTTTACAAGAGTTGTAAGACCACCAGCTGTTTAAATTTGCTTTTGTCTGTGCCTACATAAGCGTAATGTGTAGATTCGTGCTCTTTGCCTTGATGATGAAGGGTTGGGGTAATACAATTGACAATCGTACAGAAACATGCTTCAATTGGTAAAGAGATAGCCGTACTGTTGATAATCATGTTATATTCTCTATCCTGTGTATGAGTCCCAACTTAGATCAGAGAGAGAATATCAAACAATTGTAGGCCTATATGGAAGTTCTAGCGTATCTATAGTACCTTAGCTATCAAACTGAACACTGGTAACTTTTAAATTCATATGAAATGAATGGTAATTTGATCATGATGTAATCTTCCTTAGGGAAAAAATATACCTATTAAGTAAATTGTAATTTGGTCCCCATTCTAATCGATATGAAATCTGATCCAATTGATTAAAATGGGACATTAGAATTTTATTAAAATGAGTAAAATTCATTTGCTGATATTTTCAGTGCCACTAATAGCTAAAATGTTTGGCGAAGCAAATGTCTATTACTCTTCTGGTTCGCTGCTAGACCAAAGTATATCGTATCTAAACACTTTGCAAGTTGTTTAGAGGGCACTAAATATATCGTTTAGTATACTTTGTGTTATTTTGTCTATTTTTTTTTGTTCTCAAGTTTTGTTCCTAATAGATGGCAAAATTTACCAGATTCACAAATTATGGTCCAGAGTATAAAACTGGTCTACACAATGCTTATAACTTATGGCTTTCTCTGCTCAAGCATTTACTTTCTTCACATTTATCACCATTGTACATTAAATTAATTATCTAGCCTGGTAGAGATATGACCATCAGGTCTTCTGTTCTCCTCTACCAGGTTTCCGAAAACTACAGTTGCATTACAAAAATCACAAAAAGAATACAGTAAGGAAATGAAAATAGCACTAATAATAATAATAATAATAATAATAATAATAATAATAATAATAATAATAATAATAATAATAATAATAATAATAAACCTATAGAATAACAAAAATTGTAATCTGGCAATTATGAATTTTTAGATAATTTACATCCTTAATCAGTTAGATCTAATACTTCTTTAGTACGATGTGCAGTACCGTACCACAAGTTGATAAAGGTAATGTTTATTTTTTAAAGTTATTTCTGGTAATCAACGGTGAACAGCATCTAAAGATATTTTATTATAAACGAAAGAGCAGGTTTCATAAGATGAGATTTGCCTATAAGCTTGATGACGCATTCAAAGCTTATTTAATTTCTTTCCTCCTTTCGCTATGTAAGATTCTTCATCCAATTAAATGAAATGTTGGCTTTGCAGAAAAAATTCCGAAGTCAACATTATTAAAGAAGTTAAAATAATTAGCTACCATTATAAAATGATGAAACGGCAAGAATCTTTCATATAAGCAAATTAAACCTCGTCTCACTCATTCAGTAATTTATGCCTTTTGAAAATATTTTCTTCAAATTAAGTAAACTACATTATTCATTATCATTAATTACGCAAATAGTTAAAGTTTACTAACGGTAATACAAGCGTCTTTAGCATACTGACTATGATTTTTTGTAAACTATTATATTTTTTTAAGTAATGTTTTTCTCTTTTACTTTTTATTAAGAACCGTAATATTTAAATAAGTTGTTGGCAATCTAGGAAATTCAGTAATTGCCTAGAAAAACTGTAGATGATTTCATAATTGTTACCGTGTAATAACTAGACTTCGGATTTTAGGTAAAAACCTATTTTAATCCTTAAGTGATATATGGACGAAAACTTGTAGGCTATATGCATGTTTTATAAGTGACTATGCCTAAAACTGATACTTTTATAGGACCTAAAACAGCCTATTTTTACGTTAGAGCCTAATATTGCCTCTTTGCTTGTTTTTCCTCTGAAGTTCGAAATAAGTTATTTTTTGTTATAAATTCTAATTATAAATTATTTTCAGTTCGTACTAAAGTTTTAGCTCAGATTGTGCATTACATGACACATTTATGACGTGGTTAAATAGTAAGGAATGCTTCGTCTTCAGTAGAAAAATTCCTTGGAATTCCCAAGAAAATGTAGTGTTTTTCTCCCAACTCCCACATCCAGAAAAAAAAGTAGTTTTCTGAATCCCTGAGGGATACCAGGGGTTGAATATGCTAGCGTGCGTAGTTTCTGGGCCCAGGCATTAGGTTTTCACTGTTATGGTATTAATGCAGGCCCTAGTAATAGGTCTGTATAATTCTGTGTACCATAGGCCTATATCTGTGTTTTATCATGATTATTGATTAATGGTGACTTCAATAAATATAATATTCTGCATTGCAATTGAGATATTTCAGAAAATTGGCAACTTAACGATTTTATAAGAGACTATTTTACGATTTTTAGAACCTATTTTCCAATATTTAGAGCCTATTTTAGGTACCTAAACAGCATTTTTAACGACCTAAAAGTCCGAAGTCTAGTAGTAACAGTGGAATCCGGTCATAAAACCAATAAACGAGTGTGCTTCTCAATGGAATACTGTGTATGACGTAAATGCCTTTCAGCGAGATCGACTATTAAGGTAATTAGGCTATAGGACTGAGATTCGAGCTGGCGTCCTAAGTAGAACTCTGGCTGTCTCAGTTGGGAAAGCATCGGCACGGTAAACCGAAGGTGATAGGTTCGATTCCCGGCGTAAGCAGTTTTTTCTCCTAATGCTTTTCATTAGGACAGATATTATTGGGGGTAAAAGTTGATTAGGACGCTTTGTGGCAAAGTTCCAAAATATGTTCTGCTAATTGCAGGATCATTAAAAAAAAACTGAGTGTTTAAGCATCATGCAAGAACCAGTAGTCAGCTGAATCTGTTACAGCTGACAGTTGTAGGGGAAATATGGAGAATTGTTTGCATGGGTAATGTTGGAGGGCCAAATCCACATTTTGCAACCACATATTTTGAGACTTTTACCAGACAGGCTATGGTAACATATAAGACTAACATTATGCTACATGTGAAACCTAGTTTTCAGTATTTTGTTCTCTAAAATTTTCTTTTTTTAAGTAAGGAGTGTGCTAATTAAAAGAATGATACAATCTTGAAATATCTTTCACTTATTTGTTCCCTTGCATACTTACATAATGCAATAACATTACATAAAAAAACCTACATCACAGCCGTATTTTTCGGAATAACAGAATACCCATAATTCACAATATTATTCTTTTCATGCGCTTTCATTTGATGTATAAATGAACATTTTAACTCAATTTTTAGTATGAACGTCTCCTTCCGAATTTTCTCGGGATTTTAAATTTTTGTTAAATTTATTATCCGAATATATTCGGGATTTTGCATTAAGCTGTTAATGGTAATCACCTTAAATTTGTCGGACAATAGTGATCATCAGGGCCCGGATTCTGATGACCTAAAATTGTTTGAAAAATGACCAAAAAAAACCGTGAAATTTAAAGAAAGTGACTTAATAATTACAAAGAATGACCTAAAAACTGATATTTTATTTATAAAAATTATTACTGTGCTCACAAAGATATAGACTAATTTGTACATAATTGTAAAAATTGTAAATGTAGAAAGATGTTGGTCTAAAAACTTTTTTCTTGATTGGAACATTTGAGAAGCAAAATAAGAAAACTGTTTTTAAAGTAGATACTACAAAATGTTGCATTATAGTAACCTAGTCATTTATTTAAAGTAAATGCATGAAAATGACAAAATAATGACTCGAAAATGGCAAAAAAATGACGTAAAATTGAAATAAATGCCCTAAAAATATAAAATTGCATAAAATGACAAAAAATGACTAATAAAAATGCATTTCTATAATATAGAGTCCATGATTAGGATTTACTACAAGTTGGGAATGTCTAGGCAGCATCAATAAAATGGTGACATGTCATTAGAATCCGGGCCCTGGTGATCATTATTATTTTTCAATTGTATAATAATGGTTAGTTTGTAATAATTAGGGGGCGGATTTCTATGACTTGTCATATTTTTCCATTTGCATTATTTCAGGTTTCCGACTAATTTAAACCCGATTCCAAGCATCCTGGTGAAAATGGAACTGCTTTTATTGCGCATATAACTGCATATTTCGGAAATTTTCAACTATTGTAGCATATTTAGTATGAATAAGCATATTTGGGTCATATTTTTGGCATATTTGTGTGCATATTAAAGAAATTTTGAACTTTCATATTATATTTTGTAAATTTTGCAATATTCTAATATTTTGTGAGAATTTACAGATATTTAAAATAATTAACATTATATTTTAATAATATGAATTGTAATGAAACTTTTAAAAAATTTCGTAATATGTAAGTGGTAAACTCATATTTTAAATTTTATTGGTCATATTTTAATGTTTTTAGGTCATAAATGCATGCATGTATCCTATTTTTTAGGTGATAGAAATCCGCCCCCTAGTAATAATATTTCCCTCGTTGCCGTAGTGCTTGTTTGCAAACTGTCTGTACTTGCTTTGAACGTGAGAAGAGAGATGTGAATAAGGGAAGAAATAATGTGGAATGCTACCTGGCATGAATTTCGGTGATGATGTTGCATGATATACTGACTCACATCTGCGTCTGCTCTGTAATGTGGCGACACAAATTAATACTACTTCAGCCTCCCAATTACATCGGAAATGTCTTCTCATCACGTGTAGTGTGTTATATTTTACACCATGAGCTACACATGAAAGAGTGTAAAAGTGAATAATATGGAGAAGTGCTTGTTAGTGTACTACGTTTGTATAAATATTCATGAGTCATCTAGAGTTCGGATGTTTATGACCTAAAAAAGTGGAAAATATGACTTTAAATATGCCCTTAAAAATTACAAAATATGACCCAAAAATTCTAAATATGTCCTAATAAAATAACATATTTAAAAAAATAAATGTTTCTAATTAAAACGTTTTATAAATATTCATAAATATTCATGAGTCATCAATAAAAATGAATAAAATATTGCATACACTTATGCTCCACTAAGTCATAGTCCTGCTTATTTTAAGGACTATGACTTAGTGGAGCATCAGTGTATGCAATATTTTATTCATTTTTATTGATTTAGTATGTTCCACTGTTTATATTACTTCGTTTTTATTAATTTTATTCATGAGTCATGTAGGGTTCGGATGTTTTTGACCTAAAAAAGTTGAAAATATGACTTTAAATAATATGCCCTTAAAAATTACAAAATATTACCCAAAAATCCTAAATATGACCTCATAAAATAACGTATTTAAAAAAATAAATGTTTATATTTAAAACGTTTAAAGACATCAAGTGAATTCAATCGGATAATGAGTTTTTAACAATTTTGGTGATTTACAGTTTTTCTTATAGTGGACTGTTTTTAAAGAATTTGTTCCTGTTTGCTCGTTTCATCAGCTCCAAATACTCGTAATATTTTGTAGACCTTGCATGTCCCTATAAAATATGGACAATTACATTAATTTTAAAATTGAAGATAATTATTAATTTGGCATAAACATTAAATTAATTAAATTTCAAATTTAACTCGAACATGTAGTACATACACTGTATAATTGTTCTCCTTTACCGAATTTATAACTGAAATATGACGTTAAATTACAAATATGTCTAAAATACACACAAAGACCACAAAAATGACCAAAATATGACTTTATATGCAAAATAAAAACGGCCCGATTAGGATAACAAGCGTGCAATTCGTGTTTAATTTGTGTTTGCGGCAAGAATGGAGGTCAGGATAAAAATATGATATGTCATAAACATCCGAACCCTGAAATCATGAGAGGTAAAAGTGATGAACTGAAAGAGCTGGAGAAAGCGGCATAGGGGTAAGGGAACAAATATTTTTTTGGAAATAATGGAGTAAATTTAATATTAATCTTAGAATTTTTAGTCAACTTAGAAAGAGTACTTGGATTTTGATCAGTTACCTTGGTTGGAGACTAGTATTTCTGATGATGGCCACCGGTGGTTGAAAATTCTCCAACAAAAATAGCTCGTGTACCATAATTAAATAGTGCTTGTACGTATACCTATTTGCAAACTCTCATAATTCGGGAAAAACAGAGAAATAATTCTTACGAGAAGTTGGGTGTAATATTATTTCTTATTAGCTTACTAGGCATTCGTTGGGGAATGTTCTGTCTGTTTATCATTTCAGAAGTGTCCTTCATCTCTCTTTTTTAGCTTCCTTTCATAGAAGTTTATCTCCACCATTGAAATTGGGTCAATTTGATCACCAGTCGGATTTGTTCCATTCAATCTGGTATTCAATCTGGTCATCTAGTTATATTAATTAGTTATTTTATACCAATCAGTGGTTTAATTTTATCCTTTGAAATTCTATACCTTTAAAAGTGCGTATTTTACCTGCGACTGTCTAAACTGCATGTATGCAATGTTAATATTCTATTTACTAGTTTACTTTGAATCGAGACTGAATTTTTGAAGAATGCATATGACAACCGATACTCAATAATATTACTGGTATAAAATATGTTCTCCTTAGTGAAAGAGGCGTTGCTATATGGCAAGTTGGTCGACCAGAAAATTGTTTTACCATGGCTTAACATTACATTTCGTCAAGCCTATAATTTAAAGTTGGAATATAATAGACAGAGCTGCTGTCCCATGATCATTGAGGTTTCCGAGTTGAACGTGAGTTCAGAGAGGTTAGGAATTACTGACTGTAACAACACAGTTGCAGCTTTCCGAATCCTGTATTTTGTGGCTTGTACAATGTACGATCTATGATGTTCCCCTTCCATAATATAGTTATGCAAGGATATCAATGCTGGGATGTATCTTGCAAGGCTAAATTCAAATATCTCTTTGCACCAAATGGATCATGGAAGATGGTTATACAATTTGCAATATTTCCTCTTCTTTTAACCACCGCTTTATTTTTCTTCCTGTTATAGGCACAGGGTTCGTTCATTTAGACACATTTACAAGGCGAATCACAAATTCTCTTGGGGCAAGTGACTAGCCTTAACTTTGAGGATACAAAAAGCCCTGACGACTATGGAAGGTGCTATTAAAATATTTTAAAGCAGAATCTGACCTACAGTAGAGTTCTCATATGCTCACTTAACATTATTTCGTCGTAGGTAATGACTACGGTGAACGGTCACAAATCCAAATTCTGAACAAAGCTAGCACCCCTTAACGCGATGATCAGCTTGAAAATGGTATGAACGCTAGCCTGTAGGATTACTGCAGGAAGAATGTTTGCTTGAACATTTTTTTCTACATAGTCCCCTCCCCGTTCAATGCACTTACGCCATTGGATAGGAAGAGCTTCGATACCTCATGAGAAAAGTTACATCCATCCATAAGTGCATATCTTACTAAAAGAGCTCGGGTTTGAACTTCTGCCCTCCAAGGAGATCCTTTAACAGACAAAATTCCTGTATCACCTATGTTGGGGCGCAGGGCCTCCAAGTGGAGGTTTCTGTCACCTATGTGAATTTTGTTACTCCTATTTTCCGATAGAGGGCAGTGGGTCAGGGATATGCCACCATACTGAACAATAAATCAGGTTACAGTAAATTAAAATATTGTTAAGGTTACAATAGATTATTCTTATTATGTCGGCCATTCCAACCGAGATTTTGGTTCGATTTACTCAATTTACTACGATCGTTCACAGAACAATATTAATTACGAACTGATAATACTTTCTGGTTACTCTGCATGTACTACACTCTACTAAGAGTAATATGTTATGGGCATAGCTTAAGAGATCCTTGTTAATTAACGCATCCTTTCCATTTCGCGCAAGTAGAATAGGACATCCTGTTGGAGATTTAGTTACGCTTATTTTCTTGTAGAGAACGGCGTGACAGGTGGTAAGCTCTTCGCCTCGACGACCATCTGCAGAAAACTAAGATATTATTTGGTTGTGAAAAAGCTAGGTAATTCTGTACAGAGGCTGTAATTTAGGCTTGATTTCTTCTGGGTGCCGTAAATCTACGACACGGGATCCATAGTTTATAGTCTCTGGCCGAAGACTTCTTATCCAGATTTTTTACGTCCTCATAAATATCAAACTTGCCGGGTTTGAACCTTTCGTCTTTTTGATCCAGATGCAGGCATGTATGCTAAGCAAGACCGACTATTACCAATTGAGATAACAAAAATCTCAAAAGCCATAAATATCTGAAATCACTATTAAAATATTGGGGATATAATGAACATCAATTTCTGCTTGGGAGGCGCAGTCAGTATCGCGCTGGCCACAATTGAAGGTTCGATCCCGACCCAGGTCGATGGCATTTATGTGTGCATAAATGTGACAGGCCCATGTCAGTAGATTTACTGGCATGTTAAAGAACTCCTGCGGGACAAAATTCCGGAGCACCGGCGACGGTTACAGGCCTAAGTTGACAACCATATACCAACCAATGTCCATCAATGTAGCCTGTAAGAATATAGTAGTAGGAGGGGGGACGCATTTGCACAGTTGATTGGGATACTACATGACAGTTTTCAATTGATTAATCCTGCTGGTCGTAGGCTACTGCGGTTCAGCCTAAAACATAAACGATGACTTATAGCAATTATGGTGGTAAATAAGATCAGTGCATAAGGTTCACAATCTTACCGTCTTCACGCTCCGATTATCTAATAATCGATAATAATAATCGGGGAGCCTCGAACTCCAGCGTGCCTGGCTTAAAATGGAATAAGTGAATAATAAAATTTAAATAACTCTTAAATAAATATAGAAATTTTATACGGGATTGTTTTAATAATATTAATTTAAGTAAGCCCCACATCTTTGCTTTAAGTAATAATAATAATAATAATAATAATAATAATAATAATAGGTCTAGTAACAATAATAATACCGTTAGAGTCATTATGCCTACATGGTAAATATTTACTCACGATATAAAATAGTTGTAATAACTACAACAGTAACAGTAATAATGAAAACAGTAAGGCCAGGTCAGGTAAATGTCGCTTTTCTATTTTGCACGAAATACAGAAATTTATGTATGTGCATTAGTTTAACAACTTTTTATTATACAAGCATTTTCAGGGCAACCATAAATGACACTTGAAATTGTTATATGCGTTAAAGAGGGAAATTAAATAGAAGTATTTTTAAAAAACAAAATATAGGTGACATGGAAAATGCAATTTAGTAGTATCAATCAAAATAACAAATATTTATTTCAGCGAGTGAAAGGGGATTTTTCGCAGGTCAAATGAAATGAATTCACCGCCAATAAAACAGAGCTCCTGTGAAACAATAGCAAAAAGTTGACATAAAATATCACCCAAACCCTAAATCGTGTAGCGCTGAGCTTTAACAGATAGGACAGTTTTTCGTGTATGGTTCTTCAACAGTGAATATGTTGCGTTCGCTGTTGAAAGTACCGTTTCCGAAAGATTTTGTATCATCATAAAAATTGGGGCGTATTGTCGTTGGTAATCTAACCAGTAGGCCTACTTTCAAAATTACGTAGCCTATATTTGTTTTGGAAATCTCAAAAGTATAAGTTGCAATTAGCTTATGATACATTTGTTATATTTTATTTAGGCCTATACTATATTATGATCATCTCATGAATGAAATGTAAATTAATAAAGAAACAGCTTTATAGCTTCCCAATAATAAAACTCTAACCAAAATGTTTCTGATAATTTTTCCCGAAATACGCTTAATTGATGTCAGCGTACATAATGAACTATCCTGAAGATGAAAATATTATTCTTAAATTTTTAGTTTTATGTATGCAAGTAGCCATAGGCCCATGTATATATTATATGTGTGCATTTTTTTTCACTTTGCAACCCAAGAATGACACTCGATTGTTTTAAGAATTAGTAGGCCTATTTAGTATAACCAATACCATATTTAGATTTCCTCTATAGCCTACTATACTATACTCTTTTTTCAAAATTGAATATTTAGTTTCATTTTCTCCACCAAACGTTATTAATTTTCATTTACTTTCGGTTTGCATTCAAAATTACAGCTCTGTCAATCATCATAGAAAAGTAAGTTGCTACATAAGCACGTCATCAGAAAACAAGTAGCAAATTTATTTTTGAAAGAAAAAAGTGAAAGAATTGATAACCTTGATGTTGCAGTATTTTAATGTGAGTTTAGAAATTTAAACAACTGTTTCTAAAACATAAAAAAAAATAAAAGCTGGTGTACTGCACAGACTGGCTGAGATTAGACAGCCTTAACCCTGAATGAAAATACCTGGGTAAATCAGCTTTAGCTTGTACTAAGTTTGTGATACCGTTTTTGCACAGGCACCAGCAATTCCGCTTCTGTTCCCAAGGGCCTAGGAGAAAGAATTCCCTCTCAGAGTTCATTCTGAGCCGTTGTTATTGGTCATTTTGGTCTTGATTTGGATGTAGCTTATGAAAATATCGGGATGTAGCCAGTGAGATCATACTGGAAATTACCTACAGATTTAGTCACTAAATGGAAGTAAAGTAAATTAAAACGAATCAAAAGAAAGAAAAGTTATTAAAAAAAAGCATTCTTTAGGCTTCATAAGTTTCTGTCAAAGTCTAAGACGAATGTAGGCCATAGTGTACCAAAAGGTTTAGGTACATTAGAAAATCACATTGACATCTTGGGGAATAGATTTATTTTAAATATTAAAATTTTAGTTTATAGTGAACCATCATTATAAATCTCTTAGGCCTGTTACTGATTTTATGTGATGAGTAGTATTAATGTTGCTAAGAATAAAATTATTTATGATGGTGGAATGCTTAAAATATGGGTATGATGTTTTTAACCGTAATGAGTATTTTGTTTATCATATAATGTGCTTCATTCTAGACTCTAAGCAGAAGTATAGCAGAAATGGTAGCAACATTTAATTAGGTAGATTTCGAAGAAAAATCTACCTATTGCAATGGATACCATGTCATGATTTTCGAAAAATTCTTTCATATCTTTACGTTTCATGCTCCCCTAAGTACGAAACCACCGCCCGTCCAAAAAATTTTTTTGTGATATTTATATATATATATATAGGCTATTTATATATATATATATCTTTACACGATAGCGGCCGTAATTTTGAAGATATTTGAACCAAATTTTATTATGTTATTTCTAGGCCCAATAGTTCGGACAAGTTCGTTAATGGGAAAAATTGGCCCGAGGGGGAGGGGGTTGAAATTTTAAAACATTTATATCTCGGCCCCTATGAAGTATAGAGGGAAACTTTGTTTGAATAAATTAGAGTACTCCCTATGGAGTTCACAGTGACACCAACGATTCGGGGGTTCGAGTGAGGGTGGGGGTGGGGGTGGGGGTGGGGGTGGGGGTGGGGGTGGGGGATGAAAATTCGAAACTTTTGAAACCACGTCTTGTGGGGTATCGTTGAAAAGCTCTTGATGAGTACTCTACAAATCAATAAATAGTTTCTTGATAGCTCTCATATGACGCGAGATTTTAATGTTTGAAAATAACACTTAAAAGAATTATTATAATATCATAATTTTGTCTAGCGGCTTTGCTAATTTTATTCATTTCTAATCTTGCGCACGGCCTCCCAGAATATTTTATCCTATTCTTGTTGTCAAAACAAATGATTGTAGGCTCTTCCTCTTTACCGAATTCAGTTCTTATTACTGCAGGTTTGTCATGCCAAGGCTAAAGAAGAAGAGTGCTATGCAGCGACAATAAATTATCCAAAAGCACTTCGAAATCTACCTCCGCCTGTAGGCCTGCCTAAAGGGATTTTTTTAAATAGAGGTTATTAACTTTATAAAAAAAGTCACTACCATAACAGATTTTGAGATAATTATTTTCAGTGTCCACAGTTGTTTGTGTTAATTTCATGAATATCGTTTCACATTACAAAAAATGAAACTGTGCATTTTAGCTATCATGAGAATCTAAATTTCCCCTTTACAACCAACAGTGTTCTGTCTTTAATTTGGAATTGTATATTCATAGGCTATGACTTTGCTCTTGTATAAGAAAATGCTATAAAACAGGATAACAGAAAGAGAGCAAAGGGATCTGAAACACAAGAAAAGCAGTTCTAAATAACGACCTTTAATTTGTCTTGTCGCATCTAGTTAACGTCACTTGCGAAGAACATTTTGAAACAGCTGCCTGCCACGGTACGAGCAGCTGATATCCCTGTCTACAGCAATCTGTACTAAAATATTTCAGAGAACGAGTGTCGTCATGATTATGAGAAGAACAAAACATCTCGGCCAATAAAGAAACTTGACAATTATTATCGTCTCCTCTATCGTTGACATTTCTCGAAGCCACCAAATCAAAAAACGTTAAGGCTCATCCCACAAGAAGTAAATGTTATTCCAAACACACTATCTTGAATATCAGTTATCAAAGACAAATGTTACATTCATTCACGTAAAATAAATAAATAAATAAATAAATAAAATAAAAAAGTTTATTTTATTTGAATAATATCTGTAGTTATCTGTAAAGAAATTGACTATCTATATTTAGTAGGCATATTTTAGTAACTATTTCGAGTCTCCTGCAGATTAGAGGTCATACCAACCAAGCTGATCGCCGGATTAAGCAACTTTGATGAAAACTTAAGTGGGTTAAACCTACGGTTTTCACTTTTATTATGTATAACCCAAGATCTTGCAGCTTATTATAGCCATTAGAATATTTAGTTCAGTCCTCCTTTAAGTCAGGTCTAAGGGAAGACCCATCATGGTCCGAAGTTCTCGTTAACCTGTAGGTCCTGTCAACTTTAACTTCAGTAGTCGTCAATTGCTTGATGAGATCTTCCCCCTTCTAAGAGCTTAGGTAGCATCCAACACTATATCGTAAAGTGGCCCACAGAAAGGATGAGGCAGGACAGTATAATATTTTTTCCCTGACACTGGTAAAACGCGTGTGAGAGGAAGGACACTCAGAGGTGGGAGTTGAATTCAGAGAGACAAGCCATTCTTTCCCTCCCGCCAGTCAAGACAGCCGTAACCGTTTACCTTAATCAGCGCGATGTGGCTCCCTTGAAGATTGGCGTACGAATTAAACATCACCTCTTCAAATGACAATATTTCGATAGTAGACCTGTCCAGGCTACAGCTCAACTGTCTGAGCAGGTTCAGGTAGAAATAAAATCAGGTAAACTGATGTAAAAAAGTGCCAGTATGTTTTTTTTAATCAGTTATGACTGCAATTATGATATGCAGAATATGTTTTTTTAATTGATTTACAAGTTAAGCTCCAGATTTATTCATTAAGCAGGGCTTAGGGAAGAACAAAGGTCTAGTTTTCTTTTTAATCAGATTAAAATCTTCCAGCATCAGCTGAACTGTACAGATTTTTGATATCTTGACAATCGCACACTCACATAAAAATACGAAAAAGAAAGTGAAATTGGCTGGTTTCGGGATTTGAACCATGGAACTCCATAACGTGAGGCCAAAACGTTACCATCTCGGTCACCTGGGTCAGTTTAACGGTCTAGTTGTAAGTTATAAGCGCATGTAAAACAATAGTGTTTTTGGTCATAGCTATCTCTATTTTAATTTCCAAAGCCGTAAAATATCACAGTAAAACAATTGACTATGTTGTCATGATAAATGATTTGCTTTTTTTTTATATAAATTCTTTCGAATACGTATATTATCATAAAATAGGCACCAAATTGAGCATTACTCCGAAACAGGTGAACCGATTTCATCCAGTATCAGTAGACCTCTTCCCATGAACACTATAAATGTGTATACCAAATTCCATAAAAATCCGGTAAAGCGTATTTGAGTTACCGCGTTTTTAAAATAGACACTAAATTGGGTTTTACTCCGGTACCGGACAACCGATTTGGTCCAATATCGGTAGACGTCTTCCCATGTACATTATAAATGGGTATACAAAGTTTCAGGAAAATCCAATAAAGCATATTTGGGTTATCGCGACTTCTCATATATTAACATAAAAGGCAATAAATTGGGCATTATTCCGGTACTGGCCAACCGATTTGGTTGAACACCAACAGACGTCTTTCCATGGATAGTATAAATGCGTATACGAAGTTTCATAAATATCCGATAAGGCGTATTTGAGCTATTGCGCCTTTAAAATATACACTAAATTGGGTTTGACTCCGGTACCGGTCAACAGATTAGGTTCAAATTTAACAGAGTACTTTTCATGGATGTCATAAATGCATATACCAAGTTTAATGGAAATCCGATACAGCGTATTTGAATCTATTAAAATAGGCACTAAATTGGGCATTACTCCGGTACCGGTGAACCGATTTGGTTCAATATCAATAGGGTTCTTCCCATTGACATTATAAATGTGTTTTCCAAGTTTCATGAAAATCCGAAAAAGCGTATTTGAGTTAGAGCGCGTACAGACACACGGACGGACAGACAGACAGACAGACAGACGGACAGACATTTTTCGTCCCCCACACAATCTCATAAAGTACCATACTGGCACTTAATAAATTACTGTAGATGCGGGTGGCGAGAAAGGGAGAAGTATGGAGGAGTTATAAATTGAAGTGGTCGTGTTATGATGGCCAAAATATTACATATTACTGTTAATATTGTATAGTATTGTTATTAATGTACTAATTAAGTTGAACCAGTGAAAAAAATACTTTATCACTTTTAAAACCCTTTTTTGAATCACGTTGAATGAGTACAACACTGGAAACAAAAAAAAATATACATTTTAATGTTTGCGACTTTGTTTAGAAAAAAATAGCCTACCATCTTACCCAGTCTCAGGGTTTAGCATCTGCTTTTATTTTTCTTTACATGTAATTGTACCATAAATAGTTTTCAGGTGTGTATTTTTACACGGGTCTGTAGCGTCCTGTCAACATTTCTGGCATAATTTGCTATTCTGTGAATATTTTAATGAAGCCATGGTTAAAATAATAGGAAACAAAAATTAGCTTATTCAGCAAGGAGTAATATGTATATGTTTCTTGCATTTATTTTGTTATTAGCATATAATTCCCGATTTATTATTTTTGTTGGTGTTTAGTCCTTTTTGCTCTAATTGGTCAATTGTTATGATTTTACAGAAGCCCTATTATCATTTAAAAATTGGATAATTTGGGAAAATAATTTTTTATATTCGTTTGTTTTAATTGAAATATCAGGAAAGGAGACAGTTTGAACTTATGAGAGGAATGAAGCAAGAAACTAAAAATTTCATGAAAATAGTAGAATAAGTGTCAGAAGTCAATAGCAGCAAATGAAAGTTAAAATATGTACAAATTCAAGATTTTTTTAAAATGTCCATATTTTTCAGCGACTCTCATCTTCCCCTTACTTGGCTCTGATCTGGTACGCGATCCTCTGGGCATAATGAAAACCGATCTCCATATATCCAAAGTTGCAAAAAGATGTCACAACATCCTGCTGAAATGCAACACACTCACCAAGCAGGCACGGGTGCAGGACGGAAATACATAAAACATATTTTAACACCCTTGCCACCATCTTGTCAAAGCATCGGGTAGAGCAATCATTGCGGCATGTAATCACCCAGGGGTTGGCTGTTAATCACTTACAAACACAGGAACTGCAGGAAGTGTGAGCTCAGAAAGATCTGAAAAACTCATTTCTTTTAAGCTTGTGAATTATCTCGCTAAACAAAAACAGTCACAAGACAAGATTCCAGAACAGAAGCTGGAGAAAAACGAAAGCGAGCACAGCTGAGATTATAATGATAGATCGTTGACAAATGGTTTCCTTGTTTGAAACCTAAGCGGTCGCAGCCTTCCCCTAAGAACATCAACGACGCCGCTGCCAAGATCTGTATACGCAAAGCAAAGAAGAAGAAAGTCAGCCCCCCCATGACTCTGTTCTTGTATATCATGTGGTCGTTGCGGCGGATGGGCTATACATGTAACACCAATGGCGTCTACAGTTACGCGCTGGCAAATTGCTAGAAAGAGAAAAAATGAGTATAAACACGCGCATTTGTGTTTTCTCTCATTCACATCTTCACTTGTTCCTATTCCAGAAAACATCTGTATAGTTATTTTATATCCAAATCCGTAGCATCTCCGAAGAAAGGAAAATCTAGATAGCAAGATAGATGAAAGCACATTCGTCTTTATAAAGGCGATGAGACAGATTTTATTTGAACTGACTAATTAACAGGGCCAGGATTTTTATGACATGTCATCTTTTAACTGGAACATCATGGACGTTGCCCACTAGTGCAGATATTCTAGTCATGTCTTCTAGATTATAAAAAAGGTAATTTTAAGGATCTTTTTTTTTTCTTTTGCCCCACATTATATTTTTAGGACTTTTTAGAATGTAATGTCATTATGGTCATTTTTTGTTATTTTGTGGACTTTTTCCCACACTTCATATTTTTAGGTAATTTTTTTAATATAAAATCATTATTTTCTTATTTTGTGTTTAAATATTGTGTTCGACCCCGAAATTCGAACATTAGGTTTTAACATGTAGTTTCTAGGTTCCCTGAATCCAAAAATATTATTTTCAGAAACATGTGTGTGTCTGTGTGTGTCTGTATCTGTGTGTCTGCGTATGGAAAAACCTAGCTCGAGAACGAAAAATCGTATAAGAACAAAATTTTGTTTTTGGGTTAAATACCTTCTGGGGGTGTGACACGAAGATTGGCGACTTTTAATGTCACTTTACAAGAAGAAAATTTCGTTTTTTTCGCGATTTTCTCGGTAATGGCTATTACGATTTTGTTTACATTTTACACATGAGGTGCTTAGGAAAAGGTAATCTGCGCCACTTATAACTTTTCCCCCAACCTACACGATGTAAACTGCGTCACCGACATATGTAAACTGAACCACCGACATAATGTAAACTGCGCCACCGACATATGTAAACTGCATCACTGACATTTAAATGGCGTCACCGTCATACTAACGCACTAACATTTTCCTTCCCACTTCTTCAGACAGGACTGGCTATGAAATTGCATAGGTGTGGTTAAAAATGTTAGGCTTAGTAGCTTTGTAATTTTTAAAAATGTTAAGCAATACCCTAATTTAGTTTGCATGAACGCTTCGTCACTTATAAAATTGTTAAAAACACTACCCTAATTTTTTTGCATGAGCACTTTGTTCTCATATGACGCCTTCTTAATAAAACCAAAACGGATATTTCATTGTTTATGTATTGTTCTCGCCACTTGAGTAGACGAGAATACTTATCATTTATTTTAGCTGTTCTTCTTATAGGTATCCCTTGTTCAATACTTCTCAGTTTTATGTAGGCACTTGTTTCGACCTGGAGAAGTGCATCTAACGTAAGGAAGATGTTGGGAGAAGCGTGGTAAAACATAGATTTATATTTTTCGTGAAATGTTCTACTGCAATAGTCGTTTCTTTGCAATCTGTGGAATGTTCATTCGCCCATACTGAGGGTGGCACAGTTTACATATCTCCGTGGCGCAGTTTACATATCTGTGTGGCGCAGTTTACATATCTGTGTGCCGCAGTTTACATATCTCATTTTTATTCTATTTCAAATTCGGTGTCAACCATGGCACAGATTACATGCACCCGAGGTGCCTATGTCAAGAGCTAAAACTTTCATTTGAAACATTTCTTTTTTTTCGCAAAAATTCTTTGAAGGGTAGTTTAAACCACCCTCTCTTTTAAGAAACTTTGTCTTGCCTGGAGAAAAATAAAGCTTTGTATAATGTTTAAACGACTGAATACGCGCTCTTGCAATACGGCCTCTTGTTTTGTGAAGTCAGTAAGGTTTAATTGCCCATTCATAGGGTAAAGGGGATGACATTCTTTTGATTTTTACAACCAATTTACATGAAGAGAATTTTACTCATAGTGCATTACTAACAGGAAAAACTCTTATTCGGGTTGAGGAAGTTATGTGTTTCACATAAGATTTTTTTGTAAATGTGTATTTTGCTTTACATAGACACAAACCAGACCAAATCGGTTTTACGGTAAACGTTAAATGAAACGAAAAGACTATATTCAAATTCATCGTCTGTATGTCCCATTAGTTTATATTACTGTTTACTTTTTCTTTTACTATGCTTTTTTTAACTCTATACGGTACATCAGATAGACTACCAAGCGAGATGCCGAGACGGTAGTGTGGGTTGACTGAATTCGGAACGTCGGCTATTCAATCTCAGAGCTTTCGATGCCCGAAAATAGGCTCGTATGTCGATATCGAGAAGTCAGTAAGTAAATAAACATTTCAGGAAATAGCCTATAATAATCTTTTCAAACTCTTTCCCTCGCTATAAAATAAAGAATACTTAGCCTATATAGGATAGTTGTACATTTTTTAGAGTATCTTAGAACCATAGGAGTGGTGTAGTGGTAAATTTTCCAGCGTGGAAACACTGAAAATTACAGTATATAATAAAAAAATGTATTTAAAATTCATCTGTAAAAACTATATCAAAACGATGGTGTTTTTATTTTAAGATTCTCTAATAGTTACAAACACTTCTCAATAAGGTTTGTTATTTCTTTCTTCTATACAACATAATTTTATACTATGCATTTTTAGAAGAAAAACCTATTTTAGTTACAAATTTCTCTTTACACTTTCTTTTCTAAGGTAGTTACAAGAATTCAGCAAAAAAGTCTTCAACCTGCCTTTTTATTTTTAAACGTATATTTTCTGAATAGTAAAAGTATTTTTTATCAAAAACTTTTCAAAAATAAAAAAATTATAAATTATTTAAACGTTTATTTAAATTTACTAAAAATTATTGGAGGCACGCCATTCCCCATCCACTACTCCTTCTCAGCTAGACTGTCGCATAAATATATATAATAATAGGCCTGCTGTGTGATAAACGAGACTTCATATGATACTTATAGACTTTAATATTCATTGGAGAAGCAGTGATGCATTAAACCAAACTGACAAAATAACCGTATACTTTGGCTTGAAGTCGTAAAACCAATTAGATTCATGAACTGTGAAGGGTTTCCTCAACATTGAGGTTCATGTTCAAGTCTCCGTAAGCACAATATGTACAGCCTAGAGGCTACCATTTCATAAACTTTAATCATCATTTTTCTACCGGCTTAAACGAAACTGTTATAAAATTCAAGTGGAAGGGATGTTAGTGGAAGCCGCTTTTCTGACACGAGTCACTGAGTTTCACTAAATATTGTGGTCGGTAAACAAAGAGAAAATATTCAGGAATAATGTCAACGGTACCCTTCAACATCAGCATATGCTACTTCAAGCGTAACAGAAACTGTTTCAAGCTACGTTTAATATTTCTGCACTATAGACTCTGAACAAAACGAGCATTATTTATATGCGGATTTGAAATTAATGTTATTTACCTTTCATGTAAATATTTGTTAACATGCTTAAACCAAACACAATGTATGAATTATATCCCCCAGATAAATTCGTTTGTGACATGGAAAATTAATTTTTAATTGGAATTGATTTTGTGGGTTTACATGTCACACAAATGTAATATATTACATAATTCACGTGGACAGTTCTTTGAAATAAAATTAATTATATTTATGATAATTTTTCCTTTCTCTATCTGTAGACCACTATAGGTAGAGAAAGTATTGTGATCGATCATGAAATTCAAAGCACATTTTGAGAGTTTCTTGAATCCAAAAACACCACTGTCAGAAAAATAAAGTTGCCATAATTCAGGAATAAAAAACCAGAGCATAATTCACCAAGTCAATATTAGTACCATATTCTGAACTAACTTTATTTTCGATATGGTATTTAAATTTTTCATTGTCACATACATAAAATGTAACAGTTTCGTTTAAACTCCTTCCTTAAAATTAAAATACAGGACTACAAATGAAATATTTAAAAATATTTTCGACAATTAGTAGCATTTGTTGTGAGACGATTGGCTTCTATTGCAACATATACAAATATAGGGAAGGTAATGAATACAATTCTATTCTTAGGAAGACTCGTTAAGGAATTTCCACAATCATTTGTATAATCTTCAATAAAAATAAAAAAATAAAAATTATGAAAATTTGTTTAGCCACATGTCCTATTTCCTAAACGTTTAGATATTGTTTCCTTTTTCATTATTAACATTTTAACGCAATTAATATTACATTTTTACTTAATTTTGAGATTTATTGCCAGGGTGTGTCTTTATGGGAATCCTAAAAGAGGACAGCTATCCAAATATTGGATTTTCACTCTCTACAGCAATTGTTAAAAATTTGGCATTACGGCAAAAAAAAATTAAAAATAATACAGCAGTTGGCAAAAAATATTCACAATTTGTAACATCAAACTAGACTCGCGGACTTATGGTCTTACCAGCCTGGACTTGTTCTTACACAAAATCGGTCTGTGTGTGTGTAAGTTTGCGTTCGCTTTTGTATGTTTGAGAACGAAAAATCCTATCAAATCAAATTTTTTTTATTTGGATTATATATCCTCTGGGGATTTGACCTTGAAAATTGGCGACAACTTCCTCTTACTTTTACTCCCGCTTTAATTAAGAAAGTGCATTTTCTCGCAGTTTCACCAAAAAGGTTCTAACGATCTTGATTAAATTTTTTGCACGATAGGCTTATACAAGACCTAGAACTTTTATTCAAACATTTTTTCTACAAATTCTCCAAAGTAAAGTTATAAGCCAGCAATATTGTTTGCACAATATCAGGCTTCTACTTTGCTTGGCGAACATACCTTTACGTGAGACTGGAATAACTGAATACGCACCCCCTGCAATCGGTCTCCGGTTTCTATATCAAGGTGTGAAAGTTATATTTTCCGTTCTTAGGATAGAGAAAGTTATGTGAGTGAAACATATCAGGTGTATTAAAAATATGATTTGCAGGGGTTCTGAGCTTCTGAACTACATTTATTAAGCCTAATCTTTGAAATTGCTATACTCTTAACAACTGTGAACTCAACAGACATATCGATGGAGCAGATAGACGGATACCGAGCACGCCCTATTCATAGCTTCCAAAGTATACCAAATCTATTTGTGTTTTTATTAGATTCAGTGTAGCCTTTTATTTAAAATATAAATACATATTTTGTTCACGATTAGTTCTTTATGTAAGTACAGTATTTGTGTAACGAGAATAGCCTATTTAAATAAAGTGGCTAACTTGTAAGAATCTTTATGTATTCCTTTTTTCCCCTAGAATCACTTCGCTTAATTTAAAGAACAGTTGATAGCAATCAGAAGGAGAATATTGAGCCCCCCATGACTCATGTATTGAATTAATTATTAGTATTTACCCCTCTGAAAGAGCATCTCGAGTAGAGAAGCAATCTATCCCTAGCTTTGTCCTGCACTCCCTATCTTTCATAATCGGGAAACACGCATCATCTTCAATCCCTTATCCCTGTCTCTTTTTATTTCAGTTCCTATATCTATCATCCCTCGAGTTCCCTTTCCTTTGTCTGTAAGTCCTGTAGGCCTAAAGGAGCTCCACAAAATTCTACCATTGGCCATTTCTGGTTCAGGGATGTACAATTCGTTCATGATAGACTCATTTATTAAATTATAATGTATGAGTGATTGATGTAAAATATGTGAGGATTATCAAAAAAAGAACAAAAGAAGAAAGAAACTTGCATAACATAATTTATATAATTTAAACAAAATGAGATATAAATTCATATGTACCTCAGTTGTACCTTATGTTAGTCAAATAAGATTTTCATTTATTAATTAATAAATTTCATATTAACAGAAGACTAAATTTGCCAACAGTGTATCTAAACTAAAAATGTAGATGCTAAGTAACATAATATAAGTATCGGAAGATGTTTCGATATTTATTTATTAGCTTTGTGGTAAATATATTTATCTTTTACTTTTCCTTTTTTTCAGGAATGAAGCGTTGGCGAAAGAGGATAGCGAACTTGCAACTGGTAAGTAGATACACATTTATAATAATAATACATAATATTTACTTTGACATGGGTAATATCAATTTGTGATATTCCTTGCCTATTTACTGTTTTAGATATTGCCAAATATACTACTTAATTCAACTATTGGTTCATTGTATATCTCTCATATTTTTATAAGTACTCTTATATAAATACCAGTAATACACCATCTTAATCCAATTATGTTGGAAAGTATTACTTTCTTACATTTACTTGAATCGTATTTTTTATAAATGAAATTAAATAATCTATTTTATCATCCATCGTAATTGCTCACCAACGTGACCAAACCAAATTCTGCATCGAACATCATAAATTAAAAAAAAAAAAAAATACAAATTAATTTTTTTCATAAACTATTATTGACCAGCCTGTTAACGACAAGTAGGCGGTAAGCAGTTCTTAATTACCTATATTTAAGGATTTAACATTAGCAAAGTATATTTATTGACGGTTAACTGGAAAATTGACATAAAATCTGTGGAATCATCTTCCAGGAAAGTTGCAATCTTGTTTTGGAGTTCATTAGGCTATATTTTTACATGAACACCAATATTTGGCCCAATCATTTTGGTTGATTATTGCAAAGAGTATAATTTAAATACTAAGCAACTAAATTTTGTTCATCTTGTTTGTGTAATAATAATTACAATACAAGGCCGATTTAAGGGACCCACAAGTGGAGAAGCCCCCGAGTCCTTTTCTTAAAACAAAATTTGTATATTGCGACACAAGGCACGTTTACGGGTCGAGGAAACAGATTGAAAACCCGAGGCGCCTGCGCCGAGGGCTTTTAAGTTTTCAAGACCCGTAAAAGTTATTACAACCTTTACACCTTTTGAACGCACTAGGAAGACAAAGCTGGAAAGTAAAGTAATAATAATAATAAATACAAAAAAATAAATTTATCATGATTTTCTATAACATGTTCACTATTCGAGTTCAACTAAGCCCTAGTTTGAATCCTGTTTACCTGTATAATGAACTGTAAAATGTATTAACTTATAAAAGCTTTTAACTGGAAAATGTTTCCCCATCCCAATGATACATTTAAATGAAATTAAATTTTACAGTACATCGAAAATTATAAATAAATAGTGCTTGGTGATGCACATTTCTTCTGCAGATTAAGCTTATAATCAGCCTAGGCTTGTTCATAAAATAAAATTCAAGTTCACAGAGCATTTCTGGTATGAGTGAATAAGGTGAGTGCTCGGGTGGCTTAGACGAGAGGAGATAGAAGGGCTAGCACCTTTTACAGTAATTGCCCAGGGTCCGAGAATCCTTCCACTGGGCCAGAGCCTATTCTCACACAAAGTTACAAAACAATTTCGGGATGCGGAATTTGAAGACTGAATAAGAAAATGTCCCACTTAATATATTAATTTTTATATACACTGTTCTTTTTTTCGCAATTTTGTGTTGTCAATTCTGAAATACCAAGTATACCTTGAAAACACAGCGACAGATTTGAAGAATATCCAATAAAATTCACTAACAAACAAGGCAACAATGGAGCAATTGAAATTCAGTATTTTTTTTCTCTAAGTTGGTCTTATGGATTGATTTTAGGTATTTGAGGTCATTGGGAATTTCATGGTCCATGTATACTTTGTATGTTTGACACAAAGATAAACGTTGCTTTTAAGTATTTTATTTTTTCAACTGCATGAAGACACGTTCATAGACATTGAAGAAAATTATTAACTTTTCGGGACCCCCGAATGATAACTTAGATTCAATTAATTTATAGAATACACTAATTCTGAAATGATCCTCATGTTTTACGTTACGTCCCGTTTGAAGGTTTGATCATCACATTTTGTTATGGTTTTTCTCTCATGGAAGTTTTTTCTTGTCTTGTTTAAAGGGGACTTTAAAGTCCCTATGAGCCCGGGCCCCTGGGCATTTGTTCCTGCTGTCTCTCCCCCATCGCCGGCTCTGAATAGGCTAGACCAGCGTTTCTTAACCTTTTTGAACCCGAGGACATCTAAAATGTCTAAAAAGATTTACGGACCCCTAATTTTACATCCCATTTTTAAAAGGAGGTCTATATTCTTAATATTTGGGGTATTAATTATAGGTCATTATAACGAAATATGTGAAAAATTTTACTTCTTTACTTTCCACTTGCTTTATGATATTTTTAAATTATGTCTGAGGACCATCTGCACCATCTTCGCGGACCACCAGTGGTCTGCGGACCATAGGTTGAGAAACGCTGGGCTAGACTTTTGAGGTTTGATTTTTAAATACGATGTGCCATATATCATAGGTAACAATTGAATCAAGTTGTTTTATATTTGTTCATTTCGTTTTGCAGGGTAAAATAATGTACGTTAATACAGTAAATGTCAATAATTTATAAAAAATACATGATTGCGTTAATAGTTCCTAACTCTAATGTAGTATGAGAAACAAAGAACTATCAATGGGAATTTACTTCACATAGCAAATAGGTTAGGCTTGATAAATTTGCGATATATGTGAGAAGGCCCCAACAGTAAATCTTGCAAGGGGGCCCCGAAATTCCTTAAACCAGACCTGTATATAAATCATTTTATAGTTATTTAAAAACGGAGATTAGTATTTGTGTTTATTTGGTGGAACTTTCTGCGAATGACCTGCGAATATTAATATTTATTGTTAGAAATTTATAATTATATTTCACTTAGAAAATGAATTATATCGTATCAGTTAGAGTTTAGTCGAACATTTGCCCCTGAAAAATGGCATCAAAGATTTATGCCTAATATGCCGACGCTGAGAGCACTTAGATACCCAGGATTTCTACAAAGAATAAAAAGTTTGCAAAACAAGGTCAATTCAAAGGAAATTAACAATAATGAAAAGAGTATCTTTAAAATTGCATCATTGGGCTAAAGGCGTACCTGTCAGCAGAATAAAATAAATCACGATATTTGTAAGTTAAAGTCAGTAAGTTATTTCATATAGAATGGTAGCTGTGGCAGGCTCAATTTTAAAGCAGACCCCTCTTAACTTCTCATTTACTTTTAATTACTAATTTTACATTGTTCATTTGTATTACATATGAGATCCTGACGAAATTTCTATAAAATGAAGATGTTACCTATTAAAAGTAAAGAAAAATAAATCACGGTTATTTGTGATAGGCTACGTTTTAAATCCTAGATCATAGATCGATTTTGCATTATTCGTTTCTATATTACATATAAGAATACGACGAAATATCCATAAAATAAAAATAAATTTCTTTCTAAAAATACGGCAAACAGGCGTCCGGAAATCGTTTCACCCCTGCGCTGTCCCCAGGGTGCTGCCCTATGGCGCGCCGACCTTCCATCCTTCTTTATTAGCAGTAGAAACCGACAGGAGGTTCCTGGTAATGCCATGTCCTCTGAGGCTCTCATCATGTCCAAGCCTCTCAACTACAAGGGCTTGATCGCCTGGAAAAACAACGGCTGGACCTACCCCACAATCACAAGTAGACACTCGGCTTTATCAACAGCTTCCACTTCACATGTCAAGGGACATTCGTGGTGTGTTTTATAATATTACAGCAGTAACTTTTTTTCTATTTAATACTCTTCTTGTTTGCGAGGGGTCCGAACTGAGTTTATTGAAAACACAATAACGTGGCGTCGTAGCATGTTAGCCACAAGCGGATTCTTTGAAGACAAGAAAGAAAGAACCATGGAAAATTCGACAAGAAAATACTACAAGGACTAGATTCTGTATTAACAAATTGTTTTGTAAGTGCATACATATGGACAAAACTTTGGAAAGTATGGAATATATAATATATTCATATACTTATATAATATACACATATACTTATGGTATATAGATATTCATTACTTCATATTATGAAGTGAAATACTTGTAAAATGATCCAAAACTTCTTCGCTGTGATTTGCCCATTTTTATATAATTTCAAAGTAAAGAATCTACCATTGAATTGCATTAATGCATATAAGCTAAATCACAAAGCACATGAAAGTAACTTAACCTAATCAAACATTGTTAAACCTTCGCAATTAGCCTATAGGCCTACAACTCTCATTCTTCAGTGGCATGATTGCCTCGTTGTGACAGGTGACAGTCAGCTGTATGTCTGCATATTCGTAACAATAACAGGAGGCCAGATGACAAGCCATGTGGCTTTTCATTTTGTTATGAACTGCCGCCCAGGAGATCTTCGTAATTAAAAAGAAAATACTAGTAAAATTATTCAAAACTTCTACATAAAACTTCTTGGCTGTGATTTCCTCACTGGCAAAGCAATAAGTAGCAAATATGAAAGCCTCCTTGAATTTCTTTCTAAAACACTAGTCGGAGTCGAGAATGTACTGCTCAAGGACTCGTGTTATTTTCTTTCTTTAGAACATTTTCAAAGCAACAAAATTTGAATAACATCTAAAATAAATATGTTGAAACAAAATTAAGTACTTTTCTTGAAGTATGAAAAATTGTGTCAAAAGGTAGCAAAGTAAATTAAAATCATGTGTTTAATGCTGTAAAGGTTTTTAACAAGCTTCCTGACACCATAAAGGACCTAAATGGAAATAAATTCAAAACCAAAATAAAAATGTGGTTGAAGAACAATCCATTTTATATTATGCATGGATGTTTTAACAATGACTTCAGGTTTTAATCTTTACATTGTCACTTACTGGGGCCAGTAATGATTAATTTTGGCTTCTTTTATGAAATCTGACTTGGCCAATTGTACATTTTACTTAAAGGCTTAAATAAATTAAAATTATTATTATTGTTATTATTATTATTATTATTATTATTATTATTATTATTATATGATCAGTAAAAGTTTGCTTAATTCACTATAAACATCATAAAAGATACATACAAAATTTCAATGGTAAATCCTAAAATAGAAGTACATATTTGGATATAAATCCTAGCCCTGAATATAACCAATGCATACAAATATTTCAGGGAAGCTATGATTGTACAAACGAGTAGTTTTCTGTGGAATAGTGATAGATCACAACCAAGCTCATCACGGAGTTAAGCTGGCAATTATAGTACTGTAGTCGCCAACCCAAAATGTTGGGATCTTGTATATTCTCTAGACTTAAGAGCACTGGCTAGCCACCGCCGTCCCCACCATCGCGATAACTCATGTAACGGCTATATACTAGCTTAATAAACAGATCGTAGGCCTGAAAATAAGTAGAATCAGAAGATGAAGAAGAACAAGAAGAGGGCATTTGTGTGATATTTATTTATTTATTGAATATACAATTACTTAAACCCTATTCCACCCAGAGGTGTATTAGGGTTATAGTTACAAGACAATATATTTGCAATATTACTACTTCTTATCCATAGGCTGGATGTAGGCCCTACTACTCTAAGAAAACAAGATAACTAATGTAATATATTATAAAAGAAAACTATATTATTATTATATTATTATTATGTGTGATATTATTTATATGCCTAAGCAATTTAACGTTTAATTGCATTACATTTTATGAAAGCGTAACATTTCCAGACTTTCAGCAACTTTTAAACCTAGAAGAAGGCAGCAAAATGTAGTTCTGTGGATGGGAAGGGGAGGAGGTAAAAACTTATTGGTATTTGAAAAATATATACCTAACATATGTATTTGAGGTTTTAATTATATAAAATGAACTCTACTCTGAAATGTTTTTTAGGAATTCAGTGGACACCTACCTTGTAATAAAATCTTATATCCCAGTATGAGCTTAACTTTAATCTTAGCTTATCGTTAATTCGTCTCAACCAGAATATGACACAATAATAGCCTACAGTTTAAAGTAAATAAATTTCATAACTATAATTTAATTTAACAAATTCCTCTACATAATTTCTGTGATCTATTTGTTTAGCTTATAGAGGTTTATTTGATGGCTTGCAGTTACACTATATAGATCGCCAAAAAACCTATAAGTGAAATCGTTGTTAAGTTAACTGAAAATTACTGAAAATCGTTTTCGATAACGATTCCAACACAGCATTTTTAAGGTAACTTCTAGTTACTGTTGACTTTCCCAAAATTTGAAGCCATTTCCTCCCAATTGGTATTCTGCAACTTTATTAGTTATAAGTAGACCTGGCATTTTAGGCTCTAAAAAAATTAGTTTTAGGCACGTAAAATAGGCTTTTTAAAAAAGTAAATAGGCTTTTAAACTAGAAAATAGGCACTTAAAATAAGCTTTAAAAATGTGTAAATAGACAGGAAATAGACTTTAAAATACTGCAATATGCTCTTCAACTGTAACGTGATCTTTTTTTTTACTGTAAAAAACGTGGTATAAATATTCTTAACAGAAATAATTGCAAAATTAAGACAGAATTCAAAGTACATTTATTAAAAACAGTCTGGGATTACATGAAAAATTGACCCTTCTTACTATATACCTGCTATTTGCCCGAATCCTCCCCCCGTCAGTCAGCACTTCTTTGGCGACAATTGTCTGGGAAAATCAAGTTTCTGTGAAAAACCCACCCTCTGCTGTTCTGCTCTTCATTCAGGGAAGTCCATTAAATGATTATGAAAGTTACAGAAGATGAATTTTACTTTAAATGTACAAAATAGGCATTTTAGGTACTAAAATAGTAAAAATAGGCTCCAAATGTCGAAATAGGCATTTTAGGGCACTATAAAACTTTATAAACGTAACTGACTTATCATGAAATGTCAACATATTTTTAAAATTCCATGTTATTTTTCAAGGAACAAAATAGGCAATTGCCTTAAAATCCCAGGTCTAGTTATAAGCATAGAGAAATGAAACTCTGATTTGCTTTATATAATTTTCTTGAAATGGAATGCATTCTCCGGTAAACATCTGGCCTGCTTGAGTTTTCAACTAATTTCTTAACTTAATAACACAAATTTACGGAATCCAAGACCTTTTCTTGACACCTGGTAGTCTGAGGTTTTGGGTAAATAGAAATAATTATATGAATGTTTTCTTCTGTGAACATGTTTGAAGATAATCACAGTTTTCTGCGTGTTAGAGGTTTGAATATGCATATGCTGCTTATGCGCAGGCTACTACAGTACATTGAAATGCGCCTGGGTCTTTTAAGTGGGAACGTTAACAACAAACTAATGTGAGTTCAATTTAAAACTAATTTTGTAGACAATAATCATCTGTAACAACTGGGTTCAAATTAGTTAAATCGATCTGCTTTGTGAACCACAACATTAGTGTACTTCGCATTGTGTTGATACATGTATGGACCATATGTCTGGATGTACAGATGCTCTTTAAATTCTGCCCCTTATTGTTTGCTTCGGTAGTTAAAATCATGTTGTGAATAATGTGGAAGTAAAGTTTGCAGACAAAAAAAACATACTATTTGCCTTACAAGTTCTCTGTTGCCATGACCTGATGAAAGGGCAGATGTGACTACGTTGTCGTAATTCTCGAATTCATTGTTACTCATTACATGATGGGTCTACAAGTAGCTTGGTGGGCCCGTCACAAAATTCCGGGTGTCTACATTAAATGTAAATGTGTAGAAAAATAAAAAATAGAGGCATTTGCTAATTCACGTTTGCTTCTTTTACATAATTGTTACAATATATTTATTACAATAGTTTTTCTCTCGTCGTCCGTTTTGAAGAATTTTCATCAGGAGTGCTCCTTTGCTCTTTTGTTTGGATTCTCCATATTTCCACTTTTACTAATTTCACCCACATTTCTCTTCTACCTTCAATCGAGTTTATATTCTTACTCCACCCACGTTGTTGTTCTTAATTTTATTAACTTCATTCTCAACACCATTTCTTCTTTCTCTGTCTCTCTCTCCATCATTTTCAATGTCCTTCTCGACTTTCTTTATCATGATTGATATATTTCAGGGAAGCTGAACCAGTATGCTATGGCAACCGAACAAGGCTACCTTCAGTTAATTTCACAATTGAATATGGAGTGGTTCACCAGCTCAAATATTGTATCAGATATTCAACTTTCTTCAGTCGACAGCTTTCCAGAGATGAATAATTAAAAATAAATTTGATATAATCTATAGAATTATATAAAATTTGGATAAATCAATGGAATTGGGGTAATATATACAAAATAAAGTGTCATAAAAATTCAGATTTTTAATAACAACAAACATTAATATGTATGCCTAAACTTTAAATTTAAGAATTTTTTACTGCTGTAAGAGAAACTAAGCTTACATAAAACTGCTTTGAAGGCCAAATGAATTTGGAATGCTCAAATAAATAATAAAATTAACCTATTCAATGCAAATTCTGGAAAGGAAAAGTCAGTGAAAGTCAAGGAAATTGAAATCTGTCAGGGAAAGTCATGAAATTTTGTAAAGTCAAGGAAATTTATTAAAAAATGTAAGGAATAATCAAGGAAAATAACTAGCCCCAGTGAGCAAAATGTGAGGAGCATTTTTTTGCTTTTGCCTACTGTAACCCAAACCATTAAGTCAAGCAATTTCTTTTCATAACTTGAGCTAATTATTTCTTATTTTGGTTATGGGGATGGAGGAGACTGGATTTTTGTTTTGTTTGCAAAGAACCTTGAAAACATTGATTCTTGTGGTGAGGGAAATGTAAGTTTCTGGTCTTGGAAATTCAGGGAAAACTCAGGGAGATTTATTTTGAAATTGCCATAGACATCCTCAGAAAGTAAAAAATTAAATATTATCATTATACTTCCATTGTTTTATTTCTATAACTATGCAGTATTTCTGTGAAATATTAGTATGATATGAGACATGTTCGCTTACTCTTCGGAAATAACTTAATCTGAGAGTATTTGAAAACAGGGTGCTTAGGAAAATATTTGGGCCTAAGAAAGATTAAAATGGGGACTGGAGAAAGCTGCATAACGACGAGTTTCATAACCTGTACTCGTCACCGGATGAAGAAAGGGTAATTAAATCACGGAGGATGAAATGTTGCACGCATGGGGGAAGAAAGATATCTAAAAAATATTGACTTGGAGACCCGAAGGGAAAAGACTACTTTGAAGACCTAGACATAGGTGGATGGACAATATTAGGATAGATTTAAGAGAAGTAGGATTTGAGAGGGATGTTTGGATGGAGTTAGCACAGAATAGGGTTCAATGGCGAGCTCAGGTAAGCGCGGCAATGAACCTTCGGGTTTCATAAAATAGATAATATTCCTTTAGCTTGCTTAGGAATTGTCTATTGGCATTGAGTAGGTAATTATTAGTATGGTGCCTGGAACCTAGGATAAATAAAATCGTAAGGTTAGTGCATCTGTTTCTTGATCTCTTTCTTAAAAAAACAATAATAATAATAATAATAATAATAATAATAATAATAATAATAACGCGCAGCTACCAAAAGAGAATCATGAAGCAAGCGGTAGAAAACATCTGTCGTATGTGTGGGAAAGCAGAAGAATCTATAAGTCATATAATATCTGGATGTGAGGTGATGGCACACAAGCAATACCTTGATCGTCATAATAAGGTAGCCAATATTATTCACCAAGAACTGAAAAACATGTTCTTTGAAAAGGAACCTACAGTGCCCTGTTATAAATATGTTCCTTCTCCTGTATGTGAGGATAAGAGGGCGAAATTGTACTGGAATAGGAAGATCATCACAGATAAAACCATACAAAATAATATTCCAGATATTGTGCTTTCCTTGAAGGAAGAAAAACTCACCTACATCATCGACATTGCGGTTCCGCTAGCAGCCAATGTAGAAAAAGTTTATGGGGAAAAAATTAATAAATACTTACCACTTGCTGATGAGATCAAGGCTATGTGGCATATGGACACTGTACAGATTGTGCCTATTGTGCTGGGATGTACTGGTGAGATTCCCTTCAAGCTTCAAGACAGTTTAAAGTGATTAAAAGTACAGAAATATTTGTACTTATCTATGCAGCGTGCGGTAATCCTAGAAACGTGTAACATCGTCAGAAGAGTTCTTGGGGAAAAAGTGGACCAGTAGAAGTTGTGTACAACAGGACAATTGTTGTTACTATATACATTTACAGTGTACTTACCTGCGTGTAAAGCTGTATGTACATAAATATATACCTGTTTAGTTAAACAGAGAAATAAATAAAGGAATAATAATAATAATAATAATAATTATACACCTGGGTGGGAATGATATCCATCTTTTAGATTTTCTCTTAGCATCTTTGGCTTGTGCCTTTTTGATTCTCTGTCACATTCACGCCAAACGGCTGCACATAAATTTTCAGAAGATCGAATTCTGAATTTTTACACAGCCTGGGAGGTTAGGATTGATTTTTGCTACAGTGCAGTGTATTACGAGTGTATTAATATTCTTTGAATAATTTCAAGCTTTCATTTTGGGGTCAGATTTTACCCGAGAATAGTACTTACGTGAAACTGATTTAAGGATAGTAGTTGAGAGTTAAAAGTTGTGGTTGCCCAGCGTTCAGCTTGAGCACCATAAAAAAACGGAGTGCAATATAAAATTCACATAGGAGAATATTTTACGACAAAAATCCCTCCAACACCGTGATTCGAACCCGGTTAGAAATCACTAAATAAGTGCCTCACAAAACTGTGATAAAAATACCTCAGTGACAATTGTGGGAAAACACAGAATAGAGATTCCATATAGCGCAGTGAACTGAACCGTAGTTAGCTCGATTGGAAGCTCAGCGGTACGCAAACCGTAGGTGAAGGGTTCGACTCCCGGTGAGAGAGGAATTTTCTTTTAGATTATTCTCATATAATGTTCAACACAATATTCTGTGGATTCATGAATACATATCTTCATCTTAGTACTCAATTACATTGAGAATGATATTATCGCGGTCAAAGTGTGCATCTACAAAGGTTTTTTTCTTTCTTAAATGGCAGATGCGGTATTGGTATTATATACGTTCTAATAATCTAGCAACGAAAATAATGCATTTTAATTTAACAGAGAGACTTAGGTTGATGTTTTAAACACTACGGTACCTTGGAAAATATTCATTACTGCACTTACGGAAAGGAAAATTACTAACTAGCCTATTATTGTTTCATGTAGTTCTTTACTCAAAACGTAGCCACAGTAGCCTATTTTATAACGGTAGCCACAGCCGTAAATCACTACTTTCTCGGTAATTCATAATCTAGAACATCACTGTATCTTTGCTAAATCGTTACCTGGATCACTCACTTTGAAAAAAATCTAAAAAGTGAAATAAGAAGAAATATTCGAAATATCGTTAAATGCGGAATTTTTTCAAACATGGTCATTTGTTTAAAGAAAAAAAGTTTTGTGTGAATTTTGATAGTCTTCGTATCTGCTGTGACTTTTGAATTACACGAAACTGACGTCCAAGGTGTTATATTTCACGAGAGGAATAGGATATCAACATCCATCTAAAAAAATATATAAACAAGTTTTATCTTTGTTGTATTTTCAACAGGAGTACGGTCGATGAATGCGTGTTGAATCTGCTTTTTGGAATTATCAAATTTCCGACTACTATTTCATAAACACACACATTTACACACTTGCACTCACTGATACAGAAGAGCAAACATGACACAAGTACACAACGAGGTGTTTGTCTTTTTTCTTCCTTTTTTATGAGATTGATATGTTGTTTTTGCCCTATAATTCCTTTTGATAATTGAATATAATACGTTTAACAAAGCATACTTTTTTTAATGAATAAATGAAAATCTTTTCATAAATACTTTCTATATGTACGCGATTGGAACTGGCAACGTAGTACTGTTATAGAATTAAATACATTGAATTAAATTATAATAGCATTTGTAATCAGTTCATAAAATAGCATTTGAAACCTTTGTTAAGCTCATAATATCTCAACCCATATTGTGTATTTTAGTTAATCAGAGCTTAATGACAGATGGACGCCAAACATGTAATGAGTATATTTTGAATATAATAATATAAGTAAAATTAATTGAAAAAGGCCTATAAACTGCACGTAGATTAAACAAAAACGTTTTAGTCATAGGCGCCGGATTAGGGTGGGCAAGGTATTTTCTGCAAGGTATTTTTGTATGATGTGAGGCCCATGTATAACTACTAAAAATCGAATTCTTGCCAACCCCCCCCCCCCATAGCAGTGTTTTCGAAGCCGGCGCCACCGGTTTTATAGGTACATATAAGTGCAACTAAGCAGCCCCATCACAATTTGTTGTGTAGTCTTAGGCCCAAGATTATAATATTGCTTAAGCATATTGTTGTTACCTCAGGTGACTCTTGAATTTCTTTACAAAAGGCACAACTAATTTTATCTATCATATCATATGGAATATAATGAAAAATTTCTGTGGTTACATAAAGAGTACATAACTACAGTCAACCCTCTACATAATGCCACCATCCGTTCTCTAACATTTAGTGGCACAAGGCGAGGGTGGCATTAAAACGAAATTTAATTTTAAAAATAAAAATGACATAATACATTGCTGTATTAACTTACTGTACTGTATTATGAAAGAAAAATTAAATAAAAGGCATAGCCTATAGAGAACATGAGCACAAAATAAAATACTGTACAGTAACTCAATTTATTACAGTATGTTTCCCGTGCTACAGTGCTATGTCCGACTAAAGTTTTCCCCCACAATAATCAATAATACACTTCTCTTGAACTGTAACAATAGCTCTCTTTATTTTAACAATCTTACGAGGAACTGTAATGTAGTGTTTAACAGCTGAATGGTCACTAGACACTAGACACTAGACAAAAAGAAGTGAAAGTTTGGAATGTCTCATTGTATTTAAGGCTCTTTCTACCTGCTCCACCTTCATGCAGGCTGTCTGTCCAATTTCATAGCTTCCTCTTACCACCGCATTACATTTACAGTTTGTGGCAGAGGATCACTCACTTCTAGGAAATGCAGTGCAGTGTATTTCTTAAATAATCTTCCTAACATTCATACCAGATTTAAAAGAATTCTGCAACTGAAAAAAATTGCTGCAAACTATATTTTATAAAAAAAACTTGTCTTATATTCACTGGCACTAAACGAATTGGCACAGTAACGATGTTTCTTATATATTTTATATGGGAGAAGCTCCGTCCACTTGCATTTATTGGCGCAGTGTGAGGATGGCACTGTAAGGAGGGCATTACACCAAGGGTTGCCTGTATTTAAAACGTAACGTATTTTCAAAATATAATGACACCATTTCGCCAAAGAGCAACAATGGTATAGAAACCTATGCCAAATGATCTAAGTTTCAGGAAAACAGAATTACTGTACCTAGGTACTAGATTATTTTAGTAAAAGTAAAGTGGCCCCTATTCAGGCCATGAAGACTCCTTAGGATTCTAGGAGGTTGAAGCTCCAATATTTTTTAGACGTTCAGTATATTAAGGAGGGGAATGTGTGTGTGTGTGTGTGTGTGTGTGGTGTTTTGTTTGTATATTTACTAGTTTTTAACTGTTTGTGTGTTTTTAGTTTTACTTTTAGGGTATATTTTTGCTTGTGCACAGTTAAAGCATGAACAGCCTAAGGGCTCGTGCAACGAATAATGTAAAAAGATAGTTTTCCTTGTTATCAATAAAAGCACTTAATTAATTCATTCATTCATATTAAGGTGGTAAATTTGTAAGCCTTACGCACCGATCGCCTTTATCCCCAGTATTGCTACCAGTTGAAGAATGTGCATTTAATAATAATTATTATGTATTCCACACATTCTGAATAATTAACATATCCTTAACTTAGAGGTATTTCAAAAAAAGCTATAAACTCATCCCTGAAATTTAATAATAATAATAATAATAATAATAATAATAATAATAATAATAATAATAACTTTTAAAGTTTTTATTTAAATTTAAATTTAAATGATTACTAATGGTATTTTTAAGATTTTAACTGAAAGAATGGACTACCCTGCTGTCCTAACTCAAAAGGGCGTATCTAAAATTTAAAAAATCATATTTTCACATAATTGAATAGATACAAATATACAATGCAGTTATCTCCTAAGTGAAATTGGCTTTTTTCCAATAAATAATGCCTTTAAAATGCTGTTAAATGAAAGTCGTATCTCAAAACCTATGTAAAATCCTTACATGAGTACGATCGAGGGCCAGAAAAGAAAGACTTTGAGGGCCGCATATGGCGGAGCGCCTGTTTACCCATACGGTTTATGGAATTTTAATCATTATTCACCAACCCTGTACCTAGTGACTAAACAAGACCCTGAACTAGTTACTTAAAGTTCAGCACGGTAATTCATCTTGCAGCTGTTGCACAGACCATCAGCAAGAACAACCGGCATTCAACCAATTAAAGTGACACCCCATATTATGCATATTCATGGTAGAGAGACGCATTCTCGTATCTCACGAAAGTTGGTCGGCTGACTGAAGTTAAAGGTTCTTCTGGTAGAACCACATCTTCCCCAGGGGTCAGTCTGGAACGCTAGTGAACACAGGACACACGGTGGTTGAGGTTTCGTAGAAAGTGAACTAGCTAGATTATTGCTAATTGGGAAGACTGTTAAATGAGTCTTTTGGGAATTCAGCAAATTGAGAGGAGCCTGGCTACTTGGCTACTAAATGTCAACGTCTCCCTCTTGCGCGTAGGGACCAGTCTGCGGTCGTCATTGGTCAGATGATGAACGGCGTCCAGGTTTAACAGCACATGTATGGCATCCTTGTGAGGGAAGGACGTTCTATTGATCCAAGGCAGTAAATTACAAGATCTCATACGAGATTTGATCCTGTAGGAGTATGAAATTGTGGTTTCTAATGAATCATTGTACAAAACTAAAGCCATGATTTTTAATTGGCACTGATAGTTTTACTATGATCGATTATTATTACAAATTATTGGGTATTTATGTAAGTGAAAAGGGATGACATAGTTCTAAAATGAAATTGGTCTCAAACATATTGTATTGTCCATAATTTTATACAAATAGAATCCATATTCAGTTTATATTATTTCTTAAATATAATAATAGGTAACATAATAATAACATTAGGCCTATATACTGTAATATTTTACAGTTTTTTCTTAATGTTGATTACTTCTGAATTCTTAGAAATCTTCTTATCGCTCTATTTTCTTACATTATTCTTTACTTCGCTTTTCTTACAACATAGCTATCGTTTCAAAATTATGTATGGGGTTTAAATATCATAAAATAATCCATTGTCAGTGTTGACGATCATTTTTTTTTTTTAGGAAGGATAATTAGTAATCCCTGTCAAATATCTAATTAGCTAACAAATGTCCAGATGGAGCAATAGTATGCGCTTTGAGTTACATTATTCACGCTACTCTCTGCATAATATCATTATCTATGTGTTAGAGTTAATTGCATGCAAAGAATATAAAAATGTTATTAACCGTGTGTAGGACAATTATTAAATCCGGAGAAATTCACGTGAAGCTCTGGATTATGAGAAGAGACATTCTTTCCCACTACGACCTTGGGTTTTCTTGCTTAATATTATGCCCTTATGTTCACCATTGCGTGTATATAATTGGATATGTTGTGTCTGTTATTAGGGACGTTGTTGTTACTTGGTGCCGATAGTAACGCTTTGCGGCACATGCCCTTACTTCAATGTTACATGTGTCAGAGCGATCCTCTTGGGTTTTATTCAAATTTCTGTCAATATACATTTCGGAATTTCGGAAACAACTCCTGAGATTTGTATAAATATCACAAATATCAAGTCATATATATGTGGCCATTGCCTAAATTAAATGTATGACAGCAAGTCAGTTGGCTTCATCGTAGTGATCAAATGATTCTTTTAACACTAGATTATATTAATAATTAAAATGAGAAAAATATTCATTGAGTAGTAGGCCTATAGAATTAAAAAAATCCCGGGTGACCAATTTTGGTACCCGTCAAATGGAAAACACTAATCTACTTAAAAATATATGCATATGGTTATTAAATAGACTCAGTTTGGTAAAATTTTACTTACTTACTTCCTCAATGTCAATAGGAAAGCTAAAGGAATAGACTATTATCTATTTGATGGAACCTGGAGGTTCATTGCCGCGCTTACCTGTGCCTGCCATCCAACTATCCCTCACAAATCCTACTTCACTTAAATCTATCCTAATATTGTTCTCCCACGTACGTCTAGGTTTTCCAAGTAGTATTTTCCCTTCGGGCCTCCCAGTCAATATTTTTGAGATATGTCTTTCCTCCCACATGCGGCAGCCTATTTCATCCTCCCTGAAGAGGTAAAAATTCATTATTCCTCTTTAAATGTTAAATTTCTCATTGTAGTCGCAAAAATAGTTATAGGCTACTTGGTTTTCGACTACCGACTCGTATGTTGGCAGCAGTATCCTAGAAAATCAATAACTTCTGTTTGCGCATGTGCCTACTAGATGACAGCACCGCGAGCACAGCTAGAGGATAGTACATGACATTTAATAAAATAAAAGTAATTTATTATTATTAGGCCTATTATTATTATTATTATTATTATTATTATTATTATTATTATTATTATTATCCTACAAATATTAACGGCTGTTTAAAAAGTTGTGTATGATACACGTAAAATGATTTTATTTTGCACGGAAACTACCGCGAAAGAAAATCTTGTTTTAACACTTGGATCATAAATAACTATAGCTGTTTTATCACAATGACAGGACTAGAAATCACGTTATTTTTATGTTTAATTATCAACACAAATTCGCCTGCATAACAGGATTTCCTAAACGTGATACAAGAGTATCGAAAGGCCTAGACATAAAATAAAGGATGGTATCCATTACCCATTTTATTTTAATAAATAACTTTATCACCTTTGAAACGAAATGTATGGTAGTTGTCGACATTGCCGTGATCATCTCAACTTACACTTATTACACTTATTATAAACATTACACTTATCTATATTAATAAAAGGAAGTGTCTGTCCTCCGTCTGTCTGTCTTCCGTCTGTCTGTCCGCGATGCCCAGCGAAATCTACTCAACGCAGAGATCTGAAATTTTATACATAGGCGGACTAAAGGGTCGGAATGTGCACCTCGAAGCCGGAATTTTAATTTTCGCTTTAGTTCGTGAGTTATGAGTGAAAAATGAGCAAAAAACGTGTATTTATTCCGTTTTCGAAGCATGAGTTTTCAGTAATACAAATCAATTACACTAGGCTTTGGCTATTTTTGTCATTCCTTCGACATAAAAGCATCGCGATCTCTTGAATGTTGTAGCTCACGCTGGTCAATTCATTTGTTTTTAATGTCAAGGCACGCAAACATAATATGAAATTTTCAACTACACCGAAGAGGATTATTATTATTATTATTATTATTATTATTATTATTATTGTTATTATTATTATTATTTTTATTATAGGGATAATCAATATTAGCCTAAATATGGTCAAACGTTGTTCCATTTGGACGAAACTCACTATACAGGGGTTTTCTGGGCCAAGGAACTCGAATCTGAGGTCGCTTTTACCACGTGACGCTATCTAATCGTGATATGTGGTCCACATGATTTAGGTGTTAATATAATGATTTAACTATTATGCTCTTAATTTTTAATTTTTGAAATAATTATCGCGGGCGAAGCCGCGGGCACCTGCTATCTTAAAATAATAAAAGGACGTGTTTGTCTGTCTGTCCACGATGCCCAGCGAAATCTACTGAACGCAGAGATCTGCAATTTTAAACATAGATGGGCTGAAAGGTGGGCGAATGCGCATCGAAGCCGGATTTTTAATTTTAGCTTTCGTTCGCGAATTGTGAGTGAAAAACTGGCAGAAAACGTGATTTTAGGGCTGTCGAAGCATCAGATTTCAGTAATACATTTCAATGTCAAATCAATTGCAGTTGGCTTTGGCTATTTTTGTCATACCGTGGTAATAAAAGCATCGCGATCGCTAGAATGTTGTAAGCCCACGCTGGTCGATTCATTTGTTTAGAATGTCAAGGCCCGTAGACATATGAAATTTTTCAACCTACACGGAAGAGGGATAATCAACATAGACCTAAATATGGTTAAACATCGTTCGATTTGGACGAAACTCACTATACAGAGATTTTCTGGGCCAAGGAACTCGAATCTGAGATCGCTTTTACCAGGCGACGCTATCTAATCGTGACATGTAGTCCACGTGATTTAGGTGTTAATAAATATAATGATTTAACTATTATGCTCTAACTTTATGCTCTTTTTTTATCGCGGGCGAAGCCGCGGGCACATGCTAGTTATAAATAAGGCTTACACAGGTCATTGGCATTGCGACTTATTTTTGTATGCCTGGCAGCACATTATTATGGTATTTTATTTAATTATATGCTTTAAAAGTAGCTAACAATAAATTAACAAAAACCAGACAAAGTAGCATGTCTAGTCACTTTTATGTTGTCCTGCTGCCGTTTGCAAAGAATAGAAGTGTGAATAAAATAATGGCTAGATAACCACAAAGACATCACAAGAGAAGGGCAGCGCAAGCCCCGAGCAAAATTACGTCACAGACTCAAGGCAGTTAACTGTGTGAGATAAATTATTATAATAGGGCATTTTATAATACAATAAGCAGTGGTGTGAAAAAATTCTGTGGCGTTATAGGAATATTAAAGAAAGGTAATTGTAGTAACCATCCCGCTGTAAGTAATGTAGTTAAGAAGCGTGTTTTTTGCTTTCTGTTCAATATGCACTGAGCGCCATTGTGAATAGCGAAATGATCTATACAGCCTTCGTTTACTACGATCATAAAAATGTGTAATTGCCCTGCATGGAGAATGGATATACTTAAATACTTAAAATGTAAAATAGAATGTGCACAATCTATATACGTGAAAATTATTAATTATATTGCAGTTTAATTCGTGTACAATTCTATGAAAACAGAATTGTTGGAAAAGGAAAATAAATTAAACTATACATACATTCTTATGTAATATAGTTTTTACATTTGATTTAGTCTATATACCTGTATGTGAATATTATACATATGCCTATATGTATAATATATATGTATAATATTAATGAAATGAATTAAAATAATATTGCAATAATTATATTATTAGCGCACTCCATTATGAACAAAGAAGTGTATATATGCTATGTACGTATGCATATATATATATATATATATGAATGTATCTATGTGAGTACTCTCTCACACACTCTCCCCCTCTATTACCTTTTATTTTCCTCTCTCTCTCTCTCTCTCTTTTAGAGAATGAAAGGCTATATAACTCAGTATCGTGTAGTTCTAACTAATGTACATTTAATTGGACTTGTGAGAACCGCATTATTTGATCACTTTCCAGATTTAAAGCAAGCAAAGTGGACAGAAGACAAAATCCATGATAACATGAAGTCTTGTAATTTATGGAATTTATACAAATGTGAATTAGTGTGGTACATTAATAGTGATGAAATGTAAGTTTTTGGATAAACACAATTTTTGGGTTATTTTAAATCATATATCTATAATTGACTTTCAAAAAATTCATATTTTACCTTAAAAATATGTGCGGCTCTTTCCAAACTCTTCCCTCAAAAAGGACTCCCAACACCCTTGTATTTCGCCACCCCTGCTACATAGCATATGTGTATACGTTTGCAGGATGTTAGGAGTTTGAGTGAGTAGATTTTAGTATAATTTGGAATAATGACATTTTGCATCCTTAATGTCTCTACATAGTACATTTTAAATTCTATTTTGAGTGATATTTAAAAATACATCCTGAAAATATCAATGAAATGTTTCTATTATTAAAAAAATCTTGTAGCCGTATTTTTATGTGTCTTTATTGATGAGTAATATAACAAATTGTATTAACTCCAACGTAAAATTGTAAGATTATTTTACATTGAAAAAATTGACCTTTTTTCCCGCGGGTTTTCAGTGTCAATACCACTTTGCTCCCAAGAACATAACTAAATCTAACTCCCTCACATTATGTCTGTACCGTCCAAATTTTGCGTCATCTATGAGTGGCAGATAACTGGGCTGGGGGCATATGGTTAGAATGCTGACATCCATGATCATTAATTATGGTTTCTATGACTGGTCTCTAGTTCTGATTCAAGTGGCTTCTCAGTTTGAATTGCGAGGCTGAATGCACCCCGTCCGAGACCTCCCTATATCAAACAATACGAGGAGGTACCGGAATCGAACCCGGGCTTGCGGATGCGTAGCCACAAGAACATTATGGGCCAGCCTATATCATTTAATAATAATAGGCAGTAGTAAACAAAAATATTACATTATTACTAAGCTGATGGAAGCCAATTGTCCATCACTATAGAACTGCTCATAAGAAACTCAAAGTTATAGCCTATTCTTCCATTCATATGAAAGAGGGAAGTGAAAAAATAGTACATTATGCAACAAGCCTGTAATGGCATTTATTGAGATATGAATATGTTTATGAAACGAGCAATTCGAGTTTCATAATTTTCATACAAGTAAGTTAACTACCGTTAAAGACAAATTTCATACGACTGTTTTTGTTCGACCACAATTAGTCTAAATGTTTAATTTTAGATTTTAGATTCAATCAATCAAACGGCCATGCTTCAGAGCGCCATGACCTTCGCACCAGCTGGTTGTAGTTCTTTCTTCTATGATTTATGGGAGATCTTGTCGTCGGTAAAATCGAAGTTTGCAAACCGAGTGAGATGGCCGAGATGGACTTGCAATTTGGAGGTCTCAGTTTCAAGTTTCGAAGCCGGCCAAATTTATGTGTGTGTTTTTTTATATATTTCTTTTAATATTATATATCATGCTAATTAGATCGAAACTTCTATATGCTTATCCATTCTGCTCACTAGCAAACAAGACCTCATATACTGTAGCCGCTTAAGTTGAGTTCAATGTTCAGTGTTAATAACCATCACAGGCACTGATTACTGTACAACGAATAATTTTCTACATGAAATTCTACACATAGATTCAGTGGAAGGTACCATGAAAAATTTACAAAGTTTCTACAGTCTATCATTGAAATAAAAATCCTTGAATGAGATCTCTTTATTAACGATTATATTTCCTGTGAACAAAATCCAGTCACATCTTATCCATCAAGGCATTCTGTAAATCAATGAAACATTTCCCAAAGAAACTGATAAAATAACTGTTACCATTTTAATATATAGGAGTCAAAAGCGCAATCTTGGTCTCTGCATATATCAAACAATCAGAGAAGCTGGCGAAGCTTCCTTTTTGTCATTTTCATGAAACCAACGAATTTTAACAACACGAAATTAATTCATTTTAGTATGATATTAACATTAACACGAACTTACTTGATTTCATTTAAAATACAAGCTATTTATTAAATTGATTTCAACTGCTACCTTCAAGGTATCGATATCGAAATGAGAAATAGTGTCGAAATGAGTGTCATTATTAGGGCTCGAACTTTTAGGTGCTTATAAAACGAAAATATTTATTTTTTATGTGGCTAAAAAGTCGAAAATTTGTTTAGAAAGTATGAAAATAATTTAATTAACTTATTTAACCAATACAGAATACAGAAGTACCAATACACAATACCAATACAGAAGTACTCATCTAGTCATTCTAGACAGCAAATGTAGAACTGTTGCAGTGAACGACAAAAGTAGATCTTAAGTTGTGATGATTTTCAGGGAACAGAGACTTCTATCTTGAAAATGTACGTTCAACATCGCACATTGCATATTTTTTAACACGCAATGTCACTGACACTCAGATGTTCCATCTACACTGTTACCATTAAAATATCTGAAATCTTGCGCAACACTTGTAACCCTTCATTCTTATTTAGGCATGAGAGGAATTTTTTTAAAATATTTTTTTGCTTTTGAACCACTGACTTTTTTAAGTTTGATTTCAATGTGTTTGATTTCTTTTAATGATTCTGTCAAGAATTGTTTTGTTGTTTCTAACTTAGTAATGCAGTGTGAGAGGAAACAGAGATTTGCACTAATCAAGGCCAAATCAGCCCTGATTTATTGTCTGACTCAACATAACAACGCAACACATCGAAAATATGGTGCAATTTTACAAAAACAGTCAAAATATCCATTTCTAAACATGATATGTGGTAAAATATATAAAAAAATTAAGTTACCAAAAATATTTATTCAAATAAGAGATATAGAAAATATTTTTTTTATGTGATATGCAACTCAGTATTTTGAATCCAAAGGTCCCAAAGTCCAGAAATCATAAGTAATAGTAAAAAAAAATATGTATTTAACTAAAAGTCCGAGTCCTAGTCATTATGATAGCGTTACGTCACATTTAGAAGCGTATTATAGTTTGGTCGAACAAAAAGTTATTTCACAGAGGATCGTTGAGGACCTAGCGGTTTTGAAGTTCTTTTGCTTTAGTATTAATTGAGGCCCATGTCAACACTTGGCTAACAGAAACTCTGTAATGACATCTGGTTTCTAGATATATTTAACGTCCCACAACGTAATTGTTCTGTTTGGGGCTGACTTCTTGGAATTTCATGTGTGCGTTGTTATTCTCCTTCTCAAATGGCTTGCATTATTTTTAGCTCCCTAATTAGAAGAATATAATAATGACATGTTCTCTTTGAAAAGATGTAAGCAAGTGGTTTAGCTTTTAAATTTCCACAATAGCTAAGAATATGAACATTTTTATTTCGGTTGTTAAATTCAGTTTTAAAATTATAAGCTATTTTGATCTATGTATGTTTTTATTTTTGACCTACTTTATTCAAGTATTTAAGATTTTAACTTATGTCAGCTCATATTTCATTTTAATTTTTTTTTTTTCATTTTTATATTATGTAATTTTATTATTTTGGATATCCTGTTCGTAAGTGGCTGGTCAAAACTATTTTTTTTAGACAGGGTAAACCTACATAATTTTCCAATATTTATATTAATTTCAAATGTAAAGATGCCTTGTGAAATTTCGTAGATTTTTTGCATATGCATTTTCATTTGTATCTTAAAAAAATCTTCTGGCTGAAACTTCTCCATCCTCAAAATATGGCTTTTAATCGTAAATTTAAACTATTTTTATGTATCATTATGGTATTTAATTGTATTCTAAGACAATGTCGTAATGCATATTGAACGAGAGGACATTTTTTAATAGTATGGTGAATAAATCATATTCCCGTTTAAATTGGTTAGCTCATACAAATTGAATTTTCATTTTTCTTGTCTACGCTAAAATAATTTATCATAGGCTATGGTTCATACGCCTTTTTTCTTATTATGGTTAGGTTCGAAGGTTTCAACTTATTAGTGAAGTCGGTGGAGATAATTTTACGTTTGGAAACTGAATTTCAAGTCAAACTTGAGAATGAAGGACTAAACGATGATATTGGAAAACTCGGGAATGACGGCAGGCAAATCATTAGAACCCCTAGAATACCTGTTTTACAAGATAGTTTAGTGACATAGTGATGTCATTTCTGAATGACATGTTTATGAGTATATTTTTTATACTGTAATATATAAGTACAAATGTTCCGAAGTAAAGTGTTGCCTTCTAGGAAAGCTGGAAATAAGTTCCAGTGACGGTAAATTATTCGATTTTGCCAACCATAGTGTTCATATAGGTATAAAAATAATGAATGCTTATGGTATTACGTTTACTTGTTAAAGTTAATGAGCGATTAGTTACACCTACGTCTGAGTCGTGACCGTTGCTAAAATTTTAACGATCACCAAGAAGGACTCGTTTTTAATTACAGAAACGAACATAAAATAAGACCATAAAAATTCCAAATCTGTTAGATTTATGCTTGAAAATGCAATGTAGCGTGACTAAACAAAGCTTGATCAGTTACTCCCTCTTTCAGTGATGGCACCTTTCCTTTTTGTTGCTTTATTTCTTATTTATACATTTATTTACTTTTTTTCTTCCTCCCTTCTTTTGCTCTCTTTGTGCCTTTACCCTTTTTTCACTTTAATATTGTTTGTGTGTGTTTACTCCATGCATTGTTTTTAGACATATGATTCTTTGTTCTTTTTTCATAAAGTGTGTCGTTCTTTCATTCATCATAAAAATCAGTCATAGTTTTGTTTGGTTAGCAAGTAGAAGTCAAAATTATGACAAGGATCCGTTATTCAGAATAATACTTTGTTTGTATTATGTGAAAGATATATAGTAAAACTAAACTAAACTCCGTGGCGCTACATCCCTGGAGGGACTTGGCCTACCACCCGACCGCTGCGTCATCTCCCGTAGGCAGATGGCAGGATTGTGGGCATGTGGTCAGCATGCCGACACCTACGGCCGTTAATGGTGGTTTTCTTGACCGGAGCCGCTACTTCTCTATCAAGTAGCTGCTCAATTTTGAATCACGAGGCTGAGTGCACCCCTACCAGACCTCCCTACCTCAGAAAAATCCGAGGAGGTACCGGGAATCGAATCCGGGCCGACGGATCTGTAGTCAGCGACGCTAACCACAATACTACGCCGGCGGACGAAAGATATATAGTATCCTACATTAATTAAAGAAGTGCTTCTACATATATATAATTTAATAACGTGTTATTTGTTTTATTACCCGAAAACATAATTAATAAATTTTATTGTGTCCGAAGAGGGTTAATATATTCGAATAAATGTTTTTTCTCCTTCTTCCCTCTAAGTTTAACAATGACAACACACTGAAACGCTTTAGGAGCGAACCTAATTTATTTTAATAGCTTTTTACATAAAGTAATATTAAAATGGCAGGCCTATGTTGGCCTACATAAGGAAATTGTGTGGTGCATTGGGGGTCACTGAATAGGCTTGCATATTAATTTATATCAATTTATTATTCTTTGTACATGCTGTTTTTAATTTTAAATTATGTGAACATATTCAGTGGCCCCAATGCACCACACAATTTCTTTATATTCTGTGCATGGGCTTACTACTTTAATATTACTTTATGCAAAAAGCTATTAAAATAAATTAGGTTCGCTCCATTGTGTTGTCATTGTTAAAACTAGGTGGAATAAGGAGAAAAAATCATTTATCCGAAACATAAACTTGAAAACGTGTGTTCTATTCATAATTATTTTTCATTAATTGCAATTATCCATCGACATTTTATTGTACCTCTGTCAAAAAACAAATGCTATTAATTATATTAAAATCAAGTCGTCCCTTTCGTTCAATATACAAAATTGAAGCGTGGGTAGGTTATAAAGCTTAGTTGGTTTTAAATATAGCATTGTAGTTCCTACGAATCAGGAATTAAAATAAAAAAAATACATGTTGCTTTAATTAAATAATTCCTTTAGACAAATATGCTAACTCGAATCCCTATTATTCAAACAAATTTTATCCCAATTATACAAACCGACGAACCGACAAACTAACAGATGTAGCGTTAGACCGACATATCTCAGGAATCAAGTTTGTAATAATCTCTAGAGTTTGCTTTCCATTCATGAGGCAACACACGAATGGGCCAGGGTAGTCCATGCAGTTTGTCTCTGCTGGAAGCTGGTTGTGTCACCCGGATGAAAAACTGAGGTACCGATACGCTAAATGCCACTGATACCATACCTGCTATGTCGGTAGACTATCGCTAGAACTACTCGGTAACAGCATTGTCATTTCTGAAAAAGAATCTGGGGCTTGAATTAATTTGAATTTATGGCCGGTGGGTGAGCTACTCCTCCAGGGTAGGGAAGCATATCACAGCCACTAGATTTTTAACTTCATATCATTTTTACTTCCTCTGCCCGTACCATAAGCATTATAGGAAGAGGAAGTATTGTGTTCGACCCCGAAATTCGAAGTCGAGATTTTAACATGAAATCTCCTGAAACCAAAAATGTTATTATGAAAAACATTTCTGTGTGTGTATCTGTGTCTGTGAACACGTTATCGAGAACGAAAAGTAGTATAAAAATAAAATTTTATATCTTCTATCTTCTAGGGATGTGACACGAAGATTGGCGACGACTTTCTCTTACTTTTAATATCACTTTACGTGAAGAAACTTTTGTTTTTCACGACTTTCTCGAAAACAGCTCTAATGATTCTGTTTAAATGCTTTACATGAACTGCTTATATTGCTAGCTAAAACTTTTATTTGAAACTTTTTTTTTAATTCTCTGAAGGGTAGTTATAAGCCAAACACTGTTTAAGAAACTCTGGCTTGCCCGTTGGACAATAGTGCTTTGCATCAGGTTGAAACATCTGAATATGCACTTTTGTTTAAATTTCCTACATTATTTCCATAATACGCTAATATATAATATACACGGTATTTTAAGTATTATGATATATTATTCCACCAATTATTTAATTGGGTAGAGGATGTTGTGTATATCACATCACATTTTTTGTGTTTTAGCCCTTAGAGTGTAGTGTAGATTGTGTAGAAATGCTGATTGTGATTGTGTAGAATGTGATTTTGCTGATTGTGTAGAATGTGAATTGTGGATATGTGGAATTTTAACGGATGACCTTAACGAATAATAATAGACCTGACAATAGGATATGTGGGATTCTACCTGAGGTCTAAACAGAGAATCACATAATTTTATAGATGTTTCTTCGTGAGGCAACATCTGATCTATACCTCCGTTAAATGTTCCGTAAATGGTAGATTTATTACATGTGTGATCAGCTTGATAGTCCTACAGTCACAAGTAAAAGTTTTCTTCGAAACTATTTCATTGGAATGATGAATAGAATATTCCAGAAAGATGGGGTTTTAAGTATTTTGTTACAGATATACACATTATTGTACTCCTTTTTTTCGTTTATGCAAGAAGTCGTAGGCCTATCATAACAAATTGTAAAGAAATAGGCTATGACTAAAAAGGAAGTGCATAAAAACACAATAGGAAGTGAAAAAAGGTCAATTAATTAATTAATTATCTACAGCAATACGACCAGAGCTGATAGTTTTACGGGTAATTTAATTGAGGCTAAAGAATGTCTCAAGTCGTGATTAGCTCACGAATGAGTGTCCAATCCAGTATAAGAATATGTGGAATTTCAACCAATCGCAAATGTCTCTAGTCATAGTTTTATTGGTTTTTTATCACTTTCATTTTAAAGCACCTACGTGCAATTGTCTTTTACGTAAATCCACAAACGCAGAACACTGAAACATCGAATTCTGTAGCTTCTTCGATCAAGAACAATTAATTATTAAGCACACCGCTTAAGCTGCTTTAAATATAGCGCATAATTGCCAGTTTCTTATTCTTATGCGTTCGTCCAAGATTGGGAAAGCCTTAAATGTCTTCACATATGGCGTTTAACTAATCCAAGCTTCGCATATTTTAAATTACCGGTCACTGCACATTCGTAAGAGAGATTTACACTTGTAATTTATTTTTATGTTTTTTATCTTGTTTTCGTTTGCAGTAAAGAATTTTGCACTATAGGCCTACTTTACAATATCCTGTAGCCTATTTTGAATCAATATTTTTATTTCTTTTACCTGAATATTTTTATAACGTACTTATTAAAAAAATTAAAGAATGATTAGGTCTACATGGAATTTTCCATGTCACTATGAATAACGTTCATCCCTAACGCTTGCAATTATAAATAACTTCGTTTGCTCTGTTATCATGAACGCAATTTCACTGAATGGAATAGGCTAGACTACAAGGGTATTAGTTCTTACAGCTACCCAATATAAGAACCTTATTGGACTGATGAGGTTGTGAACTGTGTCGGATCGCCACTAATTGTGTAGAACAGCATTAAATAAACCAATCTCTGGGAGTAAACATACCAGGAAGATAACAGTGGCGGCTCGGAAATTGTATAGTATTTTTTTTCATAATGATATCTTACTATTAAATGTGCTTTCCTTTAGGCGTAAGGTACTAATATTAAAAACTGCCAGTATTATACATTCAACCCACAGTCTTCCAACGGAAGAAAAATATCTAGCAAGAACAGACAATATTAGGCCTATTTTGGAAGAGTTCTTAGTCATAGGGATACGAGGAAGGTAAAGAACTGAATCTATTAATACTACCAAGAAGGAAGACGTTTTCTCGCAACTTTTGGATCACAGGTGACTGTAACGCACGATTAGTTCAATGAGGATTATTGCGATCAGCAACATAACTACACTACATTGAGATCAGCCGTGAAAGCTGTTTCTGATCTCAATCTCAACCAGAGATTTTCTTCAAAGCCATTACACTCGAGAAGCACCAAAGTACGATATTTCTATACCTTTCCTACACTTCTTAATTTATTAACCATTCCACACAGGTATACGACAGTCGGTTTCCTTGATGATTCACTAAGGACATAATATCAACAATTTTTCTTCTTTGCTATATCTATAGTGCGAGGAATTATAAATGGATACTTTTACTATTGCTTCAACTAGAGTGAGTCCCACGCAAGAGTTGACCAATGACGCGGGTTTCTGTGTCGCGGCGGACACAGCTCCAACTCACGGGCGATCAGGAAAAATATCTACGCTAATAAAGTCGCGATCGGTGCAATGATTCAGGTTCTCATATTTACAGTTAAAATTACAATGAAAATAACCACGTACCTCATCACAAGAGATGTCGGAAATGTTCTCCTCTTGCATCCACACAATACTGGCGCCTTTTTAGGGAATTTTCTTTCACGCGCGTAAGTTCAGCTTCCGAGATAGAGTTAATTTCTCTTGTGATACTGCCTTTAAGTTCTTCTAACAATAGCCTATGTGATTATTATTTATGGGGGAACTTGAAAATAAAGTGTATAGGTCGATTCCACACACATTAGAACATTAGAAGAGAAATTAACTCTATCTCGGAAGCTGAACTTATGCGCATGAAAGAAAATTTCCTAAAAAGGTGCCAGTATTGTGTGGATGCAAGAGGAGAACATTTCCAACATCTCTTGTGATGAGATACGTGTTTATTTTCATTGTAATTTTAACTGTAAATGTGAGAACCTGAATCATTACACCGATCGCGGCTTTATTAGAGTAGATATTTCACCCGTTCGCCAGGAAGTTGGAGCTGTGTCCGCCGCGACACAGAAACCCGCGTCATCGGCCAACTCTTGCGTGGGACTCACTGTATATTGATGTTAACTTACACAGCGAGGTCCTGTTTCAACTCCACTGTTCTGCATTTCGTTTCTTTGTAAATTTTGAGTATTACGCAATTACGACCAAACGCTTTGTTGGATTTTCTTCCAATCTGGCATGAATATTAATTTAATAAATTATATAATTAATTATAATTTTAATTTCTTTCTGTCACCACAGATTGCAAAACACAAAGAATACCATTCAATTAAACAAACAGGGAAAAACAAACCACAGTAGAAAGATATGTAGTACAACAAACTCAACGAACTGAAACAAAATAAAACAGTATGCAAACTATGAAACATGAAAACATTAATCCTAGAAACACACTCTATTAGAAAATGAAATAAAGTACTTGTATGTAGTTTCAGTGTAACCTACATTACGTACGAGAGTGACCATATAGATGGTTACGCATGATCTGCACAGAGTCCCTCAATACGAGCAGACTTATTTCAGAATACAGATGTTTGTGTAGGCAGAACGATCTGCAGAAGTCCATGAACATCTTGGTGATTGTTCCACGACTACCAATCATCAGTCCAATTACAGATATTTCTTGTATATGGTACTTTTCTTTCAAGTATTGGACCGTGGGTTCATAAATTTCCTTTTTTTCGCAGTCTACTTCTTGTGGCTGCTCGGAATCCCGTTCAAATCGAACAGTTGGATCAATTATATAACCCAGGTCCTTCTTTCTGTCAAGAGCAATGATGTCTACTCTTCTGTTGCTTCCATTATCAGCAACGCAATGGACTTCTTCGTATACTTCAAGCCCTTTTTGTGTCAGGGAGGTAGCTATTTTGCTCCTAATGCGATGGTGACGAGTGTTCCACAGGAGTTCACCATGTGGACAGCAGCCTAGAACATGAGCTAATGTTTCTATCTCGCTACAGTGTCTGCAGCGGTTTCCGTCCAGACTGCGTTCATGGATTGCCCTTACGGGAGCAACATTACCTTGTAGTTTGATGGCATCTCTCCATTCGGAGCTGCTAAGGCCTTTTCTAGTTTCTAGCCACCTGTTGGCCAAGGGACACTCTCCATACAGTACAACGCCTTTTCCGTGAGTTCTTAATTGACACCAATTTTTAAATTCCTGATTTCGCAGATAGCCTCTTATGTCAGGTGTTTTATCTTTCACCATTTCTTTATCAATTTCTAGTACCCCCAAACATCGCAACTTGTCAGCACACAGATCTCTGGTGGCATCGACATACTCATTGTTGGCACTTTTCAGGATTCTACATGCGTTAAATTGCTGAAGTGGGGCCTCCCATTGAGCACGGAAGACGCCAAGTCCTTTTACCTTCCTAGATGAATAAACCATGGCATCCGGTGTGTCAGTTGGCAATTGTAGTATCTCCTTGATCGTGCTCTTTATGATTTTATCTACTGTTATTAGAAATGTTTTAGACAACTGCAATTCATGGAGATTCTGAAAACGATAAATCAGTGAAGGCAATATAAATTGATTAACAACTGAAAACTTCTGCTCAGGTTTTAGGAGAGGACTACCAGCCAGTAGATTTAAATATGTTTTGAGTTCATTGATTGTCTTATTCGTATCAAAATCAGCTGGTCCGAAAAATTTATCCCAAGATATTTAATTTCCTCCGATTTGCCAATTGAACTAATTAGACAATCAGAAGTAAGGGAAAGTGGGGAATTGTCAAGCTTTCCCTTGACAATATTAATAGCAGTGGATTTATTATTATTTAGTAATAAGCCAATTTCCTTGAAACGATCCACAACCATGTTCGTTAGTGTGATGGCATCTTCTTTATTTTTAGCTATTATTAGTGTATCGTCTGCAAAGGCGAGAACTGTTAACTTAGGCAGCCCTTTTACTAGTTCATAGCCATATCTTTCGGAAATTGTTGTCTCTGACAGTTCGTCTAAGATAAAGTCAGTCACCATGTTGTATAAAGCTGGTGACAATGGAGCTCCTTGCATAACCCCTCGCTTAATTTCTATTGGTGCCGTGCGTTGTCCATTACATTCTATTGTTGTAGAGTTGCCTGTTTGTAATGATATTATTATATTTTTAAGCTCTTGAGGCAACGGAGAATGCTCTAATGTCCTTATAATATGCGAGTGACCAATATTGTCAAAGGCTTTGCTTATGTCGAGGAAAACTGCTGTTAGGGTTTCCTTCTTTTGCTTGGCCTTCCTAAGTACACTGTCGAGAATTGATACATTTATATAGGTTCCAGGAGACGACGTAAATCCCCTTTGATGAGGGTTGAATGTAACATATTGGCGCAACCTGTTATCCAGTACACGTTCAAAAACTCTTCTTATTACAGAGCAAATGGAGATCGGTCGAAAATTGGAAGGATCGTGGTCATCTCCCCCTTTGTGAATGAGTACTGTTCTGGATTTTTATTTTTTTATTCCATTTCAACTTTGTGGCCGTTTAAATATTTCTTCTTTCAAAGATTCTAGCCAAACGGTTTATGTTACTAAAATTTGATGGCTCCCAAGTGTAAACATTCCTACAAACGCAACTCTGTTTTACCGGCACCTTCTGTTTGGAAATCTGTTTGTTAAGCAGTCATGAACAAACGCGTTGTTAGATTTTCTTCCAATTGGACATGAATGTTCCTTAAAGTATGAGTAACGACGTACATGTAAGCATTTTTATCTGTTGATTCCGTTCAAGATTATGGCTTTTTAGTTTATTAAGAACAGATCTTGGGTTTCTTTTTGTACGCGAGGTATACTGTTCACAGAACTACTAGTGTAAAGACAGGGTTTTGTGTACAGTGCAAGAGGCAAGCCTGATGTTCTACCTATTCCTTTATTTAATTTACTTTATAATTAATAATTAATTTTACTGTGTACAACTTAAATATGAATTACATGTACTGTCATTGGATTTAAATTTCGAAAGGAATTTCTAGTGTATGCTGTCTTTCCCGTACAACTTACGTTACTTGATTCACACTTCTTATCCAACAGAAACGTCATAGCATCGTAAATATTGGAAATAACACCGTAAAAGTAGTATAGATAAAAGTTCAACTTCTTTTGTATCATTTACTTACAACACAGGGAGTTGTTCAAGAGAATCAAGAATGCATGTAATTCTTTCTACAAATATTAGGAACAGCCAGGGGAAGCTTCAGAAAAGAGACTGATTAAATAATTCGCAGAAAATTAAATCCTGTACCCCTTAACTGTAAAATTATGTCTGTTATATTTCGAAGGTACTATTGTCATAGACATAAGAAACAATAAAATCACGATGAATCTGAAAGACTAATAAAACTCTTCAATGTAGTTATATCACTTCTCAAAGACAAGAGTTCCCATAAATCTCTCACTCGTGCTGTTAGATCTCATTCGTGTAATACACCAAGGGATTAAGGGCTGTAGTCGTTGATTTATCCAGCTCGATACAGTCATATTAGGGAAGGACAAATAGATCTGATACTCCCGTTCCTATAATAATCTCCAAGGAACTAACATTTTTGTTTTCTGTGACATTTATGTGGTTTATATTCTTCAGGTTATGACTGCGACATTACAATAGTAAATGTAGGCCTATTATTGAACTCAGCCTGCAATAAAGTTTTACTCTGATTGGCATAGGCTAGGAAAATGTCACATTTATTTCTAAAAGGGCTAATATAATCATTATAATAATTTAATTATTATCTTTCGAATTTAGTTCAAAAGAAGTAAGCTTTAACGCTCCATTTTCATCTTTTCTCTCTTTTTCTATATCTAATTTGTGAAATAAAGGTACTAAATTTAATCTATACTGCACGACCATTTCTCTGACGTTTCAGGAAATGTTTCTTCATTATTTTAATCTGGTGTGCATCCGAATGAGCTCTGTGTAAAAATTCAAAATCTAATTTATATTTTTGTATATTTTAATTCCTTAATTGATTATTTGTGTTTGTTTTATTCCAAATTGCAATATTGAGCTTGTATAAAAGTTTATAAAACAAAAAATTATTTTCTGCCTTAAAATATCATAGGGCTCTAAATTCTATTTAGTAACGGTATATCACTTCATTGTTCGTCTGATACTACTTTGCTATGTAAATACTCAGTTTTTTGCAGATAATTTTGTGAAATCAACATTTTTATATATCCTGGGTACGGAGTCTTTCGGTAAGGAATTCAAGTTGGGAAGCCCCTTTCGTAGATTTACGGCACGTGAAAGAACTCTAAGTCTAAATTAGAGCTCTCGACAAAATTCCTCGGTCCTTTCACGTCCAAGTAATAACTTAGTTTCCGGAGGGGGGTTTGTGAGACAATGGGTTTACCCCCTGTCTCTCTGCCTTCTCTTGGAAAATAAGTGTAACAAAATTTACCTAGGTAACAGGAACCTCCACTTGGAGGCCCTTCGCCTCACCAGGAACAGACAGACAGGCATTGTGCAAGCTGCACATTATAAAGCGACAACAATGTTATTTGTTACGTTGAATTAATTAATGATGCTGGAACCGAGTGAGAGAGCCAAGACGGTAACGAAGTGGACTCGCATTCGAGAAGTCGCAGATTCAAATACAGTTTTAGGGATGTTTCAAACTAGGAAAGGGCAATGCCGGATTGGAATTTACTTAGCATATCCTCCGAACATTCTCTGTGCAACTTTGGATTGGGTTTTGCCAGTCACATATCAGAGAATTCCTTCATGTAATGCCGAAATATATATGTGATTCCTGGAATTGATTCTGGTGAATTAATCAGATGTATTTCCAAATCCGTAAAAAAACAAACGTCATGAACCAGACTTTCTTGTTTTTCCTAGAGTGACTGGTAATTTTTTAAATTTTAACATGAAGTATTTTGTTTGTATCTCTGTTATGTTATTGTAATTTATTTTTTCGTATCTTTATTCATGTATTTATTTCATATGAGCAATCTTATTTATTTTTTGCCTAAAACTATAATATATATGTTTTGATATAATGTTCAAAATATAAATATGACTGAACTGACCCCGAACACGAGCTATGCTCATGCGGGGCAAATAATACTCTTTTGAAATTGTAATAATTGTGTTTATATCATTTATATTTGTAATAATCTGTATTTTTGTAATTTGTAATAATTAGAAAATTTTATAATAATAATAATGATAAAATAATAAATAATTGAAGCCTGTATATTCTGCTCTCAGCTTAGTGATCAAAAACCGTCATACAGTATTCAGCATAAAGACCTACAGTCTGCCTCACAACTTGGAATGATTTTTGCTAAAAAGAAAAATATTGCCCTCGCACTTTCTTAAGAGTCTATTCTATTGCGTGAGCTGTAACTTAATTTCCTTGTGAATGTATAGGATTTATGCAGAGGACGGGTCGCGGTTAACGTCTCTGAGAAATATTAAAATAGCTTGGAACAGTACCAAGAAACCACTGTGACATCGTTTTCCATAAGGACAGCTATATATTTTCGCCATTTCGTATTTTTTCTCAGTCTTTTATTACTTAGTTTCTTCGTCACAAGTCATCTCCACGCATTCGTGCAACTATTAATCGTTAATTATATTTCTTCCATATCAAGATGGTCTAGAAGATATATCCACACATTATGCTTCATAAGTAACTATTAATTTACGAATGTTTATTTTCTTTCTACATGTTTATTTTGTGATATATTACTGTCACTAGTCTTGCTACTTAGACATATATTTATTGTGTAAATAAAGCATTGTCTACATTAGATTAAATTAATGATGGGTGGTGTAAGCCCTTCGACTTCTCAACACTGCGACCTTAATAGATCTATTGTGAATACCCTATACCCTATTCTAGCAGTCACAACTTTCATTTACTGCTGTTTAATATAGCTTATAATTTTCCTAGGTGATGTCCAGTCCTAAACCCGGGGATTTTTCGTTAAGGGTCTACTGAAAACCCCACTACCCGGCCGGAATCGAACCCGGACCGCCAGGGTGGAAGGCAAGTATGCTACCTATACACCCCTAAGTAAACTGGGGAACAGAGACTTACTTGTATGGGGCAAATAAAGACGAAAGATTTGGTTTAGCCTGGTTCCGTCTAGGAGCTTGGCGGGCAATTAAAATTACAAATGATGAGGGGGAGAGAATATGCCCGCTTTGTGGGGCAGGAGAAACTTCACACCATATTTTGGCAGAGTGTACATTCACGGAAACACTGAGGCAACGGCATCTACCAGAGTCTTTCACTGCTTCTTGTAGAGGTCAACTGTTCACATACGATCTGCTACTTAACACTAGATTTTTTTGGGGGGGGTGGGGAAATTTATGTCCAAAGTGAGGCAGCTTAAGATGGAACTGGCCGAGGGAGTGGGACCGAGGGAGTAAGGGGAGTACTCCGATGGGGTAGACGGCTGTATATAGAATATAAAAATGTAAAATATATTTGGTTGGTGTGTTTAAGGGTATTGCTGGTGTATGTGCTATTTTTTGGTGGGGAGTGTGTGTGTGTGTGTGTGGTGTTTTGTTTGTATATTTACTAGTGTTTAACTGTTTGTGTGTTTTTTTTTTTTTTTTTTTTTTTTTTTTTTTTTGTAGGATACATTTTTGCTTGTGCACAGTTAAAGCATAGGGCTCATGCAACGAATAATGTAAAAAGATAGTTTTTCTTGTTAACAATAAAAGCACTTCATTCATTCATTCATACCTATACACCAATGGCGGCGGACTAAGCATTGTCTAGTAAGTTGTCTACTGTACTTCTCACAATCACTTGGTTTGAAAGGTGATGAGTTCATTTGCATTTATTTATTATTATTAATTCTTATAATAAAATAAATATTAAAACCTGGTTGGATTGAAAATTTAGTTCTACATACAATCAATTCATTCAGGAGTCTGTATCATGTATGGGCAGATTAGTTGTATTTACTTGGTGAATCGCGACTTCAAATGCAGTAACGTTGCTTCCTACACTCCCGCAACTCTGTGGTAATACTGGGTGATCACTCCCCGCGACGCGTGACAGCGGAACTAGCTAACCGGCTATCGAGCGCCAAGTCCGCCCATAGGCAAAACACTACGGCGGAAAGCAAAACTAATCATACTGCATTATTATCTTTATATTATATTTATATTATAGTTGGAAGTTCACATTTTTCCTCCTCCCATTCAAGTCTCATGGTATACTAAGCGAGTTGCATATATGGTTTCGTATTAGGCGATTTTGCTCATCAGACATAAATACCATTGTAAGAAGCATTACTGCGTACAGATTCTTACTACATTTATACAGATGGCTGAAGTTACATTGAATGTGAAACTCAAGAAATTATGGTGGAATGTTCTTTTGTGGTTTATAATAGTAATGTTTCTCAGATTTTTCTGCTTTGTATAAACTGTTCTGTGTTTCAAGCGGTATTGTTGCCATTAAATAATATAATAATATAGATATAAATGTAGGGTGCGAGAAAGCAAATGAACTGGCGAAGTTAGGTGCTTCTTCAAGTTCTCAAATTTTCTATAGTTTATGCTCTATAGTCGTTCCTTCATTACGAAAACATTAAAAGAATATATTGCACAGTCAATGGGATCGGATTTGGCAAGAAAGCAAGGACAGCAATACAACGTAAGATTAATTTTTTCCAAGAATGCAGGATAGAATAGCTTGTAGCCGTCCTTAGTCCATCCGGCCTCCGTCCGTCCTTCGTCCATCCGGCCTCCGTCCGTCCTTCGTCCATCCGGCCTCCGTCCGTCACGTACCATGAAGCATTTTCCTAACATATGTGATCCAGAAAAATGTATTTCTTCCTCACAGCATCAAATATAAGACCAAAGAAAGGGAAAGTAAATTAATTAAGGATAAAATAATAATAATAATAATAATAATAATAATAATAATAATAATAATAATAATAATAATAATAATAATAATAATAATAATAATAATCCTGTATTATTATTACAAGTGCTAGTTCTAATAAAATGCAGTTTGTTCCTCAGGTTTAGGCCTACTCTGAATACGTACATGAGCAACTGTGATCTTCCAGAGAGTGTAGTTTGGAGTTAAGGGCTACTTGGAATGGAGTCCCTTTTATTGGCTCTCATATGCTTGATGACTTTTCGTGGTGGTAGCACCGACCCATTCATTAATCTCGAGATGAGAAGTGACCGCGTCGACCCAGCTTCCTTACTTATTGAATGCAATAGGGGTGAGCTACAAAGAAGGGGAAACAATTACTCATGCTACCCAGGTCAAGGACGAGCCAGTTTTGCAATGCATACAAATGATGTGAATAGGAAATTTGGATTTTGTATGAAAAAAATTATATTCTTGGCCTCCATTCCTGTTGCTATATAATGGAAATGAATAGGCCCATTTTTACGAATTCTTAATAAAGATGCATAATAATGCTGTCTATACCTCTCTCTCCCTCTCTCTTTTTCTTTATCTTTCTGACTCCATACGTTTGATACAGGGTAAGTCAAAATGGTTAAGTCGGTTTCATAAACTTAATGCGTGAAACCTAGTGAATATTTTGTAGCGTTAGTCGTGAGCTTCAAACGGTAGACTCTCAAAGTTTCATTTAGACAGTTCACAAGTATCCTGTATGCGCATCACTTATAACACAACACACATCAACCCATGGCACAATTTCCTGCCTTGAATAAATTCCATAAATAAAAATGTTATACCTATATAATACCTATATACCTATATAATTGTTATACCTATATAATAACAAAACTAACAGCCGCGAGATCACGGCATACTATGAATCAACCATCCATGAATCGATTCAAGTTACCATATTGTGACCAATGCTACCAATGGTGCATATAAGACATAGTTAACCTACTTCAGGTAAGCTAACAGCAGAACTGAATAACAGCACACGTACTGGCTTCCAGTGGAAGCTGCTCATGAATACAGGCAGAACTATAAACCTGATTTTCTGAAGTACCCTTCACTTTAGGCAACCGAACTTACAAAGCTGTACATATCTGTTATTAAACACGGTACAGTGTTTGGTTGGAAGTTGATTAAACTCGGGACTCGTGTTAATAATCGCTGCACCAACCACTAGTACAGAACGAGAGCTGCTGGGGTAATGCCAAATTTTGCATTTTGCGTGACATAATCACAGATGATGAGAAGTATCACTAGTTTTGCCTTTTTAATTAAATGAAAGGACATTAGTTATAACAGTAATCATTAATAATTGTATTAAAAGGGGAAATTAAAAGAGTAAGTTATAACTTACCTATTTATACGAGTATCTTAACTTAAGCAGGGCATACTGAGCAGTTTAACATTGAAAGTAATTAAACCATTATTTAATGGAGAGATGTTGGTTGTCTAAGCCAATAAAATGAATTCCGTTTCGCAGACACTCGACTGTTTTTTTAAACATATTTGTTTCATCCCTTGCATTAAAATTTTTTAAGGAAAATGCAATGGTTTCTAGCTTAAAACAAATTTAATAAAAATGTTTTACCATGGCCTGGATTTAAGTTCAACTTCTTTACATCTTTTGTAGGCTATATATTACCTTCACATCTATTCATATAGGCCATTATTACTATTGTTAGTTTCGATCATACGCAGTTGTTTGCTTACGTATACGAGCAACGGTGATTTTCGCCAGAGTACAATTCTGGAGTTAAGGACTATTCTTGCTCATATTAATCCTTATACTTCATAAATATTTTATTCCGGTCAAAACTGACCTTTACTCGGATCACAAATTAGCTTCATTAGCACAGTTCAATTTCATGACATCCTTATTTTCTAGATAAGGCAATTTCCTATTAGACTTATTCATGAATGTGAGACATAGATAAGAGAACTAAAGGAAAGGAAGTTAACCGAGATTGAGTAGGGAAGCAGGCTACTTCACGTCAAATGTGATTGACATGTTTATTTTCAAGTTCGGTAGATATGATATATGCTTTCAGTGTGACATAGCAAATAAAAGGGTGCTGACTTAATCAATGAATAGAAATTTCCATAACACATGTTAATGAATTCATGAAAATTTCACAATCTAAACTGTCTGTTTCATCATATTATGGAAGTACTAAGTTGATTTCACGCTTCAACCGAAACTGACAATCCAATCAGAAGTATTAAACAGAACAAAGGTACAAAAATAAAATCGAATCTTTTGAGGGGACAATGGTTCCAATATTTTTATGGAGGTTTCTGGGGCTACCAGCTGTGTTAAAGTATTTCGGAAAAATTAAAGCTTTTGGCTATCTTTATTTCGAGGCATTCGTCATCAACATATGAAGTGAAGGCGATGGAGACATAATTTTACTACTGAAGCTTATTTTGTGTAGTTATTTTTACATCTTTCCTTTATTGTATTTTTCTTTCTGACCTCTTTCTTCCTTGTTTACTTCCATCCCTCATTCTCTCTTTCTTCCTTCAATTCTTTTTTTTATTTCTCTATTTATTGTTTTTCTAAAGCTAAATATCATTCTGCTTCGTTTTCCAAATTCACTGATTGATTTAATTATTCATTATTAATAATTAGTTAATTTTATTATTATTATTTTTTTATTTCAAGGTTTCTTTCCCAATCGTCCCTACATCTGCAATTCCATTTTATACTGTTACAGCTTCTCAACATTCAGTGGTCTATGTTGTACGACACAAAGTAGGCCTAAGTTTCCCTAGGGCCGTTTACACAAACAAAACAAAATTTCATGAAAATATATTGCAACAGATATAGCAAGTGTTCAGCTATTTTTCAACATATTCGCCACAAGAATTGAGACATTTGTCATACCGTGGGGCCAACTTTTGAACACTTGTAGAAGTCTGCCGCCTGGGGTTTGAACCATTGTGTGATGACCTTATCCGTTTCTCTGTCAATTTCTACCATTCTCTGTCATTCACTGTCATTTCTTGAGGGGTAGGAAAATATGAAAATCTCTGGGTGCGCGGTCCGAGCTGTAGGGTGGCGACTTCAACACCTCCCTGCAAGTCTCCTGCAAATTTTCGGCTAGGAGATGTTTCAGCATCCACCCTACAGCCCGAACCTTGCTCCCAGTGCACCTCAATACACCTCAATAAATGACATGGAATGACAGAGAAGTGGAGATGGTTGTCGCACAGTGGTTCAAATCCCAGGCAGCTGACTTCTACGACACAAGTGTTGAAAAGTTGGTTCCACGGTATGGCAAATGTCTCAATTCCTGTGGGGAATATGTTGAAAAATAGCTGAACACTTGCTATATCTGTTACAATAAATATTTCAATTAAATTTTGTTTTCTTTGCGTAAACGGCCCTAAAGAGACTTACTTTATGGACGCGCCTCGTATGTATTTTGTCATTAATTTCTCCTTTTTTTCTGTAAATTAAGGGGAATTTGCGAGTCTTTCTGGTATGTCTTTTAAAAGAAATATGGGCCTAATAATTATAATGTTGTAAGATCTAGGCTTTGAAATGCCAGAGAAAACCGAAAATCAAGCTAAATTATTATCTGCTAACAAATTAAATTATTATCTGTTAATAGAAAATAATGTTGAGATATTAGCTAAAGAGGTATTGGAACGAAGTGCCTTTGAAGCGATATTAAGATCGAATTCCACTCAATCGTATTTGCTTAGTGATGCTTACTTGAGAATGTTAGGAGGCAATAGAGAGGTAATTTATAGTATATGTTTATCCCACTGTCGTTTATCTGCCCTACATTTTTGACATCCTACATCAACACTCAGGATGTAAATCTAAAATATTATACCCGAGTCTGTGAACGCAATACACCAATTAAATTTTTTCAGATTTCAAATAGTTGCTTCTAGAAAATGTTCAATATTTAAAAGTATAATGGTTAAAATAAGTTATTTTCTATAATTCTCATTCAATTGAATAGCCTAAGAGTTTTATGTTATATTAATTTTCAAATACATCCAATATGAATGAATAAATTAATTTCAGTCTAAAGCTGCATTTGTATTTTGTAATCACCTTCTTCGATTGTATGACATACACAGAATATATTCCTTCTTTAGACATCAAAGGAAAAATGCAATCCAACCCCTTTCAGTTAGATGACCCAAACACCTTGAGACAGGTAGAGAACTTCTTTCATAGTGTGGTGAGCTGTCGACAGATCGCAGCAGCTGCTAAGTCAGAGACTCAAATCACAGTAACTGTAGTTAGATTAGTTTGTAATTCCTCCTACAGATGGTTTCTTAAAACAGTTCCACATAGCAGTAGTAAACAACGATTGTGGTATTTTGTATTAATTTAATTAAGAAATAGGGATCCGATGTAAAACTAGAATGAGATTTTACAGCCTTTCCACAATTAAATAGAGAGCGATATTTTTATATTAATTTTATGTTTTATTTTAAGTTTGGTAGACGACATTTTATTGATTTGTCAATTTAATAATAATAATAATAATCATAGTAATAATAACAACCAAAATATAAGTAATAATAACAATAATAATCAGAATGCTATGATATTAATTTGTATAAAATACATTTCAAACCGTTCAATTTCCTGACATATTATGTACGTTAGTAGTGGATGAACTAACAATTTTTATGATTTGTATGAAATAATTTCTCATGTGAAGATATGTGTAGTGTGTTTTGGTTGTAAATATTTTTTCACGTGAATAAAGTCCTGCAAATGAAATTCACCCGACCTTTTTATTAAAATGCTATGATCAATTTTGTTATAACTATACTAAACGAATTCCCGTGTTCGGTTATTAATTAGACTATTCCCAGCGTTTGAAGTTTTTCTTTATCTTCTTCCTCTTCGTCATCGTCCTCTTCATCCTTTTTCTTCTCCTTTTTCATCTTCTTCTTCATCTTCTTCTATGTCGAAGGATGTTTGCAAAACAAAGCAGGCTTACATTTCAAAATGTGGACAGGTTTTTCAGCAGGCTTACATAATTACTCTATGAAATATTTCTTCTAAGAATTTTCGTAAGCATTTTAAGAGTATTGGGCAACTTCTTTGCATTTTACCAATCGAAATGGATTTTTCTTTTTAACATAATACGAGGATCGTCCAGAAAGTAAGTTCCGTTTGGTAATAAAATTAAATTGTGTACAGATACAGAAAAGTTATTTACTGCACAAAATTCTACAACTCTTAAACTACTTTTCCATATAACTGCCGGAATTTTGCAGGCATTTGTCATAGCGTGGCACAAGTTTTTGTATACCTTCTTCATAGAAATTTGCCGCCTGTGTCTTCAACCAGTTGGAAACAGTTTCTTTCAGCTCGTCGTCATTGTTGAAGTGTTGACCGCCAAGGAACGACTTGAAATGTAAGAACAGATGAAAGTCGCTAGGAGCGAGGTCAGGGCTGTACGGAGGATGGTCAAACACGTCCCAGCCAAATCCCTGTAGGAGGTTTTTCGTCACATTTGCAGTGTGTGGTCTGATTTCACAAGCGGCGGGATTTTCAATCAACACCGACATTGTAAACAAGCACAACAAAGCGTACGTGACTGACAGCGATCTCCAAATGGGGCATGTTTCTTCTCCTTGATACAGAGCGTCTACCGCGCATGTGCGGAACTGCGATCGCAGCGCTGCAGCGGAGATAAATTGAAACGGAACTTACTTTCTGGACGTGCCTCGTATTAAATAAATTAATACGGTTACAGGTAACAGGAATTATAAAAAGTCACTATTCCAGAATAAGATACTAGATTTTTATTTTAAAAATTGCTATTCAGTTTAGGTTAGTTGGAATCATGCACCTTAATAAATATTTTGTGTCTTAACTAAAGCTGTCTCGTAGCTACTGATCGAAAATGCTCTATGTTTAGATAGACTTATCAGAAAATGTTTTAAACGAAATAGATTATAATTAAAAATATATATATATATTTTTTAAAGGTATTATTTAAGTTTGTTTATATTATTTCATTCTGTTAGAGTTCCTTGTTAATGCGGGTCTATATAAGTTAGATACTGTCCCAGTTAATATCATATTTTGGTTTCGTTTATTATTCTGTCAAGATTTATGATATGGGTCAATCTAAAAAATATTGCCGTTTTGACTCCTGGACAGGATCCACAGATGGAAAATTCAACTTCGGTTTTTGTGAACGGCTGGTTTTCCATGGCACCATACCACTATTGTAGTTTTCGAAACTGCATAGGAATCATGAGTTTTCTCGTTTTGTGAATGTATATGAGTTTTTGAAGTTGGTGGAACGTCTTGACTTTGTAATGAGTGTTACCATTTTGGATAACCTATTTCAAAATGTTGTTTTCAGGTTGTTGAAATAGAAATGGACTGAGGTATTGTAATGTAGAAATACCTTTATCTTGAAATGCTGGAGACGAACGAAAATCGTTTACAAAAGACATGCCACAGAAATTTCATTAAGAAGTGTTACCCAAACAAATTCCCCTCAATCTTATTTTCACTTTTTTCATATACACCAGTTTTTTCCCCCCAAACATTCAGCATTTCATCCTACGAACTGCGCTTTGATACCACGAGGCAATGATTAAGATTCATCTTATGATAATTGCCGTTCATAATGAGCCAATTTGAAAATTCTCCAAAGTGTAATGACTAATGAGTGTTACCCAAATCAGTTTTATTGAATTCGACTCAAACATGCTCTTCTATTGGCTTTATTCTTTAGGAACACTCTGGATATGAATGTACGTGCCTGTCTGGAAACAAGGCAGCAGATACTAGAAAGAGGATAGACAGAGATCATGTAATCATTCATGTTAACTCAAAACAATTTTTATTTGATTAAATGTGAAAAAATACAAATTTGACAAAATAAAACCATTTTTAGCCTCTTCGTGTAACATATTTCTTATCGTCTGTATAGTCCCTACATATCTTAGAGTTGTAAGAGTGGCCTAATGATTTTCGCCCAAGTAACTCTAAATTATTCATTTTTAATATATTTTTTTATATGGTTAGTAACTTAATTGTACCGAGTAAAGTTAACATAGTTTCTTAAATATAGTCTTAAAATGCAGCATCTTGTCAGGGAACGTTTAAATAAATATTCATAAATTAGGTTAACTTTCAATCGGCATTTATAAATAATTGCTTAAATTAATTATACGAAATTTTTTGATAACTATGCCATACATTGTTATCCTCATTTTCCTTATTTCAAGTAAATACTACTAATGAACAAATTGAGAGTACTTGTAGTCGATACGAAGTTTTGTCGCAGGGTGTAAGTTTTTTCCAGAACACTCTGTACATATCATGAGTAAGCAGTACCGTGTCTAATATTACTCAAGTCAGGCTTACATATTGACACATTACTTGTCATGCAGCTAATATATATAGGTACAGCGCTATTCCAAGCCAGCGAAGCATGTACTAAGTTGTGCATTCAAGTTATGCCGGCATGTCGGGATGAGTTTGAAACCAATCCACACGATAGGTTAGTGAGCGATGAATAGAAGCCACTCAGGATGATTTCCTTGTTGTGTAAGGAAGTAAAAGGAATAAGAGGAAAAAGTAGGATGGGGTGACATGACTCCTTTACACAACATCACTATGACAACAACATCATGCAACAACGCATCCCTCTCTCTATGAATGAGTTCTATGAGGGACTGTCCTAGTGTATACAGTATGAATAGCCTCGACTAAAGAATGTTATCTATTTTCTAATTAATATCGTTTTAGCCGAGATGATGATTTTAATAGTAATAATAATAATAATAATAACAATAACAATATCAACATCAATATCAATAAAAATAAAAACAATAACAATAACAATAAAAATATCAACAATAACAATAAGAATAAAAACAATAACAATAATAACTAACAATGACTATAACAATAACAATAACAATAGCAATACCAATAGCAACAGCAACAAGAACAAGAACAACAAGAACAACAACAACAAAACAACAAGAGCAAGAACAACAAGAACAACAAAACAACAAGAGCAAGAACAAGGACAACAATAACAACACAACAAGAACAACAAGATGAACAAGAACAAGAACAACAACGACAACAAGAACAACAACGACAATAAGAACAACAGCAACAAGAAGAAGAAGAACTACATCAAGAACAACAATAACAATAATAACAACAATAACAATGATGATGATGATTATGATAATGATGCTGGAAGATCATGTGTGATTAGAAAGTTAATAGAAACTCAAGCTTCAGATTACATACACATCCCCATACGAACATACGATACAAGATGAAACCAAACAAATCCTTTACTTGAATGTAAACGTTTCACACTAGTGATGAGCAAATGCAAGACCAAGACCAAGGCGGTCTTGGTCTTGGTCTTGGTATTGCACTCTCAGTCTTGGTCTTGGTCTTGCATAGGTAACCCTGGTCTTGGTCTTGGTCTCGGTCTTCCATCAGTGGTCTTGGTCTGGGTCTCGGTCTTGCATACTCGGTCTTGGTCTTGTTGCAAGAGTCTTGCAGTTTTCTTTTACGCATCTTACTGTGATCAATGGCGTTTACATGATTTAAAGTTACACCGATTACATGTGTGTTATTGCTTGCGAAAGTAACGAAAGCTAATTGCTTTTAAGTTACTTTGACCATGTAAACAGTAATGTGACGTCATGCTGTTTGCCGAAACGTCCATGGTGATATAGGCTAGAACAGTAAACTTTGAGTGTTCATTTAAATATTCTCTGTTATCCTATTGCAGAACTTTAAACTCAAAATCCAAGAGGTGCTACACACTATTTGAGAGTGTAAAATTATGAATATTATATTGTAAAATTTCAAATTGAACGGCTGCGGAGACAAGAAGTAATATTAACAGGATGTGTATGAAATGTTTTAAAGATTTCCGCATAGAAGAGAAGTTCTCTCTGACCTGTTTAAAACTGTATGATATAGTAACAAAACATAACGGCATTGAAGCAGATGCTTTAGAAATTGTGCAATCTATAGGAAATCACACAATGTCCATTCGAAACCCAAACCATAGGCTGCAATAAATAAAATTTCTCTTTGCATATACCCTAGTTCTAATTTATAACACATTGTGAACAGATCATTTCTGCACTTTAAAGATTTCCGCTATCCCCCATAAATTACTTTCTACTTGCTTTCAAGTTTCGGGCCTTCAACTAATTGGGTCATAATTATTCATAACTATTCTTCATGCAAGCAAATATTTCTAGACCAGCCATTTTCTACTTTTAGTATCTTTTCCCATTCGATATGCATCCTTAATATAAATCAGCAGCAATAACTAAAACATCGCCACTGTTGTGTCAATAACAAAATTGTAGTAGTAAAAAAAATTTTCAGTGGATGTCCTACCTATCATCAGCAAAATGTAGGCCTGTATCAAGGCTTGTAAACTACAGAGGTAGCGTATTCCGGCGAGTTTATAGAACAGGGGGTTGCGGCGAGCAGGCGAGTGTGTGACGTCACCAGATTCCAAATCTCGCAATTCCCAGTTTTTACTCAGTCTAGAAAATCTTACACCGCGTGATTAAACTCGTAACCTTTAATTAACCCTATGTCGGATTCCTGTGAAATATATACAGAAATAATCTACAGACATCAGCCTTACTGATGGTTAAAACAGAGCCTTAAAAAAGCGGACACAAATGTTTTTATTTCATTTTATAAACATCACCCGTTACACAAAATTCATGGAGGGAGAAGCAGATTTCACTATGCGACAATTTTTTGTATTTTTGTGTCCCGAAAAAACTTCAAGCGAGAAAGTTTTAGTGAAATAATTGAATTTTAATACAAATGAAGTTCCACCCCCATATCTCGAATGGTTTACGAGTAATTGAGTGGTAATTATTCCGGGCGCTTCGAGCAGGACAGTAGAGAGCACGGTGCCGCTGACAAGGCTTTTGTACCTACTGATCTCGGCCGCTTGACCGTAGTCTTTTAGGATAGAGATTACCAATACATATTGTTTTTAATAGTACTTATTAGAAAGTGCTTTAGAATGTGCAAATAACTAAACCATTATGCCGGGCCAGAGATGTGCTGTGGCAGTGTGTAACAGTAATTTCTCTGATTGCAAGAAGCTTGACTGTAACATTTCGTTCCACGTCTTTCCAAAAATCAAAGATGTTCGCAAGCAATGGAGCAGGATTACGAAAGGGATTTCAAAGCTGAACTGCTGAATTTACCAAGGGAAAAAAACTAAGAGAAAAAGGTTAATAATGTATTATACTATTCTTATTAGTATTATTATTGTAATTGTTATTAATAATAGGCCTATTTACATGGGCTTTTAGGACTACAGAACTTTGTTTGCCTTTATATGCGCAGCTATGTCGGGATGACTAAAGAAAAAGGTACCTCCGAAGAATATAATTATTGAACATTAATTCTTTAACTGCACTGGAAAGCGTATTTTTATTGAGGAATGGAAATTAGTCTGCAGCAAGGCAATATTTGGCGTTTCTTCTGAAGAAGATTGAAGATTAATATTCACAGCTGAAGATTGAAGATTGAAGAATTATTGAAGATTAATATTCACAGCTCTCGGTAGATCACGGAGTAAAGGGCCCATGGATTTAACCAGGCTAAATTATATTTTATTAATTTTTTTGCGACTATTATTCATTTATATTGTTATAGGTCATGTCGGCACTCATTTATAATTTAATGATTTATTAAAAATAATTAATTATAAGTATTTAGGCATCATGGACGGCGTCTATTGAAGTCTTCCAAAATAATTTAGTTTCAAAGGGTCAATCTTTCAGTATGGGTACAAGTAGCCAGTTAATATCCTTTATTATTGAGTCCACGACTAAAATATTGAAGGATTTTTACGTAATTGCTAGTAGGTCTATTTTATAGAACAAAAAGACCTCTGTTCCGTTTCCATAGCTTTAGCGCCTAGAGTAATTACCACTCTATTACTCGTAAACCATTCAAGATATAAACGTGGTACTTGATGTATAGTAAAATTCAAATATTTCCCTAAAGCTTACATGCTCGATTCATTTTCTGGTCACAGAAATAAAAAAAATTGTCGCATAGTCAAATATGCTTCTTCCTGAACATTTCACGGACGTCACAATTGAAGCGCCCGGAATAATTACCACTCAATTACTCGTAAACCATTCGAGGTATAGGGCTGGAACTTCATTTGTATTAAAATTCAATTATTTCACTAAAACTTTCTCGCTTGAAGTTTTTTCAGGACACAAAAATACAAAAAATTGTCGCATAGTGAAATTTGCTTCTCCCTCCATGAATTTTGTGTAACGGGTGATGTTTATAAAATGAAATAAAAACATTTGTGTCCACTTTTTTAAGGCTCTGTTTTAACCGTCAGTAGGGCTGATGTGTGTAGATTATTTCTGTACAAATTTCACAGGAATCCGACATAGGGTTAATTAAAGGTTACGAGTTTAATCACGCGGTGTAAGATTTTCTAGACTGAGCAAAAACTGGGAATTGCGAGATTTGGAATCTGGTGACGTCACGCACTCAAGTGCTGCGATTGGTCTATCCCGGAATACGCAACCTGTATAGTTTACTGATCTTGGGCCTGTATAGCTACAGTACAATCAGATACGTAACTGTCAAGTAATAACTAGCAAATATCCGTCAAATAAGTTCCCGTTTTAATTAATCTACGGTTTAATTGTGTTTAATTGAATAATTATGAAGAATGCCGGGCGTATAACCTGATTTTTTTCAGACTTCACTTTATTTTGAAATTTTCTGCAAAGAGAATGGAATGAGCTGAATAGCTGTGTTATATTTTGTTCAAGTAGACAGGAAAGATTCTAAAAGTGAGAGTAGGCTATGAATATTAATGTTAGGTGTAAAAAAGGATGTCATCGTTAATGAAATAGGCTACTGAACATGTTAATAGGCGTTTTAAGTTACGGGGATACTGTTTAAAGTTTCAAATCCTCAGTCATAGGCCGCCCCATGGCTGAGTGGTTAGACCGCTCGCCCTCCACCGGATACACAACGAAGCTTTATAAAAAAAAATGTCAAGTAGCAAGACTGCAAGAGTCTTGCAGCTTGGTCTTGTTCTTGCCAGAGTCTTGCAGGGTTGGTCTTGGTCTTGGTCTCGGTCTTGCTTGGTCGGTCTTGGTCTTGGTCTTGCTAACGCTGATGTGGTCTTGGTCTTGGTCTCGGTCTTGCATTTTCTGCAAGACCAAGACCAAGACTGCAAGACCAAGACTGGTCTCGCTCATCACTATTTCACACCTGTAGATCTAAAACACAGTTCTATTTTTTGTCCCAGATTATTTAATCTCATTGTTAAAATTAATCCTCAATTAATTAATCTGAACAGTTTCAAATTTAAGATAACATTTAGGTTTATTATATAAAAATTTAGTCCCTATAAGAGAGAAAGAGAAAGAAAGAAAGAAAGAAAGAAAGAAAGAAAGAAAGAAAGAAAGAAAGAAAGAAAGAAATATAAAAACTTATCGTTCATGTTTTTCTTCTTATTTATTCTGGAGGTTTCTTTCCTAATATTACTGTAAATGAATGTAACTGATTTTCTTTTAATTTAAAATAATTAGTATTTTTATTTGGCTCGCTTAAATGTCCCTAAAAAGGGAAAAGTTAAACTAAGGTAAAAAAAGAAAAGAATCTTTATTTAATGTAAATTATTCATATACATTTCTGAATTTTCCCCGACCACGAGCATGTGCTCATTCGGGTGGCATCTTAATGAAAAAAAAATGGAAACATTGTAAACAAACTTTTGATATGCAACTCTTTATTCAAGTTGCTTCCTTTACAAAGAAATTACAACCGAAATTTTCATGCAATTTGGACTAATATTTTTAACACCTAACACAGTCATATAGGCCTAAGTTAAACTCTAAAGAGAAACATTTCATAAAGATGACAGGTACTATAGTTTGACAATATATCTTTTCCATAGGCTTTCTCTTACCTTATGAAGTTCTATGTCAGCCTTGACAGGTAAAAAACTTAATTTTTAACTTATTAACAGTTTCATATCCTATATAATTTCGTCTCTCTTAGAATGCATATTAAGAAAAGTCAAAGACAAATCATACTCAAATTGTTGGGTACTAGATTTGAACTCAATGAACTTTTTTAAAATGTAATTTACAACTTTGAGAAACAAAAATAATTTAGAAACTTTTATAATCTTCCCTTTCCCCTATACAGTAGGTTGTTAACATACGCAAATTGACCGATGATCTTTCCCTGTTGTAAACCGTAAGCCCGGAACTAATCTGTGAATCCAGTTCTATTTAAAGCCCCAGAAATGAGACATTCCCCGCCTGGCGATTCGCAGATATCAAGTGAATTACATGTGCCAGTTTAATTATAAGATTTTGATTATTACCAATACTCTTTTCATTAACCTTTCTTCTTGCAAGATGAGAATAGTAGAAAGGGGAGCAGGAGCGGTTTGAATAGTTGTTCAGTTTTTTTATTACTTCTTTATTTCCATCCTCTCTTTCTCTCTTCGTCAAATCCTATTTCTTCTTCTCTTTCTTCTGCTTCCACTATTTTTTGAAAGATCATACTCTTCATGTAGATCTCATTGAAAAGCGTTGCGTGTGTAGCATGCATTCAAGGGTGTGGAGGTAGTGCTCCAACAGCCGGAACTTGAAATGACTATTTCATTGCTGCAATGAAAGCAAGTAGGCGAGATTGAATAGCAGGCGGCTATTGGCAATGAATGCTCACTGGATACGTACTGTTGTTTCACTTTCTTCAAAAATAATATGTTCATTAATGCTAAACCAAATTTCCGGTAATATATATATATATATATATATAGTTTTTTTCAAACAGAATGTGGAACTCCCTGTTTTCTTTCCTGAGAATTTTTCCTTAATTCATACTTCATTAAATGAGCTTCATAGTATGCAATTTTGTAGGTTGTGTGTAGATTGTATGTAGGGAGTGGTCATTGTATGCTATTGTGATTCGCTTCATTATGGCTTATTTCAGGTAGATGTTAATTCTGGCTAGGATGATGGAATAGTCATTAGAAGAAAATCGAAATATAAAGGTTGATTACTATACTGCACCCAAGCCTAACCTTCCAAGTGAAGGATCCAGGGGAAAAAAAGGACTTATCATATATATATATATATATATAACGTCTCAACTTATAGTAACGGTACTTACAAGGAGTTGCTCTCCGGTTCCGAAGTACAGGTGGTTGACACGGACACAGCAAAATAAAAGCTCAGTCTTACACTAAAAAATTATGAAAACGTGCCGTAATTGACCTGATAGTGTTCACTCAGAAATTGCTGTTTACAACTTGTACTAATCAAGGAAGCAGCAAGCAACAGAGAACTCGAAATTCATTTTTCTCCGACTATTCCATTCATGTGCCACGTGTTTGATAATGGCTAATAACGTTTAGCAATTCGTGGGAGATAGACGAATCACGATCGTTTATTAATATGAGGATGTAATTTTATCTTATAAAATACTAGCTCGTTACTGGGCACGTAAGGCATCAACGTGCGGTGATTAATACGCCGCATGCTGCCAAGTTTAATACAGTAAAACACATTATTTTATATAACATAAATGTTTGGAAATTGAAATAATATATAACTGAATTTATTAAAAACTCAATTTCAATTCGATGCAAGCCAGTTCGTGTTCTGTTCTGCTGTTAGCTTACCTGAATTAGATTAACTATGTCTTATATGCACCATTGGTAGCTTTGGTTACAACATGGTAACTCGAATCAATTCATAGATGGTTGACTCATAGTATGCCGTGATCTCACAGCTATTATGTTTTGTTTTTATATCACAAAGTAAGAAAGTAATTGTTATTTGTATAACCCGTTATTCATGGAAGAGACTTAATAAATCTAATTCGAATTTACGAGTTTCATCAGATAAATTCGCTCCAGCTGCGCAGTCACGAATCTATCGATAAACTCTTAAACTCTCGTGGGATTGCCTTCGACAAAAGTTTTATTGTTGAAAATTGCAATTATTAAAATTGAAATTATTTCATACTGAGTGAGGAGGCCGAGGAGGTAACGTCCGTGACCGTAGTCGCTACTTCTTAATCAAGTAGCTCCTTAGTATGGATCACGAGATTGAGTACACCCCATTCCAAACCAGCTTAGATAAAAAAAAATCCTATGTTGGTAGTGGGAATGAGCCCTGGTCCAGCGACGAGGATGTCTAAAGAAAGGAAAAAATAAGAAAGAAAGAATGAAAACACACAACCAAACAAACAAAATTTCTATATTTCATTTTATTACACACTAAAGATATGTCTGAAATACATAATTCGACGAAGTTTTTTGTTTTGTTTTGTTACTACTATGTCCCATCAGATCCTTGCATTTATTAGGCCTTCCCCTAAATATTTCCTACAAGAGGGTGATGCGCCTTACCACCCTCAGAACACACCCTATCTTATCACTTGGATATAATAGAGGGCTCAAGAGTTTCCTAGTCTCATCTAATAAATTGTCATACAGATATTAGCCACATTGCTAGACAGGATAAATTTATGTCAGATCTTGTGGGGAGCAGAGGTCTTACAACAACCATTCGCTAAATTACTTTACTGGAAATGGCCAATGTCTCTTCGGTTTCTATTGTAGTGCATCTGGATCTCTTTGTATGTAATGAAATAAGAGGGTTAATTTTATTAAAGGCAAATCTGAAACATTTGTGATGATTCCACTGCATTACACTTAATTCTTTAATACTTGAAGTGTCGAATAGAGTATAAAATCAAATCAACCAGTCTTTAAGATAAGTAGAAGTGCCTACACTTTTGATTTAGGCTATTCTACACCATGAAAATAGAGTATTTGATTGATAAACCAGCTCAATTTTGTTTATATAAGCCTTTATTTTCTCCAATTAACCCTATGCAAACCAACTTAATCAATTGTAATAGATGGTCAAGCGAGTCCATTTTGTACCCTAATAAGCAAGTAAATACATAATGAATAACACAATTTTTCCTTACTTAACAACATCTAGTGTTTTAAATGATATAAAACTATATTTATGCGACCTTCAGTGCAAAGTTTTACATTTTGGGAAAAAATGCTAATTGTTTTTATAGCATAAAACACTGATAGAAAACTGAATTCCCATAGCACCAATAAGTAAACATAATTATATTCATATCCATTACAAAAACCCTCAGTAGCTGCCAAAATCAGAAAGGGTTTTCCATCCTCACCGACATTCAATTGTCACCAATGTCATCAATAGGTCCACGTTTTATCATTCATTACCCTAAGGAATGTATGGTTCGTATTATTTTAAAGTTTAATGTTTATCTTGACTGGCATTAATTATTATATTAACAAAATATTGCTATCTTATAACAAGAAATAAAATATTCAGCTACTAAAGTAGACAAATAAATTATAGCTTGTATATTAAACACGAATCTCACTTTGAAATATACCCAGGTTGATTTGCGGAGGGATAACACAGAATTAGAACATCTAGGTTTACATTTAAGTAGTCTAGTTATTACTTAGTAGCTCAGTAGCTCAGTATAATTGCAATGAGCTCATCTTTTAATAAAATTGTAATAGACTCAGAAACGAAAAAAACTTTTAGTAAATTCAAATACAATCTTATTTGCACTTGGGTCAGGTACTCTTACCAATTGTCTTAAAACAATGTTTCAACCAGTAACTATAACGGAATTTAGTGTGCGAAGTATTGATGTCGTTTGTAAAAGACAAAATGTTGGGAAAATAAACAGTGAATATAAGGGAACCAGGTACTACTTAGAGAGTTTTTTTTTTAATTCGAGAGAAAAAGAGATCGAAGTTCAAGCAAGGAAACGTCTGTGTTTTAAAATGATATGGAGCGGCACTCGACCGGCTCCCTTTTTCGACCATCGTTACATGAAGTGAGGAAATATGCCAGTTAAAACTACAACATCTGTCATTTATTACCTGAAAATAATAAATCTACTTGAACACAACTAAAAGTGGCACCCATTACAGTAATTAATTTAATTACTTTAACTTAAAAAATAATATATAAAAAAGTAACCTGCACAATAACTGCGCTATGATTGTCTTTGATTCAGTGGCCTGTTATAGGTTCTAAGGCAATCATGGGCAAACCCCTATCCATTGACACGCAACCCGCAAACTTGGTCAACTTACACATAGTTCGAAAAGAACGGGTAGATGGAGACACAAACAGACAATAAGTGCAGGGGCGGTTGCTCATTCTTAGAGAAACACTAATTTCACTTTATAATATACACTACAATATACAAATAATACAAACAATTTTGTATTTTTAATTATTCTTTTACGTGTGCAATTATTTCATCATACAAAGGCTTAGAATGTGCCATAACGCCTTTCCAATCGGAACTGTGTTGCAACCCGTCACTGCTTGCAAAGAGATATGATTCATGCACGGGAATAATCCACCACGTACACCGAATGTCCGCAATGCCATCTTGTGTCTTATGCGGGAAGGTCGAGAACCACAAGTGGTTCGCGAACCAGTAAATGTCCATGTTTGTTCTAAGGTAACAAACAGCGTGGCACGCCGCTTTGTCACCTAAAAGATGTAAAGACGTTTCCCCAATGTACGTACATAAGTTGAAACGAATAAGAGGCTGTAATCACTTATTATATTGTTGTGCGAATTGTCATGGTTCTAATGATATTCGAACATAAATTGAATAAAATTATTAATAAAAATAATGGCTGTAGTAATCAGTAGAGGTAGGATTTTGATGACCTATAAGTTACAAACAAGATATTTATGAACTAAAAATCCTTCAAAATGCTCTCTATACCTAAAAATATATTCTAAATTTGAAAAATAACTGGCTTTTGAACTTTGTATTGTTATTTAGAGTGGTAATTTTAATTATTAACTGCTTAATTAAATTAAAGTACGATATCAACAATGAAGACTGATACCGGTACTACAATATTCTATATTTTATTTCATAATTTTTTATAACTGTTGAACATGTTCCTTGTTTTTGTTATTAGTTTTCAGTTTTACTTAGAAATCCAGAGAAAATAAACACTTTTTTCGACCATACTATAATACGCTTCTTAGGCCTAAGTGTGACGTAACGATATCGTAATGATATCCATACGATACAGATATCCATTACAACATCGGCGAGGTATCAATTATTATCGAACACGGAAAGGTCTTGAGACTTTGAGGGTAGCTACTGAAATCTGCGTAATAAATAGCTTGTATTTAAAATAAAATCAGTCCTGTTCGTGTTAATCTCAATATCACACTAAAATGAATTAATTTCGTATTGTCAAAATCCGTTGGTTTCAAGAAAATTACGAAAAGGAAGTTTCGATTTGACCGACAACATGAGCTGCCATCTATCATAGAAAACAAGAACAACAACCAGCTGGTGCGAAAGTCATAGCGCGCTGAAGCGTGACCGTTTGTTTGAGTGAATCTAAAATCTCAAAATTTAAACATTTAGACTGATTATGGTCAAATAAAAACAGTCGCATGCAACTTGCGATACTGGTATGAAAATTATGAAACAGGCAGCATACTCTATCATGATAAAGGTCACTATAGGCTTGTTGCAAGTTTTAACCGAACGAAACTATGTTGAGGGAGAGGCAGGAATATTCCATCACATAGAGGTGGAATTAAAATGAAAAATTTTAAAGTACAGAAGAAAGTTTAAACATGTACGGTATACAAATTGATTTTAGTGGAAAAAATTAATAGAGAAAATATTGAAGCATTCTAAGAAGACACAAAATCGTATTTTTATTTAGGGGTTCTGTACTAAATTGAACTAAAATGCACTACAAATTGCAAAATTAATTTTAAAACGCTCTTAAGAGAAGAAATGCAAAATTAACTTTCTTACAAATATGTATAAAAATGCTGCATTTAACACAAAACATGCAAGTGCTAAGGCAACTATGTTTCTGTGTTACTAAAAAAATAGCCTATGCATTTTCATCAAAATCCTAGCTGAAGTAATCAGTGCACAATTCACATATTTTAACCGAAAATGAAGCTCAGCTATTTTATCATCACGGGTTACAATCAACTGCCTTTCAAAAACAGACACATCACGAGCGAAATATATTTAATGCGTCGAAACAAATCCAGCATGTGACGTGGTATTCATATGTGTAACACGCAGAACAACAGTAATAATGCTATAAAAACCGCATTCAATTTCCCATTCTGAAAACAAAGCTATTGAATATATAGTCGACCGACAACGAGTGATATTAAAAATAAACTAATGTTTGCTGTTTCGGGTGTTGTCTTTCTCATGATCACAATAGCGGGTTGGCTGCTGGGGATGGAGCCACATTGGATATGGAGGTCAGACATGGATGACAGGCATTGGGCAGCTGTTAGTTCCATGATGTCAACGTGAAAGATTGACAGCAGAGGAAGTATTTCATACGAGAGGGTGGCTTCCACAATCAGTTCCAACAATCCTCTTGCATAATGTAGCTGAGAGGGTGCTTCAAATATTAATCAGACTGGGAGACTTTAACACATTTGTAGATCTACAGTTCAATAATAATTAATACATTATATCCCAACTTTATTTACTTTATAAGGCGACACGACGTGAAATAAATGCTAACTGAATGGGGAACATGGGAGTTTGAGCGGGACCAACTGCTTTAAATCTTTCCAAGTAAGCTTATTTAAATTCAGAATCCTTATCTCCAAAATAAATAATGTTACTCTGTTACCTCTAGTATTATTAGGCCTATTTCTTCTTTCTTTCGTATGCCCTGCTTTGGTTACTATAAAGAAGTTATTTATTAGGCCTATTTCTTGTTTCCCCTGCGACTTAAGCTGTAGCTGGGAGTAATAATTATAAACTATCTTCACTCCTCTAATTTTTTGCGAGCAGTTCGTAAAAGAAAGAAAATGACAGCATTCTTCACAAGCCTATAAGTTATCTATTGAAGAAAAAAAAATTGTTGAGTAATTTCTATAGTATTTCAACCTTGAAACTTTTTTCCGGTCATTAAGCTATTACGATTAATGGTATATAGCGTTATTATACCATTCGTATATACCATTAAACCCATACGAAAATTTCGCACATTCAAACTTTCCCTCCCCCAGAAAGATTCAGTCTTCCTTCAAATAATACAATGTTTCCAGCAAAGAATAAGTTCTAAGTGGATAGGATTTTTTACATACGTCGCATAAAGCCCATCAACGTTGAAACGTATAGTTTATTTCATTTTTTCATATAGGCCTATGTTGTCATCAACCATTTTTTTCTCAACTGGTACAAAGTCTGTAGTGATGAAGGTATCAGTGAATAGATATTTATACTGACTTCTGACATAGCGTACTCAGCCTATGTTAAACACATTGTTTGTTCAAAATTTTAATATAATAGGCTACAATCTCTGTTTTCAACATCCCTATTTTGCCGGTTGTCGACCAAGAGCTAAGCTAAATTATTTTAGCTTAGCTCACATACAGTGCGGGATTTCATATGTAGTTGTGCCGACAAAACTACATATGAAATCCCTCACAGTGGATGGGATTTATTTTTACCAACTTCTAACATAGCACAGGCTTACTCGGTACAAATCGCTTGCACAAAGTGAGGCTTTACTGCTTTTTCGTAAGGCTGAGACAACTGAATACGCATTCCCGTAACACTGCCTTTTATTGTATAGCAAAATATGAAATGAGAAAATGATCAAGTCTATGCCCAGGGTAGATAACGTTATCTGAGTGCATCACATCAGATTTTATTTACGTGATTTCCATTAACTTACTATTGAAGCTTTAAAGAAATGAATTCTATTGATAGATTCATTTAATAGATTTCTTCAAATCAAAGTATCATGCGATTTTCTAAACAGCTGCATACTACACTGAAAACAATATGGGTAGGCAGTGAAGTCTTTCACGGAGACAGCGTATTGGCTTCATCACCACGGTTAAAGTTATGACTTATGACTTATGAGGATCTATGACGTCTCTAAATAACGCTACCAACGGCTTTACTTCTCTTCTGTGAGTTTTAATTATTTAAATTACATTTCAAATGTTAAAAAGATTTATAAGAAGGTTATTAAGAAGAAAACACACTTGTTTGAATGAACATTCTGAATCACATTTAGTCGAGAGGGAATGCATGTAAATGTGACCACATATTTCATTTTTTATCAGAATGAAAGAGCAGCTTTAAAAGATTCGATTTTCTGTCATCGCATCTTTTTTATGCAACTACATAAATATTCCGTATCAAACGCAAACAGATACTTCAACAGCGGACAGACTACCGAGTGAAATGAATACGGAGACTATGATCATTTTATACGAGGAATTAAGTCTAAAAACCACAGTTCCATTCAAAAGCAAAATTCCATGGTTGATTAGCTTCAATCATAACGATTTAATTATGCCGATTCAATATTGATTATAGCATCTATACACCCAGAGCGAAGTACTAACTGGAGTTCATAAAGGGAGGAATATGTCAGCTGGAAAGTTAAAACCTCAAACATTTCGCTGATGCAAATTTTTGCTCGCAGTTTTCTGTGCCCTACAAAACTATAGTTTACATACACTTTTTTTACACTGTATGAGAGAAAGCAAATCAGCAGTACGTTTGTCATCATATTCAAGATAGTTTATCAATATGAATGAGCTCTGGCTCTTATGCTCCATTCCTTAAATTATATAAACCGCTATTTGTAGGCTCATGGAAATGACTCGGAATTATGAGAGTAGGTCTTAATAGGTCTAAGTAAAGATAAATCTCAGATTAGCCTACTTTAAAGAATTAGAGCACGAAAACACAAATGCCAGAGAAAGCTTTCAAAATTCTAACCAGTGACATGGCGTCGGGGGGGGGGGGGGAGGATCAAATAAATCTAAAACATTCAAACATTTTCATATATACCCGATTTAAGTAATTTATAATTGTTTTCTTTTGGGGTGAATTGTTAGCATTATTCCCTTAAAATGTTATAATTTTGAATTACTTCAGAGAAGAACATTAAAATTCAATTAGTAAAAGATTGTTATTATAACGCTCGTTACATTTTATTCAACAATACGCTGAAAATGTTACGTTAGACTGAGAATTGCCATTCGAGCACTTGGATTTTGAAAAAGATTATGAGTAGCACGAGTCGTGATAGGCCTATCTTTAGTCTATAATTATTATCTATGAAATGCTAACACCATTATCAAAAACCTGCTCCAACGTTGGTAATCTTTAAATTTTACAGGAAGTTTATTAGTTTATTAGTCCGGATGAAAAGAATGACTAAAGAAGATTGTAGTAACTAGGAAATAGTTTTAGAAAAGTTAATTCTTACTCATTCATTTCTCTCTTTTTTTTGACGCTCTGGATAAGGAACTAGTTTTATCAATTATTGTGCCCTCCCCATAATGAAAAAAACAAACAAAAAACAAAACAAAAACAAAAAAATGGCTCTGGCACAACACATAATAGACAAATCTTGTAGAGCCCTTAACGCGACTCTCATCACTGCGCTGAAGAACTTTTATTTCTTAAACAGTAATGGTACCGACAGATTTTGTGAATTGAAGGTCGAGATATAATATCCATTTCTCCATGTGTTAACATTATGAGAGGATAATTAAAGCGGATAAAGTGGATAAAGATAGTTTTTATGAAATAGTTTCATTACCACAAAATACTGGTAGAACACATCCTCCATCTATTGGTATGCGAATGGTACTAAAGTAATTCATACAGAATGTGGAAGATCCAATAAATCAGAAAAGAAATTGGAGGATACTATAAAGTTGGAAAACTTAATTTGTCCAATGTGTAAGCAGTGGTATAATTATATTGGAAAATTTGGTGTAGGCAATGAAAAGAATGAGACTAACATGTAAATGTGATGTCTAATTTTGACAATTATCTTTTGTATATTGAAATACACTGTGAATAAAATATTTCTGGTAAGTAGGGTTTTATCTTACATATTTGTAGTTTTGTTCTGAAAAAGAATGCAAAAGTTTGAGTGAGTATGAGAAGTGGATAAATCCATTGTAATTTTTTGTTAATAAATGACTTAAGATTGAATTAATATCTATTTTAATAATAGGCTATAAAATGTTAAAAGATATATGTAACAACGCAGTGGACAGAAAGTGATGAAATGATGAAATAAAATTATTAAGCTTCATGAATTTCAGGGCCGAAACATGGGTAATTTATAGTCTGGTTCTAGTGGATGTTATGATATTAAATGATTATAAATTATTTAATTATTTATTTAGGTTTTTAAAAAATCCAGTGGAAGAACACCGATCCCCCCTCCCTCCACTACACTACTGTGGGAGAAAACTGTCCATATGAGGCCCATCAGAATGAACCAATACGGCTTGAAAGCTTTCATAATAAAACGGTTGATTATGCTAAAACAGGCTCTCTCCGGACTTAATCATTACCGGTACCATATCTATGAACTATAGGCCTAAGTGCATCTAGTATTTTTCAGAAAAATATAATACGTGTTTGAAGTTGTGTCGTTCTAATGATGATCGATGGGCCTCTTTGCTCCCAGAAATCTCTTGATGTGACCTCTCCCTCTATGTTGGTGACCTCCCGCCTACGTTCAGAGTCACCCCCACACCCAAATACAATATACACCCTCTGATTTCCAACCCCTTGGCTGCATGCCCGTCAAGCTGCATATATCTGGTATATGGTCGCTGCCTCTCCTATCGCCAATTTAATGGGTAGGAGTTAAGGGGGGCGTGAGTCAGGCGTTATCTGGACCAGCATCCCTCACATATTCTCCCTCTCTGTCTCACTTACCTTCTCTCACGCTCACTCTCTCACTCTTCATTCCCAACATTTACCAATCACTCATGGTTTATCAGGAATACCATGTATTGGAACACAATAGAACCTAATTTATATCGTACTGGTTGCTGCCAAAAGGGAATAGCTATATTTATGGAAGGGAAAGTACGATTGTTAGTCCTTCCTTCACACAATCATACCACCTGCCTTTATTTAAATGCCAATTATGAAATAGATGGTAATATTACTTTCATGTAACGGCTATAGATAATTTCAGTGTGCCATTATACAATGCAAACACTATAAATTTATTTGAGAAGCTGCTAAAAATTGTACTGTAAATATTACAAAAACACTTTGCCGTTGTTAATTTATTTACCAGTGAGTAACGTACCATGATAAAAGTCTGAGTGATATATCTCATATATTATTAGCTTTTAGTTCACAGAAAGGAAAATGAACAACTATAATCTCAACAATACCAAATTAAAGACTGAGGTGGCCGAGATTATAGCGTTTTATATTAGCATTCAGGATGTCCCGGGTTCCAATCTCGTAGCCTGCCAATTTCGATTTGAGATTTTTCATGATTTCCCCAGTCGTACACTCGTAGGTGTAAAAATTTTGTTTTTAAAAGTTAGGACTCTCTATTTTTATATAAATTATAGAGCTATATATTAAGATATATCACATGAAAAATGTTTAGTAAAAGTTTATAATTTGTTTATAAAAATTATTTGCTAGGAATTTTTACTACAAACTTGCAGTCTGATTACTTCAAACCTATGAAAGATTAAAACACCAATTATTCATTATTTTGTATACAGAATAATTCTTTAGTACATGACAATTAGTTTCTTTTTTGGACACTTGAAGATTTAAAATTGTTAAAGTAGATTTATACAAAATGAAAATATTTTTGTTCACATCATGACAAACGAAAATCTAGAACACAGTAGAATATTCGTATATCAGACCTTTTTCAATGTTAGAGATATGTTCTTCAGTATTACTAGAGAACATTTCAAGCTTCAAAATGACACCAAAATCTCCTTGATACGTAAACTTACAGAATAATTGTGATGTTTAAAATAACTATCTACCATGCAATTTACTACTTATGGGAAATTGAGAAGCAAGGAATACTTGCATCGAAACGCATGGAAAAGATATAGCGTATAGGGATAAACGAAAAAACAAGATGTTCAAACAGTTCATTCTTACCCCAGCTTACGATTCCAATTATTAGTGCTTTAATGACAGCTAGTAGTCTATATGAGAACTTCTGGCAGAGTGAAGAATAAAAATACTAAAATTTGATAGCTGGATAAGGGGCATAGAAAAATGCAGTTTCCTAGAAGAAGGGTTCTGTCTAAGGCACTAGCAGTGAGAAATTAATAATTAATATATTAAATTAAATAAAATAGAACTTCGTATCAAACTATGTCATTAAAAAAAACATTTTTCCTAATTTATTTATTTATTTGGTATCTTGGGTGTACGTAAACCTATTAGTCCTGAAGCATTTTCAGTTCATATGTGAAAAGAGGTTTTTATTTCTACATCTTAGGCAATATTACAAACACTTTTCATTAAACACCAGAAACGTTTCCTTTAACTAGATGCGAGATCAAATTGCTGACAGTTTCGATCCCACAACGTAGGTGACTTACTAAAGTAACACAGCCGAATATTGGCGTACAAGAGCTCTGTTATACAAGGGAGACGGGTCCAAGGGACATGAAAGAAGAAGAACATTGCTTCTGTGTATCACAAGCAGCAGAAAGAAGGGGAAAGGGACTTTTCTTTCATTGGATTTTTCGTCTGTAGTCTTTTGTCCTTAAAAGAATTCCCTTCCAATGTCTCGTGAGTAAATATTAGGATTCCGGCGCTTTTCCTTTTATCTTGTATTGTTCCTGTTACTCACGTCAAAACCCCTACAGGGTTGGCTACCTTTTTTATTCTAAGTTCCACTCTTTCTTCTCATCAAGCAATGAACTGGGTCTCTTTTTTTTTTCGAGAACGTTACTGCAAAGCTTTTATACCAATTTTAATTCAAGAATGCAATTGTATACGGTTTTGTATTCCGTCTTTCCTTGAGACTAACCTAAGTCTAAAGCTAACTAGGTTGGTAACCCTCACTCCACTGCCATTATTTGAAACTCTTTCTATGCAGTGGCGTATTCCAAGATTATTATCTATCTTTTTATGAGTTAACAATAGTACAACAAATGGTACTTCGATGGGTTCACATAGGTATCTAAGAATAACTTCTAAGGATAATAGTCGCGTAGAATGTTTTCTTTCCTTTGAATACAAAATGTATTATAGCAGCTCTTTATTATAACTAACTTCTTACTGTATAAACCTGTATAACTTAATATGTATCCAAACCTTATATAAGAGATAATTATACCTTCTCATTATTCGAAAGAATGAACATATTTTCACTGATGTTGTATAACTAATAAGTAAAGAAAATATCCCCAGAGGCCCCCCCCCGCCAATAATACTCGTATTTATTAGGCCTATAGATGGCTCATTTAAATTTCTTGAAAAACAAAATAAAAAAATTGCAGTAAAACTGGTAAAAGTTGTTTCTAAATACCTAAATTCGCGTAAACTGTTTCTGAATTTATGTCTGTTTACGGCAGTCGCTAGGTGGTAGTCTACAGTCGGAAAATTCATCTTCGACTATCGACTGCAAGACTGAAGAGATACAGATTACGTGATGAAAAGTATATTAATTATTTGTGCAAATGGTCTTACAAAGAAAATGCAAGATGTGTTTTATATATGTAGACAATTTAAATTAATTTTTACACACTTTTGTTAATGCTAGGCTATGTAGCCACCAACCGTCTATCAACTACCACTACCGACTTTAAACAACCTTTATAACCTTTCATGATTTTCACAAATATAAAACCAAGTTGCAAAAACGGGTCTAATTAGGAGCATCTGCTCTAAAACCCACCCGTGAAGAAGGCCAAGTAATGAAGTGAGGACTATGCTTCCCGTAAGCCCTTCTCCCTGTAAAGGCAATGTCCCACGATCCAATTTTTGGTCCAAATTTCTGTGAGCCATAGAAATGGGATCATATGACATAGATGTCTACCATTGCGCACGATTTCACCCTATATTTCCCATCCAAGTCTGTTGGATTCAGCGGAATAGGAGCGTTTCTATTTCTACGGCCTAAACTATGAAATCAACCAATGAGCGTCTTTCTCTCCCCTCAAGACCCGCATGAGGTAGAAACATTGCAGCTTCTTCTGAAGATATTTCTGAAATCATGTGAACATTTATCGAGAAGATAAGAAAAATTGGAGTCAAGAAGGCAGACTCTAAGGCAGACTTTGATATTATTACAATACTATGAGCAACCATTATTATAACCGGCATAAAGGAGATATGATCTAGAGAATATTAAGAAAATTGAGCAGATAATGAGGACAGTGTCGGCTATAGGCTACATAGGCTATATCGATTTGTAGAAGCAATTGATTTTCCTTTCGGATGGCCATCTAACATTTGTTGGACCAAAGTGCCCATAAATGCTATTTGATATAACTTTTTAAACAAAAAATTAGATCATGAGATATAGCTTAAGCAAGCTTCTCATAGTTCACGAGGCTGTTAGTAATCAGTTACTCGTTAGCCTTGGCTACAAACCTAGTCATACTTTGCTTCTTTTTTAAAATCCTAAAACATAGAATGAGAAGAGAGTGTAATTATGAAAAAGGCCTCCATGGAAAGAACATATGTCATGTAAGTTTGCCATATTTGTGATGCAGAGCGACAATCTGCTGAAGAGTTTCTCAAGACCTGCTCTTGTTCCGCATCTTCAGATGTTTCAATTTTCAAATTATGTAAACTTACGTTAAATCGTCCTATAAATATCTAAAGCATTCTTCTCAATCTGTGGTCCGCGGACCCAATAAGAATGCAACATGCAAGTTACTTTTTTTAAACTTGTAAGTTTTACTAGTTACAGGAAAGATTATATTGTACACACCATTACTTCTGGAATAAAGGGTCGAAAACACTATCTGTTCACAATTTGTAATGGAATACCAAGAAATTTGAAAGATCAAAAGCACTTGGCTATCTTTAGGAAAAAATAAACTATTTCGGAAGAAAAACTAATTGTCTACTTTGTAACCTTGTTGTTTTGTAAATAATTTCTGTACTTTGTTTAATTGTTATGTTTCAATTTTGCATAAGTATTACAAAAAATGGATAAAAAATTAATCCAAGTCGCCACTTTACTAATACAGTAACATAACTCTTGTCAAGTTGAAATTCAGAAATAATTTTAGTTATTTGCAAAGCATTTATATCCTGAACAGTTTCATATTCTTTTGTAATTGTTCTTCATTGTTTAACATAATTTCTGCCAGTTTTCATTATTCTGCTTTCAGGTTAGTAAGACCTTGAAAATTAGCCTGTTCCATTACTATCTGAGGGGAGATTCCCGTGTGGTAAGTTAATCATGATTCAAATGAAAAAAATGATGCATTATGATTTATAGTCGTATTTTATTGTTGTCTGAATACTCGTATAAGATTGAATATCCGATAATCTATTCATTAAATCGTAATAAGAACCTACCAAAGATAAAGTAGCTTGTTTGCAATGTTAACCAGTGCACTGTCTCTACAGGCAAGATTTAACTCTTAAGATAACGTAAATTTTTTCTAGATATGTGTTCACGAAACCACAGAATGTTGTTTCTGTTGAACATTACAAGAGAATATCTTAGGAGAATAATTCGTCTGACGCTGGAATTCGAACCCACGACATTCGGATTTACATGTCAATGCTCTACCAACTGAGATAACCAGAGAGCGATTCACAGGGCCAGATGGAGTCTGAAGATGTATAGATTACAAATTTTTATTTTTGATAATTTGAATAAACTATTAAGTTTTCCTGTAGCCTAATTCATACTGAAGTTATTTCAAGTAGATTTCATCTAGCATAACGATTCTAATGAAGCTTCAAATTCAAGGTACATTTAAGTGAAAGTAATTTCAAATTGTGACGGAGAAGCATCTCGTCCCTTTTAAATTAAAGTGTATTCCACGCCACTGCATTTCGATTTACTTGCTTCTTTTGCACAATCAAAGGCAACTAGATTTCCTTTCAGACATTGAATTTCAATTCTGAAGAAAACCCACAAATGTTTCAGTCTATTTCAACTACAGTATTTCCAATTCCATTACTTCTTTCACAATTAATCGGAGTTATACAAAGAACTCTTTTTTTTCAAGTAAACTAATGTAAAATATAAAAAAATTCGCTGTTTTTTTTTTGTTCGTTAATAATAAATAGGGTTATACATTTTCTTAGATTTTTATTACGTTAATTTCCGACTCGAAGGAGAAGCGACTTAAAATATGTTTTAATTTTATTACTACTCTACCGTATTTCAGTAGGCTATGCCTACGCTTTTTATTCAAGTTTTGTACCATTTTCTTTTTATAAAATAAAATCATAGAATCATATCAATAATAATAGGTTGACGGATATGCAGTAATAATTTATGTTCTCATAACAGCTGAAAAAAGCTAAATACCAAACCTATTTTATGTAATTTGGTACATTCCTAGTATTTATGTAGTGACAGTAGACATACTTGGTTGACAAATTACTTATCACATAATCCTCTTGTCTCGTGAGATTCTTATTGTGCCCCTGAATAACTGTTGCTCATAACCAGGGCCCGGATTCTGATGACCTAAAATTGTTTGAAAAATGACCTATAAAATGACCCTAAATTTTAAAGAAAATGACTTAATAATTATAAAAAATTACCTACAAACTTATATTTTATTTATAAAAACATATTATTGTAAAACAAATTTATAGACTTGTTTGTACATAATTGTAAAAACTGTAAATAACTGTAATGTTGTGAATGTTCTTTTCTCACTGAAATTTATACTGGGACTGAGGTACTGGTGAGTCAAAATTCGGCACATCCTTTTGTGGTCTGCCGGATTATATTGTTATTTATTGAGGGTAATGCACTCTCAAATCCAAGCAGGTGGCAGAATCTTGTGCCAAGTCAATCTAATAACAACAGTAATATAATACAAAATTTTGTTGTTTCTTTGATTCTCACTTCCGACTGAGACATGTCAACACTTTAACGCCGAATTTTTCCTTCTTGCATTAAACAAACAACACTTCAAAGACAGCACCGCTACCGACGAAAAAAGTTAATACACTCAATGTAAATACATAAAAATGACTAAATAAGGAAGTAAATGACAAGAAAATTACAAAATAATGACCTAAAATTGAAATAAATGCCCTAAAAATATAAAATTGCATAAAATGACAAAAAGTGACTTAATAAAAATTAATTTCTTCAATCTAGAGGCCATGATTAGGATTTATCCACAAGTTGGCAATGACTATGCAGCATCAATAAAAAGATGACATGTCATTAGATTCCGGGCCCTGCTCATAACGTATTTCATAGGTTCATATAGATTAGGAATTACCAGCTTGCTGGTGGGAAAAGAAATAATGGCTACGCATCAAAAGCGCACAAAACCGACTTCCTAAAGATTTACAATGTTTCAAAAGCGCGTAAGAGTATAGATTCTAGATGCCTGTACTACTCATGCATCATTATTATAGGAACTTCTGTTGTCGGTCACGTTAACAGCATATTAATCCAATCTTCTGAATATTTTCAAATTAGGCCTATAGTACATAATGTTACAGTGAATGAAAATGCAAAAACGAGAAGCACTGGAAGTAAATTCTCCACCAAGAGATAGCGGCACCGGTCGGTATACGCACAAGTCGCACCTGGAACATAGGCCATAGGCATTTTATGCAATGCCTTCGCAGTAACTGAGATATATCTGGGAGATGAGATGCAAAGATAAGATTTCAGCTCCTGTGCTACTTTTCTAGAAACGTTTTCCTTTAAAATGAAAAGAAAATCGCGGTTGAGAGAGTATGGATTTTTTCCCCTCCTTCCTATCCCAGGAAAGAAACTCGTTTGACATTCTCTTATTCATTTCAAATGAATTATAAAGGATGAGGTTATATTATTCTTTTTCTTCTTCCTCTTCTTATTTTCTTTTGTAAACCCTTCTTTCTGTCAGTCTGTGTACCTTCTTATGAAAGGATGCAAGTTGTGAATGAATGTCTTGGAATGTGGGATCTGGTTGCATGAAAGTGTTACCACATTCCTTATGTAACTTCCTATTGGGTATTCATATGCTAAACACATTTATCGAATTATAATTTTTATAACTGTTATCTCTGAGTTGAGAAGACAAAAATTTAATGTTGATACGAGGGTATTTTTTTCCGGATATAGTTGTTTTAATATTTTTTGTGTGAGAAAAGTTCAGTAACAAAGTCAGGAAATCCCAGATACTACTTTGGTTATTATGTAAATAAATACCCTACTTACATACTAAGTAATTACTGAGTCCTTAGCAATTAAATTCCTGACTGCAGTGAAGTTTAATTATTATGTTTTCTGAATTCCTTACAAATTTCATGACCCGCTTCCTTGTAATAAAATTATAATTTAAAGCTGTAAAAGGATTATGATCAAGAAAAGCTTTGAATGTAGCCATGCTAACTACATGCCTTTATTCCTGCCAACTTCCAATAAAGTCAATAGACGGATGTAAGATCATCATCATGCAACGTTGAGCTTTAGGCTGTGTTCTGTTCCTGTTTGGGAGCTGAGTTACTGTAAATTATTTATACTGTTACGTAAATTATGGTACAATATAATTCAATTGTAAAAGAAAGTTTAAATAAAAAATGTTAAGCTGAAATAATGACTAACAGTAAACCGTTGAGAAGGTGTTAAATATGTGCAGGATCTTTACCCACATGAAGCTGATATACACAGAACTGTAAGGTTTGGTGTAGTTTTTGGAAAGCATGTTGTAATATGTCTATTCCTAAAGCTATGTCATGAACTGTCATGTAGTGTGATGTACCACGATACATGCGCACATTTTGAGTAAGCTGAAAAATATTGTGCGCATACATCGCGCAGCAAAACTGAAAATATGCGCATGCATCGTGGTAGACTACTTGACAGTTCATGAATTGACTTCGGAAACAAAACCTGATACTAATCCAGGTTAAAATGTCCCTTAAGTAAGGTTTATTCTCCAACGTATTTTTTTTCCAAACTAGTTTTAAAATGACTGAACTTAATAGTGGAAGGAACAGAAATAAAGCTAAAGTTCTATTTCTTGAGGCTTGCTTATGAATCGTAACTTCTCTTTTTAATCTGCTGGATTTCGACGTACTTAATCCATTTTAGCTGGAATCTGCAAATCTCTCCACTGCAGGTGATGTCTATGGTGATATCTGATTGAAGGAATCCAGAAGGAGACATTTCCCGTCAAGTGAAAAGGAACGATATCGAAATATATCAAGATCTCCATGTTATTTTAGGGTCCTCTTTTTACATTATATAATCTGTCCCCAAATCTTAAAGTTTTCATTTTACACAATGGAATCAGTGTTCATTGCTAACAGTATGATGAAAGCGATCGCTTATCACTATTCGGAAGCTAATTCAAAACCGGATTCTTTCCATTTATACTTCGTATTTCATAGCGTTCTTTTTTAGAATTCAAGTGGATTTACCTGCTCTTTGTGACAATCAGTTGGATTTCCTATTTGGCCACTTGAAGTAAGGATTCTTAAGACGTGCGTTTCCTGGATTTATCTTACTGTATTTCCATGAATATTAAGGTGAATAGGCGACATAGGCTTAAAGAATGACAGAAATATAGTAATCTTTAGGGGTTTTTTTCTAGAAAATACAGTAGGCTATTCATAATATGTGTATAGTCAAATAATTACGAATTATAAAAAATTACATTGTAATAGACTCAGAAAATTATATAATCTTACAATAAAATAATATGATAGAGTAAAATAAAACTAAAGGAATACACACACACAAGCTCATCTAAAATAGGCCTACACAGGCTTATAGCCTATCACTAATCAAAATAATAAAATACAGTACCTAAATAGTGGAATTCAAGAAATCCGTTAATATATACAGAGAAATCTGTACAACCCAATAATTATACAAAATTCTATACATAATCGAATTTCGCTTGATACCAAGATAGTTTGCATAACGTGGTAAATGCTCTTAGTTTTAGTTAGGTAACCTGACATATGATGGAATGATTAGATGAATATACCTTGTGTTGAAACTGTTAATATGCAAGGTAAGTATTCACACCCTCCTTTTTAAATTTATTGCAACAACAATACATAACTTTCAATTACTTCAATTTTCTACCTAGTCCCCTTGCTTCTCAGTGCACTTGATCCATCATTGCACAAGCTTCCTGATGCTCTAAGAAAAAAATGAGTAGCAAGCCACTTATGCACCGCTTCCTTCAGTTCAGCATACTGTTCTTCTTTGATGCAAACGCTGAGCGGTGCAGCCATGTTTAATGTGCAACAGCGCAACTCTTAGAGAATCATAACAGTAAAATAGTCCACAATCGGAGACAAATGAACAACATGTCGACGTTCCTGAGCACAAAGCGGTACAGCCATCCTATAAAAGACTAAACAAAAAGTGCAGATACTTATTGACTTACCCTCGTACATTCACTGTAAGAGAGCCTTAAAATTTAGTTTTTACACGACTTTTCTTTCTCGAACTGTAAACGCAAACACACACACACAGCTCACATACAGAAGGGTCCGTCAGGCAGACAGACCCACAACATGTTTTTGAAAAGGGATCTCCTAACATGCGTTAATGCTAAATATCTGCATAGAATTTCTATGTAATTAGTATGCTACTTCTTTGGAAAATATAGTTTTTGTTCAAACTTTATACAGCAATTGCTTGTATATAAGTATAATTTATGTAAATCATTCAGAATATTCAGTCTTGCGTGAAAGGAGGTGCCACTCTACACTTTGTGCTGTGATGTGACGCGAAAAAATCTAGAAACACATATTTGAAGTAGAGATAACTTAATCAAGTAATCATATCAAGTCAGTTATATATTATTTACTCATCAATTTTTGTATTGTATTAAAATCTTTTGGGGCACACCATGGCGCAGTTGAGTTCATTGGTATATTTCAGACCTGATCCTTCTTTTGATCCTATAGCCTTGGGATCGATTCACCATGAGTAGGCCTACACTTAACAGGAGCAATTCGGGGGGCAAATGTGATCGGGGCAAAGGTTGAAAATGATATCTTTTTAATGGCCAACTTTATAAAAAGTGGGACACTCTACCTCCATGAAACATAAGATCATAAATTTCTAAATCGTTTGCTTCCATGGACGAATGATACGCATTAAATTTGGTTTTGAGTATCATTTTATTTCAATTCAATTCAATTTATTGAGTATTTACTAATACAATTGTTACAATTTCATTTTCTACAACCTTATAAAATACTTCTAGTATACTTAATAAATACAATCAAATACAACAATTACGGAAAATACATACATATTTGAACATTGACAAGGAGACTTAGACATAGGTAAATAGATAAGCCCATGTTTAGATAAACAAATTCAATATGACACTCACTGTGCCATAGATGCTAGGCCTATACTCTATCAAAAATAACTATGCACAGAACAACATGTTACATAGAATATTGCTCAGCATAAAATCTTCAGTAAGTTTTTCATACGATTTATTTTACCCTGAATACCCTACCGACAAACGGCCAGGGTTGGGCGAGTAATTTTACACGTAAAATACGATATCAGAAATAAAAAAAATTTACACTGATTTAATAAAACAATTTAACTGATTTTGGCAATATAAAACTCATTACTTTATTATGTATATTGTAAATTCCATCAAAGCCTTTGTACACAAAATATTCAGTGCAATTGTAAATTGAATTCCCGGATTCAATTGCAAATTGAATTCCCGAATTGAATAATTGAATAATCACAACTCTTGAACTCGGTTAAAGCATCACAACTATTGTTTGTTCATTAATATACCACATACTCGTATAAGTGTGCAGTAGTCTCCTGAATAGCCTATAACTTTACTGTGTACTGTTCTTACTTCTGTCAAATCACCTGCACCCGTATAGTTCGGCAAATCACAGTAAGAACCACATGGATTTTAAGTATCAATCTTTCTATTTTAGTTTTACAAACTTCTAATTTTTATTGTTGTTCGCAAGAAGGTTCTGTAATATAACTTATTACCGACGAACAGGAAATGCTGTGCAGTTAAATTCTGTTTGTTGACAGTATCTAGTGATTCCGGCAATTCGTGGATTAAATTGAGTTTCTACACAAACTCCAAATTATAACTCTGCATCTACGGGTTCTAATTCTAGTTCTTGAACTGTAGGTAAAATTTATGAAATAGAGCTATTTTAAAAGTCATCAGAGGTCATTAATGTATTCTACATTTATTAGGTTTTACGCGTATTTTTTACGTCATGATAAAAACTTTTTTTTTTACTTGTCAAACCCTAACCTTGCAGTCGGTTTCTTATCAAATTCAAACCTAGAATCCTCTAATGATTTCACATGATGATTGTTTATATCAGTTCAAGATCTCAGAATTAAGAATTCGGATTTATTTACAGACTACTTACCTACTAAAAATCCTTTATTTTTTCATGTTTTTACTGAATTACTCTGTAGGCCTAAATAATTCAAGCGGGAGCCGAAAAGAATGTATTCTAATGAGAGTTAAAGCTTTCAATGTCAACATTGCAATTACAGTGGTCAACGAAGGTTTTCAATACCTCCAATGTCCGTGATATTTTGTACTTACGAAGTTTGCTTTTCTCTAGTAGTCCAGTTATTTGGTAGTTTTACCTGGAACATTTTCCGGGAGTCTTGAAAATTGGTGATTTTATATATTTCGATGTGCTCTTTTCGAATTTTAACTTTCCCACCTCGTATCTTTGCCGCTCACGCCGCCATATTGAAAAATGGCGCCCAAAAATATTTTTTTGGCAATATCTCCTTTTAGACTCATTTTACGATGAAAATAGTTATGTAATAAATTAAACTAGAGGAAATTTCCTATAATTTATGTCGTAACCTTTTTTTTTTGTTAAATGAATAGTTTTAGCATACGAACGCCGCAAAGTCTACTCCAACACGCGTTTTGGCCAAAACCATGGAAGATGCACTGCCCTGCATCATTTTGCCGTAAAGCATTTAATGAGTAGTTTTAACTAAATTAGGACTCCTGATTTCAGAAATATCACTATTTTTTTTGTATTACATCTAGTTTTCGTGTTTGCTGTCTGAAAATATGTCATGGCGGACGCAACTTTAAGGTCTGGGTAGACCTCCTTGGGAGCTTATAGTAACGGTAAGTCGTATCAAAAACCCGATTGCACCGATTGAACCACGAATTTTGAGAGATCTACAAGTTTGGTCCTATGACATTTTGTCGTATCTCTATCGGTTATCCCTTAGACTGAGTTAGATATTTTATTTTATGTAAATTTTGTACATTTTCCTCACATTGTGTAATATTTGACACACATAGGACAGATAGAATCGTAAAATTTGCCAGGAATATTGGCACATATCTACAACACCCATAGGCCTAAGCGTGCAAAATTTGATGTTTCTAACTGCCCCATAATTATAGAAAAAATTGCTGGATAGCCGTGATGTCATTCACATCTAGGACAGTCTAATCTTAAACTTATTAACATTGATGTTTACTCACTTCCAGTTGAGCTAGAAATTTGAAATTTGGCAAACTTATAGATTTCAGCTTACAATGGGGAAATACCAAAAAGTTAATCCTCGCAAATTTAAGGAAAATGCCCTGCATACACATTGTGAGCAGCACATATAACTTGAAAATCGCTAACAGCTAAAACCTAACTTTATTTCCACGTAATACTTTTCGAAAAATCGAGGAAAGTCGTAGTTTTTTTTAATTTACCCCCGGTCGCAACTTAATAACGTGTAACTGTCTGGAGCAATCGAGGACATGTGGTAACATTAAGCATGGCTATGAAACTCGCTAGACATACAACATTTGAAAGAGTATATTTAAGGTCCGGTTCACCTGATCTGTGTAAAGTACGACCACATCTGTGGTGAATGGTCTATATATGGACCCCTACACGCGCGGCAAATGAACCTTGACGTCATACGCGAATGTGGTCTTTCATGCGCTCGATACAACTGGTCTCTTGGCTCTTCTCGTCATTCAATTAATATAGCGTGTATATAGGCAATCAAAAACGAGTCACATGCTATTACAAAATTTGATTGCAGGCAGTGCAACGGTTAAAATTTAATTTGTGTCTCAATACACCATAGTTTGTTTATCTGCTTCTGCGTTCTGATCTAGCCCATCAGATTGTGATGCAGTATTATGTGATATTGATTTGGGTGTTAGCTTCAGTATATTATGAGGAAAATAACCGCTTCTGAAACGGTTACTTAAGAAAGTATTATTATTATTATTATTATTATTATTATTATTATTATTATTATTATTATTATTACTACTACTATTAGGGATGGGTCCTCGATACTTTCGATACCTCGATACTCTCGATACTTGCATGGTATCGGCATCGAGCGATACTTCAGAAAACTCGTTCGATACTTTTTCGATACTTTTTTAATTCTGCAATTTTAGGAAATGCGGTAGGCCTATATCTTTCTGCTTTTAGTAGTTTACTAAATATAATAAATACTTCTATTTCTCCTTGAAATGGAGAAAAGCACTCTGTGACATTGTGCGCGATTCCTTAATTATTTTATCTAGTCATAAATAAAGACTTTCCGACTTTTAAAATCCAAACAGAAGAGATTCTTAATTGTTTCGTTTGCTGTCAAACGTTTCAATAACAACCACCAAGCAAGCTGACTCTCCAATCCCCATTGTATTTTTGAACAAAAACTTGTAAGTGGACTGTTTCAAAAACTAATTTTAGTTTTAATGTAGAGTTTAAAAATAATTATAGGCTACTAATGATATTAATTTTCTCTCATTAAGTATGCACACTTAATTAATTTAGTTGGTATTACACAGTTTTCTCAACTTTTAATTTTTATTGTACCTATTTATTGAAACTGGAAATGTTGACGGTATCGAGTATCGAAGTATTGAGTATCGAGGAAAAAGTCATGTATCGGTATCGAGTATCGAGAAAATCTGCTGTCGACCCATCCCTAATTACTATTATTATTATTATTATTATTATTATTATGCCTGCTATTTAAAATTTATAAAAATTGTTTGTAGCATCTTTAAATAAATAAAAGAAATGAAATTATTATTATTATTATTATTATTAGAAGAAGAAGAAGAAGAAGAAGAAGAAGAAGAAGAAAGACGCTTGAAATGGTATGGACATGTACTCAGAACGACAGAGGATAGAATACCCAAGAAAATTTTGTATTGGAAAGTAGAAGGAAAAAGAAGAAGAGGGAAGCCCAAAAAGTGCTGGATGGATGGGGTGAAAAGGAGTATGGCGAGAAAAGGATTAAATGAAGAAGATGCTATGGACAGGGACTTATTGAGGCAAAAGATTGTTGTGGGATGAAGGAAAACCATTGTATTGCGGAATATTCCTTAATAAAAAAAAATATATTATTATTATTATTATTATTAAGTTATTATTATTTCCGCGGTTGCTTTTAGAAAACTGACACATTTTTACCTATGCTTATGTAGTAAGAAATATCCAGAGCTTAGGCTTATCCACCCTCGAACAAAAGTTTTGCTTTTTGAGATGGTGTCCTACTTCACATTTCTAAGGATTTTATATATGGTAATTTACAGCAATATATATATATGTGTGTGTGTGTGTGTGTGTGTGTGTGAGTGTGTGTGAATGTGATGTGAAGTAGGACGCCATCCCCAAAAGCAAAACTTTTGCTCGAGGGTGGGTAAGCCTAAACTCTGGATATTTTATTACTACACAAGCCTGGGTAATGTGTGTGTGTATATATATATATATATATATATATATATATATATATATATATATATATATATATGTAATGATTTGGTTATGCAATATAAATAGTCCCTTGGGCCCCATGACTTTTTGGATCTATGTTCAAGTTTAAAAATAAATATTTCAGCCACCAGAAATTTTCTTATATGAAGATAGATAATCCAAATTTTCAACAGGCTAAACATTTTAAACAGGCCTGCAAATGTTTGAAGTAACACATCCTGCATGTGGTTTTCTTCATAAAATCGGGAATATACTGAGAGCGAATCAGCCATCGAATTATGTGTATGAGAAAGGCCTATAGTCGGCGCGCAGGTGTGTTAGACAGTGGGATGGTAGATACCATCCGCTCTAAAACCAGCAGTGAAATAAACAAGTATGTCTGTCTCACTCTAGCACATTTTTCATATCTACTTAAGAGTGAGACAAACATAATTGTTTACTTAGAGCCAGTTCTAGACCGGTCAATACCTATCCATCCTACCTGTCTAAAACGTTTGCGTCCCGACTATACGCTACAAAGAAGAGCACGATACGTTGTCTCAAGTTCCATAGTATCTTCATTATTTCAAGCACACTACTTGAAATGCATGATTTTTCCGAGAAAATAATGTGAGAGTAAAACAGATTTATTATGCAGTAAGCCTAAACGACAAGTTCTGATCTGAAATACATTCGCTTTTGACTAGTTACTACCTTATACGAGAACTCACCTTTGTTATGTAGGTAGCTTATAAGAAAACGCCCTTATAGACATATTTGTGATAGTGTCTTCAATTCTTAAAATTTTAAGGGATATAAAGAATTTATATTGTCATTCTCAAATAGAAAGAAAACATTTGCCCTTCAGTAATGTATAATTTTTTCTAGTAGATTAAAGTAGTATGCAACATTATTTTACATTTTTCTTCATTTGTTTATTCCTTTGCACACTAATGTCTGTACGGAAAGGAATAAAATCTGAGTCAACGACTAGACAAGACATGGAGAAACTCCAATCTCTTCGAAGTGGCTCCTCCTAGGATATCACATAGATTTGGGGTATATAAAAAATAAATTCCAAGCCGAAATTAAAACAAATTCCAACCCGAAATTCGCCTTTGCGATTCGGATTGGCCTGGCACTGAATTTGACCGCATCGACCAGCTCGCTCGGACAACTCTTTTTTTACAGGATTGAATAATTTTCTCCAGTTATCGCTAAGCAGGCCAAGGAAATCCCTAGGAACCGAATATTGCATTAACGCAAGAATATTTACTGATTGGTGCAGAATCAAATAGACCACCAAACTTTTTATAAATAGAGCATACATGGGCTTACCCTTCGGGAAGAACATAATCTGAGAGTGTTCGAAAACAGGGTGCTTAGGAAAATATTTGGGCCTAAGAGAGATGAAAATGGGGACTGGAGAAAACTCCATAACGATGAGTTTTATAACCTGTACTCGTCACCGGATATAGTAAGGGTAATTAAATCACGGAGGAAAGATATATCTCGAAAACATTGATTGGGAGACCGGAAGGAAAAATACCACTTGGAAGACCTAGACTTGGGAAGTGGGAGGACAACATTAGGATAGATTTATTAAAATACATGTTCAACACCGTTGAGCTCGATAAATGGAATAAAATAAATAAGGTACCAGTTGCTCAACTAAGATATATTTTGTGATCTGTCGCCTAGGCCTTTCGGTGTAGATGGTGTAAAAACACCGAGGCCTAGGCGACAGATCACGAAATATACCTTAGTTCAGCAACTGGTAGCTTATTTATTTAATTACATTAGGAAAGATTTAAGGGAAGTATGATTGCGATGGATGATTGAATGGAGTTAGCTCAGAATTGGCTCAGGTAAGTGCGGCAATGAATCTCCGGGTTCCATAAAATAGATATATTCCTTTAGCCTAATTAAAGATTGTCTATTGCTATTAAGTAAGCTATTATGTAAATCGTACTCCAGTTTTTTCTATTACCAACCAGATTTTCAGAAAGTAAACACTAGCCTAAGTGAAATCCAACCCTTCTTGATAGTGCCAACCCTTTCATTTCCAGTAAGGCCTATCGATTTTATCATTAAAATGCGAAGCCTAGTTGGAAGAAGCTACAGCTTTGAAAAACTACCTTCGGAAAGCGTGTTGAAATTCAAGCAAGACGTATCCTATGCAAAAACAGTATATAGAGATATTTGATTTTTTCGCCAATATAGGCCGTATTATTTCAATGTTATAAGAAAGCAAAGGGGAATGTTTAGTAAAAATTTCGAAAATCTGCTTAAAAAATCACGTACCCATGTATCCATATTTATCTATGCATATTTGTACAGGTAGGGGTAAAAAAGCTGACTGACTAAAATATCTAAGTTGCCGATATGAGCCACTACGCATACCTAGCGGCATTCACAGGATAGCAGGGAATGTATTGAAATTTGTTCTACAGCCGATAAATTGCTTGAATTGAGAAATAATTTCACGTAATTTGCATTGCTTGTGAAAAACGTTTCCGTTATATCTCTTACGTTTATTTACTTACCACAATGCTCTCAAATCAGCCACAAGAGCCGGTTCGCTTTTTTTTCCTACCTGTACATATATGATTTAAGATCCCCTACCCGGGTTCAGGACTGGGTAGGTTAAGTCTTAGGTTAAGATAATGCACATTGTGCGCGATTCCTTAATTATATATGATTTATGAATACATATATTCAGATATATCTGACCATCTTACAAGAAAAGTTGAACGATTTTATGTCCAGTGCAGAACTGCATAATCTAAAAGAGATCAGTTCACGTCTATTGAACACCAGCATGCCAATAACTGCTGTAAATGCAATTCAAAGAGCTCGTGAGTTTCCCTCAGATTATTTTATGGCTGAAAAGGGGAAGCTGTTATGTACTTTATGTTCAGAGTGCATTCATTTTGAAAAGAAGTTCATTGTGCAAATGCATTTGAAAATTTTAAACATAGATAATGGAAACAGTGTGATGGACTTCAGGCGTTCCTAGCAGCATACCTACCAGTACTAAACCTCAATTATGGGAGCGAATTGACGGTTCAAAGCATAATATGTTAGAAATAATCAAAGCATTCACCTAAAATTTGTAATTAATCAACCTCAAGAGTATGGTGTAGAGAATGAGAGCTACATAAGTGACTAGTTTTTAATTCTTTTTGCCTTGTTCTCTTGTTGTGAGTTTTTGTTGTTGTATTATTTAATATTATTTTTGTAAGACAAACTTATTTTACTCTCGCAAAAAATGCCTATTTGTATGAAATAAATACTTTATAAAAAATTAAGCACAATAATGCATAATCATCAAAGAGAAAAAACATAGTTATAAAAAGAAATAAAGCATAATGTGGGTTGCTCTGCTGATTGTGTTATAATTGCCTTGAGTACGATACATTTCGTATAACAAATGGGGGATAGGCCTATACTGCGGCTACAAAGAGAAGACATCCAAACGTTTGCATGCGTAGACCTTGCGGTGCTATAAGGGTGTGGTATTAAGATACCTTCTTGCATAAATATCTCACCCTAAGAGAGGAAATTGAACTCCTTGAATAAACAGAGAACTGTTTGGTTAACAAACAATGATCGGGGTATAAAACTATTTCATCTTGTCTGCTATACTTCCATCATCTTTTTCCCTACTTTCTTTCTTTTCTTTAGTTCTTTTTGTTATTGTCTTTCAGTACTGGCATATTTTTTCATTCGTTTAACAGACGTGGAGGAATCGAAAAATGAAGGATTAAAGAAGAAATGACGATAACCACAAGTTCAAAATAAAATAAAATCAAATCATTTTATGTATGTAAACTATATTTTGTTCTATATGAACACGGAAGAAGTAAAGTTAAATTTACGAGACCACGTACATGTGATATATTAATGATCAGAGAATAGTTCTGACTTTAAAACTCAATTCAAGAGCTGTGATAAGGAGATTGAATTCAATTTGCAGTCACATTGAATATTTTATGTAAGTTATAAAAATTTTATAGACATACTGGTTTTTATATAAGCTTTCATGAACCACAGATTATTGTCTCTGTTGGACATTACATGACATATGACATAACTTGTCTGTCTGTGAGGTAGACCGTCAGGGCAATCAGTCATAGGAGAGAGGTTCCATCTGGCGCTGTGAATTGAACTCCAGCTTAGCTCAGTTGGTAGAGCATTGGCGCGAAAAACCGAAGGTCCTGGGTTCAAGTCCCAGTGTCGGAGGAATTTTTCTCCTATAATGTTCTCATACTGGGTTTTGTTTACTTTTGCTTTGTTCTTAGAGTAAAAACAAAATAATCATGTCATTTAGTAATATCCGTGCAGAAACATAACACTCTATTCAGTTTCGTGAACAGTATCGTATTTTTTCCACTTAGGTTAATGGCCTTTCCTATAATATTGTCGATCTGTTGTAGGACCTGCGACAAACGTCGCATTCATGCTTCAGTTGATATTGTTACCGTGTGAGAATATATTTCAAGTTATCCATTTTGTTGTACACTGAAAGTTCTAGCTTATTCTACCTTATTTCCAAATATAATAGCCAGTTTAACATTTTCTTTAAAATATGTGTTTTGCAATTTCTCATTGTTTTATCCTTAATAATTTACGTCAGTACAATAATCTCGTCACATATTTTGTTTATGATGTAGGTACATTACTGTTCGTTAAAAATAAGAAAGTTACAATAAATATATCAAACTTCAGATATAGAATATCTTAAAATTAATCTGAAAGATCCATTGTTAGTTAATTGCCATCTACCTTTCATATCCGATACTGAACTACCTAAGAACCAGTTTCAGTCTCCGCTGTTTCGTGTTAGGGCAACCAAATTATTTACCTTATCGAAACTCATAACAGATCTAAGAAATCTGTATAACTGAATCCTGGATTAGATTTTAAAAATAGGCACAGTATCTGTTGAGTGAGATCTTCTATTTTTTATTTTTTGCAAAATATTTAATATATTTTTCAGTTTTGTTAATGATGTATAACTGAGACGCTAGGACCTGAACCAAACACGCGCAGATAGCTTATCGTCCGCCGGTAGTAATGGAGTAGAAGCAGAAGAGAATGCATACACTGTACTATTCATTCCAAACTATGTGGTTCATAATAGCCCGTAAGACTTCGTAATTAAGGATTTCCATTTTCTCAATTAATATCTTCCGGTTATTCACTATTTTCTTCCACCTGAAATGTAAATCTTTCGACACTTGCCTTAAAGCCCATTTACCTCCAGAAAAATTATTTTTTTTCTTTAGGAAAGGTAATAGTGTTTTTAAAGTTGGCCTTTCCTCATTTGTTTTGTGAAATTCATTCACCGTCCTTCTAATTACACACTTATCAAAATCATCTAAGTCTGTTTTCACTTTTTTCTTGGTCTTTTTTTGTGCGGAGTACTAAGTCTCATTCCATCTTGAACACATTTCTCACCTTCTTTTACAATTCTCGTAATGCTGTTGAACCTGTTTAAAATACCTATAGACATGCCACACTATTTCCCTTCTCTGACTGTGAATCACTTTACTACCACCAACTTTTTTGCTAGAATAACTACATTCGCCTTCCATTGCTCTTATTAACTTATCACACTTCACTATTGAATGCTGTGAGGCTAACTAAGATGTTTTTACACGGTCCGTACAGTATGAACTGCCAGGGAGCATCACATGGTATGAAGGTCAGGCAGGTCTAGATTATGTCATCGTAGACTACTACGCATCCGTTTGTTTCGCTCAGGTCTTACCGATCGAGTTATACATTACTATGCATTACAAATAAGAAAGTTACAACAAATGAGACCTCAAATTTTAAATATTATTTATCTCAAAATTAATCTGAAAGGCCATTATTGGTTCCGATATTGAACTACCTAAGAACCAGTTTCAAGCACCTCCGTTTCGAATAAGGGCAGTTCAATTATTGATTTTATCTGAACTCATAACAGATTTTTATGTTATAAAAAATCCTTATAGCTGAATCCTCTATTAGGCTAGTTACAAGAAATAGGCACAAGTCTGATAGGCAGAATCTTCTATTTTAGAATATTTTGCAAATATTTCATATTATTTTCAGAAATGTGACGGTACGAGCTATCAGAAGTTACGAAATTACTAACTAATTTCTCAAAATTAATCGTTTTCGCTGTCGATTATAATGAACTATCCCTTGAACCAGCAGTCAAGCACGTACTTCTCGTTTATAGCCCTTGGCAGAAGCAGTCTGAGCATTAAATAGTGACTCTTGGGAAAGTATACTCACTTCTGAAGTTATTTCCTTGTTATAAAGGTTCATGCATACATCACACTGTTCGTAGGTCTCTCCAGAAGACTTGCCTTCCTTTACTCTTAGGATCTTCCTTTGATATGGCTCATCAGCACACAGCTTTAACCTATTGTATTAAGTATAACACCACCAATTTATGCAGAATTATACATGCATTGTCCTTTGTTATTTATTTGATAAAAGTATACTTTAGTCACCACTTGGTCCTCATTCACCTCTTCCACTTTACTCCTTCTCTCCTCAAGCTCTTCCTACAGGAGTTTCATGGAGCGAGGGGGGAAGGGATATGTTTGTCTACTCTTGTGAACTTTGTACAGCTAAGATTACATAACTAAGAGGGTTGCCGCAAGCTAATTAAGGTCTGTGTGTACGGTGTTAGCCTCAATACATTAAAGTGTAAAGATCTCATGTTGAAATTCTCTTGTGAGAGGCATTACAGCCCTTGCCTTTACTATGATATGCTACATGAATGAGCACCAGTTACAACGTTAATTTCCCGTATGATTACACTATTTTAATACAAATTAATGTATAATTTTTGTTTTCTTTTATGATAAACATAGGCACAAATACAGGCTGTAAATGATAACTGCAACAAAACTCACGAAATATTTAATTTATTGCAGACAACAGATATTTATTATAACATACTAAGTTATTATTCATACAATTACTCTTGGTTAATAACACTCCTATCCTATGAATTTACACTGAAGTCATTTGACTCATTTATAAGGGAAAGTTATTTAATCCAAAAAAGGGGCAATTGGTAGTTTGTTACCAGTAGAGGGTATAACAGGGCATATTTTGCTTATTGGGAGGGCTTTCTTAAATATTGTAGAATCTATCAGAAAATTTAGTTGTCAGAGCTTACATGATCCATTTCTGACCGAACAATTTATCAGAGTTACGAACTTAATGTTTTGGGGGAAATACTACTACTTCATAGGAGTTAAAACATTCTCTGCATTGTTGCAACATTACCTCTGTCGTAAAAACCACGTGAAAGAAGATTTACTGAGACTTTAAAATACACGTTAAAGTATACTACAAACTGACACCATGAATAGCAATAAATTATTTGAAACAGTTGAACAAACTGTTTCAAATAGTGATTTGTTTTAAAACAAATTCTTGCCAACCAAGAGAGTCTGATCTCCGCTAGGATACGAAATTACGAAAAAGTTGTTTCGACTGCTATTATAAGCACATACAAACCGAAACTATTTTCGTTTTAAAATAACTTAAGATTCAAAATAACATAAAACGTTGTACGATGTTCGACCGTTATAGCCTAAGTACGTAACAGGCTCACACGAATGACAAAACTCGCTAGCGGTCGTTTTGTTAATTTCGTCCTTGCCAGTTAAGTTCTATACAACGGTCTTATATTGTAAATAACTATTAATGTATTGCCTTCCCAAATTTGTAAATTTACTCAGCCTTGAAAGATATATTATAATATTAGCCTACAGCATTATGTACACCACCAAAGTTTCCGATGCACATTCGTGTAGGCTTACGAGTTACAAGAAGGGACCGAAGTTCCTCTACCTTAACTATGCAACAATCTCTTACGAAGTTTGCCGTAACTTTGTCCCAGTAATGTATGAAGGGTTCCTGTGGCCTAATATCAAAGAACAATAAGCTTGTCTCAAGAAAAGACACATCTTTAATATTTATGTCATTCATTAAGAAGTGAGGTGCTCTCTTAAGAGAACGAAAATTGTGCGTATGTATCGTATATTGCTGCTACTTTAGTGGAAAGAAAACCGCCAGAAAGTCTTCCACAAGTAGCTATTGTTGTATCCTAAGCTTAAGATAGTCTTAAATAATGCATGTATGTCTCAACTAGAACTCGTAGTATCTTGACTAAGTTTTGATGTCGTGTTGAAACTTGAACCTCAGCGAAGTTACGTGAGAATTGTTTCTATTGCCTTTCTGCCACTTGTTCCATGCGAGATAACACTGAAAACAAAGACAGAGAAACCAACTTGTAATCGACACAAAATGAAACGTCAAGTTTTGTGTTCCACCAGGGACGAAAATTAACATTAAGTACTTGTGAATCTCGAGCTTCAAGTGTTTGCGAATTATTGCTCAAGAATTATCTGAGAAGACACTTGCAGGAGGAAGATCGTAAAACCTCAATTTTAGATGAAATATCTACCTTAACAGTAATATTACTTTGCACCCAAATAATGAACAAGGCATAATCCTGCACAGTAATATTTCTTGTTTATTAGTACTCTTCTGAAAAGTAATTATAATTTTATAATCCTCATAATCGTTGTTAAACTTGTTAAAGGCCTTTCTGCGTACACTGTTCAGTTTTATGAGATGTTCTCTCTTTTGTCTCAATACTTAATTATAAAATCTAACTTCATTTTATTACGGAAAATTATTCCACTTTCTTTTGTAACTGTTCTGAACTTGGATTAAAAGGTATACATACTTAGGAATTATAAACAGTGATGGGAAGTAATTGAGTAAAAGTAATCGGATTACAGTAACGATTCCTTTTTTGGTCCCATTTACTTGTAATCGTTACTTTTTAAAAAATGTAATTTTTACTCGTAATTTACTTCTGGAAATAAAATTGTAATCGTTACATTTGAGTAATCGTTACATTTTAGTAATCGAAAAGTATCGAATTGAGGATTTGGCAATGTTGCTTTCTTCTACTCGCTGGAAGTCGCTGCAGCGGCGGAGAATTTAGCGTTCTTTTTTAAAGCGAACATAAAGCGCTTTACAGCTGTTCCAGCATCGCTGTATGGTCGCTGCAGCAGTGGTGAAGCAATGTCAGATCTGGCTTTACGGGATTTGCTGCATGGACTATCAGCCGTTCTTTTTTACATTTTAGTTTGCTGCAGCGAAACTGTAGCGACGCGACGCAAGTCAGCATTTCTGCGGCAAAACGTGGCAACGCGACATCAGCTGATGAGCGGAAGTCGAATGTTTTTTTTTTTTTCAATGACGACCACAGACAGAGCAATTTACGGGGAGCGATACTACATTTAATTAGATTTCTGTATGGTTTCCATTTATTTCAAGACGTATTCAAGAAATGAAAATTGCTGTTCTCAGCCTATAAAATTTATTTATATCCCTTTCTTTGAAAAAAGGTTATGTGTTCCACAGCATAACACTAAGCACAAACTAACCTCAACTTCAAAGTTAATTGCAGAGCATTCAGTGGCGGACGCAGAATTTTTTTTCGGGGTGGGGTTATTTGATTAGAATACAAAAAAAGATAAACTTACATATACAATTAGTTTATAAAACTGACCACTTCGGGTACATATATAACCTTTTTTCAAATTTCGGGGGGGGGGGGAATGTATCCCCCCTGCGTCCGCCACTGCGAGCATAGGCGTAACCAGGCCGACCATATGGGGGGGGGTTATAACATCCGGGGGGTTCGGGGGTCCTCCCCAGGAAAAATTTAAAAATTAAGATTCACAATAACGAGTTTTAAGCTTCCCACGCTTTATACTCTTATTAAGTAATTTTTAAGCAGACTTAAAAAAAATTGTACAATTTTCGTTTTTTAATCAATGGGGGGTTCAAACCCCCCCCTCGTTAAGCCTCTGACTGCGAGCATTAGAGGCTCTGCTGAAAATACTGCTTCTGGCATTGAAAATTCACGTATGCTGTATGAGGACCAGTGATTTACAACAAGGTGATATTCACATATAATTCTGATAGTAGGATTCTGGATCCCGGTATTCGTCTTTTTCTAATTTTAATCAAATCTAATCTATCATGATACTGCAATATTACGACGCGTGTTGCGGGGTTTCACTATTGGCATTTATGCCACTTTATGGGTTTTGCCATAAACTGTCATGGCCTTCCTTTTAACCCCAGTGAAGCTGAAGCGATTTACAGATTCAGTTTAAAAAGGAATGCACGGAAAGCATCATGCGCAGACAGAACGGTGTTCGGTATGCAATAACATCAGACATTTTAAAAATGGCATTGGAATAACTATGTATATTTTCATTATTTGATGTTTAAAGATTATGCATAATATTGTAAGCCGTGGGAAAATAAATAAATGTCTATTTCTTCCCATTTATAACTTTTTTCAGTTAAATGTTTCAGTAAGAACACTTCTTAATTAAGTATATTTTGAAACTTCCTTCTCATTTTCGCTTGCTATATCTTCATCATTTTACTATTTTGCAACTAATATCCAAATTAGAGGTAATATTAACAAAAGTTATTCAATGTGTCTGAAAATATTGGTGTTGATATTTTGTTTGTTTGTTTGTTCCTTAATATTTTGAGACTTTTTAACGTCCCAAGCTGCTTTACCACTGAATGGCCCGATAGTTTATGGCCTTGTGCCCCCCCACCAAAAAAAAGAAAAAAATAGGTACTGCCATTTTGTAAAGTACCGGTAATTGTAATTGTAATTTTACTGATTACTTTTTTGTGCCTCCAAAATGAAGGAATTTTTAGGTACTGCCATTTTGTAAAGTAATTGTAATTGTTATTGTAATTTTACTGATTACTTTTTCAAAAAGTAATTTGTAATTGTAATTAAGTAAAATGTTTCTCAAGTAATTGTAATTGAGCCCAATTACTATTTTTTTGTAATTTTCCTATCATTGATTATAAATTATATAACATAATATGTTTTCTTCTTCTAATTTTATGGATAAACAAATAGTCACATATAGACTTATTTCTTGTGTTTTCCTTTTTTTGTGATTTTGTGTGTGTTTTTAGCTCTTATATTATGAATTATGTACTTCCATACATCATTGTAAGTTTTGGAACTGAGCTGCACATGACCATTTTGTTCTTTCGGGTGTAAATAATGTTTAAAGTGAAACCTTTAAACATTATTATAATATTTATTGTAATGTAGTTATATTTTTAAAATGAATTTATATTGAATAATTTAGTTTAATTACCTAAGGGAGTTCTCTCATTTGTAATATGTATATGTAACTCTAATTCAACTCTAAAAAGTATATACTAATATAATAATACTGGAAAAAATATGGTTATATTTATTTATTTTTTATTTACTCGTCCCTAACTCGTAATTAGTAGGCCCGTTTGCACTGACTTCCTTATTCCAAGTTCGCGGGTTCGATTTCGGTCATTTATGGATGCGTAAATACCACAGTTCAATGTCTGTAGATTTACGGGCATATAAAGAAAAACTCCTAAGTTATGGGACAAATTTCAATCACTTCTAAGACTGATACCAGAAGTAGTATTACACGTCTACCCTTTATAAACATAAACTAACGAACTCTTATTGTAAATCATTTCTAATCACTTGTAACTCTCATTGGAACAATTTTCCAGGATTATAGGCCGTAGTCCAGTGGGGTTTGGCACTTCCTACGTTTAGAAAGTCAATGAATAGAACAGCAGAGCTGTCCCTTTTTCTTTCGTGACTTCTCGAGTCGGCAGACAGAAGATGAACATTTCTCCCCGAAGAGGCGTCTAATATACCAGCTCAGGCTTTCACGGCCGGTGTTCAAAACATTTTTCCGGGCTTATAAACCCTGGTCTAGTGGACTTTGATATTCCTAACGTTTCCCCGGTAACTGCGTCCGGCATGGCATCCTCATGAAAACCCCACTGCATCACGACCTATAAGCCCGGAAAACTGTTCCAATGATTTGAACTCCGGCCGCAAAAGCTTAATCACTTCAAAGGTGAATGTTCAAATGTCAGGGTTGAAATTTTGGAGTTGATTCCACACACTAATTGTGAATAAAAAGCATAATATATATTAAAACCAATTAACCAATTAATGAACACCCGAACTTGCAACATTAGGTAAATTACATTACATTATTTTAGATTATTACTAGACTAATAGTCACTCATTAACATTAAAATTTTGAACATATCAAACTCTCTACAGCAAAAGATAGTTTTACTGGCAATTTAATTGAACTTATCAAGTGTTTCTTGTTTTGATAAGTATGCTGATACCGAAGGCCAAGAAATACTATTATTCCATGAAAAAAAAATATAATTATGAGTTAAAAAGCGAAATTAAATTAACTAGGCAAAATTTAAGCGGTATTCGGCTAGATAATGCCAGGCAAACAAAATAAGTTAATTTTGAAATTTTCTTTTAAAGCACTGGATATAATACAATAAAAATATTCATACAGAAGGTACAAATAGTGATGAGCGAGACCAGTCTTGGTCTTGCAGTCTTGGTCTTGGTCTTGCAGAAAATGCAAGACCAAAACCAAGACCAAGACCGCATCTGCGTTAGCAAGACCAAGACCAAGACCGAGTGTGCAAGACCAAGACCAAGACCGAGACCAAGTCTGCAAGACTCGGGCAAGACCAAGACCGAACTGCAAGACTCTTGCAGTCTTGCTATATTGAAAATGTTTTAAATGCTCGATTGTGTACGCAGCAAGCCAGCAACCACTACTGAAAGGTGCCGTTACCGTTACCGGTAGAGGTGGGAAAATAAGCTGTTTCTAGATAAAGGTTGTAGCCGAAACTGTTGCGCGCACATAACAGTTTTATGAAACGGTTGCAAAAGACCGGTTTCACTTGCATTTTTGTTGGAACTGTTTCGGCTAGGCTGGCAAGGACGAGAGGGGAAGCAGCCGAGACTAAAGACTTGGGGCCCCGGCCCGGCCGACCAGGTTTTATTTTTTACTTTCTAATTTACTCTAAAATTAAATGTTTTATAAGTCAACAAACAGCTTAAGCTATGTTTTATGTGTTTATTTTTTATCTGCATTGTCCTATCGCATAACGGTGACACGGAATTAATCAGGTAATCTGAAACGGATTATTCTTGGAAAAAAATTATTTTTTTAAAAGTAGAAGCAGAAATCCTTTTGGACTCAAGAGTAGGCCTCACTAACGTTCGGCATTTAAAATAATAATTTTCAAATGATTCATTTTGATACATAGAATACATATAAAATTGGTACATATCTCTGCAAAATTATACCCGGAATTCCTAGGAAATTCATGACCTCTTATAGCATTGACGTTTTTGGAGATATCTTTGCTAGACAACTGAATTATAATAGTATTATTGATACTTTTGCAAAGTAAAAAGCTAGGAAAGCTATTTCTTAAGACGGTGGATTCTTAAGACATTCTTTTAATAATTACTTTGTAGTATAGCCTATTACATGTCTCAGTAACAATAACATTTTTCCTTTTGAATACTTTATTAGCTCAACCTTTGTCTGATATCGGCATAAGATAGACTGTGCCATAATATAATAAAAAATCAGGTAAACTTATACAAAAAAGTGCCAGATGTAGTTAATTGGTATTTTTTTCAGAAACTATATAGTTTTAGACCGAACTCTTGAGAAAGTTCATTAAACACATGTGAAGGAATAAGTGGGATAACAACACAACGAATGCCTCACATCTGAAGCAAGATGTGATATAATAAATTTACAAACATCTGACTGCATTGTGGTGAAGGCCCTCAGTGATTAGCTAAGCGGCTTTGTAGTATAGTGATGATTTGCCATTTAATAAGCATGTGGCCGTTAATTAGTCGTTACTCCGGTACCGGTCAAGCGATTTGGTACAAAATTAATAGGCTTCTTTCTATGGACGTTATAAATATGTATATCAAATTTCATGAAAATCCGATAAAGCGTATTTGAGTTATCGCGCATACAGGCACACGGACAGACTGACGGAGAGACACGGATGGACAGCCATTTTCCCGTCCCCCACATGATCTCAGAAAGTACCATTCTGGTACTTAATAAGAGTTCTTATGTCATTGTGTCAAGTTTTATTGTCAATCGTATATGTTTATCTTATCTTCAGTTTATGTTGTTCAAAACAAGCAAATTTTTCATAGTGATTAAACATAGTTGGGTACCGATATATAATTTAAATGTTGTTATTTATAGTTGAAAAGTAAGACACTAGTTGTACAGTGATTAGTTTTTATGATTATTGATAGCATTTTGCCAAAACACGTATTATTACCTCTGTGTGCACAACTGAAAAGCTTTTAAACTTACATGGTTTTATTTTTTGTAAAATATGACTAACTTTTTAGTGATTAACAAAAATATCATATGTCTTCAAGTAATAGGATACTTACATACCATTACATACATTATATAATAATTATGTAATATTTTTATACAATCTTTTTGCTGCATACTTTGGGTTTCAGTGGTCAAATTAATATTTGACGGGGCCCGGGAATTTTTTTACTGAGGTCCTTTGCTTTCTCTCCACAGCCCTGCAGAGAACTTGTTTTAAACTACTTCTTGGGGTAGGAACAATACATTCCTCCCTCATAGTAAGAAATAGCAAAGAGGAAAATTGTAAATCACATACCTTCATTTGAAAGATATGCTACGCCGACCCTTGAGAAATTTATGACATGGTGTAATGCCGACACTATAGTCTGTTTGTTGTAAGTTGGCACGGATCAGAAAATTGAGACAGAAGATGTTTGGCAGAAGTCAGTAATTGAACAGAAAGAGATAGAAACATACTATTATGAAAGGTTACTCACTCCACGAATTTGTATAATCAGTAAGAAGCCGCCACGTCTCTTTCCTAAACGACAATATGACTGCTTAAACACATCTGGCGATTATTTAAACCTCGAAATTCTGGTTTTCCCCCATTTTTTCTATACACCCTACTCCAACCAGTGGGATGGTGGAGTGAATAACTAACTTTTGGCTACCTGCTGAATAGTGGCAGGGTAGTTTTATGCACGTGGTTTTATGACTTCAGTGCCAACATAACCCACACAGCCCATAGTCCTTTGCGGTCTTTCTAATTACCTTAACTTGAAAAACTGTTAAAATGTTTTCTCACATTGATACAAGCATAATAATGAATCTTCTTGATTAGTACTTTAAATGAAATTACTTAATAAAAAAGTTAAATACATTGAAATTCTTAACCAATACCTAAATTAATGTTTACATGTAACAGAAAAAGAACAAGTCACTATAAGGAAATAAAATGCAAAGTAAAAATCCAACACTTTTTAAATGCATTCGGTACTGTTAATACCTTTTTAAGTTTTACCCAAAAAATATATATTACGTTTCAAATGACATTGTACTTAATTTTTTGGACATAACTTGTTATTGTTAATATTTATATATAAGAAATTTCAGACACCGGTCGACGGATAGTTTTAATGCTTGTATAAAATCAACTGCTCCACCTATTCCCAATTAAACATTTTTTAAATTCTAAAATATGCATATCAATGGCAATAAAACAGCAAAATTTGATAGGTATAGACCAACAATTTTTTATGAATTTAAAATAGACAAGAGGCAAGGCAATAGACAGGAGGCAAGGACGTGGGTCCGGACCGCACCCCCCCCCCCACCCAAATATGAGATTTTTAAAGTATTAGTTAAAAAAATATTTGTTGTATTACTTAGGAAGAGAAGATGTCAGTAATTTCTGGTTCATCAGTTTAGGACCCCCGGGAAACTGATTTCTAAATATGTACTTGACCGGGACATTAAATGGGCCTTGCTGTGTGGGTGGCTTAATCCTACTATACTGTAGTCTGAACTCTTCAAATTTTAAAATAAGAACGGGACACAAACCATTTTAATGGTATATCCATTTACAGTCATTTTATAAAATTGATCTCTTATATGTAAAGTAACGCCACACAGACCTTGTTTTGTTACGGTTACTCGCTTCTGTTTCATGTTGAAACACTACGTTACAACAATCAACACAACGAAACGATAGCTGTTTCTACTTTCTAAGGAATGAAAACGTGTAACTAGTCTGTGCGACTGCTTGCAAGTTGAAAGGAAGGTATTTTGCTAATCACTTGCAGGGGTTGCAGCCAGTAGAAACGCAACAGCGAAAATAAATAGACTTCTTCCTATGGATGTTGTAAGTGCGTATACCAAGTTTCATGAAAATCCAATAAAGCGCATTTGAGTTATCGCGAGTACAGACACATGGACAGACAGACAGACGGACAGACATTTTCCCGTCCCCCACACAAATTTCATAAAGTACCATTCTGTCACTTAATAACTAATGGCTAAAGATGAAATAGCTTTCAGTTGTTTTGTTACTGTTTTCACGGTTCAAGCAACTAAAAGCAATTAGCTTTCGTTACTTTCGCAAGCAATAACACACATGTAATCGGTGTAACTGTAAATCACGTAAACGCCAGCAATCACAGTAAGATGCGTAAAAGAAAAATGCAAGACTCTTGCAACAAGACCAAGACCGAGTATGCAAGACCGAGACCAAGACCAAGACCGAGTATGCAAGACCAAGACCAAGACCAAGACCAGGGTTACCGATGCGAGACCAAGACCAAGACTGAGTGTGCGAGACCAAGACCAAGACCAAGACCGCCTTAGTCTTGGTCTTGGTCTTGCATTTGCTCATCACTAGGTACAAACCGTTACTAATGAATCAGTGGCTTCATTACATGACAATATATCGTTTTCGTAATTTTCCTCTTTTTCTTTTCCTTGCTAGTATTCTTCTTCGTCTTCTACATCTCATTATTCTCCTGATGGAAGACGTTGTAAGCACACAATTCGAAACCTAAAAATAAAAGTAAAGATTATTTTATACAGATGGTAAATTTATCACCGGTTTATCGGCGCTCTTCAGACGTGCCTGGTGATAATTCCTGTTGGAGTTGGGCCGATCCTAGGGCCTACGACACTACTACTATTCAGAACAGTTGTAATAAAAAATTTAATAATTATTAACAATGATAGTACAATAATGAAATAATATTTAGCGCACATACTTTAGCTATGAAGTTATAAGAGACCTTCTAACAGACTGAGCAGATCAAAATGCTGAATTTGCAAGTTAAACAAAATATCAAGGAAAATAAAATCATTAGTTAAGGCATTAATATAATCAGCAGTGTATACTGATACAGTCGATCCTAGAAAAGTACCTGTAGGCTTATAACATATGACAGACAGGTTTCTTTTAACACCTTTCACTTTAAATTTGTTTTTAATCTGGTGGAATCTTTGTGCTGCTTTGTTGACTCTTTTATACTAAGAACACTTGCAAATAATAATAATAATAATAATAATAATAATAAGAAGAAGAAGAAGAATACAGTAATAACAAAGGGTATGTGGGTATGGATCCTCAAAATAGGAAATTTTTATAGAATTATTAATTAGAAATAAATAAATAATCTGTGTCAAGAAGGAAAAATGTGAGTAATTTATGATTAATCAGTTTTGGATCCCCCTCCAGTAGCTAATTTTTAAATACGTGCTTGAGTAGTAATAATACCAATAATGATAATAAAAATAAAAATAATAATAATAATAAGTTTTATCCTTTTGCATGTAGGGTGCATAACCATTTTGGGTTTTGTTCCCTTTTCCAGTTACTAATATCTAAACAATCCTATTGTCTAAAATTATATGCAGCTATTTTCGTGCCCACAAAATAGGTTTTTGCCGTTTCATACCTGAGCTGTTCCTTCCTTTCCTCAGCAGTCCTTCATAGGCGATGGGTCAACCATCCCCATTACTTTAGGTAGAATAGGGTAATTTATATTTATAACTTTTTAAATTTTGAGTAATAGAGACAATGAGGACCGCCTGCGTGGTCTCGTGGTTAGCTTCGCTGGCTACGGATCCACAGGCCCGGGTTCGATCAGATTTTTCTGAGGTGGGAAGTCTGAATCGGGGTGCATTTAGCCTCGTGATACAAGCTGAGGAGCTATTTGGTTGAGAAGTAGCGGCTCCGGTCACGGAAATCATCATTAACGGCCGTGGGTGGGCGGTCGGGTGGTTGAACTAGTCCCTCCAGGAATGTAGCGCCACGGAATTAAGTTTAGTTTACAGACACTAAATTGAAATAGTCTCCATTGCATGCAAGAAACTGTGTTCTGTCTCGCCCGTACGTACAGTACTCTTATATACAATGTCTGTCAAGATGTTAACGTGAAATAATACGATATAGAATGAAGAAAGCTGTTGGCTCATGGAAGGCCCCTATCTCTTGCAAGGGCTAAATATTGATCTCTCGAACATCAGCCGTGCTTTTTCCAGTAATTCTGTTTTTCCAGCGCATTTCTAGTCAATTATTCTGTGTGATAAACAAAATGATCCCGCATGTTTGAAATGATAAGATTCAGCCTGTATATTTTGAATTGTATGAAGGAAGACAGTAGAAAATAAAAATGGAGATAGCAACCCACATAGGAACTGCATTAAATGTCCCGTGCTATGAGAACAGGACCCACATTTACCGCTGCGACACATGCTCGGAAATGTGGCGATGGGGCGGGAGACGGGGGAGGAGGGGAGAATCTAAATGTGAGCCAATTAGCAGCACCACCATGCGTAAAATTAAATAATATGGTGCATAGTTTCCGGTACAGGAACATTCCAAGTTAGGTGAACGTCTATATTAATACAGACTTCACCAAACTCTGTTCACTCGGTTACGGACTTCATATAGATTCGATAAAAGTAGAATATTTACCAAAATATCCAGAATAGTAAACTATCTACCAAAAATTACAAATGTATTCAATTACAGCAATTGTTTTTAAATTAGTGTCTTTCTTTCTTTCTTTCTTTCTTTCTTTCTTTCTTTTTCGTAGTTTTACCTCATCCTTTTAGGATTTAAGCGACCCAAGCCGCCCGGGCCTTACATGGCCGCGACCTGTCGGGAGAGGGATTACCTTTGGATCACATACATACTTTTTTGACCAGACAAGGACATGGAGGGCCTCCCCGGATGAGTGATCAGCCCAATGCCGGGGCCACCTCTGAGACAACACGAACACATAGGACGATACACACCATTCACACACACACTCACTCAGAACAAGGCGAGGATGAGGATGAAGATGATAATGACGGCCAGATGATATCCGGGGACCACAAGGGCCTAAAGTTACCTGACATTTGTCTCACAGGTGAGGGAAAACCCCGGAAAAAACCTCACCTAGGTAACTTGTCCCGACCAGGAATCGAACCCGGGCCCGCTGCGTGAGAGGATTGGACGCATCCCCTGAGCCACAGCGGGGGACTAAATTAGTGTCATGAGTTCGAAATTTAACAAATACGTTTTCAGAATTCTATGAATATCAGTCAGTCTTCGTGATGATTCACAGAAAATTATTGCTCTGGGATTGCGACTTCCAAGGGGGAATTTATGAATTCCGCTTTTAGACGTGTAAATATTTATTTGCAGCTTTAGAAGAATAGGTCAATAATTAATTTATTAACATTTTCACTGCTACTGGCGTATAAAATCTTCGCATGGATGTTATTTATAGAATATATATTAATAAATTTCATCATTAATTGTAATATTACATAATTATCCTACTCATGTATCACAATTATATAATACTAATTACATAAAAAATAATATTGATATATTGATTAGTTTTCAACATCTATCCAATAATTCTAACCTTCCAACGCTAGTGCATAAGGTGGAAAAAATAACTTTATATAAGATTATAGAAAATGTATTATGAAACCAATAAAGTAATGTTTTATGTAGAACGTGAGGATGTTTTATCTACTTGTTACGTTTATTATTCACGAAAGCTTGCTATTTTATTGAATTTTTTTGCATTAATATCAAGCTTAGATCCCACTGGTGGTTTCACTTGTGATAGCTTATATAACCACATAAACTCAGCTCTGAAAGGATTAAAGAATCTATGTTTCACAAGTCTTTCGGTAGTAAATTCATAGTTGCGTATTCAAATGAACTGATATTTTTTAAAAAAGTTATTTTTGGTTAATTCGAATGCAAAATAGAAAACTACATGGATATTGATTACCATTAAAGCTTAGGTGTTTTGATTCGACTTATGAAGAGAAAAAATAAGTATATAGGCCTATCTCTCTCCGAATGTTGGTTGATGACAACTGCAATGTTATTCCAAGTTGCAGTAAAGATATACGAATTTAGACTTTTCAAAGGCCTTATCCACATTTCATCCTATATTCATAATATTATATTATTAATTCGAACCTTATTCGTGAAATAGTCGTAGCCTGTGTAACTATCACTCGTATTTTCATCTTTACAGTTCAATGTCTCACATGCATTCTCATTCAAGAAATAATCGAACAAGAAGAAAGGATTGCTTCCCAGACCATGGGTTCCTATTTGACAAAATAATATTGTGTGTTTTTACTCTATAATGCTCCGAACGTTTGGGAACTGAACAGACATGAGACTGTCGCACTTACGCAAATATCAGTGCCACTCCACACGACAGTAATCTTTGCTGGTTCTAGCATTGAGGCATATGATTATTTCTGTTCTTGAAGTAAGCAGCCATTCAAATGAAACTGTTCAAACTCTGATTTGGCTTCGTCAAGTAAATAATAAAGATAGGTATAAATATAATTATTTTTCTAAATTCGTGTATAGACTACTATAATTGTAAATTCTTTGGTCAATTATTTATATTTAGCCGAAAGACAAATACAAGGTGCACTTTAAGCGCCGCCCACTCGATATTCACATTTTGTTTCACAGCGAAGGATGGCGACAAACTGTCCTTGTTTAATGTCGCCGACACTCCCGACTGTACCAAATATTAAAAATGCGAGGGTGTCCCTTGTACCAAATATTAAAACTGCGAGATGGCCTCTTGAACCTAATATTAAAAATTCGAGAGTGTCCCTTGTACAAAATATTAAAAATGTGAGAGTAAGTGCCTTGTACCCACAGGTTTGCCTTGTACCCAACGGTTTGTCAGCCTGTTTATCCTCGAAGAATTCGCTAGATCGTGGTATAAAAGAAAGTGCTTCACTGAGGGTGGGTAAGGGCGGGATATGTCTCATGCGACGATGCACCTTATATTTGGTTTTTCCCTATATTTATTTCAAATTTTATAGCACACATAAAGTAGAAAATAAACTTAAAATCACATGAGCATTGCTGGTGTGTGGGTGTTAATTACATATTTTTATTTTTAGTAGCGATAGAAACATAAGCCTTCTTTATGCATACAGTCCAGGATCAGATGAAAAGGCTGGAGTGCCTCCTGTGGCCTCATTTTTTATTTATATTTTTATTCGTAACGTAACAGTATCTTACTGGTATTCATTAAAGTAGAGATTTTCATTAAAACACTGGTGTGTATCGATTATTATCGAACACGGAACGATTTTGAAACCTTAAGAGCAGTAAACAAAACTGCTTATTAAACAACTGTATTTAAAATAAAATAATTCTCATCATGTTAGTTTTAATATTAGGCTATACTAAACTGAGTTCATTTCATGTTGTAAAAATCCGTTGGTTTCAAGGTTTCTTTCTAACTTGTCGGACTAACTAAATTGCGTTGCGCTACATCCCATGAAGAGACAGAGCCTGCTATTCGACCATTGTGACATCCACTTCCATCTGTCGACTTCATTGCCAGTCTTATGACCCGGGCATACAAATGTTGGTGCAGCGGTGTGATAGATACCTCAAGAACGGTGCGACTATGTAGAGAAGTAGTCAGTGAATCTCTGTAAATATTGCAATAAATATTTTTGGCTTTTTGATGTTTTTGTTTTCCTTATCGACGATCGGTACTTACTTTCCGGACACGCCTCATATGTTCACAGCCTTCGAAAAAGAAATGGTAAACGTCCTCCACTTCTTCTCCTTCCTTGGCCACCTTTTCTTTCTTCCTAAGGTGAAGAACTGTCTTTTTAACATCTACTTCAAATTCTGAAATTAAACTTTATAGTTATACTGCTGATAAAGAGAAAACAGAACTTATGCCAGTACACCAGAGGTCATAATGGACTTCCATAGCTCTTTTTTCTTTTTTTTTTCAGATGATTTTATTTCACTTGTTGATCCATTTCAACTGAATCGTTCATTCAATGTTGTTTTATAATATTGACGACTGTATTTAGATGACAAGGCAATTAAGCTGATAGTATTTGAGGGAAAAGGTGAAATTGTTTTACACTTTAAACAACACAATTATATCTCTCGTAAGAAAACATGAAATTTATCAATATACATGTAAGGTTTCGTAATGTACGATAAGTGTGTTTATCTTATTGTTTAGTAAATAAAATGACTGATAAATTTAAAATATGTATAGACGAATGCCTGTGCTAAATGTGCCTAAATTTTGTTGTTGTCGGATGCAGTGTTTTGTTTACAGTCAATATCTCATATAAACATTCTCAGAGTACTTATTTTGTAATATAACTCACATTGAACTGAATTGAAAATTACGTATGTCTAGACCTACTATTAAATCTAGGCTATTTATATATACTTAATAAGCAATTTGTACTAAAGCTTCTACTAAATACTTTATTATTATTTATTTCTACCAAATGCTTATTTAACTTTGTGCTTTTATGTGGAACAGTTCTATAAATCTTGTTTTGAACATTTTTCCATGAATACCACCCAACTTGGTAACTATTTTTATTGCAAAATGACAGTAGACCACAGATTTAATTTTACCAGATCTTATTAAATAACTTTTGAAAACTTACCATTACCTGCAGTAGGCAAATAATCGACATCTCCATCTTTACCATTAGATAATAGGTCAATTTTGTTGAAGGACTAGTATTCACGCCTATGGCTTTCCAAATAATACTGAAAGATTGGTCAGTATGGAAGATACTGGCTGTAATTTTTCCACTCATAATATTGTTGTTTTCACTACAGCTTCTTGTCCAGTGTGATTGATTTGTGGAATTCTACACAGAAGTGAATTTTAAATGCACACCGTATGTTGTAATATCACTACTCGAGGTTTATAAATAGTGATTACATATATAGACTCAGTAAGTGAACTTTAATGTAAACATTACACAGACATTTATTATAAATATGAATTCCTTTGTGATTCATGCTATTTCAACCCCATGGGAGTGTTGACATTATTATCAATATTTATAAGGTACTGGTATTCTGATGATTTTTATGTATAATCTAATAATACTATAACCATTGTTTATTTTGCTTTAAAAAATGTACCACCGAGGTTAGCGTTGTGGATTCGCATTTTGGTTCAAACCATGTGACCGGCCAATATAGCTTGGGGTTTTCCATGGTTTACCCAGGCACATGGGTAATAAACCTACCAAGAGACATCGTCATTTTCTCCATTAATCATAAGCATAACATAATCATCACCAATCAATATCTGTATAAATTAACAAATACCGTAACACAGCAATAATGTACACCAATAGACCTAGTTGCATTATTGATATACACACCAGATACTATATAACACGCGATATGGCTCCTCAATTAAAGCATGTAGCCGAAAAATTAACTTTTTAAAAATATACCGTTATGGTCATTGAATTTTTAAATAGGCCTACATTAAGAAAATAGGCTTATTCATTCTTTGTTGTAATTGTTTTTGTACACCTTCTGACTCCATTCAATTGCAATATTCTAATTCATTTCGAGATTAACCTACAAAACGGTTGTAGAATGCAGTTTCTAGTAAAGAGGAGTTTGACTGAAATTTTACAGGAAAAACACGGGATAGGGCATGTATTCCATGTAGCAATAATGTGAACGCGATTTACAGGCTGTTCGAATGTGAAGTGACAGAAACTTAAGAGCAGGAAACTGAAGGAAAAAATTGGTTCAAAATCAAAACGCAGTTGCATTTATTAGTAGGTCATTGGTAACAAGAATCATAGGCTATTTGTATCCAAATTAAAAAGCAAATTAATATCGTTTCTGAGTGTTATCACTTTAATTTATACTAAAATTAGACTTCCAAATGTAATAATTCCTTTTGTTTATATGATATGATGAATTGTTTTTGTAGAAATGTAGCCTATGTTGTTTGTGGATGTCTACTGGGATGGTGGCCTAGTTCAAACCCGGTCAACATCTTGTGTAGGCCTTTACTTTTTTAGTCACAGTGCACTACTATTTCTACTATTGCGTTAATAATATAATTCATGATTATGATTTAACCATAGGACACTTCATATAACTTTTATAGTAAATGACTAGACATACTGTGGCCATGAATAATAATGCGACAAGGGGACAGAATTCATTACAGAGTATTCATCTTGCGAACAGCACAGGTGATGGCGGTCGTCGGCTATTGTAATAGCCTATATTTCTCCATTTAAGTGGGGAGCGTACGTTCGCTGTATTGTAAAACTGGTTATTGTTCTGAATCTTCGGAGGTGGTATTGAATGTTAGGAATGAATAGAGCGCTGCGTCTGAATCAATTGGGATTTCATGCGTTGACTGGACTCATCCTATTGAAACTGAGTGATATTATATTGTTAATGGAGCTCACCTATGGTTGCCTTTCCCATTCATTGCCTATTTCTTTGATTGTTAGCGAATCGAATGCCCTGCATGTAAAGAGCTTTCCTCTGTACTTCCTGCATATTCAGTACAATATATATACCGTACTCTTTGCCATTTTTCGTTTCTAAATCTCTAGTTTCTCATGCTATGTGCAAAGAAACTATGTATCTTAAAATAAGTATTGGCATACACATGTATTTGGTAAAGAGTGTTTGTGCATTAATGCATCACCTGTTTAAAAGACCTTGGTTTCGGTTTACAATAGCAGATTCCAAGCTGTAAATAAAATTTGTTTATTTATTATTATCTTGATAAGTTCATTCACTAGCTGTAAACTAATTACTGAACATGCCGTTGTAAACAGTGTTTTGAAACATAGTCATTATCAGTGTACATTACACTACATACCAAAGCTTAAATAAAAAGTAAAAAATGTGTATAGAAATAAACTTGGATCTAGCATTTTATTTATTATTTATTAATGAAAGGACTCATTAGAAAAGCCCATATGAATAGAAGTGGCTCTCGTAAGTTTTTTAATGGCCTACAGAATAGCTGAGTGAATGCTCTTACACTTAGGTTATCAAACCATTATTTCAGAAAGAATTGGAATGTAGCTGGAGTAGGCCTATGGATTTTTTTTTCTCCCACTTAACACAGACTTTCGACTGAACAACTTTAATGCAGGCTGGTGTGCTTAAACTTTTATCTTTATTCATTTTTAGAATTATAACATTGTCAAAAATTAGACATTGTGATAATTATAACATTGTAAACACTAGGCAAAATCCTTTGTCGAAACATTGTTTACAGTAAATTAATAAACAAATATGTCAAATTCTTGATGCTTTATTTATTCACGTAATCAGATCTTGTGATGCCTTTCTAGTTTCTTTCTTCATTGTCTTCTTTTTCCTCTAAATGAGACATTATTTACTGCACTGCGTAGTTTTACATTCTCCTTTTCATTCTCCTTATCACCTCTAAAATATGATCATATGAGGGTGGTGATGATAAAAATTAACGCTAAGGTTTGCGTGGAAAGGATCACAGGTATTGGTATTGTAAAGGGAAATTATAGGAATTAGGAAATTATCATTTTTTCAGAAATCGTAGTAATTCACATAGCCTCATTTCCATTGGCGCCGATTTTGGGGGGCACGATGCTTTCTGCACCCCAACATTTAACTTTTTGTCATAAAAGGCCTGTGTATAACTACTAAAAATCGAATTCTAGTCCCAATAATTTTTTTCTCATCATTTCCCAGAAATGGTTACTTCCTACGATTTTGTAGGAATTCACAGCGACCCATATGGTTATATGGTTCCTTAGGCTCTTCCCTTAGTGATAAATCGATTAGGCTATCCGATCACGTGTGGAAACTAAAACCTATTATTAATAGTTTATTTCGCCATCTTCCTGTCTATATTTAATTCTACAGATATCTTAACAAATTCTTCGCTACCCTTTAGTCACTCTTCAATTTTTCAATTTCATTTTAAGTCCGTACTTTTTAACGACATCCGCATTATGCTATAAATGATAGGCTATATTTCGCTAGATATTATCTGCATTATTTACGGGGTAGAGAACTATAGGATGTTCTAAAACTTTCTGTTAACGTGAAAAGTTTTTATCTCAGTTAAATTGCTTCCACTATAAGACGCAAAGAAGGAAGAACTTCAGATTGAATTATAAAATATTTGTGGGAATAGTTTATTCTTATGAGGGGTCTGACTCGTAAAATACGAGGCATTGTTAATATGAAGGAAAGCTGACGAGAGAATTTCCTCCCTTTCAGCATCCATAAGTGTTATGAAGAGTTGATGAAGCGAGCTTACTTAATCTGTCTTTCCTATCTTACCCTTCCTTTATTCTAGAATAAAATTTGTCAGCTGTAGGATGTTACAGGATAACTGAAGATTAAACAAACTAATTTAAGTATAAATTAAAAATAAATGTAATATTCTAAATATAACGTACTACAAGATGATCGGGCAGCGTAAAATCTCTTATGAATGTTCTATTTTCAACTTTTGAGTTACGGATCCCTGAGAATTGTTAATATAAATTGTTGATATCGAAGTTGTCACTGCTTAATTTGGGTTTGAAAAAAGAAGAGGAAAACTATACGTTTATATTCTCATCTTCAAACAAAAGGAAGATAACTTGTTCGCTTAGGTGTACGGTAGAAAATATGGAGAATTGTCGCATTCGATTATGTGACAGTAGACTACCCAGTGCACATTGTTTGAGGAAAATGGCAGAAAGAAGTTCCTTCGGCACAGAAGTATTTACAGAGTATTTTTTTATTTCATTAGTGTTAAAATAGGCTATATCGGAGGCACTGTCGAAGGATACCTGAAACGACTTGTGCATGCTATCTAAATCTAGCGCGCTCCGTGTGTTAAGATTCGTTTTCATGCTTACAATAAATAAAAGAAGTCGATAGGTATACTTGCTTCTCGTATGCTATAGCCTACTGCTTACATAATATTTTCAAATAAATTTAGCTATAATTTAACTTGCTAAATTTGTTTGCTCGCTTCTCGTATATTATAGCCTACTACATAGTTCACATTTTAAAATTAATACACCTATAATTTAACATACATTACCCATTCCCTGGTACATTTGTAGGCTATAACTAAAGCAAGGCGTAAATGTGACTGCATTGTAGTGAAGGCTTTCTCTATTCATTGTCAAGAATGGAATAAGACTACTGCTGAAGCAGTGGTTTCTACAATAATTTTTCCGGACAAATTTCCATTACAAGCTGTTTTAGCAAGTGCCCCCCCCCCCCTCATAAGACCGAAATATAGTCTAAGTCTCATGTCAAAATATATAGACAAAATACGTCAAAATGTCCGTTTGAATAAACAATCTGCTCAATATGTAGGCCTAATCAAAGAGTGTGGCCATATGTGAGTCAATTTTTTAATTCATTTTCTTCATTAGAATGTTGTGTACAAATCATTTTCTGTAGTCTTTGAACATCTATTTAAAAATACTTTTTTTTATATTAAGAATGTTGGAATGTTGTGTTACCATACTTTTAATGTAAAGTTAGATTTAGTAATTCAGTCATATAGAAGATCTCAATTCTGCCAAATAAAATAAAACCATTTTTATGATTGTCATAATTAATTAAATTTAAAGATGGCCATGTAATACAATATGCTAAGTTCGTCTTATACTAACTTATTTATAGCCTGAACACTGTATGTATGTTTCATTACCGTGCGTTCTTCATTCGTGATGTCACCTATTTATTTGCTGATTTTTTATTATCTTATTAAATTGTATTTTATTTTCTTTGTCATCTTGAAAACGAACGCAATGCATGCAAGTATAAAATTGTTTCTAGTAGGTCCAATAGGCCTATTTCATATATCTGCATAGCCTATGTCTATACTGTAATCATATCTGTTTCTTCATTGTTTTCTAGATAAAATGAACATTGTATTGTATCTATTAGATGTAACACAATTGTTAACTCTATCATAGACCTCAATAGACTAAAAATCGTAGCCGTATTAATAGAGAATAACAATGTACAAATAAGTTACTGGCACATATCATTTGTGCTTATAGTTATTTAAAATTTGACTTCGTTTTGACTAGGCAGTTTCGAACGTAAACGGAGACAATATATGTGTCTTAATGCTTTATTACCGTAGAAATCGATAGTTCCATGACAGCGTGCTAACTAATTTTTCCATGGTTCTCCGGACATTTTGAATTATCGACTACACACCTGTGACAACGAATGGCCTGCCAATACCACATTTTTCTGCTGTTATTTAACTACGTCTGTGCTGCTCAGGCATATTCAGCTTTACTTTTCATTGAAATGAACGATGAATTTACACGTTCCCATTTATCATATAGGCCTATGGCATACTTTAATAATAGTAATAATAATAATAAAACCTTATTTGCTTAGAGTAAGCTACAGTTTTAGTAGTCTAGTTATGCAATGGAAGGAACTGGTTTTTGCGAATTTTTTAGTTTGTGTCGTGTGATAGAGTAAGTTATGTGAATTCTGTTAAAAATAGAATAGGCCTATGTGAATTTCTGAACTTAACTAATCATATAGGCCTAACTTATGAAGAAAAATGTAACTAAAGTGTTTATGTTGTTTGCCATTAACAGTTGCATTTACAACGGCATTACATTTACAATACAGTATTTACAATATTTTGTACATGGTTAAATGGTACTTTCATTTGGATTTACGTTTATATCACAATTTGACACACAGTTAAGCTTTTTATTAAGTACTTAGAAAATTAATTTATACAGGTAGCTTACACGATGGGCTGTTAAGTTATAACTTTATAAGCATCTTCATAATGGTAATATTTATTCTTGAAGTAATATGAAATTCAACTTAAGATTATTGTGTTTTTGTTAAAATAATGTTCATTTACCTTTGGAATTAATTTAATGTATTTTTGTAGTTTTAAAAATCTAGTTATTAGTAAATGCTGGATCATCTTGGTCTCCTACATTTGTAGGCAGCTGTCAATAAACATATCCCCCATAACAATTCTGCTTTTATGCTTTTATGCTTTTTTTTGTCGTAACGGATTTATTCGTCAGTAGCAATGAAAAAGGTTAATCCCAGTTACATTTTTATAGTTTGAAGAGGCATGAAGTCAAAATAGACCCCAGATACAAAGCGAAGATTAACAGTAGAGTTGAAAATACAAAATATGTTTCACAGTAGCCAGCATCCACAAATCTCGTACTAGTTATCAACCCAGCATCAGCCACCATAGGTAATGAAATGCTCTCATCGTTAGCACAACCAGGAGCAAATACGTTCCAACTGATGGAACTCTCTCACACTACAGACTAACAAAGCACCTTTGCAGTACTAACGATGGGCATTTGTCAATAAATTAGTGCTTTTTTAATTCTCTCCCTTCGCACGAAGTGTAAATGATATCAGAGTGACTGGTACAATAATTGCTACGCAATTAAGCGTAGTGAGAATTGTTTTCCATTAATTACATTCCGTGCGTTAATTTACACACACCAAATACTATTTGTTAGTCGCAGCAATATGAAGCTAAATGGGGAAAATTATTATGTGTGTTTAATCAAGTGCATTATGCCGTTGTACTCATACATTACTCATGGTACTGTTAATAGTCTCTTTCCAGACCACTGCTTTCTCCACCATATTAAATAAATGCTGCAAACTCTATAAATCAGTTTCGCAAGCTTTAAATGTCGCTATTTCGTTATACAAGCACTTTCCTATTGATCTTCAAAAGGAATTCGCAAGCAATTGTGTTAAGAAACTTATTTTGTCTGTATCACATGAAATTCAGGTATTTCTTAATTTATTTTTATTGAAGCGAGTAAAGAAGAATGTATACCAGGGGTGCTCTTAAGGGGGGGAGGGTTAAGACGCAGAGTGAATAATTTAAATTTCTGGGAGGGCTGAAAATTGTTGCAAAATTAACATTTTGTATGCTAAAAATAAAAACGTCCAAGTTTTTGAACTTGAAATGGTAAAAAATCTCTTATAAATCTTTACAAATGAATAAAATATACTATACAACTAATAGAGTAGTAGACCTAAAGTTGTATTCATAAATAGCGAAATGTATTTACTTGTAACCAATTAATTCTTCATAAACTTGTCTTAAAACATATGCGCGGTCTTTAGGGGGGGCCATGGTATTTTCTGCCTCCAACATTTGAGTTTTTATCATATAAGGATTATGTATAACTACTAAAAATATAATTCTTGCGCCCCCCCCGAATATTATCAGCGCCTCTGCCTTTGAATATATTCTGTAATCATTTTATCAATCTATATATCATGTAAAAGCAGCTCCATTAAATACATTTTTTTCTATTGACACTTTTTAAAATTATAAATCGGAAGAAAGACGTATGAGTTTAATTAGTTTTCATGGGTAGAAATTTTAGAATAAACCTACTGTAATTCCACTATTTGTAGGGGGAGGTGCGATACGAAGTTGGGATTTACTTTTTATGAAACTTGGGAGGGGGGGGGGTGAGTCATGAAGTTACACGGGGGTAGGCACCCCTGTTCAAATGATATTAGTAAATAATTTAAAAACTTGATTTTTAAAACATTAATGGTGTACATGGTCCCATTAAATGTTTTATATAACTTAATCGAAAGCGCTCGTAGGCTGAACAACCCACAACATGATTCGTGATTGTTTCACGAAATTCATTTTCTAAGCACACATATGAGTTGTGGTAATGAACATTCATTTTCCGTAATTCAGTCAACAAAACCATCCATTTTTTGGCCGAATGACATCTCGCCGTCGCAACTTTCAGAATAGGCTGTCTTACTTTTGAATAATTTTCTGTGCTACTCGTTGTAAAATGAATTGCTGGCATTTCTAAAAATTATAAATACAACTACAATTATCTAATTGGTGTTGGGGCTTATAAGTCATAATTTGTTTGTCATAATAATTTTCTTCCACGCATAGGCTACGTTTACTGTAGGTTTTTTCATTATTTGAAAGTAAAGTTCTGAAATTATGATTGTATGAATTGTGTGCTTTACGAATATAATGTTAAAATATTATAGCGTAAGATGTTCTTAAAATACGTAACACTAATGTTATTCACTATTATTTCATTGCTCATAAAAGCACAAAAAAGAGCCCTCTTTGACGGCATTGATTATTAATTAGAGTGATCTGCGAAGGGTACTGATGTTAGTTTCACATAGGTATGCACTTTTAACCTATAATCTTATTAAAGTACACCCCTTTAATCCATGGTACAGGGAGCAAACCTGCTCTCAGTCTGATCTACCTGTATTTATAACCAGGAATTATGGAAACATTAAGATGTGAGGGAAGCAATTCTAAAGAGGTCTGTGTCAATTAGCTGGGATAAACACGCTATAAAATAGCCGGAATTTAACTTGAAAGAATTAAATGAAAATCACCAACTAAAAAATCAATCCCAGAAAATTTGCCCTGAACAGGACTTCAAACATTCCGACAATGTTTCGGATCTGACAAAACAAAATTATATTTAATCTAAATTTTAGTTGACTAATGACCAGCAAATGTATCATAGAATCAATTCTCTGCTGCACTCCTTATTTTTGAATGCTCACAACACTAGAACACTACATGAAGCAGTTTGAAAGACGGATTACCACTTTGTGTTGACAGCGTAGATGTCACAGTACACGGGTGTCAAGAGTTCGTAAAGAGCTCTCGTAAAATGTTACTTCCTCACAACTTGAGATAGGATTTCATAAGCGATATACGATCGGTTTACTTTGCGGCTTTTGATGAAGCTAAGAGTTGACTTTAAACAACGTGCCTTTTATTTACTTCATTAACTCACGCCGATGAGCTCAGTCACATGAAATTTAATGTGTTACCTCTAAGTTAAAAGGATAAATAAATAAATTTCAATTCGATTTTCAGATATTATGTAAAATTAAGGTCTTGTATTTAATTAACTAGAAGTGAGAATAATAATTTATAAATTTCTTTCCGTATGTGGCATGCTGACATAAAATTGTCAGTCTACTAGAATCTGGATCTCTGTTCGTATTAAGCACCTTTTCTCAACGTTTGTGCAGGATTTGTCTAGCGTGTAGTACTTATTAACAAAATATTGTAGCATTTAATGTAGTTTAGGCTACCTTATTTAATATTTTTGTTAAATTTTATGTGTTTTATAAAATTTGGTGTATTTTGAATAACTTAATGTACGGTATTATTAGTCCCTCTTGAAGAGACTAGTCTTGCGGTCTTAACTTATACCAGGTTAAATAAATGAAAGAGAAGGTTCATAAGCAAAATGATTGGTTATTTAACGCCTTATCTGTTCTATTACACCTTCGTTAGCGATATTACCACAGTATAGTATAACAGTAGCGAAGCTCCATACAGTTTTTTTCAACCGGCGCGACTGCAGCGCTCGTAGCGGTGAGCAAGAAGTCACACAATATGTTACATTGTTGCTTATGAAAAATGTCAACAATATTTTATGGAAATGCTTGTGGTGCTATAAATTGCACCAACAACCAAAGGAATTCTCCCGATTTATCTTTCTTCAGGTTCCCTAAAGATCCTGAGAGGTAAGCAAAAACAGTTATTTGTGAAATTAAATTGCAAATTTGTGATTATCATGCTTGCATCCATACTAGTGTATTTACTCCTATTTCTTTTAATTTTAGGAGCAGAAAATGGCTTGTAAATGCTATATAGGCCTACAATTAATTATTTTTATATGTATATCATAAATGAAAATCCTAACGAAGCAAAGGTTTCTAAATATATAGGCCTATTTACAAATACTCCACCTGACCCTACTAATTTTGAAAATGTTTTAACACGAGTTTATGTTAGGCCTATATAATTGAATTTAACAAAATTAAACTGTCGAGAATAAAGATAACGTGTTTAATCCTTTAAATTTTAATAATTTATCGTGATTAACAAAATGAAGAAAAAGACAAAGGTGTTTTGCTATTGCATCTGATACTGACCATATCGGGCTATATGCCTATAGAACTTTACTTTCCCCCTAATTTCTGAACTAGTACTACTACATGCTTATTGGAATTATTAAGTTTTCTTATTTGTCAGAATTTTCAGTGTAAGTACAGTATATGTTAGTAGTAGGTCAATTAAATTCTTGAAGATTTGTCTTAGGGATGTACTGTCTGACTGTGAGCTGAAGGCCGAGCTGGTGGCATAGTGGGGGAAAGGCATAGACAGTAAATGCAATCGCATGGTAAGGTAGTGGGGGAACGCTAGCTCGGCCTTCAGCTTGCAGTCAGACAGTAGCTTATATGGTGGACGGAAACCGGTCTGATACTTTATAAGATATACAATGTCATCGATCTTGAAACTACAACTTCTTTATCTCTATATATATAAAAGGCTTTGTCCTGACTGACTGACTGACTGAATGACTGATTGACTGAATGACAGGAATCAACGTACAGCCTAAACTATAACAGGTAGAGACTTGGAATTTTGACAGTACCTTCGCTTCATAATGTAGGTGCTCACTAAGAAAGGATTTTGAAAAATTCTGATTCTAAATGCCAAAAATTAAATGTTTTTGAGAATACTTAACCCCTTTTTACATAGAATTATCCATTCCAAATCACAGAATATATTGTTGCCAAATTTTATATGATGGGCTTGGAAAAAACAATTGAAATGCACTTTTGACAAACAAGAGAAGTTATCAAAATAATTCATGTTATAAATAAATATTACAGAATGAAATCCACTAAAATAATGGAATCACATAACTTTCTCTACCCTGGACATAGAGAAAACAAAACGAGGTATGGTAATGTGTATATTATTATATTATATCGCAAGTTTTTGGAGAGAAAAGTATGAAAGTGATAATGCTTTCTGTTTAATTTCATCTCCAAAACGGCTTTATGGTAACATAAGAGTGGGAAATTTCCCGCCTCGATATTACAATTTAATGTTACAGGAATTTCTGTTTCTTCTTATTTAAACCTCTACCAGGCTTGCTGTGCACTGTACAAGCGATGGGATGCAAAATTCTAGATCCTCTATGAGCCATAAAAAATTATATCAAGCGTTTTCTGAGGGAATAGTTTGAGTGTAATAAGTCGTTCTTCCTATTTCAAATTATAAATGCCTATATAAGGACCTAGAATTTAAAATTGAAAATCCTTCATAAGCTAATTTCCAATTACAAAATACAAAACCCGGGCGACGCCGGGTCTTTTAAGCTAGTATTACCATAAAGGCTATGATTTGGTGAGTTCACCAGTATGCCTTTCCGGTAATAATCTCGTTCTAGTAATTTTAAAAATAAGAAGAAATACAGCCATATATTCGTATCTTTCCAATGCTGGAAATGGGTGTTTGCTAGTTGCATCCTGCTGGCCGCTTGGGGTGCTAGTGTCGCACGATCTGTCAAAAGGATGCATTTTCCTTTCATTAGAGCTTCGCTACTGTTATAGGCCTACTATACTGTGATATTACTCTGCATTAGGGACCCTTAGAGAAACAATGGTGTATAATCTACTTGATTTTTAAAATTTTCCAAAACGGTTCATGAAACGGCGGTATCTTTAACCCATCGATAGCTGAATTTATGTTTAATATAAGCCATCAGGTAAAAGCATCAGTGAGATCTAAGTAAGAAATCACAATAATTAATTTCCATGAATAACAACGATAAAATAATGATAAAAATTCCCATAATTATTTTCCGTAAATCATTACTCTATTAATACTGTATCTTTGTTTTGTACTATTTTTTTGAAGCGACGCATTTATACGTCAGTAGCTGTGAAACAATTAACCATAGCAATACCATACTGTGGCAATACCCTGCCAGAATTGCGTACTTTTCCACGGCCTCTGACGCCTACAAATAAATATATTTTATCAAATTAGTTCATTTTCTTTAATTAATTTAATTTTTAATTTAGAATTTCTTTGTTATAAGTCAACAATTATCACACAGAAATAATAATTATATGTATTCTAATTGTTTACAGTTTTATAAAGTTTTTAAATGAAAGAAGTGTACAGCCCTGCCTGAATTGCCATGATAAAATTACGTGAAAGAAGCTAATCCATTATTGATAAAAGAGAACATTTGAAATGTTTCGAAAGAATCTAAAATCGTGTTTAAAATGTATTTTGATTACATATCAAAACAGAAATTGAGATCCTTTACATTACCACGGGGAAAACATTTTGGGCTCACAACAAAGTTTAGTACGGTATCTATTATTATTTTTTAGTACACGCTCTCTAAAACAGCTGCTTATCGGACTGGTAACAAGCCGAAAAATTGCATTTTAAAGGACAAGGCCGCTAAAATTGCATAAAAGTGCATTCAAATTGCATTCAAAATGCAGTTTTAGCGGCCTTGTCCTTTAAAGTCGTCATGGCAATCTATAAACAAAACCCAGATGGCATTGACCAGTCACACCAACTTTAACATGGATTTACGCATATAATTGGTCATAAAACAACAAATTTAAGCCAACACGTTTCTTTATGATAATCAGAAACTTTACCAGGATTTTTCGCAAAACACGGTAGCCCACTTCATCACATGACAACAAATATAAGCCAACAACTTTTCACATCTTCGTTCACATAGCTTACATGGATGCACCAGCATTTAATTGCAATATATTACCTATTCCTTCTGCCGTGATGTTGCTGGCACCAGCTCCAATTCAATGTTTTTGACTTGGAGTGAAATTTCCTCGGGATTATAATTCATATTTTCACAAGCTTTTCATAAATACTAGTTCGTATTTATTATTGTTTACAAATCAGCGACTCATATAACGCATTCATAGCCTACCGCATTTCGTACGGTTCATTGTTGTCTTGCGTTTGAGAGGGCCGTGAGAATATGGTAGACTACCTTTCATTACAATTAATTATATACGGTATTTTGTTTCATTTCATATAATTTAGAGAGCTATTACTAAAAAATATTGTATGCACCACGTACGCAAAAACTTTAGCGGACTCATCCAGTATTTCAGCCTCGGCTTTCGCCTCGGCCGCTATACTAGATTCGTCCGCTAAAGCGTTATTTTGCGTACTTGATACATAAATAGCTATTACTTGGCGTCGAGGTTCATATTATGTTTAATAAAAGGTAAAAAAAGGTTAAAACAGTCTTTGTAGTTCGTTAGCGGAATGCATTGACAATGCAATTATTATTTTCATAGTTCGTTAGCGGAATGCATTGACAATGCAATTATTATTTTCATATTGGTATTTCAAGTATTTATGGTAGATCAACTAAAATAGACACTTATGAATCTCTGATCTCCCTTGGTGTATATTACTAGTTTAAGACTTCACTGATACACACTTGAGACTTAAGCAAAGAAATATGCAAGTTATTACATTAGGCTGAATACTGTTAATGTCAGACTGGGTGGAGATCTCGGTAAGACTCTTGCTTTCTTTTTGCAAGTCCGTGTGTTCGAGCCAAGCTCAACCGATGACATGTGAATTTATAGGTTTGTAAAACATTCCCCGAGGCCCAAAATATCCGTCACACATTCCCAGTTTTGAACAGCCTAACAAACAATAATACCCTTAATAGCTGTTTTGACGCACGTAGAAATCCTGAAATTTTTACAACATAGGTAAGCGACGCTGACGACCATCAAGCTAAACTAATAAATCTTCGGCCCCACGTGTCCTCTTTCATTGATATTCGTTTCCTAAACTTCCATAAACATTTCCTCTGTTACCACAAACACCTTTGTCCAGGAAAGAAATCCTCACAACATAACTAATGGTCTTATTCTCGCCAACGGGAGATTGTGTGTATATTTTTGTATGTCCGAACGAGTGCACACATTATATGAGTGTGTGAAGGTTACTAATTGACCATATATTCAGGGAACGACAATGCACAGCCAGAATGTATGGGTGGGCTGCTGCCTGTTAGCAGCGGTCAGCCTTCAATTCAGTCGATTTAGGTGAATTATTACTTCTAGTGTCCAGTTGGTCGCCCACTATGGTAGTGGTTAAGGGGGGAAAAGAATTACGACTTTTCCTTGGATTGCTTTGAGTTGAAGTATGTTGACGGCTAGGTGCTATTTATTTCTCACATCGAACTGAACAGAAGTCCCATTTCTATTCTTCTACTCTGATGTTTTTTGAAGTATAGTGTTTTCCTCTTCCAACAAGGAGAGTAACTAAACTTTCATACCCAAACCTACATTGAAATTTTTATGACAGAATCCGTATGCTATAATATAGCTATAATAGGCCTATAAAAGAAAGACCGTCTGCAAAAAATAGCTCCTTCTTACACCGAATTATACCGAATAGTGCCCTCGATGTAAATTATAAAACAATTGTAGTAGGCTATTATGTGAGATTGGAGATTCCTCGGGTTGCCCAATAATCAGAGCTTTACCATCGATTATATTATAGCAATGTTGTCCAACTGCGACCCATTATTGTCGAATTCACTGTCTCTAGGTGAATAGTGGCAGTTATTTTTTTATGCATTTCATCTTGCTTTAGCTCACTGATAATTTATAATTTCAAGGTAGATTTGAGCATGCAGCATAAGAAATTCAACAAGAAAGTACAGTAGGCCTATGTCTCCTTTCGAAAAATAATTATTAAAACTACTTACTCTTCATCTGCTTAATCTACGTAATAGTTTAATAGTATTAATGTAGTATTAAACATTAACTACATTTCTGTAGTGATATTTTACTATTTTAAAAATAGACTACTTGTCAATGGCAAGCGATTGCATTAATTATAGGCCTACTTGTCTACTCAAAAGTCAGCAGTAAGTAAATACCAATCCCACAGAGCAGTTGGGCATGCGATTTGAACTCACGAACTCGCGTTATCGGTATTTATGAATTTCCTGTGCGAAATATTTGTACACCTAGCATGAATACGGATTCTCGAAATTAAGAAACTATTTCAAGGAATAATCTGAAATTGTATTTCAGCCTTATAATGTTTCAGATGTAACAAAATCGCAACTAGAACAATCCATTCGGAGGAAGTGATCAGTAGACTTTTAAGTTTCATTTTCCAAACATTCAAGTACCTGGATAAATAATTTAAGATGTCATTATATAGCCTAGGCTTACTTTCTTCTTTGACCATCTTGTACGCTGTTTTGCATAACCATCCTGAAAAAAAAAATTGGTTAGGCCTATATCTAAAACGTAAACCAACTGGGGTGAATGAATTTGCTTAATTCATCGATAACTATGCAAGTAGGACTAGCCCAATGCTTGTAAACTACAGAGGTAGCGTATTCTCAAGGCTTGTAAACTACAGAGGTAGCGTATTCCGGCGAGTTTATAGGACGGGGGGTTGCGGCGAGCAGGCGAGTGTGTGACGTCACAACATTCCAGATCTCGCAATTTTCAGTTTTTACTCAGTCTAGAAAATCTTACACCGCGTGATTAAACTCGTAACCTTTAATTAACCCGTGGTCGGATTCCTGTGAAATTTATACAGAAATAATCTACACACATCAGCCCTACCGATGGTTAAAACAGAGCCTTAAAAAAGCGGACACAAATGTTTTTATTTCATTTTATAAACATCACCCGTTACATAAAATTCATGGAGGGAGAAGCAAATTTCACTATGCGACAATTTTTTGTATTTTTGTGTCCGGAAAAAACTTCAAGCGAGAAAGTTTTAGTGAAATAATTGAATTTTAATACAAATGAAGTTCCAGCCCCATATCTCGAATGGTTTACGAGTAATTGAGTGGTAATTATTCCGGGCGCTTCAAGGTGTCAGAATGATTTGGCGCTTCAAGCACGACAGTAGAGAGCATGGTGCCGCTGACAAAGCTTCTACCTACTGATCTCGGCCGCTTGACCGCAGTCTTTTAGGATAGATATTACTAGGGACCGGATTCTTAGGTTTTTACCTATTTTTTTCCTTACTTCCAAAACAAAAAGCGCTCATACACTTTTTCGAATCATGTCCATAGGATTCACCCACATTAATTCTGTGGCACCTAAAAGTACCTAAATGGGGTATAAAAACCTAAATATACCTAAACGGGATATAAAACCTAAAATATCTATTTTAGGCTAATTTTTTTGTCTTTTTTGTTTGTCAGTTGAGGAATCGACATTTTGCGGAGAGACAATAATTTTTGTCTGGTTGAAATTAACACCACCAGCGTTTCGTTCAACCCATTGTCGTCTAGGATGGACAGTATCAAGAGAGGAAGTGTAAGAGTACCGGCGTATTCCTTACTGTAACCAGGAAATATGAGGCAATCTTATTTTCACTGCTTCTTTTGATTGTTTATGCTTTCTTTCTTCAATTGTATAATATTGTCCTAAAGCAAGTTTACATAAATTTAAGTCAATTTTGTTAAGTTAAACTTTAAAAGTATTATGTATTCAATCCTATGTAGCACATTCAAATTCATTAAACCAATTATTCTACCCGAAAACGATATTTTGGACAAAAAAACCTAAAAAAAACTATTTCACCTAATGGAAAACCTAAAACAGTGTTTTTAAAAACCTAAAAATCCGGTCCCTAGATATTACCAGTACATACTGTTTTTAATAATACAAATGGAAGGTGCTTTAGAAAGTGCAATTAACTGAACCATTATGCCGGGCCAGATATGTGCTGTGGCAGTGTGTAACAGTAATTTTGTAGATTGTAGAAAACAGTTAAGATGTGAACTGTTCTGTTATTCAAGTTACTTAAAATGTTCTTCTGATTCTACAGCATTTGTCTTTAAAATCTTGTAAAAATCTCCCAAAGGATCTAGATTTGAATAGAAATTATATAATACAGGTAGGCCTATATAACAGCTAAAGGGTGATTTGTTCTAATATTTTGTTGCCTAGAAAATATTCCTCATTCTAGAGGTTATGTTAGTATAATTTGATGAAAATTTGTTAAAGAATGTATCCTATATTTGTATAGAAATTGTACCTTATAATAAGGGTAGAAAACAACTACGGGAATTTTTATGTATCAATATTAACATGTACAGTACTAATGTTATTATTACATTGCGTAGACTATTGAAGAGTATTAATTTGTGTTAATATTGTAATCAAAGCAATACATTTATATTAATAATAATTTTCTCCGGGTTATATGGGGTAAGTTATGTAGGTAATGATTGGTGAAACACGGCCAAAAGTGTACATCTGTATACAAATTATGTGACGACAGAGATAATATAGACCTAATAAACTAAGGGATGGTTTGTGAATTGCAGGGCAGGGAAACTTTCATGAGCAGCACAACGAAAAGAGGCGCAGGATCTTTAAAATCGACGTCTCAACATAAAAAAAGGACACAAATTGCTTCGCAATGCATTCTACATAAATCACACAATATTTCAAAGGATTTTTCCATGAATTTTTCATTAAAAAGTATCATCGTCTTGCCCTAACTATAACCCGATAGCATGCTCTTAAAGCCTCGGCAATTCAATTTTAACTGTAATACGTTTTCATGTTGATAAATTATATTAAAATATGAAAAGGGCGTAACAAGATATTAAACTAATAAGGCATTTGATAAGGTAATTAGAAATAAAAGTTACTAGCACAAAGGATCAAAAAATAAAATAAATAATTCAACAAATATCTAAATAACAGTAGTGCAGATTTACAAGATTAGGAAAAAGTTTAATTCATTCTTTTTCCCCAGCGGGTCAATCTTTCAGTATGGGTACAAGTAGCCAGGTAATATCCTTTATTATTGAGTCCACGATTAAAATATTTAAGGATTTTTACGTAATTGCTAGTAGGCCTATTTTATAGAATAACAAAGACCTCTGTACCGTTCCGATAGCTTTATCGCCTTGAGTAATTACCACTCTATTACTCGTAAACCATTCAAAACATAAACGTGGTACTTGATGTATAATAAAATTCAAATATTTCCCTAAAGTTCACATGCTTGAATCATTTTCTGGTCACAGAAATAAAATAAGCTCATATGCTTGAATCATTTTCTGGTCACAGAAATAAAAAAATTGCCGCATAGTCAAATATGCTTCTTCCTGAACATTTCACGGTCGTCACAAATCACTCCGACACTGAAGCGCCTGGAATAATTACCACTCAATTACTCGTAAACCATTCGAGATATGGGGCTGGAACTTCATTTGTATTAAAATTCAATTATTTCACTAAAACTTTCTCGCTTGAAGTTTTTTCGGGACACAAAAATACAAAAAATTGTCGCATAGTGAAATTTGCTTCTCCCTCCATGAATTTTGTGTAACGGGTGATGTTTATAAAATGAAATAAAAACATTTGTGTCCGCTTTTTTTAAGGCTCTGTTTTAACCATCAGTAGGGCTGATGTGTGTAGATTATTTCTGTATAAATTTCACAGGAATCCGACCACGGGTTAATTAAAGGTTACGAGTTTAATCACGCGGTGTAAGATTTTCTAGACTGAGTAAAATCTGAAAATTGCGAGATCTGGAATCTTGTGACGTCACACACTCAAGTGCTGCGATTGGTCTATCCCGGAATACGCAACCTGGGACTAGCCTACTTGTAGCAGACACCTTCAAATAGGCCTACGGATATTATAATTATTCTGATGCCTATTACTGAATAACTTGAAATCCCTTGATACCTATGTTCGTCATCTAACACAGATACTTATTAATAACGATACGAAGGTACTAAACTATATTATAGTAAAAGTAAAAGTAAAGTTTTCCCTGTACAGGCCATAAAGGCCCTAAGGATTCCAGGATGTTGAGGCTCCCAGATTTTGGACATTCAGCACGTGAAGGGGGTAGGATTTGTCAGCCTTACGCACCGGCCGCCTTTACCCCGAGGATTGCTCATCGTACTCACTTCCGTCAGAGGCTGAGTCGACCCCAGGGTCACAGTGCCACCAGAAGGATTAGACTAGTTGAACGACCTCGTCAGGGATCGAACCCGCGACTTTCCGGTTTGTAGCGCAGCGCCTCAATCACTACGCTACGGCTATCTATATTATAGGCCTGTATAAAATACCGTACGCGCACTTTTAATTTTCAGAAATTAATCTTTTGTATACTAGCAAGTTATTTAGAATACGATGTTTTTGTTCCGACAAAATTTCGTCTAAGGTTTGTTAACTATAACTTATCTCCCCAGCGAGGTAAAATCGAAATTGTTGTACTATTGTATAGTAGTGTTTGTTTTACATTATTGTTACTTATCTAAATAAACATTCTGTACCATCTGCATCGGTCGACAAACATGTCATGTAAACAGTGATTCATTCTTCAAGATGGACATTGCCATTAGGAAGTTTTAGTTTTTTCTTTCCCTCCTATTTTTTCGATGATATTGAGTGGGGAAAGTATGTTCTTTTCGCTAATGGAATCCTTACCTCATGGATTGTTTACTCATAGTATCCTCCCAGGTTTCCTTTCAGGTTCAGATGAAGAAGATGGAAGGAGAATATTGGATGCTTTCCGGGATGTACCGGTTTGCAGATATCGACTTCAAGAATAAATGCGTTCCCCCTTCTATCTATGTTGGTTAGCCCATCCAAATGCGTTTTAAGAGTATTTGTAATAGGGATATGACGTACAAGATAAGTGTTCTCGTTAGAGGGAAGAAAGTTGAGGTCCTATTTTCCTAAGTATAGTAACTTACATATTTTTTCTCATCGTGTACTGTAAGGTGGAAATAACAGCAAAATATATATATATATGAAATTGATTCCAGTTGTTTCCCTTGAAAAAGCTATAAAATTAATTTATTTGGAGTCTATGTATAGTAATGCATTTCTTGAAGTTCTTAGGGGGAAATCACATTCTCAAGAGCAGTCGACAAGCACTGGCTTCCTGTCCTAATGATCGCGAGTTTGATGACATACGTATGTTTAAATGTTACAGTATCATGTCTATACATTTTCAGAGATCAGAAGACTCCTGTCGGAGGAAATGTCTTCATATTGAATGATAAGAGACCTAAGAAGCTGTCGTTAAAATCATAACTGTAAGAAATAGATTAAAAAGGATACTTATGTCCATTTATTGCAAGACGCATAAATTTTCGTCCTATTAAAGCAATTTTTTTTTATATTATGCAAAACGTATGAATATAATCATGTACTAGTGGGAGTCCGAAAATAAGTTTCCCCTGGCGACTTTGTACAGAGGTGTGGATGAAAGACAAAAAAAAAAAAAAAAAATAATGAGATATTAAAGATAATACGTAGGCCTATCTTTATTATTCCAAATAATTACCACAAACATTGAGACATTTGTCATACCGCTTTAAAAGCTTCAAAAAGCCCTCCAGGAAAAAATCAGGGCTCTGCATACGGAAGAAGCGTCGAAGCTTGTGTGGCGTCATCACCTGTCCGAAAGAAGTTCAAAACAAAGCCCTCTCTAGGTAAAGTGCTCCTCAAAGTGTTTTGGGACGTCCAAGGGGTTTTGTTGCTGGACTTCTTGGAGGATGGAACCATCACTGCTAAGGGGTACTGTCACATTCTCTTGAAATTGAAGGAGGCGATTCGGAAAAAGCGGCCTGGCCTTTTCTAATCAGGCGTTCTGTTGTTGCATGACAATGCGAGACCATACTCGTCGGCGACGGCAACGCAGAACCATTGCAACTCTTTGTTGGGAGCGCCTAGCCCATCCGCCATACAGTCCTGATCTCGCACCCAGTGACTTCCATCTGTTTCCAGCTTTGAAGAAGACTCGGCCAAAGGCGCTTTGGGAGCACTGATGACGTCACACAAGCCGTTCTACGCTTCTTCCCTATGCAGAGCCCTAATCTTTTTTTCCCTGGAGGGCTTTTTGAAGCTTCTAAAGCGGTATAACAAATGTCTCAATGTAGGCCTACGTGGTAATTATGTGGTAAAATAAAGGTAGGCCTACGTCTTATCTTTAATGTCTCATTATATTTTTTATCTTTCATCCACACCTCTGTACACAGTCGCCAGGGGAAACTATTTTCGGACTCCACCTCGTAATTTAGTTATCTTTAGGTGTATACATATAAACTTGTATGAAGAGAGACGCAAAACTGTAACACGAATTTAGTTACGTTTAAAAGTATCCTGACAGATGGTGGAATGGAGAAAAGTATTTTCCCCCATGAGTCACTGGTTACAATTTTAAGAAGCCTATTAATGTGCAAAAACAGAATAAATTTATGCTCAAAGATTGATTTATAAATCCCAAATTTAATGAAGGCCCTGGAAAAAACATCGTCCTCAGATTAATAGGAACTCGCGAAGGGCGTATTTAAGGGGGATCCTGGGTGTCCGGACCTCACAACTGTGAGATTTTTAAAACAATAGTTAGAAATCAATTATTTGTGTCACTTAGGGAGGGAAAATATCAGTAATTTATAATTAATCAGTTTAGGACCCCCGGAAACTGATTTACTTGCTTGGAACCCGCGATCAGGCTCTGAGACCAGCGCCCTATCATCTGAACTTCCTCGGATGGCTAAATTGCCTGTTTATTTTTCTAAAATGTTATTGTTTTATAATTTATGTGTTATAACATGATAATCACTTTCACCTTTACATAATTAGAGGGAATCTCTTATTAACCATTTTTGTCTTTCATTGAGGCAACTGGCTATAGTAAAAAGCGTGCACATAATTCAATTAGCAGTACTACAATAAGGTCTTGAACTTCGCTTTACATAGTACTGTTCTCCCTGCAGGGTCAGTGAGTACCAGGATATAGTATACAGTTCTTTTATTGTTTACAGGCTATTTCCGTTTGGAGATTTCGAAGATAATTGTAGCTTGTACGCGGCCGAAACATGTAATTAAACAAGAGTTACATCAGTTGACCTTCCTTTTGTTGTAATTGCTTAGTCAGGAGAACCAGTTTTTATAAAGTACCCACACAAACGTAAATAATATAGGTAGCAACCACAGAGTAGTTTAAATATAGTCTAGGCCAGCGTTTCTCAACCCGAGGACCTCTAAAATGTTAAAAAATTTTACGGACCCCAAATTTTACATCCCATTTTTAAAAGAAGGCCTGTATTCTTAATATTTGGGGTAATAATTATAGGTCATTATAACGAAATATGTGAAAAAATTTTACTACTTTACTTTCCACTTCCTTTATGATATTTTTAAATTATATCTGCACCATCTTCGCGGACCACCAGTGGTCCGCGGACCATAGATTGAGAAACGCTGGTCTAGGCTATATTGAATGTTTGTACCATCCTACACGGAAAAAAATGTTCCATTAAATATCGAAAGGGGGTTAATTTACAATATTTATTTATTTATTCATTTATTTATTAGCGTTTACCGTTCTATGGACAGCGACAGATAATTTTGGCAAATTTTATTTTACATTTATAGCCACGGGTACGAGAATTCCAAGAATGAATTTATGTTTGCTAGTGGAGACATGGTCCCTTACTCTTAGGAGAGAACATAATCTGAGAGTTTTCGAAAACAGGGTGCTTAGGAAAATATTCGGACCTAAGAGAGATGAAAACTGGGACTGGAGAAAACTTCATAATGACTAGCGAAAAACCCTGTACTCTTCACCGGATACAATAAGGGTAATTAAATCATGGAATTCTCTAAAACTGTTCGCGGTACTAACTTTCAAAATCTCCACTTTTCTCTACAACTGTTCATTACTAACTTTAGAGTCTCCATCACAAATATCAGATAAGACCGGACTGCAAAATCTTATCCCAAAAGCATTTAGGCTACTTTCGAATGTCACTGCTTAATATTTTACAAACATCTATCCCTTACAACACTTTTACCCACTCAATTCCATGTATGGTAGTATTTCTTTTATTGCTTACACATAGCATGTTTCCATTTTAAATATTGAAATGAACAGTAGGATTCCATAAATCTCTGAATTACCGAATCCAACTGTTGCTAAAACTTGAATAAGTTCAATTTTCCCAGTGGCATAACTGAAGGCCCCGCAGACCCCGCAATGTGGAGGGACCCCTGGCCCAAGGGGACCCAAAATGAAGATCGGAAAAAAGGAATGTAAATAGGTTGTCATAATGAAGGGAAAAACATGCAAAGCAGAAGGAGTTCGCAGCTTTCAGTGAACTCGCCGTGACACTTCAGCTATCAACAAACTGTAGTGAGAGGGAAAGGTTGTTTGTCGAGTTCCTTAGTCAGCAGCAAGAATTCTGCAATAATTACATACAAACATAATTGGTTATCTAATGGAGATTACGAAGACATGTTAAGAATGCGAGTATTTGAACTAATGTCAAAATTATAATCTTTCTTTCTTTCTTTCTTTCTTTCTTTCTTTCTTTCTTTCTTTCTTTCATTGTCTTAGTTTTACCTCTCCCTTTTAGGAAAATTATAATCTTATGGAGTTAATTATTCCTTATATTAAATAACTTCTTCCAGTGTTTTCCTTAGATCGTTCCTTCATGAGACTTTGTAGTCAATAGAAATTATGTTAAAAGAGAATATTTAATAATCTATATTTTATTCATGACATGAGCAACATGGTTGTAATAGATATATTTTCGAATAATTCAATAAAATACACATAATACAAAACATTTTATAATACAATGCAAGTACGATACTTGTAATACTCTGAGGGGGACAATATGATAAAATTATGGTAATGGTACATACTGCAAGAACTTAAAATATATTTACAACAGTGTCAAGAATTCACTAGATCTATAAAATGAATAGCTTATTAACCAGTTAAATAAAATAAATTTAAATTTTGCTGGCTTTCAACTCTTTAAGTAGCTTACTGAACATACTTATAACCATAGGATTAAACCATTTTATTGACGTACATAATCTAACTATAACTTCTGAAATATAATAATAGTACGACGCAAAGCCTCTTTTTATGTAGGCCTACGTGTAGTTGTAAATGTCAATAGCAGGATTGTTAAGTCGCTCAAAACCTTTAGATAATTCAAACTTGTTCAAATTTTTTCTATAATATGTGTAATTCGGAGTAGTTAGAATATAAATTTAGATCAGTTATTCGCCTTCTGAGTGAAGAGATCACGAAAACACACAAATTTTCTGAAACGGGTTCTAAACCAGCGACATGCCAAATGTGAGTCTACAACATTACCGTCTCGGTCAACCCAATGCTAACGGAATGGAAAGTGTTTTTGAATTCAGAATTCGACATCCCATGGTTGTGAGCTCGAGCCTGATCCAGATGGATGAGGCCTAATCATAACCATCAAAAGTGATTCGTGAGTGAAAAACTTAGAACTTCCACGTTTAGATCCTGACCTAGTATTTGAGCTCTTGACTTCTGGAATTTAAGTTTGCAACCATAGTGCTTCGAACAGCTCATTCGGTTAGATAATATTCATTTATTAAAATTGCGTACTTTACCTCTTTTTTGTGGAAATATTTCACATAAAGCACGGAAAACTGTGGCGAGACTCCCTCCCTAGTCTACACACACATTTGTATGGCTTGATGGCAACCGTCATGGGCCTGCCAAAGTTCTCTAAGGCCATAAAATGAGAAGGAAGAAGAAGACGATGAAGAAGAAGAAGAAGAAGAAGAAGAAGAAAAGGAAGAAAACGCGAGGTTTACATCCAAGAATAATGATTTGAAGTAGACAACTTTTGAAGTGGGATGAAAACAATCAGATTCATTTACACTGTTAGTTGACTATACATAAAATATATAATTATATTATGCTGCACTATATACAGTAGAATGTGAGGAAAATGTGTTTTGTTCACCGTTGTCTTGGTCACAATTTTCACTCGTAACTTTGCTATTACATGTAAAATCTTGTATTAGTTCTTTAATTGCACCTCTAACCGTTGGATTCATCCAAGAATATACTATCGGGTTAATAAGATAGTTAAAGTTTAGGAATGTAAAGAAATAGTTATAAAGTACATCTATGATTGGATTGACTGCAGCGTATCCTCTGAAAAACAAGATTATTGTAATTGGCATCCAACAGATAACGTAGCACCCTGTCACAAGAAGAAACACTCTAGCAGATTTTCTGTTGAAAGTGTGGCCAGTTCCTCCATCATGATCCTCTTGATCTCCGTACTCTCTGCTTCTCTTCCTCTGGTCGGAAGCGCTAGCTTCTCGGTGAATTCGGCCGTGGAATCCTCCGACAATACCCATAATTATTGTGTGCGAAACAGCTGTTATTATAGGGAGATATTTTAATGGTAACACGAGAGTTTCCTCACAGATTTCCGCATAATTGAACTGGTTCCAGAAGAGAATCGGCAGTGATATGCACAGGGACACCAACCAAACCAAGCAAATTATAATTCTGGATATCCTAAAACATACATAATCAATAATATTACTTTTATATGTTCGTAAGTAATTCACTACCCAGTTTTTTTTTATCTAACAGTTATAACAGAATAGTGAAAGGTTATTTAATATGGCACAACTACAGCCTATGCGAGAGTATAAAATCCACTGTTCAAAATGCTTGGAGCTAGACAGTACTCACAGTGAAAGTACGAATGAAATTCACAATAAAAAAAAATAAAAATAAAAAATAAAAAATTAGTGATTTAAATTTTTTTAAAAATGTTCCAGTTCCTTCGACTAGTAACAGACTGCAACAGCACTTTTCTTAAACAAGTATCTGGTGCATAGTTGTATTTTGGAAGTTTTAACCCTTTCAGAGTCAAGGCAAGGCAAGGCATTAATTTTCGAGGGAAATATCCCTTTTATTCCAAGGGTTTGAGTCCCAATTTGGGCTCTTGTCCCTACATTTATATGTTTGATATAATTTGCGTTCTGTATATCGTACATTCCTAAAGGCTATTCATTTAAGGTTGCTTTTTATCAGAGTTAGTCCTATTTGCAGACTATTTACATTTTTGTATAACTACCCTTATTTACAGTCTTAATACTATAGTTAGTCCTATTTACAGGCTATTTACATTTTTGGTATAACTAAATTTGTTTACAGTTTTACTGCTATAATGACACTTATTTACAGTCTTAATACTATGGTTGATTGGCTTGTCCTTGAATGTCAACAACAATGCTTGGTCTCCTATGTTTTCGAAACCTAGCTTGTCTGGTCCCAATTTGATGTACCAAGGTGTTGGGATGATTACGTAGTTTTGCAGCTTGTGATGTAGGTCAAATTTATGTATTAATGATAATATGTGATCAGCAAGTAAAATCATCAGTGGCTCTTAAGTTTGGAAACAATGAGGAAAATTTACTTGAAATAGCTCCTTTCCATAAATGATAGTCCTAATTGTGAATAAAAATTACTCACATTCTATATAACGTAGTACTTTATTGATCTTATTTATTTGCTTTTATACAATTTTAAGGCGACGAATTTATATGTCAGTAGCAGTGAAAAAATACGAGGTAGCAAACTTAGCCTACGGAAAACGAGCTTCAAAGTTAAAACATCCCTACTCCATAGCCTGGATTTTCTACAAAAATGAAAATTTAAAAAAGCTTGAATAGAATTAGAGTACAATTATGTATGATATATAATTTTAAAGAGTCTCAGAAAATAAAATACAAAAATAAAAAGAAAATCACAATTTCCATTAAAAAACAAAACAAAATAAACAAAACAAAAAACAATCCCGTTTCCCAGTTTTGCTTATAATGTTTTTCAATATTAAATTCGTAAAGACATGCCATAATTGTGACTACAGACACAACAACCTTAATAACTAATAACAATAATAGATTAATAAACTAAACAAATGAAGTAAGGCACTTACTTTGTATTCATTAATTCTCTATACCGAAGTGCATGGACCACTGCGATGTATCGATCAATCGCAATAACCATTATTGTGTAGGCCGAGACGGCATGGGCACAGATGATCATGGTGAACATGAGTAAACACAGATACTTGAGTTGCGACAAGATATTTACAACAGAACACAAATATTTGGAGCTCAGATAATATGCTGTGGAGACTCCGACTAGAAAATCTGCTACAGACAGGTTAAGGGCAAATCGAACAGAGACACTGGACATCGCAGTCTGCTCAGTCTTCCTCTTGCGATGTCTGCTGCGAACGATGGCGATGATGATGATGGCATTTGCGCTGACTATAAATAGAACGATGAATGTGTCCACTATTGCACGAATAACTATTAAATACACAACTTCCAACCTTTCTATATTTTCTACATCCAGACATTCCATTTTCACCCTGCAAAAAATAAAAACATTGCTAAATTAGCATTCTTAAAGTAGCCACCACACTTTTAGGTTCTTGTCGATTCAAATTTAATCGTAGTGTACTGATATTTTTACAGGCTTTATTCATACTGTATTTCGTTTTTTTCAAGTTTATTTCATACTTATTGTTCCTTGTTCCTGATATCTATGAAGGGCCTGTAAATTCGCATAAGTTTTCTTAGTTAATTGGAGATAATACGGAAGTGTAAAGTATATAACAACTTTCTTAACAACGTATCTCAACTATAATTATGAATATATGAAACACGAATTGTGTGCATTTATTCGAAAATGGTCAAGTTATACTATGAAACCGAATAACTAGGCCCATTCCGTAATGGTTATGGAAGAATTTTATCAACAGAAGGTAAACATTTTACGTGATTTTCTCATGATAAGATCCAATTATATAATAAGTGAAGACATGAACACAACATACACGTTTTTAAAAGTAACTTGAATATATAGATTAATTTATTTTCGTCGTATGTTAATACAAGACCTATGCCTGATAAAGGTACACAGAACTATCTACTAAAATTATGTAGGCACATTAAGAATTAGCAATAGATCCAAGATCCTTACGTACATAACTCAAAATAAAAGTGGAAATAGAAACATATGCTACTAGTTTGTATCTCTAGATATGTGTAACTTCTTTTTATGCCAATTTCATACACGTCAAATACCTTAAGTTATCATTGACAAATTTGCATTCATCTTTAAAATTTAGCCCATCACAGCTGAAAACCAGTTCAGAATCTTTACAAATTTGGAAGCGCACGCACACACACATATATATATGTATACAAAATATCGTTATAATTATACAAAATATATGTATATAAATGTATACAAATTATATGTTTTATGTATTATATATACATATAATATATTCACTAGAACTTTGTTCTAAATATTTTCCTTTTTTCACTACTGAAACATTAAACCTAGGTAATCAGTTTCAAGCTAGCTATTTAAAAATGTTTAGGCCCAGAAATTCCATTCTATACTCTAAATAGACCATGGGCTACCAATATGAAACCCTCCCCCCCGTGGGAATTTCCGACACATATATTTTTTTGTTGGTATTGTCATCTACTTTAAGATTTTAGTTGTTTGCCACTTATCAATTACAGCATTTAGCCGGAAACCCCGGAAATCCGGAGAAAATGAATTTGTTTTAATTTTTCATTGTTCTTTGCTCCTAATATTCCCAGGGAATTTCTGACTCACACATTTTTGTTGGTATTGGCATCTAGTTTAATGTTTCAGTTGTTTGCCCCTTACAAATTACAACATATCCCCGGAAAACCACGTATATACGGAGAAAATTACTATGTTTTATTTTTTAAATCTTTGTTCTTTGCACCTAATATTCAAAGGGAATTTCTGACTTATATGTTTTTTTGTTGGCATTACCATCTAGATTAAGGTTTTAGTTGTTTTCCCCTTATCAATTACAAAACCACGGAAATCCGGAGAAAGGGACTTCGTTTTATTTTTAAAAAATCTTTGTTCTTTGCTCTTAGTATTCAAAGCGAATTGGTGAATAATATGTTTTTGTGTTGGTATTCCCATATAGATTAAGATTCCAGTTGTTTGCCTCTTACCAATTACAGCATATCCCCGGAAACCCCGGAAAACCACGTATATACGGAGAAAATTACTATGTATTATTTTTTAAATCTTTGTTCTTTGCTCCTAATATTCAAAGGGAATTTCTGATTCGTATGTTTTTTTGTTGGTATTGCCATCTAGATTAAGGTATCAGTTGTTTGCCCCTTATGAATTATAGCATATCTCCAGAAAACTCCGAAAACCACGGAAATCCGGAGGAATTGATTTTTTAAAAATTTCTTTAAAATCTTTGTTCTTTGCTCCTAATATTCCCAGGGAATAACTGAGTCATATTTTTTTTGTTGGTATTGCCATCTAGTTTAAGGTTTAAGTTGTTTTCCCCTTATCAATTACAGCATATCCACGTAAACCTTGAAAACCACGAAAATCCGCAGAAAATGAGATTGTTTTAATTTTTTTTTTTAATCTTTTCTCTTTGATACTAATATTCCCAGGGAATATCTGAATCACATAATTGTTGTTGCTATTGCCATATAGTTTAAGGTTACAGTTGTTTTCCCCTTACCAATTACAGCATAACAAAGAATACTGGAAAAAATCGTGATGCTGAAGGGATGAAGGCGATTGAAAACCTGGCAGAACACACTTCATATTCTAATTTGACATCTGTGAATGATAATTTATCTTACGAAACCTTCCACAGTCACACCAAACTTTCTCGACTGAGGTTAGAGAAGGGACATTCGGTAAAATAGCACAATTTTGGAATGGTAATATGGACAAAGTGTCATTGATTTTGAGATTTCAGCGAGCAACTAAAGAAAACAACTTTGACTTACACTTGGCATGTTTAGAAGATATGATTCCCCTTTTCTTTGCATGTGACCATCACAATTATGGCAAATATCTCGTAGTCCATATACTCACCCTTTTGAACCTGCAAGGAACACACTTGAAGCAGAATAATTACTTCGCAATAACGGTTTCAGTGACCGTAGATCACAAGTTCCGAGTTCTAGAAATTCTGTGGATTTCCGTGGTTTTCCGGCTTTTACGGGGATATGCTGTAATTGATAATGGGCAAACAGCTGAAACCTTTATCTAGATTATAATGCCAACAAAAAAATATGTAAGTCAGAAGTTCCCTGGGAATATTAGGATCAAAGAACAAAGGTTTTTAAAAAATTAAAACGAACTCATTTTCTTTGGATTTTTGAGGTTTTCGAAGTTTTCCGGGGATATGCTGTAATTGATCAGTAGCAAACAACTGAAACCTTAATCTACAAAGCAATACCAACACAAAACCATATGAGTCACCAATTCCCTTTGAATACTAGGAGCAAAGAACTGAGATTTAAAAAATTTAAACAAAGTAATTTTCTTCTGGCTTTGTGGTTTTCATAGTTTTCTACGGATATGCTGTAATTGATAAGGGGCAAACAACTGAAACCTTAATCTACATGGCATTACCAACACAAAACAATATTAGTCACCAATTTCCTTTGAATACTAGGAGCAAAGAACTAAGATTTAAAAAAATTAAAACGAACTCATTTTCTTCGGATTTTTGAGGCTTTCGAAGTTTTCCGGGTATATGCTGTAATTGATAAGGGGCAAACAACTGAAACCTTAATCTACATGGCAATACCAACACAAAACCATATGAGTCACAAATTCTCTTTGAATACTAGAAGTAAAGAACTAAGATTTAGAAAAATAAAACAAAGTAATTTTCTCCGGGTTTCCGTGGTTTTCGGAGTTTTCTGGGGATTTGCTGTAATTGATAAGGGGCAAACAACTGAAACCTTAATCTGGATGGCAATACCAACAAAAGAACATATGATTCAGAAATTCCCTTTGAATATTAGACGCAAAGAATAAAGATTTAAAAAATAAAACATTGTCATTTTCTCCGTATAAAAGTGGTTTTTCGGGTTTTCCGGGGATATGTTGTAATTTGTAAGGGGAAAACAACTGAAAACTTAAACTAGATGACAATACCAACAAAAAATATGTGAGTCAGAAATTCCCTGGACATATTAGGAGCAAAGAACAAAGAAAAATTATATCAAACTCATTTTCTCCAGATTTCCGTAGTTTTCCGGGGTTTCCGAGTAAATGCTGTAATTGATAAGGGGCAAACAACTAAAGACTTACACTAGATGGTAATACCAACAAAAAATATGTGAGCCAGAAATTCTCTGGGCATATTAGGAGCAAAGAAAAAAGAAATATTAAAACGAACTCATTTTCTCCGGATTTCCGGGGTTTCCGGGTAAATGCTGTAATTGATAAGGGGCAAACAACTGAAAACTGAAACTAGATGGCAATACCAACAAAAATATATATGTGTCGGAAATTCCCACGGGGGGGGGGGGGATGGGGGGTATACAGTAGCCTACGCTCTAAAAATTAATCATACAATTTTCTCGTTTCACATTTCGGATGAAATAAGTGACCATTTAGCAGGTGTGTGCATTCCAATGCCTCAAATGTTACACCAAGTTGAGGTGGCCATGAAATAGGACTTAGTCTCGTTATGTATTTCAGGCATATTCCACGAAAAAAAAACCGTTTTAATGGCTTCTGTTGAATACGTTACAAGGAGGTATCTACAAAATGATAAAATCTTTCGGTCCATTTTCGAGAAAATCACAAAAAGATAATTCAAATAAAATTGCAGTCTCTCAAACATTTTTCTGAAACATAGGCTAATTTTTATTCACAGGTCTCAGGTAATTTTGCTTTCACGCTCATTCTCTTAATAGCCGATATTTTAGATTTTAATTCGTTATTATTATTATATTGTGATTTTAAATTATTTTCTTTTTGTTTTATTTAGCTAACTCTAAAATGAATTAGCCTAACATAAGTCCATTGAAAAATGATATATTTCAATTCAACAATTCTTACTTCTGCTGAAAATGTTACGTTGAACTTCAGGATCGAATATAATACTTTCTTGACCTAAAGTATTACCCACAATGTTGGTATACAAAGTAAGATTATCCTTATTTATGAATACTTGTGTGAAATCTAAATAAACGGAGATTACGAAGTACAGTAGTTATAATTTTATTTATATTTACTGTATATTCTTGAATTTTGAATTTGGCCTACACTGATACTATTTAATGATTATTGTGAAAATTGCACAAAATTTACCTGTCATTCTGCAATAAATGTCATGCACATTATTTTGAACAACTCTTTTTTTTTTCACTTTACATCCCTCACAACGAAATTTATAGTAAACTGTTAATCTATAGCCTCTTTTCATACTAATGCTGCATAGGTTTCAAATGAGTAAAGTAAATTTGTTTGTTAAAACCTTATCAGTTCTTACCATGACAACATACTTCTCAATATCATTACTTAAAGCTGTTTCTTCACTATATTCTATTTCACAATATTTTCAAAATCGTATTTACTATTTATTGATTTGAATTCAATGTCCCGGTATACACTTTTTGCATGTGGACTTCTTGTAGCTATAATATTGACTAGGTAGGAACGTAACGTCTTTAATTCATTTAGGGGAGGAGTAAACCTTCCACAGGCCAACACTTTAGATTATTTTGAAAAGATGTAAGAACACACAAAAAAAAAAATTTTTACTTCCTCTGCCCGTACCATAGGTAATATGGAGGAAGAATAATTGTTTACGACCCCCAAATTCGAAGTCAAGTTTTGAACATAAATACATGTTTTGAGGCCCCCTGAATCCCTAAATACTATTTTCGGAAACATGTCTGTTTGTGTGTCTATGAACAGCCTAGCTCCAGACCGGAAAATCGTATGAAAACAAAATTTTGTATTTGGGTTAGGTACCTTCTGAAGAGTGGCGACAACTTTCTCTTAATTTTAAGAGGACTTTACTTGAAGAAAATTTCGTTTAACTCGATTGTCTCGAAAACAGCCATAACGATGTTCTTTTTGGGTCCCCTTGGGCATATAAAATAAGAAACCGATCACTGTAAAATTTGTTGTAATTAAACATAAATTGGGTGGATGTTTATACATTGTTGTTGGTGTTGTCTAAAACCGTTCATTACTGACTTTAGAGTCTCCATCACCAATATCAGATAGGACCGGACTGCAAAGGCTTATCCCATTTACTTTCGAATGTCTCTGCTAGTTTATTTTACAAACACTATCCCTTGCAACACTTTTACCCCCTGAATTCCATGTATCTGTATCTGTATCTGTAACCCTATGATCCCCAGGTGGGGCGAAGGGGCCTCCAATGGAGGTTTCATTACCTATACTAATTTTGATATGCTTATTTTCTGAGAGAGGGTAGAGGGACAGGTGGTAAGCCCATCGCCTCGCAACCCCCCTCTGGAAACTAAGTATTGTTTGGACGTGAAAGGGCCGAGAAATTTTGTCCAGAGGCTCTAATTTAGGCTTGGAGTTCTTTTACGACACGGGACCCTCAGCTTAAAGTCCCTCCCGGAGGACTCCGTGCCCAGGATTTTTACGTCCTGAAAAATCCATCGACCGCGGCCGGGTTTGATCCCGCGCCCTGCGGATCTAGAGGCGGGCACGCTACCTCTAGACCACCGCGGCCGACGAATTCCATGTATGGTAGTATTTATTTTATTGCTTACACATAGCATGTTTCCATTTTAAATATTGAAATGAGCAGTAAGCTTAGGATTCCATAAATCTCTTAGTTACCGAATTCAATTGTTGCTAAAACTTGAATTAGTCCAATTTCTCCAGTGACATAACTGAAGGCCTCGCAGACCCCGCAAGAAAGTCTATTATCGTTAAAGTAATGAATCGACACACATAACCACTAGTACACATATGAAGAACGAGCATGCTGAATGATTTATTTAAACTGGTTATAATGGGTATCATCATTCTCTTTGAAGGTATACACATAAAAGTACCTAATGTAAGACTACACTAGCACCCAATATAAGAACTAATGTCTTTGCTAGCAGTAGGCCTATACAGGCGAATTTATATATAAAAACTTACCGTGTCTGGTTTATTTTTGCAATCAAGTCCATGTTCAATCAGTATGGTATAAAATGCACAAGGTGTTGACACATAAACACAAACTTGACATTCACGTCCATCGTCGGTTTTAGAATGAACTGAAAGCTTCCACGGCATGTCCTTGATGAGTGACGTGAACAAAAAGAAACTAACCTGACATGTCCGTTTGCTGCTTGAGGCTAGAAGACGAACATGAGTACGCAACATGTAATGTGGTGGGAGAAGGGATGATGATACATTTGCTGATTACTGACCACCCAAATCATCCATAAACAGTGTTGTAATGGGAAGAACTGGATGATTTTTCAGAGGTTGTATATTAAAAAAAAATGATATTCTGTAGAGGAAAATTTCAATAGGCCTAAGTTTAGAGGTCCCAATTAAGCTTTAAGTGTAAAATTTACCACCTAACCACTATTGGCTCAATTATTATGAAATGTGTTGGATAGTCGTACTTATTTAATACCCTTTAGTGTACAAACCTAAAAAGTCAAATTATTTCATAATTGTTTGTAGAAAAGCATTATAAAATCCGGGTCACATCATAAGTAAAAAGCATGTAAATACAATTTAAAACCAATGTACACAGGTGTCTAGACGTAAAAGAAATCATGTGAAATTTTTACTTCTTGACAGCTGTGTACATTGTTTTTAATTTTATTTGCATCCTATTTTACTTATATGCCGTACTATGACTCGGATTTTATAATACTTATGTACGAACAATTTTTGTAGTAAGTGCCTTTTTTATGTATATACATCATCATGAATTAAAGCGAATAAGTTTATCCAACATAGCCTACTATTGTTGTTTGTATTAGCTATTCGTGGTTACTTGATATTTTATACAGGAAAATATGTCTTGGACTGTAATTGAACCCGGGTAATAAACTTGGCACGCTTACGCAGAGACCACTAGGTAGGTTCCCAAAGAATATACCCATTCCAAATATTCCTCCAGGCCAGCTGTTCTCAACCGTTTAGGTGTGACGACACCTTTTAAATACTTTTGCGTTTTGGTGGAGCCTCAAATTTTTTATATTTCGGTAAATTTAGGCTGTTTTTACCTGACTTAACATACTAGCATTAATATGCTGTTGTTTTAGATTTATAAAAGTCCCGGAAAACAAAGTATTTTATACAACGAAAATGTGGATTCGCATAAGTAAGTGGACTAAAATGGCATTAGGCGTTAAGAAAAGTATCCCTTATTACTACGTACTACTAAAACGTACCCTATAGGCCTAATAAAGATTTTCGTAAAGAAACCTCTGGATGCCCAACGAAATGTATCTTCCCTGAATTTAAAGCATTAGATATTATGAATTTATATGATATTTACTTATTAGCCTATTCTCCTTAAATATATAGATCGAATTTTAAAACACATTCTCACTCTCAGAATTTCCTATGGATCATATAAGAGTACATATCTTTTTGATCAGGAAATGGACATGGAGGTTCTCGGATGAGTGATCAGCCCATTGCCGGGGCCACCTCCAATATATCACGAACCCATAGAATGAGATACATCATTCGCACACACATTCATCCAGATGATATCCAGGAATCAAAAGGACCTAAGATTTCCCGACACTCGCCTTCCAGGTGAGGAAAACCCTGAACAAAATTTTCGCCTTGGTAACTAAAAATAATGTTATTGCTCTCTCAGCTGTTAAAATGATCATATAGATCCAGGGTAATCAAGGAGAGGACATTAAGGAACATACGTTCAAAATCAAAGCAGTGTTTCCACGATTGTTTAAATAACCTCACGATTTCGAGGAAGAATGTGTTTGACAATCTACAGAATTAGTTAAATTATTACATCTAATTGCAAGGAAAGAACTGGAGATATAAATATGGCGAAATAATTATTTTGAGATGTGCGATTTTATCCTAATACGTGCGAGATGAGTATAGGAGTTGACGTAGGCCTACTTGTTGGCTTCTGACATCAAAACACGGACAAAATTGAAGACCTGTCCACAAAATGCTGTAAATCTGGAAGGTTAATTGGCATCTGGCAGACCTTTGATTTCCTCGTGTTTTGAACTGCACTGATAGCCGTAACATATAGAATGAAATGGAAATTTATTAAGCATTTCGAGTGATTGAATGTGAGTGTATGACAGATTAATCTGGTAGTTTCAATGATTGACAGTCTGGTCAGTTGATTGATTAATTGCTGCAGTACATAACGTTTGAAATGACACAGTTTGACACAGTGCGGCATATCAGAAGTCAAGTTACTGATAGTAATGCTATTCAGACTTTACCAGAAATTCAGTAGATTAAGCTAATATTTATATATGAACATATTAACTTAAACTTATACATATATTTATAAACTGGACATTGGATATAAATATTAAATGAGGGACAAACGTAGACCTAAAAATTATTGTCACTTTAAATAAATGTGAAATAAAATATAATCAGTTATTGTCTATAAATAAAATTTGTTCATTTCTTATGAGTAATCAAACAAGTACTTGTAATAACTTTTTTTTTCTTGTAGAGTAAATATAAAATGATAACGCATGTTTTACTTATCTGCTTTTTTATTTCACTTGTCCTTAATAAAGTGTACTGTGTACTCTAGCATTTAGGCTATATATCGGTAAATGTTTGATCCGTTTTTGTGACTCTGTAACCATTACAAGCCCATTATCCAAAACTTTTCACATTCCTTCACTATTTAATTCTTTCTGTCTTTCTCTCATTCGGTATTATTTTTTTCTGCAGCTGTTAAAATTATACACTAAAATCAGTTCTTTATATCTTAATCGGTTACTAATAGCAGTATAATTTCATCGAGTGAGCGGTCTAAGGCTATAACGTCCAAATGTTTGATTGTACAAATCAAACAAGGGGTATGCCTACGCTGATAAACGCTCCTTGAGGGAAAAGACACTTCCAGTTTCTAGAAAATGATTTTAAGACCTTAACCACGCTGATAAGCTTCCAGCCATCAACTTCCACTGTCAATGGAGTAGACGTACCTGATTACGGCTTCTTGCTTGCAATCTAAACAAAATATATTTTTTAGTACACGCTATGTAAAACGGCTACTTGTCGGACTGTTAACACGCAGAAAAGTTGCACTTTACCAGCCTAGGCCGCAATGCTAGATTCTTCCGCTAAAGCGTTATTTTGCTTACTTGATATATAAATAGCTACTAACGGACACCTAGAAACTATACTTTTTTCACCTCTGGAACCTATTAAAACGGAATCAGAACTCTTTGTTTTCACCTCTGGAACTTATTAAACCAGAATCGGAACTTTAAAAAGAAGTTATGTGTTATATGATATTTTCCCGGGCTACTAACCAGGTGGTGAATTGGATTAATTCCGACGTTTCGAAGCCAAACTGAGGCTTCATTGTCATGAGGCTTCATGAGGCTTCATTCTCCTTGACAATGAAGCCTCAGTTTGGCTTCGAAACGTCGGAATTTATCCAATTCACCACCTGGTTAGTAGCCCGGGAAAATATCATATATTACCAGCACCAGGAAAAATTCAAAGCACAAGTTATGTGTTGCTTTCATTCTAATGTCGACGCGAAAAGTGCGGGAGGGGAGAAAAAATGTGACAACTCTGCATTCGCGTATGTGCTGTTCGAAGATATGTGTTGTCTACTTTATGTTCTCCCCCCCCCCCTCCCGCATCCTTCTTGCCGAAATTTAGACATTATGATGAAGCAATCATGTATTCACGCAGTTGCCAAAACGCTGCCTAAACCTACCACTACATAGCATTCCTTTATAAACAGGTTTTTTCACCAATCTCCCAGAATAGATGTGAGTATGCGTCCACAACTCGCAAATAGCCAAAAATCTGACAGTGAATATGGGTTTCTAACGTTTTCCCTACGTGCAGTGTCGCTAATTTATTGAAACTTTATTTTATAAATCTCAAGATTATATCACATCAGGTCCAACTTATGTATCATTTTTATTTGTGTCACTATGAAATAAAAAAAAATAATATATACACAGTACCATCTGATACCTGGATTGTGATTAATGCTTTCAGAGCTGAATTTATGATTGCATATAAGCATCCATCAACTAGAGTCACTAGTAGATCATTCAAGTTTGAAATCAATAAGAAAAATTTAAATGGAGTGGCTTGTTTCAATTTTAATATTTTAATAAATATCTTCATAAAGCATTAATATATTATGCTTATTTCTCGGCCAATATGCAGTTTTTCCTTTGACGCATGTGTATATCAGAGCAGTGAAAATAAAGTAAGCAAAAATAGGTTATGCTATACTTTGTATTTCATGCATACCGCCAATGAACTTAGAAAACATAGGCTACTTGTGTCTGTTTTAGTCACAAGAAAATGAGCACGTCAGCTTTCTTACAGTGCATATTCTCCTGATATCTTTGTCCAGTTGCGCTCGCGACCATTAACGGCATATCTTGCTGCCAACCTATGTATGACAACATTAATGGCATTGTTCAATGCCACTTGCTATAGCTTACATACATGAGGCAGACTGTTAAGCTATGATAGGAATCTATATTGATCTGCGACTTCAAACCTATTTCTGCCCCTCTCTGTTTCCATCTTGATCTCTTTTTCACTCGATGCTTTTTTTTTTCTTAGCCATGAAAGCTCGGATAAGTAAAATTCTTAATTTTTAAGGAATACATCACCTCACTTTGCTTAAAGTGAGGAAGAGATGAATTTCCTAACAACTACAAACGTTTACGTTACTTTAGATTCTTCATTTCTTCCATAGACGAATGATAGCTTACTTAATACCAAGGGATACAGGGGTATACATTTTTAGATATGATAATTCAAAATGTATATGTGTTACACACTTTTAAAAATCCAACGCTTCTCTCAAATTTAATTCATAGAAATATATATATACACTAAGGTGGAAAGGTAGAGTCATACTGAAAAATTCAATGCCATAACCGGGATTTGAACCAAGAACTTCGGCTCTTCGTGCCGTTGCTCTACCACTGAGCTACCATGGCAACATGCCGGTACAACATTAAATTCTCCAGGTCCTAGTGGAATGATAATTCTTTCACACTGGCCATGTGTAGGCTAAGAATTGACTGACTCTACCTTTCAGTTGGAGAATTTAATGCTGTAGGCTACTGGTATGTTGCCATGGTAGCTCAATGGAAGAGTAGTGGCGCGGAGAGCCGAAAATCTTGGTTCAAATCACGGCTACGGCATTTTTTATTTTTCAGTCTGACTCTATACTCCACAATGAAAACCCTAGAGGTCTTTATATCTAAATTATAGATATACTACAGATAACTCCATCAAAGATTTCATATAACTCTTGTAATAAAAAAAAGAATAAAATTGTTGATATAAAACACAAACGTGGGTAATTAAAAATACCTTACACTGAATGTCTGTACTATATGGTATTTCACCATATTACACATGCCATGTGAAACTAAACGATTTTGTCATGTCCAACAACATTAAGGTAAAGTGGTTGCATCTCATATTTCAGTTTCCGGTGGACTGCATACTTTGATTAACAAACAATCTTGTTTTCGTTCACGTAACTTTCAGAAACATATTTCAAACTATTTCAAAATCACCTAATCTGTTCGTGATTGTGTCAATGTGTTGAACTTGAGCATCCATAGTCAACAGCTCAGTTTGATCCGCTCAATAACACTTGTATTTTCAATTCATCCTGCCTGAAAGCTACGCTAAGAATTTGTCTCAAATAGTCTATAATAGGTCTATATCAGCGTTTCTCAACCTTTTTGAACCCGAGGACCTCTAAAATGTATAAAAAAAATTTACGGACCCCTAATTTTACATCCCACTTTTAAAAGAAGGCCTATCTATATTCTTAATATTTGGGGTATTGTATGTATGTATGTATGTATTTTGGCCCCTGAAGGGGGAAAGCGGGTTGGGACTACCCTAAGCACTTCAGCCTTGCGGCTCATTATGCCAACCTCCGGAATGGAATGATTTGCAAGCCCAACGGTCCCTCGACAACAGACCCCACCGCGAGCCCCCACGGAAATCCCCTACATCCAACAGATACCTCTACCATGCCACGTGTGCCGCTGCCTCGGTACCTCTTATAGAGCCCCCAGGTTGGCAGCACACCAGCCAGCAACTTCAGGACCACAAGCCACGGGGAGGACGGGAGAGGCCCACAGCAGGTGCTGGGGGCGAGGGTATACCGGAAACGGAAACGGGATGATTATGAGGGGGAGTTAGAAGATGAAATGGAGAGTGTTGGTGGAATGAGAGGGGGAAACGGGAGGATCCCCGAGAAAAAACCCCAAAGGTCACAGCTTCGTCCACCACGAATGATACGCCCACCAGGCCCGGGGATTGAACCCGGGACCGCTAGCATGCCAGGCCCACGCGCTAAGCATGAGCCACCGCGACGGCATTTGGGGTATTAATTCTTTACTTTCCACTTGCTTTATATTTTTTAATTATGTCTGCGGACCATCTGCACCATCATAGGTTGAGAAACGCTGGTCTATATGAAATCGTAAGGGTTATCTCGCCTGTAGCTGGGCCCTTTCTAAAAAAATCTGTTAAGGCCTAATTAATTGTATATTTAGGAAAAATTATCACTACTTCTGAGATTTTTAAGCTTTCATTTCCTCCTCTCTGCATATCTTTCAAGATTTCTCTCACACCCAGACTTCTACATGTATATTAACGAGAATTCTTGTACTAAATTTGTGGACTCCCGAGAAAGTTTTTAGGTCATAGTTTGTTTGTATAGCAGTCATTACTGGGGGTTTATACAGGGCACAGAAAGTAAAATCTTAAGATGATTTTACTAAAATGTTTACGTGACTAATTTTAAAATATATATATTTGAAAATGAATGATTATTTAACGTGATAGACATTTTATGCTGACTTACGTAACATCCTATTGTGTTTATGTAATCTTAATGTACAATGAAACTTTAAATTATAATTCCTTGTAAAGAACTTTAAAATAGGACTCGTTAAATGCTTCTAATAAAATAAAAGTATTAAGTTACCCAATAAAAAATAAACTAAAATTTGTGAAGTTAGTAATGAGCAGAAATTTGTATTTCTTTTAGGGAAGTGACACATATCGTTACAACTTCCACAACGTAAAAACAGAGCTAGCATCAGTGAGAAGAATGTATTTTTATTAGTAGGCTATATCCATAATTATTCTTCACTACGACAGAGATATTGAATCTAAACGAATTATGTTTCTGAATGGTCTAAGGCGAAATAATTATAGGGGAAGAAGATTTTGGAGAGGTGTCCTCAGGGTCATCCAATTTACCGCTTCGCCATTTCGTGGACAATTCCACGGTCGTATTTCAAACCGAGCGCTCTGATAATAATAATAATAATAATAATAATAATAATAATAATAATAATAATATTATTTTTTAAGTTGATATCGATGTCTATTACAACTAATGTTGCTCATGGCATGAATAAATGATTGATTGATTGATTGATTAACCAGAAGAGTATCATGAAGCTGCTTGCCGATTATAATGCTATCTTGTATAAAGGTAAGACTGAAAATGAAATTATTAACGTTATGCAATTTGATTTTAAAATATATTATATTGACCATGTCTTATCAGGCTGTCAGTGAATGTTAAAAACTAAGAATATGCTCTTGCACTCTCTCCTTTATACTCCACGAGTGCTTACAGCATTTCTATTTGGGATCTTACAAAGTGGAAATTGTTAAATCTTATAATTATGTAGGACTAGTTCTGGACCAGTGTCTCAGCTAGGACACTCATGGACTTGTATTACACTTTTATTTCAATAGTCATTAATTTGAAATACAGTACTTAGGCATAGCTACATATCTTTTTTAAAATCTGTACTATGCTTTAATGTACTCGCGTCTTTCCTATATGAATGTAATTAAGTCTTCATAAACTGACATGATATTAAAGAGACTTGAAGTTATTTAAAGCGGACCTTTGTATATTCTACGAGTACAACCACCATGCAGTGTATTCTAATTTTCCAAGTTATATATTATGCTAGTCTAGTTCATATAATTTATGTAAGATTAATCATCAAAATTTACACGGTAATATTTCATTCTAGATTCATGTTAGAACTGAGATATTATAGCTTTAGCTAGAACATATACAGGGGCTGTACAGAAATAGCCTTTTCACACAAAATGTGAGTCGACTCCAATAGAATTAATTCGAACGTAAGCCTATTCAAAATGGAGATGTGGTCTTCCAAGAAACTTATTCAATTAATGCTTGTTTACGGTACTGGTAACACTGGACAACAGCCAAAAATTTTTTGCATGAAATTGGGCGTTTATTATGTGAATTTTAGTGCTGAATTCAATTATGCAAACCGTTTTTCTCTGGCACCCTCAGTTTAAAAAAGAAAGCCTGTTTTCTGAATTAGCACTGGCTGTAAATGCTTAAATTTCTGTTAAAGTGATTGATATAGTGATTGACATAGACCTAATAGCGATTATAACATTTATTTATTATTTTACTGCTTTAGTTAGTAAGGACCATGGTGTTATGATAATTGGTCATGCAGTTCAAATGAAAGAAAGTTACAAAAATATGCAGCTAATATTACAAAAAGTGCAGTATGACAAGTACAACTGGTCCATCTGTGGCGATTTCAAAATGATTGGAATACTGTTAGGATTGCAAAGCGGATACACGAAATATTGCTGCTTTTTGTGCGAATGGGATAGCCGTGATAAATCCAAACATTACGACACTAAAATATGGCATCCCCGGAAGAATTTTGTCCCTGGAGAAAAGAATATCTCAGCTGAACCATTGGTTGATAGATCAAAAATTTTATTGCCTCCACTTCATATAAAATTAGGCCTAATGAAGAATTTTGTCAAGGCATTAGACAAATCTGGAGCAGGTTTCAAATACCTAGAAGAAAAATTTCCAAGAATCAGTGCTTCTAAGTTGAAGGAAGGCATTTTTGTTGGGCCTCAGATTCGAGAACTAATGAAAGATCAGCTGTTTGAAAGTAAACTGAATCATGTGGAACCTGAAGCATGGATATCATTCAAGACCATTTGCGAACAGTTCTTAGGTAATACTAGAGCACAAAATTACGAACAATTAATTGAGAAATTACTAGGAGCCTATAGAAATCGAGGTTGCAACATGTCTCTCAAAATTCACTTCCTGCATTCCCATTTGGACATTTTCCCTGCAAATCTAGGACAAGTTAGTGACGAACATGGAGAAAGATTCCACCAAGATATTTCCGAAATGGAGAAAAGGCATCAAGGAAGATGGAAACCCAATATGCTTGCAGATTACTGCCGGAGCCTCAAAAGAGAAACCACAGGAAAGTACAGAAGAAGCAGCAAACGGCAGAAATTCAACTGACAGCAGTAGAGGATAGACTTGAAAACGAGCTGGCAATGTTTTCAGGTATGTTAATTGGTTACTTTTACAAAATTAAATATAATTTTATTATGAAGGATTCTTCTACATACGAATATTACCAGTTAGTCTTTGATATTACGGTGACTTTACGATTTATTTATAAACGACTAGAAGTGTAAGTATACGATTTACTAAAATACTGAGGGTGCTAGACAAAAACAAAGGCCATATTTGAACTCAGCACATAAAAATACATAAGAAATGATATGTTTTGTGTAAAAAAATATTACCAGTTAGTCTTTGATATTACGGTGACTTTACGATTTATTTATAAACGACTAGAAGTGTAAGTATACGATTTACTAAAAACCTGAGGGTGCTACACAAAAACAAAGGCCATATTTGAACTCAGCACATCAAAATACATAAGAAATGATATGTTTTGTGTAAAAAAAATTTTTGAAGGTCAGTTTTGTTGTCCAGTGTAAGTGCCGTATGGCTCTCTACCCGCTTAGTTGGCCTGGGTGGCGCAGTTAGTATCGCGCTGGCTTTCTGTGACCAAGGTTGCGGGTTCGATCACCTGCCCAGGTCGATGGCATTTATGTGTGAATAAATGTGACAGGCCCATGTCTGTAGATTTACAGGCAAAGTAAAATAACTCCTATTTAGTCAAAATTCCGGCACACCGGCGATGGTCACAAAGCCTAAGTAGCAGTACATTCACGTCGTTAAATAATCGTAAAACAACCAATTTACCTGCTTAATTAGCCTACCTGTAAATTTTCCTCGCTCTACTGGTTCTAAACTGTATGGCCACATATATGGTGAAGCGACGATAAACGAACAAAGATGCAACGCTGTTTTACCAAGAGAATTGTAGCATTGATTAATGATGAAGTTTCACGTTGGAGCAAAAATGAAAGCGCCGATGAAAGATAAGAGGAACGAAAATGAAATAATCCATTTCTTCACTATTCTCACAGATAGAAATCAATTATTGGCCGATTGAAGGGTCTCCATAGTGATAAACAAAACCATAGATATTTATTTAATAATAATAATAATAATAATAATAAAAATAACCTACAATAGGTTAAACAACAGAATCATCGATGAGTTAAATCATTGTATATACTGATGGCAATTCATTGGCACAAAGAAATAACTAGTGATAAGCTCGAAAATGAAATGTTGCAGGATTATCGAACTCTATCAGTTGTTCAGCTCACATAAACTAATATGTTATTGTATAGTCGAAAGTTTCAATATTCAATATAATCAAAAGTTTCCAAAACAAAAGTTAGGTTGTCATACCATTATATTTCATTTGCGTTAACTCAGATATACGAAATATAAACAAGCTTAAGTTATCAAACTTATCAATATAATCTGAATGTTAGGATTTTTTTTATCATTGCTCCAATATGAACACTAGATTCTTCCATGCAATCTATGCTTCGCCAGTATCGTCACAATTATCTTTTATCGTTGATCCTACATGTATGGGCCTCAGATTAATAGGACTAGAGGTTAAACCTACTAAAATAAGAGGAAAGAAAATTAAATTATTCTGTTTGTAGCATTCAAGCATGTTCGATTCAAACCGGCTGAGTGTAGTAGCTTTTTGGAGCAAACAATAAATTCATCAACGCAATTCTTCTTTGTGAAGTTCCAGAGATCTTAGGTACGTTAAAATATCTAAACCTAAGTTAGAGTAAATTTATTTTGCTCTTCGGCCCAGTTATCATAGCTGCTTACCGAGGCGCAGGGAGTAGTTTCGCCTCCTAGCCTTAGTGGAAGGATTTAAGTGTAACTAAATTCACACGGTTAAAAATTGTCCAATTTCCAGATGGCAAGTGCCTTGGCCCTACAGTAGGGTACGTAGTAATTGAGGTTCAGTTCAAGGTCACTTATTCACGTTCTAGTATTCCATTGAGAGTACAGAAAGTGAAAGTTTGCTTTAGGGGCTATTTTAGATAAAACCAAACGATGTAATCGTTTGAAGGATGACTGGACGTACCAAAATAGAACGTTGATACAAATAGAATGACAGTGTTATTTTATGTCCATGTGTGTTAACAATACTAGATACAGCTAATCTCAACAGCTTCCGGCAAGAGCTTTGTACACTTCCATGTTTGTCAAGTAACTACAGTTTAAAGTGTTGACACCAGGAATGATTAGCAAAATCAGAGTTTCGTTACGCAAGTCTAGTCAAGATATAGCCTACAGAATGTTGTGTGATTCTACAATCCTCCGGCTTTTTATTCCTTAAAGAACCGTATGTTACTTGTTCAGTGCATTCATGATCCTTATATACCTATAGTCTATTTGGTTCAGAGAACTCTTTTTCAGAAATTTATATAGCCAGTAAACATCTAACTGATGAAAGACATCTCTCTCTCTCTCTCTCTCTCTCTCTCTCTCTCTCTCGAATCCTATGCCCCTATGTTGGGGCGAAGGGCCTCCAAGTGGAGGTTTCTGTTTATTGATGTGAATTTTGTTACGCTTATTTTCCTAGAGAGGGCAGGGGACAGGTAGTAAGCCCATTGCCCCTCAACCCTCCACCGGAAGCTAAGGTATTACTTGGACGTGAAAGGGCCGAGAAATTTTGTCCAGGGGCTTTAATTTAGGCTTGGAATTCTTTTACGTGCCGTAAATCTACGACACGGGCCCCCCAACTTATAGTCCCTCCCGGAGGACTCCGTGCCCAGGATTTTTACGTCGTGAAAACCCCATCGACTGCGGCCGGGTTTGATCCCACGACCTTCGGATCTAGAGGCGGGCACGCTACCTCCAGCCGACGAGGAAAGACATAGCCTACTTGTTCCTAAAACATATTCCTGCATCTGCTGCAAGTGATAATGGATTTAAAACATGCTTTCCTTGTGAATATTTTATAAATCATAAAATCTTTCTTACACCCACAGAAATTTCTCTATCGTAAGTAAGCAAGAAACCTTCTAACTTCATATTCTGATTTGGAATAAGATGCCGTATTCAGTTGTCTCTGTCTTGTTCATTACGCAAATCTTAAGCCCAAGTTGGTGCAAACGACGACTGACTTGTAACTACCCCTCCGGGAATTTTTGCGAAATAGCGTTTCAAACCAAAGTTTTAGCTATTATGGATAGTATAAGCACTTCGTATACAAGACTTAAAGAAAGTCGTTAGAGCTCCTTTTTAGTAAATAGAGAAAAATTACATTTTCTTTATGTAAAATAGACTAGTAGCTTAGTAAACATAAGAGATAGCCGCAAATTGTTGTGGCACATCCCCAGAAAATATCTAATCCAAATATAACATTTCCTTCGGATACGATATTTCTTTCTCCAACTACTCTGTACACACAGACAGACGCACAAACGTACGTTACATGTTTCTGACAAATGTATTTTAAGATTCAGTGGACCTCAAAACGTGTATTTATACTAAAAAGTCAACATCGAATTTCATGGTCGAATATAGTCTAATACTTCCTTTACTTATAGTATACTAGCATGTGCCCGCGGCTTCGCCCGCGATAATTATTTCAAGAATTAAAAATTAAGAGCATAATAGTTAAATCATTACATTTATTAACACCTAAATCGCATGGACTACATACCACGATCAGATAGCATCGACTGGTAAAAGCGACCTCAGATTCGAGTTTCTTGGCCAAGAAAACCTCTGTATAGTGAGATTCGTCCAAAGAAAACAACGTTTGACCATATTTAGGGCTTACAACATTCAAACGATCGCGAAAGTTTTGTTTTCAAGGTTTGACAAAAATAGCCAAAGCCAACTGTAATTGATTTGACATTGAAATGTATAACTGAAAACTTATGTTTTGAAAACGCAAAAAATGCACGTTTTTTGCCAGTTTTTCACTCATAACTCACGAACGAAAACTAAAATTAAAATTCCGGCTTCGAGGTGCATTTTCCGACCCTTCAGCACACCTATGTTTAAAATTTCAGATCTCTGCGTTCAGTAGATTTCGCTGGACATCGAGGAGAATTCCTTTTATTAATATAGATAATATGAATTATAATGATACCTTCTCTAATTTGTCAAACATCCATTTAATTTAATCCAAGCCCACCTGATACCACTGCACTGGTAACAATACGTTCTGTGAATTTGTTTTGATAATTCTATGTAAAAAGGGATTAAGTATTTTCAAAAACATTTAATTTTTGGCATTTAGAATCAGAATTTTTCAAAATCCTTTCTTAATGAGCACCTACATTATGAAGCGAAGGTACTGTCAAAATTCCAAGTCTCTACCTGTTATAGTTTAGGCTGTACGTTGATTCCTGTCATTCAGTCAGTCATTCATTCAGTCAGTCAGTCAGGACAAAGCCTTTTATATATATATAGAGATACAGTACTTTGGAGAGATTTCTGCTAGCTATTGTAATGCACAAAGGAACTATCTGTTCTGCTAGCTTTCAGTAAAAGAAGTAGCCTACCGTACTTATAATGAAATAACCACAGCTGCCTAACCAAGTAAACAAAACCACCGGCTATGTAGGCCTAGACAAGTTCTTGTGCTATACTTTCCTGTATTGAGATTCAGGAAGGTTTATATAGCCTAATAGAGGAAGGATAAAATTTTAATGCGTTTTAAAAACTGATGCTGTTTCATATAGTTTAAATCATTGTAATTTTAAAATCTATAAATGACAGAATAGTAAAGACCTTTTGGCCTTTCTAAAATCTATTTTTAATGTATAAATTAGATTCTGGTTACTGCTAACGTCAACCTTTGTACTGAACAGATCAAAATTCATTGTGGATATCTTTTACTATGGACCTATATGATTTTGTTCAAGTAGGATTCTAGGCCTATATGAACAATTAATTTCATGTTTTCCTAACAAGGTAAATTTGAAGGTCCTTATGCCTAAATCTACTTTAAATTGCATTCTAAGGCCAAGATATTTAAGGCATTCACTTCTATTTAGGCTATAGAGTGCACGATGAGTATATGAATATGAATTTATTTGTTCTAAACAACAACTTTACATCACCCCAAATTTCCACTTTAGAGATGGATCCGTACCTACTTTACGATTTCTGACGGATCCATCTCAGCACATTATATTACTAAAATATATCGCACAGCAATTCAACGTGTCTCAATTTAAACGTTAACGTTACGATGAGTATATGCGTTATGAGCTTGCATTCCACAAAGACTATCCAATCCATCCAGTAACTGGATGGATGGATGGATGACCTCCTATTTACTCCGCGCAAGGAATATAAGGGGCTTTAGAATAGATGTTTCGTACCGAAGAGTAATTTTGTTACACTTATTTTCCTGCAGAGGACAGAAGGGCAAGTCAATTCGTAGCCTAACTATTTAGCCTATATGTTATTAGTATAATTTATTTGCAAAACTCTGTGCTTTATTTCGAAGACTTTTGATGAAAAAAGAAGCTAGATTGTGTGCATATTAGTCCTCTCAAATAATTTCATACTGTTTTCATTATTAATGAAAAAATAAATTAATACAGTGTATTGAATTCTTTAGATTTATACCACAAATAAGCCATGTGAAAATTGTAATTAGTAAATTAAGTTCTAGTTATAAGCTGAGATTTTCTAACTGTAACAACGGAAAAAAAACTGAATTTAAATATGACATTTATCTGAAAAAAATCAACTGTAAATAATGTAAATAACACATGTATTGTTACTCAGTAATGGGGCTTGTGGATAATTAAATAAATAAATTAAAAAAAAACACACACAAATAAGCCATGAGGACAAGAAGTTCTCCTATGTTTTTTTGAGCTGTTCTGACATTAAGGCAATCTGATTGAGTGTTATTTTGATAATATTTCGCTGTATTTTTTCCTAAATTCAGTACCTTAACTTGTAAACTATTTTATACGTAAATTCCTGCTGGAACTATTAGCTTCTGGAAAACAAGGCTTCCGAAAGTGCAGCTCAACATTTATTTCTTTTTAAATGGAGTGTTATAAAGTGTTCGGTTCGAAGTTCGAATGTTAATACAGCCTTAACAGATCGAGGACAATCTCGGAAAACTCAATAGGTTTATGACTGAATAAAATTGGGATAGCAAGTACAGTTAATAATTTTTGTAAATTTGTTTTACAGAATATAATTAAGTTATAACCAGGAAGGGAAGCTTCCAACGTAAGATTAATATTTCAAATGCTATGAGACACCATTTTACTTCTGGATTCAGACTCATGAGACATTAGTTTTCGAAATTCAATACTTCTGTTCCTTAGAAAGTGCAAGCAAGACAATTGTTTCCATTGTTAGCATGGGGTCGTTCCATACTCTGTTAGTTATAAGTTTCATGAATATTTCCATACATGATATAAGCTTCATGAATGCCTTGAGCAACAACAATATGTTGATTTCGAAAATTGTCTAGCCTGAGATTTTTTATTTTTTTGAAAGTTGTAAACAAAAATCGTTACGATTGATGTTATGTAGTTATAGAGACTTAATAACATGATCCTTTCATACAATAATATAAAATTTAGATTAGTAACAGGATGTTGTTGATAAAGAAAATTACTCGGTCCTCCTCATTCTAGATTAATTAGGATAACTTAGTAATAATAATAATAATTTATTTTGCCTAGCCGTAGAGCCAGATTTATGCAACTCTTCAACGACTACGACGCGCTATCCAAATCAAGAGGCGTGGAAAGTTGTCTGAAAAGGTGTTTTTGATTCACGACAACGCTCGGCCTCATTCGGCTGCTCAAACACAGGCACAACGTTACCGTTTTTATTGGGAAATTTTTGGACATCCTCCTTACAGCCCTGACCTGGAACCCACGATTTTAACTTTTTTCCAAAGCTAAAGGACTTTTTTTCGGTGCAAAAGAGTTCCCCACCGAAGAATTCCTCAAAGCGGCAGTGACATCCTGGCTCAGGTCTTTGATGTTAGAAGAGTATAAGATCGGCATTGAAAAACTGGTACTACGTTACAATAAATGCCTTGACAGCAATGGTGATTACGTTGAGAAATAGAGTAAGGTACTGTATCTTTGTAAATAAAGTTTTGTGTTGATATATTTAGTTTTTATTTAATTATGCCAAATCGTTCTTTACTTTCTGGACGACCCTCGTATAATTGTGTGTTTGTGTGTGTGTGAGATTGAGAGTGACTGAGTGAGTGTGTGTCATATGTCTATTTTGTGCATATGATATATATAATTACTTAATTAAGTGAAAAAGACTACAAAGAAACATTCTAAATGCTTAATGTATACTTAAATTTGAGATAATAATAAAAATGGTAGGGATGAAAATAAATCTATGTAGACTATAAATATACACATTACAATATACACTAAAATTGAGACCTAAAACTAAACGAAAATTAACAAATTGAGGAATTTTATAAATGATTTAGAAATATTATTCAATATAAACTAACCTGGGCTGGATGAAGAGACATATTGCTTCTAATTAGTGGCGATATACTTGAATAACTTTGACCTAAAAACCTTTAGCCTCCGACTATCCCTGATATCCGGCGGTAGGGTGTTCCACTATAGTGGTTCTCAAAGTGGGGTCCGCGGACCCCCGTGTTTCAGGGGGTCCGCAGGCGGTTTAAGAAGAAATAGGATATCCCGTAATTTCTCAAATTACATATCTTCTATAAGTTAATGAAAATATTAAAACAAAACATTCTTGGCTTTAATAGTGGTTATGTTTTACCTATACGTGTATGATCAATCATAAAATATCAAATGGATCTGGTTTGACTCCAAAGTATAGCTGGATTTTTCTATAAAGGGAGACAGCCGCGTTGAAGCTGACAACTATACGCGGAGTTGAATGTGCAACCGTGTTTTCGCGTCAATGTAACATTTTAACGGCCTCGTGGCTGCTACTCTCGAACAGTCAGTTAAAACTAGCTGACTTTTGGTTATATGTCAGGACTGACTATCCAAAGCTCTTAAGAAAATCTTTGAAGTGCTTAACTGTGTCCCCCACTACTTATCTATGTGAAACAGCATTCTCCCACCTCACGTACTTGAAATCAAAGTTGAGGAATAAACTTGAAGTTGAAAGTGACTTAATATTGAAATTATCAGATATTAAACCTAACATTGCAGAGCTAATTAATCAAAAGCAGCTTCACTGTTTACATCAAGGAGTTTTCTTACCATTGATATTGTTATTTTGTCTATTGAATTTAATACATTTGAATCAAAGTATTTATTTAGCTTTTTTTTTTATTTCAAAACCCAGAGGGGGTCCGCGAAATTTTAATTTTTTTCAAGGGGTCCGAGGACTGAAAAGTTTAGGAATCACTGCACTAGAATATTTCATTACAGCTTCATTATAGTTACCTGAACAAGCCTAACTACCGGTACTATTCCTTAAGATTGAATTATTTACTATTGAGATGTTTGGCGAGATCAGAATGTTTAGATGAGAATGGTAGGAGCAATTTCGAAGTGGTTACGAAAATATTTTATTTCATCACAGCCTAATTTATTTATTTCTTATAAATATTATATGTACAGTGTATTGAAATGTAGAGGAATCTACTTGTAATGGTTACTTTGAATTTGGAAGCAAAGTTGCTATGGTATCGCGTCGTTTCGTTATAAAAGACTGAGCTAAAAAATTCATTACGTGACTACAAAACGTGGGCAAGCGAAATAGAGTCTACTTTTCTTTCCGACTGTACTATGCAAAGTGTAATTTACACTACGGATCCCTGCGGCATCTAGCGGGCAACTGACAAACTACCGAAAAAATTGCTAACACAGAGCGCGCCAGCTTTATCATACGCAGAGTTCATGAGCTGCTTGCTGCTTTTATAATGTAACAAATCCCGTAAGGCCTCTTTTCTTCTTCCTTTTTATACTCTCCTTGCATACACGTAAGATGACGTATGGCTGAATGATGTTGAATTTTTCTTTTTTTCTTCTGATTGAATGAAAACTTCAAGCTAATAAGGATGCAAGTGTCATTTTCCTGCTTTCTGAGATTTTTAAATTCCCTTGAATTTGAAATTATTACCTACATTGATTTTTGGCTTTGGTATGTAGTCGCAAGATGAAGGTAGATGATGCAGGTATGACACATCACTAGTATTTAAGTTTTGATTAGTAAGGCCACATTTAATCAGCATATATACTAACGATTTTTTAAGAAGTTGTATTTTAGTTAACCAGCACCAACCGGCTATTATGAATACACCAATACTGGGCCTAATATTTGCTTATGTCCTGGAACTTACAGCAATCACCCCGATAGGGCTGCAGAAAAGTATTGACTCAGCAATTTTTGTAGGGCATGGAGTCTAAAAATTAATATTAATTAGTATATTTTTTTTCTTTCTTTCTTTTTCGTAGTTTTACCTCTCCCTTTTAGGATTTAAGCGTCCCATGCCGCCCGGGCCTTACAGGGCCGCGACCTGTCGGGAGAGGGATTACCTTTGGATCACATACATACTTTTTTGACCAGACAAGGACATGGAGGGCCTCCCCGGATGAGTGATCAGCCCAATGCCGGGGCCACCTCCGAGACAACACGAACACATAGGACGATACACACCATTCACACACACACACTCACTCAGAACAAGGCGAGGATGAGGATGAAGATGATAATGACGGCCAGATGATATCCGGGGACCACAAGGGCCTAAAGTTACCTGACATTTGTCTCATAGGTGAGGGAAAACCCCGGAAAAAACCTCACCTAGGTAACTTGTCCCGACCAGGAATCGAATCCGGGCCCGCTGCGTGAGCGGATTGGACGCATCCCCTGAGCCACAGCGGTGGACTTAATTAGTATATTAATTAATGTTATTTATTAATTTACTTATTATTTTGGTAGTCTATTATTTTATGAAGGGAATGCAGGGCTTGGTACATACATTATTCCCGTACATACTTTAGTTGCTAACTTCAAGTTCGTTGAGGTAACAGCCATTGCAGTATTGCAGGTGCTAAACACATGGATTGTGCGTTCTTGATTTTGTGATTAAAGGAAAGGGATAAAACCCCAAATACACTCAATTTCAATGTTAACTTGCTTCCAAAGAGGTTATTTATTTTTAAAAGGTAAAGATTCTTCCAGTCTGCAACCTGATATAAAAAAATGAAAATATGCCTACCAGTATAAAAGGTTTCCCGTAACTCGTGTCTTCTCATGATATGTGCTAGGGATACCGTCGCTAATTATTCGTCAATTTTTGCAAGAGTTTAAATTTTCTATATGTTTAGAAACACTGAAGTGTTCTAACAAAATCTTAAGAAATCATTTGTACGTAACACATCCTTCATAGCCTATGAACACTTTTGTTAAAGTTCGTGATAAAAAGTAGTTGTGTTAGATCTTCCAAATACTGTTAATTATGTTATTGCTCATCTATGTTTTTCGTATAGGCCTACTTAGTTCTGTTGGCTACTCCGAAGTTAAGGAAGTTATAGAAATATATTCTGTTTTTCTTCTGATAATTTCTGTTACTATTTTGTACTAAAAAAAACATAATTATTAACTTGTTATTTCTTCTCCTAAATTGAACGTGAGATTATTATAAAGCAATGCAATCTTAGGGTCTTAGTGGAGGAGAACGCAGGTGGGCGACTTCCCTTCACTTTTTCAGAGGGAACCATAGTCCTCTTATGTACTTTGGGCAACATTTCAAATATAAATAATTGTTTTAAGACTACTGCTCCAGTAAAATTATTGATTTAAATGTGTATAGAGGTTTTATCTAGGTAGGCCTATTAAAAATAATGTTAAATTTATATATGTTGACTAATATGTCGTATTCGGAAGAAAATTATAGGTTCATAATGTATAGTGGAATGGAAGTTTCTAGGAAACAGTTTTCAATTTTGGAATTTTATTATTTAGGAAAATCTTATTGTTATGTGTGATGTAATAAATTGTGGTTGAATTCGTCATAGGGAAATGCCATGGCCGCAACGATATCTAGCATGATAAAAGAATGTAATGAGATGTTCCTTTGTCTTTTGTCTTTCTGCCTGAAGTGTTCCCCACAATTCGCTTTTCGTGTTAAACGTACAGGCAGGAGGGAAAAAAGGGGACCGACTGAAATATCTGAGTTGCCGATATGAGCCACTGCGCATGCCTAGCGGCATTCACAGGATAGCAGGGAATGTATTGAAATCTGTTCTAGACAATATAGTCAATCAATTGAGAAATAATTTCCCGTAATTTGCATTGCTTCTGAAAACATACATTTCCGTTACATCTCTTACATATATTTACGTATCACAAAGGCTCTGAGAGCAGCTACAAGAGTCGGTCCGCTTTTTTTCCCCCTACCTGTACATGGACTTAATTTTAAAAAGTTAAAGGAACATTGTTATAACGTATAATAACATATGGTAATTAAAAAATTAGATAAAATAAAATCAGGTAAACTGATGTAACAAAGTGCCAGTATGTTTTTGTTTAATTAGTTATGACTGCAATTATGATATGCAGAATATGTTTTTTTTTTTAATTGATTTCCAAGTTAAGCTCCAGATTTATTCATTAAGCAGGGCTTACGGAAGAAGAAAGGTCTACCATCTCGGCCACCTGGGTCATTTTAACGGTCTAGTTGGATAAGCGCATGTAAATCAATATGTTTTTTGTCATAGCTACCTGTATTTTAATTTCCAAGGCCTTATAAGATCACAGTAAAACAATAGGCTATGTTGTCAAGATAACTGATTTTCATTTTTTTAAATAAATTCTTTCGAATACGTATAACACCATAAAATAGGCACTAAATTGAGCATTACTCCGAAAAAGGTCAACCGATTTTATCCATTATGAATAGACGTCTTCCCATGGACATTATAAATGTGTATACCAAGTTTCATAAAAATCCGGTAAAGCGTATTTGAGTTACCGCGTCTTTAAAATATACACTAAATTGGGTTTTACTCCGGTACCGGTCTACCGATTTGGTCCAATATCAGTAGACGTCTTTCCACGTACATTATAAATGGGTATACAAAATTTCAGGAAAATCCAATAAAGCATATTTGAGTTATCGCGACTTCTTATATATTAACATAAAAACACTAAATTGGGCATTATTCCGGTACTGGCCAACCGATTTGGTCCAATATCAATAAACGTCTTCCTATGGACATTATAAATGCGTATACGAAGTTTCATAAATATCCGATAAAGCCTATTTGAGTTATTGCGCCTTTAAAGTAGACACTAAATTGGGTTTTACTCCGGTACCGATCAACAGATTAGGTTCAAATTCAATAGGGCACTTCCCATGGACGTCATAAATGGGTATACCAAGTTTCATGGAATTCCGATACAGCGTATTTGAGTGATGGCGCCTTTCTATTAGAAAGGCGCCATAATCTATTAAAATAGGCACTAAATTGGGCATTACTCCGGTACCGGTGAACCGATTTGGTTCAATATCAATAGGGTTCTTCCCATGGACATTATAAATGTGTTTTCCAAGTTTCATGAAAATCCGAAAAAGCGTATTTGAGTTATGGTGCGTACAGACACACGGACAGACAGACAGACGGACAGACGGACAGACATTTTTTCGTCCACCACACAATCTCATAAAGTACCATACTGGCACTTAATAATTATTCGCTCTCTAAGGAATCTAACTGTAAGGCTTGAGCAACAGTTCGAAGAGATAGTGGTGCTTTGAGCGAGGGAAGTTAGGAACAACTTACATGGTTGGTGGGTGCCAGGCGACCCTCAATAAAAAAGAAAAATATTCACGATGCTGTAGAAACGTAGATTTTTTAATGGCCTAATGAAGAATCTGCCGTTTCAGGTGAATCAAAATGAGGTTCAAGTGCTCTGAAGAGTATTACATTCGACAACGGCCAGTCCAACCCACAAACAATAGTTCGGTTAGGCCTAGAGGAAATGTGGATTTTTAGCTTTCGATGCCATCTATTAGTTCCATTCTTGAATTACGTTCTCTAATCACATACAATAAATAAAAAATAATGGCAGCAGTGCCAACCATAAGCATTTTCATTCAGTCTGGGTGGCGCAGTTAGTATCGCGCTGGCTTTCTGTGCCCAAGGTTGCGGGTTCGGTCCCTGTCCAGGTCAGTGGCATTTATGTGTGCATAAATGTGACAGGCCCATGTCAGTAGATTCACTGGCATGTAAAAGAACTCCTGCGGGACAAAATTCCCGCACACCGGTCACTGGCCTAAGTAGCAGTAGGCCTACATCCCGTCGTTAAATGACCATATATCAACCAACCATAGTATTTTCAGTTTTGAAAAGTTAAGATTTAGGCCTATAGCCTAGTCCGGTTCCTGGAGGTGCAGAGTTATTGCTTCCTAAAGTTTCCTTTCTCACTTCTCGTGAAGAAAAAAACAAGAATTAATACGAACAACAGAAACATTCTGTTAGTGTGTGACAAACTGAGCATAGCATCGTAGTATTGTGATGGATTTGAAGGTGACGGACGATGAAGACGGATGAGCATGAGAAAGATCTTTATCTTTGGATATCAACTGCATGAATTATACTTCTTAAAAAATCTCCAAAATCATGAAAACACCAGTTAATTACTGAGCTAGAAGTATAAAATGACGTTGGAACACTCAGAATTTTGTGCTGAATCCCTTTAAATCATAAAATTGATTTTTGCTACTTAAGGTTGGGTCCTTCTGGCAGGGTCACCTGCAAAATGAGTTTTGCTCTTATAATTAATTAAAGGGCAATCAGCCTATTTAAATATATTTAATCCAAACGCAGGTGCTAGAAGCTTAGGTATTAATTTGTTCATTATAATACCATTTGTCTCCCTGCACCCTATCTGCATCGATGATTACTTTTTAATATAATCCATAGTTGATTATTTTGTCATCGTCATCTATGATCGCTGGAATGTCTTTGACAATTAATTAGTTAATCAATCAATATCGGAATGTTTCTGTAATTAAGACTAACTAAAAAATTGTGTAGCCCTGTGGCAAAAAGTCAATATCCAATGGTATGCTGAAACTTTGCAACTCAGTTTAATTTCATTATGATCCTACCATTGATCATGGAGTCAAAATGAAATGATAATTCCATTAGCTTGAGTCTCTTTGTCTGCAGGGTACAACGATAGATACCGAACGTAGAAATTTCATAATTCGTAAAACAGTTGTGACAGAAAACATATGCAACAACACACAACTGTCTGAAGACATATAGTGGGTACGAATTACAATTTCAAATTTATTTGAATGATCTGAAAAAATGCAAACCACTATCTTGCTAGTACCAAATTTGCTGTTGTATGCCTGCGACTACTAATGCATGTATCATTCGTTAATAAGATAAAAATAGGTAGATGTAGAGAGAGAAAAAGAGTGAAAAGAGAAATCGAAAGAAAGAGGGAGGAAATATACTGTACTTATTCAGACTGTTGAAGAAAATTCGTTTCTTTTGAATTGTTTTGACGAATTCATACATAAAAATAAAACTAGAAGTGCAGGATAGCATAGGCCTATAACGTATTAAAAAGGCCTTAGAACAAGAAACCACCCATTGCAACAAAATGGACCAGATTTATGATTATGACAATCCATTACGGTTGATTCTGCAAGATACATGACCACCATAGTAGAAATTCGAAATTCAGACCTTAGCCGATTCAAGTTCTATTTTTTCGGCCAAAACAACCATTCTTCGCCATTTACATTTGTAGGTGGAGACCGGCCCACGTGGGACTTAGGTCTACTAGACCTCTGCCGTAGTTCTTAGTATGTGTAAATATGTTCCCCATTGCAATCACAAGGCTATAATGATCGGGAAGTGAACAGCCTTTAATCTTACGGTAAGAAGAGGGAAAAGATAGGCCTACTCGAACACTTTTACTTTATGTTTTCCGGGATCTCCTGTTATACCTTCCGTCATCAGCAGATAGCGAGAAAGGTATAAAGAGAATGGACTATTGTCATTATCAACGTTGTCACCAAATATTTATTTTTAATTTATTTATTTGCTTAATTGCCTATTTATTTTCTACTTTATGTACTTCCTCACATAAGCCCATCAAATATAAATCCTGGAATCTTGTAGACATTATTTAACAAACGTTGGATGACTTTAGTACAATAGGATAATTACAATTTTTGGAAATCGAGAACGCTTTTCTTTCACATCTGTTGCCATTTGATTTTATTATTTTCAGGATTACAGTGTAGGTTCATTTTGAGATATTTTAAATATATTTTTTGTTCCTCAATAAGAGTAGTCCTATGTATAATCGTAAGAGTAGCATGTATGATATGTATAGGCGCGTACATTAGTCCGAGAACTAATATGATATATTATTCTTTATAATAATTAAGAACTTATATTAATTGAATGAAGGGAATATTATAATATCAAATATTACAAAATAACGATACATTCCTTTTTAGAAATCCTTAATATAATCTTAAAGCTATTTTATCTTATAGTAAAATATTTTGTCTTCAAAGTTCGCCAACATCGTTTACCAGATGAATATTTTTATTGTGTGTTATAACTAAGTAGACTATTAGATAAGTTATTAGATATTTTGTCTCTTTTCTAATTCTGTTGTTACATTTGTTGTTGGTACTAATGCATAACTTTCTTTTTTTATAGGGTGAGTTTACAACTTCTATAAAGAAGGGAATTCGCAAACAGTGTGGTGAGTAGACTATTTACTTAAGCAGTCCAACGCCATGCCAGGATCACCTGTGAGGAGTGAGCGGAGGCAAAGTTATTTATTTCAACCCATCCTCCAGACACTTGTTCTTTATAAAGTTTGGCCTAAAGAATAACTTAAATCTTTAATACAAGTCTTTATCAAGCTAGTTTGAGTATATCTGACCTCGGAAACCAACCAGTGGTGTCGACAAGCCCCCCAATCCTGCTATCTGTCGGATGGTAGGCCTAGTCCCTCCAGGGATGTAGCGACATGGAGCTTCCTAACTTTCAAGGTCCGGTTAGCTTTCAAACTGCTCACAGGGCGCATAGCATACATGAAATTAAGGAGAACTAGTAATACTAAAGCACAAAATAAATTGGGCAGATTTCTTTATTATGTAAAGTATAAAATAGAGAAAAAATAAATATTAACATTAGAGAATAACAACCTTACTATTAAAAGTTTATAATACGAACAAAGAACGGTTGAACACCGCGCAAGACCAACGAAGCTGTGTCTAATTTCTTCTCCAATAATCCCCGTGAAAGCTCGTAAAAGTTACACCAGCTTATCATCAAAGAGTCATGGAAAGTGAAGACTTTTTCGTTCTCAGTGTTTGAAGAAGACAAATTTTACTGCCATCTGTTCGAGCTAGGAACAATCAGCAGTATGTCGTGAAAATTCTAGTTTCAGTAACATTTTTAATTGATTTCTGGAAGCAGTGCCAAGAATGATCAGAAAATAAATCAGAAATAAACAAAATACAAATTACTACTTATGTAAGATAATATATTTATCAAAAATTCAATCAACTTAAATCTTACAGTTACATTTTATACAATTAAATGTAGCATAAACGAGATATCCCTATAAATTATAGCTTTAAAATTATTATTAATAATAGCTAATTAGCCTATTTCTGAATGGATAAGCTACTTGGATAGACTATACATCATATAATCACCTACAGGCAATTACAGTTAATTGATTGTTATTACCTGAATGTGCATTAGACGATGCTTGTTGATTAGGTGAATTGAAGTCCTATGGTAAAAGAAGTTTATATATATAGCAGAGCTAACTGACCCTCCGTCATTCTGAATATTAATGATTCTGTCCTCGCTCTCCACCTTCAGAAAATATGAGCAATAGCTCTCTGGAGGAAATCTGCGACAGCTCCAAATTAGTTTTCGTATTGCAATGTTGATTGTTTGACATATTGTCCCTTTGGACTCCGTACTATAAGTTAGCTTTGTGACATGATGAACAGTTTGCATGTTTTCATAATAATAATATTAGAATATTAATGAGAGATTCTGGCACTCAGATTTCAAGAAATGATCGCACTTGGCTTCTGAAAGCATGATAAATTTTACTTATTTTCATTAAAACTGTAAAATTCAATACCAGAATGAAGCAGCAACTTGTAGTCCGCATCGAACTAGGCAATTTTCGACTACACAGTACACAGTTCGTACTCAGTCACACGTAGGCCTACTCCATGCCGTAGAGGATCTTTGATTATTTTAATAATTGGTCAAAGTTGAAGCCTTCAGTGCTTTATATTGTCATAATGTTATATGACATCATAGGCGTACCGAGGGGGGGGGGGTTTGGGGGTTTGAACCCCCCCCCCCCCCCCCCATTGATCAAAGAAGGAAAATTGTATAAAAGTCTGCCCATAAATTACTTAATACAAGTATAAAGCGTGGGAAGCTTAAAACTCGTTATTTTGCATCTTAATTTTTTTAAATTTTCCGGGGGAGGACCCCCGGAAGCTTAAAACTCGTTATTTTGCATCTTGATTTTTAAAATTTTCCGGGGGAGCACCCCCGGACCCCCCTCTCCCTGGGGGGTATTCCATACCCCCAGATCCCGCGGATGTTATAACCCCCCCCCATAGGGTCGGCCTGGTTACGCCTATGTATGACATGCCAAGTAATTTGTAGTTTTTATGCAATATCATGTTAGTCCAAACTGTAAAGTAAAACATTCAGCGTAAATACACAAATAAATGTCTTCGGGCGAAGCAAAATAAAAATTAGAACTTTCCTCAACTCGTGTTAAACAAAATAAAACTAATTATATAAAAAAAAAATTTCCTGCCTGTGAAAAATCCTTTTATCATTCTATGCATTTGCTTTGTACCTTTGATTCTGACCCCAACATATTTCTGCACCCTACAAAGAACTTGCTTAAAAGAACGAGTAATTAATTATTTTATGTATTTTCTTTTCCCTCTGGACCCTGACAAGTTCAGCCGACATTAGCTGGATCAATTATGATCGCTCCCCTCTTGAGTACCTTCGGAAATTTGATGATCCCTTGTAAGAGGAGTCGCCCAGGGGAAAAGCTCAAGCCCAGCCTTCTAGATTGCTCATTCAGCTAAAAAAATCTTATGCATCTTATTTTACTTTCTCTTATGTTAGCTTTACCACCACTTCTAAAAATATATATTCGGAAATTACATTTCCTGCTGTAAATATTTTAATATTCACGTTTATACACTCACGTTCCACAAAATTTGACCTCCATCTCAGATATGACTACTAAGGTTTGACATTTGAAGACGAAATGCTAAAAAAAATCTGCAAATTTCTCAACATGTTTTATTACTAAGTCCCGGACTTTTAAGCTCTTAGGCCTATAGCTTCGATGCCATATAGATGTTTCTAACCACATAACTATGGCTTGATGCTGTCTAAGCTATAAGAACCCAAATATATGCCCATATGTAGTATTTTTGATACCATAAATTTGCAATTTAGTTCTAAGAAGAGTTCAAATATTGTGGGAAAATGTTTTAGATAGTGGGATGCGTAGATGTTGTCCTGCTTTAAGTAAGCAAGTATGTCTGTCTCACTCTTACGTAGATAGGAGTAATGCGCTAGAGTGAGATAGACATACTTGTTTACTTCAGAGTCTAGAGTGAACAGTATCTACCCATTCCCATTTTGCGCGATTATAGTTGTATTCTTTTTCTTCCCTAAGCACTGCAACACTGTGAAACCATGTTTCTATTTACTACATTATTGTGGCAGCATAATGTTGCATTTTCCTATGATCAGAACATATTAAAGTTATTCCCAATGGAAGGAATAATATCCTTATCAATTAGCTTATGGGAATTTTTTGTGTTCCCAGTTTCCGGTCTAATTAATGATTTACCATCTTTTTAATTTCAAAATATTGGCCAGACCTCTTGAGTTAAATTAGTTCAAGTTTTGGTTGAATAAAAATATATTATTTCTAAAAAGCTGGAAATTACTAATGAAGTCTTTTTTATAAACGCCATAATTTTTATAAACGCTAGCAAGCCAATCTTCCAAAAAAAGAATTATCGCCATGTATTTCTTAAGTTGGAGTTAAATTCCTTCAGCATTCATAATAGTTTTTGCAGTAACTTAATTGAAATTTATTTGAAAGATACTATTTTAAGAACTCTAACAGTAATTTGCTATTGGAGTAGATAGATGAAGTCTATGTTGTAAACGCAGGAGTATACTGAAAGCTTGTCACGCAATTTGAAGTAAGACTTCCATGAATGAGAAGTGTATGGGGGGATTTAGGGATTTCGTCATCATTTGACAGGGTCTAGCGACCTACCCCACTCGTGATCCTGTTACGCCCTTCTTCCCTTTATTTGTCGATCTTCCAAAGCTCTAATGATAATTGGATCCAATTGAGGGGTTAAAATGCTTGCTAAATGACTATATTTTGTCGTTTGGTTTTCAACGCACCGAATCTAGCCTATAGTATAGAGTTCTGCTTTAAAAATCAGGAATTTTTTAACCATCATCTTCTTCTTCTCCTTCTCCTTTAGGTATTGGTTTATGACCTAATATCTTCGCAGCATTGTCAAGGCGTAGGCTACTATGATCCTATTCTCTTTTTGTGTAGGGGTAGTAGCGGCTAAAATATGGTTCCTCGAAGAGAAAAGCTCTCATTATAGTGAGTTAACGATACCGTAGTTCTAATTAAAAAGCCGGGATTTACAGCTTTGGGTAAAATCTGAGCCACCTTGAGTTTTCTGTATGCTTCGCTTAACTGGAAATGTCAAGAGCATGCATTTTCAATCCTTCTGCATGTAATCATCCCAAATCTCTCCCTTCCACCTTTGAACTGTGTGTAACCTGATTTTAATTTTTTATAGGTGACATAATAGGAAGCCTTCTTGAAGTGCCAAACTCGATTCCATATATTATTCACAAAGAAAGAATTCTATGGACGTAGTAAGGGAAAGACAAATTTTCCATATGAGACTTCATGTTAGCACAACACGATGTATTATAATTATGTGAAATCTACTATTAAAATTTTCAGGATATCTAAAAAATAACGGCTACATAAATGGCCCATAGTTGCTCATCTACCTATCCCTGGGAAGGATATAGGCTCTAATTTGCTTGTATAACACTAAAGACAAGGCGTCTTAAGGAAAGAATTAACATTGAAAATTCCTCGCGGACTATTGTTGTTTGTTTTTAAAAACGATACCCAGTAAAAATTGCTGAGAATAGAATTTACAACTAGGATTTTTAGTTTTTCTTTATTAGGAGATTTTTTGTTGTTATAACAGTTTATTTTATGTGAGAATAGTTACATTTTTTTGTTAAAATACCAAAATTTATGGTTCTTTTATGAATTCATAACGCTTATTTGTATTTTTTTCTAAATATCTACAGAATGCATATTGTACGCGCTATAATTCTTGTCTGTTTTATGCCTAACGTTTAAATTTCGTACATTTCATAACGTGTCATAGCTTGGCCTTGTTTTCTGGTATCCATATTAATTTAAATTAAAACTCGAATGATAAACAAATTTTGCAACAACGTGGCAAAATTTCTGCAACATCATCTGCACGCTTAGTCAAGTCAGTCAGCGCAACTGCCTTAAGCAATTGCAACTAAAATAGCAGCTGTACAACACACCGGCAACATTTTTTACTACTCGCAGAAATAGTCATTGTTAATTTTCGTTCATCGATTTGCATAATATGTTCTTTGAAGACGATTTGAACAAAGGTTTAGATTTTTCTTTACAAAATTATAGGCCTACCTATCTTGAAGTTGAGATATTAGGCAAAAGTTATTATACAAAATGTAGATCAGGCCCGTGCCTAGAGGATTTAGACTCAGAAAATAAAGCAAATTAAATAATTAGGCCTATATCCCGGTATCAGTTAGTTTAACCTGCGTGGTCTCGAGGTTTGTGTCGCAGGCTGCAGATCAGCAGGCCCTGGTTCAATCCCCGGTACCTTCGCTCGGTGAGTTCTTGTTGTTATTATTATTAGTATTATTGTTATGATCATGCGTAATGGGCTGTACAGTTTTCGCCTGGCTGCATATTATCAGTAAGGTAGGGATGCATGCCACAGTATGCTGGATAGGAGGTGAGAGGGGATGAAAGAGGGGTGTTTGCGTGCCGTGACACGTTATATGGATTCTAATAAGGTGGGGCGGTCTATATGACGTTACGTCGATTTATTAATCTTGATAATCAAACAATCTGCTTTGCTCGCATTCCTAGTGGTCGTGAGAACTGAAGTTCGGCTTTCACTTTATAGTGCTATTTCATTGAGGTACATGATTTATAACTCTTTAACAGGCACTTGTAAACACATATACTATTATAGGTTAAAAGTATAATCCTCTCTCTTGGGATTTCATATGTGTGAACATGCTCAACAGTCCGAGCATGTAATTTACCCTACAACTTATTTTAAATTAGATGTAGCACAAATTACCCGAATATGAGTAGGCTGGTTATTTTATAGTATGTATAGGCTAAAATCTTGTTTGGTTTGTATAAAAATGTTAATTTCATACACGAAACAAAGTACTTATTCGAGATCGATTGTTAACTTAAGACCACTTCATTAGTACAAACTCAGAAAGCAATCAATTGTTCTACTGAAATATTCATTGTTAAATAGTTAATCTTGTTAAATAGTTAATCTTGTTAAATAGTACATAGCGAATAGAATAGCAAAACCCAATATATAAAAATCAATTATTAAAGGCAGAAGGAAATGTTGGAAAGAACCTATAGGCCTAGATAGAATGGCGAAAGATCGGCTGGTGAGAGAGCTAAAAAATGATACGCTCTTAGATGGAAAAGAGAAAGAGGAAGATCTCCAAAGAGTGTATGCACATCTTCAGAAGAAGACATTTGAACGGAAAGCCAAACAGGATAGAAGAAGAAGGAGAAGTAGTGGTAGAAGAAGAACTATAAATATCATCATCATCAATAACTTTCGAGGATTAGGCCTTTTGGCCTGTTCCGCTTCAGATTAGAATTTGGTCTTTCCAGCGTTTCTTTGGTCTTCCAATATCTCTTTTCCCTCTTGGTCTGTAGTTGTAGAGTCTTTGGGGTAGTCTGTCTTCTGGCATTCGCAATATGTAACTATAAATATCTAATGATAAAATCAAATGTTAATCTCAGATATTTATTGTACAGTATAACCAAGGTTTCCTTTGCCTTTTATGGCAATAAACAATAATTAAATAATAACTGTGAAATAAATAAGAAAATTAACTTATTTTTGGTTTATCAAGAATTATATTATAATTATAATTACAATGCTATTCGTTTGCTGTCAAGGTGAATTTTAAATTATATAGCCTAATGTGTTATGTTCTGAACCGACTTTGAACCCAATGCCAATCATGTGCGTTCAGAAAGTTCAGTTCCCTATTTACACTGTAATGAAATCGATGCTCCTGAAATTCCCATGACATCAAGGAATGAAAACTTACTGCCTTATGATTAGGCTTTTAATCGTCCAATCTGTGTCAGGATTTTAATATTATAATGTTGTAACGACTAGTCTGAATTTTCTTGTTTAGAACGAACCACTAATAAATAATCAGTATCCCAAATCTGGTCACCCCTCTTTAATTTTTTCTGATAACTAAAGCAAAAGACTTCTTTAAAGTCTATCGACTGTTGGCATCTTTATTACATTTTTAAACTGAAAATAGAGAAGTGTGTAATTGGAAAGGCCTAGTAGACCTATCTATCCTACTGAATAACAGGGGTACCTACTTTAGTGTTCCAAGTTGTTGGCTTTTCCTTGTCCTTCTCTTCCTCCTCTTTAATCTTTCTCTCCTTTTTCCTCTTCTGTTATTTAATGTCCTCTTTTGTAGCAGAGGGTCCAATGTGACGAAAGCCAGGCATTATTTTGCGAGGGGTCCATACTATGATATAACATCATTTTTACATAAAAATAATTGCGTTTAGTAACAGTCGGAATAAGTGATAAGTATAAACCAGTAGGCATTCCCTTGTGAGAGGCAGGAAAACCATGAAAACACTTAAGTAAAACTTCCATGGGATTTGAACCTTTGAACTCCAGAATATGAGACCATGGTCAATTACAACTTCGGTTAATTCTCCCTATCCACTTAATCTTTTGTCCTTGAATTAAAACAAAATGAAAAGTGCTTTGCTAAATTTTTCTTGACATACTTTCCCAAAACTTGCACGAATTTGCGTTACTTTTAATCAGGCGTTAATGGGAGTTACCGCAAATGCTTCTTGATATGAGAGCTGGTCTATCTGAATTCGCATAATATATGCCTCTGTTATTGAACAACCTCTCCTACTAGAGGAAATGGAAATATTCTTATCGAATATTAAATTTAATGCCTTGGAGTCACGAAACATTTATCACAGTAAGTAACTACCTGTATGTAGAAACTTCTTTCATATAAATACGTAGATGAGAATGTGCATATTGTTATAATAATTTACCTTCTCTGAAATGTGTTTTCAAGGTTAGGGAAATGCTTCATAAAGGTGCCTACTTTATTAAGACCGAACTCTTTTAAACAATACGATTTTTTTATTCTCCTGTGGTTGTAATCTGAAGCTTGTAATCTATACAATAATATAAGAGAAATCGAATATTGATAAGACACATTATATTCCCTACAGTAAAAGTAAAGTGTTCCCTATTACAGGCCATGGAGGCCCAGAGGGTTCCAGGGGGTTGAGGCTCCCAGATTTTTAGACATTCGGAACATGAAGGTGGTAAGGTTGTCAGCCTTACGCACCGGCCGCCTTTACCCCCAGGATTGCTCCTGGTACTGATTTCTGTTAGAGGCTGAGTCGACCCCAGGGCCATAGTGCCACCAGAAGGATTAGGCCAATTGAAAATCTCCAACGACCTCATCGGGAATCGAACCCGCGACCTTCCGGTTTGTAGCGCAGCGCCTCAACCACTACGCTACGGCGTACCCCATTCGCTACAGTACCTTTAGTATTTATTTAATTACCATGTTTACCCTGTATTTCAGAGATATGTTCAAAATTTGCGATTTTTTAAAATTTGTAGTCTACTACTGAATTCCTTAGGGTGAAATCTATCTTAAGGTTACTAAGTTAAGTCCTATATACGATTGATCTCGAATTTAATGTAACCTTTTCCGATTATAAAGATACTATCACAATTGCCACATAACTCTGTTTACTTCTACTTACGTATGTAGGCCTATACGTATACGTATGTGTTAGTATTTTCAATGTATACTACAAGAAGTCCTTAATACAAGTTTTATTCTTACTTTTGTGGAATTGATGTATTACTCGTTAATTATACAGGGTGGTAATGGCTGTGAATCATTCTTGCACGGTAATAATTATATGTGTGACTTATGGTTGTGAAATTTGGAATTATTCCGTGAAATTGTTTACTTTTCTATTACGAAAATTAAATCGTGTAGAAGCAGCTAAAGGAAAAAGAATACTTAATAATCATAACAATAATTGTTTTCCTGTTTACCTTCGAGTGTAGTAGACAAACAATAAGACAATAACTTTTCTAATCTACAGCTCTGACGATTGTTGAGTAACCAACTTTTATACATAGAAAATGTCTCTCTATCTCTAGGGAAACACAAAATCACTTGTCACTAAATCGTTGTCACCTACATCAAATAAGAAATGTTTTCCAGATAGAACCATTCCTATGGACCAAAAAGTTGAACCAAAATGCACTATGAAATGCACATGAATTAAAAAAAATATGCTCTAAGTAATATATCCAAAAGGTCCGCAATTAAAAAACATACAAACACGAAAGGAGCTATGTTTCTAAGTTACTAGAGAAAAGGATTCAATTTAAACAAATTCCCAAGCTCTAACCGGTACCTTCCTTGCTGATATTTATCTTACCAATCGCTGTTAAATCGATTTTTCTTTGTTTTAAACAAAATCATCAGGAATAGGCGCAGTAATCATTCCATAAAGACAACAAAAGTGAGAATAATATCGTCTGTTCAAAAATATTAGCCTGATCAAGCCTGGCATAATAATTAGTTGCTACAAGACATGTTGCCTAGAAATCAATATGTACGCACTGCTGAGAGAAAACTCTAAGGCTGCGCAGTACATTCTTCTCAGTCCATTATTTTTAAACTTACTTATTACTTACTCAATGGCAATAGATTATTCCTCAACTAGCTAAAGGAATATTATCTATTTTATGGAACCCGAAGGTTCATTGCCGCGCTTACCTGAGCCCGCCATTCAACCCTATTCTGTGCTAACTCCATCCAACCACCCCTCGCAAATCCAACTTCCCTTAGATTTATCCTAATATTGTCCTCCCTACGTCTAGGTCTTCTAAGTGGGCTTTTCCCTTCGGGTCTCCCCGTTAATATTTTTGAGATATTTCTTTCCTCCCCCATGCGTTCAACATTCCCAGTCCATTTCATCTTCCTGATTTAATTACCCTTAATATATCCGGTGACGAGTACAGGTTACGAAGCTCGTCGTTTTGCAGTTTTCTCCAGTCCCCATTTTCGTCTCTCTTAGGCCTAAATATTTTTATAAGCACCCTGTTTTCGAACACTCTCAGATTATGTTCTTCCCGAAGAGTAAGCGACCATGTCTCACATTCATATAATACATTAATTATAAATTATTCTGCAAAAAACACATTTTTTTCTTTTTACTTGACATGAGACATAAAGTACAGTCACGTACTGGTGGTGTTTCACGGGTAACGCTAAAAACCGTGCAAAATGCCTTTTACCCGTACAAAGGACGATTACCAGCTATTACGAGTATGTAATGAACAGTAACATACAAGTATGTCAGAAGAGCTTAGCCCACATTTTTAAAGAGAAAATGCCACAAACATTTGGGAGTATCCTATATTTGTCTTGACTCTTTGTTGTTTGTGTTGAGATGAATAATGACACGATGTAATTACCATAGTAACTGAAAATGATGAGCACATGGGCGTGAGCACAATAATTACCATCAGCTGTAATGCACCGAAAAGAAACCATGATGGCCTGTCCAGAACGCCCCATTGTGTTCAGCATGAAATGCATGCCATAATACGGATATATTATGTACGTGTTGAATTTATGAACGCCTAAACATCATTATTAGGAGTCACAATATGATTAAGACATTAAGTTGTCATGGAAAGTAAAAACTAATTTTATGGGTCAGACACTTGATGAGTGAATTATTTCTATAGAATAGCGGTTTTTTCCTACTGGACAACTTACGTGCACTGAAGAGTGTGTTCAGGTTAATAAAGTGTAGGCCTACAAATAGATTAATAATAATCGATCTCATAAACTGAACATTATGTTAGAATTCAATTCACATGCATAATTCCTTGCGCATTTCTGCATGTGTGGAAATCCACACGAGTTATTATTACTTCCTCTGTCCGTACCATTGATAGCCTACTAGGCCTATATAGGCCTATGTAGGTAGAGTAAGTATTGTGTTCGACCCCGAAATTCCAAGTTGAGTTCTTAACATATTTACATGTTTTGAGATCACCTGAATCCAAAAATACTATTTTCAGAAATATGTCTGTGTGCGTATGTGTACTGTATGTGTGTGTCTGTCTTGTGCTCAACCCAGTGGCGGCTATTCAGGGGAAGTAGGTGAAGTAGCACTTCACCAGTATTTTCCCTTTACAATACGTATTTTTAAAGTTTATTTTCCATACCATGAATGTTGGTTTTTACTATAAATGTATCTGTATTTTTGACTTGCCCGCCACGCCACCACCTGGTGTCAAAGCTAGGAGACACTGAAATACTGAGTGCGCAACTTGCTTCAAGTCGGCCGTGTGAAGGTGATCTGGAAACCACGCCCTCCGTTGCATGGGTAGTCTGGTCAACTAAAACTGAGGATATGCAAGCATCAGTCTAACGCCGCCAAATTCGAATGTGTTAAATTCAGAAAAACCCGGATTCCACAACCCCGATTAAGTATTCTGTCGCACTGCGAACACTAAGCGACTTTCTCTACCTCGATCATTAAAAATACTATTTTCTCGTCTCTTATTCCATTTCCGGGGAACTCTCACGCGATTTGCCCTGCCCTAATTATTATTATTATTATTATTATTGTTGTTGTAATTATTACTATTATTATTATCATCATTATTACTATCATTATTATTATTATTATTATTATTATTATTATTATTATTATTTTTGTGCTATTTTCTCTCGTCACACAACTCACACAACGTTCGACGAGACGAGAGAAATTAGCAAAAAAATAATCGCGTGAGAGTTCCCAGAGATGGATTAAGAGACGAGCAGTTTAGATAGGCCTACTAATATTTTTTTTTTAATATTTTAAGTTTGCTGTATGAAATGATATTTGCAGCACACCCTCGTTTTGAGCCACGAGCCGCTATTGGGTGAATTCCGTTATTAACATAAGCATGAGGCACTTTTTCTCTTCACCTAATTTTCCGGCCACGAGCCGCCACTGGCTCAACCTAGCTCCAGAACGAAAAATCATATGAAATAAAATCTTGTATTTGGGTTAGGTACCTTCAGGGAATGTGACATGAAGATTGGCGACGACTTTCTTTTACTTTTGGTGCCACTTTACATGAAGAAAATTTTGTTTTTCGTGATTTTCTCGAAAACGGCTCTTACGGTTTTGTTTAAATTTTGTACATGAGGTGCTTCTACTAAGAGCTAAAACTTTTAATTGAAATATTTTCGCAAAAGTCTCTGAAGGGTGATTATAAACTACTCACTTAGTACTGTCTTGCCTGGTGAACAGTAAAGCTTTGATACAACTGAATTCGCGCTCTTTGCAATATAGCCTCTTATTCTATACCAGAATTTCAAATGAGATAAGTGTATGTATGTGAGTGCATTAATCAGATTTTATGTGGATTGTGTATCCTTCGGGGATGCGATGTGATGAGATAACGACATTCTCTTCATTTTTACAATAAATTTACATGAAGAGAATCACATACATAATATATTATACAAAGAGGAAAAACTCTTATTTGGGCAGAGGAACTTACATATTTTACATACGATTTTTTAATGGTATTATAGCCTTTACTTACTTAGTCTATATACAATATTTTGCGATTCTCTGAATTGACTTATCGATATTTCTTCCGTTTCATTCGGGTTCTTGGTAGCAAAGGATTGCATAATTGACTACCATAAATAATATTGGCGATTGTTAACCGGTAAATATCAGTTTTTTGGGATCAGATCCAACCTTGAGAGTTAGCTCGTCAAGGAAGGGAAATATTCATGGATTTTAGCCATGGGTCTATGTCTGAGGTTCCAAGTTTATAAAAGAATCTCAAGGCTAAATAATGAATACCTGCTAGCACAATTTGCCTCCTACCCTTCAGTTATTCGTAAGTTCATTACCAAGAAACTCTACAGACTTGAAGTAATAGTCGAGGGACTGGGACTAGAAAATATCCTATCTGGAGTTTCGTCCTCTTATCAAACTCGTCTGCCCTCCTCTCACGGGTACATACAGGTTTCAGCACTAAGCAGCAAATGAAGTCAAGCGTTTTTTATATCAGCATTCAGTCAGACATTCGTCTTTAATTTGATAAGGTCAGTCATGCTGTGTGTAGGTTACTTATATTGACTAATTTCAGATTTATTAAAGGTGTAACTAATATAGATAATGATCATAATAAAGAAGTGACTGTTTTTTGCACTGAAGTGCCGTTTGCGCGATAATATTTACAGATATCAACATTTATAAGTGATTTTTTATTCCATAATGTTGTGTGAACAAAGAGAACTGCAATCTTTGAAATACCTACACCATTAAAAGTACTGTATCTTGAAAATGTAACATTTCAAATATTTAAGAGACCCCAATTATTTTTTAATATAGGCCTAAATATTAGATCAATAAGCATAGTTTGTTTTCTTCATAGTTATTAAAGATTGTTTCATGTAAAATTTCATCTAAGAAGTTTATCCTAAACACTAATTTATGTTGTTTTATGGAAACATATATTTCTTTAATTCACTTTAAATGTTAACGCAATAAGCGTAATTCATCTTGTGTGTAGGTATGTAAGACTGTATTTTGTAAATTAATGTTACGCCAGCCTAGCCTACGCATTGGACTTCTTGAATTCCTCTTCCTATAGGCCTATAGGAATGGAGGTTTCAAGAATTTAATGTGAAGTGTAGAGAGAAAAATTATAAGTAGGCCTACTAACAAAAATATTATCACATTTAAAGAACGAAATAAGCACACGCTCGCATACTTATGGTCATAACTAGAAACGAAATGTGCATATTATAAAAATTCACCCTATATTCAAATGAAAGGCAGAGTCTTCGAAGGTAAAGTATGTCTTTGGACGTACAGTGCTAACTCCAAATAAATAAGTACTCTTTCGTCCTAATACTCGGCAGGAATCCTCAACCAGACATTTTGGTCCAATCGGAATTTAAAAAAAGAACACTCATACCTTAAAGTAAAATAAACTAATTTTGAATTTGATAATATAAATTTGCCCTCAAAAGACCAATATGAAATCCATTAAAACAAACAAATTTTCCATACCTTATTATTGCTAATTTTCGTGATGTTAAGAAATACTTATCTTTCGAATAAGTTTAATATAAGAAGGCTTATGATTTTTTAACTAAATTTTCATCTATAAAAAATCTTTACATTTTAAACAATAAACTCTTAGTATCATAATTTATAAGAACAATCTGTAAAATTTACTTTTATATTTATTTAATAACTTTTATATTTATTTCGTAATACACACTTTTTTCCTAATAGTTTTTCCGGAAAATTTTGAAGAATTTTTAGTCCGAAATATACCTCCGAACACACGCTCTTCTGTGTCGAAAGAACTATATAATTAACCCTCTCAAATCTGAATTAAAGTAATATATGCATCCATCAAGTGATATTAGCTGTTTATAAGTTTAAAATAAATGTACAAAACTTTAATAGAAAGCTGGTTTTCATGAACGGCAATCCTAAGGCGCGGATAAAAGTCTTCACGTTGTATCATTAAACACTACTGTATTAATTTTATATCTCTGCTATTATGCATTTTTCGGTAACGCATAGGCCTATGTGAGTATCAGTGAAAAGGGTAAGTTATTCTGTTGCATTTGCATCAAATGTTAACTTACTCCATTTTCATCCAAGAATTTATGACATACTGTATTACTATAGGCCTATTACTCACTCTTTATTTAATTCGTACTAAATAATTAATGTTTTATTTGTTTGTCCGCTTGTTAGAATGAATATAGGCCTATACAAGTTTTTTAAACTGTAACGCAATTGTATTATTTATTAAGTGAAAGCGATTTAAAAATAAATCAACTTCCTATCGCCTGAGACAGAGGATGATCCTATTGTCACTAATAGATTTATCAGAAGTTCCTCATTATACAGTTATTCCCGTTCTCCATAATATTTTGCCCATTTTAGGAATGTTGTAGACTGTTCTCCGATAGGCCTACTTATTTGCCTCTATATGGTCTTTTCCAGTTATCTCAATCCAGGTCTTCAGATAGCACACCTATTGGGTCAATGGAGTATACTGCATTCTATTCGCAAGGCTCTTGATGGTGAAAGTGCTTGAGTAATAATTAACATAGGCTACGACAAAGTTATATTTCATGTGAAATTTCATAGGAGGCAGAAGTGATGACATGTTTTAATATTTTGCTTGACTTTTAAAAAGCCAATCTGATGGGAAACGCATGATTTGCGTGCGAACTGTCATTTCACCAACACGCCACGTTCCATCTAATCTAAATGTGTTAAATAGCTCTCACTCCACGGTCCTGCCTCGTTATCGGATTTTCACCTTTCTTTATTTTCATTCTCGTACACATGCAGCTGAGAAGAAAAGTAAATAAAATAAACTGCTGTGTTTTGGGGTAAATTATGGAATAGAAAATCCCTCAAGCCAAGTAAAATAATAATAGGTCTTCAGAAGTCTTTAATTCTTACCATTAAACCAAAGTTCGAGGGTTCTTGTCCGTTTGAATGCGTAAATAGATGTGTAAGTTTAATATATAAAACCTACATTATTCATTCCTTTGGAAGGGATGCCCCTTCTAGCATACATTTCTGTAAGCGTTTAGTTCCTACATTAATATACTGTAGATTATAAATTCTGTACCCTTAGAGGTAATGTAATAGTTCTTAATGTTATAGACTTTTTGCTAGATTACAAATATTTTCAAAAGTTAAGGTATAAATATATATAAGTTAACAATTTCTAATGGTCGTTATAAATTAGGTCTATAAGTGTACTAATGTATGTTCTTATTAAGTTTGGCATAGAAATATAATTCAGAGCTTTAAAAAAATTTCAAGAACTTAATTAAAACATGGTAATGCCGTGTTGTTTTATGCAGGGAGACCCATTGATCTATGAACCGGTTGCTCGGTACTTTTTCGGTTCGTGATGGCTGCGCACGTTGCCCTCTGTTACTATCATAGAGTAGCGCCGATGTAAGCATACAACAATTTCCTTAACTGTGTTTAAAGGCTTTACTTGCCACCGTCTTTGCATACATCTTTGGCACCTCTCTATGAAACCATCCAACACTCGCTGTAGTTCACGTTGGTAATTTCCTTTTGGGGGGGGGGGGGGAGGGGCCTCCTCAACCTCTGGGGCAGATTTTTTTTTTATTCTTTCAGGGTGTGTGAGTTTGTATTGTACTTTATGTTTTAAATTACCTCAGAGTTAAAAGTCGCAGGGGTTTAAGTCGTGGGACCGAGGGAGTAACAAATTTATAATAATAGGCCTAATAATTCTGCCCTCAAACACATTTTCAATGTAGTTTTCATCGAAAGTGGCAAATTATTGTTGAAAAAAAGGCAAAAACTTGTCTGTTCATTCTCTAAAAAACGAGAGAAAAATTGTATTCTTGTACCTGGTGGCGTCAACTGTTGCCCCATAATTTCTTTTCCACTCATGGTTCACCATACACCAATTTTCTTCGTCGTGGAGGAGTACTTCATGAACAATATTAGGTTTGTCAGAACCCTACTTTATTATTACATTACATTATTATATTATTACATTATTACGTTATTTATAACGATTATTTTGTGTACACACGTATCCATGAAGGTGGAACCTGGCCTCGTCCGAGCGTCGAAGCGTGACCTTCATTGCAGCAGCGGCGGGAAATACGTGCCCACACGCCCAGTGGAAGAACACCGTCCACTGGTTCATAGTTCATTGGGTCTCCCTGTATTTATTTTTCAATAGATAAGACTCCTTTAATTTTAATTTTATATAGTAAGCTGTAGACATTTTTAAAAAACTCAGTTCAGATAATACAGTATGCCTGTGTATTGATAATTTGCTAGTTGCTTATTATATGCTTGTAGTAGCATCTACCAAAATTGCAAAGTTCATAGGTGAAATGAAGTCTCATAATAACTTATATGTAATGAATAATCACAGTTATTTTTGCTGGATTTACATCACATGTCTTGGATGCTTGCTATTTGTTAATGGTCTTGTTGTCATACTCGAAATTTTTGCCGTAGCATCCGTTGTAACAATCGAACATGATGTAATTCGTGAGTTTTAATAGTTAACCTTCGTCATGGTAATATTAATACTTCCGCAATGTGCAACATGTCTTAAATACGACTATGGACACGCCATTCCGAACAAGCATTATCGTGACTGCTGTCACATGAAGTTTGCATTCGACATGCAAGTCTTGGCATATTAAGTTCGCCGATTATATTAAACTGCAGTTTCTCTTGCGAAGCTGTAGTGATTTCAGTTTTTGCAGCGTAACGATATTGTAAGTAATCATAATAAATCAGGCGATAAAACGTACTCATATAAACAACATAAATCAGGTTCATTAATATGTCAGACTAAAGAATGTAGATTCTTAGAATTAAATAAAATACACGAATGTGATGACAATAATACAAACATTAAGAAATACGCTAATAAAACTATTTTTATAATTTATTAAAAATCTGTCCAAAAATATTGAATACTCAACTGGCCTAATATTTTCAGAATATAAAGTTTTCAAATTTGACCAACGTTACAGAATTTCTTTAAACAAATATTTTCAGAAACATCGTACAGTGATTATATGTACCGCATAAACGAAATACTATTCTACCTATAAAAGAACCCGAAGTCTCACATCGGCAGGATTAAAACATAGGACTAGCATTAATTCTGGTCACCGCTTTTAGAACTCTATTATCAGAATGTACCCTGAAGTCTCAGGATACCCGCTACTATATTTAATAGGCATATAAAAACTGTACGTAATTTTAAATGTTAGCTGTCTCTAAGATATTTATATTTGATTTCTTTTATTCTTTTTTTAATGTATTTTTTTATAAGTTATATCACACTTTTTCTTTTTTTCACTGTTCTTTTTGTCTCTTCACTTATCTCTTCACTGTTCTCTATTTCACTCTCATCACTTTGGTACTGCACCCGAGTATGAGCAGTCTTGTAAGTTTCTTTTTAGTATTCTATTTTCTTTTTTGTAATAGAAAATTTTGTAATAATAAATAAATAAGTAAATAGAATCCCTATTTTACAGTTTGGGAATACTGTAGGCATCTGAGAGAACAACCACGCAATAACGATCACCAGAATTTGTTGAGGATGTTTTTATATTGTTAACATTGGTATAGGCCTACTTATATTATAAGTCCAGATATTTGACTTCATACGCCTACTATTAAGTTTGTAAAAAATGTAGATGTTTTTTATTCCGATTCAATTCCAAAATGTTAATTCTCTCTGGGTAATCTAAGAAATACATATTAGCTTGTTTGTCATATCCGCTTTGAATCCCAAACCTTCCCTTCAGCTGTGCATAAATATGGTGAACATTTGTCTTTTTCGGTGATACGGAAAGATGTGGTGGTACAGCTGAATTCCCTCGACACTGCTCTAATAAGTTGAAATCAGCTAATGAGATTTTTGCTACTGTCCATGTCCAGATTCCCCTTCCTGATTCAAAGTTTAAATAGGAGGGAGAGGTTTTATTTTGAAGAGATGCAGACCTACAAGTTCCTTCCTTTAGCCAGCTCCCTGAGGGACTATTGAAATCCTGGACTTATTTCCACTGGAGAAGTTAGCAAACTCTGTATCCCTCATATCCTCTCTTTACGAGAGGGAGAAAGTTTTTACTCCATTGATCAAAAAGTGATAGGTTGCGTGATTTGATATGTTTTTACCATATAATTCATAACAAATTTGTCATCGAGCAAACACTGGCACCTGTACGGAATCCTATTGTACTCAATCATTTCTTTATGTCGGCAAACAAATGGCATAACGCTCAGCTTATCTATGCTACATTTAACTGGTATGTACCCATTGATGGTGATGTTAAAAGAATATCACATAGAGGGTTTTAATAAGTTTATTTGTGGAAAAATGGTGTAATGGTGCCCGTTTTTCCTAAGCAAATTTAATATATTTTTAAAATCATTTTGTATTATATTTATATTTCAACACAAATAAAAGATTATCATTTTTATGTCATGAATGGTAGGCCTATTTTCTTTGTAATAGAAGTAAATATTACTATGTCCTCTTTTTCTTTCATCTGTGAATTCTCTTGCAGTTTAAGTAAAGTAAAGTAAAAATAAAGTGATCCCTGTGCAGGCAATGGAGGCCCAGAGGGTTCCAGGAGGTCGAGGCTCCCAGATCTTGGACATTCGGCACTTGAAGGTGGTAAGGCTGTCGGCCTTATGCACCGGCCGCCTTTACCCCCAAGTACTCATTTCTGGTAGAGGCTGAGTCGACCCCAGGGCCATAGAGCCACCAGAAGAATTCGGCCAATTGAAAAATCTCAACGACTTCATCGGGAATCGAACCCGCGACCTTCCAGTTTGTAGCGCAGCGCCTCAACCACTACGCTACTGCGTACCCCAATTTACTTAAATTAAAGTTCCTAAATGTGATGTGTTCTACATTAATTTGTTCTAACAATTGAGCATAATAATAATAATAATAATAATAATAATAACAACAACAGTAATATTGAATTGAACAGACTGTTGTAAAGGATGTTAGCGTAAGTTCTCACTTAACCTTTTCACTGTTACTGATGTATAAATGTGGCATTTCGAACAATTGTTTAAAGAAGATATTTAAATTAATAGAGTAATTCTTTATGTAAAATGTGAGTATTTTTATCAACGTATTACATTCATTATTTGTGGAACTCAGCTATTCCTTAAAAAATTATCCATGGAATTTAAACTTAGAGCCCACTGATGGTTTTTCCTGATGATTGCTTATAGCCTTTAACCATACAAATTATTTGTATAATTATTATTATTATTTATGTTATTGTTTGTAGGTCTTTGCAAGTTCATGAAAGAAGTACATAATACTTACGAATTATTAAAATACGGGGAATAACTTAACTGGTTTCCTCTTTCATTGACAGAATAGTATTTCCTGATATAGGCCTGGGGTGAATATGCGTTACAGTTTCGTAGCGGACTTTAAACTTACCATTTCTCCTCTGTGTTCTAAAAGCAGACACTTTTCGGTGCAAAAGTAAGTAATAGTAAGTACCAAAGGCGAATGCTTCGAAGAAAATTCCCATTTAGGCCTATCTAGATGAGAAATTTATTTGTGCGTAATGGAATGGAGGACTTGGAGTACGAATCCAACGTTAAGAAGATCTCAAAAATCCTCAGCTTGTACCTGGGACTGGGATTGAAGTCACTCACGGTGCTACACCAATTTCTCAGTTATTTTGCGTTCATAACTATTCCTTGTTGCAACATTATTTTGGCAATTCATTGTGCATTAGAATCAGCGTAAAATTGAAATTTTTTTTTTTAATATTACAAACACGTATTCACACTCTAAATGCGTAGGCAGAATTATGTACAAATAACTGCATCTAGAGTATCCTATACTTTTTAATAGGGCTGAAAATCGATTAAAATTTCTAATCGAGTTAACGCTTGACTTTAATCGATTAATCGACCGATTAATCGAGTGATTAATCGACAAACAGGTCGGTATTTTAAACGAAACCAAAGTGTACATTTAATATTGTTTTACACGTTTAATAACTACTACACTACAGATACTTAGAAGAAATCCTGAATTAATGAATACCATTATTACTTAACTAGTGAAAAAATGTATACAAAACTTACATTTCCGGTTATTTTCAGCCAAGACTTGAGACACACGAGTTTTTTGACACTTGAATGTTCAAGAGACGGTTATGTGCCTTGGCCGGAGAAGCGAGAGAATGCAGTTTCGTCATTTGACCCATTTCTCGAAAAACTTTTTCAGAATTCAACTAAACCGATTAATCGTAAAATATAATTGATCGACGATTAAATGTTTGATCGATTAATCGAGCCGATTAATCGATTAATCGGTACAGCCCTACTTTTTAATATTATTATTACTTGCTGATTAAATTGTTCGTCTCATAAAATTTAGTATTGGTCTTTAACCTATAAGCCTAGGGATAGGAGGGAAGTTAACATTCAAATTTGCAAACCATGAGAGACGGCCGAACATTCGATGCACATTGAAGCTATATTCTTCTGCTTTTATTACTCGTATTGTGCCATAACCAATAATTCATTCGCGAAATGAGCAACAGATGTTACCGTCTTCATGTGAAATGCACCAGAAATGCATATGCTATGAATTTTAACAAGATGTTAAGTAGTGATTTTGAGATCTTAGTGAACTAATTATTCAATTAACATTGTTCGTAAAATCTTTACTAACCAATATCATTATCCATTGTACTAATTTTCCAAGTGCCAAGTGTTACAATATTTGTAATCGCGTGCAATCTTACCATAATTCTTTCAAGTCCAAGAAATAACAAAATTATGTGTATAAGTGTGAGTTATGGGAAATAAACCAAATGTGCTACTTGTCCATTGTCACTTCTTTTCCGGTTTTGTTATTATTTTAGGAAATATATTTAACCCTTCCTCCTCCCCTATATACTCTTAGGTATGGATGTACGAAGTGGATTCTAAATCAATTAAATGGATGGGTTTATAAAGAATTTGAAAATATTCAGAAATTATAGTCTATATGTATATTGAAATCTTCTTTTTCCGTTTTTGTCATTCTTTTAGGAAATATATTTAACCTTCCCTCCTCCCCCATATACTCTTAGGTATGGGTGTATGAAATGGATTCTAAATCTATTAAATGGATGGGTTTATAAAGAATTTGAAAATATTCAGAAATTATACATTTATTAAAAATCTTTCATTGAAGCCATTCAAGTTAAAGTAAAAATTAGTTTATTAGTAAGACAAATTTAAAATCCCTATTAGGTTGATAATTCCAGTCACTTATTTAAATCGAGCAAAAAAGAAAGAACCTTGTGTAGGAAGCGTCTTTGCTTTAGGAATTTTAAGTATACATGCTGTATCACCATTATACAAGACTTCGTTTCTTTGCATTAATACACACAATCGAAGTCAATTACTTTGCAACTGAGAAACTTCCATGTGCAGAAAGAAAACAGCTTTTAAAAAGGGAGGTGTCATTATAAAGGTTCGCAAAACGACTTCCTCTTCCCCTTTCTCATTTCACTCTTTCCTTCATTTCTGAGCACGTGAAAGTCATTTCAATTAAGATGCCTTGCGCTATCTATTTTCGTTTTTCCTTCCGGAAAGACAATGAGTTTCGTTTATTTTACATATTACGTGCTGCCAAATGATACAGCGTATTAAAGAGAGTGTTATCTTTTGTAACAATCGTCAGTTCATTTAGCTTCTCCAGAATCCCCTCTGGCACGCGACTTAACTTTTTCTTCTTTCCTTTAATCTCGTTATAAAACGTTTAAGCATCGTATAAATTGTAAGAACAGCACAGAAACATCATTAACCATTAGTTTCTATAGAAACATGCTGAAGGTGATCATATCACCGAAAAAATTCAGAGTTAAAAGACAAAAAGCACATGTGAGCAAATCTTTGGGGAGAACTATATCATAGCTTATGCGTTAGTTACATGGAATAGACTACTATCGTAATTAAAGGTATAAAAATCGTTGTTTTTCTTTGTAGTATTTACTGCACGGTATACATTTGGGCATATGTTATGCTATCATCAGCCCTTAGGATGCAGTTTATACAGTATGTTGCATTTAACTTGCTGAGAGTGTTTCTATGGTCTTGACGTTGTATATTAATAAATTACATAGGCTAATATCTTTACTACTGACTATATACGGAACCAATATGTAATATAGGCAAATGTAATAAATCTTTGTGAATTTTGAGAATAATGATAGTTTATATACGAGGGTATAAGATTGTATTAAAAAAAAATCTGATGTGAAATTCACATAACTTCCTCTGCCCAAATAAAAGTTAGCAGTATTCACATATCCTTTTACAGAATCGCAAGACAGAATTTTACGCTAATTATCCTATAAATACCTCTTCTTTCAATGATGCGACTAAAAGCGCAGGCTATATAACAAACTTAAAAAAAAGAACAAGTGACTGCAGACGTTTATTGAACTTTCCGCCGTAAAGAATAATTTCCGAAATTTATCAAATATTTCCCTCAGATACTTCTTTACTCTATACCTGGCCAACAATACATCTTTCTCACTTCACATTCTTATATAGAATAAGAGGCCGTGAAAGAGCGCGTATTCAGTTGTTCATTACAAGACAAAATTTCTACAAACAGTGGGTGAACAGTGGGTGGCTTGTAACTACCCTCAGAGAATTTTTTCGAAAAAAAAGTTTCAAATAAAAGTTTTAGCTCTCAGTAAAAGGAACACATGTGCAAATTGTAAAGAAAATCGTTAGAGCCGTTTTCGAGAAAATCGCGAAAAACGAAAATTTCTTTATGTAAAGTCCCCTTAAAAATAAGAGAAATTTGTCGCCAATCTTCGAATCACATCTTCAGAAGGTACCTGACCCAAATACGAAATTTTGTTTTCATACGATTCTCCGTTTCGGAGCTAGCCTGTTCACAAACTTCCACACAGACAGACACACAGACACACACACAGACATGTTTCCAAAAATAGTATTTTTGGATTCAGGTGGCCTTGAAACGTGTATATATGCTAAAAACTCAACTTCGAATTTTAGGATCGAAAACAATACTTCCTCTACCTATAGTACCTATGGTACGGGCAGAGGAAGTAAAAATAATAGATTGGTTTTGAAATTATTAATTTATGTTTGATCGACAACTTCCAGGGAAGTTCAGATGTACTAATTGCATTTATAGTAGGCCTAACAATTTTATGGATAAAATTTATCCTACATTAGTTAAGAAAGTACGCTGTTATACTCTATAGCGTAGCACTGCATCAGCTCAATCACAGCAAGATTTTATGCACGTTCAATTTTAGCCAAAACCGATATCGATTTGGTAAGTTTATAAGCGATATGATGCTACTTTTTTACATAGATGGATGGCATCATGGAATAAAATATTTCCTACGAATATTTGTAACAGGGTCTATTTTTTCTAGGATGGTGCGTGAAGTTACAATTTGGTAAATTGCTAAACCCTAATGTGAGCCTAATAAGTTACAAATAAAGAAATCACTGTAATTATAACTAAAACTCGTAAATATTATTATAATTTGTATTGTATCTTTTGTATTGTGCTTAATTTCACGGAGAATAAAACAATCCATTGTTTTAGATGTAAATCCGAACAGAATTCTCGTTTCCATTAAATTCTTTTTGAAATCCATCCATATAAAGGTAATAACAATTCCTAATAATTTTCAATATTAGACCACCAACCTTTGTGTTCTTCTTTGCTTTCTTTTCTAACCTACAATAAGTTATTCGAACCAAACTTTGGTAGTAGACTGCGCTATATCTGTGTCATATTATGTGCGCATGCGTGCCTGTTTCTCTTTTAATGCATGATGTATATTTTAATAAAATCAGGTAAACTGATGTAACAAAGTGCCAGTATGTTTTTGTTTAATCAGTTATGATTGCAGTTATGATATGCAGAATACCAAACAAAAGTCAAATTGGCCGGTTTCGGGATCTGAACCATGGAACTCCAGAATGTGAGACCAAGACGTTACCATCTCGGCCACCTGGGTCAGTTTAACGGTCTAGTTGGATAAGCGCATGTAAAGCAATAGTGTTATTTGTCATAGCTAACTGTATTTTAATTGCCAAAGCCTTTTAAGATCACAATAAAACAATAGGCTATGTTGTCATGATAACTGATGTGCATTTCATAAATTCTTTCGAATACGTATGTTACCATAAAATAGGCACTAAATTGAGCATTACTCCGAAAAAGGTCAACCGATTTTATCCAATATCAATAGACCTCTTCCCATGGACATTATAAATGTGTTTACCAAGTTTCATAAAAATCCGGTAAAGCATATTTGAGTTATTGCGCCTTTAAAATAGACACTAAATTGGGTTTTACTCCGGTACCGGTCAACAGATTAGGTTCAAATTCAATAGGGTACTTTCATGGGCGTCAAAAATGCGTAAACCAAGTTTCATGGAAATCCGATACAGCGTATTTGAGCTATGGCGCCTTTCTAATATAATCTATTAAAGTAGGCACTAAATTGGGCATTACTCCGGTACCGGTCAACCGATTTGGTTCAATAACAACATGGACATTATAAATATGTTTTCCAAGTTTCATGAAAATCCGAAAAAGCGTATTTGAGTTATGGTGCGTACAGACACACAGACAGACAGACGGACAGACATTTTTTCATCCCCCCCACAATCTCATAAAGTACCATACTGGCACTTAATAATGGAATAAAATTAATGATAATAATTAATAATACACTTCACATAAGCTATAAGGTATAGGCTATGTGTATGTGTTTGCTTGTGTTATAACTTATCTTGCACTAAGGAAATTAAGTATTCTGTCATAAATCTTTTTTGGCAGACAGTCAGTCAAGTAATCTGAACTTTTCATAATACGGTATCGCAAGAAGTACAAACTTATTCGGTTCAGAGTTTATGAGGTAGTTATGTATTTTTTGGACGCTCTGTTAATATACTTAATGGTAAAAAAAACTCATAAACTTCACTTATGATGTACTATATCATAAAACAAATGAAGATCGTGACTTCGGCGCAAACATTAATTTTATTTTTAGTTTTTGGAACATACAGACAAGTCACACCGTTTATAGAGCGTAAATCACTTTGCCCTTCATTCCCATTACTATTTTATTACTGTAGTCATTGTTATTAATATTATTGCTTTAAATCTATCATTTTGTTTGCTTATAATAATCTAGTGGACGTTCAAACTATTTCATCATAGCCTTCTATTGCAAAGATTGATGAATATTAAAATTTAATAGTCCTATTTTTTCTTTTTTTAATAATGCGTACTGACTAGGCCTAGAGCATGCTCAGAGTTCAAATATCAATTAGGCATATAGAAATTTTAATTTATATATATTTTTTATTTTTATATAACTTATGTGTAATATTTTATCTTGTTATAACTTATATTTCTTATTAAGTATTTTGTGTTTTGTTTGTAAATGTATGTATATAAATGTGTATGTTTCGGTGTGTAAGTTATAAAATTGTAGGCCTACGAGTTCCATTTCTCACTATTATCCATCAGCTTTTGTCTGCATTTCATGGTACAAGTGAAAAATATATAGCCTAATAATTAATAAAGGATATAATAATTATAACATCATCAAGTTACGTTCGAAAGTACGGCATTTTTCATATCAGAGGAAATTTTTTAAAATATTTAATAATGTTTTGAAAGTTCTTTATAATACAGAATCCACCTCAAATATAAGCCATTTACTGTTTTGGATTTTTATTTTATGTCTTACTTTCTTAGATATAAAATTTCAATATATTTTACACTAAGAATAAGAATATAAGAATTCTTGGTAGGCCTATGCTGTATAATAGTATATTATGCATTGAGTCTAGAATGGGATTTATTAATACTCGAGTATGTTTATGAAACGAGCAATTCAGCTTTAGTTGTTCTCATCTTTTGTGAAAGATGGCCGGCGACAAGGGCATGCAGGAAGCATGCTGGACTCTTTAACCTCAAAGCAACGCATATTAAAACACAGGATGTAAACTCAGTTTATTACAATATTAAATTTAACATGAACAAAATTAATTTTATTTTAAATACTGGTTGATTGTCAGTTTTAATTGAAAATGCTGCATTCAATGATTGAAAATTGTTCCACGTTCGATATTAATCCATGCTGAATATGCGTAGTTGGAATAACAGTTGTAGGCTACTTGAATGAACGAGAGTACTTTAATGTAGCCTATGGCATTAACATAATGTTACGTCATATTTAATGAGCGTAGCAGAGGCATAACGAGGGGGGTTTTGGGGGTTTGAACCCCCCCATTGATTAAAAAAGGTGAAATTGTACTATTTATTTCATTATTGTGATATATCACCTTTTTTAAAAAATCTGCTTATAAATTACTTAATATGAGTTTAAAGCGTGGGAAGCTTAAAACTCGTTGTTGTGCATCTTAATTTTTTAATTTTTCAGGGGAGGACCCCGAAACCCCACTCTCCAGATGTTATAACACCCCCCCCCCCATATGGTCGGCCTGGTTACGCCTATTAGCGTAGGCCTATTATAGTATTGCCGAACAAAAAACATTAAATGAAATATCGGAGTACAGTACATGTACCCGCATATAAGAATTTTCTTAATCCTTTCCGAGCTGAATGATTATATTGATATACGATATACAGTCATCAAGTAAAATCATCAGTGGGCCGTAATCTTGGGACCAACGAAGAAAATTCCAGTAAAATATCTGGGATCAATGAGTGATGATCATAATAAGACAATAAAAATCCTCATATTTCAATTTAAAGCAATAGGCTACTCTATTATTTGTATTATATCTCTGATTTCATTTGTATACCTCTGATTTTATTTGTATATCTCTGATTTTGAGATGACGAATTTATACGTCAGTAGCAGTGGAAAGGTTAAACACTTTCGAATCATGTAAGCTAAACGCATTAGCCAATCATGAATTACTCAAATATAACTTCAGTTTTTTTTTTTTTTTAATATAGAACAATATCCACAAGTCAACATTTTCGTTTTACTGTTGATACATTGGTCACAAATAACAGTTAGGCCTACTATATCTGAGATATTTTTTCTCTTCAATTTCAGAGGCATATAATCATTTTGGGAGAGGTTTCTCTTACTCTTTTCTGTAAACCATTCTCAGTTTTTACTACGTGGGCCTAAGCCTTCTTGTCTACTGAGTCGGGGGAAGACAAAACTCATATAACCTATTTGAGTGAATAGCTTATTTAACCATTATGATTTGAAGGGAATGCATCAATAACTTTTCCACCCATAATTAAATCAACTGAATGCTCTGTACGTAATATTTTGCATACTGTACATTGTAGAGGCAAAGGATTAAAACTGAGATACGATCTCACTCGCTGTTGACACTAATTGTCATGTTTGATGTCGAGATTATGTCAGCGTTTATGATCGAAATCGATTGAGATTAATTGCCAGTGTTAATCATTTTACCTTTACCCTTGATAACATCATTAGTTAAGTATAGCCTACAACATGTAAGCACTTTATTACCAGTCTTATATCCTCACATAAAAGTTTTAAAGGAACTAAATGTTCTCTTTATTCAACAGCAATGCTTGTGTTGTACATATTATTTTCATAAAGTAAAGACCGGAAGTTAATACTCAAGTAGATATTATACTATGAAATTTGTAAAATATGCTCCAGAAACAATGACCTATGCTGTATCAATTAAGTAATTCTAATACCTTGCGTTCTCTTACCCAGCCGAATTACATTGTAAACTACAAAATAGTAGAAGTTGTATAAAATACGTTACAAAAGTTTAAAAAAATCAACATATTTTAATATATAATCAATTTTGAAAACATTAGACTATGTGGGTCTACTCTCAATTATTGTACAGTCTGTTCTGAAAAATTCACTTGGCCAAATATGCTGTAGGCCTAAATGTTTGAATTAACAGAGATAAATACAGTATTTAAAATCGGTCAGAAATATGAAGTTAAAAATGTAACAAATTAATAAAATATGGACAAATATTTTAATATAAAGCAATACAATGCATTATAGCAAAACTGACAAAAAAAAGCAATAATAACTTATGCAAAATGAAACCATGCATTTTCTATTATTTCTTTCATGTCTTCTACACATTTTAACACTAGTAGGCCTATGTGATAGAGTGCTTTATTTAAAATATTATTTTTCATCAACTTCTGGACCCTTTTCATAACATTATTGGTAGTTCATTATAGTCTTCTAAGACATACGACAAAATTTTTTCTTCATCCCTTCATTTATAATGTGCTTGTTTATGTTGATGAAAACGTAGAAATCTAATAGCGATAGGTTGTAGTAATATTCTGTGCGCTATCACGATTAATCATATAACATAATATATTATTTCTGTTGTCATTTTCCCTTTATGCTAAGCAAAAACTGTGGCAACATGAATGAGATAATAATCAAAATATTATTTCGCTCCAGCTCCGGTTTGATTTACTTTTGCGCTTATTATACTCTAGCCAAATAGATTAATTAAAATTGTTACTTGTAGTTAAAGTCCAGCGTCCCATTTTGGTACACCAAGAAGGCTTTGGATATAGGCTAACTTAGATTCCGTTTCATAACAGTTCAAACAAATGATCACCTAAGATTTACCTACAAATTCATGACTTTCAGGAAATAAATAATTTTAAAAATAAATGAATAAATATTTATTTTAGTAAAGCTAAAATTCTAATGGAACATGGACTGTGTGGATAATTAAATAGCCCATCGCCCTCCTCACCCAGCTGGCCCAGGTTCGGTTCCTGGTCGTGGACAATTTTTTATGTTAGGGTTTTTCCTCGCCTGTAAGACGAATGTCGGAAAACTACAGGTCCTTGTGGTCCCCGGACATCGTAATATCACCTTTATTCCATTCCCTCCTTGTTCGGCATGAGTGTGTGCGACTGATGTGCCTCGTCCTGTGTTTTCGTGTTGTATCAGAGTTGGCCCCGGCATTGGGCTGATAACCCATCCGGAGAGGCCCTCCATGTTCTTGTCTGATCAAAACGTATGTATGTGGTAGGTCACATAAAAATCCCTAAAATGCCAGAGACTAAACTAAGAAAAGAGAGAGTGTCTTTTAATACGTCTCTGTCTTTACAAATACGGTGTTCATATTATTCTTATTAGCATGTTATTCTTAAACTATTCTGATTAGCATTAAGAATAGTTCAGTTCCTGTCTTTTCAAATAGGTCTATGTTTGACTGATACCTCATTCGTATGCACTGACTCACTTTTTGCATTGATTAAGGAATTTTTAAAATCGAATAAATATCTAAAATAAGTAGGTTTTGTAAAACTTTAAATAAGTGACATTTTTTAAGCATTTTGTATATGTCCGTACACAACTTATTAAGAGTGAAGTCCGAGTAATTTGGAGAGCTTAACTTCAGTCGGCATAAAATCATTGACTATATTCAAAATTCTCTAAATTATATATATATATATATATATATATGTGTGTGTGTGTATGCCATTATTATGCTATAGGCTATATTGACTATAGGCCTACAATATATAAAACTTGAAGATGGTGTGTAATTTGGCCTAGTAATACAAATACTTAAAGCAGATATCTTTGAATTCTCGCTTCTTCTGTAGTCATCTGAAAAATTAATGACATACATTGATTGTATTAAAATAAGTTTTTGCTGCTTTAAAAAATAATAAACAGTAATTATAATGGTAATAATGATTATAATGTAAATTATAATAACAATACTGATAGTAAAAAGTTTAATTTACTAAACATGTCATTTTAAAATTAGTTAATATAAGTTAGGCCTACTTAGATGTTTAGTTTTCCTGAACACAAGGAGCGAAGAGAAGTGCCAATTATTCGCACTGGTTTACTAGTAACTTAAATTAGGGTAATGTAACATCCAAAATTTTATCCAGAATTGAGCATTGGCGACTAGCAAATACTTTGCCATATAAACAATCATCGTTACAGAAAATGATATGTTGGGAACAAGGATTAGCTCTAGAAACGTAGGGACTGCAGCCGTAGCAGAAGGAGATGATGTGACAGTTGTGGCAGATTGTTTGGACGTGCTACTACTACCACAAGTCTCCAGCTCATCATCTAGCTTTGTAACTGACAGTCAACTGGCTAATGTCTCACCTCCGTAAATGAGATTCACTTGCGTGACCTTTCCCACACTTCAGTGGCGTGTTTGGGTGTCGCTCATAGTCATAACATTTCATTAAATTCGACTTTTCAATTGCTACATTCTAATTCATATGTTTGGACTATATTTAAGCTTATTATTTATCAGTGTGGTCCAACTGGCAGCCTACAGGCCACATGCGGCCCTCTGTGCCATTTTCTCTGGACTTCGAACTGAACTCATAGAAAGTAGTATGTTTTTGTAATTAAAAATTATTAATGTAAGTATTTACTTTTAATATTGTTATATATTTATAAGAATTGGGGCAGGTGGTTTTCCCGTCGAATCAGAAAACTTCTAGGGAAAATAAAAATATTTCTCTCAGTCGTAAAATGTGCATTTAATATTTTTCATAACTTTATTTCCTACAGACCTAACGTTGAAAATGAAATTAATATACAGACATGGTTTCAGTACTCGATTTGATTACATAATACAATAATATAAATATAATATAATAGATAAGGTTATTTAAGTATTTACAATAACATTAATTATTCTGTGTAAAGCTATAATGATATAAAATGCACCACCAAACTGTAGTACATAAACAATCACCAGCACTGGAAACTACTTTAATGCTAAAATTATTTTATTGTATAATTGTGTTAAGGAAATCTATGACTACATAAATGAATATTTATTATATAAATACAAACTGTAAAATTTGTAAATAGCAAGTTATATGAAATTATGCAAAGGGTTTTTCTGAAAAATGCTGTTAATAATGAAACAAATATAGACATAAGCTTATTGCAGTCATCAGCACTGGGAATTACTTTTATGGTAAAACAATTTTATTGTATAATTGTAATAAGGCAGTTTATGACTACATAAATTAATATTTTTGTCACAAACAAAACTATAAGAAATTAAAAACAACATTTGTAAACAGCAGGATATAGGAAACTTTAGCACAGGGATACTCTGTAAAAAGTAGTTATAAATAATCAAATATTGGCCCTCTTATAAACCATGCGCTATATTTATTAAGGATCAAATAAACCACTAGGATCAAATAGAAATATTGACAAAATCCCCTCCCAAACATATTTTACAATTAAAGACTTAATAGGTTTTATTATCCTAATTATAATTATAGTAATCCTAATGGGTGGTTGGCATGATTTGTCATTAGTTGACTTCTCTAGAATATAATATTCTTAATACTGCAAAAACATAAGATTGGATAACAGCAACAGCTGATTCAAGTATTAATAGTGCAGTCTGTGTTTCAATAAGTAGTCTTAATAAACTTAAATTTAGATTAGGTCCTGTATTTCCGAATACTGTTGATAATAGGTGACCAGGTGACGACGAATGAACCACTTATCTGTCACTCAGCTTCATGTGATATGAGGGAATTAGGTGGAAACTTAAAATTGAAATTTGCTATCGGCCTAATCTCTTAATACTGATGGATAAGCTGCAATATATTATTTATGTTAGGTGACTTTAAATAATCCTGTTGAACTATTAATTTCAAATATAGTATTTTTGAACTGCTTTAATAATGCACCAGATGAATGTACTGATCCTATGGTTCTTTTGTCAGAAGTTAAATAACTTTAACAAACGTTTCTTCAACCTCCGTCTTGTTTTGGTGACAATACATGTGTATCCCCACAGGAAACAACTACCCCCTGCTGAAACCTGCATTTGTTAGATATGTTTCATTCCATTCGGAGCAAGCTGAACCCCCCAAGAGGCCAACTCTGTACACAACTGGAAAATTTTTATTCACTAAAGTGGATTAGGTTGCTGTTCCGAAAAGGCTTCTAGGTCGCCATATTGGCCACACAGACATAATGCTCCCGCTCGTTTGTTAAAGGACAGCACTTGTAAAAAAATGAAAGACTCTGAAGAATAGGCAATCCCTGAATGGTTATCCGCGGTTGATTAGCATTCAGCTTCCACTGTCTCCTCGTGAATTGTTGTCTATTGCGTATAAATCTTTTATATAGACTCGAATATACCGTGCCCGTGTGGTAGGGGCAGTTGACACAGCCAATACTATGAGGGATTTATATAGGTGCTCTTTTTTGAATGACAAAACAACCCCTCATTTGACAAAAACTCTACCGCCCTTATATGAGTACACGTAGCAGGGGGAGCAATTCTGCAGCCTTTATGCAGTCATCGCCCAAGTCCAAATCCAACTTCAAGAATATAATCCGCTCCCTGCATGTTGAAAAGAGTACTTGAATTTTTATAGGATGCATTAAAATTTGGATGTTTGTTTGTAATTTTGTAGAATTTTCCCCTCGCTTGTTACAAGTGCTTACTGCAAGGATAACTTGTTTGGCTTGTGTACGATCATGCAGAATTGTCTTACTACGTGCTAGGAATAGTGGCTTTAGCTAGGGTATAATACATGGCCTTTTCTACAAACGGCCTATATTATACGTTCAGAGATATAGGCCTACAGCTTTTATATTATATTCTGCTTTGTTTGTTATGGCTATTTCGGGTCACATTAAATGCGCAGTTTATCTTAATGTTAAGTAACCCATTTTATGTTGTTTCGACCATTTCGGGAACCAATTTTCTGTCTTTTGAAAGCTTTCAAGGTATTATTAATAGTATTACTAATTACTATTAATTAATTATTATTAATTACTATTAGTAATTTATAGCATTGAGTCTTGAGCTGAATCAAATCAGATAGCAGAAAGTCATGTGGACCAAATGTATGGCCTATATGCTTTACGGAGTCGTTGGAGAAACCTAGGCCTATATGAATAAATAGTAATGTTTATTGACTATTTAACTCATGAATCAATGATAAATCTATGGTAAGAAAATGTGGAATTTCAAGCAATCGGAATGGTCTATCGTCATAATTTTATCATTTTATTTTTAAAACTTACATTTTATCGCACCTACCAACAATTGTTTTTCATCTAAATTCACAAACACTGAAACATCTTAATACCTGTAACTATTTTTTATTGAAGACAGTCAATACCAGCAATTTGGTAGACCTATATATAAGCTGCATATGAAATATGTCATAAAAACAATATAAATTTATATTGTGGTATAGCACTTCAAATCTCAGTTAACACAATATGAAGAACAGGATATTATTTTAGCAATGAGGTTAGTCTACCCAGCTGATAAAGCAAGAGCATTGAAAATTTGGACGTCGCGCACTCGGCCATATCGCGACGATCGATATATCGATGTATCGATTGTTTCGCCATATTAAGCTGTTTCGCTTACATGACAGAACTAGCGTAGTTTTATTCAATTTTGTGGTTTTATGTTTTCTACGTATTCGCTAAACAGTCACAATAAATGTAACTCGAGGTGGGATTTTCCCAAGATAAAGCCATTATAGATAAAACCTATAATACCTATAATAATAATAACATCATAAAAATATGTGCTTGACCTATCGCAAAGTAATCATAAAGCTTAACCTTAAATGGAGCAACGTACGCAATTATTTTATTTTAAAATACTTCATGTTAGACTATAGTTTTGAGAAAAAAAATATAGGCTATATAATGCCCACCTATTTATTTACAGTTTTATTTAAATTTTAAATATTTACTGAAAGCTGAAATAGTCTTGATGTTACATCAATCTACGTCACAAACGAGACGAACAAGCGCTGCTTTCAGATTACAAGGTATAGAATAATATAATTTATGAGTTATGGTCTCCACCAAGTTAAATGCTTTTCAAAGTCATCATCCCAAGTTATAAGCCCATATTGTTGACAGAAACCTCCCACGTTGGGATGTAACATCCCCTATCTTTTATTAGTACAGACAGAAGCGTGAGCAATAATCTAATAGGGTTTCATATACAGTTAAAAGTTCCTGTGGAACCATATAATAAATATAAGTAACTGGTCCATGACTCATATCATTGGCGGCAACTAACCAACAATTCTCACGCCCCACTTTTGTGCTCTTAACGCCTGTATCAGATAAATGCTTGAAATATCTTCCTAGGTCTATTCATATCATAAAATATAATAACTTCTTAATAAGCTTGGATGTGACAGAACCATTGTACTATATGTATGAATCTGATAGGTTTCTAAGTGGTCGCTTTGGAATCTTTTCCCTATTATAGCCATTCTGACAAACAATTGTTACCAATGAAAAACTTAGTTTCGTATTTTGGTTTTATCGCTTGTGTTTTCCTTGTATTTTTTATATTTTCATTCATTCATAATCTTATCTTAATAAATACCATTATAGGCTTGTTGCATAATATACTATAAACTATTAGCTTTTTAAAAAAATACCCGCGTTAAAATTTTATCATGTGATTGTTTTCAGAAAATAAGTGTCAACTATGGAACAGTTTTAAACAATAAGGAATTCTAACCTAAGAGAGTTTTGATTCAAGAAAATCCTTATTATATTCGTGCCGTAATAAGCCGTAAGTCGCCGAAGTTCTGTCCATATAGAATGGATACATATAGATCACAGGGAACAGCATTTTCAAAATCTACTTTAAGATAGGTGAATTAAATAGGCCTACTGAAATTTCTTCTTTTTATTTGAGTATTCTCTTACTTCTCTGGCGAGAGATGGAACTAGTAGTGAGATCTAAAAGCTATCGCGGCGATCGGGCGCCCTATGACCGGTGAAGACCACGCTGTGCACCGTAGAAGTCCGGAGGCTTCATCTTTGGTTCGCTCACTAGTAACTGATTTGGGATATACGTGACATCTTTAGAGCAGCATTTCTGGAACGTGCTTGATTGCATGTAAGCAATTATAGGAGTTCGCTTTATGATTTACAGCTATGCTGACATTGCCCATAGAACTCATTACATAAATTGACTAAATAAGTCGTTAATTGTGTCAAATTATGTCTCATTTGCAGTAATAACCAGGTAATCCAATTACATAGGAAGGGGCTGGCAATGGATATAGTACGTCAGTTCGCGGAGGCTGTGCATTGAGATTTGTGCAACTATTACAGTTGGCACATTAAATGGCCTCAAATGGAGAGTTATGTCTACTGTGATGGCTGCCGTTGTTTCATCCATTAGTTTCCAAGGACGTCCTCGCAATATAGGCCTATCTAGCATTAAGCCTTCTGTGCTCTTTTAATCCTATAGACATTGACAGAATTTACAAAATAATTTTATTTCTTTTTATATTCAAATACCCAGGTCAGTATTCATGAAGAAACGAACACTTGTTCCTCGCGTATATTCTTCAGTAATTTTCGTGAGCCGTGGTTAACCGATACTAGAGGAAAGAAAATAATGTTCTCACCATTACGGTAAAGAAACCTGATGCTGATTATTATAAATTTAGTATCTGAGCTCTTCAATTTAATGTGTACAATATGTGACTACAATATTCTGCCCACCCCCCATGTGCAGAAAATGTCAGAGATAAAAGTACCTTCAACCTAACCAAATTCCGCTATGTACAAATAAACTTAATTCATAAATTACTATCCAAAAGCAAATTTCTTGTTTACCGACCGACAAGGACTATCAATTTCTAACTGGACAAATGCTTTAAAAATTACATGTTATATCTCAACCTTTTGTGCAGTTCCTGACAGGTGTCCTACTATCATCCACTGCTGTCATCCAGACTGTGGTCAGAAAGAAATACTTGGACATGTAAGTTACAAGAATTCTGCAAGAAGGTGATTTACAAAGAAACACTCTCCACCACCTCGTAAGATCATCTTCGACAGAAGCATCGAAAGAAGTAAAGAAATCAGGCAGGTATTTGAAGAAATCCACTGTTTGTTATCTTCAGGATCCATAAAACATATTGATATCGTTGCCATTCAACGCCATTCTAAAAAAAAAAAGCTGTAGTCCTCGATCCAACCGTTCGAATTGAACGTGATGTTGACCAGGCAAAGGAAGTTCATGAGGAAAAGAAGAATATTTATGAGCCTTGCATTCCTAACCGCAGTGGAAAATAGAACATCAACCTCGAAAAATGGGAAGTGGATTGACTATTAGCCTACTACTGTTTGGAAGTCGAGGAGGCCTGACTAAATGCGCATGTAACATCCTACAATAGTTCAGGCTTCACTCATGAAACAATCAACAGTATTCTGATTAACATAAATATGGATTCCTTGAGTATACACATCGTCATTTATACTTTCAATGATAACGTTCAGTGACCACGTAATTTTTTTTATTGTGATCTGTAATGTGTTTACCTTCTTTTCTTATTTTCGAATCACCAATGTAAACCTGTGTATTCTATACAGCGTTGTCTGTGAATGTAATCCAGGATCCCTGTGGTCATTCATTATACATGAAACCGATGTCTGTGGAAATATATATGCATACCGCACTTTCCAACGCCAAACGCATCACTGACTGTAGTGAATATTAAAGTAACGCAAGATAAGTTATAATACTGCCAGTGAAAATAAATTACATTCATTTAACTAAAGGGGACCTATAATTTATTCACTGATCTTTCTTTGAGATTAAAAAGACATGTAGTCTAAATAAAAATGAAACAATTAATTAAAGAACAGTCCTAATGGATCTAGATGCATTACTTCCATTTTAACTTGACAAGCTACACCTTTTTTTAGGATCATTCATCAAGAAATATAAACTATTTCAGAATAAAAGGTGGTGAGATTAACAGACAAAATACTATTAGCAGTGTTAAGTTTCTTACTACTGTCAGTCAGTTGATCGTACTGTCTTTAATTTTCCGGCGTTTTTCTTGTTCTTACCGATTATTTTCCTTTTGGGCTAATTTGTGCGTGCATTTTTAATGAAATCTAATTTTCTTGCCATTTTATTAATGAATCCTTATTTTTCGTGGAAAAAAAACAAAAATGCTGATTGGGTGAAGCTGTATTGTATAACTTCCAATGATAAATAATCTTGAAGATAATGGCCACAGTGAATGAAATAGCAAAGTTTCTTGCTATCTAGTGTATTTTAAATATTTATTTCTGATATATTAAATGTTAATAGCCTATTGTTTAGCCAATGCAAAAAATTTACTGATTTTCGAACCTATCGTGCTATTATGAAACTTGCAACAATTAATCTCTAAAATGGGTCAATCTAACTATTTTTTATGAGATGGTAGCCATGTAATGCGAAACTAATATGTTCTTAATCGTGTTTCGTGTTTTACAAATTAGCGCTGCATTCACGATTAGTCTTGTAGGCCTACTACCAACGGTTAAGTTACATATTTTTGGCAACATAATGCTTATTCGTGGGATTATCTCTGATTTTATTTGTAATAACCAATACTTTCCTTTCATTAAACATATTTCAAATATATATTTAATACTGCAGTTCATAAGTTATAGACCTATTTCTTTTAAAATTACTTGAATTGACATAAAGTATATGGGTCTCATCTATAAGATCATAATATGCACTCAAATAAATATTATAAGTGAAAATAGGCTATCTTACATCATGAAAAACTGGAAAATTATAAATTAACCCCCATATGAGTTGACACTCGTGTTCTTGTTGCTTAACATGGCTTCACAATTTTGGAACATGGTAATATGGTAGGTAGAGTACAAATTATCTTAAACTTTGTTTTTTCTTTGTTTAACCGCTTTATTCTATTTCGTGGGTCTTACGCGCAGATGAAGGGATCATAACATCTTGAAACACATTTAAGAGTAGACGGACCTCCTGATGTATGATAGCACGACACACTGCACCCTCTTAAAGCAATATAAATAGACAAACGTGTTCGGGGTATGTAATATGTAAATTCCAGTCCGTAATTCGCTCGCAATTGGAGAAAATTTCGAAGAAAACTTAAACTCACTGCCAACTTCCCAATCGTGAGTCCTTTACGTCACCGCCTCGACTACCTCACTATGTGTACATTTAACTTAATAAATGATAATGAAGTATGAAAAATTTACTTGTCAAGAGCTAGTTGAGATCTAACCTCGTAAACCTATTAATACATCATCTTTCGCCGAACGTTTAAACATGAAACAAATGTCGAGCTTAATTAATCGGCATACTTATGATACAATCAAACATAGCGGCTCCCGTTAAAAGGCAGAGAGATGGAGTAAATTACGCTTTAATCCACATGAAAACACACCCACGAATGGGCGTGGTACCTATAATTATTTAAAGCGATCAATGATTCGTTAGCTCTATCCAAGTGGGAATTAATGTAATGAACTATAGCACAATACTGCTTTAGAAACATACAATCTTGTACACAAGAGTTCATAAGCTACGGGTTAAAGGAATAATCAACTCTTTGATCTATCCAAAAAAGCATAAGGATTAATCGTATCTTATCTCAGGCTATAGGCCTATCTGATCTCATATAATATAAATGGGAAAAGGTATTCTGCGCCACTTCTACCTTTTCCTCCAACCTACACGATGTAAACTGCGTCACCGACATATGTAAACTGCGCCACCGACATATGTAAACTGCACCACCGACATTTAAATGGCGTCACCGTCATACTAACGCACTAACATTTTCCTTCCCACTTCTCCAGACTGGCTATGAAATTGCGACCACTAAAAGATAATGTACACAATGACTCTGAGACTGCAAAACACAAGTGAATGACTCGTTTGTGAGAATGTGTTTTGATGTTCTTCGCTAGAAAAGTTGTTACCAACCTAAAGATATAGCAGATAAAGCACTCGTTACCAACATACATAGAACGGTACCAACCTACAGACGAGTACTCTCCCATCACCTGATGAGCAAAAAATTGTTACAGAATAGAAACAAACATTTACATATTAGGTCTAACTTTTGTTTGCCTATACTACTGCCACAACCTACATATCTCCGTGGCGCAGTTTACACATCTGTGTGCCGCAGTTTACATATCTCATTTTTATTCTATTTCAAATTAGGTGTCAACCGTGGCGCAGATTACATACACCCATATAAATCTAGTAGTTCCTGTAGGTTTGTCTGATGCCCATTCGCGCAAAAACTACAAAACTGTTAGAGCTAAAATGTTGCATGAACATAGCATTTATATTCAGAAAGAACAAGAGAAATATTTCACCGTTTTAAGACGAAGGCAGTTTTAATGGTTTGCGGTTGGTTTGCGGAAACAATGGAATCTCCCCTGCCGATACTTGGCATTACTAGGTTACGGCCAAAAACGCTGTCAAATCGATAGTCCTTTGTTTTTAAACAAACAAAAAACAATACTAGATGAATTAGGCGTAATGATCATTGTTCAAAGTCCACAAAGGTCAGGGATACGTCGTCTGTACGAGAAAATGAGCCAGATCAAGCCCAGATTATGCAATAATACGAGGGACGTTCAATAAGTAATGCAACACATTTTTTTTCTTAAAGCAGGTTGGTTTTATTCAGGATTCGAATACAACATATTTTTCCCCAATACTTTGGCTACAAAACCCTACTTTTCAACATAATCTCCGTTCAATGCTACAGCCTTACGCCACCTTAATGGGAGGGCCTGTATGCCTGCATGGTACCACTCTACTGGTCTATGTCGGAGCCAACATCTTGCTGCATCAATAACATCCCCATCATCCACGAAGTGCTTCCCATGGAGTGCATCCTTCATCGAGCCAGAAGGTGCGAGATCCAGGCTGTAGGGTGGATGAGGAAGAACAGTCTACTGAAGTTTTGTGAGCTCCTCTCGAGTGCGCAGACTTGTGTGAGGCCTTGCGTTATCATGGAGAGTGAGAAGTTCGTTTGCATTTTTGTGGCGACGAACACACTGAAGTCGTTTCTTCAATTTCCTTAGAGTAGCACAATACTCTTCAGAGTTGATCGTTTCACCATGAGGAAGGACATCGAACAGAATAACCCCTTCAGAGTGCAGGAAGACCGTAGCCATGACTTTACCAATTGAGGGTATGGCTTTGAACGTTTTCTTCAAAGGAGAGTTGGTGTGGTGTCACTCCATGGATTGCCGTTTTGTTTCTGGTTCGAAGTGATGAATCCATGTTTCATCACCTGTGACAATGTTTGACAAGAAATTTTCACCATCAGCCTCATAACGAGCAAGCAATTCCGCACAGATGAGAGTGGTACCATGCAGTCATACAGGCCCTCCCACAAACGTGGCGTAAGGCTGTAGCATTGAACGGAGATGATGTTTAAAAGTATGGTTTTGTAGCCGAAAGATTGGGAAATAATATGTGTTATTTGAATCTTGAATAAAACCAACCTGCTTTAAGAAACAAAATGTGTTGCATTACTTATTGAACGACCCTCGTAGGTTAGGCTATATGTTGTCCAGCGATCTAGAGAAACAACCGGAAAATCAATAATGTATTGGCTATGTAAGCCTATACGCTGTGGAAAGAAAAACATTCTTTAGATTGTGTAGTCCTGAACTGTTTCAAAAAAAAAATAATTAAATGATCCTTTCCCTGTGGTATTTTTTGGGTAAAAGTAAGAACAGAGCAACATATGTTTCTGCTTGTACGAAGGACGGGTAACCAGCCAGTATTATGTAAAATGAGTGAGACAACGACTCAAGCTATAAGTTTTAAAATATGTCAATGTTTTTCAGTTAGGCCTATCATAATAGTCTATATTTTTCCTCGGAGTCAACTCAGCCTATTCCTGGGTTAGGCTATAATTGGCTTACCTAATAAACTTAATATAAAAGTTATTAAGATTTTTTAATTATCATAATGTTACTGTCATTATTAGGGACCGGATTCTTAGGTTTTTACCTATTTTTTTTCCTTACTTCCAAAACAAAAAGCGCTCATACTCTTTTTCGAATCATGTCCATAGGATTCACCCACATTAATTCTGTGCCACCTAAAAATACCTAAACAGGGTATAAAAACCTAAATATACCTAAACGGGATATAAAACCTAAAATATCTAATTTAGGCTACTTTTTTCTCTTTTTTGTATGTCAGTTGAGAAATCGATATTTTGCGGAGAGACAATAATTTTTATCGGGTTGAAATTAATACCACGAGCGTTTCGTTCAACCCATTGTCGTCTAGGATGGACAGTATCAAGAGAGGAAGTGTAAGAGTACTGGCATATTCCTTTTAAAATATTCGTACGAACAACCATTGTTGCTGTGTATGAACAAGGATATAGATTTCTGTGTTTTAAAGCGCTTGTTTGCCTTTAGTACTTCCCTGTTATTCATACTGAGAGGTCACACTGTGAGTTTTAAGACGTGTTAATTATGCCAAAACAAATGAAATCGAGTTTATTACGGCAGTGGATTGACGACGACCTGAATTTCTTCTTTTTCTTCTTCTGAGGTTATTTTATGACGTTGCACTCTGCGGGTTTCTACGTCTGCTCTGTATATGCTGTATATGACAGACGTTGTTATTCAATACAACTCACAGTTGAGAATCTTGAAAGCTATTTAGTGATATACTGTAACCAGGAAATGTGAGGCAATCTTATTTTCACTGCATCTTTTGATTGTTTATGATTTCTTTCTTCAATTGTGTAATATAGTCCTAAAGCAAGTTTACACAAATTTAAGTCAATTTTGTTAAGTTAAACTTTACAAGTATTATGTATTGAATCCTATGTAGCACATTCAAATTCATTAAACCAATTATTCTACCCAAAAACGATATTTTGGACAAAAAACCTAAACAAAACTATTTCCCCTAATGGAAAACCTAAAACAGTGTTTTCAAAAACCTAAAAATCCGGTCCCTAGTCATTATATACCTCCTCCAATAAACATTAACCATTCATAAAGAAAGGGTTTAGTCCATTTAGCTAAGTTTTGGTAAATGAAGAAATACTATCAGAATTCCAAACCATGATAATAAAAATGTACACTTAAAAAATCTAACTTGTGAAATTGCTTGTAAGAGCACCAATTGTTGGAATTAGTTGACAGAAACAAGATGTCGGCTTGGCATATAAATTTGTTTTAATAATGAAAGGCCTTCAGTGCAAGATATTTTTAAAATCTCTTCTATTGATTTCAATTATTTTCATTTTCCATTGTTAATATTTTTATTATCATAACAAGTACCGGTACTCCAGATGGTTTTTCTTCATTTCATAAATCTTACCTAAAATGAAATAACGCCCTTCCTTTATGAACCAATTGATGTATACTGTGTGTATAATGTATATGTAGTTTATGTTGTCATTATTCCTTTTTAAGCGTTTTAAGCGTAAAAGTGAATGACGAATAATTTGGACTTTTTTTTTTAATTTACATAGGCCTATTGTGTTTGAATAAAATATTTTGAATAATATTTCATTAAAATGTTATGTTTCAAATTCAAACAGTCTGTTTCGTTACGATATCCCGATTTTGATATGCCAAAACCTCATAGGCGATACGGGCCTACAGCACGATTCATAACAATTGAAAAAATGATACATGTTAGAGATAGTCATGTTTAGCGTAAACATCTGTGATCAAGGTTTTTGCATGTAATGAAACATTATGTGCCTTAAACATTAATGAGGGTATTTTTTTACGTTATTCCCAGTTTGAAGATGGTTTCGCTGTAGCTTACTAGATTCTTAAATTCTATGGCCATCTAAAGCCATCTAAAGCCAGTGACCTTATACATATATCATTAACTGTTAGAGCATTCTGTGAAATCTATATAAACTATATTTTAAGATCTCCTTGTTTAACTTAAGAACAGTATACGAGGCGTTTTAATTACTTAACTAAACGTCCAGTTTAGCACCAGTAAAGTTGGAGCAAATTGAAAGCGTCGCACACATTTATTATTGATTATTATTAATTTTAAATAAATCATTATCCACTTCATTCGGTTGCGTTTTTCCCGGTCACTTTGCTCCCGGAGTTGGTTGTCTGGTGTAAGAGTAATTTATTCATACAGTTATTTCGTGTGTCATCACCTGCTGTGTGCTCATTTGACAAACAACGCCCTGCAGAGATTCTGCATGTACCATCTATGTATTTTAATTCAAACGTGAATTGTTACTGGCAGGAGGTCAACTGTCCTATTTTAAAGTCAAGTGCTAATATCAAAATCTAGAACACCTATTTTTCAAGTTATCGCAATAAGTGTTGGTTCAACATCTATTATTTGCTTAGGAAACACTTTCTTAAAACTTGAAAAGATTTTAGTATGACATTTTAACAGTTCAGTGTTTTTATATTCAAATAAAAACACAGAAGATAGAGAAATAATTGTAGGTAGACTAATCTATATTCTGTTAAATTGAGAATTCAGGAGCTACAGCGACAGATTAAACTAACAATTTAAATAGCACCGGCCTCAAGTTCAATAGCGTAACACACTTTAAACACGGACAAGCTCAAAAACGAGTCAAACATATCGCAGAACTCTAATATAACACGGGATGCCCAATGTGTTCATAATGAGCTAAGCTAGAGATTCATTATGAAGTCACAGAAATACTGGTAACAGATATTCCTTAGATCTGGGGTTTGCTGTTATACCGAAATCGTCTGCATTCTTTTCGACTTTTTTTCTCGCTTTGTATGTTACAGTATAGAGTATACAATATACAGTATTTCTTGAAGAAAATGAACGTAACTCAGGCAGTAAGAGGGACAGCAGAAGCTACCGGGAGTTCAAAAAGTTTACTAACTTATATAGAATAAGAAAATAACAAATGAAGTGTCCTCTGAGAACGCCAGCAAAGAAAGAAACTTAACGAGAAAGCAAATAAAGGTCATATAATAGGGGCTGAAACATTTAAGGGATCGTTTCCTCCAAAATTAGTTCTGCCTAAATTTTTCTCTTCGCTCTGTGAGTCAAGTCTGGTAAAAATTGGTCAAAGAATGTATATATGAATAAAAGCCGTATAATAGGGGTTGAAACATTTGAGAGGGTTTTCTAGTCGTAAGTTTCAGGCGTCATCTGGCCTGGAAGACGCAATGCTAAGGTTGGAAAAAGTACCGGTACTCTGCGAATTGTATAGTTGGGACACAGCAACGCATACTTAAAGCCAGGGATGTGCAATAAATATATATTTATATTATTCAAATAACTCCTCTTTGAGCTGTTCAACCATCTCCAAATTGCCTTAAAGTCTTAATCTGAGGGATATGGAAAAAATATATTTGCAATTTTTATGAATTGTATTTGGAAAATCGTTGTTTTTTTGTTAAAGTAAGTAAGGTGTTGTCCGCACTTAAGCAATTATAATTGATTAACGGCTGAAAGAGAATTGATTCAATGCTATTTAAAAATGGCCGTTGGAGGATAAACCCCAAAACAGAGCGTTTAATAAATACATAACGAATAAATTATAAAACTATATGTGTTACGAAAAGAGTGAAAACAGATTTCAATTTAGCACATCAATCTCTACCTTACTGCACATTTAGTTCCATTAGCGAAAATTCATTGTTGACCAGTGTAATCACTATAATGAGCTGCAAATAACTTTATAGTACCTATATAGTTTACTGGATTCAAGTTTATTATTAGAGAACTTTGTAGGTTGTGAGATCGGTTTAGATTATAGTTGTCTGTAAAGTATCAAGTATAATTTATAAGGTAATAATAGGTGTATAATAAAATTGTGCCATTTATGTTAAATGCACAACAAATTTGTCACGTTATGCTGTTACTATATTTGCGTGTGAGTAGTATACTTCAGGCATCTATTTTTGCTACCGTTATAAATAGAGAAAAGAACTTACTCTTTTAAGTAAATTTAATGGCAGCAATTACTTTTTCAAAGCTGATTTTCTCAAACCACATATAGATATGCCAATATGTAGGCTAAAATAGTAAAGGAAACTGATAAATCATAAAACATTACTCTGACTTGTTTATTATTATTATTGGAACTCCTCTTTTTATTTCTTTTCCATTATGTGTTTTACAAATCGTTGTAAGTTAACACTGTTCATGGCTTCCACATCGAAAAATGTGTCCCAAGTAGTGTTCTGGAAAATTGACCAAATTCAATGGATTAACATTCATTCGACAAAATCACTAGTAATCAGTTTTGGTTTGGGAGGAATACATTTATGATGTTCTAAGGGCTACAAATTAGTCTATATCTCTGACATTGTGGTGATCGTGGAAAGGGCTGGATTTCGAAAGTGAAGCAATAAAATGTTGAACTATTATTTTATGTGGCGATAAAATTAATAGATTTATAACTAGAAGCTTAAGGGTATTCTATGAAAAATAAGTGATGTCACAGATAAACTCAAACAGATAACGATAGTCATGTGGCTTTAAAAGCAAAAAAATGTATTCAAGATCTTCTGTATTCACAAATAAATTGTTTCAGTTGCGCAAAAATACATTTGAATATTAACATGGTATAATCTTCCCATTTTCGAAAGAACTGGCGAAGGAAATGTTACTGAAACTGAAAAAAATAAAGTTTATTTTTAAATTCCCATATCCTTCAATAACAAAAGCAACAATACCATAACAACACAGGCTAATATGGATGGTGGAATAATACGAAGATTTATTTTTGAATGCGAAATATATATTGAAGTTATTAAATATTCTGTAAATATAAAAATCCATATTCTCATTATTCCGAACATTTATGTAGGGTACCTCGGTAGATTTGAACTGAGGTACGAGAGGTTCAAACCCAACCTAATTTTGACACCTTATTTTTTCTTCATGATGGCTACAAAACTTAAGTCGTTGGTCCATGTCGTAGGCTTGAAACTTATCCTGAGGGAATGATTCCCTCAGCAAAATTGCTAATCAATTTTTATAAGTGTTTCCTCTCATTAAGTCCCTTTCATATTAGGTTTCATCTATTCGTTTTTCGCTATTTTAGGATATTTCTACAGTTATTTATTTATTTGTTTGTTTGTTTATTTATTTATCCCTATATATTTATTTGCAAATTCGAATCAAAATTTTATTGAACAAAATGATCTAATTCGTACATCTTACTACACTTTTACATTTATATCTCCATCATATACTAGATACTCACGAATAAGCTGCTTTTTGATGGAGTACTATGTATTTTTAGTGTAATTAGTTATAGTTAATTATATTCTAAGGTACAATTTTTCCCATTGCCCAACCTCCCGAAGAGTTAAATTACTTTTTCAAGAAGCTTCTTTCGAACCGAGATACTGATCACCAGGACCCGGATTGTAATGACATATATTTTTATTGATGCTGCATAGAGATTGCCAACCTGTGGATAAATCCTAATCATGGCCTCTAGATTATAGAAATGCATTTTTATTAGGTCATTTTTTGTCATTTTATGCCATTTTATATTTTTAGGGCATTTATTTCAATTTTAGGTCATTATTTTGTCATTTTCATGTCATTTGCTTTCTTATTTAGTCATTATTTAGTTTAGTTCAATCAGTTATACAATATGGAATAATAGGATGGGGTGGGATATGTCAGACTGCACTTCGCCCATTGTCGTTGTTGCAGAAAAGAATAATCAAGATATGTTTAAAAAAATCAATGGACTATCCATCTAAAAGTTTATATAAAGATTTTGACGTATTGAATATTAAACAATTATACTCATACACTTTATTAAATTATTTCCATAAACATCATGAAAAGTTCATAACACGAAATCACTACTATAATACAAGGAGGTATAATATCTCTTGTCCTCTTTTCGAACCAAAGTGTGCTACAGAAGTAGGTCTAAGGCATAGTATAAATTTCGGACCAAGGCTGTACAACAATTTTACTAGAAGAAACCCTAATATGATACCACTAAACAATAAATTGTTTAAAAAAAGAGTACTCGATTTGATTAAATCTAACTTGTAATTGTACTTTTACCACTTTTTTATGTTAATCATTCTCAACTGTAAATTTTTAATTTTTAACATTGGGTATTTTGTTTGTAACTCTGTTATGTTACTGTAATTTATTTTTTCGTATCTTTGTTCATGCATTTATTTCATATAAGCAATCTTATTTATTTTTATTCTTATTTTTTACCTAAAACTATAATATGTATGTTTTTTTTTATATAATTTTAGTATGACTGAGCTGACCCCGAACACGAGCTATGTTCATGCGGGGCAAATAATACTCTTTTCAAATTGTACAAATTGTGTGTATATTATTTGTATTTGTAATAATTTTGTATCAATTTGTATTTTTTTAATTTGTAATTTGTAATAAATTTGTAATTAACTTTTTTCGTCGCTAGCGGTGCTGTCTTTGAAGTTGTTCGTTTAATGCAAGAAGGAAAAATTCGGCGTTAAAATAGCCTTGTCTCAGTCGGAAGTGAGAATCAAAGAAACGCCAAAATGTTGTATTATATTACTATTGTTCTCAATAAACAACAATGTAATCCGGCAGATCACAAAAGGATGTGCCGAATTTTGACTCACCAGTGCCTCAGTGCCAGTATAAATTTCCGTGAGAAAAGAACATTCAAAACATTACAGTTATTTACAGTTTTTACAATTATGTACAAACTTTGTGTGTACAATAATAATTTTTTATAAATAAAATAACAGTTTTTAGGTCTTTTTTATAATTATTATTAAGTAATTTTATTTAAAATTTAGGGTCATTTTATAGGTCATTTTTCAAACAATTTTAGGTCATCAGTATCCGGGCCCTGCTGATCATGAATAATCCTATGTAAAAACTTAGATAACATTTTAATACGCCGAGTCTTTTGAGCCTTGTAAGCTTTTAAGACATATTTATGATCAACTATATTTATAAAAGTTAATCTGTTGTTCTCCCCGTCTTGCATGTAGACAAGTATAAAGCTATTGTTTACAAGTAATTGAAATTACCTGTTCCTTAACTTAATAAGCTAAGTAATGACATAATCCATGTAATCCTTGGTAATAAACGTCACAGGCAAATACATACAAAAAATCTAACCATCAAGAGTTTGTGAATCTGACGTGAATGTCCACATATATATGTATTTTTTTACTTTGTTGAAAGCTGTTCCCAGTCTAAGTGGAAGTGGGGTTGAAAGGTATATATATTCCCCGTTGCTGTTTTATATCACCAATCCATCACCACACCTTGACTGGGGCGAGTCACGGACGTGGAATTATCGCACGAACGGTATCATGAACGCTGCAAAACACGCGACAAGTTTTCATAGAGCACGCAGAATGGAAAAACCAACAAACCAAGCGCGATATCATTTTTTACATCTCTTGGGTCTGGTGAAGTATTATTGCTAAGCCTCTGAGAGTGGGTCCGCCTTTCAGAAAATTAATTTTAAAAATTCAATGGAATAATCGAAACCTGTATCAATTAGGTATTCAATTTGGTGTACATGTAAAATTAATTCGTTCCCTGTGACTTCATGTTTAATGATTTGTGCACTTCGATAGTGTCATTTTAACGGCTCCATCTAGATTAAGTAATACGACGTGTGAATTCACACCCATGTCATATTTCCACATTTAAGTTATGACCTACTTTGATGTGTCGCACGTGGTTATGATTAACAGAGCGTAAGCTTGTATTTTATGACTCATTCAGGAGTGAAATATTTTGCTTGACAAATAATAGAGATATTGTCAACCTAGATCAATTAGACTTAATAGAATTCTGAAGTGCACTATCAGTTTTGCAGCACTGTTTGGGTTTAACGGAGCCTTTAAAACATATATCACTATAAATTAAATGATTTCAAAGTATTCACTAAGAATTATTGTTTATTGCTTAAATTAAATAAAAATTACCACCTCGGGTTAAGAAAATTATATTATTTGCCTGTTCATCTAGTTTTGTATTTTCTTACAAGTGTACCTTTTTTCAAATCTAACTTACAGGTTAATTTGTATGGTGATAAATTTAAACTGGAGCAGAGGGTAATAATGACACGTTGAAAAAAATAATGTTGAATTTTGTCAGTAAACATAGGCTATAACATTTTTTTTTTCAATTTAAAAAGTGATATAAAAATTAACAAGCTACTCTAAAATCACTATCTAATTCAGAGATAAAAATAATGCATTAAAATTTCTCAGGAATTTTATTCTGACAAATAGAGTAGCAATGATATCCTTAAAAATGAATTACTGTAGTAAGCATCTCCTTAGCGCCCACAATTACAGAGCACAAACACTGATTGTCCAACTGCTCTCCATTCCTGACCCAAATTTTAGTTCTGTAATTTACACAGTTTGGGCATATCGAAAATTCTTGCATTTGTATGTTTGCTCTGTAAAAATGGAAAACGTGTATTTAGGCTATGTCTAATTAGGCTACTTTAAAGTATGTTAATTTAATACGTAAGTAGAAAATTAGTTGTGCCTACTCAGTGAAGTCTATACACATTATTTATATATATAAATATTTATTTATTTAATACATTAATAATTATTGGCCCCTGTCCTGGATTCCTATCAGAGGCATCTATATGCACTATACAATTTGTACTTGTTAATTTATAATTACATAGGTTATCTACATTATTTATAACTTAAGCTAAAGAATATATAAATATATATACATGCATATATAGGCCTACATACATACATACATACATAACCTTCATATAGGCTGCCGGTGCGTAAGGCTGAGAACCTTACACCCTTCACTTACCGAATGTCTAAAATCTGGGAGCCTCATACTCTTGGAACCCTTAGAGCCTCCATGGCCAGTATAGGGAACACACATACATACATATATTGTAGTAGGGTTTTTTTTTTTTTTTTTTTTTTATTTATTATTATTTTTATTAATAAGAGACGGCTTCAAAGGAATAAACCATTAAGTCGATGTTGCTTTGTGTTTAATCAATCTGACGAAATCGGTCTTGGTTTTCGCTTTCCAAAACAAAAGCAACGTTGCAATATTTTCTCATTGTTATCACAGACCTGAGTTCTTCCCTCGGTTTAATCAATTCGCACGTGTTATATTTTACTGTAATTAGATCTTGCAAACCCGCTTTTGACTCCACGCGGATTAGACGGGTAGCTGTCACAAAACATTCTTAGATTTTGCTTGACTGAGGTAACTATCTGAAAGGGGCGGTGACAATAAAAGCATGGTGTTGGCAAATTTCTCCTACAAAATAAGCCGCTGGGTTTGCAGTGAATAACTGTACTATACATAGCCTACATACATACATACATACATACATAGGCCCTACATACACAGACAAACACGCAGACGCACAGACACATACAAGTTTGTTTGTTTCTTTGTTTGTTTTTTAAATTATTCAGTAGCCCTCAAAAGCCACATTTAGCCTATGTTGATAACGCGAAGTCGAATTTCGGGATTGAACCTCAATGCTTCCTCCACCTATGGTCCTATGGTATGGGCGGAGGGAGGAAGGAAAAATAAAATACTACTTATGCTTTGTAAAATAATAATAATAATAATAATAATAATAATAATAATAGAAGCAGTAATAGTAAGAAGTAGTATTACTTAATAACTTAGTAGTAGTAGTAGTAGTAGTAGTAGTAACATTACTTACTAGTAACTGTTAAATAAATACCCGAAAAAAATGTTTAATGCGGCAAGTATAAAAGCATATTTTAGATTATATCTAAAATAAATTGTTATGTTTAGGTCCTCCGCCAGCTGATTAAGATTCATGTCAGGTAATTGATTACTTAACCCCTTTTCTGCAATGACCATTTCAATTACAAGTCTCCCCCTCTTATATATAAATATGTATTAAATGTTTCCCTTCAACCCTTCATTAAGGCAAAGTGGCTATCTACGTGCGTGAGCGGTAAAGGCAAGCCATCAGCAGGTGTACGGTATCCGTCTCGATAAATTAAGGCGTCCCTTTATCTCCCCGGCGCCTGGCGACCCCATCCGTCGTCCACTGAACTTTTTTTTTCCCGTCCTCTGTATTTAGATTATTCGTGACGTCATCACCCGCAGCACCTATTTCCTGGCTGTAAATCAAATAAACACATACCGCACCGCAATTCGTGCACTAGACGACATGGCCAATGGATTGTTTCCATGTCTGTTATCGAAACCGGTGCCTTGTTCTCGAGCAGAGTGCTGATTCCAAATGCCAGTCTCGTTGCCTTGGGTGTAAAGGGGACGATAGGATTAATGGAATAGGGCTACTCAGCATATAATTTTGGCCCTTATCATAGGAGAGAGAAATGAGTAGAAATGTTCAAGCCGAATTTTCTCGGTTGTTCTAATGTGTTTTAGAAATAAAATCAGAAATATTGCATAGCTGTATGGTTTATGTCACCCCCATGGATGAGTGGTCAGGGCCGTAGTTAGGCGATGGCGAGATGTGCCCCCGCCAAGGGCGCACGTACAAAAAGGGCGCAAAATTAACCACGTAAAATCCCGTCTTTTTTTAGACTGATGCAATTTAGGCTATAAATAAATACTATGCATTTTGTTCATTTTCTCATTGCATGTTGCAGAAGCTGTTTTAAAAAGTTTCTATTCGAAAAAAAATACTTTTATCTTTAATAATGTGTTCAACATTTTAGTAGGCCTCAGGTCTATTATGTACTTTACTTTTGATACTAGATTTTATGATTTAATTATTTTTTTAAGTAGTTCAATCGTCTGAAAATAAGGTTTTAGTACCTTGAAAGTCCAACACTTAAGTTAGTTCATTTTCAAATTGAGGTTTAGTTTTCTTTGATAATAATAGTATTTTTATGTTAAAATAATAAACAATTTTATATAAATTTAAAGAAATTGTTCAGGGAGGGCGCAGATTTGTCAAAGACCTTGCTACGGCCCTGTGAGTGGTTAGACCGCTCGCCTTCCACCGACATGACCGGGATCAAATCTCGATGGATCCATGTGAACTTTGTGTCGGATAAAATGGGGTTGGGACAAGTTTTCTTGGGGTGCTTCTGTTTCCCCTACCCCTATAGTCGGCGTAAAAATATTTTAGAAAGAGGAATGTTTGTTGTTTTCCAGTCTATAAGCGGTTTTAAGTATACAAGCAACTTATGTCTGGTTCACTCTTAAGTAAACCTGAAACGTTCTAAGTAATAAACCTGAAGTACACAAACACCAGTATGCCTGCCTCACTCTTAGCTCATGCAAGTAATGTGCTAGAGTGATATAGATGTATAGTAGAGTTCTTCATTACATGCCCAGGCGGCTTCAAAGGAATAAACCATTAGGTCAGTGCTTATTTATGTCTAGTCGGTCTTGGTTGTGTAATGCGAATATTTAAATTTTATTTCTAAGAAAGTTTGGTTTAGTTTTAGTATTTAATTGTTAATTAATTTTATTTCTACCTACTATTTTGTTAATAGACTATGTAAGTATAGAAATTAAGCAAACTGTAAATGAATGTGAATTGCATTAATTGTACTGTAACTAAAACCCTAGCATACCGAAAGGTGAAATAGGGTTAATTATATTTGGAGATTCAGCAACAATCCCTAAGGAACAGTCTGAGCGATAATTTATTATAAAGTGAGTTCGTCATCTTCAGCATCTCACAAATTGTTTCATTTAGAGAACTAGGCAATAGGTTTACATCTTTCCGCTTGTAGAGACGGTTGGGCCTAAGTTAAATTCCTGCTTGAATTATTCTCCGGCGCTGGGATCTGGATTGCACATTTTCTGTTATGAGCACACTATTCTATGATGCCTTACTTATTATCCATTTGTGTGTATATTTTTTTTAATTTAGTAAACAAGTCTGTGTTAACTGATAAAAGTAATAAGTGAATGGGATGAAAATTAAAAAGAAATCACGCACACATAGGCTTACACAGACTGATCAGATGTACAGAAGTGCCTCGACATAACATTCGACTGAATACATAGCCCACGACCCGAAAAATAGAAAGGAGTGGATTAATTAACAAACATTTTGTGCATTGCTCACAGAGTTTATTGGATTGGTTGAGTAGCCACACATTAAATTAGGTGCTTAAAATGGAAGTATACTGAAAGCTAAAGACTGAAGAAATTCCTAGCATGTTTACTGTCACTAATTTACAGACAGCTATCGCAGCAATCTAATACAACTAAACTCAAAATGGCTTTTTATTATATGAAAACTATAAATTACATAACTTGTTGGAAATGGGACGTTTACGGAAGCTATCTCGAGCTCATGACTTCAATATTCATGTATTTATTCCATTAAAATTTCCTCAATATAAATATTATAAAAAGCAATTAAAGGAAACTTAAGATGCTATCTAATTCTGAACATCACATTTCATCTATTTAATAGGGAATGACGTGCTTGCGAGTCATTTATACTGATGGAAATAAAATTTAATCTTTTCACACCATCATAAGAAATACTAGACCCTACAGAAGGGCATTCGGCACATTATTTTAATAAGCTTTACTATTTTAAAATGTTTATAAAATTCTAAAATTCAGCCTATAGCAGCGTTTCTCAACCTTTTTGAACCCGAGGACCTCTAAAATGTCTAAAACAATTTACGGACCCCTAATTTTACATCCCATTTTTAAAAGAAGGCCTATATTCTTAATATTTGTGGTATTAATTATAGGTCATTATAACGAAATAAGTTATGTGAAAAAATTTTACTTCTTTACTTTCAACTTATTTTTTAATTATGTCTGCGGACCATCTGCACCACTTCGCGGACCACCAGTGGTCCGCGGACCATAGGTTGAGAAACGCTGGCCTATAGGATAGCCTACGAGGGATGGCACCTATTTTTTTTCTGTAAGGCGATGGTATCTTGAGTTGTTGAATGTCACGGGAGAGTGTGGCATTTCTAGTAGTCTGTATGAACATATCATTTGTTAGAACTGTGATGTACGGTTAAGCCTGTCCAAATAGAGGCGATGATAATTTAGTTGTGAGTCAGCGGCCGCCCCGTGCAGATTGGATATGACAAAATGTGAACAGCATTCTTACGTCAAAATAGCCGCTATTTGAGGGAGAAATGCCAGAGGATACAACAATGAGCTGATGGAAGCTTTTGGGAATAATACCCATCCGTACCAAATTTTAAGTGATCATGGAGTGGGTATGAGTCCTTTCATGCTTCCAACTACCACAATTCCTTGGAGTGGCACGATGCCTCACATGTGAATATTAATGGGTGTCTATTTCCTTCACTGTCCTACATTTAGTAGCCTACCCATAATCTGCATTATACAAATTTCCCATGCCCTGCCCTTTCTTTTGTATATTTAAAAATTGTCCCACATTTTGATAAGAAAATTAGTTACCCATCTCTCCTATTTTTCCTCCTCATATTAAACTTGTAATCCTAGGGCAAGGGCAGAGAAAAGCTAAGAGAAGTAAAAATGGACTAAAGCTAATCTTAATGTTAATGTTAATGTTAATGTTAAATTAATTCTAACGGCTTATGTGCTGCCCTGACATCTATTGCTGCATATACAGTAGCCTATATGCGCGGACAGAGGTTCTTGAATTCCTGGTACACAGCTGCCAACATAAGGAATGGAGTCGACAATGCTTTTCAATCGACAAGTAACTTATGACGATTTTTGCGACCACAGTGAGAAATTTAATATTTAAAAAGTGTAGGTGTAATGAGTTTTAACATTTTCAACTTTTATCAAACTGAGTCTGTTTAACAATCATGTAAAAATATTAACTAAAGGAGTATTTTCCATGTGATTGAAACCAGAGTTTGTTACAATGTATTTTTAACAATAGAGCGATAAAGTGCAACTTTTACTTCGTGTGTCTTGTGTTAGAAGTTATATGCTATTTTTCATCCAAGTTTTCTAAAAACATAACGTGATAGAAAGAGAATAACGCAACAAATTTTCGCTATTGAAGTCCGTAAACTTAGCTGTGTTGTGGATCCTTTCTTTCTTTCTTTATCTTAGTTTTAGGCCTACCTTTTCCTTTTAGGATTTAAGCGACCCAAGCCGCCCGGGCCTTACAGGGCCGCGACCTGTCGGGAGAGGGATTATCGTTGGATATTTTTTTGACCAGATAAGGACATGGAGGGCCTCCCCGGATGAGTGCCCTCCGAAGCAACACGAACACGTAGGACGAGACACACCATTCACACACACACACACACACTCCAAACAAGGCGAGGATGTGATGAAGATGATAATGACGGCCAGATGATATCTGGGGACCACAAGGGCCTAAAGTTACCCGACATTTGTCTCACAGGTGAGGAAAAACCCCAGAAAAAACCCCACCTAGGTAACTTGTCCCGACCAGGAATCGAACCTGGGCCCGCTGCTTGAGAGTAGCAGTTTTGTCCACAGCGGTGGACGTTGTGGATCCTGTGAATAATAATTATTTCAGTCCATTTATTGCCTTATCCACAACGGATGACAAATGTAATCTCAACTTTAAATAGTAATTACGATGGGTATTAATAATAATAGAAACAGTAGGCTACTATCAATAATATACTATCGTAACATTCAACAGGAATTTTTATCGAAGTTTTATTACAATTATTTACGGTAAGAAACTATTTATTTAAGTACAAATTATCGTCAATACTTATACATTGAATTTGTTAAGCATGCAATGAAAATTCATCAATTCGTTGAAGGTATTAGCAGTGTCAAAATAATGCATACAGAAATTTTCCGTAATGCAATCAATTTATGACAAGACGCCAGATTACGCACCTGTAAACCAGCGCCACAATCCAGGAACTGCTTGTGAGAAGTTGTAGTTCTACTCGATAGATGGCACAAGGTATATCTGCTGCAAATTCTCCCAGAGGGGCAAGGGCTTGCAACCTCCTGCTACCTCCTGATTTCTTGTTCCTACGCGACACAAGTTCGCTTCCTCCACCACGTTGTTCTGCCACGCGACCTGCTCCATGCGTGCGGGGAAATTAGTGCTTCTCGCTCCCACCTACGAATTAAGGGATAGAGTAGGATGCGGAAGAACAATACGTAGGTTAGATACAGGGAAGTTCCCGATCCTGCGTACGTATAACAGGGAACGGGAAACCTGGCGAAGCACACACAGGTTGGAAGAGATCATAGTCAAAAATCACTTCAAACTAGAATACTGCATATAACATAGGGTGAACAGATGTCCTGCTCTTTGCAGGATATCTTTATTTTAAGCATCTTATCCTGCGGCCTGCGAATAGGCTCGGAAATCTCATAAATATCCTGCATTTTGTAAAATATCCTACGAAAAGTCCTGCAAAATGAAATTTTATGTGAAATTACCATTCCTTCAAAGGTATTTATTTGTATGTAATAATAAGTAACCTTTATGATTGAAAGGCAATTAAAATATTCAAAATAGCAAATATATCTCACTGTGTTTCAATGTAACAAAAATGATAATAAATAACACTAGGTACAAATAGGCTAATAAAAATTAATAGTATTGCAACGTCTTTTTCATTAAATGCAGTTTATGTAATTTCTCGGTTGCATGCCTATTATTAGCTTTAGAGTGACTGTTTAAGATTTTCTACATGACCTATTACATCAGTCGAATAGAAAAACGGTGATCTAGTGTGTCACAACCTCTTTATCGATTGGGTCTTGCTTTTTGTGTCTGAAATTCTGATCACCCTAGTGTAAAATATAAATAGAAAACAGTTCACATGACAACATCGATAGCTTGATTAACCTCAACTTAATACTTGTATTAACAAGTACAGTACAATAATCGAAATCTTCTCGAAAAGTAAAATCAAACCAGCCACTCATAATCTGATCTACACTTGGCTCCAGCTATGTTATTTACTTTTATATCCCGGATACTAAAAATGATGTTAGTAGTATGGGTCAAGCTCCGTTCCCGAAAATGGCCGCCAACCGACGCCGCCCCCGACGCCGCCCCCGGTGTAGAGTCACGTATAGGTGAAACGTGACGATTCGAAAAAGCGAAAGGCGCCCGTTCGTCCTGTGCTAATGCCCACCCGCCCCCAAGCCCCCGTAAAGAGCTATGCCCCAAAAACAAAACCGACGCCGCCCCCGACGCCGCCCCCCAAACCCCCGTACTCTGGTCCTATATGACATGATGGGATTCGACTCGAACAAAGCAGACGTGGGCAATAAGCCCGTGCTACCCCTACCCCACTTCGAAAACCGACGCCTGCCCCCAGTGGGCCCCCCAAACCCGTACTCTGGTCCTATATGACATGATGGGACTCGACTCGAACAAAGCAGACGTGGGCAATAAGCCCGTGCTACCCCCACCCCAATCTGACCCCTTTCGAAAACCGACGCTGCCCCCCAAAACCCGTACTATGGTCCTATATGACATGATGGGATTCGACTCGAACAAAGCAGACGTGGGCAATAAGCCCGTGCTACCCCTACCCCAATCTGACCCACTTCGAAAACCGACGCCTACCCCCCAGTGGGCCCGCCCCCCAAACCCCCGTACTATGGTCCTATATGACATGATGGGATTCGTTTAGAACAAAGCAGACGTGGGCAATAAGCCCGTGCTATCGCTACCCCAATCTGACCCACTTCGAAAACCGACGCCTATCCAGTGGGCTGGTTACAACCCCCACCAGATACGAGTCTTGGGGCAGAGGTTATAATGCAAATGCCATCTAAGAAACACGTTCCTATGTTATTCATATCCTTTAGTTACAATACAATGATAACATATGTATAGCCTTAGGCCCTATGGCTAGATAGTGTAATATTGCGCATGGGTACATGAATACCTTTACCTAGTTATGGAAAGATAAAATTAGGTTTATACTTACTTCCAGAGGAACTAGGCCTAGTGTGTGTGTATTAATTAGATTCATACGGGGCCTACATAAGATATTAATATCAGCTAACTCAAATACGTTGTATTAACCATGGGAATAAAACCTATAGGAAGGTGTGTGTGTGTGTGTGTGTGTGTGTGTGTGTGTGTGTGTATTAGCATATTACAGAAATAGTACTGTGCAATACCCGACAGTGAAATTAAGATAAACACAATAACAACTCTGTTAGAATAACAAGTTAGATGATAATACAGATATCGGCTTGGGGCAGAGGATATAATGCAAATACCCACTAAGAAACACTTCCCTTTAGTTACAACGTAATGATAACATATAAGCCTAATGTATTAATTAGATTCTTAAGGGTTGTGTATCCTTCTGGGATGGCTTTATGCTCTGTGCCTATCCTTCGTTTATAGATAGATAGTGTAATATTGCGCAAAGGTAGACATAGGTATGAAAAGATAAAATAGGTTTATACTTACTTAACCAATTCTTCATCCATTCAGCATCCGATGAACACTAATACTATTACTATCAGCTAATGAGAATGATTATGCAAGGAATATGAAATGGATAAGGGTATAGTTTCATTTCAGAACGTCACAACCTTATTCTATATTAAGGCTGTCACGCTCATATGAAATAATGTGTATACACAAATGGTTTATAATAGAGCTGAATGGTTTATTTCAAAAGTATACATATCTATTAAAGACATGTTTTCCTACCAAACTATATAATTAAACACTTCGGTATGACGAAGACATCCTCTATGAATCATGGAAGATGAGAACATAGCGTTCCAGACACTGCAGCGAAACTGAGCTAGTCCAACGAAATAGACCTGCTTCCATTCTGAAATCAATAAATACAGGTTTTAACAAGTCTGTAAACCACTTTCTAATCTGGAAATAAATCCCTGTTGTTGATGTTGTTAAATACAAAACTATGCTACTATCAACAAACAAAACATAAAAAAAAAAACATTCCATACTGATAACATCTAGAGAGAGAGAGAGTGAATGACTGTTGTCAAAGAATGGTGGTGGTGTGTTATGAAAAGATAAAATAGGCTTATACTTACATAACCAATTCTTCTTCTTCCTTTCAGCATCCTTCCGATAACAAATAGTTTTAAACTCAAACTCCCATCCCCCGTAGGCGATGTATGTTTACATTGAATAACATTCATCAGATTGCTATGTTGTTGGAATAAAGAAAACCTAAAATACTGCACGCATGCATATGTCTATAAAGCATCCGATCGATTCATACCATATATGTAAATAAAACGTTAGCATTTAGTCAGTATAAGGAATACAGTAGACTGCAATAATTTGACAAAGAATGTAGTAACCTTCATGCCTGTTGTTGTTAAATACCTACAATGCATAACATCTGGAAAAATCTCTGGCATCCTTTCCTTGTAACCATTCATCACTGTCGCATGTATCCTAATACCGAAAACAAGTATTCTATTTAAATAAAAACATGTCATTGTGGTGAACGCATGCCAAAGAATTAGTTTAAACTCAGACTCTCTCTCCCTCCCTTAGGCGATAATGTCTATACATGGAATACCATTCATCAGATTGCTATGTTGTTGTTGATAAAGAAGCAATTGCCTGAATGGTAATGAATAAACATATTACGTAATCGTGTTATAGCAAGAGTAAACATATCCTTCATATACTTTATAAAATACGTGGATGTGTTTTATAACACTAGATAATTAATTTATGTGCAAATAAAAAGATTATACGCATTCATTTAAAGAAAACATTGAATACTGCATTAACTGACAATGAAATGTAGTAACCTTCATGCCAAGGTCAAATGTATTTAAATAAAGAAACAGTTTTAGAACTATTGAAAATGTAACAGCATTAGCAAATGAAGGTTTATAACCCTAATACAATGGAAATGATTATAATGGTCATACAGTTAGGTAGTTATATTCTTATATTGTAAGAATACCTATAGCTTGTCAGGCATTTGTTTCTTTCCTCATTTGCATAGAGTATAAATAATTACCTGCAATCTGAAATCATAATTAGAAATACGGAAATTGTAACAGCATTATCAGATGAAGGATTATAACTCAAATACGAGGCAAATCAAAAGTGCTCAGATACGATTTAAATGAATTTCATATTCAAAGAATTCAACACAACTATATGTACATGTGTTTTAGCGGAATACAAGGACACTAAAACCATTATCAATTGCATGTTGAAAGATAACATATATGACTTAGCGAAAAGGCTGATGAATTTAAGTATATCACCCTTTGCGTTTAAGATATAGCACAGTTCTATATAATATAATCAAGACTTCAGCAATTATATTATTACAGAAAGGTAGCAGCATAACATAACATATATATATATATATATATCACAAACCTTACTTATATGGTGGTACGAATGGATTATTTTGAAGTCTAATAGCTCTTAATATGCGTATGCCTGACAACATTAACAGCTTTATGTGCCGAATGTCTAGAACCTAGGAACCTCAACCTCATGGAACCTTCAATGCCTCCATGTCTTTAATCCTAACAATAATCTGAAATCAGAATTAGAATTATTGAAATTGTAACAAGATTAACAAATGAAGGGTTATAACTCAGGAAACCATAGCAATCTGAAATACTAAGTATATACACGTAAGGAAAGGTTATGTAACACATCAGGATTATATTACGTATCTAGACATACCCAAGTAATAAGGCAATACTATTACGTTTATATATATATATATATAATATCTATACCATAGGTTTACATTTTGAGGCATGAGCCAAAAGTCTTTTTGGTAATACATCCAGGCATTCGACATGCACTACCTTGACCACAATTATAGTCATGAAAAAATGCAGCCTTCGTCTGAAACACACAATATAACATCACATAAGTAACACAATATGATACTAGAATTAAATGTTAAGGTAGCTGATAGAAATCTACTTACAGCCCTTTTCAATGTGAGGAATACTTTACACTTTCTAGTGCATTTAGTACTCCAATGCCTATGTTTACCCTCTCGAGGCGAAAGGCATCTATGAAAATGCCTCGAACCGTGGCACACCTGATCGTGTCCTGCATCCGTGTGGGTAATAACGTCTCCAGCCATATCCTCAAGAGTGTTACCACACGGAAGGATTTCGGAGAGTTCTACATGTTCTTGATTATGGCCCCATACCTCTGTGTGTCGGATGGGGAACTCCTCACTCCCAACCTCATGTCCCCAACCGTTATGGATCCTAATTGTGTAGGATCCCGTAGGCTCCGGCGACGTGGAGGTAGGAGGCTCCATATCTGGGATAATATATTCCTCGGCCTGAGGAACAACCTCTTCAGGGATATCCCTGCCCATCTCCTGAAGTAGATCCTGCGATGTAGACATGGTTAAGATTTTAATGTTGACAATTAATAGTTCCATATATATATATATACGAGAGTTCGCATGCTGGGTTCTCCTACCACACGTGTCAAGGTGGGGGCTGTGTTGTGATAATAATGTCAAACAGGAATTTGTTATTGCTTTACGAAACTGATGTCTGAATGTTTGAACAATAAACATATTGCATAAATATGCTTTCCCTCCTTACAGTATGATCTACATTGAGTAAACAGTTGTCATGAAGGTAATCAACTTCCGATGTAATTAATAAGGTGATGGAATAAGGAATACTCCCCAATCAAATAATTATTGTGCCGAATGTCAGAATCACGGAGCCTCAACCTCCTGGAACCCTCAACGCCTCCATAGCATGTAATAAGGAACACATTGTAATAGGTCTATATAATATGCATACCGCATGCATGAATTTAGATTTAAGGTGACATTAAGTCAAAATAGTATGAAAGAGGAAGGGATTGAATATAGAATGTAGGTGACAATAAGTCTATATAATAATAATTAAATCCAGAGGAAAGGGATTCTGTATGAAAGAGGAAAGGAATACAATAAATACGATACAAAGTGAATCTGATTATTATTATCAATATTAATATTAGATAGCAGACACTTAACACTAATCTGTGCACATCAACTGTTCCTAAAATACCTCTGTAACTTAGGTAAACAGGCCTCATAACATTACAGTGATCTAACCATTCATCAGACATAGGTTAAACGCCTGAGAGTTAGGATATTTTCCTTTATACACTAGAAAGACATTACGTTCTCCTCTGTTTATAGCCGAGATCTCACTTTCCTCAAACACCTCTGTGTATTTTCTAGGCAAAAATACCGATAACATCTCTGCACTATCTTTCATACGAATATGAAGCAGTACACAACGTCCATATCGGGTTTCTTTTACAGATGCATATAGAATAGCGTAACTGCTGTTCTGCTCGAGGTCTGATATACTAACACAACGTGGTTGTGATGAGGTTGAATTGAATTTCTCTACCAATGATGTCATCTGTAAACATGAACGAAGTCTAATTAATTAACTTAATAACAACAATAATATAGCTTCCGCACAAAGTTTTTTTATTGCTAATGTCATAAAATACGGTAGATGTAGTGTTACCTTGTTAGTTGAAAATCAGAAGATGATGATGATGACTGTAGAGCTGTTTACACAATTATCAAGACCTCCTACATACATGTCTTTTTATACAAAACTAACCAAGCAACAATATGACGTAGTATTGGTATATGGGGTTTTTACCATTTACGATGTTGTAACAAAGACTGGAGATATCGTTAAGGCTGTTATCACACAACTATGTAAAACATATTTGAAAGCCATTGTATTATTGTTTTCAACATGCCTTTGTATTTATCCTTAATTTTACTGTCCGCGTATAACATTCCTCTCTGTTTATTGCGCCTATCATACGGTCTGAGAAATAGATTCATATGGTACTATTCCACAGATTCCCTAGTTCATATCCCTTTACTAATTAAGTCATATGGTTACAGGTACTGTAATAATGACCTAAGTACGTCAACAAGGCTGTAATGCTATGAATACCTTATTATTGACCATTATTCCTACCCTAGCCTATTAATAATGAAAGGTCTAAACACAGATACGTTTTAAATGAATTTAATATAAAGGGAAGAACTCCTATACCACCAAAGGTATGTATACCTTTGTTTAGGTAATGTTTGAACAACAACAACATAATAATAACAATCGTTGTAGGGCGTTTAGTTATAATCGCATGATATTAGTCATTGTCCGCATAGAGTATAAATAATTACCAGCAATCTGAAATCATAATTAGAAATACGGAAATTGTAACAGCATTATCAAATGAAGGATTATAACTCAAATACGAGGCAAATCAAAAGTGCTCAGATACGATTTAAATGAATTTCATATTCAAAGAATTCAACACAACTATGTGTACATGTGTTTTAGCGGAATACAAGGACACTAAAACCAATATCAGTTGCATGTTGAAAGATAACATATATGACTTAGCGAAAAGGCTGATGAATTTAAGTATATCACCCTTTGCGTTTAAGATATAGCACAGTTCTATATAATATAATCAAGACTTCAGCAACTTAGTCACGTTAATTGAAAGGCACTAGTATTTCAGGTTCACACAGACTGTGAATACCCTAGGAGGGATATTTTAAAATCGTTACGGTGCAAATGCGCATGTTGAGGTGTAGGTTTTTTTCGAAATGTAAAGGCAATAGGTTAGGAAAGGTTAGGTTATGTTAAAATTAAATAGGTTTTACAAGGTAGGCAGCTTTAAATGTTGGACGAAGGTGCAGTTAATATCTCAAATAATATAACTATGGGAAATTTAGTTTAGGTTATGTTAGGTTATTGCGAGCGCATGATGAGGTGTAGGTTTTTTTTCGAAATGTAAAGGCAATAGGTTAGGAAAGGTTAGGTTATGTTAAAATTAAATATGTTTTACAAGGTAGGCAGCTTTAAATGTTGGACGAAGGTGCAGTTAATATCTCAAATAATACAACTATGGGAAATTTAGTTTAGGTTATGTTAGGTTATTGCGAACTGAGATTTAAGAAATCATGTCTAGTTAGGTTACGGTATGTTAGGTTATCTCGGCTGAGGAAATTAAAAAACTCGTCGCGCGCGACGAGTTTTTTCTTCAATTTCCTCCGAGATAACCTAACATACCGTAACCTAACTAGACATGATTTCTTAAATCTCAGTTCGCAATAACCTAACATAACCTAAACTAAATTTCCCATAGTTGTATTATTTGAGATATTAACTGCACCTTCGTCCAACATTTAAAGCTGCCTACCTTGTAAAACATATTTAATTTTAACATAACCTAACCTTTCCTAACCTATTGCCTTTACATTTCGAAAAAAAACCTACACCTCATCATGCGCTCGCAATAACCTAACATAACCTAAACTAAATTTCCCATAGTTATATTATTTGAGATATTAACTGCACCTTCGTCCAACATTTAAAGCTGCCTACCTTGTAAAACCTATTTAATTTTAACATAACCTAACCTTTCCTAACCTATTGCCTTTACATTTCGAAAAAAACCTACACCTCAACATGCGCATTTGCACCGTAACGATTTTAAAATATCCCTCCTAGGGTATTCACAGTCTGTGTGAACCTGAAATACTAGTGCCTTTCAATTAACGTGACTAAGTTGCTGAAGTCTTGATTATATTATATAGAACTGTGCTATATCTTAAACGCAAAGGGTGATATACTTAAATTCATCAGCCTTTTCGCTAAGTCATATATGTTATCTTTCAACATGCAACTGATATTGGTTTTAGTGTCCTTGTATTCCGCTAAAACACATGTACACATAGTTGTGTTGAATTCTTTGAATATGAAATTCATTTAAATCGTATCTGAGCACTTTTGATTTGCCTCGTATTTGAGTTATAATCCTTCATTTGATAATGCTGTTACAATTTCCGTATTTCTAATTATGATTTCAGATTGCTGGTAATTATTTATACTCTATGCGGACAATGACTAATATCATGCGATTATAACTAAACGCCCTACAACGATTGTTATTATTATGTTGTTGTTGTTCAAACATTACCTAAACAAAGGTATACATACCTTTGGTGGTATAGGAGTTCTTCCCTTTATATTAAATTCATTTAAAACGTATCTGTGTTTAGACCTTTCATTATTAATAGGCTAGGGTAGGAATAATGGTCAATAATAAGGTATTCATAGCATTACAGCCTTGTTGACGTACTTAGGTCATTATTACAGTACCTGTAACCATATGACTTAATTAGTAAAGGGATATGAACTAGGGAATCTGTGGAATAGTACCATATGAATCTATTTCTCAGACCGTATGATAGGCGCAATAAACAGAGAGGAATGTTATACGCGGACAGTAAAATTAAGGATAAATACAAAGGCATGTTGAAAACAATAATACAATGGCTTTCAAATATGTTTTACATAGTTGTGTGATAACAGCCTTAACGATATCTCCAGTCTTTGTTACAACATCGTAAATGGTAAAAACCCCATATACCAATACTACGTCATATTGTTGCTTGGTTAGTTTTGTATAAAAAGACATGTATGTAGGAGGTCTTGATAATTGTGTAAACAGCTCTACAGTCATCATCATCATCTTCTGATTTTCAACTAACAAGGTAACACTACATCTACCGTATTTTATGACATTAGCAATAAAAAAACTTTGTGCGGAAGCTATATTATTGTTGTTATTAAGTTAATTAATTAGACTTCGTTCATGTTTACAGATGACATCATTGGTAGAGAAATTCAATTCAACCTCATCACAACCACGTTGTGTTAGTATATCAGACCTCGAGCAGAACAGCAGTTACGCTATTCTATATGCATCTGTAAAAGAAACCCGATATGGACGTTGTGTACTGCTTCATATTCGTATGAAAGATAGTGCAGAGATGTTATCGGTATTTTTGCCTAGAAAATACACAGAGGTGTTTGAGGAAAGTGAGATCTCGGCTATAAACAGAGGAGAACGTAATGTCTTTCTAGTGTATAAAGGAAAATATCCTAACTCTCAGGCGTTTAACCTATGTCTGATGAATGGTTAGATCACTGTAATGTTATGAGGCCTGTTTACCTAAGTTACAGAGGTATTTTAGGAACAGTTGATGTGCACAGATTAGTGTTAAGTGTCTGCTATCTAATATTAATATTGATAATAATAATCAGATTCACTTTGTATCGTATTTATTGTATTCCTTTCCTCTTTCATACAGAATCCCTTTCCTCTGGATTTAATTATTATTATATAGACTTATTGTCACCTACATTCTATATTCAATCCCTTCCTCTTTCATACTATTTTGACTTAATGTCACCTTAAATCTAAATTCATGCATGCGGTATGCATATTATATAGACCTATTACAATGTGTTCCTTATTACATGCTATGGAGGCGTTGAGGGTTCCAGGAGGTTGAGGCTCCGTGATTCTGACATTCGGCACAATAATTATTTGATTGGGGAGTATTCCTTATTCCATCACCTTATTAATTACATCGGAAGTTGATTACCTTCATGACAACTGTTTACTCAATGTAGATCATACTGTAAGGAGGGAAAGCATATTTATGCAATATGTTTATTGTTCAAACATTCAGACATCAGTTTCGTAAAGCAATAACAAATTCCTGTTTGACATTATTATCACAACACAGCCCCCACCTTGACACGTGTGGTAGGAGAACCCAGCATGCGAACTCTCGTATATATATATATATATATGGAACTATTAATTGTCAACATTAAAATCTTAACCATGTCTACATCGCAGGATCTACTTCAGGAGATGGGCAGGGATATCCCTGAAGAGGTTGTTCCTCAGGCCGAGGAATATATTATCCCAGATATGGAGCCTCCTACCTCCACGTCGCCGGAGCCTACGGGATCCTACACAATTAGGATCCATAACGGTTGGGGACATGAGGTTGGGAGTGAGGAGTTCCCCATCCGACACACAGAGGTATGGGGCCATAATCAAGAACATGTAGAACTCTCCGAAATCCTTCCGTGTGGTAACACTCTTGAGGATATGGCTGGAGACGTTATTACCCACACGGATGCAGGACACGATCAGGTGTGCCACGGTTCGAGGCATTTTCATAGATGCCTTTCGCCTCGAGAGGGTAAACATAGGCATTGGAGTACTAAATGCACTAGAAAGTGTAAAGTATTCCTCACATTGAAAAGGGCTGTAAGTAGATTTCTATCAGCTACCTTAACATTTAATTCTAGTATCATATTGTGTTACTTATGTGATGTTATATTGTGTGTTTCAGACGAAGGCTGCATTTTTTCATGACTATAATTGTGGTCAAGGTAGTGCATGTCGAATGCCTGGATGTATTACCAAAAAGACTTTTGGCTCATGCCTCAAAATGTAAACCTATGGTATAGATATTATATATATATATATATAAACGTAATAGTATTGCCTTATTACTTGGGTATGTCTAGATACGTAATATAATCCTGATGTGTTACATAACCTTTCCTTACGTGTATATACTTAGTATTTCAGATTGCTATGGTTTCCTGAGTTATAACCCTTCATTTGTTAATCTTGTTACAATTTCAATAATTCTAATTCTGATTTCAGATTATTGTTAGGATTAAAGACATGGAGGCATTGAAGGTTCCATGAGGTTGAGGTTCCTAGGTTCTAGACATTCGGCACATAAAGCTGTTAATGTTGTCAGGCATACGCATATTAAGAGCTATTAGACTTCAAAATAATCCATTCGTACCACCATATAAGTAAGGTTTGTGATATATATATATATATATATGTTATGTTATGCTGCTACCTTTCTGTAATAATATAATTGCTGAAGTCTTGATTATATTATATAGAACTGTGCTATATCTTAAACGCAAAGGGTGATATACTTAAATTCATCAGCCTTTTCGCTAAGTCATATATGTTATCTTTCAACATGCAATTGATAATGGTTTTAGTGTCCTTGTATTCCGCTAAAACACATGTACATATAGTTGTGTTGAATTCTTTGAATATGAAATTCATTTAAATCGTATCTGAGCACTTTTGATTTGCCTCGTATTTGAGTTATAATCCTTCATCTGATAATGCTGTTACAATTTCCGTATTTCTAATTATGATTTCAGATTGCAGGTAATTATTTATACTCTATGCAAATGAGGAAAGAAACAAATGCCTGACAAGCTATAGGTATTCTTACAATATAAGAATATAACTACCTAACTGTATGACCATTATAATCATTTCCATTGTATTAGGGTTATAAACCTTCATTTGCTAATGCTGTTACATTTTCAATAGTTCTAAAACTGTTTCTTTATTTAAATACATTTGACCTTGGCATGAAGGTTACTACATTTCATTGTCAGTTAATGCAGTATTCAATGTTTTCTTTAAATGAATGCGTATAATCTTTTTATTTGCACATAAATTAATTATCTAGTGTTATAAAACACATCCACGTATTTTATAAAGTATATGAAGGATATGTTTACTCTTGCTATAACACGATTACGTAATATGTTTATTCATTACCATTCAGGCAATTGCTTCTTTATCAACAACAACATAGCAATCTGATGAATGGTATTCCATGTATAGACATTATCGCCTAAGGGAGGGAGAGAGAGTCTGAGTTTAAACTAATTCTTTGGCATGCGTTCACCACAATGACATGTTTTTATTTAAATAGAATACTTGTTTTCGGTATTAGGATACATGCGACAGTGATGAATGGTTACAAGGAAAGGATGCCAGAGATTTTTCCAGATGTTATGCATTGTAGGTATTTAACAACAACAGGCATGAAGGTTACTACATTCTTTGTCAAATTATTGCAGTCTACTGTATTCCTTATACTGACTAAATGCTAACGTTTTATTTACATATATGGTATGAATCGATCGGATGCTTTATAGACATATGCATGCGTGCAGTATTTTAGGTTTTCTTTATTCCAACAACATAGCAATCTGATGAATGTTATTCAATGTAAACATACATCGCCTACGGGGGATGGGAGTTTGAGTTTAAAACTATTTGTTATCGGAAGGATGCTGAAAGGAAGAAGAAGAATTGGTTATGTAAGTATAAGCCTATTTTATCTTTTCATAACACACCACCACCATTCTTTGACAACAGTCATTCACTCTCTCTCTCTCTAGATGTTATCAGTATGGAATGTTTTTTTTTTTATGTTTTGTTTGTTGATAGTAGCATAGTTTTGTATTTAACAACATCAACAACAGGGATTTATTTCCAGATTAGAAAGTGGTTTACAGACTTGTTAAAACCTGTATTTATTGATTTCAGAATGGAAGCAGGTCTATTTCGTTGGACTAGCTCAGTTTCGCTGCAGTGTCTGGAACGCTATGTTCTCATCTTCCATGATTCATAGAGGATGTCTTCGTCATACCGAAGTGTTTAATTATATAGTTTGGTAGGAAAACATGTCTTTAATAGATATGTATACTTTTGAAATAAACCATTCAGCTCTATTATAAACCATTTGTGTATACACATTATTTCATATGAGCGTGACAGCCTTAATATAGAATAAGGTTGTGACGTTCTGAAATGAAACTATACCCTTATCCATTTCATATTCCTTGCATAATCATTCTCATTAGCTGATAGTAATAGTATTAGTGTTCATCGGATGCTGAATGGATGAAGAATTGGTTAAGTAAGTATAAACCTATTTTATCTTTTCATACCTATGTCTACCTTTGCGCAATATTACACTATCTATCTATAAACGAAGGATAGGCACAGAGCATAAAGCCATCCCAGAAGGATACACAACCCTTAAGAATCTAATTAATACATTAGGCTTATATGTTATCATTACGTTGTAACTAAAGGGAAGTGTTTCTTAGTGGGTATTTGCATTATATCCTCTGCCCCAAGCCGATATCTGTATTATCATCTAACTTGTTATTCTAACAGAGTTGTTATTGTGTTTATCTTAATTTCACTGTCGGGTATTGCACAGTACTATTTCTGTAATATGCTAATACACACACACACACACACACACACACACACACACACACACCTTCCTATAGGTTTTATTCCCATGGTTAATACAACGTATTTGAGTTAGCTGATATTAATATCTTATGTAGGCCCCGTATGAATCTAATTAATACACACACACTATGCCTAGTTCCTCTGGAAGTAAGTATAAACCTAATTTTATCTTTCCATAACTAGGTAAAGGTATTCATGTACCCATGCGCAATATTACACTATCTAGCCATAGGGCCTAAGGCTATACATATGTTATCATTGTATTGTAACTAAAGGATATGAATAACATAGGAACGTGTTTCTTAGATGGCATTTGCATTATAACCTCTGCCCCAAGACTCGTATCTGGTGGGGGTTGTAACCAGCCCACTGGATAGGCGTCGGTTTTCGAAGTGGGTCAGATTGGGGTAGCGATAGCACGGGCTTATTGCCCACGTCTGCTTTGTTCTAAACGAATCCCATCATGTCATATAGGACCATAGTACGGGGGTTTGGGGGGCGGGCCCACTGGGGGGTAGGCGTCGGTTTTCGAAGTGGGTCAGATTGGGGTAGGGGTAGCACGGGCTTATTGCCCACGTCTGCTTTGTTCGAGTCGAATCCCATCATGTCATATAGGACCATAGTACGGGTTTTGGGGGGCAGCGTCGGTTTTCGAAAGGGGTCAGATTGGGGTGGGGGTAGCACGGGCTTATTGCCCACGTCTGCTTTGTTCGAGTCGAGTCCCATCATGTCATATAGGACCAGAGTACGGGTTTGGGGGGCCCACTGGGGGCAGGCGTCGGTTTTTGAATTGGGGTAGGGGTAGCACGGGCTTATTGCCCACGTCTGCTTTGTTCGAGTCGAATCCCATCATGTCATATAGGACCAGAGTACGGGGGTTTGGGGGGCGGCGTCGGGGGCGGCGTCGGTTTTGTTTTTGGGGCATAGCTCTTTACGGGGGCTTGGGGGCGGGTGGGCATTAGCACAGGACGAACGGGCGCCTTTCGCTTTTTCGAATCGTCACGTTTCACCTATACGTGACTCTACACCGGGGGCGGCGTCGGGGGCGGCGTCGGTTGGCGGCCATTTTCGGGAACGGAGCTTGACCCATACTACTGATGTTGCCAGCTCTACTATACACAGAACTCTGTGGAATTTTAATTTTTTTTTAAGTTAGATAGGCTATATCAGGGACGTAGCCGCTAGGTACCTGAAACGTATTGTGCATATTGCCTAATTCTAGGGCGCTCTATTTTCATATTTGCAATAAGTAAAGAGGCAGAGCGCATACTCGCTTCTCGCATGTAATATTCTATTAGTTAATTAAGATAGCTATAATTTAGCATATTTTTTCTGTTAAACTTTTAAAAACAGAATACTCGAATTATGAAATTTTAAGAGCAGTCAAAGGTTGCACCAAGTTGGACAGGATAAACATTAGACAAGAACAAAATATTTTTGCAATAAATGAGAAAATGGAAGAACATAAACAAAAGTGGAAGAAACATCTAGAGCGAATGGAAGAAACATGGTTTCCAAAGATGTCCTTACAATAAAACCTCAAGGAAAGATGGAACTGAGGCCAGTACAAGGCGATAGGCCTAATCTGTGAAAGGCAGAAGAAGAGAAGAAGAATAATCGCTTCTCGTATGTTGTAGCTTACATCTGACTGCTTTGTAGACAAGGCTTTCTCTACTACCGTAAGTATCAAGAATGGAATAGCCTAAGCATACTAAGGTCGTGGTTTTTATATTCATTTGTCCAGACTTTACGTATTTCCGTTACATGCAGTTTTAGAGAGTGATCCCATAAATAAGACTGATTTAAAGACGTTATCCGTCAAAATATTTTTTTCTAGAGTAGTAAATTAAATTCCAAATTGGTCATTAGTTTTTAGTGACTAGCATTTAAAGCACAAATATCTAAAGACATAAAGCTAGCCTAGCTTTACGCATAGTTAGGCTTACTCATTTTATGCACAAAAAAATAAATGCACTGGACGATCGCAGATTCAGACCTCCATGAAATCATTACGTTATAACCTAAGTAAATGCAATTGACGATCGCAATTCAGATGGTCATGAAACCATTCCTTTATTAGGTCATTTTTTAATTAAAAAAAAATGTATTATACAAATAGTTTATTAAACTTTTGCTCATATGTAGATATAGGCCTAGGCCTACTTTCTTTTATTTGTTAAAGAAACTCATCAGCATGCTCCATTAATAATGTTACATGCATTACAATACTTAGTCTCAAGTTTGATAAATACAATAATTCCATAAATAACACATAACCTAGAAAATAAGAAATATAGTACCAACGAAAATAATTAAATAAACTTAATAATACATTAATTTTAGTCATAAATATTATACATTACTGTACATATTCCAATGTTTGCGTTCTACACTGTGGAGCATGTAAAGATGTGGCAATCCAGTGACTGTCCTCTTGTAAAATAGGTAGGTTAGCCTATTAGTCTGGATTCAACATTGACTATTTCTGTGACGTTTTCTTTTGAGTCGACGTAGATGGCGATCTCATTCATTAGTTCCTTACTACCTCTCTATTTTGAAATATTTGTATGCCGTCAGTTTAAATATTTATTTAAGTTAATTTAGAGCTATCGCAGAAAAACAGTGTATTATGTACGTTTCAAAACCTTTTTAACAGTTTATTAATGGCTTGGTATAAGTACTATCAAGAGAAATGTGACTGCAAACGTAAGTCGAGAAAGGCTGTAAGTAGAGGTCTGTAAGATTTACAATTTTGAGTGAGCATCTTTCATGTCTTCAATTCGAGTTGTATCCTGAAATAAATGCAAAAGTCAAATACTCCATTATTCCGTCATTAATTCTGTATGAAATGAAAAATCAAATTAAGAAAAGAAGGGCTACAATTTCTGGAGATCCTTTAGGCGGAAAAATTGTAAATCCTATCTGCTCAGACGATTAAGGTTTTTCTCTTAAAAAACAGCATTTCTATCTTTTGTGGATTCCACCGATGATCCAGATATCACTTCAATTAAAAATAACAGTATTCATAGAAGCAATATGACCTAATTATGACTGTAGGAGATAGCCTATGGTTAAACAATACTAATCTTATACAATATTTTATTCCTTCTTGTCACAGCATGAAAAAGGGAATGTTGAAATATACCAGAAGTTTGAGAAAAAATGTTACAAACTTATTGACGAGACTGCAAAAAAGTCATCGGCGCATGGAGGTAAATAGAATAGGCCTATTTATTTGCATTGAAATAGCTCGAGTTACATTTACGTATCCTTGCAGGCGGCGTACTTTTGTTTATGTTGCGTGTGTTGATAACAGACGTCATTGTTGCTGAGTAAAAGCGTTCACCATCCTTTCCCAGCTGAAATTCAATTTCATCTGTTAGCTTTTGTTCACTTCTCGTTAGTTCCATTCTAAAGAAAACTGGAATTAAAGTATTTCCCCCTCTTTAACTAGTATATGTTTTCCCTCAAAATATATTTTTTTTAACTATGCCCCCCTCAAAACCCATACGCCTACTCTTTTCCGAAAAGTAGTGGTTGTTGTCTCGCTTTCCAAAAATGCATCAAACATTTAATTTTTAGCGACGTTCTGTTAAAGGAGCAAGGGATTTAGAACTTAGTTAGCGTTATAGCCCAGTATTACTATGTAGGACCATTCTCTTACCCTTTATTTAATATTTAGTAATATTTGTTCAGAATTCATGTCGATTACACTGTATTTCTCTACCCCTTATTTAATGAAATGAGATACAGCTCTCCGAAGGTATAAGGTCTCTTTCTAAAACTAAGTCATGTACTGTTAATTTCCACGACGCCTGCGCACCTTGTGAGTACGCTGAAATATGACTTTGTGCGTATACGTCGCGCAGCGAAACTGATAATGTGCGCATGCATCGTGGTACTTGACAGCACATGAATTGACTTTGGGAACAAATCTATAAATGCCCTGCGCAAACGCACTTTCTCTCTCCCGCGCATATGTACCGGAGTGCAGTACCGTCGTTCGTGATAAATGGGTTTCTAAATGGGGCTTTATCAGCTGAGGACGGACATTCCACTCAAAGAAGTGACGTATGCATAAACCTTGCGCTGGTAACCACGGGTACTTATATTAGCCTCTATGTATAATATATAAGCAAGGTTGCCGGTTTGATCTCTGCCAAGGTTGATGGCATTTAAACTTATGTGTGCATAAATGTTGCAGTTCATGTCTGAAGACATTTAGGCATATAGGCCTAAAAGATCTCCTGCGGGAGAGAATTTCTTCATACCAGCGACGGCCACAGTCCTAAGTGTCGGTACATCTCCATCGTTAAATATCTATAAAATTTCACCATTCAGCCAGCCTAAAAATAATAAAAGTGATTTAATTATGCCTATTTTTCATAACTTCTGTTACCTACAGTATGTTTAGAAAAGAACTAAATGTTCTAATTTCTAAAGTTAACCAAAGAACTTTACAAACACATCGATTTTCGTTTTTGTTAATTTGAAACTAAAATGTTATAGTGAACACCTAGTATAGATTGCTTTATTAAAAAACTAAATTACATTTATTAACCACATATTATATTAAATTCAAGGATAACTGCATAGGTTACACATGGAATTAAAATTGTAGAGCCTACACGATTAGAAGCATCTGGGAAATAAAAGCACGGGAAGTGACTTTAAAAGTTTAAATGCAGAGGTATTTCTTCAGCCAGCCATCTAAATGTGAGATCATTATTTGTATTTTCAATTGCTGCATTTAATGTAAATAAAAAAAAATAAAAAATAAACTAACTTTCGACCAAAAATTAGCTACATTTCACACAGCTATCCATTTTAAGACACCGGTACTGTGGAAAGTCAGGACCATCCTACTGTGACCAGTGTCCAAATACCTGGAAATAAAACCCTCAGCAGTCATCTTTATATTGACATGAATGTATGAAACCATTATTTTGATATTAACATAATGTTAAAAGTGAACTATTTTAAGGAAATTAAGATGTTTGCATGCACTTAGGCCTAGCATGTGTAATTAACCCTGCAATTAGAATCAGAAACTTAGATAACCATGTGTATCTTCAACTTCCATCTGATATCATGCATTTAATGTGTTCCTTAGGTTGGCAGGACCCACCACATTGAAGAAGAGTTCTCACCCATCCTTTATCCTACCGTAGAATTATGCTAAGGCAATGGATGTAATTTGGTGTACTAAATAGAATTATAGGAGTCATTATGCTGGTATGGGGATTGGAAGGCAGATCCTGAGAGGCAGTTAAGAGTTAATTAGCGGAAAGAGCATGGGTGGGGGTGGCGACTCAATATGCCCCAATTTGTAGGTCGAATCAACCATGCTGTAACTTCCCAAGTTTTTCTAGCGCAGAACCAACTTGAGCTAGACCGAGAAACTCTTGACATACGTAGGCTACGTAATAGAAAGATTTCTTCTGAACGCCTTATAATGCACAGAAAAGAAACGCCTATAGGCCTACAAGGAAATTAACCACTGAATCAAGTAGCAAACGGCAAGGAAGTAAACTACATGTAGGCTATTCATGTAGAAATAATTGTCTTGCGGAATCCAATATCACCTTATGCCAGAATCTGACATAAGTGAAGAAATAAACATATATTTTACATTGCCATAATACATTAACAAAGACAATAAAATTCATTACTATTCTACTCTTCTATTCTTTGTGCATTTTTTAAATTCTAGTTATAATAATCATAGTAATAATTATAATAATCCATGAGAGAACTGATCTTGAGAAAATTTGGACCTCGAGTTATATTTGTTGTGACTGTTTAGCGAACACTCACACCTTAAACTATGAAAAATCAATAAAACTACGCTATCTCTGTCCTTCTGGTGTCATTGTAAGTGAGATAGCCATTGCCGAAATAATCTATGTATTGTAATAAAGCAATTGTCGCGCCATCATCGATAGTCGCTTTTCCTGCGATTCTCATCAGCTGTGAGCAATTAATTGCATTTTTCAGATGAACTTCATTGCTAAAATAATATCGTATAATTAATATTGTATTTATTATTATACGAGATTCAAATCGCTATAACTTACCCACGTATGCAAAATTATAGGCCTATATTATTGTTACATCTCCTTTTGCTCATAAGCAGCTTATAAATGTAGCCAATCGTTGGGGTTCAATGATGAATTACTTTTTGTGAAAGAAAGTACAGGTTTGAAGACTTTTCAGTGTGTTCAATCATTGTGAATTCACATAAAAAAACAATTGAAAGTAGTATGATATAGGCCTAATGAGAGTGATAAAAATAAAACGATAAAATTATCACGATGCACACTTGCGATTGGTTGAATTTCCACATATTCTTATACTGGATTGGTCATTGCCCCATGAGCCAAATATCTCAATGACCACCACGTTTTTTGCTATCAACATCAATTATAAAGTAAACGAAATAGTTATTCACCATAAATAGGCCGTCTTTACGCATTACCTCTAAATTTTCTTTAGGATGAGTTATGATTCACGTTTCCTTGACTTGATGTGTGTTATGTTTATTTAGCAGTGGTTATGTTCTGCATTTGTGAAGCCATGTTTTGACATGCTGTTCTGCAAGAGATATTTTACGTGCCTGCAATTTTACAGACTTCAGACTGTCACATTTTGAACTGATATTACAAATCTCATTGACATGAGCCGGGATTAAACCGCTATCCAGAGATCAGAAAGACAGTGTCAGTGCCTTATTTTTCCATCTTTTCAACCCTTATTCTTTAGATAGACTTAATAGTTTATTTTAATTATCGTTGTCATCATAAATTCTTCCTCATGTTGTTAGAAGTAGGGTAAGGTGGTACATTTTCGAACACTTAACAAATATTCTTATTTTATGAACACAATAAACATAAGACAAGTTCAACTGTATTGTATTCACAAAGTTGGCAATGTAGTTGACCCTTCACAAAAATATCAAAGTCATACAGCTGCAATATTGGTCATGGCAATCGATCTTCCATTTCCAGAATATCGTTCGAAAATGTACCGCAGTAGGTACAATTCTAAACACCAGTGGGTACTATTTCGAACAGTGGCATTTTCAACGAACAAAGTGCTTTCTTCCAAATATTATTTTCTGTTATTATTATTTATCAGTAATATGAGCGTAATAATGATGTGTCACGTTTTAAATAGGCAGATGGCCGGATTGGGGCATGTGGTCAGCATGCCGACTCCTACGACAGTTATTGATGGCTTACTGAACCGGAGCCGCTACTTCTTTATGAATTAGCTCTTTTGTTGGTGTCAAGAGGCTGAATGCACCCCGTTCCAGATCACCCTACCTCAGAAAAATCCGAGGAGGTACCGGTGATCGAACCCAGACTTGAGGGTCCGTAGTCAGGAACCACTAGACCATTAAGACGGTCTGTTATAACATCAAGAGCAATAATAAAAATACTTAACAGATGCATGCTATTGTGTATTGCATAAATGCTGAGATGAAATAACATTACACAGGAAGTCTTAGTTTATAACTCTTCGTTGAAATAATACCACTGTTGAGAGCCACCCTTTTATATTTGACTTGCACAGTTAATAATAATAAACATGCAGAATGCTGTGACAGCAAAACAGCTTTTCCATGCAAGTCTTAAGCAAGCAATCGCGGGTTAAAGTACTGTTCGAAATAGTACCTAAAATTTGTTCGAATTTGTACCTCGAGCTAGTTTTTGTAAATTACTACATTGTTGAAATTCCGCTCACGAATGCCCATTGTTGTGCCAATGACTTACGTATTAAAGACTACGCTATTTGTTGGTATGAGTTAAAAATTGGTCCTCAAAAATATATTCCAGTAACACAACGTGGAATTATAAGCAATTTTATAATGTGCCATTTTTCAAGCATGGCGTTCTTACCTTCGGTTGGAAAATAATTTTTTATGGCCGAATGAGACAACTCGGAACATCATTCTCGCGGATACAGATCAACAAAACAATCAGTATGGACGCTATATTTTTAAAAAGAGGTTGGCTAACATTTGAAACCCCAAAATGGATAAAAATCTTAGTCCGTTCAGAATTGTACCATGTTCGAAAATGTACCACCTTACCCTATGGGTGAATTTACTCCCAGTGATGAAATATCATTCTCACTAATCGAAATAACACATTAAATTAATTTTAATGAGATATAGAAGAAGAGACGTAATTTCGTGAACGTGTTACTGGAATGGAAAGGGATAGAATACACCCCCAGTCCACTCTTCACGGACTATCAGCCGAATGGAAGTTTTAAAAGGTTCCGAGCTTTCGGACTTCAGTTCTGAGATATCTTCAAGGATCTGATTGAGAAGAATGACTAGACTCAATCAGATCCCAGAAGATGGACTCAGAGTTGGAGTCTGAAAGCTCGGGACCTTTTAAAACTACTATTCGGCTGTTAAGAACTTATCAATAGTATTCTACTTCTTCTTTCTCTGGGTTTTACCTCCCCTTTTTAGGTACATTTACGCGGCCAATGCCTTCGGACCTTACAGGACCACGACCAAGACATACTTTTTTGGCCAGTCAAGGATATGAAGGGCCTCCCCAATGAGCTCCGATTTAACACGAACACATAGGACGATACACATCAGTCACATACTCATCCCGAACAAGGCGAGGATGGAGGAAGGTGATAATGACGACCAGATGATATCCGGTACCAGGAGGGCCTAAAGTTTTCCAACATTCGTCTCAAAGGTGCGGAAAAAGCCGGAAAAAAAATCACCTACGAAACTTATCCCGACCAGGAATCAAACCCGAGCATACTGCGTGACGAGGGTGAAAGCATCCCCTACGCCGCAGCGGTGGACTATAGGTTAAATAGTATTTGCTGAGAAAAATTCAAATCATTCAAAACAAAGATGATTAAAACTGATCAGTTACAACTTATAACATTCCTAAATAATGGAATGTATAGCGATATGGATTAATCTTGTGGGCGAAATATTAACGGCTTGCAATATTTTGTGCTGCACTTGTAATTCTGCAGTATCGTAATATTTTCAGAGCCGAGAGTGTGGACAAGGGGCTGGATTTCGGTGGTTTCGAGCGATGCAGCTGGTCTCACATGTGTAAACCATGTGGTGTTGTCCCACAAAATTAGCTGCTTCTTATTTATTGAGAACAAAAATCCACGCTGTTAATTACTTTGTGCATACATTTTTGTGTGACTATTCCATTCATACATAGGACTATTTGACCCATCAGGATCGTGTATTATATAATATGCTTGCTAGGAATACAAGGATGCGATTTTATCCGATAAAAATATAATCGTCACTGGAAATTTAGATATCAGTGTGCAGTGATTAATACGTCACATACCGCCAGTGAACAGAGTAAAAACACATTATTTTATGCAACATAACTTGTTTGGAAATTGAAATAATATAAATGTGCATTGATCAATGCACAATTTCGATCCGGTGCGTGTTAGTTCGTCTGTTTTTATTCTGTTCTGATCTTAACAATGACCACGACCCTCTCTATCTTGTGGTACATGCTATTGGTAGCATTGGTTGTAATCTGGTAATAATTTATGCTTTGTCCTGACTGACTGACTTAATGACAGAGAATCAACGTAGAGCCTAAACTATAATAGGTATAGACTTGGATTGACAGTATCTTCGTTTCATAATGTAAGTGCTCATTAAGAAAAGATTTTGAAAAAAAAATTGATTTTAAATTCCAAAAATCAAATGTTTTTGGATATACTTAATCCCTTTTTACACAGAATTATCACATCCAAATCACAGTTCACATGACAACATATTTTTGCCAGTGGTCTCAGATGGGTTTGGAAATAAATGAAACGGGACTTTGACAAATTAGAGAAGCTATCAATATAATTCATGTTATAAATAAATATTAAAGAATGAAATCCACGAAAATAATGCAGTCACATAACTTCTCCACCCTGGTCACAGAGAAAACAATACGAGGTATGGGAATATGTATATTATTATATCGCAGGTTTTTGGGGAGAGAAGTATGAAAGTGATATTGCTTTTCTGTTTAATTTCATCCCCAAAACGGTTTTATGGTAACATGAGAGTGAGAAATAAATATTCCGCAAAGGCAATACAATTTTATGTTACCGGAATTTCTGTTTCTTCTTATTTGAACCCCTACCAGGCTTGCTGTGTAGGCTACTGTACAAGCGATGGGGTGCAAAATTCTACATCCTCTATGAGCCATTAAAAGCTATATCAAGCGTTTTCTGAGGGAATAATTTGAGTGTGATAAGTCGTTCTTCCTATTTCAAATTATAAATACCTATATAAGGACCTAGGATTTAAAAATCGAAAGTCCTTCATAAGTTAATTTCCAATACAAAATAAAATACCCGGGCGATGACGGGCCTTGTAAGCCTAGCTTATATATAAGTTAGCGAAGCAGCTTATTTTGTAGGACAACACCACATGGTTTACGCGTAATGTGAGACCAGATTAAAACCAATGCTATATTTAAAAGCAAAAAATGCACTGTACAACTAGCTAGTCACTAAATTAAGTTCAGGTCACACGCATGCTGCAAGTCAAAGACAAGCAGTTTCATAATGATAACGAATGCGCCGCCAATGACTAACAAAAGAAATGTACTATAAATTAAAGCTTCTACGTCACTTGAAGGGTTAAATGCTATTGACATTGCCCTTCTGAGCTTCTATAAATAAGAACTTGTGAATCATTGTAATGCAGAACTATCGTAAAAGTGTTGATTGAGGATGTGTGTTGAGCTAGTTTCTTGACCTGCTGTCATCACTGTTTTACAAGGGTCACGAAAAGAGACTCTTGCGGTAATAATCTTTCAGCACTAACTTCCGTCATAGTACTCTGAATCATATGACAAGTTCAATGCTATGAGTGGGATGTGGCAATTAACATTCCTACTTCAATCAGCGAAGGCATGATATCAGAACAGATTTTTACCGCTTCCTTTGTTCTGGACGATGACAAATTAATGAAGAGAAAAGACTGCTGTCATTAGTTTCCTGGTTGTAGGCTACTACAATATCGATAATGGATTGCATGGATTCTGATTAATTGAAAGGCGAGTTTATGGTAAATTACAAAGCTCTTGAAACTAGAAGTATTTTGCTATCGTCCCTTAAATTTCTCCTCTTCTTAGCATCTGCTTCATATTACCAGGTGGACGACGGGAAATGAGAAACTTGGAAATAGGCTATTGATCAACACTAACATCATTTCCGAAGTCCGGGCGGGATTTCCACGAAGTACTTAATAGAGTGCCTTTCTGAATTTTATGTAATTCAAGAAAATTAGAAAATTTAAGGCATTGATGATGTTGAAGATGATGAAGAGTTCGGCCCGGAGGCCGGTCCTGCTTTGGGGCAGAGCCGTGGTGGGGGGGGGGGGCCACGGCCCGACAGAGGGACACTAGGCTGGATGATATCGCGTAGGGTGGTATAGGCATTATAGCCTTTAATTCCTTAATTAGAAAATTGTCCTCACAATAAAATAGGTTATTGTTAAAAAAAAAATGTAGTTTTATTTTCATTTCTAAGGTACTCGCATAAGATAGTCTATTACAATAATAATAAATGTATTGCAGGATTAATTATTTTATTTTATTTTACAAAGGTCCCAATGAGCTCACGCTCGTTAACAGGGACAGTCAAAATGAAATATTTGATACAGAATTCTAGCACACCGCTGAAAGACTAGTAGTCATGTTTAGACAATCACATAGTCTATATAATAAAAGTAGACTACCCCTATGTCTACTGCATAGGACATGGAGGCCCTTATGAATCCTGGAGATCGACACTCCCGGATTTTAAGAATATCGGTATCGGTATGGACGCACTTTTACCCATAAAATTAGGCTACTTCTAATACTGCTTTCTATGCGGCTTAAAGATTTAGTGCCACCTAAAGGATTTGTCAATATTCAAGAATGCCGATGTTTTCGTTAGAATTTTAACCTAAAAGCTCACAGTTTTGCAGCTCATTGCCTCAACTGCATGACTGCCTACTCTACACATACAGATCAATAGGTTAAATAAATTAATTAATTAATTACAAATATACAAGACTTAACATTATATCAGTTTAACCAAATTAATCTTAATTAAATTTAAAAAGTAAGAGATTATCCGATGGGTTATTTCCAGCATATTCAAAGGATAGAAGACACCAGACCCCAAAACTCGCCAGCAGGAAAGATAATTCGAGGACGTCTACATATCAGATGGAAAGAACAGTTTTTAAAATTTTAGACTGGAATAAGCCAAAATGCCCAAACCGTGAAGACGATGATGAAAACATAATAATCATAAATTAAAGCATTTTGAATTGAGATATGAAAAAAAAAATATAACTTACTTAGAATTGGGAAAGAGCGGTTTATTAGAATATGCTGTTTATATCATTTAAACAATTCTTTTTTTCTACGAGTATAATGCTGAGAATTAGAAGTCGCTTAGTCCTTAAATAAACCCTATATTTTGGTAGAATATTGTTCTTGTTAGTATTTGACCTTTATTAATTAGAGAATAGGCAGTCCCATGGTCTATCTAGAGGTTAAACCGCCGCTCTTCCACTTCTGGGTTGTGGCTCAAAACCAGAAATCCTCAAAGCTAATAAGCCTATGTGGAATTTGTGGTAGACAAAGCTGGATACAGACAGATATATTTTGGGGTCTTTTCATTTCCTCAGTTAAAGCCAGTTGATGGCAATTGATTTTAAAATTGTACGGTTTCTCTGTGTGCATGGAGAAATGTTCATTTAATTTGTATCAAAATATGTTTATAGTAGGCCTACTGACTCCACGTGGGAAACTTTAGGAAAATGTCCTATGTAAATGAGTTTATGATATGGTTTTTGGGATAGGAACTTCAAAACACACTGTAACGTTTTATGCCGCTGTATCTTGATATAATAACAGAACACTTATGAATATATCAGTCAGTTGCACTTGAGTAATCTCGGACAGTGGTCAAGCTGTTGAGGGACGTAGGAGGAACGTATGTGCAGCTGTATAAGGTCATAAAGTCTCTTTTTATATCAAGGACACTGTACTTGAGCAATGAAAAGAAGTATGTGCTCTGTATGAACACATTTCTCTACTCCGGCTGCAAAGGAGGAGATGCAAAGTGAGGGGAATGTTTTTATACATGATGGACATGCGGATAAACATTCTGTTTTCAAGTGGATACCCTCTGGAACGTGTCTGTCAGACTCCAAAGAGCGATTCATCTACATTTACAATAATAATGGTTGCCTCGCAGTGGACAGTAACTGGGCTACTACGCCAGACTGCTTCAGATTGATCTATCGCTTTAAAAACCTTACTGCCGACACAAAACATTAAAATTGTATGCAGTTAAAGTTAAAGAAGAAAGACAGAGAAAGAGTAGCATATCCATATTGAATGCGGGTATACCAAATTCAGTAAAAATTACAAATAAATACAATTAAGAGGTGAGGTCACAACATCTTCCCTTTAGGTAATTAAAATGTATTAATGATCAACTTAGCGTTATCTGGAACGTTCATTACTCCTGTAATTTTTTTTTTTTAATAAACGTCTTAAAGGAGGAATAGCTTATTTTAAGTTTGCTACCTCATAAAGAGTCCGTCCAGTTTGAGAGAGTTCAGGTTTAACTAATGCAAATTGTTTCTCAATCAAAAGCATGTGCTGTTAGTAGGCTACAATAAAATTATGTGTAACCGTAAATTAGTATGGTTTACTTGCCGGTAAGTCGGCCGCGGTGGTCTAGAGGTAGCGTGCCCGCCTCTAGGTCCGCAGGGCGCGGGATCAAACCCGGCCGCGGTCGATGGATTTTTCAGGACGTAAAAATCCTGGGCACGGAGTCCTCCGGGAGGGACTCTAAGCTGGGGGTCCCGTGTCGTAGATTTACGGCACGTAAAAGAACTCCAAGCCTAAATTAGAGCCTCTGGACAAAATTTCTCGGCCCTTTCACGTCCAAGAAATACTTAGTTTCCAGAGGGGGGTTGCGAGGCGATGGGCTTACCACCTGTCCCTCTACCCTCTCTCGGAAAATAAGCATATCAAAATTAGTAACTTATAGGTAATGAAACCTCCATTGGAGGCCCCTTCGCCTCACCTGGGGATCATAGGGTACCAGACCAGATACTTGCCGGTAACTATATTTTTTTTTTTAAGTAAATCTTCTAAATTTATTTTTGAAGACACTTATCACTCAGGTATCTAGTGATTTATTTTTTACTTCCAAGAATTTTTATACTAGGCTACATATTCTGAAAGGAAGATTAAAACAGAGTAAAATCAGTTAGGCTATATAAGGCACAGTAAAATACCCAACTTTGCGGAGTATAATTGATGATTTTGGAATTTTTTTTAAGATGGACACGAAATTAATGCCGATACTTCAAAATAAAATAGTGATACTATCAGCTCAACGACTTTTATTTTATGATTAGGCCATTCGTAACTCTTGTATCATCTTCAGGGCATCTTGTTATGCCATTTTAATTTTTAATCATCAATGCATCTACGACTGCCTAAGAAAATGCCCTGAAGATGACATAAGAGTGTCAAAAGGCCTTAGGCATAAAATATAGGTTATTGAATTCATGGTATTTATTTCGTTTCGTTTTATTCTATGGAACGTGCTCCACGACACAACATGTATTTTAATACTATACTTTGTAATTTGACCATTTTGTCATCTACATTTTTAGACAGCTGTCTATCAGTCTCTTTATGAGGTTTATATTATTTTTAAAGTTCCCTTCTAGAGAAAATAAAATTATTTTTTCTTGGATTCTTACGACATGCACTTACGGGTGTCTAGTTCATTATGAGGCTTACATTACTTCCCCCTGCTAGAATCTGTAGAGTTAAATGCAATTTTCGTATTCTGACAGGAACAAGAATATTATATACGATTAGCTTATCTAACTGTGTATTTCAAGATCGTATTAATTTCACAATGCAATGCATTTCCTGTGTAATTTGGATAAGCAAGATTTTAAAATAGCAGTTCTTCTGACATCTCAAGTACTAGCACTTGAAGAAATCAAGCCTGCGGAAACGCTCCAAGAGGTCTTTTCTGTCACAGATATACGAAAGAAATCCAACTGTAGGATTATATCCAGAGTGTACTATTTTTATACAGTGTGTCCGTGTGTGTGTTCCCTGTCAGAGAGAAGAAAACAGAATGTTTTCTCTGAAGTATTGGAGCCTCCCTACCCGATAGGTAAAGCATGTATGTCGTTACTGTATCATATGGTCCTTTTTCCAGTCATCAATCATCTTCCAGTATTTATGTTGTGAATTTAACATTATACGGTACGTTTATGCAGGGACGCTATGGAAGAATGACAACGCAAGAATACGAAAGGGTCAAGTAGATGGATGTTATTAACTGGTTAGAGTTTCCTCTTCAGCCCGTGTAACATGTAAAACTCTTGTTCCACACCCCTTTTGCAAAAACTCGTTCCCACTCGTCCTTTTTTTGTGTTTACACAAGCTCCATGTTGTTAGACAAAGAAAAAGAAAAGTATGACGAGCCATCATAACATTGGAATATACTTGCCTGCTATCATGAGTGAATATGAGTATTCTGGAATTTCTGTTGCTTCCTCCTATTCCTTTCATGTAGTAGAGGGTATTATTGAATTTGCATTATGCGGTTTAATGTAAAATTTTAATTGCATACTTGTTTAGTTACGATAATTGTAATGTTAATAAATATTTCATGAATAAGCATTTTAAATTTGAAGGGCTGGAGAAATAAAAGAGATCAGTCAATTTTTTTACAAATTTTCAGGAGAGCATTTTAAAGCACATGAAACCCAATAAATTTCTTTCCTTGGCTCATTTCTTCTTTCATTTTCACATGGGTTCAACGTTTTTATTTCCCATCCGATAGATGTGTTGCAAAACTTATACGTTTCAATGTTTCATAATGACAATAAAAAATCTTGAACATGGACTTATTCCCTTTCTTTATCCAAACCTTCATTTGGAATATACTTATTGTAATGTCAAGTTGAAATAATTAAAGATCTTGGAATGGCAATGCGATTGGATATTGTGAAATCGTTATTGAACGTATGCCTATTCTGTGAACCCGATGCCAAATTGTATAAGCTACTTTTAGAGCTGAATTAAGTAGAATTCTTAATTTTTATTATCATGCTTTAGCAAAGGAATTGAACATTTTAATATCTTGAAACCGAAAAGTGAAAGTGAAAATTTTTGTACTTTTTAGGCAGATACAGTAATGTTCCTATCTGCTGGTTGAAACTGACATGACATGATGATTCAGTTAAACCGAAATGTATCTACCTGTAATAAATCTGACATAATCGGAATTCATAATGACCGTTATAATTATTACAATTTAAGTGCAAGGACAGTAGTGGAAACATATAAATGTTAAAGTCGATGTGAAACAATGAAATGCATTCGAAAGCTGAAGTAATTTATGGGTTTTGCATTTATCCTGGTACATACCCATAATTTTGGGAAGAAAAAACAAATATTTTGTAATTATTTTTTAAATCTTGGAATCTATATTTTCCTGGCACTTCTAGCTTTCGAGCTTGACATTAATATGTTTTTCTTCTCTTCACGCTTCCGTGTTCAAGCGCATCTAATGTTACTCCAAAAGTTAATGTTTCCCGTGAAGAATTGCGTAGTTAACGCAGTTAACGAAGGTAAATTGGTAAATCGGCAAAAGAAATAGGCCTATAGGACATTTTTGTATACATTTAATCTTTTTTTCAAATTCAGTTTTGCTTTCTAAAAACGTAACTTACTCAATTGATTATTTTATTAATATATTTATGTACTACTGTCTGTGAAGATAGGTATAGGCTATACAGGTAAGATAAAAAATTATATGCCTTCATAACGCAACTAATTAGAATATGTCAGTGATACATAATGGTAGGCCTGTATAGCCTACACAATAGCTATATGTGCAGTAAACAACAATAAAGGCATACAAATTAATTCGTATTTTCATTAGGCCTATTAATTTCATTTGTGTCCCCCCCCCCCGCCTTAGTTTAATCTCTCCCATTGTAGGGACGTTTATGTGCCTCAAGCCTCCAAACCTTAGTATCGCGATCTGTCGGGAAAGGGATTACCTTCGGATCACATTTTTTGACCAGATATGTAGCCTACATAGGCTACGAGACACACCAGTCACAGACACAAATTTCAAATAAATTAATAATGATCGTCCGTATCACCCGAGATTTCGAATATGCGAGGTAGACTAGGACCACATTAGCTCGGAAAATTGACATTCTACTGCATATGTTACCGATCCTGGGTCTTAATAAGTATAATTGAATTCTCAGTAGGGCAAAACAAGAAGCCAACGAAAACGTCCCACTTTTAACATTTAATGACATTTCCAATTTTGCTTAGGCACTCTACAATAGGTTACCTGAGTTTCTGATATTACTGGTATACTTGGCTATATAAACATAGACCTATTTCCGCCAAGGCTATATTTAAGTAACTTTATTGTATGCCGTGCAGGATAGGGAGGTCAAAATTGTTCAAGTCACTGCTATTTATTTTTAATCTGGTTTCGATTATTCAAGAGGGTGAGCAATAGACAATTTTTGTTAGGGTTGAGTGTTGGAAGGCTGGGAGAATGGTATGTAACGAATTTGGAGGGATTCCGAGTGGGATTAGCGCAGGTCCCTGATATATCTCTGTCTGAAGAAGGCTTCTGTTGGCTCACTAAAGCACTGGAGCTCCTTGGAATGCTGCATTCTCGTCTATATTACCCTTAACGGCTGTTGCGATAATGTATTTTAGGGCCCGGAATTGTTGATGGGGGTGCCGTATATACTGAACACTAATCTTGTGACTACTGTAGTCCGTGGAACTTATAAAAATAAAGCTCGTATAAATTTAGTCAGCATTGAAAAATAAAGTTCTGCTTCTGAGGATTGCTAAAGATTTACTACAAATTCACAGATACTCAGGGTGTAGAATGACATAAGCTAACACTGGGAATTATAAATTTATCAAACATTTCGTTCCCATATTATTATTGTTTGCAATCACCATAGACTTGAAAGGCTCCCCCTCAGCCCCCCTGCGAATACGGCTCTGATTCCAAAAATATATAATAACAAATATTATAGTACTTTCTTTAAGTTTCTAAAACTAATGCTTTTACCTTTAATATGAAGAAAACTGTGTTTTGCGTTTTTTATTGTAAAATCTCTGTGATTTTCTTCAATTAAATTTCTGTTATTTACATTCAATTAGGCCTACATTATCAGGGTTTCCAAACTGTTCTAAAATTTTTGCTATCTTTATGATATCAAGTTTTTATCGATTTTTTAAAAAGATTTATATAATATAATGCCTTCGGTTCATGAATACTCACAGCGATGAGATTATGAAATTACACTGTTCTACAAGGGTCATTTTTCTTATATGAAAATATGTGTTTCTAAAGGATTTCCATATGGTACATTCAAATCTGAAAACAGAAATTAGCTATCAGGCACAGTTTTTAAGTTATACGAGAATATACGTCTCATTTAACTGACATTTTAAGTTTGTAATGAAGTTGGTGAACTTTGCTTAACAACAGTTGGCAACAGTTAATTTTGTCCTTCATTTATTTTCATTTTCAGATTGTGGCATTCCTGTTGCTAGTAAAATTTTATGTTAATTAGCAAGTCATTGCTACAGGATTTAAAATTGAGTTTTATAGCGTTAAACTGGCATTATTTGGATGGTGGAGACATTCTTTATCATGTGAGTAAATATTCATTTTTGACCATAACATTCAGACATCTGTGGTATATAAAATATGTAAAACTTGACATATTTCTCTTTCACAGAAACCTCTTAAAGCATAGAAGTGAAATAGACAGATTCTAACACACACAGAGAGAGAGAGAGAGAGAGAGAGAGAGAGAGAGAGAGAGAGAGAGAGAGAGACAAAATCTTGAGTTTAACCTGAAATTCTTGTTAGAGGAAGTGAGTATTGTTTGTTTACATGAAATACTGTTTCTGTACATGCACAATTCAACTCATAGCAATGTATTAATTTCAAATGTATATTTCTCTTCTAGAAAATGCCAAATCGTAGAACGTGTAAAAATACGCCTGACAACTTCTGCTATATGTGCGGAAGGTTCACGTTTGCTAGGCATAGGAAGAAGATTTCGCCCATTGTAAAGAAGGCCTACAAATATTATTTTGGAATAGAACTTGGGGATCAGCAGAAGGACTGGGCACCACATATTTGTTGTGCAACTTGCTATGTTAAATTGTTAAACTGGTGGAAAGGTAGAGATAACTCCACATTGTTTGCAGTGCCAATAGTATGGAGGGAACAAAAAGACCACATTACAGACTGTTACTTTTGTTTGACAGATGTTCATGGTTTTACAAATCGGAAATCTAAGAGACACATAGTGTACCCCAATTTGCCTTCTGCAATCAGACCAATCCCACACTCCGAAACTCTTCCAGTATCTAGAAGACAACAAATGAAGACAGTGAAACAGATAGTGCAGAAAGTGTGAGTGAAGCATTGACATCATCTCCTGAAAAAAAGACCCATCTTATCAGTCCACAAGCACTTCAACTCCACGTTTCTTGACACAAGCATATCTTAACGTAGTTCGTGATTTAGGCCTAAGTAAACAAAAAGCAGAACTGTTGGGTTCGAGATTGCAAGAATGCAATTTATTGCAACCAGATACGAAAATTACTGAGTTTAGACATAGGGAACGCATTTTTCTTCCCTATTTTGCAAATGACAACTTGATGACATTCTGCAATGATGTTTGTGGACTAATGAATACTTTGAACTTCAAATACGAGCCACAGGAGTGGAGACTTTTTATAGATGCCTCAAAATACAGTCTAAAGGGAGTTTTCCTCCACAATGGGAACATAATGCCTTCTGTCCCAGTTGCCTATGCAAGTATGACTAAAGAATCATATGATATTTTCAAAAATATGCTGAGATTAATAAAATATAATGAGCACAAGTGGAAAATATGTGGTGATTTGAAAATAGTTGCCATGATATTAGGTATGCAACAAGGCTACACCAAATATGGATGTTTTCTGTGCGAGTGGGATAGTCGCGATAGAAATTCCCATTATAAAAGAAAGATTTGGCCTGAACGTAAGTGGAAAGTTGGAGAAAAAAATTTACTGAATGAGAAATTGGTAGCCAGTGAAGATGTTCTGCTGCCCCCTCTTCACATCAAGCTAGGCCTTATTAAACAATTTGTTAAGGCCAGGACACATCTGGAAGAGGATTTATGTGCCTTTCAAAAAAGTTTCCTCGTCTTTCTGCAGCAAAAATAAAAGAGGGCGTGTTTGTGGGTCCCCAAATTAGAGAACTTCAAAAGGACTCAGATTTTGAACAATGCCTTGCTCCAAAAGAAAGAAGAGCGTGGTCTTGTTTCAAGAATGTAACGCAAAATTTTCTGGGAAGAAAAAGAGCTAACAACTTCGAACAACTGGTTCAACAAATGGTAAATGCATATAGGGATCTAGGATGTCACATGTCTTTAAAAGTGCATTTCCTAGATTCACATCTACATTATTTTCCTGAGAGCTGCAGTGATGTCTCCGACGAACATGGTGAAAGATTTCATAAAGATATAATGTCCATGGAAAAGCGGTATGAAGGGAAATTGATACCTGTGATGCTTGCTGACTACTGCTGGAACATTATCAGAGACTGCAAAATTGAACACAAGAGAAAAAAATAAGACTTTTAAATTCTTAGAGAAAAGTGTGTTTTTTCATATTTTCTAAACTTAAATAAGTCTTTCCACATAATATAATTATTATATTAAGGCTTTTGTATATTTCTTTTGTTTTATAGTGCATAACATGTTTGTAAATAATTTTGCAAGTGACTAAAATATTTATAGTTACATGGTTTGCCTACATAAATACGTAGCGTGGAAACGAAAATTATTTAAAACATGAAATTGCATATAACTTGAAAACTATGCGTGACACAGATAAACTAATTACAGATTTGAATTCAGGAGGTGAATTTCCATGTTAATCAAGAATGTTATACCCAGAAAAATGAATTTCATTTTTATTTGTAGAACAGTGTTATTGTTATACTATTATTATTTTTATTAATCATTATTAATAAAAATAGCTATGAGAATGATAAGAACGGCGAAAAATGAGTCATGGGAAAAAACATGTGCCAATATAAATAGCCAACTCGGCTTTAGAAGATCTAAAGAAGCATGGTCTATACTAAAAGGACTCAGACAGGAAACGAAGTCTGGAACAAATCTACAATTGATAACAATTGGGGAATGGGAAGAACACTTTCAGAAACTCTTGCAAGAAGATAGAGGAGATTTTATAGAAGAAGAATTTGGAAATGACTGGACAGGAGTAGAATTGCAAATATCTGAAGTTGAAGTGAAAGAAGCAGTAATAAGTGGAAAAAATGGAAAATCACCTGGCCCGGGAGGGATCAACTTAGAACTAATCAAATATGGGGGTCAAAAGATAATCAAATTAATAAAGGAACTGTTGAATAAGATATTAGGGGGAGATAAATTACCAGAAGACATGAAAGCTGGACAAATTATACCAATATTTAAAAAAGGAGATCGAAAAAATAGAAACAACTATCGAGGAATTTGTATTTTGAATCCACTTATAAAAATTTTGGGGAAAATAGTGAAAAGGAACTTAGAGAATGCATTCGTCTCTCAAGAAGAACAATGTGGATTTAAAACGGGAAGATCCTGTATAGATCATATCTTCACGCTGAGGCAAGTTCTAGAGAAATGCAATAGAAAGGGAGAGAATATTGGTCTGGTGTTCATAGACCTTGAAAAAGCATATGATTCTGTACCAAGGAAACTGCTTTGGAAGGCATTAAATATGGCTAACATAGATACTTCAGTAATAAAAATAATACAACAAATATACAGACACAATGTCTGCCAGGTTAAAATAGGGAGGAAACTTTCTGGGAAATTTGGAACAAGCAAAGGATTACTTCAGGGATGTCCCATGTCACCAACACTCTTCAAAATATATATAGACATCAGCCTTCGTATCTGGTCTAGGAAATGCAAAAGGATGGGATTGGAGGTATCTGAAGAAATATATTTAAACCACCTGTTGTTTGCAGATGACCAGGTAATAGTAACGCAGGATGGAGAAGATGCCAATTATGTATGTCGTCAGTTGTCAATGGAATATCAAAGGTGGGGACTGAAGATAAACTATGATAAGACAGAATATTTGACGAATGATCTAGATGAGCTATACATTGATGGGAGACGGATTAAAAAAGTGCAAAATTTTCGATACCTGGGTTCAATTCTGGAAATAGAGGGGACATCAAATATGGATATTAATCAAAAGATTACTAGTGGAAAGAAAATAATAGGAATGTTAAATTCAATTTTATGGAGTAGAAATATAATCAATAGTACAAAAACGAAAATATTCAAAACCATACTACAGAGTATAGTCTTCTACGGAGCAGAAACATGGACATTAAATAAAAAACAGGTTAACAGATTGAACGCACTGGAAATGGACTTCTGGAGACGGTCTGCCAGGATATCTAGGAAAGATAGGATTAGGAATACGGAAATACGACGTATTATGGAAGTAGAAGAAGAGAGTGCAGTCACAATTGAAAGGAAACGACTTCGATGGTATGGACATGTACGTAGAATGGGAGAAGAAAGAATACCTAGAATCGTACAGGAATGGCAAAGTAAGAGAAGAAGAGGAAGAGGACGACCTGCTACTACCTGGATACAGAATGTACACATGTCAATGGAAAGATTTGGTTTAGTGGAGGAAGATGTACAAGACAGGGATAAGTGGCGAAATGTAGTGAGCAGTGTAGAGTTCTGAATGGTGGTATCATATTTTGTGTGTCAGGATGAGTTATGTGATAGTGCTTGACTGATGTATTTGTTTGGTTGGAGACAAACCTCTGTTTTGAGGAAATTTCTCATTTAATAATAAAAATCATTATTAATGTAATAATTATTAATATTTTATGCTATTATATCTGATTACAGACATTATGGCTATTATAGTTATTCCATGTTTTATTAAGTCATACTCGTGCTGTCATTAACTCTCTTTATTGTACCTACTCTGAAATCGCTAGGAAACCGGTGGGGCTGCAGCATTTCCTTATTGAGAACCTGATGCTGGTAAAATATTTGAGGGTGATTTTTCCGTGTGGTCCTGCCAGGACTATGTAATTATCCTGTCTGCAAATCGAAATTAGTCTGCTGGCCCATGGGGTGCTGGCTCCATTACTTCTCCTCCCATTCTTTTTCATCTTGATGTTAAAAACTGGGTATTTGTTTTGGCAAACCATCCATCTATTAACTACCAATGCTTTGTTTTTATACCAACCGGTTGTCTGTTGTTTCCTGACTCACAGGTTTCTTACCTCCATTAAACAAAATGTGAAGTCAAGTTTAGTACAGTAATATGTTTCCTGGATCACAACACTGCAAATATTATTCTATAAAAATAATAATATTAGTAATACTGAATTGATAAATTTCATACTGTAATACTGTCTTACTTATTATTATTATTATTATTATTATTATTATTATTGTTATATAATCTAATAATATATTAAATTATATTATAATAATATAATAATAAGCAATAATAATAAAGTTTATTATTATATTGCTACATACTAATAAGCTACTCGTATATAATAAATTAATGTAATAGTATCATTATTATTTTATTAGGATATTCTACAATGCTGTAGTTTTGTCAACGAAAATATGCTCCTACATATCCAAATACGTTTACTTTATATACAATTTTTCTCCTACATAAACAGCTATCTTCTTTTTGACACTTAATAAATTAAATTTGTATAAAAAAAATTTAACGATATCTTTTAAGTAGTTTGGGGAAAATCGATAAAACTATTTTTTAATTGAAAAGTGGTAGTAAAAATAAAAGAAAATCGTTGCCATGCTTCGTGCCACGTCTCCGGAAAACACTTTTCCTAAATATAATTGTGTTTATATATATATATGTGTGTGTGTGTGCTGATCACAGACGCACACGCAAACACAAAAACGCTCTTCTATAAAATTTATTGAATTTATAGGCCCTATAGGCTTAATAAATTGCGTCCTTTACCAATTGGCATTTTTACGCGTAGTATGACAGAAAATGATTTTAGTGTAGTGTATAGCAATTATAAAATGAAATATGTCAAGCATGTAAACATATTCTAACTTCGATTTAACCAGTTTGGTTATTTTGAGCTAAGCTATAAGCATTTTGTGTTTCGATTTGTGTATGTGTTTGTCTTATACAACTACAACTACAACTACAACTGAACACTGTAATTGGATTGTAAATGTCTGCAATGTCCATAGGCAAAATAAAATAAAATAAAGTAAAATTGACAAAGACCTTCGAGAAATTGGGATCACACATGAAGACATCCTGAAACGTGTTCATCTCCAGGAAAAAAAAAACAAACCAAAAACATGGCGTGTACCAACAATAATTCCAAGAAAAGCCAAAGTTGAAAACATGCCACGAATGGAAAGAAAGAAGGCTCAGAGAAAACGAATAGGCCTAAGGGAATAGGCTACTGGGAAATAATTAAAGCTCAAGGATAACGGTTGAAATAATGTGGTGCATAGGGGGCCGAAATGAAATAAATAAATAAATATAATGAAAAATAAATAAACACACACAGACATAAGTTATATATTTTTTGGGTTCAGGGGATCTCGTAATTCTCAGCACTTAATCTCAAGAAATTTGAATATCTATTATATGATAATCGTTGGAGCCTGAAAATGTAACATTGTACAGTGAAAGCGTAGAAAATTTAACATTGATCATATTCTTTATTTGGATTTCTTGCATTAAATCTGATTGGATTCCATGTAGCCCACTAAGTTCAGTCTTCTTCTGAAGAGTTATAAGTTGTATCATAATGTTCAAGTGAGATTTTATTTGGAGTTTGAGAATACGAAAATATAATGAATTTGTGTGAGAGTCGATAACGCATATTCTTCAATACCTTGAAATGCGTTGATCTAGATTCTAGAAGATTGTGGAGTATGACAATGGAGAAGCAAAAAAAAAAGTATCTCAAGTATTCTGAAAGTGGAAACGAGTCCAGGATCACACCAAGTTTTCTCTCTATTCTTACTTACTTCACCTTCCTGAGCTATTTTTCTAACCACAAGTCACAACAGAGCATTGTTATAGTTTGGTATGGTGGAGGGCTCGATTCAATGCCTTTCTCACCTTCTGCTATTCCCTTTCTATTCATTTACAATGGATCTGCTTGACTTTTCTTTTCCTGGCTCCAAGGTGGTCCCTATATGATCCAGGTACTTGCTCCTTGTTTGTACACATTGCAATAAGGAACGAAGTCTATTTCACAGTATCATGGTCACAGGGTGTGCAATATTTTCTTCATCTATATCGACTCTACCAAACCAATAAAATGGCACTAAAAATGGCAAAATGTTTAAAAATGATCTTAAAAAGAAATGAAAAAATGCTCTAACGATATGCCTAAAAGGGCTACATTTAACATAGAACACACAAATACGAAAGCTCCTTCCTATGTTTCTGTGTTACTGGAAAACAGATGAAATTTCATAAAAATCCTTGTCCTAGTAATAAACGATAGGCTATCTTTTTCCACTAGTAAACGTTTGCATGATTGATTCCAAAACAGTTATTGAAGTCTTATGTCGTCTTCATTGCGCCATAGGCCTACGTAGAAATTCTTTCTTCACTGAAGTAGGTGACTCATGAATGATGAGTGATAAAATAATGATCCTGTAAGAAGAACAACAACGTTTAGCAACATGTTTACTTTATTTCTTAATATCAGGATGAAAGAGTGGGAGAAGCGTTGTTGCAAACTATATTTAGTGACAATAATATTTTACAGGAAAGCAAAAAATCAATTAAACCTTAAACTATCATAATTATGCTTTTTAAACATGTAACTGACATAATTCAGCTGAAGATACCTTTAAAAGTTTAAGAGAAAATTTCAAATACATTCAGTGTAATAGAGAAAGGCCAAATAAGTTAGTCCGAATACATACAAAGCTCAATTTCTACTTTTGGACCACATAATGCGTTTTGCAACAATACTCCTAGGTGTCCTAACTTAGTGCGGATATATATTTTCCCAGATTATGATTTATTTCGGATAATAAAATTAAGTTAGATTTCTTGTTTTCTTTTTCCACTCTTTCCTAACAGCTCGTGGAGCTTTAGATCGCCCATCATGGAGAGCCCTAGGGTTCGTGGAGAACTCTTTGAGAAACCTTGACCTGTAACTTAAATTATCCTCTCTGGTGTGATTATGGCTCGAACGGCTCTAGATAGGAGATTGAAACATATTCCATTTTTTCTTCAGAATATAAATATTATCGTAGCTCTGTCACGTATCATTGTCGTGAAATTGTTGTGTATGTTATCTTTTATCTGTTTTATATATTTTTTTTATCAGTTTTTATTTCCGCCCCCGTAAATCGTGTCCTCCTCTCGTGTGCCAGTTATGGAGAATTTTGCCAAAAAATGACTTTAAGGTATTTTTTTTCTTGGCTAATCAAAGAATGGAACACATTTTAGCTTATGTGCATTTGGATGTTCATACTGTGACTTTTATGGCTTGTGCAGATATTCTCTACGTCGCAACTCTGTTCCCACGACACACATTTTCTAAGTAGACATTTAATAATATACTGTAGTCCAGTTATTTTCAGAGTAATGCTCGAAATTAATTCGTGAATTTTCAAGGCTATCACTCAAAGAAAATAATGCTTTAGACCTATATAGACTATAGAGCCGAATAGTTTTAAAGGCAAAAATAGTGTCTCGACTTTAAAGTTGATTTTTCTCTACACTATAATCATCCCCCGCATATTTTATTATTGAAGTTGCTCCTTGCATAGGAATTTTTTATAAACTACTTTGATTTTTGCAACAAAGTCCCTAATATAGGCTACCAGCAAATATAAATTACTAAACGAATTTTTATTTTAGAAAACAATTAACTTTTTATGCCCTTATAACATATTGTTTATGAAAATAAAATAAGTAAATTAATGTTTAGCTAATTTTATAAAAGAAATAGTCAATTCTGTAACAAAGTAAGTAATATCTTTTTGGTTTGAAGTTTCTAGACATCAGATCTTCAATTCGATTCGAAAAATTTGATAACTGCACTGCAAGTACCTTTTGCCATAAAACCCAATACAAATCACAGACATATATTTTTGTAGGACCTAATAAGTTTATAGATCTGAGAATTTTAGGGTTTTGTTGTGGTAGGCCGAAGTACTTCCAGAGTCAGGTAAAAATGAAGAAAATCCTAGGTAAAAAGTGAAGGAAATCTTAAGAAAAATGTAGAATTTCTAAAGTTCACAGGTCGGTCTCCTTAAGCTTCAGTCACAAAAATGATTGTAAAAACTTGGCCTCCCATGATCGCCGTTTTCAATCGTAAAAACTATTTAAAATTTTATAATTTAATGGGATGGCATAACCTAGACTTGCGCTATACAGGGGAAAGTTATAGTAATTATTATTTACTGGGCAGTCTCGTTATTTACCTTCCCAGGAATCTAAGAGAACACATGCCCACATCCGGGTTTGGAACTAGAAGGTTTACCTCCATTAAGGGAAGTTCTGTTTGTTCTTCCATCACGTTCATTAAAGCAAACAAACAAGCAAGCCTACGGAAGGTTCGTCTTTTACACAGACAGTCTTATAATTGTAGTTATTATCGTGGCTACCATAACCAAAAGATGAATTAGGGGAGTTAACAGACTTTCCGAACGCACTGTGTTATTTTTTGAGAGGGATGAGAAATAAGAATTGTAGGAAATGGGAGGATCCCTGGTTCAACATACCCGCAGACAAAATGTAAAAGCTGGCCTTTGTTGAATTAAAATTTATGTTTCGGCAGCAGACGTCACTTAGAGCAATGCTGTCATAGGTATCCGACTTGAAATAAACTGCAATATCGCCGCCACAGATGCGCCGGAAATCTATTAGAAGCAGCTATGGTGTGTTCATGATAACTTGGTAGCCTATACCGGCACCAGTCCTGCGATCTTTCATAACAGCAACAGAAAAATGAACCTACTGTTTTGAGGCTGTTATTTTTTTTATTGTTACTATTATTTTATCTTTACCACCACCAGGGGCGTATTTAGCTACTTAACCCCCCCTAGGCAGAGAAAAATATTTTCGCCCCCATATTTCCACATGAATGTACCACAAAGTAACCTACAATAACCATTATTGTAACTGAAATAGTAGGCTAATAATAATAGTAATAATAATAATATATAATGATAAATAAATAAATAAGTAAATAAATAAACAGGTGCGTATTGTTGTCAATGTTATTCATTTCTATTTCATTGTGCGTTGCATTAGTTTACTATTTTGAAGAGTTATGAATAAAATGTTTAATATATTTAAAAAAAACAGTAACAGCTTAAAAGCCGCCCCTTCAAATCTGCCGCCCTAGGCAGCTGCCTAGTCTGCCTAGGCTTAAATACGGCACTGACCACCACCATTATCAAGTTATCATCCCCATCATCATCATTAGTGCTACTACAGTAAAAGGAGTCTTGCACCAGATCCGTAATTAAATTAAAATATTGCTATAATGATAGACTAGTAATGATAATATATTATGACTAAGCTTAGCATGCCAGTCACCTGTAAGCTTAGGCAAGTAGGCCTATGAATATAGGCTACATCAGGCCACCTTATTATCTCAATCATAAATTAAGTCTAACCTAATATTCTAAGCAATAGGATCCTTCTTGAAATAGGCCTACGTGGCAATACCTTCTGGTATGTCGTCAAATGTTACATTTCAGTATATAGGCCTACACAAATTAGTTAACAAGGGGTTCGCCGTAGCGTAGTGGTTGAGGCGCTGCGCTTCACACCGGAAGGTCGCGGGTTCGATCACCGATGAAGTCTTTGGAGTTTTTCAATTGGCCTAATACTTATGGTGGCACTATGGCCCTGGGGTCGTCTCAGCTTCCAACAGAAATGAGTACCAGGAGCAATCCTGGGGGTAAATGCGGCTGGTGCGTAAGGCTGGCAACCTTACCACCTTCACAGACCGAATGTCTAAAAATATTTGAGCCTCAACCTCCTGGAATCCTCTGGGCCTTCATGACCTATGTAGGGAACACTTTACTTTTTTTATACACAAATTATAATTTACAATGTGTGTTTAATGTGTTTATTGGCTGTAACTAGAGACCTGTCACGGCCCAAAATCAATGCAGACAATAATAAACAAATTTTGTGAACTAACTACGTCAGTTGACTTACCATAGAAGTAGGTTTCACTCTATTAAAATGATGGAAAATTTTTTGATCAATCATGTATTGTATTTTGGCCCCTGAAGGGGGAAGGCGGGTTGGGACTACCCTAAGCACTTCAGCCTTGCGGCTCATTGTGCCAACCTCCGGAATGGAATGATTTGCAAGCCCAACGGTCCCTCGACAACAGACCCCACCGCGAGCCCCCACGGAACTCCCCTACATCCAACAGACCTCTACCATGCCACGTGTGCCGCTGCCTCGGTACCTCTTATAGAGCCCCCAGGTTGGCAGCACACCAGCCAGCAACTTCAGGACCACAAGCCACGGGGAGGACGGGAGAGGCCCACAGCAGGTGCTGGGGGCGAGGGTATACCGGAAACCGGGAAAGGAAACGGGATGATTATGAGGGGGAGTTTGAAGATGAAATGGAGAGTGTTGGTGGAATGAGAGGGGGAAACGGGAGGATCCCCGAGAAAAACCCCCAGAGGTCACGGCTTCGTCCACCACGAATGACACGCCCGCCAGGCCCGGGGATTGAACCCGGGACCGCTAGCATGCCAGGCCCACGCGCTAAGCATGAGCCACCGCGACGGCTTGATCAATCATGGAAATATTTTCGAATAGTTATAAAGTAACAACATATCTAACTTTCGCGAATACAGTATAGAATGAAATACAGAAGATGACACTTCTTCAGATTTCTGATTTGCCACCCATAGTAGTTTCACAATGACAACAATCGCGTGTGTTTCTGTTGTGGTAGGATCTTCTTCTACCACCTGTCCCTCTATTCTTAATGTCCCTTTCAAAACCCGATTCAACATCATTCTACAGAGAGCTTACAGGCTCAGTGCGACAGCTGATAGCTTTAATGGCTTTAGACTTTTTCTCCTTAACGAAAACCTATCCCCAAAGGTTCTTAGTAGAGAAAGCCAACTCTATAAGGTGATTCATTTTATTTTTATAGAAGCCAAGCATGGTTCATTAAACCTACTATACTATGGGAATTTTCTTCTTGAATATTGTGTGAGATCTTATGATAAATTTAAGTAGTCAGCACCTTAGCGTGCTACTATCACTAGAGCGGCTTTTGTATAGGCCTACTTGTTGCGATTGTATTATAAAGATCTTTTGTAAGCAGCCTACTTAAAAACAAATTGCCTATATATTGTGAAACAAAACTATTTACTGTTAGTTTGGGAGAGTAAAAAGGTACGTTATAGCCCATGATCAGGTCGTGGTCTTGTAAGGCCTCGGCCACGTGGGCCGTTAAAACACCCCTTTAATGGGAGAGGTTAAACTATGAAATAGAAAAAAACGATAGAATAGCCTATATTTAAGCCAGCAACTTATTAGTACGGATATTATTCCCGAATCAACCCAGTCGTCGCACAGTCAAAAGCTAGTAGGCCTACCAGTGAAAACATGACAAAGGCCTATCTTAAAACGTATTAGCCTAATTCATTACATTCCAGTTTCAGCCAGCAGGCTAAAATTGTATCTTATAGTAGCTCAACTCTTATGTCCGGATTCGATTCCTGGTCCGGACAAGTTACTTAGGTGGGGGTTTTTCCCACCTCTAAGACCAATGTTGGGAAATTTTAGGTTCTTGTGATCCCCGGATATCACCTGGCCATCATTCTCATCTTCATCCCATACGCACCCTGTTCAGATGAGTGTGTGAGCGACCTGGTGTGTCTCGTCTCCATGTCCTTGTCTGGTCAAAAGGTATGTCAGTGATACAAAGATAATCCCTCTAATGACAGGTCGCGGTCCTGTAAGGCCCTGGCGGCATGGGCGACATAAACGTCCCTACAATATGAGATGTTAGACTAAGAGAAATTAGAAGAATAGACCTACTGTGTATAAAAAAATCAATATTGCTATATTTGGTAAACAGTATAATAGTTTTATGCTTTCGCTGAAAATAAAAGCTTTGGGAAAAGTTTCTATTTATCCAGATTACATAATAATAATAATAATAATAATAATAATAATAATAATAATAATAATAATAATAATAATAATAATAATAATAATGTAAGTTACCATTTTGATTGAGAAGAAAATAAACGATAGTCAACAGGTTAAAAGTAGACCTATAAGTTAGCCTATGTGTCATGTTTGTCTAATTGATATTTTTCAGAACCCTATTTTCCTATGTAGTCCTAGTCCCTTTAGATTAGTCGGAATTCCATGGATGAGTTAATGGAACTTAGTTGTAATACAGTATTAGTGCTGCAATATTCCTCCATGAATATCACAGTTTTGTTTTATGGAAGTCTTCAGTCTTATAAGGAACAGTGATAAATGCCTTAACAGGAAACAGACTACAGCACAGAGCGTCGTCTGTTTTGCAAATAGTCGTCATTAGTAATAAGTAATAACCGTCATTTCCAGTACATTTATCGCTATTCTTCATGACCTTAGATTACACTAGAATTTGTTTTACTGCAATCCAGACTATTTATTGCGGCTCGCCATTGCTAATATAAGATAATTTCCAGATGCAGACACATATATCACTAATTAATCCCACATTAATCTTTTCTCTCTCTTTCGTAGTTAAACTCTCCCGTTGGAGGGGCGTTTAGGCAGCCACCCGGGCCTTACAGGACCGCTATCTGTCGGGAGAGGGATTACTTTTGATCACATAGATACTTTTTTGATCATACATGGACATGGAGGCCTCCCCATATGAGTGATCAGTCCAAAGCCGAGGCCATCTCCGAGACAACACAGACACAGCAAACGCTCATACACTGGAGCATAACAAGATATGGATGGTATGAAGATGACAATGACTGGCATGATGTCTGGGGATCACAAGGGCGTAAATTTTCCCGAAAACCCCGTCTAGGAAACTTGACCGACCAGGAATCGAACCAGGGCCTGCTGCGTGAGGAAAACGAACGCATTCCTTACATCAAAGCGGTAGACCACATTTGCCTTAAAATATGCCATTTTTATAAAGTAGGGTTCTGGAATCTCTATTGGGTGGACTGTCAAATAATGACATAATATTTACCCTACACGACGGTCACTTCAAGATGATTACGTAACACTTCTTTTACTTTCAACACTATGTCCTCTGCTATATCATTATTTTAAACTTAAACTTAAACTTACACAAATAAAATACTCATACAATGCAGATTATAGCCTATAGTACTACGATACAAAACTTTTACATTTATATTCATATTAGGCCTATATTTAGCACATAAGCCTAGGTAGTCAAAGGTATACAAGTAAGTGTATTAAATCAGTTTATATCCATGAATGTTTAAAAGTTATGTAAAATAAATTGATAACGGAAATAATTTTAATAGTAGTCCTACATTATACAACGAGACTATAATGGTAGCCTATTCATTAAGACGCGACCGTGTTTTTGAAACGAGAATCTGTTTTTGTTCGACCATAGTTAAATGTCAAAGTTTTGATTTTTAGTATATCTTATAAATGATAAAACAAATACTACCTCTATCTCGGTGACCATTCAGCTATTATATTGGTTGTTCTCGTCTTTTACGATAGATGGCGGATGACAAAGGCATGCAGGAAGCAAGGCTTCGCTGGGACGTCTTAACCTCAAAGCATATACGAAATGAAGTCAGTTTAGAATAATATTAAAATTATTGACCGCCAGCGTGGTCTCGTGGTTAGCGTCGCTGACTACAGATCCGGCTGTCCGGATTCTATCTCCGGTACCTCCTCGGATTTCTCTGAGATAGGGAGGTCAGGTAAAGGTGCACTCAGCCTCGTGATTCAAATTGAGGAGCTACTTGATAGAGAAATATCGGCTCCGGTCATGGAAACCACCATTAACGGCCGTGGGTGTCGGCATGCTGACCACATGCCCCCAATCCTGCCATCTGCCTAGGTCGGATGGTAGGCCTTGTGCCTTTAGGGATGTAGCGCCACGGAGTTTAGTTTAGTTTAATTAACATTATTTGCTGCTTTGAAGATTTGAAGCGTACGATATTAAGCCTAATCAATATCGAATATGCTCAGAGGAAATATACAGTTATAATAATAACCACTGCAGTGCTTTAAGAACGCCATTATTTTAAAGTATGTCATCAAGAAGAACCTAAATATCAAGGGTCATAAAGACCCCAAGTAATTTACATGGCATTTTATCGTAGGTAATCCCACGAGAGTTAACGAGTTGGATTTATTAAGACTATTCCATGAATAAAAATGTAACGGATTATACAAATAATAATCATTACTTTCGTGCTTTGTTGTATAAAAACGAACTAACAGCTGCGAGACCTACTATGAATCAACCATCCATGAATCGATTCGAGTTACCTTGTTGTAACCAGTGCTACCAATGGTGCATATAAGACATAGTTAACTTCATTCAGGTAAGCTAACAGCAGAAGAGAATAAAAGCACACGAAATGGTTTGCACCGAATCGAAATTGTGTTCTTAATCAATACACATGTCTATTATTTCAATTTCCAAATACATTATGTTGTATAAAATAATGTTTTCTTACTGTTTAATGGCAGCATGTGACGTATAAATCACTGCACACTGATGCTTTTGTGTCCAGTAACGAGCAGACGAGTTTACCCGATAAAATGCCATCCTCGCGATTCTTACAAGAATATTGTACGATAAACGGTCCATGATTGGTTTACATCCGAGGAATTGCTAAACTTTATTGGTCAATATCAAACACGCGGAGTCTGAGTGGATTAGTCGTTAATAATGCATTTTTTTAATACATAAACTGGTATAAACACATATTTTACCTTAAAACTGAACTATCGGCATGCACGTAGCCTATATTGTAAGAATTTTTACAATGAACCTTCACAATACCAGTTATTTTGTTACACTGGGCACCAAGTATTTCACGTGGGAGTTATCGGCAGTATAGCAATTTCAATATATATATATAAACTGGCATAAAACGTATATCTTTACCTTGAAACAAGACAACTATGTAGGCATACATAAGCATTTTACATAATAATGGTACATTTAAAGAAAACAAGGCAATTTTCAATGGGTGACATTGACCCGGTGGTAGGCCTACTCAGTGCAAAACAATGAATAGCCTACATTTTGATCCGTTGAAAATATAAAACATAATAAAACGTCATTGGATATAGTTGACTCAGAGGGGTAAAGTCATAAATTTTAAAAATCATAGTTTTTAAACAAGTGCTTTTGGGGGCATATTGACCCCGGTGGTACTAAGAAGGTTAAATAAAAGAATATTAATACACCGTACCGGGATTCTCATTTCGACCTCCTGAGGGGCCCGCATTAATAATGAGGAAGTTTTGTTACTTTGCTTTAGGAAATCCTACAAGGGGATGAAGGATCTGCGACACAAATGATGTGTAACTGAGAGTGGACTATAACGAGAAGCACGTCAGGAGGGTGCAACTGGGATAAAGGCGATGATGAACCGTGATTCCTCCTCATTTCCTTCAATTCAGCCCTACAGATGTTGACTGTCATTTTTTAGGAGAATAAAAAAGGGTCTTTCATATATTAGCATGAAACAGTGCAGCAAAGGAAAGCCAAATAGGTCATAAATCAAATGTAAAAAAAAAAATCACCGAACACATAATTAATGTTGTTTCGGTTTCAATGCTGGAATCGAAAAATGCTTCTGCCCATTTTCGTCGAGATGCATGTACTATTAAGTACCTGACCATAGAGATGGCATATTATGTTAATAAAAATCCCTTAAGATCAAAACAATGGTAAGAAATAGCCATGAAGCAGATCATACCAATCATTGATAAGATCACTATCAACTATGGATTATTTCGCATATTTCCACACTACAGTGTACTTATCTTTGGATTCGCCCTCTGGGGGTATTAGTTATCACTAGGGGGCGGATTTCTATGACCTAAAAAATAGGATATAGGCTATGCATGCATTTATGACCTTAAAAACATTAAAATATGACCAATAAAATTTAAAATGTGACTTTACCACTTACACATTGTGTATATTTTTTTAAGTTTCATTACAATTCTTTTTATTAAAATAATGTTAATTATTTAAAATATCTGTAAATTCTCAAAAAGTATCATTATAATGCAAAATTTACAAAATATGATATGAAACTTCAAAATTTCTTTAATATACACCCAAATATGCCAAAAATATGACCTAAATATGCATATTCGTACTAAATATGCTACAATAGTTGAAATTTCCTAAATATGTAGTTATATGCACAATAAAAGCCGTTCCATTTTCACCAGCATGCTTGGAATCAGGTTTAAATTAGTCGGAAACCTGAAATAATGCAAAGGGGAAAAGTATGACATGTCATAGAAATCCGCTCCTAGTTATCACATTAATAAGTGTGTTGTACTCATGAAGGAGACAATCAGAATAAGCACTAATTCACATATGAAAGAGTATTGCAGTCTTGTGTCTATTAATCTGAAAATATTATCTGCTTTTTTTCTGTGTAGGCCTGTTCTTGAATCTGTATTAGGCCTATGTGAAAGTTATTATAGGCCTATAAATATTTGCTTTTAGAAGTAATCAGTAGTCTTATGAAACTAGACAACAGGACTCATTAAACAAAGCTGCTTGTAGGCTTTCTTTAACTATAAAAAAACTTTGAAGTCATGTCCATAAAAGTGCTAACAAAGTCCCTGCTGAATTTCTTAATATAAATCACGCTCTTTAAACTTTGTGATCACTTACTATTTTTTACGGCCGGTGCTTAAGGCTGACAACCTTACCACCTTCACGTGCCGTATGTCCAAAATCTGGGAGCTTCAACCTCCTGGAACCCTCTGGGCCTCCATGGTCTGTATAGGGAACACTTTTACTATTCTTTTTATGATTTATGCAATTTATAACAACATTCAGGTAACAAGAAAGCGTAAATTATTACATTTCCTTAAATGATAGATCATAATTCATTGCTTCCGGAGCACATTTCACAAATTTTAGAGTATATTTATATGCTTATATTTAAATGCTTATGCTTATTACATGCTTCTGATAGAGCATTAACTTTCGGGCCTTCATCATAATCATCGTCATCGTCGTAGTCAGCAGCAGCATCAACTGTAGAAAATAGATCGTCCATACTCCTTAGTATAACGGGATATTGTATTCCCATTCCACAATGAATAAATTATGATCCCTTGTATTTCATAAGAAGGATATGAAAAACATAAACAACTGCAGTGCGAATGTAGGTTACCGTATGTTCTAGTCCCTTATCTATCCTAAAAGCATAAAGCAATAAGGCAGTAAGTTATCAGTAACTGCACGGGTTCAACGCAACAGAATAATAAACTATCTCACAAGCAGCATACATGCAACCCCATTAGTGTACGTAAATGCCAAATGTTAAAGATAAGTAGTACCCTACTGCAAGGATGTGCATCGATTTTGTTTTCCATATTCAGGTCTTATTTGAGTTATATGCACACGATTCAAAGAAGCAATGCAGGAAATGCAAGGAAACCAGTACAGACTGAAAGAGATAGCCTACAGTGTTCAAAAATGAACAATGTACAACACTTCTTATTCTTCTAGTAGTACCGACTTACGGACGAAAACTTTTCATCACAAAACTTGTCGATCTTATTCAATCACATGGATTTAGTAATGTGTTTGTGACGCCAGTCACCATGAAAATGACTTGATAATGAATGAGGATTTTTCTATTTAATTCAGCTGTGCTTAAGCCCCTTTTAGCTGCGAGTCCATATCAGGAGTTCGGGTTCTGTGTCTGTACAGTAGGCTAGGCCATGGATCTATTGATTGTCAATTGTTTCTATTATTGGTGTGTTTTTATGGATTAAAGTTCAACTGATATTAATTTAAATGGATATGATACAAGATGAAATGGCGAGGAGGGTTCATGGTATGTAAATAACCAATTCGAAATTTGCCTTTACGACTGGGAAAATCGTGAAAAAATACACATGTCAAATTGGCCAGCCACGGGATATGACCCTGGTACCTCCCGAATGAGGTCCAAGACATTACCATTTCGGCACTTCGCTCGGTGAATGAGGTTTTATCACTGCGAAAAACATTGCAAAATTTACTCAGAAAGAAGATACCAAAAGCTCAGCGTTTCTTTAAGTCTGAATTATCGGAGCTGATAATTTTTCATTTGGAAATTCCATCGGTATTTAGATACTAGCATGTGCCCGCGGCTTCGCCCGCGATAATTATTAAAAAATTAAAAATTAAGAGCATAATAGTTAAATCATTATATTAATTAACACCTAAATCACGTGGACTACATACCACGATGAGATAGCGTCGCCTGGTAAAAGCGACCTCAGGATCGAGTTTCTTGGCCCAGGAAGCCCCTGTACAAATCGAACAATGTTTGACCATATTTAGGCCTATATTGATTATCCCTCTTCGGTGTAGGTTGAAAATTTCATGTGTTTGCGTGCCTTGACATTATAAACAAATTTATCGTCCAGGACGGACTTACAAAATCAAGCGATCGCGTATGACAAAAATAGCCAAAGCCAACTGTAATTCATTTGACATTGAAATGTATTACTGAAAACTGATGCTTCGAAAACGCAAAAAATGCACGTTTTTAGCCCGTTTTTCACTCATAAGTCATAACTCAGGAACGAAAGCTAAAATTAAAATTCCAGCTTCGAGGTACATTTTCCGGCCCTTCAGTCCACATATGTTTAAAGTTTCAGATCTCTGCGTTCAGTAGATTTCGCTAGGCATCGCGGACTGACAGACAGAAGGAAATACACACACTTCCTTTTATTAATATAGATTATCATGCATCTACATATAGGCCTATTGTTGCATTGAGGGAAATACTGCTATCTTCGAGGTTAGCTGATCAGTTCATACAACGTAGAAGAAGAATATAGAAATGAATTTTTCTTTTGATTTAAGAACGTTTTAAGTTTTAGTAGCTTTAATTTTTAAAAAAAAATTAAGTTAATGACGAATCAACTCAGTACAAGCAAGATTTCCTGAAGATAGTTGAATGTAACCGCAAGGCCTGGTCAAAATAAAATAAGTGAGAAGAAAGGTATTATGTTATTATTTTATCGTTCGAGCTCAGCATGATTTTAAACATTTCAGAGAATAGTCAATACAGTACACTGATAGCCTTATAGTGACATTAGAAATTCTTATATTTTCTATAATTTTACTTTTAAAATTGTTTTAATTATACTGTGTAAATTATATTATAATGAATACGAGGCTGATATAGACCAGTAAGTTTGATTTTGTTTGTTACTCTATGTCTGTTTGATATTAAGTTATATTGTTTATGAGCTTGGACTTCCTTTTGCATACGAGGTCGCTATACCTATCCTGAGGGAGACAGTACTTTGAGATCGTTTCTAGAAGTACAGGAAAATAAAGAAGATTGCTTTACTTATTCAATTCTTTGTTCTTTTAAGATAAGAGCTAACCTTACTTTGTAAGGCTATAACATGCTCTTTTGCGAGTTATGTAAATATCACATGTTCTGTCTTTTTATGTCAGAAACGGAATTGTGTATTCAACCAGCATACAAGGAGTGATGGCGGTGGGAAAATGTCGTGAGGTGGGCGGTATGGCAAATGTTTCGGGAGACAAGGCATAACCACGGTCGATTAACTGAGGCACAGTGTCGAGCCTCATTTACTGCTGCCTTTCACTGTAACAATAAGATTCTCCTACAAAAAGGCGAGAGAGAAATATATGGGCAGCACACTACCCCCTTTGTGGTGCCCAGGGGAGTCGAACATTCATTGATATTTCGTCACCCAAGTATCTGTGTGTGGCATATATAGCTCAGGGAAGTCCAACATTTGAAATGAGTATTCTGCAGAGCGTTATATTATCGTAATTCTGAACTCCAATTTTTTTTACCACAGTCAAAAAGAGTAAAGGCGAAGATAGTCTCCTTCTGATTCGCATGATAACTGAAAAAAAAAAGTTGCATATAGCGCAACTGCATGGCTTATCTTTTGGTTTGTTCAACTTCAGTTATAAAAATTTGATACTTTTGAATAAATGCTGGATAACCTAGAATGACTTCCGGTACTTTGGTACAATGTTTTGAACGCCTAAAAATTTGGATGTCGTGGGCTTTCCGACCTCGGGTTTTCCTACCACAAAAATATTAACCGTGGGGTTTTCGACCGTTTCAGTTAGATTCCTACAAATTGCTTAATCATATTAGAAGGACACCCCTTCACATTTTATCCAGGCTTAGGACTGGGTATGCACATAGGCATGTTTAATTTTTTTATTTGCAGCAATAAGTGTTTTAATACCTTGCCCTTCTACAAAATTACTGCACTTTTGTCATTTTTATTAATTTTAATTTCAGGTGCACATGGCACACCAACAATAGGGTCAGAAAACCCGCGGTCGGAAAGCCCACGCAGTCAATCGTATTGTCAAAAGTGCTAACAAAGAATCATAACATTTAGCCTACTAAATAAGCTCAGAGGTATCTTGAATGTCACTAGAGCATAACAAAAACTAACAGGCCGTATTCTATGTATCAAAACATCCATCCATCCTTAAGACGTGCCGGTAAATGTAACCTAATCAATTTAATTGGATTTTACACCATGCTGTATTCAGTTAAATGATTTATAATAATTAGAAGCATGGCTAAAAAACTTCAGCTTTAATAATTCAATATAAGTACTGATCCTATATTAAATTATCTTAGTATTATTTTTTGCTTCTCTTCGACTCAACAGTTGAATCGATGAAATGAACGTCGAGGAGGCGAGAGAATTGAAGAAAGAGAGCTAACAGCCTGTGAAATTGCTTCTTGCGTCAATACCACTTTCCAGGACATATCTCAGAGCAGTTTAATTATTCTAATTCTATTCACTCTGCGACTATTTCAAAACTTTGCAGAATACTTAATTAAAATACTGTGAAGAAACTTTTGGAAACGCAAACTATCAGGCCAACTGAAATTTCCAATAATAATGTACATGTATGTGTAGAAGGCCTATATGTTATTGTACGTAATTTATAGAAACCTAATTTATAATTCAGTTTCAGGATCATGGATTATGTTTTGTAATTAGTTCAACTTTAGGTAAAGGTAAAGTGATCCCTGTACAGGCCATGGAGGCCATTAGGGTTCCAAGAGCTTGAGGCTCCTAGATTTTGAGACATTCAGCACATGAAGGTGGTAAGGTTGCCAGCCTTACGCACTGGTCACCTTTATCCCTAGTACTCATTTCTGTTATAGGCTGAGTTGGCCTCAGAATCATAGTGCCACCAGAAGGATTAAGCCAGTGGAAAGATCTCATCTACCTCATCGGGGATCAAACCCCCGACCTTTTAGCTTGTAGCGCTGTACCTCAACCAACTGCATCATGAGGCTACGAGATTTAAAAAATGCGATTAAATATATTTTTTCAGATACAATAAAATTTATAATAACTTACAATTTTTAATAGTAATAGGTCCAATGTGACAGAATGGCAACCATTCTACTTCAAATTAAACATTCCGTGTGCCGCTACTTGTGCTGGGAATTGAGTTAGAAAAATTTATAAAAATCAGTTATTCAAATAGCAATATAAATGCTTAAGTTACTAAATGCTTCATAATAAATCATTAATTAGTATTGATTTTATTTGCTTCAATTTTAAATAATTTAATATGTGTTAACATACAACTGTCGTTAAATAAGAATTACTGACACCCGGAGTTCATTAGCATTCATTACGATCAATTGGAATTTAAAACAAGGATTAAGTTATTAGTGACCAGCAGTTTAACAATTTACTGCATAAAAAGTAAAACACAAGGGAAAATGACAACAAATAGGCTATACGCTCGGCAATCTGTTAGGGAAGATGAGTTTTACCATATGCTAATTTGTGGTGTTGTCCACTGTATTTTCTGTAGGTACTGAAGTACCTTAGACTAAATATAATAAATCACTACGTTTCAACAATATATGCTGGCGGAGTAACCCCATTCCGAAATATGTTCCTTTATTAGCCGTAATTCTCTTGAAAGAAAGAAGAAAATAGCTTATACCTGCATTATGACAGAGATGTCTGTTACTGTAAAATGTTTATTTCATTAGAAGACCTTATAAGAAAGTAGGATTTAATTAGGATGCTTCTTAATAGTCATTATAAGGTAAATGTGACAAAAATTTAATAACGACGGGAAGAAAGAATCGCAAGCTGAAAGAAATAATAAAATGAAAAGGTATTGCTGTTGAATTTCAATTAAATAAAGGAGATGAAAAGAGAGGTTTAATATTGCTGGAAACAACGGTTCCCTTAAGCTCTCGTTTTGAGATTCAAAAACTAAAGCAATGCTGCTAAATGAAATGTACTGAGGATATATTAGAAATAAACACCTACAAAATGATTTAAAAAAAAAGGAATATAACATATTATTAAATCACATGTTAATGGCAACAAAAGTCTCGTACCTTCAGGTATTTTTCTATATCATTTCCGCCTTACAAAACCTTTTCTCAGTTTCTTGTATCTCTCAGTCGTTGCTTTCATTATAATTAAGTTTCACTGTCCCCAGAAGCCACATTTGTCATTATAGAAGCAATAATAAATACATTGTACCTTTTGGCAAATTCTAAATAAAGTGGAATATGGTTAGGCTGTAGGCTATGTAAGGTAGATTAAATGACGCACTGAAATGTTAAAATGTCAGAAAGGATTTATCCTTGACTATTATGCACGAAGTTATCAGCAGTAGGCCATTATACAAATTAACCATATTGTCAATTACGTGAATTGAATATCCATATCATGTCTTGACTGTTAATATAATTACTTACTCAATGACAACAGACAATTCTTAGGTAAGCTAAAGGAATATTATCTATTTTATGGAACCCGATGGTTCAATGCCTCGCTTACCCGATCCTGCCATTCAACCCTGTTCTGTGCTAACTCCATCCAACCTACTTCCAACAAACTAATTTTTTATATATTATTATTATTATCAAATAGGATGCGACAAAACCAAATACTTGAGGGAAATTTTTGTAGACAAGAAGTTTTAAAAATTAAATACTAGTGTTAATACGTATATTGTGCTAGCATAGAGTAAAAGAAAATATGTAGTTCAATAAACGCACTCTGTACAAGAAATTAGATAAAATGTTATTTATAATGAAGAATAAATTAATAACGATAACAGAAACTGAATGATGAGGAATAGCCTAGGTTATGCTGTTCTTATGATTATAATTATATAATTATATGCTTATAGGCTATAGCCTAATATCAACTAGCTCCGCTCGAAGGGGGCTCTGCCCCCAAACCCACACTAAAATTCTCGCAAAAGTTTTTTTTTTTTTTTTTTTTTTTTTTGTGAACTGCCACCTTATTGGAGATACTTACTTACTTATCCGGCGCTACAGCCCTGTGTGAGCCTTGGCCTCTTCTACAATATTCCGCCACCTACTTCTATCCTGTGCTGCTGATTTCCAGGGGCGGATGTTCATTGCCCTTAAGTCAGCTTCCACTTCATCACTCCATCTGTTGCGGGGTCTTCCTTGTCGCCGTCTTTTATCCATTCGGGATTTGACAACTATCCTTGGCATACGGTTTTCTTCCATCCTTTCCAGATGTCCAAGCCATCTCAGTCTCTGTGCTTTAATAAATCTTACTATATCTTCCTGGTTTAGTATATTTTGTATTTCAATATTTGATCTTATCCTCCAACCGTTCCGGTCTTGAACTGGGCCATAAATTCGTCTGATAATCTTTCTTTCAAATATTCTTAATTTTCGTGCGTCATCAGCTAAAATGTTCCATGTTTCTGAACCATATATCACCACGGGCCTAATAAGGGTCTTATATATTTTAAGTTTTGAGTGTCTAGACAATAAGCTAGATTTAAGTAGTACAACATTTGCATAATATGCCCTATTTCCTGCCATTATTCTCCGGTGTATCTCTTCACTTATTTTATTATCACAGGTCAACATGGTTCCCAGATATTCAAAACTTCGTACATTCTCAAAATTATACCCATTTATCACCAAGTTATCTTGTTTCCTTCTGCCTTCTATGGTTGTCATATGCATATACTTTGTTTTACCATCATTTACTTCTAATCCCATCTGTTTTCCTGCTTTCTCCATCTCATGGAACATTTCCTTCAAGTATCTTTCATTCCTAGCAATTAGTACCACATCATCGGCATACGCACAAATTTGTTTCGATTTATATACCATATTTCCTACGTCCTTGATTTTTTGAAGGACTTGGTTGATTGCCATGTTAAACAGTGTAGCTGATAGTGCATCTCCTTGTCTGACACCTCTTTTAAGGGCAAACTCATTTCCGATCCTTCCATCTACCATCACCTTTGCCCTAACTTCTCTCATAGTAATTCTAATCATCCTTATCAGTTTCTGTGGGATTCCTATTGCCTCCATGTATTCGTATAAATTATCCTTAAGTATACTATCAAACGCTTGTCTAAAGTCCACAAACAACATATGTAAATCTACATTATGTTCATAGCACTTTTCCATTGTTTGACGGACAACAAATATCTGATCTAACGTACTCCTACTTCGTCTGAAACCACATTGAGTTTCCTCTAGTATCTCTTCAGCATATGGAGTCAGATTCTGCAGTAGGACGTTTGAGAATACTTTGTAAATTACATTCAGTAGTGTAATCCCCCGATAATTCATACATTCATACTTATTTCCTTTCTTATATATAGGAAAGATTATGCCTGTTTTCCACTCCTCCGGTATCTGCTCTTCCTCCCACATCCTAATAATCAGCTCATATATCTCCTGTAACATTTCCTTGCTGCATTTTTTAATCAGTTCACTGGTTATTCCATCTTCTCCCGAAGCTTTATGATTATTTAATTTTGCAATAGCATTTTCCACATCTTTCAATGTGGGGGCAGGTATAAACTGCTCTGGCCCTATCCGCTTCATCTGCCATTCACCTTTTTCCAACTCTTCACTATCTTTGTTAAGGAGTTCTCGAAAATATTCGGTCCATCTTTCGCTTATTTCTTCTTCATTTTGTATTAACTTACCCTCTTTATTATTACAGCCACTCAGTCTTGGTTTATACCCTTTCCTGAAGTAATTGATTTCATTATAAAACTCCTTTGTCCTTTTCTGCAGTCTTTGTGTCTCTATACTCTCTATTTTTATCCTGAGCATATCTTTTTTCTTTCTCTTACAGATGTTATTTGCTTCTCTTCTACTATTCTCGTACTTTTCCCTATTCGACCTCGTGTCTCTCTGTAACATTTTTACTCTTGCCATGTTCTTCCTTCCAATAGCTTCCTCACATTCTACATCAAACCAATTATTTCTTTTCCTTCTAGCTATGCCCAGAATTTCTTGTGCCACGCATTGTATGGTCTTTTGCACTCTTGTCCACCTCTCCTCTATTCCAAATGCTTGTCCACTTTCCTGTAACATCGCATTCATTTTTGATTGAAATTCTTGTTTTCCTTCTGGTTGTTGTAGTATTTCCAGATTCCATTTCCTTCTTCTATTAGGCTGTCTCTCTTGTCCCACCGCCAATTTCTGTCTCACTACTGCTTTTACTAGATAATGGTCGGAATCACAGTTTGGCCCTCTACAGGTCCTTACATCGATAATGGATGTCGCATGCCTCACTGTCACCAGGACATGATCTATTTGATTTACTACTTTGCTTCCTGGCATTTTCCATGTTCCCTTATGTATCCTCTTATGATCGAAACATGTACTTTTTATTATAAGACCACTCGAAGTTGCGAACTGTCCCAGGCGATAGCCATTCTCATTTGATTCTTCATGTAATGTGTATTTTCCGGCTATTGGCCTCATACATTCCTCTTTTTCCACCTTGGCATTAAAGTCTCCTAGAATAATAATCATATCATGCCTAGGCACTTCTTCAGTTGTTTGTACTAATCTATCATAAAACAGTTCCTTCCTTTCCTCATTTGCATCTTCAATTGGTGCGTGCGCCGATATGAGAGTTATGTTCCTGAACTTTCCCTTAATCCTCAACTTGCATATTCTGTCTGAGATGGGTTCGAATCCTATTACACTCCTCTTCATTTTCCCATGTACTATAAATCCCGTACCAAACTGTCCCGTCCTTTCTTCCGGGCCGCTGTAATAAAGGTTATAACCTTTCTTTTCAATCCATCCTTTTCCTTTCCATCTTATTTCCTGAATGGCTACTAGATCATATCCAAATCTATTTGTTTCATTTACTATCTCCTGCATTTTCCCTGGCTTCAACATCGTTCTAACATTCCACGTTGCTATGTTTATGTCCGTTTTCCTTACTCGTGTCCTTTTTCTTTGCTTTGGTCGTCTTCCTTTGTTTCCGTCCGGCTTTCTTGTAGAAGTCTTCTGAACAATAGTTTTTTTTTACGAAGGTGAGGATGTTAACCCCACGCTCAACCCTGTCCATTGGCTGGGGATATTGATTTTGGAGCATCCTACTCCTAGACAGGTAGCCTTCACCACGGCTAAGGAGTCCCATCTACCCCATTTGAAATGCCTCTTCCGCTTCATCCGCCGTTGGGACTCTCACTCCTCTTCCGCCTTCAGAACCGTTGGGCATCCTCTTCTGAGCTGTTTGTTCGTCTGGGTCTTCACCCTTGGCCTGTCCGGCTTGGGAGACCCTACCAGTAGCAATGCTACCGCCGGCATAGCCCAAGGGATCGTTAGGCCACACAAGCACCCCCACCACGACAAGGTCATACAGCTCCCAGGGGATGCCTTATTGGAGATAGACTGCCTTATAGTCTATTACCGTTTAGCCAAAATAAACGCAAAAAAGTACAGGAAAACTTAAGTATTTTTTCGGGGCCAAAAAGCGAACTTTTCGGAACTTTTCCGGTGGTTACAAGCTAAAAGGTTGCTCATCTGGAAATGACGAAACATTAATTTCAGTACAATGAGTCACATGATAAAATGATATTGTCCATGCCCAGGGTAGAGAAAGTTATGTGATGCTTTACCCGATATTTATTTACGTAGATTTCACTCTCCATTATTGAATTACGGAAATTATTTCTATCGCTAGCATGTCTATTATTTATTGTTTGTCAAAGCCATATATATTGAAACTTCCAAATGTGAACACTGCAAATAATATTGTTATGAGAACTGAGCAGAGACTTTAAAGCTGCGCCCACCATTTTAAATATTTTTTGGGGGTAAAAAATAAATATAAAATTGAACGTTGTGGAATTTTCCCGTCGGCTATATTCTAAAAGCTTTAAGTGTGCCAAATTTCAAGTTTCTAACTCATCTGGAAGTGGATAAACATTAATGCGAGTGAGTCAGTCAGTTTGCCATGTGGCTTTATATTAGGCCTATACTCTATATAGGGATGGTTATTACGTCAAAATATTAATATGTTGTCCGTTATTGTTTGTTTGTCTCTCTTCTCTCTTTAAATTGTAGACTATGACAAATAAACCAATACCGTACCAAAAATGTGTGTAATAACCTTTCACCGTAATATTTTATGTCATTTTTATAATTATTTCTAGGCCTGTATAAAGTGTGAATGTAGGCCTAAATGTTAAGTTCTTTGTTTCCAGCATTTAGCTTCACATAGGTCATTTTAAGACTAGTGTACTGTACATAGGCGCATTATTATACAGTATTAAAATACAAGGTATATTTTAATATTCTTGATTTCAAGATTAAATGTCGTTCTACAGCTTGATTAATTATTTGAAACTTCTCTTGTTATGTTTCATCAACTGTAAAAGTTGTCTGAATTCTACTATCCCATTTGAAATGCCATTAGGCCTATCATCTTTCCTCAGTCTCCATTTCATCGGTAACACCAATCGTCACCATAAACCGTAGCCTATTAAGAATACTTTATTATTTATTAAATTTAAACCATATCGTTTAATTGTCCAAAACTGTGTAGGGGAAACTGCTTCCGGTATTTATAGCCGACTAGTAATAATACATCGTGAATGAAGTGTTCAGCAATGAGTGTAAAATATAGGCCTATAAATTGCGGTCTTCAAATTCTTGGGATTACCCTCAATAAATATATAACCCTAGGTGAGAAATGCTGAATTAATTATTAAGATAGGCTATAGAAGATAAATATCACGGAAAGCATAGGGGAATTTCTGCGAGTTATGCAAACAAATTAAATTAATAAATAATTGATATATTCCACGTTTGTGTGAGAGATGGAATAGAGAGATGGGGTGAGTTCGATAGAGACGAATGTCTTTCATCGAACCGAAAAGCCAGGAATACCGTCCATCTCTGTCAGTGCAGTCCCTTCGTTCCTACACAATCCTCTACAGTATATCTACAAGAACCTCGGTATTTTACCATGATTGTGCCACATCTTGTTCAGTGTCCGATGTCCTTACAGCACGAGTATGCAAACATTATGAAACTGACCCGGCGCGGCGTTTGAGTGTCGTACGAAAATCAAATTTCATTCTATTTAGTCACATTTGGAGGATGTGACTTCGTTTACTTTCTTCTACATTACTTTTTCTTCATTTTTTAATGTTTTCTTTCAAATTTTTCTAGTGACTTGTTTAAACTGTGAATATTTACTGCAATATTATTCAATTTTTATATACTTTTTCGTCGAAATTCTCCGAAAGACATACATGAGAAACTTAGATGTCCTAATAATTATAAGTGTCTGTAAACCTTACAAGACTGATCGACCTGGCTGGTGCAATCAGTAATGACAATGGCTTTCTATGCGGAAGTTTGCGGCTTTCATCCGGTCCAGATCATGGCATTTATGTGCAAGTCCCATAGTTCCATGTCTGTTGATTTACAGACATGTGAAAGTACTCTGCAGGACAAACTTCTGCCACACCAGCGATGGGTTCAGGTCTAATTAGCAGTACACTCGTCATTAATTAATAACGATAACAATATACCAACCAACCGGAGTTAATCGGAGTAGGAGAGGGTAGCCTATGTCATTCAGGTAATAGTTACTAGATCAAATAACTATTTTAATTAAAAATTTTATATTGTATTCTTCTGCTATATTATTGTTCAGAACGTTGTAAGTAGGTTAATAAGTCCTGTGGAATGTAACTGGGCAGAAATGAAAAAGTACATATCAAGGATTCTTTTTTAAATGCAAGAATTATAGGGAGCCTATACGGTATAAAAAATAAATCAATTTTAAGTGATACATGAATACATGATTTACCTCTAAAGTTGGACAACCGTAGTTCCATTATAACCATTGTTACTTTTCTGCAAAACAGCCTATGTTTAAAAAAAAAAAAATATAAATATACGAGTCTCAGGGCCTCTCGATAAATTTCTCTATTCTGTACGTATCTTCCTGTTACCCAAAGTGGAAGATATCTTGATACCTACTACATTTCAGAATTGCTATCGGGAAAATTCCTGCAAAATTTCTTAGATGGATAAGCGGCGAAAATAGTACCTTCTAGTTTGAGCAGTCTTCGCTAGTCGTAATTTTTTCCCACTTTTTACTATGACACATTAGGCCACGTCATTACTTTAGACACATTATTCAATTCTTGCATCTCCGTATCATTTAAATATGTGTCTGAAACGATATTATTATGTAAGTTAGAAGTTCTAACATAACATTTTAAATTCATGGGCTGCCATTTTGTTTCTACCAACCTGTCAGTTGGTAGTTCATCTGCTAAATCGCTCTCCATATAGGCAAGCTAGAGGATGTTCCTCTGGGTGGCATTTAGAGCTAGGTCGTACTGGCTTACATGTTTCGAATCAATGCTGAAGTTGGGCCGGAACGAGGCTCAGGCAATGTAAAAATCTACTTTTCATGGCTCTGGCAATAACACAGGGAGAAAGAAAGTACGTATGAAATCGGCGTATATTTTGGCAACTTTTAAAATAAAGAATCATTATTAGGGTCATGATCTGTTCTTGTCGTGACAGTTGCCTTACTTGCGCGGTTGCCGTACTTAAGTCTATCCTGCGCCAAAATACAAAGACACAAGTACACAACCCAAACTCGTCAAACCATCAACATCCCTACGGATGTACATAAGGGGACACACACATCACATATGGTTACCAAAATTTGATTTGACCGGAGGTTTAGGCTTAATTGCTTGGCCCTCCGGGGGTAAGGGTGGACACACAAAAAAAAAAAAAAATGCCGTAGATTCAACGCGTAGCCTACGTGATGAAGTTGATTACATTGGTTGTTATTGTAATGTAATTTCTTTGTGAACAACTTTTAAAAAGTAAATGTTCGATATTACAAATTGAAAAATAAATAAATACCTGGATAAATTTCAACTTCAGCTCTGTTTCGAACCTCATTTCCTGATAAATAGGCAATCTGACAGATAAATCAATAAATGTCAATCAGAGGTGTATCGGAGGGTGTAATGTAAGTTCTTTGGGGAGGAATACTACTAATATAGGAATGACTTTAAAATATTTCTACAAATGGCTTGCATATTTCAGATAAAAGCAATGTTATGATTTTTTTTTTTTAAATTTTCAGATGGATGATGGAGGATACGAATAGGAGAGTCAACTGCGCATAGTAGGTAAGTACAACATACTTAGTTTATTAAACAGGTTAAGTTTTTCGAGTGCATTTTTAACTGGACTAAACTACCACTGGTATTGCTGCTGACACATTGGAACAGTAAACGCATCCTAGGCTAGCGGATGAGTAGTCGGTTAAGTATTTGCAGTGGCGCTTTTGTGCTAGATTCCCTTTTGTGTTCGGAGTTTTGTTGTATATGAAAAAAAAAAAATATATATATATATATATGTATGTATGTATGTATATAAAATATACACATATACACATAGGCCTACACTTAATGTTACAAAAGATACAAGCAGACTTCAAAGTAAAAATTAATCCCACCGTCAACAATACTGCTCCAACTTGGAAGTCTTCCAAACAAAAAATTATAAAATTGAAGAATTAGATAACGGAACGAACACTGCTTCACAGAAGCTACTGCAGTGTCATGTCATAAATGGACCTTTCTAATTACTTTTTAAATGTAGAAGATAAGCATAAATTGCATAATTTTTAATGCCTTACTAGTCATATGTCTGTGACGAGGAATTGTTTGCCTTGTTAAAGAACGTTTGCTGTACAGGGAATCTTTTAGGGAGGGAATCTGGATCACATTTTCGGGAGAGAATCGGCGTTTACATAAATGCATTCGTAAGCGGAAAGGCCAATACGCTATCGGCTAGCATAACAAATAAACTTTTTGTGTAAAGGAATATATTTTTACTTCCTCTGCCCGTACCCTAGGTAATATGAGGAAGTATTGTTTTCGACCCCCAAATTCGAAGTTGAGTGTTTAACATAAATACATGTTTTGAGGGCCCTTAATCAAAAAAAGCTATTTTCGGAAACATGATTGTCTGTATGTGCGTGTGTGTGTATGTCTGTATGTGTAGACCATCTGTGAACAGCCTAGCTCCAGAACGGAAAATCGTATGAAAACAAAATTTTGTAGTTGGGTTAGGTACCTTCTGGGGATGTGACACAAAGATTGGTAACGACTTTTTCTTATTTTTAAGGAGACTTTACACGAAGAAAATTTCGATTGTCGCGATTTTCTCGAAAACGGCTCTTACGATTTTGTTCAAATTTTATACATGGGATGCTTATAATAAGAGCTAAAACTTTTATGTCAAACATTTTTTTATTCTCTGAAGAGTAGTTATAAGCCACCCACTCTGAATACGCGCTCATTGATATATGATCCCATGTTCTGTACAGAGTGTGAAGTGAGAAAGATGTATTGACCATGCTTAAAGTAAAGAAAGTAACGAGCGTATATTAATCATATTTTATTTTGGTTGTGTATCCTTCGGGGATGCGATGTGATGTAACGACATTCTCTTCATTTTACAACCAATTTACATGTCGAGAATGTCATACAGAATATATTACCTATACTAAAAGGCTAACTTTTATTTGGGCAGAGGAAGTTATGTGAGTTTCGCATCAGATTTTTTATATCGTCCCTGTTGTGCCAGAACCAAGAATGTGCAAGAATTTAAAAATCATGAATGAGTCACATTTGCTATTGTAGCCTTACAAATAAAGCAGAACGTGTACTTTCATGGAAATGGAACTAACTATTACTCACCAAGGAAAGACAATACAATGTTTGTGGTTCCTGCAGAACAAAGATTAATGTAAACAGAAGCCAGCAATAAGTCACATATTCTCACAGAATGCCGCCGTTTTGATCACTTTCTTTCTTTCTTTCTTTCTTTTTCGCAGTTTCACCTCCCCCTTTTAGGATTTAAGCGACCCAAGCCGCCCGGGCCTTACAGGGCCGCGACCTGTCGGGAGAGGGATTATCTTTGGATCACATACATACTTTTTTGACCAGACAAGGACATGGAGGGCCTCCCCGGATGAGTGATCAGCCCAACGCGGGGCCACCTCCGAGACAACACGAACACATAGGACGATACACACCATTCACACACACACTCACTCCAAACAAGGCGAGGATGGGGATGAAGATGATAATGACGGCCAGATGATATCCGGGGACCACAAGGGCCTAAAGTTACCTGACATTTGTCTCACAGGTGAGGGAAAACCCCGGAAAAAACCTCACCTAGGTAACTTGTCCCGACCAGGAATCGAACCCGGGCCCGCTGCGTGAGAGGATTGAACGCATCCCCTGAGCCACAGCGGTGGACCGTTTTGATCACATCACGAAAAATTACAAGATACCAGACAACTTACAAGTTCTCAATTATGTAAAAATGTTAAAAACGTTATATTATATTTAAAAGATATTCATGTTTATAGTAACATTTAAATGTGATATCTTCTTTTGTAAAACTATGACATTATCATTGTTCTAATATTTATAACTGGTTATTATATGTAATGTACAGTTGCGATTGGACTCCCATGAGTCAAAGCGACAAAAAATAAATCATTGAAAAAAAAAATCAAAATCTTAATTTTTGCACATTCATGGTTCTTATGTGCCTCGCAGCGTTTAGCCACTGTATTTCCAGTTTTATTTTTAATTACCTTTGTTCAGCATGAGTTAACTTTGTGAAACATATGCAGAGATTGGGCAGGATGCGGATTCACAGGGATGGTGTTGCTCTTTGCTCCTTCCCCGCAGTCAAACCAGCAACCCCACTGAGGTTGATTAGGTTAATTGCATTTTTCATGGGATGACTCCGGCCAGGCTCGCTTCAGCAGATGGATACATAGAGGATTCAGTCGAATGGAGGAGGGGGGCTATAAGAATGGGGCTCTTGGGGCCATCGCGGGTGCTCTGTAGATGAAAATACTAGCGAGTGAGAGAGGGGACGATGTGCGGACGTTGATGGCATCACATACTACACATTCAACCACCACCATCACCAGAGCGCATCGAGGTGGCACACCTCAAACCATATCCCTTCTATTTGCTACACCTCCCCTTGAAAAACCACAAAAAAAACTCCGATTCCATTTCATTGACAGCAGATACATCACTAGGTAATAGTAACATGTGAGATGTGGAGGGGATCCTGAAAAAGTAAAAGAAGTTGCCACTAAGGTGGACCTAATCTTAGTTTATTGCTTCTCCTTGTGGGAATCCATAAAGAGGAAAATCAAATAAGGAAACTCAATAGGGATATAATATACTCCCCATTCCTCTAACGTATCCTCATTCCCTACGTTTGCGGTTCTAGGAGGAGTAGAATGATGAATGGAAGGAAATTTGTGCAGATTTACACTATTTTCTACTTTCAGGTTATTGGAGTTAATGCGCTAGCATTAGTCTTGCAGAATGCATTATCTCGGGTAAATAATAAATGCAATTCGGGAGCATGTAGCATCCCTTAATGCTGCTCTATTGACTCTGGCAATAATTCATCTTTTTTTTCCCTCCGTTAGGTGTGGGGGTAAAGTAATTTGGAGGACATATTGGTTTGGTGCAGTGATTTTTAGGAAGAAAAGAAAAAACACCAGTTTCTTTCATGAAAGATTTCATTAGGCATTATAATACTAGTCATTTGCATTATCTAAAAGCATATACGAGTAGGCTTACATTTATATATTTTTGAATTTGATGGAGGCTATAGATCTTCATGCAGATTTGTCTTCTGACACCCTACTGATGAGGAAATCACGTTTTCTTAAAGCACTATTATCCACTAATTACTATTACTACTCTTTTCACAATCTTTGCCGTGGCAGTAACTTCACAATCATTTACAGTCCTCAGCTTAGTTTGATGTTAATTAATTTGACAGACAGACAGACGTAGATCTGCATCCATATGAAACCACAGAATGTTCTTTTTGTTTAACATTAGATGAGAATATTTCAGGAGAAAAATTCCTCTGACACTACGATTCGAAATGACATTCGGCCTTCAATGCCCATGCTCTACCAACTGAGCTAGGCAGAAATAGATTCCCAGCGTCAGATGGAATCTCTCTCCTTTGACTGATTACGCCTTAGTGGTCTACCTCACTGAAAGACATTTACGTCAAAGCCTGTGAGGCACAATAATTTAGTGATTTTTTGACCGGGTTTCCACCGTTATTGAACAGAGATAACTTATTGAATATGTAGATATGCATTCATGAAACTACAAAATATTTTCTGTTTAGCATTACATGAGAATCAAAGTCTGATTAGCCCTGTTGGTAGAGCGTCGGTACGGAAATCCGATAATCGTGGATCCAAATGTCAAAAGAATTTTTCTCTTAATATATTCTCAGAGAGATGTTCCGTTTTATAATACTCATGTCAAAGTGAACGCAAGCTATTAGTAGCGTATTGTTATATGCGAACGTGCATATGTGTTTGTATAAGTTATTTAACGACAGGTGTGTACTCTGTGGCTACTTATTTCTGTAACCGTTGCTGCTGAGCCTAAAGTTTGCCCCGCAAGAATTCTTTCACGTAGCTGTATAGAAATCTTGAATTTACACACACATAAATTCTACGATTTGGTTCGGGATCAAATCTGCTAATTCGGAAACAGAAAGTTAATGCCTTACTCACTGCTCCTCCCAGACCGACTGCAAGGGTGTAACAAAGCACGAGTAATTACATATTATTAATAAATTATTTCTCTTTTATAAGAAAACAATACTGATATAGGCTAATATCGATACCTCAGTACAAAAGTGTTACAACTCAAAAAAACTTCATTCATATCGTCTTATAACGAGAAAATCTATTTTAGTAATTGATTTGGCATTTAACGATTTATCTGGACTGAAGAAAAGTGCCGTAGCACGCTATAGCCCGCAGCAATTCAATTCTACACGTCATTTAGTGTTATTGCGCAATCTACCCAAATAATTATTCTCATGATTCAATATGTAGGCACAAAAGAGCCGATGTTAAGCTAACAATCCTAACAGGTGTTTTTTTGTTGTTATTATTTTCATCACTGGTTAACTCATTTAGGGTATAATGAAATACATTAATTAAAATGTCAACACTCGGCTAAAGCGTTTTTACTACCCACTTGTTCCTCACAAAATGGAATTGGACACATTCTGTACTGCTTCTCTTATCTGGAATTTACATGAAAGAGGTGGGTATCCCATCCACGTATCATTTGACCACACCATTCCGATGTTTAATTGTCCCCTCTCTACTCTTAAAATTATCCCAATCCTTAATAGTAAAAACGAAGTAATCAGCTACTCGATTCGTCAATTTTATATCAAGTTAAAAACTACTTAAAATTAATTGCGACTGTTAATGCGTTGTAAATAAATAAGATAAAGTAAAGGTTCAAGTGAACTTTCTGTTTCAATTGAATTTAGTTTTTTTATTTATTTTTATTTTAGGTCTGTTCTTATACGGCTTCAAGTAAAATAAAAAAAAACCCTTACTTTTAATTAACGAAACAAGTAGCATGACTTTTTTTGCAAGCAAGAAGAATCTATTGTTAATATTTTCCATAGAATTATAAAACGTAAGTGCTTATTATTTCTCTTATATAACAAGGCAACAAGGCCTTAATAATATCATGCAGTCCTACAATAGTGTGTTAAGCGAGAAATTGAATGCTGCAAGTGTCTTTTGCGGGGGAAGAATCCTGATAGCAAGAATACTTTTCTAAAACAATGCATTATACTAGATGTTGTTTAAAGTATAAAAAAAATACACTCGGTGATAGTTATTAATAGGCCTATAATAATATAATTATTAGAAAGGCATATAATTTCTATAATCATTAGAAATTGCAGTCATCAGGCACTTATCTGGTGATGGTAGTAGCCTAGTCTTGAAGTGATACATGGCAAAGGGAAAGGAAGTATCTCTAGAATGCCAGCCCAGATCACTTTCTTTTCCACCGTAAATGTATATATCTAACATACTTAGCATATTTCTGCAGGTACACCTGGAGTTAGCCCTGCACAGGTATTGTATTGTATTGTATTCCATCACAGAGCAATGCTTCTATGCAATGCTTTACTGACTTCGTTTTGGGCCTGGATCTGTCTTCGAGCAGAGTAGGGTACAAATTATTTTTAATACTTTGTCGTGTCCATCCCAATAATTTTCATGTACATATCTGTATAAACAAAAAATTATTTCAGAATTCAAAAAGATAAGAATCAACTTTTTTGAATTCCAATGATGTAGATAGGCTACCAAGTGAAACTGAAGTCAATGAAAAGAGTCAGCGTGATTCATCCTATTCGTTTGACTAATCCTAGATGGTAGACGTAAATCTACATTGAGACTCTTATAAACATAAAGAATCAAGAAACGTGAGAGACATCTTGCACTTTAATTTTATGTGTTTTTATTTTGTTTTATTTATTGTATGAAACAAAAGAGAGAGATATCAAATGATCACCCGAAACAGCAAGTGCTCGTGCTTGTTCAAGAAGTGCTTGTGTGTGTTTGTCATCTATCTAGCACGAATTTTTCCCTCTACCCTCTCTCGGAAAATAAGCATATCCAAATTAGTATAGGTAATGAAACCTCCATTGGAGGCCCCTTCGCCCCACCTGGGGATCATAGGGTACCAGATACAGATACCAGATAGCACGAATTGAATTGTTGTGTAAAAAAGAAACAAGCTCAAATATCTCATGAATAAATAATTACCAGTGTCCAGTCTTGAACAGCTCTGGAAAATAAATATTTTCGTATTTTTCTTGTTCCATTTTTTAATTGGATTATATTATTGTTCATTTATTTTTCACCTTCATTTTCACATTGCCTCGAAAGTTTGGCAGGCTGTTCTCACACACCGGTTGAGAACCACTGCTAAATAGGCTGTGAAGGCCCTTAGGTCTCCAGGAGATTAAGGATCCCAAATTTGTAGACATTCGCCACATGAAGGTCTTACTCACCGGCCGCCTTTACCCCCAGGATTGCTCATGATACACATTTCTGTTGGAGGCTTATTCAGCCCTAGGGCCATATTGCCATCAGAATCATTAGGCCGTTTGAAAAATCCAAACGATCTCATCGAGGAGTGCCTTGAACAAAAATATTCTGCCTTAACCTTTTATTTCGCTTTTTACTCTCACTGACTCTAATTTCATGAGTAGAATTCCAACTAAACGAATAACATAATCATAAATATTGAATTAGGCTACCATTACACGTTTGGGACCTGTAAGGTCTTAACTAGATGCACGATTGTTAAAAATGAGGCAGCGGGACATTCCATGCAAATTCTTTTACTTTGCTTATTTCCAGAGTTGTTTTGTCTCTGCACGTGAATTGCTCACTCAAGCGATGCCTACGTTTCTAAATGTGTACCTCTAAGGGGTGATAACAGCGTGCTATGCTATCTACAATTCTCGTGGGTAAAATTATTGTTTAGATTATCGGCGGTGTTAAGTTTGTATACTGGTTTCAGCAAACGCGGGACTGAAGGCACAACTTGTTGGTTCCATTTTTCTAGTTAATTATTTCACTTTGTGGAATTTTCACTGGATTTAGTCTAGGAACGAGTTTAGCAGCACTTTCCTGTCCTATTCTGCCTTTTATGGCAAATTTTTCCATATCGAAATTGCACCTAAAATTCCTAACCCTGCCTACTGTGTAGTATTTAACCTGAAGAAGCATTTCAGTAGTACAGTATTAGATTTAAGTAAAAAGTAATGTGCAAGTAGGAAATTACCGATGTCGCTACAACCATTTGGAAACCCGTGAAATGGGCACTAATTTTATAATGAATAACTAATCATCCCTACATAACAACATTTTTATTTAAGGCTGCTACAGTAGGTAGGCCTATCTTTATTCCATCGTACTCATTCCTTTACATCTGCCAATCAGTAAATGGGATGTCACATCAAACAAATTTTAACGTCCTCGGTTCCAGGAAATACCCCTTTTCTTTCTCACAGTATAAAGTTGACTAAGCTTATTTGGAAATAACGCAATGCTGAATAACATCCAACAGTGGTGTGAGAGAAGATGGTCATTTTGTTCATAAACAAATACGGCACTTTAAAAGCTCAACAGAAATAAATAACAGCAATATTAGGAAATCGTAAAATTGCTACCCCAGCACATGTACATGATCAGCCAAGATATTCGGATTAGGGAATAGTTCTAGAATATCCATTTGTAATAATAATAATAATAATAATAATAATAATAATAATTTTATGAGTAAAACGTAGCTTAGGTTGTCTTTAATGTAGAGCTGTAGAAACGAAAAAAGTCATATTCATTCTGCTTATGTACTAAAATTATTTTACAATATGGTATTCTAGCGTTCTCAGCAGTCCTAGAGTTTAGTATCTTGCCATTAGTTCGAGATTCTAAGTACGTATATCAAACCCCGCAATATATTTTCCTTTTGAAAGAAGTTGTAGATTTGCTACTTATTAGAAAACACCATACACTGTGACAAATGGTCCAACTTGCTCCTTCCTTTGTTAAGACTAGAGATGGGAATCAAGGCACTTGAGATGAGACTTGTCTGTAAAGCACTCCAGCACTATACCTAGATAGATTCCAGGCACTCGCGTTATCCTACCTATAAAGTATATCTATAAAATAAATTAACACCTTGTATAAGCGTATTAACTAAATACTGAGAAGAAATTTGTAACCTCGTACTTTTACTTCCGCATGTAAGAAAGCTTCAAAATATGAAATATTAATTTTAAGACGGTGCATTAATACTGACTTCAGAGTGACTAGTAATAATTTGATAGAACGAAAAAGCAGAAATTGATTGATGTGTGTCACGACTTTCCATAATAGCCTCATCCAAATTGAATGGTTAATATCCCTTACATAATCTGTGCATTTTTTTTTCTTTCTACTGGCAGATGTAAGACCGAATAATTCCAAAACAAATAATACTTGGGTTAAGGGATTCAGAGGTAGCCTTTATATGAGTGATAAACTGCTGTACATTTTTATAGGCCTATTAAACTTTCAGGGGAGGAATCTTGAATAGGCTTAACATAAATCTTTTCTTTTTTGATGTAGGCAGGTCTACATACCGAAAAAGATATCTGTTGTAATGTAAAGTTTGTTTGTTTTAATTTTCAAAATCGACCCTCTTTCGTGTACAAGTTCATTTATTTAATTTAATATGTTAGGGTACTAAAGCAATAATTTTTAAAATATTTATTGGCTATAATATACAATCACAAATGTAGGAACAAACATTTGCTACTGTTTCTTTACAGTTCTTGGAAATCACACAGTTACTACAGTTATGGCGTATTGAGTTTCTGAAGTCACCCTTTCTTGGTAACGTTGATTCTCTAAGCCACATGTAATCATAGACATACATCCTTTCCTTGTCTCCACTGTTCTGTATGTGTTGTCTCTACCTACATAAATAAATCAGCTTCCCTCAAAATCTTGCCCATAATCAGCGAAAAAAAGAACTTAGTGTAATGAAATGATTCGTAAATGTCCTTGTCTACGTGTGGAACCAATACTCTTTATGTAGTTAGGTTAGTCACCGCTGTCGGTTTTGAGAAGAAATATTAATTAATATTAATTAAGAATTAATACAGCTTTGAAATTTAGACCTTCTCATCAAACGGAAGCATTTAATGGTGTATTATAGTGTAAAGGTAGGTTCCAGTAAACCTATATAAAACCCACAAAATGTTCTGGGGGAACTTTAACTGCAATTTTAGTTGCTAAGCATTTCTCACACACTATCGTAAACTTCATTAAAGTCAAATAAATTACTTTTTTTCTCTATAGGATTCTCTATAGGAGGGGTCCCCTTATTCCCGAAAATTGGATTTGTAGAGCACCAGATGCAACCCCGTGTTGTGATGCTGCATGTAACTGCCACCCCCCCCCCCACAACACGTGTTACACTATAATCCTGTTCTACTTTTTTTCTGTGGTAATGAGATTTTAAAACGTTCCCCTATGGACCACTTGGCTTGTCGTCTGCAATCTAGTCATTCCATGTGGAATGTAGCACCTCACACACAGACACACAGACATGCTCACTGTGCAAAGCAGCTTCAACACGTTAACAGGAAAATTGAGAAGAGGTGGCAAGCTTGCTGTAGTTCTCTCTATCTCTATTGCATAGGAATTGAGTCAACTGTCGCATATGTGAAGGTTAATTTTACCATTATGTAGATTACTCTTTTAGCTTCTATATAGTCAAGATTGTGTTCTTAATACTTTTTATTTCTACTTTAAAGTCTTGAACGAGCTCACTTAGTAGCTTTAGCCTCAGATGTGATAATAAATAACCCTCATAACTAGGGGACGGATTTCTATGACATGTCATATTTTTACCCTTTGCATTATTTCAGGTTTCCTACTAATTTAAACCCGATTCCAAGCATCATGATGAAAATGGATCGGCTTTTATTCTGCATATACTGTAACTGCATATTTAGGAAATTTTCGACTATTGTAGCATATTTAGTATGAACGTGCATATTTAGGTCATATTTTTGGCATATATTTCTGTGCATATTAAAGACTTTTGAAGTTTCATATCATATTTTGTAAATTTTGCATTATAATGATACTTTTTGATAATTTTGCAGGTATTTTAAATAATTAACACTATATTTTAATAAAATGTATTGTAATGAAACTTAAAAAAATATACACAATGTGTAAGTGGTACAATCATATTGTAAATTATATTGGTCATATTGTAATGTTTTTTAGATCATAAATGCATGCATATATCCTATTTTTTAGGTCATAGAAATCCGCCCCCTATTCATAACTTTCATGATTAATGAGTTTAACTGCGTTTTAACGATATATAGAAATTGTTTTATAAATTACATTTTCGTCTATAACAGAAAAATTATAGTTTTACTGTTCGAGATATTATTTTAAACAACAATACAATAATAATAAATTATAGGTTTTTAATTAATAACTAAGCAAATAGCGTTAACCATTTCACTGCTACTGACGTATAAATGAGTCGCTTTGAACAATATTGTTTAAGTCAGATATATAAGAATAATAGATTAATTCTTCATGTAAAATATGAGGATTTTTTATCCACGTATTAGGTGTATTGCTCATGGAAGCCGGTTATTCCACTGAATTTATTTTTCAAACTTAAAACTCACTGGCGAATTTACTAGATGATTGCTTAAGTTACATACCCATAAAGAATCCAGCTCTGACAAACAAAAATCTCTTCAGTTAAGACTTTTCAAACATCTTGAGAATTCAAAATGTTTTCTTATAGTTACCGGTAGTTTGGTAACTCAAATCATGAGTGGTGTTAAAAAAGTATAATAGAAAAAGCAACACGATGCATTAATAAAGTTTCGTTTTTAGACAGTTATTTATACGGATCACTGGTTATCATTATTAACCTTATAATATCCTTTGAAAACGCTAATTTGAACTTTCACTCAAAGTATCCTGAACTAGATGACGCTGTTGGTTTTCACTTCCCTATCTTTTTTCTAGACCATAAAATGGAATATTCAATGCCGAAGTACATTTTTTACTAATGTCAACCAATCTGAGGAAGTAGAAATTAACTTCAAATTTGAAAACGTGTATTGAGGAAGAAATCTTAGGATTTTCTCTGTCTTTTCTTTTAACTTTTCGAGAGTTTATCTTATACTGCCTGTATGTATAAATTATTATTTCTGTTCAGAGAAGACGCTTCTCCTCTATCTTAGATATTGTTTCCTTCTTCTATTACTGTTTCCATTTTTACAATAGGCTAAATAAAATACGTAATAAGGTGCTGGGAAGTTGAGCGAAAATAAGAACGCCCCATGTAAGAAAATCAAATAAGCTTAAATGTTATTGTCCTTCTACAAACTGTACTTTTACACCATGTGGACATTAAATACATTGTTGTTTTATGTGTCGATAAAAGGAGTTGGTTTGTTTATTGAATTAATTAAATAGTTTATTACTGATTTCTTTAAAAAGGTAAAGATTTAAAAATAACAAATTGAAAGTTGTCTGTAAGTATTATTTGATATGTAAATATATAATGTATCCTTTCTCTTGATAATTAGGTATCCCCGGATATTTTTTTTAGAAAAGTGACCTTTAAAGTTCCCTTAAAATTATATTAAAATAACATAATTTAAAAAAAGCATTAATTTAGTAACATGATAATAATAAAATAACTTATTACTTATGGATGATTAGTCTATATTATCCTTAGTCTGTTAATTTCCCTTTAGGGCTAGGATTGACAAATTACTAATGAAATAGCTATTATTATCCTTGAACAATTTCCTTTAAACTATATGAAGGTAACTCAGTTTTCGCGTATTAATTCCTCTCTCTTCCTTTCCCATTTTTTTTTATGTGATATTCTCTATCCAACCAAATCCAATATTATTTCTTCCGAAGAAGGCAAGTAATCAAACATCATGAGTAGGATCCACAAGCATTAGATTACGGGCACGTCTTGATTGTTATATTAAAGTTACTGTAAGATGAAATATCGAGAAAACTTTATTTAATATGCTGCCCACTGAAAAAAAGTTCATTTCTCGTATTACAGTCTTTTAGCATACAACAAAATATAATCTATAAGATAGCAATAGAGAAATGGACAAAAAATCCGTACCACATCAAGAAAATTGGATCATATCTAGTTTTCGCGAGTGAAAGATTCACGAATTGTGGTTGTTGTGGCTAAAGCGATCCATTTTTGTTTCAAACATTTCTGGGCCGAAATATTGTTGTTTTACATTCACGAAAAAAGGCCCGATATTTTGTGTATTAGTGAATTTTAACTAAATTCTATTTTTCAAGAGAAATCTCGAGTCTCAGTGTATAGTCTCGGTTATATATTTATCGAAAATTGAATAAATACAATATGTATACATTAATACAATAAATAATCAATAAACCAAGTAAATTTTGGTTTGGAAGGCAAGTCGGTGATATAAGTGTAAGTAAATAAAGGTACAGACTACTTACTTTTCAAAAAATATATAAATGATTTGAAGTGTATAGGTGTTCATATGGTCTAAATTGATTTTTCCTAAATCTTAGGCCTATTGAATGTTGGACAGTTAATTTATTTAGCATATTTCAACATAAAAATAGCAGTATTTTGGTCCTCAACAATTTATAATCTCAGTGCACCCTCAATGAAGTGGTTAAGGATACTGTGTTACACCAGTTTATTTATGCTACAGGCAGATGTTAATAGACAACTGTTAAGAATTGAAAAAAAATTAGATGCATATAATCTAAGGAGTCTATTTACCTAAAGAATTGCTGTTCCCAAGAATTTCAAAACTTCATAACTCATATTCACAGATCACTATAAGCAGCAGCTATCTAAAATTAGCATCAATTGTAATTTCACTTTATTCACAAGGGCATTGGTAACTAGTAGTTAATTGTAACTATTGTACCTATGAAGGTAACGGTAACTGTATTTATAATTAGTAATTAGTGTATCCAGATAGGTATCAGTAATTGTAAGAATCTGTAATTATTGTTCCAATGTAGGTAATAGTAATGTGTAATTATTTCCAATTAGTGCACCCATCCGGGTGGTTTTAAGTTGTAATCACTTGCATTGCAATCAATACATTTATGTAGGCATTGCATGCAATATATGTAAAGTAAAACGTGTTGTAGAACTGTAACCCTAACATGGCAGTGGCAAAATAGAGTCAAATAAAACGGAGATTCAATAATAATAATCTAAGGAGTTTTGATATTTTTTGCAGAAATATGAAATAATATTTTTTACCACATGAGCCGTAGGCCTAAATCTATTTGTTTTTAATGCGAGATAATGTCAAACTTGTATGCAAGATGGGAAATACAAGTGATACCGAGACTTACCCAACTTTTGTACTCGCATTTTTATTCGTCATTAATAGGATCCCAAATAATCAGATATGGATAGAGAAATACTTGCATTTACCATAATGGCCTAAGCAAGATCACTCTTGGAAACTTCCACTTATCGTTCTGATATTTATAGTCCCAAAAAGTACAAATCCTGCCAAAATTCTTGGTTAAATCTACCTTACTCTTAAACTCTGTTAAGGAATGACAGAAGTGTTGATTTAGTAATTTTTTTAAAAATAAATACGATTTTAGAATTTTAGAGTCAAAATTTTTACCTGTGCAAAATGTTAGACCGTTTGGACGCATGAAACAGATGCTTACTGTATATCATTTTTAAACTTCTGTGCGCCTCCAACTGCTTGTGCAAGCAAACTTTAATCGCCGTCTTCTCAGCTTCAGTTTGCCACATTCAAAATCTATCTTCTCCCTCAAAAACAGAGATACATCTGTGAAAATTTTTCGGTATATACTTTACAATTTGTGCAATAAAATGTGTATTCAGATTTTCTGTATAGGCCTTTGTCTTTTAAATATTTACCATAACCCCAGGGTAGTTTTTTCATCTCTCTGGGTATTTTTTAAAACAAAAAGTATAAACAGTATCAATAATCTACCAGTAAATTTGTAAATTAAGCATCAAAGAATCTTACATAACAAATTGAGGTTAATATTTTAATATCTGTCAGAGGAAATAGATTTTGATTTTTAAAAATCAACCAAATTAAATAATATCTAGAAAAGAAACGGGTATATTAGAATGAAACTTTATACTTTATTAAGTTTACATTTTAATTAAGTGTGCAAAATTTCAAGTATCTAGGACAAGTAGTTTAAAAATCCACTCTCAACACTTCGGTCATCTCTAGATCTCTATCACTCGGCTTACACATAAGGGACTTAGTAAAATAGGGTAAGGTGGTACATTTTCGAACACTTAACAAATATTCTTATTTTATGAACACAGTAAACTTAAGACAAGTTCAACTGTATCGTAATCACAAAGTTGGCAATGTAGTTGACCCTTCAAAAAAATATGAAAGTCAAACAGCTGTAAAATTGGTCATGGCAATCAATCTTTCATTTCCAGAATATCGTTCGAAAATGTACCACAGTAGGTACAATTCTAAACACCAGTGGGTACTATTTCGAACAGTGGCATTTTCAACGAACGAATTGCTTTCTTCCAAATATTATATTTTATTATTATTATTTATCAATAATATGAGCGTAATAATGAACTGTCACGTTTTGAATAGGCAGATGACAGGTTTGGGGCATGTGGTCATCATGCCGACTCCTACGTCAGTTATTGATGGCTTACTGAACCGGAGCCGCTACTTCTTTATGAATTAGCTCTTCGGTTGGTGTCAGGAGGCTGAATGCACCCCGTTCCAAATCGCCCTACCTCAGAAAAATTCGAGGAGGTAACGGGGATCGAACCCAGACTTGCGGGTCCGTAGTCAGCAACCACTAGACCATGCAGGCGGGTCTGTCATAACATCAAGAGCAATAATAAAAATACTTAACAACTCCAGAACGATTTCTGTTTGCTATCACAGAATAATTCTGTATTGCATAATTGCTGAGATGTAATAGCAATCCGGAGGAAGCGCAGTTCATAAATCTTCGTTGAAATAATACCACTGTTGAAAGCTGTGTGATGCCATCCTTTAAATATTTGACTGGCACAGTTAATAATAATAAACATGCAGAATGCTGTGATAGCAAAACAGCTTTTCCATGCAAGCGATCGCGGGTTAAAGTACTGTTCGAAATTGTACCTAAAATCCGTTCGTATTTGTACCTCGAGCTAGTTTTTGTAAATTATACATAGTTGCAAATTCCGCTCACGAATGACCATTGTTGTGCCAATGACTTACGTATTAAGGACTACGCTATTTGTTGGTATGAGTTAAAAATTGGTCCTCAACAATGAATTCCAGTAACACAACGTGGGATTATAAGCAATTTTATAACGTGCCATTTTTCCAGCATGGAGTTCTTACCTTCGATTGGAAAATAATATTTTATGGCCGAATGAGTCAACTTAAAACATCATTCTCGCGGATACAGATCAACAAAACAATCAGTATGGACGCTATATTTTTAAAAAGAGGTTGGCTAACATTTGAAACCCCAAAATGGATAAAAATCTTAGTCCGTTCAGAATTGTACCATGTTCGAAAATGTACCACCTTACCCTATTGCGTTTATGATATAGGCCTAAGTCTAAGTAATAGAATGAACGTAAACGTACGACTTAGTTATCGACATGCATTATCAGTTTGCACAACACGACAAGAGGAGTGTAAATAATTAGTGTGGCACGAATTGCTCCATGCATACTGTGCATGATGGAAGCATGAAGTTATGGGCGTATTCACATAGTTTATTCAGGCAGGGGAGGAGTTTCTGTGGCCCCAAATCTGGAACCATAGAGTGTAATAGCTGGAACTTTGTCACAGCACTTGATAGGCTTAATAAGATTATACAAACACACTGCACAGATAACAAATGCTTGTGATTAATCATTAAGCTGGTATTCTGATCGCATTGATCACTATTAAGGGATGAGAGAAATGTTGATTTAGCCACTTTGCTAACTTTTTTTTATATTAGTGTAATAAATAAAGCATACATTACTGGTATAACTGTGCAAAATGTTATGCCGTTTTGGGTGATGCTGACGACACTTTTAAAGTAGGTCTACTGCACCAAGGAAACTCCTCCGTGCCCATTAAACTGCCAATGGATACATTCTTTAATCGCCTGCTTCTGTTTCAATTTTAATGCTAATTTACAACATTAAAATCTATCTTGACCCACAAAATTTTTAGAACGTAAATTCATACTGTGTGTAATAAAATTACGGATCAGATTTTTTGTATAGGCCTTAGTTCTTTTTCTAAAAATATTATCAAAATCATACGTCTATTTTTCAACTTTTCATTTTTAAAAAGGAGGAGATAGATTTTTATTTTTATTTAAACAATCAAACATACTAATATTCGAAACAAATTGAGATATTAAAATTAAAGTTTAATTTACCTACTAGCCTATTTAAGTTTAAATTAAGTGTTCAAAATTTCAAGTTTCTAGGGCAAAATACAGTTTAAAAAATTACTTTCGTACTCTTCGGTCATATGGACTTATGTAAGAAATTCTGTAGGATCTAGAGGCCCGGACAATAGCCTCATTGAGTGATTTCCTTGCCACATGTAATTGCAGCAGATATTGCTTTTAGCATGCTAATGCAAAATAAAAATTCAAATAGTAAGACATAAATGATTAAATATGAAGATGTAGTTTATGTTATAGTATCCGGGAATGTGGTACCACTAAATAAATTAATTAATTAATTAATTAATTAATAGATAAATTAATAGATAAATTAATTAATTAACTGAATCTGCTTAACTAGATCGTGGTGTGTAGGTTTCAAATCCAGGACGCAATCTGCTAATATTTTATTTTGATTTATATTTATTGTTCTTTTTTAATGCATATTACACCTCCGCACACTCTTTCTGTACATTTTTTTCTGGACATATGCATCTCTATTACACATTCATGGACTTCTTATTGCCTATGTTTTATTCAAAAGTCAAAAATCAAAGATATCCTTTTTAATATGCTTTTCTGAATGAAGAAGATTATTTAAGAAACAGGAGATTAACCAGCTGTCTCGCTTTGCAAACGATACAAAGCCCCATCTGTTTATAAACAGGTCACCTTAAGGGCTCGTGTGGAATGCATATGTTGCCCCAAAAATCCATCATTTGTTTTTTTAATATCTTTCTGGGAAAAAAATTACTTGTAGGAGAGGATTTATGCCTAGAGGTATCGAAGTCGTGCCGCTTCCCAGATCTCTAATAAGGCTTACTGGCCGCTGGTGACAGGCGTCGACATAAGGTGTTCTCGTAATAGAATTTCTGTTGAAAGAAGTGGTAAAACAACTTAGTAGAAACTCCTTCACGTGAAAGTGTATTTTGTACACATTCAATACCTTGGTGATAATTTTCTTGTAAATAAGGTGTAATTGTACAGATTTCTGTTTAATGAGAATTGGTATTGGTTTTCAAAACAACAACATAACAACAACAATAATAGTAAAATCAATTTAACTGATCAAACAAAGTGTCAGTTGGAGTTATTATACCACAGTTCATAAATATTGAGTTTTAGACCATGGTTTCTTGAGAAAGTTCGATTCAGCATATGTGAAGGAATAGGGCTAAGTGGAATAACTAGAATACTATCAGAACAAATATCTTATGTCAACAATATTTAAAAACTCTAAAAGTTTCTTCTAGAGGGTAAAATAAATTGAACTTTTTTGAACTTTTCCATCGGATATAGCCTAAAAGCAACAAGTTTCCCAAATTTCAAGTATCTACATCGTCTGGAAGTCAGTAACCATCAATGTTAAAAAATGGATGATGTAGATTGTCGTAGATGTGAATGACGCCACGGCTATCCAGCCAGTTTTTTCACACTTATAAAGGCAACTATTTTGCACGCTTATAGCAGCTGGATGTGCCAATATTACTGCCAATTTTTTCTATTCTAGCTGTCCTATAAGTGAGTAAAAAATTACATAATGTGAGTAAAATTTACAGCACTTTCTTTAAAAAAATCTATCTAAGGTATAACCTATGTAGAATGTCAGTAACCATCAATGTTAAAAAATGGATGATGTAGATTGTCGTAGATATGAATGACGCCACGGCTATCCAGCCAGTTTTTTCACACTTATAAAGGCAACTATTTTGCACGCTTATAGCAGCTGGATGTGCCAATATTACTGCCAATTTTTTCTATTCTAGCTGTCCTATAAGTGAGTAAAAAATTACATAATGTGAGTAAAATTTACAGCACTTTCTTTAAAAAAATCTATCTAAGGTATAACCTATGTAGAATGTCAGTAACCATCAATGTTAAAAAATGGATGATGTAGATTGTCGTAGATGTGAATGACGCCACGGCTATCCAGCCAGTTTTTTCACACTTATAAAGGCAACTATTTTGCACGCTTATAGCAGCTGGATGTGCCAATATTACTGCCAATTTTTTCTATTCTAGCTGTCCTATAAGTGAGTAAAAAATTACATAATGTGAGTAAAATTTACAGCACTTTCTTTAAAAAAATCTATCTAAGGTATAACCTATGTAGATACGACAAAACATCACAAGAACAAACTTGTAGATCTCTCACAATCCGCTACTGCTAGTGCAAACTGTTTTTTTATACGATTTACCTCCAAAGAAGGTATGTACAGACCTGCTATTTTAAATGTTTTTCAGGAGAAAATAAGAAAAATCGGAACCCTTTGGAATATTCCCATCGGTTACAGGCTATAACCTATAAGAATGCTAAATTTCAAGTTTCTTCCTCATCTGGAAGTGAACAAACAATTATGTCAGTGAGTGAATTAGGCACGCAGCTTTGTAGTATACCGATGAATTTCTATTTAAACCGTTATTTGGTCGTTATTCAAACAACCGGTCAACCGATCTGGTTCGAAATAAAATTGTTCTTCATATGGACGTTATAAATGTGTATATTAATTTTCGTGAAAATCTGATAAAGCGTAATCGATTTATTGCACATACAGACACACAGACCATGTAATCTTAGAAAATGTCATTATGGCACTTATTAATTACAATAATAATAATAGCGGTATATATTTTTACTGCTATTTCTTGTTAATATTTATTGCTAATATCACTTTTGTTGTGACAGTTCTACAATAATTTTAGCAACGTCATAATATTACAGTCAATTTTATTATACAATTCAACATTACGTAAAGGGTTTGGCTTCAAAGCTGATCGGACTGTTTTCTTAAATGCATTCCATGACATTCTGGATGTTCTCTGAAAGACTATTGAAATGATTTCATATTTTACTGTTGGCAGCTTTACTATATTAATATATATTCATTTAGGAATATACAAGTTCATTCTTTTACGAGCGGAAGGTAAAATTATGAAAACTCGAAATGTGAACGTACAAAACGATGTCATTTTTCATTAAGGAGTTTCAAGACAAACAATGAGCAAACTAAGAATATGATGAACAAAAAGTACTTTACAGCAGAATCTCTGCGAAGCTCCACAATACTTTTTTTTTTTTTCTTTTTTTTGCAAAATACAAAGACAGTTTGCTGGTGGGTTAACCTTTACTGCTATTGACGTACATATGAGTCGCCATGAAAACAGAACGAACCTACCCCCGCCTCAAATAGGCCTACACTCCCACCATAACACACTTCCTTACCGTCCAGAAGTTTAACGAGGTAAACATAGTGCGTTTTAAACGTATTTTTAATTCAGTAACAAATTAGAAAGCAATAATTAGAGGTCACGTTGAGCAATTACAGAAAAAGTTGGAACAAATGGATTCATGTCAGAAGGAACAACCGATTAATGTCTGTTTGGACAAAGTAATAGTTCCGGTGCCAGATAAATTTCTCTACTAACGATTCTCATGTAAAATCAAATGATGTAATCTGTGGAAACATAAAAATAGGAAACAGATTAAGGAATAGGTGAGAGGTTCGAATCTACGTAGAGATAACGGTAAGAGATGATAATGTTACAAAAAGAAAGCTTTGCATTAAAAACTGTGTAAACTACTATGGATATTCTACAATTCTGCAGTATATCATATTGTGTAAGATGTGACAGTTAATTTAATATTGGCATTGCCGAAAACCATGATTATGTTAAGAGAAGATGAGATGCAGTTGCAACAGAAAAGTCGTAGATAATACTAGTTTATTAAAGGAAGATAATTTATGACGTATAAATATCTCGAATTGGAAAACTAAACAAATATCTTGAGGCTTTGTGGAACAAAATGTTGAAATAAGAAATTAAACCCGATAACGTCAAGTGGCAAAGTGAGCTACTGGGAAAATATAAGTCGGAAGAATTTATGATTCCACTAACAAAATCCATCTACCAACTGTTGCTTCTAAACGCCTTAAATTACATCTGTCATGATTTTTGCATGTACAACAGATAAACGGACGGAGAATTCCCTTTTTTAGAATGGTCGTAGATATTTTGACACAGACGTTATCCAGTGAACACCCTGTCGTGATAAACCTTACAGCATGAATTATGAAGAGCATATTTTTTCTCGTAAATGTAAATAAATAGTGTTCCACCTACAGCATTGTATGTCATGTGAGTTTAGTGCAGGATTGTCATAACTCAAAAGATGTGTCATTTTCAGATTGCTTTGAAGGTCAGAGATCAGTATTGGACTGCCTTACAAGATGTATGAATGATAAAGCATCAATTATTTCTTGTCGGCTCTAGATCCGAAGGTCGCGAGATCAAACCCGGCCGCAGTCGATGGGTTTTTCAGGACGTAAAATTCCTGGGCACGGACCCACGTAAATGAACTCCAAGCCTAAATTAGAGCCTGTGGACAAAATTTATCGGCCCTTTCACGTCCAAATAATACCTTAGTTTCCGGAGGGGGGGTTGAGAGGCGATGGGCTTACCACCTGTCCCTCTGCCCCCTCTAGGAAAATAAGCGTAACAAAATTCACATAGGTACAGAAACCTCCACTTGGAGGCTTTTCGCCCCAACATGGGGGCATAGGATTGGAGAGAGATTTCTTTAAATTACACTGCTGGTAACTTCTTGTTATAAGAAGGTCATTGCTAAACCTTAAGCAAATATGACGGTATATATTGCACATAGGACATAAGACACATATAATTATAGATTACAGGAAAACATTGCTGAATAAAGTTGATAAAGGCAAGTTAGTAAGTAGTTCAGGAAAATGCATGTTCTGTTTGAATGAATATATTTAAATGTTGATAGTAGATGACAAACTAGCAGGTGCCCCCGGCTTCGCCCGCTATTTTATTATTCACTCAACTGCTAGGTGTTTTGTTTAAATAATTTATTTAACAGAAAAGAAAACATATTTATTAATACTCACATGGTTCTTACATAATTTGCAGGAATAACATATTGTTTAACATTAAAAATATAGATAATCAAACGATCAAAACTAATCGCATGCTGCCATATGGGCATACAAATTCGAAATGAAACGATTAAAATGAACCATAGATTTATGAACCTTATCATGCATAAACAATATTATTATAACGAGTGACAATTTAAAAAACTAAAAACCTGACTTCGAGGCTTGGCTTCGAGGTGCATTTCATGAACAATGTGCGCCGCTCGAGAAAAGAAAAGTCGTCGAGTTACCTAGCAAAATATATAAATAAATAAATTAATAATAATAATAATAATAATAATAATAATAATAATAATAATAATAATAATAATATAAAGAGAAGATATAGGCTAGAGATAAAGCCTGCTGGTAAAGTTTTATCTAGCATTTTTTGTTTGTTTGCCATTTGTAATGTTTGTATTCATATGTACTTTTTTACTTTTTTTTAAAAATAATTGAGTATTCTCTTATATTAATAGAAATAAATATTTATGATCTCGATACTAGGAATTGTCATTAAGTTTATTTTATAACATTCCCCAAATGGTTCAACATTATTTTCTACACCCAGAAATTGAGTTCTTAACCTATTGAGTGTTCCTGTTTAAATTATAAAGGTCCCGATGTACTCAATTTAAAAATGAAAATAACTTATTAAGAATCAGCCGAGCATTCTAATAGATTTAAAATGTTAATAACAATACAATATTTTGATTTCTTATAGAAACATTATTATTTTGAAAAATTTAAATGCCTTTCTCGTAAAAGTTAATATTTCATATGATGCCCTTTTCCCATCCAAATGTCTTCATGCTTATTATTTTATTTTTTATTGTAATTGCTGACTTCTAAATGAAGCAAAAACTGTATGGAAGAGAATGGTTAGTTTATGTGTGATTATGAATACTGATTAATAGATAGCTATAATTTCATTTTTCGAGCGCAATTGTGTTATTGGCTGCTGTTATCCTATTTTGTATATATATAACTTTTTTGCACATTTAGATTTCAATCTCTTGGTTGCCATATTTTTCCTCTTTTATGCCTTTTTAGGTGCCTAAAATACTGATTTAAATGCCTTTACTTCTGATATCTAGTGATATAATTTAATGTAGCCTATGTCCAAGCGAGCATATTGAGAATTCAGTCCCTTGCTCTATAGCACTGTCTTACATAAAGCTTGACCTATGGGCTTGCGCCGAGAATCAAGTAGGATTTTTAGAACAAAGCAATGAGGTAATGATGTATTACCACGAGTCTACAAAGTTGATATGTGAGTCAATAACAGCCTATTATCTTGGGTATCCTCCCTTATGGTGAGTAATATATAGGCTCGACACATAGGGGCTTGGGGGTGGACTTAATTTAATGATTTATGATCAGTCACCCAGTGATGAGTGGGTACAGGTTACATGGTTGTTTTATAACGCAATTTTGCTATTTATAAACCATCCCATGTATTATACATTAGAATGCTTATGATTTAGATGTATCTTTTTACTATCAAACATCACTCATTGTTTCCATATAATATACAGAAGATGATGTAGAGATTGTAAATGCCTTAAGGATATTTGAAATCATGGGAACATGGAAGGAATTGAGTCAACATGCTTAACTTTCAGTCAACGTGTACTAGCTGTTGTAAAATGTTAATAGCCCGTGTTTCGATAGCCCATAATAGACTATGAATTTTATTCCTACTATTCTAATTGGGAAGGATGCAAACTCTATTCCAAACCATTTGTTACTCAGTAAAATTAACTAAATTATGGTTTCATAGTAATCAAATTAAATAAAATTAAAACTCAAATTAATTATTTAAAAAATCTAATATCATGTCCAATTGCATCTGCAGACAGGTTATATAGCCTTAAGGTTATTAAGCCTAAACTGGGAATATCTTCAGGATATTTGATAACATGGGATCATGGAAAGAATCTAATCAAGATACATAGCGGCATACAAGCCTATATAATTGGCATAGGCTACGCTCACTTTAGCCTATATGTAGACTGTATTCATTATATTAATTCCACGGGTCGGCATGGACCGTATGTGCTTATTCAATACACAAGAAAAGAGAGAGAAAACAAGAAATAAAAAATAGACACAAACACACTTAGCCTATCCCTTGCAATTTCAAAACCTGCAGCTATTACTGATATAACTTTTCTTCAGTTTCTTATTTCCGTTACACATCTTCATGTCCCCAGTTTGCATCTTTTTCGAATCTGAGCTGTCTCGCCTTCATTACAAATTTCCCAATTAGCTTCTCATCTTCTTTGCCTGAAAGTAACGCCACACATCCATGTTGCTCTCTATTCGAAAGATACTGGTAGATATTTCACCCGCCATTTTTCCGAACCCTCACAGTTAGCCAGGATATAAATCCAAGATTCCTCCCCTTACATATGCTAACTATAGTAAATATTTAAAAAAGAAACTTTGATTGACAGTTCATAGTAGTCTAAGGCCTGTCGATTTCTATCCTAAAATCCACCTTCATTTCACAGACCACAAAGTCGATATAAGTTTATATAAAGATAGGCTTACGATTGTGTTGAAGATACTCGGAAGGATTTAGTTAAAGATTTCTTCAGCTAAACACTATACATATTTAATTAACTGATAACTGTACAGGCCTAATAAAATATGTCGACAAATTATCTGGATCTCCTGTAGCCTTTCTTATTCGCTTTTAAAATAAATTATTGCTTAAGTATGTATCCGCCTCTGGATAAAGGAAGAGAATAAGTATGCTACAATACAGAGAAATATATTAAATAATAATATACAGCCATTCAGAATTTAGCAGTGAGTTATGGGAAAACTAAGGCAGACAGCCCACCGTCCTCGCGTTAACTAGCATTCGCAGGGATCGATCGATTGATCGATATTGCGTACATTATGGAAATCCTTCTGTGTTATAAACATTTTTTTTTATAAAAATGTATATTAAATAATTTAACTTGTTTTATGAAGGGAAGATGTAGGCTAAATATGAGGTTAATTTAAACTTGGGCCTACTCATGTGATTCCAGTTCTACTAGAACCTTGGTTTTGTAATTTTTTTTTTCACTGCACGTCCCAAAATGTTTAATAGGTAAAAGAAAAAGCAGGTGGCAAACCAATTGCTTCAATGCTACAACTAAAATTAAAATTTAGTGAAGATTTTTATTTCATGCAGAAAAATAACTTATTATAAGCCATGCAATTTAATTTCCGTAGGTCACTGATTACCTCTCATCTAGGATATTTTTATGAAGCACTTTAGCCTAATATTTTATCTTGGGAAGTGGTAGGCTAACAAAAAAAACATATTTTTAGCAGTCAGTATGTATGTAAGATCCTATAGATTCACCTGTCATGAACAAAAGATAAACTTAATGTTTTCAGTAATCACTGTAGTTTACCGTCGGCTATCTAAATATCTTTTTTGTTACAAAACCTAAAAAAGGAAGCAAATAAAACAGAGTAAATGGAAAGAAGGAGGAAAAAAAGAGTAAAAATTGGAAATCATTACCTCAAATTAGAGGGGAGAAGTAGGTAAAAGTAAACATTGAAAAGTTTCCCCCTACATCTTTCATGTTAGAAGAGGCTCTTTTATATAGAGAGAAGTAGAGGGGGGAGTATCATCTCCAGCTAAAATAATAGAATTACCGTTCCCCACTGCAGCGGTCATTGGAAATGACGGGGTAGAGAGCAGGCGCCGATAGTGGTTATAAGGAATGGACGCAGGCTCCTTTACCTCAACACTGTAATTAACCTCAACCTTGGCAATGTGAGCCCGACTAGATTTTTACAATCCTCAACCTGTTGGTTATACAAGGAGAAAGGGCGTACGATTCACTAAACCTGCCTAGTAAAGCAACTCAACGACAGTATTTTTCTTGTAACTTATTATGAAACGCCTCTCGATGTTTTATGCACTCCCATAAATATCTTGCGAAACGCGTTTGTTGAATTATCGGCTTAGTTTATTAATTATTTTCAATATTATGTGCTTATAAGATAACATATTGTAGCAACTGGTGTTACAATGGTAGGCTATGGTATGCCATAAATAGTATCGTTATGAATTTCTGTTAGTTGATTTCTGATGAATTTCTGTTAAAATATCGCACTTCAACTTCCTTGTTACCTTCCTTCCTCTATCTTCTCTAAGCATATTTCTACTTCGCCTATTAGTAAGATATGGTCTGAATTGATATCCGCTCCTGGTAGGGTCTTCGCATTCTTTAAATAATTTCGAAATCTTTCTTTATTATGTAGTCGATCTGGTAACGCTTGTTGTCCACAGGGCTCATCGATGTGTATCTTCTTCTTTTATGTTGTCGAAACATTGTTTTTCCAATGATCACCTACACCATGAATTCTTTTAGACTCACCGTTGGAATAGAACATTCTAAATTCTCGCTCCTTAGTTCACCATTTTGTTCCCACCTCACTTCTGATATTCCCATAATGTCCATTCTGTTTCTTCTCATTTCATTCTTCAGATTTTCCTGTTTCCCTGCTTGCAGAAGAGTTCATACATTCCATGTTCCGTTCCTCAGTCATTTCTTCTGTCGTTTCACCTGCATGATGTTTCCTTCCGCAGCATCCCCCTCCCAGACATCCGAATGGGGGGATAGTTTACATCCGGAATCTTTTACTGTGGAAAGACTCATCATGCTAATTGTTTGCAGCTTTACTAGGATAATTTTCAGCTCAAATATTGAAATAATGTTACATAAATAAACAAATAGGGACCGCCGGCGTGGTCTTGTGGTTAGCGTCGCTAACTACGGATCCGTCGGCCTGGGTTCGGTCCCCGGTACCTCCTCGGATTTTTCTGAAGTAGGGAGGTCTGGTAGGGGTGCACTCAGCCTCGTGATTCAAATTGAGGAGCTACTTGATAGAGAAGTAGCGGCTCCGGTCATGGAAACCACCATTAACGGCCGTGGGTGTCGGCATGCTGACCACATGTCCCCCAATCCTGCCATCTGCCTATAGGTAGATGACGCAGCGGTCGGGTGGTAGGCCTTGTTCCTTCAGGGATGCCGCGCCACGGAGTTTAGTTTAGTTTAAAAATAAACATATAAACTGGTTCGCATGGAGTTAAATGCAGAGAGGTGTCATTCTTAAATTCCGGAAGAACGGCAAGCTCACTAAAAATACGAAGTATTGTTACTTCCTCGTGAAGTTCCTCGGGTAAGGCTAAAAACAGTGCAAAATACTTTTTCAGTTGTCCGAAGGATGGGTAACCAGCTTTAGGAAATAAAATTCCATTTCGCCTGTTTGCACTTTTTCGACTACCATGTGTAAACAAGGTTTTGCAGGTAGTCTAAACAGAGCAGACAGGCGAAATTCAACTTTAATAATATTATCATATACTTAGGCTATATAAAAATCGAATTGTTCATCTCTGTTCCGATTTGTTGCAAAAACAACTAACATGATACAGCTGAAATTCTGTATGAACCTTGTTTTTATACACTGAAAAATTATAGGAATTTAATAGCTATATTTCACTTAATATCACAGTCATTGAAATTCAATATCAGCTCACATGTACACTAGCCGTGATACAGTAACAACATCAATATTTCATGGCCTATAGGTAAAATCAATATAAGTATATAAGCCTACTTGGTACAACACTTTACGTTTTCTTTCTTTCAGAGCTAACTAGATGATTGATATTTTGTTGGCTTCTTAGCTTCTTGCCAAAAAGCATTCGATTGATGAATGTGAGTTCCATTCACAAACAAACTATAAAGACTAACCATACATCATGTTGAATGCGGGATGGAAATCATCTTCTATTGTTAGGAGTTGGCGTAGGAGCAGGTTGGTTCTTACTACCTGTTGCATGTAAGCCCTTAGGCTTCGGATACACCCGGCAATTTGGCTTGCTTGGTGGAATCCTAGATATGTAGTTACATGTTCGTTCCATATAGATTCTCTTCAGTCTTCATAAACTCCAAAGCGAACATTATCAGTGTAGAACGTACAGATGGTTCTAATTTATACCAGTAGATGGAGGATGAGTTTATAGATTAGCTGGTCTCTCTTATTTTCAGGAAGTCTTTCTGTGTAAGCTCGTTCATCAGTGGCGGACGCAGAATTTTTTTCGGGGGGATTTGAATAGATAGAAAGAATAGTAAAAAAACTTAATTAACTTACATATATAATTAGTTTATAAAACTGGCCACTTAGAGTGCATATATAGCCTTTTTTTTCAAATTTCGGGGGGGATATATCCCCCCTATCCCACCTGCGTCCGCCACTGTCGTTCATAGGTTTTTTGTTAATTTTAACTGAATCCGTTCTTCTGGAATATCAGGCAAGGCATATAAAATAGAAAAGTAAATAAATAAATTGTAATCTTTACAGATGATAATCTACTTATCTTTGATGCGAAGTGTATTTCATTTCTGTTTTATTTATTTTCCTAGTCCGATATGGTTGGTTGGCCACCTGCGAGATCTCTGGTTAGCGTCGCAGGCTACGGGCTCACAGGCTCAGGTTCGATCCCCATACTTTCTTGGATTTTTCTCAGGTAGGGAGGTCTGGAACGGGGTATACTCAGAAGTAGCGTCCGCGGTCATGGAACCATCGTCCACAACCGTGGGTGTCCGCATGATCATCATATGCCCTCCTAATCCTGCCATCTTCTTATGGTAGATGACGCAGCGCTCCGATGGTAGGCCTGGTCCCTTCATAGGGTTTAGTTAGTTCAGTATGATTGATGTTGCTTTCGAATTATCTAAGTGCTAAAAATACGAACAGATTAAACCTGCTTTTTTAAACATTTGAACGCAATTTAAATTGCATATTAGGGTGCAAATACAACAGGTATATCGTATTCTATTTCAAAATGTGCAGCAATATAAAATTATGTTTTATGCTTCAAAATGACATGATTTGTGCATAAGAAACACCTGAAGGTAGATATCATAGTTTTGAAGGACAAAATTGAATTCTCGTATTCATCTTACTCTGATAAAGCATATGTAGAAGCATATAAATAATAGCGTATTTAGAACTACTTTTTATTAATATGAACAATTTCACAAAAAGTGTTATGCATTGCAGACTTCAGCTACAGAATCCACCATGAATCGTTTTTCACAGTGTCTAGGGAGGATGAAGTGTTAAGGTACCCGGAAAGGGGGGAAATTAATTGGTATTTTGTTTAGTCAAATTTCTCGAAAATCTGAAGATGAAAAAATGTTACAACTCTCAAACCCTGAGATATAAGTTAATTCTAGGTGACAGTTTTCCCTTTCATGGAATAGGCCTAATACTGTCCTTTTCTTCACGTTCTTTCAGAAATGTATTGTAATTATTATCGTGTTAATTCTATTCAATAACAATATTTATAAATTACAGCAATACTTATTTTATATAGGCCTACGTTGTACGTTCCCCTCGTTAATTTTCTTAAGACTGACGCAATTAATTTACTTTTCATTTATTTTTAATATGCAATTTATTACCAATATTTGACCTATATGCACTTTATGACCAATGTTTGACCAATATGCAATTTATGACCAATATTATCATTTGCTTTGATAGCACTCTTACCTCATTAATACTATTTTCAATCCTGGTACACAGTTCACCTGCTGAATTCTGATATATGCCACCATTGTAATCGAAGTCAGTGAACGATAATCGAGTGCATGATCAAATGACTGTCTCGGTAGGCGGCAATGTAGTGTGTAGGCTCTCGGTGATGGACCCCGCGCTGTGCCTCCGCAGGGGGCCACACCACGTCATTCCTCCTAGCAAGGCGACTAACGGATCACGAGAAACTACAATAGCATCTCGCATAAGAAAGATAAATAGTTAGGAGTTTTCAGGTAAGTACGTCTGAAGAGGATCAAATGTATCAAATGCCGTAGGATGTTCAGTAGGTTACAAGGGTGGAGTGTTACGTTAATCGTTCTAGACCTCCTAAAAACGAGTGGTAGGTATTAAAAAGTATATAAGACGTTTACCTTCTTTTTATGAGTTTAAAGTGGAAAGGTTTTCCATCATGGTACACATCAAGGGAAATCAAATTTACAAACAATCTGTAGGAAACCCCCTTTTACCTCTATGTGGAGTGTATTGCTCATTATCAGGGCCAGAAGTTGATGAAAAATCATATTTTTAATAATGCACTCTATTGCAATCATATGTGCAAGTCTTGAAAGAAATAACAGAAAAGTAAAGGTTTAGTTTTGCATATTGTTGCGTATTTAATTATTTTTGCGGTAATGCATCATATTTTGTTGATACTAAAATATTTGTGCATTATATATTGCCACTCTTTAACGGCATATTACTGACAGATTTTAAATATTGTGCATATCGTTGTTAGGCTAATTCAAACATCTATAGGCTAGCTTATTTGGCACCGACTGTACAATGATTACCAGTACGTAGCCTATTGTTTTTGGTATTGGTTATGTAGCCTAATATTAAAGCGACATTTCACTTCAATAGTTTTCAATTTACTAAAAGTTGTTGCATTGACCTTATTTTATTGAAATGGATTGTACTGTACTTTATACATCTTCTACTATTCTTTTTTGTAATTTATATTGTATCCTAATTCAGCTAACAAGACAATGTAAAGCTTTAACATTTCTTAAATGATAGAGCATACTTTAGAGCACATTCTCATGCATATTTCTTCTTCGTCTTCGTCTATTGTCAATCTTACGCATCAGCCGCCTTTACTCCCATGATTTTATTAGATGCTAATTAGATAGGCCTACTAGGGCTGTATTGCAACCAGAAAGAATATCCCATTAAAAATTTCCAATGACTTTATGGGAGATTAAACCCGCGACCTTCCGGTTTGCAGCGCATTCCGTCGTTGAACTATAGCAGGGGGTGGCCCTTCCCATAGGAGGCTTTTATTAAGGGTTTTTTGAAGGATCTATAGAGTTATAAACAAAATAAATGAAATGGACTATGATTTGATAGAATCTCTGTTTAGTCATTTTAACTGAGGGATAGCCATGCGTATATGCTTTTAAAGACCTCAAAGTAAGTTAGTTCGTGGGGGAATATATTCAATAGTCTATTAACTTGTTGGTTTAAAGAATACAGTGACTGAACTTATTTACCATATTCCTATTAAAGAATACCGTGACTGAACTTATTTACCATATTCCTATCCAAGCCTCCATAGGAATTGGTTGGAACCATTCTGTACAAACATATTGCTACAATGGAAAAACTACTCTGCATTAAGCAAAAAATTAGTCTTCGTTAATGAATCCTCCACCAGAAGGAATTCTTTACAGCAATGGGGAGTGGAAGGATATGTCTAAGCAAACGTTACATAGTAGTTCTAAGTTGGAAGTAAAAACTCGCTGTAGGCGTATAAGTTTAATCCTTAAATGATACATATCCTTAACTTACGCCAACGCTACAGTGGATAAATTTTCACCCCCTTAAATATTTGTCTACTTTTCTATTTTATTGAGATTGAGATTAAAGCCTTCATTCATATAGCCTAGGAATAAATTTAAGATTATGTCATAACTCATAAATTTCAAAAGCTCAGTTTTATTTGTTTGTCCTTTTATATAAAGAGTGACTTTCAGAGGAAATACAAATACGAGACTTAATCTACATGCCACAATCACAGTCACAAACCTCGTCCTCAAACGAATCTCATCCATACGCCAAAATATCCGAGACATCATCATCGATTTCACAGTTAGGCCTATTAACAATCTTTGCCAAATCGTCCGATGTAATTTCTTTACCCTCATAGTAGTATGTAGTCATCTTTAAAATATTCGATGTGATTAAAAAACAATCAATATGCCAGGGAAAATCACACTGCAGCTACACTGGGTGAAAAATCACCAGTGCCTTACAAACAAACAGAGAACCTATTTGAAGATAACCACTTATGAGAAGAAAGTATATTACCTGGAAAGACAAAGACCAACACAGATTTGCAGCCTTATAGCAAAATTCCCGTGGTGAAATTTCACCCACAGTAACCTTTAAGGGTTAATAATGCATTTATTTATTTTTCTCATAGGCTTGCTCATCTAGTAACGTAACAATTGTTCATGGTTGCCCTATCTGCAATATGTTTGTTTACATAAAATGTTATTTTATACTAACAGCAATGCATTTTGTCTACTTAATAGCGCAACCCATAATTTCATATTCGTTGTAAACTGAAAGACTGTACCTTACACGATATTACACCAAAAAAAGGACTAGAACATGTCATAACTAGACTTTGGATTTTAGGTAAAAACCTATTTTAATCCTTAAGTGATAGGCCTATATGGACGAAAACTTGTATATGCATGTTTCATATGTGACTATGCCTAAAACTGATACTTTTATAGGATCTAAAACAGGGGTGCTCAAACTTGAACTGCTGGCGATCTACCTCAATATTTTTAGACTACTTACGATCGACTCTGAGAGACTGCAAGTGTGTGTGATGCAGGGTTGTCGTACATACACGATACACCCTACCTACCTAGGTAGGGCGTACCGTAGCATATATAGATATTAGCTTTCTGCGCAGTATAGGTACATTATTTTAGTCAAGGTTTGGGTTAGGTTTAGTTAGGTTCTTCTCTACAATATCAATGAAAAAACTCATAGTTATTCAAAATTGCGAGTTTATTGGTTGTTACAAAACAAAAGAGTTACTAAGGAGTGGCTTTGGATGTTGAAGCGTGGCACTGCATGTCCTCAGCATACTTTTCATAAGATGGTACGTAACCACTGAGTGCTAATCGCAAGCATGATGACATATGATCGTCAGTTAGTCGATTGCGATATTTTGACTTAATTATCTTCATTTCAGAAAATGCAGACTCGCACAAGTAAGTTGACCCAAAAAATGCCGTCAGTTGAAGGGCGATTTGCCTTACATTCGGATATTTATCTTCAGATATAAAACACCAGAAATTTGTATCAGATGCTGTAGCTTTGAGATGTATATCTGATATAATCTGCACCAACTCATTTTCAACAGAACATGAGTTCATATTAAACTGACTGGCTATTTCAGTAGCTAATTCCTCAATGTTTTTACATGAAAAAGGATAACTCATAAATGATGCTATATTTTCCAATTTACTGCAATCATGAAAACGCATTTCGAATTGTCCCAAAATATTTGATAATTCAGCCTCATACGTATCATAATTCAACTGAGGAATCCTTGCTTTCAAAGACGGAAAATGTTTCAGATCCTTTCTTTTCAGTTGATCTATCATAAGTTGCAATTTACTTTTGAATGCGTTTACTGCGCTAATCATCTCAATAATAGTTTTTCCTTTACCTTGAAGCTCCAAGTTAACGGTGTTTAAGTGCATTGTGATGTCAGTCAAAAATGCCAAATCATTTAGCCATTTTTCGTTTTTCAAAATCTGAGTGTCATCACCTCTTTCGTCTAGAAAAGCTGTTATTTCGGGCAATAATTCTTGAAACCTTTCTAGGAATTTTCCGCGACTCAACCACCTGACGTCCGTGTGAAGAACTAAATCAGTGTGTTCAGCTGACTCCCTATCTTCCAACTGCAACTGAAAGAGCCGCCGTTGCAAGCTACGTGCACGGATGGAATTCACAATTTTTGTCGCAATGCCCATAATTTCCTCCGTGTTTAAAACTTTTGAACACAAAACTTGTTGATGTATAATGCAATGGAATGAAAAAAATGAAGGGAATTCTTCATTAGCTCGACACAATGCCACAAAACCGTTTTTGTTTCCAGTCATTGCTGGTGCTCCATCGGTTGTAATGCACACTAATTTATATATTGGTAGCTCGTAGTTTTTTACAAAATTGAAGAAAACGTCAAATATATCTTCGCCACGGGTCTTCCCCTTCAGAGGTATGATTGTCAAAAATTCTTCCTTAGCCAACATGTCATTGAATACCATCCGAATAAAAATACACAGCTGGGCAGTGTCTGTCATATCGGTGGATTCGTCGAACTGTAAAGAAAAGTATGTACATTCCATGATATCATGTTTTAGTTTATCTGCGATGTCCTGGCTCATGACTTCAATACGCCTTGTGACAGTCGGACGAGATAACTGAAGTTCTCTAATAGCAGACATGATTTCTGTTTTATTTTTAAAATCTCCAAATAAAGTCTCACCCGCTTCAATAAATGCTTCCTTCACCACCGATCCATCTTCGAATGGTTTCTTGTGTTTCGCCAATATATGAGATATTTTAAATGACGCGATCGTAGCAGCTTTTGATTGTTTGACTGGTCTTGTGAACATGGATTGTTCTTTTTTCAAACAAGATATCAAATCACGTACCTTTAGTTTTCTTAATTCACTCTGTGGCGGAAAATCCTTTTCATAGTTTTTATGAACCGTTTTATGATGCCTCTCTAAGTTACCACGCTTAGGTATTGCAACTGACGCACGACAAATAACACAAATGCACTTATCCTTCACCATACAAAAGAAAAATTCTTCCTCCCAATCCTTATTAAAATGATACGTTTTAGATTTCTTCACTGCACTCATTTTCCACTATTTAATAATAAACTTTGTACTTATCGACGTAGTATCGCCATCAAGTTACAATTCAGAATGACTCCAATTCCTGCAGGCGCAACATTTATATCGGCGTGAACGAAAGTCTCGAATGTTCCCGTCAAACGCGCCGCCCGAAACTAGACTGTACTGTCTCTCGTTGTTTCTAGACTAGACTCCACTGTCTAGTCTAGAAACAACGCGGCTTTTCTTTGACAAGTGCCGCGCGTTCCTTTGATAAAGCCACCTTTTGCCGCAAGCAGTGTTATTTTATTAGTTACCTACCTACTTATTAAAATTTTTTTTCTTCTCGAGATCTACTCAAAAAGCACTCGCGATCGACTTGTCGATCGCGATCGACCGTTTGAGCACCCCTGATCTAAAACATCCTATTTTTACGTTAGAGCCAATATTGCCTTTTTCCTTGTTTCCTTCTAAAGTTGAAAATAAGTTATTTTTTGTTATAAATTCTAGCAATTATTTTCAGTTCGTACTAAATTTTTAGCTCGGAATGTGCAGTACATGACATATTTGTCACTCGGTTAAATACTAAGGAATGTTTCGTCTTCAGTAGAAAAATTCCTTGGAATTCCCAAGAAAATGTAGTCTTTTTCTCCCGACTCCCACATCCAGTATAAAAAAAAGTAGTTCTCTGAATCACTAAGGGATACAAGGGGTTGAATATGCTAGCGTGCGTAGCTTCTGGGCGCAGGGATTAGGTTTTCACTGATATAGTAGTAATACAGGCCCTAGTAATAGGTCTACATAATTCTGTGTACCATAAGCCTATATCTGTGTTTTATCATGATTATTGATTAAAGGTAACTTCATTAAATATAATATTCTGCATTGCAATTGAGATATTTCAGAAAATTGGCAACTTAACGATTTCATAAGAGACTATTTTACGATTTATAGAACCTATTTTCCAATTTTTAGAGCTTATTTTAGGTACCTAAAACAGCATTTTTAGCGACCTAAAAGTCCGAAGTCTAGTCATAACATATAAATGGTAATTAGAAAGCACATCGAGCACCTATCACAGAAAAGAGACTCAAGCGGGTAGTACCCCCACTCCACGGCCTTACGGTGTTAGCATTGTTGTGTACATTATCCCCAGGCACCGTGGCGTGATGTTACACATGTGTACCCCTTTGAACGCCCTCAAGGCAAATTCCAATGACTCACATATCATGTCACTGGACACTTACCTGAAGCTACACATCACTTCCCTATCTTGTCGTCTTGGACATCTGTCAAACTTCACATAATTTATTTAAATCTCTAGTGCTCTTTCAACTCTGACTTTTAACCCCTTCTTAATTTTGTTATGTGTTGTAGTTCATATAGGAAGGAATACACATATACGTAAACTAAAAAATAACACAGTATTTAAAAATTATATCCTTTAATTCCAGCATGAAAATCGGCAACATAATGAAAAAATAAAATTGGTTTCTTTGCAAGATCCTTAAGAGAGAGTCCCTCCTTTGTTTTTAAAGAACTGGCTTAGCACGTAAAAGGTACGAGACGCGCATCGCCGCTTTTATTGTTACTAACACTAAACTTAGCTTTTTCATTCAATTTTAAAAACTCTTTTCTTCTACTGTGTTTCAATAGTTGTTCTAAAGCTAGTAGCGTATGCCATAAGAAAAGTACGAAAACTAAATGCTGTCGAAAAGTTCATGTAGGTCTAACCTATTTTCGTTGTGAGTAAAAAACAAATCATACAAATAAAATAAGCTTTAGGCGAACTTCAAAGTGTAATAGTCTCATAACTATCCACTATTTCGAAATCGGTAGTGTATTTAAAGATCTGACTTAACCTTTAAAAGAGTGTTGATAGCCGAAAGTTAGTTTTCGTGCTTACTGTGCGAACGGTCGTGGGTTCGATGCTGATGGGGATCTCCAAGCCTAATTTCTGGAGCTCTTGGCAGAAAAAGTGGCAGTGGTGTCTGCAGAAAGTTTTCTTCGCACTGGACCGAAAGGTTTTACTGAGGCTTTGGACGAGTATCTTGCGGCACCCAATGTTTAATACGTCCCTGAAATTTTGTCTGTTCTCTCCTTTTTGTAACTAGCATAATCGATTATAGGCTACAATTGGAGTTACGTGTTACATTGTTGTATCCTTTTTATAGAATCATCTAATTTCACTTAGCTTGCTGATAACTGTTGACATACGTGCAGGTCTGATTCAGAAAATGGTCATATGGACATTAGGCCTACCATTCTCTAAATATTTCTGCCTACCTAGGAGCTTGGAAGATATCGCGTTCTGTCGGTACTCTTCGTTTCGCCATGGGACTTTGCTCCAGGAGTTTATTTTATCTTTTCATTTACTATGATATTGTTACTTAAATTAATTTTATAATTTTGATTAGATGTAACAATAGGTAATATTATGAAGCAAGTCGTCGGTTATTGTTCAGATCGATAAATACAAATTAAATGTTTTATTTAACTTTTTATTTACTTTCGTCTTTTCCGAAGCCATTCAGCTTTAAAATGCCGTCTTCAGATTACCTTTTTCACATTTTTCATTAAATTGGCAAAGATTTTATTAAAAGATTTTAAACCCTTCACTGTTACAGAACAGAGGGAAGCAGCTCAGTTTATTATCGTAACATGAACTATTTTGCAGATGTGTTATTGAGGTTAGGTTAGCTCTCTGTTCCTTCCCTGAAGGCCATTCGTCAAGAAGAAACGAAACCAATAGCCTACTTGCTGTACTGAGTGTCCTCCTGTTTGGTGTCTTGCAATACCAACGAGAACGGCTACTATAGAGATTGTCAAGTTGTCAATACAGAACATAAAGAAGGAAGAAATGTTCAATATTGTAAATAGCCTAATGTAACAATTAGGCCTAAGTGTTTTTCATTTCCCTAACAACCCCAGAAGATTTTAATAAATTGTAATAAAAATTAACTTTACGAAGATGCCGTTTAATTTTAATTTAAAAGTGGAAACAACTTAAAAGATGCTCTTAATGTAGTGCAGTAATAAAATTAGGCTAAAGGTTTGGAAAAATCGAAACAAAATATAAAACTGATGAAATCAGCAAAACGCTGTACATATTCACCATCAGTTAAAACTTTAAATCAACTAAAATGAAATTTATTAATGGTGTTGCCAATTCTTTATTCTTCTTCTCGTCCTTTTTCTTTCTTCTTCTTCTTCTTCTTTCATGACATTGCGTCACTTCTCACCTTTGAACTCTTTATAACTTACACTTTGATAAGGTCGCTCTTCAATTAACTTATATCTTCAGATTCCTCAATGGCTACTTACAAACATCTGTCAACACTCAAAAGACGCCAAAATTCTGAACTATTGACCACTCTTAGCAAAAGAAAAAATAAAGTTTATTGGTCAGCCTTCAAATTGCTTTCGTCCAGATCGTTAAAGTAAATTGAAGGCAATTGAGTTTTCAAGAGACACGTACAGTAGCTCGGGTATAGAAAAGTAGAAAAGAATTGGAACTAGCTGTTCTTCTGAACGAGATTGTAATTCCACTCCAGGAGAAAACAAGTGCGTTCGGTCAAATGTGTATCTTTCTTCGCAATTAATGATGTTACTAGTGTCAAGAGAGCAATATACCCTAAATTAATCCTTTCAAAGCTGAATTAAGATATTGATATAAACAATCATCAATTAAAATTGCCAGTGGGCTCTAAGTTTAAAATCGAGGAGGAAAACTTGAGTAGAATAGCAGGTCTCCAAAAATAACACATGGATAAAAATAAAAATATTCACAATTTAAATAAAACAATAGACCTATTATTTAATCTTATATCTCTATCTCTTTACAAAAAAAAGTAACGAATATATTATATCATTAGCAATTTCAATGTATTCAGCCTGGGCGGCAAGCTGGCTTTCTGTACCTAAGGTTGCGGGTTCGATCCCGGCGTCGATGGCATTTACGTATGCACCCATGTGAAATGTTCATGTCTGTAGATTTATGGGCATGCAAAAGAACTCCTGCGGGTCCGAATTCTAGCATCTAGCACAGTCATAGACCTAAGTTGCAGTATATACCCGTCGTTAAATACCAACCAACCAATTTTAGTGTTGCAAGTTTATATGAAAAGTTCTTCCCTCTTTTGCATCCATGTTTTGAACCATAGAAGAGTATTTTTTATTTTTTATTTTTTTTATTTTTTAATAGCCAGCTAGTAATGCTGACAAACTCATTTCTAGACTGATCAACGGTACGCTGATACTTACTGATTTGTTACACTGTGAACGAACACGTTTGTACAAACTTCTTCGTCGAACACATCCGTCGAAACACATTGGAATTGATAAAGCAAGTTTCAGAGACAAAATATTTATTCTACTAGCGTTATCAGGTACGCTTACAACATAGGCCTTGTAGTAGATTGAGGAGATTTGTTATTAATAGAACCACGATTATTTTAAACTCATTCATGCCTCGGGTTTTCATACATGCTCACATTAATCATCATACTCATTATGACTAACTTGCATGAGATCTAGTTGTAAGTACACAGAACATAAGCAGAATATAACCATTAAATGCAATTATTTACTCGAAATAGGCTCCACATAGGCTACGAAGAGGAAGTAAATTAACTGAGCCTAATTTCTAAACATTTCCAACAAGAAACAGTGAAGCTAAGAAGGAATTGTATGTAGTAGTCTACTGTATAATTTCATTATTTGTCACGATTATAGGAAAGAAAATGTGAATTTTACCACATCAACTCAATCCCTGATTTCAATACCGTTATTACTGCAGACATTAAGAGCACCGTATTTTAATTTCAACATGAATGCCAATGTTGGATGAGAAGGTTCTCTTAGCTTTTGCAGTCCTATACAATGTTTTCGTCAAAGAAACCAAAAAGAAGCCACGTGGGAAAATCGCATGTAGCCCAAATCCAGTAATGCATGTAAAAACCTTCATTAAAAACACACAATAAAGTGTCTTAGAAACCAACTTCGAGAGAGCCTCATTTATTTATGCTTTCAAAATTGTTATAAAATCCACAATAATAGCATAAAATTATTACAACTGACGGAATTTAAGCACAAAACCTTTATGAATCATTAGTGAACAGCTCAGGGAGTACGAGAACTCTTATATAATATTCACAGTCTTAATAAGCCCTTTTTAGTTAATTTAAGTGCTGAACCTAGTGGCTCAAATAGATGAGCCGGAAAATGAATTGCTTCGATTACTGTTTGCATCACCTTACTGCATTCGTCGTAGGGTTCAGTCACTCACTGATTGGAAAATAAACGAAGTGACGAAGTGTGGGTGTAAGCAATTTGTTGTTTTTCTTTCTTCTTGTCCTGCATGCCCTTAGACATAAACTCATTAGTTTCGCCGCATTACACGTTCTTCGGTTGTAACATAACACTTTCTGCTTTCTATTAGTTGAGTTCTGTATTCCACTTCGGTACCGACAAGGAACCCTTCTCCATCGGCCCCCAGACATTGAATCGGACCTTCTCTGCGGAAAAGTACAACACTTTAATATGTTTCATGTCAGATAATCTCAGAATGGGAGGAACAAACGTATTCACTGGTAAGAGGTAAATGCGTGAAGTGTGGAGAAAAGTACCACATATCTTTTATAGAGTTTTGTGTTTATTGAAATAACTACACAATATAAGAAATAAATTAAAAGTAATGTATTCTTCATTATTATTTTCATCATTTTTCGAAACATGTGCAACGTAAACTATATGATATTGTTAGCCGTAAGAAATTGTGTATTTAGGTTACAAAGTCAAGATAATAATTAAAAAAAAAAAAGAGTAAACTATTCTTTTTAAGGAATGATAGTCCACACATAAATTAAGTACATTCCTAACGGTTTAGGTGCAACTGTATAAGACGTTTCAAGAGCTGAGAATGGCATAACTTAATGCCGAAATGCATCCCCAGAAGTAAACAGGCCTATGGCAAGGATGAATTACTGATTTTTACTCTTTTTTATACTATATGAACATCTTATTTATATAAGATAATAAAAAGTTGTGGGTTAAAACAATTTAATACTTACTTGTCTCTATCAATTCTGTATTTTCTTTGTTGTCATTGTACATCTGACAATAGTTATATTTTTTTTTACATTATTACACTGTTAGAATCATAGAACGTATAAGGTTCTTTATCCCCATAAATATCGACAAATCAATACAAAGTAATTGGAATTTGTTTTATGGCGAGAGTAGTTGAAAAACCCAACCACCATATACAGTAGCTATATGAACCACATCAATAAAGAAGTCATCACCTTCGTATTAGATACAGCTCGTATAAAGCTGCCGTCATTTTTATAGTTATTGCTCCGTGACCGTAATAACATTAATATAAGACTAGAAGATTCTCGGCGCCTGTACTACAAGTTGCTGTATAAAACAATGCATGCATTTTGTAACTTTCTCCCATCTTTGTAACTTAATCTTGTTACGAAATTAACCTGCTGTAATACCAGTATTTGCATTAGTGATAAGTAGGGGGCGGATTTCTATGACATGTCATATTTTCCCCCTTTGAATTATTTCAGGTTTCCGACTAATTTAAACCCGATTCCAAGCATCCTGGTGAAAATGGAACGACTTTTATTGTGCATATAACTGCATATTTAGGAAATTTTAAACTATTTTAGCATATTTAGTATGAATATGTATATTTAGGTCATATTTTTGGCATATTTGTGTGAATATTAAAGAAATTTTGAAGTTTCATATCATATTTTGTAAATTTTGCATTATACTGATACTTTTTGAGAATTTACAGATATTTTTAATAATTAACATTATATTTTAATGAAATGAGTTGTAATGAAACTTTTAAAAAATATACATAATGTGTAAGTGGTAAAGTCATATTTTAAATTTTATTGGTCATATTTTAATTTTTTTTAGGTCATAAATACATGCATACATCCTATTTTTTAGGTCATAGAGATCCGCCCCCTAGTGATAAGAACTGGAAAGTGAAATAATCGGTTGCGTGCACATTGGCACACGTGCACATCGGCACAATCGCATTTTCGTGCACATTGGCATATTATTTTTATCTTGCAATATCATCGTGCTCATCGCCACACACCCTTCGTAGGGGTGGACATAGACACAAATTTGGAATTACATTATCGTATTGAATGCAATGGAGTTCACAGTAACTGCTAGACATAAAGACAAACACTTCCTTTTATTATTATAGATACATACTGTGTACATTAATATTATAATTGAATTGTTTAGAAATCATTCATGAAGTATCTGCCTGCGATTGAATGAGACTTTAACCTAACCTAACCTAACCAGACAACAATCGGTTTCCTTAGCCGCGGTAGCTAAGGGGTGCTGCCTTGGAGCTGTGGTGAAGGAGGCTGTAGGTTTGAGTCTCTATGCCCACCCCTAGCCCCAACGGGTTGTGTGGCGATGAGCACGAAAATATTACAAGATAAAAATACTATGCCAATGTGCACGAAAATGCGACTGTGCCAATGTGCACCTGTGCCGATGTGCACGACACCAAATAATCGTGCATTGAATCCAGGAAATAGCCTAAGGATAGGTATTATCTCGCTGCTGTTGATTAACTATAAATTAAGGTTGGTAGTATTATTATACTTATAATTATAATAATTATAATTTAAAATAGTGCTAGTATACAAGGAGTAGAAGTAAAGTTACGGTGCTTCAGTGAAAAACTACAGGCAGTTAAGCTATAAATCTATGGCTTGGTTCTAAAAGGGCAAATCTCGTAAAACTTGCTTTTGAGATAACTGACCTTATAGAAGTAACACTTTTTGCTGAGAACTTCCGACATTGGCCTCTAAGGTTTCTGTATTATGTCTATTAATAGCATCAGATAGTGGCACTTTTGATATACGAAAGATAAAGGCTAGCCGAACTCAATAATGCATAGGCCTAAATCTCATTTTTGGAAGAAATTGACCTTGGGCCTTTTAGAACCAAGCCACAGAAATATGGACATCTATATTTATTAAATTATAATTATCTTTATCTAGGTCTATAGGCCTCAGCCTATTGTACTTCCCCTACTTTGGTCTTAGCTTTTTTATGAAATATCGATGTTGTTAACTAAATCTATGTTATAATAATAACTAATAATAACTATTTTATTAAATAACTGTGTTAATAAACATAACTGTATCAATTAACTATGTTATTAAATAAATAAATAAAAATATTTAACTTTTATTTATTTTATGATAATTTCATTTATTTAAAATAAAATTATCATAAAATAAATAAAAGTTAAACATTTTGATCTGAATGGTTTTAAAATATTACGACTTTTTCTTTAGTTATGTGAATTTTAATTTGACTTAGAATGAAAAGTGAGTTCTCTTTGGGCCCATAGGATGTAGAAAAGAAAATTCATTATCAATCTTTGTTCCGTATTTTTGTGAAAAGTAAGATTAAGGTATTAAAAATGACAAGTGATTGGGATTTTATTTGGTGCTCAAGGTGATTTTGGAAAATCATATCTAAATGTGACTTACGATGTTTAAATTTATCTAATTTAGAGGAAATTTCACTCAGAATTTTAACACACTCTGTACGTATTGTTTCACACCATTCATATGGGTCAATATATGAAAATAAATTAGTCCCTTGGTGGATATGTATGGTACACACAAAATTATAAAGGCCTACCTATGTTATTAATCCATATAAATTGTTTTCTTGTATATTGTGATATAAAACGGCATCTGTTAAATTATCGCAGATGCGGAATTTATCACGAGAGAATCCGGACCTCGAGTAGCCTATACAGTGTTTATTGAGACTATTAAGCGACTACCTACAGAATTTAATATGTAATGAATTATTAAACCGCAAAAAAAATTAATAAAACATCGCTATTTTGTCATTTTAGGCCTAAGCGAGAGAGCCGATGGCGAGACATTCTAAATAGGACTATATCGCTATGAATGTGCTCCGTGCTGTATTAGGCCTACCATTATTTCTCGTTGAGATCACCTGTTTTATGTATAAGAATAAACTTCTTGGTATAACTAATACTGAACTAAACTAAACTCCGTGGCGCTACATCCACTACCACTACTAGGCCTACCATCCGACTGCTGCCTCATCTACCAAAGGCAGATGCGAGGATTTGGGGGCATGTGGTCAGCATGAAGCACCTACGGCCGTTAATGGTGGTTACTTATAGTATCGAGTGTTATTAATATTGTAGGTCTATTTATTGTTGTACAAGACCTACAATGCTTTATCGCACACAAAATTGTAGGCTACACTACTTTCATATCTCCTATTGCTCATATTATGCAGGTTATATATAAGCCTACCCAATTGCTGTGTTCAATTATTTATTTATCAAAGAAGGTACAGGTATGAAGCTATTTTAGTGTTCAATGCTTACGAATTTACGTAAAAAAGCGCTCGTAGGAGCAATAAAATGAAAGTGGTAAAAATAAAACGATAAAACACTTGCGATTGGTTAAAATTCCACATGTACTTATACCTGATTGGTCGCTGTTCCATGAGATAAATAGTCATTATGACTTAGCCTATTGGTAGGCTGAATATTAATGATACCTCTTTAAAAAAGTGCAGCTACCCATCTCTCGGAGCATCTTTCAGATTGACTTCCTTATTAGAGGATAATTTAAGATTCTTGTAATAAGTACGGCTTTCTGAACATATCAATTTTATATTGAATTTAGTTTTAACGAATGCATGAGCTTGATGAAAAGTCAAAACCACTTAATGGATAATAGGCCTATGTGAGATGAGTTTCTGAGTCTAAAGTGTAAAATAAACCGGCCAATAAATTTAGCGTTATCGCATCTACAAAATAAACTGCGTTTTACTTAAGGTGCCTCCCTTCCTATAATTCAACATTCCCAGCATTTCGAAGAAGATAGAGTTCACATTGTTTCTTAACTAGCAAAGTGCTTATAAATTAACATCCTTATCGCAAACCGGTAGAAAATATTTCAATTCCTATCTGAGCTTCCATGTAGAAGTGAATGGGTAACATTCTAAGAGGAGATTATGAGTCGTTAAGATTCATCATATTGTTGTCTTCATATCAGAACATATGTTTCGATAAGACCAGCGTTGGCATGAAAGATAAAAATTACAAGATGAAGTTCTTGTTTTTGAGTCACTCTGTGATTCACGACACAGCTGCAAGTCATCTGTTGCATTGGTTGCTGGACATATCCTAATTTGTCGCTGTCACAAGGGTCTAATTCTTGTATTCGTTATCCACCTCTCTTATCTCTAACTACACCCTTAATGCTGCTGTCCGCTCTAAAGATTGGTTTCCAGTAAGGAAATATCTTTTAATTTAACTTCAACTTCTTTACACTCCGCCTTCATTTTATACCTGCACAGAGAAGCCAGGTTGTTTATTTAGCGCTTTACAAACTAGATAGGGCAGATATATAGCAAACATGCCTAATTTCGCAGTACCCCTAATTTCGCAGTATCTTTTTACTTTGTTTATTGCAAAATTGGGAACAGTGGTGGAAATATTTCATCCTATTCATCAAAGAGGGCATCTTCTCTTCTGTTTTATACACTTTTTTTTCATTTTTCCATTACTGTTCCTGATTTTGCAGTAAATAAAATAAAAAGATACTGCGAAATTAAGGGCACTGCGAAATTAGGCATGTTTGCCCTACCTAATTTTGCAATATCATAATATTCAATTTATTACGAAATCGGGAACAGTAATCGAAAAGAGGGGGGGGGGAAACATGTAAGATAGAGGGGAAGCTGCCCTCTCTGATCAGTAAGATGAACTATTTCCATTATTATTACAAATTTTGCAATAAATAAAATAAAATCAGGTAAACTGATGTAACAAAGTGACTGAATGCTTTTGTTTAATCAGTGATAATTGCAATTTTGATATGCAGAAAAGAAGCTATTTTTGTATTAGATTTCCGAGTTAAGCTCCAGATCGATTCATTAAGGAAGGCATACGAAAGAACAAAGGTCTGGTTTGATAAACATATCTAAAGGAATATGTGGGTAGTGTTATTTGTCAAAGCTACCTGTATTGCAGCTTCGAAATCTGTATATTAACACTTTAAAACAATATGTTGCATTTGATAAATCCTTTCTAATAATATATTACCTTAAAATTGTAGTAGTAGTAGTAGTAGTAGTAGTAAAGATTTATTTTTCCTGGCAGATTTAAGGCCATAAGGCCTTCTCTTCCACTCAACCAGGTTTAAAAAATGTATACAATGTAGGTTTACATAAATAGCAAAGTAATGGATAAGAGACTTATGACTAATACTGAGACTAAGGTTAAGGCTAATCATAATAATTAATTAATTAATTAATTAGGAACTAAATTGGGCATTACTCCGGTACCAGTCAACCGATTTGGTCCAATATTAATAGGCTTCTTCCCATGGACGTTATAAATACGTATACTAAGTTTCATGAAAATCCTATAAAGCATATTTGAGTTATCGCGCATACAGGCACACGGACAGACTGATGGACAGACGTTTCCCGCTCCCCCCCCCCCACAATCTCATAAAGTACCATTCTGGCACTTAATAATAATCTACTTCAAAATTAGGGGCACCGGTACTGCAAAATTAGGCATGTTTGATATATCCTTATGCTGTTATGATTAAACTTGTCTTCCATCTCGCTGGACCATGGATCGAATACCAGGTCAGGAATACGTTGTCATATGCTTGGAATGCTTCAATAAGATATAACATAATTATTATCTCTTGCGTCTCATTTTTTACAATTCACTGCTATACATTTTCCATTATGCGCTCTAGCGGAATTTTTATAATGGGCATTTTTACTCGAAATCGAAAGTTACACATTTTGTCTCTTGACGGTTTTTAGCTACGAGGCCGAATGAAGGAGTTATTGTAGTTTCCCCCCCCCCCTCCGAACTGTCCTCGCTTTAACTATGTTGGGTGATCTAATAGCGGGCAGTGGACATACAGACTAATCAAAAACATAATACATAAGGCCTAAGCAGCAACTATCAACTATTAATACGGAAAATACTACATTAATTACCCAGTAATAAATAATTCATAGTTCAATGTTTGTATTAATACATAGCTGCTCCTTAGCTTGCAAATGATGTCGGGTGACAAGCCTAATTTACTTTCCTGTGGATCCACATATTTGAATATATAATTTAATAAATTAAGTAAATATTTGGGCAAATAATTAGCCTAGTTAATAAAAAAGGAAATAAATAATAACAATCAGGATTTTCATTCATTGAGCTAATATAAAGGTTATACTGTACATTATACTTTGTTGTAAGAGATTTACTGAAAGTTATGCAAAATAACCTTTTACAGTTATTTTCTTCAGCCCTGAAACTTTGGAAAACTTGTTCATAAAATAAATGCCGGCCATGGACGGAAAAGCTTTAAACATTTTTCACCATGTGAGCCATATAGGCCTATATATATATTTTAATGCGAAATTGTCACTTTTATAGCGAAATTGAAGTAGAGCCTCCTAGTGGAGGTTCCAGCAACGAGGATTAATTTACTTACGCTTATTTTATTAGAGAAGGCAGGGGCTGATGATAAGTTAATTGCCTCGACAACCCTCGGCTTCTATCTACTTAGATGTGAAAGGACCTGGGAATTTGATCGAGAGGCTCTAATTTAGGCTTGGAATCCTTTAGCGTGTCGTAAATCTAAGAATCCTAACCTCCAGCTTAGTGCCCCTCCCGGAGGACTCCGTGACTAGGATTATTACGTTCTGAAAAATCATAGACCGTGACCGGGTTTGAACCAACACCGTAAAATTGGATCCCTAATTAGGCCTAAGACCAGTGGTGTGAGAATTATAAATTATCAAAACAGATTTTCGTAGAAGACGGCCCTACATTTGAGAGCTCTTACTACTGTAAGCCTCCCCATAAGCCTAAACTTCATAAACCTAGGAACTATGGATATAGGCCACAATTTTGAGTTCATTGTAACAATAATCTAAGTTCGGTGGTTTAGTAAAACGCTGTTAGTAGAATTCTACTACAGCGTCTGCAAGTATAAAGTTTCCTTTAAAATGATGTAAATGAGAGCATGGCATAGTTTGATAACCACCAAAACATGTCAAGCTTAACTCTTCATTAAGTACCGTAATAGATAAATAATAAGCAAGCAGAATTTCACGCTAGACTAAATAGAGTTGTCTCTTTAGAAATTACGTTTTTGTCATTCCACGTATAACTTCGCTAAACTAGTGATGTGGCAAACATGGAAGTTCAAGCTTTAAAAAATGGTGATTAATTCTTAATGATGCTTAATTCTGCATGCTAACAAGTGTACAAACTTGAGGATAAGACTTTGCATGTAATCCGCTTCAAGTGTTGTGCATGTTCACCTAAGAGTTATGCATAAGACACTGTCTTTCAAATTAAATTAAATTAACGGAGTCTCTGCTCTTTGAAGTGGAATACTGGTTTGGGTTTTAGGGTAGTCAATTTTTTCTAATACAGAGTGGTATCACATTGCAATGGAGAAATAATGTGGTCTGGTAAAAGTCACAAATTGTCTGCCTTTCTACTTTTCCTATTGTAATATTGTTTGTAGTGTTCTATGTAGGCCTACATGTGAACGGATTTTACGGCCAAAAGTAACTCTTTGGTTCTGAGTTTACAATATTGTTAATTTAAATAAATACAAATTCGAATACTGGTAATAAAGTTATTTTAGTCACCTAGGCAGCCTAGGTAAACAAAATTGTTGTAAGTTATTTATTATATTTTATGATAACATTAAATAGTAACAGGTCAAGTCTACGATCATAGGCCTATTAATAAAAGTGATAAAAACAATCTTTAGTATTACGAATAAAATTTGTTTTAAAGTAAATACTCGTAAATAAAATTACGGTAAGTCAAGGTAGATAGACTGAGCAAAAATAGGCCTATGTAAGTTATACTTATTGGAAACATGCGCAAATGTTGATAATAATTAGGATAACAGTTTCTTAATGACCGACCATCTTGGACTCTCATTCGGGACTCCAAGTTCAAATCCCGTGAGCAATTTGACTTCAGTTTTTCACGGTTTCCCCAGTCGTAATGGAAAATGCCGAGATGGAAATTTATTTACCATGACTCATCGCCTGTACTTTATCTTCTATCACATCTATTAAAACTGAATAGGCCTATTAGTGTAAATTAACAAGCCATAACACATCCACAATAACAAACGAATGCTCATCAATGGCCTACTCAGATATACCTACAGAACCCTTACACGTCGATATTGAAACGAGTGCAAACAAAGCTGAATTTAAAAAAAATCCTTAGTGAATTAAAGTTAACAGAAAAATTTATTATTTCTAACAGGTGCAATAACTTCATCTAGATCTCCGCGCCACATTTTAAGCTCAAATTTGCAGGCCTATTTAAATATTGTACATTTATATTGCATTCATGTCTTCCCATGAAATTTTTAACTGAATACATATTATAAGTTGTGTTCAGAGCATATATCATTAATGCTGTAAATCGCGTCCAAACCTGGAGCTTCAACTGATTGGTTCCCATAGTCAGATTTGAAACTCACGCCAGGCTGAGGAAGTCAGGGTAGCCAATATGAACCGACCATCTCATGTTATAGAAATTGAAATGTATTTTAAAAATTGGGTTATTACTTATTACTATAAAGGTTCACATAGATTTAGGTAACCTGTGCAGAGGTAATCACTTGCCTTTAACCTTTTCACTGCGGCTGATGTATAGGTGTGTCACATAAACTATATAAAATCATATATACTATATATATATGTATAAGACGATACAGTAATGCTTTATGCGGAGACCAGCGAACCAGTGGACCAGCGGTCCACTAAAATTTTCCTTATTGATTTGAATCTTAAAACCCGCTGATGCTTTCACTTGATGATTATTTATATAAGCGTTGGCAATCTTTCCGTTTATTTCAGCAGAGTCAATTATTGTGAGACTCTTCTTGATCACACATTCATTTTATTCATACAATAGCATTTAGAAACCATCCTAGAACGATGCTCACAGTCAGTCAACACAATGCAAAATAAATATTTTTCATAAGATTCTAAAAACATTATCCCATTCTGATTGTAAAATTAAATTTGCTACGGGCTGAAATGTTTTTCCTGTGAGCCTGTGAAAAAATATATATTTTTATTCTTCTCATTACACAATGCGATCAACAGCAAGTCAAAATAACAGCTCTTCTCCCTATTAGGCTAATAGTTTTATGGCTGATCTAGGCAATAAAATTATAACAACTTCTTCTAGTACACATATATGACAAAAAACTATCATATTAGACAGCAATTTAAAGCAATTTCCTTTCTAAACGAGGTAGTTTGAGGTAGACCTAATTGACTTCTTTAGAAAATCCACTAAATAATTTGTTATTTATGCATCACGGTGGTATAGAGAGTTATTCAGCTATAAGATAATTTTACACATACATGACTCCGATAAGCTGCGATCTAAAGAGCCTGCCTGCTATTACCATGAAGTACAATGACGGGGGAGTATAGAATCTAACGCTTTAACGAAGGGCAGTGACTGTGGTAATTTACATGATCGCCTGCTGTGCAGAACCAAGCATCCGACTAAACTCCGGTAACAGCGCAAAACGGAGCAGCCAGCATCTCATAATGACGTCAGTCCGTCGCGTCATTATAACCCAATTAGTAAGGGAAGACCCATTGAAAATCAGAGCCCTGTAAACCCTTTACCCCCTTGATACTTGTCCGTTCTGGCATTAGTTTTGCCTAGGCCTCCATAATAGCTCCCCATAGAGCATATTTCTCTTGGACGTATTTAGGACACACAGAACTTGCGCTTGCAAATTGCTTCCTTGATGTTAGCGAGTAGCCACAAGAGTACAGTAAAGTCGTCAGTTATTGTTCATGTCAGATAATACGAAAACTATAATGTCGAGACTTAACTGGCAAGATAAGCAAACATGAAGTTTGCTTGAATGCACTGAGAGAAACTATAGCAATCATACAAACACTGAAAACGAATCTTCACATTGAATAGGCCTCTTTATGTTATCAGCAAAGTGTGGACATCTATAATGTATTAAATACCATAGGTCCTTTTTAATTTAGAAGACTGGAAGGGTATGACACATACCATGACACACGTTTGCCTATGCAATTAACACAAAAGGCGTAATAATTACTTATGATCCAAGTGCTAAAAACATTTTATTTTGCGAGTTGGTTATGTTTGGGAAACGAGCCCGCAAAGTGCTAGTGTATCAATCGCACGAGCAAAATAAAACAGTTTTACCATGTGTATCATATAACTTTTGGACAGTGGTTAAAATTTGTGAAATAATTATAACTGTTAGATTTATTGTAATAAATTACGCACAGAGGAGCCAGCCATATTGGAGCGCACAGACAGCTGTTAAGGAAAACGCTTTTCACTTTCTCCCATCCATCATGAGAAATTTCACATTAAAAAGGCATAGTGGACTTTAATTTTTTGTATTTTTATCAAGCTGAGTCTAGTTAATAATAATGTGCAAATATTTTTAATAAAAGATTGTTTTCCAGGTAAAGCAATCAAAGGTGTAACTTTAATACCACCAGTGATATAATTTTATCATTTAAAAATTAATTTAATCCACCATGAAATAATATAGGCCTACAACTAGTTGTATTAACTAAGAGCTATGGGAATTGAGATACCTTTTATTTAAAAAAGTAAGCCCTCTTTTATTGAATCAATTAGTTTACAAGTTTTGTGTAAACTTTAAAACTGTTTTCAAAATTAATTTTTTGCCAATTTGCATTGAAAATAAGCTGATAACACGTAGTTTTTATTGCAGAGTAATCACGCCTTATAGACTTGTAATAGTATTATTCTAAAGAATTACACCTTGCCGTTAAATTCGTAGATCCTTTATAGAATAGACCTACGTACATAATATGTTATCTACATTTTTCTTAACCTAGACCAGGCCAGTTCTGTAGGCCGCATTGGTCCTTTAGAAGGCGTTAGGCGAAATAAAATTGAAGAGAAATTGTATATCCTAGTATCAAGTTAAAACAGCGTCCGTTAGTATGGGAATAAGTTGCAAATCTGTTGAGATAGTCATTCCTACATAGATATTCCGAATTACCGCCATTATAAATTATCTAATGAGATATTTAAGTGCAATAGATTAAAGCTCAGTAAACATAGCCTAATGCTTCCAACTTTTATTATAAATTGTGCTTTTAAAATGCAGGCAAATTAGAATGAGATGTAAAATTCTTGGAGTGCTTTATACCTGATATTATAAAAAAAGAGGAGTTTTAAAGACTTATTTTTGCCATTTAACCGAAATTCTGCAGGGAAATATACATACATTTCACTGCAAATTTTAATGACTGTTTTGACTGTTACTTTATCCTTCACTAGTCAAAGGCAGGGTTTTCTGTTCGTCCAGCAATCCATTACTAAAACAATTAAGCACGAGTTGTATATCGAGTTCAACGGTTATTTATTAACATTACACACGTGCATGCTTTTGCCTCGTGTAACAGGGGTTCACAACACCACTTCAACTGCTGCCAACTGCTCCACAGCGGCGAATTCTTAACTGCCGGTATAAGAGAATATTAATTCTCTCATGTAATGTACAACAGAGACAATAATCTGTGGTGCATGAATGCATACATATCTACCGGTATAATGTTAGTCTGCAGTTTATAAGAGATGTTATCATTTTTATGAGACCACCCGACAGATTTTTTTTTTTTGGGGGGGGGGAGAGGAACCACTGTTGTTCTGTCATTTATTTTGTACTTGGGAAATGATGAAAAAATATTTGAATATTTGTTAATTTCTTTTACTTGAAATGAGACACTATTTTAATAGGTTAAGTTAAATATGTGCTATTAGCTTTGTTCAGAAAATCAGATGATTACACAGTACTACACAAGATCGGGCACCGTATATCACAAAAATAAGATAATCGGCCTTCTCCATATTTCCTGCCTCACCTTCTCTAGTGACAGAAATCAGAATACCATAAATTGAATGACAAATTAGGTCATCAATATCCTTAACTTTCTTTGATTTATCGGTCTTGACAGCAACACTTTAGGGTTGCTAATATAAGAGGAATTTTGTTTCAGGGAATAAATTACGTACTACAAAACTAAGCTATAAGTTACGAGGCGCAATTGGTCCAACCTACAACGTAGGAAGTTACCTCACCTCCAGTTGATACAGATGTCATCAGTATACAATTTTCCTTGTTGGCGGTATTATAGTTCTTTCCAAAACATAAACGCTTCAGCTCTTAGATTTACTCAGATAAACAGTTCACCCCTGGTACTTAACTGTAGGGATTAGTGAAAAATAAGCGACCCTCATTAATGACCTAGAAGCAACATTGTCAGGTTATCTTTCTTTTCTACAGATTGTTCAGTCCACTGTCTTGTATCGTGTTGAATAATTGCCCCCGTTGAGTTACATCAGTAGAATGTGTACTCTAAATATACTGGCTCTGGGATTAGGCAACAATAAGCGACCCTCATTAGGAAGGAAGTCATTTTGAAACCGTTCCACAAAGTCACCCGTGCCTCGGGCGGTGGTGTGAGACGAAGCTTTCATATTTTGGAAAGAACTATAGATCACTGTTGAGCAGGCCCCGTGAATTGTTAATTAAAAGAGTTTGGACAACCTTGGTAAACTGATGCGTCTTACAAGCACTTCATTGATTAGGCTATTGCAAGGTACAGAAGTGATGCGAACATAGGAAGCAGGTTTCACTTATAAAAGCTTCAATTTATTATTGTTGCTTGCGAGGTGCTCTTTTGTATCGGGAACAGAATGAATGATTAATTACGTTGCACAGTATAGAACCGCTCAGGTAGCAGCTCGTATTTTCGCCAGCAGCTCTTCCCCTGAAGATTTCAATCCATGATAAAAGTAAGTTCATGCCACTAGTTGTTTATAATAGGGCAGAGAAATATTGCACTAGATCAGCGTTTCTTAACCTATGGTCCGCGGACCACTGGTGGTCCGCGAAGATGGTGCAGATGACCGGCAGACATAATTTAAAAAATATATTGTAAGTGGAAAGTAAAGAAGTAAACATTTTTCACATATAGACACTAGATGTCTAAGTTTTTAAAATCTTCGAAAATACAGGTCCTACTGCAGGTTTCCTTACTTTTGCAGTTACGAACCACAGTTTTGAAACTCCTGATGCACTGACGTCTATGGTTTCCTCTTTCATTCAATGTAAAACAAACATATTTCAGTGAGAAGTGAATTTCCAGAATTATCTGAAGAAGCATTGAAAATCGTCATGCAGTTTTCAACAACCTATGTTTGTGAGAAGGGACTTTCAAAATACAGAAACCGACTTAATGTATCTGCTGATCTTCGACTAAATTTGACTAATATTCAGCCAAATATCCAGGAACTGTGCAAGAGGCGACTGGCTCAACCGTCTCATTAAAAGTGAGTAATAACATAATTCCTAATTATATTATCAAATTGGTAATAAATATTAAAGTCTGTTCAAAAATTATGTTACTGTCAATAGTTTACTTCCAATTCAATAACTGTGTTTCCGTCGAATTAAAAAAAAAGTATTTAGATTTATTTCGTTATAATGACCTATAATTAATACCCCAAATATTAAGAATATAGGCCTACATATAGCCTACTTTAAAAAATGGGATGTAAAATTAGGGGTACGTAAACTTTTTAGACATTTACAGGCCCTCGGTTTCAAAAAGGTTGAGAAACGCTGCACTAGATGATCCGAAGAACATAGCTTACTGCCTCCGATTTCATACAAACGTTAGCATTGTTGATCAACTTTTACAAGTAACCAAGATAAAAATATATACAACCATTACTTTTAAAGCTTATCTGGGTCCAGATCACAAACATTTAGCATTCATAAATAACATACCTCACACACATTAAAACAATGGTTGTCACAATATTTAAAAATTCAATCTTTTATGATGCTGCCTGTTCAGTTCTTCCTCTTTCTGGAATCCAGATGTTTCAAATAGTAAAAAAATGCATTTCGGCAGCAATGATGGGCCATCTTCAGTTCTTATTGAGAAGCTGACAATATGATCGTCTATCACTATCACCGGAAATATAATTATCATAAACGATTGACATTTCTAAATATGTGATACGTCTAATATGTGTAAGCTATGTTTTATTTGTGACCAAAATAAGCTTTTAGTAAGGATATAAGGTTAGGCTATAACTATTTTAATCAAGTTTCTAATATATATTATACTTTACTGGAAATGAAGTTCATCAATAGGTAATCAAGGTTCTCATGTTAACATAGAGTAAACATTCCCTAAAAAATCTAGTAATGAAAATTCTCATACCATAACTAAGAGCTAGAGATGTGGTATCAAAATATATAGAATGCACTTCATTAATTTATTGAACATATTTATTCCTGCACAGTCACAACTTGGACGATTCTGAATTTCATCTAATGTGATAACTTAAAAAAATAGAAATCATATTTCACTATACTGAATTAGCCTACATTCATTCTGATAGACCTATATCTAAAATCGGTACGGTTGTATTGATGCTATGACTTATAAAGTAGAATGCTGTTCTCTAATATTTCTTGCAAATCTACAGCTTAGATTCTTTTTTTTACCGGTACCCTATATTAAATTTGCTTTATGATTTGATCAAGTTTTCTATGCAAGTTTTCAGAGAAGAAAATGTTCCTGCATCACCAGCGTAGTTACGATGGCATCAAACTTTCAGAGACTAGCTAATTTTTTCCTCAGCGATCTGAACCTTACACCAAGTAAACCGAGCCGAAGTAGGTCAGCAAACAAATTCTGAGGAAGATCAATTACAGATAGACTAATTACAAACAAACTCTTTGGGTTTTAGAATCTGATTTGTTATTCAGAATATTAGAATACTGTACAGGGTTAGCTTCCAGTGGTCACATATTACATCCATTCATGGAAAAACATTAGTTAATAACTCAATAATATAAACATGTATTGTACCGTGATTCAAAACAAGTTATTTAAAATATGATTTTAAGTAATGCTTCCTTAAGAATTATAGATTTAAGAGCACAACTTATGGGGTTATGGGGATATGGCTTAATTGCTTAAAGCGGGATAAGTTTTTTTTTTCAGAACGAATTCGCTATTAAGGGATGACAGAAGTGTGTTCATTAAGCCATTTTAGTAAAAACAAAAATAAGTTATTGTTTGGAATTTATAGTAAAAGTTCAAACATACCCTGAAGTATGACTTTGCAAAATTTTATGCCGTTTGAACATATAGAACAGGTGTTGCTGGCATCATTTTAAACTTCAGTACTGTATAAAATGCCAGTGCATGTATCTTCTCCCACAAACATACAGATAGGCCTACAGCTGTGAAATTTGTCCACAATGTGCTATACAATGCGTGTAATAAAGTTACTAATACGATTTTCTGTATAGCCTTTAGATCACTTAAAAAAAATTGTAGTAGGCCTAAAGCCTATTCTTAGGTCTGTATTTTTAATACTTTTCATTCTTCTGGGTAGAATGTTTTTACAACAAAATTATAAACAATATAAAAATCATCAGTAAATTAGTAAAAAAAGTTTCAAATAATTCCATATAAAGAAGGCAGGTTCATATTTTAATTTCTATGGGTAAAGATAGATTTAAATTTAAATTTTAAAAAATCATTTAAATAAATTAATATCCCCGAAACAATTTAACTAACTAACTAACTCCATGGCGCTAATGTCCCAGAAGGGACAAGGCCTACTACCCGACCGCTGCGTCATCTACCATAGGCAGACAGCAGGATTGGGGGACATATGGTCAGCATGCCGACACACACGGCCGTTAATGGTGGTTTCCATGACCGGAGCCGTTACTTCTCTATCAAGTAGCTCCTCAATTTGAATCACGAAAAATCCGAGGAGGTACCGGGGATCGAACCCGGGGCGACGGATCTGTAGTCAGCGAAGCTAACCACAAGACCACGCCGGCGGTCCATAAAACAATTTGAGATATTAAAATTAAATTTTAAACTTTAATTTCGGTTTAAACATTAAAAAAGTATGTTAAAATTTAAGCTTCTTCGATCAACCCTTAATGTTCATCTGAATTCGATAGGCCTACTATTGCTGCACTTCTTCTTGAGAATTACTGATGCCGCTTGCTTCCTGTTTCTATAATTAATAAGCGGCATTCAATTATAGACTAATTTTAATAATAATCATATTCCATCCTATTTGATATTTACATTACTCGTTTTGCAACACCTATAATAATACACAGTGTCATCAACAAAATAAAGCTATAATCTCATCCACCCATAAATAAGATGTCAGATTTTCCCATCAGAACGTAAAGTAATTCAATAGCATAGACTCGCCCTTCCGAAATGAGAAAAATCTCGTGGCGGATGTTCTCTGATACCAGTGCAAAGACGCCCAACAGTGAGGTAATGTTAAGCTTTGTAAAAAATATATATTCCCGCAAACAAGCATCACACGTTTGACCGACGTGGTATTTCTGACAGGCTATTATTAATGGCTGCATTTTGACAGTTACTCATTTCCAAAGTCTTTTTACTCCTTTTGTCTCGTGCACTCTCTTTCTCCCCCTCCCTCTTCTAGTTGATTGTTAGCTCCTGCGGAATTAAGTTACCTATTACACCTTGACCACGCCTTCCCACGGCACCCATGCTAATGTTTACATTAAGTCCGAGCTGTCAGCAAGACTTCCAATTTCATTCCAGGCAGGTCCAATGACCGGGGTTAAACCTATGAGCAAATTGAGATCATCAGTATTATAGAGATGGGGAAATCAATTCCTCATTAAGAGAGCGAGATATTTTCAATTAAAGTACTGATTTCCTGACTTGGAGCTATTGTATTAAAATCGCTAGTAAATTGATTTACAGTAGGCCTATGGTATCGCTAAACCGGACTCCGCTCGTCCGGGCATAAGGTTAATCCTCACGTACGAACAATCAATAAATTTATAATTTTAATCACAAAGATGTTCTGTTTTAGTAAAAACTTAATCCTACGTATAGAGTAGTACTTGTACTAAAACTAAAATTAAGTTGTAGGAAAAGTTTTATTTATGAAGACAATTCCACTCATATTCCGCGTATTTGATATTGACCAATAACGTTTAGCAATTCCTCGGATAGACCAATCACGATCGTTTATCTTATAAAATGCTTGCTATTAATATGAGGAAGCTGTTTCATCGATAAAATCGTCTGCTCGTTACTGGACACGTAAGTATCAGTGTGCAGTGATTAATACGTGCCATTTAAGCATCATGAAAACAGATTATTTTATACAACATAACTTGCTTGGAAATTGAAATAATATAAATGTACATTGATTAAAACACAATTTCGATTCGGTGCAAGCCAGTTGGTGTACTTTTATTCTGTTCTGCTGTTAGCTTACCTGAATGAAGTTAACTATGTCTTATAAGCACCATTGGTAGCACTGTCACAACATGGTAACTCGAATCGCTTCATTGATGGTTGATTCATAGTATGCCGTATTCTTGTAGCTGTTAGTTTTTTTTTTATACAACAAAGCACGAAAGTAAATATTATTTGTATAATCCGTCACATTTTTATGCATGGAATAGTCTTTTGACGAGTTTCATCAGATAAATTCGATAAACTCAACTCTCGTGGGAACACCTATGATAAAATAGGTGTTACAGTTTTACCCAACCAAAACCTGTATAGCAGCATAGTACGTGAATTTTAAGGGAAATTTCGTTTCATCCAGACTTTCCGTGATTCGGGCAGGGTCTGGTCCCATCTAGTCCGGATTAGCGGGACTCTACTGTATTCGCTTTTTTATTAAATTCATTTCTATCTACTGTAGTCTATTGCTGTTTTGGTTGAGAATGGCAAACCCCAGAAAATATAACTTCTATAAGGTGTCAAAACAGGAGATCTGGAATGCAAAACGAAGTACACCGTCTGTAAGAGGGGTTTCTCTGTCTGTCTTTGGGTGATACCTAGCCAAATATAAGGCACGCAGAGATCTGAAATTTTTAACATAGATGGATTAATGCACTTCGAAGCCGGATTTTTAATTTTGCGAGTTGCGAGTTATAAGCAAAACTGGCAGAAAACGTTATTTTTGGCGTTATCGAGGCACCCGTTCTCCGAAATATATTTCAATTGTAAAATAAATTGCAGATGGCCTTGTTCTGCTACCATAGCGACCGGGGTAGAAGAGCATCGGTCAAATAGATTTTTCAACTTTACACATCAAGTTGTCGATTGATTCGGTTTGTTAGCCCGTTCTGCTCGATTAATTTGTTTATAACATTACGGCACGCAGAGATCTGGATCTTTTTTTTACACAGGTGGACGAATGCAGGCCTAAATAATTGATTGATTCGGATGAAACTAACCGGGGAGGGAATTGGGCCAGGAAAATCGAATCTGAGGTCTCGTTCTCCGGGCGACGCTCTCTAATCGTGAAATGCACCTCGAAACCGGATTTTTATCTTATTAATTTTTAGTAGTTTTAATAAGTTTTGAATGATTTGCATTAATTGCTTACGAATGTAATGTTTTTATTATTATTTTTCTGTTTAAAAAACACTGGCTTTTGAATTAATATGTGCAAGCCCTGCTAGTGTATAAATAAAATAGCTATTCTCCTAAAGTGGTAGACATAATATATCTTCATAAGTCCTGGCAATAAAATGCTGTTAAGGAGCCTGCTAATATGTTACATGCAGGCAATAGGCAAGGTATATGCTTTAGTTTGGCAGGCTGTACGTTATTCAAATATATTTTACCTAGCTATGTAAGAAACTTACAAATTCGTCCTTTCAAGTGTCATATTTAGAACATGTTACACAAATAATGTTTCAACAGTATCATTCAATACTTTATGTAAATAATGGATGACGCCTGTAATTTCATCTCCAGAGAATAAATCATCTGTAGCTGTATCTGCATCTGTGAATTTCTCAACATGCCATTTACTAAATGTAGGCCTACCAAACAATTCTAAAAATTATATAAAATTACCGACAAAAATGATAATTCATCTATATGCCTATTCATCGAACTTGCCAATATTTGAGTTCAAAAAAGTTTTTATATAGGCCTAATTACCGATTAATTTAATGGTAATGTACACACCATAAATAGCCTAATGGTTTGGAAGAATGGTGCTGGATATCTCTTACCTTATACTCTCAACAAAATCGGTAAAAGGGTATTTTATACACTCAACACTAGTGTTTGTACTTGCATAACAATGCAATATTCCAGATGATATAAGATTGAAGAAGTAGTTAAAATGGAGATGAGTCGGCTAGCTTATCCTTGCTGTTGTCACAATATAATGCACTGACACATTTAAAATTGTAAAAAGTTAAAGCACATTCATAGGAGCAGGTCATGTATAAACAGAACGTAAAATAGAGTTAAAATTGGTATAAATGCAATGATAATATCTTCTTCTTGTTCTGAATGGATCTTCTTAGTTAGTCAATAAAATACCTTCTATCAAGCTGTTTGGAGATGCATTTCTGTCCAAAGTTAGGCCATCTTCAATCCTTAGTGGCACTGTGTAGGTACATGTGTCGTGCCAAATTTAGTTTATTCGCGTATACATATATTATTTCCTTTACTTTTCTTTCTTTTTCTTTTTCTTTTCTTTTCCTTCACTATTTATTCTTTACAATGTTTACCAATTTTCTATTAGGCCTACTCTTAATATTATTCTTGTTTTAAAAAATTGGTTGTTTGTTTATATTTTCCATAGTTGGTATAAGCCCTTGAGGAAAAGCTGATAACATGGATAATGTAGACTATAGAATGTACTGTACATGATGCGACTATAGTTAATTTACTACAAACATTTCTATTGGGTGCTTGATATAACGTTTGGTTGGAAAATAATTTTTATTTTTAATGCATTTCAATTACGAAAACAGGCAATCTTCTCAATAAAAGTTGTTTCATGTGAATAATGTCGATTATTACCGGAGTTACGAATATTTAAAGTAATTGGTCTTGAATTAGGGTGGCATATAAAAGCCCTTCAGCAAGAAACAAAATGTTGCAGGTAAATAGCATTTTCTCACAAATTACATTTTCAAGTAGGCCTATAAGCTTAAATTTTCTTTTTTCTAAAAAAGGCTTTTCAATGGATATACATGATTTTTTGTAAATACGGTTGAATAACCTATATTTAGTTGTTGAATATATTCAGTTAACATCTGACTTAAAATTTTGAATATATCGTCATTGGTATTCTCGTAGAAAAATAAAATGCATAAAAATATTTTGAATTTTGGAAAATTCAAAAGTTTTCCTTATAACTAAATATTAGGCTATGTTCTAAATATGTTAATTAAATTAATTTGCTATAGCCTTCACTGCAAACAGTCAAAATTTCATACCAATACTCCTGTAGCCTATGGTCTGAGCAAAAGAAAATTTTCTTTGTTGATGTGCATGATTTTGAATAAAAACCAAAATGGCTTTTATTTTTAAAAAATATGATCAATTCAACTACCAAACTTTAAACATAAGTGTAATTATTACTTGTTGATAAGCTATTATTTTGTTTTGGAATTTATCAATATCTTGGGAGATATTAATGAACTGGTCTGACCTATGTTAACCCCCTCCTTAATTAAACAATAACCAATACGGTACTTGAATATTATTGCTATTATTGCTAATAATATATTCTATAGAAAGAGACTTCAGGTCGTAAAAAATAGCTTAAGCTAGGGTATATGAAAAAAAATGACACACTATGTAAGTTTGTCATAAAACATCTTTCATGTATTGGATATTCCCATACGATTTCTAGTTATAAGAAATTGTCATTTCGTTTGCATGTGTTTACACATAGTTCATTTGTTTCGGTTTATTTATTAAAATTGGAGGTTGTTACAAAATGGGAGTGGTAAGAAATGTATGAAGATATTGTAGCACTATATTTAAAGACGTTTGGACAGCATATAATGAAGAAGGTACCTTAATATGCAATATTGTTTGAGAAAACGCCTTTGTTATTGTCAGACGTCTGATGTAAGTTGCCAACTTTATCAAAGAAGTTATGAGAAGGTGGAAGTTATGCCGCCCACCAAGCGTCAACTGGCCCTCACTTCCTTCAAGCTTACAGCAATACTGTGGTAACATCTTTATAAGTCAGCTCTATGTAATTATTCTATAGCGGAAACGAATTTTAATTTCAGATCTGGGACTTCTATGGGTAGATATCTCGAAGCGTAATTTTCTGTGAGAACATACGAAGCACATTATCATGTAATTTTCACATGTTTTGTCTCTATATTTATGGATAAAGAGATCTTAACTCCCACATTTAAGTTAAATACATCATATATTTTTTAAAAATGGGGAAATAATAATTCTTCCCAAGGGAAATGGGCCTTAAAGTATTGTAAATCAACTAATTATATCTAAACAAGCTATTTTCTCTACTCCTAAACATTTAGGTCATCAGTTTTATTAACCTTTTCACTAGTACTGACGTGTATGCGGTACCTAAAAATTCCATAAAAGCATAGTTATAACATTATAGAATAATGCTTTATGTTACAATATGAGAAATTTCCATCCCCTCGTTAGTATTGCCGTTCATAAAAACCAAATATTCTATTTAAATTTTTCTACATTGAGTTCAAACTTATAAACCCGCTGATATCACTTGATGCATTGATAGAACTTCAGCTCTGAAAGGGTTAAGATTAGACTTCATCCTTCAATTGTTTCGAACTTTATCTTCTTTTGAATGTAATGATGTATAATGTGCAGTATGACGTTAAATCAGGCTGCATTATTTTAAACGTACGGTATATTTCTTCTCTCTCTCTCTCTCCCTCTCTCTTTCTCTCTCTCTCTCTCTCTCTCTCTCTCTCTTAGTTTTCCACTTATACAATGCTGGCATTATCACACACTTCATATATAGGCTATTTACAATAATCTATTATTCACTCAAAATATTCTGCAATATAATTTATTTAACACTGCAATAAGGTAAAGAAATAAATAATGAAAAACACAGATGAACAGAAATAATGAACACAGATGCTATATGGGCTACATATTTTGCCATGGCTTTTTCCCGAAGCACGTAATTTAAGAACCATAGCTAGGGGGTAATGTAATCACCTTAGCAGCTTGGGTCTGTTGTAGCAATTTGTAGCTTTTTACTGAATGATACTAATTTATTACATATGTTAGTCTAAGCTCAGAATGTTATTTTAGAAAGCAATGAAGTCCTGAGTGACAAATGGAGATCAATAAGCACAGTGCTTGCAATATATCTTTTTATTTTGGTTGTACGGGGGGATAGAGCAACATCGGGGTTCACATGCGAAGCTGCGGTTCCAGAGACAAGATGTGCCAGCTGCACTTTCGCAGTCGCTGGATGAGGGGACTTTTCTCGCCGAACTAATTTCTCTCCCGTCTGTTTCTGATTCTCTCCATTTTCAAAGTTTCTTTTTCGCATTCTCTACGGTCTCTCCTCCCGTTTTCGTGTTGGTTTCCTTCTGTTTGTTATCGACCGTGTAATATATAGTCACGTGTTTCGATGAGTAGAACCGCAAAGGGAGTTGACAAGCATTGCAATGTCCTTTTCTTGTCTTGCCTTCTTCAGCTGTGTTTACCAGATTCCTGCATGGATATATATCTGTTGTTTTCCATAAATATGGTATATTGCAGAGCTTGTTCTAGAATAATGAATTTCAAATTATTCGGGTTACATTAAATGCGCACAAGGTCAGGGGTTACCTTTAAAAATACTCGAAATGCGCACAAGGTTGCATTTCTGGGAACCCTTGAAATGAGCGTACGCCATTTTTTTTTAATTTTGCTGAGAGTAACACTTGTCGAAAAATATAATATTAATAGGTCTACTGTTGTAAAACTTATAAAAATAGTATTAATATTGCTTATTAATATTGATATTACTTAATGAATCTCGTTCATATTTTTTCCCTCAAAGCCATAACGCGGTCTTGTTTAGATTAAATATGTCTCTTGTTTTTTTTAAAATTCATATAAGTCTAGCTGTAGATGCCAACTTAAAAACTGTTAAGTGCATGTAAGAATTAAAATATATGTGGATGTGGAGCGATGAACATCTTAGTAAAATTTGAATGGAAAGACTCCCAGGAATTTGCTTTCCACATGAAGATGTTGTTTGTGCGCAGTTAAAGTAGCCCTTACATGTGCGCAATTTAAGGGTCTCGGATGGCATTATAATCATTTTCCTGACCGCTGTGCGCACTTAACTATGGCAAAAATTATTCATATTCGATTATTTCGCGCAATGTTAAAATCTTGATAAAAATGCACTACTTTACGTCCGTAACTTAGATTTATCACATTTCAGCATTCACAAAGTGAATAGTTAGCGATATAGTTATAGTTGTATAGATATAATATAATACACTGATCTGTAAGCTGTAATATTATTTATCATGACAAGTCACATGTGCTGAAATATGACAGATCTAGGATCCATCACAAAGAACTAAACTTACAACAAACAGCTTCATAAAAAAAATGATTATTTTAAAGGCTATAACAGCATTGTTTTAGCCTATATATGAGTTATAAATAAGCCAAGTAATTTTATGATTGTTGAAGTGTGCTATGGATCCAGATAAGATAAGTTATGAGTATAGCCTAAGGTTGTGCATTTTTATCACGATTTTAACATATAATGCACCCTTACTGGGAAAATGAAATTCCTTAATATCTGGCTCAAGTTTTATCAGGTATCTACTTTCTGAAAACAAACTATATTCTTCTCTGAGAACAAAGTTATCGAGTAAAGATATTCGTAAGAAAAATCTTCATTAATAAAATTATCAGTCACTGCATAGGCTAATCTTCCCACAAAATGAAAATAAATTGGTACTTGGATAAAAGAACCTGCTTTTGAATTCGAGAACTCAAATGGGCCAAAACAAGTCACTCCGAATAAGTAGGCCTATAAGAAACAAATTAGCAGAATTTTTCTTAAGATTTAAAAAAATAGAATTGAGAATTTTGTAAGGAAATGAAACATACCTATGAAAGTTACTGTTTTCCTAAATAATATGATTTGTGTTAAAGAATGTTAATACTGTCCTTTGATTTTGGAATTTTCAGTTTAAAACATGTTCTGAGGTTACATAAGTACAAAAATATCTCTTTCAGAAAAATGGTGCGTGTATCGGTCTGTCTTTGAAGATATAGGAGGTAAGAATATTGTCAAGAATGAGATCGTAGAAACTGATGAATCTATAGCTGAATGTTTGATTACATTACGCCATTTCGGCGTTAGAGGCTCCTTACTGATTCTACGTCATCATTTATACGATCGAAAATGACAATATTGATAGTAAACATCCAAAACGTAGGCCTATTCAATAAAACGACCCTTTGAAGTGTTGTATATATTTGTACTCTGTGTGTAAGAGACAGAGGGAGCTTATCTCAGAAAGCATGAATAAATAATAAGCCATGTCCTATCGTTCAGTCATGTTATACCATTTTTTTTTCATATACTGTAGTATGAACAACTGAAGTTAGTGCAGATAGTGCAGTTACTGCAGATAAAAATGACTTTTTATAAAAATTTTCGACAGAATTTATTTTGATACCCAAAGGCATACCATAGGCCTGTATACTTATGACCAGGGCCCGGATTCTACTGACATGTCATCTTTTTATTGATGCTGCACAGACATTGCCAATTTGTAGATAAATCCTAATTATGGTCTTTAGATTGTAGAAATGCATTTTTATTAGGTCATTTTTTGTCATTTTATGCCATTTTAAATTTTTAGGGCATTTATTTCAATTTAGGTCATTATTTTGTCATTTTCATGTCATTTTCTTCCTTATTTAGTCATTTTCATGTATTTACATTGAGTGCATTAATTTTTTTTGTCGCTAGCGGTGCTGTCTTTGAAGTGTTGTTTGTTTAACGCAAGAAGGAAAAATTCCGTTTTAAAGTGTTGTCATGCCTCAGTCGGAAATGAGAATCAAAGAAACGCCATAATGTTGTATTATATTACTATTGTTATTAGATTAACTTGTCACCAGAGTCTGCCACCTGCTTGGATTTGAGAGTGCAAACTACTGTTTACCCTCAATAAACAACAATATAATCCGGCTGACCACAAAATGAAATGCCGAATTTTGACTCGCCAGTGCCTCAGTGCTAGTATAAAGAAAAGAACATTTACAACATTACAATTATTTACAGTTTTTACAATTATATACAAATTAATCTTTAACTTCGTGTGTAGAATAATAATTTTTTTATGAAGAAAATGTCAGTTTTAGGTCTTTTTTATGATTATTAAGTCATTTTCTTTAAAATTTAGGGTCATTTTATAGGTCATTTTTCAAACAATTTTAGGTCATCAGAATCCGGGCCCTGCTTATGACTAGGTTCGGATGTTTATGACCTAAAAAAGTGGAAAATATGACTGCAAATATGCCCTTAAAATTTACTAAATATATCCCAAAAATCCTAAATATAACCTAATAAAAGTAACGCATTTTCAAAAACAAATTATCCAATTTTAAACGTTTAAACACACTAAATTCTTACATCACATGAATTAATTCAGATAACTTTTTAACAATTTTGGTGATTTACAGTTTTACTTGTAATGAACTTCTATTTTTAAATAATTTTCTCCCGTTTGCTCGCTTCATCAGTTCCAAATATTCCTAGTATTTTGTACATCTTGCGTGTCTCTGTAAAATATGAACAGTTGCATTAATTATAAAATTTAAGTCACGTATTAATTTGGAATAAACATTAAATTAATGAAATAAATTTCAAAATTAACTCGACCATATAGTACACTGCATAATTGTGCTGATTTACCGAATTTATAACTGAAATATGACGTTAAATTACAAATATGGCCAAAATATGACCAAAACAAAAAAATGTTCAAACTATCACTTTAAAAACTGTCCGATTAGGATAACAAGCGTGTAATTCGTGTTTAACTTGTGTTTGCGGCGAGAACGGAGGTCAGGATAAAAATGTGACATGTCTTAAACATCGAACCCTACTTATGACCAACGTTCTGACAAATGAACATTTTGGCACTTCAATTCAATTAAGACATACATACTTGGTCTGAATTTTGGGCAGAATGCAATATTTTTCTCACTTGCTCAAGTGAAATAAAAAGTAGAAGTCAAAGAATCCTAGGTACCGTATTTAAATAAAGCCTATCCATTTATAGTTAAACATTGTCAGGTGACTAGACCTGCTTTATTAACCGAGGGATTCAGAGATCCAAGATAGAGATTCCAGAGGAAGTGGCTGGAGGAGGGTGAGATTGAACGCAGTCCTGGAGGACTACTAGACTTAATAATGATGACAAATGACTCCTCTATGGGGACGTCACCTGTTTTGGTAGACTCGAGCGATTCCTAACACATGATATCTCCACATTATTAACTGAATGAGGTTCTAGCCATTTGTTTCTAGACGTCCACCCTTACACGCTTGTCACTATCCCTTCTTCCGGTACAGCTCTATTTATGTGTAAATCAGGTGAACCCTAAGCCCACCCTATAATAAATTAGCTGCACTAACAATCGAGTTTTAATTATAAAGATTCATGGATTGCCTTAACTATAACCATTTACTTTTCCCTGCATCTGTAACCCTTAGCCATGGTATGAGATCTAAAGATCTGTTATAAACTTTAATTGTAACAGCCCAATTGGACACAACAAATTTCATAATTATTCACGTGTAACATCCTCCTCCTAGATATTTTTTAGAATTAAAATAAACTCTCTCCGGTTCATTCAGGCATCACCCAATGGAATTATGATACATTTGTAAATTAAAAATTAAATTACTAGATAACCTTCACAGAAACTTTGTAAGATTTCCTTTAGTTTTTCTTTATATATATATATATATATATATATATATATATATATATATATACCTTAAGCTTCATAACCTGTACTCTTCATCGGATTTAGTTAGGGTAATTAAATCACGGAGGATGAAATGGGCTGGACATGTTGCGCGCATGAGGGAGGAAACACATCTCAAAAGTATTGACTGGTAGACTTGAAGGGAAAATACCACTTGGAAGACCTAGATGTAGGCGTGAGGACAATATTAGAATAGATTTAAGGGAAGTAGAATTTGCGAGGGATGGTTGGATGGAGTTAGCCCAGAATAGGGTTGAATGGCGGGCTCGTCGGGTAAGCGCAGCAATGAACCTTAGGTTTCCACAAAATAGATAATATTCCTTTAGCTTGCTTAGGAATTGCCTACTGTCATTGAGTAAGTAGAGAAAGAGAAAGAGAGAGAGAGAGAGAGAGAGAGAGAGAGAGAGAGAGAGAGAGAGAGAGAGGGATATGGGGAACAGGGTTAAGTCATCTGCCCATTCAATACGGGACTCAAAAACCCTTGAAATTTTAAAATTGAAGTTAATACGATTTATTTCAGATATGGAAAATTGGGCTTTATTTGGGAATAATTATTGACCTTTCAAACTGATTTTAACATGCTGTTAGCCATGGATACTGAGGTGTCAAGCGTTTCTGACGGTTACCTGAATCGCAAATATCATTTGCGACGAAATCTTGAGTACACTTGGGTCTGTGTCCACAGCTTTACATCAAAATAAATTTAAAACGCACTCATGTGCAATGTAACACATGTGAATAAATTCTCACTGTCGAATCTGATATTCACTCCAGATGCAACCTCCTTTTGATAAGTTCAAGAATTAAACTAGAACTAAAGGAAGGAAACATGTAGGCTTATACCACCAATGAATAAGCCTTTGTTAAAGTTTAGTGCTTTATGTATCTGGTATCGGATATATAATGTAAAGAACATAAGTGAGTAAATAGGCAAAATTAATAATAAAGATCAAATAGACCTACAAACGTTATAGATGGCAGAAGTAGGCTACTTGATGGAAAAACGAAATATTACTAGAAAAGGGAAAAAACAGGAAGTAGAAGAATAAACAAACAAATAATAGACGAAACATATTAATTGCATGCAGTATTTAAAAGAATATAGGCTAACATGTCTTCAATCTTTTTCTTAAAAAATAAGGCTAATATTATCAACTTTCAAGAAAATATTTCTCTCAGATATGCTTCCTATAAGATTATCTCCAGAACCCTATATTTCTGTCACTTCTTTATCTTCTACGCCAAATTTATATCAAATTTATGTTTATTTCACACAATTACGAATTTTTATGTGAACTGCTTGTAAATGATTTAAAAAGCTGTCTCAAAGGGCAGTTAATTACTTATATTAATACTTGAATCTAGGCCTATGAGAATCTCAAAAAAGTTACAAGCTAATTTATATCATAATTAATTTTCATTACTGTCAAAGTTTCTAAGATGTTTCAGAATGATTCAACACATTTATTTACGGTCGTAATCTTTTGTTTTGTTTGTTTGTCTGCTTTTTCTCAGACTTTAAACCGTTTTGGTTGTGAGTAAGATGTTAGGCGTTGTTTAGCTATGGAAATGATGCAGCCTTAATCTGGATGAAGAGTTCTGTCTCTTTTGTTATGAACTTAACTTGATAGCTCGTGTGGGGCGCTCCAGGAAGGAAGGAAGCTGTAAGTTTCACAACAGGATAGTTTTTCTTCCCATTCTTTCTTGAGTGATTCTTATCTTTGAAAGTAGAAGGAGGTATCAAGGAAAGGCTTATGAATCAGCCTTAGTCACCAAGATTTTGCTGGCAGACATATCCAGGTAGAGACGTTTCACATATTCAAACAGGCTCCTCAACATTCACATCCAAGATAGTCTAATCATAGACGTTACTTTATATAATCCTGCGGAAAGTTTCACAAGGTTGTGTTCAGAGTTAGGCCTACATAAACTTTCTAATTTGTACTTAAACATCGGAATAAATGAATTTAGAATAAAATTAAAGTAAGCCGTTCAATTCTGACAGTTAAAGACCTTGAAAACATACTCTAATTAATTACTTACTTACTTACTAACTCAATGGTAATAGGCAATTTCTAAGCAAGCTAAAGTAATGTTGTCTATTTTATTGAGCCCAGAAGTTCATTGCCGCACTTATATGAGCGCACTAGCTTCATCCGATGTGCTAACTCCATCCAATCATCTCTTCCAAATCCTACTTCCCTTAAATCTACTCTAATATTGTCCTCCCTACGACTCTTCCCTTCGGGTCTTCCAGTAAATATTTTTGAGATATTATGCCTTTCCTCCCCCGTGCGCGCAACATATGTATCCCATTTCATTCTCCGATATAATTATAATTACCCTTATTATATTCGGTGAAGGATACAAAGTTCGTCAATAGGCCTATGCAGTTTTTCCAGTCCCCTTTTTCATCCGTGTTAGATCCGAATATATTTTAGCACCCTGTTTTCGAACACACTCATATTATATTATTCCCCAAGAGTAAGGGACCATGTCTCACATCCACATAATAGGCATACAACATAATTGGTATACATTTTTAGTTTTAGATTTCTGGACAGAAGACGAGAAGATACAGAAGTTTCTAAATTGCATAAAAACGAGCATTATAGTAGTTAAAACAATAGCCTAAATTTATGAACATTCTGGGGAATTCTTTTTTGATTCATGTTACATAGACATACCATTTCTAACTTTTAGGAATTTAAATTACAATGAATCAGGTTTTTAAAAATAAGATTATATAATTATCCATTTTATGACGACTTCTTTTCATAGAACTATTGCTTACACTATTTTCCCAGTCCTTTTAGACCTGTCAATCAAAGAAAAGCAATTCGATTAGTTGTAAGCTGACAGATCCAGCTTCCTCAGATCCAGGAAAGATTTGCCCTATTTTAGCTACAGTGCAAAGAAGCTGGTCGTCGTGTGGACTCGGCATGAACGCAGAATGACTTCCAGCTATGTAGGCCTAGTGTTTAGTATTGTACAGGTAGTGCGCCACCATCGTTGTTGTTTCCTCTTCTTCTTGCACAAACTAACCATCACTAAAGCAGCCCTACTCATCACCAAAATAACATAAATTTCCTCGGGTGAAGACATGATTGCAAGTACTGTCTGACTGTGAGCTGAAGGCCGAGCTGGTGGCATAGTGGGGGAAAGACATAGACAGTAAATGCAAGCGCATGGTAAGGTAGTGGGGGAACGCTAGCTCTAGAGGTGTACATATTCTGATTTTAGCTTGCCTGCCCCTTTGAAATTCTGCAACCAGTCACAGCTTTTAACTTGCTTGACTTGAAAGCAAGCCAGATTACAACGATGATAAGAAATACTGTCGCTATGAGTCATAAGCTCTTCATAACTTGGTGGGTTGCTCAGGACCTAAGGAAACTGCAAGGCCTGGCGGAAAGAATATGAAACTGGGTATAGCAGTGCACTGGTAAGTCGTGCAGTTACGTAGTTGAGGAACTTCAGATGTATTTAGAGAATTTTACCCTGAAGGAAGCCGAGGAGAAACTAAAATGTGGACAGTTTTAATTAATTATCAATGAACAAAAGTACTAGTCCAGCATGGGAAAAATTTTCAAACATTTTAGAGAAAACATCATAAAATCATTAATAACAATAACAAAAATCCCTTTAGGCAAGCCTACAAGCTGAGGTAGATTTCGAAGTGCTTTTGTTTTAATTTACTGTCGCTGCGTAGCACTCTTCTTCTTTAGCCTTAGCATGACAAACCCGCAATAATAACTGCAAAAAAGAGGAAAGAGAACTTTTTAAAACATTCAAATCTCGCCTTATATTAGAACTATCAAGAAACTAGTTATTGATTTGTAGAGTACTCATCAAGAGCTTTTCAACGATACCCCACAAGACGTAGTTTCGAAAATTTCGAATTTCCATCCCCATACCCCCACCCCCACTCGTACTCCCAAAACCCCCGAATCGTTGGTGTCACTGTGAACTCCATAAGGAGTACTCTAATTTATTCAATCAAAGTTTCCCTCTATACTTCACAGGGGCCGAGATATAAATGTTTTAAAATTTCAACCCCCTCCCCCGACCACCCCCTTAGGCCAATTTTGCTCATTAACAAACTTGTCTGAACTATTGGGCCTAGAAATAACATAATAAAATTTGATTCAAATATCTTGAAAATTACGGCCGCTAACGTGTAAAGATATATATATATATATATATATAATATAAATATATATATATACATATACATATACTGTATATAAATATAAATATCACAATTTTTTTAACAGGTGGTGGTTTCGTACTTAGGGAGGCATGAAACGTAACGATATGAACGAATTTTTTGAAAGTCATTAGGTAGATTTTTCTTCGAAATCTACCTAATAATAAAAATAATAATTGTGTTAAGACGCTAAAACGATTTTTAATACTTTATCCACCTTTTATTTATCTGCATGGTGAATTTCTTCTACCAGCATGTGGAAAAGCAAGAAAGTATTACCTACACTCAGCAACTACAGTTGCTTAGCTGATAGGAATGTCGCAAGCTTATTCTGACTTGCCTAGGCTGGGTTTGACCTGACCCATCGGGCTTAAAGAAACCTGCCTGCTTCCTAGCTATGACGCTGGCAACTTGCTTGCCTGGCGTTCAAGCGGGTTTGGGCAAGCTAAAATCGAGATTTGTACACCTCTGGCTAGCTCGGCCTTCAGCTCGCAGCCAGACAGTACACACATGGTGCTGAAAAAGTCTGCTGGTGGTTCGCGTTAGGTTCGTCCCTTTTCCATGGAACGCGGGTGGTTCGCTGTGGAAATAATTTCAACGAACGGTTCGCGAGCAGTTCGGGAGGAGGCGGATTGCAGATGCATACGCGCCTTAAGAAACTTGACCAATAGCCGGAATTTCTAATTACTGTATGTACAGAATGCTTGTTATGTTTTGGTTTATAAAATCCGTTAATCTGACATTTCAGAAATATAATAGATAAATAATCCACAAAAAAAGTTAGCCTAAGCTACTAGATCCAATACAGAAATTATGTAATAATAAAATTTGTATTTGTCATTAAAAAAATATTGACTTTTTCCACTTTCATTTACAGGGACTTATACTCCTATTACGCGAAGAGTAGAAAATGTGATAGTGCTAGAGTTCATGCAATTTTTCTCTTTAGATAAAGCTAATGGAATCCTGTAGCTTTGGCGATTCAGATATCGTTAATGCCTTGTAATATTCGAGGAGAAATGTTATCTCCTAACTTAGTGTACACACAGCTCATGTTTATGTTCACTTTGCATGCTGGATGGAGTCAATGACCGAAGAATAAATATTTTTCTTGTATACAGTTTCAATTCAGGTTTCGAGAGAATTTTGTAAAATAATATTAATCTAAGAATGTTGATACAGGTAGGATAAACGTTATATAAATGCGGCACTTCCTTATTTTTGTTACCTTCCTCTTCGTGGGTACGTAAGAATTCGAGAACTCAGGTATGTTGATCCGACAAATGCTAGGGATGATATTGATAAATGATAACACAATGATGATGATGACGATGCAATGATGAAGGTAAACGGGAAACCACTATATGAACAAGATCATCACTGTGAAAATAGTAATTCCTTTATTGCAACCAATGGTTATAGTATGTTGGATGGAGCTCTGGTGGAATAATATATATATGGCAGGGGAAACAGGAGCACCCGATAAAACCTTTCCACCACACATTCCACATGGTTCCGCCGAGATTCGATCCAGGGTGCCAGCGATGGAAGGCGAGCGGTCTAACCACTCAGCCATGGGGGTGGCCATTACTGTGAGTTCATCGCATCACATTCTCTAGTGCAGCGGTTCCCAAACTTTTTTGTTCTGGGACCCACCTAAACCTAGAATTTTTTTCCGCTATAGGCTATAAAAAAAAAAAATTGCGACCCCCTACTACATAACGATAACCAATATAGGCTATATAAAATACAGCACATGTTTTTCATATGCGTTTCAATAGTTTTATTGTGTTCAAATGCCTTATATTCCTTATATTGAAAACAAGTTACATTTTTCCCGCCCTTTTCGCGACCCACCGAAATTACTTCCGCGACCCATAGTTTGGGAACCACTGCTCTAGTGTATGATGTATTAACAAGTAAAAGTTATGACTTATGAATTTGGGAAACAAAATACTACTGTAACTGAATTTCAATTTTCGTTTACTCTTCATTCAATATTAAAGTTCATTTCTCCGTAAATTCTGGGCCCTATTTCATAAAAGTTACAATTTTACAGGTGACAGGTGACATAAAATTGTCTTACAGGTTTACATTTTGACAATTGTGTTTTTCATAAAAGCTGACAACTTTACATAAATATCATGACAATTTTGTAGAATTGTATGACAATTTTACATATTGTTGTTTCTCAAAACTTTTACAGGTAAAAGTCTGACAAATATGTCAAATCTTAGGATACCTATCATTTATGAAACATTAATTTTTGCTGACATGTTTACAAATTTACAAAAAATGTAGAATTGTCATTACAGAAGTGACAGGCAACTTTCATATGTAGGCCAACAGAGTAGGTTATGTAAATGTGTGGCATAACTTGGCAAACTTTCTTGTGATTTAAACTTTGTTAATAAACTTGCTAAATTGTCTTGTTAATAATGAACACTAGTAGTAGTGATATTGGTAGGCTAGTAGTGAAAGTGGTGAAGAAATAGACATGAAATCACCCAGTGTTTTTAGGCAATGGATTAACCTAACTTTCAATTTCAATGACTTTGTATTAAAAGAGAAATATAATTCAATTATTTTCGATAGTAATAATCGATTGCTTAGGTATCATATTCGATGTTGAGACACGTATGTGAGAGCCATCTACAGTGTACTAAAGTAATCTTTAGGTTTGACATAAAATTGTCGCGTTTATGAAATGGGTTCTTTTAGTCTGACAATTTACATTAATTTGCCTGTAATGTAAGGAAAAGTTGTAATATTTATGAAAAATACAATTGTCGTGACATATTGACAAATTTGTCAGACTTGACATAATTGTCGTATTTGTCACACATGTAGAGTTTTATGAAATAGGGCCCAGGTCTTCAGTCAACCGCTGTAAGCACTGTGGCGTAGAGGATGCTTTCGCTCTCCTCATGCAGCGGGCCCGGGTTCGTTTCCTGGTCAGGGAGGGGGGTTCCGGGGATACCTCACCCATGAGACTATTTTCGGAAAAGTTAGGCCCTTGTGGTCCCCGGATATCATCTGGCCATCATTATCACCTTCATTTTATCCGCGCCTTGTTCGGCATGAGTAGGCTATGTGTACGACTGGTGTGTGTAGTCCTAAGCGTTCTTGTTGTCAAGGGGGTAACCAGCCATTGGGCTGATCACTCATCCGGAGAAGCGTTCCTTGTCCTTAGCTGTACGTGATTTATAAGAACTTCCTCCCCCGACAGATCGGGGTCCATTAGGGCCCGTGCGGCGCGGCCGCATAAACGTACAAAACACACAACGAGGGAGGTAAAACTCAGAGAAAGAACCAAACCATAGTCTTGTCAGAGGTTAAAACCTAGTCTTGATAGAAGTTTGACAGAAGTTTTACAGGAAACTTCTGCTTTGTTTATTCAGTTAATTATCGAGTACGTTCCTATACAGTACAAAATATTGTATCAACAAGTGTTCTATTCGCAGTACTACAAAGTACCGCATTTTAACTGTTTTTATTTTTAAATATGCAATTCACTTTGAACCTCGCATGTTTTCCCAGCCACTTTACTAAAATATCATAGCGGCATGGTTTCTCAAGAAAACGAGCTACAAGCTCTGTTCGTTTATTGATGATTTACATTATTAAAGTAGAGGCGTGTATCGATTAAAACTCCCTAAAACTCCATTTAACTCTCCCTAAGATTTGTTATGGACTTTTAAAAAAACACACACAATAGTTATTATTATTATTATTATTATTATTATTATTTATTTTTTATTTTTATTATTCCTTGAAGATATGAACAAAACTCTAGAAAACTGAAATTATGCAGGCCTACTAAATTTCCTTCTTCGTCTTCTTCTTCCTTTTCTTCTTGAGTTTAGTTTACTGCTTCAACTTCTAACCACTAGGCTACTTCTGAATTTTTTAGTGCGAAGTTTCTTCTTTATTGACGAATGCCAATTGTAATTTTATGCTTTGCTTAAACTTAAAAAAAATATTTACATGAAGACATTCTCCAATTTTCCCTTATAAGAAGAAGGAAAATAATGAATCAAGTAATTATTATCAACGGTGTGAAATTATTTCCGAAGTTTTACTGTTACTAATAGTTGAGAAGCCTGAATATATAGGGAAGGAAACGTCATTGCTATTCACGGCTTACTGAAATGTGTGTGTGTTTTCCTTGGAACTGGTCATTCGTCATTGTTAGTCTTGGTTACTGGTAAGCCGGGATTGTTGGAGGACCCGAAGAAACATAGGAGGTCGCGTCTGATCACCCTTCTGGCACAGTGGGAAGGGTACTCCAAGAGGATTGAACTCGGATTGCGCTCCGGGAATACCAATGACGGGAAAATACCGCTGGCACCATGGGATTCAGCAAACTCAAACTGTTAGTGATAGCGAAAAACTTTCCAAACAGCGTTACGCTAATGAGCTTGGACGTTTAGATTTATGGCCGTGTATTGTCTGTCGTGGTAGATTGGTAAGCTCCAGTTATCATCTTGTTTAAACTATTAAGATCAAAGTTCGTTCTGTCTAGGCAAAATATGATTTATGCTGTTGTGACGAGATATATTAAAGGACTAAGAATAAATTAATACAGCAATTGTGATTAATTTAATTTTAACCATTCCATTATTAAAAATAACCATGAATTCACCAATCTGAACAGGTACAAATTTAAGAAATAATTAAGATGTTAATAATCAATCATTATTTATGAAGTTAATAATTAAATTAATAATGAAAATAATAAATTATTATTATGTAAATAGTTATTTTTCAAGTTTCCTCACCTATGGATGGGTGTAATTGATTGCATTTTTATTTAGAATAGTTTGTATTTTTGTTTAGTGTATTTTCATACCAACTGCCTGCGTGGTCTCGTGGTTAGCTGACCACATGCCCCCAATCCTGCTTATCTGCCTATGGCAGATGACGCAATGGTCGGGTGGTAGGCCTAGTCCCTTCAGGGATGCAACGTCATGGAGTTTAGTTTCGTTTAGTATTTATATCCATTTCTGAATAGCCCTGAATATGTGCTCATTTGGGTGGTGTCTTGATGAAAAAGAAAATAATAATGTTTGAAAATTGTAAATTGTATCAAAATTTTGAATTGTAAGTGAATAAAATTTTAAAATAAATATGAAATAATAATCATATTGCCCCGCTAAAATTGAAGATCATGTCTACAGCTTTCGGTATGTTGAGTTCCTAGACGTAAAAACGAGCGAATGCGGGTCTATTGTTTAGCGTTGCTGACTATGGATCTGCAAGTCTGGGTTCGAATCTAGTATTTCTTTAGGTAGGGAGGTCTGGAGTGGTGTCCACTTACCCTAGTGACACGAACTAAATTTAGCTCAACGGTAGCGTGTCTTGGTCTTATTATATACTGGTCTTATTATATACTCTTAGGCCAACATATGAAAATATATTAAAACTTTTCTTTGCGTAATTCTGGTGTTTTCCTTGTTTTCTGCCTGTCTATTGCTGGCACTTTAAAGTTGACCAGTAAGCTTATTACATCGTACAATAATTTTAAAAATTATTAAAGGAAATAATCATGTATATTGTTTACTCCACCCGTTTGAGGTTAAGATGTATAATTGCTTGCATTTTCAACTCCTGAACGACTCACGTACAATATTGATCATAGGATAAGCAGGGTTTCGGAAGATAGAGCCCTACAACTTAGTAGTTTGTCCTCCTCGACTACTTGATGATGATTTCTATATTTGAGCGATGCTGTTCATTCACAGCTGCTATGACAACAGAGTAAGGCCATCTGCAATTAATTTCACAGTTATTGAACTGTATTAGCAAAAACTGATGGTGTCATGATTTTATCAGTTTTTTGCTAATAACTCGTGAACGAGAGCAAAAATTTAAAAAACCGGCTTCTAAATGCCCTCGGAGCTCTTTTGGTCACCTATGTAAATAATTTCAGACTTCTGTGTGCCGTACATTTGATTTGGCATTGCACACAGACAGGCAAACACTTCTTCTTATTACATAGAAAACTCACATAATTTTCTTTTTACATAATAACTAATCGTATTTTTGTCTAAAATAAATCATTGAAGTTAGAACTGTTCGTGGTATCACAAAACAATTAAAAGCTGTAGTTCTGCTTAAATTTTCTAGTATAAGTATTGATTTGTGAAACCCATATTAGCCACGAGAGTTGTTCTTTTTTAAGGTTGACTGGTAGAGGGAAGTAAGGTTTGTTGTACCAGGCTATGCACAATTTACAAGCTCGCTTTTTAAGAGCCCATTCACGTCTCTGGCTAAGGTTTTTGAATTATGTAGCAGTAGCGGAGAAAGAGTGAGAGAGAAAGAGAGGGATGTAGAAAGACGCTCTCGGATCCTCGGAATCGTCGACAGGAACGACGACGGAGCAATAAACCCCAATGACGGCACCGTCAAGAAAGGGACAACCAAAATACCGCAGCGATTCTTGTATCCACCCCTTTCGTGCTATCCGCTACAAATTCAGTGTTATTATTGTGTTTCCTCTTTTTATATCTGACACACAGATCGAAACAATTGTGATGTAACTTCAATATATGTATCTGTGTGCATAAATATGTTTTGTTCTTGGAGAGGTGTGTACGTTACCCTCAAGAGACAAGGACATAAATATTTCCTCAGATAAAACAAAACTGCCAAATTTCATGGCGGAAACCTTTTACGGCTTACACGAGGTGTTCAAGTTATACGGCCAGCAGAATTTGAGATCTTCTCCGCCTATAGTAGAATTTCGACTTAGGGCGTGAACTTCTAAATGTTCACTTTCGAAGACAAAACTGATTGCTAATGGAATAGCTTCTCCTTATACTGTGAAATCATTTAAATTTATTAAGTAAGTTAATTATTGTAGAAGGTCTATCTATTTATATATATATTTTTACTTTGTATGTATTTATTTATACACATATATACACACATACGCTATAAGTAGACCTGGGATTTTAAGGCAAATGCCTTTGTTCTTTATGAAATAACATGAAAATGTTTAAATATGTTTACGTTTCGTGATAAATCACTTACATTTATAGAGTTTTATAGTGCCCTAAAATGCCTGTTTTGTACTTTTAAAATAAAATTCTACTTCTGTAACTTTTATAATCGATTAATGGACATCCATGAATAAAGAGCAGAACAGCAGAGGGTGGTTTTTTTTCTTTTTAATACAGAAACTCGATTTTCCCAAACAATTGTCGCCATGGAAAGCTGACTGGCAGGGGAGGGGGTGGATTAACTCAAAAGAACAAGTAACAGGTATATAATAAGAAGGGACATACTGTGTCAAGTCGCCAGTGAAAGACCATCTGTTTAAGTTAATATAGTTCGTGATGCCTAAAACGAAATCACCTAAGAGTTCGCTTATACAATAATGGCTTATACAATTTCAAGAGATGACTTTTGATGGCAAGTTTGGGTTGGATTTTTAGTACCAACGTAATTTAGAAAGCTATGAGGTCTGGAACGGTGTTGACCCAGCGTTGTGAGGACAATTGGGAAGCTACAGTGAGCAGCGATCACGGAGGCAGCGCAATACGGCTGAGGGATGTGTCGGTTTGACCATACGACCACCCAATATCTGCAGGCCATGAGCTGTTTCTGATAAACTTTTTAAATTCTGTCTTAATTTTGCAGTTATTTCTGTTAAGAAGAGGTACACCACGCTTTTTACAGTAAAAAAAGATCACGTTACAGTTTAAGAGCATATCATAGTATTTTAAAGCCTATTTTCTGTGTATTTAAACGTTTTTAAATCATATTTGAAGTGCCTATTTTCTCTTTTAAAAGCTTATTTACTTGTTTTAAAAGCCTATTTTTGGTGCCTAAAACTAAATTTTTTAGAGCCTAAAATCCCAGGTCTAGCTATAAGTTACTATACTAAATGTGCCCTGAGATGTGTTTATGCTCGCTTACTCCTCCGAGGCCATTCGACCTACAGAGCTGCAATTTTCACCATACGTTCCCGATGACCTTTGAGTGTCTATCTTAAATATCAGCTTGATAGCACAGTCGATTTGGTCAAAATGTTTTATTTTTATTTTGGTTAAGGTTATTTGTTGCGCTTTATGTACAGTCATGGTGTGGACTGCGTACAGCGTACTCTTGAAGTGATGGTATAGATTTTATATACTGTACTCTAGCGGCGGTGTTGCTGAGTTGTATCGTTGTGAGCGCATCGATTATTCCTGTTTTGGAACCTCAGTGTTGTCATTATTTTCACTTCTGTTTTTAAAATTCTACTGCTCTATTGGTAAAATTCGCTTAGCCTAATGGAAAATTATTATTTTTCCAGCCCGTGTAACGGGCTTAATTATCTAGTTTTAGAAATAGTTATCATTAATAACTTATACATTTATCCAGCATTAGATATTAGATCACCCTCATTGTTCATTGTTATGTAGATTATATTGCTCCGGAAGATGTAAACATCGCCCGTCGCTCTCATTTATTTAAAGTGAAAAAATCGTAACATAATAATTGTACCGGAAGCTTTAGTTATTGTGATTGATCTGAGTCCTGTGCTATGTTCCGAATTTCCTATCCCGATAACAGGAATATTTCAGCTTAGCTTACCAAATCCCATCTTTGTCTCTGCCTTAGTCATGTAAAATAAACTATGAACCCATCGTGGTTCGGAGTATTCATTAAACTATAATTCCCGCTACTTTTGTATTCAATTGTTTTTAATCTTCAGTGGTGGGAACATCATTATCTTCTAGAGCATGGCTAGCAAATTTCTCCCACAAACGTTCGGCTAAAGAGTCACGGTAAACCATGAAGGACAAAGCCAAGGATATAACATAATTATACGAAGATACATCAACTATTAGTTTGGTTTAACCTCAAAATTCAAAATGTAATCATGTTATCCTCAACATTTAAAACGAAATCCATACCTCTATACACGTAAATTACAAATATAATAATTTATTTCACTTTTGTGGTTATTCATCTGTATGCTTCTAAATATTTATTAAAAAACCGAGGGCTATTATTACTGTGCGATAGAAGAAACTCGTCGAACTCTTTTTGTTATAAGAATGTTGCATGCATTTTCCTTCTGCCTTAAAATGTTTTAAACAACATTTAGCGAATTTCCATAATAATTGCGAGACGATTGGTCCATGATCTTGTGAAGATTCGGTTTTTCATTGATTGCCGCGAATAACTTAAAATTGATTCATGCTTCTTATCCCATTTAGCTAAAAGTCACATGTTCCTTGTTTCACGTTTTACTTATTTGTTCTGTTAAAATTTATTGGAGAAGAGAATGGTATGGAATTTTTGCATACCTACAGAAATGGAGTATCGAATTTGCACGTATTCCCAAGCACATAGCAAACTCACACAAGATGAGAATATTATCATGTCCGTGTTTTCGAAATTTGATCTCACTACAGTTTCTGACATCATCTTCGTTTTGCTCGAAAATTGGTTGTTGGCGTTCGCACGACGAAGTTGAATCATCTCAGGATAGTCATGTTTCCATTTCGCTATGATGTGGATGCAGCGACTCCGACGTAAGACGATAGGAACCTAGAAATTGCTTCATTCATGGAACGCTATAAATGGGAAAGAAAAAATGAACAAATATTGGCGCTACGCCCCGGAAGAATCCAATTTATTTCCTGAACTGATACAAGATCTTATACCGATTATCACCCCAGCAAAACTAGAGCCTATTTATTGCGTTGCAGTTTATAAAATAAATTCTGGAATATACCACTGAACAATTATTTTTGCAGTTGTAACGTCCTTATTTCCGTGAAACTTCACCTATATAATAGTGTTTGCGACCCCAACATTATAATAAAATTAATATTGGATGTGTAATTTTTAAGGCATCATAATTCCTGTAAATGGATTAATAAGAAAATAAGTTAGGGAAATAACTGTGATTTCGTAAGTTGAGAAATCAAAGTGACTGGAATATAAACTAAGATAACAGTAAACTTAGGCGAAGCTGTAAAATGTGAATATTGCTTACAACAGGTTTAAAATAAATTTGAGTAACACAGAAGGATTTTGGTTTGAGAACAAAACTAATCTCAATTTTATTCGAGCCTTTCTTGATGAATGTTAGTGTTAGTGTTTGGAATCTACTTAAATTGAATTTCCTAAAACTTATAGCCTATAGCATTTACATAGAGGCCTATATTTACTAATATAAGGTAGATATCACAATATATATTTTAGATATTATTGTATGCTACATTTTAATCTTTTTATTAATTTTATTTACTTTCTTATTATACATAGATCCCAAAGAGCAAAGCTTCTACAAGGTATGACATCTACACATTGGTTCCAAACAAATTACTTATTCCAATTTTACTTAAACCTATAAGAAAGAAACATATATTTGGGTTAATGTTCAATGAACTTACAGAAATATGTTGGTGTAAAGCATGTTGATTAAAGTAAATACCTGAAATATACGATAATGTTTTGCCTTGAAGTTTCTAAAAGAACCGAATACACTTTCTGGTTACTTAGACTGTATTTTGTCAAAGCTCGCGATTAAACTTTTAAAGAGGTGTAAAGTACATGTAAGATGTTGTTTCAGTACATTATCTATAGCCTACATATTATGAAACTATTGCTGGTAAATCATCTTAGCTAAAATGACGGCCTGAATTTCAGGAATATACTTTCTCTTGTTTGGGATTAAATACAAGAAATGTAGCCCTACTGTTAACGAAATGAATAATAATTTTGAATGAGACACTCACATACTTCACTAATAATTCATTAAATAACTTCGAGTTCAGTTAATTTCATTTTCCAATTAAACTTTAATTTCTAAGGTTTGTTGTAAACTTTTTCTAGAAAGGAAATCTCAATTGTTGTCGAAGTAAAGAAAAATGATGTGGCAAAAACAAAGAGATTCAAAAACATGAATTGAAAGGCGTGTTCTTTATTTTAGAATTTAGATAATAGGAGAACTTTGGAAAGCTTGACTGAAATTTCGCTCGAACTTGGACTTCCTTCAAATATACAGAATGGCAATAAAGGATATTGTGTAAATTTAATATAGACCTAAGGAATTTGTATTAAAAATTTCACTTAACTAGCTTATTTAGAAAATCAATTTGTTTTTCTGATCAAGAGGCACAAATCGCTCTTAGCTGGTAAAATATCCCCCATTTAAAATTCTTGGTTATTGTTACAGGCGGTTATCTTCACCGGTAATATAACGAACCCATGGTCGAATTACATGAACTCATCCCAAACTTATTTCATTGCACTCACTATAGGCTACATCTGTGTGCTACCCAAAAGAATAAGAAATTTAATTTCTTTATGAAATTTTCATACGTAATTTTGTACCAGGAGCCTTCCTTCTCCATTTTCACGCTAAAAAGTTGTAAAACTTCTTTTTGTTTATTTTAGTAATTCTTGGGCTGTATTTTACGGCTGCCGCAGGATTATTCCAGATCGTGATGTGAGTACAGCAGCTGAAATATGGTCCATTCCTGCAACATGGTAATCCAGGCTGTTTCATCAGTATGACCGAAACGTATGCCATAATCAGAGTTATGTAGAAAACTCTTGAGTCATATAGTGAAAGGGAAAAACAACAAGAATGGCACGAGAAGTTGTTGTGTATATTCGTGAACTGTCACCAGAGAACATCGAAGTTTTACACCCTCACATCACACGTCCTTATGGACACATAGCAACATCCTAAGGGAGCTGTTCCATTCATCCTGCAGAGGTAACCGTGCTCCAGTAAATGTGTATATTTTTCCTTCTCTCTTTTCACTCTTATTTACAGTGGCGGCCATCATCTGAATAGTCGTGCACTTTGATGACATTTCACATTATCTATAGGTAATGTAAAGAGAGCTCCGGGTTTTATCGATAACTCGGAGTTGCTAGTGAACTTATCTTGAGAGAATATGAACCTCGCATTATATTTATTGTGACTATTTAGTGAATATTTGTAGAATTAAGCGTGTAATAATTAAAACCACGGAAATAAATAAACACGTCCCTATTTGTATCATTGTAAGTGAGGTAGCCGTTGGCGAAAAAATCGATATATCGCGATGGTGGCACTTCGTGTGAATATTACCAAAACTTTCCGTTAAGAGCAACTGTTTTATTTTTTAGAGTAAACTCTTTTGTGCCAGTAATAAAATCTAGTGTTATTAATATCGTATTTATTAATATTATATGAGATTTATAATTCTTTACCACACATAAAATTGTAAGTTATTGTGCATTAATTTAATTTATATGCAGCTTATATATACTTATTCGCTGTGTTAACGATTGTTTTTATCATAGGAACTACAGGTATGAAAATGAGAGATAAAATTTTACATTATTGTGCATTAATTTAATTTATATGCTGCTTATATATACTCAGTCGCTTTGTTAATGATTGTTTTTTATCAAAGGAACTACAGGTATGAAAATTATTCAGTCTTCAATCCTTGCGAAAACAAATGCTTGTAAATGCTTTAAAATAAAAGTGATAAAAATAAACTTATGACGATAGATATTGGTGATTGGTCGAAATTCCAAACATTCTTACTGATTCATGAACTAAACAGGCAAAACAATATTTCCAATTTTAATTTAAAACACTAAAGAATAAAATGTACATTCTTACAGTTGACGATAAACTAGCAATGAAACATTATGAATCCTCTTTCGCATTGAAAATCTAGGTCTTCTTGAAAATAAATCATTGTATCTTTTCTCCAGACGAGTATATCTGTCCATGTGGTCAAGACTAGGGCTCGGAAGTTATATAAAATGCCTTTTCTATTTGGGTGGATATATAAAGGAGTTAAATAGGCTGTAGACAACAAACATGTTTCCGTGCAAGATGGTATATCTATATACTGTATAATATTATGCATTCATAAGCCACAGATTATTCTCTCTGTTGGACATTTCATGAGAATATTGTAAGAAAAAACCCTCCAACATTGGGACTCGAACCCAGGACCTTCGGCTATCTGTGCTGCCGCTCTACCAACTGAGCTAGCCGGAGTTCGATTCACAGCTTCAGATGGAACCTCTCTCCTATGACTAATTGCTCTTAATGGTCTACCTCACTGAAAGACAAGTTAGCCTATGTCATATGCAGTACTGTGAAACACACTAATTAGTGATTTTTGTGATCGGGATTCCACTCTTATTGTACAGTAATATTCAAGATGTAGCCTATACATATTAGGCATTCATAAGCCTATAAGACAATTCTTGAGGATATTATAGGAGAAAAAAATATTTTCAATATTCTCATGGTTCTGTGTATTTAGGAATAGTATGGCCAGTTTGTATTTTGGCTTTTTTGCCTATTTTGGCCTCTGCTGCATATTTTAAGCTTTAAAGCCTTTTTTGCTTGTTTTGGATCGTTATGGTCTTTTCTGTGATTGTTTACACATTTTAAAAAGCACATAAAGAATTTCAATGTATGAAAGTAAAAAAAAATGTTATCGTACACAGATAATGAAATGGCACATTAACATCAACAAAAATATTTATTGAGGATCTTGTCCACTATAAATGACGAAAATCGTTCTCTCCGATAGGCAGCTGACTACGACCTGAAAATAACATACTTTTGTTGCTTGTTATAAAAAAGAAGTAAGAGTAAGAACTGTATGTAACAAATTATTAAATATCTTAGAAAGCTAATTTTATTAATAAAGAATGGGGTTCTTCCTGTTTTCACTTTTAATAAATACCTATTAGGCTATATAACTGCCTATTTTTGGCATTTTAAATGCCTTTTTGCCTGCCTATTTTAACCAAAGTAAATGCCTGAACTTCCAGGCTCCAATCATGATGAACGGAATGTCGACCGTTTCAGACGGCCCATTTCACGGATTTAAACGACACATTCTAATGGCTCATTTACCTACACAGATTTTATTTTCTTTCCAACATATTTTATTCACTAGGCTATGACATTCATCATCTCACATTTAAGTATTCATTATCAGTATTTCTAATAATACATGCGTAATATTTATACCAGGAATATACACAGCCGAGGATATCAATTTACTAATAATCCTTGCGTAAAAGCCTGAATGTGTGCAATACTTTGCACAGCCTTACATCAATGTATAAACCTGACGTAGGCCTACATAAAAGGTGGCCGATATCTGTAACAGCCGGTAGGCCTAGTTTGATATATTGAATTTTGAGGTTATACATCAATTCTTAAGGTAATTTGTTATGAAATATTCTCAGCTGCTTTTGCGGAGTTTTTAACATAGTTCCTTGTATGTGGGTCATATTTTCTTAAATTTACCCATTATCACAACGTTCTGAAATCAATTTAATGAAATACTGCAATTTGATTTTCTCACGGCAGATGACATACTGCCGTTTGTTCACTGCGCTGATAGATGGTGGCAATGGCGAAAGTGCAGCCACATACTTCCTACACTGCTGTCTTACACTGCTGTGTGCGAGAAACGTTATCACCGACATGACGTGTTTCTTTGTAATAGTTATTCTCATTAATTGTAATTTATATCCAATGCACAAAATAGATATTCTATCCACAAACACACAGACATTTACATTTGTTTTTGTTTTCTATAGTATCTCCTAGTTTTAAGTCGTTGAAGACTGGACATATTTTCTCTTATATTTCAATGTAGGTTATACCAATATATAGGAGCCGCTTCTGGTATGGCCCATGCCCGCACGCATCGTAGTGTTGGATTCAGTCTTCTTTTTATATATAACAGTAGTAACATTACCCATAGAATCTCTCTTTTTCGCTTTTCTCACCCCAGTCTCCATCCTCCTATCATTCTTCTTGCTCTTCAGGGATTCTTCCCTAAAGGAATCTTCTCCCGTGTTTTGAAAGAACAACCACGTTGACCATACGAAAACAGTTTCCTTCAATCTTTCAGTGGTTTATGTAACTCTGTTTTATTTACTGTTGTATCTTTCACAAGCAATATATAGGCTAGTATTTTTCTCGCGCTGGTAACAGTAAATATGCAGTAAAGTCGGATGGTATAAAAGAAAGAATATAACATTGTTCTGAATACAAGAAACATACCTGGCTGCTTCATGACAGGCAATGGGCAAAGCATCGCGTGTCGTGGAGGAGATATAAAAACCCTCGAATTTCATTTCCTGTATTTTTATAGTTTACAGTACTGTGGATGAAAACATGTTGCGAAAAAGGGATACATATTTCTTCATACGAGATTTAATGACTTATGAGTTATTACAAACAAAAATTAACCTAAGCCAAACATGACGCAACCATCCTTGAAAGAAAAGAAAAAGTTGGTTTGTTGTCATGAATTAGTGTTACATACCCGTATGAAAGATTTATTTACAGTTCTCTCCAGGTTAATATTTTTATTTAGACGCACCTAATTGAACACATGTTCGTGGTCGAGGGAAGTTCAGAAATGATTTTAAATAGGTCTACATTGAATAAAATGCTATTTATTTTAAATAAAAATACCGAACGAGGTGGCCAAGATGGTAACGTCTTGGACTCGCATTCGGGAGGTCCCAGGTTCAAATCCCGTGGCCGGCCAATTTGACATGGGTTTTTCATGGATTCCCCAGTCGTAAAGGCAAAATGTTGAATTGGATATTTACATATCATGAATCATCCTCACCATTTCATTCTGTATCATATCCATTTAAATTAATATCAGTTGAAATTTATTCCATTAAATACACCGGCAATAGAAACAATTGACAAGGAATAGTTTCATTTCCTTCCCTACTGTACAGACACAGATCCCGAACTCCTGATGTAGCTTCGAAGCTGAAAGGAGTATAAACACAACTGAAATAAATAAAATAAAAATACAATCCCTTTAGCCTTTTACAGTAGCCTAATAATGGGAAGGAGAATTTAAAGAGAAGAAATAAACATGAAAAATAAATATGTATATAGCCTAATAAATTAAATTATTTTTTAAAATTTGTAATTTTTCAGGGTCATTTTAAAATTTTGCACCAAAACTAGAGCTGCGTTTCAGACCTTCATATGCGTATTTAGGTTCAATTAAAGAATTTGTTTGGTTTCGTCTTGTATGTACTTACCAAACGACTCAGTTGGATTCATAAGTGACATGCAAATGGAATGCTGTAAGTGCCGATCTCAAAAAGGTACAGAAACTGCAGATGGCATAAAAACGTACAATGATTTCTTGAAAAAATTGTAAAACATTTATACGACCTAAAATCATGTAGGATTTAAGTATCATTATTCGAAAATATGATTATTTATATTTTTTTGTTCGACCATACTATAGGCCTAATACGCTTATTGTATGTGACGTAACAGTAAGTTTATCTTAGTAACATCCAATTCTGTACAGATTTTCATTAAACGCTGCTGTGGTATCGATTAATATAACACGCAACAATCTTGAAACCTTGAGAGTATCAAATGAATCTTCGTAATATACAACCTGTATTTAAAATAAAATCAATTCTCTTCGTGTTAATGTTAATATAATACTAAACTGAATTCATTTCTTGTTTTAAAGTCCGTTGGTTCCAGGCCAAGAGAAGCTTCAACTAAACAGCACGCCTTCAGCTGCCATCTTTCGCAAAAGATGAGAACTACGAGAACTTGCTAACAGCTGATTGCCTAGGTCAGCCATCTCTGTTTATTTGATGAGTTTAAAGTCTCAGAACTTCAGAATTTAATTATGGACGAAAATAGTCGTATCCAACTTGAATATTATAATTAAGACACTCGTATGAAAATTAAGAAACTCGCTTCGTTCATTTCGTTAACATGCTCGCGTCTTACTAAATTCCGTTATAGGCTCCTTGCATAATGTATTATTTTTAAATAACATTTAGAACTGATGGAAGTGCATGTACAGTACAGCGAACATGGACAGATTAAGTGCCATTAAATGCTAATTAGTATAGGGTATAAATAATAGCTATGACACATTTAGCTTTTTCTAGTCTACGTTTTGAACTCTGGTGCAAAGAGGGTAGGCTATTCACAACACAGCAGCAGCTCAAATGCCACTCCCCCCTAATTATCACCTACTCCTTTGCAATAACTTTTATGCATAGAAATCCAGAGGTGTATCTGTTACGGGTAAAGCTGGACCCGGATATATTGCACATTACCCAAAAGCAGTGGGCAAAGTTTGAATAAAATATTCTTTTCTAGCTTTACCGGGTAATCTCGTAAAAAATATGATGTCAGCTTCATCCAGACCCGGATAAAGCCCGAATTTAAGGAAATTTGGTATAAAATTCTTGCTCTACCCAAACTGATCGGGTAAAGAGCACATTAACCAGATACACCTTGGTTTACCGGGTAATCTCGTAAAAAATAAGATGTCAGCTTTACCCAGACCCGGATAAAGCCCGAATTTAAGGTTTACCGGGTAATCTCGTAAAAAAATAAGATGTCAGCTTTACCCAGACCCGGATAAAGCCCGAATTTAAGGAAATTTGGTATACAATTCTTGCACTACCCAAACTGATCGGGTAAAGAGCACATTACCCGGATACACCTTGGTTTATCCGAGTTTCTAGCTTCATTCGTGACATATGCACTCAATAAGCTTATTGGAAATTTCTAAAAGTATAGGCCTAGTTATGTTGATAAAGGTAGACACTATTTAATTTGTATCGTGCTAAAACAAACATCCTTTGTATAAAATACCACTGCATACCACTGTTTTCCTTTTACTCGACAAGACATAACAAAAGTTTCTTCTCTGGGAATAATATTTATGAAGAAGGAAATGAAGCACTTTTTTTGGTACTGAAGCGTGCGCTTTTTAATTTTAAAATATTACTCTTTTAACAGTTGTTTTACGTCACAAAGGTTACGTATAATATAATGAAGAAAAGAATACACATGCACGGGGGAAATAATGAAGACTTAGGGGATTTTTACTTTGTCTGCGCGGTATAATTTTAAGACTTACTGACATGGAAAAGTCTCATTTGTTTAGTATCATTATTAAAAGGGAAAGTCTGTTGTCGGGCAAGGAAACATATTGCGCTTTGTGGTCATATTAAAAATGATAAAATGTTTACTGCAGAGTGTTATAACGGCTAGTCCCGGGGAAACGCCTGTAGGCTATCAAAACTACCACCTAATGAAATAGTAACTTAATGGAAAATAAGTTTTTTTAAGGGATACATGATTTTATGTCTTTGAAAAATGGCCTTCTGTTAACAGATTCCATGGCATGTTTTGGCAAGAAATTTTCCTTCGTAAGACAAATATATTCCCTAGCAATTAAATAATCATCTATAGATCTATAATTCGCTTCACTCGTTGAGGGCTCAGCCCCCAATCCTCCTTCGATATTTTCGGGATTTTTTTCCCCCATCACTGACACCGTATTGGAGATAGAGCCCGTGTATTAAAACTGTCTTATTTCCTACTAGCTTAAAAGGTCCGGCGTCGCTCGGGTTTTGTATTTTGTAAATGCGAAAATAACTTATGAAGGACTTTCGATTTTCAAACTCGAGGTCTTTAAGGTCTTTATTTAGGTATTTAGAATTTGAAATGGGGAAGAACGACTTATCACACACAAACTATTTCCTCAGAAAACGCTAGATAAGCTACAGCTTATTATAGCTTATAGCAGATCCCCGCGGCTTCGCCCACAATAATTAATAGGAAGATTATAAATTAAGAGCAAAATAATTAAACTATTATATTTACTAACACTTTGCACACGAAACATTCATAGGTCTAAACTAAACGATTGATAGGCCTAATTAATGAAACAACTGTAAATCCGGCTTTGAAGTGAATTCCACGATTAGAAAGCGCAGCATGGGAAAAATAACCTCAGATTCGAGTTCCCTGGCCTAAAAAACACCTGCATAATGTTTGTCCATTTAGGGCTATATTCACTATTCTTCTCCCGTCTAGGGTGAAAATTTCATCTGTCTGCGTGCCTTGACATTATAAACAAATGACTCGGCCATGGTCGGCTTACAAAATTCGAACGATCGCGATGCTTTTATTTCCAAGGTATGACGAAAGTAGGCAAAGTCATCTGCAATTGATTTGACAACTGAAAACTGATGTTTCGAAAGCGCAAGAAATGTACGTCTCAATCCCGTTTTCACTCATGACTCGCGAACGAAAGCTAAAATTAAAAATGTAGCATGCCTTTGCGGGAATGTATTCAACAACTTCCCAAAGTGTCATGGTGATCGGATGAATGGCATAGTAATGCATAAAGGACAGACACACATACATTCATTTTTATGTAGGCTATATAGATTACCCGTCGAGCGTTGCTGCAATCTCAGAAGATTATGAGAATTGAAATCGATTAAACTCACGATGAAAAAAATGTGTGTAAATGTATTTGACAGACAGACATATAGCCTATTCGTTTTTAGTTATATAGATGAAGAATGGAATAAGCGTACTGAGGCCATAGTTTCTATATTCATTTGTCCAGACTTATAATTCCGTTACATTTCAGGCAGATTTGATGACCCTACATAAGAGATTTTACTTATGATTACATATAGAAATGTTGTAGCCTGGACCCTGAACTAAGCAACTTGCCCGGAATTTTCTGTAAAGCATCTTTCATAAGAAGCATATTCCACGTTAAATAAATATTTAATATTACCTTATCATCATCTTATTATTAACTTCTCTGGCGTTTATAATAACATGAGATATCCATTGCCTTCCAAAGCGATCGCGATGCTATTGTTTCCAAAGTATGACAAAAATAGACAAAGCCTTCTGCAATTGATTTGACAACTGAAATGAATAACTGAAATCTGATGCTTCGAAAGCGTAAAAAAAGCTCGTTTTCTTGCCGTTTTTCACTCATAACTCGCGAACGAAGGCTAAAATTAAGTGATAGAAACCTTCCCGGGAATGTACCCAACAACTTCCCAAAGTTTCATGGCGATCGGATGAATGGTGTAGCAATGCATAAAGGACACACACACACACACACATACATTCATTTTTATATATATAGATTACCGTTAAGCCATAATGAACATAAAAAGTGCGGGAAGGCTTAAGGATGTTTTTGGGATAAAAAATTAACTTTTTGGAATTTTGCGGTAAAGCTAAAAGGTAGCTCATCTGGTAGTTCACTGTAATGTCAGTAATGTCTATGCCCAGGGTAGAGAAAGTTATGTGATGTATCACACCCGATATTTATTTTCGTTCATTTCACTCACCATTATTGATTTACGGAAATTATTTCTATCGCTAGCATGTCTTAGGCCTATTATTTGTCAAAGCCCAGTGTATTGCAATTTTCAAAGCACTAGGTGAAGACTGCAAACATTATTATTGTCGTGAAGACTGAGCAATGACTTTAAAGCTGCGTCCAATATTTAGAAGGCTGTTTAGGGATAAAAAAATAAAACTCGGATTTTTTGGAACTTTTTCATCTCTTATATGCTAAAAGCTATAAGTGTGCCAAATTTCAAGTTTGAAGCTCATATGGAAGTGAGTAAACATTAATGTCAGTGAGTGAGTCAGTTAGCCATGTGGCTTTATATTATAGGGACGTTTAATATTAGACCTACAATATTTATCGGAAACAGTAGGCCTAATTATATGGAAAGGTGAAATCAGACTGAAAAATGCAATGCCATAACCGGGATATGAACAAGGATCTTCGGCTTCCATGCAGCTGCTGTTATCAACTGGGCTACCATGGCAAAATGTAATTATATGATTATATTTTTAAATGTACATCTTATTAACTTTCATAATAAGTACAATTATAGGCTAGTTATTAAACCATTCCAAGTCTTCTTAATTAATCAAATGGTATCAATACAATACAGTTATTTATAGGCACTTTTTACTTTCAGTATGAGGGGTATTTAGTTCATAATTTGGTAGTTCTACGGGTTCTCTCTTCCGGTAATGGATACAAGCTCAATCACTGATAACAGAATGTCTCTCTTCCTATTGGGAAGTCAAAGCACGTGTGCGCTTACAGATGTCACAATTGGAACCGGTGGTTCCACATGCACATGTGGAATGTATCGTTTTGTGGGAAGTTAGACGAAATCCCATTGATGCTTGGCAAATAACAGTATATACAAAAGAATTCTATAAAATTTCACCCCACATTTCCACTGAAAGAATCACAATTACTTATTTGAAATTAGAGTAACATATCGGCAGTTGCTTCCCATTACTGAAAAGTTTTCTTAAGAAGTAACATAATATTTTTTGTTGGCTTTAGAAATTCTTGAACTGTGACAAGAATAAAAGGACAGCACACAGGTTAGGGGATTTGTTATCTCTTATAATGGCGATGCCGCCGACATGTATACGAATCAGTTTTATTTATTTTTGTGCTACTGAGGATGTCCCTTTGCCTTTGAAATGGAGAAAAGAATCTTCATCTTTATTTTCTGTCCTAATTTCTTAGTAGTCCGTTTTCTTTCAGTGGCGTTCTAGAAGTTGTTTGGTAGCCAGAAAGAAGGGATTACTAAATTCGATACTGTCTTTTGTGTTCGCTTATCAGCAGAACACATTCGTATCGCTCATACAAAAATATATTTCATTATGTGTCGGTTACATTTAATAAAATACAATAGTCATGAAGTTTGTGGTAAGGACGGCGTTAATAATATTAGGCTACATAAAACGAAGTGGTTAGCATTACTAATAAGGAATATTAAGTAGGTCGTTACAGATTTTCCTGCAGATGTGACGGCTTTCCCTAAGTATGGTGAAATATTGAACAGTTTCACCACTTTTAGATGGTAGATTAAGGTGAAGAATATTACCAATTGGCAAGACTTTTCTTGGTCTTACTGCTTCGATGAGCTTTCACCCTATTAAGTATTTTGCATTAAGTCGAGGCAATTTTCAATATAAACTTGGTTGTAACAAATAATAATAATAATAATAATAATAATAATAATAATAAGGTAATAATGTTTAATAATACCGGTAATCCAGTAAAGCAATATTTAATACTAATATTAATGCAGTATTAATATTAAATAGTATTAATAATAATATTAATTTTTCGACGTACTGTAGTTATAAAATATCTTTCTCTCGAATGAGATACATTCTTTTTCTTTAAATGAAAAATCGATGATTAACTCCTGAATAATTTTTTCTATAAAGAATATGCGCAATCTTTCAAATCCATGTAAGGTAAATCCAAAATACTTGAGTGCGAAAAGTTTAAAATGAAATAATGTTACTTCTCGGCAAGTGGCAGCCTCCTAATTTTAAATTATAGAATCTAGTAACTTCATTTCAGTCGAATTAAACAGCACCTTTGCTGCACTGTGCATTTAAATTAATATGTTTTCTTTGTGTAGTTAATATAGTTAAATGTTGTAAATTTGTTTTAATAGAATATGTTAAATTGCAGTCAATCGTCTATGTAATATTGTCTGGAGCCAATGTTTCTATGTCACCCCATGCATGAGCTTTGGTCTTTGAAACAAGGCCAAAATTTCAAATGTGAGGAGCTACAGTAGAACTAGTCATTTCCTATAGGGCTAGTTACTTTTGTAACGAAATAACCTACAAGGCAATGTGTAGAGGTTTTTGCAGTTTGAATGTCTGAGATGTATATTTCTATAGCTTATGCTATTTTGCTATTAGAAAATTTCCAGTCTTACAAGAATATCTTGAGCCATAAATTTGCACTTTGTTACTATAACAAATAACAGATATTTACTCTATTAACACGAGGGGTAAATTAATAAGTAACGAAAAGTGACCTTAGTTCCTATATATTTATTTTATTTACTTATTCGTTTATTCATTTTACTAAACATATTATGCATTTGATAGCTGATAAGAAGGATCACATAGAACGCCACTGACCGGTTGCGTTGGTCCCAGCTTTAAATAAAATACAGAAAAACAGGAACGGTGATACATAGAGACACGGATGGACACGGGCACTCTAAAGAAAGCCGCGCGACTATCCAAGTGTGAAAGCCCACACGACATTCTTTACATCAGGAGGTTCAGGACCGCCTAATACATACCACTTTTGTCCTTCCCAGTAATTATTATTGAATTTATTTCGAAAAGAGTTTTAAAGAAAATCCCCAAATAATACTATGTCCAAACCTTACACTATGCATATCATTATATAGTTATAAAAATAAATTAAGGAATCGCGCACAATGTGCATTATCTTAACCTAAGACTTAACCTACCCAGTCCTGAACCCAGGAAAGGGATTTTTCACTACTGAAAAATCCCCGACCCGGCCGGGAATCGAACCCGGGCCGCCGGAGTGGAAGGCAGGCGCGCTACCGACTCACCCACGGCGAGTTATCAGTTACTGTTACCAGTCCATAGCCTATCGTATAGATGTCCAAGGCAAATATATGTTTGTCTTTGTATGTATAGCCTGTATGTCGTATATATATGTTGTAATTTTACGGAGTTTGTGCTAGTCAAAGCTGATGTTTTGGGCTACGAGAGTGTTAAGAATTACAATTTATATTGCTATTGCTTATTCTTTATTTTATTTTATTTTTCAATTTGTCTGTGTTATACTCCTTTTAGCTGAGAGGCCATATCAGGAGTTCGGAATCTGTGTCTATAAAGTAGAGAAGGCCATGGAACTATTGCTTGTCAATTGTTTATATTGTTGGTGTATTTTTATTGATTACACTGCCTTCTAAACTGTATTAATCGTGTAATTCTCGAGACGGCGGTGATTGATTAAATTCAACTGATGTTAATTTAAATGGATATGATGCAGGATGAAATGGTGAGGATGATTCATAGTATGTAAATATCCAATTCGGCATTTCCCTTTACGACTGGGGAAACCATCAAAAGCCCATGTCAAATTGGCCGGCCACGGGATTTGAACCTGGGACCTCCCAAATGCGAGTTCAAGACATTTCCATATCTGCCACCTTGCTCTTTTTTTTTATTTATTTATTTTATTTATTAGGCCTATACTTCCTTGTATACACATTAAACATAACACGCCTGTGGTGCATAATTTTGACATCAATGTTATTTTAGTCTTGTTGGTATTGCTGTGATGATTATAATAATAATATTAATAATAGTAAAAATAAATAACAATAAATAGTGACTATAATAACAATAATAATACGTAATAATAATACAATCGAACATGGATAATTTGAAGTTAAGGGACCAGCAAAAAGGAAAATAAAATTAATCACGATTTCAAATTAGAAAAGTTTATTGCTTTGTATAGGGATGTCAAGAGGATCAAGCTAATAAGAATTATCCTTCTTTCTTTCTTTATCTTAGTTTTACCTCCCCCATTTAGGATTTAAGCGACCCAAGCCTCTCGGGCACGAATTATCCATGATTTCTAATTTTAAAAGTTCGAAATAAGCAAGTTCGACTGCAATAATAATAATGATAATAATAATAACAATAATAATAATAGCATTATTATTAGTCTATCGTGATTGTTGAATTCGGAAAAGGCCTAATTAGGAAATTGTGGAAGCATTGAACACAAACCATTGTCTGCTTGGAGTTGCAACTAAAGTGACAATTTACTAAATTCACTTTCTTGGCCAAATGTGCATTCATGTTTTTCTTGCAAGCAAGCCCAACCACTTTAGCGGACGAAAAGAAACTGGACGAGATACAAAGTGACAGACCGAGAGTGCAGGCTTTCCTCCTGTTACATCTGTGAAAACAGGACAGAACCTAACCTACTGGAAATATGACAAAGAGCATCTAAATGACAATGAGAAGTGACGAATGAATTATATTAAGAATGCATGAGAACAGCCTTCTCACGAAAGTGATGAAAACGTCACATTAACTCTGATAGCCTGATATGCGTTTACGCTAAATGAAATTAAACACGCCTATACAAATAAGTCCATCCTTATTTCGGTCTCGAAGAAATAAATCTAAAGTGAGTGATAAATTGTTAAGATGGGTGTAATAATACAGTAATATAATAATAATAACAATAATAATAATAATAATAATAATAATAATAGGCTAGACTTATTTAACCTGATGAAAGATAAGACCTTATGGTCTTAATAATATAAATATAAATAAATTTCACCAAAAATTAAAAATGGTAGGCTATAGCCTAAACACATTGACACAATATTTTGTTAATAATTACTAATAGCCCAACTACTGTCTTATTGAAAAAAAGTAGCGAGTAAACATTGCGTTCTACGGACCGGACCCTATTCGATTAATCAAATATCCGAATAGTTGGTTAAATCATGAGAAAGGTATTTTCTTTTAAAAAAAAACTAATTTGTACAATATTATAGTCCTACTTACATAAATTGACACATATTGAATATATTGGTCAGAGCCAGTGACAAACTGTCGATTTTGTAGGCTATAGTATTGCTTCTTTGCCCTAAAAGAGGGTTTCCCAATGCTCGTTGCTGCAAATAGGCCTACCACTTGAATATGGCCTCAAAGCAATCCGGATAATTGGCGATCCAGATAGTTGGAGTTTGGATAATTGCAATTCTACTGTATTGTATATTAGGCCTATCTAATACTATTTCGTAAAATATTATATAAACTTAATTAACTATCATAGAACATGGAAAAGATTCACTGTTAAGTACTATGAGCTGATAACTGCAATTTGATAGTTGTTAGTGACCGGCGTAGGAGATAGGCCTATGGATAGATGGATGGATGTACGAATAGATGGATGATTGGATCGACTAATGAACGGACTGATAATAGTTGGATGATGGATGAATATATGAATATTGGCACATGGATGAACTGATGGGCGGATTCATGAATGCATAGCTGATGTATGGACGGATGGAGGGACAATTGGTTTGATAGTTGAATGAATGATGGATGGGTGGAAGAATGAGCTGTAGGCTATACTGTATACCATTATATTTTTGTTTGTGCTACATATTGTTTATTATACTAGGTGTACGGTTGTGTGTTTAAACGTACACAGGCGTGGGCAGGTAGGTACTGAAAGCGAAAAATATAAATTAAAATTGAGTGAGTAAACAATAAAGTGAGTAGTATACTAAAGATAGTTCTGTTGTCTGTTTCCCTCAGAGGAAATATTAAACCAAATTTCCATTTCCTTTCTTTCTTCCTTTCTTTCTTTCTTTATTTATTTATTTATTTATTTATTTATTTATTCCTCTCTTTCTTTCTCTCTTTTTTTATCTCTCTTACTACCGTACTACCCGAAGTTCAAAATGAAGTACCGGTAGTCCACCGTATAACTTAGTAATACGAATGAATTGAGGGGGCTCCTGATTGTGTTTTATAAAGTCGTTTTTTTTTTTTCGTTCGACCCTACTATAATACGCTTATTACAAGTGACGTAACGGTATAATAATATTATTTCGAAACAGATTTTCAGATAACAAAGGTGTGGTATCGGTTATTATCGAACACGAAACGATCTTGAAACATTGAGATCACCAAATCAAACTTCGTAATAAACAGCCTGCATTTAAAATAAATTAATCAATTCTGTTCGTGTTGATTTTAATATCGTTACTTACTAAATTGAGTTTATTTCGTCATGAAAAATCCGTTCGTTTGAAGAAAATGGCCAAGAACAAGCTTCGATTTGCTGATTGCACGCGGTCAGCCGTTTCCGTTTTACTTATTGTTCAGTTATGTTTGATACTTGAGCCTTGATAGAGTTTTTTGTTTTCATGGCTATCCTTAATAATACTATAATATTTTATTCTTGTCTTCTTGCTGCTCTGGTAATATTTTTATTCAATGTTAATTTCACTGCCGCCTAGTAATTATTATTTTTATTGTCAAAAAACAATTGATCTTCAAATTCTTTTCTTATAGATGTCAAATTAACCTTTATTTTCAACTATATATTTATTATTTTTCTAGCAGTCATTAACTATAAATATATTTTATTCATTCTGCTTTTACTGTCTATGATTGCTTCACAATCTTTTTCTCTTATTAATATAATCGCTCAATTGCTCGTAATCTTCGTCCAATGGGATTGCTTTTACTAATATTATTACGTAGCATTATTATTCAAATTAATTCATTCCTTCTTCGTCTTGCATCGTCATCACTAGCATAATCCTTCTAGTGGATTTATAATCCTTTTTTCAACTCAATCACCAGTGGTTATTCAACCTTAAGCACATTATTTCGTCCTCAGCGATACAAAGATTCGTCTTGAGTGATTTTTACTGCATAGAAGCAGACTTAACATATTATTTCATCGCTAAATGGTGAAATTTTTCTTCTTGCTGCTGCTAGATTTCTACCAGGTTTATTGTAGCCTGTTTCAACTACAGGATTATTCCTTTATGTGATATTCACCTCGAAAAGGATTCATTATAACTGTGAGTGTTTAAAGGTTTACATTACCTTGATTTATTTGCACGCAAGCAATTGAATGACATTGTTTTTGCGCCTTGTGAATTGTGAATGCAAGCTTCACAGGATTAACCTTAAATTACATTCACAGCATACAGTTGCTGCTTATATATTTGTACCTATTATTCACATTAGTCTTCGACGCTAATAAGGTCAAATGGTCCTCCGGATTTGTTAATAAAGTTGTGTTAAAACCCAACAAGCTCTTTATTTACGGCGGAATTGTTCATCGCTCCATTCTAAAGCAAGAATCAAGACATCGGTCCAGCTTCATCGAGTGTGAGTGATTCAAGAAAATTAGTGTCAGTGCTATTTCAAGGGTTTATTATTTATAATTTCCCATGTATCGTTCAATCCCTCGGGATGTGATGTGCTTACGCTTAATTAAGCGCCTATATAATTATTACCAAGGAGTTACAGTCCGCTGAGCACGTCACACTTATTAATCTAAAACAAATCAGTCATATGCAACTTGCCTATAATGGCATAACCAAGACTCTCGTATGGAAATTATGAAACTCGCTTTGCTCGTTTCACAAACATATTTGTAATCGTGTCTTAATGAATGGTATTATAAGCTCATTGAATAATGTACTATTAAAAATAAACACGTTTATACAGAGTGTTGCAAAATTCCATACACAAACTGCTGTGGATTGTAGAGGAGACCAAAACAAACTTGTTTTGTTATATAACCATAGGCCGGAAACTAATAGGTACGTCAGTAGTCACCTACGAAGACAGACATCGTTGAGTAGAAACAAGCAGTATCATCTCGTTGCAGTTCATGTATTGAAGCAGGAGGCCGCACGTTTGAACAATATCTGTAAATAAACCTCACCACAACCAGTTCAGATGGTCACCATACCTTCATTGTCTGTCAGCAATGTTTCCATTCGAAAGTGACTACTGCTGTAACTATTGGTTTCCGGCCTACGGTTATATTTTTAAAAAATTAAAAAAATTAAAAATAAATAAATAAAAAAATAAAAATTCGTTTTAGTTCCCTTTACCATCCATAGCAGTTTGTGTAGGGAATTTTGCAACATCCTGTATATTTAGAATGAAAGAAATGTTTCAAGAACTAAGATTATCAAAAACGTAATTTTTCATAAACTAGTTCGATTATGCCTGATCATATCTTTCCGGAAACAGAACTAGAAAAATAGTAAAACGGACACTTCACTTTCAAAATATTAATGTAAAAGGGTTAATAACAGTGACGTAATATGTCATATATCTAGGGGAGCATACAAGAGCATATGTGTGTGGTATGGTAAAATGAGAAGGGAGGGAACATAAATCTAAAACATTTGCGTGTTAATTGTGTGTTAATGTGTTCACACCTCCTGCTAGCGGCCAGCCTCGCCTCGTGTTGATAATCGATTTGAGCACGGAAATTAGTGAGACAGATGGCGCCTTAATGCACGGTATTACAATGAGAATTAATTTTTAAATTCAAGTCACACGCTACACAGGCTGGTAATTAAGAATTCCCGACGCCTTCTCAATGCGATTGACTTCTAAGCCTGTCTTGACTAAGCAATTGTGACCCAGAATATTGAAAATAGGCTTTATTATCAACTTATTCATTTTAAGTCCGAAAGTACATACCAATTCAAATTTGAATATTTTGTAATGTAGCTAGTGAATAGCTAACAATGGAAAAGCCAAAACTGCAGAGTCCATGCCTACGCTAAGAGAGTTATTGTTATACAGTAATATTAATTATAATAATATGATATAATGCGAGGGGTGGGACATGAGTCATGGGAACTTTTCATTTTTTTTTTAATGTAGGATCATTTTGAAAATTCGAAATCTACAACTGAAAGAGCTCAGTATGGAATGTATGTATGATGCAGATTATGGGTATTAAAAGTAGGATAGAGTAGGGAGTAGACACCCATAAACATGCATACATGACGGCATCGTGCCACTCTACTTTATTGCGTAATTTTACATATTTCAACAGATGACAACAGTGTGTTTTAAAATCAGTGTGTTTAAATCAGCATCAGTGTATATATTTTTAATGGTTAGGTTGTTAATTGAATACATATAGCATATTGCTATCTAAAATTTCAGTGTATTTTATGTGATTACATAATTTTATATCCAAACATATATTTTATGACAATAGTGAAACATAAAAATAGGAGTGTATATGTGCATAAATCTAGTTAATATTACAATATTATAGGGCTTAATGACGTTGCATCTATTGAACTTTTGGTCCATTGGGGTTTGTGGTTAGGTGGATAAGTCTTTTCATAATAACATTTATTGCGTTAGTTGGAAGCACGAAAGCACGCATAGGTTAGCCTATAAAACCGTCGAAATTCGGTACGGAAAGTCCTTATTCCCAAAGCTTTCATCAGCTGCCTGTGGCATTCTCTGGCATTTTCGCTCTAAGAAAAAGCTATTCTGTTCAATCTTGTCATATCCACTCTGCACGATGGAAACTTAGTTCTTCTATGCGTATAAGAATGCCATCAAATGACGTATATCTATGATGGCGTTCTTATATCAGAATAGCTGTTTGTTAGAGCGAATATGCCAGAGAATGCCACAGGCAGCTGATGGAAACTTTGAGAATGAGGACCTTCCATACCGAACTTGAAGGATGGGGGTGTACGTGCTTCCAACTACTGCAGTACAGGATAATGGCACGATGCCGTCGTGTAGGCATGGTTATGGATGTCTATTCCCTACTCTGTCCTACATCTATTGCCCATAATCAGCACCATAGATAAATTCCGTACCCTGTCCTTTCATTTGTATATTTCAAAATTTAAAATTGATCCCACATTAAAAAATAAATAAGAGTTGCCATGATGTATGCCCCATCTCTCGTATAGGCTAATAGTATGAATAATAGTAAACTATTGTCGTTATTACTACTGATACTATTAAACATGATTAAATATGTGTATGTAACCAAGAAAACATTGTATATCAAAACAGATTAAATGAAGAAGCAACTTTCCACCCTAAAAGCGGGATATGGAAGAATCTGAAAGCATTAAAACAATGAACACATTCTTCCGTTTTAATTGAATCATTGATATATTGGTTTCGACTTGTTTGTGGTTAATGAAAGGCCAACTAAAGTGTGATCAATTTTGTATCATAAAAATATAACTTAACCATTTTTACAGTTCTCATAAAATTCTATTAATTTGATTTTATAGCAAATCCAGTATACTTACAACAAAGTTGAAGTTTATAATAATTTGAAAAAAATGTATGCATTGTTCATAAACTTCAATTAATCTGCGATATACTGTATAGGCTAGGCATATATATATATATATATATATATATATATATATATATATATACCAGTATATATACATATATCTTTGTATACATGATAGGCCCTACATCATGTAGGGTGGGTCTATATAGTAGTGCTACAAACAGGAAGGTCGAGGGTTCGATTCCCATTGAGGTCTGTGAGATGTTTCCATCTTCACCTACCGAATGTCTCAGTATCTGTGAGCCTCAACCTCCCGAAATCCTTTAGGCTCCCACACTGTATAGGAATTACTTTACTTACTATACTTAATATGGGGTACGCCGTAGCTAGTGGAGTAGGCGCTGCGCTACAAACCGGGAGGTCGCGGGTTCGATTTCCGATGAGGTCGTTGGAGTTTTTCAATTGGCCTAATGCTTCTGGTGGCACTATGGCCCTAGGGTCGACTCAACCTCTAACAGATATGAGTACCAGGAGCAATCATGGGGATAAAGGTGGCCTGTGCGAAATGCTGACAACCTTACCACCTTCACGCCCGAATGTCTAAAATCTGGGAGCCGCAACCTGCGCAACCAGCAGCCTGTATAGGGAATACTTTACTTTACTTTTTACTATAGGCCTACTTAATATACCGTATGATAATAACATTCATAAGAAAACAAACATGAAAAGATTGGGAGCCTGAATTGGTCTAAAATTCATTTTACTAACTTTTAAACTTCTTTCCTGAGTTTTACCTCTCCCCTTGTAGGTACATTTACGCGGTCCACGCCGCTCGGGCCCTATATGACCGCGACCCGGCGGGGGAAGAGTTTCTATGGATCACATATGCACGTTTTAATTAGACTAGAACATAGAGGGTCACCCCGAATGAGTGATCATCCCAATGACATGGCCACCTCCGAGACACATAGAACGATCACCCCACTCACCATACACTCATTCCGAACAAGGCAAGGTTGGATGAAGGTGATGATGACGGCCAGAAGATATCCGGGGATCAGGAGGGCATAAAGTTTCCCAACATTCCTCTCACAGATGAGAAAACCCCGGAAGAAACCCCACCTAGGAAATTGTCCCGACCAGGAATCGAACCCGGGTCCGCTGGGGGGAGGAGAGCGAACGCATCGCCTACGCCACAGTGATAATAAAATGTTTAAACGCAGCGTTCCTCAACCTATGGTCCGCATCACAAAGCAAGTGGAAGTAAAGAAGTAAACTTTTTTCACATATTTTATTACAATGACCTATAATTAATACCCCAAATATTAAGAATATAGGCCTTCTTTTAAAAATGGGATGTAAAATTACGGGTCCGTAATTTTTTTTTAGACATTTTAGAGGTCCTCGGGTGCAAAAAGGTTGACAAACGCTGGTTTAAAGTATCCGCGACTTCAGTAGACCTGTTGTTTGAAAGGTATTCTGCAGTAGAAAAAAATTAAGAAGCACTTGTTTAGACTGTAATAAATAAAATCCCTTGCCCTTTTGAAATTACATGTTTTAATGATTTCCATAATTTCTTTTAAATTATTTCTACCGTTGTATCGGCTTGTGAAGATAAAATAAGCAAGTAGGCCTACAGTATTGCATGCATGAAGATCTGTGCTAAGTTGAACGCAGCCTTGGGTTTTTGGCTGGTAGTAATCACTACCTTACGACTACATGAAGTTCCACTTTGGAAACAAGGCCCCACCACGCAACATCATCTCGCTCTTCTTCTACACATGCAAATTAAATGGTCGGGTTTTCGTTCTCACCCGGCCTCCTAAAGCGATCCCGTCGCTTCATTTACTTGCGACGAGCGGAAACTCTAATGGACCTGGAAGGAAATTGCAAGAAAGGAAGAGTTTCAGATATGAGTATACAGTAGACTCGACTTGGTAGCACAGCAACCGCCCCTATATTAGTAGGGTATGTTTTAGGAAATATGCAAACTAGATATTACAGAGCACCTGGTTAACTATAATGGCTTTCTGAGTTCATCCATTAGATGCTGATGATTAGCAACCTCCTTACGTTGGCACGTACAAGATTGTGCAAAATATTATTAGCGTCTTCGCTTGCACTTTATTGTTGTTTACGAACATCAGAAATCTGCTTTTCGTATCTTGGAAACTGAGAGTTACAGGCGCACCAGGAAATAGTCTGCTCGTACTCAAATTCTGTAAACGAGACAGAATCGAACTGAATCGAAAGATATTATCCCATGAAAGATTGCTAGTAAAAGTACCTCAGGAGTTGTCTGGTACAACTTTGATTGATGCTGAATGCCCTTTTCATTTATATAAACGTCCCGGTAATCCGGACTAGAGAGGACCGATACTTTCTCGATACTCGATACTTCGATACTTTCCTCAATACTTTCGATACCTCGATACTCTCGATACTTGCATGGTATCGGCATCGAACGATACTTTAAAAAACTCACTCGATACTTTTTCGATACTTTTGTAATACTGCAATTCTGCAATTAAGTGAGAATGCTAGTATTTTTTAACAAAAACTTGTAAGTGGACTGTTTAAAAAACTAATTTTAGTTTTAATGTAGAGTTTAAAAATAATTATAGGCTACTGATGATATTAAATTTTGTCTCATTAAATATGCACACTTAATTGGTATTACACAGTTCTCTCAACTTTTAATTTTTAATGTACCTATTTATTGAAACTGGAAATGTTGACGGTATCGAGTATCGAAGTATAGAGTATCGAGGAAAAAATTATGTATCGGTATCGAGTATCGATAAAATCTGGTATCGACCCATCCCTAATATATATGTATATATATATATATATAATATATATATATATATATATATATATATATATATATATATATAAGCAAATATTACAATTATAAATGATGCAGGCCTATGGGAACGTCATTTATTTCTTCAGTGATACATAGAAAATCGTTAAAAGCGTAAATTTAAATGCAGATTAAATTTTTTCACAGATTTTCTGGATAATTGTTCGCAAATAATTGCCGCTATTCTAACGAAATCATCCGATTATTGCTAAATTAACACGAATAAAATACTTAGCACTAGGTTCATACGAAAGAGTTATAAAACAACAGCGAATTCGAAAGGATGGAATAAAATATGTTCTCCTTTGTTACTGTTTAGAGATTTTTTCAGGTTTAATTTCCTAGTACAAAACCTTTGTTTAGAGTTAAGGTTAACGTTCGTCGCTATTAAGCAAGTCATAACATTAAGTTACATTGGCATGTTGAAAAATAATATAGATGACGCTAGAATCTGGAAGAACATTTGGCGGACTTGGATATTTTCTGAGTGTAGTAAAGATGGAGCAATTGTTCTTACAATGAAGGATTTTAGGTTCATGATCGAAAATTTTTTGGGCCACTAAACTTAACACACATCACATCCGTAAACTCAAATCTGCCCAGCGACATTCTCTCTTGCGAATAACTAAAGCCTACTCCACTGTTTCGAATGATGCTCCACCAGTCATAGCTGGTGTTCTTCCTGTTGATCTTCTGCTTGAGGAACGGATAGCCAGGTACAAAGTGCGGAAGCAAATTAATTTTCAATTAGGTGCCCTTCAAATCGGACCAAGGGAATTTCAGAGCTTAGATCGATCACATCTTTATGAACGCATTCACTCACAGTTAATTGATATTTGGCAGCAAAAATGGGTAATTGCCCAAAATGGTAGAATCACTCGTGACTTTTTCCCAAATATCAGAAATAGACTTAAAATGCCATGGATTAAATTGGACCACTTCGTCACACAGGTATTAACTGGCCACGGCAACTTTGCCGCTAACTTAATCCGTTTCAATCTCACAGACGACGATCTATGCGCTTGTGAGGACAGCGAACCAGACACCATGTATCATATGCTGTATACTTGTCCTCGATATCGAGAAGCTCGACTACTCCTCCACGAAGCCGCTAGGGCAGAAGAGGAAGCCTGGGCCCCGGATCTCACGTTCTGGACGCGTAAAAACACCTTCCCAGCCCTTAAAACCTTTGCAAAAACAGCACTTCTCGAAAAGTCTAGGCCTATAGTAAATTAACACACCAAAGTAGACGGTCATTTGGCCACTGCTCCAGTCCGAACGAGGTTTTTGAGGGGTTTCCCTCGTTCTTAGGCGAATGCCGGACTGGTCAATAATCCCCTCACACAGATACACGCACTACAAATCTCTAGAATACATAACTACATGTCACTAAAAAGAAACACACTCGGAAATATTGCACATAAGACCTATCCGCACTTAGGTCTATCCTGCGCCAAAGTACAAAGACACAAGTACTCAGCCCAAACACGTCACACCATCAACATCCCCTATGGATGTACATAAGGGCACAATAGGTATACACACATCACATATGGTTACCAAAATTTGGTCTGACCGGAGGTTTAGGCTTAATTGCTTGGCACTCCGGGGGTAAGGGTGGGCACACAAAAAAAAAAAAAAAAAATACCCAATTCACATTATTTTCATTAATGAGACAATTCTTTAAATATTATGTTAATTATACTATAATGTGATTGCTAAAATTTTTAATTTTGTTTTTCAGAGATGGCGTATTCTCAAGAACTTAATGAATGCTGGGATTAAACTGGGTGAGTTGAAAGTTAAAGTTATTACACAAGTAAAATTAGCTTCAGTAGAATAAGTAAGAAAAGGATTGAGTATCAAACCAAACGTGCAAAAGATGCTTCATCAGTATCCAATTCATGCAATATCCCATTTTATTAGTATTATTCGATAAACATGGCACTAGGTGTTTCGTAACTGTAAATTAACTTATACCTAACGGGATAAATTATAGGTAAATTTTCCCCTTTAACCAATCAATTTGTTTCATCATGCACAGTAACATTAACTAAATGTTACGACTTAATTGTTTGTGTGCATCTCTTATTTCTCTTGTTAAAGGTAGTAATGCTCTGTTTAAACAATAACAACGAAGGTACTAGGAAGCATGTTTTAATGTTTATCAGCTGTATCTAAACAGAACACTCGCCATTTTGATTAAATTGTTTTCATACATCCTTTGTTTATCATGTAGGCTATTCGTTATATACGTTTCATGGTTTCAGGTGGTTTCTCTTGTTGTGTCATGGGATCCGCGTGGTTTATTACATTTCTGATTCATCCTTCATGAACTACATAGTCTAACTTTGTTGCTGTATCAGCCAGTTTGATTTTATGTGGATTAATCAAAACTCAATGCCCTTCGGAAATGATCAATTTCTGCTGCGCGAATAAATCCCAGGGAGTCAAACAGACTTGTACAGGAATGCCTTGACGATATTCTGATTATCCAGATGCATATACCGCTTGAAATGACATATCATCAATTGGGTCAATAATTTCATTTGTAAGAATTCTTATATTTATTTTCATCATATGAGAAAGCATACGCGTATTAGTAAATCGACAAAATGACGATGACGATGACGAAACATTGGAGAAATAATTATGTACATAATCAATGAAATTTGTGAAAGTTGCTCAAAATAATGTAGTTTCTTCATTCGAGCCTGTATCATTGCTATGTAATTCAAAGCCTATAGCACGAAAAAGTTTGATGTCAAGAAAAGTTGTCACGCTAATCAAATTCTGAATTCTATTCTTCGTACAGAGCACAGAAACACACTGACGTATTGTTTATTGTCAGGGAAAAAACATAGAGACTCGAGTTTGACGTCTAAAATCTCAAGAGTGGCTCATCCGATTACGTTAAAATAAAGTTTAAACCGAAGCTAGCCTACTTTAAAGCCATTTTATCTGATAACAATACAAAAATTTTCGGTTAAGCGAAAAAAATGTTAGGGATTAAAATCCGTCAAAAATACCGGTTTTCTTAAAGGTCCGGACTAAAAGTAAAGTTCAAACTTTTATTGTAATAAAACCGCTAGTGCAAACGTTTTCAAATTTTATTAGGGCACGCACAGGTTTCTTGTAAACATAATCCTTGAATTTCATAATTTTATTTTGTTTATTTTTTATGTTGTTGTCAATTTTCCGAACCTTTGCTCAAACCACTGTTTAAAGCCTAAACATATCGTTCAAATCACCAATGTGATTGTCATTATTCAATCAAATTACCAATCAAATATAGTTTTAAACATTCCAAACCAGCTGTTTTTAAAATTGATTTTTAGACCCAAAGGACCGGGAGTATCGGGTATGTAAGAAGTATATAATGGCAGTATCGCATTCCTCCGTTTCGCTTAGGTAACCTAAAACATATTATATATATACATATTCAAATTACTTTTAATAATACTAGAAGCAAGTATGTACGTACGTATTTACTAATAATTGTTCTACATAACTTTAGAGAATTTCTACGCTATGTATGTTATGAGGTCTGTTGGTTGGTGGAAGGAACTTTCTAGATCAGCTGGGTTCCATGAACATTCATTTGGAAGGGAAGTAAAGTCGAGGGCCCAAGCCATAGATCTGTAGTACATTGTAGAATGAAGTGTAACAAAGGATCTTCTAAGGAAAGTTAATAGGCCGTTGAATGTCCTAGTGATATTTTAGTTTCTGTTATTAATTCACGAGTTACTCCGAACCAAAGTCGAAAGGTAATTTGTTTATCCTGCACATGTGAATTTCAGGCATTAAAAATTGGTTCAAATGACTGCTGTTGCGGAGCGATTATTTAAATGTCGAGTTATTTGTGTGTGTTTGCATTCTTACATAAATAGTGCTAGTCTAATATTAGTGTAATAATAATGAGATGAACAATACAGATAATAGCAATAAAATAATGAACTTGTTTTCATTCTTCTACAGAATGAAATTCAACAGATTTAGTTCTTACTACATTTGGCCGAGTATTCTTTAGTAATTAGTGATGAGCGAGACCAGTCTTGGTCTTGCAGTCTTGGTCTTGGTCTTGCAGAAAATGCAAGACCGAGACCAAGACCAAGACCGCATCAGCGTTGGCAAGACCAAGACCAAGACCGACCATGCAAGACCGAGACCAAGACCAAGACCAACCCTGCAAGACTCTGGCAAGAACAAAACCTAACTGCAAGACTCTTGCAGTCTTGCTATTTGAAAAAAGTTTTATAAATCCCGTTGTGTATGCAGCGAGCCAGCGACCATTACTCAAAGGCGCCGCAGAGTCCCTAGCCTGGGTAGCCCCAAGGCTAGTAGGCCTATAATGTAGAGGTTGCCTCATCGTGCGATAACCAATGAGAGCAGACCCGGTGCGTGACGCTGTCCGTATCCAAAAACGAGAGCACCTTTCAAATAATACATGTGAACTCCGTATACAACCTCTGCCACCACTACGTTAAGACTAATTACTGCAATGAAAACTTACAATTAATCTGACGGATTTCCCTGAATAGCATTCCTCACAGCTAGTTCCTTCAATTGGTGGGAGTTAAATTCATGATAAACACTCCATATTCATTTTTAAAATGTTTAATTGCAATAGTTTTCTAGTATTATGGTACGAAAGACAAACAGATGTAACAAAGGTCCTAAGTCATAAACGAAATTTCATTTTGCGTACAATATAAATACTGACCACATAATTTATCAATAAAACTTTCTGCCATACAGTTATTTAATAACTAGTTTCTCTAACCTCTCACCGGGTTAAAAGAAACCTATGACTGAGGATTTATAATAATTCTTTATTACAACCAAATGGTCATACTACGATGAATGGAACAACGATGGAATGACATATGGCATGGGAAACCGGAGTACCCCGAGAAAGCCTGCCCCGACCACACTTTGTCCACCACAAATTCCACATGGATCCATCGAGATCCGATCCCGTGTCCCAGCAGTGGAAAGCGAGCGGTCTAGGCACTCAGCCATGGGGCGGCCTATGACTAAGGATTTGAAACTTTAAACAGTAGCCCCCGTAACTTAAAACGCCTATTAACATGCTCAGTAGCCTATTTCATTAACGATATCTTTTTTTACACCTATCTCTAATATTAATAGCCTACTCTCACATATAGAATCTTTCCTGTCTACTTAAACGAAATATAACATAGCTATTCAGCTCATTCCATTCTCCTTGCAGAAAATTTCAAAATAAAGTGAAGTCTGAAAAAATCAGGTTATACGCCCGGTATTCTTCATAATTATTCAATAAAACGCAATTAAACCGTACATTAATTAAAACAGGAACTTATTTGACAGGTATTTGCTAGTTATTACTTTACAGTTATGTATCTGATTATACTGTAGCTATACAGGCCTACATTTTGTTGATGATAGGTAGGACATCCACTGAAAACCCTTTTTTAATACTACAATTTTGTTATTGGCACATAACGGTGGCGGTGTTTAAGTTCTTGCTGCTGATTCATTTTAAGGATGCATATCGAATGGGAAAAGATAAAAAGTAGAAAATTCCTGGTCTAGAAATATTTTCTTGCATGAAGAATAGTTATAATTATTCATGACCCATTTATTTGAAGGCCCGAAACTTGAAAGCAAGTAGAAAGTAATTTATGGGGGGTAGCGGAAATCTTTTAAGTGCAGAAATGATCTGTTCACAATGTGTTATAAATTAGAACTAGGGTAGGCCTATATGGAAAGAGAAATATTATTTATTGCAGCCTATGAGTTTGGGTTCCGAAGGGACATTGTGTGATTTTCTATAGATTGCACAATTTCTAAAGCATCTGCTTCAATGCCGTTATGTTTTTTTACTATATTATACAGTTTTAAACAGGTCAGATAGAACCTCTCTCCTATGGGGAAATCTTTTAAACATTTCATACACATCCTGTTAATATTACTTCTTGTCTCCACAGCCGTTCAATTTGAAACTTTACAATATAATATTCATAATTTTACACTCTCAAATAGCGTATAGCATCTCGTGGATTTGGGGTTTAAAGTTCTGCAATAGGATAACAGAGCATATTCAAATTTACACTCAAAGTTTACTGTTCTAGCTTATATAACCATGGACGTTTCGGCAAACAGCGTGACATCACATTACTGTTTACATGGTCAAAGCAACTAAAAGCAATTTGCTTTCGTTACTTTCGCAAGCAATAACACACATGTAAACGGTGTAACTTTAAATCATGTAAACGCCATCGATCACAGTAAGATGCATAAAAGAAAACTGCAAGACTCTTGCAACAAGACCAAGACCGAGTATGCAAGACCGAGACCAAGACCAAGACCACTAATGCAAGACCGAGACCAAGACCAAGACCACTAATGAAAGACCGAGACCAAGACCAAGACCAGGGTTACCTATGCAAGACCAAGACCAAGACTGAGAGTGCAATACCAAGACCAAGACCAAGGCCGCCTTGGTCTTGGTCTTGGTCTTGCATTTGCTCATCACTATTAGTAATGTATTTATTTAAAGACGATATTTCGGGATTAATGGAATAAATCCCCGAATAGATTTTTTTAAAACCTATAGCCAGAATAATTAAAGATGGGCCTATTTAGCGAGTTATTAGCGTCTCGGAGCCACATTTGGGGCGACCGGCGAACTTAAGTGGAGCTGGTTTTCAGAGGGAAATGGCCGATTAGTGTTTACAATCTTTGACTTATGGGTAGATATGTTTCTATGAAAGTGGACCCGAATGACCTAAGCCACTGATGGACTCCTCTAAAAGTAAAAATTTTAAAAAAATAATAATAAGGCGGATTCTGCTTAATAGCTTTTCGCCACAATAATTATAATCAATAATTATTGATATAGACTATGTGTATCTATATCTGGTACCCTATGATCCCCAGTTGGGGCGAAGGGGCCTCCAATGGAGGTTTCATTACCTGTACTAATTTTGATACGCTTATTTTCCGAGAGAGGGTAGGGGGACAGGTGGTAAGCCCATCGCCTCGCAACCCCCCTCTGGAAACTAAGTATTTCTTGGACGTGAAAGGGCCGAGAAATTTTGTCCAGAGGTTCTAATTTAGGCTTGGAGTTCTTTTACGTGCCGTAAATCTACGATACGGGACCCCCAGCTTAAAGTCCCTCCCGGAGGACTCCGTGCCCAGGATTTTTACGTCCTGAAAAATCCATCGACCGCGGCCGGGTTTGATCCCGCGCCCTGCGGATCTAGAGGCGGGAACGCTACCTCTAGACCACCGCGGCCGACGATATAGACTATAGGTTACATATTTCGACACGAAATAGAACTCCCAGAAGTTGTAAAGCACTATGTTTTGGAACCAATAAATGCTGTTTATAATAGTTTCATTCTGAATGCAAATTCAGCAAGGTTTGTGTACGTAATGATAGAACTCTTGTATTCGGATATTGAAGAGCCCAGTATGTTCCCTTGTGGATTTACTCTGTGAAACAAGATGTTGAGATCCATAAGCCAATGTCAGGGATTCACAACAGAAAATGAGGTGAAACCTACTTCACACACATCTTGAGTCAATCCATCTCGTTCTGTCTACATCTCTGGCGCCAGATATAAGGACATTTCTTATTTTACATCTTACTATTCAGCTCCAGGTAGAGAGGAAAAAAAAAACATATGTTCGGTTCTGCAACTATTTTATTTGGATTCAATTCCTCGTGATAGATCGAAAACACTGGCACTGGTATTTCCTGTTTGTTTTAGGAGAGTTCACATAAATTATGGTAAACTTATTAATTTTATACAAACCCTTCGTAATTTAACATAAAGTCACGGTTCAACCAAACTTCCTAAACACTTCGAACATCTCCTGTCCGAGACTATTATTAATTAAAAAAATTAAAAGGCAAACAGTAGAAGTGGTGATGGTGGTAATGATCATTAAAATCTAACTAGACAAAGATAGAACTTATGAACAAAATTTCCCTTCACCAATTAAAAAATTTCCCTTCCCTCGTATCACTTAAAAACCATTTAAAACTAGTTAGAGAAAATTTAATATTTTAACTGAGCCTATTTATGATTGGTATTTATTTCCCTTACTTCCACACCGAAACACTTATAAGAGGAAAAGGGTGGATGTAATAATTGGAACTACCTTCCTTTTAATTTGCCTATTACGAAATATAAATTTTCATTCCTGTAATCGCAGTAAAATTTGGTACCCGGGGCGTGTAGGAGCTCACATTATAGTCCTGTTCTCCTTTCTCTAGGGTTTCAACCCCCTAAACGGTAGTATATGGCTATACAAATTAATATAGGCTAATACCTATTTATCAGCCTCATATGAATACCTGAGTTGGTAAGTAAGGAAAAAAGGGTTTGAAATTCTAGAGATTTGTTACTGGGGTGAAATTTTATATCTGGTTTTGTTTGATTATAGCAAGATATGATCATGGTACTGATTTGTTTTCAGTTTTAAAAATTATCCTTTAACCCTTTCACAGCTGAATTTTTGCATTGCTAATGAGACCGTCATCAAATTAATAAATCAGCGAGCTCTAAATATAAAATTGACGAGAAAAATTTCATGAATGACACTCGAATAAAAGTCCTCAAGTTTTAATTTTGCCTTATATTTCTTCTTTTAAACATTTTTTGAGGCGACACATTTAATCGTTAGTAGCAGTGAAAAGATTAATCAAAGTTAATATTCAGACAGTTTCTGAATCGTTAAACATAGTATGGATATCATTCTCTATGCACTAATTTCAACGATCTAAGCAAACAGATTTCAATCTCCAATTTTCAGAATGCAATATAAGGTACTAACATTCGTCTCTAAACGGAGGTATCATATATACAGAGTTAAAATCGAAAGCCCTCTTGAAAAATCGACAGTTATTTTACTTCAAATGTAGACTGTAAGCAAATATGAAACCCTCCACTGGATGCTTGAAGCTAATGAAAATTTCTACAAGTTGAAAGAAACTCATATGTTATCTGATTCTCGACCTTTTTTGATATACTGTGCAGTTTCACCGAATTCAAGATGTCGATTAAAAGAAGTCCTATATTTTGTCAGTACTTTATATTTTAAGGAAATTAACTTCTGAATTTTCAGCTGGTTCTAGTTCCAGCAACAAACAGAAGGATGAAAATTCTTCTTGTATGAAGTTCATATTAGCTCTTAGTAATTACTTCAAATAAGATAAAATAAAAAAGAACTAGACAAATAAAATCCTCCTACAGATAAAACTCAACTTCGAAATTTGGGGATGAACCCAAATACTTCCTCTACCTATAGTATTTATGGTACAAAGTTCTGAATAGGCCTAAGTTCTCTCTCTATTTTTTGTTGTGATTGTAGAATTAAAATAACTAATTTCTTTACCAACTTTACTGAAAACGGACATTCTGAAAATTTTAATAGGCTATGGAGGTAATTTTCGCATTGGTTATAATATAAACCTTCGAGGAATGCAGGTGTATTTGCTTTAATAGTGCAATATGCAACGAGTCTATAATGGCATTTATCAAGACACGAGTGTGTTTTTGTGAAACAAGGAAAGCTAGTTTCATAATTTTCATACGAGTATCTTAATTACCTTTATAGGCAAGTTGCATACCACTGTATTTGTGCGACCTTAATTAAACGTTTAAACTTTGGGTTTTTAGAATACCTGGTAATTGATTAAGCAGACGACTCTCGCCATCAGCTGTCATAGTTCTCGTCTTTTCCGATGAATGTCAGGCTGCAAGGCATTCCGATTGCAGGGCTTTTCTTGACGCTTTAACTTAAAACAACGCATATTAAAACACCGGAATTCAATTTAGTATAGTATTAACATTAAGACGAACAGACTTGATTTTATTTTAAAAACATGTTTCAATTGCTGCTCTGAAAGTTTCAAGATCTTTCAGTGTTCGATAATAATCGATACCACACCTGTGTTATAATGGAAATTAGTTTGAAAATGAATAAGTTATCATTATGATTCCGTTACGTTACGTGTAATAACCGTGATGGGCCTATAGTATAGTGCAGCGTTTCTCAACCTTTTTGAACCCGAGGACCTCTAAAATGTCAAAATTTTTTACGGACCCCTAATTTTCCATCCCAATTTTAAAAGTAGGCTATATGTAGGCCTATATTCTTAATAGTTGGGGTATTAATTATAGGTCATTATAACGAAATAAATCTAAATGCATTTTTTTATTCACCGGAAACACAGTTATTGAATTGGAAGTAAACTATTGACAGTTTAATATTTATTACCAATTTGATAATATAATTAGAAATTATATTATTACTCACTTTTAATGAGACGGTTGAGCTTGTCGCCTCTTCCAGAGTTCCTGGATATCTGGCTCAATATTAGTCAAATTTAGTCGAAGATCAGCAGATACACCAAGTCATCTTAATTATGTCTGCGGACCAGGTTGAGAAACGCTGGTATAGTGGAACAAGAAATTACATTTGGAAGTAAAAGAAAGAAAGCCATGTAGTGTGATTGGGCATTGGGCAGATTCTTGCATACTGGTTATGGCTTTGCCTGAACGTGAATTATAAAGAAAAATCGAATAAACGACTGACGGATGCAGCGATCAGTGAAAGAGTCAATTAAATTATGAAGGAATCAAAGATTATGATTATGTTTTAATTTATAGCAGGCCTGTAATAATTCAGTCTTGCTTACAGTACAGCAATGTCAACCCATCTTTATAAATCTCAATATCCCCTAATTGCTACTAACCTTTTTCTCGTAAAATGTGTTATTCTTAATCTTGTGTTCTGGTATGCAGCTTCCGTCTTGTGAGTAGCGTAAGCAGTCATTATGTATGATGGCACACGCGCCGACTGCATTTTATTCGGGATCGTGCCTTCCTACTGGGATTTCCCTAATCCTGACCTCAAATGTTCATCATTATGAATCAGGAGACGCAATGTACCGGAGATTTATTTTATAACACTGACAAGCAACAAGAGATGAGCGTGGATTTGTCTATAATATTTTGCGCCCTTGGAGTCAATGACCTCGTATATGACATTCTTGTATTCTGGATCTCCTACCATGTAATCAAAAATCGTTCCCGTACAACCCCTAGTGTAGAAAATCTGAATGTAAAAGCAAGGAAAGTAAACTGATCCCTATACAGGCCATGGAGGCCCAGAGGACTCCTCCTGGTACTCATTTCTGTTAGAGGGTGAGTCGGCCCCAGGGCCATAGTGCCCCAGAAGGATTAGGCCAATTGAAAAATCTCAACGACCCCATCGGGAATCGAACCCGCGACCTTCCGGTTTATAGCGCAGCGCCTCAACAACTACGCTATGTCGTACCCCAGACTATCTTAATGTAGTTCTACTAAAATGTAGTGGAATTCTTTTATCATGAATTAACGTTGAATATTAGTTTCGAAATCAATTTTTATTCACTAGAAAGTAACAGTAGACTAAATTGAGATACAAGTTGGGAAAGTGCTCCCCAACAAACGCGAGGGAAAGTTTGAAAAACAACGCATAGTTCCCCCCCCCCCCAGGACTCTGTTATGCACTTACGCTGATGTAGTATGTACTGTTTTTTCGACGATTGTGAATAAAAATGCATTAATTCTGAGAGCAATAATTACAGGTACAAACAACATTAAGGTAGAAGTTAACTGTCGACTAAAATCAGGAAGTGTCTGTTTTCATGCAATTCAGAAACTTCTATCTTCGCGTCTTCTGTCCAGAAATCTGAATATAAAAATTTATAAGACAGTTATCCTCCCGGTTGTATTATAGTTATGTGAGACATGGTCCTTTTTCTCTTCGGGAAGAACATAATCTGAGTGTTCGAAAACAGTGTTCTTAGGAAAATATTCGGACCTAATATAAATGTAAACGGGGACTGGAGAAAAATGCATGTTGAAGAACTTCTTATCCTATACTCTTTATCGAATATAAAAAGGACAATTAAATATCGGAGGATGAAATGGGCTGGTCATGTTGTACGCAGGGGGGAGGAAATACATACCTAAAAAATATTGACTGGTATACCCAAAGGGAAAAGACCACTTGGAAGACCTAGACTTAAGTGGGAGACAATATTAGATTAGATTTAAGGGAAGTAGGATTTGCGAGGGATGGTTGGATGGAATTAGCACAGAATGGCAGGCTCAAGTAAGCGGAGAAAGAAGCCTGCGTGAGCTCTAAAATATTGTTCCTATTTCAAATAATTTAATTAAATCTTTTTAAAATTATGTATAACATAATGTATAAACTCAAAAGGCAAATTATTTTTAAATAACATATATTTACATATCTAACTACAGCTAATGATGTATTAATATACCTACTGACATCATACATCATTATTCGAAGTGATTCATAATTTATATGACGTTTGACGCACTGCACATCCATCATAATCTCTCTGTGTAATTTATGAAAATGTAAATTTATAAATTGGATAAAAGCATTTTATTAGCACTCACTAACGATTTTTAACAGCAGACGAGTATTTTTGACGTGATGGAGACACATTGTTTTTGGCAATGTCTGCGTTGTATAACAGCTATGGGAACGTCTACATATAATCCATTGAATTAAGCTAATACGGATTCAGTGTTCTGCGAAGTGTTCCAGAATGATGGATGCAGGCTGGGTAATTAGATCACTGGATAGGCGGAATGAAGGGAGGTGGGGTGGGCGGTACATTGCAAAAAGGGGAGCGAGGGGAGTCTAACAACTTCTCGGGATAAAGCAATCGTTCCTTTTCTTTCGATGAGTCAGAAAACCACGACTACGGAAGTGATCTTATTATATTTTTACACTTCGCTTGTTCTCACAAGAACTGTTTCTTACCACCTTCGCTAAAACAAGAAAAAAGTGAATTTTCCTCCCAAGCTTCAAAAATACTTAAGCCTTTAGTTTTCTACTGAAAAGGCATAATTTCACTCTACTCAGGATTTTTATTTACACACCCATGTGAATAATCTATATCGTTTAGATATATAAGAGTTAAAACAATACAACGTATTTTTTCCAAATCTACTCCACACGCAATAATTGCAATATATATATATAAACAAATGTAAATATACCTTAACTCAGAAAAGTTTTCAATTCACATCACTCAAACTCCACCTTTCCATTAATGTCAGAAATCTACCACTCGAAGCATTTAAGAGACGGGTCAAGTCAACATTGAAGTTGAACCCTCTGTACAATGTCGACGAATTTTATAATGTAAATGTTTGAAATTACTTTTATGACGATGTGTGAAATGCTGAGAAATATTATTATTATTATTATTATTATTATTATTATTATTATTATTATTATTAATTTAGAAGGCTCAGTCAAGTCAGATTCCTGTATTTTTTTTCTTTCTTTCTTTTTTTCCCCCCAGAACTGGAAACTCTTTGGGGGTCTCTTTGGCGGCTCCGAGGAAATAACGCAAGTCCACTCAAAATTGTGTACTAATAACTTAAAATTATTAACCAGTAATTTTATCCAGCCAAATTAAGCTTTCTTAATATTCAAATAGGCCTACTATTAATGCAGAATTTGAAGGTTATTTATTTATTTTTACTTTCCCCATGAGGAAATACTCACAAGGACGAAGTATAACAAACAGAAGTACAGCAATGGGTAATTAAGGTGGTTAGTATAATAATAACATTGCCTATTGCCTAAAAAATTGCAATAAAAAAGTCTATATGTCATTGAAACGGGGAGCTAGACAGCAGACAGAAATTGTTTAATCTTTCAGTGAAGTTGACAAACATGCCTAATTTCGCAGTGATCTCTTTAGTTCTACGCTTACAATTCTTAAAATAAATTAAATTCAGATTTAAATTCTCTCACGCACACATATTCATAGCATAAGGGCTTACATATGCACATAGATACTCAAACTTGATTTCAAAGGCAAATGCTAATTTTAATTTTATTAGCCATAGAAACGTAATTATTGCTTTCGTAAATATGTCGACTGAAGTTGCTAACAACCTGTAATCATAAATTGAATCCCTTGTCTTAACAAAGAAAGTGGACATTTTGATTCCACAACATTAGCAAACTCATATTGTCAATATTTGGTAGTTAATCAACTTACACATTACCCCAAGGTTGACTAGAAAGTTGATTTTAAAATTCTACCACATAACCACATTCAACGAAAGTCCAATTCATGATTAATTGAGCACCATAAGGTTGTACTTGCTGAGTTCTGTTGGTTTTGAAATTTGTAATGAAGTACACCTCAGTAGTTGCCCCGAGCTAATCAGTCATAGAGTTTTAATAATTAGCAACCTGGGAATAACGAATACATCGCTGTAACCTCCATGCTCTTCCCGTGTAATCCAGAAAGTTCCAAACAACATCTTGTTAGCGAACTCCATCATCTGAAGTTTAACTCAGTTATAGTATTTTGGTTATTATTGCTTGCCAATATATTCTTAAACAGAAATCCTATCTTATGGTCTTCGATAACCTTAAAAAAATAATTAAATGTACATACCTCTCTACAAAGGCGTAACGAGGGGGGTTTGGGGGTTTTAACCCCCCCCCCATTGATTAAAAAATGGAAAATTGAACCATTTTTTAAAGTCTACTTATAAATTACTTAATTCGAGTATAAAGCGTAGGAAGATTAAAACTCGTTATAGTGCATCTTAATTTTTTAAATTTTCCGGGGGAGGACCCCCGGACCCCCATATGGTCGGCCTGGTTACGCCTATGCCTCTCTAAGCATATTGCTGTCACCAATTGAATGAAGCACATTAATCGCAGGTGGAGATATATATATATACAGTCTATATCAATTGCTCAATTTTAAACCCCGTCAGACTATTTATTGGTCATAGCCAAAGCTAATCAGATAAAGTAGGCTGATGTTATATTTTTCACAACTTTTAGGGAAATACTTTATTTTTATTATCTTCTTGCTTTAATTTTCTTCTTTCTTTCATATTTTCTTACTGTATTTTTTCTTTCTTTCGCTTTACTTTTTTTCTTCCGTCTTATCATCTTTCAAGCTTTCTGTCATTTCTAGTTTCTCGGATTTTTCTTAGGTAGGGAGATCATGAACGGGATGCACTCAGCCTCGTGATACAAATTTAGGAGCTACTTGATAAAGAAGTTAGCGGATCCGGTCACGCGAATCATAATTAACGGCTTGCTGACCACATACCTCCTAATCCTGCCATCTGCCTAAGGTAGTTGACACAACAGTCGGATGGTGGGCCTAGTCTCTCCAGGGATGTATTGCCATGGAGGTGGATATTTTATATTTGTACTTGCCGCAATATTGGCTAGACTTCTCATCGCAGATTAGCCATAAATAGGCCTATATTTTCTTAAGATCCTGTTCTACACCAGTATTTTAGTATTAAGAAGGGAATTCAAATCAAATTTTATCATAATGCCAATCATAACAACATTAATTTCACTAAGAGTTATGACTAGTTCGTTAAATTTAAATAATTAAAATTAACTTACTCAAGTGTTGTGTACAAGTAGACCTATATTTCTATACGTACCCCTATAAGTGAATTCACTTTTCACATCCCCTCCCACCCATATAGAGCTTAATACACTTATTATTTGAAACTGTCAGTTTGCATATTCGCAATCTAAACCATGTGTCATAATTCACAAATTCCACAGCAGCACTCGTTCCCAAATTACTGTATCAGCCTCTTCCCCACAATATTAAACCCCTCAGCACCCTCCGAGTTTATACCCTCCCTTTCCCAACGTTTGCTGATTCACCCTTTTAGTCAGAGCTCTCGAGTCCACAGCAATAGTGGTAGAGAGTGGTTAATGGAATCTCTACGTAATTAAGTTGGTAATCTCGTTACCTCTTCTCAATTGAGGTGTTATGGCGAGCGGTAGACAAGCCATGCTTGTGTTTTCTCCATGGAGCTCTTGCATCGGACCTTGGCTTTTCCTTCCTTGTCAGAGTTTGTCTCCGAGGGTTCTGTACCCTAGAGTGTAGTGAGAAATCTAGTACACGTTTCCCAGAGCCCCATCCACTTCTAATCTTAGTAAATTACGTACAAGTGTTAATTATTTTCGCCGACCTAGCCTTAAAGCCTTTCGGCTTGAGTTCTCTTACTACCGAATTTTGTATTTTGTGTGAATTGTATTTGATTATTTTTTGTTCATGTATCATAAACATTTGGAATACTAATCTGGAAAGAATAATTAAGAATAAATATTCTTACGAAATACATAGACATCTTTAACATATTTATAGTAATTGCTTTTAAATTGGTTGAATTTCATTGTGGGCCTGACAATACTAAACGCCCACGATACCTATTTTATTAGTGATAATTCAATAAATCTTAATTTACACAGGGAAGCAAGATCCGGTTTTAACTCGACTATTTGGTATTTCATGACATATATTTCGCGACACACCGTTGGGAATAGCTAACTGATTTTAAGGAACAGAACAATTCGTGTTTTGATTTGAGTTATAGCCTATAGTTATAGTTATAGCCTAATGTAATTTAAATTAGATTTATTTTCGTTGCGAAAGATTTCAGTTTTTTAACAAACCAGTTGGCCTATTACCAGCTAAACGAACTATCAAGAAAACAAATCAAAGACTACAGTTAATAATTATTATTAATTATTATTTGAGGAAGTGTAATTAAATATTTATTTGAGCGCCTTGGTAAAGTATGGAATGATAATTATTAGCACTGACCGTGGGTAGGCTATGGTGGAAAGATTGAGTCAGATTGTAAAATCCAATGCCATAGCCAAGATTTGAACCAGGATCTACGGCTCTTCATGCCGCTGCTCTACCACTGAACTATCATGGCAACGTGATAATTAGGGACCGGATTTTTAGGTTTTTAATAACACTGTTTTAGGTTTTCCATTAAGTGAAATAGTTTTTTTTAGGTTTTTTTTGTTCAAAATATTTTTAGGTAGAAAAATTGGTTTAACGAATTTGAATGTGCTACATAGGATTCAATACATAATACTTGTAAAGTTTAACTTAGCAAAATTGACTTAAATTTCTGTAAACTTGCTTTAGGACAGAACAGACGTAGAAACCCGCGGGGTGCAACGTCATAAAACAACCTCAGAAGAAGAAAAGAAGAAGAAGAAGAAGAAGAAGGGGGGAAAGTTGAAATTCAGGTCATCGCCAATCCACTGCCGTAATAAACTCGATTTCATTTGTTTCGGCATAATTAACACGTCTTCTTGAAACTCACAGTGTGACCACTCAGTACGAATAACAGGGAAGTACTAAAGGCAAACAAGGGCTTTAAAACACAGAAATCTATATCCTTGTTCATACACGGCAACAATGGTTGTTCATACGAATATTTTAAAAGGAATACGCCGGTACTCTTACACTTCGTCTCTTGATACTGTCCATCCTAGACGACAACGGGTTGAACGAAATGCTGGTGGTATTAATTTCAACCCGACAAAGTTATTGTCTCTCCGCAAAATATCGATTTCTCAACTGACAAACAAAAAAGACAAAAAAAAAAAACAGCCTAAATTAGATATTTTAGGTTTTATATCCCGTTTAGGTATATTTAGGTTTTTATACCCCATTTAGGTATTTTTAGGTGCCACAGAATTAATGTGGGTGAATCCTATGGACATGATTCGAAAAAGTGTAGGAGCGCTTTTTGTTTTGGTAGCAAGGAAAAAATAGGTAAAAACCTAAAAATCCGGTCCCTAGTGATAATAGAACATTAAGTCAGTTGGAGAATGTAATGTTGTACTGGCACGTTGCCATCATGGTAGCTCAATGGTAGAGCAGCGGCACAGAGAGCCGAAGATCCTGGTTTACCAAATCTTTGGTAAAGTCTGTTCAAATTGGGATGGAGATGAAGGGATAAAACACAACACTCAGAAGTAAGACCAGAAACCAGGAAGGAAATTTTCCTCTTCTGAAAGATCCTTCACGTGAATCGGACCCATGCCACCGGAATGGAAGACAATGGAGGAGGACTTCGTTGTATTGACTAACCGGAATTAAAATTAATATTCCGACTACATTCCATCCAATTATTACTATAAGCATATCAAAAATAATCAACAAAAGGGTGCACTGTGGCTTTCGTTCATGTTTCCTTCAATCCACAGTAAAAACGTATCAGTTGCAACTTCATTAGTACTATAACAAACATCTGTATTTATGCCATAATAAATTTATCCGTGGAACGACTATTTTATTTGATGAATACTAAACTTCCGAATAGTTATGCCACATAAAAGAAAATTATAGCTTTACAGCTTCACAACTGAAGTTATACGTCAAAATTAAATTCGCACAATATTTCAAAGTTCATATTTTATATAGTCTACGCTTTGTTCCCAAGTCGAGACTAATTATATTTAATGAGTAGGTAGGCGTAGCAATTTGCATTCTATTACTGCATTTAATACTCTTGAGAAAATGTAAATTTCACCAAGCGTAAATTCTGGCTAATTGTTTCTTCAAAGGACTAAAACAAACAAGAATTAAGTGACCTCCATTTCCTCCTTTTTAATCTTAATTGTCTACAGATTCAAACTTATCTGTTTTAGTTTCCTTGTTAGACATCCTTAAATGCATTTAATGTATATATTAAGTCTTCCTCGAAATAGTTATCAACATACTCTACCTTAATTAAAAATTAAATTCATGGGACGGTCCTAGAACTTGTTCGATAGTATCAAATTATAGTAAAATCTGTAATTACGACCTATCTTCTAGTTTTTTTAATCAATCCTTATCTTTACCATTGCTAAATTTACTGTTTACTAATGCATGTATATGGTTAATATGACAAATAATTCTGTAAAGATACTGGATGCAAGAAATATATGCTATTCGTTAAGTAGGCCTATAACTTATCGGGTTACTTAATAAAAGGTTTAAAGATAGCAGAGATAAATTCTGTGAACGTAAATATCGTTAGTGTGTACTTTTAGACCACGCAATAAGCTATGAAACACGCTAACGTTTGCGCCCGATTAGTCGAAATTGTCCCAACATAATTTAATGCATTAACTTCTTTTTAAAAATGAAATGAAAAGTTTACTCACAACAAACTGTAAATAAAATCTAACTTGAAATTAAATCATAATGGTTTATTATATCATTGTTTTACATGGTGTGACGTCGATAAATAAAAGTGAAGTGAAGTGATATCATTGTTATGATGAATTGTAGGCCCATTCCAGTGCAGCTTGGTGACAAACAACAAGCTATGGTTATGAACAAATAAACGACATACAGGTATATATAACACTGTACAACAAATTTAATTTTTTTTCTGTCCTTTATATGAAACTATGTGATTCTGCATAAACAAAACTTTCTTGATTCATATATCAAAACCAAAATGGTCCATCACGTACTGTTTTTGTAGGAGACATTTCTCATATTTAAACAAATTGGTTACAGAGAAATGTAACTGAGGCTTGATTTATATAGAAAACACAAACACTAAAATGTTTTTTTTGGCAATTTCCTCTTGTAGGCATCTGATGGTGTGTCCCTGATACCAGACCAGCAATATTCAGCTAGCATACTTTTATTCCATCGTCGACTGAAACGCTTTTCAAACGTAGAGATGTCCTGGTGAAACCTTTCACCATTCTCATCACTAATTGCGCCAAGGTTTTGAGGAAAGAAGTTCAGATAAGAGACCAAAAAGTGTAGTTTTAATGACGTATTGCAACCTATAACACGAAAGCATTTCACCATATCACCAACATAGTTTTCAGCTTTCTAATTTCCAAGGAAACGTGAGCACACTAATTTGAATGCCAGCCAGGCTGCTTTTTCTGCTTAGTTTATTTTCAAACTCTTCATCACGAAAGACTGCTTTAATTTGTGGGCCAATAAAAACCCCTTCTTTTACTTTTGCCTCACTTAAATGTTTGAATTTGTTCCTGAGATGCAAGAAAGTCACTTCTTCTCTGTCCAGAGCTTTTACAAATATTTTCATCAAACCGAGTTTAATGTGCAATGGTGGAAGAAAGACACATTGCGGATTCACAAGTGATATGTTTTTGGTGCCAGAAATGTTTGTTTTCTTCGAGGCCACTGTGTACGTAAAAAGCAAAAATGTGGACTTTTGGAAATAGTGCGTGGTAAACAAAAATAAATACAGATTCGATATTTTCAGCCAAAAATGTACAAGAAACACATGTTTTCATTTAAAGGACTTTTTCATATTGTACAGTGTAATTTGGAGAAAAATGGCATTTTAGGCCTATACTGTAGGCTATAAGAAGTTAAGTTGATAACTTCCAACTTGCGACTCGTTTAGGCAAAGTGGGGGCTTCATATAAAACTGCAGCCTTCGAAACTGTATAAGAACACTTCGACTTCAAATAAAAAAGTAATTATGTATAGGCCTAATAAAGAATCTCCGGAAAAAGTTCACTTTACAGGTATATACTAATCTATGGATCATTCTATTCCCAATTTTACTTTTAGTTGTATTTTCTCCCTAATTCTCAGGATGTTGCCTCCATATCTGACTTTTGTGTATTAATTTACCCTTTCTATGAGCTTGGCTGTCACCTCTGATACATGTAGTTGCTTTACCACTTTCAGTTTGTTACACAGGTTAAGGAACATTACATCGAGACGACTTGGGTGGGTGACCGCTGTCAACGTCTCTCACAGTACCTTGTAAGACATTGGAAGGCAGCTTCGTTCAGCGTTGACGTTTGTGAAGGAAGTGCACGGCAAGTTACTGTGTGTGTGTTACAAATTATAATTTTTAAAATTGAAGACAGTATCACTTCAGAAAGCAAGCACGAAGCGATGCCGATTACTACTAATATTAACTAAAACGGGATGGCCTATCTTTACAATGTTAAATTCAATGTACCTTTTCTCAAAAGCTACTAAAACTTAGCACTTGAACTTTTTTCGGTTTAAAATACATACTACGTGTCAATACTGAAAAAGGATTTTAAAAAATAATACATATTAACAGCATTAAAGATTTTTCTTTATAAATGTTTAATAACATTTTTAAGCACCTCATGTAGGCCTACCTGTAAGTATTTCATAAATTAACCAATTCAAAATAATTTTTTCAGTGTATGTAAGAAACCTGAATAAACAAATCCTGAAAATTTCAAGAGAGTAGTTTAAGTAAAAGCTGAGAAAATATACTTTTTATACAGAAAAAATAAACTTACGGGAAACAAGCTTCGAAGTTAAAACATCCCTGCGCCATAGTCTGGATCTTCTGAGAAAATTAAAAAATAACATAACTAGAATATTGTAGTATAATTATGTGTGAGCCATCATTTTAAAGAATAAAATACAATGATACAAAATACAATAATAAAAAGAAAATCTAACTTTTTATCAAAAATATCAATTTACCATCCAAGCTAAAACATCTCCTCTGCATTGTCTGGATCTTTTCAGGAAAATAAAAAAATAGCATGTATAGAATTACAGTGCAATTATGTAGAATGCATCATTTTAAAGATGCTAGAATTGCAACAAACCAGAGGATAAAATAGACAATAAAAATTAAATAAAAAATTTAATCTAAAGATCTATTTCGTTCCCCCTTAAAGGCCTAGAAAATTGCGGACACTTTCAAGCGAATCGGTTCTATGCTAAATGTAATATAAGCTTACGTAAAACTACAGTTTTCTACATAACAGTGTCAATATTTTTTATCAATTTTATTAGTAAACAGTAATATTACAGCCTCTTGCAAAACAAGAGTGTTAATTGCAATGTTGTAGATTCGAGGAAGAGTTTGTAAATAGATAATCATATAGAACAGCTGTAGTAAAGATAGAATGAAATTGTAAACTTCAGAAAATTTTATTATATTTCAGATCTATCAAAAATTATTGATTGGTATGATATAATGACGTACATGTGCGGTAAGTAGTAAAATGACGCAGTAGGTTACCCGGATTGGGTGTAAGATCATCAATTTTCCACCATGATAGGGCAACGTAGTAGTATGAAAAAAAAAACTACTATCTTAGACACAGTGTGCTTTAATTCAACTCCTACTTGTAAAATTCCCTATTGAATAACCACCCGAATCTTCGCGAAGTGCATTTGTGAAATGATATGGGCTATCGTTTTGCATAATTTCTGGATCTGAAGGAGATATTTCCTTCTATTTAAAACAATACTACTAAACGTCTTAATTCTCCTTTTTTCCTGCTTTTGCTTTAAAGTTGTATTTGACTTCTAATACAACAATTCAACGTATAAGTTTCGATATTTGACCCAGCATAGGCTGACCCCTTCCTATTAACTGGATCTAAGACAGCTGCGCAAATGGTATTTGTAATGGGATGTTCTATTTTCAGATAGCAATGAAATGAATGTATCACTTTAATTAAACCCTACAGTCTACATAAGTGTTGCAAAGTGGATACTGCAAGATGGGATGTTTGCATCCATTGTATTCCAAACCCCACGTCTGCTGTAAAACTAAATGGAAGCTGTCACCATTCAAGTTAGATACAAAATCGAATTTACATACAATTTTATCGGATTGGAATTGCTAAGGGTGCTTTAAAGTTAAAGTTTCTACCCTGTTTTAAAACTCAATCATAATGCGTAACTTGAGAACTAGATTGAGAGGTGGTTAAATTAGATTGCCCTAAATAAATTTGTAATTGATGTACAGCCATCTCCTGAATGGTTTATTGAACTTTTGTGAATTGTGTTATAAAAGATTTTCAGCTCGTAATGATAATTGCGGTTCCTTAAAATAGAGTAACTTACTATAGACTGTCACATGCAATATGACTATGCCTACATCTGTAGAATAGTTAAACTGCCGCCAGAAACAAGTGTGCCAGCTTATGGGAAGAGAAGGAACTAGTTTCGTGTTGGGAACACTGTTTGAGTCGCATCACGAAAATTCGGTTGCCATAACAACCAAGTGGATATTTTGCCTTCCCTCTCTAGCTAGAAGAAACGTTCTCTTGAGGCGCAAAGCCTGGCTAGCTGAATGCGCATCCATTTTTGGGATATACTCGGGAGATGGCAATCAAAGAAGCTTAACTTCTTTAGTGAGGAGACGCAAGTAGGTAACTATGTAATTAGTGGTGTATTTTTAAAACACAATAATTAATTTAAATATATATTATGTAACATATTCTTTGACATAAAGAAAAGTTTGCAATTAATGGGGGTGTGGGGGTATGGAATTTCCTAAAAGAATGGGTGGGGCCGAGGTTCCTTCCCCGGATTTTTTCTTTAATGAAGAGCGAAATTGTGAGATTTTAAGATCTCTGGGTGATACTGCACCTCCAAATTTCTCAATAAGTTATACTAAAACTCTTCTGGTCCGCAGTTTTAGTTCTGTTTAGTTTTGTTGGTTTTACATATTACATAAAAGTTAAAATGATAAATAAAATATTTTTTTTTTACCTGGTCTGAAATTGTTCACAATAATAATTAAAGATAAGGAGCTCGAACTGCTGTCATGTGGGTTATCACAGCTAGTCTACGCAATGACACAAGGTGCCTAGGATACGTATAATTCCTATTCAACTGACATTTTACAATTCTGAGGTTGAAATAGGGCGAGTGCATAAATGTTTATTTTTGTTTTTATTTAATTAAATTTGAACGTTATTTTATTAGATAATTATTTTCGACGAATAAACGAAGTCAAGTCAAAGAAAAAGAAAAAAAACCAAGGGGTGAGGGCCGCGGCGTCTACGGCCCCCTGGATCCGCCAATGATAGCCTATGTAGGACTGTGTTTTGTTTTCCGGAATGCTTATATTGTCTTGAGCTTAAGGATCTCTCCCCTTCCCCAGAATCATTGAATCTAATCTGGACATGCCCAATAGGCCTAAATCTAGTTATAATTTAATTCAGTTCTTGGGATAGTTTGATGTTATGCACTAACTATGGTCTTGGGTTCCATACGTGACAGTACGTCATCGGACGTCCATATTCACAGTTCGAGAGTATCCCGTTCGGGGGAGATATTACAGAGCAGTATTGTCCAGAGGGAGCAGTGAAGATACGCGAGCAATACTGCTCTCCCTTTGTTCGTAAAGCCATCCCCTCCGTACAGATCACAATTTCCTAAAGGACCAATTCATATGTGGAGTCATAAACGTTCGGTCTAGATCGCAATATGTGACACTGTCTTTAATTATGTAACACGTCGCCATGCTTCATCTCTTGTCTCTTGAGACCGTCTTAGTTCTTTCCTCTAAAAGCATTTGTCTGCTATGTGATTTTCAAACTTAAGTATGCCATTCAGCGAATTTCTTGAATACTGGAACCTAAGTGCTATAAGCTATCTCTGGTTTTCTGAAAGGCGAAGTAGGTTTTGATGGGCTTTGGTACTCGCCAATGATATATAGAATTATAGCATGTTGATACATGTAGATCTATGTTGCCGTATCAGTAACAATTTTTTCCTTGTTTTCTTCTTCTTCTTCCTCTTCCTCTTCAAGGTTGGCTATAAAGTCAGTTCCGTCGCAAATATGTCTACGCCCCACTGAATCCAGCTTTTTGGTTTGTATTTGAATGCTTGTTTTATAATCTGCCATCATTCATCCTTTCTATGTGTTGAAACCACTGCAGTTTTATATTTTATATTTTCTCCTCTAATTTGTATATGTTTTATTCTTACCGTCTTTGGGTGTTGGGTATGATCTTTTATTGTAGGCTATAAAACAGCCAGGGTGGAGCAGAAAGTATGGTACAGACTTATCATGCCAAAGGTCGCGGGCTCGATCCCGGTTCAGGTCGATACATTTTTATGTGCATAAATGCGACAGGCCTATGTAGATACAAATATGTAAAAGAACTGCTGCGAGAAAAGATTCCAGCACACCAACGACGATCACAAGCTTAAGTTGCAGTACATTGCCGTCGCTGAATAACCACAAATCCATCCAACAAATCAATCAACCTACGGAGTAAGTGTATAAGAAAAATAAAAGAATATAAGCAAAAGAAGTCTGAAAAGGGATAAAAGAAGATGCCTTATAAATGTAAAAAAGAAATGGGAAAGGAATAAAGACAAAATAATGAACTGAAGCCAATGAAATAAAAACTATTCTTGGATGGGGAAGACCGAAAAAGAAGAGCTGAAAAAGATAAGAAGAGGAATTAGAAAGAGAAAAAAATAAATCGGTAGAAAATTAAACAGACAAGTATTTATAGGCTATATCTTAAGGAAACCATTTCTAGAATCCTATCCTTTGAGTAAAGTAAGAAAAAGAATAAGAAGGAACTGAAAAAGAAAGGAAGAAGAGGTGTATTAAATAGAGAAGAAGTTAAATTGGTAGACGATTAAGCAGACAAATATTTAAATATCTTAAGAAAACCATTTCCAAAATCATATCCTTTGAGTCCAATAATAATAATAATAATAATAATAATAATAATAAATGACAAATAGGACAGTAACAAGTACCAATAGATGAATATAATTAGTCTAATAAAAATAATTATATTGAACTTTTTGTAGTGAGTTAATCTAAGACATAGATGTAAGACAATACATAGACCATCTGTATTTGTAGACTTCTTGTCAAAAGAGTAAGAAGGCAGTGTGTCTAAGCGTATAGGCTATATTAATGTTAACATCTTCATTTCTGAAAGATTATCCTCCACTATGTGCACCCTTTTATCGAGAACGCCAGTTCAATTAATTTTATCTCGGAACTACAAAACCCCGTGAGAGCTGTAGCAGTTGTGAAGAGCTTGTTATTAAGTCATTCTTTTCTTATCTTTTGACATTTCTTGCTATCCTGTACCACTGAGTGGAAAATGCTGTAGGTGGTCTACCAGAGGAAACCGTTTCAATGGATGTTTCCTGGACTATCACTCTCCGCATTCTAATAGATTTTACAGTTTCATCGCAGGTCTACGCCTTAAAATGGAAAATGGGAATCATTAAACCACCACACCTCTTGAAAGGAAATTTCTTAAAAGCTGTATTGCTGAAATCCATTACGAGTTCCTAAAAATTAGTCCAGAAAAAATTATATAATACACTCTGTTTTTACTACGATGTCACTAGTCTAAATTCAGAGCAAATAAAATAATATTTGAGAGGTAACAATTTCATGGCCGACTGCACCTCTATTCGTCAATTTCATAATTTTGTTTTTATTCTTAGAATGAATAACATTGCTTAAGATGTTTAGGTTTTTTTAGTAAGTTGTGTTTTAAAGGTACAACACTTAACCAAATTTCAGCTTTAGGTCTACTCACTTATGTAGAAAAAGTGCATTAGGCCTGTACAATTTTAAAACAATGAAAAAAACTGGGTTTTACATTAAGTTTTTGGTCTTAGCTCTGCACAAATCTCTCAATAGTTGTCAATCCACAATATCTTTGCTAATCTATAAGGCATTATTTATTTATTTATTCAGTATACAAAAATGATAAACCCCGCTTTACCCTTAGATACCTATAAGATATTGTAGATATAACATACAATATATTTGCTAATCTATAAGGTGTTATTTATTTATTCAATATACAAAAATGATAAACTTTGCTTTACCCTTACATACCTATAAGGTGTTGTAGATATAATATTTTAGATACTGTCAAGAATTTTAATTGCGAAATACTGGTTACATTATGTACGACAACAAAGGTCTACCTCTCAGCATTCTACAAATACCATTATTACTTACATTGCATGTATGCACAATCACTGGATTCTAATATTAATAAATAATAACCATAAGGAGATGTCGCATCGCTGTCTTTTAAGGCAAACACGCCATGGCAGTCTAAATGGAAGCTTGTCTAATAGGAATGACAGATCACACTACCAGAAACCTTTGACCTCGAACCATTATCTCCCTACATCTTCTTGTGGTTCCATCTATAATCTGCTGCACAATCAAATCAATGTATGAGATTCCTGCTTCCTTTGTTAGCCTCTGAAAAGCCTTTGATGGCCGTTGTGTCAATGATGTCTCTTTTCTAGGAATCTAACCTCTTCCACTGGTGACGATATATCACTGTGACTTTAAACTTAAGAGTCTTGTGAATCCTGAACTGCGGGAGAGATACAGTGTAAAAATTTTTTTTTGTTTAGGACTTGTAGCTTGGATACCTCTATTAAGTGGAATGCATATTTAACCCTTGTTTGGTTACTTCCTTTCCTACAGCACTAATGGTAACATGGATGAATATTCATCCATCATTGAAATTATGAAATTAGAAATAATAATAATAATTGTTATGAAAATATTGTCTTTAAATATTTAAATGGCAACTGTTAAGGAGAAAGTTCCCAACCTATTCCCCTTTCTGTGGCAAGCATATAGGACTCCATCACATCTTTTCTTCAATCATGAAACTATTCCATCTCAGAGAGGAGCACAACAAGGTGATCCCACGGGCCCCATGGTTTTTAGTCTTGCAATTCATCCCACAATTTCACACTTACAGAGTAAGTGAAATTTTTTCTATTTAGACGATGGAACTCTAGGAGATGAACCTAATATTGTACTTGAAGATTTTCAGAAGATCATTGATGAATGTGGGAATATTGGATTGGAAATCAACCCTAACAAATGTGAGCTATACACCAATGATAATATTAAAAGCTAATAATAGTGATAATAATAATAATAATAATAATAATAATTAAGGGTGTCAAAAATACAGTTACATAATAGGCTATCATAAAGAATTTGTATCGTCCACTGGTTCCCAGAAGTAGTTAAAAAATATTGCGCTTTGAAGGAATGGCTTATAGCCTTATTTGCAGTGTTAAAAACACAGTTAATAAAAGGAAATCTCTTGAATGCCGTGACTGAAGCATAAATTGGAGTACCCAGTGTACTCCACAAGAAATCTGCACTTACATGGTTGTCTTTTCTGGTCACAGTGATGTAAAGTAGACCTATTATAACAGCCTATGAAATATTATGAAATTAAATTGAATTCTTGATAAAAATGACTAGGAATTACAAAGTCACACTAATGGTAATATGGGTGAAAATACACGCAGATGTTGTATAGAGCACACTAAAGTCAGTAAGTCACTGATAAATGTGTTTTAACACTGGTTAAATTTATGCTGTGAGAAACATATCGGCATTGCCAACAGTCTAAGCAGTTTTTACGCTTCACAGCAGGGATATTAAATTCGTAATGGGTGAAAACTAACTCATGTTAAAATTTAAGGGTTAATGCATAAGATAATAAACAAACGTAAGTCTTTACCTTGAAAAATATTAGTAGTAGATTAATACATTATCTTAGCAAGAAAAAAAGTACAGATATTTTTATTAATGAAAGTTGTAGGCCTTTAGAACTCTGAATGTAGTCACCTAATGACTTTTTAAAACCCGGAAACGTTACAAAGTTGTAAGTAAATTGAACCGAATGAATTGAGACTAAAATTATTTGCTTACTGAAGATTATTGCATTCAAGTATATCATTTATAACCGTGGCTTCTAACAGCAATTTATTTTCCACTAGGCCTATCTCTCGGAATTCATATCAGAAAACTAATTAATTTTAGATAGAAATATGCAAGGATTAATTGAAGGGATAGGGGGAAGATAGTGCCAACCCACCAAACCTGATTTTATGATATTACATTTTTAAAGTTTGCTCAAATCTTGTACCGTGGTTGAAGTTGGGAGTCGAATATGAACAAGGACTTCATCCTTCGGACAACTTCGTTCGGTTGATTGTTCCATCCTAGTGCAGTTGTGTAACCGACCAAGCATTGTTCGATTGATTGTTTAACCCTGGGTGTTAAACGTGTTCGAAAGATTGTTGAAGGATTGTGTGTGATAGGCTACTTGGCGACAAATAGAGAGTGCCTTTTCATTGAAGCGATATCGTACAGCCTGATTTATCGCCAGAATAGAACCTATGGTATTAATATTAACGGATTGGTGTAAACTGCCTTTTTTTCTATATGTGGAAGTTTCGCCTTCTTCAATTCTGCAGATTCTTCTGGAAATCAGTAAATATGGAAACAATTAGTTTGTTTTTTGGTATCAGCCAAAATATTTTACTGGACATAAAATATATTTTCATTTATATACTTACATTCAATATATTTTATTTCAAGGCCGCCTTCGCAGAATGCGAATAACTGTATTTTTAATTTTAATTTTCTCTCTATTCCTTGAGTTATTTGCATTCTCTCAAATCTGTAGGGACTTGGTTGAGAAGTTTTAATTTTCTTACACTTTTTATTTCCCTCTATCCTTTGATTCTCAAAACATAATGTCCATGGCCTACATTTAGAGACTTTCAGTTCTTTCTCGGAGCTTTAAAGGAAGAAGAACTAAAGGGTAGAGAATAAGTGTCAGAAAAGAACATTGTGTCTAGGGACGTATTGTAATGTCTGAAACAGGGGTTTTGATAATTAAGTCGACTGAAGTTTAAACCTTCTGAATAGTATTTGGCGCTCCTGGCAACATAGGGATTATACAAATAACAATGAAGACAACGCTGAAGAAAAAAGAGTAATGTGAAGAGCTCAAACAACAAGTAGAGATAAAATGAGAGAATGGAAGAACCAGTGGGAATATGAAAATGGGACGGGAGATGACGGCGGGAACTGTAAGAATACGTCCCTTCTGATTGAGTATACATAGGTGTGGCTCTGTGAGCTCATGTGTAGCCTACATGTTTGTGTCTGTGTGTTTTGCTGAACGCAAAATAGCATAGGTGTCTTTTCTCCTTCGGGAATAAGGAGGAAAATCTTTATGACAATGCAGCCTCAACGAATAAGATAGTGGATATGAAGATAGCTTTGGGAATTTCTATTTCCATTTTGCCTGCGTCACTTGGAAATTACGGTATTATTTGCCCAGACGCGTTTCAAGCCATTCAAGTGTCTAGACTGTACCTATTTTCGTTTTACAGTTTTCCTCATTGACTTTTTCATGATATATGAGATTTAAAATGTAGGCAACAACATGGAAAGAAAGCAAAATATATGCAGAGTGTACTTCTGAGATGTGTGTTCCCTATTTAAATATGTGCTTCAATAAGATTATTGCTCATTTTAAGAAGAAAATTTCTATAGAACGTATTCTCCCTAAATATTTTTCCTTTAACAGTATTGTTTTAATAGTTACACTATTAGTAAAATGTAGAGTCCCACCGACTCATTTTTGGTTAAACATAAATTAATCTCACCCAAATAGGCCTATAAACCTAATACAGACTATGTTACAAAAGAATATCGTTATCTTCTTGAAAGAATAAAAAGTATATATTTATATTAATCCTAATAAACTCTAACGATACTTTATAATAATATCTGCATTTTCTTTATTTTTCTTCCTCTTTTCAGTATACAGTAACGGTTGTTCTTTTTCACCAGTTATTTCTACTTCTCTTTTTATTCTTCTCTCATATTTTTCTTATTTCTTTTTCCTGGTATCTTAATGTTTCTTCTGCACTGTTCTTTATTCTTTAACTGTATTTATTTTCATGTGCTTGTTTTTATTTTTTATCTGTATTACTTTGTTCATTTGTTTGTTCGTTAATTTATTTATATATTTATTTGGTTCATGGGTTGTTTTCCGTTTTGCTTATGCATTTTTCCATATTTCTTTCTTTGTTTATTGTTTCTTTGATCTGTTTTCCCCGTTTATTTCTTTCTTTTTTTATCTTTCTGTTTTGCTTGCTTGCTTGCTTCCTTCCTTCCTTACTTTATTTCTTTGTTTCTTTTTTTGAGTCATACATCTTTCTCTTCTTCTCTTTTTGATCTTTCTATATTATTATTATTAAAATTATTATTATTATTAGTCTATAATGTATTGTAACATCTGACAGCCAAATGCACAGAAGGCCTAAACGATAGGCTACATATGCCCGTATTGATAAAAACCATTCTGTTCTATCTATCCATCTATCCTTCTATTAACTGTCTTTACTTCCTCGTTTTCATGTCTCCATTTTCCCATGTTCTTGAAAGTCGTCCTCTTTTTCTTCTTGCTGGCATCCAAAACAACCCTCGGTAGCCTTTCTTGATCCATCCGCATCATGTGTCCATACCATTTCAACTGTTTTGTTGAAATATGATTTGAGATCTATTTTAACATCCAATTCCTGTGTTATTTTTTCATTCCTAATCTTATTTTTTCTAGATATTTGAGCTGAGAACCGTCAATATTCATTTTCATTGCCAAAAAAATTTTGTTTGTACAATTGCCAGTTCTTTCTATCTTCTTTGATTTTTCAGCAATGTTTTCTTATCTTTTTAACTTACTCTTCTTCTTATATTATGTTTTCCTTCTTATTTCAGTTATATATATTATTATTAAACATTTTTATTAACATTACTTACTTACATATAAACCAAACATACCCCTATATGAGCAAAGCTCGTATTTAGGAGTACAGTAGATTAATATAAATATAATTACATATCAATACACAGTATACTACAAACGAAAAATTTAAATTTATGAGTACAATGTATATAAAAATAATTTTTCAGCATTAACCAGTGGTTTAAAATAGCATTTACAACAACAAAAATAGAATAAATTGGATTGAAAACATTGAAAGCCCAAACAAAATTAAAATTGTGCTATTAATATTATATAATATAATCTATATAATTATAAAATGATATAATATTATGTAATAATAATTATAATAATAATATAGTTATTTGATATTCTCCTTTTCCCATCTTTAAAAAGTCCATAACCCATTTTTCAATTAGTCCTAACTTGCAAAGAGATAAATACGTTTACAGTCCCTTCTCGAAGAATACATGTAACCAAATTGCCTTTGTGTATTTTAACCAATCCCTCTACGTACATGGCCACGAACTGAGTAACGTAAGCGAACCACACACTGTTCATCCTCTTTTGTATAAATATCCTCAAGGTACAGGTGAGTTGCACACCCCTTGCATAGCGTCTTACCCTTACAATGATGCGCTTTTCAAAGAGAAGGGCAAGAGTAAACAGTTTCCGAATATTTAATAAAGCGTTGTCGCCGGAAGCAACAACCACTTGCATTGTTCAATTAGAAAGCAGCCAACATATTATTTCTCAGAGAGTAGGAAAAATTCAGACTCTTCTGCACAATAGCGTACTCTTTGGTATCTGCAAATATCTCAAGGGCTTAAAGTAGCAGATGTTTTTCTTGTGCGGTTTCGAAAAAGAAACACTGTAATCTAAACCTTAGGGCATATTGCTACTGCTTGTTTCATTTTATGAAAATTTTTAATTCTTTTAATTTCTGAGAACTGATACGAAAGTTTCTAAAGGGTTGTAGATATTACATTTTAGCTTCAGTAACTTCAATAATCTGGATAGAATTTTGATCAAGAAAGTCATTTTCGACCATTTCAGCTGTAGTTTAACAACTGCGTACTTTGAATGGCGAATAGTTTAGTATCAAGTCATTTCTCTATATTGCAAAGACATGCCGCCTTTTTTCGAATATATAAATTAAATATAAGTAATAATTTTACTGAACATACTATAAAAGTTATATTTACAAATATATTTCAATTTTAATAAGAGCTATTAGTAAGTTTCGCATAACTTAAGTTGGCATGGTCTATTTTTTTCATAAAAATTCCGGCGATGTAAAGCAAATCGGAATTGATACTGAAATCTCAATCGACTTCAGAGAATGTGTAATTGCTTTTCATGTAAAAGTGCAGTATTTCCGCATCTTTTGTACATGATCAGAAAATAAGTTTAATCACCAACAAACTATTGAAATAGCTATTCCATTTTTTAATTAGCGTATACAATTCAAATTATAAATAAGCACTTTCTTGTATCTGTGATGACAGCAGTAAATTGGGGTTCAATTTCTAGCAGTGGAATCGTTCCTTCCTTGTTTTTTGTCATAACTTAATAGTCTCTTGTACTGTGATGATAGTCTATTCTTAATTTGCTGTTACGCATAAAACAATTTTTTCAGGTTCCTATATTTTAAAATATCGACATATTAGACAATTCCCCAGTATTCTGTTTCATTAAGGGATCTTACATCTTCTGCTATGGCCACATGCTCCCAGCTGTCTAACAGAGAAGTAGACTACGGAGGTAGATAACGCTGCAATAATTTGGTTGGCCTTATCCTTCACAGGAAGTGCATTGAGTTGTGTTAAGTACGTTACTGTATTGCATCTTATACATACCATAAAGTACTGTACCATAGATCTACTATAATGTACCCTCAGACTACTTACTAATACTTTACCCTATAGGCCTACCCTATTATAAGAACTGTTTCGCACTGAACTGTAATGTACTCTGCTATATTGTATCAAACTTTTCTTACTGTGTTGCAGCTAACTACACTGGTAATGTATTGCTTTTGAATTTACTGTACTGACTGCGCTGTACTGAGCGGCATTTTACTATGCTATTCTTTAATGTAGCTGGGTACTAAGTTGTATTGCATTATGCTGCACTGGATTCTCCTGAACTGCATAGAATTGTATTGCATTGTACTTTTAGTACGGTACTATCCCGCACTTATACTACCGTACTGCCCTACAATATCCAATATTTCGCTATAATATAGGCATTACCCATAAAAGAGCTGACACTATTAAGGTGCGTTGGTATGTCCATTGGCAATTCGAATATAAAATCAGAGGAACTGATAAAATGGCGCAATCAATTCAGTCAATATTTAAGGGAATTTAAGACATTGGGATTAAGAAAAAATAATTAACTTATTTTTCCCGTCTTGAATTGCTTTCAAGAAAATGTATATCAAACACTGAGGGTGAATGAAGTGTTATTCTCTCTTCGTGTTTTCTTCAGATTAGTTTCTCTACTGTTACGCAAGATAGTTTCATGTCTTCATTAAGATTTCTATCACTTAGGATTTCTAAATTAAGCCACCATATTTGATTAAGACTCGTGGGTCGGTCTGCTTTGCCCTGTGGTCATGATAATTGGTGTTGCTGTCAGAATGGTGCTTGTGGTTGGCTGAACCTTTGCACATGCTGCCGGTTCACTCCTTCTTCCCACCCTGTCTTCAAGTTGTTCTGCATATTCCTTGTTAACGTTGCGGTTGGGGACTCTTACACCTTGAGGCGGTGCCAAGGAAGATCTTCAGCTGTTCTGTTCATCCAACCAAAGATTAACACTTCCTTCCAACTGTGTTTATTTATTCCCTCTTTATCTTCCAAGGCTGGCGAGAATCTTGATAGGGGTATATAAGTTTTGTACTTTTGATATATCGCTCATATCCTGCAGTAATGATCATTCTTCTAGCTCCAGAGAGTGAATCTCAGCTCTTCTGGCTTGCAAGGAGTTGAGACACCTCAATACAAAATAACAGAGCATAGGTAAAAGTAAAAGTAAAGTAAAGTGATCCCTATTGCAAGCCATAGAGGCCCAGAGGGTTCCAGCTCTCAGATTTTTAGACATTCGGCACATGAAGGTGGTAAGGTTGTCAACCTCACGCACCGGTCGCCTTTACCCCCAGGATTGCTCCTGGTATCCATTTCTGTTAGGGGCTGAGTCGACTCCAGGGCCATAGTGCCACCAGAAGGCCAATTGAAAAACTCCAACGACCTCATCGGGAATCGAACCCGCGACCTTCCGGTTTGTAGCACAGAGCCTGAACCACTACACTACGGTGTACCCTAACAAAGCATAGGTACATCAGCTATAATATATTGTGAAGTGAATATAATATTTCAATCTGGATAATCTTGACAATTTTCTTAAAATGGTTAGAGGAAGTGATGTCCTGAGAAGATAATCATGGCAGAATCTCTTGTTATTGTGCCAAACTCACCTTTCTCAAATCTTCCATTGGTCTCGAATCTTGATCAAGTATTACCACCAGTACACTCATGATGCAGGTCTACTTAGCCCGAAACTCGGAGTGCCTGAGATAGTCTATACAACCATTACCTTTGCTGGGTTCAGCGGCGTTCAGTCTTCTTCTTAAGTTTTAATATCATAGATGTTGTCTTCGATTAAGCTTAGTTAGTCAATAAATCATCCCTAAGAAGAATAATACTTTAAAATATGATTGATTCATTATTTTTTTTAGGTATTCATAGGCCTACAGGGAATCAGTTATTTTGGAAATCACATGTTGAAAACTTAGCTGAATTCATTTATGTTCCAACCAAAATGAGGTAGTATCTGAAACAATATCGTGACGTGCTGGTAGTAAAGGAGAAAATCTCTGTGCCAAAGAACTCATTGCAAGACAGTTTTTATTAGATTTGAAATCTTAACATTCTAATAAATTAATAAACAAATTATTTTAAAAATTTTCATATAAAATTTTAAATCTCTCTCCTAGTTGTCAACATCCACCTTTTTTTCTTTATTTTTACCAGTAACAGGCCAATTTCACTCCTTTTCCTCTTCTAATTTTCCCCTCCAACTACATCTGATAACATATATCATTATAGAAATCCATTCTCCAGCTTTCCTGAGGCAACTTCCCAGAATATGACTGCAAAGCGTGCCGCAGCCGAAAGCTCGGACATCTTCAACTTTCTCGCCGGGCTGGAATTCCGAGAAGCTGTGTTACATAGAATATACTGTAGCTGTCTCCTTATATTTAAGCATAATATGAAACTGTATTTAATTTTAGAAAGAACCTTCAGAGTAAATTACAAGATAATAATAAATAGCAATATTCTCATGCCCCTTACTAGACTAAGCAAGGCTAAAACAAAAAGATACATTTATTCGTTGGATATTAATTTTATAGTGAGCTTCCGCCTTAAGGACATTTTTAGAAAATGCAAATATTATAATTTTTTTAAAACATTTTTAAAAACAAAAAAATTTTTTATCATTAAGAAGTATTAAAATATTGTAAATTGATTTTTATAAGTGATATTATTATGATAATTATAATATTATTTTATTAATTATTATTGATGCAGCAAAATGGGCTGCATTGTCCATTAAATATCTCTGTTACTATTATTATTATTACTATTATTAAGTTATTTGATTTTTTATTACTACTGTTATTATTATTAACAATATCATCATCATTCCATCATGTCATCACCACGTCGTCATCATCATCATCACGATTAACGAACTACGGATTCCTGAACTTTAGCCAATTCATGCATAAATAATGAAATTATTGATGATTAAAAAGCCAAAAACAGGCTTCGAGGTGCATTTCTCTATTAAAGTTCGCGGCCAGGAGGAAAACGACTCCAAATTCGAACTCTCTCGCCCAAATACACCTCGCATAGTGGGTTTCGTCCAAATCCTTCAATGATTTCCCATTTAGCCGTGCATTCATGATCCCCTTCTGTTCACCTAAGAAAAGAAAATAGATCTCTGCCTATCGTAATGTTAGAAATAAATTACTCATGTGGAGCAGGTTAACAAAATCGAAGCGATCGACAAATTGTGTTATATTACAAAATATCTATTTCAGCGATACTCTTTTTCCCCCGGTCGCTCTTGCTACCGAGCAAGGCCACTTTGATTTAATTTCACAATTGAATACGGTCTAGGTGTCACTGGGTTTACACGGAAACACTAGCTCAATTATTGTATTAGACTGTTGAATGTAGGGCTATATATATTTTTTTTTAACATAGGCCTAATGGTTCTATATTATTTACGAAATTATGTGTATTTGCAAGCAGTGCACTTATCCATTTAGTGAATGGGTAGGTCTATTAACAAGTAACGTATGAGAGTGCAAGGCTTGTTAAACTGTACTTAGGTATGCTTATTATAGTGTAATAACTAATAACTGTCGACCTTGGTGGCCATACAGTAAAAATTCTCCACACACATATTTATGACATCTCCTGTCTGACCGTTAAAATAATACACTATGACTCAACAAAGAGATAATGTAGACCGTTGACAATTTAATTAGTTATAATTGCAAAGAATTTTTTTATTAATTTGTTACGTATCCTTTACTGGCAGTATATAATTGGCAATCAGAAACATATAATTTCTATATACGAAGGCAATAAGAAAGAGGACGTCTATGTTCTTTATGTACCATAAAGGATTGAAACTTTCTGGCTATTAAGTATTGTAGTTAAGAATTTACTAAGGTGACTTTAATATCCTTAATTAGACATGTAATGACTATTACATAAGATAGAAACTCTCGTTAAAATAGTCACAACTGTCTGGAAGCAATTTGGAGAATGAAGCGGATAACTCAGCATACATTTTGAATTAAAACATTCAACATTCTTCTAAACCGGAGAACAGCATTATGGGTGCCATAAATGTTTATTAGGTTGGATTGAGTCTATACAATTAATCACAGTTAACAACATCAGATTTTATCATGCATCATGTATTTAAATATATATCCTTTAGAAGACTGTTTAAATGACCCATCATTCTAATAACTGCAGCTTTTAATTTCCTGAGAACTCCCACGTCGATGAAAGTCATTTTAACCTTTAGATTAGTTTTAAAAATATATTCAAGGATACTTGGAGTCTCATTCTAGTACTGAGAAATAAAATGCATGAAGATTTTCAGACTGAATTCCTTATACGTTAGAAAACTTGTCTTGGTTGCGGGCTATGCCTGACATGCTCTAAAATTCTCAATATTTGCATCTATAACGTGTCAGTAGTGTGTCAAATGTAGCCTATTAATGTGCTTTTTTCCTGTTTGTAAGCACAATTCGTATACTAAATAACAAAAATAGAATATCATCATGGGTATTAGATAATATAGTAGAGTAAATATTTTCATGTCTATACAGTAATTAAAGCACAAGCATGACATTACCTGAATTCTACCGTGCAAAGCGCGTTGCCTTCATATGGAATGGGGCGAATCGGGTGGCCGATTGCGACGACATTTTTTTAGCAATCTCGTGCCAAATATTAAAGTAACAGAATACTCAATAAAAAGAAAATCCATAATAAGATTTTTTTTTATTTACCTGTCTCAAAGTAGGAGTTCTGAACCCAAGCCTTATGTGGTATAATAGTGCCAGTGTTTGTTACACTATGACCGTTATTATTGATAGTAAAATTGTCGTGTTGTACTGTATTATGTCGGTATCTGAAATCACCATATAAAATTCTGGAACACTCTTTGCAGCTTTATTTTGGATATTTTGCGGCCTATGTACGTTAAGATAAAAATGCCCAGGTGGATTATAAGAATGTGCCTTGCATGACAGAGGTTTCTTTTAAAGAGTTTTTTCATTGAAGATATCTTAAGAAGAATATTTTAAATGTCGAATAGCACTATTAATTACTCTAATTATGATGTACAGGCATACGTCAGTTGTAATAATAATAATGCACAGTGGCCCAATTCTGACATCTGCTTATGGTAGAGCACGCAGAGGTCGAATGGTTGGGCTAGTCCCTCCAGGGATGTCTCAAAATATCTGAGTCCCAAATCATCCGACTCTCAAAATATCCGAATTCCAGAGGACTCTAATTGTCCCCGTTTTCTGCCTGGTCGACGAGTCTCAAAATATCCTAATTTAAAAGGCCAAAGTCTAGACTGGCAAAAATGGAGAAAGTGCGAACAGGTTGAATATCCTTTTTTAAATGGTACATCAATGACGACACAGGCCTGCTGTAAACTTATAGGCTCGCATAAACCTATACAACATTGGTGGGTAGGCCCATGGACGCCATGAATCCTAGTGGATAACCGCAACTATGCTACTGAACTAAATTTTCGTTAGATTTCTTAAGGACTAATAGGAGGCAGTACTACAACCTATCACATTTTATATTTTTATCAATTGTAAAACGTTCATTCAGTGATGTAAAATGCTGGAGAACCTTTCTTAATTAATTGGAATTAAGGCAGGGCCGAGGTTAAATTAAATTTTTAATTATTTTTTATGGAATTTTATGTTGTATATAAAATTATATGCGTTTAAATAAAACTCTATCATTACAGTTAAACTTTAGTGTTTTATCTTGCTTCTTATTTTCGTCTGTGGTTTAACTTCCATCTCTACGGCCCCTGTAAGCAATTCATTTTAGGGCTTAATCAGTTAAATAGGGTAAAAACACCAGTAGGCCTAGTAGGCCTAGGGTAGTACAACGTGGCTAATTCAGAAGACAGCAAAAGCCAGGGGGCGTGTACCTTCTAGCTTCCTCATAGTATGAGACACATCACTTATTCATTATAGCTACATATTTCTTGCGGGTATTTTGGGAATGTTTTCTGTCAATTTCATATCCGGATATTTTGAGACTGACATTTTGGAACGTAAACGTAGATCCAGGGTGGAGCTACAAGTTACCTTCTACATTTATAATGATTGATTGCTTATGGATTTAAAATATTCCCCTTGGATAGTTATGATAAAGTACATTATGCAAGGAGCTAATTATTAGGGCATGTTAGTAAAGCTAGCAGAAGGAGGAACTACATGCGAGGAAAGGAAATAAAAAGTTCATCAAGTTCATCACGATTCCATTCCACTACTAATGAGATGCTTTCCAAACACGATCAAATGAAGTTATCAAACTTCTAATATCGAACAGGGTTGGGCATAGGTTTATGGCTTGCATCCCACGATAAAGTTATATTTTATCACATTCTTTGAACTACTCATTTACGTTTAACTATTGTTTCAATGTTTTAGCAAATGTCAAGCTCTTGTCAACAATTTTTACCTCTTCTGCCCTAAATGTAGGTATAGTCACCGCTTTTAAAGGATCCTCAGGCGGCAACCCTCTAATTTAGTATCTCAACCCCAACCCTGACCAAACCCTCCATAAACACCTCCATAAACATCTTGGGGTTGAAAAGCCGAAATGGAAGGAAGGGAAATGTTGCGCGAGCCTAAGCATAAGATGCGCATTGTTGCCACAGTTTAAAAACCTTGCAGCTGATTTCCACAAATCTGGAGAAACAACACAAGTGACATTGCAACAAGGCCTGACCTGGTGGCAGGGACCACCGCATTTGTTTAGGGGTGGGTAGACCCTAATAATCTTTTCCAGATGAGGTAAGTGGTCCGACTTAAAAGCGTTTAGGGGTGGGTAGACCCTATTAATCTTTTCCAGATGAGGGAAGTGGTCCGACTTAAAAGCGTTCCGCTCGCTTTGTAGCCGACTGGGGTTCGTTTGGGCGCGAAGACTATAGTCTAGATATAGGAAGTATTGTTTTCGACCCCCAAATTCGAAGGTGAGTTTTTCATATAAATACACATTTTGAGGTCTCCTGGATCAAAAAATACTATTTTAGAAACATGTCTGGGTGTGTGTTTCTGTGTGTGTCTGTAAACAGCCTAGCTCCAGAATTGGAAAATCGTATGAAAACAAAATTTTATTTTTTTGATTAGGTACCTTCTAAGTATATGACACGATGACTGGCGACGACTTTCTCTTATTTTTAAAGTTCGTTACATGAAGATTTTTTTGGCAATTGTCTAGAAAAAATCTCTAATTATTTTGTTCAAATTTTATACAAGGGGTGCTTAAACTAAGAGCTAAAATTTTTAGTTGAAACTTTTTTCGTAAAAATTATCTGAAGGGTAGTTATAAGCCAGCCCTGTTCATGGAAACTCAGTCGTGCCCTCGTGGCTGGTGAACAAGAAAGCTTTGCATCAGGTTCAAACAACTGAATACTCACTCTTTCCAATAAGTATGGCCTCTTAATCTATATCAGAATGGGAAGTGAGAAAGATGTATTGGCCATGCTTAGAAAATTACGTGAGTGCATTAATCAGATTTTATTTGGGGATGCCGTACTAGTAGTAATGACATTCTCTTCATTTTTACAACCAATTTACATGAAGTGAATGGCATAGATAGTCTAATATAAAATACCAAAGGCAAATTTTATTTGGTCAAAGGAAGTTATGTGAATTTCACATCGATTTTTTCTGCATAATTGGTACTTTATCCACCCCTGATAATTCAAACTGCATGCTGATATACGATTGAAATGTAGAGCCTATCCTGAAGGCAAAATTAAGAAGACCACACAAGACGAAATAGGAAATAAGTCATCTCCTCTTACATTCCCACCACCAAAGAAGGGGTAACGATATTCTTATTATAAAACCCCTGGCACGAAAAGCTAACGATTTTATATGTTACTACAATAAAAATACAAGAAAAGTCATAAAGTTGATAAAGAATGTGATTTTTGTAAGATTGGCATACAAGATAACATAAAACATTTTCCAAACTCATATCCAGTGGAAAAATTACTTCAGTTAATATAATGGTTGACATCCTGTCTGAAGACAAGCTGAACGAAAGCATAATGTATTTTATTTCATCTCACCGGACACATCAAGGATCTATTGCCGTACAGTACCTCAATTTGAATCAATTATTTTTCTTATCTAATTTGCCTCTCCAAAGACTCTAAAGATGAATTACCTATTACAACATACATTTAGAGCCACGCAAAATATTTCAAAATAATGCAGAGTTACGCGTACAGAGTTTTTTGGTATAAAATTTTGTTGTAAAGAATTTATTTTTAAGTTCTTCTGCCAAAAAAAATCAATTCCATATTATCTCAAAAGGTGTAGCACATAATTTAAAATAACATAAATAGTTCCCATTCATGTCTTATCAAAGCTGCTAAATTATTAGTTACAAACTACTTTTTTACTTCCTCTGCCCGTACCATAGGTACTATAGGTAGAGGAAGTATTGTTTTCGACCCTAAAATTCGAAGTTGAGTTTTTAGCATATATACACGTTTCAAAGCCCCCTGAATCCAAAATTACTATTTTTGGAAACATGTCTGTGTGTGTGTCTGTGTGTGTGTCTGTCTGTGTGGAAGTTTGTGAACAGGCTAGCTCCAAAACGGAGAATCGTATGAAAACAAAATTTCGTATTTGTGTCAGGTACCTTCTGAAGATGTGATTCGACGATTGGCGAAAAATTTCCCTTATTTTTAAGGGGACTTTACATGAAGAAATTTTCGTTTTTCGCGATTTTCTCGAAAACGGCTCTAACGATTTTCTTTAAATTTTGCGCATGGATTGCTTGTACCAAGAGCTAAAACTTTTATTTGAAACATTTTTTCGAACAAATTCTCTGAAGGGTAGTTATAAGCAACCCACTGTGAATACGTGCTTTTTGCAATACGGCTTCTTGTAAATCGTACGAAAACAAAATTTTGTATTTGGGTTAGGTACCTTCTGAGGCTGTGAAGATTGGCGACAACCTTCTCTTATAATTAAGGAGACTTTACATGAAGAATATTTTGTTTTTTGCTATTTTCTCATAAACGGCTCTTACAGATTCCTTTAAATTTTGTACATGGATTGCTTATACCATTGCAAAAACATTCTCTGAATGGTGGTTGTAACCCAAGGTTCTTAAAATACTAAAGGTTAGTCCACTTGCCACCCTGAGCGGTCATTGGCTGCGGGATGTGACGTGGCTAGGATGTCAGGCAGCCCCTTTCTCATAAGAAATGAATGGAGAACAGATGGTTTTTAACCTTTATTATTTAATTACAGGCAGCAACTATCAAGTGTTCTAACATGCCAACCCACAGTATAAGAACTGATCTATTAGGCTGTGTGGTAGAAATTGTAAAAATCGATCGGGTTTGGTTTAAAAATCGTAGTTATTGAAGCTGTTTTTACAGGCTAAGATCACATCTGCATGTGATGTTAAGATAATATGAATGTATTGGAGTTTCATGAGACTATAACACAGGACTATTTCTAATGTTCTTATTCGAAATAGGCAGGAAATAAGAACCACATTTTTAAATTAATTTCTTCATATTAAAATACGTCCACCGCTGTGACTCAGGAGATGCGTTCAATCCTCTCACGCAGCGGGCCCGGGTTCGATTCCTGGTCGGGACAAGTTACCTAGGCGAGGTTTTTTCCGGGGTTTTCCTTCACCTTTGAGACAAATGTCAGGTAACTTTAGGCCCTTGTGGTCCCCGGATATCGTCTGGCCGTCATTATCATCGTCATCCCCATCCTCGCCTTGTTCTGCGTGAGTGTGTGTGTGAATGGTGTGTACCGTCCTATGTGTTCGTGTTGTCTCGGAGGTGGCCCCGCGTTGGGCTGATCACTCATCGGGGGAGGCCATCCATGTCCTTGTCTGGTCAAGAAAGTATGTATGTGATTCAAAGATAATCCCTCTCCCGACAGGTCGCGGCCCTGTAAGGCCCGGGCGGCTTGGGTCGCTTAAATCCTAAAAGGGAGAAGTAAAACTACGACAGAGGGAAGAGAGGGAGGGAGGGAGGGATTAAAATACGGTAGGCATAAGCTATAACTATTTATAAACTACTTGCAGGAAAAAAATATATACAGTACTAATTACAATTAGGCCTATATTAGTTACTAAATTGCCATAAGGTAATGTAACTAGTATGTACTCTTTCACTGAACAAGGGAAGTATTTTTATACCACACACCAACTCGTTTAATTTGAAGGTATTTAATGACAGCCATGTAATCTTCGCCGGTGAGCCGGAATTTTCTCCCTCAGTAGAGGGAGCCTGTAAATCTATAGAGACAAAGGTCTGTTTCATTTATGCCATCGACCTGGAACGGGATAGAACCCACGACCATGGGCACATAATTCTCCTCCTAGGCTTACTATGTAGCAATCATTATGATTGTTATATATCACTAGGTATCACAGTAATTTATATTGATATATAGGTTATAATAAAACATTTGTTGATGTATGACAAGATTTAACGTGACTTTATTCATAGACTTGTCATGTCTAAAAATATTTACCCATCCAAACTACACAACTGAAATTTTTAGCAAGATATTACATGACAACCATTATAAAGTTTGCATTAAATTATATTAATTACATTTAAATACATATTACTGATACATGCACACTACTTCCAATAATATATTATATAAATAAATACAGTAAGTTATTAATTACATTAGTTGTGACATTATCTAGAATAAAGGCTTTTAATCACTAAAACAAATACATTACTAAGTAGCAACACATTACTTCCTGTAAATCATGGAATCTATATTGAAGCCTTCAATATTAATTAGGACTATATTATTTGTTGAATTGTGAATGGAGGTCAGTAGAATATATAAATTTCTACTTTCTGCAGTAGACCTATTAGAATTAGTCTATAAAACATTTACAGTATTATGATATTAATAACGGTAAAGCTGTAGTTAGTGAAGGATTAAGAAAAAAAAACATTTCCTCCCTATTTCGAATAACAACGATAGAATAGTCTTGTCTCTTTAAAGTATAATACATTAAGTTAGCTGGACATCATCTGCAGACTCAATCTAAACCTCTAAAAACAGCTTCAAAAGATACAATTTTTAAACCAAACCATAAAGACTTTTACTATTTCTCCCACATGGCCTAATAGAACAGTTATTATACTTCAGGTTGACATCTTACAACACGAGATACTTGCTGCCTATAATTAAATATTAATTTTTTTAAATCAGCTGTTTTCCATTCACTCTTACGGGTGAGGGTTGATCTGTCAACCTAATGACGTCACAAGCCAAAACCGCGCGGTTGGAGAAAGTTTGAATACATGGCCAAGTGGCACCCCCGTGGTTGTAACCTACCAACTTGCTTGGTGAACAACTCAATACACGGACATTTAAGGCATTTTATTCTATATAAGCACGTGAAGTGAGAAAAATGTACTCTTGGCCTAGCTTACAGTAAAGAAATGTCGGCGGGGAATATTTGATAAATTTCGGAAATTATTCTTAACAGCGGAAAGTTCAATAAACGTTTGCAGTCACTTGTTTTTTTCCCCATAGCCTGCGTTTTTAGTCGCAACATTCAAAGAAGGGGCTATAAGATATTTATAGCATAATTAGCGTAAATGCTGCAAACTTTTATTTGGGCAGAGGAAGTTATGTGACTTTCACATCAGATTTTTTAATATAAATCGAATGCTATCGTAAATCCTCACTCTAATTTTAAACAACTGTGAAATGGTTAACACTAAAATGGCCAATAAATTATTTTAATATACACTCATAAAGATTTTGTCAATTTTAAAAGCAAACAATGAACTGTAAATTTTATTTCATTGCAATTGTTATCTTGCGCTTACCTACAAGTTCTTTCCTCCTATAAACTAGTAAAAACCAGGTAAACTAGTCAATTAAAAAGGCATTACTACTTTCCGATTTCATGTTTTGCTATTTTGCATTGTTTGTACGTACAACCTACGTATAATTATATGTTTAATCAAGTATAATATTATGGATAAAATCCAGAAGAATAGTATGGACCACTAAATGTATCGACCACTTAGTGACAACTTTTTCTAACAGAGAGCACCACTCACCCTAGTCTTGTTTCACATAACGCCATAGGCTTTATTAATTATGTGTAGGCCTAATTAGTTTTTAAAGTAAAATAATTTTAGATGATTGATTTATTCCTCAGGTGGGCCTTATACCCATGATACCCATATAAGATAAAAATGTGTATCATATTGTAAAAAACCAGGGGGTAATAAGGCTCGATATTTATTAAGGTCCAATAACTTTTTCGATCACTAGTGACAACTTTTTATAACAGAGAGCAGCTCTCAGCTTAGTCTTGTTTCACAGAACGGCATTTCAGAATACGCTTTAATAATTTCATATTACTAGTTTTTTGTAAGTAAAATAATTTCAGAAATAAATTTGTTTATTCCTTAGATGGGCTTTATGCACCCGGTACCTGTATTTTGTACATTATATATAATATATAATTATATTATGTTATTTTATTAAAATAAACATTCTGCTACATTGCATTAACTTTACTGAAAATAGGCGTATACATTAAAAATAATACAAATATATATTATAATTGGATATATTTCAGTCATTAACTTAACTATGACATTAAGCCCATATCCGTCTGTTTCAGGGATACCTGCTATTATTCATGTCAGAAATGACTAAGAGGTAGTTCTCACAATGCATATTTCCACTAGACAGTAATAAACTGATTTTAATGTGTGGTAATTATTGTTTTAAGACCCAAATAATCTGTCTGCTAACATTTCACGACGAGGAATGTGCAGTAAATTACGACATTTCGTTAGTGAAATAACCCGTGAATTTGAATGTCAAGAATCTAATGGCCATGAAATTTGTGCTGTAGAGAGGCAGGATTTGAGGATGGGAGAGAATATACGGAACCGCGAGCACTCCACATCATTTCACTATGTAGAAATTCCTTATAGCAGAGTAAGTTCTATATAACGAAGGTGAAGTTAGCTACCTTTTAAATAAATAATTTCTCCTTTGAGTGTATTTTATACTAACTACTTGACTCACATATCTTTCTTTCGAGTTGGGCATATTACATGGGCAATAAGAATGAATCTGAATTCAGCCCATCCCAGCCCCCATTCGCTCATTTATCCTACAATAGTGATAAAGACACCTCCCCTTTTCTTTATATTCTAATCAGGTCGGGGAATTTCTAGGCAATGACTTATGCGAACATAAACATTTTGTATTGAAATAAAGTGTAATAAATAATTACAATTATTTTATAGTTACTGTTACAACGTTGGCATTTAATTGTAATCACCTCATGTAAAGATTATTCTAACCTCAAAAGCATGAATGAATTGTATTCGTTACTACGAGAGTAATATCTTTCAAGAAAGTACTTACCAGTATGCATCGCTAGGAACTATAATAAAAATATAATTATGTTTTGCGTTAGATATCTTCATTATTTCAGCAAACGGTAATTGAATAAATGGATGTGTATTAACTACAGTAGAGTCTCGATTAACCGAGGTTCTGTATTATCTGAGCCTAAACCAAGGGAAAACATAAAATTAAGGGTTCGCTGAAGATCGCAAATCGCGATCGTATTTTCCTTTATGTGTTTATTATTTTAGTTTTTCAAAGGTATGTGTACTGTAATATTTTTTTATTTCATGTCAATATATGTCAATATAGTGATACTGCTGCTTCCGTAATTTGATCGTATTTTCTTATTCAATTTTCCTTATCCCCTTTTACTGTATATTCGTGTTAACCGAGAATTTGCTTATCCGAGGTTGCTGTGGTCCACAACTCGGTTAATCGAGACTCTACTGTAGTAAGTTTCCACCAGGCCTACGATCATGTTTTGTGTAGTAAAAAACCAACATTGATTATAAGTCATTAATATTGTCTCACTCTAAAAGATGCTAACCAAAAATAATTCCAATTTAATATATTTTATTAATTATTTATTAGGCCTACATATATTCCATAAATAATCATTATAACTGCAACTGTTCACTTTAAATTCCCCTAGATAAATTTCCACACGGCTTCGAATTTATCGGCATTATCGTCACATAACCTAAGATATTTATTCACTTTTATTTTTCACTGATTATTCTCATTTCACTTTTAGGCCCATAATGTTTATATTTAACAGATGAACATATGAGACACAGCCGGTCTACCTGAATTGCTTAATTGGCTATGTACTGATGAATTGGGATTGATTCCGGCCAATGAAATGGCAGGCGATGCTGGGTTGTCAGGAGTTGTCAGTGCCAATTAGGGTTCACCCGTCTCATTTCTTTATTTATTTAGTATTTTGTCTCACCCTTCTGCCGAAATGAGTACCTACGAAAGTTAAGTAGTTGTATATTCAAATTACCTGGGTTGCATTCATAAAATTTTGGCTACTCTACAACTCCGAGTTAATTATGAGATATATTTTTAAAATGTCCTCGAGTCTACTCCGAGGGTACTCTTATATACAGTAGTGAGTAATTCATTTGGCTTAATTTTTCCCTCCCTTTTTGGGTTTTCGATTCTACAATCTTATAACGATTTTTTTCGGTTATCTAGAATTGAATGAATGAAATTGCAAGAGGCCTAACTTAATAAAGCGTTAAATTCTTGATAAAATTCAACCTTATACCCTTAAATTAAAACATATCTGGGTCCATATCACAACGTCAGCCTTCATAAAATAAAGCACAACACATATATACACATTAAAACAATCTAAAAGTGATATTTATGAGGCAGAAAATTGGTTCCAGTTCTTCTGTTTGGGTTCCCGATGTGTCAGTCATATAGAATATACATTTCGGCGTATTTGATGCGCCATCTTCAGTTCTTTTCCTGAGGAGTTATCAACCATATACAGCCGGTATATCTACTGTATTAGTATATCAGAAGACACCGAGGCTAATTTTGATAACTCCTCAAGAACAGAATTGAAGATGGTGCATCAAATACGCCGAAATGCGTCCACATCTAGAGCCCAAACAGAAGAACTGGAACCAAATTTCAGCCTCATAAATATCACTTTTAGATTGTTTTAATGTGCATATATAACTTATGTTGTGTTTTATTGTACGAAGGCTGCAGTTGTGATATGGACCCAGATAAGTTTTAAGTTAAGGGTATAAGGTTACATTTTATCAAAAATTTTAACACTTTTAACCCTTATCAGAAAAATGATATTTTTTAATGCTAATAAAGCGACAATTTATTTTTGCTAAGATAAAATGACCAATTTCAATGATAACTTCTATTTCGGTGGGTACTTAGTGATAAAATATTATATATTACATTGCGTTTTTTTTAATTTTACTCCATTATTTACATAAACTTAGAGCCATATACCTCCAATTTTTCACTTCATACAATGAACAGTCACTCTTTATTGCAATCGATAACTTCTCGGCAGCCATAGAAATAGCCGAAATATAAACATGTTAACAGAAATGAAAGAAAGGGAAAGGATCCTCTAAAACAAAATATTATGATTTTAAATAATATTTTTGTGATTATTTCTCAACTTGAGTATTTCGCGCTTATTTAGCCATTTCGCATAATCGACCAAACTTTACTATATTCGCGATATTGCGTGGCTTCTTTAATAGTGATAATTTACGGATGTACAAAGCTAAATATAGCTTAGGAAAACGGTTTTGTAACATTTCTCGCTTATCGCTGTTACCAAAAAATATGATCCCTACTTATTAATAAACATTACGATGGTACTGGTTTTATGAAATAACACGATTATGTTATTGATGGAATCTTGTGCAACACTAAAACCTGCATCTTGATGTCCCATGAAACTGTCTCATGAGTCACAATATGCAGACCAATAACAATGATTTGCGTGTCCTTGTAGTCTTTCCAAATGCCACCCACGAAGAGCACCGTCGTATATCAACCAAGCTCGCTACATCAGGGACCAATCTTGTTTTCGCATCCTCTCAAAATGAGAATTAAATTGTTACTCCAGGTTTGGAAATGTGCCATAGAACGTCTGGAAGTACAAAATGATCTACTCGCATAGGCGCCTTGTTTTCCAAATCTTACGAACGGATTAACAAAAGCACCATGCATTACAAGATGCACAGGGTTCCTCAGACACCACAATTATTCCAAGCATTAAATAAACCTGCCACTACGTTACAATAACAAAACGTGGAAACTTTGTTGTGCATCTCTTAGAACAGGGGTGTGTAAAAGATTGGATTACCTAGTAGGAATAAATTCCGGTTGATTTTCAGCTATTGAGGAAAGGGCCATGAAAAGCTGGCAAGTTGTGTTTGTTCTAGAGTGGATCTTACAGTTTGCTCAGTTCCCGCATCCATCTTCCCAGAGCTCTTTAACCAGGATAATTTTACGGATCTTTCATTCCATGAATGACAAAAGTGATGGGTTCATTCATCACAAAGTCCGAATCTGTTAGTACTATTATCCTGAAATATGTAGGCTACATATAATTGTTAAATCAAAATTGCTCAGGGAGTTTAAAGGATAATATGTAGTTCAAAAATAGTTTTATATTAATTGATTTAAAAATTGTGTTAATTTCATATAAATTGCTCATTTATAAATGACCTAAGCCAGAATGAGCATTGTTGATGTTAATAAAGCTTAATCCAGGCATGAAGCACAGTGTGAGACAAGTAAGTGCCAGTATGGTACTTTATAAGATTGTGTAGGGGACGGGGAAATGAATGTCCGTCTGTCCGTCCGTCCGTGTGTCTGTACGCGCGATAACTCAAATACGCTTTATCGGATTTTCATGAAACTTGGTAGACACATTTATAACGTCCATGGGAAGAAGCCTATTGATATTGGACCAAATCGGTTGACCGGTACCGGAGTACTGCCCAATTTAGTGCCTATTTTAATGGTAATATAATATTAGAAAGAATTTATCAAATGCAAATTAGTTATAAATGACATATTGTTTTACAGTATTCATATACGGCTTTGGAAGTTGCAATACAGTTAGCTATGACAAATAACACCATTATTTCACATATTCTTATCAAACTCGGTCATTAAACTAAGCGAGGTGGCCGAGAGGCTAACATCTTGGACTCGCATTCTGGAAGTCTCTGCTTCAAATCCCCTAGCCGGCCAATTTGACGTTCCTGCTTAAGGTATCAATCTGGAGCTTAACTCAGAAAACGATTTTTAAAAACTTCATTTTCTGCATATCATAATTGTAATTATAACTGATTAAACAAAAGCATTCTGGCACTTTGTTACATCAGTTTACCTGATTTTATTTAAACTTATTTTCAGCACGTTATATCCGCGGTTAAAGCGTCTGAAAGCTTACAAATATGCAGTCTTTGGTTCCCAACAGTGCTATTCAGTTCTATCGATTGATGCAAATTTGCTGTTTAAAAAGCATGTGGCCGTTAATGGTCGTTACTCCTGTAAAGTTTAATCTATTTGGACCAAAATCAATAAGGTTCTTCCTATGAAGTGTGTATAGCCTACTAACAAATAAGTTTCATTAAAATCTGATAAAGTGTAATTGAATAATCGTGCGTACAGACACACAGGCGGACGGACACCAAGTAACCTTCAAAGTACCATTCTGGCATTTAATAAAATCGAACGCAATTAAGTACGAGTGCTCATAACAATGAAACAGACATTAGTAGACTATGTTACGTGTAAATAATGTTTATTATACCGCCATTAATTCCAAGAAATACACTCATCCTTTCTTAGTCTTTCTATAATAGTAGACAACTACGGTTCAAGATTCGCTCTCTTCTAGAATTTTTCAGAGTTCATAAGTGCAAGGCCAATGACAACCTTACGTCAACTTTGGCAAGGAGAATTCAAATTCATATTTATTCAAACCAATTTCAGAATTTAAGTTTAACGCCAGTTTTTGGGTGCCGTTCAGTGTTAAATGAATATAAATACCTCTAAAAAGAATAATATGGCAATTAATTACTTACTTACTCAATGCCAATAGACAATTACAAAGCAAGCTAAAGGAATATTACATATTTTATGGAACCCTGAGGTTCATTTCGGCGCTTACCTGAGCCCGCCATTCAACGTATTCTATGCTAGCTGCATCCAACCATGCCTCGCAAATCCTGCTTCCCTTAAATCTAATCTATTATTTTCCTACCGTATACGACTAGATCTTCCAGGTGATCTTTTCTCTTAGGGTCTCCCAATCGGTATTTTTTAAATATATCTTTTCTCTAACATGCGCACATCATGTCCTACCCATTTCATCCTCCGTGATTTCATTCCCTTACTATTCCCTTAAGAAGTTCGTCATCATGGTAATTAATTATTAATTAAAATGGCATTTAGATTGGTAAAATGTGTAGGCTATGTACTTAACTGCATGTTAAGATTCCCATAACGAGGCCCCTGGGTGCTACTAGTAGGCTAAAGAGCAAAAGAACATGTAGAGTCCCTGTAGATTTCGTTTGAGCGTACGGGAAGTTTCTTCAGCTAATATACAAGCCTATACAAGTTATTAGCCTTATTATAATACATATAAAATTATCAAAAGCGAATCATGGGCAGCGTATCATTAACATCGCAGAAATATTCTAAATAGACTAAGGTACAATGTACCGTGTGAATTTTTTTCCTACTACATCACGATTCAGATTGTAGTATAACTTATATTAAAAGTGCCATAAAATTAAAATACCATTAGCGTAAATACTTCTTATAAAACTTCATAATATGCATGCCAAGTTAGGTTGTGTAGTTACGATACATTGGCTTGGAATACATCATGTTCTGTAAACTGCCAACCAACCATCAGATATGCCTCATCAACTGCATCCCAAATTAGATGGAAGGAAAGACAGGATATATAAATGTAGTTAGAGGAATTTTCAAGAAGAGGAAAACGTTTACTTTCTTGCTTCGACCTTCACAATATGAGTTTTTGATGGCATATTTTATTACAGGGTTCCAGAAACCGAGGCAACGTATCTTTTAAAGACTCGTTACGAACATGCCCGGAGCCTGAAGATATGGACCGTGAAATGATATACACCTTGTTTAGTAGTTAGCTAGGTACACATTTATCTAAAATAATATGCACTCTTCTGACATAAATAAAACATTATAGGCTACTTAATTTTCTTTCTATCATCAATTTAATATATTAATCATTGAAGCTAAATAGGTTTAGCAAGTAGACTATGTAATACAATCTTTCTTATTAAAAACCCGTATCTCAAGACTTGCTTAGTAACATTATATTAGAGGACATAAAGCTGACCGACCACTGATTTTCCGTTTATCAATAGTTTGAGAAAAAAATCACGATAATTTGACCACAGAGATTGAAAGATTGTTTTGGTCTCCTCCAAATATTAAAATAAGCTAATTCCTGTAAGAACCTTGAAAATGTCTGGGTAAGTTCCCAGCTGATCTAAAAGCATCAGCCTGCTGGCTATTTTATTGCACTTCTATTGTGATAAACAATCCAATTCACATAGGAATTTGTCTCGATTTTCGCGCACGTCATTGCGAACATTCTAAAAGGAATTTATAGTAGATATTCTTTTTTATGTCCTCTATTCTAATGCATATTTTGCTATAACACGCCGAGAACTGGACAAACTTGCAACACGCTCCATTATTGTTAAATAAGTTAATTTGGTCTAATTGATCTTTTGTTTTTTAATTGATACTTTTAAGCAATGTTCTTAAAATTACGATTTATAATAATAATAATAATAATAATAATAATAATAATAATAATATCAATTGATTACATCTGTAGCTATACATTGTATAGATAGACATTGTCAATATTATTTAGGACAAATAAGGTTACAGTGACTGCAGTAACCATTTATGTAAAAAATCCTTAAAAGAATAAACACTTGTATGAGAACACTTCTCATACAAATACTCTTTCAGTTTAAGTTTAAAACACCTCAGATTTTCAACATTTAAAATACTGGCTGGTAAGTTATTTATAACTCGGCTAACAATGTAAACTGGCGATTTAGTGTATGTAAAAGTTCGCTTTTTAAGAATATGTATAACGCCTTTGCTCCTTGTGTTGTACTCTTGTAATTCTGAATTAAAGATGAGCATATCTTTGTTGTTAAAATAAAATAAAGCAGCCTTTTATATTAAAATTCCAGTTACTGTTAAAATCTTGTTATTTTTTTAAAAGCATTCTTAAAAACTCCCTTGGTGCCAAGTTAAAAATGTCTTAAGATATTCTTTTGTGCAACAAACACCCTATCTATGTTCGTTGCCTGCCCCAAGTTAGTATATTATAGGAAATAATACTATGTCCAAGAGAGAAATACACATTAGGAAGACTTTTACCGTCCATAGAATGTTTTAAAACCCTAAAAGCAGTTTTGTCAGAGTTATGAATAATATAATAGGCCTACGAAACTATATAAACCTTCAAATATATTTTAAGATAGCCTATATGTGTGCATCAATGTCTCCATTAAATCTTAACAATATATTCGAAGGACTATTAAGACTGATTGTGTATTATACTGCCCATAATAGTTAAAGCCATGTACGGTAAATTTATGGAAAAATGTCAGCTAATGACAGGGATCGTATCGTCTCAAACTGCAAAATTCTAAGCGATGTACCAGTGCCTGCTCGTCTGATTGGCTATTACCCATATGCCTTTAACTTTTGCGATTAGTCTAGGATTGATTATAAGTTATTACAATAGAAGGCTACAATACCGTAATTTACAAAATAATAATTTTAACAATCTGATTTAACAATGTTATGTAGGCCTAATTGATGTTAATACAATGTTTTAACCTCCATAGAGGTAATAGAAGTAGGCTATATATTTATAAAGGACAATCATTCCAGTAGAGGCCATGGAAGCCCCTAGGGTTCCAGGAGATTGAATTTCCCAGATTTTGAGATGGCACATGAAAGTGGCAGGGTTGTCAGCATTGCGTGTCTGTACCTTCACCCCCAGGATTGCTCCTGGTACTCACTTCTGTTAGAGGCTGAGTCAACCCCAAGACCGTAGTGCCACCAAGAGATCAGAGATCGAACCCAATATCTTCTTATATATAAGATGTGTGTTAGTGTGTGTATTAATTGGGTTGAGATGGAACACTCTGGGACAGGCATATCAAACATGCGGGCCGCGGACAGCATTCAGTCCTTTGGACGCATAGGCTACCTGCCGCCTGCACAAAGGTTACATAGGCAAAGTTTGATTAAATTTAGTTTTTAACCGGCAATTTTGGGGATAGGCCTACGTGTTTTTTCATACTCTCTTGAATATATTAAGAACCTCAGAAAGTTTACTACAACGTTTATGGCAATGTTCTGTTCTAGCTATGAGTTTGAACAGTTATTTTCTTTCATGAAATCAACAAAACTTCTCCAAGGTCATGGCTGACTGATCAACACTCGTCATCTCTGATCAAAGTCTGAATTGCACATACATTTCAGCCAGACATAGCGAAAATTGTCATTAAAATAAGTGTCAAGCATCAGGACAAACTTTTAAAACACTGAACACTAAAAACAGTCGTATTAAAATTTCGTAAATAAATTTTATTTTTGAACTGTTGTAACTTTCATACAATGAACTTGTTACTGTTGCATATGTTTCCGTTTAATATTCCGTTTTTATTTTTATTTTGATAAACTACTTCATAATTTTGCATGCATAATGTGGCTACCAGCTAAACCATTCGTACGCAAACTGTATGTTTATAAGTATAAGTAATCAAAATATTCTCGAATAATTTTCCATTACAGTAGCTGTCTTGCGTGACTCTCATGACAGAACAAATGTGACCATTGTGACCCTCGGGGGGCTCTCAATTTTACATACCTGCTCAAGAATATGTATTAATAAATTATTTATTGAACCATCTTTTGGAGGGAAAATTAAATAAAATATACATCCATCCATTTTAAGCTGACACATCAAACATATTCAACTCTCTCAGAAGCCGACTGCGGATCCTTTAACCGTGGCTAGTATTATACTAGTATGGTGGAATTTTGCTTGGTGGGGGGCTTTGGGCATGTCAATCATCCCATTACCAGGGGATGGCAAAAAGGGCCCGCATATGTGGCCTACGTGCTTAGGGTCGTTCCCAACCCGCCTCTCCCCCCTGCGTAGGGTTCCAGTTAACATATCATTATACTAGTATACAGTATAATACTATAAGTTTTCCTCAAACCTTCATTATTCATAAAAATCATCGTAGAATTGATAATATCTCTGTGACATTGTCGAAGAATATTTTTTTCGCTTATCTTATTTACTTGACGCTAAGTCGGTGAGATGATTGAAGAACAGATTTACGTTTAGACAGCGAAAGCAACCGAAGAACACTTGACGACCGCTTCTCTTCCAGAAAATTGCCACACAAATCAGAAAGCATGAATTTAAAATGATCCGCCTTTACACACCTCGGAATTATCCAAGGATTAAATCAGCTTAAAATCGATCTCTAAAAAAAAAATCGAGTGTCACATTTTAGAATCGCTGTCTAGCTAGTCTAAAGCCTTCTCGAAGTATGTTCTAATTATTTCTCCTAATATCTATATAAGAGGATCTTTAATACGTTTTTAATATTTTATGTCATTGACTCGATGAAACAGAATGCTTGGTTGGACAAATGTTGCAACAACTAATCCTCTTTTAAAGAATACTCTGAATAGTATATACATTATCAGTGGCGGACGCAGAGGGGGGGATTGGGGGGATAGATCCCCCCCGAAATTTGAAAAAGGGCTATATATGCACTCTAAGTGGCCAGTTTTATAAACTAATTATGTATGTAAGTCTTTCTACCTATTCAAATCCCCCCCCGAAAAAAAATTCTGCGTCCGCTACTGTACATTATGGCTTTGTGTGCGTGTGTATGTGACAATAATTTATGTGAAGGATATTGACTGTGTCGGTTACCGTACAGGAATGGACCAGCTGTTTTTCAGCTCGTTGGATTTTACCGAACAAGCCCCCCTTGTCCCCACTAATCACTTGACTTCACACCGACCCTGAACTTCCGCCCTTCTTTAGATCCTCCTCTCCTCCTCTTTCCTTCATCAAAAACTTTTCTCTGTCTCTTTTTCTCAAACATTCCTCAAATTAGTAAAATTTTAAATTCTTCTGAATGTGTACCAGCGACAAGTTTTTGCTTTCAAAATGTGTTCTAATGAATGGTCATTGTTCTTAATAGGCGGCATGTTAAGTTACTCTTTTGATGAAAAAAAAAACTCGAACTGTTGATTAGCTACATAAAGTAATAAATATTAATCACAGTTGTTTTGAAATCCATAACAAATACTTATTTATGGTTCAAGTGTTTAAAACGGAGGGATACCAAAGTTGGTCACCTTGGAGTGTTATAATTTTATACCACACATTGGTATAATTTTCTCCTTTTAATTAATATCATCCACCGGAACTTGGTATTGATTTCTTCTTTCTGTTTTCTTTCTGTCTTTATATTTTAAGGGCCAAAGTAAACACACTAATATCGAAATGATTTATAACGTTTTCACTGCTACTGAAGGATGATTGCGCCATTTCGAACAATTTTTAAACAGAGAAATATTAATTAAGGAATCGCGCACAATGTGCATTTTCTTAACCTAAGACTTAACCTACCCAGTCCTGAACCCGGGATAGGGATTTTTCACAACTGAAAAATCCCCGACCCGGCCGGGAATCGAACCCGGGCCGCCGGAGTGGAAGGCAGGCGCGCTACCGACTCACCCACGGCGACGGAAAACAGAGAAATATGACTAATGAAAAAATACCATCTGTAAGATGTGAGGGTTTTTAACTGAAATTTTCTTATTTAATATTTCATATTAATAATATTTAATCATATGTAATAAGTTGAATATTAAATAAACCATTTTAGTCAATATAGTGTAACTACATCATAGAAAGAGGAAATCAAAGTAGAGCTTGCCTAATTATCAGCGATCAGCACACGCCCAAAATCACATTTAAGTTATTGTTCAGTTTTAATTTTAGAACTAATTATGGTCCACTTGACTAGCCCGTGGCTGATGGCGACAGATGTGAACAGTGCCTTATCTTTTTTAAGATTATAGCCTACTCATTGTATCATTTTCTATCATTATACGGATAGTATATCTGTAGGCCTAGGCTATAGCAAGGATTCCGTGGAATTGAGTGATTAGAATGTTATTAAACGCATAAGTAGAGTGATAAAATTTGACTGATGCCCGAGTGCACCATTCTCCGGTTTTCTCAGCCGTTTCGTTACCGCGGTAAACGTAATACCGGGGTATTTTGAAAATCTCTGTGCACCATTGCTAAAACATCGCGGTTTGCTAATGCTTGGAAATATCGCGGTTACTCTGCTATGAAGCAAATCCCATGGAGAAATTTTGTATTGGTTTGTGTTGATTTGTGTTGGTTTCTTCCATGGCCGCTAGGTTCGCTCTGTCTCTGCACGTCTTCCAGTCACGGTGGCTCGTCTATAGGCCAAATTTCATTTATTTTTGCCTTATTGTTCAATAATAAATGTTCGTAAGGATAAAATGGAATATTATATTGGGTATATATGTCTGACTTTGAATTCAAACACCATAGATACTGTAACGATCGTGAAAATCAGTTGATTACGCCTACTGGATGGACCTGGTTTGGATGAGGTCATTTCAATCGAGGTTACATACAACATTTGCAAATATATGTACCATCGTTCATTCTTCAAATAGATCCCACCTGTCTGTACATTTCAATAAAATAACATTTATGTTTTAAAGAATAATTCTCACACCTGTGAAATCTAAGGCAAAGCAACACCATGAAATCTCTGTTCTGAGTTCGACGTAGCCTCACTTTTATTCCCGTTCGACCAGTGGAAATTTTAGGTGCAAAATCATCTACATAGCCATGAAAGGGCTGTTATAATTATGTTCGTGTGTGTGTGTGTGCAAGTATGATAAATTGATTACATACACGATATACCGGTACATAGGCTATATCGTGATGCATGTAGCCATTCATTGCAAAGTTAGCCTAGGCCCACAGGTTTTCCATTTTTCATTTATTTCTTGCCTTATTGTTCAGTAATAAATGTTCATAAGGATAAAATGGATTATTATATTGCGTATATATGTCGTCTGAATTGAAAGTTTGAATTCAAACACCATAAATACTGTACTAATCGTACTAATCGTGGTTACGCCCACTAGCCTACTCGATGGACCTGGTTTAGTTGAGGTAAGAAAGGAAGGTAATTTCAATTGATGTTACAGCACAGTATTTGCAAAGATATGCACCATCGTTCATTCTTCAAATAGATCCCACCTGTCTCTCATTATTCTTTATATTCAATTAGCTTTTGGCCTAGATATCATAAATATGATACATTACGCGGATCTCCATCTTGGAAAGAAAACAGCGGTTTTCTCACTTTACAGCACCTTCACGGCCGGTTTGCATCTTACCGCGGTAAAAGTCGAAACCGAGCACGATGCAACGAAAATAGACTTTACCAGGGTAAACTAAGCGACTTTACCGCGGTATTCTGAATACCGAGATTGGTGCACTCGGCCATTAGTATTTTAAACATCAATTCAGTTCAATTCAATTAATATTACTGTCATTAGTTTTACAACTGCAATAGACTGAGTCAGTTGTTACAAAGGTTAAAATTACTATAAAATTCAATACGTTCAATTTAGCGCGGAATATAATATAGACCTAATGAGATGAGATCAGTAAAAAACAAATAGAATAAAATGGATCGATAGGCTATGACTGTATTCTCTTACAAAGTAACTTATATGACAGTTCAGTTAAAAATTGTGGTAACCTTGTCGATTTCAATGTAAAATGCCTAGCCTCTAACTAAGCAGTAACTTGTGAGTGGTTTTATTAAACCTTTGTTGTGGATTTCAATCACTTGACAGTTTCGTTTTTTATGATTGTGAATATCTATCCTTATATACATATGGGGCTAACAAGCTCAAACCTTGCAGTTGATGATGATGATGATGATGATGATATACATATGTTGATTTTGTAGAAAATTTAGGCATATACAGATTTACAATTGTCAGTATTTTACAATTCAGAAACGTTTATGCGATCCACCCCCTCCGGGCCTTACAAGACCGCGTACTGTGAAAAAAGGGATTGTCTTCGGATCACATTATTTATAGACCAGACAAGGACATGGAGGGCCTCCCGGATGGGTGATCTGCCGAATGTGGGGCCACCTCTGAGTCAACACAGACACATAGGACACACACACACTCATGTAGAACAAGTCGCAGATGGGATGAAGATTATAATTACGACCAGATGATTTCCGGGAACCACAATGGCCTAAAGTTAGCCGATATTTGTCTCATATGTTAGCAAAAGCACTATAAAACACCCCACTGAGTGAATTTGTCCTGACCAGGAATCGAACACTGACCCGCTGTGTGAGAGGAGTACCACAGCGGCGGATGGTATCAAGTTTAATGACTGTATTTTTTTTAGTTAAGCTTACGCGGTGAATACCTTATTTCGAAACTTTGTGCATACTTCATTTTATAATAATTCTTTATTGCAACCAAGTGGTCATACTGTGATGCATGGAGCAAAGGAGGAATGAAATATGGCAGAGGAAACAGAAGTCCCCCAAGAAAACCTGCCCGACCCCATTTTGTCCACCACAAATTCCACATGGATCCACCGAGATTCGATCCCGGGTCCCAGCGGAGGAAGGCAAGCGGTCTTACCACTCAACCATGGGAGCGGCCTACATACTTCATTTTGGACTTTGGTACTATGAAACAATGTAGATAAAATTAACTACCTCCAGATAAGTTAAGGTACCTTGTTAGCTGATAAGGGGGAGATCGTGAATGAATGTTTTTATAACAGAACACAAATATGTCTGGTGAAATAAGTCGTAGGCTATAGTTGAGAAGATACTTTGCGTTTCAACGTCCATATCTAGGTTTTCCACCCTCGTTCACCCTTGCTAAGTGGTGCGGTGTCATCCAACGAGACCACAAGAGGTGTCACATCAACAGACAGATTGCATATGGACTGGTGGATGAAGATACTCGGCAACAGCTGAAAATAATATGATGTCTCATGACACTTTTGAAGACAATGTTAACCAATGGGAGTGAATCTGTGACAGCCCATGGGCAAAAAGACCTTCAATTCTTCTTCTAACTTAGGCTACATCTTAAAAGAAAAGTAAATTCAGAGCAAACTCAATTTTTTGTAGGCCTACAACCATACTGCATCACGCTTATTAATTGCATGTGACATAACATTATCATAGTGATATCAATTTCGGACATATTATCAGCAGGGACCGGATTCTGATGACCTAAAATGGTTTGAAAAATGACTTATAAAATGGGCCTAAATTTTAAAGAAAATGACAATAATTATAAAAAATGACCTAAAAATTGATATTTTATTTATAGAAAAATATTATTGTACACACAAAGTTATAGACTACTCTGTACATAATTGCAAAAACTGTAAATAACTGTATTGTTGTGAATGTTCTTTTCTCACGGAAATTTATAGTGGCACTGAGGCACTGATGAGTCAAAATTCGTCATTTCCTTTTGTGGTCTGCCGGATTATGTTGTTGTTTATTGAGGGTAAACAGTAGTTTGCACTCTGAAACCCAAGCAGGTGGCAGACTCTGGTGCCAAATCAATCTAATAACAATAGTAATATAATACAAAATTTGGGCGTTTCTTTGATTCTCACTTCCGACTGAGACATGTCAAAACTTTAACGCCGAATTTTTCCTTCTTGCATTAAACAAACAGCACTTCAAAGACAACACCGCTAGCGACGAAAAAAAAGTTAATACACTCAATGTAAATACATGAAAAAGACAAAAAAAAAGGGAGCAAATGACACGAAATTGACAAAATAATGACCTAAAATTGAAATAAATGCCCTAAAAATATAAAATTGCATAAAATGAGAAAAAATGACCTAATAAAAATGCATTTTTATAATCTAGAGGCCATGATTAGGATTTATCCACAAGTTGGCAATGTCTATGCAGCATCAATAAAAAGATGACATGTCATTAGAATCTAGGCCCTGATTATCATAATATAGATGAAAAAGACCAGATAACCTATAGCAGAAAACAAAATAAGATAACTCTATTAAAGGTAGGTATCATCCGACAGATTCAGAGCGTCGTGACTCCTTACACTGTTTAATTTGTTTACCTCTGCGCTCTACTTATATTTGGAGAAGTCAATAGGCCAATGCATATATATTCTTTTCCTTTTCTTTGAAAACGATCTAGGCCTAAATAGTTTACCTTATTGCTTCTTATCTGGTAACAATAATTGAAGATACGTTGCACAGAATTACTTGTTGAACATAAAACAGACTACTACGGATCTATAAAATCCGAGTAACTGCTGGAAACCTTGACTTCTTTTTAATTATTTTAAGTGGCTGAACATTTTTGTAATGCCAGCCAGAGGTAGGGCATGGAGAAGATACAGAACACGGACCTACCCGAGGCGGCAACTTGATAAAAGTCTGGATGGCAATATGTTGAGTTGGTTTGGAATCCATCAGCACAAAACCCCTTTCCTTCCCCACCATGTGTTTTGATGCTCAAATTTATTAGGGCCAGGACGTCCCCTTGGCATCTCTACGGCGACAGCCCCTTTTTTCTACAACGATTGACATTCTTCTTACGAATTTAATTTATTTAGTGGCAGAATGTTAATTAGAAGTTTTGTCCTAGATAAATAAAACAAATAACTCCACAGAGGTGATTAGTAGTAGCTGTGTTCAAAGATAACGAGTTCTAAAATCAGAAATTAAAATTTACTGTAGAAATAAAACACAACGGTAATATTACCAGAACATGAAAGTACACAAACTAGATAACGTATAACCTATAGACCTAACAAAAAACAAAATAACGTAAATAAGGTAATAAACAATTAAAAGAATAGCATCCGATGAAACAATAGAAGTATGATGAAATAAAAATATTAATGTTTTAAATATTGCATTACGAATCAACATCAGTAAATTACTATCATCATCACCATCCTCTCATTCTTCTCCTACTGCTCCTCCGCCATAACAACATTCCCAGCGTTTCTTTGTAACAGAATTTAGCATTCCCATTTCTCAGCATAACCTTACCCTGTGAACGACATTTTCTTGCATAACCTAAAATAAATAAATAAATAAAAGAAAGAGAAATTCTGGAAAATAGAATATTTTTTTCAGGTTTTGTGTTTAATGGGGAAATACAGTGCTATTTATTAATGAAATACTTTATGTGAAAGGTCAAGCGTTAAGTGATGTGTGTATGTATGTATGTATGTATGTATGTATGTATGTATGTATGTATTATTATTATTATTATTATTATTATTATTATTATTATTATTATTATTACTATTAGTATTATTATTATTAGTCGTAGTGGTAATGGTTTTTTTTGTGTAAATTTAACCAACGAGTTCCAGTAGTTTCGTGAGAATGCTCTCATTTGTGTCAAATCGGTTAAAATATTTTGTTTTGATCTTGTTTTGTGCTGCAAAAAATTAATTTATTGTAAAATTATGTTTCTTATTATCTCATCTGTCACTGAAGGCAGAACATTTCTTACAGTAACCCAACCAATTAATTTTAAAACTATGATTTCCTTTGCCTTGTTAATTTATAGCTTCTGAAATTATTTAATTGTAGGTATTTCCTCAATTTATTTGATAAAACACACTACATCTCGTAATATCTGTGTTGTATTGCCTAAATCACAGATCCAATCTAGCAGGGAAATAGTGGTACTAGAATTAGTAACTTATTAAAATTTAGTGATAAGCAGGCCGACAAAAATTCACCTCTGCTTGGAATGGCTCATAAAGCGAGGAATAACGAGCCACCTCCTTTTAAAAGAGGCCTTGCCCTTTATGGATCATTATGGCTAAATTAATTAATTCATTCATTTAATGCCTAACGCAAAATGCAATATTAACCTTTTCATTGCTGTTGACACAGGCCTATATTTGCGCCACATTAAAAAAAAAGTTATAGAAAAGCCAAAAATATAAGCTTAACAGCATAATGTATTACGTATAATGTGAGGATTATTATCCGTATAAGTTATTATAATTGTTATTCCTAGAAGCCATCTAGTTTGTTGAAATCTTTCTAATTGATTTCAAACTTAGAGCCCAGTGATGAATTTACTTGATGAATGCTTGTATTAATAAAGCCCAGAAAGGGAAGTAACTGCATAATAAGATATACCATCGGTTTCCACGATTTAAGTTCCTCGAACCTCCTTGGAATACTCCGGTTATTCTTAGGGACTCCCCATAATGCTTTGCACAATTTAGGTTACTATGATTTATCTGGCAAAACAGGATAGCAATATTATTTTCATGATTTAAAGTAGTGGGCTTGGAAAGAATTCATGAAAGACGCTATAAATGAGTACTTTGAACTACCAGTCCTTATAGCTTTAAAAAGAATAAAATAATAATAATAATAATAATAATAATAATAATAAAATAAAAAAACTCACTTGGAAGATATGACTGACACCGAAATTTAACCTCAAGAACACGAAGTGGCAACACTGTTTTTTTTCTAAAAGTGAAAGTGGAGGTTAATCGTTCATTGAAATGAAAGCATTTTTAACCTTGTAAAGGTATTTAGGGCGTCAGTATTCTGTGATACCTCAGTCGGCTAATGGTAGCTACTCGTACATTTCTAATGCAAAATTAAATAAATTCATAAAATATATTAATAAATCGAGAATGTATTAGGTTAAAATGAGCATTGTTCACGGACCACAGGTTGGGAGTCGCTGGGATACGCATTCATTGTGCGCAGTTTTTTATTCATACCAGTCAATCCAGACATAAACTGAAGTTGTAGCCTGTGCTTAATCAATTTATTATAACGCGCCCATAAACAAAGTTCTGATGAAGTATGACTTGATGCAGAGAAGCTCCTAACTACAAAGTATCAAAATTCTTAATTATCAAGATTTACAAAGTCTCTGTTATTATTTACTACAGACACACTTTTATGTGCTGTTAACCCGAGTTTTAACGTAGCTGTTAAAAACAAAAAACTTGGCTATACCATCAAGCTATATCATGTTTCATTCGTTAGTACTTGCTTCATACCACTTTCCTTAAACACCTAAGATGACGTTCCATAAATCTCTAGGTCTCTTAATGACGAGTAACTGTTCTTTAGGATCAGTTTCCTCCATAACGGAATATCAGTTCCTAAAGCATGTTTCTTCCTGTTCATTGTGATTTTCTTAGTTCCGTAACAAATCATGTCTTGGAAACGTCGTGTCTTGTTCCTGTGTCTATTATTTACTTGGACGCTGTGAAATTTAAGTAGATTCAGGTGCTTTTTTTGTGTGTGTATGCCAGTTTGTAATGGGGAGAAATCTTTGAAGACATGGTTAAAAGTTGCAAGGTGATTCGAAACAAATACTACACGAACAATATTAACGAATTAATTCCGTTCATCTCCCTTCTATAATACGAGAAGGTACTGTACTTGATTAGATTTGACAAAACGTGTCAGGGCTGATTTCTAGATATCAGTCGCATTAAAGAAAATACAGAATGGTTCAAAAAAGGTAACCGAATTAAATGTTTACTGAAGTGTTTCGGTTACCTTTTTTGAATCAATCTGTATTTACATGCCAGCCCCTTTTACTCCCAACGAACAGAAAGGAGTACGCAATTCTCTCCTGTCAGTGGCGCTTGTTCAAATGGATATCTGATAACCGGAGACTTTTAACTTTTTTTCAATGCAAATGACATACATCAATTCGTCACTTCAAAAGCTATGTAAAACAGAAATATAAGGTCTATAGAGTAATGCTATAGGCCTAGGTAAAATATTAAGATTTTATCCTTGTGTTACTCTTATAGATCTTAAAAATCAGCTTTTCTGCTGAAATTTTTCATATTAATTTCAAACTTGGATTCCGCTAATGATTTCACTTGATGATTGCTTACATTATATAAATAAAGTTGTAGTATTACAGTTTACAACGTCTGAATTTATTATGGCTTTAAAGTTACTGACCTGGGACATTCTTCTACACTTTGTGTAGAAATATTGAATGGGTGAAGGGATTTGTTCACGGGTCATTGGCAACCCTTGGAATAGGTCAGTGACACTGATTTTATTGCTGTGCAGGGTGCCCAATGTCTGACAGGTAGTTTCGGATCAATGCCACTGTGATACGTAGCTAATAGGTTTATGGCTACCCAATGTGGAGTTCCTCTTGGAAGGTCAGTACAGTATAAGTTCCATTAGCACTGTACTCGCAAGAGCGATATATGTTGCATTTTAATTCTTGGGCAGATTTAAACGCTTACCATAGAAACTAATCAAATGTAGTTCCTTCGAACATTGTCAAAATTCAGCTTCGATTTTCAGAAACAATGCAGGACTACTACTAGACAATTAGGATACATGGTTTCAATTATGGTTTGAAAATTGGTTTGGTAAACCAATTTAAGGCAAAAATTAAAACAAAAATTATGTTTAAAATCGAATCATAACTTTGCCTATAATTTGTTAGATCTTAATTTCTATCATCTATTCGTATAAACCTGTTTGTAGAGTTATGTGTTTTGTTGTTGTTGTAATTTTAAAGTTTTTAATATCTTTTGCAATAATTGTATAACTGTTTTTTATTGATATATTCATTTTTGTGTATATTTGTAATTTTATCTCTTCTCTCTCTTATTAACAGACATAAAAATTGTATCCCGTAACACCTTTGCTCATTTGGGGGCTCACAAACAAAATACGGTACTTGCAAAAAATACATATGAAATAAAAAATATATATATATATTTTGTGCATATCAGGCCATTGTGGTAATTATAGAACTATTTCTTCATCCTATTAAAAAAACATATATCGAAATACTCACCCAACCTGCTGATTCACGGTTATTTATTTGTGATATTTCTTGCCTACTTCTTTGTAATAAAATTCTACTCGTTTCCGAAGCCCACGTGTAACTAAACAATTCAGTGCTGTGCAGTTACTGTTTTGTTTTTAGTGTATGGTACAATATTTTAAACCCCAAACCGTTTGCTCATCCTAAAATCTCTATGCTTCCCAAGCATCATTTTTAGACCTAGGGTGCTCTTGACAAGGAGTATAGGTACCAGGACACATCCTGTCGACTTATAAGCGTCTTATTATTCAACTTGTAGATCTAATAGTAGCATTGGACAGTCATAAAATTAACAGTTGGCACGTTCGCCCAAATATGTTCAGGACACTAGGTCTTTGCATTCCTATTCACATCTCTACTCCAAATACAGTGTAACGATCATAACGCGGTATCTGTGATCTATATTATGAACGTTATGCCTCAGCATACCTTAAAAAAAATTATTTCCCTTATTTATAGAATTCCTAATATTTTGTAAATTAGTACAAATAGGCGTAGCTCTATTTTCTTGATCGATCATATAGACCTACTATTTTACTACTCAATTATTCATTCTTGAATAATAACTGTATGAGTAGACTTTTTCATTGCAATCAGTTACTTTCGCAGTTCATACAGCATACAGTATAGAACTCCGTCCAATATTTATTTTTACTTATGTCTGTTTAACACAAAACTATAGTTCTGAACTTTAAGCAACTGAAGGTGAAAGAACTATCGACTTTTGTAATTTGGTAACCATAAATTTAATCTTAAGAGGAGGAACTCTGATGGAAATATTTCATATAATTTATTTACGACAGACAGTAGTAGCCCTTCACTCTCTGTCTACGTAATGGACACAACCTTCGCAATATTGCCAACATACTGATTCACAAGAATGCAACCATTAGGTTTTGTTTATTGTCTGTATTGTCCACACGGCCCTTGAATGTCCTCGGTTGAAACAATTTTGTTGAAGGACAGAAAGACCTTGTTACTGCAGAACGCTGCAGTTGGAGGGATGTTAACCTGTCATCAGTTTAAGTAGAGTTTCGAGTAGTGGGGTGAGTTATATGGATGGCGGAGGTTTCGAAGGAATTCTGCTTTTGAATGGGGAAGAGAACATATGACATGTAACAGATCCTTCCTTTGCAACATTGGACATGAAATAAAAACAGCAACATCCTTGTAAAACTCTGTAAGAACAGTTGTTTTCTAACATTCCCTTGTTCTTAAGATTTCGAACACGTCACTAATAATAATATTTTTTATCTGCAACAATGGGATTGGTTCATTACATAATATGATTATTTCCATTTCCTGTGAATAATAGTAGAAAAAACATTGTGGATGTTGTGAAAATTTTGCCTTTAGATCAGTCGTTAAAATTTTTTGATAATCCTATGTTTACTTCTTCACGGTTGCTGGTTTCCATATGGACAATGATATCTCCATGCAGTAATACTATGGCATAATAAAATATGTAATTAAAACTGTTAACCATCATTTAGCTAATTCCACAGAATCTGAATTGAACTCTTAAAATCTGTTCTCGTACGAGAACTCCTTAGGATAGCCTAGATATAGATTACAATTACACATTATTGGGTATGACTGTTTTCCGTCAGTCGGGTTATGATTTCTGGCATTTTGTTAGTCTCCAGCTTTAAATCCGAATGATCATTATGCAATTCTCGTATCTTAACAGCGTAGTTTTACTATATAGGCCTAATCCTCGTTCTATTAATAATGAAGGATATGAGTTTTTAAACGTAGAAAATCACTTCTACTTACTATTTTCTGTGAAATATTACACATTATATAGCTAGTTTAAATATGATTTCAATAATTTTATCCTATTTTTTTTGATAGGACTGTAGCTTAAATCAATGAGCACATGCATATTAGTGCTCTAGTTGGCCCAAGATGAACCAATAGGTTACTCCTTCCGAATAGTTTGAAAACTGATAGTCTATAGACTATCCTTGGAGTAATATAAATAAAACAGTAGAACATTTAGTAGCTTGCACTTTCGAAAGTGTCAGAATTTTCTAATATTTTTTATCTTAGGCCTAAGTATGCAACATTGTTCATATCGTAAAATAACATACAATTAGTATGAACAGTTCGTATGCCCACTTCCTTTGTTTGCACATTGCATTGTGCATGTAATATGAACATTGTATTTATTTAACGATATTGATAGGCATAAAAAAATGTTACTCGTTTCTCATAGAATTCACTAAACTTTCATGTAGGCCTAATCTGCATTAAGGTCAGTTAGCAAACGTAAATTGTATCCTGTATTTAAAGATAACTCGCACTAAAATGTAGTTTTTGCTACAGTTGCAAGTGTAATAGGCTTATTCCTGAGTAAAACAAAGGGGATAAACTGCTAAATGTAAGATGGATACATGCATTCATGAACCAATGACTATTGTATCTGTTGGACATTTGATTGGACATTTTCTCCTATAAGGAGAAAAATTTCTCCGACACTGGGACTCGAAGCCAGGACCTTCGTCTATCCTATAATATCCTCATGCTAAATGTAAACTTAGGTATGCCTGACTGAATATTGCGACTCCTCATTTAGAATTCTTACTTCACACAGAACGCCAGAACTGCTTAAGAGCGCTTTCTTTAACACGACAAGAAGGGTTTATTAGATCAGGTTTTGGATACTTAGCCATCCGGAATAACCCAAATAGTTGAAACTTCGTGTTACATGCCACACTATAATGAGGTGACTTCTTTTGTAGCATTCCATGAAGATCTACACTTCTCATAACTCTTTAACGCTCAAAATCTCCCATGTAAGGAATTGTAATTTGGTCAACTGGATGTTCATTGAGTTCTGTCTTAGTATAGGGTGATTCGAAGTAATGAAACAAGTATCATTTTCGTCCATAGAGTGAATTTTTACTGCCGAAATGAATTGTTAAATCTGTATCAATGAAGGTGAAGTACACAGGCCTAAGAATTCAAGAAGAGAAGTAAGATAACCAATTGATGTGGGCTTTCTTCTTTTATGATACAAAATAATATTCTGGGTGAGGAAGCTCAATTGTAGCATAAAACCATTTGTTCCTCTGTGCATTGTAAGCCTACAATGAAGCTTAGGAAGACTTTGTAGTATATTCGTTTACTTTTCATTACGTTATTTTTTCTTCTTGGGAGCTTATGTAAAAGTAGGAACTTTCCTTTCCGTTTTTATGTAAAATATCACATATTATATAACTCTATTCGTTTTACTTTTCAGCTATGTTATTTTTAATCTTGAAGGGCTATAGGCATAGGCGTATGTGGAAGGACGTAAATATTCAGAACGTTCCTTACCACTTATTGGCCTATATAACTTTGGTCTAAATGCTTTAAATAATGATTTATATACGGTACTTTTATTCTTTGAAAGAGTTTGGCAGGACAAATTCTCCTGTAGCTTGGAGTGCTTTAATTACTATCAAAGAATATTTCAAGGTGTCATGTGCAACATGCCGTTACCATTTTTATATATTACGATTTTTGTAAATCCTGTTAAACTGGAATTGTTTGTTTCGTGTATTATATTTAAATTTTTCCTATATACATTAGTGTAAGCCAAAATTGAAATTTTGTCAGTGGTCTACAGACTGCCTAACTAAGGTGGGAAGTTTTAGGAAATTCGTATGCTTAAATATTAGAATGCCAATCCTATTAAGATTAGGCCAATGTTAAGTGCAGTGAAAAATTCTTAAAAAGGATTGCTAAATTGTATTTCTAATCAGCTATCTTGTAAAACATAGCCTATTCTGTTTCTTACTTCATGGAATAAACGCGCCTTTGTAAAAGATTTAATAGATACATTCATGATCTCATCGTAGGTAGTTCTAATGTCAGACAATAAAACAGAAGAAAGGAAAACAGCAAACGATATAAGCACAAGCTAGGCCTATAGGAGCCGTTATTTTTCTTATGCATATTTGGCAGTACGTAAAAATCGGAACTTTCCTTACTTTTTGTGTGAACTATCGCATAGAAGCAGTAGAAAGAATGAAAGACAGAAAGAAAGAAAAACTGCAGACAAAATAAACATGGTCTACGGCTTGGACCATGTACTGATTCTAGAACCATTTGTAAAGAATTTAAATTCAGAAATATTGGCCATAGCATTCAGAAGATTTAATTCTTTCCGGATTTTTCTGATATTTTAAGAAGCATACGCCTGCAAACAATTCAACAGAAATATTTGCTGTATCTGGAAAATGTGATAGCCTATCAGTATTAACAATCGTCCCAAATCAATACTGAGGTTCCCATGTTAAATATGCCATAATTTTACAGCCAATTTTAAAATAATACCGAAAGATACATAAAAATACGTTAAAAACCAAAATTAAACGAATATAGAAAAATATTTTTTCATTAAAAGATCTATTCCAAAATAATTAAAACAGTCATAGGCATAAGATTTTTAAGGGTAGGGACGGTAGACTGAACCATTCTAAGAATCGATATGAAGACCAAGAATGATATTAATTGTCTTAAAGTTTATTCTATAGTCTATAGTGGGTCACCAACTTTGAACTTTGAAAAAGAAGTGATTATGATCCTTAGGTCCTTCACATTTATTACATTTTAATTCGTAAAATGGACATCTGTAAACAATTTTTACTACATAGCCTATTATCTTGAGTCATAAAGGAATGATTTCTGTATCAGTGTAACGCGTTTCTGTAACATATGGTAGGTAATTATTGTGAAGTAAAAATAGGCAGCTAAAAACCGAAAGAAGAAAAGAGATACTGACTATCCAAATTAAAAGTTTTGAGTGAAGGAAGTTCCTTCCAAAAGAAAAAAGAGCCGCTAGCTAGCTGAAATACGAGTATCGCTGTCGAGGAATTAGGGTCTATAAACCATTCGCTCAACTAGAGTATTTGTCATGCCAGAGCAACCCATATATCTTCTCTCAGCTTTTATTGTAACAGAAATCTATAGGCCTCACTGTCAATGTCACCGATGCGGGACTGATGTTAACCCTGAATGTCGTTTTCTGTGAGAAATCTCTTCTAGGCAAGTACAGTTTCCGTGTGAAAAATGCTCTTCAAACAATAGCTTCGGAATAATTAGCCACGCTGTTTTGAGGTGGAAAGCTATATTTTAATTTGTACTATACAGGGAAACTTTTTGTCTTTCTGTATTCTAGACTCTTTCTTTTTTTGACTTGACAGAGGTTTCAGTTATCTCTTCCTATTGTTGAGAGAAGACCAAAGACAACAAAAAAGCTGGAAAAATGTTACTTTTCTCTTCCTATGCCAGCATTGAGAAAATACATTTGTGGCAAGTCTATTTTTTTAAATAATTTGGCATGAACAGTTAGGCCTATTCTTCCATAGTACTGGAATACTATTAAATTTATTTGATCTATGGTTTCTAAGAAGCATTAAAATTATCTTCGCGTTCCCTTATTTCCCGGTTTTGTAATATCCATGTACAGCTTTAAAATTTGCAGGTTGCCATGAAGTTAACCAGGTACATTTTTTCAATAAGCCTGTACAACAAAGGCCATATTCTTTATGTGAAAAGAATCCGAATTCCAAATTATTATTAATGCTAGTGCGATGTTTTATGGGGAAGAGAGATTCATAACGCAATAACTTCTAACATCTGAAGTGCAGTACCACGGATCCCCCAAAAAATGCACTTAATTTTTAAAACACACATTCTTCCCCTTTCAGGAGAGGGTTGTTCTGGTTATGCCAGATGCTCTAACCACATCCCTCTCTCTTCTGGAGAAAGTTTGATAAATCGCACTAGACGTGTCAACGGGAACAATGACACTGCCATGTAACTTGTTATGGAGTGACTCATATTTCTTTAATTTAAACTTCGAGATGCGTAATTTATGGCACACAGGGCGTGCAGTTACAAACTACTTTTTGCTGTATGAATTGCAGTAGCCTTTGATAGTTATTAGCATATTGTCACTATCACATTACAGAAGAAAGGGAGTGTGATCAAACGCTCTTTTTCAGTCAGAACCATTACGTAAGAGGCTTTTTCTGTCCAAACTATAAGCTCAGTTAGCTAAATAAAATAGATATTTGATACCATCACCTCAACATCCTGTATTTTATACCTAGGCCTTTCGATACTCCTGTATCATCTTCAGGACATCTTGTTAGGTTTATGTATCCTGTTATGACAAGGAGAATACAGAAAAAGAACCAGGAAGCAGGGAATTGAGTCAGTGTTGGTGTTTTAATATGTTTTTAAAGCTTTTAATTGCTTTACCACAATCATAAGATTGGAAGACTATACCATTCTATTTAAACTTAAATCATTAACACTTTTACGCCTCTGCATAAGATACCTTGAAGTGACACAAGATTATCGAAAGGCCTAGCCTTAAAATATAAGTTGTTTATAGCTGATGGTATCTATTATTTCTTTCATTTTATTTATTTTATTTTAGGCCTATTGATCGAGCTCAACATGTATAAACTTATTAACACTTTAGTTAGCTAAGTCATACCAATCCTGCTTAATAACAATTTTATGTAAAGTCGAAATATATGTAATTGAAATTAAGACGACTTATCAGTGCGTGCGTGTTTTATGTAGAACTCTTATTAAATGATTTGTTGAACCAAGAAACAAAGATACATGTATTTCGGAAGCAGTGTCTAGCTGAGTTTTATATATATATACTTTACTTTACTTTTTTGGCCGTAAAACGACATAAAGGAAATCGTCAAAAAATGTTTGGAAAATCTTCCAGTTCTTAACCACAGCCCTCCTTAACAAAACATTAACCATAAGATCTTTTAAAAACTGCCTAACATTTCTTAATTAAAGTTAAACCATAGCCTACTCAAGACAAAAGGTTATTGAAAATTCCGCTGAGCTCGTGAATCCTTTTACCTTCTTGTCAGCAGGTTGGAAGGTCTACAATCAAATAATTAGGCCTGCAGCTAGATTGTGGATCAATGGCATGTTCAAGTGATAGGTTAAGAACGGTGATATTAGGGTACCGGTAGTTTATCATATTCATTACTGCGATAATGCTTCTTTAGTTTTCCGCGGCTCGGGACGGCGCGGTCAGTTGTCGCAGAGCAAACATGAATAATAATTTCGAAATAATTATTTATAGCTTTTTCCAGGTATGGGCCTACACGTAATTAACAAATATATTCTATTTCATTTCGAAGTTGACATTAATATTCATTTAGTCATTTTGAATGAGTGATAGAAATACAAGTTTTGACGATTAATTTAACCATGATACATGAAGTTTATAGGCTATTTCCTGTTATATTCTATATAACAAAGTGATCATAAACGGATTGCAAAGTTAGTCTATGTTCCATCCATTGTGCTATAATTTTACTGTAACCTTGACCTACCTGATTTATTTTAGCTACATATCTCCCTAGTGAAGAGTTCACATTTTCACAGTGTACTTTATGAGAGTTTGTTAACTTTCTTCCCTTGGAGAAAATCTTTATTGAGAGGAGAGGCTATGTGGGTTTTGCAATACCGCTTCATGCGGAAACTCAGTGTTCTTTCTTTATAAATTATTCGGTTACAAACCATGCAATCAGGTTATAAAAGCTCTTTTTTGGAAGGTTATGTGTACAGCATAAGTGATTTATTAAAAGTGGAAAGGAAAACTATACAGAGCCGATGCTGAGATCGTCAGTCTATGAGCCTGCCTGGCAACTTATCTTTCAAGCGTCTCATAGATAGAAATTTTTTCAATAGTTGTTCGCCGTCAAGTTCTTAAGTTAGGTCACTGGTAATATACTGTATGTACATTAACAAAGTCTGCATTTTATAGGTCGCATAAACTTCGATCTCACAGACTATAACGAACAATTTCAACCCAAAATTTTATAAATTTTTCAGTCATAGACTTTGCGATACTAATCTAATCCGCATAGGCCTATTTTTTTTTTTTTGAAGGAATCGCATCTCATTAGAATACCACGTGTTAATTTTTAATAACACTGCCAGGCCCATGCGCTAAGCAAGAGCCACTGTGACGGCAGTAATACTACTGAATGTAGGCCTACTCTATCTGAAACGAGAACTGGAAGAACCAAACTTTCAGTAGATAAAGTAACGGGGGATGTCTTACATAAGATTTTTTATCTTGAGAAAGGCTCTAGGGTATAGTTAAAATGATTTAATGGAACTCCTGTAGAGAATATTTTACTTATTCTCATCGATTTGCCACGCATGAGAAGCCATCAAAATATCCTCTTCTTTTCTCCGTGCTACTTGACACGAAGTGAAGATCCTAACCGCAGATTCATAGCAATTTCCATTCATGTTTCCCCTACCTGTTGTCTCCTCTGCTACATTGTGGAGGGTCGAGGTTTCCATGATCAATGAGGCATTTCTCCCTTATACACAATTTCTACAAATATTTCGTTGTGAGATATGTCCTTCGCAAGGGGAGTATCGAAACTTGAATCGATAAATTATTTGTTTAGTCAACACGCTACTGTTGATAAGCGTTATTATACCGGCATATACAGGTGGAAATATCGAAAACATAGGTCAATGACATTCAAACGGCGAAATACTAAGCAGTTTAACAGTGCCAGCTCCTCTGATTGGCTATTACTAGACCTGGGATTTTACGCTCTAAAAAATTAGTTTTAGGCACCTAAAATAGGCTTTTAAAACAAGTAAATAGCCTTTTAAAAGGTAAAATAGGCACTTAAAATATGCTTTAAAATTGTGTAAATAGATAGAAAATAAACTTTAAAATATTACAATATGCACTTAAACTGTAACATGGTCTTTTTTTAGTGCCAGAAACATGGTATACCTATTCTTAACAGAATTAACTGCAAAATTAGGCATCACGAACTATATTCACTTAAACAGATGTTCTTTCACTGATGACTTGACACAGTAGTCCTTCCTCCTTAATCCTCCCCCTCCCCCTCCCCCGTCAGTCAGCATTCCTTTAGCGACAATTATTTGGAATAATTAAGTTTCTGTGAAAACCCCCACCTCTGCTGTTCTGCTTTTCAATGAGGGGTGTCCATTATAAGATTGTAAAAATAGCAGAAGTTGAATTTTATTTTAAATGTACAAAATAGGCATTTAGGCACTAAAATAGTAAAATAGGCTCTAAAGGTCCAAATAGGCATTTAGGGCACTATAAAACTCTATAAATGCAAGTGATTTATCATGAAATGTCCACATATTTAAAAATGTTCATGTTATTTCATAGAGAACAAAATAGGCATTTGCCTTAAAATCCCAGGTCTAGCTATTACCCACATGCATTTAACGTTTGCGATGAATCTACAGCGCATACATTATTCTGAGGAACTCATAAAAGTTGACCAGAATTATTATCCACTATTTTGAATTTTGAGCTAATGTATTTTATGTACCGGTACTGAAGGAATGTTTAGATCTACCAACTTCAGTAAGAGTTAATTTTTTAATGTGTTTTTATTCTACTTGCAAAATAGATTAAAATATTTTAGCCTGTTAGTCTATCAGCTACCATTAATTTTTTATGTTTCTGTTTTCATAATTGCACTGAATAGTTGTTATAGTATTCTCTATATTAGGCCTATACTCTTTCTTTATTTTTCTCCATAGTATAATATCAATCGCTAGGTTAGTGTAAACGATGACTGTAATTCCACTAATTTTAAGATTCATAATAACCCGAAATATCTCAAGTGGAGAAGGAACGTACTGTAAAAAATTAAGAAGGAATCAACTATAGGCTATTGACAGCACATGGAGGGACTCCCAGGTGAGAGGCTATTCCGAAGCACAGGCATCTCCTACAACACACACACACACACACACATTACAGATGATAGGTTCATTCGGGCATTTCATATTGTTTTTAAAATGTCGATCAGAACAGCTTTAATATTTCAAATGAATGTGGATTATTTCTTGCAGACATGATTCAAGAAAGGACCTAGAATTGGGCACTCTTCACTCATATTGAAGGCTTAGTATACTTTTGTTACGTGTCAATCCTTTAATGAATTATGATGAAAGTGTATCTCTAGAGCTAATCTTATCTTAATTTTCTGAAGTATTGGTAGTGTTACTGTGTTATAAGAAAAATCGCGCAATGTTCTTTAAGGATTCTTTGTAAATTATAAACGAATAATCATGCCGTACAAAATAGGCTACTGTTTTTATGTTTACTTATATTTAACTTGTAATTTGGCCTAGTTTTTAAACCTGTACAAACGACGATACTTCAGACAAAATTAGACGGTTTGAAACCGAAAATCTTACTACGGCATATATTATGGAGGATTTCTATAAGATCCTGTAATTTTCATAAAATGAAATGCCTGCACAGAATTAAACGTTTATACGATTTGAGAAACCGTATTTATCAATCAACATACGTATTAATATTAGCCTATTATAGGCTATTGTAGAAACTACAGTGTAAATTTTTTAATTTATCCTAAGTTAGTTATGGGAATCATCCTGAAAGGTAATTATTATAAGATTTGTTGTGTTATAAAACACCCGTTTCTGACTTTTGTTAAATAATAATAATAATAATAATAATAATAATAATAATAATAATAATAATATTATTATTATTATTATTATTATTATTATTATTATTATTATTATTATTATCATCATCATCATCTCATCGTCATCATCATCATCATCTTCATCCTCATTATTGTTAAATGACTGTTATATTTATGACTACTATAATAATTATCATTCTGATTATTAGTGATAGTGGTAGCAGCAGGAGTAAATTAAATTGCATTTTAAGCAATACCAACCATACCGGGGGTTTTTTCAAAGAATGCGTCAGTTCATATCGCATTCTGTGTTGATGGAGTTATTGTGATTGGGGCTAATGTTGACCATTTCTTAATGGTTATTGTTTTTTAAACACATACAGAACTGCACACTCATTCAAATGTGTGGATTCATTTTCGTACGTTCAGCCACTAACATTTTATAATTGGAACTTTGAAACGTACCGATGTCGGTTATATATCATGACCATAGGCGTAACCAGGCCGACCATATGGGGGGGGTTATAACATCCGCGGGGTCTGGCGAGTATGGAAGGAGAGGGGGGTCCGGGGGCCCTCCCCCGGAAAATTTTAAAAATTAAGATGCAAAATAACGAGTTTTAAGCTTCCGGGGGTTCTCCCACGGAAAATTTTAAAAATTAAGATGCAAAATAACAAGTTTTAAGCTTCCGGGGGTCCTTCCCCGGAAAATTTTAAAAATTAAGACGCAAAATAACGAGTTTTAAGCTTCCCACGCTTTATACTTGTATTAAGAAATTTATGGGCAGACTTAAAAAAATTATACAATTTTCCTTTTTTTAATCAATGGGGGGGTTCAAACCCCCAAAACCCCCCCCTCGCTACGCCTATGATCATGACATGGACCTTTTGTTTCTATCTTCAAAATTATTTTTATTGTGGAAGTTTTTATATTCGATATAAGTTAAGTTCCCATTGACTTTATTGTAAATCAGAGTTTCAACCCGTGTTCTTTCCTTCTGAAGATAACGGTACGGTCTCAAACGTAAAGTCAAGAAGATTCTCCCAGTAAGATGAGACATTCCTCGTTTTGAATGTAACTTTTTTATTTTTGTATACAAAGAATATTATTTTACACAAGTACCCAAACATAACTCACATAAAATTATATCTTCTTTACAAGCGGGCCACCTAGTGCTGCCATTGATATGGTCACGAAGATAGGCTACTCCTCATCCATTGGATGAATCATGTACTGTATGCTGAAGACTAAATTATAATTATAATTTATTAAAATTATGAGATGTCCCAATTCTTAGCAAGGATGTTAATAATTCGTCAAGTTGGACTTCTATATTACAAAAGAGGCATAACTTTTCTAGCAGCTAATTAGATGGAATCACTTGGATTTCAAATATTGGTTAGGCCTATTAAATATTAAACTACAGCATCTCGAAACTCTCATTCAGATACATCAGTGGCCGTTTTAGCCTTGAATTTACGCGTTTGTAAATACAATTTATTCAAAATATAAAATTCCATGTTAAACTTATAATTTCCGTAATTTTGTATTCTTTTGTATCTTGGACTTCTAATTTTGAAAATTGAACTATTGGAAATTACAACGTTAACATTACCATTTTATAACTTCAGAAGGTATAATTATTCTACCTTAGCGCAATTACTATTGAAATTTTTAAAATGTTAGTATACGCCTCTATTGAGGTTACTACTTTAGCTAAAAAGTTACATACAATGGTTATAAGTCAAATACTCAAGACCTAATAACATTTTATCACCTCGTACACAAAAATATTTGCTCATATAGCCTAATGCAGTAAGAAATTATATTCTCGTTTATGTAGGCGTTAAAATATGTTTATATTAAACCGCAAGAAATGGTGGGCAATATCAGTAGAAGCAGTATGTGGTCGAGAGGTTAGTATCCTGACAAATAAGCTGGTAGCCTCGATTCGTTTTGCGGTAGCCCACCTCGAGGGATGTTTTTCGAGTGAACTCTGGAAGAGGGTTCACTCAGTCTTGTGATAACTAAGGAGCTACTTGCCGATGTGGTAAAAAAATTATTTTTGTGGGAGTAGGGGGGAATCTTTTTATTGACAGGTGTCTACAAAATGTAGGAGACCAAAATGATCTAGTATATAACAACTAGTTTTTTTTTTTAAATAAAACATTAATTAAATAAAGATCAAACTCAATAATCATACAAGTTAACTTCATTGTACTTCAGGAATAAAGATGGTTTTGTACTGTACTATGTGCATGGTGTCTTTTAATACTGCTGGACAAATTGTCTTTTGGAGGGAAGGAGGTAGATCTTACTCCTTAAAACAAGACTTGACCAGCTCGATACTGCTGTTCTTAGATACTGTAGTCCAACGACCTTCCAATGACTGATGTTATACAAACGTCATGCAGACTAACTAAAATTATATTTATGTATAAAAATATTTTATTTGCATATTCTAATTAACATATTTTCTTTGTTTCAGGTAAGTGTACGTCTGCCAGTATTTTTGGTAATATAGAACCTAATAAAAGTAATCGAACATTTTAACTGGTAAGTGATGACTTGCATGGACGATAATGTTTAGAAGAAAACTTGTTCTGGGAATCTTGTGATTAGTAGTAGAACTAAAACACTTAGCTACCCTGCACTTGTCCAGATCCGTTATGTACGAGTAATATTCCTTCATCCCCCTGCAGATCTCGCCATAATGGTTTGCATGCTTGACCACACGCCTTCCATAATTCGGTCTTCATAGCTTATAAAATCTAATTTGAAACTCACATATCTTCCTCTGCACAAATAAAAGTTTGCCTTTAGTGTAATATATTATGAATGACATTCTCTTCATGTAAATTGGTTGTACAAATGAAGAGAATGTCGTCACCACATCGTATAGCATCCCAGAAAGATACTTAACCCAAATAAAATCTGATTAATGCACTAACTTAACTTTCTTTACTCTAAGCATGATAATCATCTTTCTCACATAACATTTTATATAAAATAAGAAGTCATATTGCAAAGAGCGTATTTCAATAGTTTTAACTTGATGCAGAGCTTTGTTGTTCTCCTGGCAAGACTGAGTTTCTACAAACAATGGGTGGCTCCTGATTCCCCTGCCATATATCATTCCATTGTTGCTCCATTCATCAATGTATGACCATTTGGTTGCAACAAAGAATTATTATTATAGCTACCCTCCAGAGAATTTTTACGAAAAAAATTTTCAAATGAAGTTTTTTTCATTTAGTATAAGCACCCCATGTACAAAATTTAAACAAAATCGTTAAAGCCGTTTTCGAAAAAAATTCAAAAAACCAAATTTTCTTCATGCAAAGTCGCCTTTAAAATAAGATAAAGTTGTCACCAGTCTTCGTTTCACATCATCAGAAGATACGTAACCCATATACAAAATTTTGTTTCGTACGATTTTCCGTTCTGGAGCTAGGCTTTCACAGGCTGATCACACACACCGAATTTTTTTTAATAGTATTTTTGGATTCATGGGACCTCAAAACATGTATTTATGTAAAAACTCAGAATCGAATGTGGGAGTCAAGCACAATACTTCCTCGACCTATAGGTCTAGTACATGTGGTAGGCTACGGGCAGAGGAAGCAAAAATACGGATGTGGATGGTGCAGTGGCCGAGTGGTATGCCCGTTTTAGCCTTAGAATGTAGCGCCACAGCCGTTAGAGTAATCCAGCTTATAGGCTTATTATATTACAGCCGTTTATGCCGCGTTTTCGCTTTTGTACATCCATAATAATAATTAGACTGATTGATTTTATCAACTGGGTTTGATAGGATTACCTATGCCTTCTTGGAAAGAGAAAAAAACCTATCGATTATCTCGGTTCTCCCGGTATTCCATTTTGTCTTTTTCTACGTATATCTCTTTCTCTTTTTTCTCATTATTATACGGTCCATTACCAAATACATGCCTGGGTAATAAAATTCTGTTTATTGTTTTCGTTCCTAAAACTAACTCACTCGAAGTTGAAATTCTAGTTATTTATCAACGTTAAAGTTAAATAACGGTGGACGTACAACATTATTATGGTGACAATAATGATCTCCACAATAATCGGAAGATTCCATACGTGTAGCTACAGGAAAGTGGACAAGTGCTATAATATTTTAATGAAGTAGCGGTAAAGCTATTAAAAAATAATCTATGCCCCTATTGACTGTCCCCAAAGAGAGTAAACTATTATTTTAAACAGGATGCATTGAGTAGTACGAGTGGTAGAATATTGTTAGAATACATTCACATGGACTACCGGTACCAGGAGTTCAAGGTTTCGATTCCCTCTTATAGTAGGACTAGCATGTGCCCGCGGCTTCGCCCGCGATAATTATTTCAAAAATAAAAAATTAAGAGCATAATAGTTAAAACATTATATTTATTAACACCTAAACCACGTGGACTACTTACCACGATTAGATAGCGTCGCCTGGCAAAAGCGATCTCAGATTCGAGTTCCTTGACCCAGAAAATCCCTGTATGGTGAGTTACGTCCAAATCGAATAATGTTTAATCATATTTAGGTCTACGTTGATTATCCCTCTTCCGTGTAGGTTGAAGAATTCGTATGTCTACGGGCCTTGACATTCTAAACAAATGCACCAGCGTGGGCGTACAACATTCAAGCGATCGCGATGCTTTTATTTCCACGGTATGACAAAAATAGCCAAAGCCAAATGCAATTGATTTGACATTGAAATGTATTACTGAAATCTGATGCTTCGACAGCGCTAAAATCACGTTTTCTGCCAGTTTTTCACTCATAAGTCGCGAACGAAAGCTAAAATTAAAAATCCGGCTTCGAGGTGCATTCTCCCACCTTTCAGTCCATCTATGTTTAAAATTTCAGATCTCTGCGTTCAGTAGATTTCGCTGGGCATCGCGGACAGACAGACAAACACGTCCTTTTATTATTATAAGATAATATGTGCCCGCGGCTTCCCCCGCGATAATTATTTCAAAACTTAAGTGCATAATAGTTAAATCATTATATTTATTAACACCTAAATCACGTGGAGTGTATTCCACGATTAGGTAGCGTCCCCTGGTAGAAAAAGCGACCTCAGGTTCCAGTTCCTTGGCTCAGGAAACCCCTGTATAGTGAGTTTCGTTCAAATCGAACAATGTTTGACCATAATTAAGCCTATGTTGATATCCTTCTTACGTGTAGGTTGAAAATTTCATATATCTGCGGGCCTTGACACTCTAAACAAATGAATCGTCCACGATGGACTTACAAAATCAAGCGATCGCGATGCTTTTATTTCCAAGGTAGGCTATGAGGTATGATGACAAAAATAGCCAAAGCCAGCTGTAATTGATTTAACATTGAAATATATTACTGAAACTGATGCTTCGAAATCGCAAAAAATACACGTTTTCTGCCCGTTTTTCACTCATAACTCACGAACTAAAGCGAAAATTAAAATTCCGGCTTCGAGGTGCACATTCCGACCCTTTAGTCCGCCTATGTATAACATTTCAGATCTCTGCGTTCAGTAGATTTCGCTGGGCATCGCGGACAGACGGAGGAGGACAGACGGAGGAGGACAGACGGAGGAGGACAGACACTTCCTTTTATTAATATAGATTACTGAATTCTCGTCTTGAGGCAGCCTGATCTAAGGCACAAGGTAATGGGTTTACTTCCAATGCCAGAAGGGAATCAAGGCGGTTATAAAGAATACAAGTCTATGCCTTTCGAGTATAAATTCTCCTATACCGAAACTACTTTTCAACATGATTTGTTTTGCTTGTAACATTATTATTTTTTTCTCTTTGATGACAGTTATGCTTTTTATGAAACCTATGCTCTTTACATAATTAATTATTATGATTAGCCTTAATCATAGTCTTAGTATTAATCATTAGTCTCATATCTATTACTTTGTTATTAATATAAACCTACATTGTGTATATTTGAGTGGAAGAGAAGGCCTTTTGGCCTTAACTCTGCCAGGCAAAATAAATCATTTACTACTACTACTACTACTACTACTACTACTACTACTACTACTACTACTACTACCACCACTACTACTACTACTACTACTACTACTACTACTAGATTCCTAAAAATTTCACCCAGTTTTTACTTCCATTCCTATAATTCACCATTTTTTCCCCCCACTCGTGCCTCCTTTTCCCTTATCTCGAGTACAACCCAACACTTTTCACTAAACTCTTCTGAAGTATTTTTGAATTTCACTTGAAGTTATTCTGAAAGTTATCACGAGCACGACCATGCTCTCCAGCCTTAAGAGGACGAAGGGTTTCCTTTTGTGTGGTTGTCAGCTAGTACATTTCAGTTTCTTCGTACAGCTTCCAACTAATTGACTGTGATGCTACCGAATGTTTGGGGCAGGCCTACATAATCTTGGCAGGCAAAATATTTATACCCCTGATTCAATATGTTTCATATATCGGGAAATTTCAACGAACCTATGGTAGATATAACTCGATAAAATGATGGAAGTAGCTGAAGGAAGAAATAACTAAGGATAAAACATATGAAATGAAAGATCCAGGGTAAAACTTCGGGTAAAAGAAATAGTCCGAAATGCAAAAATATAGTGCATTTGATATGCATTTCTATTTACATTTTATTAAAAGTTTCGAGTGGGAGGAATAATGTATTAAACCTATACTACTAAGGCAATCAATAATGAAAAACGTAGAGAAATAGTAGGATTATTCTTATTTTCTACTTACGCGCTTCTTAAAAGCATTTGAAACTGGTGTCACCCATTAATCCTAGCAAAGGATGGAGTCCAAGATCTGGAGAGAATAATACAGTAAATAATTTAGCAGCGAGACTGCCGTAAAGGAAAGAGACAGAAGACAGTGCAATTGAAATCGATTTCGCATCTATGGGAGTGATGCACTGAGTCTGAACCTCCATCGAATCTATCCAGTATGCTCTTCGTAGTGAATGCTATTTTGCATTTAAATGTATATGTTTATCTATTATTTTTATTATTTATTTATTTACTTTTATTGATCATTTACTCCTAGGTCTTGCCTAGAGGGTAAAACTTCTGTTATTAAAGCTGTTAAGATCACATCTGTATGGCGACATAACCTAAGATAGACCTATATATATGAAAAAAGGAATAGACTCACGCCAGATGCAGTGGATTAAGATCTCTCTTTAAAAATATTATGAAATTATATGGCGGATTGAATCTTAAAATCTCACTCATTAAGATTTTTTTAAAAGAAATACCTTGTTTAACATGATATTTACGGAACAGACTTTCTTCGGCAATGTTTATGATGCTGTTGTATGTTGCATTTCCCTGAAATTTTTCCGGAGTTTGCCTTGAGGATTTCAAAAGAACATAGAAGAAGTTTAGTTACTTGCATAAGTTTATACATACCTCGTGAGGTATTTTTTTCTTTCTATTGTGGGTTAGGTTTTAATGGGTAATAAAATAGCATACAAGAAAGGTCGAGATTATGGGACGAAATGTAACATTATAACCACGTAGTTCTCTAATATCAACCCAAACGAAGACACTAAAAGACACGTCTCACCAACCTTTCCCGGAGATAAGTTCATTAACTAGACGTTTATTTCAGTTACTTTTTTCATAATTATTAGAGATGAATTCTTCGGGTTCTACGGTAAACTTTAACAGCTAATGATACAATTTGGATATAAATTTCTCTTGGAGGCGAGAATGGCGTTCAGTTCGAGTAACGGAATCATATTTCAAAACACAGAACTATAATTCTAGGAGTATTTACAGGTTTTATTATTTTAGAAAATTATAAGGTATAACGCTTGTACAGTTAGGGATTTTTTCGTTAGTCATTACAGTAAGTTAGAAATCTAAGGCTCTATTCTTATAAAACATGGCTTACTGACAAAGTTGTTTTGTAACTCATGTCTCGTGCCACGTTTTTTGTTTGTAATTTTATTAAAAACGAAAGGGAGAAATTAAAGATAGAGGGGAGATGGAGAAGTAATGAATGATAACGAGTGACTGAATGGTAGGCCTAAATAGAAAATATGTAAATTCTATGGTAAATATAAATGTAAGTTCAGTATCCTCCAAAGAATATAAAAACTGAAGTTGCTTGTGAAAATTATTCAGATAAAATTTACAATAGATTGATTTATTTATTTTGAATCCGAAAACTTAATTACTACCAGAATTCCTAAAGAAAACAAAACATAAGCAGGTTGAAGTTCTCAGAACCAGGAAAAAATTTAGTAGTCTGTGGATTTCTAAGGAGAAGTGGTAGTCTGGTATTAATATTTCTTTTAGCCGGGATCATGGCGATGAATATACCGGTGCCGCTAATTTTTCGTAATTTATTGACGACTTCAAAATTGTATTTCTTACAGAAATATTTTCTATCCTATTTTATTTAAGAAATGGGCCTACGCCACAATCTCATCTGTGATCGAGTTCTCAAAATTTATAAATAAGTTCTGTTGCTCAGCGTTTTGAGATCTATCAATGTCAATGATCCATCAAATGTACACTGTGATAAATAAATACATTTATTAAACTATGCAATGATTCAATGGCAAAATTCTTGAGAGTGAAAATAAGAGAGTGCCTCTAAATTCGGAAAAAAAAAAAATATTTATTACCCAACTTCGGAAAAAAAGAAAAAGGTTGAATTATTACCCAACAGATGAGATAATACGCTTCTTGACTATCATGAGAAATATTGTTGATCATGATAAGACCCACACTCAATGTCCGGAGCATTTTGGCCTGCCAAGGGAGGTTTCATTACCGTAGAGAAGAATCTACTGTATGCATATTAATTTCTTGTAGAAGGCAGAGTGGTAGGCGCTAGGTCTTCTTACATATCAGTCATCTTGGAGGAAACAAAGGTGTTGGTAGGACGTGAAAGGGCCGAGAAAGTTTGTTTAGAAGTTCCAATTTTGGACTGGAATACTTTAATGTAAATTAAGTTCAGATTATCTAAGTTTGGCTTGGAGTTTTTTTAACCTGCTTTAAATCTTTCACACATGACCCTTGGTTTAGCCTATAGTCCCTCTCGAAAGACTACGTGCCTAAGTTTTTTACTTCCTTAAAAATCCGTCAACCTCAGCCGGATCTGAATCCAAGAATCTCGAAACCCAGTGACTGTAGGCCCTACTACCGAGTTCAACATAAGCCATGTTGAACTGTTCCATCCCTCTATGTCGTAGCCTCCTAACTTGTACTCTAACTCCTAGTAGGCCTACCATGGTATTAGAAACTATCTTGCTCTTTGTGCTAAAGAAAAGCATCAAGTCGCTTAAGCATAAAACTGAATGTTTACGTAAAATATTCTGGTAGTACTTTCGCTCACTTCACATAGTGTTTCTTTATTGACGTAAATTCTGATCAGAACCTAGGACAAAGCCATTGATCAAAACTTAGTTTTTAACTTTTAACATACTATTCACTACTGCTACATATTTTTATGTAAAGTTTGCCGTGCCTGTCATTTATACTGTATACGCTTGTCCTCTGTGGTCTGGCACTTAGCGGTGTATCACGCAGCTGTCACCAGGGAAGCTGACATTCTTCCCTGTACCACCACTTAACACCTCCTACCCTCAAAAATGCATAAGAGCTCGTCGGCTTGGGTTCAAGGAAGTTGTGTTTACTATCTATGTTTCTTGATAGAAATATCGTCTAAGAAGTTGATGTAGGCAGCTTGTTTTTTCAGGAGAAACAAGCTGTAAAATACTAAATAAGTTTTGACTTTATCTTTGGTAGAAGTTAGAAATTTATTAGACCATTCCATTTGATGAATGCATATACATCATTTAAAAAAAGTTTGGTTGCACTTGTTATGTGTAACTCAATACGTATACAGTAGGCCTATCATATTAATTCTAAACAATGTAATTTAGTTTTTTTTTTTTTTTCATCATTAGTAACTAGAAATCTTAACTGGAGCTCTTTTTGATACTTGAAACCCGTAGCTTAACTTATTTTAACTCTAAGTTTTCCATAGTATAATTTTAAATATCTTATGCTATAATCTTAATTATTTTCTTCAGTATTTTATTTTTTCTAATTTTATAGAAAATTTTCTAATTTTATAGTACTCTAAAAATATAAAATAAAATAAACTTGTAATGTGTTTAGGCTTACATGTTTTTAATATCAATGTTAGTGCTTTGTATGTAAGTATGAAGTATTGAATTACTTTATCGATAATATGTATTTGTGTTATGTAATTGTAATGTAGTTTTTCGACTGGTAGAGCAGAAGAGAAGACCAAATGGCCTTAGCTCTGCCGGAATAAATAAAAATAATAAATAAATAAATAAATAACCTATCGAAATAGCTTCATTTAGACCTATAACGCAATGGAACAACGAGAGGGCTGATTTGGCTTGTTCAATGTTTGCCTATGATATGACGTGTATGCTCCTTGTTTATCAAGTTTTACTTATTAAGTTATATTCTAGGGTACTTCATATAAAGAAATAAATAAAGGTAGGCAATAATACGAAAAGTCTGCCGCCGAGGGTGAGTTGGTAGGGTGACTGCTAGCCACCTGGGCGGCCCGGAGTCGATTCCCCTTGCTGAGCAGTGGATTTTATAGAGAAGTAAACTTTCCGTCCTGGGTCAGGACTGGGTATTGTATTCTCAATCCCATCCTGCGGGTGGTCCTGGCCACCCTATGCGGTAATTTTCGCCCTGGTATCCTCGGTCGCCCCCCCCCCCCCCACGGCTCTCTGTCCCAGGGCAAGACCATCCTCCGGGCCGAACACTACATAATCATCATATTATAAAATCCTCTAGAAAATATGTTCAGTTTTCAATAAATTGTAATACCCATATAAACATTTTTGTGCATATTTCTGTAATAAACAAGTTGAACGATCATTTTTTAAAACATCAGGCCATCATATTGTAATCGACCATTTTAATTTTCTTCATAAAATTATACAGTATAACTTTTTGTTTTGTTGTTAATTTCGTAACAGTTCGTTTTCCTCATAGACAAACATCAAATATAAGAAATCTTCAAAAATGGAGCTTTACAAATTATTCTATTGTTTTTAAATTACAAAATGAAAAAAAAATTAAGACACAAAATAACTTAAAGAGTAGGCAGCATAATCAAGTAAAGATATCTAAGAGAAAGCCTAATCAGAAAATTAGATTTTGATGCCGATTGGATTTCACATAGGGCTACAGTAATTATGTCGATGAGTCTAACTCTTCTGTCTCGAACAGCAAACCGGAAAGGCATAACTCAAATATACTCGTACAAGTAATTATTCGTTCACTCGGTAAGGATACAAACCTTCCACATCAGTAAAGTCGTATACAGTAGCTGACTTACAGACAATCTACAATCATAGGTTATAGCGATTTTTCAATTTAGGGAGGACGTGAGAAGTTTTAAATTCCCGGCCGCTGCACATTGGGAGCCACCGTGGAAAGATCAATTACTATAGCGATAGCTTCAAAATACTCTTGCAATTTTGCCTGACTCCAGTCAGACGAACAATTTACTTGTTCTCATTTAACTGAAGATTCATATAATGGCACTTACCATATAGGTACTGGATAGAAATAGTGAAGTCCATTTTTTTCGTGGGAGATTTTATTTTCTGATATTAGTTATTAGCAGGGCCCGGATTCTAAAGACATGTTATCTTTTTATTGATGCTACATAGACATTGCCAACCTGTAGATAAATCCTAATCATGGCCTCTAGATTATAGAAATGCATTTTTATTAAGTCATTTTTTGTCATTTTATGCTATTTTATATTTTTAGGGCATTTATTTCGATTGAACATCATTTTCATGTCATTTGTTTCCTTATTTAGTAATTTTCATGCATTTACATTGAGTGTATTTACTTTTTTCTTTTGTCGTCCCCAGCCGTGTTGTCTTTGAAGTGCTGTTTAATGCTGTAGGGATTACATGCTTTTTTCCCCCCATACGGGTAATATTTAAAAAAAATTACTAGGTTACTATAATGCAACATTTTTGTAGGATCTACTTTAAAAACAATTTTATTACTTTTTTCTCAAATGCTCCAATCAAGAACAAAGAACAAAGTTTTTAACCTACAACATTCTTTGTGCATTTACAGTTTTTACATGTACAAATTAATCTATAACTTTGTGTGTACAATAATAATTTTTATAAATAAAATATCAGCTTTTAGGTCATTCTTTGTAATTATTATACCCTTAGCAACCAGGGAAGGCGGTTGAGGCTAGGTAGATTCCTTCACCCACAGGCACCCTCACATTTACAAGGGCAGGAGATTTAGGACCAACCGTAATTTCCTCCCCGTGAGTCACCTAGTCTACTGCAATCAATCAATCTTAGATTTTTTTAATATGTCATTTTATCTTAAAATGTTTGTTATATATCAATTCTACACATAATTACAAGAAAAATGACACCAAACAATGTATAATTTACTTTAATAGGAACATTTCTAACAAATACATAAATAAAAGTTACGAGAAAACTGCTTTCAAGTCCTATGTTCTTATTAAAGTAAATTATACATTGTTTGGTTTCATTTTTCTTGTAATTACATGTAGAATTGATATATAACAAACATTTTAAGATAAAATGACATATTAAAAAAAATTAAGATTGATTGATTGAAGTAGACTAGGTGACTCACGGGGAGGAAATTACGGTTGGTCCTAAATCTCCTGCCCTTGTAAATGTGAGGGTGCCTGTGGGTGAAGGAATCTACCTGGCCTCAACCGCCTTCCCTGGTTGCTAAGGGTATAAGTCATTTTCTTTAAAATTTAGGGTCATTTTTTGGTCATATTTCAAACAATCCTTTTCCTGGTTATAGAGAAAGTTTATTGATCGTAACAATTCGAATCCCTAAATTTTACTGTTCTTTACTCGATAAGTTTTACCCATACTGTTCTAATATTTTTCACATCAGCAGAAAAAAGTAGTCTATCATAAAATTTCCCGTTTCCTTTTTTCAATAAATTTAACTGTTTTCGTGCAAGTTAGAAACAAAGAGTACTACGTGGCCCATATAACTTATACCCTTAGCAACCAGGGAAGGCGGTTGAGGCCAGGTAGATTCCTTCACCCGCATGGACCCTCACATTTACAAGGGCAGGAGATTTAGGACCAACCGTAATTTCCTCCCCATGAGTCACCTAGTCTACTGCAATCAATCAATCTTAGATTTTTTTAATATGTCATTTTATCTTAAAATGTTTGTTATATATCAATTCTACACATAATTACAAGAAAAATGACACCAAACAATGTATAATTTACTTTAATAGGAACATTTCTAACAAATACATAAATAAAAGTTACGAGAAAACTGCTTTCAAGTCCTATGTTCCTATTAAAGTAAATTATATATTGTTTAGTGTCATTTTTCTTGTAATTACGTGTAGAATTGATATATAACAAACATTTTAAGATAAAATGACATATTAAAAACATCTAAGATTGATTGATTGAAGTAGACTAGGTGACTCACGGGGAGGAAATTACGGTTGGTCCTAAATCTCCTGCCCTTGTAAATGTGAGGGTGCCTGTGGGTGAAGGAATCTACCTGGCCTCAACCGCCTTCCCTGGTTGCTAAGGGTATAAGTCATTTTCTTTAAAATTTAGGGTCATTTTATAGGTCATATTTCAAACAATCCTTTTCCTGGTTATAGAGAAAGTTTATTGATCGTAACAATTCGAATCCCTAAATTTTACTGTTCTTTACTCGATAAGTTTTACCCATACTCTTCTAATATTTTTCACATCAGCAGAAAAAAGTAGCCTATCATAAAATTTCCCGTTTCCTTTTTTCAATAAATTTAACTGTTTTCGTGCAAGTTAGAAACAAAGAGTACTACTGTCTGACTGCGAGCTGAAGGCCGAGCTAGCGTTCCCCCACTACTTAACCATGCGCTTGCATTTACTGTCTAAGTCTTTCCCCCACTATGCCACCAGCTCGGCCTTCAGCTCACAGTCAGACAGTACGTGGCCCATATAACTTAACCCCATATATAAAGCAATGTCAAAGCGAGTGTGTCCTACAGGTATAAATTGTTTGTGCTCTTGTTTAAAGTTACGCGGTAATCTGGACAGATATGTTACTGAAAATCAAACATTCCTCTTTTGTAGGAAATACGAGTAGTTTCACAGCACTTGGCGACAAGTGAAGCAAATTGTTTTTATTGATGGTAGATCGTTGACACCAGTATCATCATTCTTTTCTGTTAAGTTCACTGAACTGGCCTGTCGTACTCGGGCGTTTTCTACACAATAGTCTATGGTCTTTTTGAAATTCTTAAGGCAAACTCTGGAGAAAATTTCAGGGAAATACAACCTACAATAGCACCATAAATAACACTGCTGAAGAAAGTCTGTCCCGTTAATTACCAAGTTCTTGAACGAGGTATTTCTTTTTTGACTCTTAATGAGTGAGATTTTTTATTCAATCCGCCAAATAATGCTTCAAAGAGAGATCTTAATCCACTGCATCTGTCATGATGCCCAGACACTTTATTCTTGAGTGTCACCTGAGCATGTTGGCGTACATCTGTTTGTGTTATAACTTTTTGAGGGTATCAAAATCTATAGACATGTGAATAATTTTACAAAATGTATTTTAGTATAAATAAAACAAAATGCTGAAAATAAATATATAAAATTAGAAAAAACAGTTTATATGTGATTGTTATTAATAAACAGCAAATACGATTTCCTAACAATGCAATGGTCTTTCAGTAGGCTTAATGAGAGATTTGCTGTAGCGTCTTTATGAATATGTTTATTTCTTATTTCAGCTTCCACCGGTGTGTCAGGGTTCATTACTGCTTATCTTGAATGATAAGTCATTTTCCACACGGAGCCTATTCCTTTTTTCATCTGTCTTAGATTACGTCGCCATACAAATTAATTTCTGAAATTTCCGAAGCTCGAGGTATAAACACTACTTCCCCCCAAAATATTACTAGGTTAGTAAATTTTCATCATGTATCAATAATATTCTCTTCTATAAACTCTTACTTGATGCGGGCACCGGCATAGGCGTACATAAGTTGCATAAATTTATTAAAAATGTTTTCTAAAATGTTACGAAAACAATTTCCATCATAGTTTCCCCATAAATGACATAACCGACACAAGTTTTAAACAACAAATTTTGCTATTTAAGAATACAGAGGTCCACCGCTGTGGCTCAGAGGATGCGTCCGAGTTCGGTCGTCTCACGCAGCGGGCCCGGGTTCGATTCCCTGTCGGGACAAGTTACCTAGGTGATGTTTTTCCGGGGTTTTCCCTCACCTGTGAGACAAATGTCAGGTAACTTTAGGCCCTTGTGTTCCCCGGATATCACCTGGCCGTCATTATCTTCTTCATCCCCATCCTCGCCTTGTCCTGAGAGAGTGTGTGTGTGATTGGTGTGTCTCGTCCTCTGCGTTCATGTTGTCTTGGAGGTGCCCCGGCATTGGGCTGATCACTCATCCGGGGAGGCCCTCCATTTCCTTGTCTGGTCAAAAAAGTATGTATGTGATCCAAAGAAAATCCCTCTCCCGACAGGTGGCGGCCCTGTAAGGCCCGGGCGGCTTGGGTCGCTTAAATCCTAAAAGGGAGAGGTAAAACTACGATTAAGAAAGAAAGAAAGAAAGTAAGTAAGAAAGAATACAGAGGTTTTGTGTAGCTGAAAATTGAAAATATGGGAGAAATTCTTTGTTCCCAGACCTAATAGATACCGTGACTATTTCAGGGAAACAGGTCGTCACAGAAATTTGGAGTTCCGGAACTAATGCTGTTGGTCTCTTTCAGAGAGATCGAGAATTCGCTTCATACCCTGAAATTCAAAGAGCATTCCAGACACAACAATAATACTATGCAAACAAAGCACCAGTCGAAAGTAGTTAAGTTCACTGAACTTTTTCAGGCTTTAGGTGATTTATGTTAGTGTCACTGACCTCCCACAAAAGCAAACAACTTTCTAGGCCTAAACAAGACCCTCGTTGTAAAAGTGTAAAACTGTTTCTTTTACTTTCAGTTCCTCATCAAGGATGTTAAAACACACAGCAATGAAACAGTCAAATTATTGAAAATGACGTTCTCGAAAGCATTACCGATAATTTGTACTTTACTTTAGATCAAATAGGCCTACCTTTGTTTGTGTTCGGACTATTTGTAATTCAGGCTTTCCACGATAACTTTAAAACACCTTTCCAGTACTCGCTAAACGTTTTTACGTAGATAATACAAACTAAAATGATCATTTATCAAATAATTAGAAATATAATTATCAGCATTGTAGGCCTACTATTTATGGAAAGTACGCCTAATTCAAAGGAGAGGATTTTCTTCAACACTGTGATTTTGCGATCTATCGGCTTTAGCATGGCTCCTCCGTTCAAATATGTTTGTTTGTTTGTGTATTTTACCTCTAGCAAATCAAGGATATGCCGATCGAGTTTTAATAATAATAATTATCATCATCATCATCATCATCTCACGGAGTTAAACAATAAGTTAATAATTATTCCCCACTCAACCAGAATTAATAAATAAGAACAGATATAGTATACGATAAAGGCATCTATCATTCTGGCTCTAAACATAGCATTTATTACTGTCCAAGACTCTATAACTCTATAATTAGGTCACATCCAGAAATAGTACATATGAACAACAAAAAATTCAATAAGTTTATCAAAAATATCTTTTCATAGCTCGAAAGTTACTTCACGCTGTACTTAGTAGACAATTAAGGAACGATTTTATTTTTAATAACTCAGGGTTTCAATTTTTGTTCATACTACTTTTCCTTTTTTTCTTTTCATTTTTGAGTTTTTTTATTATTATTTTTTTTTAGGTATTGATTTAATTATATTTTCTTTACGTATTTGTAATTTGTATTTTGTAATGCAAGCACGAGCGCTTGCTCTTGTTTTGTATAAATATTTAAATAAATGAAAATTAAATTAAATTAATTCTTAGAATCATCTTAATTAGGCGACGTTTAACCTCATTAGAATTTCTGTCGTGATAATTTAATAGTAGCCGTAGAATAAGTAAACCTTTACTGCAACCAAATGGTCATATTATGATGAATGGAGCAACGGTAGGATGGCTTATGGCAGGGAAAACCACAAATTACACATGGATTCACCGAGTTTCGATCCCAGATTCCATCGGTGCAAGCGAGCGGTCTAACCATCCGTTGTTTTCATTCAGCTAACCCTTATTTGCTATCACTATTATTATTATTATTATTATTGTTGTTGTTATTAACTTTTAGGTATATTTTAAAAATTAATGATTATTAATATTATTTTTTTTATATAATTATCGGTTGACTATTTGTTGTTTTCATTCAGCTAACCTTATTTTCTATCACTATTATTATTATTATTATTATTGTAGTTATTATTATTATTATTGTAGTTATTATTATTATTATTATTATTGTAGTTATTATTATTATTATTATTATTATTATTATTATTATTATTATTATTATTATTATTATTATTATTACGTTTATAAGAATTATTTGAATGTTTTTATTATTGCAACTCATTTTTATTAACCCAATTAAAAAACTGGGTCGGGAATACGAACGAAAAATGGACGACGACAACAACAACAACGTATTCGGAGACAGAAGCTTATTGTGTTGCCTTAATGAGGTCTGATGCTATGCAATTTCACGGTTGAGAGCAGAAATAATATTTTTGTTTTTATATTATATTATACGGAATGTTATGCAAACGTGTTTATTCTACTTATAAAAACATTGCATGATAACACGATTCAGATGACAAACTTAAGGGCCAATTGTAAACTCAAATAATATATATCTCAAGTTTCAACTCGTTTCCAAGCGTATTAGCTGCTAACAGGGTTACACAAAGTTTAGTGTTCGAAATACCGATGTATAATTATTTATTCCATCATATAATGTGAAGAGTAATTTTGAAATTACTCAATCGAAAATGAATAATTGCAATTATAATAAGATGCCTTATAGCTAGTCTACGCAATTAAGTACAATAATTGAAGCACAGAACATAAAAGTTGTCAGATTTGTATGCTTACTATAACAGACAGCTATTAAAAGCGTGTCTTTTAATATGATAGCATTTATGCTTTTTATACATTCTAGGCATCATAGCTGACTATGAACGGAAATTAATTTATCTTTCAGCCTATACTCCATTCCCGGAGCATCGGATCCTCTTGAGGGAGAATACATTACCGAAAACCAATTTAGTTAATCTTATTTTCCTGTAGCGGGCACTTTTGCATCGACTCGACAGCTCTGTAGGGAAAAGTATTACTAGGACGTGAAAGGGCCTGGAAATTTTGTCCAGAGGCTTTGAATTTTGAACATGTCGTAAACCTACGACACTGGAACCACAGTTTCCAGTTCCTCACGGTGGATTTTTCGTCCAGAGTTTTTTACAGCCTAAAAAAGGCGTCATCTCGGTCTGATTTGAACCTGCAAATTTCGAACCAGAGGCGGACGTGTTACCGATGTGGAAGTTGCAAATCAAACAAACGTTAATTCAACATCTTACGAATAGGCCTCGTAATTTTTTTTTTTTTTAATTCAGGTCCGGACCTACGTCTTCTGTTATTAATATTAATAAGGTAGGTTAGGCTACATTTCGTTTTCGCTTTAATGAAAGGTCAACATTTTTGTCTACAAGTCGATTGTTTTGCTGGCAATCCAAAAAGTTTTTATAAGACCTGTGATAACACCTTTATGTTATTGGAGGTAGTGCACATTAATCTAAATAGAATACGATTGTCTGATTCTTATACAGTAGGCCTATTATCAATTTAACATGTAATGTTAAAAATAATTGACAATTTCAATATGCAAATAGGAAAGCAAATTCGCGTTAATGGTGGGGCGGTTACCATAGTTTAAACAATGAGTAGTTCTTAACCTCGCGAAAATGTTCAACCAGCGAACGACAAAATATGGTATTAATCCTTCGGATAATCAACAAAATCATCCGAATTTCGTGTAAACAGAAAATATTCATTTATATTTTAAGGAAGTCCTCTTGCTTATACGAATACCTGTTTGTTTATTGGCAAGTTAATCAGATGGGTTAGGTGTTTTCCTGCCCGCCCAAATTCATATATAATGGGAGGCTCTCAGTGCTAAACAGTACTGAACTAGGGGCCTCTATTATGGGGGAATTTGGGCGGGCGGGAAAGAACCTAAAATTCAGTATATTCTATTATGTTTTACATTTTAATTATGGAATCTTGTAATGGACATTTTCACCCCTGAGTAACAAGGCATCCTAAAATTTGAAAGACAAAGACTGTAAAGTAAATTGAATTTGTAGTTTTGTCGTTGGCTTCACCACTCAGAACCTAATTACGTTTTTGTTTCATTTTATGTTTTGTTTAAGTTACATAGACTCCCGAGTCCCAAGTAAATACTTTAACTGAAGAGAAGTCTTAAATCTTCGACTCGTTCCGAAAAAAGATTGGCGAGTTATTAGAACATTTTAACAAGCTGCCTAGAGGGTATAGTTTACGACCTTTTGCTGCCGCCCAATTTCTCGAATGCATTGCCAAGATAAGACATTAACAAGTATAATAGGTCCTGTAGGAAGCCATCAAAACATCACGTATAACACTTCTCCATGCATTATAATATAAGCAAACAGCACGATACTTTTATACGAGATGCCTATTGCCTATTCCAACAGTTGAAATGGTACTGGTACCAGGTATCATAAATTTAAAACTGGAAATAAATTTGAATTTTTCAGCAGTAAAAACGTTATATTTATCGTCGTATAATTAATGCTAGCGTAGGCAGAGGAAGTCTTATAAAGCAAATGTTACCAGTACAGTGGTGACCAGTCTTTTTGGATGCATCATTCCATAATAACGTTGGCCAACTTGATAAATCACGATCACCTTAAAAACATAAGATTTAAGCTCGCTACATGACATAATAAGTTACCATGAGAAGAGGAATGTACTACGAAAAGTGGCATCCTGATCCCTGCTTTTTATTGTTAAATAACCTATTTTTTATTATTATTATTTACATTCATGTCATGAGCATCATGGGTGATAGGCTAAGTCTAAGATAAAAAAAAAATACATTACATAAAAACATCAGACTATTACAGGATAAGAAAGTCACTAATACTATGTAGGGACGTTTATACGACCCCCGCCGCCCGGGCCACTGTTTAACCACTAATAATACTTGATTAGACTCTATGAAGAATGCTGACATAATGTGTTGTCAGTATTCTACACCAAATCTCGATCTAAATTAAATTATAATTGACATAAAATAGAACATCATATAATATAATGTTAGCAGACTTTTTCGTTTTGTCCGGCTGATGATATTAACATTAAAACTTTTACATGCAGAAGCTATAGCAAAACTAGGCCTATAGCAATGTAAGCTCATCCTGTTTCTGAAAAAAACTATAGGCCTATATCATAAAATCCTAGTAAACTTAAACTCTACAAATAAAACCGAAGTTAAATATCCCTTGATAATTATTGCAAGGTTAATATTCTGAACGCCATATAAAGCTTTCAGCTAGCTGGATAAATCCTGCAAAGAGATCGGTGAGAGAAACGTGAGGCAGAAGTTCTGGATTCGATATCCGGCCAAAGACTATTGTCTGTCTCATTGATAATTAATGAATTTACATGGAAGTTATTTTCGTTTCCCTTAGACCGTTTATCCCTTATAGTCTTCTTTTGAAAACGTAAAAAGAGATAGAGGTGCACTAAGCAAAGAGAAGAGGAGTATTTCTGTTTTATAGCCATAGTTTATGCGTTTCTATAATAGCACAGGACGGGATAATAATGACGAAGTTTTCTAACAGCTTTTGGTTCGAAGGTGGAACTGTGTGGAACCATACAGTGCCAGAATTCGATTACAGTATTTGAATTTCACACGTGTTGGGAGTTTTATTTATGTATATTCTTACTATCAAGTTTTAACATGTTTACTGCAATCAAGTGTTCAATTTTCGATGTTGTTTCTTGTAAATGGAATGGACCCCTGCCAACAAAGTTTAGAAATAGTAAGATTCCAACGACTACATGTCAAAATTTCTATACCTGTTTTCAAGGACAGGCTATTGGAGTTCTGTCAATACGTATTATGCGGAATGCATCAACTCGTTACCAGTAATGAGAAACCGTATTTCAGAGGAATAAGATCTGAAACAAATGTCTAGCCTATACCAAAATTAACATTTTCATTATTTAGCTCCTGACTTACTCAATGACAATAGACAATTCCTAAGAAAGCTAAGAAAGAAATATTATGTATCTTATAGAACCCAGAGGTTCATTGTCGTGCTGTATATGAGCCCGCCTCTTATGTTATATTTATTTTTTCACGTTATATTTATTTTATTTTTACAATTACAAATACATATTTATGCAAGTAAAGTAAAGCAGAAAAAGTACAAATTTTTAAAAAATAACTACAACTGCTATTAAAAAAAAGAAAAAAAGATAGGCTAAACTTACTTATGTATTTATTCCGTTAATTTATTCTGGCAGAGCTAAGGCCATTTGCCCTTCTCTTCCGCTCTATCAGTCAAAAAAAGTTTTTTTTCACATAACTTAATTTATTTCGTATTTATTTATTTGTTTTTATTTTTTATTTATTCATATATTTATGACATATAAAACGTACAAAAATAATAATTTAGATTTTAAACACAAAAATTACAAATTATTGTTACATAACATACTATAAATATAGTATTCAGAAATGAGCAAGGTTGCTCGTGCTCCGGTGCAAGTGAAATTTATACTTTTTTTTTTTTTTAATCGAACAATATTTCAATTTAATATTCTTAAGAAAATTGTTAGCAAATTATGCCATATCAACTGGCCTGAGTTGCTGCAATACATGATTTTTTATTGAAATTCACAACGCATTAATGAGAGCACTTTTTTGGATGCAGTAAATGTATTATATATTAAAACTCAGAACTCATAATGAGATAACTTTAATGGATGCAGTAAAATTATTATTTGTTAAAATGCAATAGGCTTACACATTAATGATTACACTATGGACGCTTGTGGGAAATAACAATTTCAACGGAATCAGTTTCAAAATATGATATTTTTAACAATCCCTGATGATGGGCATCGTTGAGTCTGTTTCTTTGTGAAAAATTACCTTCCTTCATCATAGAATATGTGGATTCACACAAATACGTGCTTCCAATTAAGGAAACAATGTTCCTTAAAATCTATCCATAATATAAAATTATAAATAAAACTATAAATTTTAAATTCCCACTGGTCCTAACACGTGATGTTACATCGTAGTTGAAATGTTCACTGTATAGCCTAAATGAAGCTAATATAAATAGTAAGTTATGTAAAATATGATGTTTTTACCGAACTACACTTCGCATTCAGAAATCTGATTCTTTGTTTTGAACATCGGGACAACTTGGTTAGTCTTCTATTGACAAATAATATGTTATGAATTAAGTTGTGTCCACCGCTGTGGCGTAGGGGATGCGTTCGCTCCTCTCACGCAGCGGGCCCGGGTTCGAATCCTGGTCGATGCAAGCAACCTACTGTAGGTGGGGTTTTTCCTCACCTTGTGGTCCCCAGATATCATCTGGCCGTCATTATCATCTTCATCCCATCCTCGCCTTGTTTGGAGTGAGTGTGTGTGAATGGTGTGTCTCGTCCTATGTGTTCGTGTTGTCTCGGAGGTGGCCCCGGCATTGGGCTGATCGCTCAACCATGTCCTTGTCTGGTCATAAAAGTATGTATATGAAAGTATGTATATGATCCATAGATAAACCCTTTCCCGACAGGTATGGCCCTGTAAGGCTTGGGTCTCTTAAATCCTAAAAGGGAGAGGTAAAACTAAGACAAAGAAAGAATTAAGTTGTAACATTACTAATTTATACGGAAATAAGTTTAATCAAAACTAATTAAGATCAAATGACAATTATACCATATGCTTATTATAATCTTTCGGTTGTTATCATAATATTCCATGAGATACAGTGAAGTAAAAAACTTGAAATTTACATTGCGAAAGGTCGCGCTTTCTTGAATTCTTTTGTATGGAAGAAAACTGATTTATTGGTACGTCTTTAGAGAAACTAAATTGCTGACTTTTCTAATAGGTCAGTGACAGCACCCCTCATAAATAACTTCTTATAGCCCCATAGTGCGTTGAACTCTATCACAATACTGTATTTCTATTCCATTCTCAAGGTTTTATTGCTGCATGTCGATTTTTTCATATTGTGTGGAAAATATTCTCTAAATTGCAAAATAACGGTTAGCGGGCAACATTCTTATAGGCCCTAGAGTATTGTCGGCCGCGGTGGTACAGAGTTGCATGCCCAACTCTACATCGGAAGGTCGCCGGACCAAACCCGCCGCTTTCCATGACTTTTTCAGGACGTAAGAATCCTGGACACGGAGTCCTCCGGGATGGATTTTAAGCCGTGGTGGGGGGGGGGGGGGGTGTTGTAGATTTACGGCAGCTAGAAGATTTCCAAGCACCATAGGAGCCTAAAAAGTATTGCTATTAGTCGTATTTAAGCCTGTGTATATGGAGTTCACAACCAAACAAAAACACGACATAGCCTATCAAATAAGACCTACAAATTATTAATGTTCTTCCTGAACCTATTTATGGACACGCATATAAATTATAGCTCGATTTGCCTTATTTATACCTGTCAAATTGCTAATGTAATGGACAGACTACTATATCTGCTAAAACACTTTTTTATATAAAACTTCTCTGAAAACGAAAGAGAGCTTAATTCCCATCTGTTTGAAACGTAGTTTACATCAATACCTAAAATCTCTCCATTTAATTATCTGGTTAAAACCCATGTAAGTTATTTATTGCTATTAATGTTTAATATTCGTACGTGATTGATAACATTAAACGGATGGGTTTCAGTGCTAATATATGCATTGCATAGGTTCTACTCTTCACATACACTGCTTAAATATTAATATTTCCCGGGGAAATAACCCAATAGGTATTTTATATCTGGACGGATGCTTAATGTTTCTGATTATTCAAACTGATTCCTGTAACTGATAAAATTCCCAGTAATTTACACTCACAGTTCCATTGGGTATTTATAATAAATACAAATTAAAAGTTCATAAATTTCCAGCAACATATCACATCCCATTCGAAACTAACATTTTAACAAATCAACGTTCAATAAAATCCCATCACCATACCAATAAAGTAGAATTGAAAACGAGTTTGAATAGAGGCCATTGACCTAAAGCTACGCCATAACTCATTAATAATCGGAATCTAAATATGGATCTTCAAGTCATCGGGACACGTTACAGCAAACAGTAGTTATACAATTGATTCAATTCGGGCAGTAAAAATTAGAAACATAAAATAATAACTTTCATTTAACCGCTCCTTAATACAAGGGAAAAATATATTACGGGCTGAAGCTATAAATTTTTCATCGTTGGTTTATGGTTCATCCTATTAAATCACGGCCTCTCGAATCGTTGATCTCGTAAAGAAAATCAGTAGCACAAACGTAAAAAAGTCAGAGTCTCTCATTACAGAATTCATTCCGTGCATCCGTAAATCAATTTCAAATCGAAGTAATAATTGTCCAAATAAATATTTCGAAAAGAACCTGTTTTTCTAATTTTGTGTGGTAGATAATAAATACTGTATCCATTTTCTTATAGAACATATTGTGTCGCAATCGGAAGATTTTAACTTTAGGCATTCACGTTTCGTAATTGGTAGCGTGTTCGTTAAAGTAGTCCTCAGTTCAGTTAATTAAATGTTATGAATTATATAGACTACTACGTTACGTATGACCGTCATGTTGTTCGGTAACCAAACCCAACAGCTCTGGTAATCTTTCCCCCCGGGCTACTCCTAACTTAAAAGTGAGAAAGACAACATAAATTCTAGTCTCCTGAAGGAGCAGCTTAATGTTTGCTGAGGACTGGAACTTCTTCTATTTTTGTTAGGTCTTATTTGTTTCAATATTGACATCACCAACATGTGAAGACAACCATGACAAACCATACAATATGTTGTATGAACTGGACCCATAAAAGCCACACTACAATATTTCAAGTAACCTGATAAACGGAAATGCCAGAATTAATTCAGAATCACGGTTAACAATGTAAGTAAGCTACATATAAATTGATATGGAAATCAAAACGCTCGTTTTTTTTTTTTTTTTTTTTTTTTTTTTTAATTTTCCAAATATTAGCCTGACATATAAATTCATCACTTTAAAGTAATTATATAAAATCAGGGAGAAAAGATTGATGGAGTATTTCTTCATACAAAATGTGAGGAACATTGATCTCCAAGTTATGATTGTCAATTGCGACAACCAGCTATTTCAATGAAACCTTTCTTATTAATTTCAAACTTAAAGCCCAATTAGATGATTAGATGAATTCAGCTCTGAAAGGATTAATAAATAATCCTATGAGATGTGTTTATTTCTTGTTATTATTATTATCAGATTGGAAAGATGATTCTAGCTAGCTTTCGTATACATTTTACTGGCTTCGGGCTTTATCCTTTATGAACAGACAAATTCATCAAATTGGTGAAAACTGATAGTGATGCCACTTCAGATCTTAACGGAATGGGTTAATTGTTCCTCATTTCTGAATAGATTGTTTTAGTATTGTTCTCCTAGCTAAAATGTTTTGTAGTTTGCTTATCTGTCATTTTGCCGAATATGCTTTGATATGTTATCATTTCTTTTAAAATGATGAACATTCATTTCCATTCCTACATGACCCTCCAGGATTGCGGGCAAAACAAATTGAGAACCACTGGGACATATTAGACTATTCCCTATATACTTATAAATATATACCGTATTTTTCGGACCGTAAGACGCACTTTTTTACCTTGCAAACAGAGTCTTGAAAGTTGGGTGCGTCTAATGGTCTGAAGTAAACAAAAACAAAAAAAAACAAAAAACAAACAAACAAACAAACAAACAAACAAACAAAAAATTAAAATTACGGTAAATATTGCTAGTAATACCACAATCATTAAGAATTTGTTGTAAGGATAAGTTAGTTGCAAATTTTGGCACAGACTGTACATCAGTGGGCTTGTCAGAATCAGTAAAATGAGAGTAGCTGGAAGCCAGGTATACAATGTGATAAGAAAGGAATGTTGAGTTCTTTCATACGAAAGGAGTTGTCTCTATGGGGGTGGTCTAAATTAAGGCAATGACTTCTAAACAGCCTGACATTGAGTACTGAATCCATTGTAGAAAGTCATGATATGTGTATCCAATGAATAATATTATTCCCTTTAAAAATTTTCGTTTAGAATCACATTTTTTTCTTAAATTTCCATCCTAAAACCAACGTGCGTCTTATGGTCATATAGTCTTATAGTCCGAAAAATACGATATAAATATATATAGCCTATGTATATATATATTTATATGTGTGTAATTAAATGTGAAACATTCATAATTATGTGGAAGGAATAAAGAAATTGAGGTAAAGGATTTCGCGAAAAAAATAGATGGGGCAGAAAATAAAATATTGTAATTACATTCTAGTTGAGTTGACTCAAAATTAATGTGTTTTGTAATTTCTCGTGTTCTATCCAGAAGTTACATGGCTGGTATTGTCAGTGTTAGTGGCAGTTACTAGAGAATAACCTGATGGCTTGATTAAAATATATATATATTATATTATATTTCATACTTGATTCTAAATTTTGTTCAATTCATTTAGGCCTGTATAATATCTTACTTTAATTATAATCAGGGCCCGGATTCTGATGACATGTCATCTTTTTATTGATGCTTCATAGACATTGCCAACTTGTAGATAAATCCTAATCATGGCCTCTAGATTATAGAAATATATTTTTATTAGTTAATTTTTTGTCATCGTATGCAATTTTATATTTTTAGGGTATTTATTTCAATTTTACGTAATTATTTTGTAATTTTCATGTCATTTGTTTCATTATTTAGTCATTTTCATGCATTTACATTGAGTATATTAACTTTTTTTGGTCGTCTTTGAAGATTTGTTTGTTTAATGCAAGAAGGACACACTCGGTGTTCAAGTGTTGCCATGTCTAAGTCGGAAACGAGAATCAAAGAAACGCCAAAGTATTTAAACCTATACCATCCTTTCTACATTTACAGTACAATAATAATATACAAATTACTCTAGAACTTTGCGTGTACAATAATATTTTTTTGTAAATAAAATATAAGTTTTTAGGTCATTCTTTACAATTATTAAGTAATTTTCTTTAAAATTTAGGGTCATTGTATAGGTCATTTTCCAAACAATTTTAGGTCATCAGAATCCGGTCCCTGGTTATAAGGACCGTGTTGTAGTTACGTGAAGTTATAGTAATATTATATTCCACATTTTCAGTCCAAGTGTAACAAGCCTATTTACCACGTAGTCGGTATGAAAGACAAATGGTTGTTTCCGATGTTAGGAAAGGGAATTAATTATTTAGCGAGAAATGTAGCATTCATTCATATATTGTGTACGTGCTTCATCCACCCTCTCGCACGTTGGGGTGTATGTTATTGCATATAAGTGAACGGGATGCACCACAAACTTATCTGCCCTATACATAGCTATAATGAATCACCCCCATAGGAGGAGGCAAGAGTCGTCCCACTGTAACAATCTGCATAGGCCTACCATGAAGAATTGAGTACGTCATTAATAGGGTCGGAAGTAAGAGTTGTAATATAACTCGCCAAGTAAACCCCCAGATGAGTTAACTTTACATTACGTTTCGACATTTCCATTTCATAGCCCTCACCACTATTATAACAAATAACAGGATCAGCACAACAAATCAAATTTGCATTTATGAAACGTATATGGTGTGACGGTGATAACAGCTCAGTATTACCCCTTTCTATTTCTGTCCTCGTCCTGTTGAAACAATCGATAAAACACCAATCTCTGTGGGCTCATATTTTTAAACATAGGCTAGATTTCATTGCCATTACCTACAATAACTAGGGCTAAAATCGATTAAAAGTTTTAATCGAGTTAACGCTTGACTTTAATCGATTAATCGACCAATTAATCGACTGATTAATCGACAAACAGGTCGGTATTTTAAACGAAACCAAAGGGTACATTTAATATTGCTTTACACGTTTAATCAGAAGAAATCCTGAATTAATGAATTACCATTATTAGTTAACTAGTGAAAAAATATATACAAAACTTACATTTCGATTACTTTTTCAGCCAAGACTTGAGATAGGCTACACGAGTTTGTTGATATTTGAATGTTCAAGACACGATCGTAGCTTGTTTACAATAATACCGACAGCACTAAAAACTCTCTCATTCGGCACTGAGAAAGGAGTTTGGTCATTTGACCCATTTCTCGAAAAACGTTTTTCAGAATTTGACTAAATCGATTAATCGGAAAATGTAATTGGTCGACGATTAAATATTTATTCGATTAATCGGTACAGCCCTAACAATAACGTAATGTGATAGCACTAAATTAAATGGGTATATTGTAAGTACATTCCATTAACTAGTAGGTGATACCTGACTATTTTATAACAGTGAATTTCTGACCCACACAATGATCATCAAGAAATTCAAAATTACCGGACATAGGCAGCTTATGGTTTTGTGCAGTGAACAGCGATATGGGAATAAGTGCATAATGAATAGCCTACATTTAGGACTGTATTTTTCAAGTTAACAATAAAATTTAAGTTTACAATCAAGCCCGATTTGTGTTACTAATTTCTTGCTAATTTTGTCATCTTTTGTAAGAGTACAAATTAGAGTACTTAAAATCTGTAGGATAACTTAATTAAGATTTGGTGCAGTAAATCGTGCCATGCAAGTTCTTGAAAAGTAGACTACGTAAAAATACTTCTCATTTTGAAACAGAAGTTTGCATAGGCCTACTTAAATTTTGTAAGATAAAATAAATATAAAATCTGTAGTATCATAAATGATGCCTGTAAATGGTGCAGAGAAATTTTCCGACCCATTTGGTAATTTTCAAAAATTTTAAAAGTTCCATGTATCTTATGTCTTTTGTCTTAATATCTACGAATTTCATGTTTAATCTACTTACTATTAAATTTAGAAGTATTTAGTTTATATTTTTCCTCAAAGTAGTCTTAAGAGCTAGTAATAATTTTCTTTTACACATATCGAGATTTAAAAAATCAGTACACTAAATAGGTTTAATCAATATTATCCTTGATCTATGTTTTTCATATTTCGTTACCTGACATTCTTTTTTTGAGTTCCACCTAATATTGTATTTCATGTGTTACTTAAATTTTATTTTATTAATTTATCTTGGTGCAGTTAAATCCATTAGGCCTTCCCTACCACTCAGCCAAGGGAAATCTATGAATAACAAAATTTATATAAGTTAATTATAATAGAGTATACAATTGACCCAAAAATACAAAAGAAAAAGAAAAACAGCTACCGGTACCTTTAATGATAGATATTAATCTAAAATGGACATGTTTTTAATTAATTTCTTAAGAGTATATTTTTAACTTCCATACGAAAGGCAATTTTCCAACCCAATAAAGTAATTGCAATTTTTAAAATTCTAAACAAAATAATGGAAAAGAGTTCAGCTGGTCTGAGCTGTGAGTAAGCTGGATCTTTTTGGTTGACCATATTCAGAACTGTTAAATATATTAATATAAACTGCAATAAAGAAACATTATTATTATTATTAATAATATTATTAGGGCACCTTGTGTGTACAAGCAGCTTCATTTTTTCAATAATTGGTTTCCCTTTTCTCTCTATTATTTTTATTATTATTATTATTATTAAACCTATTACTTTTTGTTATTATTTCCTTCACAAGGGTAGCTAGTATCTTTGTGATTAACCAGTGACACACTTATATTAATTTAATTTAATTTAAAAAGTAAGTTATTGAACAAATGTTAAAATATTTTTAGCGGTTTGTGTTTGTTCTCTCTCTCTCTCTCTCTCTCTCTCTCTCTCTCTCTCTCTCTCTCTCTCGCTCTCTCTGTCCTATATCCCCAGTGTCGGGGCGAAGGGCCTCCAATTGGAGGTTTCTGATATCTGTGTGAATTTTTGTTACGCTTATTTTCCAAGAGAGGGCAGAGGGACAGGTGGTAAGCCCATCGCCTCACAACCCCCCAGGAAACTAAGGTAGGCTATTACTTGGACGTGAAAGGCCGGGAAATTTTGTCCAGAGGCTCTAATTTAGGCTTGGAGTTCTTTAACGTGCCGTAAATCTACGACACGGGTTTGTTCTATAAAAAAGGTTAATTTGAAAGAAAATCATTGCTGTCTTAAAAGAACTAGTGGTGGCAGCTCTATATCACATTCCTTCCATATTGTCCGAAAAAAAATATTCTGCTACGACATTAATATATATCATATAATAAAATTATTATCTCATGTGTCGAAAAATTTGCCATTCTTCGGCTCTAGGATTCCAGAAGAAGTAACAGAGGAAGGCAGATGTTCAAGCAGTACAAGAAATAAACCTGGTGAAAATATTGGAACGATATTGGTGTGCAAGCTGTACACATCTGTCTTACTTCTGTCACATGAACACAAAATGTGTAGGGAGTGTGGTACGATACATAACACTCTTGCGGTTTTGAATCCCCGACCAGTTGTTGTAACCACTTTGTAGGAGTAGTTTTTAAAACAAGAGATGTGGTCTGTCAGCTAAGTGGTTTGCTGATGGTTGTGGAAGGTGGTAGTTTGTTCTTCTTGGCCAGATACCGCAGGTTACTCCTGGGAAATGACTGTCATCATCCGGAAATGTCATCATCCTTGTTTATCACCCCCTCTGGAAAGCTATGTTGACTTTCCACTTCTAAAGCTCCGTACAGATCTGCGCTCCTCTTGCGCGCCGTGCGGCACGCGTGCCGCTCGGCACGCAGATGTGTACGGCATTTTTAGGTGCACGCGAACTGCTCGCGTGCCGCTCGCCACGATCCGTCTCCTGTCGGTTTTTTCGACGAACACAAAGGGTTTCTGATTTCATATTTGGACGTGTTTTTGGTAGTTGCGTGCTGCACGCGTGCATCTCGCTGAAATTATTTTCACAGCGCTCCGCTCCTCAAGCTTTACTGTACAATTGGCAAATGAAAAAATTATATGATAGGTTGATGCGAGTCACTTACTCACCTTTTGGGGAAGGATAGGCAGTGGCGGACGCAGAAATTTTTTTCGGGGGGGGATTTGAATAGGTAGAAAGAATACTAAAAAAAATTAATCAACTTACATAATATACAATTAGTTTATAAATCTGGCCACTTAGAGTACTTTTTTCAAATTTCGGGGGGGGATGTAACCCCCTATCCCCCCCCCTGCGTCTGCCACTGAGGATAGGTATACAGAAGCAGGAGCTGAGTCAGATGTTGTGTACGTTACTTTGCACTTTCTGAATTTCTTTAAAATACGCTGGAGAAAATCGATCTTTATGTTTGGCTTCTTCCTTCATGTAGGCCTACTCATAAACATTAGCAATAATCTCGCTACTTTGACTGTGTAGAGTTTCCCATTTTAGTTTTGACAGTATAGGAGGCATTATCACGTTATTAAATAAATAGCATTCGTTAAAACACTTGCATGCACCCGTGCTGCAAAGCAGTGAATTGTCGTCTCCAAACAGAGTACAGGAAATTTGACTGTTTGTTTATTGTAACATGTGCTATTTTGCTGACGTGCCTAGCTAGCCCACTGGTCCCTCTCTGAAGGACATTAGTAAAGATTGAATGAGCTAGCTTGTATGTGATATAATCATGGAGTGGTACGAGGAGAAGATCTGCAGATGATACATATTTACAAATCAAAACCCCTACTGTGGAACCCAAAACATAAGGATAACTACAAAAAAAAATTAAAGGAGGATGCATGGAGGGAAATAGGAATGGAAATAAATACGTCTCAGAAGAGTGCAAGAAGAAGATGTTATATAATATCTATGCTTTCTTGTAACCGGCGAGAGAAAATTAAAGTTAACGCCAGCAAAGGTACAGGAAAAGCTAAGTTATAAAATATAAATAATAACACTGTTTGCACACTTTTCAACTCTTGTTTAAAAATGGTTTTGTTTCGATATTTAAGCCGTAGACAAGTTTTGCAATTGAAGACTTTTTTCAAAACTCGTTTTCTAAGCAAAAAACACACAAAATATTAGGCCTAATGATGAAAGCTAGTGGTTCGCAGTAGGTTCGTCGCTTTCCTATGGAACGCAAGAGGAGCGCTGTAAAAATAATTTCAACGAGCGGCACGCGTGCTGCACGCGTGCTGCGCGCCGTGCAGCACGCGTGCCGCTCGTTGAAATAATTTTTACAGCGCTCCTCTTGCGTTCCATAGGAAAGCGACGAACCTACTGCGAACCACTAGCTTTCATCATTAGGCCTAATATTTTGTGTGTTTTTTGCTTAGAAAACGAGTTTTGAAAAAAGTCCTCAATTGCAAAACTTGTCTACGGCTTAAATATCGAAACAAAACCATTTTTAAACAAGAGTTGAAAAGTGTGTAAACAGTGTTATTATTTATATTTTATAACTTACCTTTTCCTGTACCTTTGCTGGCGTTAACTTTAATTTTCTCTCTCCGGTTACAAGAAAGCATAGATAACATCTTCTTCTTGCACTCTTCTGAGGACGTATTTATTTCCATTCCTATTTCCCTCCATGCATCCTCCTTTAATTTTTTTTTGTAGTTATCCTTATGTTTTGGGTTCCACAGTAGAGGTTTTGATTTGTAAATATGTATCATCTGCAGATCTTCTCCTCGTACCACTCCATGATTATATCACATACAAGCTAGCTCATTCATTCTTGACTAATGTCCTTCAGAGAGGGACCAGTGGGCTAGCTAGGCACGTCAGCAAAATAGCACATGTTACAATAAACAAACAGTCAAATTTCCTGTACTCTGTTTGGAGACGACAATTCACTGCTATATAATTCATGCAGCACGGGTGCATGCAAGTGTTTTAACGAATGCAATTTATTTAATAACAGTCAAAGTAGCGAGATTATTGCTAATGTTTATGAGTAGGCCTACATGAAGGAAGAAGCCAAACATAAAGATCGATTTTCTCCAGCGTATTTTAAAGAAATTCAGAATGTGCAAAGTAACGTACACAACATCTGACTCAGCTCCTGCTTCTGTATACCTATCCTTCCCCAAAAGGTGAGTAAGTGACTCGCATCAACCTATCATATAATTTTTTCATTTGCCAATTGTACAGTAAAGCTTGAGGAGCGGAGCTCTGTGAAATAATTTCAGCGAGATGCACGCGAGCAGCACGCAACTACCAAAAACACGTCCAAATATGAAATCAGAAACCCTTTGTGTTCGTCGAAAAAACCGACAGGAGATGGATCGTGGCGAGCGGCACGCGAGCAGTTCGCGTGCACCTCAAAATGCCGTACACATCTGCGTGCCGAGCGGCACGCGTGCCGCACGGCGCGCAAGAGGAGCGCAGATCTGTACGGAGCTTTATGTCAAGAACCTAGGCCATCATCGTTGTACTTGTCCTTTTACTTCCTCCTGAGGGCTCGCCTTGATAATGTACACGAAGTCGCAGCAGTAAAAACTTGCATCTGTTCATTTCCATCCTTCATGTGGACAGTCATGTTGTCTTACGACTTCCATTAACGACAGTAGCTTTAAACACATCATTATGTTACTTATGTAGATTTTCATGTGTCATTACATTTATATAAGATAATATTGCAATGAATTATTCTGCTCTATAATTGCCCGAATGTCCGCCGGCGTGGTCTTGTGGTTAGCATCGCTGACTACAGATCCGTCGGCCCGGGTTCGATTCCCGGTACCTCCTCGGATTTTTCTGAGGTAGGGAGGTCTGGTAGGGGTGCACTCAGCCTCGTGATTCAAATTGAGGAGCTACTTGATAGAAAAGTAGCGGCTCCGGTCAAGAAAATCACCATTAACGGCCGTGGGTTTCGGCATGCTGACCACATGCCCCCCAATCCTGCCATCTGCCTACGGGAGATGACGCAGCGGTCGGGTGGTAGGCCAAGTCCCTGTAGCGCCACGGAGTTTAGTTTAGTTTATAATTGCCCGAATAGAAATCACAATGAAATGTGAGATCTATACAGAATTTACATAAATTGTATTGGGGAAAAATAACGGAATTTTTTATAAAAAATTTCCGTAGGGCTGTGGGAGATTAAATAAATATACTAATAATGTTAATGACCATACAGTCCACTCTTCATTGGCAATAGTAGGTTACCAGTTACGGACAATGGCTTATAAGTATGCATATTGTAACGTAGGGCACAGTATTATGATGATGATAATAATAATAATAATAATAATAATAATAATAATAATAAATACAATTATTATATAATAAGTTATATTATCATTATATACCATGGGCTACATAATATATAATATAATGTAATAGATTAAATAGATTAGTACAATTATTATGATAATTATTATCGTTATTGCTATTGTTATTGTTATCGTTATTGTTATAAAAATTCAAACATCCCCGGTGTCATATGGTTGTTAACAGTGGGTGTCATCCGAGGCAAAGAACTTGGCCTATTCGATCTTTCTTTCTTTTTTTATTTTTGTTTTAACCAGAGAAAGGCAAATTGAACTTAATGTAATCTAAATCTAATATTAGTTAGTTAGGAGGAAATAAATTTTTCTTAAAATATCCTATGCAGCTACATTAATATCTACAAAACGAATTACCCAACTTTTATATCACATCTGGAGCTAAAAACATTACAGACCACAATTTTATGAAGCATAATCATAGCATCCATAAACCAATCCTGCCCAAATTAATAATTCATAAAGCTTATGGCAAAAGATAATCAAATAACATACAGAGAGTGCATAAAAGAGATAAATCTCATGTTTATTTATCTTTAATTTCTCTCTCCCCGTTTAATTCTATGCCTTACAAGCATACAAAAATTATCGGTATGTGTAAGACAGCAGGTCTATATCTGTTGTGTGTCGAAAGGCAGAGTGTGATCTATGAATACCCTCTTCGTGATCACACTTTACCGCACTGCCAATTTGACTTTCTCATAGTCGTAGCCTATAGTTCTAGAGTGATAGGGAAAAAGCGAATAAGTCAAAATTCCAAAGTTTCAAAAAAAAAAAAAAAAATTATTTCCACAGCATTGTTACGCTATTTTGTTCAGTCCAACAGATATTTTTACACAGTATCTTATAGTATGTAAAAAAATCTGGGCGAACTGATCTAAATATTATAAAAATGCTGTGAAAATAAATCGTTATTTGTCTCTGAGCTACAACTTAGGTATTTTGACTTATTAATTTGTTCCCTATCACTCTAGAATTTAGATTACAGAAAAAGTACAGTTAAAGTGTAAAAATGGAAATCTAAATCACTAAAAAAGAATAGTGCATGATACAAAGAACCAAAATTCCAAGTCCTTAAATGATGAACTTCACCTGTCAGAAGGCACCTTTAATCTTTTGACAGGTGCTATAAAGCTACGTATTTCCTTGCACCCATATGATGGTTGGCAATGGTAACTGACTGTACCATTCTTTCCATAGGATATGAGCATGAACTTTAGTCTTCTGACCTACCGTAGACACAAAAGCTAAACAACCCTACTCATTTGTAAGTTGGCGCCAGATGCCAATGGAAGTAAACATTGCGCATGAATAGCCTTTTTTCCTTCTTACTGTTTGAACAAACAGAATAGAATTTGTTCTTTTGAGAACAAGAGAAGGACGAGGTATATCTGAAAATCACCTGAGCAAATTGTCACTGTTTGAACTTCAGGTAATGGACGTGAGACTTGTGTTCCCTGCTGGACGGAATACAGTAGCAGACATCTGTCTGATTTTGAATAGGACAACACAGGTTAAAATAAACACATGCACTTTAAATTAATTTAAATAAGTAAATACTGTCCACAAGGAAATTATCGCACGGTAGAAGACAGATTTATGAACCAGAGGCCGTTTAATTTAGAGACCATCAAGCATAGGCGTACCGAGGGGGGGGTTTGGGGGTTTTAACCCTCCCCCCCATTGAAATAAAAAATAAAAATTGTATATTTTTTTTAAGTCTGCCCATAAATTACTTAATACAAGTATAAAGCGTGGGAAGCTTAAAACTCGTTATTTTGCGTCTTAATTTTTAAATTTTCCGGGGGGGGACCCCCGGAAGCTTTAAAACTCGTTATTTTGCATCTTAATTTTTTTAATTTTCCGGGGAGGACCCCCGGACCCCCCTCACCCTGCCCATAAATTACTTAATACAAGTTATAACCCCCCCCATATGGTCGGCCTGGTTACGCCTATGCCATCAAGTAACCACTGAACCACCAAAATCGAAACTATAACTTTATAAACATAAATAAGACACTTAGCACCTGTAGGGCTATAATATAGCTTTCACTTTTCAGAATACTGTGCAGGCATCTATTCTTCAAAACTGGGTGACTTTGTGAAAGAAGATTCATTCCATTAAAGACTGTAAACCAAGTTATTTCTGGAATCGTTTATTGAAGTACTGTTAGTTTATTGTACATAAGAGACCTCATTACGTAAACGGCCTACTTATGTGAACGCGAGCTTCTCCCTCTCATTTACATTCAGTGAATCGAAAAAGCAGTTTCATCCATAAACCGTGATCTTACTCTCAAAGTAGATCTGTTTTCAAGTACTTCTATTTTTAAGTGACTGCCCAGTAATGTTTGCCGTGTTATTCGATTAAAACGCGCAATTGGGGGAAGTCTGCCGCTAACAGGAAGTTTCTGAGGTGTACGTTTGCTGTGACTTCTGCTGGATATGTACATAATCAAGGTTGCAGAATGCCTCCAAGGACAAGATCAATAATATTGCATCTATTGAATTAATTGGTGTCATGGCTATTTACTTTTTTATGTTCAGATAATGCTTAGAATATGATTGCGTATATGCATTAAAATCGGAAACATGCGCATGTAACCATCTTCCGCAAACTTTTAATGGGCCCTTTCTAAAAAGTCGTTGAACTGAATACTTTCATGAATCATGATGCAGTACTTCTTAAAGAGAAGCATAAAACATCTGAGATGTAGTAAAACTACTAGGTCTACAACCTAGAAAATGACCATGGCTGTTTTTGGTGCTCACGTGACTGTAGTGGGAGGAGCAGGCAGCACTAGGCAGGGTTACACCATCTAGTCCTCTTCCTTTTTCGACAGTAAATCCAACTCAACGCTGTGTCGGTAAGAAACTTCTCTGAACACCAGTCATTTCCTGCACTCGAAAACTCCAAATGTAACATGTGCTGGAGGCGACCCTCGCAGTGAGAGTTCCTAAGCACTAATCCTCATCACTGGCACCAAGCGAAGCAATCACATTATAGTTCTGCATAAGTTATTTTTTAGCTTGTATACCTATATCTGACAGATTAAGGAACGGCATGTACACATGAGTGCTTCTGTAGAAGTAAAATACTAGAGAAAATCTTGTCATTCATGGGAGTTGTAGTAGGCAACTCTTTTCAATTTGCTTAGTTAGAGCAATTAAAAAAAAAATGTTATATTTCTATGTTCGCGGGTTTGATTCTAGCCAGATTCGACAACATTTTTATGAGTGCACAATTCGACAGTTCCATGTATGTATATTTAATGACATGTAGCCTATATATGAGGCCAGCGTTTTTGCCATAGCAACTTTGCTGAGAGGTTCTAAGGCGTTGATGTTAAGTTCTTCCTTAATTATTGTAGACTTTAGGATATTCTATTGGGGCGCTAGGTCGAAGCTTTGAGGTTTTGCTACCACGTAGTTAAGTCAACTGTAGTTTAAAATTTCGCCCTCCTGGCCATATAGGCTATTTAAGCATTCTATAGAGTATTGTGAGCTCTGTCTCCTTATTTTGACTTTTACTATTATTATATAAGCTATATGTCTATAGTTTTTCCTTAGTATTGTAGGGCTTTTACTGCATTTTTATTATCTTAAGTGTTAAATTAATATTCCGTATAGGTCTAAGTTGCAGTACGTAAATTTTCGTTGAATAATCTTATGGGACAAACCATAAGGCTTATTCAGAAAGTAATTTAGTATCATTGTTTGTTAAATCAAGATAGGCCTACTGTAGGCTATAGGCCTAAAAAAGTATTCCTGTAAGTGTAAATTGTATTTTAGAAAATTAATATTAAGCTATAGCCTACCAGTCCAAAATATATTAATTTTTCGATAAAAAAATTCATACTATTCACGAAAACAATTTAGCCTTATTAAGTAGGTATTTATGTCAAAATTCTCCCAAAATGTCCACCAATTGTAGTACCGGTACCCTTTTTTATGGAAGCTAACGAAGTAATGGCGAGTCCGCCCCAAATATTTGTTTTCAACTAAAGCACTGGGCTCTCATCGTATTTTATTACAATAATACCACCAATTTGCTGATAAACTTCAAATTAGTTTGAACCATAACCATAATTATGCTTTCCCCTAAGCAATATGCCCATGTTAGTTAATATTCCCCGAATGGAGAAATATTAGAATGTACAGGTTTAGTGTTGTAGCGTATTTTAATGAATAATTCATAGCAGGTGTGATTTCCTTGACGTAGCCTTCAGAAGAGCGTTTCTGGTAACAGCCCTCGTGTGTTAACTCGCACATCATCACCTCTCTTCGCGTGTTCCATCAGCTTCTTTCATCTCATTCTCTCCTCTTTCACACGTCATTCCCTATCTCTGTCATTTCTCCGTGTTCACGTGTGATTAACGACAACGAACTGTCCTCTGTTTCTTTTTTCGTCACGCAACATTTTTAGAAGCAGGAGCTTTTTATACTGACTCAAGTGTTCCACATCTGAAGACTTGGGATTGACGCCGAGATTCTTGATTCATGTCTCGGTAAGGCGCACATATTAGGCTACTCGTAAAAATCTGATTTCATTCATGATTTTTTAATACATATGCTAGGCAATACATATATAGGCTTATTACTTCTTATGTTTTGTGTGTAGTGAACCACCTCATGGTGTAATAATAATTTAAAGAACTTGCATATGATGTCATCTCAAAATGCATGTATATGTGTAAAAAAGCGTGCACCAAATTAAAGAATTAATTGTGTATTATCTTATTGGATAATACTGTTTCTATTTGTGCAATAAGGATCTAATTGGAAATTATTATCATTGTGTATTGGATATTTACCACGAAATATGTTTGCCTGTTTTCTGTTTAAAGAAGAAAAAAAAAAAAAAAAAACTTTTGAACATCACAAGATGACAATGATTGGTTTTTTAAGATCATTATTTGATGTAGTAAAGAGTTTGCTATACCTCGGAACATAAGTCAATTTTGCTAAATTATTCAATTTAAAAGCAGTTCGAAGAATTTTTTAAGTAGGCTAGGCCTACTATTAAAAAAAGTTTAGCCTATTATAAATTAGCCTGATCATGTCGTAGCGAATTATGATACAGTAAATTCATGTTGCCTAAATACTGGTATATATTTATATGGATAGTAAAAGTAGTTAGTTATAGGCAAACATGAAAATGAAACTCTCGTTGTGTAGTAGGCCCAATTCATAAAGTGTTAAGCTGTGTCATATGGGCAACTTTGAAAAAAAGAAACCAGTGAGATAATGATAGCACCTCGGACCTAAAATTACATTTTTATTTGTTTCAGTGGTAAAAGAGAGATTTTATTTTATGAGTAAAATGTGTATCATACACTAAATGTAGACACCAGTTAACATTTACGAAATAATAATAATAAATATTACTTCTATTGTAATGAATTACCTACCGTGCAGTCATATTAGATCCTCGACCTGCCTCCCATCTACCGCCGCATATACACAAAAGTTATACATTCATAGACAGAGATTAGGCCTATTGATTTTCTGGTTCACGGCTGCCAACATAAGGAATGGAATCGACAACGCTTTTCGACCATCAAGTATGACGATTTTGCGACCAACGTGAGAAATTTAACATTTTAAAGGCCTAATAGATTTTCAACATTTTAATTTTTTTTCAAATAAACCTAGACACAATATTCTTGACTAAAAAAGTATCATCTATATGATTGATACCAAAGTTGGTTAGAATGGATTTTTTAGCACTAGTGCGAAATAATGTGCAAATTTTAGTTTGTGTGCTTGTGTTAGAAGTTCTATTTTTAATTCAAGCTACATAAAAACAGTTTCCACAACGATTAGTCCTGCAATATATTTTTCTGTTCAAAATTATGTTACTTTCCAAGAAATTTAAATTTCTTTGGGATGTTTTTAACGTGCAAGATAAACAGTTATAGGCTATTCAAAAGGTTGCATTACTAATGGAAGAGTTATAATACATACTGCTAACGATATATTCTTATAGGCAGTGCTTATACTGACCAAGAATAGGGTAGGAAGTCTAAAGGGCTTTTATGGCATATTTATGGATTAAGATCTTCTCCACTTGTAATTGGAAAAAAGTTGTATAATATTATACTCTCACAATGTGCACCGCGATCATTCTGGATATTTAACGACAATAAGTTGTGTTCTAATACTTTTCTAAAACATATTTTGTCTTAGGTAACGAGAGGTCGGATTTATCTTTAGACAATCCGGACCTCGAGTAACATTTGTTGTATCTATTTAGCGAATACTTACACAATTAAGCATGTAATGAATATTATTAACTCAGGAAAATTATTAAAACACGTCGCTATTTGTGTAATTGTAAGCGAGATAGTCTATGGCGAGACAGATTTATTATATCGATTGTTTCGCCATCGCATCGGCGGTAGTCACGCTGGCGCACTTTTCGTCAGCTGTTATATATATACATATATATATACTATATATGTATATATATAGGCCCTATATGTTTTTAAAAGATTGTCCTTCTCGGTATTTAACTAAGTTAATAACACCGTCCGATTAATACTCTATTTATTATTATAATAATTTTTCACCTCACATACATTATTTTCATATCTTGTGTTCATAAGCAGCTTAAGTTATACTGTATTTACCAATCGTTGTGTTCAATGATTATTTGTTTTTTATGAAAGAAGCTATTTATTTATTGTATCTCCAAGTCTTTATGAACCCTATTTTGCCAGAAAAGGCAGATTATAGCTTACACAGCATTATATACAGTAAAATATAGAATATGAATTAGATATGGTTGTGAATATATGTTAGATACTGATAAAATGATCATAATAACATTGCTTCGTGAACATTTTTTGTCACATGGAAATTTCGTCACAATCTTAAAAAAAGCAAATTTAGCTGGAGTATTTTTGTTTCGAACATAGGACAATCGAACAAAACATGTTTTACAGTTAGTATGAATACCTAACACAATTATAACCACTATCTGAAATAATGTGAAATCGTAAAAAATAACTCCCAAATTTTCCATGGCCTGTCATAAATCGTGTAAAAATGAAAGAAGCTAAAGGTATTTTATGTTTCAATGTTCTATCCTTGTGCACTTACATTTAAAAATAGAACAGTTTCACGTAGGTGAGATAAAATTAAAGTTATAAAAATAAAACGATACAATTATGACGATAGACACTTGCGGTTGGTTCAGATTTCACTTATTCTTAGGCCTATATTGGATTTGCCATTGATTCATAAACTAAGCAATCATAGTAATATTCCACAGATCATTTGAAGATAGGCAGATTAGTTTTAAATATCTCATATCTTCCTAAACGTATATTGCCAGTCTGCAGACTAAATAGTCGACCGCATCATATAAATTATGACTCACCCTGGTGAGAATCTGTGAATTGTATCGGAGCTTAATGGGGCATTATCTAATTAAACGCCTGTACCCAGTGAAACAGGGTCGCAGAGTATTGGCTCAATTTGTGTATCTCACGTACTGAAATTACGCGCATGATCAATGCAATACTAATACGACATGAATCCCACACCGGGAATTGCCCATTATTATCATTAATGTTCCCGGTTTAGTGGTCTTCAGCCACATACATATTCAAACAGAATCTTCTTAAGTGGAATTCATGGAAAACCACATAGTTATGCAAAATCATTTATTTCGTAATAATTCTCACGTTATATATGTGATTAAAATAAAACCCACCATTTTTATTTTATTTCACCAAACCTAGATAAGTAGGCTATAACTTAAGCTTATTACACCTAACATCATGTTTATAGTTAAGTGAGTAACTGATATTAATATTATACTAACTTCTGCTACTAATACTAATGCTACTGTGACTTCTCCTTTCTATTTTTACAAGCGCAGGGCTTGCTTGTTCACTTCGCTAAATTTTGGTGATTATGGTTATATAATTAATTGGTTCGTTTTGTGGATTTATAGTTATTTAACGACCGAAATGTAGTCTACACGCCGTAGCGTAGTGGTTGAGACACTGCGCTACAAACCGGAAGGTCGCGGGTTCGATTCCCGATGAGGTCGTTGAGATTTTTCAATTGGCCTAATCCTTCTGGTGGCACTATGGCCCTGGGGTCGACTAAGCCTCTAACAGAAATGAGTACCAGGAGCAATCCTGGGGGTAAAGGCGGCCGGTGCGTAAGGCTGACAACCTTACCACCTTCATGTGCCGAATGTCCAAAATCTGGGAGCCTCAACCTCCTGGAACCCTCTGGGCCTCCATGGCCTGTATAGGGATCACTTTACCTTTAATGTAGTCTACTGTAACTTAGGCCTGTGACCGTTGCTGGTGTACCGAAAGTTGCCCGCAGTAGTTCTTTTAGATGTAGGCCTATGGGCCTCTTACATTTATGCACACATAAGTGCCATCGATCTGGGCAGGGATCGAACCCGCTACTTTGGGCACAGAAAGCCAGTACGATATTGACTGTGCCATCCAGACCTAACTTACTACATAATTAGGCCTATTTCAATCAAGTACAGTCTGTTGATTCAAGTAAAAGTTTTGCGGTACAGCGAGTACTGTAATGTTTCTTTGGTATAGTTCTCTAACGAAGGTTGTTTACTGCTACATACAGTGAGCCAGGGAACTTTCTCCGCAGCGGCTAAATGCTGGAAATGGTGCTAGCTATAGCGGTTATGTTGACAGTACGACCTTTTATGAAAATAAACCGTCAATTTTGCACACAACATTTGGTCTAAATGCTTGTACACTGCAATATGCACTGATGGGTGCAAGAAAAAGCGCCCATTGATAAAAGTGCCAATGATCTCTGCCTGCCTGCCTGCATTCTGCTGTTATTCTGTCACACAAGTGTGTATAAAATAAAATTACATAATATGAGGAAAATATACAAGATTTACATAAAATAAGGAGAAAATCTTACTCAATCTAAGGTATAACCGATGTAGGTACGACAAAAAGTCATAAAACCAAACTTATAAATCTGGTGTGGTCGGATTTTTATTCGACCTTCCGTATAAGCCTCCAAAGAAGGTCAACTCAGACCTTAAATTTGCGTCCGCATTTTGGATGTTTTTCGGGGGGTAAAACATTAAAAATCGGATCGTTTTGTAATCCATTGGCCACAGGCTGTAAGATTTAAGTATGCCAAATTTCAAATTTCTGGCTCATCTAGAAGTGGGCAAACAAATATGTCAGTGAGTAAGTTAGCCACGCGGCTTTGTAGTGCAGTGATGATTTGCTATTTTTAATCCGTTAATTGATTGTTACTCCGGTACCGGTCATTCGATTTGGTCCAAAATCAATAGCGTTCGTCCTAGGGACGTTATACGTGTGTACATTATGTTTCATCAAAATCTGATGAAGCGTATTAGCCTATATATAAATCGCGCGGACAGACGGATAGAAAGATGGACAGACATTTTTTCCGTCCACCATACCGGCACTTAGTAACAACAATTCGAGAATCCGTCACTCACGAAAACTAGGTATCCCTACTGATATGTCATCGATTTGTATCGTGTGTATAAAAAATCCAGACCCCATCATTGTATCGGACACGACACACATAACTAACACAATACAAATGGAATTCCCTTAGTGTGTGATCATCGCAAAACACAAACTCTTTTTGAAAGGCAAGACAAATTAACAATCCTAGCACATAAATACACTGTTTCTTTGTTTTATTGGAAATAAAACAAACTTCGTGACTGAACAATTTGTCATCCTAAGGCACTCCTCAAGAATTTAACTCGAAGAAAACATCGGAAAAGTTATGGCAACGTCCCATCTTTTGTGAAGTCCGCATTGACAAAGAGGGTATGTAGAATAAATAAAAAAAAATTGCAAGAAATGTCCGTGCCTTGTTGTTCATGACTATTCGTCTGATAAGAGCGACTTGGTCTCAGCATGGGCTTCTGGGTTCCCAGGGAGTCCATCTTACCTTCCTCTGTATATAATCACTTCTGGTTTTATCAGTAATCCAGACATGGATTATGTTCAAAGGAGATGTCACTGTCCTTTGTTAAAACTCGACGGTTTTGTTGTATGCAATCATACAACCTGTACCAGCCAACATATTACTTGCAAGAGTTTAAATTTTTCAGACAGGGATAAGACTTCACGGTCAAGATTCTTCATAATTCCCTTCCAAGTCTTGCATAATTATTTTGGTTCAAATGGGTCACGCCAGGCTTCCTAAAAAAATAAAGAAAGTATGTTTGCTGCTGAAGTGAAATGACCGAGGCATTAATTTCGTGAGGCCGGGTTTCAAAAACAGAAGATGACCATCCAAATTAAGTGTTTTCTTCGGACTGAAAGGATTGAAGATTCATTTAGTTGTCTGAATATTTGTGATACTTTATTCAATGATGAGAACATGCCTGATATTGACCTTTCACCTTGTCCCTCGTTTAAGTCCCTCATAAAGATTAATTAAGCAGAAAATGGAAGAACGTTTGTGTATCCATAACTGCCTTCATAGCCATACAGTTTGCTGCGAGTCATTTAATTAAGTTTTAAAGTATTTATTTATTTATTTACGTGTAGCCTAGGCCTATATAGTGATTTTGTAGGCTAGGCTTTCTTGAATGTATCTGAATTTTTTTATTAAAATATTTATGACATTAAGATATTTATTATATACTTTATCGTAATGACAAATGTACTTTTTCAGTGCAATAATACAAATCTTGCACTAAAAATATTTTGTAATTAATAGTAATAGTCTACGAAATTATAGGAAAATACAGTACAAATACAAATTTAGAAACATTACCACATAGCCCCCTCGTAAGTAATTAATACTTTAGATATAGGCTAATTGTAAGGTCTTTATTCAGGGCTTCAGAAATCTACAGTACTTTGCGGTTGAATGAATAATATTAATAGAATTTCTACACGAATTAATAACCCTTCCTAATCGTCCTTCCTGTATTTTAGTGCTTTCCATTAGATCTTAAATGATCTAACGACGTGAACTTGCAAAATAAAATAGGTGCACATTCTGTTAATAAAGGGATATAAGGGAAAGAAAATTTATATAATTATAGGATCTGAACAAGTGATTAAAGTTTTTGTAGGTACTATTTGAACTATAATGCAACTCTACTCGTCTCCGAGACAATCAGTGACGTTAATAAAGGCTTTCTATATTTCATTTTAGGATTCATTATAAGACTATCAAATTAATTGACGAAATATTCATATTAAAAATCCAATTATTTAACGTAGTTGGAAGTTCAATCAAGAGCACTGTAAGTATCTTTATATAAAATTATATTATAAAAATTAACATCCTTATTGTAATAGCTCTGATCATATGAATTTTTTTTTAAATATAATCTTTATAACTCTCAAGTTTAGGCTCTTAGGTGAAAACGCATAAAACAGAAATAAATAAAATAATCATGAAGGAAAGATGGGCAGAAGGATATGATTGAGGCTAGAATAAAGAATGCATCACATGACGGGTAGATGGAGTACCAAGTAAAATAGAAGAAAATAAAAAAAAAGGTTCTGTTGTCACCTTAAACTGGATTATATTCTTTCTTCTAATGTGAAAGGTATGATGCAATTTAAGCTGTTCTCAAACAGGCATAAAACCAATCACGGGACACCTAAAAAGTGGTGTAAGTGTAATGCAATAATGGTCAGCAGTTGCAGTCCTTGTGACAGTTCACAACCCTTATTTATTATAAAATCTAACGTAAATTTTACACGATATTTCAATTCAACGGTATTGTGTCGGGCGCAGCACGTTACAGAAGATTTGGAATGGGGTCGTGGTATTTCGGGGTTGAACAATTTTTCAGAATTTAAAACCGTTAATACTTCTGACTGGTTCTGATGGGTAAACAGACTGAAATTCGATTCAGAACTCTTAAAATTGCTTAGTACAATAGGAATGAAATTAGGTTAGTGGTTAAAACCCTGCTGAAGTCGATTGTTTTTTTTTTCAGGACGTAAATCATTAATATGATTCCCCCCGGAGGAACTAAGAACAGTGGCTTTGGTCTCTAGAATTACGGCACATTAGGGAACTTCAAGACGAAATTATAGCATCTGGACTAAATTTCCCGGCTCTTTCACCTCTATTTAAGAACTCCAGAGGTATGTCCAGTCGATGGCCATACCATCTATCACTCTGTCCTCTATAGCAAAATAATAGTAACTAAATTTATCTTCGATAGTACCGCTCAGGAAATAAAGAAGATGAAATTTTACTATGCAACTGTAGATAAACATTAAAAAAAATACTTAATGTGTTCAAATGGTTGGGGTCATTGATAGAATTAGAACCTTTATAAAGTAAATAAGTTAATTGTCAATCAATATCATTGTAGCCAATTTTTAAGCAATTCCTTTCCAATCATCTATTGGAAAGGATTTACTTAAAAATAATAAATGACCATATAGGCCTACAAGCCTAAAAGCAGTCAATTTCTAAAGCCATATAAGTAACTATTACATCCTTTATATCTCTTATCGACTCTCTTAGTGAGAAAGTAAAAATAAGATTAAGATGGTAATTGCATCGAACCGGTTCCTAATCCTTTAGTGTAACTTACAAACATACGTAGGAAGAAGTCAGTGATCGGTGAAGCCATAAGTCTTCAAGAAATGGTTGATTATTTCCAGGCTAGTGTCTTGCCCGCCTTTTGAAGCATGCTTTACTGTTCTCGTTAGTGACTACTTTGTATTCACTGATTCCTTTATTTTTTATTCCCTAACTAGTTTCCGTGTCGGAATTAGGGTAGTCCAAATCAAAAACCTATTGGAAAGTACACATAGAGTGCGTCTGTAGATTTCAAGGCGCGTAGCTCATTCATTCGCTATATAATTCCTTTATTACAACCAATGGTCATAGTAAGAAGAATGGAGCTCTGGTGGAATGAAATATGGCAGGGAAAACAGGAGCACCCCGAGAAAACCTGCCCCGACCTCATTTTGTCCACCACACATTTCACATGGACCCACCGAGATTCGATCCCGGGTCCCGTGGTGGAAGGCAGGCGGTCTGGTCTAACCACTTAAGCCATGGGACGGCCCAATTCATTCATTATGGGCTTGCATTAAATTACAGCCATGATAATCTACCCCGTCCTATTTGGAGTTCCTTGCCACATATAAATTAGAAAGATACGTTAAAAATAACTTCAGTATTATATCTTTAACGATTTACCATGAGTCTCTTATGCCTAATATCTTACTCGGGAGATTTATGTAGAGTATAGTTGCCACTAGATTTTGATTTTTCTGAAATATTTTCTTAAAAATATGCACATAAATAAAATGTGAAAATTTTTTGCACAAACTTTCTCACACAGGCTATAAGGTAGGCCTACGTGCTGATATATGTAACATATTATTGAGATTTCTAGGTTGACGAAAGAAACTGGTATGTACCATCCGAAGTTAATGTACAACTTCCAGGTTAAATAGATTAGGGATCTTACGAATTTTTCATGTAATGTTCTCCTTATTGTGTCACGCATATTAACTGAATACCTAATTGTTTAGACTATTCAATAGATTTAGATTTCATAGATCAAGAAATTAAAAGAGACTGCAAATTTTAAAATGTCAATGTAATCCATTATTTATGCCCGGTGTGATTAATGCCATTTTTTAGTACCAGTAGGAACAATTTTATGGACCTACTCGTAAGTTACTTAATACATCAGAATAGGCCTACTATCATTTTTTAAAAAATTGGATTTTTGCAAGAAAATCTCTATTTAAGCCTACTATTTATTCAGGCCTTATTAGCATAGTGGTTAAGGCGATGCACTACAAACCGGAAGGTCGCACGTTCGATCCACGATGAGGTTGTTGGAGTTTTTCAGTTTACCTAATCCTTCTGGTGGCACTATGGCTCTGGGGTCTTCTCAGCCTCCAACAAAATGAGTGCCAGGATCAATCCTGGGAGTAAAGACGCCCGGTGCGTAAGGCTGACAACCTTACCACCTTCACGTACCGAACGTCTAAAATCTGGGAGCCTCAACCTCCAGGGCCTCCATGGCCTGTATAGGGAACCCTTTAATTTTATTTATTTAGACATATTAATAATATTACTATGACTGTTATTATTATTACTTAGGCCTATTACTTAACTTATTTTGCATATTTAACTGCATATAGGTGGTTAGAATGTGTCACTAGGCTGTTGTGATAATTCATTCGTATGCTACTATTCTAATTGTTCGCTGATGTCTTCTTGGCTGCTATTCAGTTTTAACGATTATGCTATTGAGTGTCATAGCGACAGCGAGTTATAGAAAGTAAAAAGTTCTACAAGTCCGGCGTTTATATTTTCGAATGAGGAAATAATGAAAACTCAAGTCATATTGGCCGGCCAGTTCGAAATTTGAACCCAGGACCTTTTTCCTCTTCCACCTCACTTGGATTGGTTTTAGTGTATGCATCATGATACATTATACTGCATTTCACAACAGTGAGTTAATTGTAGTGTTCTTGTTACAATGGGAAACAAAAGAATATCAGCATTTATTTTTATGTAGGCCTACTGTATGTTCTGACATTCTTCATTCAAGTCACATTTATTAAGTGCCAGTATGATACTTTATGAGATTGTGTGGTGGACGAAAAAATGTCTGTCCGTCTGTCTGTCCGTCTGTCCGTGTGTCTGCACGCACCATAACTCAAATACGCTTTTTCGGATTTTCATGAAACTTGGAAAACACATTTATAATGTCCATGGGAAGAACCCTATTGATATTGAACCAAATCGGTTCACCGGTACCGGAGTAATGCCCAATTTAGTGCCTATTTTAATAGATTATGGCGCCTTTCTAATAGAAAGGCGCCATCACTCAAATACGCTGTAGCGGATTTCCATGAAACTTGGTATACCCATTTATGACGTCCATGAGAAGTGCCCTATTGAATTTGAACCTAATCTGTTGACCGGTACCGGAGTAAAACCCAATTTAGTGTCTACTTTAAAGGCGCAATAACTCAAATACGCTTTATCGGATATTTATGAAACTTCGTATACGCATTTATAATGTCCATGGAAAGACTTTATTGATATTGGACCAAATCGGTTGGCCAGTACCGGAATAATGCCCAATTTAGTGTTTTTATGTTAATATATAAGAAGTCGCGATAACTCAAATATGCTTTATTGGATTTTCCTGAAATTTTGTATTCCCATTTATAATGTACGTGGAAAGACGTCTACTGATATTGGACCAAATCGGTAGAACGGTACCGTAGTAAAACCCAATTTAGTGTATATTTTAAAGACGCGGTAACTCAAATACGCTTTACCTGATTTTTATGAAACTTGGTATACACATTTATAATGTCCATGGGAAGACATCTATTCATAATGGATAAAATCGGTTGACCTGTTTCGGAGTAATGCTCAATTTAGTGCCTATTTTATGGTAATATACGTATTCGAAAGAATTTATTAAAAAAATGAAAATACGTTATCTTGACAACATAGCCTATTGTTTTACTGTGATATTGTAAGGCCTTGGAAATTAAAATACAGGTAGCTATGACAAAAAACATATTGATTTACATGCGCTTATCCAACTAGACCGTTAAAATGACCCAGGTGGCCGAGATGATAGACCTTTGTTCTTCCGTAAGCCCTGCTTAATGAATAAATCTGGAGCTTAACTTGGAAATCAATTAAAAAAAAAACATATTCTGCATATCATAATTGCAGTCATAACTGATTAAACCAAAACATACTGGCACTTTTTTACATCAGTTTACCTGATTTTATTTATTTATACAGATGAATTAACAACATAAAATAACCAGACTGATCTTTAAATGGAAGAAGACATGGAATGATATATAATATAATCTTGATTTGGTTGATTAGAATCAGAACGCAAAATTCGGCTCCATGAATGCGAGAAATTTGGTTGATAATATAATAACATACAAACAATGTTACAGGATATGCAACTGGACTACTAGAATTTTCCAATCTCTTAGATAAACAAGCTATAGTAAAGCTGATTGCTTTTGTTGGGTGGATACTGGTAGCTTCTTTGTCTTGGGAACTGTGAAATAATTGTTTCTCCCCGTCCTGTTTTAACTACCTTCCGACTAGGTCGTATGGCATTAAACAACTTGGACCTCCCTCTACAGTCAGACTCATGCTCAGGGAATAATAGTCAGACGATTTACTATGTGACTATGCTACCACCTATGAAATTCTTAAGTCGGTACCAATTATAGCACCAAGGAATAGAAAATCTGTATTATCTAAGTACAGCTATATTTTTAAAAGAGCCGGAGATAGGTGTAACGTCTCCAAACAACTTAAATTTCTTTCAAGTCAGGTCTATAGTTGATGTAGAAATACTCATTATGGGAACGTGGGAATAAAAAAAAAGAGTTCCACGAGGAAATTATACAAGAAGGGGATCTTCTTTAATGTGAAAAGAAAGATACAGCACACTACGTTTAATTAGATAGTTGCTTTGTTCGTTTTAATAATAATGACTATAGTCTAACCTATAGTTTTCCTTCCTAAGAGGAAATTACATTCGTGAATCCTTCTGAAAATAAATTAATCATGTAATTAATATTGTAAAACAAATACAGAAGCCATTACATAACAATCGTTATGCATAAAACCGACGTAAAATTGAAGTAATATGAAGAACTTCATACAGATTATAATAATGAATGGTTTCTTGAAATAATATCCGGTAAATAATAAGGAACATTTTCATTAGGTTTTTATTAGTGTGTGGTAGAAGAAACTGGTCTTGAAAGTACATTATTATTCCTTCTAACATTGTAGTAAGCTTTATTATCATATTACAGTCCTCTAAGAAAAACAATGGAAATATTTCTTCAAACAAACAAAGTAGTTATAATTATTATAGCATATAATTATTATCAAAGAAAGTATTAATTTTGAAAATTACTCTGAACTTGTGTTTGCAGTAAAGTGGATTTAATATTCTGGTTACAGTTAGGCAGCTTCCTCAGTGGGTATATGATTAAAGTCCGCTGCTATATTCTTGGGACATACCTTAACACTTAGCTGAGAGTCCCCCCCCCCCGTCACTTAGCTCAATAAAACCTCAATTATTAAAAAAATAAGTAAATGAGAGGGGGGCTAGGTGGCGCAATCAGTACGGAACAGGCTTTCTGTGCTCGAGGCTGCGGGTTTGACCCCGGCCTAGGTCAACGGAAATCATGTCTCCATGAATGTAACAATCCCATGTCTCTAGATTTACTGGTTTGTAAAATAACCTCTGCGGGACCAAATTTTGGCACACCGGCGACGGTCAAAGGCCTCAATAGCAGAACACTCCTGGCGTTAAACAACCAACAGGTTACATCGTAAATGTAGTAGTTACGAAATAATTAAAATAAATTCATACTGGTTATTTTATTTTAAAAAATAGGATTTCTAATTGGCACAGCTCCTAGATCAGTTTCATAGCACTATTTTCCTTTAGTGGCGTGGGAAGATAGTGTTTTGGTAGCAAGCACAGCCGTTTGATTAGATATGACCAATATAAACAGAATGTAAATGCGGTCTGAAAGAAATGGACGTTGTAATTGTGTGATGGGGTGTGCCGGCTTTAAAGCTCAATTCCTACTTATGAATCCTTCATCCTTGAGTTCTCCCCCGCATATCCACCCATCCATCTCCGGCATAGTCTTCACTCTCCGCCCACAGACAATACTTCCATCAGAAACGATCTTTATCGCCAAACACTCTCAAGCTTCTTCATTTTGGTATTTGCGTCCAGTATGCCAGCTCGGTCACTCCCAGAAATGCATTCGAAGCAGTGCTTCGTCACTTGTGTGTGAACTTAGGAGGAAAATATAAATTTTAGTTTTGTTTCTTATGAACAAATGGGTAGTATCCAACTTAGCGTTTATCTTATAAAAACTAAAGTATTTTTAACTTGAACTTAAATTAATATGAGACACTTCTATAGGATGTACGAAGTTACCTTTTCACAGCCACTGATGTATAAATGCGTCGATTCAAGATACATTCTTGTGCCCGGTCACAAAAATCACTAATTAGTGTGCCTCACAGTACTGCATAATTATGACATAACTTGTCTGTCAGTGAGGTAGACCATTAAGGGCAATCAGTCATAGAAGAGAGTTTCTATCTTGCGCTGTGAAGTGAACTCTGGCTTAGCTCATTTGGTAGAGCATTGACACGGTTAGCCAAAAGTCCTGGGTTCAAATACCAGTGTCAGAAGAATTTTTCTCCTATAATATTCTCATGCAATGTCCAACAGAGTCAATAATCTGTGGTTCATGAATGTGTGTGTTTATATATATATCCATTAAGATAAATATCATAACGTTTCATGTAATATGTGAGGATGTTTATCTTCGTGTAAGAATTGTCATTTATGGAAAAGAACAAATGCCCAGAAATTTTCTTCATCACTTTAAAACGAAGTACTTTTAGTTAATGAATGCTTTATTGCCATTTTATTAATCTGAGTTCCACTTTTCATAGGGCTATTGAACTAAAAGGTCAACTAATTGTCAGAAAAACATAAGAGATAATGTCTATGACTGATTGCCAGGATATATAAGGACATTAACAATCCAGATACAGTAATCTTATACCGTAGCCTATTACTTTTCGTAAAGGCCTCTGCTTATAGGGGAATTTTTCCGACGATAGTCTAAATACATTCTATTCGTCATATGATGCATGCCAAATAAATGCATAATAAGTTGCAAATATATTGATTATTCCTGCATTGGTTGTCTATAAAACCTTCAAGATTGAATTCAACTTGCCTTTCATCCAAGTGGAGAGAACCAGCCCCCTCGAATTCTTGTTGAAGAAAATTCTCAATAATGAGCTCAAGATTCCTCTAAGCCAAATAAGCTTTGTTTTCATGCCTGTGGTCGGTCAGTGGATATGTCAGTCCCTCGCCAACGAGGGATGAGCACTAGTGAAATAAAGAGGAGTTCTTGCCCTTAAGCAATCTGGATGTTATCCTTATTGCAAGGGGGAGTGGAATCCAGATTGACGTTTCATGTCTCTCTGGATGGACCATGAAGAGGGCGGGATGCCTTAATTAGGAGTACTACTACTACATTCGCATGAGGTTAAACGGATATTTCAGCCCTTCTCCTCATCCTCTATGTGAAGCTATGGGAATAAGTAATGCAGCAATAATGGCAAGTAGTAATTACTGTTTGAAAACAGATCGGCAATCTACTGCAGGAAACATTCAAAATTGCAGTTTTCGTAATAGACTTTACAATTGGAATAACACTCCAATGTGTCAATAATAATAATAATGATAATGATAATAATAATAGTAATAATAATAATAATAGACTAATAATAGACTAATAATTATAACAATAATAATAAAAACAGAAGAGGAAGGAAAGTTTTATGTGTAGAATATAGAACTACCCAGAAATAACTTTTGCATTGTAGAAAAGTGTTAATGGAGTAAATTTCCGGTATTAGGTTCTATCTCAGAACTTCTAGCCCTTGATTGGGAAATATGTTTTGGACATTGTTAACTTCGTCTCTATTCTCCTCACTATAAGTTAGCCTATATGCAAGTGTGTTTCTGAGTTTAACCCCATTATTATTCGTACTTCATTCAATTGCCGATAGATGTTGCCAGACGTACACTTAAACAGAAGTATGATCAAGCAGCGTACAACTTGGCACATTGTCTTTATACACGAAGAAATGTTACTTGAAGATAACGAATTAACGTCGAAACGCGTCGTAAAAGAAGGAGACAGCAACTGCGATTTAGCATAAGACATTTATTTTAATGGATTTTAAGATCAGTTTTTTAACAATTCTAAGAAATTTTAATAAACATCTTGATTAACTTATAGTTTAATTATAGTTTGATTAACTTAAGTTTACATTCTAGACTAGTAACTTATGTCCATTCATTTATTCAGTCCGACTGATCATACATATGATATGGAACACATTACGAAGTTACAAGGCATACATAAAACATTACAAAAAAATAAGCTAAATTATTTGAGAGAAAAAATTAACTATAGGCTATAAAGATATTAAACGCGGAAAGCTGAGGAGAAACATTGACAATAGACATTAACAAATAGAAAAAAGAAGAAAATACCTAAAATCTGAGAACATTAACACTGGCGGCAGGGGAAAAAAAAAAAAAAAAAAAAAAAAAACCTGCTGGATCGACCTCGGTTAGGATGCCCTGTTACTTTACCACAATAATCATGGTTAGACAGAAAGCACCGACGACTTGGCCTGGTTAAGAATCCACGGTTATCTGCCACCGGGTCATCTCGCCTTTATTCCATTCCGGAATAGCATATTATTATTGTAAAACTGTATGAAATAAACCCAATAGGTAAAGGTGCTAATGTACAGGTTATTGAAATTAAGCAAAGCTACGGTGATATAACATTGAAACAGAAGCAAGAACTGACTACAGGGAAGTCATATAGCCTATGTCATCTTTAAAAAGTGAAACCCACATTATGTATGTGTATGTATATATATATATTGGAAAGTGAAAATAATTAAAAGGCTCAATCCTGCCCCTAAATGTTATCCTAATCCGAAAAGATATTTAGGCCTATTTTGCTCGTACACAAATGACATTTTATTCCCTCTGAAGACAATGCTGTAAATATAATTAATCAGTCATCCTAGAGTGAGCGCAAACATTTAGGGAATTTATATTGTCGTATATCCTGTATTTCTTGAAACAGTATACATTCGTCAATTCAATTCCATCCATTATATTCATTATCTGACCACTTACATGTACAATTGGACATAAAGTGTTAAATTACCTACTTCACTGTCATTTATAAGACTTCATGCCACTTTATGTCATCAGACTGTGAACTGGTCTCAGATTTTAAATGTTGAAGAAGATTAATGAGTTTCATCAAAACATAGCACTTAATGAGTTTGTTTGTGTTCAGCGTCATGGATACTCCCAAAATGTTAGCTAGTACGCACTTCTGCAAAAGACAGACTGTTTCATATTATTCTCGCCAATTAGCGTGTTCTTGGCTCCATGTCGAGGTTCGAATCCGGAGACCGCGTCGGTAAATGGCTCGTGACAAACATCCGGGGACGGCACCTTTTTTTTTGCTACTGCTACACTAGTTACAGAAAATGGAGTATGCAATTTTCCAAAATTCAGTATTAATACTCCAAATTTTAAATTCATTATCTTCTTTTCTTTGAGTTTTAGAATACAGACATTATTGTAAATTGTGTTTTAAATGTAGGTTATTACTAAGGTTCGGATGTTTATAACATGTCATATTCTTATCCTGACCTCCGTTCTCGCCGCAAACACAAATTAAACACGAATTGCACATTTGTTATCCTAATCGGACCGTTTTTATTTTTTTGTCATTTTCATGGTCTTGGTCATATTTTGTCCATATACGTAATTTAACGTCATATTTCTGTAATAAATTCAATAAAAGAACACAATTATACAGTCCTATGTACTACATGGTCGGTTGCGGTGGTCTAGAGGTAGCGTGCCCGCCTCTAGATCCGAAGGTCGAGGGATCAAATCCGGCCGCAGTCGATGGCTTTTTCAGGACGTAAAAATCCTGGGCGCGGAGTCCTCCGGGAGGGACTTTAAGCTGGGGGGCCCGTGTCGTAGATTTACGGCACGTAAAAGAACTCCAAGCCTAAATTAGAGCCTCTGGACAAAATTTCTCGGCCCTTTCACGTCCAAGTAATACCTTAGTTTCCGGAGAGGGGTTAAGGGGCGATGGGCTTACCACCTGTCCCTCTGCTCTCTCTAGGAAAATAAGCGTAACAAAAATTTACATAGGTACAGAAACCTCCGCTTGAAGGCCCTACGCCCCAACAAGGGGGCTCAGGATTCGAGAGAGAGAGAGATGTACTACATGATCGAATTAAATGTGAAATTTATTTAATTAATTTAATGTTTATGCCAAATTAATGGGTGGCATAAATTTTAAAATTAATGCAATTGTTCATATTTTACAGCGACACGCAAGGTCTACAAAATATTACGAGTATTTGGAGTTTATGAAGCGAGCAAACAGGAGAAAATTCTTTAAAAATAGAAGTTCATTGCAAGTGAAACTGTAAATCACCAAAATTTTTATTGATTTAATTCATGTGATGTAGGACTTTAGTGTCTTTAAATGTTTTAAATGGAAAGATTTATTTTTTGAAATACATTACTTTATTAGGTCATATTTAGGATCTTTGGGCCATATTTAGTCATTTTTAAGGTGATATTTGCAGTCATATTTTCCACTTATTTAAGTCATAAACATCCGAACCCTAGTTATTACTTATTACTAATCACAACTGGAATATTCAGCTTTATATTACTGAATCAGCCGATTAGCGTACTTTCTCCAAGCTCACAGTTCCTATTTGATGTATTCCAAGACGAAAAAAGTTGTGGAGTTTTCCGTTTTGCACTTGAGGTACTGCGCTACAAATCGGAATGTCGCGGGTTCCTTCTTGAGAACATAAGAATTTTCTGATTGCTCTAATCATGCTGGCTCTATGGCCCCGGGGTTGACCCAACACCTAGCATATACGTGTGCTAGGGGAATCCTGGGAGGAAAGCTGGCACGTTCATGTGCCGCCAATTGTCTCAAATCCGGAAATCTCAACTCCTGGAACCCTAAGATCCTCGAAAGCCATTTCAACAACTTATTAAATATCTGCGTATGGGGAAAACTTTAATCTACTTAACAGTGTAATGTAATAGTCTTGGATATTGCATATTGATTTAATACTTGAGTTTGAGATCATTTAATCTCTTTGCAGATCCAAATACACTGCAGTGGTCACAGGTCATGGCAAAACTAGGTTCTATCTCAATAGACTTAAAATCAAAGAAGTTCCAACGTGCACATGTAAAACAGGCCCATAAACAGTAAACCATTTAATATAACTTATGTATGTCCAAGCATAAAACAACAAACACTAGGCTAATATTAAGATCAGAAATAAAGAAGAAAGGAGGCAACTGGTCAGTAACTAACTACTCACTTGCAATACTTAACTTGAGAGCAATCCGTCTCTTTATACAAGCAGTCAATTTGTAAATCCATCAATGGACAGAACGCAGCAAACTTATTGCTTTACTTTTAATGTATGTAAAGTATTATAGTTAAAAGACAGAGTCTAGGTATATAGTTATAGAATTAGATTTATAATCATAATAAAAGTGTAAAGCAACAAACAAAAAAGGGTAGTATTAGTTATATTCCTGCAATATATAATTTAGACTCAAATATAGTAGAATAATAAGATAATGTAAGGTAAACAGATTTAAAATAAGATCATAAATTTGACTAATGTTTTCTGTAAATACTTTAATTATTTCATGATTGTAACAACCTCATTGACCAACTTTATGCCTATAATAATATAAAGCTAAGCATTAATATTAGGCCTATCTACTTTGTAATGGAGCATGCTGATAATGTCAATAAATTAGAAAAAAGAAACATTGTGCAGACAACAGCCAGAGCATTCTAATCCTATCTTATAGGCTATGTTAAATCTAAACTCCCAGCCAGATTTTACTACTGAATTCCTATTACGAAGAATTCAAAGACATATTCACGACACTTGTTATTAGGCTATACATGATACGTGATAGAGATATCCACAAACATAAACTTAACATAAACCATAATTACCATAATGTATTCAGACAGTTTCATTCACTTACCTATTAACTTCCCTCTGATGCAGTTAAAGTCTTCTTTTCCGCCAACTAGCGGTGGATTCATACAAATAGGCATATAGGCTAGCTTAACCAGTAATCTAATTTAAGTGAGACATGTTACATAAAATCAATATTATTACATATAGTTAACAGTTCACTGAGTAGGCCTACTAAGGAACATTAAAACTAGTTTAAAGCATAATAATGTACCTCAATATTGATGTAAATTATGTTCACCGCTGTGGCAGTAGTATAGAGTACCCTATGGCCCCCGATTGAGGGGAAATGGGGTGGGGGGTGATTGCAACATAGTGGTGGGGGGTTACGCAATGGAGGGGAAGGGGGCGGGGCCGACGCCTCTTCCTGTGACGTCACAGGACGCGATTCCGAGTAATGTACTTGCGTCCTTTCGCACCGTGCCATTCCCGTTTCATTCCGACGCCGCGTTTAGGAGTTAGGTCCTATGAACCGCTATTCCCGTTACGCAATAGGCTCTACACTTAGGCCCTTTGATCCGGGTTGGTTTATGTCGTCATGGTACTCATTCGAACCGTGTACTTGTGCCTTTTAAGCCTGTGCTATTTTCGGAGACCCAAATGTATTTCTGCCCTTTGAACCAGGTGGCACTACATCCCAAGACGGGACACGGCCTATCACTTTGGCGGCGGCTAACGCCGAATTCTAAGCCTGTGCTATTTTCGGAGTCCCAAATTGTATTCCAGCCCTTTGAACCAGGTTGGCGCTACATCCCAAGACGGGACACGGCCTATCACTATGGCGGGGGGCTAGCGCTGAATTCAAAGTCACACTCTTATGACGTCAACACTCTATGCCTATTAATTTTATATTTACTTAATAAAAAACTGGCTTAAGGCAATACTTTCACATTTTGCCAACTAGATGGTAGCTCTGTAACACATTATAAGATGGCGACCTCCCGCGAACTTCAAAATTCAAAAATGCTAGAGTGTGCTAAGGCCCCCAATTATATGCAAAAGTTATCTCTGTCTATAGTTACAACCTGTGACGTTGGAAATAGAAAATGTAGTTGCTGCAATAAGGACATGTGATAAACTATAAGGCCCTATGTTAAAGATGATGATTTCCCAAAAGGACTAGGTAAGAATAAATAATTAAGTTTATACTTACATAACTTTTTCTTCTTCTTTGTCTCCTATGCTGCAACACTTTCTTATTCTTCGTACTGTTAGTGTTAGTATTACTATCATCTAATCGAAATGACTATGTAGGGATTAGGAAAACGGTCAAGGTTAACTTTTCATTTCAGAACGTCACAACCTTATTATTTATTTTAGCCCTAAGGTTGTCACGCTCCTATGAAATAACATGTACAAGTAGACGGTTTTACAGTAGTAGAGCTGGATGATTTATTTCATCACTAACCATGTCCAATAATGATAGATTTTCCCAACTTGCAGGAACACTTTGTCTGTTGTCTATGTAGTTAAACACTTCACTTTGCATGAGAACATATTTAGTAATAATGTCATTTATTATGTTAGAGTTCATCACTAGATATGTAATGTCATCATTACGTAGAACGATACGAGCAGTATCGTAATGTATCATACACTCTTTCAAGTCTTTACAAGTCTGTAATTTGAAAGAGTCTTCTCGAAACATGTATGGTTTAGAGTAACACATATTTTCACACATTTTAGGTAAATGCAGTAAAAACGAAGATAATATAAGGCAAGCACCGCTAGAATTTCCCAGCTCGACACACCCAGTATAGTTCATAATGGAGTAGAATCCAAAACTGATGTACCGGTCCTTTCTGGCGTTGAGGAAATAGGTTCTGCGTGCTATTACAGAAGGAGCAACTCTAAACGTCGTTGTTGTTGTCAGAGCTTCCTTCACCACCTTGTCGATCATCTTCTGTTTCTTTACAGAGCCTGATGACGAAACCTGAAACAAACAAAACAAACAATACTCGTAAGAAATCTAATTTATACAGAGCTTAATGATGAAACCTGAAACAAAACAATACAATACATTCGATAGAGTAATGAATATTATCGATACATACCTTTTTACATTTGGTGTTGCTCTTGCCCGTCTCTGATGAAGACATCATGAATGTTCTAGGAGGAGGACCTCTCGTTCCAGACACTGCAACGAAACTGAGCTATGCTGACGAAATTGATCTGCTTTGTTCTGGAAACAGAGTAAAGGTCATAACATATGTGTAACCTACTTTCTAATCTAATAATAAACCCAGTTGCTAAATACTTACAACGCGCATGTTCTGGAAAACATCTTTGGCCTCCTCCTCTCTTCGTTCCACACAACGATCCCAAGGCTTTATGGAAGAGATGTACAACCTCTCTATCAGGACTTGTTGTCGTGTTGAAGAGATTCACAAACTCTTGCATGGTCCATCCTCTATCCATGTAGTAGGTGAACAGACAGGTATACTGTCCGCAGACAGAGGTTGTCAGTCCTTGCAGTCTTTGAGTGTTGTATGACCAGTTTATTGAATTTTGACAAATAAATTTAGTTATCCCAGGAATAAGAGATGGTAGTCCGAAAGAATCAAAGTAATAGGCAAAATGCTGATTTTTAAAAAACACGGCAACCCAATGTGAACCAGGTGAACAATGAGGGTCTAGATTAATGATGTGAGCTTTAGGTTTGTTCGTTACTCTATAAGGAAGTAGATCGCTAGGATAAGCTCCATCAAAAGTGTGAACATTACGAAGTGCATGGTTTATTTGAATGGTATTCATCTCTCTTAATAATCTGTCATTACTTTCCTGTCTTTAGTAATTTCAATGCTGTTATCGTATTCCGAATAGAGAATACAGGTAACAGCTTGTGTTAATTCCGAGTCGAATTTGGCTTCTATTCTAATGTTACCGTTATTAGGTAAACTTCTATGACCATGCGAAGCAGAGGCGTCAGGAGTTAGATCATACATTAACATAAAGAACCCATTTATATACATGTCGTGAGTGATTTGCATACCGCTATTGGTGTGATGGATCCCTGAACCTTTAAAAAGAGTATCATAAGCTAGTGTTGTAGTCTTTTCATGATCTGTAGAAATGTTTAACCCTTCTGAAGGAATCTGTTGACCATTTATATACATGGCAAACGAATTCAAAGCAAAATGATGAAACTCGTAGGGGTTGGAATTCACTGAGCCTGAGAAAGCCGAATTTTTCACCATTGAAAAGAGGAGTCTTTTGGGTAGAGTACCAATGTAAGCATTATCGATAGAAATCGATCTAGATCCCGAACTAAACGTGAATGTTTTCAAATCCACTCTCGTGATGGGGTAGTGGGCATTATGACCTTTTTCCAATGTCTTAACATGTGCTAACAGAATACTAGGAGAAGGTTTGATTTTCCTCACATACAGACCTACATCGAGGAACTTAAAGAAAACTTTAGAGTCTTTGTCCATACCTAAAAGATAAAACTCTCTCTTTGATTTTGTAAGACGTATCTGCATGTTTACGCCTGGCAATAAAAGTTTCGATAGATTGAAAATATCACCATGAAGTTTACCAATCATGACTATTGTTCATCAGGGTTGTTGGAAACGCGATACTCTATATTCTCTTTCTTTAAAAAGTCTTGAAACGTTTTGTTTAGAAACTCTTTACCTTTATCTGTTCTCACGACGATAGGATTTCTAATAGTTTTCTCCAGCACTGACTTGAATGCATTTTTCACTTTGGTACCTCTCTTAGATTTTAGAGGAACAACCCAGGCATATTTGGAAAACACGTCAATAGCTACAAATAGATAGCGTATGTTGTCATTATGTTGCGAAATGTTTTGCATATCGGCTAGATCAAGTTCGAACATGTCGTAAATGTTGTTTACCGAATAAGGATTTCTTGGAAACTTTCTCCTAATAGGTTTATGTAAACTGTAAACATCTTGTGCAATCAACCATTCCTCTATATTCTTATCTGTAATGGTGGAAGCTTGCGAAAGTTTACTAGCAGTGGAAAAACCCGTAGGTTCTCCAGGATTGTAATAGAGGTCATGTAATCTGTTCATCTTCTCTGATTATAAGAACTCCATCTTTTCGTTGGAAATAATTTAGAAATGACTAGTTTATACTTATTGGTTCTAGAGGTTTTAAGCTCGTTATTATGTAAGTGTCCGTTAGTCGATATTAAAATGTCTTTGTACATGTCAAGGTCGTCATCACTTACTTGTTTTAAGTCTACTTTCTTCCTAGTAAGAAGTTCCCATAGACCTACAGTTGTGTTGTACTTCCTATTGTTAATGTTTAAAGTGTTGTGATCTATTTGTATTTTAGAATTACCTATCATATACTCTCCCGATTCTTTATCCTTATAGATTCCAAACTCAGTATCTACAATCTTTGGAGAGTTTATATAAGCAGACAGGTATTTACCTGCAAGATCTCCTATAACATTAGGTTTTACATCTACGGGCTCAGGTGTCGGAGTTTTCTCAAGTGTTGAAGTTTTTCTCGGGTGAAACATCCCTTTTACTAGATTCTTCCAATATTCTTTTCTGTCTCTTAGCGGAGATGGGATCTTGTTTTTCACGTATTGTAATCCAGTCTTTGTAAGGATCTCTAGAAACTGACGAGTTTGAATCATCAGCACCACGTTTTAAAACTTTTATACTCTTTTATGCTCAATAACATCATTTTCTGTAACATTACGTTAAAGAACTGATTCCCGACAATACAGCAGACAAGAGGGGAATTAAGAATCCTCCTTTCTGAACTAAAGTTTTCTTTTTCGTAGACAGAGATACTTTTCTATCAACAAGATGTCTCAAAGATTCTTTGTGTTTGTTCAATTTACGTTTAGAACACGAATGAAGTTTACAGTGGCCGTTCAAAACGTTGAGAGCACACTCTATTATAGCAAGTATCAACTCTTGGCTACCGCTCTTTAGAATAAAACTTCTCAACTCGGGTGAAGCCTTTTTAAGAACTTGTAAGGTATGGTAATGAGATTTTATCCGTTTCATGCTTTACAGGCACGTAAACCTTTGTAACTTCGGACGGAAAGATACTAGTTCGGAATCTAATCAAATCATTAGTTCTTTGACAAAAAATCTATTAACATATAACCATGAGCCTTCTTCGTTGCGTTTTGAAAAGCTTTGTAAAACGCTCTCCAATTCTCAGGGTACACCTGTCTAGCTAGAAATGTAATCTGATTTTTATCTCTCAGGTTTCTAAACAAGACCATGTACTTTGTATTCAGAGAAATATCTCTACTATGCGAAGATTGATGAAAAAGGTTCTGAATGATTAAAATCACAGATATATTACGATGATGACAACCTTTTGTGAATATTGAAGATACTTCGTTAGAGTAAGCTTTGTCGAGTAAATCGTCTAAAACTATTAAAACAGGTTTGCTACAGTCTTGTTTCTCTTTAAAGTCTGGAAGACCTTTATGATACGTTACAGGGGTATTGAATTTGCTAGACGGAGGAATGGCATTAGTTTCACCGAAACACCACAAAATTCTGCTGTATTTACCTACGCTAGATAGATGTTTCAAGTTGTTGATCAGTTTTATAGTGAAAGTAGTTTTACCACAAAAACTTGGACCTGTGACAATTAAAGTGAAAGGGTCTTCAAACTTTTACGACAACCATAACAGTCTCTTATCATAGGCAAAGGTCCATCCCAGCAATCGTGAACAGGGTAATGTTTATCACATCTAAGACACTCTTTAACTATTCCACTACGTTGCACACTTTGAGGGAGTTTATCGTAAACTAGATAAATACTTTGAGCTGCACAAGAAGCTAAAAAATCCGGGGATAACTCAGCCAATTCTTCTCTAGTATGATGAATAAGGGTTCTATTGATCAACAACTTCTTCACTGCAAAACATTCTTGTGACGAGGACGAGTCCATACTGACACGGTACAGTCTCCTCGTCCTTATTTATACCCGTAAGGGTGGGAGTCGAACCCACCGCTAACTCTACGCCTTTTCCTGAAGCAGAGACGGTACATTTTATCCTCAGGCTCTGACACTAAAGTCGGGCCAGGCTTTCTTTTAATCTTCCTCTCGGTTCTCACAGATACTGTTGCACTGTGATCACCGCCTAAAACCATACTCTTGATGGTGTCAAAGTTAACCACTTTCAAAGTATCGTAGTTCAAAGTGATACCTCTGACCTTACATACAGTTTTTGTGGTGTTTTCATCGATAGAAACTTTATATCCATAGTTCTTGGGTCCTCCGCTAGCAAACTCTGAGATGTAAGCGTCAGGTCCATAGTCTGTAAGCTCATCTGTCATGTCGCCTAGAAAGTCTGAAATGGGGACGACGTACTCGTCTGTGTCGGTCTGAGTGTAAATCACACTGTCTGTGTCGCAATATATGGCTCTTCGATCCAGCTGATCGAGGTATTTGTAAAGGGTCATGCGTCCACCAGTTGTTACATAAGCCCCATGTACAACGCTAGTGTGTGGGAGTGGGACCTGTTCCTCTTCTATGGGGATATAATTAATCCACACGACTTCATCACTGGCGAAAAGGAGCCGTTTCACTTCTATACCTGGAGTCGTGAGGAGGGTAACCAACTCTAGAGAGTCATTAACAAGCTTCGTCTTTGCCCTGTTGGGATCTTCACAAAATTTCCCCCAAAAAGAATTGAGACAAAGCTTGCTAATGGCCCTCTTACCAGCGTTCTTCACGATCTGGGTAGGGTCTAACTTAATGCCTTCTCTCTCGTAGACCAGATCGATATATTCTTTTTTCTGTTCTGCTGTCACAACCTTGCTAGGGTATCCGCTGGCCTCTGTCTTTATTTTAAGGAACAGGTCGATATAGTCTGCGAACAGTCCTCCTTGACGAGAACTTTTAGAGTAGGTGGTAACCTCATACTCTAAGAATTCGTGGACTTTCTGAACAGTATACCCTTTCTCTACTGCCAGTCTCACCTCATCCACAATCCAAGTACCTGTGAGTACTCTCTCTTCCTCATCATGAGTGCAGGTCCCTTGCTCCATAGTAGCAGCGCAGGAACGGCAAAGGGGAAACAAGAGTTTACCACCCCACCTGAAAGGCAAAACGGGATGGTAAAGCTGTTGCGGAGGCAGGACGGTACATCTAATGACTCCTTCCTTCTTCATCATGGCATCGACATCCAAACACTGATCCCCTACATGAACAGTGGGATGCCCTATTGGAAATTTGAGATATTTGCAGACGTATGGGTATAGAGACATAACATCTGCATAGAGGATTTTCTGCGGCTCTTCCGCTTTATGGTAGAGGCGCATGGTTTCAGTTCGCCCGCCGTAAACCGAGTCTCTCAAGACCAGAGGAGAGTCTCCGACAAGGGGGTCATTGCGCAGGTGTGGGAATTTCTCGAGCACCTCTTTAAACTCACATTCCCACATAACATGAACAGTATACCCACAATCTCGGATAGCTTTCAATCTGGCCATGGTGTTTTCATATCTCACGGACAGGGATTCAGAAGACGAATCCATCACGGGTACATCTCTGTTAGGTCTGCAGAGACAGCCGTGATAATAACAGCCGAGGAATTCAAACACTTCTCGTGTTTCATCACAGAAACCGTCCACCTTCCAGTTTGGAAGCTCGGGCAGGCGAACTTCTCTTCCGTTACCTGCATGACGGATGAATATTCCCCTCTCCCTGGCTTCGTGGATAAGCCACATGAGGGATTTCCTAGAGTGCTTGTCTGCTTTACGGTAGCCGCAGGGAGGGGCCAGACCTATTGTATTCTCTTTGAGAAAAAGTCTTCTGAAGATGCGATTGCAAGCACTCGCAATAGTGATCGATTCTTCAAAGATATCGAAATCAGCTATTTCCTTGAAAAGTCTTTTGAAGAGAGTGCAGGCTTCTCTCAAGACTGTGACATCCATCTGGCAATACTTTAGGAGCTCTGCGCGATTATCGTATGCTTCATCGTCTTTTACGGTCTCGAACCATTCTAGAAAGACCTCGCGACCTTCCTTAGACATGGTCTCCGCTCCGTAAAATTCGATACCAGGATGTGGACCAACGTAATCGAGGTTAGCGATCGTATTGAATAGATGAGGGTGATAGCCCTTGGCCACGTCAGCCAGACCGAAAGTTTTGGGGAAACTTCGCAAAGGTAGTGGGATAAAGTTTAAGCTGTCTAGAAAGACCAAGTGTTCAAACTTTAGGCAAAGTATCTTGCATCCGGACATAACAACGTCAGGAACCCATCCGGCCTTAATAGCAAAGTCAAGAACGAACTGTAGGTCGTAAGACCGGGCGTTATGAGCTATAATAATGAGTTTCTCAAACTGAGGTCTGTTCATTCTTAGATATTCCATGAAACCACGGATTGGATCTTCCCAGAAAGAATGTTTACGTGGTCCACATCTAGCACACACATCATCCTTGGATGACTCACACGTAGAACAAGATTGTTCAACACATAATAGGTTCGGTACGTGAAGAAACGTATTGCCCTCGAGTCTGGTGTCCTGGGTCGACTCGATGTCATAATAGACCATTAAAGTGCTGTCTTTAGCTGAGGAAGAAGACTTCTTAGCGTCATCTTTATTCGTCAACTTGGCCATGTAACACTGATGTCCCGATGGTTGCTGCTTTTTACAATACTGACAGAAAGACTTGTAACATTCATGACTTTTCCAAAGTGCTTTAAGCATTTTACACTCTTTACACTTTTGAAGAGCCATGCAGACAGGACGTCTTTCGATCAGATTGCTTCTATGTTTATCGAAACACTCTTGACCTTTAAAGGTTCTATCACATACATTACATAGTAAGGATAGTCCTTTATCGATACAGGGTGGTATCGATCTACACATAGAACAAACATAATCACAGGTATGTTTCGCTTCTTCATTAACCCCTTTATTACACCCCTCACAGATGTATCTAACAGCCATAGCTGCCCTTAAGTTAGTTATAGTATGGTAATGTCTAGTCTCGGGATCGTATAAGAGATACAGTTTTTTCTTGTCCTGTCCGTTGTTACCGTCGAATAACATCTTAGCGAGCTTAAAACCACTATAAACCACTAGCCTATACTTATCTTTGATATAGTTTTGAATCACAGCAAGCTCAGGGAGTCCCCCTCCTCTACTGAGATCAACGCCTGAATCTTTAATAAATGCGGCAACTTTTGCTTTGATACGGTTGTTAGTCATATTACGCTTAAGGTAAAGAGGAAAATCAGGGTCTCTTTCCGCCTTAGCGATTGCAATCACTACAGCGAATGCCAAACAATTCATTAATGTTTTTATTTGAATAACACTTCGCTTCAAATGGGCCAGTAAGTCAATCTTACGGCCCTTCGTCTTGATACCTCTCCCGTTTCCGTTAGGTAGATGAACAATGTCAACTACTAAACGCAAACGATCGGTAACACGGAAGTTGGCGTTAGATTGACATACTTTACTAACTACGTTTTTCAGTACTTCAATGTTAAACTGATCTTTTCTCCTAAAACTCAGACCTATCGGTTTGTCCATCTGATTGACTTCATTGTAGATGGACACGCCAAAGAAATCCCAGTCATTAGCCTCTACTAAAGCATAGTCGATGGCATCTTTCAAACACCTCTCGAAATGATCTGATTCTACATCACCTGATGGTTCAGTTAGGTTGATAACCATCTGCAACCCAACAGCATCGAACCTAGAGTACTCTTTACGAGCGCTCTCTACAAGATGAAATGTAGGGGGTGGTGGGTCTCTTACATTTCCCCTTGTATTATTTGATGTGCTGGGCGCAGATAGATTTACATCATTATCATCAACGGCATCGTCAGACTCTGGTAAAGTAATGTTACCTACACCATTTCCGCGAAGTGTACCAGTCTCTGGTTGCGTTTCTGTCTCAGGCTCGCTATCAGAGATCGTGTACACATCTGCAGGGTTTCCATATTCGGAATCCGAAAGTGTAACAGTCCCTGTCGGTGAATCTTGAACCGTGTAGGTCCTAGGTTCGCTATCCTGGACTGTGTACACGTTAGATTCAGAATCGGACAGTGTAAAGGTATCCATTTCGCTATCAGAGTCTGATGACGAGCAAATATCGATACAAGGGATAGACATTGTCTTACAACACTACTAAAGAACGTTTGATTGCTGATAAAACCTATAACAAGGAGAAATTAATGAGTGAATGTAATGTTGTTTTACAGCAAATAGGTTATGAGGGAAAACTTTGATTTTAACTTTATAAAAATGAATAAAGTAATATAGACTCACCTTTTTTTTCACCTGCAACTGAGGGCTTACAGTTTTTTAGTTCCTTACGGATAGAAGTTCTGTGATAAACTGTGAACAAAGCGACCCATTCAGTCTCTTATATAGGGAAGGTGTAACTATGTAAGTTATAGGATTTTCTAAAAAATATCTATCATACGAATATGTTACCGTTCCGACACCTAATTCTTCTGCAAAATATTATAAATGTATGTTTGGAAGGGTCAGTGTAAATAGAGTTTATTAAAACAAAAAGCTGTAGACATATTTTCCATGACCTGAAAAAATATCTTAATTTACATTTTCGGTCTTGATGTAAACTACTTTTAAAGTACAAAGAAAACCATTTTGCTATGAAACGGATATTTGAGAACTGATGACAAAACTAATATTAAAAAAAAAAAGCATTTGCATGGAAATCCTGTCTTGTTGAGGTCATAGGGGTGAAGAAGCAATGTTTTAATGGGAGCATTCACGCTGGGTCACTTTTTATTGCAAATGTATGTTTTGGATGGGTTAATGTAAATATTTAAAAACGTTTCGTGAAAATATCTTAAATGTAATAAATGATTCACAGTATATGAGTTAAGTGTAAAGCATACTGAGTGAGAACTGTATTTATTAAAACTATGAAATTCTATCACTCACAAATAAAATGTTATTTTAAGTGTTACAAAACATTCTCAGAGGTACCAATAAGGGCTATAGGCTTAGCGAGATATCCCCCTAACAATAAAGCCTGTGCACACGAATGAGTTATTAACTACCATAGCCTATAGGTAAAGTCGGGCGACACTAAGTTTCATATGAACCCAGGACCTGTACCAACATTATGTCCATTACATTAATAAGGATATAACCTTTACGAAATATTCCCTAACAATAAAGCCTATGCATACGAATGAGTTATTAACTAACGAAAACTTTGATTTTAACTTTATAAAAATGAATAAAATAATATAGACTCACCTTTTTTTCACCTGCAACTTAGGGCTTACAGTTTTTTAGCTCCTTACGGATAGACGTTCTGTGATAAACTGTGAACAAAGCGACCCATTCAGTCTCTTATATAGGGAAGGTGTAACTATGTAAGTTATAGGATTTTGTAAAAAAAAATATCTATCATACGAATATGTTCCCGTTCCGACATCTATTTCTTCTTCTGCAAAATATTATAAATGTATGTTTGGAAGGGTCAATGTAAATAGAGTTTATTAAAACAAAAAGCTGTAGACATATTTTTAAAATATCTTAATAAAACAACTCAGTTGCGCTACATCTTCGAAGGGACAGGTCTACAACCCTACCTCTGCGCCCTCTACCTATATGCAAGCGTTATGATTTTGGGAGGGGTATGTGGTCATCATGCCTACACCCACGGCTTTAAGAGTTATTTTCCAAGACCTGTAAAATATCTTTATTCACATTTTCGACCTTGATGTAAACTAATTTTAAAGTACAAAGAAAACCATTTTGCTATGAAACGGATATTAAAAAAAAAAAAAGCATTTGCATGGAAACCCTGTCTTGTGAAGGTCACAAGGGGAAGAAGCAATGTTTTAATGGGAGCATTCACGCTGGGTCACTTTTTATTGCAAATGTATGTTTGGATGGATTAATGTAAATATTTAAAACGTTTCGTGAAAATATCTTAAATGTAATAAATGATTCACAGTACCTGGGTATATGAGTTAAGTGTAAAGCATACTGAGTGAGAACTGTATTTATTAAAACTATGAAATTCTATCACTCACAAATAAAATGTTATTTTAAGTGTTACAAAACATTCTCAGAGGTACCAATAAGGGCTATAGGCTTAGCGAGATATCCCCCGAACAATAAAGCCTGTGCACACGAATGAGTTATTAACTACCATAGCCTATAGGTAAAGTCGGGCGACACTAAGTTTCATTTGAATCCAGGACCTGTACCAATAGTATGTACACTACATTAATAAGGATATAACCTTTGCGAAATATTCCCTAACAATAAAGCCTATGCATACGAATGAGTTATTAACTAACGAAAACTTTGATTTTAACTTTATAAAAATGAATAAAATAATATAGACTCACCTTTTTTTCACCTGCAACTGAGGGCTTACAGTTTTTTTAGCTCCTTACGGATAGACGTTCTGTGATAAACTGTGAACAAAGCGACCCATTCAGTCTCTTATATAGGGAAGGTGTAACTATGTAAGTTATAGGATTTTGTAAAAAAAAAAATATCTATCATACGAATATGTTCCCGTTCCGACATCTATTTCTTCTTCTGCAAAATATTATAAATGTATGTTTGGAAGGGTCAATGTAAATAGAGTTTATTAAAACAAAAAGCTGTAGACATATTTTTAAAATATCTTAATAAAACAACTCAGTTGCGCTACATCTTCGAAGGGACAGGTCTACAATCCTACCTCTGCGCCCTCTACCTATATGCAAGAGGTATGATTTTGGGAGGGGTATGTGGTCATCATGCCTACACCCACGGCTTTAAGAGTTATTTTCCAAGACCTGGAAAATATCTTTATTTACATTTTCGACCTTGATGTAAACTAATTTTAAAGTACAAAGAAAACCATTTTGCTATGAAAACGGATATTAAAAAAAAAAAAAGCATTTGCATGGAAACCCTGTCTTGTGAAGGTCACAAGGGGAAGAAGCAATGTTTTAATGGGAGCATTCACGCTGGGTCACTTTTTATTGCAAATGTATGTTTGGATGGATTAATGTAAATATTTAAAACGTTTCGTGAAAATATCTTAAATGTAATAAATGATTCACAGTACCTGGGTATATGAGTTAAGTGTAAAGCATACTGAGTGAGAACTGTATTTATTAAAACTATGAAATTCTATCACTCACAAATAAAATGTTATTTTAAGTGTTACAAAACATTCTCAGAGGTACCAATAAGGGCTATAGGCTTAGCGAGATATCCCCCGAACAATAAAGCCTGTGCACACGAATGAGTTATTAACTACCATAGCCTATAGGTAAAGTCGGGCGACACTAAGTTTCATTTGAATCCAGGACCTGTACCAATAGTATGTACACTACATTAATAAGGATATAACCTTTGCGAAATATTCCCTAACAATAAAGCCTATGCATACGAATGAGTTATTAACTAACGAAAACTTTGATTTTAACTTTATAAAAATGAATAAAATAATATAGACTCACCTTTTTTTCACCTGCAACTGAGGGCTTACAGTTTTTTTTAGCTCCTTACGGATAGACGTTCTGTGATAAACTGTGAACAAAGCGACCCATTCAGTCTCTTATATAGGGAAGGTGTAACTATGTAAGTTATAGGATTTTGTAAAAAATATCTATCATACGAATATGTTACCGTTCCGACATCTATTTCTTCTTCTGCAAAATATTATAAATGTATGTTTGGAAGGGTCAGTGTAAATAGAGTTTATTAAAACAAAAAGCTGTAGACATATTTTTAAAATATCTTAATAAAACAACTCAGTTGCGCTACATCTTCGAAGGGACAGGTCTACAATCCTACCTCTGCGCCCTCTACCTATATGCAAGAGGTATGATTTTGGGAGGGGTATGTGGTCATCATGCCTACACCCACGGCTTTAAGAGTTATTTTCCAAGACCTGGAAAATATCTTTATTTACATTTTCGACCTTGATGTAAACTAATTTTAAAGTACAAAGAAAACCATTTTGCTATGAAAACGGATATTAAAAAAAAAAAAAGCATTTGCATGGAAACCCTGTCTTGTGAAGGTCACAAGGGGAAGAAGCAATGTTTTAATGGGAGCATTCACGCTGGGTCACTTTTTATTGCAAATGTATGTTTGGATGGATTAATGTAAATATTTAAAACGTTTCGTGAAAATATCTTAAATGTAATAAATGATTCACAGTACCTGGGTATATGAGTTAAGTGTAAAGCATACTGAGTGAGAACTGTATTTATTAAAACTATGAAATTCTATCACTTACAAATAAAATGTTATTTTAAGTGTTACAAAACATTCTCAGAGGTACCAATAAGGGCTATAGGCTTAGCGAGATATCCCCCGAACAATAAAGCCTGTGCACACGAATGAGTTATTAACTACCATAGCCTATAGGTAAAGTCGGGCGACACTAAGTTTCATTTGAATCCAGGACCTGTACCAATAGTATGTACACTACATTAATAGGGCTATAGGCGTTACCATTGAGTAAGTAAGTATTATTATTATATAGGGTTATGTAGTTTCGCTAATTGAAATATTAAAAAAAAAAATACCCATCCTAAAACATGGAGCTAACAGTCTAGTATTCTAGTATTAGATAAAATGATGATGATGAGTATTCCCCACGTTGTACACATTTGAGGAAAATATCAGTAATAATATAAGGCTATATAGTTAGTTAACAGAATAAGTTTGAATGGCGGACTCAAGTAAGCACGGCAATGAACCTTCGGGTTCCATATGAAATTTAAAAATTTATTGTATAGAGTTTAAGATCAATGCTTTGCTTTTTAAATACACTTGTTTTATTCAATCAAGGGGCTTCGAGCTGAGGACGTTAGAATTAATTTATATTTTGATTAGTTATCATGTACTAACTCGAAAATTTATTTTATAAACGGATATACTATATTTGTTAATGTGAATGCATTTCCGAGTGTAATATTCTTATCACAACATACAATCATTGACGAGAGATGTTATGAGAACCCTCGCTCGTAGCACTTAACTGTACATGTCTTCTATTATCGTCGTTAACTAAAGGGAAAGGTGATTTGGTTTTCATAGTCTTATAATATTTCCATGTATAGAGAATTAATTATGCTTTTCATGAATCTTGTTATGAATGATAATGTAATTTTCTTGTACTTACCTCTAATGATTAAGTCGTCTCGAAGGCACTGGAGAATACATTATACTTTCTATGACACAGGCTAGAGATGATGGACACTTTTACATTTTCATCTGTATTTATACATAAAAAGACAACCTTGAAGACATGTTAGAACATGTTAGAACATTGCTACAGAGTCACCTTGGAGGTAAGACAGTCGGCCCCGCCCCCTTCCCCTCCATTGCGTAACCCCCCACCACTATGTTTCAATCACCCCAAGGGCAGAAATACAATTTGGGTCTCCGAAAATAACACAGGCTTAGAATTCGGCGTTAGCCGCCGCCAAAGTGATAGGCCGTGTCCCGTCTTGGGATGTAGTGCCACCTGGTTCAAAGGGCAGAAATACATTTGGGTCTCCGAAAATAGCACAGGCTTAGAATTCGGCGTTAGCCGCCGCCAAAGTGATAGGCCGTGTCCCGTCTTGGGATGTAGTGCCACCTGGTTCAAAGGGCAGAAATACATTTGGGTCTCCGAAAATAGCACAGGCTTAAAAGGCACAAGTACATGGTTCGAATGAGTACCATGACGACATAAACCAACCCGGATCAAAGGGCCTAAGTGTAGAGCCTATTGCGTAACGGGAATAGCGGTTCATAGGACCTAACTCCTAAACGCGGCGTCGGAATGAAACGGGAATGGCACGGTGCGAAAGGACGCAAGTACATTACTCGGAATCGCGTCCTGTGACGTCACAGGAAGAGGCGTCGGCCCCGCCCCCTTCCCCTCCATTGCGTAACCCCCCACCACTATGTTGCAATCACCCCCCACCCCATTTCCCCTCAATCGGGGGCCATAGGGTACTCTATACTACTTGTGGCGTAGGGGATGAGTTCGCTCCTCTCACGCAGCAGGCCCGGGTTAGAATCCATGTTAGGACAAGTTACCTATGGGGGTCCTTCCTCACCTGTAAAACTATTGTCTGGCAACTTAGGCTCTCGTGGTCCCCGGTTATCATCTAACCGTCATTATCATTTTCATCCTAATATCATCTTTATCCGTCAAGCAGCGTGAGTCGCTTAAATGTCCCTAAAAGGGAGAGGTGAAACTAAGGTAAAGAAAGAATATCGATACAGTAATTAGTAGGAAAAGGTAGAAAGAATATAAAAGTTTAAGGAAATTGAAACAATACAATACCTCGTATATTACATGAATATTAGTGGTTGGTGGTTGCATCTTGAACGTTCTGAGAGTTCGACAGCCTTTTGTATCCTTATTGTATGTTGGAAGGAGAACATTCAATCAGAATGAGTCTAAAACAGAATAGGATAATGAGTGCTGATCCTTCTGGGAAATGTAATAATTTTACAATGCGTTTCAGTTCCCAGCATTGTATTTTGAATTTTTTGCCTTTACCTTAATTAAATTTAAATCCAACGACTCTTCGCTAGCAAGATGGTAAAAACAATGAATAGAAAGGCATATAGGCTACCGTCAATAGCTAGAATATCTCCCAGGGAAAACTGCATCGTTTAATTGGAATTAAATGGGCGTACTCCAATTATGGAATTTTAATTCGTTCTATTACACCGTCGTTTTAGAGACCCTGTCGAAGTTAATTACACATTGCATCATCACGAACATCTGGGTAAACAAGGAGGGCTTTCGATTGTTATGTTGGTATAAAATCATTACTGCAACAGGTAATTCTTTTCAAAACTGCATAAACATGCTCTAATTAATAGAGCATAATATCTCTAGAGAAAGTAAATACATCGTGACGGTAAATGATGTAATAATTCCAGGTTGCATAGAAAATTTAGGTAAGTTACTAGGCATCCAACTATAAGCTGAATGAGATAGTTTTGTATGAAATGGTAATTTGGCTGCCCATGTGCTCTATTGGTTTACCAAAATATCCCATCGTGATCCACTTTAATTCTTCTATGTAGGATGTATTGTATTAATTGAATGAAGTTTACAGTAATGAGATTGTGGTGATAACGGTAATGATTGAAATAATATTATTTTAACTAGGGTTCGAATGTTTATGACATGTCATATCTTTATCCTGACCTCCGTTCTCGCCGCAAACACAAATTAAACACGAATTGCACCCTTGTTATCCAAATCGGACAGTTTTTATTTGGCATACAAAGTCATATTTTGGTCATTTTTGTGGTCTTGGTCTTGTATTTTGGCCATATTAGTAATTTAACGTCATATTTCAGTCATAAATTCGGTAAAAGAGCACAATTATACTGTACAGAGTATGTAGGTCTACTACATGGTCTAGTTAAATTTGAAATTTATTTTATTAATTTAATGTTTATGCCAATGAATAGGTCCCCCTACGATATAGTAGGTCTAATGCTGTAACTTGAGGCTTAAGTTGTATGTGGTATGGCTACTGTAAATTCATCTCTAAGACTAGTTTGTTCGTGCAGATTGCGTTAAGCAAAGCCGAGTAATTCCAAAGTGGACTCATGTTTATGTATCACATCGCCGTCTTAAGTTGCAAGTAAAGTCTTGGGAAAGGAGTTTGAGTCTATGTTTAAGACGATACCTAGGAAATGTCCCTCCAGTCTTATATAACGTAGAAAGGGGGGGCTCTTTTCGCATGGCGTACGCTCCTCGGATGGCACGTTAGGAATTTCCATATTACTAAAAGGTCAAGCAAACCCAAGCCTTATGTTACTAACTTCACTGCTGTAAAGGATACCTCAGCGACATAGAGGCTAGGTCTAATGTTTTATATTATTCTGGAATTCTGGAATCTTTGTCTATGTTTCCCTTGTTCTTAGCTACAACAGTCTTCTCTCGTGAGCTTATAACCTTCCTCCACATGCCGCGCAACTGCCGTGGGTGCTCTTCCACAACGAACTAACTAAACTAAGTTTAGTGAATTCTACGTAATTTCAAGTTTCTTAAGTTACCGTGTTTGTTAGCAAATTACACTGCTAATATCGCAATGTTATTTTATTGTAAAATGCTACTCCCTTAGGCAAATAAGTTATCGTTTAGTGCTCTCTACTGGGAGACCCCTTGGTATTAATATCATTGTTCTCTGTTGATGGTGTTGCTAGAGTTACTTTCTTCTGGGGTTTCTTGATAACTTTGTATTAAGATATGTGCGGAGGCGAAATGTTTTGTCTTCAGGGAGTTACAATTCAATTCAAGTAATGTTTATTTATAGTTCTCTTATGACTGTGTAGCTTATTATGCCAAAGTAAACCATAATAGGCTATTTTGATTTATCCCTTTTTAATTCAAAAGTAGGCTTACACATCATAGTTCCCTCCAGCCTCCCTCCTTCTCTCTCTCTCCCCATCTCCCCATCTCCCCTATATCTCTTTCTCTTTTTTTCACACACACACCTCTTGTAACCTCTTGTAATCTGTTACCTGCAATACATATTGATCTTCCTGATATTCATTTTATATAGGCCCATTCACATTCCTGACGAGAGCATAGGCCCAATACATGGGGTCGCTGTGAATTCCTACAAAATCGTAGGATGTTAACAAATTTGGAAAAAGAGGATATGTGAATTACTACAGTCTATGAAATGTGACAACATGATTATTCCAAAAATTTCCCTTCACAGTACCAATGCTTGTGAAGCTTTTCACGCAAGATCCTAATGCTAAGTTTTATAATCACCACTCTCATACTATATATTCAACACCCTCATATTACAGGCCTATTCAAAATTTTAGAGGTGATGAAGAGAATGCAATATATATATATATATATATGTAAAATCACGCAGTGCATACCTTCCGTACTGACCGACTTCCTTAAAAGTCACTTCAATCATTTCTCTTCTATGTCTTCCTTACTTTCCAGCTTTCCTATATACGTCTAATTGCTTTCATCGTTGACAAATGGAGCTCCAGGGTGTCTCCAGAACGTCGGAAATAAATAACCTTCCGACCTGCCTACAATGCCTAGGGAATCCATAAGAATAAGTAATGATGATTAAACTTCTTTTACTGTTATTAAAATGTTGAATTGCAAATACCGTTCATCCTCAATAAAAGTTGGATGATTTTGTTTATAAAATCTTAATACATTACTTTTGATAATCGCAATGAATTTCTAGCGTAACTGAGAGCTAGGTCTATAACCCTAATTTTACATCTTGCCATGTTAAAGAATGTAAAAAAGCGCTGCAGACCTCACTCGTTGAATTCATTGAGAGCGCAGAAGCGGAAAAAAATCTTCATTCCCCCTGTGTGTGGTTTTATTTTTTAGTCGTCATCGTGCGAGTGACTGAGTGAAACTAATGATACAATTTGTCGCCAGCCAACCTCAAGAAGTCTTCAAGTTTTATATATAGAGGCTCATGTGTTGCTTCTGATGAGATGTATTTTTAGTTACCCTCTCTACCGCACCCCACACATCCTCTGCCAGCTAATCAGCCTCTTTCCAAAATATCTCAACCGCATAACGTTACTAATTTCATCATTATCTTTTGATTATTGTTATTTCAAAAATAATTTGTGAAGACATACCATAAAGCAAGATAAAATATATCTATGTAGTGGCATACATATAGCATTATGCTTATTCACACGAAGTTCATGAAATCCTTTGAAGTTAGGATAATAATATATATCAGTAGATTGTGATATATCTCCTACCAAATAACTTTTATTTCCAAGTAAATCAAAGCTAAGTTACAGTTCAGGATTCTTTTGCTTGTTTAAAAATTATGTGTCAAAGAGCCGCGTTTGAACTAATTCCAAAAAAGATCCGCGCTGCTTACAAATTTATTGGTACTTCCATGCTAGTTTGTTATCCTGTAAAATGGAACAAATAAGTCTACCGATAAATAACACTCCCATCGTACGAAATAACGTACGGATTAATGTTACTTGGTTACTTGCTCATAAAAAAAAAAAAATAAGAATGCAGGAACAACTCTAGGCCTACAGGATATCACACATTTATATCACTTGTAAACCCAATGGAGAACATACGTTTTATATTGCATCCGGGAGTCGAGAAAGGGGGTAAAGGGCTAATGCATGCGATACATAAATACAGTATCATAAATATGTTTGTAATCAATAGATTTCACCAAAACCTTTGTACAAATACATTCACATAAGAATAATTTTTGTTATTTAATTTTCACTCAATAAATAATAATAATAATAATAATAACAATAATAATAATAATTAGGGCAGAGCGTTTTTAATTGATTAAAAACAGGTTTGGTTCTGACGCAAGTTCTAAGCGAAAGCACGTTCGGAAAAAAATAAAGTAAATAAAAACAATTGGCACCAATTTTTAAACATGAACACACGACTTTATAAGCCAAGTAGTGACGGAGCCGATTTTTTATTTTCGAAAAGGGCGCCAAAATAATATCACGGTCAAGGTTCAGCTCATGTTGAGTCTATGCGGAGGTCTATTGATTTAGTACATTGTGGAAAAACATGTTGAGGCCAGAAATATGCAAGAAATTGTATAGTTAAGAATATCAAAAGATAAAATAGCAGTTTTGATATCTTTCTTAACATAAATCCAACTTAATAATAAAAATAAAACAAAAACAAAAAGGAATTGTCTTCCCTCCTACTTATTTTGCAGCACAGCTTCGCACCCAATGGGCCTAGTATAATAGGCATAATTTCTTGAGGGTGTACAAAAATAGAATGCAGTCTACACGATATTCAGCGTGAAAGAGTCATATAATGCAGCCATAATGATCTCAATTTAGTACTTCTTCTTTCCTAATGGAGTCACTTAAAGTAGACCGAGCCATATCGTGTTGACAGATCTAACTGCAATTTCGTATAAATTTTCCGAAAGCTAGTTTTTATATCTGACTATTTTAATCTCATTATTAGAAGGTTTCCGAACATGAAACCTCGTCTTGGGTGGAGCAGTCAGCATTCCCATGCTGTAACTGAAGTCGATATTATTATTCGTTCTTTCCGATGCACTTGTACGTTGGCATCAGTACAGATTTTTCGTTGGAGATTTCAAGCTTGTGTTTACTGCAGCAATCCTGCCTAACTAATAGCCTTCATTAATATCATAAAAACATAGGAGTATGCTACCTATATAATTACCATAAACACAACTACTCATTTCGGGTCTAACCAAAAACATTCACGCACACACATCCTCAGGAGAGTTAGAATGAGTAACTTGGCAAGTATGCTTACACTCTCATCGTTCGAAACAACGTACGGATTAATGTCGCTTGGTTACTTGCTCATAAAAGAAAAAAAAGTAAATAAATAAAAATAAAAAAAAAAAAAAATAAAAATAAAAAAAAATGCAGTAACAACTCTAGGCCTAAAGGATATCACATATTTATATCACTTGTAAACCCAACGGAGAGCACTCATAACGAAACATTTATGTCGCAGGGAACATAAAAATAAAACCGTTTCCTGCACCTTTTTTGAACTTTTTACAGCATCCAGAAATGTATTTTTTCTCTTTTCTGATTCGTGTTACTTTTGAGTGTCTTTCGTCAGACATATTCCATGCAATGTCTACTATGCTGGAATATCTCAACTCCCAGCCGAGGATGTTATGATGTAGCCATTTGTTGCATTGTCACTGACAGGAGTCGGATTCTGTCTCTCTGAACAAGAACTCCTTCGCTTATAAATTTCTTACGTCGAATTCCCCCTACTGATCTTAGCATGTATTATTGTACTGTAAGGAGCTTCTAACTTTAAAAATACAATTTACTACTTCACTGTAGAAGGTGAAGGAAAGTGCTTATTCTTTATTAGTCTGGGTGTAGCCTGTAAATATAAAGAAACATTGTGTTCTGCTGTAAAGAACTGATTGACTCTTGTGCCTGAAGATTAATATTTGCATAAGCATTAAACCTCCTTCACTCATATATTATATTAGTTTCTTATAGGTACAGCATTGAATTGACAACGAGGGAAGTTGTAATATTTCTTCTAAAAGTGAAATTACATCTGTTCACAGCTGTTGCAATTCATAATCAGAAATAATGTTTAGTAGGAAATGTCCTCTTCTGTAATAATGCAATTTTTTTAGCAAAATAACGAATATGCTTCCAGTAAATTAAATTAACAATTGAACGTACAGCGAATTACTTAAAATATAAATTTTATATAATACAGTTAGTCTACAAGAGAGTCGGTAATTTTTCTGTCTACGAGGTCTTATTTTGATTGCAGGAGTAATATCAAAAGACTGTACAATATGGTTGGTTGGTTTTATGATTATTTAACGGCAGGGATGTACTGCAACTTAAGCCTTTGATCACCACTGGTGTGCCGGAATTTTGTCCCGCAGGAGTTCTTTTACAAGCCTTTAGATTTACAGACACACATACACACATAAATGTCATCGAATTGGGTCGGGATCGAACTCACAACCTAGGGCACAGAAAGTCAGTGCGAGGCCGACTGTACCACCCAGGCGGAGAGTACAAACTGTGATATTCATTATACATATTTAGATATTCAGTGGACAATTTTATATAGGCCTTTCTAGGAATCTAAGTCGGGAATACGTTTAATATGGCAGTTAAAACCCTTGATGTATAAGCTTACAGGACTTTTAGGTTCTCCTAAATTTCACGTTTACAACATTCCAATCGAGTTTAAAGAGGATTTGGTAAAATGCAAAGGTAACAATAATAATTATGTTCACAACGGCCTTGAACGATATGGCAGCAGAGTTGGCACTAATTTCAATTTAAACCCTTTTAATATTTTATGTAATGTGTAACCGATCAGTTCATATGGACTTATATAAAAAGAGGAATCAAATATAAGAAAATACATTTCACGGACAATATTTGAACTTCCCGCAACATTATCGACTACTAAAAACTACCATTACACCTAGACTATTACAATGACCATAAAACGAATTACATGACAAGACAGAGGACATTTACACGAACAATTTGATATACAACATGACCATCTGAATCAAAAGACATTACCAGCAATTACAAATAATTAATCAAACGATTAATTATTAACACGACAACATAGAAAATTACATCATTCAACGCATAATCAAGAAAGCTATACAACTACACTTATTGCAGACAATAGTGACAATTACTTTATGAATTATTAACTAAATAAGGGAATACAATGAAGTGAAGGCGTGGCTTTTTGTCTGAAGAAGTCCACTGTCGCCAGCTATTAAAGTCAAGTTGATGGATACGTTTCTCCCCCAACCTCAACCCACTTTAACGACAAATATTTCAAACACTAGCAGACGACTTAGCTAATTTCCAATCATAAGAGACAAAGCCTACTGACTGAACCAATGGAATGGCTAGAATATTTTAACACCGAAACATATTAACACGAACAGGAGCGACCAACAAGGACTTGAAGACATCTATTCAACAGCGACGGACGTAATTTTTATAGACTAAACCGGAGTTAGAAATATACAGTGAAACAGTAACAAGTACTAATATTAATTTTATACCGACTTTTAAATAATACGGTCGAGGATAAAGATATACATATCGGAATAAGACAAGATTATAGATATTATTTTTCGTATTGAAAAGTTAAACGAATAAATACCGCCATAAGATATATAACCTAAAATTCCTGCAATAAAACGTGCAGATGTTATAAGTATAATAATATTACCTAAAGTAATTTTGGCGACGACGAAGCAAATAGATAAAGACATTACTGTATTCTTCCTCCAGACATTTTAAGAAATTAACAAATTAAGTGAAAGATTTTCGGACAAAATAAACTTACAAATATTATTCAAGTTCATTATCAATAGACTTCATTTTTACGACCTATAATCCCTTCATCTTATATCCTATTTTAGTTTTCGTCGAGCACGACCCTGAAAGAGATCTCGCTCTACCAACTGAGTTAAAAATAGCCGGACATAATATATTCAACGACCCCTACTGACAATTATACATTGGCACCCAACAGTTATAAATTAGCACCCAACATTACGAACAGTTATAAATTGGTCGCCCAACTCTAGGCCTATATATCCAGACCTACAAACGGTTATAAATTGGCGCTCATCTCGGTGCTAATCAAATACTCCCCCTACGAACAGTTATAAATTGGCTCCCATCTCAGGGCAGAATTTTCGAAACGAAATAGGATATAGGAATTAGGCCAACAAAAGTCGAAAATTTTTTTGAAACGACACGGGGATAGACGAAATTTATTAACAAATTAATTCTTCGAAATAAACAGTAATAGTGTATAGACTCCATGTGGATTACCAACAACATCAACATTCACCATCAACATTCACCATAAACCCTCCACTCAACTGAAAATCTACACCCCCGCCCCCCCAATTCTACAAGAGATCGACACCCCTCTTCAGCTTGTGACCTCCAGTCAGCTGATGGCCATTCCTAGGCTATTGACCGACAGACAGCTGCAACAACAGAAGGACTAGGGTATCGTTAAAATTTTTGCTTATACTTACAGAGTTCACAGAACAATCATATTTTTTCTCTTTAGTTTTTTTGTAAAAGCTTAAAATAACTTTAAATTATATCCTTTCAAGAAGGAATGACTTTTTAGATTTATATTTCAGTAATTATTTTTCAATTTCACATTTTTCTATGCGTTTACGCAATAACAAAATTAAGATGTCTGTGAAAACTGTACAAGTAATAACATGTTCAAGTGACCCAGAACCACAGCATGAATCCCTACACCCAGTGTCAAATGATGAATCTAGTTTGCAAAGCAGTGAATTAGACAATAGAAATGTCAATGTAAGTGAGAATTTAACAGCAGGTGTAACATCACAGTCAGCTGTTCCAACAGATACTATGTCTTCTAACCCTGAAATAGCCACTGTAAATGTCAATGCATTACAACAAATTATGAATGCTATAACTTCTCTGGCCAGTCAAAATACTGCGCTAACTGAAACAATTAACTCATTGCAGACTGAAAGTAACAGTCAAAACACTACGCTAACTGAAACCATTAATTCAATGCAAACTGAATTAAACAGTCAAAACACTAATCTAACTACAACAATTAATTCAATGCAGACTGAATTTAAAACTGAACTTAATAGTCAAATGAATTCATTGCAGACTGAATTTAACAGCCAAAACACTACGCTAACTGAAACCATTAATTCAATGCAAACTGAATTAAACAGTCAAAACACTAATCTAACTACAACCATTAATGCATTACAGACTGAATTTAACAGTCAAAACACTACGCTAACTGAAACCATTAATTCAATGCAGACTGAATTTAAAACTGAACTTAATAATCAAATGAATTCATTGCAGACCGAATTTAACAATCAAAACACTAATCTAAACACAACAATTAACTCATTGCAGACGGAATTTAATAGTAAAATGCATTCAATGCAGACCGAATGTAACAATCAAAATACTAACCTCACTACAACAATTAATTCTTTGCAGAATGAATTTAATAGTCAGAATACTACTTTAACAACAACAATAAATTCAATGCAAACCGAACTTAATGAAAACTTGAATGCAGAGCTAACATCTCAAACTAGTAATCTTACTCAGTTAATGCAAAACCATAGACAACAGGTTGCTGAAGAATTGATACAAATCGATTCCCGAGTGACCCAGGTTGGTACCCAGGTGGAAGCTGTACAGACAGAGGTTCGTACCCAGGTAGATGGAATTCGAAATCATGTAAGTGCTGTAGAAAGAGAAGTTAGGAGTAACAACACTAGATTGGTATCCCTTAATTCGGAGTTGGACAGATTGCGTCATAGGTTACGGGATCAGGAAGATCGTACAGAGAGTACAGTCTTGGTCTCTGACCGGGGCGAAATTGCGTCAACTTCATCTGCTCTCCCAGACACGCCTACTGATACACCTACCATTCCCCCTCTACCCGCAAGCTTACCAAGATCCAATAACGGATTGAACCATCACACTGCAGGTAATTCAAATCCAAATAATAATAATAATCATCAAAATTTCAACCCCAGTAATCAGATTGGATTTACCCTTAGTCAAAGCGACTTGCCTCTTCCCACGTTTGAGGACAAACAGAAGACTAACCCCGTAAGATATTTGCGCGAATTAAAGACCTTTTTCAACTTAAGAAATGTACCTGAACAGTTAAAAATGATCATGGTATCCAGGTCATTAAAAGGTAGTGCAGCTCGATGGTTCAATGTGGTTAATGATACGCTGGAATTGAATATGCAGACATTCGAAGAGTCCTTTCTTCGAGAATTCTGGTCAATATCAGATCAAGAGAGATTAAAAGGTCAGATTTTTCATGGAAGTTTTGATCGTAATAGCGGCCAAACCTATATGGAACATTTTATTTCTTTATGTGATTCAAAACAGCTGTTAACCCCTAGTATCGAAGATGAAGTCTTCATCAAAGCCCTCTGCTTACACTATCCGTTTTCAATAAAGAACAGTTTAATTGTCGCGAGCCCCAAGACAATCCCTGACATGATAGCATTGTTGAAATCCCTACAGGAATCCCCATTTCCACCACAAAAGATAAATAAATCCCAAGTTACCAACACTAATCAAGGCCTAAAAAGAAACATTAATTATGTCCAAACCAAACCCAACCAAAACGCTTTTGGATGCGAGACGCGGACAGGATCTGCCCAGTTGTGTGAGGAACACCAACAAGTAAATGAAAACGAGACTAATGTAACCCAAGAAAATAGCTCGGATAGCCCAGGACAGTTCTGGAGAAATACGCCATATCAGAGAGGAAATAGGACTTCTTATTGGAGGAGTAGAAATTTCAGATATCGCCCTTATTATTTCAACAATGGCAGGAACTACTCAAGCTACAACAACGGTTTCAGAAACAACAATTCCCAAGACCAAAACTACAATAATAATTACAATAGCAATAATTATAATGGCTATACAAATAATAACAACTTCACAGGCTCAAATCAGAACAATAGGAATAACTATGGCAGAAGACCATACAATGGAACACCCCGATGGTTCCATAGAACTCAATACAATCAAGGATTTTTCCGACCAAGTTTTCGAGGTAGAAATAACTCACGCCGTGGACTAAACCGATATGCAAATAACAATGGACAGAATAATGAAAACCAACATAACACAACTAATAACAATCATGAAAATAGCAACAATGACCACCAGTCACCACCACCGACGGTTGTTTTAAACGACTAAGGGCACCATTGGAACCTCGCAAAAGGGGCCCTGCAGTTCTAAGGAACAATAATGGAGGTACAGCTAATAAAGTCATGAAACTATCAGATAAAGCACTCAGGTCAGCACCACACTCAGTACAAGACTCTAAAGCCTACAAACAAGCTTTGTCAACAACTGTTACACAACACAAACCCACTACACTTAGTAGAAAAGGATTTTCGAATGCCGCCGTGCATGCTGTAAGTAGCATGGTGTGCCCGAGCAATTCAGGATTTTCTGGTGCAAAACATAATAAAGTTGCAGTAAATAACCTGAATGACACTAATATTGATTCTGTTAACAATAAAAAGGAAAACCACAAAACAGGACATCACAACAATGCAATGATTCACAACAAAGAAATAGTTCGTGATAAAATTGCAACGATACATGACACTGCTATAACAGACACACTTTCTAAAACTAGCAACACAACACCCCACATTCTTACAGACAACAATGCAGTGGACAACAATACTGTCATTAACAATGACTATACAACAACTGATTTTCACAACAATACAGACATGATCACGCCCACAGATATTACTGTAGGCATCTTACAACGTAGTGAATTGTCTCAAGACCCAAATAAACCCCCTACTATTGAGGTATTGATAGGTGAAAATCCCTATCAAATTACTCTCGATACCGGATCAGATGCCCAAGTAATGTCGCAAAACACATTCTTGGAGTTGCAACGAACTAGAGCAATCACACAGATTTTACCTGTATACAATATGTCTGCACTTCTAGCGGCAGGCCGAACAAGATTTAGAATACGACACCAATGTTTCGTACCTTTAAACATAGCCGGTCATACGGTGGAAGTTCTATTCCTTGTGATAACAGGATTAAATTTACCATTGATTGTAGGCAGTGAAGTTTTTAGACAGCTAGAAGCTATCATTGACTTTAGAAATGAAAATTTCAATTTTATTGGAAATGACAGGCAGGAGCTTACTGTACCGTTCCGGAGGCCAGCCCCCCTTCCATTCACAGCAGGCGACTGTAACCCAGACCTGCAGGAAGAGACGTTCTTTGTTGAGGCTGTAAATACCTACCCCCAACCCCTCATACAGCTTACACAAGACGACCATTCACAACAACCACTCACTCCACTTCTGTCTTCTCAAACAGAACATAATATACAACACTTAACTTCAGAAGTGGATGTAAATATTCAACACATTATGACGAGTTCTGAGATAGATTCGCTTATATTGGCCAAGGTAAGCGAAACTCAGGGCTTAGATACACACGCTCAGCAAACTTTATTAGGTATACTGAGAAAACATAGAGATTTGTTTACCAATAAGATTGGAAAATGTAATCTCTATACACACCAAATAAACCGACGCTCTACCACTGTAATACGACATAAACCGAGACCCATCCCATTGAGTTTAAGAGCCAAAGTAACTGCTGTGATACAAAACATGTTGGATCAGGGAATCATCGAGGACTCAATGAGCAATCATAGTAATCCCCTCTGTATAGTAATAAAGCCCTCAGGAGATATTCGCTTAACAATTGATGCTCGGACCCTCAACAATGACTGCCAGGAGGACAACTATAAGCCGTTGACTTCTGATGAGTTATTATCTAGAGCAAAAGAAGGAGATTATTTCTCTTCAACCGACCTAAACTCAGCTTTTTGGCAAATCCCTTTAGACTCAGAATCACGCGATATGACCAGTTTTAATTATCAAGGACGGCATTTCAGATTTTGTCGCGTCCCGTTTGGCTGTCGCACGTCTTCAGCCGCACTGCTACGTGCGCTAGCACTAACTTTCAATTGGAGCAGCAACCCTTTCATAATCCCCTACCTCGACGACATTTTGATTGCGTCATATTCAATAGCAGATCACATGGATCACATAGACCAAACCTTAGACAAGCTAAGAACCGCAGGATTCACCCTTAATATCTCCAAGTGCCATTTCTTTCAGCGAGAGGTAAAATTTCTCGGATATATTATATCCGGGAAAGATTTCCGTATCGACGACGAAAAGGTGGCAGCCATCTTGCAAATCCCAGCCCCTAAGAATCAGAAACAATTACGATCTTTCCTTGGTGTATGCCAATATCAGGCCAGATTTGTACAAAATTATGCCCAAGAAATTTTTCCCCTAAAGCCTCTTTTGCGGAAGGCCCAGAAATGGAAATGGACAACGGAACATGATGCGGCCTTCAATAAGGTTAAGCAGCTGTTCGCGGAGTCCATCCGACTGCAAAAGCCAGACGATTCGATTCCATATTTTATAGCCACAGATGCCAGTGCCCGTGGGATCGGAAGCATTTTATTCCAGGTTAAAGACGGCGAAAAACGCCTAATAGCCACCGCAAGCAAAGGCTTGAACACCACACAGTCCAGGATGTACCCTACCGAATTGGAAGTATACGCAGTTCATGAAGCCTTAAATAAATACAAACATTACATTTATAATTGCAAAGTAACAGTATTGTGCGACCACATGAGTCTGAGTTTTATCAATCAGTGCAAACTGAGCAACTCCAGAGTATCCAGGTTTATCAGCGCCATATCCCGATATAACATAGAAATACAGCACATAAAAGGATCTGATAACAAACTTCCCGATATTCTTTCTCGTTTGCCTAGCCATCCAGGCATAGCCAGTATGGAAGGACAGGTTGAGAAGGAAGTCAAGATCATGGGAATCACTGTCAATGACAAATATAAGCTCAACAATAAATTAGCAAATTTAGTGACACTTCAGAACGACGACGAATACCTTTCATCTATTCGGCCTAAGCTGCAGGGCATCCCCGATTCAAATTCCAATCCGGCATGCGGCCATGATAACCAGAAAACCATTGCATTACACAATAATGTGATATACAAACTATGCGGACTGGAAACCCCTACTTGGAAACCATACGTACCGAAAGCGTTGGAACATGACATAATTGCAAGCTACCACGAGAACTTAGCTCACAGCGGTACTGATCGAATGATAAATGCAATCAGTGACCATTTTTTCATTAAACAGTTAGGACGAAAAGTGAGACTGTATGTCAGTACCTGTCACTTATGTCAGACTGGAAAGAATAAAAACACCGCCTACGCCACTGAGATACATTCTGTAGAATCAACAGCACCAAATCAATTAATATGCGGAGATATATTGGGACCCCTCATACGCACTAACTTCGGTAATCAATATGTTTTTGTTTTGGTTGATGTATTCAGCAAATTAGTAGCCTTGTATCCCATAAGAGATTTATCAACAAAGATTTGCTTAATGAAGATGCAAGAATATGTCAATACGTTCGGACAGGTATCCAGTTGTCTGACAGATAACGCCTCAATTTTCGCAAGCCGGAAATGGACAGATGGCTTAAGTAGGATAGGAATCAAGACATTACATTCATCTAATTATAACCCACAAAGCAACATTTCCGAACGATATATCAAACAGGTTATATCTTATCTACGCTTACTCACACACAGACAACACAAAAATTGGTTTCGTTACTTAAAACCTATACAGGCCATATTGAATGAAACGAGACACCAGGTCACAAAAGAAATTCCTTTGGAAGTAGTAAAGCAATGTAAAGTTGGACCCCTCTTTTCAAACACCCCACCTGTTTTGAACACTTGTGAGAAATCTGACATTGAAGTGTGTCAAGCCATTCTTCAGAGGTTACAAAAGCGATGGTTGAAAAGAAAAGAAAAGCCACGCAAGAAAAGAAAGAAATGGGAACCCAAATTAGGAGACTATGTACTACTAAGACAACATGTGTTATCCAACAGACTTCAAAACAAACAACGTAAGTTTTCTTTAATCTTTAGAGGACCATTAGTAATAAATGCAAAATTTAGTACCGATACCTTTGAGTTAAAAGAAGCCAAGAAACCCCATAAAATTGTTGGCAGATATCGTAAACAATTATTGAGACCATATCATGTGATGTCACGGATTGTATGAGAATCAAAGCATACGAGGTAAATTTTGCTCTTAATCAATGAACTGGAAACGAAAAAGGACTACGAGAATGGAATGTAAAATATTTTTGCGTGAACCCTCTCAGATCTATGTTTCATTTTTACGTTAACACAACGAATGTATTAATTTAAGGTAAAACGATGAAGCCATCATTTTATAAGTAAACACTGAAAGACAATAACGATACAAGAATTACCTCATATAATGAAGTGATTTTTGCAGTGTTTCCTTGAAGACGAAGAGATGTGTGTACAGCCTTTCTTCGACTAAAATTGTATATATATTTAAGAAGTGATGTGCAGATTCCCCTCTGAATGATACTGAAGGAAATGAAACATCAATTTGACTTAGGATAATCACACTAGTATTTGATTTAAATATATAAGAAAATTTTAATTACACTTATTGAAAATATTGAATTAAGTTTTATAATTACACATTACACTTTGGTTAAAGAATTAAGATTTATAAATGAATAAGTATTTCACTATCATGCATATTCAATTTAGTATCCTCCCTACAACCTCACACCAATCAAATATAAGGTATAAAATGAAAATCAAAGAGATAAATAATGAGTTATGAAAAGTGAATTTATGAGTGTGCAAAGATTATGAATAATTAAAGGTAAGAAATGAGTCGACGATGAAAAATGAGAAAAGTATGACAAGGAAGGAATCCACTGTCAAAAGAGTGAAAAAGATCACTAATGAGAAAGAAAATAATAAAATGAAGGTAAGGCATGCACTTATAATAATCATGCTAGAAAAAGCAGATTGACATTTAAGAATGATATTATTGATTGTGTAGGAGTAAGAATGCATAAATTTGTAGTAAACTTGAACATGATATTACGAAATAAGCAAAATAAATTTATTTGAATAAAAAGGATACCTGAAAAACAGAAGAAAGAAAATAATACGTTTTTAGATTGTGTAATTAAAAAAATAAAGTGTGAAGTGTATAAGTAATCAAATCCCATTGTGTGTTAAATAAAATTTTATGTATTTAACGGTAAGTAATTAAGTGTAATTAGTAAAATTGTTTCATTAGGTGAAGAACAGTGATGTACCAGAAATGAGTTACAACCAGTCAAGATGACTATTATCAAGTAATTCAATGTAACAAAGATTTCATTTTATTAGGTGAAAAGGAAAGAGAAGCGTACTATAAGTGAGTACAATAAAGTAAAGAAAGGAAGATTATCAGCTGATTCAATGTAACAAGTGTATGATTTAACAATGTTTATATTTTAAGAATTTTAATGTGAAAACTATATTTTTATTCAGTCGACGAGGAAGAACACAGATAAAAGATAACAGATAATAAATTACAAAATATTCATCATTACAAAATCAAAATAACTAATTGATATACGAACTGAACGAGAAATTTTGGATGCGAGACTAACGAAAAATTTTTAAAATTATTTATAAAACTATTTTCCAAATACCAATTACTTCATAATTTTAATAATTATAGCGTTCGGACATTTGTAACCGATCAGTTCATATGGACTTATATAAAAAGAGGAATCAAATATAAGAAAATACATTTCACGGACAATATTTGAACTTCCCGCAACATTATCGACTACTAAAAACTACCATTACACCTAGACTATTACAATGACCATAAAACGAATTACATGACAAGACAGAGGACATTTACACGAACAATTTGATATACAACATGACCATCTGAATCAAAAGACATTACCAGCAATTACAAATAATTAATCAAACGATTAATTATTAACACGACAACATAGAAAATTACATCATTCAACGCATAATCAAGAAAGCTATACAACTACACTTATTGCAGACAATAGTGACAATTACTTTATGAATTATTAACTAAATAAGGGAATACAATGAAGTGAAGGCGTGGCTTTTTGTCTGAAGAAGTCCACTGTCGCCAGCTATTAAAGTCAAGTTGATGGATACGTTTCTCCCCCAACCTCAACCCACTTTAACGACAAATATTTCAAACACTAGCAGACGACTTAGCTAATTTCCAATCATAAGAGACAAAGCCTACTGACTGAACCAATGGAATGGCTAGAATATTTTAACACCGAAACATATTAACACGAACAGGAGCGACCAACAAGGACTTGAAGACATCTATTCAACAGCGACGGACGTAATTTTTATAGACTAAACCGGAGTTAGAAATATACAGTGAAACAGTAACAAGTACTAATATTAATTTTATACCGACTTTTAAATAATACGGTCGAGGATAAAGATATACATATCGGAATAAGACAAGATTATAGATATTATTTTTCGTATTGAAAAGTTAAACGAATAAATACCGCCATAAGATATATAACCTAAAATTCCTGCAATAAAACGTGCAGATGTTATAAGTATAATAATATTACCTAAAGTAATTTTGGCGACGACGAAGCAAATAGATAAAGACATTACTGTATTCTTCCTCCAGACATTTTAAGAAATTAACAAATTAAGTGAAAGATTTTCGGACAAAATAAACTTACAAATATTATTCAAGTTCATTATCAATAGACTTCATTTTTACGACCTATAATCCCTTCATCTTATATCCTATTTTAGTTTTCGTCGAGCACGACCCTGAAAGAGATCTCGCTCTACCAACTGAGTTAAAAATAGCCGGACATAATATATTCAACGACCCCTACTGACAATTATACATTGGCACCCAACAGTTATAAATTAGCACCCAACATTACGAACAGTTATAAATTGGTCGCCCAACTCTAGGCCTATATATCCAGACCTACAAACGGTTATAAATTGGCGCTCATCTCGGTGCTAATCAAATACTCCCCCTACGAACAGTTATAAATGTGATAGCCTGCTTGGAAGTACATAATTGAAAATTTTACAGAAAAGTAGTAATTAACCATTGTAACAAATATTTGAAAGAATACATTGAATGAAAAGAGCCCGGAACAAACCTATGTCAAGAATCCTCTCAAGTCTAAAGAGTTAATAAAGAAATTGTGTAATAGTAATAATAATAATAATGATAATAAAATATCAATATTAACGGAAATAACAATAACTACTGCCGGAGGTTTAATGGTTATGCAAATCTTAATCTTCAGGCACAAGAGTCAATTAGTTTTACTTTATCGGAAATATGTATATGTTCTAGAACGACTACAGGGCTAACTAATGTTTGGTTTAACCACTACAGAGCTGAATAAAATTTACAATATTGAAATAGGCCCTAAGCATTAAAAAGAAATCATCACCGGATTAGGCTTATAAGTTCGAAACTAAAATGGAAAATTTAAAAGGAATCCTTGGTTTCAACCATAACACACTAATAAAAATCCTCACATTTTAAAATAAATGTTTACTCTATTCATTTAATAATTCTGGTTTTATGCAATTTTTTTGTGGTGACGAACATACACGTCAGTAACAATGAAAAGGATAATCGATTAAAGTTAGAGGCAATATTCACATCCCCTGAGAGTATTTTGAAAAATTTATTCAGTATACATGCCCATGCCAGTATTCATTGTATTGTATAGGTGTCTTCTACAACACGTTAATGTAGATGCTCTCGTATACAATTGTAATTGAGTATGATTTGAGTAATTTTAAACATTCCGTTGGAGTTATTTTATTATTATTATTATTATTATTATTATTATTATTATTATTATTATTATTATTACATATTTAATAAAAGTAAAAACAAACGAAAACAAACATGCCCCTATATGAGCATCGCTGGTGTTTAGGAGATATAGTAGATTAATATAAATATAATTACATAACACTGAACAGTATACTATACACGAAACATTCTAAATTTATGAGTAGATGTAAATAAAAATAATTATTAGCCTTAACCAGTGGTAAAAATAGCATTTACAACAAATAATACCAAATATTTTCAATTCCAAATTTTAATCATCCTATAAGAATTGCACTAGCAAAATAACTCAGTCGTAGATATAGGGGGCAAAACAGTAGCTAGAGAAGAGAGGCCATCACTTACCAAGTAAATTCAAACGTTTATTCCTTCAGAAAGGTTATGTTATTAATTTCATTATTTTGAACGTTATTTTCATTTGTGAGCTTGGCGAAGGAATCTTGTTTGAGGAAGTCGCCGCAGTTCATTTTAGAGAAGTGATATAGAGGCTTGCTGTGGCACCTACTTAGTCGCGGTAGACAGAATGTGTCATCGGCTGGGACGGCTTTTCCTTTACTCCTCGCACACAGCTGTTTGGAATAATAAGTCGCAACCAACTTCATGAAGACTAATTCGGACGAAAAGTATACGCGCGCTTGTAGATTAAATAGATAAAACGAGTTTATTTCCTCCTGTTATTTTTGTAATGTCTTGAAAGTTTCAATTTGGCCTAAAACCTTGGATTAATCTTAACAAATAGTAATGAGATAATCATGGGAAATAAGGACGCTTAAATTTCTAACATCCATGTTAATAAACGAGAAAAGATGAGCTGTTAAGCCCTCAAAAAGAAAATAATCCATATTTATATACAACTTATAGGCCTATATATCTACGTACATTACTGTAATTAAATACTAGCATACTATAGATGCCGTTACTTTAATTGAAAATAATCTAGACAGTAAAATTATTTCAATTATTTTCATTTTCCAGCTGAGCAGATTCTATTTTTTCCAATACACACAATATCCAACCTGTGCTTAATTGCTACAATAATTGTATAATTATTCTATTGCTATTATATAAATTATTTAAAAATCATCATGGGATAACAGCATAATACAAAAATTGTAATATACATTACTTGTCTAAAAACATTAAACTTATGTGTATACACTATAGGTCTTAGAGTTAAAATGATAACAATTCAAATGACTTACAATTATTAAAATATAAACATAGATTACTTGTCACCAATGATATAAAAGATTGGTAGTCCTAATGTTAAAATACAGTCATAACCATTTTAAAATGCTTGTTCAATGTTAAAATTTAAGATATTATGACAAGTAATGTACGTATATTACAATTTTTGTATTATGCTTTTATCCCATGATGATTTTTAAATAATTTAAATAATAGCGATAGAATAATAATTGTACAATTAATGTAGTAATTGAGCACAGGTGGAATATTTTATATAATGGAAACAATAAAACTATTGCCGGGGGGACTTTTATTGATTTAACTAAAAACTGATATAAATAAAATAAATATGTTTAAATTGTGTATGTAATAAGGAAGTTCAAACTGTGGACCACCTTCTGTGGAGATGTGAACAATTGAAGACACAAAGACAGATTTTGGAAAGAGACATAACGAAAGTGGGAGGGAAGTGGCCTATCAGCAACAATGAACTTATTGTGAAACATAAGACACTCTTTGTTAAATTCATAAACAATATCGATCTTGATTCATTTTAAACACTTGGCAGGCATCAGTATGTTAATAACAACACTGCCATTAATATTATAATTTGTAACATGTATGTAAAGTAACTTATGCATGTAGGCCTAATATTACAAGAAGTAATGGAGCATGCAGCAAATAAAGGACAAAAAAAATACACACATACATACATACATACATACATACATACATACATAGGCCTACATACATACGTACGTACGTATAATAATACGTTTATAATAATAATAAGATTTTGCGTTTCTACATTAACTCCTCTGAAACAGCAAAACATTGAAATGGTCTTGGAAAACTCCAGAAAAGTATGCCTAATATGGAAATTTATTTTCATCGTTATCATTTTTCTGCAAATGATTTTCTTGTCAAGATAGTTCTTAAAGCAGCAAATTTTCTTATTTTCTGTCTCTTTCATAACCGCTCTCATAACTGTGTCTTCCAGAATGTGTGAGGGGGACTTCTGACATCCACCACAAAGTTAGCAAACTCGTTAACTCTCAGATGGAAAGTAAATTGCAATCCAAAACAGACTTCCATAAAACACTTGAGACAAAATGTCCTGCACCTTTATTTCTCATGTTGTAGCCTACATTGGCAGCACTAAAAGGCAAAACTAAAATAAATGTTTACAAGAAAAGTTATTTATGATACAAGGGTTAAAAAAAATGATTTTATTTCGCGAGTATATATGTTTGCAGAACGAGCCCATAAGGGCGAAAGAAGCAATCCTATGAGCAAAGTAAAATAATTTTACCACGTGTATCATACACTATTTTTAGACAGTCGTCAATATTTATTGTTAAATTATAGATTGTGAATTCGATTATTTTTACTTATTTGGTATCTGTGATGCTCAGCGCGGCTATGATGGACACTTGATTTTTCTTAGCATCAGTGATTTGTTATATTGTTTGAATTTACAACAATTGTTTGCATAGGGAGAATTTGTGAAGCAGGAAATCAAAGTTGGTCACTCTGGAGTGTTATAGTTTTGTATCACTCAGTGACATAATTTTCTCCTTTCAATTAATATCATCTACTGTTAGGGAACCCAGTAGACATGAAAAAAACCGTAGACTACCTCTACAATGGTACGGAGGATCTGTGAGGATCGTAGCTTTCACTCAGGGGCTTTGAAATGACCATTCATACAAATAATTTTTCAATAGGACTTTATCAATTAAAATTCTAATCCTGGAGACAACACAGCGGGTAAGCGAAACGGTGAAATATACTGACCTTTTTTAGTATAGGTTAAAATGTTTAAATTTATGTTACATTACGTGAAATTGAACTTGCTTGTATTCACATAGGGGATAGAGTAGTCCACTCCAATAACACTCGAAGAGAACCAAAAGATAGAATGGCGAATTGCCACCGACTATTTGATCTGTATACTTGGGAAGTTAGTATGAAAGGCTCCTACACGGCTTGAGTGTACTGCCACCCTTGGGGACAAATTGGAATATACGTCTTTCAAGTGTTCAAGATAACTTTCTTCTTATACTATGTAAGCCTACTAACGTCAAAGAGCGCTGTGGGTCCCTAGATGAAATTACTAACTTCCTAATGTAGTACACATTGACATTCTCCTTGATGTAAAATTATCTTTACCGTTTAAATAAAAAATAATCTTGCTTCCTGTCTTAAGAGGTAAAAAATGATATCTATGCACTTTTGACATCTTCTGAAAGATTAGCACTAAATCTGAACGTTGTGTTTGCATTTGTTTGCCCAGGGTAAACATCTTATTTATGCACTCAGTCAAATCGTAACTGAAATGAAGATCAAGAAACGTTATTGAAGGCATTTATCATTCAATATTTTTATATCGACCGAGTGCATGTTATTTAACTCAGATATAAATGAGTAAAACAAATTAATAATAAGATAATTGTATTGTAATTCATGGTAGATTGCATAGTCTACGTCATCTTAATTCTGTTCATAGTGGAAAGCATTTGTAATGCGTTACCAACATGGAGTAGATCTATACCCTTTGCTCGGAAACAGCTTCAAAATGTAACCTTTCAAGGTCGAGCAGATTAAACTAGTTATAAAATAATTAGTTGGTAGAAAGTCTTGTTTTGTGGCAAATGTGCGAAACTTTTCTGATGTCCCGAAAGAAGTGAAGACAAAAGAAGTAAATTTTCACAGTGTAATTTAGTATAATAAAAAATTACATTTTTTTCTAAGATTTTAAACACATTTTCACTATGTAAGTGAATTACAGTTTAATCTAATCCAATCAAGTTCAATATAACAATATCTAATATAATTTCATCAAAACTCTTTGTTTTAAAAGTCTAGCTATTCCTGCCCTTGTAATACAAATTCCTCAAGTTTCTCATAAATTAATATATGCACTAAAAATGTATAAATCTACTTGAACCCTTGCGGCCGGCGCGTAAGGCTGACAACCATACCACCTTCATGTGCAGATGTCTAAAAATCTCGGAGCCTCAACCTCCTGGAACCCTCTGGGCCTCCATGGCCTGTAATAGGGAACACTTTACTTTTTACTACTTGAATCCTTGCAGATGGTATGAGCAAAACAACATAGGCCTATCTTCCTTCGGAAAAACTGTTAGTCCAGATTTGTAGATTTATTTAAGGTAGAGGATGTCAATCTTTAAAAGAGGTTACTGCACAAAATTATGAATAAATTTGTACCCAGCCTATCCCCTTCTTCATGCTTCTTTCGTAAGCATGGATTTACCTCTTAGACGTAGGCCTGTAGTCCTCAAGGAATGGAGATTTTGGAGAGTAATTTTCGTAAAAATAAAAAAATATTAAATAAAAATATTTATTTTTAAAATCAAGCTCAGTGCGAGAAATGGCATAAATCGCAAACCTGCATTCCAGCTCGAAGCAACAAATGTGTATACTGCAGGCCAGTATGGTCCTCTGACTCTTGCTATAACTTGCAGAAAGTAGTAATTTTTGGTTGTTAAAACTTCCAAAATATTATTATCAAAATTTTAAAAATAAAGCCTAATTATCAAAAATATTAATATAATATTGTTATAATCAGGGACCGGATTCTAATGACATGTCATGTTTTATTGATGCTGCATAGACATTGCCAACTTGTAGAGAAATCCTAATCGTGGACTCTATATTATAGAAATACATTTTTATTAAATAATTTTATGGAATTTTATATTTTATATTTTTAGGGCATTTATTTAAAATGTACGCCATTAATTTGTAATTTTCGTGTTATTTCCTTCCTTATTTAGTCATTTTCATGTATTTACATTGAGTATATCAACATTTTTGTTTTATTTTTTCCCCATAGGGTAATATTTAAATAAATTACTAGATTAGTATAATGCAAAACTTTTAGTGAGATCTATTTTCTTACTTTTCTTCTCAAATGCTCCAATCAAGAACAACGAACAGAATTTTTAGAACTACAACATCTTTTCTTCATTTAGGCTACAGTTTTTACAATGATGTACAAATTAGTCTATAACTATGTGTGTACAATAATAAATTTTTATAAATAAAATATCAGTTTTTAGGTCAATCTTTACAATTATTAAGTCATTTTCTTTAAAATTTAGTGTCATTTTATACGTCATTTTTTAATCGATTTTAGATCATCAGAATCCGGGCCCTGGTTATAATTGTATAGTTTGTTAATCCAACATTTGGATAGCTGTTCTGTTTTAGGATTGTCACGGAGAAACAGCCTGTCATTAAATCTAAAAAGACAATTTTGGATTACAAAAAAAAGTGAAATAACATTTGAATATATTTGCCAAATAAGTATGAACAATGCCAAAATATTGGAAGAAAAAAAATATATATAACAATTAGGAAATAAGACAGCCAGCCATATTAGATTTGCTCAAGAAATGTAGATTTGTGAAAAATGTTTATGAGCGACGAATAATTTGTAGTCCAATGCCTTCCAAAATATACACTAGAAATGTAAACCGTCGAAGCATATCAACAGTAAATATTGCGACTATTTAATCTTCATTATTAATAGTTTTAAAATAAGAATATCAAAATGATTAAGTTCAAAAAAGTAATAGTTTTAAAATAAGAATACCAAATTGATTATGACATTGTGCACATTTATACGACTGAAACGTTTTATTATATTGTAAATTTGTATAAATGATAGTTTGTACCTTTGAAAAATATTATTGCTATCAAGTTGAAAGTTGTTAAACTGTTTGTGGTAACTTTTATTATAATCGTTACATACCTGATGTGATTCATATTTTATAAATCAATTTTTTTTTAAATCACAGTTCAAGTGTTCCTTAGTTTCACGAATAAATAATTATTTGTTGCAAAAGTAATTAGCATAATGTATACAATAATGTTGTTTAATGCTTCGAAGCCAATAATAATAATAATAATAATAATAATAATAATAATAATAATAATAATAATAATAATAATAATAATATCATCAAAATCAAATTAATAAGCCTACAAAAATCAATGACAATATTAAGATTTAACAACCATCTGCTCCTAGAATTTAACTTTGGCTCTTGTTATGTCTGGAGTAAAAATCTGGTTCGAGACTTATTATTTAAGGCATCAGAAGTTTAGGAAAATAATTTTGTTCGAATGTATATAACTTATTTAAAGGCTGGTAGTAGAAGTGTCCGATCTATGAAATAAAGCCTTGTGTTGAAGTTCCATCTTGCTTATTCTCCCCCCTTTTTGTCATTTGAGCTTTTTTGTTTTTGTTATGTTGCCTAGTTTTTTGCCTATTTACAAATATTTGAGTACTCTCTTAACAGTATGAGAATATTTCTGAGTTCAAAACTAGGAATTGGCATTAAGTCTCTTCTATAATATGCCCTAATTTAATTCAGTATAACATGCAACCACATTATTTTCTGCACCCAAAAATTGGACTTCTTATTCGATTTTCCTGTTTTGATTACAATATTCCCAAGGGAAGCAATTTCAGAATAAAAATTATCTCACATAAATCAGTCTCGAACATTCTACAAGATTTAAAATTTTAATAACAATACATTTTTTGTGTTTTCTTATAGAAAAATTATAATTTTGAAATTTTAAGTTTCTTTCCAACTTATTATTACTCTGTTTATTTATTCTGGCAGAGCTAAGGCCATTTGGCCTTCTCTTCCGCTCTACCAGTAAAAAAAAAACTACATTACAATTACATAACACAAATACATAATATTACAGATAATTAATTAATACTTAATACTTAAATACCAAGAGCTAAACATTGTTATAATTTATGAACTAGAGTGCTATAAAACATTGAATTACAAAAGAAAATTACAAAATTAAATTACAAAATTAAATTACAAAATATAAAAATACTAAAGAAAATAATTAGGATTATAGCCTAAGATATTTAAAATTATACTAACGAATACTAAAGAGAAAAAGTATAGTTACAAGAAGTTAGGCTACGGGTTACAAATATCAAAAAGAGCTCCAATTAAGATTTCTAGTTACTACGATGAAAAACAAAACTAAAATACATGGTTTAGAATTAATATGTTAACTTGTCTCTGAAATTTACCAAGAGTTCGACAGCCTCTGACCGTGCGGGGGATGGAATTCCATTGGCGAGCTACTGATACAGAGAATGAGGATGAATAGGATGAAGAGCGGTGGAGAGGGATAGAGAGTACATGACTATGTTCTGATCGTGTATTTAAGGTGTGATGAGAAGACAGGTTAAGGAAGCGGCTAGATAAATACGATGGTGATGAAGTATGAAGAATTTTGAAGAGGAGACAAAGACAGTGAAACCTTCTTCGGTCATTCAGACGGAGCCATGAAAACATTTCGAAGGAAGGCGATACATGATCGAACAGACCTACATTACAAATGAATCGTACGCACATATTATGAACACGTTGCAACCTTTGGGATAAGTTAGAGCTCAAGTCCGTAAACAGGACATCACAGTAATCGAAGTGGGGCATGACCAGGATTTGTGTTAGAGTCTTTTTTACAGCAGTAGGTAAGGGCATATTTAATCTTTTAAACATATGAATTAACGAGTTTACTTTTTTACATGTTTCGTTAATGTGATTTTCCCAAGTTAAATTTTTGTCTATCAGAACACCGAGATTTTTTACCGAATCGCCAAATGGAATTACTGAATTATTGATTTTAATGGGCATAAGGTTGATTTCATTCAGCTTATTTCTCAGTCGCTGATGTCCCACAACTTATGCCGTATTATGATTACTGATTAATAAATATGTAAATAGCTACTGTGCTACTGTGTTATGTGAGCTATTTTGCATATATGACTTTTTTCCTGAATATAATTTCGATGCATTTATTTCCCTACTTCTCCTTTCTTTGATGCTTTTCTTAGGCACCTAAAATACTATTTTTACTACCTTTATTTCCGATGCCTGTTTATTATAGAGTTGGATAACACTTTGACGGTCGTAGCGCTAATGTAATTGTTGGTTCAATCGCAGACCCTCAGGCAACGTAAAATTGTTGAATTTGGAAATTCAATATTGCCAGCTTCCACCCGTTTGCATTAGTCTGTGTCTTTTCATAATATCTTCACTCTCCAGGAGACGAAGTGGTAGACCATGGCACGCACTTATCATTCATTATTAGTGGAGCGCTACAATCCCCAGGAGACGAGATCAAAAACAGGAAACTCGGTTAAAAGCATGTAGGTGTACGAGGAAGGAAGATACGGAGATAAGTTTTCGCACCTCTTCTTCTTATTCTTCCCCGCCCCTTCCTTTTCCGTTGTAGCGAATCTCTTGTTTTGGGGAAGCAGCAGACCTTCCTTCAGATGTCAGTATTATGTAACACGTAATATCTCAAGCGGTTTTGCCGAGTTATTTCACTCTTCACCACCCTCTTATGATATGCGTACATTCATTAAGTCTGTTAAGAAATATTATTTCACCAAAAACACTTTTCTTGTTGAAGCTTTCTTGCTGATTATATTATCTGCTTGTTGTAATCTTAGTTTCATTTCAACCTGAAAATGACAATAGCTACCTTCCGGATCTGTTAAAATAAATATAAATGTTTAAATTTAAATTTAAATAGTCCTGTACTCAGTTAAGAACATTACAAGCAATGAATCTGTGACTGATAGAGCCTACTGCTTTACTAATTTCACAAGCCTGCTTTGTCAATTTCTCGATTAAATCCTTCCGAATGACCAATCCCCAAATTTCTACATACGCATTAAAAATCTATGTTTTCGAATGCCTTACTAACCCATTTCTTTATTTCCACCTCAAAGCTTCAATTGAATCGGCGGTTGGAAGAAGGAAATAAATCTAAAAGCCTGTGCTTTGGGAAATTAAACAAAACTGTAGGCCTATAACATGTGTCCTATTTATTGAGAACATTTAAATTTTCATAGACCTTTCAGAATGAGTTTCTAAATATTTTATTTGGCTCATAAAATTAAAGAAAAAAAAATCGATGTATTTCTTTCCTTCTTCCAACTGATGGATTTAGTGGCTGGAAGAATTAAGAAAGAAAGGCGATAAAATCTTTCAAATGGATATTATTCATAATAATGCAGATAAAAAATATATATTTCTCGAGATTTGAGTCAATCATCTTCAACATCAACAGATGCATTATTTGTGGTTGCCAAGTAACTCCTTCTTCCAACTGGTTCTGATCCCAAATTAATTTGGGGTTGTTAGCTTCTTCCATCTCACCCAAATTTAAAATTTATTTTTCAAGCATTCGTGGATTGATTTTTATTTCCTCTGCCCACTCTGCAGTTGTTTCTTCCCTTCAAGATATCGAAACTAGAAAAAACTTAATATTATAATTTTTGTCGGTTATTGCCTTTTTTTAACTGCCCATTCAATTATTGCAGTCTATACTTATAGTAGCCTACTTATGGACAGGCTTAGAGGAAGTAAAATATTCAGATCCATTCCAATCTAAATGCCTTGTCGATTAATGGATATAACCTGTCCACTCCATGTACGGAGTAGGCCTATAGGGCTTTTTGTTGAAGATTTAATGACCAAAGATTAATTTAGTTTCGCCTATTTTCCCGTAAATATACAGTAGTCCCTGACAGAAGAATTCGTACCAAGAATTTTACCTCCTGAAAAATCCATCGGCCTCAGGCGGATTAGAAGTAACGATCTTCTGATCCACAGGCGGCTTCGCTACATTTGCACCACCGAGGCCGACAGTAATGACTTAGGCCTATAGTATCACAAAATATCGTGAAGTCATTACAAACTTTCTTTATTAGATAGCCTACAATAAAAAAATTGCATTCTTTTTAACAGTCATTCAGTTAATAATAATAATAATAATAATAATAATAATAATAATAATAATAATAATGTGTAAGATTTTCACAGCAGACTTTTGGACCTCTTGAGCTAAGTCTACTGGTTTGGAAATAAACCCCTAAATATGACATGGCATATGTGTCATAGATATGTTGGAAAATGCTTTGATGTCGAGGTACATGAAGAAAAGAACAAGAAGAATCGATAAAATATATTGCGAGGGTAAATGTTTCACACTTCTGTGCCATGTTGAATGCGACCAGCTTGTATCGTTTTCGGGATTATAAACACATGAAAGATGTGACATGGTGAAGAGCACAGGAAATCCGCCGGAGGAGTCATATTGCTCCCTAATTCCACTTCTACTAGTGATACAAACCACATGGCCTCAAAGCCAGCAGCATTTACCAGTGGTAATAATTTTTTCACTGGATCGACCAGTTCCTGTAACATTTGCGGTGCTCTCAATCATTAAGCCTACCTACAACATCGCATTAGGCCCACATCTGTGAAATTTCACAGATAGAAATTGGAGGACATAAACACCGCTAGAAGACTGATGTTCTATAAATAGGGATCCTATTTTACGATGAATAAAATTTTGGTACGAAAGTTGTGTTATTTTGTTTTATTTCGTATTAAAACCAAATATGCCTAGACTTACGGCTCTTGTGGTGCAAAATATTGCAAAAAAAAAAATATATATAATTATATTACAAAAACAATCATCAAGGGGATTTTAGGCTTTTTGTTTTGTAAATTTTTATAATTCTATTCAGTTGCCAGTAGTATAGACAATTTGTATAACATTTTCTATATGCTCTACCTATATTATTGTACCATGAAAAGTATTCGTTAATTATCGGAAGTCCTTTTTGTGATTTGTTTCTAGTTTTACTTTGAATTGCAGTTGACAGTAAAAACTTTATGCTAATTTTGGCTGGACGAAATACAGTAGAGGCACGCTAATCCGGACTAGTAGATGGGACCAGACCCTTCGTAATTTTAGTAAATTGAAAACTAATGAAGTGCTCTCAAAATTCACCCCTAGAGTGAACAGAGTGTGAAATTAATAAATTGCATGGTAGGCCATTTCACTTCACGTATTTTACATCAAATTAGTCTTTCTATATAATGAAATAAATAATTATGTAACTTTAATTATATGGTGTCCACCGCGTTGGCGTCCGGGATGCCTTCGCTCCTCTCACGCAGCGGGCCCGGGTTCGATTCCTGGTCGGGACTAGTACCGAGGTGGGGTTTTTTTCTGGGGTTTTTCCTCACCTGTGAGACAAATGACGGGTAACTTTAGTCTCTTGTGGTCGCCAGATATAATCTGCTCTCCGTCATTATCATCTTCATCCCATCCTCGCCTTGTTTGTATCGTCCTATGTGTTCGTGTTATCTCGGAGGTGGCCCCGGCATTGGGCTGATCACTCATCCCGGGATGCCCTCCATGTCCTTGTCAGGTCAAAAAAGTATGTAGGTGATCCAAAGATAATCCCTCTCCCGACAGATCGCGGCCCTGTAAGGCCCGGGTGGCTTGGGTCGCTTAAATCCTAAAAGGGAGAGGTAAAACGAAGATAAAGAAGAAAAAAAAGAATTATATGGTTTGACGCGTTATCAGTAACACTTCAATTTTCAATACGTACCGGTAGGCATATTTAGACCTATTTAAAAATTCTATACAATAGTGGTTAAAAGAGAGTGAAGGCTGAATTTATCACCCCTGTAGTTGACACTTGGCAAGTATTACGTACGCTATCTTAGAGCCTGAACAAAAATGAACAAGTTAATCTTAGACGGGACTAGATTCCTTTGAATGTGGTGGAGGCGGTTTCTTTTTACAGAAGGAAAACTTAAATCATTGAGATAAAGCTAAAAACAATTTCACTTCATTAAAATACTAGTAAAAGCATACAAGAGTTGTAGTAGTCTCTGACTTGGTTCTTATCTTCTCCTGGCAGTTCCTCGCACACTTCATGCAAGCCCTCTACTTAATTCAGCTTCTATTTTTATTCACGGTGCATCAACTTTTAACCTCCATTTCTAACTTCCACATAAGAAATCTTAGATTGATTAAAGGCCCATTCGGAGTGAAAACAAACTTAAACTTAAATATAAATTACCGTTTTGCATTTACAATGAAAACATAAAATTGAAATATAAGTTAACTGTTCCGTTCTATAATTACAATTATTGCTAATGACTATGCCCCGGAAGTGTATGAAAATTCACATTTTTAATGAGGCACTCTATTACATAGCTACTAGTGTTAAAATGCATACAAAGATGAACTGATGGTATAGCCTAATATTAAAGCGCTCTCAAAATTCACCCCTATGCGCTAAGTTTTAGTACAAGAGAATCAAATGAATTTCTTTCTTTTTCCAGTAAGAGTAAATTAGATGTTAAAATTATGATAAAAAAAACAACCTTATGCCCTTAACTTCATCTTGTTAGAGGCCCGAAAGTAGGTTACTGTATAAACTTTTAAAGCATTAATATCTGTGGAGATGCAGCAATAACGTAATACTGTCAAGAATGTATCCACACTCATTTTTTTTTAATTTTCTTGTTTCTTATTCAATTTAGTGAAAATAAACAAAAGTATTTCCAATACTTTGATTTAACTCCTGCCACCTCATCTTCGAAATGTTTGCTACTCATTTCCAATTATTTACGTTTTTAAATATGCTTTTGTCATAACTTTAACGGTTTTATAAGAAATTAATGAAGCTCTGCCTATTATAGACAACTTTATTTCCTAACAAATAAAAAATGTTACTGTTTTTATTATTTTATTTTATTTTTAGGAAATTACAGATTTGTAAATTTTACAGTTCTTGACACAGTATCTTAAAAAACGTTCATATTAACATTGAATTATAATAGCAATTTTTGTTAACAGGATTATGAATAAAATAAAGAAAAAATCTTATGTGAAACTCTCAAAAGTCCTCTGAACAAATAAAAGTTTGCCTCTTAGTATGATAGCCTACATTTTGAATATATTCTTTTCATGTAAATTGGTTGTGAAAATGAAGATAATGTACCACATCGTATCGCATTTCCGAAAGATAAATAATCCAAATAAATCCGATTAATGCACTCACATAACTTTCCTTACTCTAAGCATGGCCAATGCATCTTACACACCTTACATTCTGATATAGAATAAAAGGCTTATTGTAAAGACCGCTTATTCCAGGCCTTTCCAACTCAGGTGCTTCCACGGCGCAAGCGAGCACCGGTGTAGCACCAGAGGCAGCTCCACAGGTCTAGCTAGCGTTCTGCTTATGAAAACATTATTATTAACAATTTTGTGAACACATAAACACACCATTTATTCTCTAATTATATTGTGTTTGTGAGCATTTGAATTTAAGTAAATTGTTAACATCGTTTTGCCGCAACTAATTTACCAATATTTCGTACAATCGATTTGGCAATAGAAATTCAAAGTACAGCCTCTAAGGCAACATCAGACAGAAGTCCTGGTTTTACTTTTATTTAAATTCGTAGTTGAAAACATCTGTTCGCATGCATAAGTTGTCTCGAACACTGGCGTAAGTTAAGCAAGTGCGTGAAGTCTGGGAAATTTCTGTGGATGAATGAAATTGTAAAATGAAAGCAAATCGCCGGTGTAGTAGTAGTATCAGTACTTTTATCACCTCTGTTTGGAAACATGATGGTTATTTTCAGGACAAAATATGGCGTCATAAATATTCAAGTTGAGGTGTCATATAATCAATTTCTTTGAATGGGCATTGCATTCATCGTGCAATTTCTGTAACAACGTCTGATGCTATCCGAAGTTTTCGTAAATAGACAAAGTTAATGATTTTAATGAACGAAAATTGTCAACATTTCCGGCTTTAAGTTGATCTTCAAATAATAAATTATGCATTTTGAAAGCCTTAATTCTGTCACACATGGTGCTAATTAACTAATTTCTCCCTTGGAACTAAATATTTAAATCATTTAAATAAGAGGATACATCCACTAAGAAAGCGAGGTCAGCTATCCATTGTGCTGTCTGACGCACGCACATGCAGTAGCGACATGGGGAAGGAGAGCACCGGGCTGCCGTTGGGTGCTGCGATGGTGCGCACCAGCGCAGAGTGCTCGAGTTGGAAAGGCCTGGGCCTTATTCAGTCGTTTGAACCTGACGCAAAGCTTTATTTTCATCAGGCAAGACTGATTTTCTACAAACAGTTGGTGGCTTATAACTACCTTTCGGAGTTTTTTTTCGAAAAAATGTTTGAATTAAAGTTTTAGCTCTTAGTATAACCACCCTTTGTAAAAAAAATTAAACAAAATCGTTAGCACCGTTCGCGAGACAATCGCGAAAAACGAAATTTTCTGCATGTAATGTCTCCTTCAAAGTAAGAGAAAGTCGTCGCCCATTTTCATGTCACATCCTTAAAAGATACCTAACCCAAACGAAAAGATTTTTCTTCATAGGAATTTCCGTTCTGGAGGTAGGCTGTTCACGGACACATACACACACATACATGTCCCTGAAAATAGTCTTTTTGGGGGGTTCAGTGGACCTCAAAACGTGTATTTATGTTAAAAACTTAACTTCGAATTTTGGGGTCGAACACAATACTTCCTCTAACTATAGTACCTCTGTTACAGACAGAGGAAGTAAACATCTTTTAAAATATTGAAATTTATGAGGTATTAACAAAACGGTTTGCCTTTGCAATAGGATTGCTTCTGCCACTAATCAAATAGGCCTTTGTAGGCTACTGATACATCATTAATGATAAAATTCTTTTATATTTCAAAACATATAAGCCAACTTTTTGAATTATTGAGTTCTACACTTTTAAAAGCTGTTATGTTACAGAATAAAATTATGAATATTGTGCTGTTTTTCTCTCTTATGTTCAATCACATCCGAAGCTCTGCCTTCGCTAGTAATATATTTAATAACAAAAGTTTGTACCGTGCTAAAGCCTGTGGTTTACAAACTCTCAACTTTCTTCATTATAGATTTTGTCATCACCTGGAAACAGATTCTTCCAAAACCACCAGCAACTTCAAAGCGCTTTTAACGTATGTTATATCAACGAGAACTTCATATTCCAAACTCATTGCATTCACTCTGTGTTAATAAACCATAAATTCCAACATGTTGTATATGTATGAAATTATTTTTGAGTGAAAAAATATCTCCAACAGCACACAGCATGTACAATCTAATTTCTCCTTGCAAATATTTGTTAATGCACATGTTGCTGACACTATATGTTAATTAATTCATTAACTATTAATTGCAATGAATACTGTATCTTTGAATGATTTTATGAGCTAATGGGTCTTGTAATTTCATTTTATAAATAAATTCGCATAGTAACTTTCGTTTGATATCACTATATGTATGGTAATAGTGATTATTGTTAATGTAGTAACACTTCCACTTTAATCAAACACATCGTGAATGGAAGCTTAATGAGGTATTCATTAATTATTAAACAAAATTTACACTTCATCCACTGTAGTATGAATGGCTATTAGGGATAGTGTAATTTTAGCACTCACATATAGAGAGTAAAGCTTATATAAATCCATATTGACAATTCGATTGATGCATTGACTTCTTTTAAATACAGTCATAGAAACTTGAAATCTCGTTACTCTCCTGAATTATTTGCAGTGTTTTTGACTCATTATACAGGTTTTAGGGTGGTTTTGGAAAGGAATAAATCTCAACGAAAGAAGAAGCACTAGTAGCATAATCTAAGATTATTAATATTGTAAACAATGTTTATGTTATTTTGAATGGAAAAGTTCCATTTTACGGCCCGGGCTGTAAAAAAGAAAAAAAAAGAAAAAAAAGAAAAATAATAATAATAATAAAAAATTAATTTAAAAAAGTATTGTCCGTCATACCAATAATTATTAAGGATATCACCAGATGTCTCTGTCGTATTCTTCCCTTTCATACAAATAATTATTTAACCACTTCATTTTAACCGATAGGCCTACCAATACTATTATCGTGTACCTATTAATAATTTACAATTCAAAATAACATAAATTACTATTTCAGCATTGAGAATTTGGTCCATAAACTAGATGGCATAAATGATTTTGACGAAACAGAAACGTAAATCAACACAATATTAACTTTCTCTCAAAACATTTCTTACGAACTTCATTTCTCTGAATTCATTAAACTGTCCAACTGCGACGTTTTCGTGAAAATTGCTCAAGAAATGTAGATTTGTATAGGGAACATACATACATACATATCCACATACCCACATACATATCATAGCGAAGGGGGTTTTCAATATTAGTTCGTTATTTGCCTTTTCTATAACTTCAAGAGTGATGTCAATTTCTTTACAAATAGATCACGATTCAGTCTTCTCGGCAAATGTTTCTGGTATGTTCAACTGTTTTCGTACGTCATTTGTTTCAAACAAATTGTTGCCAACCAATAAGACCTGAATTTCGCTACCATACGAAATTACCAAAAAAGTTCTTTTCGCACCATTCTAAGCACAAACGAACTGAAATTATTTTCGTTTTAAAATTTGTGCTTGAATATAACATGTTAACTATGTGCTTGCCAGTAAGTTCTGTTTAATGGTCTTACGTCGTAAATATTTACTTTTGAATCTAATCTAATATAAAAAAACCGGTTACCTTCTTTACATGTTAACAATAAGTTTTCTTTTCCACTTTAGTTTCAAATAGTGCAATCAATGGACTTGACCTTGATCTCTTCAATAAGATTAATTGTGAAAATATAATTCCATGCCTTCAAGGGCATATGTTTATAATTTCACTTTTCGTATACTACATTCAATTAATATTCAATTCAATATATACATTCAATCAATAAATTTCGGACCACGGCTATACAACAATTTTACTAGAAGAAACCCTAATCTGATACCACTAAACAATAAATTGTTTAAAAAACAAGTAGGCCCTACTCGAATTGAAATCTAACTTGTAATTGTACTTTTACCGACTTTGTTCCGTTATTCATTCTTAACTGTAAATTTTTAATTTTTAACATAGGGTATTTTGTTTGTAACTTTGTTATGTTATTGTAATTTATTTTTCGTATCTTTGTTCATGTATTTTATTTCATATAAGCAATCTTATTTATTTTTATTTTATTTTTTGCCTAAAACTATAATATGTATGTTTTCTTTTTATATAATGTTCAAAATATAATTTTAGTATAACTGAACTGACCCCGAACACGAGCTATGTTCATGCGGGGTAAATAATGCTCTTTTGTAATTGTAATAATTTTGTTTATATTATTTATATTTGTATTTGTAATAATTTTGTATTAATTTGTATTTTCTAATTTGTAATTTGTAATTTTCATGGTAATTTTGTATTAATTTGTATTTTCTAATTTGTAATTTGTAATTTTCATGGTAAATAAAAAAAAAATAATAAAGAAAGAAAAAAAATTAAGTTGACTGCAGAAAGGAAAGTCGTGACATTATTCTTTATCTCTCGCTAATTTTAAGATATTATCTTGGATTAGGCTATAGACACTGTCCAGATAAAATATTCCACATCGATTGCAAATTCGAGAGCTTGCTATTTTCGGGAGTAAAAAGCCGTATTATGCTTCATTCAAAAGAAGAGCAAAGCCGCTGTTTCTTTGTCGTATGAACCATCCGCTGATAAAAGGGAACCCCTAGGATATATTACTGGAATTCCTCTTCTAAGGTTGAGACGATGGGCTGATCCCTCTCCTTCATGAGAAGAATCAGGAATCATATTCATCTTAATAAAATAGAAGCTGTGGCTCTTTGCATAAAATATGCAAAATTTCTCCTTTTCATTCTAAACAGAGGAAGGTAAAAAAAAAGTGATCCCTATACAGGCCATGGAAGCCCAGAGGGTTCCAGGAGGTTAAGGCTTCCAGATTTTGGACATTCGGCACGTGAAGGTGGTAAGGTTGTCAGCCTTTACCCCCAGGATTGCTCCTGGTACTCATTTCTGTTAGAGGCTGAGTCGACCCCAGGGCCATAGTCCCACCAGAAGGATTAGGCCAATTGAAAAACTCCAACGACCTCATCGGGAATCGAACCCGCGACAAAGAAAAAAATGACGCAGAAAATTTAAGAAGCAACTGTGTTTAGTAGTAACGGGGCAACATTTACTCAATCTTCCCAAATATAGGTCTACGGTATACTAATAGCAGGAACATAGAAGAGATAATAAAATTTAGATACCACTCCATGAAAAACAATTCTCCCCCACAGACATAAATATTTCTTTGTTCTCAGTTTCTTTTCTTATTGGAATGTCAAGCTAAATTGCTGTTTAAGCAGAGACGTATACGAGGCACAGACCTTATTTACCTAGCCAACACTTCGCAGCCAAGAGAATGGGTTCATGCGAGTTTGTAGCTTTTCACATTTACACATCTTGTCGCTGTGGAAGATGAACTGCATTTTCGTATACCTCCTGAAACCCAAGCAAGAGCTTAGGACAGACGTGGAAAATCTGCTTCCCAGATAATATATTCCTGTCAATGGACGTATCCTGCACAGCTTAACGAGAACATTACTGCATCTTTTGAGAAACAAAATGCTGCTCACAACTAGGAAGGATCGTAAAAATGTCGTTCCTGCATTTTTTGCTCTGCACCGTTACGACCATAAATTCTTCACCCAAACAGAGGTTCGAACATTGTACTGTAGGGTATTTTATGGTGTAGAAGGCAGGCACATTTTCCTTAATTTTAAAATATAAGCTATTAATATTTGATTGAAGACATATGAAACAATTTTATATTAAAATGTCAATTTTATAATCTGAGTAGGCTATATAAAGTAGACATCTCTATTATATATTGCATTTATCTAAGGTGTAAATCCTAGCTTAACGTTTTATGGAAGAACTGTGTAGCCTATACATACTAAGCAAACACGTTGCCCTATCTGAATCTCTGGTGTAAATGACAATCTTTTGAACAATATGAAATCCAAGATTTGATTTTGCAGAAATCAAGTTAATACAGGTGATACAAGTTAACAACGTACTTTCCCGGATATTTTTCATTTATTTTATTGATTTATGTATTTCTGCATTTCTTCCATTTCCTCGTTCTTTGTATAATTTCTTTCTTCCTTTCTTTCTATAGGACTATGTCTGTCGTATGGTTTCACTACGGGTTCTTTCTTTGATAAATCGAATTAATTCTTATACTTTTTTTCTAATAAGGATGCTGCATACAAAGAAGGATTAATATTTTTCAAAGCCATAGGCTATAAGAAATCATTGTTTTAAAAATTGAATTTTTTAAATAAAGAAATCAAACCATAGATCAGTTTCTTTGAAGGGACTATAAAACAGATAAAAATTCGTATAAATTGTATATAATCATTCAGTTGTAGCACTCGTATGCAGCAAATAAAGAGCTATTAATGTTCTTATTATACCACCAAAGCTTGAATGTCAGTATGTAAAGTCAGTATCGGTGGTGCCAAAATAAGCCTACATTTCACTGACCTTATTTTCCAAGCTAACCTATTTGAGATTTAAATATATATAATTTTAAATTTTTGTCTTAAAAAGCCTAGAAATTTTATATATGTGCAGAACGTTCCCTACCATTAGTCCCGGTCCGGGGCGTTTAGCGAGAGCTATCGTTTGCATTTTGCCACCCGCCAAGCTGGCGATTGTATTTTCGGTCGCGAGGCGATACTTCAGTCTAGTTCGCCACGTTACTATGTGTAGATGTCGTTTCAAAGTTTTTGTAGCGAATTTCAGAACATAAATATACTTTACAGCAAATTTTTTTAGGTATGGACGTACTTCAGAAAAGGTGATTGTGGAAGAGCATTTAGAAGGCTCATAAGATAATATCCTGGCAGGCCTACTTCAGTTTCGGGTCGAGTAATTGCAAATAGTCTTGTAAAAATATTCAGTATTTTAGTGAAACAGATTCTGTGTCTAATAACCCCCCCCCCCAAAAAAAATCCCATATGTGCTTACTAAGAAGACTGATGATATAGGAGAGATTAGAACAGCGTCAAAATCGAATCAGGGAGGATTAACGGAAGAAGAAGGCCTAAAAGCAAATTTTTTAAGAAGTCACGAATGTGTGGTAATGGAGGAGCAACATTTCTAGTTTGTCGCACAATCAAAGTAAGCACAATAATATATAATTTTCGTAGGTAATTTTCGAAATTCAAAGAACCCATTCCTTGCCATTACCAACTCCATGGGCGCCGACTTACTCAGTATCACTCAGTGTCTGGGCTGGGCAAGGGAATTTCGAGGCTTGGGGTTAATAATTTAAAACTCTGTCTATGTTTGGAAGCATACACGAGGAAAATTACACAATTGGATTTGCTAGTCTATTTGAAACTGATTTTTAGCGACATGTAACGCAAGCACGAGTCGACTATCTTGTTATGACATGAGCATTCAATACATGGTAGCATAATAGAAGCAGCGAAGAATAAAAAGAACAAACAATAGAACACTTTCCACCAAAAAGTTTTAAACTTTAAGTCTAATGCATATGTTCATGGACCTCGTAAACCTTTACAGATAGTTTCTAAAAAATAAACGTAAACAATATTACGTGTAATATTTGACTAGACCCGACACAAGCAGAGATTTCTGCTCTTAAAGAGTTTAGGCTACAGTGTAACTTAAATTATTTCTTCTTCAAAAACTATAAATTACAAGACCTTAGTCCTGTTGTTTTTTAGCAAAGAAGTTTGGGGTTGCAGTATTTTATTTAGAGCTATAAAACCTACAGTTTGTGTTGAAGTTTCGCCTTTCTTTTATCGTGTATGCTTAACTGTAGCTCAATTTCAGAGTTCTCTCAGCAAGTTAATGTTTTATGTACTTTCTGTGTAATATGCTGTCTGTAGAAGTTATGTAGGCCTATTCATATGTGAGAGTTTTTAAAAATGTTCACCCATAAATGGTAGCATTTAAAATATACTTTAGGACATAATTTATATGCCTTCCGGCAAAAAGAACTAATTTCAGAAGATCGTTAGTAATAACTTTATGATGTGATAATTGTTCTTACGTTAAATATATTCTCCAATCATAGTTTCAGAAGCTGAATGTAAAATACGGTGTAGGAATAACACAAGCATTTGTTGTAAATTTTTATTCGGGAAATCTAGCGATTGGTAGACATAACATTCGGAGAAGATGCTACTTTATAACAAAATACGTGTAAGAATATGGTATTATAATAGCTGCTGGTAGACTGTATAACTTCAAGCATACCATTCTAAGAGCAATGAATCCCACAAGCAACGAATCTCACAATGAAGTATGTTAAACTTTATGCAATCACTAATTCACCTTTGAATGAATATTAGGCCTAATAATATAAATTTATTTGAGGAGAGGACATTTCAAAAGTTCTAAGTGCCATTTTTTTGAAAAGTGTTTTTTCTCCATATGTTCCATGTGCCAACGCCAATAACCCATGTATGTTCTATATGCTGTTCAATGTTACAGCAATTACTATACCCATGAATAGATGAAGATTGCTACAGACACAATACATAAATGTGAGGGTCTTTCCTCTCTCCTGCACAATTTTCTAAAAGACATTAAGCAAGTCAGTGAATTAGGAACTTCACATAACTAAGTCTCTTAGAAAAGCAAGTCTACGTAATAATAGATTTTCAGCGATGGCAAACAAATAACAGGCATATTTCAACGCTTTGATTTAAAACTTAATAATAGTCATTTTCAAAATAATAACAACAATAATAATAATAACTATTATTGAACTTATTATTATTAGCTATAAATCTTCAAAAAATTACCTTAGTTAATAATGAGCAGGTAATTAATACTAGAAATTGATACGAAAAAAGGAAGTGCATCAGTTAAGATAAGTAGGAAATTTACTATGACTTATTGATCTCTAGAACTAGGATAAACCTACTTGTATAAACAATTAAGATTAAGTTCAAACTTAGAAGTAGGCCTATTATGCAAACGATGCAAGGATGTGAATATGAAAAGGTATTACTATTCAGATAATATTTTTAATTGTATTCTTTAAATCTCGTACTATGAATTTACTGACATTTCTGGACAGCCCTCGGTACATTCAGGTTTTTCCTGGACGGTACTGTATTATACACCTTTATTTAAAATTCCTATTAGAACTCCCTCATGAGATTCAATTCAGAAACGGTCTTTATATTTTGTACGTTGAATTTACCTCCTTTATTTAGTAGCCTATGTTCTTTGCCCAAGCTATGCCTCTTCCTTTATGGATCAAGGAGTTATAAGGCTGTCTGAAATTAAATATGATACCGTAAAATTTCTCTGCGTTGACAGTTAATGGCGAACTCGTGGAGGGTTTAGTCTGTACACTACGGCATTAAATTTAGCCTTTGCAACACAGGGTATATGAGGGAGGGGGAAGTCAATAGGAATAAACTAATTTTGTTCTACGAGTACTTTGATTGCATTTACTTATCATAGCCGACGCAAGCCAGTATTTAATTCATTTCATGCTTTGCAGACTACTGTAATAATTATTGATCATTTCTAATTCATTAATACCACTAAGCGAACTTCAGGAATTTGTTTAAAAGTTATAAATTAAACATTCTACGTGATAAAATGCAAGATTAGCTCTTAATGCTTTTACATTAATTCCTGGTATTTTTCCAAACGGGTTTTTTTTTCTTTTACGGCGTATTAATTTAACCCATTCAGACCCAGACCAGACCAAATAATCTAAGGGCAGATCGTTGCGGGCTAAGCCCACTGTGCGACAACCGCGACTCCGTTCCATACCTGCATACGAAATGCATTGCTGGAAACTGAATTTGTATGGTTATACTGTAAAAGCAATCATCAAGTGATACCACCAGTGCTCTCTAATTCTGAAATTTATGAAGAAATTTTAGTATAAAAACTGTTTTTCATAAATAATTACCGTAATACGTGGATAAAAATCCCCACGTTTTACATAAAAAATAACTCTATTAGAGTCATATCTCTGCTTTAAAAATTGTTCTAAGTTTCGCATTTATAAGTCAGCAGCAGTAAAGAGGTTAAGCTAGGCCTATTCAAGTTGGCAACAATTACATTCAGATGAAGATATGTATTCGTGAATCCACCGAATATTGTTTCTGTTTTACACTGAGAATATTTTAGGAGAAAAATTCCTCTGACACAGTACTTTCCGTGACGATGATCTACCAACTTAGATAGCCAACGTTCGACTCACGGCACCAGATGGAATCGCCAAAATGCATTTTGTCATTTTGTGAGGCACACAATTTAGTAATTTTGTGACCAGGTTTCCACTGTTATTGAACAATAACAATTAAGATGCCACTTAGGTACGTATTCATGAATCCACAGGACATTGCTTCTGTTGAACATTACATGAGGGCATTTTAGAGCAGATATTCCACTGACATCGGGATTCTAACCTCTGACATTCGGCTTTTTGTGCCGACACTCTACCAACTGAGTTAGCTTTTCTCCTAAAATACTGATGTAATATTCAACATACACAATATTCTGGAAATTCATAAATGCCAATCTACATCTTAAATAGTACTGTACGATAACAGCGAAAGCCGGACAAAAAATCACAAAATGAGTGTGCTTCACTACACTTGTAACTTATATGACGTAAAATGTTTTTCAGTGAGATCGGCAATTAAGAGTAATCGTAATCTGGCGGCGTGAGTCGAAATCTGGCTAGCTATGTTGGTAAAGCAAACTGTCGCGTGTTCGAATCCCGTAGTCAGAAAATGTTTAATACTAAATATTTTCTTGTAATAAATAATTGAAGGTCTCAAGAAGAAAGGTAATACAAGTGGCAACCGCTAGAAATAGCACTTCGTTTGATTCTCTGTAGTGTGACTTAGGAAAAACGTTATTTTTATTTTTTTTAACAAAATTAAATTTTACATAGGAAAAATAACCATTTTCCTTAGTTTTCTACATGACTGAGAGTAAATATACCAAAAGAGCCCTCCAATTACAGGTAATAAAAATGCAACAGAGTATTATAAAACCATTAAAAATCACTTTAGATTACATAATTATTGTTCAAGCCCATTTCAAAGCTCTTAATAAATGTTTGTCGTATTTCTTACTACCATTCTCCGTGTTTAAAAACTGTGCAATTTGTTTAAAACGTACATGGCCAGTTTAACTGCATTATCGTTCCCTGCCCATCGCCATAATTCCTTTGAATGTTATTCAGAGATTTCTGCAAACACATAATCTGAAAATACTCCCTTGCCGTACTATATCTCCCTTACTGGACGCGCACACTTACCTACTAAAGTATTTATGTAAGCTTTTTCAGACAACCTTTGAATGCGTACTAGAAATGTGAGATCAGACTACAGGGCTTTCACAGAGGTCAGCATAAAGAAATCCCAGCTCTATAGAAGCGCTTTATAAAAAAGAAACTTCTATGTTAGTAGTTTAACAGACATTACTTATGCTAGCTTTCTGAAAGGAAATTGGCTTCTTGCTGTATATGCTACATCCTTTATTCCCTTCTTTTTTCCGTTTTTGTACTATATACCACTTTGCTTCTTTGTTTAATACTTCCTTTTTTTTATCGTCTTATGTTTTTAACATCGCCGTTCCATATAGTTTACTTCATTTCTTCTTTTGCCTTCATTTACCTTCTGTATGTCTCTTCCGTTATTCCTTACTTCTCTGAAATATTTTCTTCTCTCTATTTTTCGTTATTTTTCTCTCTTGTAAAGCTCGTGATGCTACATTCCATGTAGGGTCAGGGCCTACTGCGTCATCTTCCTCCATCTTTCGACCTCACTTGAAGGTGGCAAAATTGGAGGCAGCAATAATAAACGGAAAGTAATGTTAACTTCTTGTGTGACGTAAGTGTTTATTTTTATCTAGGTTTGACACAGTTATCGCCATCTATTTTTATTCAAACTATATTTGGTAAGAAACATTTTCTCACATAATATATAAACCTCTTCAGAACTGCAACGAAGAGAGTTAGCACAACTATTAGGCCCATAGTTCATTTCTTGCTTCCTTATTTTTAAGATATGTTAAATATTAAATTTTGCTTATATTTTTTTCAATCCTTTTAATACAAATTTAATACAAGCAACTGCATTTTAATTATCAATTTAAGGGTTAAGCACAATGCTGCATCACCTTTACAAATGCCGATTATTTTCTAGCAGAATTAGCGAACCATATGAGGAATGATAATTCTTTCACACTGGCCGTGTGTAGGCTAAGATGGACACGTGAAGTCAGAATTTTTTAATTGAATTGGCATTGAATTTTTCATTCTGACTTCACGTGTCCGAACCATATGAGATTTATAATCCCATGTCGTTGTAGTTTGGTGGAATCATTTTCTAGCTCTTTTGTAAAATGAACTAAATTTTAATAATCTGAATTCCTATGAGGTATATTCTTGAATAATTTTGATATCTATTATCACTGTCGGTTTGTTTTGTTTACTTCTCTAATCAGTTTTCCTTAGTAGTAAAAGTGAAAATCATACTGTGCCTTCATAAACTATGGTTTTCTCAGAAAGGATCATGGAAAAATCGTGCAGATTGGTTGAAAATACAGTAATATTTATACCTAGGTAATACGTAGATCATTTCAATATTTGAGTTTCTAAATTGCAAGAAAGAATATTGTAAAGCGTATGGCTAAAACAATAATAATAAATTCTAACATAACTTATCAAGAAATATTCTCTTACACTTTACTTCTAATAATTCCCCCCCAAAATCTGTTGAAAATTACACCATTAAAAGACTATTTGGATAGGTTTTACAATTTTTTTGGGATATGACAGGAAGTTTCAGAAATAAGTACAATGTAACATTGCTGTAAATCTTCCATCCTATCCCTCTCCCGGCTCTATTATAAGGTCTGTTAAAAGTCAATACCCACAACAGTCTTCAGCTGTTAAAATAAGAGTAACCAGATCACAAATCTACATAATATACAGTATCTTTAGCCAATTACCATAAAAAGCTATCAAAATCCATTTACTTCAAACATTGTCAAAATACAAGAAGAAGCCCGATGTTTGGTTTTGCGAAAACAAAATGCAGGACTTATACTGGGCAAATACATGGTATAAACTGTGGTTTGACACTTTATAATACTTTTATTGCTGACAATCCTGATTTCATAAAATATTGTATCAATCAATTTGAGATAAAAATAGAAAACCTTTGTTTTATTAATTAATCAGATCTTATAAATGTATTGTTTTTAATTTGTTTCATCTTAATCTCTTCCACCTACTTCTATTTCTAAATACAAAAGTATTTTTAAATTGAGTTCTATTTTTGTCATATTTGAATTGCCTACTTTAATTTTTTGTTGTAAACATTGTTAACTGATTTTAGTTTAGGTTTTTAATTTGTAGCCTAAGTATATTTGTAAATTTCTTTGCTTTTTTTTATTTAATATACAGTATATGGTATTTTCAGCCCCTATAAACGAGCTTTCCTCATCTGAGGGCTTAAGATTATGATTTGGATGCATGGAAATTTAGTTTATTTATATGTATGTTTTAATATTTCTGATTTCAATAAAATTTGGTACAAAATTAAGAACCTCTATGTAGAGCAGGCTAAATACGATATTGTTGAACGTGCATATGAAGAACGCGAGCAAAAATGGATTTGTAACAGTTCATGCTTGTGCATCCCTGACCTTACTCTTGTACCCTGTGACCCTGTTGAAGTGCCAGACGGTGTATAGCGGTGCTAACGAATGTAAACAGCCTATATACAAAGAGCCTGGAGCAAAGTCCAACACATTCAGTTTTGCATACATATTGCTATAACCCTCAGCCTTTTCTTTATTCCGCCTCTTTGTAGCTTCTTATATTTTCTCCTTTTATATTTTAGCTTTTTATTGTTGTAAGAGATCGACTCAGAAAGTCTTGTGCAAGTGCGACTTGTGGGCGTTGGTCCGCTATCAGAAATAAATAGCTGAGATTCCTGATCCTTTTCTGCCACTCATTGCTCGATCTAAGAAATTACCGGCCTTCTTTATGTGAAGGTCGGCATGCTGACCACATGCCCCCCCCCCAATCCTGCCGTCTGCCTATGGTAGATGACGCAGCAGTCGGGTGGTAGGCCTTGTCTCCTGTGGGATGTTCGCGCCTAGTTAGTAGTTTATGTGAAGGGCTTAGGCCTTAAAGTATCCATTGAAATAGGATGTAGGGTAATAGAGAATCGACTTAACTTTGTTGTAGATTGTACCCCGTATGTGTGGTTAAATATTTAAAATACCTCTAGTAATATTTCGTAAAAAAATAAACATTATAATGGTATTTTAATTTTTTTTAAACTTTCAGGTATTTTAAAACGAGAAATTATTTTTGAAATGTGTTATTTTTTTAGCCTTTCTATTGATACAGCAAGTAACTTAATCTGTGCTTGAAGTCATTATAAAAAATGTCACTGTCCTAATGTTATGTTTGTGGCAAAAATTTAAAGTATTCTTTTTTTTATCTATAGTCAATTTAAAAAGTTATGTACAACACAGTGCGTCCTATGGTTTTGTGGCGGAGAGCATGAAATTATTATCATTATAGAATTTCAAATTGCCTGTTTGTTTATGAATTATGTAGTTGAGGACCATTATATTCAGTGTTGGTTAGACTTAATAGCAATAATACTCAAAATTTATTTAGTAGTTTAGAATTTCGGTGGTATTCGTGCTATGGTAGAGTTAGGGTACGCTAATTTTTACGTTGAATCTCATCTGACATAGCACTTAGCACCTACTTTAATCCATTAATCTGAAAATGATCGTATTAATTCTATAATTTGAAAATTTAAACTACGACATGAAGCGATCTGAACCAACCATATTGTTGCTAAGAATGTAAACATTCTGTGAGTTAATGTAGCCTATACAATAAAGGAGCAATAATCGACCAGGGCCACAGCTAATACGTATTCTAGAAAAGTTATGGCCGCAACTCGTACGTATCCAATAAAATGTACTTCCTACTGTAAACAGTCCACAGAAAAGTTATCATACTTTCCAAAACATATTCATTAAAGGGTTTGCTTCCTTTCTTTTAGTTGCCCAATTGGCATTTTTAAATTCTGATATCGGCACTCAAATTACTTATTCATGTAACTTCTTATTATTTATTACTTATTTCTGTGATTATTCAGGCTGCCTAAATTTCCGAAAGGGATAGATAAGCAGATTAGTAATGTAGATGTTTATTTCACAAAATGCTACAATATAGCGTAATTATGAAACATGTGGCAAAGAGAAAAGCGTAAAACATGTTTCAATTAGATCAGTTGGAAAGAAATGTTTTATTATTTCTTAAATAAATTAATATTGGCATTACCAAGGCAAAATATATATAAATATATATATGTATGTATGTATGTGTGTGTGTGTGTGTGTGTGTGTGTGTGTGAGGGGGGCTGGGATACGCCGTAGCGTAGTGGTTGAGGCGCTGCGCTACGAACCGGAAAGTCACGGGTTCGATCCCCGATGAGGGCGTTGAAGTTTTTTAATTGGCATAATCCATCTGGTGGCACTATGGCCCTGGGGTCGACTCAGCCTCTAACAGAAATTAGTACCAGGAGCAATCCTGGGGGCAAAGGCGGCCGGTACCTTACCACCTTCGTGTGCCGAATGTCCAAAATCTGGGAGCCTCAACCTCCTGGAAGCCTTTATATCTCCATGGCCTGTATAGGCCTGAAGTCATGGATCTATATATTTAGACCTCTGGTAGTTCCTTTAGAATTATTGTATCAGTCCTTCTAATAGCCTACAGTGACTGTGGGAACTTGAGAAGACAGGTATAAATTTGATCCATTTCTAAAACACAAATTCTGTGAAAATAAAGTTTGTAATGACCTTTAATACATATTTTAGAATACTTCTCTGAAGCAATAGCATCTACAGTCCACGCAGAACGGAACTAATTAGATGCATAGGCCTATCCATAATGGCCAGCGCCGTTATTTTGAATCAGCTTGTATTAATATCTCTGGCAAACATAATTATTGTTCCCCAGATAATAGCATGTAAATGACCATGTAGGCCTATATACCATTTTACTATATTGCAATAAGATGAGGTCAAATCGATTTCCTCATCAAGAGGTACAAATTACATAAATTAATGTAACTTGTAGCCTATTGCTAGTATAGCGAAGTACGTCCAATTTATATATTTATTTTGTGTAGGCTTATCTGCATAAATGTATTGATATTGTGTTTACAGATGATTCTGTCAAGAGCTGGATCCTGCGTCCAATGTCGTACTGTCCTGGGAAGTAATTCGGGTGAGTTTTAAAAATAACATAACAAAGCCTTCATTATAAGTTAGAAGGATGTAAGCCTAGTATTTTCAAAGTGATGCATCTTCCATTTGTAGAGAGGTTGAATTTAGGTAACAATATTATTAAGTAGGCCTATACCTTCCTTTAACTTATAATAAAAATTTCATTTCCAGAACTATTTTAATCCTATAAATTTCACTCCGATTATGTCCACTAGCCCACGCATTAATTTTTTTTTCTGCCGTACCTTAATATTTAAATTTAATTTTTTTAAATACTGAAGTCGATTTCTAATAATCCCTGGATTTATTCAGAATAATGAGTTCAAATTAGACGTCGTAAGTACAGCCTATTCAGAATGTGAGATGGATTATTTACATTGACTATTCCACTCATATGCCGCGTGTTTGATATTGACCAATAAGTTTAGCAATTCCTTGGATATAGACCAATCACGATCGTTATCTTATAAAATGCTTGCTATTAATACGAGAAAAGGATTTTACCTGATAAAATGGTCAGCTCGTTACTGGACATGCAAGCATCAATGTGCCTTGATTATTACGTCACATGTTGCCACAAGCAGCACGAAAACAGATTATTTTATACAACATAACTTGTTTGGAAATTGAAATAATATACATGTATATTGGTAAAAACACTATTTCGATTCGGTGCAAGCCAGTTCTTGTGCTTTTATTCTGTTCTGCTGTTAGCTACCTGAATTAAGTTAACTATTTCTTATATGCACCATTGGTAGCACTGATCACAACGTGGTAACTCGAATCGATTCATAGATGGTTGATATATAGTATGCCGTGATCTTGCAGCTGTTAGTTTTGTTTTTATACAACAAAGCACGAAAGTAATTATTATTTGTATAATCCGTTACATTCTTATTCATGGAATAGTCTTAATAAATCCAACTCGAGTTGACGAATTTCATCAGATAAATCTACCGATAAACTCGTAAACTCTCGTAGGATTACCTATGAAAATAACTCCAGTCAGCGATAGTTTGGTAAAGATAAATGAAATCCCTTACCTTTACTCTAAATTGGCCTATGAATCTAATAGAGCACAGTGGCCCAACTCATCAACAACAACAAAAGCCGTCCCGTCTGACTTACACCGCGGCGCCTAAGTGCAATATTGAACAAATGAGCCAACCAACAAAAAAGGCAACGAGCCAAACTCGTTCGTGCTACGTGTTTGAACTCCCAGTGACAATGATTTATTTAACATCAGGGGGTAAAATGAGGTATATGTTTGATGATCAATGTCGTTGTCGTTTAATGAACAGGTGTATTATTAAGACAGACTGAGTGTTAATAATGACAGAACAGTATTCTCCTCCCTCTCCGATGTGCCCTTTGGGGTTGAACAGTAGTCAAACCATGCGGCAGTTTGTGGGGAGGGGGGGGGGTAGGTTGTGTAATTTATGGCGCGAATGAGCGATAGTTCAAGAGGCGATGAACTCGTTACAAGACGTGTGTCTGTCTGCGTTTCATTTTCATTGTTTTTGCTGCTTTTTACTATGAACTCTTGTGTTTTATTAGGAAATGGATGTATGCACGAGTTTAAATGAAATAGTGATTCTGTAGCCTATTTGGCTTATTGGAACCCTTTTCTTTTCTATTAATCAGTTTACTGGTTTAACAAAGACATGAAGCTACTGTATTGTTAAAAATTTACAAGCCTTTTGTGTCTTATTAACTGAGGATTTTAGGTGCAATTTTCTTATAGAAAAAGGAAGGGAAAAGGTCATACAAACAAGGCAAAATAGGAGATAAAAAGGTACTACTAAAGTTTTATGTTACAAACTTTCACTCAAATGAGTTTGTTGTCGTCAGTTGGAACTTCCATTCCTTCCATTTTAGCTGTACCTGAAGAAGGCCTAATGGTTGGGCCGAAACGTCGGAATTTTAATATAAGTAAAAAAGACATCCATTGTGAATTTTATATTGTTTTGTGTTGAAGTTTTATCGTAAATACAATGGAAAAAGGACTATCTGCAATTTTGTGTACAAACTTACACTCGTGAACAGAAGGCTACTGACTGATTCCAGTGAAATTTAAAAAAGAAAAATGGAATATTTAGTGCTTATTTTTCATTGTAATAATATAAGGATATTCAACTGGTCGTGCTCCAGTTCATGTTAATAGGATAACAATTCTTACTGTATTTGGTAAAGTGTTCTTTATCCTGTTGTTTTGCTCAATCCGCATTTTAGCCACAATATTTTGCTTCTTGCCTAGTGAGCTAAAGGAAACAATAAATTCCCAGACCGTATTTGGAAATATTCATGGTCGTTGAACTATTGTCTTAGGAGGATGCCCTGAAAAGAGTTGGTCCCTTACCAGAGAAACGCTCCATATACTTTGTGTATAAATATTACCACCTATTCCCTCGTATAAAATCTTTTGTTGAAAAATCAGCTCATAGCCTTGTCAAAATTAAAATTTTATGTTTGTCAATATTATAAAAAACATAGTTAAAATTTATGTTTGTCAATTTTGTAAAATAATTTTCGTGTATTGGACGATATATTTCGGCTATTCAGCCATCTTCAGGTCCTAAAAAAGTTATGAAATATATTAGTTAATTGTTAATTAATTATGTGATGCAATCTTGTGTACAAAGTTTTTGACATACCTTTTCTTTCAGCAGGTGATCTTACACTGTTGGTTAATACATTGCAACTGATTATGTGGTGTGTACATTACATGGAGCTTTTGTTGGCCAGTAGGGAGAGAGTTCTAAAATGCGATTATGTTCCTGTATGCTTTCATTGATGATGCCTCTATTTTTGTTGATATATATGTGATACGATTCTATTGTGTTTAATTTCCTTCCTTTGTTAATTGATTTGATTACTGACATTGTATTTTCTATAGTATTCAGATTATGATTATGTTCTATTAAATGTTTCGCGAAATTTGATTTGTTACGGTTATATTTGAAATCTGTTGCATGTTCATTGAATCGCGTTTTAAATTTTCTCCCCGTCTGACCTACATAGAATTGATTACAATCTTTACATGTCAATTTGTATACACCACTCTTATCATATTCGTTTACATTTTCTTTTGTTGTATTGTACAATTTATTTTTAAGATTATTGTTAGTTTTGAAACTTATTTGAATGTTTTCTCTCTTTTTGAGGACATTAGTTATTCTGTATAGATTTTTGTCAGTATAGTTAAAACATATGAATTTGTTTTTTCTATTGTTTTCTACTGGTGTTAGGTTAGTTTGAAATGATTTGTTGGTCTTGGCTTTGTGTTTATGTTTGTTGATTAATTTGTTTATTAGCTGTTTGCTATACCCATTGTTGATAGCTATTTTTTGGATAATAGTTAATTCTTTGTTGTAATTTTCTTTGCTCATGGGGATTGATAAAAGTCGGTGAATCATACTGTGGAAGGCCGCTAACTTATGTGATTGGGGGTGATTGGATCTGTTGTTGATGATGCAGTCGGATTGGGTAGCTTTTCTATATATGCTGTATTCGATTTTGTTCTTGTTTTTCCTTAGGGTGAGATCTAGATAGTTGATTTTGTTGCTCTCTTCTTTTTCCATAGTGAACTGTAGATTCTTGTGTATTTGATTGAAGGCGTCAAAAATTTTCAATAAATCTGATTTGTTTATTATTAAAAGTATGTCGTCTACGTATCTCGTATATGATTGTATACTGTATTTGTGTATTATGTCGGCTATTGCAGTTTCTTCGATTGTTTGAAGGAAACATTCTGATATAAGACCCGATAGTGGTGAGCCCATAGCAACGCCATCATGTTGGGTGTAGTATTTATCGTTGAATTTAAAATAATTCTGTTTCAAGATGCAGTTTAGTAGATTTATTATTTGTTTTGTCACTCTTTCACTTTCTCCTTGGTTTCGGAGGCGTTCTTCTATCATGGTGATCGTTTCATTTGTTTCATTTGTTGGGACGTTCGTGTATAAGTTTCCGAAACCAAGGAGAAAGTGAAAGAGTGACAAAACAAATAATAAATCTACTAAACTGCATCTTGAAACAGAATTATTTTAAATTCAACGATAAATACTACACCCAACATGATGGCGTTGCTATGGGCTCACCACTATCGGGTCTTATATCAGAATGTTTCCTTCAAACAATCGAAGAAACTGCAATAGCCGACATAATACACAAATACAGTATACAATCATATACGAGATACGTAGACGACATACTTTTAATAATAAACAAATCAGATTTATTGAAAATTTTTGACGCCTTCAATCAAATACACAAGAATCTACAGTTCACTATGGAAAAAGAAGAGAGCAACAAAATCAACTATCTAGATCTCACCCTAAGGAAAAACAAGAACAAAATCGAATACAGCATATATAGAAAAGCTACCCAATCCGACTGCATCATCAACAACAGATCCAATCACCCCCAATCACATAAGTTAGCGGCCTTCCACAGTATGATTCACCGACTTTTATCAATCCCCATGAGCAAAGAAAATTACAACAAAGAATTAACTATTATCCAAAAAATAGCTATCAACAATGGGTATAGCAAACAGCTAATAAACAAATTAATCAACAAACATAAACACAAAGCCAAGACCAACAAATCATTTCAAACTAACCAAACACCAGTAGAAAACAATAGAAAAAACAAATTCATATGTTTTAACTATACTGACAAAAATCTATACAGAATAACTAATGTCCTCAAAAAGAGAGAAAACATTCAAATAAGTTTCAAAACTAACAATAATCTTAAAAATAAATTGTACAATACAACAAAAGAAAATGTAAACGAATATGATAAGAGTGGTGTATACAAATTGACATGTAAAGATTGTAATCAATTCTATGTAGGTCAGACGGGGAGAAAATTTAAAACGCGATTCAATGAACATGCAACAGATTTCAAATATAACCGTAACAAATCAAATTTCGCGAAACATTTAATAGAACATAATCATAATCTGAATACTATAGAAAATACAATGTCAGTAATCAAATCAATTAACAAAGGAAGGAAATTAAACACAATAGAATCGTATCACATATATATCAACAAAAATAGAGGCATCATCAATGAAAGCATACAGGAACATAATCGCATTTTAGAACTCTCTCCCTACTGGCCAACAAAAGCTCCATGTAATGTACACACCACATAATCAGTTGCAATGTATTAACCAACAGTGTAAGATCACCTGCTGAAAGAAAAGGTATGTCAAAAACTTTGTACACAAGATTGCATCACATAATTAATTAACAATTAACTAATATATTTCATAACTTTTTTAGGACCTGAAGATGGCTGAATAGCCGAAATATATCGTCCAATACACGAAAATTATTTTACAAAATTGACAAACATAAATTTTAACTATGTTTTTTATAATATTGACAAACATAAAATTTTAATTTTGACAAGGCTATGAGCTGATTTTTCAACAAAAGATTTTATACGAGGGAATAGGTGGTAATATTTATACACAACGTACAAATCCCTCGTAGGAGATAACTAACATGAAGTTTAGCTCCATATACTGTATCGTTTTGACCTAGAGCTTCATCCCTCCTATAGTCGTTCTCATTAGTGCCGTCGCGGCGGCTCATGCTCAGCGCATGGTCCTGGCATTCAAGCGGTACCGGGTTCAAATCCAGAGGCAGGCGGGCGTGTCATTCGTGTTGGACGAAGCCGTGACTTTAGAGATGTTTCTCGGGAGTCCTCCCGTTTCCCCCTCTCATTCCAAACATTCTCCACTTCTTCAAATTCCCTCTCATTATCATCACGTTTTTCCCCCGGTTTACTGCAAGGGCAGAGGGACCCTGGAGGCGTGTTGCACGTGGTATGGTTTGAAGTACTTGCTGGATGTTGGGGAGTTTCATGGGGGCTCGCGGTGGAATCTGCTTTGGGGGGGCTTTGGGCATGCCAATCATCCCATTACCAGGTGTTGGCACAGTGGGCCCAGCTATGTGACCTACGTGCTTAGGGTCCCAACCCGTCTCTCATATATAGGCCTACATAGGTCTACTTACATTCTCATTAGTGTGTAAGCAATTCGGAAGGGGAGGTAGGCCTAACACCGGTAACGAAAAAACTGTTCGGCTTCTTAATTAATTCGTAACCCGCCTTATTTGAGATTCTTAATCAAGCAGTTAACCCCAATATTTTTCACAAAAGTTCACACAAGTAACAAGGAAATAGTCTGAGTATAAATCGGGTGAATAGAGGATAAACAACAGAATTACGGAACATTTTAATGAAAAATAAGAAATACATTGTATAGGTACGGACTTCTTTGAGCAAGTCTGTAGTACCGGTATTTCGCTCGTAAATTCTCGGTGTTTGTTTCTGTGAGCTCTTAAGACAATTAAACTTTGGTACTAACATGAAGTATGAATTTATTTTTGCTTCTTATGAGCTCCATTTATTAGCTTGAGCAATTTAAAACTTCATTACGTTGAAAGGAATTGCTAAAATATAATTAGCTTAAAACGTTTACATTGTTCTGTAACAAATAAAAAGGACTGTTTAGTTTTTTATGTCTGACTACAGTAATTCTTTATTACACTTTTCTTCTCCTAGAATGCTTTTTATTACTATGGTGGATTTTATGTACACGACCAGAAATCACTGAATATTTGCTTCTTTTTATGCAATTGTATGGTCAACTATAAGTTATGTCCTCTTCCGCGTTATTTTATAGAAAAAACATTTACAGTGTAATGAATTAGTATTTCAAATGTTTATATCTTGTATGTTATCTTCTCTCGGTCTTAAGATCGGAAGTTTTTAAAAAGAAGTACCGGTAAGTGATTTTTTAAATCCTTACTTCTCAGAGATTTACGGTAAAAAAAGATACTTTACTTTTGTTCAAATAATTTATCATCGGAATAAATTACATGAACCTTACAGTAGTCTTCTACAACAAAGCCCTCATGTGGGAGAAGAATCTTTTCGTCTTTAAGTTACTTTTCAGGGCTCAATTGGATGTCAATGGAAATAGCTTACTTCATGCTTCCTTACATTTTCAAGTTTTGTGTTCGATTGGGTTAAACCTTTAAATTATATGGACAGTGGCGTACTAATAGTGATGGGGGGCCTGGGACCCTAATCAATATGGGGGCCTACCAAGTATCTACAATTTATACCATTCAATATGGGAGCCTATCCAGTATCCATAATTTATACCATTCACACAATCACACAAAAATACGATATTAAGCTGCCTAATTCATTATATTTTGTGGATCCTGAATAAACTATTTAATAATCGATTACTATTTTTCATTTGGCTTATTATGCATTAGGCAATTATATGTTTTTACCGTAGCCTAAGTTTGCTTAAAATACCAGTACCAGTTTTGACATGTGGCCGGAGAAAATCCACGTTTAGCAATTCCTTTAGCTGTGATATTGAAAAGGTATTTCAGCTGAAAACTTGTGTTTTCGCAATATTATTTTATGTAAAAATCTAAGTAAACCAGAACATCAAAGATTTAAAAATTAGATTAATGATAAACTAAACAGTACATAAATTAAAAATCTTTCTAGCGAGCTTCTGCCTCTGCAAATGTCTTTACATCATGAAAATTGACTCTTTTGCAACATAGCATTCAGGGTTAAGCTTGACAAACTAGATTGCACGCTCTTCTTTTGCTCTTCGGGGCTTATATTATTTTATCACAGTAGGTCTACGATAGGCTACTTCCTACGTGGTTGTTAATGATCTGTTTTTTTTTTTTATTTAATGCATTCATCGTTGTTTAAAAATGTATAATGTTGTTTAATAATTCACTCGAACCAAAACCGTCACGGGTCTGGAAAAAAAATGTTGGGGCCTATGTTCAAAGCGGATCGTGGGAAGACCGCCCCTCCCGCCCCCGCCTTGGTACGCCACTGTATATAGATTTTAGTAGAGCGATAAAGTAACATGACCTTTAACCGAAGTTTGTTATTTCTTTGATGCGGTTTTTGAAAGTAGAAAATTACGGCAAATTGAACTCAAGGCATAAAATGGAGCATTCACCTCTCGTTTCAAGCTCTGAAATAAATTGAAGTTTACTTTATTTCAATTCCATGATTATTTTACGAGGTGACTATTTTTTTTAGATTATAGACCAAATATAATAGTCTACGTTATATTGCGGTTAAAATATGTTCCAGGCCAGTCAATCTCCAGGTCATAATTCCCCTCCCTTCTTGCAAGGGCCTAATTCCTCCTGAGCATTTTTCTTTCTAGATTTGTGTTTGAATATATTTATAACCTCGTCAAAATTATAGGGACAGTTCTGATGCTAAAAATGAGTAGAAACGTAGATTTTTTAATAAATAAAATCATTGATTGGTATTATGGTTAAGTGGTAATTTAGTCATATATAAGTTGTTTAAATATAATTAATGAATTGTATTAAATTACTATTTATTTATTTATTTTATTCTGCCAACTACAGGAATAAATCCCAATTACAGTTGGCGTAGTTTCGCCAATACATGTTTTACACTATAAAAAAAATACAATACAATAAATGAACGAATGTGCGAGGATAAAGAAAAAAATACATAAATGATTTACAATAACTACAATTAATTTAACAAGACAATCTATATATACCCCAAACCTATCAGAGTAACGGGGTTCACATTCGATCCACGCATATTACTATTTATAAATTTCTTAATCGTTCTTGCTAATAGCCAATTACATTTTAAAATAAACTACTAACGATGTTTTAACAAACAACTAAAGAAGAAAGTCAATATTAGGCCTACTTGCAACTTGACTCATTATTGCGAGACCATACAAATTTCAATAACAATCACTGTTTCGTAAGTCCTAGAAACCTGAAACAGAAAGCTCCTGAAAATTTCACTAAAAATAAGTCTGTTCATTTCCATTTTATTCAAGTATCTTCATGCCTAACTTGAGTCTTTAAGATAATTGTGTAAAAGTTTATCTTTCTTTCCTTTGACAAAATTCCATTTGTTTGCTTAATATTGCAGCATTCATTATTTTCATGTCTTGAGAGGGAGAAATTAAACAAATACAACAAGTTTATTCAGGGAAAAAGAGATGACTGTGACGGTTCCCACGAAACGTACGTAGTAACATTGGAGGAACTACACCAAACAGAGCGTATATAATTTAGAAGCTACAGCCAGACTCTCAGAGCAGAGTTATAACAAACCCATTAACATTCATGACTTTTAAAAAGAGAAAGAAAACTTGCTATCTCGAACACTGCAGTTCTCTCCTCTCTCTTGCCGGCTGCACTGGCTGACTCCTTTGGATGATACAAATTCGGTTCGTATGCTATGGGAGAGACAGGAGAATGTAAATAAAAATCCATGTAAATAGAATCGTGAAGATGTGTAAATAGCCAACAGGTGTGTTTTATTCAAGAAGACTGCTGACTGACATCGATAATTGTGGCAATCAATCTGCTTTGCATTGCCCGTGGCCTCTTTTCTTTCAGCATACTGTACAAGAACACGAAAATGTAAATTTAAGGAAAGAGATCAGGTAGACTGTAGTGGAGAAATGATATAGCGCAAAAAATCTGTATCCGTTTGATCAGTGGCGTCCCATGACTTCCAAAAAATATGACTAGCTATGAGGAAGTCACTGAATAACATAATGGTAAGGAAAAGTTGTGCCATCACTACCTGATTTGTTTAACTGAATAAAATACCGAAGTAAATTCGCCAAACATTTTTCCTGTGTTCTATGATCAAGAGAAGGTGACGCGATTACCCTGGAGCAGCGTTTCTCAACTTTTTTGAATCCGAGGACCTCTAAAATGTCTAAAATATTTTACGGACCCCTAATTTTACATCCCATTTTTAAAAGAAGGCCTATATTCTTAATATTTGGGATATTAATTATAGGTCATCATAACGAAATATGTGAACAAATTTTACTTCTTTACTTTCCACTTGCTTTATATTTTTTAATTATGTCTGCGGACCATCTGCACCATTTTCGCGGACCATAGGTTGAGAAACGCTGCCCTAGAGGAAATGCGAAATGGGTTGTTGGCTCTGCCTTCTACCCCCGGATTACCTGAGCCATTTTATGGAGGCAGAACCCCCCCCCCCCAAAAAAAAAGAAACAACTAAAACAATACTACCTTATTTGTGAAAAACCATGCCTCGTGTCTTCGTCACATTATGGAAATAATAGTACAGTGCAGCCTTTGTAAGTCCGGGTCCCAACTGGATGGATTTAACGTTATGCATATGCTTAAGTTTGTATGTCTACATTCTGATGACAAGTAAATAGTATGTTAATAAAAAAAAGCTTAATTACTCTAGATAAAATCCTTACAATTAGCCACGTGAGTATATGTAATCGAGCGAAGCGAAGTCCTGTTTTAACTCGACCTTTTGGCATTTCGCCTGTTTGTATGTTTGTTTGAAAAACAGTCACGATCCATCGCATTTTTCGGTTTACTTCCATTTTGGCATACATTTTTCTTGAATACACTAAAAACTATGTATATGCAAGGATTTTATTTTTTGATTCCGTTTCAAGATGATGGTTTGTAAAGATAATAAAAATAAAGCTAATCATAAAAATGTAATTATTTCCTTTCAGGGATGTATTCAATTGTGATATTGCAAACAAAAGGCTAATAGATATTAGGAAATCCTGCTCATATGTAACTTCCATCTCTATATATATAAAAGGCTTTGTCCTGACTGACTGAATGACTGAATGACAGGAATCAACGTACAGCCTAAACTATAATAGGTAGAGACTTGGAATTTTGACAGTATCTTCGTTTCACAATGTAAGTGCTCACTAAGAAAGGATTTTGAAAAATTCAGATTCTAAATGCCAAAAATCAAATGTTTTTGAGAATACTTAATCCCTTCTTACACAGAATTATCGAATCCAAATCACATTTGACATTAAAACATATTGTTACCAGCGAGTCTCAGATGGCCATGGAAAAAAAATGAAAGTAGAATAAATTTGACAAATGAGAGAAACAAATGAGAGAACTATCAATATCCACGAAAATAATGCAGTCACATAACTTTCTTTTCCCTGGACATAGAGAAAACAATACGAGGTAAGGTAATATGTTTTGGGAAGAGATGTATGAAAGTGATATTGTATTTCTGTTTAATTCCATTCCGAAAACGGTTTTATGGTAACATGACAGTGAGAAACAAAATTTTCAGCCACGATAATACAATTTTATGTTACCGGAATTTCTGTTTCTTCTTATTAGAACCCCTCCCAGGCTTGCTGTGTACTGTACAAGCGATGGGATGCAAAATTCTACATATAGCCATAAAAGCTATTTCAAACATTTTCTTAGGGGATAGTTTGAGTGTGATAAGTCGTTCTTTCTACTTCAAATTATAAATACCTATATAAGGACCTAGAATTTATAAATCTAAAGTCCTTCATAAGTTAATTTCCAATTACAAAATAAAAAACCCGGGCGACGCCGGGCCTTTTAAGCTAGTAGCCTATATTACAACACTCTCGTCACATGTGCTTTTATTCCGTCTTTGGTCTTAAATCTTTGACTTTACTACTTGTGATGTGCAATTAAATTGCTCGTAAAATGTTAATCCGATTTAAGTTCAGCAAGCATGCAGTATCACGTACTCTTCATTTTAAGTAAATAATTTATTCACAGTATCTTAATTAATTCTGTAAATAATTTTATTTATTCGAAGTTCTCTGTCGGATTTGTGTTCTTATGGCACGTTAGCATAATCGGAGTACCCTATGTAAAAATGGATGGAGGGCTAACAGTTTATGCCGCTTCCAAAAGGCCTCTAATGATACCTATTTAACCAGGTCGATTCTATAGCTTTTCATGCCCTTCAGACCCATAGTATAACTGATGAGAAATGTCTGACCACAATTTACATTATTCTAGACATGTAGAATCCTGGTGTTACGGAAACAAGAGACAAATCTCACATAGGTAGGCCTACATAGTGAACAATTAAATAACTTACGTCATTATTTGCCTAGTTCATCATCTAAGCGAAGTAAAATTAATTATTCCGCGAAATAGTCACTAACCAAAGCCATGCATATGATTTTCTATTAAAAATAGAAGTGCAATGGGTACATTTTTCACACAAAGTAGCGTAGTCGTTGTGCAGCTTCGAGCAACAGATGGGATATGCTGTTTGATTTGGACAATTTTAGAATTATTTTGAGATTTATTACAATAAATATTTTTCTAGCTGTTATACCGGTGCTGTAGTTTGATGCAGATACCATGAATAATCGCTAACCACATCATATCATATTAGCCACTTACCACATGCCACCTTGACTTGCATGCTCTTGTTACAGTGTAAGGTTTGTGTCACTTAGCGCTGACTAAAATGATAGAAATAATGGGCTGCTGTTTGTTCGATTGCCAGCTGTGATAGAGGATTTTATATTATTCAGTAATTTGTCATATATTGTAGAAAGTTTTAAAGACAAGGTGTAGCATCATATTATACCCTTCTCACCTTTGATACAAGTTCCAGCATAACCAATTGAAGACAGTAATTGAAAACTGATCAGCATATCGATCCTAGATCTGCTATATTTTTAGAAATACTTAGAGGTATGTGGGCCTATATACAATTATTGAATTCTATTCAATATAACCAAGTTTGATACATGACTTCTAAATCATGCAATAGTATATGTGCCAATAGAATATTATTGGAGTCGATATACCTGCTCCATTAAATCTTAATCCTTCCATCTATTAGTGAAGTCGAAAGACGAGAATCAACGGCCACGTCGGATTTTGCTGAGGTAGGGATGTCTGGAACGGGGTGCACTCAGCAAGGGGTGCATGCTGACTACATGCCCCCAATTTTGCCATCTGTCTAAGGTAGATGACGCAGTGGTCGTGTGGTAGGCCTAGTCCCTTTAGGCATGTAGCGTCACGGAGTTTAGTTTTTTTAATATTGGAAATTGACTTATCTTTTGTAAGAATATTGAGATAATTTATAATGTTTAGGTCTCTATATTTTCTGCTTTTGGACTTAATGCTAATAACTCAGCCAGTAGCGTTAAACTATGATGCCAATAATAATGATCATAATTATGGTGATAATAATAAAATAACAATAATAACGTTTAATGCAAATATAAATTCAATGTAGGCTACGTAGGCTGCAGATATGTATCAGCTTAATTTACAAAAAGGCAACCTGCCTAATATAGGTAACGAATTTCACTTGTACCGTGAGAGAAAAAAATAGACCTGATTTTCAGTGCAAGATGTATATTTTTCCTGTATTAATCTTTTCAGAACTGAATTTATGTTAATATTTAGCATTTAGCATATCTGCAGATTTATAAGTTTAAAATCAATCAAGAAAATGTTAATGGAATAAGCTGATGTTCATGAATGGCAATCCTAACAATACTGCATAAAATTCCTCATATTCTAGCATTTCTCTATTAATTTTATACCTCTGCTTTAATACAATTTTTTTAGGTGACACAGTAAATAGGTTAATAGGTATATTTTATAATGGAGGGTTTATCCGAAGAACATATTATTGGCGTTTCTTTTGTCACTAGTGATTTGCTTTTCAATCATAATATTCTTCTTCTCCGGAGACAAATGATTGTTACAATCTTACATGTGGTAAGCCACAAAAAGGAAACTTTTATTTTTTATTTGTCTGCAAATTGAAGGTATTGTGTTCACGATATAATGCATTCCTATTTATCAATCGGGATAGAAATTTCTAAACAAAAAAACTGGAAGCCCAAGCTTCGAGCAACCTTGAATTAAAAGTGACATTTCGCAGAAAAAGAGGATCAACATGTCTGTCGAGGCGTATAAAACGGATGAGATTGGCGTATCGAATGGACCACTAGGTCACCATTGTGTCATGAGAAGTCCATCAGACTGCGTGACTTGCCGTCTTCGTGTCATCACAAAAGAAGCCGGGGGAACAATTAAAAATGCTACAAAAACTGCTTGCCCCACATTGCTTTCTTAATAGTTTAATTTCAAAGCGAAGTGTGCACCATATGGCTGCAAGGTAAACTTTAATCAAGCACTTAAGGTTGCCTGAATTTAAATTATCATTTAAAGGAAAGAATATGGGGTTGCGTGAATATAGTTTAGTCAGCGGAGGCTTTTGCGATGAGATGAAAATATTTAATTGATGTTGCCTAAAGCTTGTTTGATGGCGAAGCATTGTCTTGCTCTAATCTTATAGGACCGCGACTTGTCGGGAGAGGAATTTCATGTAGATCACATTCATACTTTTCAAAAGGCAAGGAATCGGATTCCGGGCTACTTCCGAGACAACACGAACACAAAAGACGACACAATTATGCAGCACACCCCTCATCCGAACAGTGCGGGGATGGGATGAAGTGATAATTACAGCCAGATGATATCCGGAGACCCAACATTCGTCTCACAGGTGAGGAAAAACTCTGAAAGAAACTCACTCAGGAAACTTGTCTTGAACGGGAATCGAACCCGGGTGAGGATTTCGAACGCATCCCCCTCGCCACAGTACAGGTAAACTTACTATATAAATCTGAAAAATAATCTTGACGATGAACTTCAGCGAACCGATGTTCACAAAGCCATATGTTTATTCATTATTAATTTATTTACATTCCCTAACTAACTAACTAACTAATAACTACCTCCTACATGCCCTATATCCGAGACGAGCTAAGAAGGAAACCTGAGATAAACAAAAACCAGTATGTCTGTCTCACTCTTCAGTCATACGAGTAATGCGCTAGAGTGAGACAGATGTAGCCTACCGATTTTGTTTACTTCAGGTTTCCTTCTTAGAACAGTCAGACTTTTTTAAGAAGAAGTAAAGGGTCAGTTTGTGTTTTATGCATATATATATATATATATATATATATATATATATATATATAAATATATATATATACACACACACACGGTCAATCTTGCCTAAATAGTCACCTCAATAAACGACCATTTTTCTGTGGAACAGATTGATTTCCCAATAAGCTTGTGTTAATATCACCTCCCTTTAGCGGCCACACAAATTTCAGAATATGACCCGGATAAAAGGCTAGTCATAATCCCTTTGAATATTTGGTTCACCCCTGAAACCATCACATAGGATCATTGAGCTGAAACGTAAACATTAAGGCTTGCCAATGATTTTCTGACATCAAAAGTCCGTTAATGCACGTGCAGTTTGTTATTTGGAAGATTGTATAAACTAAAGGTCATAAGTTCAATCGTCTATAAAGTCTTTGGTACTTTTAATTTGACAATTCTTCTGGTAGTACTTTGGCCCTGAGGTCAACTCCACCTCTAACAGAAATCAATACCGTACCGGCAGCAATCTTGGGGGTAATGCTGTCTGTGAATAAAGCTGACCACCTAATCGCGTTCATGTGCCAAAATATACAAGCCTTTATTTATTTCCAGGAATCCTAAGATCTTCCCCGGTTCAAACAAGAAACCCACACAATAAACATCACAAGTATAGCTGATGCCGGCACGTTCGTTGAGGCATTAACCACAAATCATAAGGTCTCGAGTTCAATCCCCGATGAGGTCAGTTATGTTTACATTTGGGTTGATTCTTTTGGTTTGAGGGATGACCGTGATCTAACAAACAACATAGGCCTACTTTAGCTCTCCATATTAATAAATGCCCAACGTTAGAGCGCAAGCGTGTACTTAGGTATATAAGTCTTCTATGAGTGGCGAGTCACTCCTCAGCTGGTAAAGTCGCCTTTAAAATCCCGATATGACAAGCACGAACGACGGGGGCATGCTGCGGAGAATATGCGCGGAGTAGAGAAAGTGCGTCTTCGCAAGACCTTCATACCTTCAGAGATCCATAGTAGCAATCCTGGGGGTATGGACGACCGATTCGTAAGCCTGACAATTTTACCACTTGCATGGGTCGATTGTCTAAAAGTCCGTGAACATCCAGGAACTCTAAAGGCCCAAAACGCTATAATGGGGAGCTTTTATTTCATCTTTATTGACATCAAAATGCATATCCTACTGTTTAAACTATAATTTTTTTGTCATTCTGAATACAAAAATTAATAATACTGTAACACAGAGAAATTGTTAAAAAAAAAAACACTGACCATTAATGTATTTTGTTATACTTTATTTCTATAGCAGAAATACAGCCAGTTCTTCCCTACAGTAAATTAAAAATGAAAATTGCAATTCATCCAACTACCATTAAGTTTGCATTGGAGTAGAAGTATAAAACACGGTTTCGAACTAACTTCGCTATTTCCGGCAGAAGGAATGTAGGCCTCGGATTGTAGGGAAAAGTAAAACATGCGCAACGAATCGGATTTAATTGTGAACAAGAAATAGGAAGGATGGTTTCACTAAGTAGGCGGTGTACAGTAATTTTGGCTATGCTTGCATCGGTTCGTTGAAACCTTTTACTTCCTATTTCAATTTAATTATTTTAAATATTCTTCCCACAACAACAGAAGACTACCTAAAACAAAGATAATGAAACATATTTTGTATAACGTAACAAATAACTTTCGAAAGAAACAATAAAAAAAGCACTATACAGTTTGTTTAGATTGCAATAGGCCTAAACAAATAAATTTAATTTGATCATTTTTTATTGAAAAAACACATAGCACATACATAAATCATTCGAACAAGTAGAGAAATTCGAAAATCTGGGAGTAGTACAAATAGGCCTACACATAATATTAAGGAAGATGTTAAGTATCGACAGTGGCGTAGGAAGGGGGGTGCGGGCCGACGAAATAAAAATGTAAAAAATCGCTCAAGGGAATTTAAAGAAAATAATATTATTTAAAACAATTAAATAAGCTTAACAACTTTCTACAAGTCAACATGCGTATTGAAACTTCTTTTAGTTTTAAATGCAGTCAACAAAGGTATAATAATAAAACGCGGCTAACTGGCCGCTGTGCAGATACGAAGAATAATATTATGGTTAGGGGGAGGGGTGTTTAATTCTGCCGATGCTTGTATCTGCAGTTTTATTAATTTAAATGAGACTTCAACAATCGGTGATATTTTATATCACTCAAGCCGCAACCAATTCTACCCGCTGCGGCAGTCATGACTTTGACGAAAATAAACTTGGAATGTGAGTTCACTCCGAAGTCTCCGGCAATGTAGATTTCTGACTGGTATGTGCGCATATTTAAGAATAGATTATTAATAATACAGTTCCGTAAAATAGATACATTACTTGTTTATGAAATTTATTAGGATCAACCCATAAAAAAATGATATATAATTCACATAACTTCCTCTGCCCAAATAAAAGTTAGCCTCCCCTTAAAAATAATAGAAAGTCGTCGCCAATCTTTGTGTCACGTCCCCAAAAGGTACCTAACTCAAATACACAATTGTGTTTTCGTACGATTATCCGTTGCAAGAGGCCGTATTGCAAAGAGCTCATATTCTGAGTGGGTGGCTTATAACTACCCTTCAGATAATTATTTCGAAAAAGTGTTTCATATAAAAGTTTTAGGTCTTAGTATAAGCAACCCACGTGCAAAATTTAAAGAAAATAGTTAGAGCCGTTTTCGAGAAAACTTTCTTTATGTAAAAATAAGGAAAGCCTGTCTCCAATCTTCGGTTCACATCTTGAAAGGTACCAGACATAAATACAAAATTTTGTCCTTTTGTCAAAATTCATCTTGCCAAAATTCGAGATTTCGCTTGGAAAACAAAATTAAAAAAATTAAAAATTCACTCCAGAAATAAAACTTTGCACAATTTTGGGAGTGTATTTTGGCCTAGATGTTCGTTTTATTAACGGTAACACCCACAATTCGTGAATCTGTCGCTCGCGAAAACAATGTATATCTGTCTGTCTATAACGAACTTTAGATTAATAATAATAACAATAATAATAATAGTAATAGTAATAATATTAATAATAATAGCATTTATTGTCGTATAACAGTAGGCTACAATGTACAATGTACAATGTACAGCATAACTTAACGTGCTTTATATGTATGTCTTTCCTTAATCCTAACAAAATTGGCTGAATTAGGTTAACTATGTCTTATATGCACCATTGGTAGCACTGGTTACAAGATGGCGACAACATGGTAACTGGAATCGCTTTATGGATGGTTGATTCATAGTATGCCATGATTTCGGAGCTTAGTTTTGTTTTTATATAACAAAGTAATTATTACTAATTTTGCATAATCCGTTGAGTTTATGAGTTACATCAGATAAATTCGTTGCAGCTGCATCTATCGATAAACTCTTAAACTCTCGTGGGATTACCTTTGACTATCCAACAAATAACACGTGGAACTGTTCCATCTTTTAATAATTCAAATGGGGGCGGGGGGGTGACAAGAAATTTTCCTCACCGGATACCCTTCTAAGCTTGCTACGCCACTGAGTATCGACTAAAATCAGGATAGCCTATGCTTTTTTTTATTCAATTCAGAAGTGTCTGCCTGCTCGTCTTTTGTCCAGAAATGTAAAACAAAAATATTTTCTGCCAGTTGTTTTATATGGATGTGAGACATGGTCCCTTATTCTTCGGGAAGAACATAGGCCTAATCTGAGAATATTCGAAAACAGGGTGCTTAGGAAAATATTCGGACCTTACAGAAATGAAAATGGGGACTGGAGAAAAAGTGCATAATGACGAACTTCAAAACCTGTACGCTTCACCGAATATAATAAGGGTAATTAAATCACGGAGGATGAAATGGGGTGGACCTGTTGAGCGCATGGGGTAGAAAAAACCTCAAAAATATTGATTGACAGACCCGAAGTGAAAACACCATTAGGCAGACCGAGACGTAGATGGGAGGACAATATTGGAATACATTTAAGGGAAGTAGGGTTTGTGAGGGATGGTTGGATGGAGTTAGCACAGAATAGGGTTGAATGGTGGGCTCATATAAGCGCGGAAATGAAAATCTGAGTTCTATAAAATAGATAATATTCCTATAGCTAGCTTAGGAATTTTATATTGCCATTGAGTAAGTAAATATTTAGTCTCTTCATGGAAATTTACCTATTTCTTTGGATTATTATGCTCCTACCTTTATGCATTGAATTCTTCGTAATCCTTCTCCGTAATCTTGATTTTGAAAAGTTCTACGAGCGAAACTAGTACGTGTGCTTTTTAAAACTAAGTTCTATTTAGATTTATTGAGATAGATAAGAGAGTTTCGGTTTCATGGCATAGATATGTAGTGCCTCGGAGACTTGATCCAATAGATTTTGGTTGCCGGTAAACCGTCTTTCGCAAAAGATTAGAATATCCTTTTCAAACTGTAAAATGGAATAAATAATAGAATCGTAACCCAATGAATCTAGATGTTAGTTTGCATTTGAGAATAGGAGATATATGAGCCGAGCTCTTATTTAGATTGCTTTTTAAAGCAGCATTTTACCACGTGAGCCAGTACTTGGAGCCGAGAGGTGAATAAGAATGTTGAGTAACTAGTAATCTTCTTCCAGAGAAGTCTGCCCAATCCCTTAAATTTGGTAAAATATAGCAAACACTGGACTTTCTAGGAAATTGGTTCCTCGCCTAAAAGGCGTCTAATCGAATTACTAATAAAATCGTGTTCAAAGTATGAACCACAGTACTTGGAACTAGTGAGTGGATTGGAATCATACACTGCAAAACGAAAATAGCTTGAAGTGCCGTAAGTCTTGTGGGGCCTGTTTCTTCAACCTAAGTTAGTTCTTAAAATACATTAAATCTCCGTAGTACTGGATATAAAGTATTTTAAATATTGTATTTTTGAATATATATTTTAAATTTAAAATTGGATGAAGATACCATAATAATTAAACAAACAATTTAATTATCACATTCATTTGTTAAGATACACCTATAACAGTTTTGGTTCAATACGATGATTAAAAGCATTCCCAGGATACTTTGAGACTACGCTTCGGGATTTAAAGCCTGATGAATGCGTGGGAATTCATAAAGGAAGTAATGGCGTTGGTCATAGAATTACAAGGGAGGAAATAAAGGTTGGGTGCTGAGAAACAGGTAAAATTTATTTATTTTCTCAGTAATTAATTTCTCTACAACTTCGTAATCTGACATGTTTTATTGACTACTTCTACAGTAGTTTTCAAAATTAATCATACTATTACTGTTATCGGGTAATTATCGTTAAACAATGGCAACCATTTTTCGTGCACTGAAATGCCGTTTCCGTGATAATTTCCATAAATATGAGTATTTCTGAGTGAGTATTGTTTCTATTTCTTAATATCATATGAAACATTACTAACTACTGTACTGATTTAGCATTAAAAGTTTATTTAAAAAAATATATTATTTCATATGAAAGAAATGTGAAAAAATAGGCTACTCTTCGTATATTTATTTTCTTCAAATACTTGTAATGTAGATATTTCAAAGATTGCACATGACGTTGTTCGTATGATATTTCCAAATAGATAGATAAAAAAAAATCGCTGAAAAATATTGACATTTGTGGAAGATATCACGAAAACAGCGTTTCAGTGCAGGAAAAGTGACTCTCATTTTGTAACATGTCGCATGCTTCATTAATAACGTTTAAAAATTCCTCGGATATAGACCACTCACGGTTTATTATGTAGATATGCTTTTAGGGTAGAAAGGATGCAATTTTATCTGCTAAAACGTCAGCTCGTTTCTGGACAAGTAAGGCATCCTCGTGCAGCGATTAATATGTCACAAATGCTGGCAGTGAACAGCATTAAATATATATATATATATATGTATATATTTCTTACAACATAACTTGTTTGGAATTTGAAATATTATAAATGTCCATTGATTGAAAACACAATTTCGATTAGGTGCAAGGCAATTCGTGTACTTTTATAGCGTTCTGATGCTGACGCTCTCCGTCTTGTGGTAGGCCTACGCACTATTGATAACATTGCGAACTCGAATCAATGCATGGGCTATAAATTCATTTAGTACGCCATGATCTCAAAGCGGGCAGAATATTAATAACAAAGTAAGCAAATAATTATTATTTTCAAAATCTATTACATTTTAATCATGGAGTAGTCTTAATAATTCCTACTCGTAATCTCTCGTGAGATTACCTATGATAATTAAACCAACAGTTTAATTCTGAGAGCAATTTGTAATTGTAGAAGTAGTCAATAAAAAGCATGTCAGATTACATGGCCCATAGCAATTCAATGTTGAGAAATAAATAAATTTCACCCATTTCTCAGCACCCGAACTCGTATGTCCCCCCTTAAAAAGAGTCTATGCTCTGAAAAAAAATATATTCTGGAAAAAATTACCGGCTGTTTCTTCATCTTCTACGGTGAAAATTAACCCCTTGTAACTAGAGCATTGTTCAAATGGAGGTGCACTGTTTAAAGAAGTATCGATATAGGCTTCAAGGCAGATGGAAAGATGGAAGTTCTTCAGTCACACAAACAGGCCTACAAACGTACACAAACATACACAAGAAACTTACACGGCATTCGATGATTCGCTCATCGGAAATTTAACATTTGAAAAATGCTTAAACGGAAGTGGTTTGTGCGGTTATCTTGTCGGTCATACTTACTGTATTACTTTGAAGGACATGGGTTTCAGTCTCATCCTGACAGTGAAGACTAAATACTAGTATTGTTCTTGCAGATTCGACTGAATAAAAAACCCAATTGAAATATAGAATCACTGGTCAAAATACCCACCTTTCTCAGGTATGTCTTGTTTGGAACGTTGTCATTGTTCATGAAAAGAAATGGATGGAAGGAGAGAGAGAAATAGAGAGAGATGCCGAGAGAGAGAGAGAGAGAGAGAGAGAGAGAGAGAGAGAGAGAGAGAGAGAGAGACACACACACACAGAGAGACAGAGGGAGTTTGATATTAATGAAACTGTAAGTAAAGTAGGCCTACCCGTTTTTGTTTAACTTTATTTTTGCCTAGGCCTTTCAATGTGTAATGCTTAACTATTTCTACAAACAATCTTCCTTAAAACATTTACCTAAAATAGGCCTATATATTTTTTCCTAAAATTCTATTACAGATTAGGTTATTATTATTAGTAATCTTACCGAGGATGCTTTAAATGGAATTATAGAAAGTTTAATATACTATTAAGTCTATCCATGCCGTTGTTTTAAATGCAATAAATTATTTTAACGAAGCTAAAGCTTTCACAACGAAACAAGATTCCCCTAAAAAATATCTATAGTCTATAATGCAAGACCAAGGCGAAGTGATTCGTAAAAGGATGAACAAAAAGCATACATTTTATTTATACATTTTTGTGTTTATTTATGAAAGCATTTAGTCCAATTTCATGTTTTAAAAGAAGACTTTATCTTATGGGTCTATAGGCCTATTAAGATGAAAACATTTTAAAAAGTAATCTTGCAAACAAGACAAGAATTTTTAATAGAAGTCTACATTTAGAAAGAACTTGATTTTATACTTTCTGGAAGTCTACATGAAACAAGTTAGAAGTTATTTCGGTGCTTGTATAAAATGAGACAGTAATGGTCCACTCAGATCTTAAATCTGCATTTGAGAGTCTCTTCAAGGCTTGTAGATCCCTTCTAAAGCGTAAAGGGCCTGGCGTTGTTATTCTCTAAGTAGAGAGCAATTACACATGCAAGCTAGCGTGGGACGAGACTTACGCGTTACGTTTATATAAGCTACTTTTGTAACTTCGTTGTGACTAATGTCAGAACTTCATGCAGCGCTCTGGATATGTGTGGAGCATACAACTTAAAACAGTGACTCTGAATGTTCTGTTGCGGCCAAATGTGGCCTCATAGTTAGAAGTTCATGCAGTGTAATAATTGAAGATGCTTTTGGTCTCGAGTTCTGCTTTATTTAGAAAGTGTATAACGCAGAATAGGACTATGGGGAACGTTTTTGAAAGAGCTAATTATGAATTTAATTATTTGTATATAGTACAGTGAACTCCGCTTATTGTAATCGCAAATAATGTTATCAGTCGGGTAATGATATCAATTTTATGAAGTCCCGTGCGGATTAATACCCATACAATGAAAAATGCAGTTTATTGTGATAAAAGACTCGGTTTATGTTATCACATATTCCTTTTTACGGCTTTATTTCCAGGTACTGTACATCATTAAAAATTGCATTTTAAAGGGTTTCGATTCTAACTCAACTGAATTGTGTTATATTCTGGAAGTAACGGTAGGCCTATTGTTTCCAGCTCACAGGATGACCTGTTCGAGGAGGTGGCATTGCCTAACTTTCTCTTTTATGCAATGAAACACGTTTCACCCCTCAGTTAAGCTGCAGCTTTTGATTTATGAAGATAACAGTGTTGATTTGCAGTGATGGCTAATGTAAAATGAAAAGAACTGTACAGACAGGCGTTAGATGTTTTGCTACGCGGTGTTCACCACAGATCAGTATAGACCTTAATTTGCTTCTAAATAATCTAAAAAATCAGGGATTTCGGTTCGCTAATGAAAATGGAGAAAATAATTACAAAATCACAAATAACAAATCCAATGCTACATTTTAACTTCCAAAATAATGTAGGTCTACTGGCAACGAAGAGCAGATGCAAAATGTAGGCATACTGTATATTTTTAAAAAAGTAATTTTAGTAGAACAATAATAATTTGATTAATTACAAATTATTGGTTTGTTAAATATCTGCGTATTTTAATTAAAATGTATATTTAAGTCATTTTTTGTTTTAACGCCTTATTTAGCCAATTTTAGATTTTATATGATTGGACTATGTGACTGCCATGACAATTAAACGGATAATTATGCTTAAATATCACAGTAGCTAGTAAGGAACATAATTTAAATCCTACAAATCCGGGCTCTGATTATCAATCAGAACAATAGTTTTTAGATATTTGAGAATATACCGTACCATTAATGTTTATCATTGAAAAGTAGTATAGCTTTAATATATCTAGAAATATTACTGCACTGATAAGCATAGGCGTAACCAGGCCAACCATATGGGGGGGGGGGTTATAACATCCAAGGGGTCTGGGGGTACTCCCCCGGAAAATTAAAAAAATTAAGATGCAAAATAACGAGTTTTAAGCTTCCGGGGGAGATCCCCCGGAAAATTAAAAAAATTAAGACGCAAAATAACGAGTTTTAAGCTTCCGGGGGTTCTTCCCCGGAAAATTTTAAAAATTAAGATGCAAAATAACGAGTTTTAAGCTTCTGGGGGTCCTTCCCCGGAAAATTTTAAAAATTAAGGCGCAAAATAACGAGTTTTAAGCTTCCCACGCTTTATACTTGTATTAAGTAATTTATGGGCAGACTTAAAAAAAATTATACAATTTTCCTTTTTTTAATCAATGGGGGGGGGGGGTTCAAACCCCCCAAACCCCCCCCCCCCGGTACGCCTATGCTGATAAGAACAAAATATTTCAAGATATAAATATGAAATAATAACCTTTTCATAAATAACCACCAAATGAAAATAAATTTATAAATAACTTCTTTAATATCCTCATAAACGTCAAGCACGGTATCAAAAACTTAATGGGAACAAAGGACATTTTAATATTCAGTAGTAACTACTATAATACTGCGTAGAAGATCATGTCTGTCGTAGGCATTACAAGACAAGTTATGAGGACATGTCTTTATAAAAGGCCCGTGCTTGGGTTATTCCAGCAACGAAGTGCTCTTCACCCATCACCGTGTCACTTGAATCACGTGCTCTGACTTCATAATGCACTATACTTTGCTTTTCCTTGTACTTGTTCAAAGACACCGGCACAGTCTCCCCTTGTCTTGTAAACTACCGGATTTCAAATATTCTACATACTCCCACATTCTGCATTTCTTTCTTGCTCTTGCTGTGCAAGAAAATTCAAACGGAATTTGCTTTTGCAATGGACACAATTTGTGCGAGTTCAGCTGATTTTTTTTACGTAATAAACTATGATTTGTTCTCTTTTTCGTCAATATAGGCCTACCTTAACTGATTTAGTTAATTCAGTTAACGGTAGGCCTGGCTGAAAAATCCAAATCATATCAGCCATGAAATTTATCAGTTCGACCAAAGAAACAGAATACATGAATGGCCCATTGTCTTCTCACGTCGCATTAAAATTATTGCTTTGTTATTAGCTTAAATATGTTTTCATATATACTTTACTAAATCATTCCGCAGGTAGTAGAATAGGCTTTTTAATTATACGACACAAACACAATATTTTAAATTAAAACTAAACATTTTAACATTTTAAATTAAAACTAAACATAAAATTACGAACGTCTTTCAACTTTGTATTAAAGTTATTGTTTTGTTTTTAGCTCTAAGTATGTTTTCGTATTTTCTTTATTAAGAATACAAGTTATACAATAAGGTTAATTAATTGCATGACAAAAACATAGTATTTTAAATTAAAACTAAACATTTACATCATTTATATTCTGGAATTATTAGGCCAAGTATACCTAAGGCCTAATAGGTATGATCCCGGCCCAGGTTGATGGCATTTCTGTGTGCATAAATGTGGCAGATTCGTGACTATAGATTTACAGGCAAAGAAAAAAGCTCCCGCGGGACAAAATTCCGGTACACCGGCAATTGTCACAGGACTAAATTGCAGTACACCCCCGTCGTTAGGTAACTATAACACCAGCCAACCATATCAGACCTAATTAATGCTTTATACTCATTATTCAGCGTAGAATATTGTAAAAATGTAAAATATTGAATGTTCTGCTTTTGTAAATGAATGAATAGAATAAATGAAATAAATGAATGGAATAAATGAATTACAATTGTAAGTAGACTATTTATAAACATATGATATAAGTTAAAACGCATTTAGTAAGTTATATACTTATATATCTTAGCGAATTTGTTTTCATAACTCTTTTTTGAACCACGATACATTATTATGTTATTTGTTTATTATTGCACAGACTTCAAATGGCAATAGGTAGGCTATAATGCATATAGACATAACAGGATACCTGAATTTAAAGTAGATCTACAGGAATGCACGGAGTTAAATCATTCCATAGGAAAATAATATTTAAAATGAAAATATAATTCATTGGACGATAGGAATGTGGATTAAGCTCACTATTTGTAATTAACTAGGACGCATAGGTGAAGAAACCTGGCAACAGCTGGAACCCAGAAGTGAGTAGGAATTTCGTTTTCTTTTTTTTGTGTAGCCTATATTTAATGGATTAAATTTAAATATATATTTGGTGAATTGTTATCTTTTGTTTTTATTATATTCTATAAATGAATTGTATTTTTGTCATGAACATTGTAGCCTAATTAGGTTTTCTACCTGTAGGCTAATGTTCATTTTTATTAAATAAATACTCGTAGATAACATGGGAGAATAGGATGGACCGCAATGTAGTCTATATGTATATATTTCTCATCATCCAGCAAAAACAAAATGAAAGTAAAAAACTGCAACGGAATGTTGCCTGGAAAATGGAATTTAATGTTCTCTTCATTACATAAAAGATTTTTAAATGCTGCGATTAATAGGCTAATCATTAAAACCATTGCTTTTCAAATTAGCATTTTTATTTCTATTAGTACCATACCTATATACTCAAAAGAAGCCCTTTCGCATTTTGTTCAGTTAGACTATAGTTCCGGAACTTTCATTGTCTTCGTACATTGTTCCACTGTTAAAGTAACATCGGTTAGCTGGAAAAATAAACACTAAAGTAATAAGAGGAATTACCTCACCGGGGATTATACGTTCCACAGGTGGCAGACAAAAATTACAGAAACGACATTCTTAGAAACTCAGTTACAGCGACGACATTTGATAGAAGTGTGCTTCGCGTTTTAAACAGTTTATTTTTTTATCTGAGTACGAGTTCACCATACTGAATCGTAAAGTTACCTTGTAAATTCTTAAGTGTGAAACTTCTTTGCATAATTTGAATTGTCTTATAATTTTCCAAGTACGTAGCATACAGGACATAAAATCTCGTTTAGTTGTGGTATTTCGATTACCGGCCATGTAATTTTTTCTCTAACCATACCGTAGGTACAATACTGTAGATAGCGGAAATAAAACCGTGAATTTCGATTTCTTGATTTCGTATAAATATACGTTTTTTGGTCCCCTAAATTAAAAAAAATTGCATAAACATGTAAATTAATTTATGTTTGACAGTCCTTTAGGAGAAAAATTCCTTTGACTCTGGGATGTGAACCCATGCCATTCGGCTTTCCGTGCTGATTGCATCGACCGAGCTGGCCTCTTCTAAAATACGTATTATCAGTCTCGATTGTAAAAGATAAGACCTCCTTCGAGTAATGATTTATCTATTATTTTTTGAAAAGTACTTTGTTGGTTGAAACAAGATGTGTGATCTATGTGCATAGTGATACGTCGACGATACAGAGAAAGTAAAGCATATATGCCTGATTACATAACAGTAAATGACAGAACGAAATACTTCCTTTAACCTTAACAAGTTTACCTAATGTTGGATATATGCTTATCTAAGGGAAGTTTTCAATTATAAAAATTCACTCTAAAATAGCATAGAATGCTTAGACGTTACGGCGCGAAATTCATTCCATGTTTAATTAATTAATTTTAGAGAGCGAAAAAAAGACATTCAGTTGTAATACTTTGAAATCCGTTATCTGCTTTCAACAAAGTACGATTTATATATTCTGCTCAGAAATCCATCACAGGCTATATATCTGGGTTACCTCAGTATGCCAGATTCATATTTAATGATTGTCAAGACCCACGCGGAGATTGAAGGGTAGCATTGGTATTCACAGCTGCGAACTTTTATGATTCATGATTGTGTCTGACTGAATGTATGTTTTCTAAGCTGATGCCTTTATGAGTTCGATAAAATGATTGATCTGTAAGCCGCCGCATATCACAGCGTGAGCACATTGTGTCCGCTCCGTGACTCTTCAAAATTGTTACCATTTGAAACGTGTTTCCCGTTCCAAGCAGCAACGACATAAACGAAACCATTTCCTCTTTCGAATCTGCTTTTCCATTGAGGGCGTGTCTCAATTCCACTTAAAATCGAACCATTTTGCTTATCGTTGAATATAACTAACATAATCTTCCCCTTTTACATCCATAAAAGCATTCTATTAATCAGGTTTTCACGGTGGACTACTACAGTGCGACCACTTTTACTTTCCACCATTCTGTTTTTATGGGTAGGCCTAAGCTCAGTTATCGTTGGCCGGTTAGCCAGTTTGTAACCTGCGCCGCGGAGAAAAGCATAGCTGATCGCAGTATAGAATGAATTTAGGCCTTCTTATTTTAAAATTCAATTTACTTTACATTGGCTTAGGGTAAGGTATGTGTCGAAAAATAACTAATTTCAAAAAGTATATCTCTTAGAAAGCAATCATCAAATCAAATCATCAATGGACTCTACGTTTGAAATCGATTAGGAAAATTTCAGTGGAATACAATAACTGGTCTCCATAAATGACAATCGTAATTCGTGGATAAAAATCCTCACATTTTACATAAACCAATACTCTATTAACTTGTAGCCTATCTCTGTTTTTATACAAATTTTTGAGGTGATGAATTTATGTCAGTAGCAGTGAAAATGTTTATTTATTTTATTTAATCCCACTGATAATACATACATAAAACTTTTCCATCATTCATATTTATGTAGCAAGAATATATCTGTACTCTATAAAAAAATACATATGATATGGGACATACGAAATTGCACACAAGTACAAGACATAGGCCTATATAATATTTGATAAACATAAATAAAATAATCTAAATTATATTACAGTTATATTGCATTAGGAGGAAAGAACGAAATGCAGATTTTATAGACTATATAAAGATATAAAACGCTGTAAGGTGAGAAGAAACATTGACAATAGATATTAACAAATAGTAAGAGAAAAAAATGTTATTTTAAAATAATTCACATTTCAATATATTGCCTAAGTATATAGATTTAGTTTTATCCCAATATTTCCATAGCTTTACAAAGAAAAGTGTGTTTTTCATGTTCATTCCTACTCCTCATTCACATATAGGCCTAATCTGTGACTCAGGAACTTGGCTGGTCTTAAAAATGTAAGAATTCTTTACCATAAATATTTATCTTTATTATTAGAGAAAAATTTTAGAATACTTAACATTCTACGCCTTCTTGCAGAATCTGTATTGATCTTCTTCTATTAAGTTTTAACACATATTTTAAATTAGTAGCAGGTAGCTTCCCCATCAGCGTACAGAGCTGGAAACCTGGATTTGATACTTGGTCAGGACAAATTTTCCTCTCGAGTCCCGTATTCTTGATTAATTACCACCAAGTTGGTTTAAACTTTTAGGGCCGGTATTATAAAAAAGGTTTAAACGACGGGTTAAACCAAAATCTCATGTACCTTCTACATCTGAAGATGTTTAGATATATCTCGCAAAATTCTGGGTGTCCGAGATCTTTCAATATATGAATAAAAAAAACTTCATCATAGCTCAGCATTTCCTGGAATGCCTCCACAATATAGCTGGAAGCGCCATCTTCGAACATTGCCTTAACCTCCAGTTAAATGGAAGTTGATTTCCAGTCAAGTTTAACTCTAGTTTAATCGGAGATTAAGGTTTATAAAACGGCATAACACGAAAAACTTAAGTTTAAACATAAGTTAAGCCGTCATTTAAACCTTCTTTATAATACCGGCTTTAAAGGACATGCGATCAAAAGTGAATTATAAGAAAGGACTTCAATTAGAAGATTGTGCTTCTGAGGCAGCATAGTTGAATGTGAAGGCAATAACTAGCATTATGTATTAGAGGAGGCCACGCGTATATGAAGTTAGATCGGCACGTGGTGTCTTGAGTCTGGCGTCCGGGACGATTGAAGAGCACTGGCGGATCAAATTGGCTGCTATGTGTGGCCGAGCACGCCTCCTCAAAATGGGGCTATCTTCATTTTAACGCATGGGACTGCACACCAATCCCCAAATTGACCTTACTCATCAATAAATCTAACAAATATGTGGTCTGGGAGAAATAAAAATGTGACCGACAACTCTGAAAATAAAAAATTACTGGAAAATAGTAGAGGAAATTGACTTGTAATTTACTCAATTTTGAATCGTTAGGGGCATAGTTATACAGGCCTAACTCATGATATATATATATAATATGTAATATGTATGATATATGTAATATATATAATATAATATATGATGTTATATAACTAATGATATTTTGTACGCCTACCTATTGTTTTGTAATATACGTTTCGTAGCTTGAGACTTTACCTACGTATAGGCTACAACATCTTTATAATATTCTTCATCGCTTCGAATGATCATTTTCACCACGCAGAGCTATTCAAGGGACAAAACGCACGCTCCAATAGGATATTGTTTTTTTACATTGTAATCCTTCTCAATTTAAAAATAAAAACCCAAGTCTGTAAAAAGAAAAGCAGGTAGTAGGCCTATAGTCTATATAAAGATAAGTAAAGTCGTCTTAGATGGAAAAGTTGGTAAGACACTATCGTTCTCTTCCCGTGTTCACTGTTCGATTCAGGCCAAGTCGATGGCATTTATGTATGCGTAATTTCGACAGCCCAATACATGTAAATCTTTAGGCATGTAAAAGAACTCCTGTGGGACAAAATTTCCGCACAACAGGTCTAAGTAGCAGTATAGGCTACATCTGTCGCTAAAAGAGCGAACGAAAAAATCAAGGAAGCTAAAGATTTCCACTGTAGTGTTACTTGATATGTAATACCTATAAGAAGAAAAGGACTAGAATAATTGGTAACAATTAGCAAATCTACAAGTTCATGGAGAAAATATAATAATATTTATGCAGCAAGTTCAACAATAGTTTTAAATCTGCCCCAAATGTAAGCGAAAAATATTTAAAAAATATTCACTGAAATTATTATCAAGTCAAGGCAGGAAAAGCTAGATTTCAGCTAGCACTTGGGTTTTCGAAATAAATATGAATAATTTCCTTAAAAACACACACATGTTAAGTATTAATTTGTATATATAACTCGCTACGTGATTAAGAATAAAACTAAAAAGATTAACCTTTAAATTAGGAAAAGATGAATCTGAACATGCAAAACTTCAAGGTATTAAATTAGACAGTAATTTAAAATGGATCTTTTCTTTCATGAATTCTCAGAGAAGGTTATCAAAGAATCTGTTGTGACGTATTAAACCATTTGTAAGTCCAGACGTGCTTATTAAGATATATTAAAGTCATATGCTTATTAACGTTCATTCATTCTTTGTTTTATGTTATCCTAAGTAAACTGTGCTCAAGCTATAGACATTTTTATATTGCAGACAAAATAAATTCAAATTATAACAGGTAGCAAATACAGGACAATGTAAACCATTATTTGTACAGCCTATAAGCTTGCTTATTGTACGTAAAGATAAATGTCTCTTCAAGGAAACAATTATTAAAATAATCTATCTTGCTATCTTTAAGGAAAGGTTCGAAGTAAGCCTTCTGTGATGGTGTACAATTGTAGTTGCAAGGTTTAAAACAAAATCTTTTAGTGTAGACCTACAAGGTTTAAATTTTATCATTTATTTTCCAAGGAAGTCAAACATTTAAATATTAATAAATTTACCATCACTTTAAAGCAATATTTTATAACACATTGTGTTTATAGTAGGCTATAGATGACTTCAGTGGTTTTCATTGCTTTACTCTGTAAATAATTGTATTATACAGTATGATAATCTTCTTAAACGATAAAAACTTAAAATAAAATTTAAATATATATATATATATATATATATATATATATATATATATATATATATATATATATATATATATATATTGTAGTCCTGTTTATCAACATTATCGTCGTAGACGACATCGTCCGCATTCATTCACTTTATATTATTTACACCGAAAGATAAATATTTGTATTGGCAACTGCATGTAATGTAATTTATGTGATACGGGGTTATGCAGGCTGGAGTCGAGCCCAGGTTTCATCACAGCAGGATGCAGAGCGGCCACCTACGAGCCACCACAATCGTATTCCTGTCCACGCTGTCGAAGATACACAATAAGAGATTGGGTGTAGCCAAACATTACTCTACCAATACGTCTGTGATTTATAGAAGTTCCGCGTAATAAATAATATCAAACAGAAGTTCATAAACCAGTCACCGCTAAGTGCGGAACATACATGTTTTGATATATTGTCCTCTCAGATGCAAGATTGCTTGCACAAGGATTACTTTTATTATCGAAATTTAATGCTTGCACATCTCTGAGCTTCAGTAAAATTCATTTATGTTCATTTAACTTTTCGTTTTGCAATAAAACTGTGTAATAATAATGTAAATTAATGATGATGATAATAATAATACCATAATATTAATACTACACAAATTAATACTATTATTAATACTATAATACTATTATTAGTAACAATATTATTATTAATACGATATTACATAGAGTCATCAAAAAGTCGCTCTGCAATGCAAATTTTTAAAAATGTCTAGCCATAGAGTTTTGTTGCAGACAGCAGATTTTTTGTAACAGACAAGAAATGAGTTAAAAGTTTCGGTCGTTGTTAAAGATATGAATAGAATAGGCTACATTAGCTATAAAACATTGTCCAGACATAAAGTGCATGCATAATAAAACGTATCAAACAAAACCTTTTCAAGCATTGCCACTCCTCTTGCAGATCTAGTAAGAGTTTTGCAAAAATTTGCAATTGGTAAGATTTACGGATTTGTGCCTTTTCTTGCGTATCTAGTAAGCGTTTTGCAAAAATTTTCAATAGGTAAAATTTACGGATTTGTACCTTTTTCGAGTTTTGTGCTTATGACCAGTAATACGATGTGTTCTATTAAAATTGTCTGCTATTACAAATGTAATTTTAAAATAGTAATGTTAACTTCATAATGTAAAATATGAGGGAGAGGTTTTACACAATATTTTTGTAGCGTATAAAGACGTTTTCAGCTTCCTCTCGAATGTCTGTCCTCGATATTACACCTCGGTACTTCTCTTGTTAAGATTTTAATATCAGCTGACTATTATAAATGAGCTCATCATTTTTAAAGTCCCCCATGATTCTATTAATTACTTCCGGAATCCGTCCGTTATTACATATAGGGACCCAACCCATTCGTTACGAGTATCGAGAAGTGTAGGGGTAGTAATTAGATGCAAATGATAAAGGTTAACCATTCTATCTAAATATAAGAGATACATTGGCTATTTTTGATGTCTTATTAAAGAATTACTTAAGTCACAATATTTCGCTTCATAAGGGAAAATAATATTTAACGGCCCCAATTAACCAATGATACACTTGGCTGCGGAATACTGATTAATTAAGATAAGGCGTATTATTTATTGAAGTTTAAGTCTCCTTTGTTTTTTCTTACAATGCCTATTTTACATCAAACTGCTATGCATGTCACGGAATTAGATTAAGCCTAATTATGGATCTACTGTACTATACTTTATCATAGTATTTTAGGTTACTTTAGAAAGGTATAGGCTAACTTCAAATTCAAATCTACCAGTCCATGTCTTATTTAGTTCAATCTTGCAAACATCTACTTACTTTCCTTTCCTTTCCTTTCCTTTCCTTTCCTTTCCTTTCCTTTCCTTTCCTTTCCTTTCCTTTCCTTTCCTTTCCTTTCCTTTCCTTTCCTTCCTTCCTTCCTTCCTTTCTTTCTGCATCCCATTCTAAACTTTACTACGAGGGGTGTTCCATATTGATTTACACTTTATTATTTTTTTTACACACTCTACGAAACTCTAAGCCTCGGCAGATACATCCACTTTCTCAACATAGTCTCCGTTAAGCTCTACCCACTTGCGCCACCGAAGTGGAACTTCTCTAGGTCCTCCTAGAACCACTTATTCAGAGTCTGTCGCACCCACCTCAGGACAAATCATGGAAGTCAGCAAAATGTCCGCACAGAGGTTTTTTCATAGCTCTGAATAGGTGGTAATTAGAACCAAAGTCCAATCAATGCAGTGGAAGCACAAATACAGCCTCCCGCCGAAAAAGTTTCGTACAGCGCCCTCAGCAGGCAAATGCATGGACACAATCTTTTGGAACAAGGATGGAATCATCCATATTGACTAGGAACCAGGGACCAACATTAACAGCATGACTAAGATGGGGTTTCTGGTGCTGCCACATCCACTTTATTCTCACTTCTGTACAGACATCATTTCGCCGACTTCCAGGAACTATCCTGAGATGGGTTTGACAAACTGCAAAAAATTGGTTCTCAGAGGGCCTAGGAAGTCCCACTTGGGTGGCACAAGTATGTACAGCGTAATGGAGACTTTGCTGAGGAAGTGGTTATACCTGCCGAGGCAAAGAGGTTCTTAGTGAATGTAAAAAAAATAATAATAATAAATAAAGTGTAAATCAATATGGAACGCCCCTCGTACCTCAAAAAAATCTGAGAAGGTTTTACCAGGAACCGAATCTGGACCAGTTAATCATGCTGACTTAACCACGAGGCGTTCCAACAGCGCACGGCCACTGTATTTAATTTTTAAATGCTGCGGGATTTTACTCCTCAAGAAACCGAATACTTAAACTCAGCCGACTCACACTCATAGAATTGGATCTTACAGTAAGAATGGCAGCCAGAATGACCACTGAGGACACACTATTAATATTTTGGTGAACAATGGTCTAGTAATTAAGTTGCTGATAAGGATCTGCAGGCTAGAGTTTGATCTCCGGTACCTCTTCGGGTTTTTCTGAAATAGAAATATTTGGGTAGTGTTTAGTCAGCCCCCTGATGACAACAGAAGATTTACTTGTTAAAAAAGTAGCAGCTCTGAATAGGAAAGTCATTAAAATCAACCGTTACAGTTGATATGTTGACCACATCTCCAAGTCTTGCCATGTACCGAGGAAGTAGAAAGATTGAGGCACATGAAGCAACGGTTGGATGGTAGGCTCTGTGTCGTCTTAGATTATAACTACAAGGAGTTTAGTTTATGTATTAATTGACCTATAAGCTAAAGCCCATATAACTGATGGCCTATGTGGCGAAGAGATTTCGTTATTGGACGGAAGGATCTTTTTTGAAACGTTGCTCTTTCTATAAGATTCGCTTAAGTCTTCTATAGAAACACGGAACGATAATTATATGTAAAACAGTTAATGTACTTTATGGTTCGTAGTAATTTTAGATAAAGCGATATCGATCTCTAGAATTTCTTGATAGATTCAAAGAGCATTGGCATTAGCATAATTATGTGGGCCGTATCCAGATTGGTTAGTGTCTGACGCCAAGCTCAATGTTGTCACTCCCTCCTAAATGTTATGTCTCCAGTTTCAAAAAAACATATTCTGCTTGACTTCTCTCCCAGGCTCATGTAAAGTACTCAATGGCCAATATGGCATAATGTAGGTGCTGTAGAATGATTTTGTGATAATTTATTTTTAACATGTAGTTGTTTATAGAGAGACTAGCTTAAAAGACCCGGCGTCGCCCGGGTTTTGTATTTTGTAATTGGAAATTAGCTTATGAAGGATTTTCAATTTTAAATTCTAGGTCCTTATATAGGCATTTATAATTTGAAATAGGAAGAACGACTTATTACACTCAACCTATTCCCTCAGAAAACGCTTGATATAATTTTTTATGGCTCATAGAGGATCTAGAATTTTGCATCCCATCGCTTGTACAGTGCACAGCAAGCCTGGTAGAGGTTTAAATAAGAAGAAACAGAAATTCCTGTATCATAAAATTGTAATATCGAGGCGGGAAATTTCCCACTCTTATGTTACCATAAAGCCGTTTTGGAGATGAAATTAAACAGAAAGCATTATCACTTTCATACTTTTCTCTCCAAAAACCTGCGATATAATATAATAATATACACATTACCATACCTCGTTTTGTTTTCTCTATGTCCAGGGTAGAGAAAGTTATGTGATTCCATTATTTTAGTGGATTTCATTCTGTAATATTTATTTATAACATGAATTATTTTGATAACTTCTCTTATTTGTCAAAAGTGCATTTCATTTGTTTTTTCCAAGCTCACCTGATACCATTTGGCAACAATATATTCTGTGATTTGGAATGGATAATTCTATGTAAAAAGGGATTAAGTATTTTCAAAAACATTTAATTTTTGGCATTTAGAATCAGAATTTTTCAAAATCCTTTCTTAGTGAGCACCTACATTATGAAACGAAGGTACTGTCACAATTCCAAGTCTCTACCTGTTATAGTTTAGGCTGTACGTTGATTCCTGTCATTCAGTCAATCAGTCAGTCAGTCATTCATTCAGTCAGTCAGGACAAAGCCTTTTATATATATAGAGATTTTAAATAAGAAAAGTGGAATGTTTAGAAAAAATATAGTCTTTTTTAAAAGTCAACCTAAGAAAGATATTTGTTATAAGAAGAACTGCTTTGTAATTAATAAAGAAATTATAATCTTAACAATAAAATATCACAAAGTAAACATATTTATAAATACAATAGAATCATACAATATGTAGGCCTACATTAACATAAAAACCCGGAATATTGAACAAAAATATACAACACGTAGAACATAACTAGGAGTATTTAACTCTACCCTGTTGGCTTACTGAACCGCTTAGCCTATATTCCAGTTCTACTGACTCAGTTCAGATCAGCCTCTTATAGGTCTACAGCATGCAAGCATCCCTCCCATTGGGGGCATAGGGCCTCCAAGGGGAGGATTCGGGGAAGTTTGTTACGCTTATTTTCCGAGAGAGTGTAACTCATCGCCTTACAACCCTTGCAGGAAACTAAGGTAGGCCTAATACTTGGACGTGAAAGGGCCGAGAAATTTTGTCCAGAGGCTTTAATTTAGGCTTGGAGTTCCTTAACGTTCCATAAATCTACGACACGGGCCTCCCACCGATCGCGCTAGGGTTTGAACCCGATCTTCGGATCTAGAGTCGGGCACGCTACCTCTTCACCACCAATGTACAATAGTAAGATATATTAAATTACATACTAATGATGTTTTGCTACAGCCAAACTTAGTCTAAATAAATAACAACATCTTAATTAGAATTTTTTTTAAATTATCAGCCCTGACGACATGAAAATTATAGGTCGAATTGCATTGTTTTCTTAAATCGAGAATATTGTAATTCTTATAGCTATAATTAATACGTAATTAATACATTATAATATAAGTTTTTATCTAATTCTCTGGTTGTACATATTTTAAAGCAATGTTCAAAATATATTATACTGTAGATGAGAATAATAGCCTACCTTAAATACCTATAGATAGGCTTATAAAAGTCTAATAACCTCACAAAATATAAATTTAAAATAGTACTTAGAATACATATCAGGACTGCTGAGGTCCATCGGTGAAAGTGCTTTTGTGGGCGTTTGTGAATTTTATTTTATTTTTTATAAATGTGACAAAATGCAGTTTTGATTTTAATTGTTGAAACTCCAAACCTGCAAAAAAGATGCCCTGAAGATGGTGCAAACGCACCGAAAGACCTAGGCGGCGAATTATGAAATAAATTTTCTTTGAGCAGCTGGTATCACTTCTAATCTATTTTATTTAAAAATTATAAATAAACTTTGATAGTTTCTAGGTGTAATTGAGTGTAATAGCATCGGGTAAGTATCAAAAGCGCGCAAGGTCGATATTTCCATAGATTTAAAGTTCCCGCACGATATATGTGCCGATTGCCTAAGTCATTGCATTACGTTTTCGTGGGGACTATAGCGTCGATTGGCCTGCTAACTATCTCTCTCGCACAACAGTACCTCCCTTTCTATTTGTAAAGGCCAATCTACCTCTCTCTCTCGCACAATAGCATGTCTCTCTCTAGAGAGTAACGGTCTCATCGGCACAGATTTCGTGCGAGATCTTTACAATGTTTTAAAAGCGCACAAGAATGTACTAATATCCTAGATGCCAGAAGCTTATGTTGCTTATGACTTCATAAACTAGTATGATTGCTAGGACTATATTTTAAAAATAAAAATGAAGAAGACCATAGAAATAGAAGCAGAATTATGTATTTCGCTAAAAACTAATTGTAATATCTTATGTGCACTCAAACAAAAAATAATAGATTGGATGCTTTTGTGCACTGTTATGAAAACCAACTTTTAAAAACCATTGATCTTAAAACGGAATGTAGCCTATATGCCTACGAGGGAAGTTATTGTTAATATTGTGATTTCTTACATTAGCATAGGGAAGACGCTCAGCATATAACAAGCCTCTCATGTATTCTAGATGCAATTCTGTGTGATATTTATTCAGCATGGCTCCTGCAACTAGCGTGACTCTCAATTTCAAGTGAGGTATGTTCCCACGATGTACAGTAGCCATCACTACATCTTGTGACAACTTGGGATCGAATTTAAAAAAATCGAAAATCAATGTACTGTTTCGTACGAGAAATCATATTGCCAAATATCAGACAGCCTAAGTACAAGGAATCCCTCTCCCCTGATCCTTTATGGGTAAGCTGAGCAGTACTTGAGTAGGCCCTACTGTAAAGATACTTTACCGACGTAGTAGGTGCAGCGGTCGGATGGTAGGTCTAGTCCCTTCATGAATGAAGAGGTGCGCAGTTTAGTTTTTTAGTAGCCTAATCACTTTCTAACTTCTCTTTTGTTCATGACTTCTAAATAACCCAACGAAATTTTTCATGCACGCGTATTTCACATCGATGAACAATATTAAAAACAATCTTCTGAAACATAAATTCATTTTTTTTTTTCTTATTTTAGAATGTGATTTAGAAGTTTTAGCATTAAAAAAGTGTAAGAGAGATAGGCTTTATATCTTTTCGATAATAAAATAAGTGTTCGTCATATTCTTATGGTTTTAGTCAAAATGATTAAAATATATTATAAACTGGATCAATTATGATTTAAACCCTTTCGGTCTGAAATTATACACTGACATATTTAACCCTTAGTAGCTAATAATTATTAATCATTTTGACTACTAGGCCTAAGTGCACATACTGATTATTAATCATTATGAATTCTAAATACACATAGCCAACTTACTTTACAGTTCTTAACAAAGTTTACATTAAAACCGGCCTGCGCTTGAAAAAACAAAGGATGAAATATTTACTAGTAGATTATATGGTAAGAGGCAAAAATCAATATCTTATGCACAATATTTTAAGACGTATGTGTATATATAACTTAACCAGCTGGCATAAGGTGATTTTGATAATTATGTACACTGCACCGTTACTAGTATGCCCTGAAAAGTATTTGTTTTATAAATTTTATTCTATATTATACAAAGTCTTCCAAAATTTAGAAGTAACCTAAGTTACACCTATAACACCCAAACAAACACTCCAGTGTCGTTTAAATACTAGAACTACGCTTTTACGCCATTCCACGACCTTAGTTTAGTGGATTTGGAACAAGTCTAATAAATTTAGTAACATTCTAACCTTTTTTGATAGAAGCAAAAATCGTAAATCACTTGAACTTTATTGGCAAACCTGTGGGAAGTAAAACGATAATAAAATGATCTGGCAGCTCCACTGCATTCCAAATAAACTGCATGCGTGGTGGACATTACCTGGCGATTTGTATGGGTGAAGCTTCGGTTATGCTTGGAGACTTAATGTCACAGCACATTCTTAAATTCAATTTTATATTGTGAATAAAGAATGTCTTTCATCTTTTGAATTCTAAATGCAGCCTACTACATTCCGAGATGGCAAAAGAAAAAAATTATAGTGGCGCCTTTATCATCAATAATATGACAAAATGGTGGAATATAGTTGTGATTATCAAAGCGTTGCCAATAATAATATTTTTAATAATAAAATTAAAAATATATGAATAATAAATCCTCTACATTAATGCACTCTGTTAAAGAAAATGTTAAGTATGAGAATATTATATTTGAAAGGAATTTAGTGACCCGTATATAATTCATCCTCTTCTATAAATGAAGTGACATGTATAGGCCTATGTAGTGAAACTAACAATGTTTGAGTTGCCGTATAAATTTTTTGTTTATTAAGGACAAATGCCAATTCTGCCTGTCCGACTGCTTGCAGTGATATAAAAACATCATATTAAATCTTTCAGTTCTGAAAATATTGTTTTTAATTGGAAAAATAATGATTTAGGAAATTTTAGGTCCCAATATCTAATTTGGGCAGTTTTAGGTTAGACTAGGTCTAAATAAAAATTAAATAGTTTGCTTTATGAAATATGACACGCTTTTGTAGGCTATCCAAAATGAATTAGCTAAATAGCAGGGGAAAAACTAGGATAAAATCTAAAAATCTGGGCCTTTTTTTCAATAGCCCTACTTTAGATTTAATAACTTTACTGATGTCCTACAACCTACTGCTACCTCTAAATTTCTTCTATTGCTAAGTATTATAATTACTGCTACCGGTACTTTTCTTCCTCCTGTTAATCTTCTTTTTTTATTCTCAAATCACTGTTTCTAATTGGCTTTCCTCTCTTTTTATCCACCTTGCTCTTTGAATAATGCAATATTATGTACAAGAAACTTCAGTGTTCTTAGAAAATGTAAAAATATGTAATTAGTCTTTAAATTTAGAATATTTGTTTATTTGAGTGAGATTACGACAAACTTTTTTATTACGATCACTAATCAAAACTGCATACGGAAATATCTAGCAGTTATTAGGCCTATACGGCAAAGATATAGTTTGGCATTCTGGATAAAATCCATCCACAATATTAAGAGATGCCATCTACAAATTCGGCCAAACCCGGCTGTGTTTTGGCAAAGCTTCTACTGATATGCCTACAGAACAATGGAATGTACAAAGGTCTCTCTTATCATGGTATTATTGGGGGTATTTGTGGAGGAAACAAGGCAATGATGGCGAACTTGCATGAGAGTCAATATGCCAACGTGAGCATATTCCAAATTGAAAAATCTCAGCCTGATGATCTGCCAGGTGATATGAATACAGCTATAGGCTAATGCGATGTTCAATTAATATTGCTAGATTACGAACTTCGTAGGCCTATAATATGTACTCACAGCAATGGATTACATGAATGTATTGTAAACCAAGCTGCTCATACTTTCAATTTCCACTAGCTTCAGTTGGTCCATCTTGCCACCCGTCATTTAAATAAAGGTCAATTTCCAGGCAAGTTCGTTAGGTCCCAGAGCATTAACATTCCTCGAGTTCCCAAGTTGAACGGTCGACTCAAATAACATGTGAAGACCTTGTGGCCTTATTTGTTTCTTCATTTCGTGTTCGTCAGAGGACACTATAAACCACTCTGGTTACCACGTGCAAGCATTTTTTGCTTATTGTTTTCACTCTTTCTCCAGCGGCATCTGAAGCAGGCTAATAAAGCAAGAATAAACGATTAATTTAGTTTCAAACTAGCACTCATCCATTAATTTACCATTTCCTTCTTAATCTCTTTTTTTTTTTTTTGTATTAGGTAAGCTCGCAAATCTCAGCTTCTCCTATGTTTTTCTCAGAGACCTTCTAGAGTTTAAAATTTCAACAGCAATTTTTTTTAATAGTTTTGGATTGACTGGTTTGTAGAAAGTTGCATGACATTCTCTATTCTAAAAACGGATTTTTAAATTTTCTCACTTATCATTCTAACATAGAGTAGGCCTAAGTGGCCACGTAAAATAACATAGAATAAATGGTGCGAATTCAGTTGTTTCCGTAGGCTAACGACATAGGCGTACCGAGGGGGGGGGGGTTTGGGGGTTCGAACCCCCCCCCCATTGATTAAAAAAAGGAAAATTGTATGATTTTTTAAAGTCTGCCCATAAAATACTTAATACAAGTATAAAGCGTGGGAAGCTTAAAACTCGTTATTTTGCGTCTTAATTTTTAAAATTTTCCTGGGAAACACCCCCGGAAGCTTAAAACTCATTATTTTGCGTATTAATTTTTAAAATTTTCCGGGGGAGGACCCGCGGAAGCTTAAAACTCGTTATTTTGCATCTTAATTTTTAAAATTTTCCGGGGAGGGCCCCCGGACCCCCCTCTCCCTGGAGGGTATTCCATACCCCCCAGACCCCGCGGATGTTATAACCCCCCCCATAAGGTCGGCCTATGGCTAACGATTAAAGCATTGCTGTTCGTGAAGCAGGACATGCGAGTTTATGAAAGAGATGCCCTAGCTTATTACTTACTCCTCTTCAGACAACTTCTGCAAAACACATTTCAAATAGAAGTTACAAACTTTAAGTACTTGCTGCTATAAAATATATGTAGCGCATTTTCGAAAAAAAAAGTCATTTTCCTCATTAATGTAGCAATAAAAATATAAAATCCTATTTCCACAATATCTGCAAAGGCCAATCGCAAAGATAAAATCGTATTTCCACAGTATCTGCAAATGCCAATCGCAGATAAAGCATTTAGATTTAATACGATTTCTTGTTTCCGAGAAATGTTGTTCACACACAAAAAATGACACTCCAGGTCTACAAAATATATATGAATTGTGAAAATTCTAAATCGAAATTCAAGGTTGAGCACAATAACCCAACTCCTGTATCTATAGCCTACTTGGGTGGAATAAAATGAGGGGGAATATATATATATATATATATATATATATATATATATATACATATACATATATATATAAATAATCGCATATATATATATATATAATCGCATAATATATATATATATATATATATATATAACCTATATAACCTATATACCCATATATATATATATATCTTTATCTTTCTATATGAATAATCTTATGACTTATTTCACTATTTTTGTAAGCAACTATTTTTAGTCTTTACACTGACTACCTGTACTAAGATTAAATACAAGTATATGAAGGGTAGTTATAAGTTAACCATCGTTTGTATCGTTCATGATTATCTGATTAATAGACTATATAGAAAGTTATATGAGTGTCCAAAATAAGATATTTTTATTTCGAGTACTTTCAGCCTTCAGATTTTATAACATGGGCCTAAGGTATAGATACTTTTGACCCACCAGAACATATATATATATATATATATATATATATATATATATATATACATATACATATACATATACATATATACACATATTTCGGAATATAGTTTTTTTTTTGCACTCATGGGACCTCAAAACATGTATTAATGATGAAAACTAGAGTTCAAGATTCAGGGTCGAACATAGTAGCCTACTGCCTCTACTTATAGTATCTATGGTACGAATAGAGTAAGTAAAATAAGTACCGGCGGGTCTCATTGATAGCTGGTTTAACAATATTTTATTGCTAGGAATATGGTGACCTGGGATGAGAGGATCGGACTAGTTCCCAGTGACTGTACTTGGTACAGTAGAATTACTTTCCAATACAGCCACGAGCAAACGAGGTGTGATTCCTCTGAATGCATCACGGTCGCCACAATTCTCCATGGGGACGTGGTTAGATTGTCGTCGTGCCCCAGAATCTGACCACTGCTCGCCAAATCACGTAATTCACGACCTCAATGTCACGATCGCTCATTTGACTTCTGTTCACCAGAGGCTCTCGAACTACTGTCAATGGTGCTTGCATTTCAATAATTCCCACACTCCCACATCCACCTTCATTTATAATTCCATTCCATGCTTTCTTAAAATACTGCAACAATGTGTGGAATCACTGCATTAATTCCATAATAGGATCGTCCTAAATTCCTCTTTTTAGGCTTCGTGCCGTAAATTGCAAGACTATATTTTAATTTTGGCGCAAGTAAATTTTAATGAATTTCGTTCTTCCCGTAAGGATGTAACATCTGTTAGAATATTGATAAAACACATAGCATTACACCCATTGACTGTCTTATCTGTCTTTAACCGTCTTTGATTGATTCCTAACCTCACACGCACGACTAAAGAACAACACATAATATATAAAATATTCATTAAAAATATTTGTCAGTCTTTAAAAGTGCACTTGATTAAAATTGGTATGAATTCCTTTTTCCTCTAAAGTGAAGTCCAGATGTGTCGAGTTTCAGGTGCATTTCGGCATAGGCTATGCCAACTTCAGTTCTTTTTCAGAGTAGTTAAAAGAACCTCTTGCAGTCACCTGTAACTTATAGTCATGTTACTGATGAGATATACAGTGAGTCCAACGCAAGAGTTGGCCAATGACGCGGGTTCCTGCGTCGCGGCGGGCACAGCTCCAACTCCCGAGCGAGCGGGTGAAATATCTACGCAAATAAAGCCGCGATCGGTGTAATGATAGAGGTTCTCACATTTACAATTAAAATTAAAATGAAAATAACCACATACCTCATCACAAGAGATGTTGGAAAGTTCGCCTCTTGCATCCACACAATACTGGCACCTTTTTAGGAAATTTTCTTTCAGGCGCATAAGTTCAGCTTCCGAGCCTGAGATAATTTCTCTTGTGATAGGCCTATGTGATATTGTCTTTAAATTCTTTTAACAGTATGTGAATATTATTTATGGGGAAACTTGAAAAATAAAGTGTATAGGTCAATTCCGCATAGCCTACATTGGAAGAACTAGTGTTTATTTGTCAAAGCCCAGTGTATTGCAATTTCCAAAGCCGTATATGAACACTGCAAACAGTAGGCCTACTTGTTGTCATGAGAACTGAATTGCATTTGATGAAAATTTTAACAAATTAGGCCCTCAATTGAGCATTAATTCGGTACCGGTCAACCGATTTGGTACAAAATTAATCAGCTTCGTTCCATGGACGTTATAAATATGTATACCAAGTTTCATGAAAATCCGATAAAGCTTATTCGAGTTATCGCGCACAGAGATGGACAGACATTTCGTCACTTTGAACTCCCCTAGATGTTCATTTTTGCGGTTTCCAAGTCACTCGTGGCACTACCTATTGTAATTTTTAATTTAGACTCAGGTAAGGAAAATATGGAAGCTTTGAAGAATCACTTCTTATACACGTGCAGCGCCTTAGGAATTCCATTGAATTTTTATTCTGAAGTCAGAGATTGGAAAAAAGTGTGGCGAGATAAAGTGAATTGAGGTACACGTGTATTCAGTCAACAATCGAGATAAAATGCGAAATGGTTAGCGGGCTTGAGTACATGTTACAGAAGAAGCTCTCACAAAGTAAATAAAATGAAAACACACGAACCTGTAAACAGCCTCAAGTGAAATTCATATTACAAAAGAAATGTATATGCCTAGTGAACTGTAAGTGAATACTATATGATGTTTGTATTTTGTTATTTAGCTTATTCCCACTTGCTATGACAACATACAGTTGGATCGAATAATATATTATATTATAACATTACAGCCTTCTGTAATAATAAGGATTAGGATTTTAGATGCCCTAATTTTTTCGTAAGGAAATTAGAGCTCTCGTAAAAGAAACCACAGTGTGAAATTTTGTGTCTAGTTGAGAACGGAATGTTTTCTATCGCTTTTTTTTTCTTCTTTCTTTTCAAGGCCTCTTTTCCTTTTTTCTTCACCGTGCCCATAATCCCTCTTTTCCCCCTTTTTGTATTTTTACTTCAGTTGTTTAATATCCTTCTGAAGCGCATTTTCATTGTTTATAGTCTATGACTTTTGAGTTTCATTGCTTTTTTTTATTACATTATAATTGTCTTGCTTTTGTTCAAATATCTAATATCAAGTAACTTTCAATAAACATTTCATCAACTTCCAGAGGAAATAGTGAACCTGTCTGCTTCAGCAAACACGGGACTGAAGGTACACCTGTAACAATTAAAAATAATTACTAAATATTCAATTTTTTCTTCAGTTTCACTGGATTTAGTATGTAACCTGATGTTCGTGAGTGTAAGTTTAGCACCTTTTTGTCCCCTAATTCGCCTTATTTTAGCGCCCTTTTTCTTTTTTTTTTCCAAATGGAAATCGCACCATAAAATCCTAACCCTAGTAACAATGCTATATTTGCAGTATATCGTAAAGTATTATGATCTATTTAATTTAAATTGTTCTGGTGACTAAAATTGAATAGAATAAAATAATTAGGGATGGGTCCTCGATACTTTCGATACCTCGATACTCTCGATACTCACATGGTATCGGCATCGAACGATACTTCAGAAAACTAGCTCGATACTTTTTCGATACTTTTGTAATTCTGCAATTAAGTGATTATGCTAGTATTTTTTAACAAAAACTTGTAAGTGGACTGTTTAAAAAACTAATTTTAGTTTTAATGTAGAGTTTAAAAATAATTATAGGCTACTGATGATATTAAATTTTGTCTCATTAAATATGCAGACTTAACTAATTTAGTTGGTATTACACAGTTCTCTCAAATTTAAATTTTTAATGTACCTATTTATTGAAACTGGAAATGTTGAAGGTATCGAGTATCGAGGGAAAAAATAATGTATCGATATCGAGTATCGAGTATCGAGAAAATCTGGTATCGACCCATCCCTAAAAATAATGTTTCATCGCCTGTTGTTCAGTATATTTGGCATACAGATATTTAATAATCATAAACTTACGATTTATATAATGCAATAAATCACAGAAGAGTGACATTTGTAGCCGGTGGTTCGCAACTGCATACTTTTACTTGGGAATTCTGAAAAGATTACAAAGAAAAGACAAAAACAGTGTATTCTTAGAACTGAAAATAAGAAGCGGAGAGTAAAGCTACCTCGAAACTGGAAATGTGTAAGATAAAATACCATAAGAAGAAGAAGAGATATTTCCAGCAGCAAAGACTAAATCCGATTTAAAGTTAATGAAACTTTTGATGGAAACAAACAGAAAACCTAAGCCTATTGTTTTTATACTAATGATTCTAGTACACTAATTCTGTTAGCCCTAAAAGATAAGGATATTATACTTAACGAAGTAACAGATCCATTTCATCTTAATGAAAAGTACATTTCCTTTGAAGACATTTTATTGATTACCTTTAATGCAAGATGGAGATCATAATAGCGTCCGCCTCTCATCTTTAATTCCACGACTTCGAAATGCTGTTACAAATCCAAGCAAAAACGAAACTTCCTCTTTCATTTAATGTGTGTTTTTATTTAAATCTTCTTCCGCATCTCTTGAAGATGTTTCTTCCTCCAACTTCCTTGTGTTCTTCTTTCCATTTCATTTACCAGGATTTTGGTACATAAGGATTTATATTGCCGGACCCTAATAAAACAATGCTTTTTAGCTTGCAGCCCTACATTATGTTTTTACTATCAGATCGTGCTACTCCGACTGTAATAATTTTTATAACTTTCTTAATTTTGTTTAGGACCTAATATCATTAAATGTATATAGTCCAAGTTAATTATTGATGATATGAACAATGACAATAATACGTTCATAAAGCTTTTAATATGCTCGTTTTTGAAAATGCTTCATACAGTGTCAGATATATAGGCTATCGTAATTATTTCAGAACTGTGAATGTAATAAATTCAGATAAACTGATGTAACAAAGTGCCATGGTGATTTTGTTTAACCAGTGCTAATTGCATTATGATATGCAGAAAATAAGTTATTTTGGTAATCGATTTCAGAGTTAAGCTCCAGATCGATTCATTAAGCAGGGCCAACGAAGAACAAAGATATAGAGTTTCATAATCATATGTGAAGGAATATGTGGGTAGTGCTATTTGTCAAAGCTAACTAACTGTATTGCAACTTCCAAAGCCGTGTATGAACACGTAAAATAATATGTTGTCATGAAAACTGTTTTGCATTTGATAAATTCAGTCTAATAAATTACCATAAAATATCCACTAAATTGGGCAATACTCCAGTACTGGTCAACCGATTTTGTACAAAATCAATAGGCTTCTTTCCATGAAAATTATAAATGTGTATACTAATTTTCATGAAAATCCGATAAAGCGTATTTGAGTTATCGCGCGTAGACCCGGACAGACAAGACAGACGGACGTACATTTTCTCGTCCATCACACAATCTCAGAAAGTACCATTCTGGCACTTAATAATTCGGTCCCTCTCATTCAAGGTTAAGGAAAGCGATTTTTGAATGAGACTGAGTAGAGAATATTTTCGGCTATCATAATCAAAATATTGCTCCTTCTATCTAATAAATTACAATCTACAAGGAAACCACTTTGTTTTCTTTTTCAAATCCTTCAAAGACGAACCGCTGGAATGCATTTCAGTAGCTATGAGGTCGAATCTACATTCCTCAACAACACTACGGTGCCTGATGCCAAAGCTTTGCTCACGTCTATTTGATTTAGCGATGCAGTAAAATACTGAATAAACGAGTTTACAAATACCAAAAAGCCGCAATGTAATGCTTGTGTGACCAAATAACTGTTTATTTTCTAACACTGTACACAAAAAGTCTTCACAAACAACTACACTGCTATTGAACTTCCCTGCTCATCCATGACAATGATACTACATTTTATAAACTTCCGTATTCAATCTTTCTTCCTCTTATTTCTTCATGAGTAAAAAACATTATTATACTATCAGCCACTGAAAACTGGCTGAACTAGAATGATTGAATAACAAACAATATAGTTTATTCTTTTTGGTCCAGTTAAATTCTGGTTTTTCAGAAACTTTCTCTAATACAACTTCCTACAAATCTGCTTAAAATCTTCTCTTACAACATGGCCCGCTGGTTTTATTAAATTCAGGATTTTTTAAAAAATTATTCGTTTTAGTGAAGTGGATTAAGGACTCTTACCGTGTCAGTGGTCGAACTGTTAGCAAACTTGCCAAGGTTCTAGCTCTTTATTATTCTTTCTGTAGACAATAGGCCAACTTCTTAATAATATAATTTTGCTCGAAGCCCCCAAGCACTTTGATTTGGCTCTCGAGGATAGCCAATCAGCGGCCAAGCTGCCACAAAGCCGGTAAATGAAAAATCGGGTTCATACTTCATAAGTCTTCAATGATCTTGGTCCGTTTCATAAATGTTTATGTATGCCTATACAACAGTATTTTTATCAGCTTTTATGCAAATTTATAATTATTAATTTTAATTTCTAAGTAATTTTTGTATTCTGATGTTTGATTCAAACAGAAATGTAGAATTTATGTACCGGTAGGCCTAATGTATTGCACGCATGGGGGAGGAAAGACATATCTCAAAAGTATTGACTGGGAGACCCGAAGGGAAAAGACCACTTGGAAGACCTAGACTTAGGTGGGAGGACAATATTAGGATATATTTAAAAGAAGTAGGATTTAAGAGGGATGGTTGGATGGAATAGGGTTGATTGGCTGGTTCAGGTAAGCGCGGCAATGAACCTTCGGGTTCCATAAAATAGATAATATTCCTTCAACTTGCTGAGGAATTGTCTATTGCCATTGAGTAAGTAAGTAAGTAAGTAATTCAGGTAAGTTAAAAGCAGAACAGAATAAAACCAGGTAACAAAGTGCCAGAATGTTTTTGCTTAATCAGTTATAATTGCAATTATGATATGCAGAAAATTAAGTTTTTTTAATCGATTATTGAGTTAAGCTCCATATTGATCATTTCGGCCACCTCGCTCAGTGTAACGGCCTAGTTGGATAAAAGCTTAAGTTATGTGAAGGAATAGCGTTATTTGTCATAGCTAATTGTATTGCAACTTCCAAAGCCGTATATGAACACACTAAAACAATATGTCGCCATGATAACTGATTTGTATTTGATAAATTCTGTCTAATACATTACCATAAAATAGGCAATAAATTGGGGTTTACTCCAGTACCGGTCAACCGATTTGGTCCAATATCAATAGGCTTCTTCCCGTAGACGTTACAAAGTTGCATGAAAATCCGATTAAGTGTATTTGAGTTAGCGCGCGTACAGATACACGGACGGACGGACAGACGGTCAGACATTTCTCCGTCCCGCACACAGTCTTATAAAGTACCATTCTGGCACTTAATAAAAGCACACGAACTAGCTTGCACCGAATTGAAATTGTGTTTTTAATCAATGTACATTTTTTTATTTCAATTTCCAAAAATTTATGTTGGACAAAATAAAGTGTTTTTATTGTGTTCAACTGGCAGCATGCGACGTATTAATCACGGCACGTTGATGCCTTACGAGTCCAGTAACGAGCTGACGTTTGAACAGATAAAACCGCATCCTCATATTAATAGCAAGCATTTTATAAGATAAATGATCGTGATTAGTCTGTATCAGAGAAATTGCTAAACGTTATTGGTCAGTATCAAACACGCGGCGTATGAGTGGAATAGTCCTTTAAAAGCTTCTTACTTATGTGCAAATAATAAGCCTAATGTAATTCCTGCAAGATTGTTTTCAGATTCAAAATGGTTTCGCTGTAATCCATTCCTAACCTAAACGGCTGCTGTATAGTTATAACTAGAGACCGGATTTTAAAAGGGAATTCCTTTTTTTATATTTCATCACAAAACGTGATAAAATTGAACAGGACATTACTGAGTAAGTTTCAACTGCAAATTACCTGGTTTTAACGTCCCTTTTTTCCTTTTTTAGGCCCATTTCCATTTTTTTTAGGAACTTTCCCTTTCCAGTACATTTTTTGCTAATTTATTTTGAAAAATTTGTAGATTACCCAGTATTTGGTGATATGAAAACATTAACAATTGTTTTCACTGATTCACCATTGAAAAAATAATTCCTAGCAGCAGAATAGAGCGTTACAGGGAAATCACAGGCTTGCCATTGCCTAAGTTTCCCATTATAACAAGGTGGGGAACATGGATTTCGTGTGCTATTTTCCACTGTGAGAATTTCAACAATATCAAAAAATGTCTTCAGTCATTAGATGTTACAGAATCAGCAGCTGTAGAGCAAGCACAGGCTTTACATAAAACAAACATGTATCTCTCTGTTGAATTTTTACAATCTCTTACTTTTATATCTCTTTTTTCGCACCTTTTTTTGGCAATAATTTTCCCTTTTTTCCCACCTTTTTTGGCAGTAATTTTCCCTTTTTTCGTCCTTTTTTGGGTGAAAATTTTCCCTTTAAAATCCGGTCTCTAGTTATAACCTTGTGCGATCTTAGCGGACTGTAATAGATGTGGCTTGCACATTTCCTTGAATAATAAAATAGGAGAGCTTTTTCTACAAAACATTTATTCTCTGGTAGTAATCATAAACGAGAGCATTCATATATATCCTTAAAGCCCTCCTAATAATAAATTGTCACTAGTATATTTATTGAGTCAAAGTTTGTTGGTTAATTGAAGAAACTTACGGAATATCGATAAGTTTTATAAGCAAATAATTCATAAATATTACATTTATCTTGAAGCATCTTGGCTAACAATTAAATTATTTATGATCGATGGCGATGTGAAGACATCTGTAGATTTCTTGAAGTTTTGATATAATTCTGACGATAACGGAGGACCACTATCACTTGATTAGAATTAAGGCGTAGAAATTATCTTCCACTGAATAATTTAAACACTGTCAATTTCGCTGCAATGGCTAAATTGTAGATATGTTAAGCAGCACTATGATAATGAATTAATTAACTCATAGTTTAGAGAAAATAGCTGTCTTAAAGCTTGTGATTATTCACATCAATCACTATTCTTGAATTACACTTAAGATTCCAGAAAATGAAAATCCTTCTGGAGGTAATAACGTTGTCACAAATGAGCTTCGAAGTCTTGTTAATAATAGTTCTTTGAAGAACAAAAAATGCATAATAGCATTATAGCTCAAATTACGTGCTACCAGCTTCTGAATGTAGATAGTGGGTGAAATGACCCAGAAAATTGCCGATATACATTTGTAAAGGCAATTAAATATGACTAGAAGCTGGCGAATGATAAGACGATAAATTGAACTTACGTTTTGAAGCAACGAAGCACCAACTTCTGAATGTAGTAATAGTGGGTGAAATGACCCAGAAAATCGCCAATAGACATTGTAAAGGCAATAAATTATGAATAGAAGCTGGCGAAGAATAATACGACGATGATGACGTTTTGAACAAGACAAAGCGAAGATGGAGGATAACAACAATACTCTTAAAAGGCTCTGATAGGCTAAGCCACTGCCTTCTAAACTGTATTAATCGTGTATACACTGCCTGTCCTATACGGCTAATTTTGCGTACTCGGCGACATTACAGATGGCAGCACCTTTCACACCCAGACTGCTTCTTGTTTTTTGCTACGACATTGTTGATTATGTAGTGCTGTCACCGCCGTCTCATAATCACTGCCTTCTAAACTGTATTACTCCTCGAGACGGCGGTGCTCATAATATAGTCTATCAATGCGTCTAATTAATTTACATTTATTTTAATTATTGCTCCAAAATTCCATTTCAAGGTAAGTGTCATATACTGGAATAATATTACGTTTTAAACAAATAACACAAGTATCTGTGTCTGTTTAATGCTTATTTTGATTAGTGATTGCTGCAATCTGGGTGTGAACTGTGTCGCCTCTACTGGATAAATTAGGCAATTTAACAATACTCTGAACTCCATGTTAAAATAAAGCATAGGACAGGCAGTGTAATTCTCGAGACGGCGGTGGGCTAAGCAGAGAGAAAATGGAACGTTAGAAGTATAAAACTACACATTGTAGTGAAGATTCAATTGTCTTTTACAACGAGAACAGAGAAACTAAATGTATGAACGGAAAAGAGAAAATAAACAAAGCCTCCTGAAAACAGGTGTAACACAGGAAGAAATAAACCAACTAATTATTACGACTATTCCACTCATATGCCGCGTGTTTGATATTGACCAATAACGTTTAGCAAATCCTCGGATATAGACCAATCACGGCCGTTTATCTTACAATATTCTTGTAGGAATCGCGAGGATAGCATTTTATCGGGTAAAACACGCTTACTGAACTGTAACAGTATCGGTATGCAGTGATACTAAATTACGTCATCCATTGTCGGCGCTAAATTGAAAACAGAAATGGCAGCCTCAAGTTTGGTAATGCATCTGTTGACGAAATTGACATTATTATAAAGGAAGCTAGGCCACAAAATACCGAAAGAAATAGAAAATGCATATGGATCCAGTTCCAATAGTTTTGTGAGGAACGTAAGTACAAATTGACTAAAGAAACTGAAATGCAACAGATTGCTCATATATTAAAATTACGTTCTTGAATTAAAATGTGTCTTTATTTCGTATCTTGATTTTTAGGTTAACCACGGCATTTTATCAATATACGTTGGTAGTGGTTCACTACGGTATTTTGTCAATATACGTTGGTAGCATTGATTAGTAATCCATTATGGAGACTGTTCATTTATTTAGTATGCCGTCCATGATCACAAAAAATGGCGGACGACTTGAACGCTAATTTTTCAGGTTCCTCGTTGTTTTAGTGATTTTGCAGTGTTTTCATAGTGCGTTCGATATATTTATAAAACGCAGTATAGTTCGTGTAGGCATAGTGATCGGTCGTGACTAGGAAGCTTTTGATTCAGTGCGGGTTGTTCTGAAAGACCTTTAGTTTTGTGTTGGTCATTATTGGTGACTGGTGATTGTGGGTACAGGTTTTAACTTTTATTGTGGACTTTTGGTACTCAGTCTTTGGGTCTCCCCGGGAGGGGAGGATTTATGATCCGTTGTTATGATGGATTCAGCTAGCGAGTCTCAGTTTCCTTTGCCAAACAGTTTACATATTACGAACTCAATGGAGACAGATAGTTTGCAGGCAGTGAATAGGCCTAATTCTTCTAGCCAATCCCAGTTGGACTCAGAGAATCATACCACATTCACACAAGAGAATAATTCACATAAAGAGTTACCGGTAAAAAGAGATCACCGATATGAACATTCTGACACGGGGCCATATTTCGTTTCCATAAAACAACCTGGCCAAGCATTGGGAAATATGCACCCGATGAAGGTGGGACAATGGTTATTCCGACAAAACTACGACGTACAATATATCAACAAAGTATCTAAATATCAAATCGATGTGCACTTCAAAACATATTCAGCGGCAAATACCTTCCTTAATTCTGATTTTGATAATGTTCATCACACGGAATCATTCATCCCAGCTTATGCCATATACTCCTCAGGAGTAATTCGAGGTGTGGAAGCAAGCATCACAAATGAAGATATCAAAGTTGATACTTATGTCCCAGAAGGTTTTAAAATAACAAATGTATATAGATTTAACAAAAAAATTATTGACGATCAGGGATTACCCTCATATCTACCAACAGAAACTGTTAAGATCACATTCCGCAGCCAACGTTTGCCTCGGTCAGTGATCTTGTACCACCAGAACTGTAAAGTTGAAACGTACCACGATCGCACTAGACTGTGCACCAAGTGTGGTAAACTGAACCACATTGCCAAATTCTGTAGATCAACCCCTAAATGTCTCAAATGTAGTCAAGACACGCATCAGGGTGATTGTACCACAAACATAATTAAATGTGTGAATTGTAAAGGCAATCATTCGACTACAGATACGGATCACTGCCCTGCTTATCGTTTGGAGAAACAAATCAATGATAAATTGGCATCTTTGCCTATCTCAAGATACGAAGCCAAACAAATAGCCATGGGTCGCTCTTCATACGCACAAATGGTTCAGCAACAAACATCTTTGGCTTTTAATACAATAGCCCAATTTCCACCATTGGAAAAAAGATCTCCACTATTGTCTCCCCTCCACCCACTGGGAGATACCAAGCAGCAGCCTCCATTTGCAGTCTCAAATCTGACCTTTAACACAAACAAACGAAAAGAACAGGATAATAATGTCGAGACCGACAAGATTTCTTATAAAAAAGTTCTCCTCTTTCCGGATGGCCGGATAAAGGAGCACGCAAAGTCAGATACTCCCACGTACACAAAGCATACAATCAGTACTCCACACTCGGAATCATCCTTAGGGTCTGTGATAGGACCTTCAACGCAAGTTAAGAAAAGCTCTGCTCCAACAAAAACTCACCATATGCGCCAATTGATGAAACCTAATTCCACGGTAATCACGGCCTTAAACAAGGTCTTAAGTGAGGTCCCGGATCACCTACGGGGGGACATTGTACGAATAAAGCAACAAATCAAAGATCTCATTGATTACTCCAGAACGTAAGAAACAATACTTACATACTTAAGTCCTTCTTAATATTTCATCACGCAGTATATATATAATTTCTAGACCAAATTTTTTTTTTTCCTGCAAATAATGGTTCAATTAAAAATACTGCAATGGAATGCACAAAGCATCAAAAGTAAAAAAGAAGAACTTATCAACTTCGCAGAGCATCATGATTTTGACGTCATGGTAATCATTGAAACCTGGTTAACGCCCACGATGAAATTCCAAATTCCAGGATATGTTACTATTAGAAATGATAGGGAGGGTAAAGGAGGAGGCATCGCAATCCTTCTTAAAAAATATCTCTCCATTAACAATTACCGCACGATTAACAATTACAACTTTACATTTCAAGCAATTGAGATTACGATGGGCCGACTGAAATTAACCGGCATATATAACACCAGCAATAACCACATAACGCGGACTTTTTGGAGAACGACTTTTACATTGGATCAACAATTTAAATATATATTTCTTGGTGACTTCAACTTAGGTAAACCCATAGATTCCATATATGCTACTGATACTATCCACTTCATCGAAGAACTAAAAATCAATAACGTCTATCTCATTAACAAAAGAACGCCTACCAGACTTGGATATAGAGGGCAACAAGATACCACACCGGACCTCACATTTATTTCAGCCAGCCTAGTTGCAATCACTGAATGGACAACAGCAACGGACACCCTCGGTAGTGACCATATTCCAATAATTATTGCTATCAATTCAAAGGAACCTCTCCTCCCTATCACTGAAATTCCACATCGTAATAAATCTATTAACTGGCAATCTTTTAAAAATTCCATCCAACCCCAACTCGACAACAGTCTCCCTTCTAATCATTCCTTGGATCTTATTCATTCTACCCTACAAGAGTACCTAAATACGCACCATCCACCCTTCACACCCCCCAAACCTCAAACCCGGACGAAACCCGCCTGGTGGACTCCTGATATAAAACACGCCATAGCTAAGAGAAAACTCTTACTTAAGGACTTCAAAAAACAATGCAACCTCCAGTCATATTTACGCCTCCGACAACATCTAGCACATGTGAAAAGGATCATCTTATGTGCTAAAAGACAGAACTGGCACGATTACTGCTCTAAAATAGATTATTCTACCCCACCGAAGCAAATTTGGCGTCATGTTAAATGGTTTACTGGCAAAAAAGTCTACAATACCGATCAGATAGCTTTTGACATTAAACTACAGGAAGATTTTCTGAAACATGTGGTACCGGATCAAGTTCATCCCCCTTACATAGCACCAACAACTGAGATGCATTATTCATTCAACATACCCATATCCCGAACGGAAATATCCAACATCATACGACAGCACAGTACGCACAGATCTGCACCAGGACCAGATTTAATTTCATATGAAATGTTACACCATGTGGAACAGAGCTTGCTACCGCATCTAGAATTTGGTTATAATGCCATATTACAGGGGCAAATTTACCCGCAGAGTTGGAATCAAATGACCGTCATCCCGATTCTGAAACCTAACAAAACTGGAATTCAGCCATCCCATTATAGACCTATCATACTTAGCTCAACTTTACGAAAAATATATGAAAAAATCCTGAATCAACGCATATCTTTCTACATTGAGCGATATAACATTCTTCATGCGAAACAATTTGGATTCCGAAAAGGTTATAACAGTACATTAAGCATCTTATATCTGATTACCGATATCTACACAGGCTGGATGAAAAACGAAAACACATTAGCTATTACGATTGACTTAAGTACAGCGTATGATAAAGTGAATTTACATCGACTATGCGAAACCTTGGGAGAAATAGGAATACCATCCATATACATTCAAACCATACTTCAGTTAATGGTCGGCCGTACACTCGCCTTCCCTCCGTACTACAACCATCAGCAAACCAGGCAGACGTCTATGGGAATTCCTCAAGGATCTTCCCTTAGTCCCATGCTATTCAACATTTACACTAACAACCTACATACATTACGACTCAAGATTAGTAAAATACTCTGCTTTGCTGACGATATTATTCTCTATTACCGATTTCCTAAATCATCACCTACCAGTACAAATAAGGATTTCCAAGATGACATCGATATCTTGACCCAAGAACTGGACAATATGGGAATGGAAATCAATATTGACAAAAGTGCTTTTACTATCTTTGCCAGATCAATGACCTCTCAACAGAAAATGCCTCACTTACATCTAAAGCAGATCCCGATTCGTTACAACACGCATCTCAAATACCTTGGAATATATCTAGATTATAGGCTATCGGGCAATCAACATTATCGGATGTTGACCAACAAACTATGCAATAGGCAAAATCTATTCCGTTACATCACTGGAAGATACTGGGGTAATCATCCAAAAGCCCTTTACATGCTTTACAATAACTTCATTAGATCTTCACTTGAATATGGGATACAGGTCTTGGCACCCCCTACCAAGCAATGGCAACATAAAATAAGCTCTATTTTATACAGTATAGGAAAAAGCATACTGGGAACTGGTGGGAAACCGAATAAACTCCAAGTCTTCAAGGAACTCCACCTACAGACGCATCAGGATCGTGCAACAGAATCAAGCATAAAAACCATGAAATTTGTATTCCTCAACGGTGCCCATCCACTCTACACCAAACTCAGATATATGATGGAACTACGGGAATTAAACAGCGGCCACCGATATAATTACAAACTCCCTCCTATCTTCGACATATTCCAATCCTTTTATCACGACCAGGAAATCCAACCATTCCCCAAATATCCTCTATACTGCACTGATTATAATACGCTTATAAAGCCTCCTGACTTAGATATTACTACTTTCCATAAACAAGATATTAACTCCAACCATATCTATCTTGATATCGTTTCCACTTTTCCCCCTGACAAAACTATGATTATTTTCACTGACGGATCGAAAACTCCTGTTGGTACTGGAGCTGCTTATTATAATGACAGTACTAATGAAAGGAAACAATTTACACTATCTGCTCTCAACAGCGTCTATACAGCTGAAATAATAGCTATCCGCCAGGCACTCATAAGCCTGAAAAACATTACAGGATACAACATCTATATATTTTCTGATTCACGAAGTTCTTTGGACACAATATCGCGTACGGACATCAATACAAAATTTTCGTGGCTGGAAATCAACATAAAGCAGATAATTCACACACTGCAAGAAAGTAATTCGGTTACATTCATCTGGATCCCGGGACATCGTAACATCAGGGGCAATGAAATCGCTGATCAATTAGCAAAACAGGCGTCAGCGCATCCTTCCCAAGACAAATTCTTACTACCAATACAAGATTATATCACACACAGGATCCGGATACATAGATCTAACGCAATGCAGAAGAATAAACCCTGGTTTATCACAACTCCAGCATCCAGAGCTGAAATATCTCTTATATATAAAGTTAAATTCCATACGGCCATCACCCCCCATTACCTACACAGAATTAAAAAAAGGGACAATCCACTCTGTTCCTGTGGACAAATAGGAAATTTAAATCACGTACTTTTCTCGTGTCCAAATCTAAATACAAGTGACCAAGACTTTTATAACGACCTACGCACAGAGTATGGATATAGCCCATGGAATATACCAGCCTTAACTACGGATCAACCACACAAAGCAGCTAGAATTTTAAAACGATTCTTATACCGATGTAAAATGAAGATATGATCTAACAATTTAGGACAACTACTTTTTGTATACACACAGGAAAATTTGTTTACAACCTCTACGGACGTTAAAACCTTACATGGTGTGACGTCGATAAATAAAAGTGAAGTGAAGTGAAGTGAAGTAGTATGCCGTGATCTGACAACTGACAGTATTAATTATTTCATTTTAAACTAACAAGAAGAAAGTAATTATTATTCATGTAATCTATTACATTTTATTCGTGAAATAGTCTTAATAAATCCAACTCGAGGTTACGAGTTTCATAAGATAAATTCGCTCCTGCTGCACAGTCGCGAATCTATCGATAAACTCGTAACCTCTCGTGGGATTACCTATGATAAAATTAATCATTTGATATTAAAAACCTTTATATGAATATGAACAACTAGAAGTGAAGATTTCAACATATCTGAACAACCTACCTATCAGTGAATCATGAGCCTACACTTACATCATTAATATTTTTGACATTAATATTGTGTGAAATTTTTACATATTTTAAAGTCTAAAACAAGCATATAGAGAGAAATATTATTGTTTTTATATCTACTATAAATATGGAGTACGCCATGGTGTACTGGTTTAGACACTGCGCTACACTGGGATTTTTTCAAGTGGCCTAATCCTTCTGGTGATACCATGACCCTGGAGTGTATTCAGCCTCTAACAGAAATGAGTACTAGGAGCAATCCTGGGGGTAATGGTGGTCGATGTGTAAGGCTGACCATCTTACCACCTTCACGTGCCGAATATCTAAAATCTGGAAGCCTTGACCTCCTGGAACCCTTAGGGCCTCCATGGCCTGTATAGGGAACACTTTTTACTATAAATACAATTTCAACACGAATCTAGTTAAATTTTAGCTAGCACGAATTGCTAGTAGGCCTATATTATAATTTGCGTATTGGAACATTCTGTTAAATAATTATTAACAAAAATTTACTGGTTGATAATGTTTCACAGTCAAGTCAAATCATTCAAAATTTACAGCTTTCATGCTTTGAAAAATGTAATACCTTGTGTGCACTTGCTGCAGAAAACTCAGGTTTTCACCATGATAGCATGAACGAGAATTGGCGGTAACTATACTATAGGGAAAATTTAACAATTACGCTAGTTGTTACTTCGTTATAGTAAGACTATTTTTGAAGGCTTTAGTTAATGTTGTAGACGTTAATTGATCCATTAACATTTTAATGTGCATATCCTGAAACTCCCTGACTTTAAAAAATATGAACCCTTCCTAGGAAAATAAAAGATAGGTAAACTTCTTTTCTGCGGGGTATTTTTACTTGAGACTTATGGCTAACCTGTTTAGTAAGGGCTGCAGCATTCCTTTCATTTGTGTACTGTGCTGTGGTGATGACGTGTTTAATTCGTGTGTCTGATCGGTTGTGCTTTTGTGATTACAGTGTCTTGAACTGTCCCCGTGTACTGCTTTACGTTTAGACTGCACATCTTGAAGACACGGTAAGTATTAATTATTCATTAACGGTATTTTATTAAATCATTGATTGTATTAAGAAGTTGGTGTATTCTTGCTAACTGCTATGGCTGCAAATGAGTGAAGTAGACTAAATTTAACAGTGAAAGATTATTAGGATTTTGATTCATTGCGAATGTAACTTCATCCAGGTGATCCGATGCTATTACTTTTCAGAACTTCGATTAAATTATCGTTTTGGGGATTCTTTGGAGCTCTTCACTTTTTACTTTCTTTTTTTAGATGCACGAAAAATTGTTAAATTTGACGTTGTAATGTTCTTTAGAATCTATAGAATTCAAATATAGGCTAAACTCAGTTTATTCTTACAAATTTGCGAAGTGAAAAAAATGGTGTAATTTGTACTGCTTATGGCAGGTGGTCCTGACAGGGGTATTGGTCGGCCAATCAAGAGTCTTAGGAAACAATCAATGGACCGCGTAACTTGCGCTGCAACATCCGGAATTCCGTGCAGAGTGCTAAAGAAGACCACTATTCTATTTATTTTTATTTTTTCTTACATTTCTAACTGTTTTAGTATCTGCACATCTTGAAGACACAGTGAGTCTGCAATACCTCAAAACATGTTCAGTTGTCGTAAGCCTATGGATTAGAAAAGAAGTAGAAAGTAAAGGTTAGGTTAGTTAGGTACCCAGAATTATTTACCGTTTTTCAGTGTAGCCTATCTTTCGTATCTGTTTCTACAAAAGCAATGATATAGACTACGCCATTTCATAAGAATTGTAGAGCTGTTGAAGTTTTTTACTAACTTAAAGTTCGTAGGCTTATTTGTCAACTTTATTACAAATGCATCTCCATCACTTACAGCAGTATTCTAAAATATCGCTGTTAGTATTATTCCCGTTTTGCTATGCAGGCTCTCAACGGTGTGCTCTTACCATGAACTGTAAAAAGTCTGATGAAACTTAAAAATAATGTATCCATAACTTCCAAAACTGGCACACATGAAGGAGAACAAACTGCCGGTTGCAGAAAAAAATACCTACTGTATAAGACTTTTTTTTTAACCTACTGGAAGTAAAGCCTATATTAGAGACCGCATAGTCGACTTACTGTGGAATGAGTGGAAAGTTACAAAAATGAATTAAGGGCTGAGGTATGGGTTATTCACTATGTAAAAAGAGTATGCAACATTGTTCCATTTAAAGGTGTAATCCCATAACTTTTATCACGGCAGAACCAATTTGCACTAATCAAATTGTGAGCACGAGGAAAATCAAAGTAATGGATTTACAAATTGCTGTGCCTTACTTCCTTAACCTAACTTGTGAATCAAGCATGGCTTATAAACTTAAATAACTTTTGTGAACACCGAAGCATAGCGATTGGTTCAGTTGCGCAACGGAAGGTTTGGAGGTTACGAAGGGGGGGGGGAGTAGGGGAATGACTTCATACCTTGGGAGTACTTTTCTACAGGCCTGTTATACAACAAGTCGAATTCCTCTTTATTTCATGCATTCCTGCTGAATGAATACTTGAAGTAAAATAAATTAAGTTATTTCAATTTAAAATTAATATTCAGTCCTTTGATAAAGCCAGAATAAGATAAGAATTAATATTAGTATAGTGTTCTTTAAATTAAGCATTTTTCATTCGGGGATTTACTTTTTAACACATATATAAATATATGTAAATAAATATTATTTGTATAGCCTAAAATAAAAGTAGACTTTATCGAATTTATCTGTATTATAACGGTAGTGCCCGGGCGGCATGGGTCTCTTAAAAAGTCCTATAAGGGAGAGTTAAAACTATGTAATGAATGAATTAATGAATAACAGTATTTTTTTGGCAAGCTAAAATCATACTTTGCTCAATTTTAACCGAAATATTGATTGTAAAACTAATAATCACACAGTTCAATTGTAAGATTCGATTACTATGTAGGCCTATATAATAGTGTTTATACCCAGAACATTGATGAGGCGGTAACGTCACAGGAAAATGGTCGACCAATGTGGCCGTGATTTTCGGAATGTTTCCCACTCGCAGAAGGACTGAGTTGATTTGGCCTTGACTTTATACGCGAAATGTATATAATCCATATTATATTCTTTAAATATAAAAGGCAACTCTAAGATGTGTGTATGAACAGGTAGGGGAAAAAAGCGGACGTTGCCGATATGAGCCACTGCGCATGCCTAGCGGCATTCACAGGATAGCAGGATATGTATTGAAATTTTGTTCTAGTGTCGACCGTTGACTAAGCCCATTTCGAAACCCATTGGAGCTAATGTAAGAGGGTCGTAACTTGAGCTATAGCGTCACAATTATCTGTAAATATCCTCATATTTGGGGAAATCCTTCCCCCATCAGCTGCAAGAGTAGGTCCGCTTTTTTCCCCCTACCTGTACACTTACTCCTCCAAAACCTAGAGGTCTGAAAATTTCACCGTATGGTCTCCATGACCTGGAGAATGTCTATCTCAGATTTCATCCTGATAGCACAGTCGGTTCGGTCAAAATTTAATTTTTAATTTCGATTAAAGTTATTTTTGTGCTTTATGCAATCGTATACAGTCATGGTATGTACTGCCTACAACGTGCTCTTGTAGTGATGGTACTGATAGCAATACAACTAGCGCTAGCGATGGTGTTGCTAAGTTGAAGCGTTGTGAGTGTGTCTATCATTCCTGTCTCGGAAGCTCAATGTTGTGTTATTATTTACTCATAGTGAATTTATTTTTGTGTAGAGCTTAGTGTTGTGTCATTATTTCCTTACTGAATTGCCATTACTTAATGGTAAAATGCACATAATTATAAAAATTAATTTTTTCCCAGCCCATGTAACGGGTTGATTAACCAGTTAACTTGTCATGTATAATCTTGGAGCATTTTTTTGTTACACACTTGAAGTTGTAGCATTGCTTCATCAATTATTTATCCGGGCTTGTAATGAAATCGTAAAAGATAGGCCTACTTCACTGCATACAATACATAGGCTGGTGGTAACATTAATAATTACAAAGTTTATCTCGGCACAATCTCCTTGTCAACGAAAAGACAGACAGTACATTCTGGCCATGACTAATTATTATCAATAAACTAAACTACTAAACTCCGTGGCGCTACATCCCTGGAGGGACTTGGCCTACCATCCGACTGCTGCGTCATCTCCCGTAGGCAGATGGCAGGATTGGGGGGCATGTGGTCAGCATGCCGACACCCACGGCCGTTAATGGTGGTTTTCTTGACCGGAGCCGCTACTTCTCTATCAAGTAGCTCCTCAATTTTGAATCACGAGGCTGAGTGCACCCCTACCAGACCTCCCTACCTCAGAAAAATCCGAGGAGGTACCGGGAATCGAACCCGGGCCGACGGATCTGTAGTCAGCGACGCTAACCACAAGACCACGCCGGCGGACAATTATTATCAATACCTGGTGTTAAATATACGGAAATACTTTTCTTTGATTATTTCTAGACGATTCGACTCATTTCGAATATTTTTTTATTTAGGCCTAATCTAATCCTCGAAGTACATAGAGTGGGTCAGTGCAACAGTGTTCTATTGCACCTTTTTTTAAAGTTTAGAGAAAAAGCAAATTAAAGTTTACACTTGTAGTTTTTCATACAATTTTAAAAATAAGTTACAGTTTTGTTTGTAGTGGGGTGTTCTATGGTGTTTGGTCAACTTAGCTACAATGCTACGTAGTCTGCTGTTCATACTGTTCAGATATATTATCAATTCTATGAGACCTTACAAGACTGTTGTCTTGATTAGACCCCTGTTGCACTGACATTTATTTCTCTTGACAGAGGATAAAAAAGTTAATTCAAGAAATGTTGTATTTTACACATTATAAAACATTATATTAAGAGGAAAGGACATGTATTAATTTTATTTATAATTTCCAATTATTATTCAGTTCTACGCTCGATGAAGTATGTGAAAAAGCTCACTACCTTTCTCCACAGTTACTTCAACACTTACCTCATTTACAAAAATCAGATTGTCATGAAATTAATGATAAATGAACGGTACATATTTGAGAATACCTTTTATAGTCTCTAGTTTCTTTGGATTTATTTTTCTTGGTTTTAAAATTTTGGTTACCCATATACAAGGGAAATTCTGTTTTAGGGAACCGATTATCGTCTTCAAAACTACCTACACCAGACATAATTGGCCCAACCTCTATATAAAAATAAAGTTCACTCCCCAAATAGCATTACGATCTAATTTTCCATGTCGGAGGGGTTAGACCACTGTTTCGCTGACCCCTTCAATTGCTGTACACAATTCGTTAGAGGTGGATTAAACAGTGGAAGCGAGATGGCATTCCACTTGATTCGTAAGTGGTCCTATTAATTTGTTCCTCTTGAAAAATACAATGATATTAAACAATCCATATTCCTTCATAAGACCCGTGACGTGTTTACATACGAATTACTCCCGATACCCATATGTTGGCAAACCATTCATTGAAGCATAAAAATGAATTATTAGCCTATGGTACGTATTTCTCGACCGCAGGTGGAGTGCATTAAATACTTAAAGTTCATTACACGTGCATTTCCGTTTGATAGAAAGTTTATCATGGTAAGCGATTTCCCGGAACTGGCTTCATTATAGAGTGTAACAACCGTGTGCAAACATCTTGGTTTCCTGTCTGCTCATGATGATTTACACGCGTGTTCGTGGGCGTCTAACCAAGGGGAGTCGTCATTTCAGCGCGTGGACACAACGTAAAAACAAATCCAATAAGAACAGTACAGTAAAGAATAAAATTACACGAATGTTACTTATTGTAAGGTAACTTAAAGGATTTTCCTCTGTAGCTGATACTAGGGCTTAGGACAAGGGAAGTAGATTTACGACACGTTGGAAGAACCACTGGATGAAAGAGTAGGCCCTTTGGCAAAATTACAAGCCTTTCTGTTCTTCTTTCACAGCGTTTATATAGGCAATAGGGTGCCCTTTACCATTGTTCCAATGTACGATTTGCCAGGATCGCAGGCACTAACATTCTCTATCGCTCTTTCTCTTTATCGTTCATTCTTTCTCACGTGTCCTCTCTCTCACTTCCCATTTTCGCCCATTCATCGCTGTCCCCCTCTTCATAATCATAACTCACAAAAATGTGAAAATAGAAATTAAGGGCTGATTGCTGTGTTGTACTCAAACCTATCCTATCGTATAAAACAATCGGAAAATAGAAAGCAATTTCGAAGGTGGCTCCTGCATAGAGCTAACCACTCGCCAGGGACCCCTTTCCATTGTAGGCTTCATCTGTACAACATTTATTGATTCAGAATGCTCCCTTTTCACTGGCTTTGGTATCTTAGTTCTACATAGGGGAAGTCAAAGCAAATAAAATAATAAATAAAATTTAGATGCTTTTAATAACATATTCTCATACTTAAAACAAAGTTTTCATATATAGCCTATAATTATATACTGCATATGAATATTTTTTTTCTAATTTTACATCCTTTCTAAAAGTAGCGTCCATCGCTGCGCTCTGACGTAGAAAATCCGTTCGCTTTCCTCGCTCAGCAGGTCCAGTTTAGATTCCCGGTCAAGGCAAGTTTATAGAGTGGGGGTTTTCTGGGGTTTCTCCTCCTGTGTGAGACGAATGTCGGGAAGTTTTGGACCTTGTTTTCTCCGGATATCATCTGATTGTCGCTAGCACCATCTCATCCGCAACTTCTTCGGTACGAGTGTGTATGCGGCTGGTGTGCATCATCCTATGTGCTCGTGTTGTTTCGAAGGTGGCCCCGACATTGGACTGATCACTCCTCTGGGGAGGGCCTACCTGCCCTCGTCTGATAAAAAAATAATAAATAAACACATGTATAAATCCACAGGAAATTCTCTCCCGACAGATCGCGGCCCTGTTAAACCCGGCCAGTGTTATCCGAGTAAACGTCCCTCCAATGGGGGAGGTAAAACTGAATTGAGAGAAGGTAAGAATAAAGGAACTAACTTTAACGTTTGTAAGGAATGTGGGCTAGCTGTGTGTATTACGGGAATGCACCACTGAGATTTGTTAAAAATTGTAAAAAAAAAAGTCATTTTTCATTTTTGTACTGATAAAATTCTACAAACATTCTAGTTTCAGAATCTATTTTCGTTTATGACATTCTGCGTGTTTAAAGGGCGTCAGGTGACTTTTTAAATGGCCTTGCGCACGTTCCTGACTGCTACCTGCCTGCCCTTAAAGATCGTTTATCTAACTATTTTTTCAGCATTTTTCATAATTTAAAACACTCCACACGATGAAGTCTTTATGCAATTTCTCTTAAATTTTCAGCACATGTTCTTAAGGTGAATTATAAAAATCTGTCATATGAATTTTTGAAATTATGAATATTTTATTAGTTATGAATTTTCAAAATAAATATATTTTTGAAATTTTGAAATATATATATAAATTACACTTTTTTTATCTCAGGAACCATATCATATGATAAGTTTTTTCTTCATAGTTAGATAAATAAAGTGCATTTGTAAAAAAAATAGTTCTTGAAAATTTTCATCGTGTGGAGTATTTTGAAGATCGCTCTACTTTTATACTATGAAAATTAATAACTCAAAAACTTTTCAAGATATTAGGATGAAATTTTAAACCATAAAACAAATGCACGAGACAAGTGTATGGTAAAATTTTGAGCTATATTGCTTGAAAACTTTCGATTTTAGTAATTTCACTGGTTAATTTAGTTCTATCATAATGAATAGAATGAGAAAGTGTGATGACTTCGCCGCTAATACAATGGTAGGTATAGGGAGAGCGGCGGTCCACCGAAACACTGGCAGCACCTTCGTTTGCGTTTCAACTTCTCAATGCTGCGTCATGATAGTTTGGCATCTTATGATTAAACTCGCAATCTTTAATTAACCCTTGGTCCTATTTCTGTGAAATTTGTGCAGAAATAATCTGCACAACACAGTCCTTCTGATGGTTAAAACAGAGACTTAAAAAATGCGGACATAAATGTTTTTATTTCATTATATAAGCATCACCAATTACACAAAACTCATGGAGGGTGAAACGGAATTTGACTATGCGACAATTTTTTTCATTTTTGTGTCCCGTAAAAACTTCAAGCGAGAAAGTTTTAGGGAAATATTTCAACTTTATTTTAAATTCAGTACCACCTTTATATCTTGAATGGTTTACGAGTAATTGAGTGGTAATTATTCCGGGCGCTCAGCTCTCTGAATGATGTGAGACGATCGTGAAATGTTGAGGATGAAGCAAATTTGACTGTGCGACATTTATTATTTTATTTTTGTGTCCAGAAAGATATTAAGGGTGTAAGGTTTAGTGAAATATTTGGATCTTATTATAAATTGAGTACCACCTATATATCTATAATGGTTAACGAGTAATAGTAATTACTCTAAAGTTAAAGCTATCAGAATGGTATTGAGGTATTAGCAGGCATCTTTTCCATAAAATACCAGCAATAACGTAAAAAAATTTACATAATTTATTCGTGGTCTCAATAATAATACTATATTAACTGACTACTTGTACCCATACTGCAAGATTGACCCGCTGAGGAAAAGGAATGAATGAAGCTTTTTTCTAACTTAGTAAGTCTGCACTACTTTTATTTATGCATTTATTGGATTATTTTTATTTATCATATTTTCTGTTCACTTATGTTAGTAATTTTTATGTATAATTATCATAGCAAATGTCTTATTAGTTTAATATCTTGTTCCTTTTTTTAATAATATAATTTAACAACATAGGCCTAAGACGTACATCAGTTACAGCGAACGTGAATGGTCGAGGGTTTGAGCAAATAGCGGGCTGTAGTTAAGGCAAGAGGATTTAATTTTTTTATGAAAAAATCAGGGAAAATGCTTTGAAATATTGTGTGATGTATGTAGAATGCGTTGCATCACAATTTTTGCGTATGTGCGTCTTTATCGGATGTTGAAATGCCAATTTTAAAGATCACGCGCCCTATTTTTGTAATGCTGCTTATGAAATTTTCCGTGCCCTGCAATTCACAAATCATCCCTTAGTTTATATTATCTCTGTTCACATAATTTGTACACATATCTACACTTTTGACCGTGTTTCACCTACATAACTTACCCCATACAGCCAGGAGAAAATTAATATTATTATAAATAATATTACTATTAATACAATAATAATACAAATTAATACTCAGTAATATTCTATACAATGTAATATTAATATTAATTTATAAAATATCCCTTAGCTGTTTTCTACCCTAATTATACGTTGTTATTTCAATACGAATGTACATTCTTTAACAAATTCTCATCAAATTATACTAACATACCATCTACCCTATTTTCTAGGCAACAAAATATTAGATCAAATCATCCCTTAGCTGTTTCATACCTATATTATATAATTGTTCATTGCTTGTGAACATCTTCAATTTTTTTAAAGATGTGGAACGAAATGTTACGGTCAAGCTTCTTGGAATCTGAGAAATTACTGTTACACACGGCCACGTTTATTTATGGAGATGAGATCTTCCAAGACGTGTAAAGCAGCCCGAAAATTGTCAGAAGTATCTAACAATTCAATTTAGATAAGGTGAGTCATTTTGAAATAGATTAATGTATTATTTTGTTTAATAATGTTTGCAATTTTTCCTATACCGCCCGTAGTAATCTTGCTCCCGCGAATCTCAAGCAGAGTAACTGCTACCTAGCGGCGGAACCAGTGAACTACCTCAGTCATCACTAGGGTTAGGATTTTTAGGTGCGCACCTTTTCTCGTAGGGTAAATTAAAGCTCTTCGGAAAGATACCACAGTGTGAGATTTTATCTATAGTCGAGAATGGAGACTTTTTGTAGCACCTTTTTCCCTTTTTTGGTACCTTTTACCCCTTTTTTCTCAACAGTGCCCATAATCCCCTTTCTTCCCCTTTTTCATATACAGTACTGTAGCTTATCAATATTCTTCTAGAGTGCATTTTATCATTATAAAGCGTTATGAATGACTTGTGAGTTTCATTCCATTTTACTTCCAGTAAAAGCGGGACTGAAAGCACACCTGCAACAACAGAAAATGATACGTGTGTGCGTGAAAACCCTCTTTCTCTCACTTTGCCGAAACAAATAGCTCCCTAAAATGGAAATGCATATTTCATTTCATCAACAATAATATTGTGTGTGAGCACAAATCCTCTTTCACTTTGCCGAAACAAATAGCTTGCTACAATGGAAATGCGTATTTCATTCCACCAAATTATAATTTATTATAAAAAAATATTGTGTATACGCAAATCCTCTTTCTCTCACTTCCATCTTCTTGACTTCACCAGTCAGTAGTCTGTTGATCGTGAGTGCAAATCTGTGTTTAAATGAGTGTATTTTTGCCATGCCTAAGGTGTCCAGAGCCCGGTTATTTTCTCTGTCTCAGGAATTCAAACAAAATTCCGTAGAAACAGATGGAACTGTAATACGGTGTAGCATTTGCGATTCAGGAATTTTGTTAGATGAAAAATACCAGCGAGACCGCATCAAACAACACATTTCCACTTCTAAGCATCAAAAGAGCAAGACACTTCAAGCAAATAAATCGCGACAATCTTTATTACGGAATGCGATTGAACAGTGTTCATCGAAAACTCAAAATTTGAAGAAATTCAACATTGATTTATGTGCTGCTCCTACACAAGCGGGAATTCCACTCAATAAGGTAAACCATCCGACTTTCAAAGGATTCCTTGAAAAATACACAAAGATGTCAGTGCCTGATGAGAGTACTATAAGAAGAAACTACATGGAGCCTGTTTACCAAGAAACCATAAAAACCATCAAGGAGAAAGTGACTGATTGTGATGTGGGAATCATATTGGATGAAACTGCAGACTCAATGGAACGATATGTTTTGAACATTTTAGTTTTTCCCCTATCAGGGGAGAACGTTAAGCCCATGTTGTTTAAAATGTACGAACTGGAGAAAGCCAACGCCAATACAGCAATGCAATCAATCATAGACTTCTGTCAAAACCTGTGGCCAAGTGGTATCGCATTTGAAAAACTTCTTCTGGTGGCTACAGACCAGGCTCCATACATGGTTTCAGCAATTAACTATTTGAAACCTTTGTTCCCTGAGTTAAAGCATGTGACATACCTAGTTCATGCCCTTCACAGGGTTTGTGAATCCTTAAGGAATGAATACTACATTGAAAATGAATACATCTCTGCCCTGAAGAAGATTCTACAGAAAGCTCCGAGTCGTGTTGTTGTCTACAAGGAAATCACTGGCCTCCCACTTCCAAAATTCCCGGTCATTACTCGCTGGGGATCATGGATTCAGTGTGCTGTTATGTTGTGTGAGAATTTTGACAAGATTAAGGATTTTGTGCTTTCATTGGATCCAGCAGACGCAGGTGCGATTTCCAAGGCCCAACAACTTCTGCTACCGGAAAAAAATACAGAATTTGGAGACAGAACTATTTTGTGTCCATGGTTACAAGTACTTGACTGCAGCTATCAAACAATTGGAAGAACAAGGTCTCGAAAAGGAAAAACAATGGGATTTTTTCACTTCAGTGAGGGACCAGTTAGAGGGCTTTGCTAAAGACAAACTTGAGTCTAGTCTTCAGTAAAATCCGGATGTTGAGGAATTTGCCACATGTGTAGAGTTGCCATTCCGAGTGAATACAAAGTTTGCCCCACTGGTTTCTGTGGATGTCGAAAGAAGCTTTAGCATGTACAAAGACATTCTATGTCCTAATAGAAACAGGCTTATTTTTAAAAATGTCTTGAAGTACAACAGCTTCCTGTATTTTACTGTTTCTGGTGAGTGATGATTTGATGTGTGTTTTCGCAACTCAATAACTGTTAATAGAAGATAGATTTTTTTGAATTACTTGAGTAAAATAGCACCTTTTTGTCCCCTTTTTTTACCTTATTTTAGCACCTTTTCCCTTCCTTTTTTCATATAAAATTTGCACCTAAAAATCCTAACCCTGGTCATCACACTTTCTCCTCTATTCATTATGGTTCTATTATGCACTGTAAGTTACCTTGTCTTTTCAGAGTTGAATTTATATACTAGGCCTATGTATGAAGTCATCAGTGAGCTCTAAGTTTAAAATTAATTAGGAAGATTTCAGTGGAACATCTGGTTCTCATAGATGATAGTCCTAATGCGTGGATAAAAATCGCCTCAATTCACATAAAGCATTATTTTATTAACGTTATATTTCCGCTTTTATAGAATTTTTTGAAGTGGTACATTTATACATTAGTAACAGTGAAAAGGATAACTTCTTTTTTCAAATCTAATTCACATTTACAGTACAGTTTTTTCTTTCTTCCTGACATTGGCGGAATGGGCATTCAAGAGGTGGGAGTTTAATCATAAAAACAAGCCATCTTCCCCCCCCCCCCCGCCAGTTATGACAGCCGTAGCAATATACTTTAATCAACGCGATGTGATTCCCTTGAAGACTGCAGTACTAATAAAACATGGCACCTTCCAATGACAATATTTCGATAGTGGACTCGTCCAGACTACTGCCAAACTCTTTGAGCAATCTCAGGAAGAAAAAGTATTACTGTACATCATATATGGGCAACGCCCAGCCCGCGGGCCGGATGTGGCCCGCCCCGACTTTTGATCCGGCCCGCGGAACATTTTAAAATCGTACTCCAAAAAGAAAATATTTTCGGTTCTCGCCAACTAGAGAGTGAGAGGGGAAAACAAAAACCTGAACTACGAGGGTGTTCCTTCCGGTCAGCGCTAGAAAAATGCTGCAATAGGCCTAAATCAAAGTATGGAACCAGACTTACAGATGAAATTTGGAAAACACACTGCGTTTGTTTATTAGTGGGATTGATGCCGACATTGATTATCTTGTTTCTCAAGTTCAAGCTCAAGCTTCTCATTAATTTATACTTTTTGTAAGTAAATGCCTAATCAGTTCGATATTGTTCTCATTCATGTATCTTTAACATTATATTTTATAAATATAAAAACCCGTATCATGATTATTTTTTCACTACTACCTATTATTTACGGCCCGCGACTTCATAAATATCGTAAAATTAGCCCGCATCTTTCCAAAGGTTGCCCATACCTGCTGTACATAGAACGGCTGTATGTAATCTGCGCCACGGTTGACACCGAATTTGAAATAGAATAAAAATTAGATATGTAAACTGGCACACAGATATGTAAACTGCGCCACGGAGATGTGTAGGTTGCGGCAGTAGTTATAAGCAAACAAATATTAGACCTAATATGTGATTCGTTTCTATTCAGGAGGCCTAACAATTTTTTGCACATGAGGTGATGGGAGCGTACTTGTCTGTAGGTTGGTACCATTCTATGTATGTTGGTAACGAGTTCTTTATCTGCTCTATCTTTAAGTTGGTAACAACTTTTCTTTAGCGATGCACATCAAGACACAATCTCGCTAACGAGTCAATTAACTTAGGTTTTACAGTCTCAGTGTCATTGTGTAGGCCTACATTGTCATGTAAAACAAATCTAATTATTTCGTTAAGACGAATTAATGCACTGGGAATATCGTGTAAACACAAAGTTCAGTTTCTTGAAAACTGAAAATAAAGATTAAATTTCCTACATTGTTTCCATTCCCATGATTGTAATTTTACTACGAAAATTGATCCCATTCTAGTTTGATCCTAGTCAAAACAAAGGAGAGGAGAACTCACAGAGAGTTCGCGGAAAATGTTCATCATGTGACAAAACGTGATTGGTTATGTCATTAGCATGCGTCATTACCAGGGTGTGGCTAACGAGTGTTCGTAAGTTCACGCAACAATAATATCAACATTTACACGTGAAATAACAAACTCTCACTGGCATCGTCATCATTATAGTATATCAATTAGCAAACAAAACAAAGGATTCATTGTTCACGACGACCCTGTGGGTGAGTTGTACTGAGAATAAAACTAACATTAAACACGGTAAACACGTGCGTTCTCACGTGCGGGCTATGACAGCCACGCCTCTTTGTTTTGAACAGGATCGTTCTTAAATGGGATAGAGAATAGCTGCGATAGGTCTACATCTTTACACCATTAGACTCCAAGGGCTGGTTAATCATTTTGATCAGGATTCGCACCAGAATCATACATGAGCTTTCTCTGAAACAATTTGTAATGATTGTGTAGTCACTGATGGCAGAAGGCTATTGTTGGGACGTTTCTTTGCGTTATTTTGATTGACGACGTGCCATGTGGGAAGAACGTGACTTCGATTCTGCTGGCAGGCAAGTTTGTTAACGCTGTATGGCTTCTCTCACACAGCTGTCGTTACACTTCCCTGCCTGCCCGGCTACTCTTTCGCATTCATGTCATGCTCCCCAACCGATGCTATTTTCGAAGAATTGTTTGTATATCGAAGCAACAATAATGTCATGTAGGCCTACTACTAATGCTAAACAATCTCCAGGCTAAACAGAATGATCTCTGAAGTTTCGTTGGAGGCAGCTGATTGGTTATTTCTAGAGCCCGGATTTCCATGCAAATGCATGTTTTTATATACTTTGGTTACACTTCACAAACTTTGTAGTTACACATTACATGACTTATGGATTCCAAATAAACATATTTTTTCCGTGCATGTTTGCATATTTCGGCCTTTTTATGGCAAAATTCATGCATAATGCATGTTTTTGATTTTTTGAGCTTATTGTAGCATATTCAGACGTTTTTAATGCATATAAACCCGCATTTTCTGGTTTTAGTGCGTAATATCAAGTTACCATGCATAACTGTGCATATTATGAATAGGCCTATGCCTCCCTAAAATCTTGACTTTTCAAAGAAACGTAAAAATGTTGTATTGCATTACCATTGTTATATTTTGATTGACTTGGCAACAGAGTCTGCCACCTGCATGAATTTGAGAGTGCAAGCTACTGTTTACCCTAAATAAACAGTAATATAATACACCAGACTACAAAAGAAAATGCCGACTCGCCGACCCCCACCACCTTCCATTGAAAGAAAACTGCTAAACAGAATGTTCACTGGTTGAATTTGTCAGTCACTAGCCATTGTTGAAGGCTTTGAATACTTTAGAATCGTGTTGTGGAGAAACGGGTGTGACAGTCAGGGAAAAACTTAAGAAGGTACTTAGTTCAAACCCTGATCTTAAACTTCTGAAAACGTGAAAGACGTATTATGTGGAGAAAATGTAAAAGACATGGAATTCGATAGTGCATGTTTCGCCCGTCATTGTGCATATTTGGAGCTACGATAGCGCATGAATGCATGCATATTTTTAAGTTTGATAGTGCATGAAAATCCGGGCTTTAGTTATTTCAGTGGATGGTGCTGTTAGCTTGTGGTAATAATAATTGTCTCCTTTTGATTGTGAGGAATCAGACCTATCTTTGTTATTATTATTATAAGTTACTATGAATCTTTTGACGATTGCTCGTGAGGGTACTGACTAGCAAAAATTAAGTAAAGCGGAACATTTTCCAGCAGCCTATCTTTTCCGGGAAAATGTCATTTCACCATATTTACAGTAAAAAATAATTTTGATTTATAACTAATTTTCTGTAAAATATGGTGATTGTATTTTAATATATCTACAATATTAAGTATGTATAATAATAATAATAAATATAATAATAATAAAGATAATAATAATAAGAAGGATAATAATAAAGATGATAATAATAATAATAAATTAGAAGACCTGGAATGAACATTATTAATATCCTTTGGAAGAAAGAAAGTAAAATATATGTTCCTCTATTTTTAAATGTAGGCCTACTACTTAAAGGTTTTTTTATTTCTGGCGATTCAAGAGGTGAAGTACAAATTTTTTTTAAAAGAGGATTAAAATAATTTTTACTAGGCCTAAACGATCACTTAAGCGGCTTCTTCTCGTATTGCTAACACACCGAAAAGTAGCGGCCGCGGCTGCTAAAGTAATTTTATCGGTCTAGGCCGCCAAAGTTACTATGGTAACCCCTAGCGGACATAGTTCCAACTATGGCACTTATATTTCTCTACAGTGTCTTCCAGTGTAAGTTCAATTTTACATGTTAAGGGGTTTTATCGTTCATTGTATATTAACAAGCATAGCAAACCTTGTCATCTAGAAATCTTGAATTTAAGAAGTAACTTCTAAATAACTTCTAACATTTTTGTATGTATTAATGTATGGGGGTTTGACCTATATACTTTATTTTTAAAGCTCTCCCATAAATTATACTTACATACTGTTAGAAGAACTTAAAGACAATATCACAAGATAAATTAACTCTGCCCCGGAAGCTGAAGTCACGCACCTGAAAGAAAATTTCCTAAAAGGGGGCTAATGTGTTGAGGACATTTCCAACATCTCTTGTGATGAGGTACGTGGTTGTTTTAATTTTAATTTTAACGGTAATTTCAGAACCGGAATCATTACACTGTTAGCGGCTTTATTTGAATAGATATTTCACCCGATCGCTCGGAAGTTAGAGCTGTGCCCGCTGCGACGCAGAAACCCGCATGATTGGCCAACTCGTACGTCAAACACACAGTATTACGTAATCAAGTACTATGGACATAATTAAGATATTTTATGATCACTTGTTTTACTAACAAAAATAGGAGAAACAGGATTTATTGAAATAGTTGAATGAAACAGCACTTTTTCCCCTCCTTTTTTCACCTTATTTTAGCACCTTCCCCCCTTTCCTTTTTCCATATGGAAATAGCACCTAAAGATCCTAACCCTGCTACACATAAAGGAAAATGTTTTGAGACAGTAGTGTTAATATTAGCTACAACACACATCAGACAAAATCTATGTTAGTAGTAGTGTGACAGTCCGCAGTTCATTACACCTGCATTAACGGAAGCGGATTATCTAGCAGGCTGTCATCCGAACTGTCAGTTGCAGAATGCGTGACACCTCGGCTGGTTCTTATCATTCAGATAGACTCGTTAATTGATTACACAGACATTTGTAACACAAGCCTGTAACTCACTATATTGTCTGCTATGCTATCAGCCAAGGAAAACATCGAGTTAAGCCAGAAATATGTTCAAAAGTTCCACTCGTTCAGGGGTAGAACAAACAAAGGCCTATTTCCCCTCTCTAACACTGATATATTTACCCATATAGGCTACAGTTGTCCTATATCCGACGCAGTATGTGCACTTTTTGTGTTCTTTATATTCCTATGTAGATAGAAGTTCAAACGTTTTATAGGTTTACCATAATTTCGATTAGTTGCATTATTTCTTATCCAGCTTCTGCTAATGTGAATAAAAGACCGCTCAAGCTCGAATATTTTTCAAAATTACTTTATTAAATGCAGGCTATTTCCGTACCTCTTGTTAATACAGTAACGCATCGATTATCCGAATCATTTGGGGATGGAGGATAGCTGATTCTTCGGATAACCGATATGAAGCAATCTGAAACAAACAGTAATATTAAACAAAAACTGCATAATTTTATATCGCATTTTCTCTTTTGTATCAAAAGAGAAATAGGCCTAAAAAAGAATAAATACTTGAGGAATTTAGGGCAGACCATCCAAGCATTGTTATTTAAATGAGGGTATAAGGTGGGAAAATTATATCTTACTTTAGTACAATAAGAACCCTCATTGGAAACAAAATGAAGTTTATTAATACTGACTAATTTAGTTTTAAAAGTTCTATGGCGATTAAAGTAGGCCTAAAATTTAGGAAAAGGTTTTTTTTTTTCTTTCTTGCTTTTGCAGGGAGGGGGAAACCACTGAATCGACCGGCCCAGCGCTAGATGGCACGCGTAATTTGAATTTGCCGATTGGAACGCTTTCGGTTAACCAATGTTTCGGTTGATCGGTAGGCCTATTCGGATGATCGATTCTCTACTGTACTGTTTTAAAATTAAAACGTCGCATTTTGTTATGTTACGCTCAAGCATGCCGATACAAATAAACATATCATACTAATTACTATTATTAATAAAACAGCACCTTAAGTTCTCAGTCACTTCACTGTGAAAGAATTTTTGTCGATAACAGTGTGTATATTATTATTATTATTATTATTATTATTATTATTTTTATTATTATTATTAATAGTATTATTCTCTTATTATCTTAGTCGCTGACACTGTCTACTAATAATATTCATTTCCTTGTAGCCTTTCTCACTTTAGTACCACACAGAATAATCCTCCAAAGAAGATCACAAACAGCCTTTATTTTTTATAACCTTCAGGAAATAGCTATCCTGAACCGAGAATAGGACACAGGAATTCCTGCTTAACGTGTCATATATATATATAGTAAAAATTGATTAGATGTTTTGTTTAAACTATTGTTTATCTGTTACACATATTTTTTGCCAACATATGAACCATTGTCAAAACTGATTGATTGGTATGCTGTGTCTATGGCAACTTGCTTGAAGCAAGCAGCTCATTTTATTCAATAAAATGTTTTCTTCTACATTGAAATGTTGGTGACAAAAGAAATACTTCATGTCGCTTTATAATATTTTTAAAAAGCATCAATAAATAACTCTTGTCATTCCTACTATAAGGCCTTGGACTTCAAGTCCGAGGTGTAGCTCAGGAAAGCAGAAAGAATTGGGGAATTCCCACAGTTTTAGTGTAAATATATTATTATTATTATTTCTCTAAATAAAATTAACACACATGTGATAAAATTGAAAATGCTCTGAGTTAATCAGTTCTTTTTTATCATATATCTATTCTCATAAAGTAGGCTATCTCTGAACAAAGGTACTCCTGCCTCTAATGCAATGATTTAGTTCAGCGTTTCTCAGCCTATGGTCCGCGAAGATGATGCTGATGGTCCGCAGACATAATTAAAAAAATAATAAACAAAGTGGAAAGTAAAGAAGTAAATTTTCTCACATATTTCATTATAATGACCTATAATTAATACCCAAAATATTAATAATATAGGCCTTCTTTTAAAAGTGAGATGTAAAATTAGGGGTCCGTAAATTTTTTTAGACATTTTAGAGGTCCTCTGGTTCGAAAAGGTTCAGAAAAGCTGATTTAGTGAACACAGAAAAATGCTTTAACTTGACTGGGCCTTTGCATTAACAATATTTTGGAAAGCATATCCAGCCCTAGTTGTAATTCTAGGATGCCTCTTCCTCTCCAGCGAGTCTGTTCCTGTGAAAATATAGTGGTGCTGTCAACAGCGCGTGGCTTATTGAGTAAAGCAAATGCTTGTCATCAGCAAGACACGCAGCTCTCATGAACTTGTGTGGTTCGAGCAAATCAATCATGTCTTCAAAAATGAAACTCCGACAGTGAATACACTTTTTTTCATTTTAACAGAAATGCAAAAAGAACGATGTATTCCTATTTCACAACAGCTAGCTTGGGTGCCAGACATAGATTAGTCAAAATTGTCAAACACTGCTGTGAGTTTCGGTATCCGGTTGTTCAGAAGCTGACGCACTGAAATATTGTGACAAGTTGCAGTAAAAAATTAGAATGGATCCCTGGTTTCTACATTACTATTATTATTATTATTAGCCTATTATTACTATTATTATTAACTGTTACTATTATTATTGTTGATATTATTGTTAATCTTATTATTTTTTAACCCAATCCAAAGGAATCATATTTTGCAGAGAATATTAGGGTTTCATTTAAAGAATTTGATAAAATACCTAAAATTTCCTGACATGGATACATATTTATTAGGGCAAGGCATTTGATGATTTTGGATCTTTTTTATATCAAGGTTAAAAGATAGCTCATATATATAAAAGTGTATCATGAAATAATTAATTAAATAAGGTCAATTTGTTTTTTGCATTTTTTCGTCATTTTCAAGAGGTAGGTAATTTTTTTTTAATTTTTAGGTCATATTTGGCATTTTTAGGTCATATTTCAGTGGAGGTAGAGAGGAGCTTTTCCATGAACAAAAGATTACTTTCAAACAACAGACAATAGTTTTTATTTTAGAATCTCTGCCAAGTGTTCATAGTTTATTTTAATTCAGGTTTATTGTAAACACCATAGCAGTTTGTCTTGTAGCAATAAAGACTTTTTTCTTTGTTTTTAAATGGTACATATTTGCTAGGGACAATTTGATGGGCATGTCAGTTCAGAAAGAATTCCTTTTTCATTAAGGTGTCCACGTAGTACAGTGTGATCCGTTTGAGATGTCAGAAAAGTAAAACGTTATAATTAAGAGGTTAATGTATGTAGCTCTGTGCAATTTGCTATAATGTAAGTGGAAAGGATGGGAGTTACAATCAGTGATGTTTTAGACTTCGGCCATTTGACTTGGCGGCTCTATCGTGCATAGAAGCCAAAATGGTGGTCACGCCACAACTGCGCGCTCAGTGTTTAGTATGGTATTTATGCGAAGTTTTCTACTGTAATACAAACACAGCGGGCTTTCCGATGTCAATACAACTGCCCCTTTGCATCGAGACATTGTTAACTGGTATCACATGTTCTTCGAAGATGGTCTCAAAATGCCTCGTACAGGCGGAAGGTTACGTGATAGGACTTGACTCCTCCAGATTTTTTTGTGTGGGGGTACATCAAGTCAACTGTGTACACACAAAGACCACAGAATGTGGCTGGATGATTACAGCGGCCTTACAGCAAATCACTCCAGAAATGCTCTGCGCCACGTGGCGAAACCTGTCCGCGAGGTATGATCTGTACCGCATTCGCAATGGCGGTCATGTTGAGTGTTAATGTGCTGGAATACAAAACTTACAGGTTTCCTACACCTGTTTGTACCATTAACAATTAATAAATTTAAATAGTTTCTTGTACACAATGCTTTACTTTATGACATCTCTAACGGATCACCCTGTATATTATATTTACTTACTTCTTTATTAACAAAATAAGTGTGTTTTATATTGTAAATTCATATCTAACGCACTGTTATCCATTAAATTGCTTTTAGCAATTTATTACCTTAAAAAACCTAATCTATATTAATAAAAATGAATTACTAAATGGTTGTTGCCGCATCACTTGAGAACGGCTCGATCGATTTGGCTGATTTTTCTGTTGTTGTGTTCGTAATTGTCAGGACAAGGTTTGTATGAAAGAAAATCACGGGAAAAGTTGGAAATGTGAAATGAGGCACAGTTAGAGGGTTCTGCTGTCAATTGTTTACATAACGAAATTATTGTTTACGGTGTTGTGAAAATAATTCTTAAAGAATAAAATCCACGAAAATAAAGCAGTCACGTAACTTTATCTACCCTCGACATGGAAAATATCATTTTCTCACTTCACATTTCGATGTAGAATAAGCGAACGTATTGCAGGGACAACTTAAGTGTGTGCCAGTGAGTATGCTATATCGGAAGTCTGTAACAAATCCTATCCTGTGATATGTCACTCATAGCTGTAGGCTTTGTATTATTGAGAAATAGGCCTAGGGATGTTTATCAGAGGCCCTAAGCATCTAAAAGAAGACAAAATGGGATGGAACATTTTCCATCCTACGCGCGTAGTATATTATGTCCTGGTTTTTGGGAAGGAAAGTATGAAAGTGATATTGAATTTATTTTTTACTTCAGCCCCGAAATGATTGTATGGTAATATGAGAGTGAGAAGTACAATTTTCTGTCAAGACAATACAATCTTATGTAACCGGAATTTCTGTTTCTTCTCATTTGCACTCCTGCCAGGCATGGCGTGTAGAAGCAATTGAATGCAACATTCGACATCCTCTGTGAGCCATAAAAAGCTATATATAGCGTTTTCTGAGGGAGTAGTCTGAGTGCCATTTGTCATTCTTCCTCATTTCTAATTCTACATACATATTAATTATATAAGGACCTAGAGTTTCAACATCGAAAGTCCTCCATAAGTTAATTTCATATTACAAAATACAAAATCCGGGCGACGCCGGGCCATTTCAGCTAGTAATATAATAAAAATGAAATTAAAACCAGTTCACAAACTGAATAGTTCAGTGGAGATAGATCACTACTTCATACTCTTCAGTATAAGGCAATGAATCTCTCATCTGAACTATTCAGTTATAAAAGAGGAACAAAAGACTCCAGAACGATTAAATTTACCAGTATAGATGTTATGCAGGGCTTCCCTACTCCAGCGTCGCTTTGACTTTCTCGCCATGAGCCCCCTACATAAATCTTCAGGGCCCATGACCTTCCCTGCCATGGACCCCCCTCCATAAATCTTCAGGGCCCATGACCTTCGCCGGGACGCCGTTTCGGTACTCATAATGTTGAAATGTCTTTGGAAGTGATCTGCAACATAATATAATAAAAATGAAATTAAAACCAGTTTAAACTGAATAGTTCAGTGGAGATAGATCACTACTTCATACTCTTCAGTATAAGGCAATAAATCTCTCATCTGAACTATTCAGTTATAAAAGAGGAACAAAAGACTCCAGAACGATTAAATTTACCAGTATAGATGTTATGCAGGGCTTCCCTACTCCAGCGTCGCTTTGACTTTCTCGCCATGAGCCCCCTACATAAATCTTCAGGGCCCATGACCTTCCCTGCCATGGACCCCCCTCCATAAATCTTCAGGGCCCATGACCTTCGCCGGGACGCCGTTTCGGTACTCATAATGTTGAAATGTCTTTGGAAGTGATCTGCAACATAATATAATAAAAATGAAATTAAAACCAGTTTAAACTGAGTAGTTCAGTGGAGATAGATCACTACTTCATACTCTTCAGTATAAGGCAATGAATCTCTCATCTGAACTATTCAGTTATAAAAGAGGAACAAAAGACTCCAGAACGATTAAATTTACCAGTATAGATGTTTTGCAGGGCTTCCCTACTCCAGCGTCGCTTTGACTTTCTCGCCATGAGCCCCCTACATAAATCTTCAGGGCCCATGACCTTCCCTGCCATGGACCCTCCTCCATAAATCTTCAGGGCCCATGACCTTCGCTGGGACGCCGTTTCGGTACTCATAATGTTGAATTGTCTTTGGAAGTGATCTGCAACATAATATAATAAAAATGAAATTAAAACCAGTTCACAAACTGAATAGTTCAGTGGAGATAGATCACTACTTCATACTCTTCAGTATAAGGCCAAGAATCTCTCATCTGAACTATTCAGTTATAAAAGAAGAACAAAAGACTCCAGAACGATTAAATTTACCAGTATAGATGTTATGCAGGGCTTCCCTACTCCAGCGTCGCCTTGACTTTCTCGCCATGAACCCCCTCCATAAATCTTCAGGGCCCATGACCTTCCCTGCCATGGACCCCCTTCCATAAATCTTCAGGGCCCATGACCTGCTCCGCGACGCTGTTTCGGTACTAACATTGATGAAGTCTTTGGTAGGCAACTGTAACAGAAATAAAAAATGAAATCAAACCCAGTTCACAATCTGAATAGTTAGGTGAGAAAGTTCACGACACCATACTCTTCAGTACAGAGCAGTGAATCTCTCATTAGAACTATTCAGTTATAAAACAGAAACAAAATAACCCTAGAGCAATGCAACCACAGATATATAGAGTTAGATCGGCAGTGGTGTATGCTGTGCTATCGGGGCAGTAAAGCCACGTTGAGGAGCTGTTATAGTATAGTAATATGGCGGTCCGCCAGTTAACGTCAGACACTTATTTTGCAAGATACTGACAAATTAAATTTCAAATATGTTTTTATGTACTAAAAACCAATTAAAAAAAATTAAAAAAATAGAGATAATGTTGTGCAGTCCAGTTATAACCTATGAAGCCAATATGAGTTGTTCTTATTGCACTAACTTCCCTCTCCTCTTTCCAATTAGAGTGTTCCTAATTTTAATGAAAATAAATTGTCCTAAATATGTTGTACAAACTTTCTCGCAAATACGTGTTAGAAGATAGCAAGCACAGAAAAAATAAACTATGAGGCAATTAAATTTTTTAATACATTTTTATAACACTAACAGGAAACTAGAACGGATGGCATCAGTGCCGATCTTTATGTACAATGCCTTTACAGTCTCATAATAACAATAATAATAATAATCAATGGCGGAGGATGGATATTTTGAGGGGGTACAGATCAGTCAATAAATTTTCTTTGTCTAAGTAAATCATGCATTTGACAAAATTTATTACTGCCCATAAATTAAGAACTCTATTTGAGCAAAGAATGTGCACAAGAAAGGTTAAATGTTTTGAGAATCTTAATATTATGCAGTAAACATCTCTGAACCAGGTAATCTACTGGTAGATCGTCTGACATGACCTACATCGCCAATTTTTCGTATAGTATAGAAATTTGTATTTTACCAGTATGTTTTTTCTATAGGGCCTATTTAATACCTAGTGTTCATGGAATAGGTAGTCATATTATAATATAGCTCGAGTTCCTATTGATATCTACATTATTCTACAGCGCAAATTTTGTGCCATAAAAAAACAATTTTTAGCATGCAATAGAAACCAGTACTTAAGAATAAAGAATAATAGTAGGCTAAGAGGGCATGCTTTTCACTGTGGTTTCAATATGTTTCACCAGTGGATGCGACATTTATAAAAGTAGAAAATCTTGAAAATAGACTTTAATCTAAGTTCTCGTAACATTTTCTTATTGAATTATGTGTAGTATAGTGGGTGACTTATAGTGAGCGAAGATGGCGGTGAGAGCAAGGCTAGGCTTCACTGCCGAGACCAAGATTGCCTGGTCGTGAATTCAACTCACCAGTATACAAGTTTATACAAGGTTTCCCTACTGCAGCGTCATTTTATTCCTCGCCATGGACCCATCTCCGGAATTCTTCAGGGCCCATGACCTTCGCCGCGACGCTGTTTCGGTACTGACGGGCTTCCCTAATCCAGCGTCGCTTTTACTTCCCCGCCATGGACCCATCTCCGGAATTCTTTAGGGCCCATGACCTGCTTCTCGACGCTGTTTCGGTACTGACATTGATGAAGTTTTCGACTGGTTACTGCAACATAAATAAACAATTATATTAAAACCAGTTCACATTCTGAATAGTTCACTGAAGAAAGTTCTTGACACCATATTGTTAAGCATAGCGTAATGAATTTTTAATCTGAATTTTTCATTTATGAAAGCGGACCATGAACATTCCAGAGGGATGCAACTAACCAGTATTAACGTTCACGATCATCGCAGGAAAAAATATTTTTCTAAAGATGTATATTTTTTAAATTCTGTTTCTATGGTAATAATAAGTATTGTGGTGTAACACTTGAAAAGTTGCTCAGCATACAGCTTATCTTTTATTCCCTGAGATATTTGCTTATACATATATATATATATATATATATATATATATATATATATATATATTGACATATAAATATATCTATGTATGTAAGAGGCTTTATCCTGACTTAATGAATTAATGAATGAATGAATGACTGACTGACAGACAGACAGAGAATCAATGTAGAGCCTAACTATAATAGGAAGAGACTTGGAATTTTGACAGTACCTTCGTTTCATAATGTAAGTGCATACTAAGAAAGAATTTTGATTTTAAATTCCAAAAATCAAATGTTTTTGAGGATACTTAACACCTTTTTAAACAGAATTATCAAATCCAAATCAAATTCCATGTACAGTTCTCATGACGACAGTGTATTGTTGGCAGTGTTCACAGGTAGCTTTGGAAATAAATGATATGAGACTTTGACAAATTAGAGAAGCTATCGATAGAATTCATTGGTGTAAATACAAAACCCGAGCGAAGCCGGGCCTTTTAAGCTAGTTATAAATAATTATGGTTAAATTATTGATAATTTTTTTAAATTTGGTTTCTTTTTCATAATTTTTAGGTTATAAATGCTTTTTTATTTTTATTTTTTCACTATTTTATGGTAATGAAATGCCTTGCCCTAACAATTATGAAGACATATGGTACATTTTGCATTGAAACAACTCGAACGGTCTAGGTAATCTACGCTAAGGTAGCTTGTTTCCTAAGGATTTGTGGACCAGTAGACTGCAAATCCTTTATCGTACCTTGGGGAACTTAAGCAGACAACACACCAACTGTGTAAACTATAGAATACTTAATGTAAATCGGATTCATGGTGCATTCACTTATTGTTGTTGTTATTGAGATATTATTATTATTTTTTTATTGTTTCAGTATACGCATACAACCGGCAGAAAAACACACAAACAAACATCCCTCTCGTTTTAGGGAAGAATTTATATTATTTTATATTTATTTAAGTATGATAAGATTATCAAAATAATGCCTCGCTTTCCTGCAGTGATGGGATATTTTACAGTGTTTTGCAGATGACAAGCCGTTTGTCCCTCTCCTGCTTAGATACGCGGTCCAATCAGAGACGGCGAGACGGAGGGAAGACTCACTGCAAGCGGCACTTCGTAAGCTCGTACACGTGATTGGCGGTGAAGGAAATGGCTTCTCATTTGAAAAATACTGTAGGCTCATACTTAATCTATACAAATTTGAAATGCTGTTCTGCATTCCTTAAAAAAATTATTATGCTCCATCTAGCAAATATTGATATAATCCATCGTTCAACTGTATGGATCTGTAACTCTCATCAAGTTAGTATAAAGCGATTTATTGCTTCGTTAACTGAGTCATGTTGTCGAAATACAGAAAAGCCGCTCTTGGCGTATCACCCACACAAATTGCAGAGCTGTCCGCGCTCGAGAAATAAATATTTCAACACATACGACATCTCACAAGCCAGTATTGCTACTGCTTTGTGTTCTTCTGCTCCCTGCAGAGTCACTGTACAAAGAAAAGCCGCAGTGTGAATACATTTTACTCTTATAGACATTAAAATATTCCAGACTGCGACAAGTTGAAGATTTTATTAATTAATTGTTAAATATGGCGCAATTATGGTACTCAGAACTAAATCACAAAATTATTATATATGGTTACGCCACAATAGAAGAATATACATTTTTCCATATCATCAAGGCACTATTTCGTAGAAATCAGGAAGATACCTTATCAACGGGTTATAAACAAAAATCACAGAACTGATTTTGAGAGGTTAAAAATAAAATTGGTTACAATATACTAGAGAAACATTAATCCTGGATACGTTATCGAATGTGAACCTTTTTTTAGTGCTGTAGACGTTATATTCAAACTATTGGGTCGTCTTGAAACTAATTAAATTAAATTCTCGTTCTTTGGAATTGGATACAGCATTGTATCCAAATGCAAGGCACTTTGGACATCTCCTTTAAAAGGTAGGCCCTACAACTGCACAACAAAATCCTGGTAACATGTAAAATATTAAACTAGTACTGTATTATTTGTTAAAGAAAGTAGAGTGCTCAATAAAGCAACAATATTTCAAGCGAGATATCCAGTACCTTTTCCTATCCGAAAAGCGGGCACATTTTTCCCCACTTTTTTCTACTGGGCGCGTTTATCCCAGGCATTTATCATAAAACGCTGTTTTTATGACTATACATCAAACAAAACCGATATGAGCAAACAAAACAAACAAAAACGAATAAATAAATAAATCCTAAGCATCGAAACGTAAAAAACAGAATTCTCTCTTAAATTACAGTGACATATCCCAATTTTATAGGCCTAAATGCAATTCTCCAGTTTATTGAAAACAAGCTTATGTATTATCTGAATAAGTTGTATTAAAATTCAGTATCTATGTTGCGCGTAATCTTCCAGACTTCGTTGAGTGTACCGGTAGGGAAAAAGAAAAAGCGAACTGACTCTTGTAGCTGATATATAATTTAATTTGTGTTAGTATTTTATAATAATATTAATAATTAATATATTAAGTTATGAAACAATAAGATTAGAAACCATATTCTGGGTTTCGAAATGGGCTAAGGCAACAGTCGACACTAGAACAAATTTCAATACATCCCCTGCTATCCTGTGAATGCCGCTAGGCATGCGCAGTGGCTCATATCGGCAACTTAGATATTTTAGTCGGTCCGTTTCCCCCCCCCCCCCACCTTTACATCTGCGTGATAGAGGTATGCAAGGAATTAACAAAGCATCTCTCGTGGTAGAAAAGAAGTAGGATATAATACAGTTCCTACACAAGAAACAGTCCTTAAAACTAGGGCTGTACCGATTAATCGATTAATCGACTTGATTAATCGATTAAACAATTACTCGTCGATCAATTACATTTTCCGATTAATTGGTTTAGTCGAATTCTGTAAAACTTTTTCGAGAAATGGGTCAAATGACCAAACTCCTTTCTCTCGCTTCTCCGGCCTTGGCATATCATGTGCCATTCAGCCTAATGTGTCCAAACAATTCCCGTTATTCAGAAACCTGAAGGGTAGTTTAGTCAACAAATTCGTGTCGCAAGTCTTGGCTGAAAAAGTAACCGGAAATTTAAGTTTTGTGTATATTTTTTCACTAGTTAACTAATGATGGTATTCATTAATTCAGTATTTCTTCTGATTATCTGTAGTGTAGTAGTTATTAAACGTGTAAAACAATATTAAATGTACACTTTGATTTCTTTTAAAATGCCGACCTGTTTGTCGATTAATCAGTCGATTAATCGATTAAAGTCAAGCGTTAACTCGATTAGAAATGTTAATCGATTTTCAGCCCTACTTAAAACCCATTACAAAAAAGGAACAGGTTTACACGAAGGAAATTACACCCATAAAGCATTTTGATTAAGACTACCAGCAATATGGCAAAATTAAAACTGACACTGACTCATTACGCATCGTAAGTGAGATTCTACAGAATCATAAAACAAGCACCTCCTTAATACTGGAAATTAAAATCCAGATGTTCTAAGGATTTTCCTTTAAATATATTCGTTTCCCTTTATAATGCGCAGTAATAAAGTATTTAAAGGAATTTAGGCCTATTAAAAATTGGTCTTCCACCATACAGGGGCTAAAATTGAGTAATAAGTTTGAGGATATGGCCTCTAAAGTCTGACCGTTCTAAGAAGGAAACTTGAAGTAAACAAAAACCAGTGCATCTGTCTCACCCTAGCACATTACTTTATGACTTAAGAGTGAGACAGACATACTGATTTATGTTTACTTCAGGTTTCTTTCTTAGCTCGTCCCGTGTATAGAGAAGTGTGAGTCTTGGCAATCCAGCAGGGCGGGGGAGTGAGGTACTTGTATATTGTACAACCTAATTATTATTAATAATTAAAAAAAACCAATGGTCCTAGTTCTAGGTAATGTTCAAGGATCTTTCAATAAGCCTCTTTTCCTTATACGGAAGTGACATATAGGCCTTTCAGTTATTTTTTAAAAGGGCTCTGCTTGTAGGGATAATCAAAACGTTGGATAAAGCTCTTTTAGAAACAGCGTGGGATGGACACTGATTGTTTGTGAATTGTTCAAAAATATATTTCCGGTATAGTTCTACAACTATTTTCTGTTACTGAATTTGTCAGTTCATGCAAGTATTTGTAATACAGTGTGTTCAAATTTATAGAGACACAATACTGTTACAAAATTTTCTTGAAGTAAATATTTTGGAATTTATTTCATTCAAAATGTCTGCTCTAGGGCTGCATATTGTTTTAAAGGACAGAAGCTAGTGGGGCATCGATTTCAACTTATTAGAATATCCACGGGGGACGATCATTCATTGTGCATATACTTGTGTTTCCGTATTTTTGCTTCCATGGCCAGTCTCTGAACTGACATCAAACAGGCAGGGGATTGTTCGTTTTTATCAGCAGTCTTGAACTCATTAGCTGAGAAGACTCTATAACTTCTATTCCCGCGTCATTTATAAGTCTTCGGAGCATTTCAGTTAATCAGAGAAGAAGCCCCTTATTTATTTAATTGGAATCTGAAGGAGGAAGGTTATATCGTATTCAAACTCTAGAAATGTGCAGGAACTGCAGTATGTTTGATATTATTCTGTTTCACGAAAAATCTTTCACTGCTGTCATATGCGTCAATTTCATAACATATTCTTTGTCGAGGTCTCCATATTCACATCAGTCGAAAAGAAACATAAATAATAAATACCGTCTGGAAGAGAAGTTCTGTAAAATAGAAGATATTCGGAATAAGACGTAGCCTATATTAACTATAGAATTTAGAATTCAGAGTCAAAACAAAGGATCGGATCTTCTGGTGACCTACATTTCTTCCTATATATTTAAAGGTTTGATCTAAAGTTCATTATTAAATATTATGAATTTAATCTATAAAGGAATGGTAGTAGTGAAGTGCATTGTTTAGGCTGTGGTATAGTGTGTTAATTCAAAGATTTGTAACACATATCTTGCAGAATATGTAGAAATTGTTCATTGTTTTTACATAATCATTTCTCATAAGATCCTGGCGGATTAAATTCAGATCGTTTTGAACTATGATTATTATGGAGTGTAGATACCTTTAATGAAAATGATTGGACTGGAAGTAATGTAGGAAATAAAGGATATCGGTGAACTTTTTTATTTAGTAGTATTAAGTCTATATCATTCCCAGTTCAGGGATTGAATCCTTACAAAGCGTACTATTTATAAATTTAACATGTTAAAATTTACGTTAAGTAAAAGAAATAAAATTTGAGGAAAACAGAATGTTTTAGTTTCCCAATTAGGGGTTGAATCCTTAAATAATTTACTATTCATCAGTTTCGGCTAACAAGTTAAAAATTACAATAATGAAGGAAAGGAAAGAAATGTGAGGAAAATAGAAAATATGATTAGTTTAAAAGGGGTAGGCATAAAGAACGTATTAGGCTGACATATATTTGTTTGACAAACAATGTTTTTTTCTTCATAGAAATGATTTCTAAGAATGGACGTACACCCTTTCGTTGATGCGTGTGCCATTTACTGGGTGAACTTTTATCTAGATTAGAATCTCTGTAGAACTTAACGAAAAAAGAAGGAATAGTACCATTTGGCCAATCATCGTCCAACTGCTGTAACTTACATGTTTTTCTTAGTATCTGATGATAGGAGCATACCATAAGTATTTTTCTGGAGGAAGACTTCAGAATGCTGGTTATTGCAGGATTCGATTCGGATAATTTAATTATAGGCTATGTGAGCTTATAGGAATCCATTCTTGACCAAAGCGCGGAAGTCCGCAAGAAATGAAGATACCAATGTAGCTCATTTTGTTTCACACGTGCCTCCAAATTCAATAAATAATAAGTTCTGTACAGTTCTAGCGTATCATTCTTTATTTTACCCATGGAATAGTAATTCCTAGCTTTTATCAAACCTGAAATTTCAATTGCTTATGGTAAATTTAATGTATTTTGCCTCTCCCCGATAGGAGAGTCATGCAAGAGTCAACTTGAAGTGCCATGGATACTTGTGATGTACCTCGAGGATAAACGTTTCATGTTGAAATGAATAACGATAAATTCTGAAGGAATAATCAATACCGAAACAGTTACCTTTCATTCGCGATTTATATATTAGCAAAGGCGATTTGATTTTGGAACACATGCACACATTCGTACAGTTCACCATTTATGGTTTGAGCAGCCCTACAGGTTGTAAATTCAAGAGAAGTGTCAACGGGGGGACCACCTGTTGGTATGATATCAGATATTCTTGTCAGTTTTAAATTTAAATCAGGAGACTGTAAATTCACATCAGTAGTCTTCATACAATGTGCTAGGAAGTTGATACTATCTCAACATTAGCATCCATCTGTACAGGTACGCGCTCAAGAGTTTGCAGGTAGCAAATCAATGAGCTTTGTTTGTTTCTCTCTTTAAAATAAGTTGTCAAGTCAAAATCTAGACAGCTCTGATTTTAAAATGCAAATAATATAAACAATCAATCACGTTTCCCTTTGTTATTCAATTCTGAACACACAATGGGATAGTCAGTCAAGGAATTAGACCTACATGAGTGAATCTGCAGTTCACATCTGGAGTTAGAAAAAAGTATTTGCTATTGTAAAAAAAAATCAAGTCAGTAAAATTAAGTTTTGACACCGTGGCTGGCCATGTATTCTAATGATTTTTAGTGCATGGCGGACCTTCCACATAAGTACTAAACCTTCAAATAAGGTTTGTAGAAGGATTTCGTTTTCCATATCTGTGAACTACTCCCATTTCTTTCAACATTCATGTTAAGAACATTATGTGTTCATGCTCTTTTTATTGGTACAAAACACTATCCCCTAAGCGTATTGCGGGTTAGCCAGTGGGAAAGGGCACTATGTAACTAAGGTGACGAAAATCAAATCCATTGTTTACCAAACACATAACAAAAATCCAAATTTCAAATAATAAAAAAGTTTAAAATATATTTCTACACAACAGAAGTTCACAGCTTAAAAAAATTATTACTACAATTCGTTCAACTTTTTAAATAATTTAGCTTGGCAGCCCTATAAAGTTCCATATTTTTGACATTTTATTCTGTTTTCAGATAAGTGTAAGTGTATATTACAATAATTAACTTTTTACAAATTCCAATGCAAACAGTCGCATGGGTCCGCATGGACCGTACATGCTTACGCAAAAACACACACAAAAAAAAAACACACACACAAAAAAAAATCAAATGTGTTCAGATAGGAGCACGTGTAATTTTAATCCCCCAATCTCCTCATGCTTGAATGATCTAGCATTTTAAAATTAGGGATTAAAATTATTAATTTAAATTTTTTACCTTAGAAACACATTTCTGCACATTTAACAAACATTTCTAAATATGTGGGATTTTGACACTTCCCTTTTCGATAGAAAATATCCTTTTGGAAACATAAGCAAACCGTACCTATAAGAAATTTAAACATGGTGAATGAAAAGATTTTTACAACAGAAGTGTACTTCTTTAGATTTGGAATCTCTTCTTTTTTATCACGTTGTACACGGAACGAAATGGGTAGGCTAATTTACTCAGAGAAGCCATTATCTTGTCGGTACTCCACTTTCTTTTGGGAATCGTTATTTCACAAGCCTTATATATATACAAAATTATTTGTAGGTTAACACAAGTATTTTCGATATTAAAAACGAATTATATTTATAATTTAAAGGAAACCACTTTAATGCACTAAGTTGAGGAGCGAAATGAAGGTTTTGAAGGACAAGCTTGGTAGGCCTACCTCTGATAGGCCTATGCATTTCCAGTCGCAGAAAATATTTCAAATCATGTTCACAATTTTGTGTGAGTGTGTTGGAAAATTTTTCATAATTAATATAGTAATATTAGAGAATATACAATTCCTTTTCTCACAGTTCTTGTTAAAATGAATACAATATTACGAAAGTACAATTCATTTTTGGCACAAGAATTAACAAACCTATTTTTTTAAATACAAATTTTGAAAAGAATTAATGGACGAAGTCTTACAATATGTTTTAAATTAACTTTTAAGTATAGTTGTTTGATACCTTCTGAGGACAGGCAAAATAATTCATTGTTTTCAGAAGTTTAATTGTTTAGTCCTATAAATCGACAATAAGATTTTCATTTATAAACAATTAGTGTACCGGTATTTTTCATGCCACTTTTAGAAGGCCTCGTTCCAAACCACCGTCTATCTACAAAAGAATATAATAGCATAGTTCGTTAATCCGAAAATCTTCACCCACAAAGAATAGGTGCTCTTGCAGTTCGCGTGGATTTCCCCAGTGTAGCTGCTGTCATTCACATTTCGCAAGTGAATTAAAAATGGTGTGGTACATATTTATCGACATTGTACTGGACTGGAGAAAAGTGTGAATACGAATAATTACCTTTCTATTCACTGATTGACAGGTCGAATAGGATTAGAGTGGCAAAAGGTAGAGGCAGTTCTTGGAAGTTAAGAAGTGGCACCCACAATAACTTGATTCCTTTATACTTCAAGCTTTGTGGAAAATATAAAATACACAAACAGTTGGTTGCCTTCGATACTGCATACCACGGATAGGCCTAACAATTTATAGTATACAATCTACATACTAATTGAGGGACATTATGCAGACATATACGGGCGTGCATGTGTGTGTATGCATTTATGTAAAGTTGAAAACTTCAATTATTAATGTGTTTTCTTGTTATGTTCCGTATAAAACTGTAAATGAAAAATACAATTATTTACACTCATATTTTATTCACAACGTGATTGTATGACCATCTTCATAAGATATGATCTTGAAGTTTTCACCTGCCGATCCTTGTTATATACGTCGTGCGGTACTCATACCTGATTTTGTATGCATCTCTTGTAAAAATGATTCGTTATTGTGAAGCCCGTATGTATTCCAGGATTCACCCGCATAGAATCCAAACAAGTGTTAACATTTACAACGACTTTGTCATTTTGCCAACCAGAGAAACAACAAACACAGAGCAATAGCAACTTTTCATTGTGTCCATTATCCCGCGTTGTGTTTATTACTGTATTTGTTTCGTAGGAATGGGCGTAATTCTTAGCTTGAAAAATAAAGCAGTAACTTAAGGTCAGCGTCTTTTGTATCCCCACAGTAGCTAAATAAATTTACAGTAATGGGACTTTTTCAAAGCGTAAAAATAATGTATTACTTGCGGAAATTTGGCATGATTCGGTTCATGGTATTGTCACATTTGCTCATTCATCAATTGCCTTAAGTCTGCGAATGTTAACACGGTATAATACTTTTATCGAGTCATGATAAATTTATTTTTTACAACTATTGTAATTTGCTGTGAACGTTATCCCATATAAAGTGACAGAGCTAGATAAAAATCACATTGTAGGCACATTAGGATATGATAACAAGGCAATTTAGTAATATCTTGAGCTTGTAGAGTTTAGAAATTACCTGTGAAACTGCTAATTTAAAACGAAAATTGAAAAGGACCGCTTTTATTGTAGGATCCCACTAATGAGCAGAATATACTTTTATATTCTTATGTCTCAATTACAGAAGTAACCGAAGAAAATTATTAGTTTGAAAACTTTCAAAAAAACTTAAATAGCCCGATGAGGTTTGCTATTTCCAAGAATGAGTTACATTGTTTTATTCTGATGTGATACGTTATGACAATAACAGAGTCGTAACTCATTACCTACAAAATGCCTATGTGCATGAGTCTTTTTAATAACATATTTTTATATTTTACTTCAGTAGATGTTACTGTCTTGTTACAAAGGAATGGAATTAATTTATTAAGTTACTCGCTGAAATTTCGCGAACAGAGCATAATAGTGTATTAAGGGATATTCTTTAAATACAAGTTTTCTTTTAATCTTTCGAGTCTCATTTTTAACAGTAGCGGAATTAGCTATAGTTCAGTAGTAAGCTATATATTTTCATCATGATTAGACTAATAATTTGACTTTTCAAATTTTAATAGCCTATGCAAAATAACGAAAAATTTAAAATGTTCCATTTGCGTTATAGTGCAATTAATTACAGGTATCTTTATATGTTTTATTTAGCACATTCTAAATAATGGACATTATATTGTAATGTATATTATTGTATTAGAGAGCCTTGATTGTAAATGAAATTCCTTAATCACAGTCAATACAATTATACTTAGCGAAGAAAAACGTTATTTGTATAAATGGAATAGACTTTACAATGCTCCCAATACTTGCAGTTATGGGACAATTTTCAGTACAGTTGTACAAATTTATTTGCATTTACCATTCTGATCATGTAAAAAAAGCTGTTTTGAGAAAATTGAACTGTGAGTTTTAACCATGTGACTATGGATTGCGATTTTCCTTCTCAGAACAAATTAATACATAAATTATTTAAAACATCTGAGCAAAATACGCTGAGTATATGAGGATACTTATGCCCCGCCGTCTTCCAGAATTACCAACCACGACATATTTAGGCTGTGTCCTCCAACCAGAATTCACTGGCATCCAGAGCCTCACATTGCAGGCCATCTGATCAGGGGAGTTTTTAAGCTTTGGGAAAGCTCTCCTTGAATCTTATACGGTGTAGGCTAGCCTATAGTTTACGTAGCAATGTATAGTGAAAGCGAGAAATATATAATATATAAGTCCTGAATGTATGTTGAAAAATCATTCTTTCTTGCGAAGGAATTATTTTTCTAATGACTTAAACAGTAGATTTGAAAGGTTTACATAAATGTAATATCTCATACTGTATTCACATTTTAAAAACTTTGGGAATAACGTTTTATTGATTTGGCGTTTAAGCAATTATTGCCTATCGTGTAGAAAGAGGTATGATGACTCGGTGCAATTTAAAAGTAAACGCTTTAGTATAGGCCTAATCACAACATTTCTAAAGGTTTGGGAACTTTTTTATACGGAAAAAACTATGTAGTTTCCCTCTTCTTTTTTACTTAAAGCAGTCGCAGTTACTTAATAAAACTTCAAGCACATTACGATAAGTTACTTTATTGGGCTTACATAATTTCAGGAATAGTTTTGTGTGGTCAGATCCGCACTTGGGTTTCTTTGTTTGTGATTTAGTACATTTAGTTTTAATAATTGAAAGAGTGCAATTTAGGAACAGCACGCAAAATATATAGGACCTATTTTTTCTTGTCTACTAGTTCATAAACCGGACAAATAATTACAGTGCTTTGTACTCAAAGTATATTACGAAAGCCTGGCGTTCAGATGTCTTTTGAAGTTTTAAGTTCTTCATTACCATATATCTGTCCCAAATTGTAGTAAAACTCTTTAACATCCCTCTGGTTCTTTCCAGTCCTAAGAGCTGACAATGGGTCATAAACTCAAAGATACATACACAAGAATTGGGTTGTGTTGAGCGCCACACAATGAACTCGTGTACCACGTATAAGAATAAAACTTCAACAAACATAGGACCTAAGTATCATGGAATTTGTTTTCGGTTCAGAAGAGGCTCGTGTAGAATCCAGAATGGCCATAAAACTAATGTAACATAAAACAAGAATCTGGCTGTAAAAATCGAAATACAATAAGCTTATTTCTCAAGTATAAAAGTAAAACTTACACTGAACAAGGGATTTAGCAAATTGGCAAAGAAAAAAGGCTTACACACCCTGTATTGAGTACAAATCGTGTACTGGAATGTTGACTTATGTAAGCCTATGGTGATTTTTTGACGCAAAGTTTTAATATCTAGTGGCCCATGATTTTTTGAAATGCATCTATAATTTTTCTTCACATTTTATCCGAAACCAAATCTCTGGGATTATCAAAATAGTCTCATTTAACTTAAGTGTAGGCCTATTTATATTAGTTGCTATATTGGCACATCGCAGATTTTATCATTATTGTAGACTTCAAAGGTGGATTATTACTAATATAAATAATTCTATAATAATAATAATAATAATAATAATAATAATAATAGTCTATTATGAAAGTTAACATCAACTGATTTCTGCAAAGGCGAAAATGATTAAAGTGTCTCTATGCGGAGGTATTTGATATGTTGTCATGTTTCTTTACCCGTAGGCCTACTGATGACACATAACTTCTTTTCTTTGAATGGATCATTCGGGATTTTTTTACTTCGAAACCTCCTTGTTTCTTACTGGTCCGTACCAAATTAATTGTTTCCACCTTCATAGGCGTAACCAGGCCGACCATATGGGGGGGGGGTTATAACATCCGCGGGGTCTGGGGGGTATGGAATACCCCCCAGGGAGAGGGGGGTCCGGGGCATAGGCGTAACCAGGCCGACCATATGGGGGGGTTATAACATCTGGGGGGGTCATAACATCTGGGGGGGTCATAACATCTGGGGGGTATGGAATACCCCCGTGGGAGAGGGGGGGTCCGGGGGACCTCCCCCGGAAAATTTTAAAAATTAAGATGCAAAATAACGAGTTTTAAGCTTCCGGGGGTCCTTCCCCGGAAAATTTTAAAAATTAAGACTCAAAATAACGAGTTTTAAGCTTCCTACGCATTAAGTAATTTATGGGCAGACTTAAAAAAATTATACAATTTTCCTTTTTTTTAGTCAATGGGGGGGGGGGGTTCAAACCCCCAAACCCCCCCCCTCGTTACGCCTATGTCCACCTTATAAAGTCAAAAATAGAATTCTTGATATTCTTTTTCTCTTACAATTGTATTTCTAATAATAATAATAATAATAATATATTATTATTATCTAATATTATAATATATAAAATTTAGCTAGATTCGTAATATCGGTGTGATTATTTTTTAATGGTTTTCCATTGGGGTGTGTAGTGCATCTACTCATACACAAAATTATTAACACGAATAATATTGCATTTTGTTGACATAAAGTATTTTATTTAAATTACATTTACAAACTTTTGTAAAAGTTATAGTAATAGTAGTTATTACGTGAATATTATTTCTGTATACGATATAAACTTGTTTTCGGATTGAAATAGCACATATCTACGCAATGCATACCCAAATAGTTAATCTAGCTGTACTTCTTCTTAACCTGTATTTATACTCGTATCGTAGCTTACGCTACACTCATTTACACTGATTTAAGAAACTTTTTAAATGTGTAGAGATTTAAAAAAATGCACTGGCAATAATATTAATGTTACAAGTATAGATCTAAGATTCACTGACATGTTGGTTATAGGCAGTGCTTTAGTTGGGCCGGTACGCACCGGTACGCAATAAAATTATTTTCTTTCTACCATACCGGGAAAAATATGTGCTCCGGTACGTCGTACTGGCAGTACAGGAACGATATTGTCCTAAAATACTATTAAATGTCCAATTCACGAGAGTGTATTTGTTAATAATGACAAACACTATTAAATTCGCAATAGATATGCGTTCTATGGAAGGTGAGTACCCCCATAAAATATTTTCAAACTAAAGCACTGGTTATAGGTATAAAAGCAGCCGCATAAGTTATGAATTAATTAAATTCTATCTGAAAACGATCTGTCAGGAATTTTACTAGATCTATTACTTGCCCATAAGGGAGGAGAATTTAAACTGTAAAATACTCTTATTAAAACATAGCCTAATGCAGATGTCAGTAGCCGTACATTCCGATAGAATGCGCATTGTGGCCTATGCGCTATTATTTTTCCCATGATACTTTGGGGCCTATTCAAAACAAAAGGGTGTTAGAGAGGAGGGAGAGATGTGAGTGGCGTACATTATAATTGTGTAGCGACCGTTATACCAATGCATATCTAGTATGCTTTCTCGAAAATAGTGTCATTCTTATAAAAGAATTACTTATCAATGAATATTTAGATTTAAATACGCACGCTTGATTAGTGTTTATCATAGATACAATCAAAAGTTAAGCATCTTTTAAACATTAATTGAATAATTACGCAACATCTAAATACGACTGGTCAGTGCTGTTTTTAGGCCTACACATCTGACATATTGATACGTCATTGTCTTCCCCTATAGCTCCTTCTTCCTGCCGCTCAAAAGTAGCATGGGACATATAATAGGACTCTTCATCCCCAATCCCCATACGATTTAATCGGTGATATAATTATATCTTGATCGATCACGACCAAATTAAGTGTAGGCTCTAGGCGTCTCAGCTTATGACGTGTAGAATTACCCTACTATTACTAGATGCTTTTACTACAGAAATGTAGTATATTGCTTCCCCTATTTTTCCCCTCCTTACTGTCCACAAATCAAAGGCAATGGTCGTATTTTGGATGATACAACAAACGGTAGGATGAGACATGTAGGAACAGGAATCCTATTAAAAAACTTAACCTCATTTTCCCTTCGTGGATGTAACGGGATTCTATACAGGTCCTAAAGGTAGGAGACCAGTGTTTCTAATCAATCAATTTTCTCATATTCCGTAGCCTGATCATCGGAGTTTCCCTGAGGAGGTTTCATTGCCGAATAAGAATTTGGTTACGCAAATTTTGCTACAGAGAGTAGAATGACAGGTGATATGCCCATCGACTCTACAGACCTCTAGAAGGAAACTAAAATATAACTAGTAAGTGAGAAAGGCTTTTGTTCAAAGCATCTGATTTCAGTCTGGAGTTCCTTAACGAGCCATAAATCTATTACAAGAACCCACGGTCAAAATCACGCCAGATTTGAACCTAAGATTCACCATCCAGGTCGACCCACTGTTGTAATAGACTGGTTAACCAGTACTGTTAATATAAATAATAGGCCTATAACCAGTTGGGTTAATTTTCTTAATTTTGGCTGCACAGAAGTGGTTGAAATGAGGCATTTGTTAACAATATTATTTAACTTCTACAATACATTTAGAAGTGGTTGAAATGAGGCATTTGTTAACAATAGGGTAAATCCGGGTGAGATGGCCATGCTTTTTTTAATGCTTAATAACTTGAAGGATTTTCAAGATAATTCGTGTGCAAAATGTTCAATTAGGTCCTTGGATATCACATTCTCATAGCATAATTTTTTATGGAGAAAAAATTTAATTTAGGGTGAGAAATCCCAACATTTAAAAAAATGGTGCGTTGGCCATCTCACCCGAGGTGTCAGGGGGAGATTGCCATAGGACATAGGGGTAGTTTTCGAAGGTAGAAAGTACAGGTAAAAAAGTAGAAATACTAGTTAGCTCTTCTCCAATAAATATATACAAATAAAATAAACTTAAGTGCCAAATAAGTTATCACAACGTAAAAATAAACATATTTTGGAAAACAGAATCAATTCTGAGTAACTGAAAAGTTCTGATACATTTCTGAAAAGATAACTAAACTCTACTGCATGCCACTACTGCATGAATGGCGGGGAAGGGCATACCATCTAACCTCTACATCATTTATCTCCGCCTTTCGACTTTGTTAGTTGATGACAGGAAAACGTAAATATGAAAAATAATACAATATTATGGAGCCACCTTTGGCATAGAAACATGAGTCCAATCCACTTTTTAAGCACATAAATAATTTTGAAAATGAATTTAATAATGTATTTAATTAGGGGTACACTGTCAAAGTCGTCTCTATTTACATACATCTTTCCGGATTGGATTTTCAAAATTGTTTCATTAAGGTATACGTATTAATATGTTCGTTTATGTCAATTCCCTAGCAATAAAAATAAATAAGTAATTGAGAAGCGATGGAAATTAGTCTTAAATGAAAAGTTTTACATTTCGCGTTAGAAAAAATCAGAAGATCTTGAAAATATGGCTCTTAAGTTGTTGGCCAACTCTCCCGGAAAAGAAGTGGGCCATCTCTCCTATTTGTAAAGGTGAGATGGCCATACTCAGTAGTTAAAAATTGAAAAGTTTAGAACAGAACACGTAATACAAGTGAAGAATATAAGGTTCACTCACCTCACACAGTGAGTATCGTTTAACTGTTAGTAATAATGTCGGACTTCTGCTTATTTCATTCCACATACAAAAAATAAATGACCAGTTAGAAAACAGTAATGTTAAATCAAACGCAGATTTCTAATTATAAACAGCGCAGGTGTTCAACAATCGACTCTTAGTACCAAAAGCTTGCCGCCTACCAAGTTACGTTCAAATATGTTTATCGGCCTTGAAATCAGAGCGATTGGTCGTCTCCCCCGCATGGCCGTCTCTCCCGGAATTACCCTATTATTTAACTTCTACAATACATTAAAATCTTTCGCTGAATTCGAAGTAAGGCACAAACAACGAATTTATAGGTTACCCGTAATTTGGAATAAAATAGGCATATTACTGTAGGTAAGTCATTTTATAATTTTAAAAGGTGAAGAAATACGTTTTGTCATCACATTTGTGCACAAGATTATCGTAAAATTTACATTGAAACCCGCACTATTTTGATTCGACAGTGAAATCTGTAAAACATTCTCCACAGAGCCTTTTTTTTTCGTGCAACCATAGCTTTTTTCTCGACTTTCTTTTTCAGTGCATACTCTCAAACTGCTCCCTCAGGTCAACATCAGAACTGTCAAATACATAAATATGAAAATAAATACACAGATGAACAGTTAAATAAATGAAGAGAGAAATAGAAAAAAAATTAATAAATAAACAAATACCTAACTGAAAACAGAGGTTATATGCATAGAAGCAGATGGTATACGGTAATGAGTAAGTTTAAGCGTAGGATGTACGGCGTATACTTGAGTATACCCTCGACTACCCCATATTTTATACCCATAATCTGTTTCTACGAATATAAACTCATTGGTTCACTTTCTTGTTTACCTATTTCAGCCCAGATGCTTAATACTCTTAAGATTCTGACCTCGTAACGTGAGTGGGGGGAAAAGGGTAAGTTAAATTTGTATGGCACATGGCTTGCATGTTTGATTTTCCCCGAGTGTCAGCTAAGTGAAAAGGGTTATCTCGCTAACAGTTGGGAAACAAGGAATTAAGGACGGCTTCCTACTCACGTGTACTTGGTAATGGTGGGTGGTCGTCACTCTTTAAGTTTCCAGTGTGGGAAACAAGAAATATATTCTACACGTAATAAGGTATGGGTGGCAGGTTTTGTACTTCCATGTATTGTTACGTGAATACAAATCAGGCCGTATTAATTGAACCCCATTGTAAGTACACAACCATTGACCTCTCCGTAAATGAAATTCCTTATACACGCTACGGTGTCACATTAAAGAGAACGCAGTTTTAATGGAGAGCTATTAGACTGACATGTAACACAAAATGCTTTAAAGATTGGTGTCAATACACCAGATGAACATGATTAATCTAGAACATAATGAAGATGTACGTTTAACGTAGAGCTATATCAGAAGTTGTAGCAATTTATCTTAATCCTAAAAGAGATCTTCATTCTCTTTTGAAATCCATTGTATAAAGTGTGATTTCCGAAGACCTGAAGCATTTTGATTGGGTCTCAAAAACAGCCAATCAGCGGCAGAACCACCACAAACATTAGTATTCGTAACTAAGGTAAACAAGGCAAGCTGAGATGTAGGCTATCAGTTTCTGTCAGTAGAAATAATAGACGAAATTACTTACTAAAGATTATGCTTTCATTTCCAGAAGTTCTATCCAGTTGGTACTTTACAAAAACTTTATTATTTGTCCTCATGACAGCATATAAACATTAATTAATACTTATTATAATGGGCATAATATTTGGTGCTCCTTTAATATTGAAAGGCCCACTCTATCCTAAACATAACTTATTAAACTGTCGATATTGTTAGCCTGCCTTGATTGATTCATTTCTTTGTATCGATGTCAGTGTAAATAAATATAGGCCTACATAAATTTAAAAAAATCTAGCCGTTGATTAATTAAACTTAGCTGCTCCTGATATAATGTGCCAATCTCTACATAAAGTTTCCCCCTAGCCACCATATCAATGACCTGAAATATGTTTATTAGTAATTAAATACCATTACCTATACACAAAGATAGACGGATCTAGAGCTAGGCCATAAGGAACTGGGGATACGACTTACCGACCGTACAGAACTGTTTTGAAGAAGTCAAGTTAGTGATGAGCAGGGCCCGGATTCTATAATGACATGTCATCTTTTTTTATTGATGCTGCATAGACATTGCCAACTTGTGGATAAATCCTAATCATGGCCTCTAGATTATAGAAATGCATTTTTATTAGGTCATTTTTTTCATTGTATGCCATGTTATATTTTTAGGGCATTTATTTCAATTTTAGGTCATTATTTTGTCATTTTCGTGTCATTTGCTTCCTTATTTAGTCATTTTCATGTATTTACATCGAGTGGATTAAATTGTTTTCGTCGCTAGCGGTGCTGTCTTTGAAGTGTTGTTTGTTTAATGCAAGAAGGAAAAATTCGGCGTTAAGTGTTGTCATGTCTCAGTCGGAAATGAGAATCAAAGAAACGCAATAATTTTGTATTATATTACTATTGTTATTAGATTGCTTTGCACCAGAGTCTGCCACCTGCTTGGATTTGAGAATGCAAACTACTGTTTACCCTCAATAAACAACAATATAATCCGGCAGACCACAAAAGGATGTGCCGAATTTTGACTCACCAGTGCCTCAATGCCAGTATAAATTTCCGTGAGAAAAGAACATTCACAACATTACAGTTATTTACAGTTTTTACAATTATGTACAAATAGTCTATAACTTTGTGTGTACAATAATAATTTTATATAAATAAAATATCAGTTTTTAGGTCATTTTTTATAATTATTAAGTCATTTTCTTTCAAATTTAGGGTCATTTTATAGGTAATTTTTCAAACTTTTTAGGTCATCAGAATCCGGGCCCTGGTGATGAGAAAGACGTGGGATGAAATTTCAAACCGGCAGTCGCATTAATCGATTTGGCGAAAGCATTAAGCGCATGGGTCGGCACTAAAAATCGAACCCTGGCCTGCCAAGTGTAGCCCGCAAAATACAAACAAATAAAAAACTACGTCCTTGGTCTGTAGTGGCATTGCTGTATGTGGTATACTTAAGGTCAGCCACGCATCATGATTCAAGTACAACGTTTATGTTTGTTGTATGATTTACAAGCAATATAAAGTGAAGCATGCTCAGTGACATGTTATTTAAGGATTCTCTCTGTCGTTTCAAGATGCGTGTTGAATTTATTATTGCGGCCAGAGTACCTTGTGCTTTTTTTCTTTGTTTGTTTGTTTTCTATTCTGGTTTTTGTGGTTCTTATTTAAGTAAGAAAAGTCTAATTAATGTGACAAACTTGTAAATGTTGTTTCTCAGAATTCTCCCAAGAATATAACATTATTAAACTATTAGGCCTACTTAAATATTTGTATTAATGTTATGGCATATGGAAAACTATTAGCTAAATAATTTGCAATGCTAGAAATCCAAATTGTTAATTTCAGGTGATTCATAAAGGCCTTGAGGTAATCTAAATAAATTTACCTAGACAAAAGATGCAGAAGGAAGACTTGTGTTCTTCCTTCATTTTGTAAAACTATTGATTGTTCATACTTACGGAAACCTTGTGGGCCTATTTGTAACCTAGTAGCCTATATAGCAATAATTATATGGTCAGTGTTCAGTGTATAGCAATAATTATATGGTCAGAGTTTTGAATGTTCAATCTTTTCTTTAAGGCCCAATGAACACTCCTGCTGGTACCACTATTTTCCCACAATCAAGTTACTATAGTTGCAAGTAAAATTACGAACAAACTGCGAATATTTAATAAAAATAATGAAACTTGAAAGATAATTTACTCTAAAATAAAATTTAACGTTCTATAAAGTATGACATTTAAAAGAAATTAGAAAATAAAGCTCATAAGCGTAAAATTTCGGAAAAAGATATTAGTTTTTCATCCAATTGTAGGTCTATTTACAACAAAAGCTGGACTGTTGTTCTGAACATTAAATTCACAGGTCACCGACATGAACGTACAAAATATCCATAATTTATTTGCTGGTTTCATTCTCCACTCAGAAAACAAATAGCATTGCTGCATCCCATTATAATGTTATTCGGCTATTTTTAGTGCACAAAGGGCTCATTATAACCCTAACAGATTGATCTGTTTTTCAAATGAACTTTGTGATATTTATAGGCCTAATGTAGCCTATTTAGCATTGTTCGTCGTCTGTGAAATACAAGGGAGTGCAGTTTAGCTTACTGTTGCCCTTATAATATTAATAAACGTACTTATAGTTGCCTTATCAAATAATAGTTTGTCTTGATAATAAGTGAATGATGCTAGTAACAATAATATTAGTTAACATTTTTTTAGAGAATTATGAATTACTTGTTAAACTTTTCAAGTTTATCGCGAATTACATTAATGGGTGTTTTTAACCACAGCGAGAGGTCCTAGGTAGAAAAAGAAAACCACTATCATAGTAACTTCTAAATCTGAGGATAATTGAAAGATTTATGTGACAGAATATTAATTTCATATAAACACTATCCAATCCACATAATGCATACATGAAGTTTTTAAGAAAAAATCCAGAACACCCTAGTGACACTTGACTTTCCTTTAGAAAACGCTCTTTTAACCTAAAGACGGATTTCTTGACACGGTTAAAATCATAAACAAGTTAAGAGACCGGAAATTCTAAAAATTGTGTGAACTTCCTCAAAAAGGTAAAAGAGCAATACTTTTTGAGGAATTCCCGGCTTCTACAAGTGGATAAATTGTCAAACCTGCAAAGAGTGGAGGGATGACCTCAAAATGATTAAAATGTAGCAGCAATCCGTGCCATAACTGGTAGGACCATTGACAACAACCGTTGCCAACATTGTTGCAACGACATGGAAACTTTTGCCCACGTTCTTGGTTCCTGTCATCAAGGAGAGACTCTGCGCATTGCTCGACACCATCAAATAAGAACATCCATAGCTCAGGCCTTCAGAACTAGCTGCTGGATTCACTGTACCTTAAAAGGTACATGATTTGGGGGACAATTGGGCTACTCGCAGTTAACCCTTGTGATTTTAATAAGCAATCACCAAGTAAAACCATTAGTAGGCTCTAAGTTTGAAACCAATTAAAAATATTTCGGTGAAATAGTTAGCTTCCATAATTATAAAAACGTAATACAGTAGAGTCCCGCTATTCCGAAAATCCGCCTATTCCGAACAGAGTTAAGAAAAAATACCGATTTTTGAAACTTAAAAACAGGAGAAATTAAAAAGATGTTCGTGAAAAAACGTACGTTTGTTGTTATACAAAGAAGTTAAATAGAGACATACATAAAGCCTAAGCTTGATGAAAACGCCTGAAACCAAATTGGAATGAAAGCTGGTTACTTACAGGACATGTCGGATCCATTTATATAATTCCCCGCACTTAATTTACGCCTTAACAAGTCAATACGTTGATATTATTCATGAAATTCGCCTATTCCGAATTCCCGCTAAACCGAACGGTGTTTGGTCCCAATTAGTTCGAAATAGCGGGACTCTACTGTACGTGGATAAAAATCTTCTCATTCTACATGAAGAATTCGTCTATTTCGTTTATAATTATCTTTATATATATATCAGTAGCAGTGAAAGGGTTAAGAGCAAAAATTCAGAAGGGTAAGTTCACAAAGCATTACGAAAGAACAATTTCCGATCAGCACTATTATAGTACCAAACTTTTGCTGTCTCTAGTAAATTATAGCTTCCTCACGTTGTGTTCATTGAGCAATAACATATGTAGGAAACTTGTTTCCGCTGCATTTTGAAACAGTTGCAATAATTTAAATACCGATTATAGGTTACAAAGATACAACCACGGAGTTAATATATCTTAAGAAAGAAGAGGTCTTTGCAGAATTAATGTGGTTATGTAGATACTTCCTGGCCGATGGCGTTCCAAAAGGAGCAAGCGACGTGCTACAAGACTTGTTGAACTCCTGCAGAGTCCCCATATGGCGTCAGCTGATCATATGTCTCACATTCGAAAGTTAACGTAGTCATAATGTACCCCTGAGTTACAATCTTATACAAATTTAATGTACAGGTGGCACAATAATTTTCTGTGAGAAGATTGCTGGAACTTATGTTAATCACATTGGCCTTAAGGATGGGATGTCCAGTCTCAAATATAGACGCAAAGAAAAATTAACGAAGTGTGGTGAATTTCAGTTTATGGTGCTCTATTCAAGTTCAATTATAATTGCGGCACCGTAGCCTTCGGTCTTCCATTGGTAGCAACGTTTTTGTTTTAATTTATATTAGGATAATTACATGGGCGTCCGCAGAAATTTTGTCATGGGGGGGCCACCACCACCATGCTACTACAATCACATTATTATTATTATTATTATTATTATTATTATTATTATTATTATTATTATTATTATTATTCGTATTATTATTGCTCTTATTAATACTATTCACATTATTGCTATTATTATTACTATTCACATTATTATTATTATTATTATTATTATTATTATTATTGTTATTATATAATCAACATATTTCATTTACTGTAGCTGGACTGTGGCCATGGATACAAAGAAAACATCTGATGTATACACTCACATGACTTTTCATACACCTTACAGTTTCGTGGTACTATTCATATAAATTATAAAATGTGGCATTTCTCGCCTTATCTTCATTATAATAAAATGCTTGGTTTCAAGTTTAGGGGCAGTAATTATTCCTACAAGCTAATATCTAGTCAGCTCGTTTTCATCCAAACAACGCAAACATACAACAGTATTTGGAGACTTAAACCTCACTTCACTTTAGTTGCTTTTAGTCATTTAATTTAGAGGTTTTTGTGTAAACAATTTCCAGGGAGGGGCAGCGGCCCTACCCTGCCCCCCCTTCCGGACGGCCATGGATAATTATGTAGGATGTATGGACTGTTACTGTGATAGTGATTTCTTTCTTCGCCTTATACCCTCACAAAGATGCAAGACCAGGGATGAACAAGGAGTCTGAAAATCACTAATTAGCTGTAGGCCTACTATTTATCTTATAAATCGCGATCAGCATCTTCGAGATCAATAGGCTACGACTCACAAGAAGAGAACTGAAAGTGGTATAATTATGTATTGAAATGCTTCTTCTTACGTAATGATAGCTAGGGATCGGACAACAAAGAAAATATGCCTACGAATCAATCCTATAATTCACAAATACTACAATCTTCTCACTTACTAAAGGAATCTGTGATCTTATGCAATATTATTGTTTTATGAACTGTATCACCATATACTGATGTCAATTTTATAAAGATAGGCTACTTATATTCTACCACTGATTATGTCAACAACAGGATATAACCTTATTGACATAAGAAGCAATCTAGCGTTGTGATCTTTCTTTGTGACTTTGATAATTTATTATCAGTATATTTTATGCAACTACTTATGGTGCACTGCAACCAAGAAGAATAACCTGCAGGCCTACACATCTCATTATATAATTTTTTAAAGTGTAAACATTTGTAGCCTATTATACATTTTATCATACTTTCACTGTATATATATACAGTATATATGTGTGTGTGTATATATATATATATATATATATTGTTTCTATAAAGTGAAGAAATTAATTTTTTAACTGGTATATTAAATTAATTTTTAAGAAAAAATCCAAACGTAATCATATTGCACTTTTCATTACTGTTAACATACTGTTTGTGAGCTGTGTTATATTTAAAAACAAATGGAATATTTAATTATAAGATATTATATAGTACAGTTAATTATCTGATTTTCAACCTCCTCCTTGTTTGCCCTTGGTCTTTTATCTCTGTGAGGGTAAAAGGCGAAACAGAAATCATTATTCTAGTAATATACGTTAGGCTACCCTCATAATATATCATGGTATTTATGAATATGTTTGGAATGCATTATTATGTATAGGCTATAATACATTCGTGTTTGAAGCCTTTGCAGTTAGATACCTCTTTGAAAGGAACATACATGTAACACGATGTTTGTTTATACGAATTAATTTAGTTACCCTGAAAGTGAGTTAAAATGTTTTTACGTGGGAAGGAAACCATAATAGAATACAGGATTCCATTTCCCCTGAAAAATCCTTACGGGATTTCAGTTTAATTTATATGAATTTGTGAAACTTCATTCCGACCGCAGCTTTTGCGTGTACGCCTGCCTATACGCTCAGCAAATGTTTGGCTTAGCAAAGGGATTATTTTTGTGTATTCAAACAAAATAAAAACCATAAACAATACGTAAGCTGCATACGTTATGTTAAAGGATTCACATAGATTCACATAGGTAATTAACCGAGCTATGTTTGAATATTGAATGTTGGCTCTGTTACTATCATTCACTATTATTTAAGCCTATTTAAAACACTTAGATCTAATGTAGATAACAATTCATAAATTTTCGTAGTAGACCCACTTTGTTTTTCTTGTATTATCCATAAAAAACTTATATAAAAATTGTAATCACCAGAACGAAGCCTAATAGGGGAGTGTTTATAGGAAATAAAAATAGTTGAGATCAATAAACATGTAGGAAAGAGTGTAGGTAAAGCATATCGAAAGAAAAATATATATTACTCTTTATATTCGGAGATAAAAATATTAATCGTTTTATTTTTTGGTTTTATTATTTGATTACAAGAATTTTTAATGCAACAGGTAAACAAATAAATATAGTAGGAAAAATAATTCAACTTAAAACTGAACTACCCAAACAATACCACTGCTATAACTACAATATCAATTCCATTTGTTTACAAAAAGAAGAAGAATGTCAGCTCCTTTTGAAGCAAATACAAATTTATTTTCATACAATAAATTATTTCTAGGATGCTGTTACAATACTCTTCATTCACATTTAACCTGCATGTGATAGATATTACACCGCTATGTACTGAAAATGTTTACTCTTTAAGAGAAAATACGAACATACCTTGCTGCTTGCATATTTTAAGAACGTTATCACTTCAAGTGCTTAATTGCATGTATCTAATTACTTGAATTAATATTGCCTACTTGATCCAACATCAAAAGTCCGGTGTTCATACTTTGCATTTTGCAAATAAAGTCACTACAAAAATTAAGTGTTTGTACAGGGAGACCTAATAAACTCTGAACCGGCAGCGCAGTGTTTTCAGGTTCGCGATGGTGGCGCGCGTTGCCATCTGCGGCTATAATAGGCGCTGATGCAGCCATACAACAATTTCTTTAACCATAGGCATAACTATAGGTTTAAAAGCTATACATACCAACGTTATAAAAAGAGGTGCTGATTCTGGCCAACGTTGCGTCGTTGTCTATACATTTTTGGTACATCTCTTAAGAAACCATTCGTCACTCGCCGTAGTTCACGTTACTAAATTCTGGCAATTTCCTGGAGGATGTTTTGTTTTAATTCTTCCTGGGTGTGTGGGTTTAAATCTTGTTTTATGTTTTCATCTTATTTGCATTTGACAAGCTGACTGTGTTAACACGTATGAATCATAAATGAATACACGCTGCGAAATAATAAACATACACTAACCGAAATTGTAACTAAATACAGGACACAATAATAAATAACTCTTAACTGCAGACACCAACTCACAATGAACTAACATCACAGTCAACGCAATACTGCAGAGCAGAGCAAAGTCTTCATCAGTAGCGTGACCTTTATTGCAGCAACGATGGGAAACACGCATTCAAACGCCCAGTGGGAAAATACTGCGCCGCTGGTTCATAGTTCGTTGGGTCTCCCGGTATTTAGTCCTTAGGTCTGCTTGAGCTGTACTGCCACGTCCTGAAAGAATTGTGATTTTTTGGAAGAAAGTTTTAATAGAATATTTCCACAAGTTAGTTTTATCAACAGTATATCACGAGCCGCTATGATGCACACTAAAATATAAGAGAGCACAAATAGTTCATCAGAGTCTCTGCAGACATGTTATATGCAAAGCAGACCATCGTGGTAAGTCATCAAGGCGGACATCTAAAATGGAGCGAGAGGGTGAAGAAATAAAACTCGACGGGGGTCTCCGTTCATCTCAGGGACGTCAACAATAACTTCAATGGCAGAACGTGCACTTTCCTTTGTAAGTTTCTGTCATTCTTTACATCAAAATTATTATATTTGTCAAACTCTTTGCTTCCTCCCGTCAGTGAACGAAACAATATGTCCGTAAAAGTGGGCTTTATGTAACAGCTCTTGGTCATGCAACAGCAATGTTTTGTGGGCGTGCACTGAACTTCTAAAGTTAGCTTTATGCATATCTGGTTCAACTAAAATATAAAATAATAGCCAGTTTAATCCTTTATTCACGTGTGATGGCGTACTACTATTGATAACGAATTGCTTCAGTGTAGCCTATACTTTAATTTCTTAATTCACGGATCATGCCTAAATAACATGAATCCAGAAGGCTAAGTAGTCTATTGAACGAATGAAATAGTTTTTAGGTGTCCCTTTAAGGGATAAGACCTCCTTGCTAGAGGGAAGCTAATGCTTCATTGCATACGTAGTGAGAAAGTCCACATAGGCGTGTAGTCTATTAGGAGAGCGAAGTTGTTTCTATTGCCTAGTAGGGAAAAGTTATAACTTATTTCAGCAAGAATGTTTCATTGGTTTATTCACAGCCTCTTTGATAACAGTATCAGTAACAACACAAACATTATGTAAATCACATGTAACTAAACTCAAGATATCACACAATTTATTAAAGGTAGAAGAAAAATATTGGAAAGCACTTATGGACAGGATGGCGGAATTTCTGCTGATGAGAAGATCCAAAGAAGAGATTCCCTTAAATAGGAAGAGAGAAAGAGGAAGACCTCCAACGATATGGGCAGAAACTGTATGCACATCTTCAGAGGAAGAAGCTTAAAGAGGGAAACAAACAGGATTCAAATCGTACCATCAAAGAAGAAAAAATATTTTACACACGTTTCCAAAAGTTGTCAACTTATTCTTGTTAATGTCTAGAGGTCTTTCAGTTGGGTTAGAGTCTGTAATTTTATCCTAGTATGATACTAGGCTATACGATGACTTTGTCCCAGTCACTGTCGTCACTGGTGCTAGGAAGATTTAAAGTGGTATTAAAAATATGGGTTTGTGAACATACTATTTAAATTCCTAAACCAAGCGAAGAGAGGTTTCTCTGTGATGTCACTGCACTTGATTCTGGCTACACGCGATATATATATATATTGTACATATTCTATTTTGAGCTGTGGTATTACCTTTTAATTAATTTTTTTCTATAGTATTTCTGAATATGGTGCAAAGTAAGAGTCAATAGGGTATGTCACGTGGCGTGTTAATAATTACCCGTTAATCAGTTTCCGTTAAGTTACCTTCACTGCCAGAATTCTCTACTAACACAAGAGAGGACAATTTTAAACAAGGAGGAACTTGCTATTTCTAGATTCAGGATTATCAGTTAAGCATTAAATTAATGAGAATAAGGTCCCTTAATTAAATTAAAGAGTTAGGTAATATAAAGGTAGAACTTTCTCTCATCTAACTAAAAATTACGCCTTTCTTTGTTCTTGTAGGATTAATAATTAATTAGCGTACTCTAAGCGCCTGAAGCACTTTGCTTCATTTATTTTGGATTTTCTCCCACTACTGTACCGAACTACAAGAATCTGCTGACAAAAATCGTGGTAATTATAACAGCTTCCGCTTGTAAAACTAACCATAAAAGCTGCTACAAAGAATAATAGTCCCTTAAATTTAAAGGACACATCACAGAACACAGCTTCTGTTGAAGTTACATACAAATTATACTATCCATTAAGCTTGCTCTTCTAACTTGCCTTTCTAAATGAACTCGTTTGGAAAATCAACATAGTAGGAGACAAGTTAACTTATTCAGCCTTAATACACATGAAGTACAACCACAGAGGGAGGGTGTTGAAGAGAGAGAAAGAGAGGCAGGGAGAGGGAGAGGGAGAGGGGAAACAAGATTAGAGAGTGCGAGTATGGTCTGTTCACTTCACTACCACGTATATTATTTCACATTTTAAGGCTATTCAACTACTCTCACCTCCTGAATCCTGTTAATACTACTACATGCACTTGACATAAAGTAAGCAGAAGTGAACATTTGTTAAAACTACAAAATAGTCAGTTTTCTCAGAGGCGCGAGGTATATTTCACACCAGGAAGTTTTATTTGTACGTATCAGTTAGCTGAAAAATAAGAAACTTTTGAAAAAGTTTCCTGTGATTTTTATAAAATATTTGCACATAAGCATTTGGCAATGCTCATCTCAAACTATCGTAACGATATGAAAATTTTGCAACGAATACTATTTTAAACAATTTTTGCTAAATAACAAAAAGTCTCTCAAAATAGGTCACAGTAATTTCGATTTTGTGACAAATGTACGAAAATTCCTCCCATATTGCTCCCGTAGGTAGTGTTTTTAATAAAAAATTGTTAGGATAGCAAATAAAAAGTAAATTTACTAGATAGCTGTTAGATATTTTTTAAAATAGTTTCCCATTGCTTTCTGGATAGTTTTGAAGTATTTTAAAATTGGGTTCGCATTAGGATGGAATGATGGTTATAATGATGATAGGCTAACAGTAATAGATGCCGATGAGATATAATCTTTAAAATCACATTCAGTTACGAATATGTTGAGAAGTTAACGAATGGACTAAAAGTAGTTCATACATATAGATATTATCTGAGTAGACTAAAAGTTTTTCATACTTGAAGTCTCCTAGACATGTAAATATTAACTAAATGTTTGGGTTCGTTTTTGTGCATAATTACAACTTTTATAATTATGCATTCATCAGAAAGCATTAAAAACTCTACTTTATATAATTACCTACTTGTGTTCGAGATCTTCGATACGCCACTGGCGCTCAGATAATCTTCTTTCTGCGCCTATGCCCAGAGTATTGCTTGCATGCATCTACGAGTATCTTGGTCATAAGTCATCACTCCTCTTGATCCAGAGTACAAACCGTTATCCGCCCACAATATGGGCAATATCAACCCAAGGGCTTTTTTTTTCATTAGAGAGTTCTTAGGCATTTTAAAAGATATATCATCTTTCGCGTAGGCCTATATAAATTTTGCAATACAACATCAGCTGTTTTGCGGCCTACTATATTAGTCCTACTATTTTCTTGTTCCTCAATATTTCCACAATAGTAATAACTATAATTATTTCCATACTAATTATTGACTTTGTAAGTTATTATTAGTCCCAATGAAGAGGGTCCCATACTTCAAAACGAAATTCTCTTTTTGAAACATCTGAAATCACACCGTTATGACTCGTTCTGTGGAGAGGAGATGTCTTGGGGAGTAATTGAGTTCAAACTAGCCTATGTCACTAACACTAATCATTGTTCCTAACATTGCCGCTAAACTAGCTCTACATGCCACTAAAAATAATGTCATCGTTCGTAACCTAACTGCCCTAACCTAGAATCTAGCAGCCATTAGTTACCATAAAGCAGACGTGCAAGAACCCCTTATTACTTTGTGATTAATTGTGATGAATTATTATTAGTAATTTTAAAATTTCGGGTGATTTTTATATGTCTCGCTGTGATAGCCAGAACAACGTAAATTAAAATGCAGATTAAAATATCACTCATGTATGTATTGCACGATATTGGTGGTATCTGAAAAAACAAGAAATACAATTTATCTATAAATCCTAACTCTAGTTATTGAACAGCCTCGGAGCATCATCACCGAAGGTGCAAATGTTAGCGCGAGAAAACTAGTTGGGAAGTGTCAAAGGCCGTGTGTCCATCCGTGGCCCGCAGTTCGCGCCTGTACCATGTCATTTACAATTCTAACTAGACCAGACAGAAACACGGCTTAAGTGTGGAGAACACATCGAGGGGTCAAACCGCCTGGCCCGCCCGCTGGGGTACCTATCTCGCATACCACAGGTTACATTACTATGATGAAGGTGGATCACACCACACCTATCTGTCTTGCCTGCTAACAACATGCCGTCAGATGTGTAACTCAAAACGTCATGTACACAAATTATTAATTGGGGAAACAAGAAGTGTTTTAAATATTAACGAGATTGGCAAATGTCTGCAGATTATTATGACGGTTTTCCCTAGTGTGGTGCCTGATTTATTTAACAGGGCTCGACAGATGTTTGGCAAATAAACTGTGCCAACATATCCTTAAAAGAACAAGGTGGTGTGGCCGCTTTGTTTTAGGCAGTACTTACTTTAAGTGGCTATTAAAAACACTATAAGGGTTACGGATCTCAAGTTTTACATTTTAATCTGAATATTTACAGAATTATATTGCTTGTTTGTTCATGAGTGTAGCTTCACTAGTTAAAATTTTTAAAAATATACATATGTTATACAAATAAATTTTTTAAATGTTCAGACAGGCAAGTTCAGGCACCTCTATCTCTGAAACTGCTTTAAACAGAGGCTTAAAATGTTGCATGTATATCTTCCATATACTTAAATAGGCCTAACTCGTGTAGCAGTAGGCCTATTAAGAATATATCTTTATTGGATCAGTTTAAGAAAAATGTAACACGTAAATGAAAATCGTCACACAATATATAGTGAAATATACAACATAAAAATATCCCCAGATCTTATGATAAATAACGTTTCAATGTAACTCTGTTACCACATGTTGAAAGAGTATGCAAAATTTTTGGAGCTGTAGTTCTAATACTTTGAGAGATGAAGGTAACGATGTGAAAATTTTGTTTTGAGATACTGTATTCCCGTTTAAATATATAAAACAATTTTCTTACTTACGTCGTGCATTCCAGGAGCAAAATCATTACCATCTTCATTCTATGCCTCTTTCTTCTTCTCACTTTGCATTCTCTTGGTCCTAGCTTCCTTTGTACTTGCCTGTGCAGCTGTTTGTGCACGAGGGATGCAGTTCTTGTCGATCATTTGAATTTTTGTCCGATTTTAAATTGATGGAAATTAAATTTAAAAGTATTTTTAAGCGTTCAGAATATTACATAATATTATAAAGGTATAATATTTTTGTTCAGGAAAATTCAGATAATTTTTTCTTGCTAAGAACCAAAAAAGTCATTTTTTGGTCTCTTGTTCCCTTAATTCCCATATTTTGATGTGGATCTTCAAATAAGATGATTGCTGCTAGTTCATGTAGGGAGTCTGATTGGATTAGGGTGATGGAGAATTTATTACGTCCAGGCATTTAAATGGCAGCCAGGAACTTTACAAAAAGCTAATCACTCTTAAAACACAAGGCTACTTATATTTTTTGGCAGAGTATTCATTAAAATATGTTTATGACAAAATACAAAAAATCGGATTTCTGTTTTAAAATGTTAAATTGTTGGTATAGTGGCCCTTAAAACTGCACGGCTGAACCGTAACGAATAGCTATTATTAAAAGCTATTAGAGTTGGGATTGTCTGGATAAAAGTAAATTGGTTAACTGATAGTTAATAGTGTCTCAATTAACCACTTTTTGTCCAACTAACAGGATAATCGTTATCGAGATATCTGGATATTGACGCAATTTTAATCAATAACCAACTATTTGTAGTTACCTATTTAACTGTTTAAAAGAGTATTTGGTTGATGGCAAACAGATGAAAAATCTATGAAAAATCTGTTCCAGTGCAAGAAGGTTGTTGAAAACATTTCGTCATGTTGCTGTAAATGAACAATCATGTGATTGCTTCTTGTGACTGTATAATATGGTAATGTCCGCATGACAAACACAAAGAAGTGTGCACTGCATGGACCAAGAGAATAAGAATTAACAATAATTAATTGTCTGTATTTGTTTAGGCAACATAAAAAGCCGGATAACTGCAAATAATATCCAATTAACTGTTTTATCCCCTCTGCAATTGATCGTGCAGTTAACCGTTACCAGTTATTTGTCGCAGCTCTAATACCTATCATCTCATTCTTTTCAACTTGCTCATCAGAAATAAATTTTCTTGTACATTTTAACAGCGATATTCTATCAAAAGAAAAGAGCTGATTAACCATCAGTCAGTTTATACTATACGATTAGTGGTGATATGATCATGCTCAACTTTAATATTAACTCAGACTTGCCGCTTACAATTTAATAGTTGCCTGTGTAGATAATTATATCTTTAACTATGCTATGTTTGTTTATCGAAAATAGGATACCATTATCAAAGGGATTCCTAGCATATAATTAGAAATAAACAGTAGCGTAGGGGTTCACGGCTTTCGTTCAGCAAACAAAGAGGGTGGGTTTGCATGTTTGTTTGTGTGTTTAACCCTTCCATTCACCTGCTGAAAAAATACGTTCCCAATGAGAACCTATTTTAGTTATAATAACATATTATCCAGCGCTGGAAGCTACAGTTTTCCTGTCAGAATTGGATGTGATGCCCTGTTAGACAACACGCGTGGAAGGGAGACTGGTAAGTAGGTCTAGGAACTCCAGAGGCTCCTTGTTATTAAACCATGGCTTTATCATCTTATGGGTGTTTAACTAAAGCAAATAGTTGGGTTTATTTCGAATGAAGAATTACCTCAGGTTATATGTAGAAAAAGTACCTGATTTCGAAGGGAGGCCCGAAGAGGAGGAGAGCAGAAAATACGATAGAACCATGAAGTTGCACGCGAGATTCTTGATAAAAAAGTGTACGACCTAATGTGTTCATATCATACAGGTGTGAATTAGTAGAGTAATCAATGAAAATAATTCTCCGAAGACTAGTGTAACACAACTCTATACATAATTCTGTGACATATTGAATACACATTGCATTCATGGCATTAAAATTACAAATGTGTAGCAATATGATAAAATAGGATTTTCGAGAGGAATACCAAATTCTGTTTCTTCATGGATTAAACTTAATTAGACCATTAATTTGACTGGTAACTGAGGACAGCGAAGAATGTAAAATAGTAGTAAGAATAAAAATGTGACAAGCACGCATGATTGTGTCACATCGTCATAGTTACAATATATAATAGTTAATATAAAATATAATTTAATAGATAGGCTATTATAGTATAGTATAGTAGGGGCCTATAGTATATATAAGGTCAAATTCAAACATATAATTACATTTTGAAACTTTTGTTTTAGAGCTATGTTTTTCATACGCAGACTCTGATAGAGAGATAACCCACAAGACATGTTAATAGCTATTTATGTATCAAGTACGCAAAATAACGCTTTAGCGGACGAATCTAGTATAGCGGCCGAGGCGAAAGCCGAGGCTGAAATACTGGATGAGTCCGCTAAAGTTTTTGCGTAGGCTACGTGGTGCATACAATATTTTTTAGTAAAAGTTCTATAAATTATATGAAATAAAACAAAAAATACCGTATAATTAATTATAATGAAAGGCATTTCTTCAAGTTATATTGTCATGGCCATCTAGATCATAAAACAATGACCGTATGTAGCAATAAGAAATGTGGTAGTATAGATGCATAATATATGAGTCCCTTGTTTGTAAACAATATTGCATACCAACTAGTATTTATGAAAAGCTTGTGAAAATATAAATGATAATACCGAGGAAATTTCAATCCAAGCCAGAAACATTGAATTGGAGCTGCTACCAGCAACTTCACGGCAGAAATAGGCTATGAGAAGGGATATATTACGGCATTTAAATGCTGTTCGTCCATGGTAAGGAATGTTTTTCAAGTGAACCAAAATGTGGAAAGTTGTTGGCTTATATTTGTTGTCTTGTGATGAAGTGGGCTACCGTGTTTTGCAAAAAATCCCGGTAAAGTTTCCGATTATCATAAAGAAACGTGTTGGCTTAAATTTGTTGTTTTATGACCAATTATATGCGTAAATCCATGTTAAAGTTGGTGTGACTGGTCAATGCCGTCTGGGTTTTGTTTATAGATTGCCATGACGACTTTAAAGGACAAGGCCGCTAAAATTGCATTTTGAATGCAGTTTGAATGCACTTTTATGCAATTTTAGCGGACTTGTCCTTTAAAGTGCAGCTTTTCGGCGTGTTACCAGTCCGATAAGCAGCTGTTTTAGAGAGCGTGTACTAAAAAATTGTTTTTGCACTCCTTAGCTAGTAAGTGTTACTTACGAAAGTTGTTTACATGGATCGTAAGTTGACATTCCCACACAGTCTTGTTGCTATGGCCGTATCGATGAGGTTAAATTACTTACGGTCCAAGCGATACGTCATAATTCATTACGATACACTTCATAATACAAGCCTTTATGGCCAAAGCCCCCAGGACAAATATTCGGTTCCCATAACAACAAACACATGCGAATCACTTTCTGAAATAAACATCTATTTTCAAGAATGTATTTACATAATATTTTCAGGTAATATCACAATTAATATAATTAAATTGATATAAGTAACCGTCGTGCAAAAAATAGCATGCAACACACGGGCCGTAAAGGCATTTACGGGTCTCGAAAACTTAAAAACCCTCGGCTGCGCCTCGGGTTTTCAATCTGTTTCCTCGACCCGTAAACGTGCCTTACGGTACTTGTATCGCAATATACTATTTTGAACTCAGGGAATTTCAGAACATGAATTTACGGTGAGACTCTCGAACTCTTATAACAAGCATAACCTGTAGGGAAAAGTGAAAACAACTGGAACAATTGTTAACTGATACAATCTTGTTAAAATCTGCTAAAATCTGCTAAAATCTTGGTGAAAACACAACCGTATACCCTTAACTTTATCTCAGATAACTTATCAGCATTCATAAATAAAATATAACACATATAAAAGTGCATTAAAAACAAAACTCCAAATATGGTAAACCTGATTCTTTATTCTTTATACCGACACTTAGTTCACGTATGCGCACTTTGTGATGGATTTCCATTATGTAACGCAGCGGAACTGTCAATGTACGCATGCATAAACTATGTGTTATCGGTTTCTGAGTGCTTTAGGAACAAATCTATTATGTTAGTAAAACTTTCGATGTTATCGAATATCGATATTTTGTTACTGATATCATGTTATGGATATTAGCAAATGCTATAGTATTTGATAATAGTAACCGATATTCGTATCGATATCAATATCGATATTTTGCTTCCGATATCCCATCCCTATCTTGTGGTGAATGATGAATGGGTAATTTACATCTGGCAATTAGGTATGTGCTTACTCGGGACAAGAGAAAGTCTGTTTTCTGTATACGATTCAAAGCGTGTTATGTTATGTCTAAGTACGATACCGTAAGTGCTTTAAAAATACGTGTTTGTAGGCCTGTTAATGACATGAACCGGATACTTATTATGCTTGAACTAGCCTATATCAGCAGAGCTATAATGGTGTGACTTGCCACCTAGTTTGCTTACGATGCATTACATAATCCTTGTCAGGACAAATCTGCTGGGAAAGTGAAATAGCTCAAGTACTAGACGTTACTCTTAAGTCACGAAAAAAAAATTCATGGTGGCCTAAAACATGGTATTTTTAATATTATTATTGAACACCCATTATAATTGAGTAAATCTACATGTTATGGATTAGTAATTAACAGGGCCCGGATTCTAATGACATGTCATCTTTTATTGATGCTGCATAGACATTGCCAACTTGTGGATAAATCCTAATAATGTTCTCTAGATTATAGAAATGCATTTTAATTAGGTCATTTTTTGTCATTTTATGCAGTTTTATATTTTTAGGGCATTTATTTCGATTTTAGGTCATTATTTTGTCATTTTCGTGTCATTTGCTTCCTTATTTAGTCATTTCCATGTATTTACATTGAGTGTATTAACTTTTTTTTTTGTCGCCAGCGACGAGAATGAAAGAAACGTCAAAATTTTGTATTATATTACTATTGTTATTAGATTGACTTGGCACCAGAGTCTGCCACCTGTTTGGATTTGAGAGTATAAACTACTGTTTACCCTCATAAACAGCTATATGATCCGGCAGACCACAAAAGGATGTGCCGAATTTCGACTCACCAGTGACTCAGTGCCAGTATAAACTTCCGTGAGAAAAGAACGTTCACAACATTAGTTATTTACAGTTCCTACAATTATGTACAAACTAGTCTATAACTTTGTGTGTACAATAATAATATATTATAAATAAAATCTCAGTTTTTAGGTCTTTTTTATAATAAATTATTAAGTCATTTTCTTTAAAATTTAGGGTAATTTTATAGGTCATTTTTCAAACAATTTTAGGTCATCAGAATCCGTGCCCTGGTAATTAATAACATCTTAGGCCTAGTTACCATTTACTTCTTTGTTACTCATTGTTTTAATATATTATGCAAAAATTCCTGCGTTTGGTGTGTAACTTCATTCAATCTGCAAATCTGTCAATTTGGCCTATAACAGTTTGTTCTCACTGGTATTTTTATCAAATATAATTTCTGCATGCCTTTTTTGAGATGTTTCTTTAGCTAGTTTGTCAGCTAATTTATTTCCTTCAGTTCCTGAATGGAATTTCATCCAACTTATTTCGTGGTTCATTTATATTTCTTCTTATTTTTTCGATGATGTAGTCATGTTTGGGCCTATTTCTTAGAGGCTGGAGTGATACCATGCTTCACAAAACAGAGTTCGAAAGGCTTTGGCTATAGTTATATTAATCAGTCTTTGAGCTCTTCTGAATATTTTGATATTCTTAGGTTTCTTCTTGGTTTCTATCCATCCATACAGGTGCCCCCATGTGTTAAAACTGTTATATAGCTCAGCATACAGTGAGGGCACAGATGGCTATGGTTGGCTTTGGTTTATTGATATGGAGACCTAACTGATATTTAGTGAATGTTGGTAACCCTGCGGCTGTGTTCGATGCCTTCAGCAAAGTGATCCCTGATTATCTCTGGAAACCATTTGCTATGACGTGGTGCAGAATCCGGTTTTGTAATAAAAATGACAGTTTCCATTCCGATGTGTCTGATCATTAAATTAATGAATGAAGTTCTTTTATTGTTAACAAGAAAAACTATCTTTTTACATTATTCGTTTGTATGAGCCCTTAGGCTATCCATGCTTCAGCTGTGCACAAGCAAAAATGTAACAGACAAACAGTTAAAACTAGTAAATATACTCCACACACATACACTCCCCACAGAAATAGCAAATACACCAGCAATACCCTCAGCTAAACCTCCATATGAATCAATCAACCATAATCATCGTAGTGTCGAAAATAGACTGGAGTACTCCCACTTTGTGTTCTCATAGTAGGCCTATATGGTACTCAAGGCCTGAAGTGGTTGTCGTCGTTGTTAATCTGTTTTTTTTTTTTATGTTCATAACTTCAGAGATTCATAACTTTTTGTACTATCTGTTCAATATGCTTCTAAAATGTATATCCAGATTCTATAATTTTTGGGCTTGCTCCGGTTTTCTTCTTACTCAAGTAAATTCGTGTTTTCTATTGAGAGGCCTTTTCTATATACCAATGCTTTTTTTTATTCCTGTCACTGAATACCATGATGTTGATATGCCTACTATTCAAACCTTTTAAAATATAAAATAGGTAAGATATAGTAGGCCTAGGCTGTTGTAACTAGTCTGAATTAAGTTCAATAGGGTCACAATGCTTTTAACTACTATTTTTGCACTGTGTATATATATATACTCTCAGTTCAGGATAGCAACCGATTAGCTATGGAGACATAGGCATTACTGTACTTTTAATTTTCTGTATGGTTATACCAATTTTGATTGGTGGATTTGGAAATTGATTAGTCCCATTAACATTGAAACACATTTAGCACATTCTGTCTTACAGTTCGAGACATATTCGTAAATAAGTAAAATAATGAATAAATTTTTCCCGGGTAGACAGCCAGGTTTGAAGATCAAGTGTCTCCGACGTTTCAGAGGCCCACGCTGCCTCCATCCTCAGGGATACACTTCAGTATCCCTGAGGATGGAGGCAGCGTGGGCCTCTGAAACGTCGGAGACACTTGATCTTCAAACCTGGCTGTCTACCCGGGAAAAATTTATTCATACTCTTCGCCAGGAAAATCTCAAATCTTAAGTAAAATAATATAGCATTAGACTATGTCAATAGAGCTATGTAGGCCTTTGAAACTAGTTTGTTTGGGATTACTGGTGCAAAGCCAGGTGTAGCCTATGTAACCAAATTCCAATGAACATGGCTAAATGTAGAGGTCCGTGAAAGTGATTTATTTCTAGAGGAATTAATTTAAGAATTCAATATTTCGGTAATATTATTAATTTTTGAGTGTTTTTGGTATAAATTATATATGTATATATATATACACTGCAGGATCATACTGAATTATGCCTGCAAGAATAATTTAGGCTAAATAGAATATAGAATTGTTCTTGTTGTGGATTTTCTTAATAGACAATAGCCTATTGATGAATTAAAAAATCCAATTGAATATATATTTTTTTAATTTTCCAAAAATATTTTAATTGGTAAAGAGCTTAGAATTATGGATGAGACTATGATATTGCTAGAGTGTAATGGTGTGCTTTGCTCTCTCAGTGAGCTGCTCGTTTTGGAGCGAAAAATCGTTGCTCTCTCTACCTTACATGATAAAAGCAATTATAGCCGAAGCATTTAATTGTGTTGGCATCGCAAGGAAATCGTAGCATTAACGAAATATTGTTTATTAATGGATTAATTGTACGGTTTCATCCAAATAAAACAATCTTTGCCGAAATTCTTAAGAAAATTGGGTTATGTTTACTTTTCGCATTATTATGGAAATTCGCGTTATTTCGCTTCAGAAATGCTATGGAGTTACAGGAAGCAGTAAAATGAAATTCTGCAAATATTTGTCGAATTGAAACGTTATTAGCGTCTCTAGCCTCACAGTTGGAGTACACTCCATACACGTGCACTCAACTTGCTTTCAACAGGACTAAAACCACCAGCCTTCATTATGAATCTTCATAATTAAAAAAACTCACGTCCCTTCAAAGCATGTAATTATTAGGCCAGTTCCTAAATAAGTCGCATAGAGATGCTGTTGATGCAGTGGTGTATTTAACAGCAGAAACCAACAAACTCCGCCCATCACCATTATTGACTCGTACACACGTATTTATACATACAAGCCCACCTGTCATGATAAATACCTGAGCTTACACACCTGCCATTTTTTGCCCTAATAGACAAAATAACATATTATTCTGTCCTTATCTGTGTAAATTTTGTATATAATAGGAAAATAATCTTCCCACCGACAAATTATTATTTATTTTAAAGAACGAAAAATCGCGTTTAACTAATTTCTACTAACCGAAAGGAAATCGTTGGGATATTATATCCATTATAACTTTGTTTCAGTAAGGAGTTTAATAGCTTATGATAGCACTCCTGCAGTTAAAGATCACACGCTATCAAAGCAGCTTTCTTCAACACAGTTATGGCTTAATAATTTGCTACTTTAAAACCCCAATTTCCTGTAGTAACAAAGGTCTGATAAATAATGGGCTATAGTTAAGAGAAAATAACATGTATTTTACAGTGCAAAACTCCATGCTTCAAAAAACTAGTTTTCATTTAAATTATTTTACAAGTAACTGGAGCATGGCCGTAGCTAGGCGGTGGCGAAATGGGCCCCCGCCAAGGGCGCGTGTATAAAGAGGGCGCAAAATTAAGCATTAAAAATACCACCTTTTTTAGACTGGTGCAATTTATCAAGCAATAAAAATTCCAGATTTTATGAATTAATTATTTTGTAAGTAGTTCAATCGTCTGAAAATAAGGTTTTAGTACCTTGCAAGTCCAACACTTAGTTCATTTTCAAATTGAGGTTTAGGTTTTCTTTGATAATAATAGTGTTTTTATATTAAAATAATAAACAATTTTACAGAAATTTTGAAAAATTATTGGAGGGCGCAGATTTGTCAGACTCGCCAAGGGCGCAGAAGGACCTTGCTACGGCCCTGAACTGGAACACTTCTTTTATTATTAGAATCTTACGTTATATAGGCCTACTTTAAATCACCTGATAGTCACTTAAAAATACAGTTCGTACCTTTCATCAAGATTCGAAAACATAATTAAAAATCATATTTATTTTCTGTAATATTTTTTGGCTTCCTTTCCTTTCTTTTCGTCTACCTGTCTGTGTCTGCCTGTATTTTTTTTTAAATTTATTAAGCAATAAACAGCATGCCCCGTTAGAGACTTACAGTGTAACACTGCATGCATTCTTTACCAGATAGGCTACAGTATTTGTATGAACTACTTTTTGTGTTTTACTATATACTTATTCTAGCATTTTCATTCTTGTATAATACAAACTCTACATGTTTCTGCCTATGATGTATGTTACCTAAGTTAATGTACCTAACTTAATTGTATTATTACAATTAGATCATTTTTCCATATATTATTATTTACAATTGCTAACCTTGTTAAGAACTAATTGGAGTTGTATTACTATTTACATCATAATATAAATTTATGTACATTTCTTTTCTACTATGTATCTATTAGTCACTGCTATTAGTTTATTAGTATATTTTCTGTTGAGTCTATGTATCTGCATTTCATGAAAAACTATTGGAAATGTTTTCAGTTACGCTTAAAAAGCAGTAGCATTGACTACCTTATGTGCTTTGTTTATGATTGATGAAACTAAAATGACTTTAAGTTTTATAATTAGGAACCGGATTTGAAGGCTTTAACCTATTCTTTCCCCAGCTTCCTAAGTAGAAAATTTTAACGTATTTTTCCGTTTCATGTACCTTGCTTCCGAATATATGAATCTTGTAGAACCTAAAAAAGGACTGAAAGGACTGGCTAATGAGGACTTTTGCTGAAAAACTAGGGGCTAAAGAGGACTTTTGCAGAAAAATACGATTTTTTAAATAGATTTTCAAATTAATGCAAAGGAAAATAAATAGCCTATGTGAATTTCTGCATTTTAAGAAAAGACATGATAAAAACAAATTTATACAACGCATTGAAATTAACAATCTATATTATGTCGCTTCGTCGCTTGTCTTTGTAACTCGAAAATGTGCCGCCTAGCCGTCGCAGGAAATGGAACTTGAGCCTTCTGAAATACTTTGAAATCTTCAACTAATCCATTGTTTCAACTTTCAAATAATAAGTTGCCGACCGACGACAGAGAAGATTATAAAAGGAGCAAATTCGTGACACTCGAGTCTACTTATTTTTGTAGATCGGAAGTGAATTGAGTGATATATTGAATAATTGTATTATTGAAGGATAAATATCTCAATTGCTTAAAATGCTATTTTTCGAGTGTTGATATAAGGAATAGTTAATTGTTTATTTTGTAAAAAAAAAACTAGAATAACAGTATCAAAATTATAATACAATTTTCGGTGTGAATAATAGTGTTCATTAAATGTTTTAATAAGACGGCTAAAATCGTTTGTTTAAAGCCTAAAAAGGGCCATTCCACGAAAATGAAATGCTAAAATACCTTTTATATAAGCCTAAAAATCCTGGCCCTATTTATTACTCATTTTATAAAATATCAGTTGAGCAAGATCTAACCTGGGAAATTAAAATTTATGTGCAATAATGGTTTATTTCTTAAGGGTTATCAAGAACTAGCTAAATACGTACTTGGATACTGTCATGTTATATGAGCGTTAATCTTATTTCAATTACTTAGGCTCTAATATTAATTATTATTACTAGCACTTTCAAAACATGCTACTTTGTTGTTGGGAAATAAATCTTTTAGATTATGTCGTTGGTAGTTTCTCCAACCGTAAAACATTCACATTTGATTACAGTTAAATATAGCACTAATTACAGGCTATGAAATGCAAGGCCGGGTTTTAATAAAAGGACCTACTACAACGCGAAGTCTGTTGGAAAAGTAGTCACATTTCTCGTGTCGTGACAAAAGAAATTATCTTACAATCAACTTGTTTGAAGGGATAATCGATGCGGCACGATTTACTGATATGTCATATTTAACAAGCAATAGATTTGTCAAGGTAAAAAAAAGTATATACAAAAAGTCATCACCTACCTCGAATATGGAATTAAATCTCACATTTAAAATAAACTATGTCACCAGATAAGAGTGATTAAAATGTTAATCATGAACACATTACAACACTTGCGAATGTTTATGATTTAATGCAGTACCCTAACCTAAGCTGAGTATAAGAACGTTATTATTGTTTTCTTTTTTCTTAAATAATTGTTATTAGTTTATTTTATAATATTCTCTTATGATCTTTTTTTATTTGCATATTCTATATCAATGTAATATTATGTTCCGTCAATGTAGAGATAAATTAACAGAATTGTTAATCTTATATACTCGTCTATAATTGAAGAACCTATTTAATTTTGGCATAACTGTGTTTCCTTCTGTAATCAAAATTTCAAAATTTTTAAATTCATACTTTGTGAAAATGATGGGTGACGATTTGTAAGGGATTTCGAAATAGAGGGAAAAAACATAAAGATAAATGTTTTTCTCTTCCTAGTTTCTTAGAAACTTAAACAGTAAATAACTTTTTTGCTAAAATTTATCACGTTCTATCCCTTGATTTTTGTTGTGGTTATCCCCATCACCCTGTTTATTACAGAGATTATTTCTTAGGGATGCTTTAACTACCAGTCATTAATAAATCAGACAAACAATATTGATAAGCCTATTGAACTTCTCTGCCCCTATAAAGTAGATCTGACACAGACAAGGGATGTTATAAATATGCCATGTATCTCAAGAAAACAAAGCATGAAAAAGAATGGAATCCAGTCAGTTCTTTCTGATTTAAAGTAGTTAGAATTTCAAAATGCATTCCAGTTTAACACAGTAGTAAAATTTTACATCTCTTGACTAGTAATGTGTGTTAAGATATAAACTGCATTTTCTAAGGTGACACGATTTTCCAGAATATTCTCTGTTTTTATGTAAGGAAACAATGGAAAGCACATTATTAGCAGCTGGAATTCTATTTTATGAGGGAGAATCACAGGATCACGACATATACTTATCATCGTACGGAATTATTGAGCGCAATTAATGCAGCATCTTGTCTTGTGTAATCCACCTCAGAGCCATGTTCACATTGCGGTCATTATCATTAAATTACTCCTCGGGAAACAAGTCGTGCTCCGCTCTTAACGATTTGTTAATTTACTTTCGATCTGTGTGGTACGGACGATAATTTGTTAGTCCAGGCTATTATCCGAGTCTAGTCTCATGCCATCCTCTTGGTCGTGAATTCTGAAGAAAGAGGTGTTCTGGTCAGAACCAAACTTTCTGTTGGTATCTTAAGCTAGATATTTTATTGATTTTTTAAATATTTTATTTTATTCATTAAACTTGGCGGAGCCGTAAGACATTCTCTACTGTCAATCAATCAGGCAAAACACTTGAGTTGCCAAGAATTATACAACTTAGTTATAAAAGAGTAGGCTATACAGTAAGTATATGAAATACTACACAATTGATCTAAAATTATAAAAGAAAACTAAACAATATATGAAATATATAGTACATAAAATATTGATCTCTCTTTTAACTAGTCGAGTGTTCCCAGGCCTATAAAAGTTACTAATTTGAAAATTGCGCTTCAAGTGTGATAGTCTGGCATTTCCTGAGATAACTATGTTCATCATTAGGTCGAGATAGCCTATTCTAAGATTATTTATCTAAATGCATCAAGATATAATATTTTACAGCAACGCTTCAGAGATAATTAGCCCATTATTTTTTTAAATCTTATTTTATTCATATGCAGCCTAAGTAAACCCATTGGCTGTGTTCAGTTATTTTCTTTATATATGTAAAAGATTGCACACAGATGTTATAAAATGGAAATGATAAAAATTAATTAATAAAATTATGATAGACATTTGCGATTGGTTGAAATTTGGCATATTCTTATGGAGAGCAAAATTTGCAGACAAAGTCCAAAGACGTGCCCCTGGGGAGAACACTTAATAATAATAATAATAATAATAATAATAATAATAATAATAATAATATTTGAAATATGGCATGTGAAAGCAATGGGCGATCCCTTTAGTACAATGTGAACAGTGTAGCCTACTTTTAGCCTAATAGGCTAACTTGGGTTGGTCACTGATTCATGAGCAAATACAAATAGTGTTTGTAAATTAGTCAACAGGAGGTGCTGATGTCATCAGCTTCTCTTCATTCTTCGCATTGGAAAGTAGTCTAACAGTTCATGTTACCGAAATGTCTTTTATAACGAATTCAAGCTCGTTCTATGTTTTACAAAACGACCCCGGAGCTATGAGAGAATAAACCATGCTGTGACTCCAGTTTTATCCCGGATCTTTCACTATGGTTCAAAAGGTCGGAATCTTCTTCGGTGTTGTCATGGGAATCATGATGGACCATCAAACTGCCAAGTATTTTCTCTCTTCCTTCGCTAACTCTTTTATACTTAATGTTATTTTCTTCGCCTGATACCAATCCTTTATTCATTGTTTTCTGCTTACATAAAAATCGGGGATAGACAACTAAACTTGAAATTCTTTGCAGCACCATACGTCCTCGAGAAATACCTCCACGTTGCTGGTAATCTTATGTTTATAATCAAATTTCTCAGAAGCGTTAAGTTTTTTACTTGATAAATTCAGCGAAAATGTGGTGGTTATTGTATGTTAATGTGCCAGGTTCCTTAAAAGTGGGAGGAGTCACCAAACATTGGTAACAAAAATGCTTTCAAGGATTTAAAAATTGATGATCATGAGCTTCAGCTATGTTAGACTAAATAGCCTTTTATGACTGCGAAATTAGGGTTAGAACTGATTTTTAACATGGTATCTGTAGCGAAAACTTGAGACGTACTACAGGAAATCTAAAACAACTCGTCTCGTATTTTGTAGGTTAGAACTAATTATTGCATGGCAGTTAGAAAGGATGAAAAGTAACTATTCTCATAGCAAAATTATATTTAAACTATTTAAATCCAGTGCCGTTGTTGTTATTATTATCATTATTATTATGCACAAAGTACTTTAATGTTAAAACCATGACACATGTTAATTATTTATTAAGTTATTGATAAACTGTTGATGTAAGCGAAATATTAACAACTTTATCAATTGTTTATGATTTTATAGAGACAAGTTCCGGTGGAGAAATTACCCATTACAACACTTAAGATAATTATTATTTTAGTGGTCCTCTTTGGTCTCTTTGGCATAAATTGGGGAAGTATATTCATTTCTGACTACCGTTTTACAGTTTTTCATTTGAAGAGTACTGCATTTTTTTGCAATTTTATAATGTATTTTCATTAGATATAGAGTCACAGGAGTCTATTTAAGAAGGTATGCAGAATATAAACGTAAAGTCGCAACATCTTTAACGACTAAAATATATTGCGAATTAACCATATACCTTTTTAACACGTTTGCTATTTTTATGAAGCAAAATCTGAATACGCTGTGGATTGCTGGTTTTTTTAAAAGAAAATCAAAACAATTGAGTTACACAGAAGTAACACTCTTAATGCATGTTCTTTCTGGTCTGTCCATATCATTGGAACTCCATGCGGTGTAAAACAAATAACAAGCAGTGTCCCAAAACTGGAAACCCCCATGAAATTGATGACTTGCAGTGAATTTTATCTTCGTTGGCAGCACAACATCCGTGACAGACCCTCTCTATAAACAGTTTACAGGAAAGTTATATTATATTTTATTTGGAAACTCCTTATACGATAGGCCTTAGGAGGAGAAACAAATTCATTTCAGAATCGTTGCTTATAAAATCTCACGGATTTTGAAGGTATAAGTTGTGGAGAACTTCATGAGATTAAATCAGGTCGGCTAAGATGAGAAAATAATGCTGTCCGAATAGGAAATTCAAAAATCTTAAAGATCCTAATGGAAAATATCTGGAGAAGATATATTTTGGGAAGACCTGGATGAAGATGGGAGAATAAATTAAAAGATGATCTAGGGGAGCTCGAGATAAAAGGAGCAGTTAGGGACGGAAAAAACCAGGGACATAACATCATGAACAATTCTTATTGCTGCAATGTTAAACTATCAAGTTCTTACAGTTAGGTTTCCAGTTTGGACGGGATTTGATTCTGGATTTTCAGCTTGTTACACTAACACCAAGACCACTCTCTCCCAAAAGACTACTTAGTCTTATTCTAAATATACAGTATAGCAAACATGCCTAATTTCGCAGTACCCCTATTTCGCAGTATCTTTTTATTTTATTTATTGCAAAATTGGGAACAGTAGTGGAAATATTTCATCTTATTCATCAAAGAGGACATCTTCTCTTCTATTTTATACATGTTTTTTTTTTTCCCCCATTACTGTTCCTGATTTTGCAGTAAATAAAATAAAAAGATACTGCAAAATTAGGGGTACTGCGAAATTAGGCATGTTTGCCCTATCTCTACACAATAGTAAAGATATTGCACCATCAAAGGATCTTTTATTCGTAGGAGATTACTCTTTTGTTTTATGCTAACTTACATGATAATAATTAGACATGTAACTATCTAGCTCGTCCATTATTTTAATTTTTAAGAAGCCAATTCGATTGGTTCTGTTTCCAAAGATACTTCGAATTGTCTATTCTCTTCTTTTTTCCTCCAATCTTGTATCCAGATACTTCTCTCTATCATTAAACTATTTTAATTTACAAAATTTATGCTTCTAACCAGTGGCGGACGCAGGGTGGGGATAGGGGGGATATATCCCCCCCCCCCCAGAAATTTGAAAATGGCTATATATGCAATCTAAGTGGCCAGTTTTATAAACTAATTATATATGTAAGTTAATTAATTTTGTTTAGTATTCTTTCTACCTATTCAAATCCCCCCCCGAAAAAATTCTACGTCCGCCACTGCTTCTAACAGTTGTAATGTTAGTCATAGGTATGACAAAGATGTAGCCTACTGTACTTCCGTCTAGTGTAGGCTACTTAGTCATAAACGGCAAACTTATTAATTTTAATCTTATTCGTCAAACAGTCCTATTAAATAGCTCTTGTTGTTTCATGCATACGAGAAATTATTGATAGATGAAATTCCCTGAATTTTCTTGAGAAAGTTGCTGGGTATGGCCCACCTTTCTGACTTCATGTTGTGTGGTTTCTGAGTCATAGCGGTCAAGACCGAATTATTCATTCTGCTGAATTCCTTTAGGCAAACACTGTGACTGTTCTTACGGGAATTATGCCTCTCCTTAATATTCTTCGTAATGTAAATCGTGATTAGCCTTAATAAGGGTCAATGTGAATTGTAAACAACATCAGAAGAGAAACAAACATGAATATAAATGAGATGATGAGAGGAATATCAAGGAATGCTCAGTATAGAACGAACATGATTAACTGTGTTTTGACCACTCTGACAGCCTTTCTCTTTATCAGCTTATGTGTCAACCTGGTTTTCGTCCATTTATATCTTCACAACACATACACGCAGGACACATTATTATGACGTCAGTTAGTAGAGAGTTTGCTTTTTTATAAATTATCGAAGTTTTGTTTAATATTATTGGACGTATTGAATTTATTTTTATACAAAAAGGTACTAGGAGGGATGGCTTAGCTGCTAGTGTCAGAAGTTTTCATGGATTCCCCAATTTCTTTCAGGTAGCCTAAATGACGGAATTGTACCTCTAATAATTAAGACCATTGTGGTCCTTTTTCTTCTCCATCCTTCCACCCGTCCGTTGTATATATGTATGTATGTGTCGTGTAATAGGCGGCTACCGCACAGAGATAATCATTGATCAAATTTAAATCGTTAACACTTAGAAAATTGCGTAATATTTATCTAGAACGTACAGGGTTAGGATACCAGAACTGGCACACTAACTGCTCTGATTAAAAGTAGGCTATAGGAAGTTTTTAGTCTTATACCCTCAAAAACGATAAATAAGAAGCCATAGAAGAAATAAGAAGATGGCTTCCTATACTTTTACTTCTTCCCTCAAAGAAAATTCAAGATGAAATTTATCAATAATGCTCTGATTAGTTCTAAGGGCGAGTTTTAGAAATAGATATAAAGTAAAATCAAGAAAACTTGTAAAAAACAAAGTCCCTGAAGGGGTTAATGTTTATGGAGAAATTTTGATCAATATAGTATATCAAGCAATAGCCTAAATGGGATAACTAGAATATTAACAAATATATTCCTCATATTGGCAATATCCCTTTATTTTCGCCAAAACATCTGAAGGCATACACCGCGCCCTAGCCGCTGCTGAAGCCGTAGGAGCATTCACGCGTTTCTATCAACAGGTTTCTAGAATCGAATTTCGCCATAAATAGGTACGAAGGCTAATGCGACGGTTAACATGGAACACTATCTTCTTATTAGCAAAAATAATTCATAAAGCTTGTATAATACAAATACTGGCACTAGCACTAGCCATTTCAACAGCAATGTCAAATTTAATTAACAAACTATCATGACAAAATAACGTGAAGGAGATGTGTGCGCATCTGAAATTGCGCATAATGTATGCGCGTGTAGATACGCTTCTGTAATGTAATTGCAGGGCCTTGTCCGTGGAGCGTGCAATACAGCAGTGTAGGGAAAACATGACTTTGATTAGAGGAGGTCATGACTAAAATATGGGTTGCGGACTGCGTTCTGAAGCAAATTATTAGTGCACGTCTCGCTCTGTTCCCTGGATAAACCCTCCGGTCTCCATGTGAATCTGAAAACAAGAAATTATATTTTATATCAATATATTACACTATCATGATTGTCATGTTTTTTCTATTGTCAAAATCCATTTTTTCAACTGATATAAAGCTTATAGTAATGAAGTTTTCATTGGATAGGAATTCTATATAGAGTGATAGGGAAAAAGCGAATAAGTCAAAATATCAAAGTTTTAGGAGAGACAAATAACGATTTATTTTCACAGCAATTTTACAATATTTAGATCAGTCCACCCAAATATTTTTACATAGTATAAGATACTGTGTAAACATATCTGGTGGACTGAACTAAATATTGTAACAATGCTATCGAAATAAATAGTTTTTTGTCATTCCTGAAACTTTGGAATTTTGACTTATTCACTATTTCCCTATCACTCTAGAATTTTCAGCGTCTACGAATTGCATGCGGAGAGAGAGAAAATTTCCGAATTGCGTACCAAGGCTTCTACGTTGTTTCTGAGTTGCTTGGCAAGAAGGTATCAAAAATCATGTGTAATTCCCTTCTCATTTTCAATTTTATTCAATACTGTAACGCAGTGTTCATTTTTAGCATAAGCTTTACAAAGTATATTGTAACTCGACCACCTTTCCTTATTATTGCTTAGTGCCTTTTGAAAATAAAACTTGAAGCCATCGATGACGAACAGATTCCTGTTTTTTCAGTCATCCTACTCGCTACCCGTTGGGTCCATGATCTAATAGTCCCTTGGTTAAATTCACCTAAGAACAACACTTTTTTTTAGGTATTATAAGTCAAAATATATATTGATTTCGTAAATTTGTTTCAGTAATTATGATTTTATTAATTATTAATGATAAATAGGCCTGTAGTCATTTACTTGGAGTCCTCAATTGGTAAAAACTGATGTACGTATAAATATAGACTATATAAATGCCCGTTGTGGGTTTAATTGAGATTACGACAGATAAGCATTTGTCCTACTAGATTATCAATTCAAGTGTGCGTTTAAAAACCCCCATGAAATTCGGCTGTTTAATTTTTCCACCTGACTCATCCCGCATGCAATTCGAGTTCTCTCGGATATTTAACCCATACTGAAAATTTATTTTCTTTATTTTCGTTTTAATTAAAATTTCATAATTAGCTTACATAAATAATACACAGATTGGTCCTAAAATCCCGAAAGAGCAACGCTCGGGGGCAGTTCCAGTGTTACATTCATACATGTTTTACAGTAGAACTATAATACTGACCTAACTGTTTTAAAACTAGGAAATAGGCAAATTAATAATATCATGAGAAAGTATCAGGGGAAAATTGCATTTGCTGAGAGTAATGGCGTGACTCAACTGATAAAATTATTAATAGTTATTATAATGAAAAATAAGCAATAATTATCATGATAGTAGTAACAGAAAACGAAGAAATTTAAAAGGGATGAAAATTAATAGCCAACCTGGCCTGAAGAACCAGCATTTTTTAGAAATAAGTTGATAAACTTCATTATCTTTGAAGGTGGAAGTGAGATTTTTCACAATCCCTCTATATTAAGTTTTAGGATTGTGCTTAGTTTAGCGCAGTGATGAGATCTTCCGATGAATTTTCTCTTTCATCATTAATTTTCTGTCCAAACATTTTATTTCATAACACAACACGTTGATTAGAAATCACAGTAATTATGTTGGCAGTTAAAATATCCAGCATGGTTGAAAGTCTATTTATGTCCAAGTGGGGCAGGCCATTTTCAAATGTGGCATTCTTGAATGAGTTTATAATGTACTTTGGACTTAAATTTGTCCTTTTTATGGATAAAGTTAAAATAATCACTTTAATAATTAAAACTGTACAGAGTGGGTTGGTAAAAATGAAATGATTCATTATTTACACTCTTAAAGGTATGCTCTTAGCCCGTGGATAAAATGAAATTAGCAATGTTCCTAATATAAAATTTGAGCTGATGTTTCCGTGTAGTACTATTCAATTGTGAAATTAATATTGAAGGTGGTCTAGCTCGGTTGCCATAACAAATTTCAGAATTTCTGTCACTGAGAAATTAAGAGGGTATGTTTATCCTGACCTTCGCAAGGAATCCATATTGGTATTAAACTGTCTGTTCCTTGTATTCCATGTGAAATTAAGAAAGAAAGAAAGAAAGAAAGAAAGAAAGAAAGAAAGAAAGAAAAATAAATGAAAGAAAGAGGTATCACTTGATCATATTATGAACACTAGATTTTAGTGGAACAGTAATAGTGTAGAACTGCTTCCGTGATCCTAGTATTTTGCCTTGTGGACTAGGGTTCTGGAGGCCCCGGTTCGATCTTGGAATTTTTCCGAGATTTAAAAATCGCTATAGGTGTGCACTGTGCCTCGTGAGAACTATTGGAACAAGTAGTAGTGACCCCGATCAAGTAAATTAATAACGACATTCTCCACCAAACCTTCCATTTGCCAATGAAATCAAAAGATGAAGATAGATGATTAGCGATTGGCAAGAGATGTTATACCATCCATTTTTCATATGTGAGATATTTTTCAATTATTAATCTAACTACTGTCATTATACAAATTGAATAAAATATGTTAGACCAGCGTTTCTCAACCTTTTTGAACCCGAGGACCTCTAAAATGCCTAACAAGTTTTACGGACCCCTAATTTTTACATCCCATTTTTAAAAGTAGGCTATATGTAGGCCTATATTCTTAATATTTGGGGTATTAATTGTAGGTCATTACAACAAAATAAATCTAAATACTTTTTTTTAATTTGACGGAAACACAGTTATTGAATTAGAAGTAAACTATTGACAGTAATTGATAGATAACTTCTCCAAGTCATCCCAATGGATTTCACACAAATATATATTTTATTTTATCATATTCTGTTCAAAAATCCTCTCTGCACTTGCTGTCGTTCCCATTATAGGGCACGTTTGTTTGTACATGTTAGTACGTAGCCTAATTGTTGAGCAAAAGCAATTTGCTACTAAATTTTCCTTTCGGCGGCTCGGCCAACTTGACTGACAGAATATTACGAGTTCAACTGCAAAACAAAGTTTTATTGGTGTTGATCGGTCAGAATTGAAAACGTGTGAAGCAATGGCAGTTTCATTTTAGCGAATGCATAGCCAAGAACATCAGATCCTAGTACACTCTTACCGTCTGTCCACCCACGCTAAAAAATCGCAAGCTGTATCTGGCAGTTTTCTCAGCCTGAAAACAAGGAAGAAATGGATAATAGGGAGTAAAAAAAGGAGGCCTAGCGCATAGGCGTACCGAGGGGGGGGGGTTTGGGGGTTTGAACCCCCCCCCCATTGACTAAAAAAAGGAAAATTGTATAATTTTTTTAAGTCTGCCCATAAATTACTTAATACGAGTATAAAGCGTGGGAAGCTTAAAACTCGTTATTTTGCGTCTTAATTTTTAAAATTTTCCGGGAGAATCCCCGGAAGCTTAAAACACGTTATTTTGTGTCTTGATTTTTCAAATTTTCCGGGGGTGGACCCCCGGAAGCTTAAAACTCGTTATTTTGCATCTTAATTTTTATAATTTTCCGGGGGAGGACCCCCGGACCCCCCTCTCCCTGGATGTTATAACCCCCCCCCCATATGGTCGGCCTGGTTACGCCTATGGCCTAGCGTAATTTCAGAAAGAACAACACTTGTAATTACTACTAGGCTATTAGGGGATGAATTTATATAATATTCTTCATATGAATTTGTCGTCCATTCCGCATGGGCTAGGACTCAATCAGCAGCCAATTTCAGTTCAGGGTAAGGTACACTAGTTCAGAACAGATCTTCTATGAGTGGCCACTGTCTTCACTTATAGCAGAACTTGTTAGATGACCCATAGGATGGGGTGCTCTAAGTGGCACATAGTCCTAATTAATGTAGTCTCCACTGCCGGACATTGTTCTCAGCATCCAAGTATTGAAGTAAAAAAGCGTTAATGTATGTATGTATGTATGTATTTATTCACACTGAAATTGGGCTTTACCCGGTGGCAGTGGCATCAATTACATTTACATTACAAGAAAACATTAAAAATTATTTCAGATACCTATTCTAATAACTAATAACCTAATATTCCTAAAAAATTATGGAATTAAATAAATTAATTAAATAAAGAAATTAAATATGAGTTAATTAAGAAAAATACTTAAATGCATGCCAAATTAAATTTAAAAAATATATATAAGTACACTACTGTCTGACTGTAAGCTGAAGGCCGAGCTGGTGGTATAGTGGGGGAAAGACATAGACAGTAAATGCAAGCGCATGGTAAGGTAGTGGGGGAACGCTAGCTCGGCCTTCAGCTCGCAGTCAGACAGTACATATCAAGTATAATAATCATACACTTCTAACTAAACAGATACAAGTTAAAATACAACAGATACAAGTTAATGATCAGATCTCTTTTGGAACGTTAATATATAAACTGCCTTTAGCAAGGTAGCACGGAAAATAGCTGACTGTTTCTATCGAAAGGCCCTGCAGTTGAACATTGAATTAGTTTAATCATCCGAACAGTGGTATAGCTTAAAATTATTTAAAAGATCAGAAAGGTTCATCCCGTCCTAAGTGTACTGTTGAAATAACAGCAGTATTTACAACCCTGACTGAAGAACTGAAAGGGACAAATAAGAAAATGAGGAATCTTTCATTATTAATATGACGGAAGTGTCTTTAAAAAAATAAATCTTGATTGTTCATATTTCATATTATGATTATGATGATGATGATGATGATGATGATGATGATGATGATGATGATGATGATGATGATCCCGGAGGCAGGTCTAAGGTCCCGGAACGGAGTCGCGGGTGAATTTTTCATATGTGAGATATTTTTCAATTATTAAACTAACTACTGTCATTATACAAATTGAATAAAATATGTTAGATCAGCGTTTCTCAACCTTTTTGAACCCGAGGACCTCTAAAATGCCTAACAAGTTTTACGGACCCCTAATTTTTACATCCCATTTTTAAAAGTAGGCTATATGTAGGCCTATATTCTTAATATTTGGGGTATTAATTATAGGTCATTACAACAAAATAAATCTAAATACATTTTTTTTAATTTGACGGAAACACAGTTATTGAATTAGAAGTAAACTATTGCCAGTAAAATTATATTTTGATCAGACATAATATTTATTACCAATTTGATAATATGATTAGGTATTATGTTATTACTCCTTTTAATGAGATGGTTGAGCTTGTCGCCTCTTGAAGAGGTCCTGGATATCTGGCTCAGTATTAGTCAAATTTAGTCGAACATCAGCAGATACATTAAGTCGGTTTCTGTATTTTGTTTTTAGTTGAATGAGCAATGAAAATCCCTTCTCACAAAGATAGGTTGTTGAAAACTTGCAATAGGACAGCTGTATTTTCGAAGATTTAAAAAAAATTGACATCTAGTGTCCATTTTATGTGAGAAAATTTTACTTCTTTACTTTCCACTTGCTATATGATATTTTTCAATTATGTCTGAGGACCATCCGCACCATCTTCGCGGACGGTGGTCCGCGGACCATAGGTTGAGAAACTCTGTGTTAGACTAATTGTGCGTGACTTTAAATTGATCAGGCGAAAAAAAAAAATTACTTAGATGGAAAAGACAGAAGTTTGGGACAGCGTATTTTATGAACAACCTACCAACACATATCACAGTTTTAAAACCTCAGCACAATACTGTATTATATTTTCTGATCTCCTTATTCTGCAGTAATTTGTTACTGCATCTGTAACGTTGTAGTCCTTGTAGCTGTTAACGCGCCAAGTTGTTTTTGTTTTCCTTTAGGGGTGTATGAATAAAATACAAATAAAACTACGCCTGAGGTGCCTATTCATTGTTATTATTTATCGTGTTTGCCGGTTACCTGCATGGACGAGCATATGCAAGCCTATAACGCTATCAATATTCATATTTTGCGAAGTTGTCTTATTTCGTATAACAATAGAATTATTATGTAGCTGTATGCTTCATGAGATATATGAGATGGTCGCAGTGGCGTTCTATGAATATTGGAGGAGGATTACTAATTTTTGCTGGTAGGCTGTCTGCTTGAAGACAGTACTTCTGATATGAGTGATGATGATGATGATGATAATAATAATAATAATAACAATAATAATAATAATGATAATAATAATAATAATAATAATAATAATAATTTCGTTTGTTTGGTCTCGCAGAGATAAAAAAAAATATTTTAAATAACTCAAACGATTAGGTCTACAAAGAAAACAGATCATGAAACTATATATTATGTTCACATACAAGAACAGTATAATAAGTATATAAATCTTAAAAGTAAAATAATAATGGTAATAATAATAATAATAATAATAATAATAATAGTTTTTATTTGTACTTTATTAGTGTTAGTAAGAATAATGGACAATCAAATATTGTCCCTAGATTAGCTACATAAATAGAGGAAATTAAAACAGGTAATTATGTTACAAAATGGTATACATTACAATTACAATTACAATTACAATTTATTGTTTCAAAGTTTCATTATATAGAATGTTCAAAAATCCAGTGTCCTATCTGTCAGGGATGATAAAAGAGACCAAAATGTACTAGCTTTCTTATAAAATCATGGGTAGAAAAACTAATATTGAGTCACTCTCCAATACATCCAGACAAGGTCCGCAATGAAGTTCATGGTGATCATTTCGATCATTTATTATATTGAACACCGAATTCCACAATAAATTAATGAAAAAACATGTCGCTTTCTTTTTATCATCAGTCACACCCCATAACTTACTCTCAACTCGTATTACTTGTAAATGTTCAATACTTAATCGATATGAGTTCACGACCATGGTTCTTTAAAAATACCTATGTTTCCTCTATAATCCCTAGCAGTTTGGGCATTGCATTTTTGAACATTCTTTATTTAAAATAATTATCATGCTAAAACTGAGTAGTGATTAGTTATCACTTATAACCGATTTAAAACTACTGAGGCTCCAGCTTTTCCTGATTTTATCTTTCAAAGAATTCCAGCCGAGACTGTAAATATCCCAGCTCGCAGTGATATAATGGCATGGTATGGATAACAGAAAATTTTGCTGATACCGAGTTTCCACGTAATGATAAGAAGTAGCTGCATAAGCTTAAGCATGATGCGATGTAACAAGGGGAAAAATGTTTCAAGATTTGTTAGAGAAAGGAAAAGGGGTTATTATGAATACCATCGTCGTAAATGTTGATGTTTTTGGCATTGGCATTGGTATCGTAATAATTTTCATCATTCTTCATTAGTCCATTCATAGTCATTGTGTGGATTGGCCGAGGCGGTGATACAGAGAACTCAGATTCGGAAGGCTATGAGAAAAGGCATTCCATAAGTAACTCGTGTATATACAGGTATTCTCAACGACTTTAAATGCAACTCTGCTGACATATTCAAGGGTTGAGGATGCCATAACTTATGCCGAAATGCATCCACTAAAGTAAATTCAACGAAGAAGGAACAGCGATTTTTAAACGACTTCTATAATGCTTTTACTGTATTTGTCTGACCTCATTTAGTTTTTAGATTTTTCTTTGTATCCTTTATGCATTATTTTTAAGTATCAACCATATACTGTGCAGAAGTTATGTATAATTTAATGTACTTTGTAACATAAAAGATATATTATGTGGATATTTTATTTATATAAAGTACAAGGTTTTAAGGATGTGAAGAAATTAAAAATATTATAGAATGTTTCTTATTCTATAAGTTGTTCAATGATGCTGAAATTATACGACACATTAAACAACTCTTCGCTTAGGTAGTCTATGTTGATGGAAAACCCACTCTTCTATGAAAAGTTGGAATAGGGTAAGGTGGTACATTTTCGAACATGGTACAATTCTGAACGGACTAAGATTTTTATCCATTTTGGGGTTTCAAATGTTAGCCAACCTCTTTTTAAAAATATAGCGTCCATACTGATTGTTTTGTTTATCTGTATCCGCGAGAATTATGTTTTAAGTTGACTCATTCGGCCATAAAATATTATTTTCCAATCGAAGGTAAGAACTCCATGCTGGAAAAATGGCACGTTATAAAATTGCTTATAATCCCACGTTGTGTTACTGGAATACATTGTTGAGGACCAATTTTTAACTCATACCAACAAATAGCGTAGTCTTTAATACGTAAGTAATTGGCACAACAATGGTCATTCCTGAGCGGAATTTGCAACTGTGTATAATTTACAAAAACTAGCTCGAGGTACAAATACGAACGGATTTTAGGTACAATTTCGAACAGTACTTTAACCCGCGATCGCTTGCATGGAAAAGCTGTTTTGCTATCACAGCATTCTGCATGTTTATTATTATTAACTGTGCCAGTCAAATATTTAAAGGATGACATCACACAGCTTTCAACAGTGGTATTATTTCAACGAAGATTTATGAACTGCACTTCCTCCGGATTGCTATTACATCTCAGCAATTATGCAATACAGAATAGCAAACAGAAATCGTTCTGGAGTTAAGTATTTTTTATTATTGCTCTTGATGTTATGACAGACCCGCCTGCATGGTCTAGTGGTTGCTGACTACGGACTCGCAAGTCTGGGTTCGATCCCCGTTACCTCCTCGAATTTTTCTGAGGTAGGGCGATTTGGAACGGGGTGCATTCAGCCTCCTGACACCAACCGAAGAGCTAATTCATAAAGAAGTAGCGGCTCCGGTTCAGTAAGCCATCAATAACTGACGTAGGATTCGGCATGATGACCACATGCCCCAAACCTGTCATCTGCCTATTCAAAACGTGACAGTTCATTATTACGCTCATATTATTGATAAATAATAATAATAAAATATAATGTTTGGAAGAAAGCAATTCGTTCGTTGAAAATGCCACTGTTCGAAATAGTACCCACTGGTGTTTAGAATTGTACCTACTGTGGTACATTTTTGAACGATATTCTGGAAATGAAAGATTGCCATGACCAATTTTACATCTGTTTGACTTCCGTATTTTTTTGAAGGGTCAACGACATTGCCAACTTTGTGATTACGATACAGTTGAACTTGTCTTAAGTTTACTGTGTTCATAAAATAAGAATATTTGTTAAGTGTTCGAAAATGTACCACCTTACCCTATAGGCTACTATACGTGTTATAATTTAGAGTTTAGACAATTATTTTATGTCATGAATGTTTGGTTTGAAAGAATCAAAACTTTCCCTTTGTGTTTAACACATAGGTCATAAGCCGTAAAATCTGGTAAGGTTTGAATTCTTGCTAACTGAAGTCAAGTGTGAATCTTTTCTCCAAACAATGCCAATTAGTAGCCCTATGTTTTTTGTGGTGCGGAATAAAGTTTCAGATATTATATTGAATTATGACAATACATATATAAAATCACAACGAACCAGCAAGTTTTGCCACGTGTTGGTTGGATATCCAACGTCGGCCTACCTCAGAGCAAATTAATTCCCCTGTCACTATGAAATATGCACGAGGATAAAATTGGTGCCCCTACAAGTGGCCTTAAATTAATGTTTTAGAAGTTGTAACAGAGGTATTAAAAATTAAATTGCTTTAGATAATTCTTGAGTTGCAGAGGTTTTTGAGGAATTCGAATTTCCAAACCTAAAAATAGTAATATTACTTTCCTTTCTTTTCCATCTTGCTGAGGATCATGCATCACATACAATCATTCGTCGTTAAAAATCTTTAGCAAATTTGCAACTTTTGATTACGGTAATGCAGATTACTCAGGTTCATAAGTAGGGCCGGATGTTTGTGATGTCTTTTTTTTTTTAGTCAAAACAGTGAACATTCCTGGTTCCTGATATATTTTATGTGTCACACATTGGCTTATTTAGGTCATTTTTTTAGTTTTGGTCTTATTGTGCATGTTTTCGCGACTTAAGATCATATTTCGGTTCATTTCTGGATATAACCTCGTATTCAAAATAGTTAAATGATTGATTTTTTAAAATATTTTTGTCCTACAAAGAGTTACTGTTTTTTGGTCTCAGTGTCGATGAAAAGCGGCCTAGTTTCTATTTTATGCAGTCTTCCAAATCGTCTTACTTTTTTCTGTGAGATGATATCTGCCAACGTAACTCTTAATAAAGTAAACAATGTTATTTAAAAAAAAAAAAAAAAAAAAAAAAAAAAAAAAAACTTCATGAAACATTACAAATTAAATTTCAAATGCATCAACGTTGACCAAAATTACTTACGTTTTTGTTATCAAAGTCATTGCAACAAATTAAAATTTAATTATTGAGCAATAAGCTGTGGGTAGTGGGTGTCCATTGATAAAACGTCGGATGCTTATCGTAGTCAATGTTTTATTGGCACTCTCTTTGCTGACAGTCCTGGTAATATTTTTTCACGGGATTCACAAGTCCTTGATATAGTAAATCATTGAACAGTTTATTATTGCTATAGTTTGGCAATGCCATGAAACTGTTAAAATAGCATTATTTAATATTCAAATAATGTAGACATTTCGTGTTATTCATTACTTTAAGTACGTGTTTGTCTTGTTGTAATTGCATTTCTTGGGTCATTTTTAGCTTTTTGCTAGGGATGGGTCCTCGATACTTTCGATACCTCGATACTCTCGATACTTGCATGGTATCGGCATCGAACGATACTTCTGAAAACTCGCTCGATACTTTTTCGATACTTTTGTAACTCTGCAATTCTGCAATTAAGTGAGAATGCTAGTATTTTTTAACACAAACTTGTAAGTGGACTGTTTAAAAAACTAATTTTAGTTTTAATTTAGAGTTTAAAAATAATTATAGGCTACTGATGATATTGTCTCATTAAACATGCAGACTTAATTAATTTAGTTGGTATTAAGGAGTTCTCTCAAATTTTAATGTACCTATTTATTGAAACTGGAAATGTTGAAGGTATCGAGTATCGAAGTATCGAGTATCGAGGAAAAATCATGTATTGGTATCGAGTATCGAGAAAATGTGGTATCGACCCATCCCTACTTTTTGCATATTCTGGATTGTTAAGGTAATAAACATCCGGGCTCTATTCATAAGCTTAGTGAGTCAGAACCACCCAAAGTACTGGTTTTTTAAATCAACGACTTTCTTTTAGTCCTAAATGTCATTTTAGGGCAGTTGCTGGGACAAGTATTTTTCTTTCCGTTACTCTGAATGAGTATATAAGGTTTGTTCGCAAAGTAAATCCCTAACTATCACGGATTATGACGCATGCGCACATTGTCTGTCTCGCTGCACAACATATGCGCACAATGTCATATATCAGCATATTAAAGTGTGCGCATGCGTCGCGGTACTTGACAGTACAAGATTTAGCTTTGCGAACAGACCTATTGTAGGGATGGGTCTATACCAGATTTTCTCGATACTCGATACCGATACATGATTTTTTCCTCGATACTCGATACTTCGATCCTCCATACCTTCAACATTTCCAGTTTCAATAAATAGGTACATTAAAAATTTTAATTTGTGAGAACTGTGTAATACCTACTAAATTAATTAGTCTGCATGTTTAATGAGACCAAATTTAATATCATCAGCAGCCTCTACATTAAAACTAAAATTAGTTTTCTAAACAGTCCACTTACAAGTTTTTGTTAAAAAATACTAGCATTCTCACTTAATTCCAGAATTGCAGAATTACAAAAGTATCGAAAAGTATCGAGCAAGTTTTCTGAAGTATCGTTCGATGCCGGTACCATGCAAGTATCGAGAGTATCGAGGTATCGAAAGTATCGAGGACCCATCCCTAGTATATAGTAATAGAGGATTTGTAATTACCCTGAGATGTGCTGGGTAGCCAATCATACCTTAATCAAAATATTTTGAACTTCTTGTTATCCATCGTGGTTTTGAAGACGTGTTGCCGATATTAAATTTACAATATTCGTATAATATAAAATAGATTAAACTAAAATATGTTATTGAATTCAATCTATTTTGTTCAATTGTCATTATATGCAACAGATCTAAATTCCAAAGTCCATAGAATCGTTTTATATCTAATATATTGGAATGCATTCACCGTGATGTACAATTCTAAGCGAATGCCATACTAGTTTATTTTGGGGTGCCCACGTGCATTAAGAAGTCAAGGAAAACGTTCGTACGTCGCTGAGAATGTGTCCGTGAGGCTCAAAATGAAAGATTGGCGGGAGAAGGGGAGACGTTTGGAGGGAGGAATAAATTTATGAATCAAGGGGAATTATCTCTTCCTGCTATCAAAAGCTCACTTGCTCTTACTATAGCGTTGCTCAATGCCCTCAGGGGATTTTATGTTTATACAATAATCATGTAACCATGTTACCGAAGAGTATTATGGTTCTTTAGTTTGAGTTTACCACCTTAAAGTGCGTTAATTCCACATCAGCTACATGTTTATCCAATTACAATTTCTCAAATTAATAACTTCATAATATTATTTTTCTGCTTTAAAAAATTTGTAGTGTTGAAAAATCTTCTAAAAAGAAACGATGCCTTTGAGATGGTAGATATTATGTTGTCTGCTATTAAACTGCTGCTCGTAATTGCTGATAGTGAGTGTCGCAAATAAAATAAAATCCGAGAGTCAGTCAAAACTGGCTGTTTCATTAATTGATCATAATAAATAATGAAGATTAGTTAGCCTATTAGTGAAGGAAATGAATATGATGCATTGAATTGGTTTCGGAAAAACCTAAAATAAAAAATAGGCTTAAACTTTTTATGAATATTATTGTATTATAGTCTGTAGCACTATTGCAAGACTTCGCTTACTGTAATCACCATCGCGATACGTTCAGTAATTTTTGAATAGACCTTTTATCATTTTGTATTTAATTTTATATAGGCTAAAACATCACTCACTGGTAGTTAAATTCGATCTAAAATATTTTCCACATAAGTTTTCTTAATTATAATCTCCGTTCGAAACGGAAGACATCCATATAGATATTATATATTGTATATATCTGTTGTAATTATAGTTATAATATTAGGCTATTCTTACTCTATAAAGTTACTTTCCAGCTCATTATTCTAGAGGAGTTTCTAATTCAGAATGATATATATATATAAAATTTCGAATTTTTGGTGCCAATATTTTATTTATATTCTTAATCAAGCAGATATGAGGTCAATTATTCTCAATAAACGTTAAATAAAATATTTCAGACAACTGCTCTAGAATATATTGTTAAGTAAGTTGTTTGCTTTAATTAGAAAATCTCGAATATTAGATGCCAATAATTTATTTATATTCTTAATGAAGAAGATATAAGGGCAACTATTCTTAATAAACGTGAAATAAAATATTGCAGACAACTGTTCTAGAATATATTATTTAAGTTATTTGATACATCTAGTAGGCTGCATAGTTGTTTTTGATGTTACAAGGCTTATAATTAATGATAGAAGCTAAACATTTGTCAACTGTTCTCAGTATCTGATACAGACTGAGGTGAAACTGTAACTTTATTTATATAAGTTATAAACCGCTATGTCGTAGCCATGAATAAGTTCACTGGAATTATCTTGGTTAAATAAATTTGAAGATAAGTACCCCTGATTTCAGTATCCTGCAACAGTTAGGACGCAAGTATTATGATACTATTACAGCACAATAAAGATTTTCATAATGAATTTGAAGCAGAATCCATGATAGGAACCCTGAGGCGTTTACAACCATAAAGATGTCAGAACCACTGTTTTATCCATGTTAGATGCCTCGCATGATCAATGAGGTATTCCCTCACATGAGATAGGCTAGCTTACTCTGTCTTATAGATATATGTGTCAGGGATCCTATAAAATACCAACTGTAGTAAACAAAGTAAATGAAGTGGAACTAAGTTTTTTCCCATGTGTGTTACTACCGGCCTTACCGTTGTCGGCTAAAGCCGCAAAATTGTGCACCATCTATATTACGTTATCTAGAAGCTGACAGTATGCAATCGAATTCAAACATAACAAGATAAAAACTCATACTCACGAATATGGTGTTGATGATGATGTATAATAATAATAATAGGAATAATAATAATAGTAATAATAATAATAATAATAATAATAATAATAATAATAATAATAATAATAATAATAATACACGTAGAGTGACTGATATAATGAAAACTTTTTAAAAACTCAATAAAAATGTCTGGGATCTTAACGCCGGAATCCAGTCTACTTCCCTTACTGATACAGATGTTGACTGTAATAAGTAATTCCTAAAGACGTTTTAAGATAAGATCAAGATATTCTTTTAGATTTTTTATAAGTAGGCTATAAATTGAAGGAAGAAAATTATTTGGTAAACGCTTTTTTCATATGGTTTTGTTGTGGATATCAATTAAATGAAATAATCAGCACGGTAAAGAAACAAATCTATGACCAATTCTCTTTAAAATAAATTAACCCTTTCAGAGCTGAATTTATATTAATATAAGCATTAAAAAAGTTATATCAGGGGGTTTATAAGTTTCAAATGAATGGAGAAAATTTTAATGGAATAACCGGTAGTCATAAATGGCAAGTCTAAAGCATAAATAAAATTCCTCGTATTTTAACATAAACCTATTACTGTTTTTATGATTTTTTTACGGTGACGCTTAGGCCTATGTACGTTAGTAGCAGTACATAAAATAGCATAGCCTATGTACTATTTGTCAAAATCCGCCATGTAATGTGATGAAAATAATAAACCGGTCCTATGCTTGGTAAGAAAAGAATAAGTAGCAGAAGAATAAATAATAGTGATAATTAATAAGTAATGCATACCAAATCCAAAGTTTTTACTAAAAATTGCAAATTATTCGCAAAAATTATTTCCAATGTTCTGTTTTCACAAGATAATTATTCTTTTTGTAGTAAAATAGTAAATCAACACTAATGGTAAATATGTTACTCTTTAATAAAAGAGGTTGCTTCCTAACTCCACTTGTAAGTAACTTTTTTAGCGTTTTTGTTTTGTTTTTGTGTTAACTCTTACTGGAATGATGTTATGTACTTCACTATAGTATCACGCAAATCTTGAATCCCTTAAATAACATTGGAGTTATATGGAGAAAATCCTATTTTCTTCCAAAATCCACCCAAGTAATGAAGATATTAAAATCAACCCCTCCCCCCATGAAGAAATTAAATTCGAACCCCCTCTTAACTCATACGCTATACGTAATATTTGTTATTCCCTTACTTCATTGGTTGCCGCGTAATTCTGATTGGTACCCACACTCCTAGAGCCTAGAAGAACAGATATTATTACATCAAATTGCCCAGTATTTATTCCTATAAGTGAACTGTATTTTTTTCCAGTGTTTAAGTTAATGAACTTAATACATTTATAATTTTTATCATACCTAGAATGTAGATTTTACATGCCAATTGTAATTACCATGAAATAGTTCATTATTATTGTCCTTTGCTGTGCTTTTTTCTTCTTAAATTATTGACTTAAGGGGTTTCTGCAAGAATTTAATTATTTTGATTAGAAGAAATTAGTTATTTTGTTCTCAACGCTAAAACATAATTTTTGTCTTTTTTTGTTTCTTTGTTTTCTCTCTCTCTTTCTTTCTTTTGTTTGTTTGTTTGTTGTTTGTTTGTTTGTTTGTTGTTTGTTTGTTTGTTTGTTTCTTGTTTGTTATACAAAACAACCCCAAATGGATACAGTTGAAACACATTGCATTTAAAATAGAATAGGCCTAATAGAAGTATTTCGTTCTTCATGAAAATCATAACAAAATGACTTAGTTGGAGTTTGGAAGCAAAGTTTTCTATTATTTACAGAAGCTTATCAGTTTTCAGTCAGCACACTATGAGAACCTGAGGATGTTACAGAATATAATAAGATTTTCTCGTTTAATTAACGCCCGAGAAACATGACCATGAAAATAACTGCACGTTGCATCTGCAGGAACACATAACTCAATCATCGCTATAATGCTTGGAAAATGTAATATTGCTTCTCTCTCTCTCCAATCTCACCCACATTCTCGTAAATCACGAATTATAGGTTGATGAAGAGACCAGAAAAAATAGAATGAACATAACCCATTCACGTTAATGAAATTGTCAGGTCATGACTATATGCATGAGATAGATTCGGTTTGTAAAGGAAGGTAATGGTGACCACAGCATTTGTTTATCCTATTAACCTTAGACCGTATAAACCCATGCTGACCCCGCCTATCATAAATAGGAGTTAGATGTACAATGTAAATGTTTATTTAATTTTACTGGCACAGTGAAGCTTGTTAGTCTCTAAACTTGAAATCATTTTGTGCATGGTTTGGAATTTAGTGAATCCACGAGAAGATATAACTTTTTTTTAGCTCAGCGATTCAACGCTTCAACGCTTTTTAAAGAGCTTGCAAGAAAACAACCAGCATGCCTAGGTTCAGTTGAACAGGGAAAGGTTTTTCATTGATCGAATCGTAAAATTCTAAGATTGCTGGATGCCAATGTTGTAAAGTTCGGTATACTCTTTTGCAAGTCTAAATCAGGTCGTATTTCTTTTTACAGTGTTCATACAATATAAGTTTACAGATTTTAACAGAGATTTGTTTAAATAGAATGAAATCAAAGTCAAACACTGCATTTAACCCAGAATTATTACCTGGCAAAATAAATCTAATATTCTTTCAACTGTTTTACATAATATTTATTTATTTATATATTTATATATTTGTTTACTTTAGAGAATTGAGCATATCATGACCAACATAAAAATTTATCAAACTTAATCCCACAAGAGGTTAAGAGTTCATCGATAGATCGATAAACTCATTTTGAACGGGATTTATTAAGATTAATCCAGGAATAAAATGTAACATATTGTGTGAATAGGCCTAATTACTTTCATATTTCTGCTATTTAAAATCAAATCACTATTGTGTCAAGAAGAAGTAGGTAATGTTGCAAATCCAAATGAAAGAATTATTGCGTACAGTCCTAAATTCTCTCAAATTTGCCGATCTCTTCCTTGGAAGCATTTACGAAAAACCATCGTGGACTGTCCAATATTCCAGGCTCTGTTAAATTTCGTGGTCATATAAAAAAAGAACTCTGCATATGAATGGAATATTTTGTAAAATCTACAAACCATTGAATTTTGCCTTATTATGGGCTTTTGCTTTAAATAACATGAAGGGACCACCTTAAATTATGGATGTTTTAAAATACATGATGTAGCACCGATCAGTAAAATAATATATGTTTCATTAAAACCATCAACTTGACAAAGCCTAGGCTTTTCGACATTCGTATACCATCTTTAGAGCACCTTGCAGTGCCAGCACAAAATAAATAATGCAGGTAGTTGAGCTGATGGTATTAATCATACATATTATTATTTTATCTTAAGGACATTTTATTTATTTATTGAATATACAATTACTTAAACCCTATTCCACCCGGAGGTATATTAGGGTTATAGTTACAAGACAATATATTTGCAATATTACTACTTCTTATCCATAGGCTGGATGCAGGCCTTACTACTCTAAGAAAACAAGATAACTAATATATTATATTATAAAAGAAAACTACAACATCTTAAAAATAGAACACAAAAACTTTTGGAATTCTCTATAACAGCATTTTTTCCTAAAAATATCAAAGAGTGGTTTATCTAATTTCTTTTTACAATAATCTAAGTGTGCGTCCAATATTCTTCTTTTATGCTCTAGGACTGGGCAATGAAAAATTAAATGTTCAACAGTTTGTTGTTCAGTACATAGGCCTATACATTGATAACCGTTCTGTCTTTGGATCATGAAACGTTGAAAGTAAAAACCAAATTTGCCATGCCCAGACAGAAACTCTAACATCCTATTCTGTATATTCGACGTTTAGGCTATTCTACGTAGGGGAAAAATTCACATTTAGCCTGAACATTCCTCTCTTGGAGGTTCTTTCATTTGGCCATGGACCAACCACTCGCTTTGGACTTGAGTATAGGTTAGCTACGAAAATTTCGTCTTGTTCAAAGAAATACCGTTGTAGGGCTGTCCGTGCTGTTATAACTAAAGCATAACTAGTCACCAAATCACATTTAGTTTATTTATCAGGAGGGATAGTGCACAGTATTGCAGTTGGTTGAGGCACTTGCTACAAAACGGAAGGACGCAGATCTGATGGGATTCTTACCTTTTTTCACGTTATTTAATATTTCTGGTGACCCATGGCCTTGAGTCGACTCAGCTTTTAGCAGAAAGTACCGGTACTGCAAGTAAAACTGAAATGAAAGCTTCCATGGCTGACATTCTGAGTGGGTATTTCAATGGTTCTTCTATTCGCAGAGACTACTGCCAGATTTCAATTTATTTACAGTGATTTTAGAATATATGTTTGTAAAAATAAAATCGTTCGGAATGATCTGAAAAATTATAATAATTACAACAATCGATTTACTATTATCATTGCTTTTAATATTATTATTATTATTATTATTATTATTATTATTATTATTATTATTATTATTATTATTATTATTACCAGTTTAAACCCATCTAATAAATAAAAACATTGCTTTATGAAAAGTCATGAAGACTTGAAATAAGAGCATGAATATGTCATCATAAAGGAGACAGTAATTTTAATTATTCATAACTGGAAAATAATTAAATTTAAAACAAACCAAACTTGTTTGCATTGACTGGTATTTATGCATTTGTTTATGTAATCGGCGGAAATGTAATACTTTGGTTTAAATGATTTGTGCACTCAGTAATTGGATATTATACATTCATAAACAAACTATAAACTGAAGGTATGTTGCATGGTACTATATTTTCATAGAGCTGGAGGCAGGGAACAGTACTGTTCGGTTTTAATTGACGTGCAATCACTCTTGTGAATTGAACCAGTAACTTTCACACCGCTGAACAAAAGGAAATGTTTGCTATACCTCTGTGTTCTTTGTTGAATGCTATCACTATACAGAGGAGAACTAACAAAAATATTAATCCACATTCTACTATGAAGTCTTCTACTAATATTTATTTAAACTTTGGAAGGCTTGAAAAGAAATGAGGATCAACAACAACCTATTTTTTTCTTAAACTGACGAATACTTAATTTATATCTTAATTCCATTCTAATAGCATATTAATTTTAATGATTTTAGGCCTACCATTTATTACTTTCTCTACCTGTAGGTTGGTAGCTGGAGGAAATATTGTGTTTGGTCTTGAAATTCAATATATCTAGTTTTCTGCATTATTACACTTTTTGATGTAGGCCTACTTGAGTTCATAAATACAATTTTCAGGAAAGTTTATGTTTGTGCGCATGTGTGTTAGCCTGTGAATAGCATAGCTTGAGGACGAAAACATAATATAAATTAACGTTTTGTAACATTATGGATTACATACATATGAGTGTAGGCTTGGTGTCCATGTTCTCTTTCTTTCTTTCTTTCTTTCTTTGCTCATAAACATACATTTTAATAAATTCCATAATAGTTACCTTACATAATGTACTATATTATATTATGTTGTTAGCTGAATTCTTATTCTATTGTAGACCCATTATTGTTATTAGCCTTTCAAGTTACTCGGGCCAATGTAACTTCGTTTTCTGCTTTGATAAAATCACATCCGAAGAAATTCATTTATCGGCTTCTGGTTACTTTCCCATTATTGTATATTTGCTTTTAAAGTGTTTGGTGGTTTAGAGCGGAGGAACTTCCGTATTAAACTTTTAAAAATACGAATTGATGCATTTGCCATCAAATAGTATCTCTTTCGTATTAATCTTGTGGGATTTACGTACAGCCTATGTAGGCTAGGGACACTTAGACTTTAATTCCGTTCTACTTAAGGGAAACTGGGACTGATTTTTCTATTACGAATCGGCATTTTGATTGAGATGTAATATCAGTACAAAAGTGATGGTACTGTATTAGCCTATATTCTTTCATTGTTCATTATTTAATTATTAATTATTAAATCTGTAAAGTTCAGTTGAGGGTATGTTTGGAGATCGTTTGAAGTTTTTATCTCCGGTGCCAGTAGACCTTAAAAAATTCACTGTCTATAACATTTGTAACTATTTTACTTGTCAATCTTTTATTTTTTACTTAACAGACTGTAAAAAAATCATATAGACTTACCCCTTTTATAGTCAGCTGTGTCTATTGCTGATTAGTATACCTTTATATACAGTGTGTCCCACGCAAGAGTTGGCCAATGACGCGGGTTCGTGCGGCGCGGCGGGCACAGCTCCAACTCCCGAGCGATCGGGTGAAATATCTACGCTAATAAAGCCGCGATCGGTGTTATGAATCAGGTTCTCACACTTACAGTTAAAATTACAATGAAAATAAACACGTATTTCATCACAAGAGATGTTGGAAATGTTCTCCTTTTGCATCCACACAATACTGGCACCTTTTTAGCAAATTTTCTTTCACGCGGGTAAGTTCAGCTTCCGAGACAGAGTTCATTTCTCTTGTGATAGGCCTAGGTGATATTGTCTTTAAGTTCTTCTAACAGTATGTGAATATTATTTATGGGGAAACTTGAAAAATAAAGTGTATAGGTCAATTTCCCATACATTAGAAGAACTTAAAGACAATATCACAAGAGAAATTAACTTTATCTCGGAAGCTGAACTTATGTGCGTGAAAGAAAATTTCCTAAAATACAAGAGGAGAACATTTCCAACATCTCTTGTGACGAGGTATGTGTTTATTTTCATTGTAATTTTAACTGTAAATGTGAGAACCTGAATCGTTACACTCATCGCGGCATTATTAGCGTAGATATTTCACCCGATCGCTCGGGAGTTGGAGCTGTGCCCGCCGCGCCGCAGGAAGCCGCGTCACTGGCCAACTCTTGCGTGGGACACACTGTATAATAATTAATATAAATATTAATTAAAATTATTTTTTCTATTCAAATCTGACTTTTTATGTCACAAAATAAAATAGACTTTCCGTAAGATCATATTAATGGGTTTATTGCTTCCCATTCCCTACCTCGAGGTGGTATGCAATCACTAGCTATGGTGCACTATCCCTAGTGAATGCGTATTGTTTGACAAAACTTAGGATCAATAATCCACTTTCATTTAAAAGGTCAGCGAAGGTGCACCATTTGGCCTGTAGGCTACCTTCACTGACTGATAAATTTCATTTTTCCTTTTGAGGGTGAATATCAATGAAATGAAATTTAAAGAGATGTTTTCCACCTTATACCCTCAAAAAAATATATATAACCTGTAAAACCTTCACTGAAAATGTAACTTCCACGATAACATTTACAAACTCGACGATACGAGTATTGTGCATTTGACTGTATTTCAATCCCTCGGTAAAAAGCTCCATGGTGCTACGTCCCTGAAAAAACCAATCCTACCACCCGACCAGGGTTGGGGGCAATGCGGTCAGCATGCCGACACTAACGGCCGTTAATGGTTTTTTCCGTGACCGGAAATCCTTAGATAACAAACTGTAATAAAATCCACGGACTACTAGTAGGCCTAAGAAGGTAATAAATTGATCATACTATGTAGTTTAAACGATTTACATTATATAAAATTGGTAAGAATGCTATTTACATAATATTTCAAGTGGGGAGTTGTAGGAGTTATTAAAATTATATGTAAGCTAATGTGTGGCTAACATCATTAGAGTACAGTACATGGAACCTGCGCATAATAACGAAGTTTAACTGTAATGACAATTATTTGATAGGCACTGCTGCATTCACTTTATGAGTAAGCCTGTTAATTATAAAATACGAGAAATCTGAAAGCAAATTAACGCACAGTACCTGCAATAATATCCTATTCGAAGCAAAATCCCACTAACCGTACACTAATGGACACTGCCATGAACTGAATTTTACCATCATATATCTTTTCTGAACCATCCGACCCTAATCAGAGGCTTTCAATATTATCAGGGTAATTAGGCTAAATCCCAGTGCTGTAATTAGAACTAAACGTGTAAATGGAAAGTAATAACATGTGTGCGTTTTAGAGGGAGAAATAGAGGGAGGACAGAGAGAAAATAGGGGAGAGAGGGAGAAAATGAAAGAAAGATAAATAGAGAGAGATATATATATAGATAGCTGGAAAGACAGGAAGATCGACACTATTCCAAGCAGAGCAGCTTTTCGCACAATCACTTATTTATATGAATATCCGATTAACTAAAGTTTCCTGTTTAATTAATCACATAGCCTAAATTATATACCATAAAGTGGACATGTTTCTATGTTGGACAAGTAGGCTTACCTCCAATAGTAAGCAATTGATGCTTTCAGGTAGCCTTTACATTTATTTCTGAAAGTGAGATTTATTTTTATTTTTGGTATAATCTGTGTATATAAAACTGATATGAAATCTGAAAGTTAAAAGTTTGTTTACTGTCTTGAATAAATGTTACATAGGCTATGAAAGATTTGTTCACAGTACTGTATTTCAATACGTGGCCGGGGGAAATTCTCAAATGGATATAATCATATTAAACATAATACAGATTGTTTAAAATGAGGAATAGATTTAATTAATTCATGCTGTTGAGGTTATGATTACAAGCTGTAATAACAAATAATTTCCAACGTTGCAGAACTACGGAAAACTTTTCCTGGGAAATATTTTAATGCTCATTCCTGGACTTTGTTTAATTTTTATAATTAATTCATTTATTCTAGCCTAATGTTTGCTTAATTCACTTTTATTTCTAGAATAAAATAAATCTTACCGTACCTCGACAGTGGTGACGACTGCATAAATCACTGCCTAAAGATTCTGCTACATGATTAAAATATTAAGAAGAAATTTCTCTTTGTCGCTTTGGTAGGAGGTGATCAAGCTAATTTCGATAAAGATTGAGTGAATCCAGGTGTGTGATTGGCAGATTGATCCATATCGAAAGAGAGACTATGAGCTAAATAGTTACTATGGGTCTAATGGTATCCTACTTGCATAAAATTTATGTAATTTAATAAGTAAATCTTTGGCCTAAATGCCACACAATTTCTTTGCATGTCATTCTTGATCTTTTAGGCTTTTTTGGGGGTGTAAAGCTAAACAGTCAATTTTCTGAACTAAGTTATTGACGCCTAGAATTCCGAGGTCTAAGTCTCACAACGAGACCACATTGAAAACACATTCTGCCTATTTCCTTGTCTATGACTTTGTGTAAAAAGTTCATGAGTTCATCTTCAAATAGTGCTGCATTCGATGATTGAAATTCCAATCCATGCAGACGGATCACGAGTTCATGACATATTTAATTTTGTGACTCATGACCATTTTGAAATGATCGATGCAGTTGTATTATGCACATCACAGTATAAAGCCGCAGATTTACATCGGGGAGCCCGCGGGTTAAAATCCCGTAACCGGCCAATTTGAGTGAGAGTTTTGGGTTTTTTCTCCAGTCGGAAAGGCAAACGCCTGATTTGAATTTACTTTACATCTACTCGAATCCCCCTGTCCGTTTTTGTGTTTGTTTGTTTTTAGTTTCCTAGGAGGAGGCCTTGCTTTCGAGTAGTCCCTCACCATAGAATCCCTATTCTTGTCCAGGGATATTCTAGAGATTCGTTCCCCTCAAGCTCATTAAAGGGGAAGTAATTTTGGTTAAGAAAGAAGTGTAAAAAATAAACCTAAAAACTAGGTTCACTTACTTAATAGCTTAAATAAATTTATAGGCTAATCAAATGTTTCATGATACGAGAAGTAGGCCTATAGGCTAGGTAATGTTTATAAGTAACGATATTTCGCCTAATCTTTATCTGAGAATTTAATTTATTTTAAATATCGTTATCTCAAAAGGAAGTGCTGATTGTTTATTATACATAACTTTATATTGTCAATTACTGAATCAGATTTCGATCGGTGAATCATAATTGCCTTTCGTACCTTGTTGAACTCTTTTGAAGTCAACATCATCTCTCTCATTCTGTCTCGTTTTCCCCTTCGTTTACTTTCTCATTTCCACTCTTTGACCGCGGCATCTCTCACACACTGTAATTATCCTTCCGGCATCCTCAATATGAAATACGATTATTTATAGTCAGTCGTTGTATCCATCACAACTGGTACTGACCGGTTGTCCCGCAGTTGATACAAAGTTGTAGAAATACTTAGGCTATATTTTATTCGCCAATGTTAGATCCGAGTGATCAGTTTATCTGTCAGTAATGTAATGATGTAGGCCTATTGTCTGGATTCATACACTTAGAGTGATTATTTATAACAAACTAGCAAAAGTGTCCATTCTTCATACGGGTATCTATCAAGAGATTGACTTTATAGTACACTAGAAAATGTTTTCTAACAGATAAGTTTAACTCTTAAATGTTAGATGATCTCTATAGTTCTGACCCATTAAATTTCCTATATGTATTGAACGAGAAGAAAGAGCTTTAGCTTGATATCCAAGTGCGAAGATGGAGTACCGGCTTGTTTGCTTTTTTCTCCTTAATTCATTGCTCTGTTTCCCATAATTCACCGCAATTACGATAGTGACTGTGAGCTGTTATTTGTAATTGTGCTCATATAAGCGTATGAGGACATATTACTCGACGATAGTATGTTTCGTCCATTTGCCATTCATGCTACCACGATGGAAAATAGAATTTTCAGTATTCAACGTGGCAACCTAATTTGCCGAATTCATTACTAGACCTGGGGTTTTAGGCTCTAAAAAATTAGCTTTAGGCACCTAAAATAGGCTTTTAAAACATGTAAATAGGCTTTTAAAACAAGTAAATAGGGTTTTAAAAGAGAAAATAGGCACTTAAAATATGCTTTAAAAATATGTAAATAGACAGGAAATAGACTTTAAAATATAACGTGATCTTTTTTTACTGTAAGAGACGTGGTATACCTATTCTTAACAGAAATAATTGCGAAATTAAGACAATTTAAAATACATTTATCAAAAACAGTTTTGGTTTATCTGAAGAATTGACACAGTAGCCTATGTCCCTTATTACTAGGCCTATATAGGCCTACCTGCTATTTGTTGTTTTGAGCTAATCCTCCCCTGTCAGTCAGCATTCCTTTGGCATCAATTGCTTAGGAAAATCAAGTTTCTGTGAAAAACTCACCCTCTGCTGTTCGGCTCTTCATTCAGGGATGTCCATTAAATGATTGTAAAAGTTACAGATGTTAAATTTTATTTTAAATAGGCATTTTAGGCACTAAAATAGTAAAAATATGCTCCAAAGGTCCAAATAGGCATTTTAGGGCACTAAACATGAGTGATTTATCATGAAATGTAAATTAGAACACGCACTTGTGAGAACTGCCAAGCGAAAGTAATCGATCGCCACCGTCGCCTTCATGTGACCATACATGAGATCAAGGAGGCAGTGCACAAACATAAAATGGTAACGTTTTAAGATTGGTAAATTTCAGCCTAGCTTTTGGAGCTGGTGTAATGCTCACGTTGGAGTTCACATCGTAGAAAAAATTCTATGCGACACATGTGGCTAGATTTCTCTTTTTTTTTCTAACCTTTCCTCGAATCTGTTAAAAGACACTTCCCGCAAGTGAATCGCAATGTACTGTCACAGTAGGCCTACCAAATAAAGCATGTGACGTGAGTTTTAGGATATTGATAAATGAGCATGTTGGAGAAACTAGCAACGGATTGTGGACTGTAAATGGAAGATGTTTTGGCACACATCTGTCTTTGTTCTTCTTAACTTATAGGAAAATACCAAACCCTCTCAAAGCTAGTTACAGACAACCTGTTAAGGTCAAGTTAGCCACATAACCCGTGCACGTCGGAGTTTGACATCGGTACAAAACTATGAATTTGCTCTTGGCGCTTTCCTTGCAAATACAAATTCAGCCTGTAATATAGTTAACAAACCATAATCAATAGAATAATACTCTAATACATTTCTAAGTGCGATTATCTCTTATTATTATCATGATTATTATTGTTACTGCTATCAACATGATTATGAACCAGGTATAAAATGCTATTGCGGCATAGACATTACAGGGAGAAAAATGGAAAGTATTTGAGGGAATAGGTCCACATTTGAACATTACAAATTAAGTTAAATTCTCTTTTTTTATATATATTTTTTTGCTCTATAGCCAGAAGAATTTGTGTCATAAAGGAGTACTACTTCTCTAAGGTGTAGGAGTCAGGTGTGTAAGTGATTTTGGCTATGTTATACAATCAAAATAGGGTCTGTTAAAAATGCAGTGGATACTTCCACTACCTTCATTGCTTTTTTTAAACGTGCTTTCTTCATTATATTAAGGTACCTTAAACGAAGAATATGTATAAAAACTAGGAAGTATCTTCCTAATAAATGTTACATATTTTAGTAATATCATAAATGCTGTTTTTAAATTCCTTAATATTTAAAATATATACATTATAATTAAGCAATATTTTTATAATTGTTTTAATTGACGTATGTGCCTAATATAATTACGGCTCAAATAGTTTTAAAGTTAAAAAAAGAAATAGAAATTTACAATTAATATTTTGTAAATAGAGAATACAAGGTTTTCGATTGCAAAGATATTTAAAGAGGGTAGCAGCAAGTTTCCATGTTTGAATAAATAGGTTATCATCATAAACATTTCACTGAAATTAAAGGAATACTGAGATCACTGGTTATTAGAAAAATACTTTTGTTAAGAAGTCTGAGTAAAAAGAACGTGGTAGTTTGTTTGGTATAAGAACGTACATAACCTATAATTTTAGAAGTTACCAGACCTGTTGATTTCTCAATTACGTGACATCCTTCGAATACTGTAATATTAAACACAGATAAATAATACGGAAGCCTAATAGACAACATATACCGTAACATCTAATAACTAGGTCTCATATTTTATGGGTCCTGCTTGGAGGCCATTGCCTCTGTAAACAGTCATTGAAAAGATTTAATTACGGTGATTCAATTGCTCACGTACAGTAGGTCCACTATTAGTAACTGGTTAAAATTTTAATTACGTACTACATAGGATGAAAAATGAGTTCCTTGTATGTACAAGAAATACAGATCGATTTACTTCTTTTTAAATTTAATAGGCCTATACATCATTTATATCGTAAGGATGCTTACTATGTTTTATTTCAATAGCCTGTAGTCAAATAATCATAAGCCCTCGTACATATCTTTTGTCATATTACGGTTGTTAGGAAGTATGTTTAGAGCAAAAATTATATAATAAGCCAATTTTGTGAATAACTTATTAAGTTAAAAATGTTCCAAGGGTCGCATAATAATAATAATACATAACTAAGTAAATAATATATAGATTAGAATAGTTAGATTGGAATAGACAGATTAGAATAGATAGATTAGATTAGGATATATTCGGTTAGATTAGAAAATAATTAGATTAGTATAGATTGGATCAGAATAGATGAGAATGGGTTAGATTATGATAGATTAAAATATAATAGACTGCAACAGAGCAGATTAGAATAGATTAGATTAGATTCGATTAGATTAGATGATTTAGGGTATTAAGAGGCTCGTTTGATAGGCGATCAACATGTCTGGTAATGAATGTATCCGTAAAGATGTCTTGAACAGCTACAATAGCCTATAGTCTACTCCTTTAGATATGGCTCCTGTAACGGGAGAAATGTCCTTTAAAGGAAGAAGCTAGTGTTATTATCCTCGTTTCTATCATTATAGAGTATTATTACAGTGACTATTTTTAAATGATCCGAAAAAAATAAAAGAAAATTTCAGTACTACCACATGCTATAAAATTATATAACATGTTACCTGAAAGTGTATCCGGTTCTGTTAGAAATTTTAAGCCAAAAGCATTAGTCTATCATATTTTTTAAATGTTTACTTCAAACAACAGAATAGATTTAAAATATTTCTGTAAATTAATTGAAAATTGATCTTTTTATTAAATGTGTTTTTTCTTTACTTGCTTTCTGCTAAATAAGTAAAATTTGTGACAGGTTCTCATTCTTCTTCTTCTTCTTCTTATTGTTATTATTATTATTGTTATTATTATTATTATTATTATTATTATTATTATTATTATTATTATTATTATTATTATTATTATTGTTTCTCCAAATCTATATGAACAAAATTTTGCCAAAAAAGGCATGTTACAGGTTCTTTGGAGTTGTACATATTATATGAAAGAATAAAATAAAAGTTAGTAAATAAGTGGAATTAAATGAAATAAAAAGTCAGTAAATAATAGAAATAAAATAACATAAAACAAACCAATAAATAAATAAAGAAAAATAGCACTGTTACACAGGATAATCGCTGTTACTTGATTTTAACACTTAACACAATAATTATAGGCTAATTATACAAGAGAAAACTAACTTTTTTTTTTAACTTAACGAATGTTATGTACAAGGATATCGTCCTCAGAAAATTTGATGTTACTAGGAGTCGAGGTTTTTTGCGAATTATTTGCATCCATAACTTACAAAATGAATCTCTTTATAACTAGCCCTCTTAGAGCAAAATGTAGAAATGTGTTTGAAGCAATACTTCTATAACTGTTCGCTCTACCATGTGTATTTAATACTAATGTAGCACTATCTCAGCAGAAATGTAAAGGCACTAGAAAACAGAAACTTGTAGGCCTATTTACTCATTACCATATTTAACGATTCATTATATTGGTTAGACTTCCATATAACATTTGCAAAAACATAATATTTTGGCATTTGATGCAGTGGCAAAGATTTTTACGAAGTACGAATCGTAATAAAGTTTGTAACTTCTTCGTCACAACTTAACTAGCTGTAGTATTTAACAGTAATTACCAAGTTGAAGCTTTTATAGTTTGTTTGAACTCAGACGTTGAGTGGCATTACTCACAGGCAGGCGTAACTAAAATCTTACTCGTGTCACTAAAACTTGTACGAGGTAAGTAGTCTGGTAGCCTACCGTTCCATGGTAAAGTAATCGCGGATAATGTTATCAATCGGGTAATATTATCATTTTTATGAAGTCCCGTACGGATTAATAGGCTGCTATTACATCTAAAAAATGCTGTTTATTGTGATCAAAGATTCGGTTTATGCCATCATATTTTCCTTTTGCGGCTTTATTTCCAAATACTGTGCGTCATTCAAATTAAGGGTTTCGTTTCTAACTCAAAAAATTATCAAATAAAATCTTCAGTGAACTTTAAGTTTAAAATAATTTTGGAAAATTATAGTAAATTATAGTAAAATAGGTGGTTTTGAGTTAATGGCAATCATAACATGTTCATAAAATTCTTCATATTTCACAATAAACATTAATGTATTACTCTTAAACTTCTGCTTTTATACGATTTTTTAAATGACGCATTTGTACGTAAAGGCGATTAGGTATGATCCACACAATTTGGCAAACTCTGAGTGCACAATAAATGAAAATTAGCCATTCTTCTTTTTTCATGTTGGTCTAGACTGTAGGTACGAAAGCATGACTACAAGGATGTAACAACAATAATAATAATATAAATAATAATAATAATAATAATAATAATATAAATAATAATAATAATAATAATAATAATAAATCTTAATTTAATCTGCAAAGTTAAGGCAGAGACAGAAAAAAGGGAAAAAACTAATTCACTAACATAGTTCTATACAGGATGCTATAACTTCAGACTTTCTGGACAATTTTTAATTAATCTTGTATCACCTACACAGTATGGCAAACTCTGGGTTTTCAATTAGTTTGAACAAACTCTTATCAGCCTTTAAACTTGCATTTGCCTCACTGACTCTTTCTTGCGTTTAAAAGTTATAAAAAGACCGTAAGACGATGCACTTTCAAAAAGAATTCTTCAGATCAGATTATATTATAACTGTAACCTCTTCGCTTGTAAAAGACCTAGACTTTCTGTTTTTCAATGAATTAGTTACAAGATTACATTAAAAAAAAAAAAAACTTCATCTGAAGATGCTTTTTAAGCCGAAATGATTCAACCTAAAAAAAATACTGAAAGACGAATATGCAAGGATAATAAAAGCGCAAACACTAATTATAGTGAATTTCACGTTAAAACGAAATCTTTCCGTCCCATCGTTTTTCTACAAAAGAATACAATAACATTGAGCCCTAATCCTAAAATCTATACTGATTATGTACAGGTTTTGGCATAGCCTCTTTGCGGTCTCTTCATAGTGCTGCTACTTCTTTTCTGTGCAATTTATGAACTGAACTTTACTTCTGCATTAGTGTCGGCTCCAGACGACGACTAGCTTATTTTTACTGTAGCCGAAATAGGGAAAATGTTTCCTGGAACTGAGGAAGTTAGGAAGTTGTCTGCTTACAACTAACTGAATTGCTATTCATTGCTTGACTGGTGTAAGGGGAATGGGTAAAGAGAGTGTAGGCAAGATTACACTGCTATAAATTTTGGAATATGTAAACGTTCATGAAATGGTAGGTAGCTAGATGATAGATTTTGTGCCTTTCATTTGTTTCATCTTAATTTTTTCCACCTATTTATATTTCTAAATTTTTAATTCCCTTTTTGAGATTTATTTTGCAAAGTTATTTAACTGTTTTTAGTTTCTGCATTAAAGTTTGTATATACTTGTAAATTTCTTTTTTCTTATTAACATAAATGTGATACAATTGGTACACGTAAGCGGAAGCTTTGCTCATCTGGAGGCTTTCAAAGAAAACATACTACATTTAAAAATTTATGTAATCTTTAATAATAATAATAATAATAATAATAATAATAAAGGCAAAAAAATAAGCTACTTGTGATAAACTACAAGGAGTAAGAAAATATGGATAATTAAGGCACCTGAGGACATATATCTATTTTATCACCACATGCGCTTTGCTCAGTTTCGCTTTATATTTTAACCATCACATTCCCCTGGTAGGCTAAGTTTTTCTCGTCTTTCTTACTCATTCTTAATAAAGATGAAAGGCAAATTGTGTACATATCTAATGGAATAAGAAACTTGAACTTTTGAACACCAGACATCGCCTGTCGGACAGTGATGAGAGGAACGCAAGAATGGTTCGATGGAATGGAGAAGAGCCTATGGCGACATGAGATTACGGGACTAGATCCGGCCCATCTTATTGGAATAACATTATGTAAATTCATATTTACTTCCATCTTTATTTTGTTATGTTTTATTTTCATAACATTAATAATGTGTAACTTCCTTGGTACGCCTTAAAGTTTGTTTAACTGTAGCTCAAAGTAATACACAATACAGTATGTGGTCTATGAGAGACTATGATTATTAATCCCAGGAATGTCCAATTTTACAACTAGTAAAATATCAGCTACGCTTATGGCACAGTTGTGACAACTTAGTAGACTTATGTGCAACTATACCGAACAAGAGAAGATTTTTTTCTAACTAGGCTTATATTTTTATACATGAAGCTGATATGAAGGATGGCCAGGATGTGGTTGTTGACTATGTCCTGTGGGTATCGCATTTTATATTTTACTGGAGAAAGTTGAACCCATGAAAACTTCTTTCTTTCTTATACAATGTTTATTCCAGATTACTTTTCTTCGGTAGCTTACGCCTAATTTTTTTAAATTTGTGTAAAATGATTGATTGAAATTTTATTTCATATTTCAGTTTAAAAAATCAATACAATCCCTACTTGGTGGCTTCAAAGTATTCGTTAAAAGATTAAGAAAACAAGCCAATACCGATTTATCCTTATTTTTTCTTGAAATGTTGAAAATTACTTCTAAGATATCGCTTTTATTGAGATAGTATGATGTAATGTAAGTTACATGCGGTAAGCTGAATATCCAACCTATATCTGACAAGAGTGGTTTGAAATTCCCGTAAAGGAAAGTAAGTGGCCGCAGGAATGTGGTTTGAAATTTCTGTTATTCATTGTGATCTTATGGATGTGTGCCATTATTAGGTTTACAACCCTCGTATATTGTGATATTCTAAGTTTAAAATATTTAACGTAGGGAATTTATTGTATTATATGAAATCCAAGGCAAATTACAAATGTTGCGATGGATCTTCTCAGCAATAAAGTATATAAAACTAAAAATAAAAATAAAAATAATAATAATAATAATAATAATAATAATAATAATAATAATAATTCAATTCAATTCAATTATTTATTTAAAGAAGCTACAAACAATTTTTACAAATTTTAAACAGTAGGCTTCTAATGATGTATGATTTACCATACAGGAATTGATGTTTATGATTATGATTATGATTATGATTATGATTATGATAATGATAGTGATATTATTAGTGATATACAACAGGAGTTACATATTAATGCATAATTAAACATCTGACTGTCGAGTCTGCAGTTTTAACCTAATTGATAATAATAATAATAATAATAATAATAATAATAATAATAATAATAATAATAATAATACTGTAATAATAAAAAAATTAAATAAAATAAAAAAAAAGCCTCATATACGCCCAAACATTTAAACGTGAAATCAAAATAAAGGTTCCTCATCGCTTACAAGAATTGAGTGGGCTATCGTTGAATAAAGATCTCATTGCATTCTACTCATGTGGCAAGCACTTGGTACATCTTCATAGAGAAATAAAAGTGAGATATAGGCTTAAGCTTATGTGAAGACTATCTTGTTTCTCTTTTCAGTAGCGGTCATTAGCTACCCAAAGAGTGTATCTATGAGAAAACATGTTATTATACATTGCATTTTTTACATCATATGCCCGCTAAGTGATTGGTAAACATAACTTACAGTTGCCACTTATCATTTATTCATCAACTTTTTCTTTCCTCGATCTTCTTTGTGGCTCCTCAAAGACTTGTAAGGTCGTATTCCAAATTAGAAGCAGGCTCTAAAACTGCTTCCTTAATGAGATTTGCCTTGGCATAAGAAAACTTCTTATCGTCTGTTAGTTCTCCCGCCCAGTGAACCTGAACTATTTGTTTATTTGTAAGTTTTGACTTTTTATCTACTTATGCACACACCTCTTTACTTTAAATTCATTTTAAAGCGGCTTTGCTACAATAAAGGGATTGGAATATGTGTTGTTATTACTAACTCGATTCTGTCTACGACTGTCTTCCAGTAATTGGAATTCTTTCCTTTTAACTTCATATTCTCTTGGCCCCATAGATGGAGTTAGCAAGCAGGCTACGATAGAGAAAAATAATATTCTCAGTTTTCTGTCTCTCAGAGATTAGGCACCTCAAGAAACCATCCCTTAAATGAGCAGTTCTCTGTTTCAATTAATTTGAGTTGTCCCCATACTAATTGAATGTTCCCCGAAATCAAATCTTCTACAACTGAAAGCTGCCACATGCTAATTTCACAATTGAAGATTGCTAATAGGAACGTTTTCCACATGTGTGTTTCTTATGAAAAGTAAGTTATTTCGTCTCATGGAAAACATTTTATTTTTGACATTATAAGTAACAATTTTGGAAAATCCTTTCTCAGTATGCACTTACATTATGAAACGGAGGTACTGCCAAAACTCCACAAGTCTCTACCTATTAGGCTACAGTTTTAGGCTCTACGTTAATTCTCTATCAGTCTGTCAGTCAGGACAAAGCCGCTTATATAGATAGAGATTATTTGCGATTACTATTATTTCTACCTAAACATCAAACAGACTAATCAGATTTTGACGATGCCAAATATAAGACGTCACTAGGCCTACATTACTTAAATCCACTTATAACCCATGAATAATGTAAAACTGTAAACTTTATTACGTACGAATCTTACCTTGGTGAAGTTCTCCCATCGATTGGATAGTTTTCTCCGAGAACCCTTGTATGATTGTTACAACTTGCTGGCGATCTTATTTTTAAACTTTTAGGAGTTTAGCCTGTTTTCTAATATTAACTTTTCTTTATGGTGACTCTTCTCCTTTACGCTATATAAGTGATTCCTTAAGATATTGAGATTTTCGAATAAAGAGTCCATATCAAAACCTCTTTTCTCGCAAAACCGAAGTTTTATTGTTCATAAAGGCTGGCTCGAGTTGGCAAGCATTAATTTTTAACCATATTTCTCCTCGACTGACCATCGTGAATTTACTGAAGTGACATGCCGCTAAACAATTTTTTGATTTAAAGTCTACCGAATCTACCGAATTGAAATTTCCTGAGTAAATCTACTACTTTAGATTCTTTAATCATTTCATTCAGTATGTAAGAATTTTGACTACATCTACAGCTTGGGATATTCGTTTCTGTGAACTGGTTAAGTCGAGTAACGTCGATGGATAATCGATAATGTAACATATTATAATTAACATAGTTTCTCATTAATTCCTGTCTCTCCCTTTAGTTCTCTCTCGCTTCCCTCTCTCTCTCTCTCTCCTCTCTCTCTCGTCTCTCCCCTCTCTCTCTCTCTCTCTCTCTCTCCTCTCACTCTCTCTCTCTCGCTCCTCTCTCTCTAGCTCCTCTCTCTCTCTCTTCTCTTCTCTCTCCTCTCTCTCTTCCCCTTTGTACCTCTCTTTTTTTCCCCTTATCACATACAACATTCAATCACTGACTCCACTCCTCCCCCACACACATGGTTAATTAATCTTTACTAAATAATCCAATAAAGCCAGCAATCAATATGGAAAATGGATTCATAAAATCGTGTGAACATTTAATTCCAAACAAATTGTGGAAGTTGTATTTTAGATTAAGCATTTTACTTGACCAGTTTTATTGTAATTAAACACATTTACAGAGTATTTTATTCAATCCGAGCAAAATAACATCATGATGGGTAGGTATTCATTTTCATGTTTTACAACAAGCACGTGTTGCGTATTGAATATTATATTACCTGGAATTCATTTGCGTGTCAAGTTAATTCAGATCAATTCCCCGTTGCTACCATTAGAAAGCGCAACGAATTTTTTCTTCGGAAATTTGATATCAAAATTGATAAGTGAGTCGCCAGTAAATTCTTTGCCACTTTTATAATAAAATGAAAGGATACTATTTTTTCTAAATAGACTATGTACACAAAGAAGTATACTAAAAATATTTAAACATAATATTGTTATTTTTTTAATACTGAGGGAAATTTATTATTGCAGTGTTTCTTGAAAAAACTTATACATTTGCTCTTTTTTGAAAGATATACGAGGCGTGTTTTTTAAGCAAGTACCGTTTTGGAATTAAAAAAAGACGTGCAAAGATATCGCAATAATTTTATTTTTATGGTTACCTACATCTCTTGTCTACGCACTGACGCCATTACAGTCTGATTCTTCATTGTATACGTTGTTTACTGAGTGTTTAAGATGCCTCCGACAATCGTGAGTCCCGCCGATTGTGAAGTACGGGCTGTTATACGATTTCTTAGTGCTAAAGGCGTAAAACCGATCGATATTCATCGTGAGATCTGTGAAGTTTACGGACAAAACATTATGAGTGATGGAATGGTAAGGAAATGGGTGAGAGCATTTAAAGATGGCCGCACAAATGTGCATGATGAAGAACGGAGTGGGCGTCCTTCGGTCTTTAATGAAGATTTGGTGCAGAAAGTGGAAGAAAAGGTGAGAGAAAACAGACGCTTTACAATTTCATCAATGTGCGACTGGTTTCCTCAATATTCTCGTAGTGTTTTGTATCGCATTGTGACCGAGAACTTGAATTACCGGAAATTGTCAGGCGGCAGAATTTTATGAGGAGGGTATTCAAAAACTGGTGCCACGTTATGACAAGTGCCTCAATATTCACGGAAATTACGTAGAAAAGTAGATTAAGGTACAGGCTTTCATGTAAAAATAAAATTATTGCGATATCTTTGCACGTCTTTTTTTAATTCCAAAACGGTACTTACTTAAAAAACACGCCTCGTACGTTCTTTTCTCAGATCTTTATGTTCTAGCGTTTTATTCTATGGTTAAAGTAAGAATAAAAAATGTCACATGTTAATATTGAAATATAAAAATTAAAAATAGTCTTATATCCTAATTGTTTAATAGCTGTGCTGTAATAAAGTTCCAGAAATAAAATAAATGTTAAATACCGATATTTAAAAATCCCTCCAACCTAGACTGAATAATTGAGTTTTATTATTTGTAATTTGTAACACTATAAAACACGAAATGCTAATATCAATTTTACAAGCTATAGGCAAGTAATGTTATCACGAATTAAAATAAACGTGTGTACGGTACAGTCTCAACACAGAAATAATCCCAGGTGTATTCACCTTATGTGTAGGCCAATTCATATTAAACCTGTTCATAATTTATACACCCTTGGCCATATCAGAACTTGGAAAAATTTCAGTCATTTCTTGGGAGGAAGACATGTGACGATTTTGAAACATTATCAGGCTATTAAAAAAATGTCTGGAGTCATTCATAACTTTCACTGGCCCTTCACTGAAATGGTTACAATAGGATAACTTTATTTTCTGAACTACATATTTACATAATTTAACGGTGGGCGGGAATAAAAATCTAGAGCTTAATCATAAGTAATATAACGAGAGATCTGGATTAGGCTATGTGATAAATTCTTTTCTTGAGATAATCCGAACCTTGAGTTATGTTTATTTTGAATAAAGCTTGTAATGAATAATTAAAACCACAAATCGATCGTCTCGCCATCAGCGATATTCTTGCTCTGACAGCTGTTTTCTTTTTTAGACAAGGCTACTAATAATATCGTGTTATTAATATTGTATTTATTATTATGCGATATTTAAAATGTTCCACCGTAGATAAAATTATAAGTAGTATAGTTTTCATAACTCCTTTTGCTCCTAAGCAGCTTATAGCCTACATATACCCAATCTCTGTGTTCGATGGTTACTAGTTTTTTTTTATCGAAGAAGCTATGAAAATGTTTCGGTCTTCAGTCCTTATGAATTTACTTGAAAAAACAACTGCAAGAAGGTGCGATAAAATGAAAGTAATTTAATAAAATTATGACTATAGATACATGCGAATTAAATACTCATCTTAATAATTAATGTTGTCTCTATTGAATTGAACCCTGCACTTCAGTCAGGATGACGTCCTGACGATCCCAGTTAGGAATTATACAGACGCTTTTCCGGGCAAAAGCAGGGATATATAATATATTATTATTATTATTATTATTATTATTATTATTATTATTATTATTATTATTATTGGTTTAAGAGTGCAGGATATGGGGATTAGTAATAAATTTCAATAAAACTGAATATTTGACAATGGATTTGGAAGAAAAAGTTAATATGTAATAATGAAGAAATTGCACATGTTGAATATTTTAAATATCTAGGGTCTATTATACAAAAGAATGCAACAACAAATTTAGAGGTTCAAAGAAGAATAACGGATGGGAAGAGAATTATAGGAATTCTAAATTCAATCTTATGGAGTAAAAATATTTTATATAGAACTAAAAAATTAATATATCATCAGGCATTATTCCAAAGTACGACATTATTTGGCGCTGAAACTTGGACCATAAGTAGACAACAGGCAAACAAATTAATGGTATTAGAAATGGATTTTTGGAGGCGTTCAGCAAGAAAATCCAGGAAAGAAAAAAAATTTGGAATAATAGAATAAGGGAAATAATGCAAGTTGAAAGGAATAGTTTGGAAATTGTAGAAGAAAGACGCTTGAAATGGTATGGACATGTACTCAGAATGACAAAGGATTGAATACCCAAGAAAATTTTGGATTGGAAAGTAGAAGGAAAGAGAAGAAGAGGGAAGCCCAAAGAGTGCTGGATGTATGGGGTGAAAAGGAGTATGGCGAGAAAAGGATTAAGTGAAGATGCTATGGACAGGGACTTATGGAGGCAAAAGATTGTTGTCGGATGAAGGAAAACCATTGTGTTGTGGAAAATTCCTTTATATAAAAAAAAATTAAGTTCTATAACTGTATTGCAGCCTGAGCTCTGTAGGCTACAATTATACATAAAATCTATGAAATATAATACCAAGGTATCAGTCTACAGCACCACATACATAAACCTACACAACCATCTTCAGAAAATGATTTCAATTAACATTCTGATTGAAATAACTAATGATAGGCTGCTGTACAGTACATAAAAATAGTAAATCATGGTCTGGTGGTACATGTTCGTTATGATTGTTGTGATGAATTAGATTCAGTAATATCAAGATTATATCAACTCCTGTTATCATAGAATAGTTTGCTTAAAATGGACGTAGATTAACAGGTAGATTGCATTGGACACCGGGAGTAATTATCGTCTAATGATAACACAAGGCGATAATAAAAATATTTAATACATATACCGTACAGAAACACATCAAAGCAAATTGGTATCACAAACCTATTAATGTTAATAAGACGCCAGCGTTATATTATGCAGTGCATAGCATTACGTTGTTTAATTAAGTGGACATAGGTGGTCCAAATCAATCCAGTTTGTATTGAATACTTAATAACAAGTGGCTTGGTTCTCTGTCATTAAAACTTCACTTTCATCAACTTATGAAAAATTGTAATTTTGAATGATAAAATCATATTTTCATAAGTTTAATTCTTGGCTGATTTTTTCGTTATATTTTCATTAACATCCTCTTATTACTATCTTCAAGTGAAGAAGTTAGATGCCCAATATTAGGCAATTCAAAACCTTCGGGACTTGCCTTCAACACTTTTTTTAGACTTTTCCTCGATTCTCCAATGAAGCACTTTCTACTCTTGTATCGTAATATTATAAATTAAAATGTTGTCACAGCAATTAGTCCGTTAGTTAGATGTTACTTTTGAACACGTATAAATTAACCAAACCCTACAAAATGAATTTCTTTATTAAAAAGAGAGCACACCGTGTTTGTAGTGCCAATAATCTCCACATTGTCTGCATCCAATATGGAGAAATCCATTTTGTAGGGTTTGGTTAATTTATATGTGTTCAAAATGCAACATCTCACTAACGGAGTAATTGCTGTGACATGGCAGAACTGATGGAATAATATATTACGATACAAGAGTGGAAAGTGCTTCAATGGAGAATGGAGGAAAAGTTTCAAAGACGTGTTGAAGGCGAGTCCCGAAGGTTTGGCATTCATTAAAACCGCATAATATTATATTATCGAGAATAAAAGTATATATAGGTGCAATCATATGAGCGAGTGATTCCTGGTGGTGATTAGTACAGTAGAATCACGCTAATCCGAACTAGACGGGTTTGGATCCTGCCCGGTTCACCGGAAGTCCGGATTATATGAAATGCAAGTTTTAGATGTTTCTTTATCAAAAATATAACTTTTTCTACAACTTATTCTTAGTTTTAACACTACAGTGTACGTAGACATAAGTTTTTAACCTACGAACTGATGTAGGATTGACAAAACAAAACATCTTTGTGATTAAAATTCAAAATTTATTTTTGTTAAATCCCGTCCGGATTAACGGATGTCCGGACGTGCAAGGTCATGTTTCACGTTCAAAAATTCTGTTTACTTGTTTCAGCTGATTTTTGCGAATCTTATATTAATTTTTTAGCTATAAAAATGTAGGCTATTAATTGTTTAGCTATAAAAATGTAGGCTACTTCTGCCTATGTTGTACACAATATTCTTTAAATTGTCCATTCGAATTTTCCACTTCTCATTTTTCTCATTTTTCCAATTCTGTGTCTACATTATCATACGCGAAAAATATAAATCATGCTTTGGGAGTATCCATTTTCATTTGTAGCCCTGCAATACATTTCTGAAAGAGTATGATCAAATTCATACCCAAAAAGATAAAATGACCAATCTAGTAGAGCATAATATCGTAGTGTCTACGTTTAAGCAAAAAAGCAGGACTGGATTGTATCAGTGAAAGCAGTGTGGAAACTTGCACTCAAACCTCTGTATAACGAAGAACAATGTAACGATAAACCCGCATGTAGCAATATTTTCTTTGGCCCTGGCAAATTTTTTATCTTAATTATGCTAAATTTCACTCACTATAACTAAGATGTTACAATATTAATTTATAAACATCCTTGTATACCAATGTTTTGAGTTTCTACAAACCAGTAACTTAGTTCTATGGATGGTAGCAGGTGTCAGGTTAGTGTTTTATCCCAGCCACCAGCCACCAATAATCCAATATTGTTTTATGTGAGTCTGGTAACTATTGCATTTCTTAGAAATTTCAGAAAGTAAAGGTTCAATAGGGGCTGAAAATAGGTTTATTGAGGGTAAAAATCATCCTTCAAGTGTGCAAAAACTTACAGTGAGTTTAGTTTTTTCTTCAACATGCAAGGTTTTACTTTTGCCTTAGCTATGTTGTAAATTTCCTTATCTTCCTTCTTCCTAACCTTTCTACATGTTTGAAAATTTCTGGCATATCCCTAAGCTCAAAGCTTGACGTGATCGGTGGTGTTAAACGAATTATTTGTATAGTAGTTTTTCTGTCTGCGGGTGTAAAGTAGCTAGGGATACCAGTCCATGGAAGTCAGTAAGTTTAAAAACAAAATTTGTGATTCATTATTGTTTTTTGTTTTTTGTTTTTGCACTTGTACCTTGAGTTATAGGTCACAAAGTATTCTATATGCAGTACATCACAGCCTTTCAATGTAACAATACAATCTGCTATGGCCCATAAATATCGCTCTACCGAGGTTTGACAGTATAAACTACAGAGAAATACATAATTATCTGCCAGAGTGATTGCTTATCTTTCTTCTTAAAAAGAAACTAATATTTTAAGGTTCTAATTAATCATACTTTTTTTTCATTTTGAGTTTTACAATGTTTCAACATAATATCTGCTTACTTCAAATTATAGCGCTTTCTTCTGTCGGTATTAATTCTTTGAAAATCTACCTACATAGTACACAATAGGAGAGGTCAGTTTCTCCCTAATCACCATGTTATTCTTTATCCAGAGGGTGCTGTCTGGTACGTGAATGCTACAATTTGAGGATTGCATGCAACAGACTTATTAAACGTGTAATTCCTGCCCACGATGTTTACACAAAAGCTTATTGTTGGTCAAATTACTTAACGAGTTTAACCTGTGTCTGTCTTGGTATAAATTACAATGAAAATGAATTAATGTTGTTGAAGGGATAATAATGAACGGCCTGTTATTATGTCGTAACGTTTTTAAAAATGTCATGAGCATGTATGAACACAAAAGGATGTTGTTTCGGGGTTAAAAGGCGGAGATAGTCTCATCTGAGGTTAGGTAGGCGTTTCTAGAAATATTTTCTGCATTACTGTAGTCCGTATATAATTTCAATTTCCGACGTTTCTGACCACACATATTACATACCTCATAAATATCTTCCCTGTTGTGACCTTCCGCGAATGATTCGTTAATTAAAGGAGGTGTACTAATATAAACTATACAGTGCCAATGGGCTGCTGCAGGTTCATATTATGTCAATTATATTTGGGCTTATTTCCTCGAAGAAATTTTTGTCAATTCTGAGATAAAATTTATGAAAAAGAATATGGAAGTTGAATTAATATTCCCAGTTAAAACCCCCAGGGGATTGCTGACAATAAGTTGGTATTTAAAAACATATTTTTGTGATTTGATTAGTCTTCTGTTAATAAATCGATGCACTTTATATTCGTATTTAGCCAATCTCTGTTTCATGACTTATTAATTATTTGTAATTCCACGTCATAGACATAGGCTACAGTAGACATTTTTACTTTTACGTGGGATAGCAGTACAATTTTCATTTAAAAATAGAAATTGTTGTAACTTACATGCCATACATAATAACTGTAGTCTACATAACTTTATAAGAAAAGATAAAATTTTGTTAAACGACAGTAGATTTGCTTTGTTAAGTGATGCATATAGGCCTAAATGGTTATGTAGAATATTTTGAGATCATTTTAGTGCCATAAGGTCGATGTCTTTAGTAATAATAGATGGGATTTTAACTTATTTTACAAAGTTGGTATAAAATTTAGGTTCCTATCATAAGCCCAATCACTCTGATTGAAACTAAGTTATATTGTATTTAGATTTAAAACAGTTTTCAGTGGATTAATATATAGCACACTTTTCAGAATGCACACTTTGAGATTGATCGGCATTAACTCAAAACGAATCGTATGAGCTAAGATTAATGCAGTTTGTGTACTACGGTCTATAGGTATAATGTTGGCATTTCACATTGTTTCATTCGTTAATCGTTTTATATATATAACGATTAACGATTGAAACAATGTGAAATATATATATATATATATATATATATATATATATATATATATATTACAAAGTTGGTATAAAATTTAGGTTCCTATCGTAAGCCCAATCACTCTGATTGAAACTAAGTTATATTGTATTTATATATATATAAATAAGTACAATATAACTTAGTTTATATATATATATATATATATATATATATAGAGAGAGAGAGAGAGAGAGAGAGAGAGAGAGAGAGAGAGAGAGAGAGAGAGAGAGAGAGAGAGAGAGAGGGAGCTACACACACAAGTGTTGCTCATACGAGAGTTAATTTCTTATTTTAAGTTTTTCATATACAAGGCTATATTTTTTAGGTCTATAATATTTCTTCCTTGTATTTTTTACTATGTGTATTTGTGTTTCCATATATCTAACGTTTGCATGGATGTAGGCCTATAAGAAAATTTTACAATTAGATACTTGTATACACATGCCGTGTTTTCCATCTGCCTTACTTACTCAATATAACCTTTTGTTTAATCCCCTATTATACGTCACTGCTGATGGGTTTTGTGCAGCAAGTTTATGTTTGTATGAATATTCACGTAATCTTTGCCCAAATCTAAAAAAAATACTCGTGAGCTTTCGTTGATTAAAAACAACGATGTGTCTTTCACTCCATTATTAGTAACGTTTCTAAAGAAAACTATCACAAAAGTTAAGAGGCCAATCGCTTAGGCAAACAGTGTGACCTCTTAAGTTAAAATCACTTCGTAAATAATAAAAAGTACATATTAGTACACTTCTTAGTAATTGGTACCTATCGTACCGAAGATGAAGTTGAGTAGAACAGATGAGACAGTGGTTTCGTTGACCACAATGCATGATACACGTGCGTTCCACGTCCTCACAGATAATTAAATGTTGAGGTAAAACAAACAAAAGGCGTGTCGGTAGGATGGTCTTGCCAATGCATGGGGACATCTTCCATGCCTCGAAGGTTAAGTACTTTTGCTTCTTATTTGAGGCGTCTCAGAGTCCCTCACCAATGTCTCTCAAGTCTCCAGTGGCGTTGTCCATTGTATCGTCGAATGCATGGGGATATTATCATACGACTACAATAGTTCTCACATTCGTATGAGAAGCCACTTATTCTTTGCCAGTGAAATTATTCATGAGTTACTTTTTAATTGTTCCTCTCATGGTATGTGGACATAAAATGAAGAGTAGAGATCCTTCGTTTTGCAAGAGAATACTCGAATACACTTGCAACAAAGAAGGGAGATAGTGATTTCCATATCATAGCCAGAACAGAGTGATACAGTACTTAGAATATGAATATTACCGTATTTACTTTTGCATTCTTTCGCTGCTGGTCGTTTAAATGCAGTTCTTCTTAAGATTTCTGCATCCCCAAAACTTACCACTTCTGTGTTTGTAGTCCAGCACCCAATAGACATCAAAATGTTATTTTAGTAATGTTTAGTGTGTGGAACTGTGCAAGATTTTCTCCTAATGTCAGAAGTTCTGGGGAAAAAATTGTATTCATCCATGGTGTTGTTATGCCGGAAACTTTTTCCTCTCTCCCACTTTTTTTTGGGGGGGGGGGGATTAACATTTGTCGAATGAGATTATCCCACTTTTAATTTTCGTTATCGTTAGCCTACAATATTTATTATTATTATGAAAAATGATTATTATTATGTCCTATTCAGATAAAACGCTCTATATGACTTCATAAGTTATAACAACACTATGAATTGCTTATTTGTTTAAAGAGAGAATTTCTACTCGTATTTTATATTGTTTAATCTTTATACCCCCATAGTAATGTATGGTATGAAAGTTTTGCTAACTGGAAATTGATTAGTACCTTGTTTATCCAATTGTCATAATCTCTTAAGATTCAGACATTATATGAAAACTTTCATTGACCTCTTAATTTTGACAGTGCTGGAATGTTTACTTACATGTACAAATTGCAATTTTTTGCAGTTTATAACTTGCAGTTCTAATAAATATACTTGAATACATTTTAATTAGTTATGATTATAAATTTAATACAACACATTTCTTTAAAAATAATAATTTTCACGGTCTAAGTTCCTGAGTAATGACACCATTTACATTTTTACTCAGAAATCACACGACCTGCGGTGTGACAAAAGTAACTGCCGATGTAGGTGTTCTTAAAATGATATGAAATTTAAGTATTGTTTCTTTCCTCCTATATTTTTCTCTAATTCTCTTCATTTGTAATGTTAAACAACTCAACGTTAATGATGTTGCAGAAATCAGTGAAATAAAACAAGTCAATTAGTGTTGTCAAAATTATAATGTTTCTTTCCTTACAAGCTTTATGTACAGGATACTTTTAGATGCCTGTTATCTATCATTTATCAGTTATCTTCAGTTGTAATGTTAAACAGCCCAACGTTAACGATGTTGCAGAAATCAGTTAGATAAAACAAGTCAATTAGTGTTGTCAAAATTATATTGCATTGTTGCGATTCTTTCCTTACAAGCTTTATGTATAGGATACTTTTAGATGTTTGTTATCTATCATTTAGATAACAAATTATTTATTATTGTTTCATTATCAAAGCAAATTATCTATCGTACACAGATTATTCTTTAACTTTAAACAGTGAAACACTTGATAGCACAGTTTAATCTCTCACAGTAAGACATTTGTAGATGACCATGCCTGACTTTTCGAGAGAGTCTTCTATCGGAAGGGAAGTAAAACCATCCATTGGTATCGTAGATTTAAAGCACGTTAAAGTATACCATGGCAAGAAATAGTGAATATCTCGCCAAAATAACTTAGCCTAAGTACTGTCTCACGCCCTAAATGTTCCTTCATTTCATAGGATATGGGCTAATTAATTGGTTATGAATACGATACTGTCGATAATGATTATTATTATTATATTTTTACTAGGCAAGGCATTTGATGATTTTACATCTTTTTTCATAAGAAGGTTGAAAGATAACTAATATATACAAATGTGTATCATAAATTAATTATTTAAATAAGGGCAATTTGTTTTGTCATTTTTATATTGTTTTCCATTTTCAAGAGATAGGCCATGTTTTTGCAATTTTTAGATCATTGCCAGCATTTTACAGTTTTTTTAAAATAAAGTATTATTTCATGTCCCATTTAGAATTTAGATTTTTACACAAAGGGTCTCCACGTAACATTAATTTACTGTACTTAGGCCTACTTCGTTAGTAACAAAATAAGAGCGTGTTATATTGTGAACATGAATATAATGCACTGTCATATGTTAAATATCTCTAAAAATTAACTCATTATTTAAAAAAAACTTATACTAGAAACAATGAATAATTTATTGGTATTTTTTTCGTAAGTTTGTGTCATTGTCTACTATTTTAGGTCATGAAGGCCTTTTTTATTTTCCATTTTTCGCTATTTTTTCATTAATTGCCTTGCACTTATTATTATTATTATTACTATTTATATTGTAATTATCATTATTATTATTATTATTATTATTATTATTATTATTATAATCTTCAACATCACCAATTATTATTATAACAGATGATCTTAAAAGTAACCAACTAAAAATATATTTTTTATCTTGTGACAGCGATAAGAAATGCTAATAATGTCATCAATAGGTCTACAGGCCTCCATCATTCTGTACAAACAATGTGATATTCTAATAGCTTCCTTTTAAGAGTTCATTAACATCAATTTACAATTCCAATCGAAATTACCTTAATGGCATGCATCTTCCCTGCAGTATAATTAAATATCAGTCTTTAATTGCGCTCAATAGCACGTATGTAAACATAATAAACTGCAGGCGTCTTTTGATTTATTACCTATTTTTAATGAAGCTCCAATTTACAAGAAGGTTATATAAGTCAACCTGACGAATAAGGTGTATATGATGAATTATTCATTGCCACAAATTATTGGGGTAGCCATCCATGACCTACATTGGAATAGGTCATTAACTGCTAACGTGAAAGCATAAAAATACAGTGTTGATGAGACTATATAAATTATATTTTAATATAAAGAATTATAACTTGGTTTTTACGTTGATATTGTTCTAAACATTTCATAGGATTTTCCCACAAATAACCTATGGCAACTTAAAGACACAATGAGTAGAATATCTCTTATCGAAACTAAACAGGTAACTTTATAAGCTCATAATCTTTTAATAAATATTTCCAAAAATTCATGAAAATACAGCAATTTTAAGGAAAATATAAAATGAAACAACTTATTACCTTCGAGAATTAATGTATTTAATTGTGTTTTCCTTCCAGGTAAGTCAGTCAGAAAGTTTCAATCTCTCAACAAAAATCTTCCCAGACAGTAAGGTGTAGAATGTGTTTTAAAAGCTGTTTTAAAAGCTGCTAACGGACTTCAGGAAAGGTAATTTTGAAAGTAATCTTTCTCATAGAATTTCCTTTATTTGCACAAGTTATTTAAAGATACATATATAGGCCTATTCTTATTTTAGAAATTACGGTAATTGAAATAATTTAAAATTTCCTGGATGTAGCCTATTATGTACGCTGAAATTGGTTACATTGGATATTGAAATGTTAATTTTTTTCCTTATTTTGGTTTTTGTCTAAGTTATATGTAGGTAAGAATTAATTCATTAGGCCCATTCATATTACTTCAGCTTCTTGTTTAAACAATATTAAGACTACACATTTTAATCAAAATAGCCTAATGTGCGACACTTATTAGCTCTAACCTGAAGGAAGTACGGTTATACGAGAACAAAAGTAAGGATGTACAATTCAATAGGTTATATAATTCACAATATTACGTTAAATTAATAGCTTCACCTCGGATTTCACATCAGTCTGTTATTTTGCAGAATTTGTATTTCAGAATTCAACCAAGATTATGTTCAATAATTTTTTAACTTCATAATCTATTCTGAAATAATTTAAATTGCGGTTTAATGGTGTAATCTTGATAAACCATAGGATAATTTTGCCGTCAGGTTCTTCTATATGTTGACTTAAAGTTTTTTTTTTTTGTTGTTTTTTTTTTTTACATCAGTAGGCCTAAATTAAGATTTCGATCTAAGTAAAACCAAATCTGTTAAAAAAATTACTACATTGAATAGACTCGGTAGTAGACTATTTCATCTAAGTTCTGTATCTTATAGATTATTTACTTCCGAAGGAGTCGTTTATTGTGATAAATATCTAGTAATGAATATTGAGGCTCAAATAAAAATAATAGCATTTAATTTCCTTTCTTGTGCAATTTAGTAAGTTTTTCTTTACAACTACACCCACACTCTTTATATTTTTATTTATTATTTGTGGTTACATCTTCGTCCATCAAAAAATTTTTGCTTGTGCATGTTAGGCAAGTTGCTAATTATTTTCTTCGTAGACTGGTATTTTCTGATCTCGTGAATTCCATATTAATAGTTTTGACATACGTGGGTGTACATCCATAAGAAAATGTAGTTCAGCATGTGACAACATTTGAAGTTACCGGGTAAAGAAAATCTCGAAAGTGGTTTCAACTTGAATTAAACTTTGGGCAAAGGAAATCATTTAATCTCACTAAGTTACACAGTGCCTACTAAAATTAATTGAAACATTTTTAGCATATGATTGTGTACAATAAGACGTAGCCTACCTACGGAACCCTGCTTCCGCTGAATTCCTTTTTTACAGTTCACCAACATTTTACATATCTTTAATCTTATAGCAATAGAAATGGATATTTGATGTCGATAATATGATGCCTTCAAGTGCAAACTTTAAAATTGTAGAATCATTTATATGAATAACATTTTTTTAGTATAGTATACATTTTATTATATTGCTTAATATTAAGATTACTTACTTACAATACCTTATTATTATTACACATTTAATACAAGTAAAAAGAAATAAAAACAAAACATGCCCCTATATGAGAAAAGTTCGTGTTTAGGGGTTATAGTAGATTAATGTAAATATAATTAGGCCTACATATCACTGCACAGTATACTATACACGAAGAATTCTAAATTTATAAGTACAATGTAAATAAAAATAATGTTTCAGCATTAACCAGTAGTGAAAATAGCATTTACAACAAACAATAAAATAAATTGGATTGAAACATTGAAAGACCAAACAAAATTAAAGTTGAGCTATTAATATTATATAATTTTTTTCTCTTGTCTTTATATTGTCTTTCGTATATTGTCTTTAGACTCACGTTAATAGACATTCATTTAGTAACCAATGGGGAAAGGCAGCTATATTATAATAATTATGATTTTTTCTGGACATTTATAGTATACTGAAACTTTTATTATTTAATTTTATATAACTCTATTCAGTATAAGATTATACATGCATTTTTGTTGAATTATGTCATAGAATTCCTACAGAATTTTGTATCTTTTCCCCGTCGTTCATCTTTAAGATCAATTAGGAAGCCACTTACAGATTACTAGACAATAACTGTATGTGTGTGTTAGTTTTGTTTTCAAGTTAGGTAACTCTATATTACAAGTATCAAAACTCACTTAAAGTAAGAAAAATATCCTCAATTTCATGTTATATTGGAATGTTCACAGCTTCTCTGTGTGAACGCCACTGAGCACTATCCGTTTTATATTTTCGTCCCATCCTCTGCAATATGTTGATTGTATTGGGCAGTACGTGTATCCCATACACACCACAGGTCAAACTTATTGCCCTTGGTATAAAATTTATAGCACGGGATGGCGTAAATATTTACACAGGTCTTGAAGGAAATGATTCGTGCAGTAAAATTTGGCATTGTTCTCAAGAAAGTACTGTTATTTCATCGTTGAGCAATTTTTAAGTGATTTACGGTCGTGCGGACATGGAGTGTTACTGTTTTCTCACACTTCTTCTGGCTGAGCTGACGATGTAGCGTATCATGAAGGTAAAATGTTTCAGTTCACTGTATTACAATGAGGAAGAGACTTTGTCACATCTCCCATTACGTCAATGTGGACTTAGATCGATTAACTTTTGCATTATATCAGTTATCTCCATGTAAAACTGAGGAAGAACTCATTAACTGAATTTATTGAATTAGTGTATTATAACATAAAAACCTTTTCGTTTATTTTGTATAAAGCCTACTCTCAATTCTAGGCATTTAAGTGAAGACTTCTTGATTTCTTTTGTTCACTTTGTATTCTGTTGTCGCTTCTCTTAGATTCTATAATATTTTACCCATTGTAGAACAATAGCCTATATTACTTAGTGCCACAATGGTACTTCATAAGATTGTGTGGGGGACGGGGAAATGTCCGTCCGTCTGCCTGTCTGACCGTGCGTCTTTACGCGTGATAACTGAAATACGCTTTTTCGGATTTTCATGAAATTTGGTATACACATTTATAACATCAATGGGAAGAAGCTTATTGATATTGGACCAAATCGGTTGACCCGTACCGGAGCAATGCCCAATTTAGAGCCTATTTATGGTAAGAAAGAATTTATCAAATGCTAATCAGTTCTCATGGCAACATATTGTTTTACAGTGTTCTTATACGGCTTTGGAAGTTTCAATACAGGTAGCTTTGAGAATTAACACTACCCACATATTCCTTCACATATGCTTATCAAACCAGAAATTTGTTTTTCCGTAAGCCCTGCTTAATGATTCGAGCTGGAGCTTAACTTGGAAATCGATTAAAAAAATAACTTATTTTCTGCATATCATAATTGAAATTATCACTGATTAAACAAAAGCATTCTGGGACTTTGTTCATCAGTTTACCTGATTTTATTAGAACCTGTTTGTGTAAAATGTAAAAGTTATATTTTTGGTAAATAAGTAATCCAACTTTGCTGTATAAGAATAAACTATGAAATGCTTCCATATCACCCAGATATACTTTGTGATTGTACGGTTCAATGAATAAACATTCTCTATGGACGGTTAGTTAGATTTTGTACAACTTAGATAAACTTACATAAACTGAGATACCTCTACTTGTATTTACATGCATACGAGTTCATAATTTACTGCAAAATAATGAGTAATAATCAAGGAAATCACAGGTTGTTAGACATCGGACATGGGTAAACACTTGAAAATTGCTGTAACAAGGCAGTTATTATTTCATTGTAAAATGTATATCCGGACAAGTATTCGATGATGGTAATCACCCGATAATCGGTCCATCAAGTTGAGATTTTGGTAACCTGCAAATCACACGGTTGATGAAAAAGTTCTCACATAAAACAGCCTCTTCTTCAAAAGAAAAACACAGAGACAAGACCACTTCAAGCCAAAAGATATAATAGCTTATAGCGATTCTTAAGAGCAAAAATTGGAAAATTTTTACTAAAATTTGTGGGTACGCTTCTACGCTTATGAAGGTAAACCTCAGGGAATTTTAGTAAAATAATACGAAGTGTGTTTCTAGGTGTTAAACTGTATTATTTTCCAGTTATAACTTATGAGTAAAACCAGCGATTTTATTAAAGTTTTTTACGTTGGTTTTAAACTTATAAACCTGCTGACATCACTTGATGAATGCATATATTATTATTCAGCTTTGAATAGGTTAAAATAATTATTTCTTCTGACTTGTCTAATTTGAAACAGTTTGTTAGTTATATAACAGTAGCGCACTTATTCTGAGTACACTCCTTCACACAATAGTGACTATGATATTAAAAACATAAGAAAATATTCTTAAAACGCGACTTTAAATTGCCAAATATTTTAAAGAAACTAATTGCGAGAAAATCAGCAAAATACACCTTATAATCAAATGAAACAAATTTATTTATTTTCACACAAACTGAACTTTCATGGACTATGAGCTAGTCAATTGAGATCTTCTTTTGTCTTGTACTAAATTCTACAAAGACTTTTTTAAATCTCATTTCTTAGTATTTCCATCAGAAGATGCTGTAAGTATTTATTCTTAGTACTCTATTTCCTTAGAACCGTTTTTATAACAACTTTATATAACTAATTAGCTCTTTGTTTTATAGGGGCTGATGACAGGACCAAAACAGGCTATAACCCACAGGGTCTATGCTCAAAATCTTTGGTGGTGGTCTGTTTTGATTGTAGGTTTGCAATAGGGCGGGGAAGGTCGGCGAAGAGCTGGGGGACTGATAATTACATAGGGAAATGGATTGACTGAGTGGAGTTGTGATGAGGGGTTTTTAAGTAGTCTCTCTTCAAAGCTAAACTTGATGTGATTTTTGTTTGGTTTACTTTGTATGTGGACTGTGCTTAGAAGAAGAAGAAGCAGCAGCAGCAGTAGACATGCCGGACCTTTTGTTTGTTTTTTGTTCACCTGCCAACGTCGTCTGTTATTAACATAGCCGTTTTTAAAGCAGAAGTCTTCATTCCATTTAGAATATTTCATAAGTTTAATCTACATATTTTTAATTCACATGCAAACAATTCAATTTTAGTTTCAATCACTTATGGCAACGTTATGCCGGTCTGTTTGGAATTCATATCGTGTTCTGAATTAAGATTTTTATTCTAGTAATGATTCCTACATTATAATCAAGCTATTCTCAGACTATTTATATACTTTTCTGCTTACGCTTATCTAAATAGTTAACCAGTAAGATTATAAATTCCTGTCAAAAATCTAGTTAATTTCAGAGAATTTAACAAAAATAATAATAGCCTACAACTTTTACTGTAAAATCTACAGGAAAGTATCACATATTTTGAAAAATGTTTCAATTGATTTGGGTGGTTATCACTTATCACGCTTTCATAATAATTTCTAAATATGTTTGCCCATTTAACATTTAAATTATACTGTCGGTATAGAGATTATTATTGCTAACCATTCCGGTAAGGAAATTTTATTGGCTGAGATTTTAATGAAAATTGAATTTTAGAGTAGGTATACTCTATTAGACTGCATGATTAACACACTGACTTCAGATAATATCAATTTTCCTGTCTTCCAACTCTAAATTTTGAAAAAAAAAATATGTTAGTTTTACACCCTAAGCCTCGTAATAAATACTTTCAGTTGACAATAATAATGAAAATGGTTTGTTACAAATTAATTAAATGATAGTTCATATTCAGTGGTAACAAGACGATTTAGTAATTGCCTCTTTCAAAAAAACCTTTGTAATATTATCGAGGACCGGTACCCTTTAAAATATCACCATAGACTACACTCTAAAATTTCGGTATATACCATCCGGGGTAAGATAATCCGCAACGGAACTAATTTATAGGAATTTCGTATTTCTTCACCCCTTTATCTTCCCTTTCTTCTCATCTCATTCAAATTCATCCCATTTTTTTAATCGTCCGCTAGCAACTATAGATTATGATATGATAGTTCCACACCCATCCGTCACAGGTGGTCTCAAGATTTTGGGCTGATTTTAACTAGTGCTGCAGACTCGCTTGATAAGGTGTGTGCCTGTATCCGAGTTATTCAGAGGTCGGTCTACTTGGTATAGTACGTAGGCCTACTAACCGTAGAGGTGAAGGGGTGACTATTTTGGTGATAGGCTATGGATTTCTCCTCGTGGCTCTTTTGGGTTCATCATACCAATTCATAAACAGGAACAGCAATTCTCTAGAGGACTCCCGACACTTCGTCTAGCAATAAAAAGAAAATAAAAAAATATCTATCTTTTCAAAAAATTGTCGATAGTCAGCAGGTTCAATTTTCCAAGCTGGAGATGAGTTCACGCTTAATCCTCGTTCGAATTTAACCTAAAACAATAAGTATGAATCATGAGCAAAAGAAAAAATACAGTCCAGCTTCTGAGAAAGAAGACAACATTTTGTTGTAGCCTCCTCTGTAGGAATTAGACCTATATCTGTGGAAGGCTTAGTAAATAAACATAGCGGTTGGTTAATTTCCTTTAAAATTACCATCGGCATTGATCAAATCACAAAGGCAGTCGTGTTCTTCGATTGCCTTCTTCCTAAAACGTTGCTGAAGTAACGGTAGAGGTTAACTAATAAAATTCAATTAAGGAGGGAATAGAGAGAACAGATCTTCTAGCTTTGTAAATTATGCGGTGTTTTAGCCCATACAGTATTCCGCATTATATTAGTTGTATGTCCAATTAACGTCCGTTCTATTTAATAAGTTTCATTACTTTCTGCGAGTTAGAGCTAGACTGTACTTTTATGAAATGCAGATTGGGGGATATTTTCATAAGCACACGGCAGGGCTGGTGTAACTGGGTACAGTATCATTGAAACTTGAGCTATAATTCATGTTGGCCAGCGGTAAACAGAGAGAAGTTGCAAATGAGTAAATTTACTTCTCTGGTGTATAGTCCCACCGGTTTGGAAATGCAATGTTAATTTTAGTTAATATACACATGTATGTAATTACAGGAGTATACTAATGTGATAGTGCTTTCTGGTTGATGTAAAGCTGGGATGACAACGTCACATCCGCTTTGTGTCGCCCAGGTTTGAGGCATTACTCTCTCTTTGGCTTCACTCTGATTGCGGGTTAAGTTTCTCTAAAGCCTATGTTTCTGCTTAATTACTTCACACGTGGGTTGTATTGTACTGATTATGTCAAAACATTATACAAGAATTACATATTTTTATGCATAATAGCACGAATTTACTGTATTTTTACCAAAACCAGTTGGTAAGTTCTTGTGGAATTAACCGGAGCGAATTTCAGATGCCTCTAGAATATCCATTTGTTAGTTTCAAACCTTCGCCATTAATATTATGGTATGGTATGGTTTATTCTCATTCATAATATTCTTTTAAAACCCTCGGTTACATGCCTGGTTATCCGAATGACTCTTATTTTTACTAGTTATGAAAAATATACAATTAACCAATCATGTTTTGTTTGGTAGAGCCTTTTCATTCATTCCTGTTCGGCTTACCTTGAGTGGAAAGTGGAATTTCCAGCAATACTTACTGCACAGGTGCATTATTATATCAAACCCAGTAACATCATTTTCAGTCATCTGTCTTTACTTTGTTGTTATTTCTTATCACCTGTTTGAAACTAAACTGTTTATCGATCATCGTGGTAGTTTTTCTACTTGACAGACTCTTCTCTAAATGATTACTTATTTTCCGTAAATCAAATTTGTATTAGGCCTACCTTCTTCCATCCGTTCCGGATGTTGGTGACCATCATCGCTATATCACTTTTGCTTGTTCGAAAAAGTTCCTCACTCGTATGTGAAGTCCATGTTCTCTAGTTTCCAAGCCAAGATGTTGTTCTTCTTCCTCGTCCTCTTTTACCAAGGATCTTTCCTTGAAGAATGTTCTGCAGCAGTTTATACCTGTTTCCATTCCTCATTATATGACCGAGATATTGTAGTTTTCTGCATTTTACTGTATTTAGGACTTCTTTTCTTCTTTCTTCATTTTGAGGAGAATGTCGTTTATTATCAGACAATGCAAATAGTATCATAGAAGAAATTGTGTGCTAGACCCCTGCTTTAAGTGCAATGAAGAAACTCTGAAATTTAAAACGACTCTCCTTCGGCTCTCACATTATTGTAGACTTCTGGAGTAGTTTTCTTCTTTTATATATTTTACGATAGCAAATTGACATTGTTCATTTTTACTTCCTCGCATATACGAGGTATAGAGAAAGTATTGTGATCGTGACAAAAGTCGAAATCGAGATAACACCTCGAAAACATTTTGACGATGCCTAGAAACCGCAAATCGTGTTTTTTTTACTGTCGTCTTTCTGTCTGTCCGTGTAGGCCTACATCTGTAGAAGGAAATTCTTTTTTTTGTTGTTGACTTTTTTAAATCTTATCGATCGGCCTAGAATTTGGTTTCTACTACTAAAATAATAAGGGGACTTTTCATGAAAACGTTTTTCAAAATTTTGACTAACAAAAATGGCTCTAACGATTTTAATAAAATTATCAATTTCGAAACTTCTAAATTTGACTAACAAAATGGCTAGTCTATCCATTTTTCTGTAAAAATTACTTACGAGGTAGTTTACTCGTGTCCATTTTCGATTTTTGTAGGTTATATTTATTATAGTAGGCGATCCATGAAAACATAGCACAATGAAGTTGTAGAGAAATTTAAAATAAATATATTTTGTTATAAACATTTATTTCTAAATTTAATAGGTTTCAAAATAAAAAAGAAATAAGAATCAGCCTACTTAAATACAGAATGCCAGAACATGATCTTCTTTTGCTTTCCATAGTAACAAGAAAACTATATTCATTGGCTTAATACTAAGTTATATTAACATTTATGTACATTTATGGCACTTACCGGTTTTCACGGCAATCTAAAAACCTCAATAATACAAATCTTAACACGTATATTGTATGTGAGAAGTCTATGCAACATCTATTTCATCGTTAATTTAAAATGATAACCGGAGTATTAATTAGACTTAACATGTATATGAAACAATAGGATAGTACATACTTTCCATCACTATAGTGGATTATTAATAAAGATTAGTGCAGTTTTATGAAATAAAACCCTCGAGAACCATATAAAAAGCATTAAATATAATTCTCGGAAAACGATTCAAAATTTTCCTGCTTGCAATGTGAAAGGCTTAATCACTCAGGAACTACGTAGTTATTTTGAGAAGTAAAGAAGAAATCTTTCCCTTTGTCACGTTTTAAGAACTCTTCCGCACGTGGTCAATACAAGAACGAGGCACAATGCATTTGATCTCTTTAATAGAGGCTTCTGACTCATGTCACAATCGCACGCTCTTATCCTAGCACGTGTCACTCTTTGCTGCATTACAGCAGCCGTAATTCAGAAGCCTTATCTATTACAGATCTTAGTTTGTACAAAGCAGGTTACTTATAGTATATTGCGATACTACAGTACTTTTCAAATGGGAAGCGTTTTCCTTCACCGCCAATCACGTGTACGAGCTAAAGAAGTACCGCTATCAGGAAGGGTCTTCCTTCCGTCTCGAAGTCTCTGGTTGGACCGCGTATCTGAGTAAGGAGAAGAACAAAACGCTTCCCATTTGAAAATTACTGTAGTTCCGTAAGCGCTGCTCACGGATCGAGAAAAGAGTTTTTTCAATTTCCGAGATCCGTTATGCGCTGACGGATCGAGTATTGCATGCTATTTTTTGCACGATGATTATTTATATCAATTTATTTATATTAATTGAGATATTAGCTGAAAATATTATGTATATACACTATTGATGATGGATGTTATATTTCAGAAAGTGATTCGCATGTGTTGGTTGTTATGGGAACCGTATATTTGTCCTGTTAAAGTCGCCACAAACTGGGGGGGGGGCTTGTTTCCGGTCTTCGATAAAGGCTTGTATTATGATGGATTTACTTACGGCACGTGTGCTTTTTGTCATTTTTACAGCACTGAGATTTCTTTTGTTTTCAAAGCGTATCCACGGCAACAATATTCGTAAGTACCACTAATTAGTTACGTCGTCCAAAAAGTTATTTGCAAAACCTAATAAAGCGATTTCGGTGCATCAAAAGGATGATCCAACTACGAGGGATGGGGCATAAGTCATCGCAACTATTTTTTTCTTTTGAATATATGGGACAATTTTAACATTTTGAAATATACAAAGAAGAGGCAAGGTTGAAATGTTTTTATACTGCTGAATATGGGTACTAAATGTAGGGTAGTGAAAGAAACAGACACCCATAAACATCCATACGCGACTGCACAGTGCCACTCTAATGTATTGATGTAGTTGGAAGCATGAAAGCACACATACCCACTCAATGATTCCTTAAAGTTCCTTACGGATGAGCGTTATTCCCCAAAGCTTACATCGGCTCCTTGTAGTATTCTCTGGCAATTCTCCCTCGGATAGTGACTATATAAATAAATAAATAATAATAATAATAATATTTTGACGAAGAATGCTATTCGCATCATATCATATCTATACTGCACGGCGGCTGACTCGTAGCTAAATTACCATCGCCTCTATATGTATAACCATACACCTCAATGCTAAAGTCGTCTTCTTGAAGAGTTGTTTGTGTATTGCAAGAAGGACACAACTCGTTAATAGCCGTGTGTTGATATCATGTCATGTCTCAGTTGGAAAGTAGAATCAAAGAAACACATAGGCCTACATTTTATATTATAACTAGCATGTGCCCGCGGCTTCGCCCGCGATAATTATTTCAAAAATTAAAAATTAAGAGCATAATAGTTAAATCATTATATTAACACCTAAATCATGGACTATATCACGATTAGATAGCGTCACCTGGTAAAAGCGACCTCAGATTCGAGTTCCTTGGCCCAGAAAACCCCTGTATAGTGAGTTTCGTCCAAATCGAACAACGTTTGACCATATTTAGGCTAATATTGATTATCCCTATAATAATAATAATAATAATAATAATAATAATAATAATAATCCTCTTCGGTGTAGGTTGAAAATTTCATATTATGTTTGCGTGCCTTGACATTAAAAACAAATGGAATCGACCAGCGTGAGCTACAACATTCAAGAGATCGCGATGCTTGTATGTCGAAGGAATGACAAAAATAGCCAAAGCCTAGTGTAATTGATTTGTATTACTGAAAACTCATGCTTCGAAAACTCAATAAATACACGTTTTCTGCCCGTTTTTCACTCATAACTCACGAACGAAAGCGAAAATTAAAATTCCGGCTTCGAGGTGCACATTCCGACCCTTTAGTCCATCTATGTTTAAAATTTCAGATCTCTGCGTTCAGTAGATTTTGCTGGACATCGCGGACAGACAGACAGACGGAGGACAGACACTTCCTTTTATTAATATAGATATTACTATTGTTAATACATTGACTTGGCAACAGAATCTGCCACCTGCTTGAATTTGAGAGTGCAAACTACTGTTTACCTCAATAAACAAAAATATAATCCGGCTGACCGCAAAAGGAAATGCCAACGTTTGATTCGCCGAGTGGGGACGAAGAAAACGAGAGCATTATACCAAATGATTCTCCATATACAGTGAACGCCGCTCAATGTAATCGCGGATAATGTTATCAGTTGGGTAATGTTATCATTTTAATGTAGTCCCGTACGGATTAATAATTATACATCGAAAAGATTATGTTTATGTTATCATATTTTCCTTTTTACGGCTTTATTTCCAAGTACGGCATGTCATTCAAAATTTCGTTTTGAAGGGTTTCGCTACTAACTCAACTGTTGTGATGTGTTGTATTGGAAGTAGCAGGGGCGTATTTAGCTACTTAAGCGCCCCAAGGCAGAGAAACATATTTTCGCCCCCATATTTCCACATGAATGTACCACAAAGTAACCTAACAATAACCATTATTGTAACTGAAATAGTACGCTAATAATAATAATAATAATAATAATAATAATAATAATAATAATATAATAATCATCATAATATATAATATAATAATAAATAAATAAACAGGTGCTTATTGTTGTCAATGTTATTCATATCTATTTCATTGTGCGTTACATTAGTTTACTATTTTGAAGAGTTATGAATAAAATGTTTAATATATTAAAAAAAAACAGTAACAGCTTAAAAGCCGCCCCTTCAAATCTGCCGCCCTAGGCAGCTGCCTAGTCTGCCTAGGCTTAAATACGGCACTGGGAAGTAGCAGTACTGTTCTCAGCTCACAGGACGAGCAGTTCAAGGGGGTGGCCTTACCTAATTTTCTCTTTTAAGCAATAAAACATGTTTCATCCCTCAGTTTAGCTGTTGCTTTTCATTTATGAAGATAACGGTGTTGACATACAGTGTCTGCTAGTGTAAAATTAAAAGACCTGAACAGACTGGTGTTAAATGTTTTGGTACGCGGTGTTCACCTCAGATCAGTATAGATTTCCATAAACACTCGTAACTCGTATCTGAATATGGAGTATTGGTTAATAGTTGCTTGGATTCTATTACTGTATTATGAATGGTTCAATGATTCACAGTTACGTAATATTTTATGAATAAATAGCTTTTATTTCTGTTTTGTAGTGTATTATCTTATACATGAATAAATAACCTTCAATTAATTATTTCGGCTACTGTTATCAATCGGTTAATACTATCAGATTACCTGCATCCCGAAGTGATCACAATAAGCGGCGTGCACTATGCTAGTGAAGCCACACTCTCCCGTTACATCTCTTGGTATCATCGTCTTACGTTGAGAAAAAATAGTTTCCACGACCCATCCCTCGTCACCAGCTTAGGGTTAAAGATTCTCACAAAATGTATTCCTGCTTGAAAAACGTGCCACAAGGTTAACAATGATCAAAATAAATTTCAGACATAGAACATGAAAAAAACCACACACACACAATGGCAGACGAATCATACATTTGTAAAATTGCATTCATCTTAGTATGCATAAACTATACATACCCATCATTCCAAGTATTACTGCTATAAAAGTGTAATGGTTGTTCTACAATCTTTAGGGCCCCATTACATCAAGTTCGATATGTAATTCTGTGTGCATTCTGTACTCCCTGAAGATGATGATCTTCGCATCATGATGAGTTAGTATGATACTCAACTTGCCACGATATCGACATTTATAGCCCAACGGCTACAGCTGATCGTGAATGCGGTGGCCCTATATAACACAATATTACGAAGGAGCCATAATGTATTATAGTATAACGGATCTAAAATTCATGAAAACATGTGATGTCTGCCACTTCTATGAGAGCTCTAAGATAATACAACATTCTCATAACTGTATAAGTAGTCTATCTAGCATCTCAGCATCGTGTGGTTACTTGATAACGAGTTCTGTGTTAAAATTATGAATTCAAAAGAAAATGAAGAATAGGAAGGCAAGAAAGTTAACTGATTTAAAATTATGTACACCTACACAACTACCATAAACCGAGACTATCTTGACATGCTTTTAAGGATTTTCAGTATATTTTATGATTTTTGCCACAGTTATGTTTATGGGTGATTGCATTAAAATAAACATTGTCAACAAACCTTCTAAAAATAAAAATTTCCAGAAAGTAATATTTAATAATACTGTGGCAGTGGTTGTTGAAGATTAGCTAGTCAGTATGTTGGGGTTACTTTCACATGACCTTTATTTTCATATAATATTTCAAAACAGTTTAATTGTATAGGAAACTTGGACAATATTTGACATTTTAAAAAATAATTATGTTTATTATAATAGAACTCATTACATGATGTTTATGCCTGCAATATTATTGGGTCAAAAGCGTTTAATCTGTAACATTAGTGACTGACTGTAGAGTTTATTTTGAGTTTAAAATAAGTTTTATTACGAAACAATAACCTAAAAGCTGTGTATAAAATCGCGTTTATAAAATAATTTAACTATACGTGAATCTGCAGTAATTTATTTACACGAATTCCTACTTGAACAAAGTGAGGAAATTGGCAAAAAGATCAAAAGTCAATATAGCCCCGATTTCTGTCAGAATAATCCCCTTTGCAGACCCAGGTTACGGTAGGCTACAGTAGCCTATGTTGTTTTCAATTCTTTATGATTTGCATACATCCACAGAGTTCAATAGGGTCATTTTTCTCCTTTAATTGATTTACATAAGCTATAGCCTATTTGTTTAGAACTACGAAAACCAAAATTGGAAGAAAGAAGAAATTTATTGTACAGTCAATAAGCGAATCGGGTTTAAGGCTAAACATGGTAACGCTTTTACGAAATAAGATCACCGTAATTCAGAAAACAAGGCTTTGACGCTAGGTTTTCCTTAAGTAGTGACCACAAGATGTCCAAGCTGATTATCGGGCAAAACAGTGCCATTATTGATAGACTTTGAAGGGTGATAGACTTCTGATAATGCATTTTAAGTGAAACATACGGGAGGCCACTGTGGTTCGGATTCCAAGCTTTACTATATATTCCGGTTATGGTAATAATAACTTAAGTAGTCATCAGGTCAATAGGCCTATGTTGGAATCTTTTCCATCCTCTAGGACAGAATTTACCTAGCTTTCTGATGTCGCGGACCCCCTGTACTGATTGCCAATTCTTCGTGCCCACCTGTGAAATCGAAAATGATTATTAAAAATATATTTCACATAAAAAAGTGAGTTGGTAAATTACAATTTTACAACACTAATGCGTCACTTATGAAAACGCAATAACGTATTAATGTAGATAGCCTACTCAGAAAAATACAATCAAACCAGTCAGGCCTACTGTAATATTGTGAATTCATCGTTCATCTAATGTGATGGCTGATGCTGTTTTCAGTTGTCAACTTCCGTATTAATTTATCAAAAGCAGAAAAACTCACTAATTGTATAACATTATAAAAATTCACTGCAATAAAAAAACTACAAAACTACAAAACTACAGGTTGTTCACTCTGCTGTCTGTCACTGAAGTGGTCCCAACTTGACTCAAAACCTCGGATAAGGGAGGGGGATAAAATGACAGCGGTCCAACCTGACGTAAGGTTTTAAGATAGAATTAACCAGCCAGATGAAAAATACTGGTACTTGAAAAACCCTGGTTTTTCACCTCTACTTCACAAAGGGAAGCAGCAGGCCTAACGGTTCTAACAGCCCTGTTATTCTAAATTTTACTTAATCTTAAACGATGGGCCTCGAAAGCCTGAAATGTAAATTCCAAATAATAATAATAATAATAATAATAATAATAATAATAATAATAATAATTTTATTACAACCATTAGGCATTCATTGAATACAAAAGATCATGTCCTAAGTACCCCAAATACCCCAAGGTGTGAGTAGTTTGAAAAGATAAAAGTTTAATGAAAATAAAATATCCCCACTGACTCCCCTTTTAACCTCTCGAGGCACTCCGGGGTCCTCGAACCACAAGTTGGGAAACGCTGCTCTAAGATTGCCCATGGACTTTCGTGAAATGACTCATACCCACTAAGGAAGTGACTAAAGAAAAACGAGTCCTAGGCCTAAAAGATAGTGGAAGAAAATGTAAATTAGGTAGCCTGTGTATAGCTTAAATGCATTAATATTTTTTTTCCTAATATATTACTAAATTATTAAAAAAATATATATACATTCTTTTAAATAAATCTAATCTAGTTCTAGGTTGAAATCGTACAGCTTTCATTTCAGTTGATATGCATCCGAATAGTAGGCAGTAATTCCATTCCACCAATTACGTTCATACGAGCCAATGATTGTCTCTTGCCAACTACAGTACAAGCATTTGAAAGCATAATATGTTTATAGCTGCGTGGTAAATATTATCCTATTTCGTCGATGGTCCGGTGAATTTGTCGTCCTTTAATCATTGAAAAATAACTTCATTTTTCTCGTTTCAGTGCTTTGGCTCTACTCGTTTAGATATTGAATAACTTCGTAAACAAGTTTATATCAATATACGGTGTACATGCCTTGCTGGTATTCTTTAATCATAACAGATCTATTCAGAGTACTTTAAGAATTAACTAACCATATATCGGAATATGAATAAGAAGATGGTCAAAGCATCCTTTCCTTTAGTTTCCAAGCGCTTCTTTCTTAAGAAGCTATATATAAAAACCGAAGTTCTTACGAGATACGGAGTAGAAGAAAGGCTTGGGGAATGCGTATTGCATATTAAATTCTTCTCTCATTTCATGCTGCTGTCTTGTAGGTTCTCCAAATATTCAAACTGTCCTCTTCTGCTCTTATTCTTAAAATGGACTACTGTCTCGTACTTTTCTCTTATCGTCTTCATATCTTACATTCTGGAACACACTTGGAATTCATATTTCCAGCCACTAGGGACAAAGCAACACAAAAGCACTTTGTTGAACTGAGATAGAAAATACATTTTAAATTGAAGCACAATAAAAAAGTAAGCCTATATACCTACCATGAAAGGTAATTTCAAGAAAGACAAAATTATTAATAGTACCGGTATTGTAAATAATAAATTTATCAAAAAATTACTAAAAACTAATATTGACATAGGCCTACTATAGTTAAACTTCTATACTGACTCTCACGACTGCTTTTTGTCTTATGAATTATCTTATTGGAGCACTTTCGACTGCGATTGGCAGCCATCTTCAGCAACTTTGAAACTTTTACAACTTTTTACAGCCTTTTACAGCTGGGACGAGGGATTGAATCCCAGTCACTCTGTGGTATTTAATGTAGACAATAGGGATCGGTTAGCGTTTATTTGGTTACTCGTGCTCTGGCCACCGTTTATTCCGTCTCATAAATAATGAATGCTATTCGCTATTCATAGTACAGTATTTAAATTATTGTCGTATATTATTATTATATAAATGAAAGTGTCCTAAGCGAAAATGTTATAGTTACAGTACACAGAAACTGACTAGAGAGCATACTTAAAGAAGACACTAGACTGAATTTTCTTGATTTTTAATTAAAAAAGTAATTCATTTTGGTTTGTTAGTTATAAAAGGGACATTTTGTTCTCTATTAAATATTAATTGGTGATGCAAGTGGTAGAAGAGGGATTCTATTTTGCAAATAGCTATTTCACGTAAGGGCGAGTGAAGCAATTCTACAAACAAAATAAAATGATTTTAGCATGGGCATCAATACACTATTTTTAGACAGATTTTAGGGTAATAGGCTACTTATGAAATACCCGGTAGTAATAATAATAATAATTATTATTATTATTATTATTATTATTGATATTATTATTGATATCATTATTATTATTATCATTATTATTATTATTATTATTATTATTATTATTATTATTTTATTTTCCTCATTGCCATACATAATGTACAGACTGAAATGTCAGGGTGTGGTGTACAATTAATTATATTTTTAATAATAATGATAATAATGGAACAATAAATTAAATAAACGTTTAAAACTTAATCTTATAAAAGTTGTCAACACTATGCAGTGGATTTGCCGATAATGTCTTTCTGACTGACCTGTTAAAAATATAAAATGACGTATTTCTAATTCAGTCGGAAAGAAGTTTTAAAAATTGAAGGACATACACATAAAACCGTTCATTATTGTGGTGTAATTAAATGAATATTGAATCTGGTATGGGTGGAGTAGATATGAATTGATGAACACGTGGAAACCTTATGCAAGTTGCGTTTAACGTATGAAGACAGTCCAGAATAACAAAATACATATTATTAGATTTGTTCTAATAATTACGAGATTTTCTCCTCCCTGATCTACTACCGCATATATACATGCACATAAGCAGTCATGGGTTTTTAATGCACGACTGCCAACATAAGGAACGGAGTCGACAACGCTTTTCAGCCATTATGGAATGACGATTTATGCTACTTCCGTGAAAAATTTTAACATTTAAAAACGCGTAATGATTTTAACATTTCTCATTTATTATTAAACCGAGTCTATTTAAAAATAACATAGAAATATTCTTGTCCATGTGATTGAAAACAAAATTGATTAAGGTACAATGGATTTTTAGCACTAGTGCCGTATTGAAACTTTTACTTTGTGTGTCTTGTGTTAGAAATTATATTTTTAATTCGGGCTGTTTAAGAACCCTTTACAACCTTTTTTTGTATGTTATATATGTGTACGGCACGAAATATTCAAGTATATAGCCTACATAAAAACCGCCACAAAAAAATTTTTGGTCGAAAAATATTAAAAAGAGAAAACTGAGTTTACCGTTAACTTGAGGCAAATGCAGTCTTAGGTGTGGTCATTTTAATAGTCAAGTTATATGGTATTGGGAATTGGAATATTTTGTAATAAGACCTATAAACATAATGAATTCGCTAAAACAAGTTTATAAATATTTCCCTTTTTCCATGTTTTTCAGAGATGCATTCCCTTAAAGAAATACTTCCGTACATTCTACACCGTATCAGGAATTACTTCTTTGATGTATTGTGAAATGGAAAACAAATTCCTCTTCCTGGTACATGTGGATCTATGACATAGGAAATGTCTTTTTCGAGTTTCCCCATAACGTTCGCTGTCTTGTCATGGGCTACATACAGAAGTGAGTGACAGAAATACAACACACAAGAAAGACGCACGAAGGAACATCATACACCAGCTGCATGTCACATCCACGGAATATCTTATCTTTCTGGACTGCACCGAGAAACAAGAATTCCTTTTTCTTCCCCTCTGAATTTGTCAAGACTCTGCTTTTTCGCATGTAACATGGTATGCCTACTCTCGTAAAACTAATGAAAAGCTTCAAGACATGTGGAGAAACATAAAGGGAAAATGGAAGAAATTGAATACAAGGATGTATGTGAGAAAGATGCAAAACAGAAGCGCGGAATATGAAAGGTAAACTAGAATTATGTATAAAAAGTATAAAAAAAGGTAAAGTGATCCCTATACAGGCCATGGAGGCCCAGAGGGTTCCAGGAGGTTGAGGCTCCCAGATTTTGGACATTCGACACGTGAAGATGGTAAGGATGTCAGCCTTACGCACCGGCCCCCTTTACCCCCAGGATTGCTCCTGGTACTCATTTCTGTTAGAGGCTGAGTCTACCCCAGGGCCATAGTGGCCACTACGCTACGGCCCCCCCGTATAAATAGTATAGGTCCCAAAAATAGTGCAAGGAAGAATAATATAACCAAAGCATTAAGAACTTATTCGATAAAATAAATGTTATCAGTATCTCCCCCCCCCCCCGAGTATTTTTAACGATATCAGACTAGTTTTATATCTGGGTGAGTGGATTAGGATGTGAATTATTAACATTAACAGTTTAACTGCAACAATTTATTAAAAGTATAATAATTGCCGGTAGATATATAGTTGTTTCCAGAAATTGTTTGTTTGTAAAATATTCAACGCTTTAACTTATTGCTTGAGTTTTTAAAAGCTTTAAATTGTGATAAGGAAATCAGACTACTTATGTTCTCACCTGTTGCTCATTGTTTCCCCATCAACAACCGAATCAAGCATATTCTCCACTTGAAAAACGCACAAAAGAGTGACGTTTGTAACACAAGGATAGCGATCTGCACCTTTTAACATAACTCATCACTATATTTAAGTCTTGACTAGTCTATCTATGTAATATATACCTTTGACGTATTATATACATTGCCTTTCATCACAGGCGGCATCATTCTTTGACGAAGACTTACAAAAACTGGTTTCCTGTTACAAGTGCCTGAATAACGGTGGTGACTATGTGGAGAAGTAGTGCAAGGTGTAAGGTAATGGATGATAATAAAGTATTTGGAAAATTAAGTTCTGTTATTTTTTAAATTACGGTACTTACTTTAAAAAAGTCTCGTATTATAACTTATTATACGCTATTATTATATTATTTTGTCCGACAAAGTAATCAGGCTACACTTACACTCTTACCAGATATCCCAAATCTGCGTAGAAATGGAGAAAATACAAGCAAAAAAAATACTGTCATACCTGGAATAACATCTCATGTTTAGCGGGAACTGACTGTTTCATAAAGAAGAAAGGTTATTTTCATACTCTGTAAGCAGTAAATAATAAACAGAAATGCCACTTGGAAAATTACACGTTATAATGCGTGTGCCACCATAACTGAATACTGTGTTTTGGTGCAAAAGGTGACTGGTACGAAATCATATGTCAGAGCTTGTGACGTGTGTCATATTGGAGGATTTTTATCAGACTAGACATAAACATCCTGTTAGATTAACGCGATGTCGAACTGGCTGTTCAAAGAGTTGGCTTGTAATAAGGGTCAATAACTACAAGTATCCTCTGTAAAGTACATAATACAAAGCCATCTCACAGATTTGCAAGGCCAGGAGTTCACGTCTATCACGTTTCCAAAATATGTGTAAACGGAACCTCATAACTATGTGCTTCCTCAATACTTTCTTACCTAAACCGATTGTACTGGCTATCCGGGTTGGGCAGCGTCGTGTTTTTAGCGTCTAACGTTTCGGACATTCTGTCGTGTCCTTCTTCAGAGAAAGAGAAAGAGAAAGATTCACATTAAAAAGAAGTGCCTGTGATTCTTTCTCCGAAGAAAGACACGACAGGATGTCCGAAACGTTAAACACTAAAAACACGACGCGGCCCAACCCGGATAGCCAGTACAATCAGCTTATGTATGACAGTGGCCCTGGAAGCCTATGAACTACCGCATTTTCTTACCTCTTAGTAGTAGTATTGGGATAGCGGTTGTAGTATACTAGGGCATGCTCATTTTTCATTATTATTATTTCTTTCTTTCTTTCTTTCTTTGTCTTATCTTACCTCTCCCTTTTAGGATTTACGCGACCCAAGCCGCCCGGGCCTTACAGGGCCGCGACCTGTCGGGAGAGGGATTATCTTTGGATCACATACATACTTTTTTGACCATACAAGGACATGGAGGGCCTCCCCGGATGAGTGATCAGCCCAATGCCGGGGCCACCTCCGAGACAACACGAACACATAGGACGAGACACACCATTCACACACACACACTCACTCCAAACAAGGCGAGGATGGGATGAAGATGATGATGACGGCCAGATGATATCCGGGGACCACAAGGGCCTAAAGTTACCCGACATTTGTCTCAAAGGTGAGGAAAAACCCCAGAAAAAACCCCACCTAGGTAACTTGTCCCGACCAGGAATCGAACCCGGGCCCGCTGCGTGAGAGGATTGAACGCATCCCCTGAGCCACAGCGGTGGACCATTATTATTATTTACTCTTAAAAAAAACTCATGCTATTCCATGACAGTAAGGCGCGTGGAATGCATTTGTAGCCTATACCGGATTTTAAATCAAGATTTACTTGATTTTCTTTTACATCCAACATATTCATACATTATTTTAAGTTTCAAATTGAAGTCAACTTAGAATGATTAACACACAGTGGTACAGACACATACACGCACACATGTTTGTGTATACAAACTAGGCTATATGCAAATTGAAGTAAAATAATAAAAATGTAAATAATAGATGAAACTTACAGCTCAACAGAGTTTCCAAGAAACGCTTAAACCTAAGACAGGATTTATATGCATTTATGAACCATTACACGAGAAAATTATATTCTACTAGGGCATGCTAATTTTTCATTATTATTATTTAATCTTAAAAAAAAAAGTGCTATTCGTGCTCATCTGCTCATCTGACACTGGAATTTGAACCCAACCCAGGACCTTAGTCATAGGAGAGAGGTTCCATCTGGCGCTGTATGGTGAATTCTGGCTTGGCTCAGTTGATAGAGCATTGGCACGGATAGGCAAAGGTCCTGGGTTCAAATCCCAGTGTCAGAGGAATTTTTCTCCTATAATATTCTAAGACAGGAAGATTTGGACTGAAGGAAGGAGATTGAGAACATAGAGATGAAATGCGACAGTATAGCCAAATGTTAATATTTTAACTGCTACTGACGTATAAATAGGCCTAATCGTTTCGCTACTAATAAATAAGTCATCCAAAAATATTGCATAAGAGCAGAAATATAAAAGATAATAAACTATTGTTTTATGTAAAATCTGAGGATTTTTTCCTTATTGTTATGATTGCCAATCACGGATTTCAGCTCTTCTACTAAAAATGTCTTCATCGATTTCAAGCTTAGCTCCCACTGCTGAATTTGCTCGACGATTGTATATATAAATGTAAAAAATCAACTGAAGAAAATACCTGTGCGAAAATGAGTGCAGGCCTATGATGTTTTTCCAGTTGGCAGCATTTGTGGTGTAATTCTATGAGTGAAATATGCAGTAACATAATGAACTATTTCGAGATTAGTTAAAAAGGTTTACTCCTTATGATGAATTATTGAAAGTAAACGCATGATTGAACCTCCTCCGGAAGTGAAGAATAAGTGGCAGGCTTTTATCAATCTTACTCCTTTTCGATATGGAATTATTGTGAGCCAAAAATAATTTTAAGGTATTAATTTATTGAAGTGAAACTTCTTTAGCCGCGGTAGGGGGTAGATCGAGAAATGTGTCACGCTCAAAAATCGTCACGAAATTAATGAGATGTGACGGAACGGACTGCACAGAAAACAATCAACTCAATGATTGGGAGTAATCAGCTGCTATACGATTTAAAGGACAAAATAAAATACTCAAAGGGGAATAAAAAATATAAAAAATCCAAAATCTAAGCATCCAAAATTTAAAAATCTATAATCCAAAATTAAAATATCAAAAAAATTCATAGATACAAAATTTAAAAAATCCAAAATTCCAAAATTAAAAAATTCGAAGATCAAAAATTTAAAAAATACAAAAATACAAAATTTAAAAAATAAAAAATTCAGGATTAAAAAATCCAAATATCAAAAATTTAAAAAAACAAAAAAAATTAAAATTAAAAATCCAAAAATCCAAAATTAAAAATAATCCAAAAACAATATTAAAAAGTTCAATAAACCAAAATTGAAATCCAATAATCAAAAATTAAAATTCAATAATAAAGAACTGAAAAAGTAAAAAAATAAAAAAAAAACAAGTTTCACTTCTGTCGCGTGGCGTTCCACGCACACTTTTTTTTTTAATCATTGGTTTTCTGTCATATCCAAAATTCATTTTCGACCGGTTGATAGAGCCAACTCAATTTCTTATGGTTTCTGTGAAGGCATTTGTAGTGATAGAATTCTCCTATTTGCTCTCTAGTGTGCTGGATATCCAACCAACATCCAACAAAAGCTATTTGAACATCCTGTAATTCACCTTGATGTGTTGCCACCATTAAACTTCCAAATCTCGTATTTCCTCCCCTTTGCGCGCAACAAGTCCAGCCCATTTCATCCTCCGGTATTTAATTGCCGTTTCTATATTATTCGGTGAAGAGTACAAATTATGAAGTTCGTCATTATACAGTTTTCTCCAGTCCCCGTTTTCATCTTCTTAAGTCCGAAAATTTTCCTAAGCACCATGTTTTCGAATACTGTCAGATTAGCCTAAAATGTTCCGAAGAGTCATGTCTCACATCCATATAGTACAACCGGCAGGATAACTCGCAGTATATTAGATTTGTTATTTTTTTATTCTTTTAATTAATATACATAAGCTTTTATTTATTTATTTAATCTGACTCCAATTTCAATGTAACGTCACTCAAACCTAAGGATAAATTGATTAAGTATTAAGTAGGGATGGATCCTCGATACTTTCGATACCTCGATACTCTCGATACTTGCATGGTATTGGCATCGAGCGATACTTCAGAAAACTCGCTCGGAACTTTTTCGATACTTTGATAATTTTGCAATTTAAGGAAATGCGGTATCTCTTTCTACTTTTAACAGTCTACTAAATATAGTAAATACTTTTATTTCTCCTTGAAATGGAGGAAACCACTCTGTGACTTTTATCTAGTCATAAATACTTTCCGACCAAAAAATCTGGTATCGACCCATCCCTAGTATTAAGTTATTTCTTGTTCCATGATTTTTTAGAGTTGGAGCAAAGTAATTATTCCAACAAATCCAACACTTTAGGAATAGGCCTACCAATAACTGTCTTTAGATACTGTACCGTAATTGTGAACATAAAAGTCTTGTAAGCTACGCTTAAGAACTGTTTCAACCTCCAAGCATCACTCAAACAGTAATATGTCTTCCTTGTAATCAGTGACATTACAGATTTTTATTATGATTTGACCTTTTTCTATGACAGAGTTAACGACAAATGAAATGGAAAATGTTCACATGCCGATACATACTGTGATACTGAGTACCGCGTTGTTAGCTGTTTTAAGAAATAATGTATGTACCTCCCATTAAACGTTTTATACTGCGATACGATCGCTCAAAGTTTTTTTTTTTATCCCGGTTGTGTTTTGTATGAGGCTAAGTTGAATATGAAGGAAGTCAATTACCGGAGAGTGCTGGGTGTGGAAGACGCATTTCTGCATTGTCATTCTGCCCTTAATCTAAGTTTGTGCGTAGGAACAAGACAGTGAATGGTATAACAATAATTTCACTTGAACGAAAATTTACATAATATAATAAAGCCATATTTGCTACATAATTTAATTGTCTGTTGCAACGAATTGATGTGTTTAATTAATTTTGATCTCGGAGGGCATTGATACGAGGTGGTTATATATCAAACTCTATACTGTTGGACAGCCATAAAATAAATATATATAGGCTATATATATTTTTTTTTTCAATTTATTCTGTGAAATGTGACTGGAAAGCTGTTGGTAACCTCTGTTCTTAGAGTAGATTATTTTGTTGCAAACCTGGAAATTTAATCAATTAAATATTGATATGAAAGTTAACAATAAGAAAGTTTATGGAAAAAAAAAAATTAAAGCCTACAATTAGCATTACACTGTAATCGTTTATCGCCCACGGGAAATTATAGATTTTTTTTTTTTTTTAAGACAGAGATTCAGTAAAATGAAAATGACAATAAAATTACAAAATTACGTTGACGATGATGATGATGATGATGATGATGATGATTATGATCCAATGTTAACAACTTTCTTTGCTTAAAGTTTTTTCCCTCTTGTAGTTCTTTTTTCTTTCATTCCTGTAGCCTACTAATCTGCATCTATGAGTTTCAAGGCCTGATTCTGGTTCTTCTTCCAGGTGGACATCGTGGTAGCCTTTCTTCCATTCTTTGATTGAATTTCCACGTTTCAGCTCCTTACTACATAATCGTACTTTTGTATATCTGTATTTTTACTTCTCTAGCTATATTTTGTCGATAATAACAATAACAATAATAGTAACAGTAAATGGGTATTAACATTGTCACTTCGTAGTCCAGAGGTATCTAATTAAAATTAAATCACAGTGGCTTGAATAGATCTCTGAACTTTTAGGCCTGCAACTTATACGAATTTATGAATAAAATGGAAATTGTGATTCTTGAATAACAGTATAGCAACACAATAGTTTCGAAGCAATCATTAAGATGCTTTGTTATTAGTCCATGAATGGTAAAATAAAAATGGTTTTAAATGTGATAACTGACTTCTACAAATATAAGGACGTCAAAACTGTCTGAGAGCATTCATTAATGAGTCATGGAGGAAGTTATAATTTAAGCCCGCAAAGTATTTACATTCGGCAAGTGATATTTTTGTCCACCGCTTTGGCGTAGGGGATGCGTTCGTTCCTTTCACGCAGCGGGCCCGGGTTCGAATCCTGGTCGGGACAAGTAACCTAGGTGGGTTTTTTTCTGGGGTAACTTTGTCGGGTAACTTTAGGCCCTTGTGGTCCCCAGATATCATCTTCATCCCATCCTCGCCTTGTTTGGAGTGAATGTTAGTGTGAATGGTGTGTCTCGTCCTATGTGTTCGTGTCGTCTCGGAGGTGGCCCCGGCATTGGGCTGATCACTCATCCGGGGAGGCCCTCCATGTCCTTATCTAGTCAAAAATGTATGTATGTGATCCATTGATAATCCCTCTTCCGACAGGTCGCGGCCCTGTAAGGCCCGGGCGTCTTGGTATGCTTAAATCTTAAAAGGGAGAGGTAAAATAAGACAAAGAATGAAAGAAAGTGATATTTTTGTCACGCGTGTTTTCTAGTAATTGTAATAATGAATCGTCCGTTTTCATACCAGATTGTCTGTCACAGCAGTTTGATTCTAGTTTACAAGAGATGAGTTGTTTGGTATTCATTAATATGAGAAATCTTCATTCCATTTCAATGTATCTATGTATCCTATGTAAACATATGCTATCACAATTAGGAACTATACGCAGGTTTGCAGAATGCAAGATGTTCATTGTTCTAAGTCGTTTGTTTGCCTTCCCTTGTTTCCTGTAACTTATCTCCCAATCGTTGAACACAATCAGGCAACTATTAGAATTCTGAACACGTCCGGCATGGACGCCATCTCTTGGAAAGAGAGCGATACTCCCAATCATTTATACGCATTTCGTGTGTCTGGTCGGCTTTATATAGGATACCGTAGCCACGATAAAGACCATATTGCTGAGGCTTCTATATACTTTCATATTCATCCGATAAAAAAAAAGATTCATATTGTGTAGACTACTAAATATTTTATAGGCTATTTGACATTGGTAGTTATTAGTTGTTTCTGAGTTGTAAGTAATTAAAGACTGGCTTTGATTTCTATATAAGGTTTTGCTTCGCTTTTGACTGAACAATCCCTTTTTTAGGTTTTTAGGTCTTGCTGTCTAGAAATGTATTATTTAAAAAGACACAAATTGTCCCTTTTTATAAAATTTTTATACTTACAGTTATATCTACAATTAATTGGATTCTATAGTTGTTTTAGATTCCACTGTTCAAAATTTGTTGATGCGTATTTTAATTGTAACATGGTTTTCAGAGTGACAATGGTTCGGATTTATATAGAACTGTAGGCCTACCTAGTTTCACTTATCTTTGCACTTCTTCCACATAATTTACCCTTTCAATCGTATTTTTCGTGGAATATCCTTAATATCCTTCATTCTTCCACTTCTCTCCGCTTCTTCCCTCTATATTAAATTTATTCCTTACTATGTTCTTCAATGTGTTTTCATCCCATTTTTCTTAGGCCGATTGTTTCTATGCAGATCTGGCTATAGCTATTTTAGCGCCCTTGGTGAGAAATCATTTCGGCGTCCCCTAAATTGCCACCTAAATCTTTCAATTTTTACCATTTGATTAAACATGAACATGAAATTTCTCGTTCGCTAGCTTGGTATGGGCAAGTGGTTAAATAAAATTTGTTTGAATTAGCCTCATTTGAGAAGCCATATTTAAGAAGACATTATTAGACAGTATGAGGATTATAATTAATTTGTCATCTTAGGTGTATATTTTATTTGCGTAGAAATAATTGGTTTAGGCTACTTGCTGTTCATGCTACGAGTACTCGTGAAGTCAGCAGCGCTGTAATTTTAACATAGAACTGACATTTTTAGGAAGATATGGTTATAATTTAACATCTTAAAGAAATTTTAATGTTTTATTAGGATTACTATTCGTTTATATTATTTTTGACAAATAATTTGTTACATTTCAATAATTTTAAGAAATTTTAACAATTATTATTAAAATTCTTATAGTGAATATACCTAAGTTAATGTTTTAGACACGTATTATATATTATAATTTATTTACAAGGCTTTAATTCCATGACAGTTTTTAAAATAATTTATATGATAGCACTAGAATAAATTGTTTATTGGAATGATAATTCTTTCACACTGGCCGTGTGTAAGCTAAGGTGGAAAAGTGAAGTCAGACTGAAAAATTCAATGCCATAGCCGGAATTTACTATGAAGCTTGGGTCTGAAAGCACTTACTTTATGCCACCACTGCACTGGGTTGGTAGCCTTCTCGTATTGAGAACGCCTGGTGGTAGCCCTATATGTGAGTCAGTTGGAGAATTTAATGTTGTACCGGCATGTTGCCATGGTCGCTCAGTTGGTAAGAGCAGCGGGAGAGCCAAAGATCGTGGTTCAAATCCCGGCTATGGCATTGAATTTTTCAAATTGTTTATTATTGTATTAATTGAAGACCAATGGAATATTGACAATATTAAAACGAACTTTGCTCAATTGGAAAATGAAAATAATTGAAATACCTTCTGAGGTTGTGACACGAAGATTGGCGACGACTTTCTCTTATTTTAAGACGACTTTACATTAAGAAAATTTTGTTTTTTCAAGTTTTTCTCGAAAATGGCTCTAACGATTTTTTGTTTATTTATTACATGGGGTGCTTATTTATCAAGAGATTAAACTATTATTTGAATCATTTTTTTTTTCGAAAAATTCTCTGAAGGGTAGTCCTTGCTGGTGAACAATAAAGCTATCCAGGTTCAAACAACTGAATACGCGCTCTTTGCAATATGGCTTCTTATTCTAGATAAGACTGTGAAGTGATAAATATGTATTGGCCATGCTTAATGTAAAGAAAGTTACGAGAGTGCATTAATAATATTTTATTTCGGTTATGTATCCTTCGGGTATGCGATGTGAAGTGGTAATATCATTCTTTTCATTTTTACAACCAATTTACATAAAGAGAATTTCATAAGCCTACATAATGTATTATATTAAGAGGCTAACTTTTATTTGGGCAGAGAAAGTTATGTGAATTTCACATCAGATTTTTTTGTTTTGAAACACCCAGGTTGAAAGCAGTATAGCCCACAAGATGTTTGTCTTTTGTTAACAATGGTATTTCCGATAAGGAAGATGGTTACGACATTACGTGATCCCATTTCACAACGAGGTGGAGGCTAGGTTCATTTAAATTCAAACCATTTGAATCGATCCCACAGTCTGTCTTACGTTTCGGACCACATACTCATGATTATCCTTTCGCCTTGTTTTTATGGTTTAAAGCTGCAAAGAACGTTACTGCAATAGGTTCTGCTTGAAATTAATTTCAGACTCATTCGTGTCACAGAACTAGAGAATTCGTCAGGAGCAGCCTACACCTCAGGCCACAAAAATATGATTGCATGAAGTTACAGTGGGGATTGAATAATAATAATAAAAAGAAATATTTCTCACTTGTCCATACTTTACATCTAACTGAATAAGAAAAAATGGTAGGTCTACTGTATTTTTAGTTTATCTACCTGTACATAGAAAATGTGCGATTTCAATTTGATTTTAAGTTCGTGATTTTCTACAAAATGATTTAAGGCAAATAAAAACATTAGTGAAAGAAATAAACAGTAGCCTACAATTGAATTACAATCGCGGTTAAAATTGGAGTGGGGGCAGGAGCAATACATAGGAAATGGATCCAAAGTCAGTAAACTGGGGCTTGCTTGGATTAGACTCAGTGCGTGGCGAATTATTAATTTAACAGATGAAAACGGAATGAGAGTTTGTCCATTACGTAAGAGGGAAGAATTATGGTTTCATATTTTGGCGAATTGTGAATGTTTGGAAAATTGGAGGGAAAAATATTTGCCAGTATCTTTTATGGAATCAAATAGGGAGCAACGAAAATGTTTGGAGTTACTGACGGGCAAAAACGTTGAGGAAGGCGAGACAGCTCAGGTTTGAAAAAGCGACAAATTGGAGAGCGGGTGTGGAGGGAGAAGAATAGATTTAGTTTGTTTGTGTTATTTTGTATTTATATTATTTGTTCTTTTTTGTGTGTGTGTTTTTGCGTAAGCATGTATGGTCCATGCGGACTCATGCGATTGTTTGCATTGGAAATTCTACAAAGTTAATTACTGTAATAAACACTTACTTTGCATTAAATTAAATAGCTACTAAATTTATAAGTTACCGGCTTCATCTGCACTTTTGAAGCATTTTGCATCGAAATGCCGAATGCAAGGTTAAACACGAAATATTTTGTTATAATTTACAAAAATGTTAAAATTACCCTTACAATAAGTAGGCCTATATGTATTTTGTAAAAGAATATAATTATGTATTTAAACAAAATTGTATCATCTGACAAGAGAACTCAGAATAGAAACTTTCAGAAAAATATCTTTGGTATAGAATTTAATTTTCTAACTTAAAATTCATTCCACTCAATAAATCATTGAGCATGAAAATAATTTTGTCCGTCGCGTGTAACACTCCCCCACCTCTTCATACAGAACATACTTAATGAACCTACCATTCCTTGTATGGACATTCGAAGCCTGGTGTAACTTAACTGAATACAGTATTTCATTCTTGAGTGTACACACAGTATTGCACTGGCTTTCTGTTGTGGGTTCGATCCGGCACAGGTCGTTGGCATTTACGAGTGAATAAATGCGTCAGTCCCATGTTTGTAGATTTACAGGTTGGGCCTATGTAAAAGAGTTCCGGCACACTGGTGACGGTTACAAATCTAAATAGCAGTACACCCTAAATAGTATACTAAACTCCATGGCGCTACATCCCTTCATGGAACAGGGCCTCTCATCCGACGGTTGCGTCGTCTACCAATGGGTAGAAGGCAGGATTTGGAGGCATGTAGTCAGCATGCCGACTAGTACGACCATTACTGATCGTTTTCATGACCGGATCAGTACCTCTTTAATTAACCATACATACATAGGCATACATAGGCTTACATGTAGTAGCCGAATACAATCATTTTCCCACATGTTTCACCTCCTTTCATAAGTACACTCTACTTTTAGATGCGGAATTTAATTGCAAAAAAGGCTTCCCAAGGGCTGCAGAAGCTGAATATTTCAATACTGGTACTGGAGAAAGTTAGATTGGTATCGTTGTGCCAACTGAACCTTTTACAGCATAAGCTTTAGCAGAGCTGTGTATAATAACAGAATATTGCTTCTAGCATTTCACAAAATAACTGGTACTCTTTTTTTTCAAACGTCTGAACAAACGTGGATGACTACTGCAAACTGTTTCGCCAGTCGACAATCGTTTACAAATATGGCGATCTAGGGAATTTTTCATTTAAAGAGAGATAGGCTACACGGTCCAGAAGAATGAAATCAGTATGAAGTTCCATACACATTTTAGATAACTTCATTCACTTAAAGAAGTATCACTTCGTATCACTTAAAGAAGACGTAGCCTAAGCAGAATCCAACTGCTGCTTAAGTTATTGAAAAACAGTGGCAGAATAACCTCTTCATTAAGATCATGGCCTTGATTGATCAGAAAGAGACTGATTTTCTGCGTATTATTTATTATTAATTTTAATTTATTGTAATATCGTTTTATTACTTTTATTCTTTTTCATGTAGCCCCTTATGTGGTGTCAGGAAGCTGAGTGCACCCCATTCCAGACCTTTTACCTCACAAATTTCTGAGAAGGTACAGGGGATCAAGCCTTGACATACAGATTTATAGTCAGCAACGCAAACCTCTAGACTATGTAGACGGTCATATATTGTACTGTTAAAAAAAATCGCGATGCTACATCCATTAAGAGACTAGACCTACCATCCTACCGCTGCGTCATCTACCGTGGGCAGAGGGGAGGATTGGGGGCATATGGTCAGCATGCCCAGGGCTGTTAAAGATGGTTCTTTATCAAGCTCATGAGTTTGTTTCACTAGGCTGAGTACACCCCGTTCCAGACCTCCATTACGTATTTGTTTACATTAAAAAAAGTAAAATGAACTTTATACAGGCCATGTAGATTTTGGGAGGTTATTACTTCCAGAATTTTAGATATTCTGCACATGAAGGTGACAGCATTGTGTAATAGATCTAGTTTATAAGGGAAAATTCTAACCTCCCGCACATTTATTAGGACATTAAACGCTAATTACAACTATACTATTAGAAGGACAATAAGACCAAGTACACCAAAAGATAGCTGACATTAAGGACGATAGTTTGACATATAACACGACATAATTAATTGAAGGACGATTACGCTATTAATAAATAATCAATCAAAACGACTAATTATTACAGGACCTAATAGAAATTTATATCATTTGAACCGGACGACTAATCCCTTCAGGATGACATACTTTTTATTAACGTTACATCCATAGAATTAGAGTAGTTAGACAATTCATATTAGATAATAGAAAAGGGGCCGGCTTAAACCACAAACTCAGACTCGTGGCGCCTCACTACTTTGACGGATTTGATGAATCGCTAAACGGACACCACGCTTAAACTCAACGGAAAGAATTTTGAAGACTTAGCAGAAGAGATTGTTAATGAGCCAATAAGGAAAGACTAAAGGCAGAGTCAGACCAATGACATAACTGCAGAAAAAACTAAACCCATGAGATATTAGCAAAATCCCAGGACGGGAGCGACACTGTCTAGGACATTACTTCACGACTCGGACTGAAACTTCAGACATCGACATAGATTAGAGACTACGACATTTTAGCTAGCATTAGGCAAGTTTTTATTAACCCGCGCAGAGAAATAGGTTATATACCATACAGACATGGGAACGCGCGAGAGTAATTTATTATATAGTAATCAAAGTAAATATTATTATTATTAAGGTGGAGCTATTAATTGTCACCTAAGTTATCAACGAATTCCGCGCTATAGAAATTGAGGATAGAAAATCTAAACATTAAATTACCAGCGCGTGTGTAACACTTTATACGGAAGTGAACAACATTATATTATAATTAAAAGATACAGCCTAAGTACGACGACGTGAAACATTATTGACAAACTAAAAAGACGACCTTACATCATCTGTGATTTCTGATAAAATTATAAAACAAATCTGCAAACTTTTTGGAACAACTTAAGAAATAAACTAAATTTATCTTCACTATTTTAATTTATGGACTTATAGATATTTCAACCTTCAATAAAATCCCTTTCTAGCTTCCGATTCATTGCTCACCTAGCCACGGAGATAAGATCTCGCTCTACCGAACTGAGACATTAGCCGGACAGCCGACACAAAGCTTGCGTTGCGGTAAATTGCGGCTGTACTTACGAAATCCACCGTAGTACAGTCAGCTTATAAACCGAGCCAAGCGGCGTGCGGGCACAATTGTCATTCTTAAGTACAGACAGCCTTTACCATAGGAATTCTGTTGATAACACTGTTAAACACACATTTTGTGACATGGAAATTTTTTGGTGTTTCCGATGTATTGAGGCACCCTAATAACAAATCTAAAAACAGAAATTGCCTATCACCCACGGATTTTTAGTAACAAGCGTTTATTTTTTAAATATAACAAAAAAACAGCAATCATTTCAACAGTTTAGTGAGTCACTGTATACATATTGTACCACTTTGTGTAATGTATGTATCAGCAGTGTGTTAAGAAAAGTTCATTCCAGTATATCAAATGCAAGAATTACGCACCCAAATGAGATTGTGCATTAGTAGGCATTTACCCGCATATGAAGTTACTGCATTCCCTATGTCGTCTTTACTAACGTGTTTGTGTTCTACATACATGGTTTATTTTTATTATTGTACTGTGATTGACTGTGAATTAACAAGTCAATACAATGCCTAGGCAGTGTGTAAATAATGTCAACAGTTTTTGTTATGAGTGGGAAGAAATAACTTTTAAATCGCAAAATCATAATTTCACCCAACTTGTGCGAAGAGCTTACGAACTTTATTTCGGAGTTACAGTAGGAGACGTCATGGGCCCCTCACATATGTTGCAAGACTTGTGTAACAATGTTAAGAGGTTGATTGAAAGGTCAAAAACGTAATATTGGATTTGCAGTACCAATGGTGTGGAGAGAACCAAAAGACCGTCCATCAGATTGTTACTTTTGCCTCACTAAAATACAGGGCATCAGGCTGAAGTCCAAGGATGCTGTGCAATATCCCAATTTACCATCAGCCTGGCCCGTCAAACATAGTGAAGAACTTCCTATCCCAAACCCACCAAAACCGTGGAGTTTGGACGAAGGTGATCCACCTGATGTTGTGCAATTCGTACAGGAAATCGACAATGATCCAGACTTTCAAGCACCAAAATTTTCAACAAAGCCACATCTGATTTCAAACGCTGAACTGAATGATTTAGTTTGAGATTTAAAACTAGCAAAATCACAGTCAGAACTCCTAGCATCCAGATTAAAAGGATGAATCTCCTCGAAGGTGACGTACATATAACTGACTTTCGAAATCATCAAAAAGGACTTACACATTATTTCGCTCAAGAAGGGATTTTGGTATAGGATACTGCACGGATGTTGACAACTTATTTGATGCATTGGGGCAGGAACATGAACCAATCAATTTGCGCCTATTTATTGATTCTTCTAAACTTAGCTTAAAAACATTAGATCGGAACGGAAGGGGGTTCTTGTATCTGAAACAGAAATTTCCGAGAGTTAGTGAGGCAAAAATTAAAGAGGGCCTATTTGTGGGACTGCAAGTACGAGAAGTTATGAAAGATGGCAAATATGACAACATGCTGAATGAAGCTGAACTAAGAGCATGGAAAGCTTTTAAAACAGTTGTGACCAATTTTCTTGGATATGTCAAAGCTGAAAACTACAAAGACCTTGTGTCTGAATTACTTTGTGCCTAGAGCGAAATAGGATGTAACATGTTATTAAAACTTCACTTTCTGGATGCTCACCTCGATTTCATTCCTGAAAATTTGGGCGCCGTAAGCGACGAACATGGGGAACAATTCCACCAGGACGTTGCAACTATGGAAAAGCGATACCAAGGCAAATGGAGTCCTAGTTTGCTTGCTGATTACTGCTGGACATCAATCCGAGATGCCGCAGTGACAAAATATCGCTAAAAAAATGTTATAATAAAATTTTGAATTAAATATAATATTAAGAACATACCGAAAATAATATATTTCAGTATAACACAAAACACTTCGTAGCAAACAAATAGTGGGTGATAGAGAAAATCCAAGGTCATTTTCTGCTTTCTGGTGAAATTTTACATAAGGTACGCCTTGTTTTATCCATGTCACAAAAAAAAAGTTGATTTTTGTTTAACAGTGTAATCATTCTGTTAGAGGCTGGGTCAACCCCAGGGTCATTATCCCATCGGAAAAACCAGGTCAATATACTGTGAATATTATATTCATAAATATACTGAACTGTACGTTGTTAGAAATAAGACGTGAAGTATAATTACTACCAGTATGCTACTTGGTAACTTATAAACTATCAGACGGTGTTTAATTATGTAAAAAAAAAATTAAAGGCTCATGAAATGTACGCTGTATCATGTGGAAACTTAGGCTACCTAAAAGTAAGCAGCGCCATTCTTCTCTCTTTCCCAAGCGAGTATTTGGCTCGGGGGAAAAAAACCGTCAGTATAATTTTACCGTGCTTTACTTCATAAACATTTATCCGTAGGCTACTGATTAAAAATTAATTCGTGGACAACATTCTTCACGATATATGGCAACGTCAAACCTTATGTAGTGACTTTGTTTTCATACTAGTGACAGACAGTTCATTGCCACCAGAAAAAGGGAATCTACCCTGCACTGTTCCCAATCTGCGAAGAAATTATCTCGTTAACCATAGAATTCATAAAAAAAATGTTTTATATTTATTTCAATGTTATCAAATACTATAGGCCTATCTAATCTGCTCGGTTATATTACCAGTACTTCCATTCTGTGTATAGAAAAAATATTTTTTTCGCCTTTTTTCACTATTTGCTATTTCTCACTGTTTGAGATGAACATTTAAAATTTCACATACATGAAGATTTTACTTAAGAAAAGGGATTATCAAAACCAGTGCTTAGTAAATAGGTCTACGCGTGTACCTCAAATATGATGTAGAAGAAAATTTGGCTTGCAGTATCCAGAGAAGTTGAGGTGGGTAGGCTACATAGTTCGGCAGATATCAGTCTCTTTTGAACTGATGGAAATAAACAGTATCCATTGTGTATATAGTCCACGAATAGAGAGAGAGAGAGAGTAATGCATATCAAAAGAGAACCGGTGTGTACTCAGCGTAATTACTCTATTGAGAACCTAATGGAAAATGTTTTGAATCAGATATCCTATTTCGAAATGTTGAATTGCTAGCCTACTATCTGCAGAGAGCTCCTGCATTATCCGAACTTTAAAAAGATTCTGTGCGAGTACGATCGCTATTTCCAGATCTCTTGTTAATTTCCCACCGTTTTACCAGTGTTGTTGGTTTAATAATCCACAAATATTAACTAGGCCTACTGTCCCAAATGTGAAAAGATTTCGTATAAAAACAGGTGTGAAGCACATACAGAGTGTTAATGAGTGTTAATAACACCGAAATATTTTAGCTGTGCATAGAGGAGATTTTTGCTCTATGACGTAAACTGTGTATGCTACAGGGCATACACAATTTTGTGCTCTTAAGTCAATAATTAAGGGAAATATGGTTAAAAATTTCATTAAATTGACTTCATGCCTTCTTAGTCATTAATACAAACCTGATTCTTGATCATTCATCAACAGCTATACCATATTTTAGTGTTTCCATAACTTAATCTGCAAAATTTACAGACTGAACTCATGACTGGTCGCCACTGCATTAGTACTTTTTCATAAATACAGTGTTAACAACGAAGTTCCTTTGTTTTGCATTTTCTTCAAATGTTAGAAGTCAGTGGCGGCCATGCCCTTGGAGATTTTATGCTGTAACAGGAAAAATTCAATCCATAGAGCAAAACTCTCCTGATAAAAGTTGCTTGTCTATGTCCCCGGTATACACAGGTAAAATATTTCGGTGTTATTCATTAACACCCTATGTATAATATTCAATTTTGAAACGGCTATAATTATAAATATGCCTGTCATGTATAGCCTACTTGCAACCATCAGAAAGGGCCTAATATGAATTAGACATAATAATTATTGTCTTAAGCCAGTTTGTTGGTTGAAAAGTTTGTATAAAGTAGCATTTCTATACAATTAAATTATTTCTGGCTGTGCATACGAGAGTCCGTTTTGGTCCAATATACAGCGCCAGCTGTTCTCCCGAAACGAAAGTCGATAGCTACTACAATCGACATGGCGGTCGATATGTACGCACTTGACACAAGTAACATTTGTCACGGAATCTTTATCATAATATTTAGAGCACTTCAGCGTTTATGCTGGTTGTCATAATGGTTATCGTTAATATAGTTGTAAAGTCAAAGTCTTAGCATCCTTAATCTTCTTGACTTTAATATTATATAATTTTATCTTTTTGGTTATGTTTGCTGGTCGAGTGAGCGGAGAGAATCAGCTGTACGGAGGAAGAAGCCATGTTTCTATGTCGCACGGGGATAGAATGACGCTAATTGGTTGATAGCATATTTTTGGATGGAAAAATAGAAACGTTTCTATTCCGTTGCATGCAAAACAATTGTATGGAAAATATAGGATGAAATTGTTTGCAATGGCAGTCGGCCATGTCACACGATCCAATCTGACGGTTTGTATACCTTTGGAAAAAAAATTGGATTGTGGGGCACAGACTTTATTCGGTTGGTTGCATTATGTTTGATTACATAGGCCTACAAATGACACTAATATCTTTCATTTTAATGAAGCAGACAAAATTAATTTGTACTTTACAAAATATAGGCTAGCTTTCGATTCCTATTAAATACTAGCTTATATAAGTGTATTTAAATATGTATACCGGTACTAAAGTTACTACCAGTCATTTTTTCTCTTCAACTAATTCTGCTGGAATGTTGATTATTAGGATTGCATTACTAAACTGCAAAAAATACATAAATTAATTACACGTACCTTAAATTTTAGTTTAAGTTAATATTAACTGTCAAATAGTAGGTCTACTTCACCATCAGATACACCAACCAAGAAATTTAGTTGCATGAGGAGAGAAAACGCATCCCCTACGCCACAGCGGTGGACCATTTACTTTACTCCCTTATTCATAATGAAATGTGGGCCAATATATCCCTTTAATTACGTCATTTTAAGTTTTTTCTGTAGCATTTTGATTTCATGATATTCGTCTCTGGGTGGTAGCACAGGGATTTCAATAATAATAATAATAATAATAATAATAATAATAATTCGCGTCACCTATGAAAAATCAAAATGTTTAACCTACTAAACTCGCATTTCCATTATGAAAGATACAGGCTAGACCATTGTGTTGAAGAGCTAAAGACTGATTCAACTTTAGTTACACCTACATTTTATATTGTAAGATTTAGCTAATTTTTGGTTGAATTTTATTAAATTGAATTTTATATAAGTTTCCAATAAATTATCGGTACGTAAATCGAAGTGAATACGTAAGTTTAGCCAAATCCGCCGTGTTATTATTAATCCCGTACCTGTGTGAATAGGGCTTCGCGTTTGTGGTAAAATTGAACGCTAAATATATAGAACTCTCCCGCATGATTTTTTTAAGATTCTAACTTGAACCATTTATGGAAAAAAATGTTTAAATTAAAAACAAACTCATCCATCACATTTAAAAATGGAGTTTGAACTAAAGTTTTAAATAATTATGTTCTTAGAAATATTTTATAAACAGTTGTGGCTAATGATTGATTTAAATATATATTTGTTTTTCCTCAGAAAATCAGTTTTATATATATATATATACAGTATATATATATTTCGCGACATATGACATTACGACCCCTCGTGGGTTCGGAATCTACAGTTTGAGAATCGCTGTTCTAGTCCGCGAGGTGATATAAAAATTCGCAGAGAGACGTCAAGCCCTTCCTCATCTTTATCTTTCAAGCGCGATAGTTTAATTAGCTCTTCATCTGTATGCCAAATGACGAACTACTCATAGTGATGTCAAAAGAAAGCACTTTTCAAATTAGCAGTACTGCGTCTTCTAAAAGGAAGGGATATTAGTCGTAAAACTCTTGGAATGTCCTTATTTGCTCTCCAGAATGCCAAAGAATTTTCTTCCCCCGGGTTGCGATAACTAGGTTTGTAGATATCCGCGGCAAAATTGGAATACATTACAAATAAGAAAAAGAACTTTCGAGGAAGGAAGAAAGAAAACAAGTTCGCGTAGGTGGAGCAGTCGGTAAGGCTGCTTGTTCGAAAGTTCATTCTTCCGATCCCTCTTCATGTATTTTATGTATCTTATGTATATGAGTAAATTGAGGCAGCCCTATGTCTGGAGATTTACAGACTACATAAAGCTCCTGCTAGACAGAATTTCTCCACAATGGTGATGGTCAGACTTAATGACAGTAGGGCTACGCAACTTCCGTGAAGTAATTGTAAACATGCAAACTAACGAACCATTAAATAAATAAATAGACAGAAAATACATTTATATTTGCTATATTTAATTTTCTAGTGATATTGCCCGGTCTATTTTCATTTTCTAGTTTACAGATAATGTCAAACGTTGCCTTCAAACTAAAGGTTTAAATATTGGAACTTGAAATCTGTTCCCGTACCTCATTCCATGGCAAAAATCATCGGCCAGTCTGGGACCACAAGGGCCTAATGTTTCTCGATAGGCCTATTTGTCTCACTTTTGAGGAAAATACCTCGAAATCCCCATCCAGGAAATTTTTCCCGACCGGGAATCGAACCCTGGCCCGGTGCATGAGGAGTGCGAACGCATCGCCTACGCCACAGCGGTGGGCCAGTTGCATCACTCACTTTTAGGTAGATTTCGAAGAAAAATCTACCTATTGCAATGGATACCATGTCATGATTTTCGAAAAATTCTTTCATATCTTTACGTTTCCCTAAGTACGAAACCACCGCCTGTTAAAAATGTTTTTTTGTAATATTTATAAATATAAATATATATATATTTATTTATTTATATATATATATATATCTATACACGCTAGCGGCCGTAATTTTGAAGATATTTGAACCAAATTTGATTATGTTATTTCTAGGCCCAATAGTTCTGACAAGTTCGTTAATGAGCAAAATTGGCCCAAGGGGGTGGTCGGGGGAGGGGGTTGAAATTTTAAAACATTTATATTTCGGCCCCTATGAAGTATAGAGGGAAGCTTTGTTTGAATAAATTACAGTACTCCCTAAGGAGTTCACAGTGACACCAACGATTCGGGGGTTTTGGGGGTACGAGTGGGGGTGGGGGGATGGAAATTCGAAATTTTTTAAACTACGTCTTGTGGGGTATCGTTGAAAAGCTCTTGATGCGTACTCTACAAATCAATAGCTAGTTTCTTGATAGTTCTCGTATAAGGCTAGATTTGAATGTTTGAAAAAGTGCTCTTTCCTCTTTTTTGCAGTTATTATTGCGGGTTTGTCATGCCAAGGCTAAAGAAGAAGAGTGCTACTCAGCGACAATAAATTAAACCAAAAGCACTTCGAAATCTACCTCAGCCTGTGGGCTTGCCTAAAGGGATTTTTTTAATAATGAAATGGAGGATAATATATCCCATTTAGTTTCGTCACTTTAAGCTTCGTGAGAAACTTCAATTCCTATAGTCGGTCGACAGCCAAAGGAGAGACACTAACAAATTGAATACGACAGTTCGGGCTATCCCCAAGTGGCTCTTTCATGACATCACAGTCTTGAGCACGTTTCTTAGTAATTTATTGTTTCATGAAGCTTGACAATAGACCGCTATTTAATGATTCACCACAATGGTGACACGTACAATACCTCTTCCCCTACATTCCTTCAGAAACGATCTTCCCAGCAGGTGAGAGTGGAGATACCAAAGACGAACGCGTACTGAAATTTAAATTGATTGCGTAGGTCATGTCTTCAGTATGGAATTGATTAATGCTATAATACTTTACAGGTAAATCTTATGACTATTCTTTCAAACACAGATAGGCTATGTTCGTTCTTTAAGAATTGTAGGCCTATACTGTACGTTTTGTGTAGGGCTCGGAGTTAATGAAAAATAACATTTTTAATAATCAGTGTACTATATTATGCTAGTATTAAAATGTGTAAAAGACTTGAAAGAAATAACAACAAATTGATGGTATTATTCTGCACATTTTTGTATATTAGTTTTGGGATAATACATAATTTTTGCATGATATTAAAATATTTATGCATATTTTAATAATTTGTCACATTTTAACGGCAAATTTCTGATGAGAGATTTTAAATATTATGCAAAACTCTGTTCTTTCAGACATATTTGGCTAAGTGAACGACTGCATAATAATTGACAGTAGCCTACTACATAGAATAATATTTTCGGAACTGATTATATAATACGAAAGTGAAGTTTAACTTCATTAGTTTTCAATTTACTAAAGTTTGTTCCATTGGCTTTTTTTTAAGTTTTGTATTCTAATTTATAAAACTTATACTATACTTTTTAATTTATAATGTAATTCAGCTAACAAGAGAAAATAAAGTAGCCTATTAAAATTACTCCTATATGGTTGAGCATACCTCATTCGTTCCGGAGCATATTTGCGTCACATTTCGTCTTCTGATGAGCATTAATTTTTGGGCCTATATTATGAGAAAAACCACAAGTATCCTTTACTTGATTAAAAGATCATAAATAAAGTTGGTGTGTGTGTTCTTTTAATTAATGTAAAGAATAAATACCTATTTAAGAGAGAACGATTAAGTTTTGTGTGATTTCTGCTTTTGTGGTGATAAGATAGCTTATAACTAGGATTCGGATGTTAATGACCTAAAAAAGTGGAAAATATGTCAGTAAATATGACCTTAAGAATGACACAATATGACCTTAAGATGACAAAATATCACCAAAAAATCGTAAATATCCCTTCATAATAGAACGTATTATCTAAAAATAAATGTTCCAATTTAAAACTTTTATGACACTGAATTATTACATAACATTAATTCCATCAGATAATCACTTTTAACAATTTTACAGGTGATTTACAGGTTTATTTATATAGAATTTCGAATCTGTTAGTGTTTCCGTTACCACTGTAACTGTGAACAGAAAATCTTTTAGAAACGTGTCTTTTGGAAGTTTTTAACAACAAGGAGGAAGAGGCAATTGTGCTCTTACTTGTTAATGTCCCTTCACAATTCAGTTACAGTAAAAACAAAATATTCGTGACTCTTTTTCGGAAAAAAATTGAGTAGACAATTTAGTGCACATACTGCATCATTGTGCTCTTTTACCGAATTTATAGCTGAAATATGACGTTAAATTACGAATATGACCGAAATATGACCAAGACCATGAAAATGTCCAAAATATGACTTTATACGCAAAATAAAACCGTCCGATTACGATAACAAATGTGCAATTCATGTTTAATTTGTGTTTTCGGCGAGAATGGAGGTCAGGATAAAAATATGACTTGTCATAAACATCCGAACCCTACTTATAACATATTGGCTACACGAATACTGTAGGCCTATTAAGAAAATCTGTATTCTGAACGTCTTGAACAGGTAACAGCTCTTATAACAGAACTAGCAGGTGCCCGCGGCTTCGCTCGCGATTATTTACTCAACTGATAGATTTTTGTTTAAATTACTTATTTAACAGATAAATAATATTTCTTCTTCTATCTTCAAGGATTAGGCTAGAGCTTGTTCCGGTCTCACATCTTTCCATCTCTTCCTGAGTCTTCCTATAGATCGATATCCTCTTGGTCTATAGTTCAAAATCTGCTTGGGAATTCTGTCGGGTTGCATTCGTTGTAAATGAAGCATCCATTTTTCTCTATACTGTAATATTCTTGCTACTGTCGATTCATCCCCCAACTCCTTTCTAATATCTGTATCTCTTAGGGAGCACTGTCTTGTACACCCCTTAGCCGATTAAATAATTAAAACATTACATTTATTAACACTGACATAGTTTTCACATAAATGTTCCATCCTATTTCGTCTCCTTTTACATGCTTAGGGCCTATGATAAACATCCATATTTCTCAACTAAAGATACAAAGCCTAGAGCTATGAATAACGTATCAGTGGATAGAGCTTTTTACCGACTTCTGTTGTGGTATATTCGTTGGCACACACTCAAAACTGAAACAACTGAAAATTCTGTCCCTGCAATACGAACTCTTATTCTACAGCAATGTGATGTGAAAAAATGGCATTCTCTATGTCCAGGGTAGTGAAAGTTATGTGACTGCATCACATTGTGCATTATTTTCGTGGATTTCATTATTTATTTACACCAATGAATTATGTTGATAGCTTGTCTAATTTGTCAAAGTCCCGTTTCATTTATTTTCAAAGCTACCTGTGACCATTGCCAACAATACACTGTCGTCATGAGAACTGTACATGGACTTTGATTTGGATTTCATAATTCTGTGTAAATAGGTATTAAGTATCCTGGTAAATATTTGATGTTTGGCATTTAAAATAAAAATTTTGAAAAACCCTTTCTTAGTGAGCACTTACATTATGAAACGAAGGTTCTGTCAAAATTCTAAATGTCTACCTATTATAGTTTAGGCTCTACGTCAATTCTCTGTCAGTCAGTCAGTCAGTCAGTAAGTCAGGACAAAGCCTCTAATATATATAGTATATAAGTATAAGTATATAATAAAGTAGGCCTATATAACGGGGATATATAGGCTTATCCAAGTAAAAGTCTAGAATTTTTTAATATAATTATTGAGTGAGATAATAATTTGAGATAATAATAAAAAATTATAGTAGTAAAATATTCATGAAAAACAGACTAATCTCCACATTTTAAAATCGTACTTTAACAGACGTATTTCATATACTTGTAGAATCATAATTCTGTTTTAATTCTTCGTAGAATTCTAATGTTTTATATGATTTTATGGTTTTCATTGTATTTTAAACTACCGGTACTTTTTAAAAGCATTTTTTGGATTCTAGGACTGCAACTGCATACGTTTGCGTTATATGAAATTTTTTAATAACTTATAATAACGAAGAGGTCTACAGATGGAATCTAATTTTTCAAAAGTAAATAAACGAAAAATTAACAAATTAAATACATAGCCAATGTAAACAATAATATGCCAAAATATTCATGCTTCCAAAGTTTTTGGATAATAGACTTATTATATTTTTATTTTTCCATTCTTTCTGTTTTAATTCTATCTTTCTCTCTTTCTTTCGTTCCCGCGCTCTCCACCTTTCTCTCTCTCCCTCTCTCTTGTTTTCATTCTCCCTCCTTCTCGCAAATTTTTGCTTTCTTTCAACTGGGTATTTTTCTAAGGCCTAATTTAATGTCCTGAAATTACATTCAACGTTTCAATTGATGTCCTTTACTCTACACATCTCACACTTACAGACAAATAGTAGTGACTTAATTTTTGTTTGCAGTATTTTAGAAGATTTAGCTGAAACCTATGACACTTTAGATGCAGACAACACGTGCTGTGGACGAATAGAAAAGCTATTTTTAAAATCATACGTCATACCATCATAGGCCACGACTCATAGGCCTAACGTACGTAGATGGTTTCGTTTTTTTAATTAGCAATTTTTCTCCATTCTTATAACTTTTATACCTATTTGATGGTTATTTATCCATTCTCTCTTGCAGATCTTTACCTTCCTCCTACTAGCTCACATCTCACCGATAGATAATACGCTCAATTTATGAGGAACTTATGAATTCCACTCTAGCTATTAGGCCCAGGGTTCATCGCCGATTCCTTGGTAAACAGATGCCAGTAACTAACTTCAATGGTATGCAAATTGGGTCGTTCCGTCAATATGGGGTGTGTATGTGCGAAGATGCCCAGCTAATACCACATCATCTGCATAATGGACCTTAAGCAGAACCTTAAAGATAAGTTTCCTTCACAGTTACTGTATATCAGGAGTGAACACAAAGAAGACCCTTCGCTCTGCGCTCTTCAAATCTAACATGGAACAAAAACATAAATGATAAAATATACAAGTACCTTTAAATTTATATATAAACATATATTGTAAATGATATTGGCAGCACTTTCTCCCTGGAACATTTATCAATAATAAATAAAATTGAGGGTATAGGTGGTATTAAAAAGCAACATCTATCTTTAAACTGACTGCATAGAATGTAGTGTTTGTAATAAATTTTTCAACATAATCAGTGTCTATCCCATAAATGTAGGTAGATAAATTTAGACTTTTCGTGAGTTAGCCATATATTACAATCTCACTGATAGTCTATATTAGATATTTTATTAACATTATGACACGGTATTAAATCTTTTATCGGATTTCTTGCCATGGTACTAATTAAATAGATAAACAACAATTCCGTGCATGTGCTGCTACTTTAGGAATGGTTACTACATTAACACTAAAGAAGAAATAAAAGAAAAGAGTGTATGGAGAAAGATATATGATACAAAAGGAATCGTCGATCTCCACTGTCTACAGACAGTAGGCCAACCTCAGCTTGAACATGTGAAACTCTTAAAAATGTATGTTGAATTATTTAAGTTTATTATTTCAATGGTGTCACCTTATTTTGAAAAAAAAAATAATTATCTAGGCCTATAGCTCCTGTTATTGCATATTTTCAAAAAAATTATTCCTGTTTTATAATCTTTGAGCTTCGAATTGTAGGCTCTACATCATTTCAGGAAATTCAATGAAAGATATTTAAGGTGAGAGAAGTCCATGTGTTTTTATTGTCCGCCATTTTCTTTCTTCCTAGTCACAGAAGTGGTCAAAATGTATAATAACAATATCTTTGATCACAGAACTACATGACAGCTGAATATTTTGAAAGATGCTATATTATACTTAAAAGCTTTTATCAAGAAATATATAAAACTTGTGACATAGAAATACGATAGTATAGGTATAATATCAATTGAAATTACTTTAACAGTCACTTAAATTTATTGTCTCTAAAAACACAAACATTAATTATTCTTTCTAACACAATTCTTCTGATAAGATGCCTCGACTGCGTTTTCCCACACTCATCTTAAAGGAGAAAAATTCTTGTTCTCTTCGAGTTCTTCTCGTCAATGGATCCCAAATCCGTAAGCTTTTTCACTGCACTTTATCTCAATGCTATATAACCTGTATAGGCCTATTATTAACAAACATCATATGAAAATCCGTGCAAATATGGTAAAAAATTAACAAAATTCCAAAATAATAATTTCATAGAAAAGAAAACAAAGATATGGTGATTTCTTAGGTTCTCTGCTAAATCATTTATACCGGTAAATGATAATGCGTCTGAGTTGTAAAATTTTAACATTTTGGATTAAATAGCATTACTTATGCAAGTTTAAAGAAAGAAGAAAGAAAGACAGACAGAAAGAAATAAAGAAACAAACAAACAAACAAACAGACAAAAAAAAACAAGGCCAGTAGCAATGCAATATACTTCTTAGAGTTGGTCCCGAAATAAGGAAGGAATGTGTGAATCATTTCATTTAGTATAGCCTATATAGAACGAACGGAAGGTTGTGAGGATAGTAAACTGAACGTTAAATAAAAGTGAAATTTGTTGGAAGTAAAAAATGAGAAGAGAATAGCTTATTGAACAAATTTCATCATAGGCTATATTAAATACGAAATTCGAAATGAGTATGTACACTATCTAAAAAGTACCAGAGTAAATTCTAAAGGTAGCGATAGATAATCGTTCACTTGAGCAAAAGAGTATAATTTATTATTCATAAAAAAAAGTGGCATATGCTACAGACAAAGTATAGAAGAGGAATCGACAAAAGGATAATAAACTTTTCTAACTCAGGGAAGTAGATTGTTAGGAACTACAGTATTTGGATTGCTACACTAGTCAATTTTCATATTCACAACATAAAAAGTGGTAATAATAAAAGGAAAGCCCAATTAAAACAAGATCGTGAAGATCGGGGAATTATTCTTTTGCAACATGTTTCCATTTATTGCATTGTATTATACATTGTATAAAATGACTATTATTTCTGTAAAAGCTTAATTAGAAAGAAAATAGTACTTCAGCTACTGGTGGGGCTAAAGAATTACTCCTGCGGTTCTAAGATTGGCTACGTCTGGTCTGTACCGTTCTAGAAATGCGAATGAAGAGGAGGTAGAGGAAGAAAAAAGAAAAAGAAGTAGTAGTGTTATTAGTTATTAGTAGGGGCGGATATCTATGACATGTCATATTTTTCCCCTTTGCATTATTTCAGGTTTCCGACTAATTTAAACCCGATTACAAGCATCCTGGTGAAAATTGAACGGCTTTTATTGTGCATATAACTGCATATTTAGGAAATTTTCAACTATTGGATCATATTTAGTATGAATATGCATATTTAGGTCATATTTTGGCATATTTGTGTGCATATTAAAGAAATTTCGAAGTTTCATATCATATTTTGTAAATGTTACAACACAATGATACTTTTTGAGAATTTACAGATATTTTAAATAATTAACACTATATTTTAATAAAATGAATTGTAATGAAACTTAAATAAATATACACAATATGTAATTGGTAAAATCATATTTTAAATTTTATTGTTCATATTTTAATGTTTTTTAGGTCATAAATGCATGCATATATCCTATTTTCCAGGTCATAGAAATCCGCCCCCTAGTTACGTATTAGTTATTGAGTGAAGTTTAGTCATCTGGTGTGATATTTTATAATGGTTATATGAACGACGTTGGTCGTATTAATTATACAAAATGATTTCCACGTGTGCTTCAATAACTGGAATCAAGCAGCTGTTAATGGATTTAAACAGTTTGATCTCGTAGCTTGATCACATTTCGTACAGTAGCAGTTGTGGTCAAGAGGACGAAGAAATGATGGTATATACGGGATGAAGAGCTACTGCCCAGTGGTCCATGGCTAATTGTTAGCGTTGAGGGGGGGGGGGGTGGAATCAGTTCCGCAGTCACGGTCAAGAGCAAAAAGAAAAGTTACCAGCAGCATCACGATGGTGGCCCCCCCTATCCAGCATACATTGCAGTAGCAACTACACAACCCTGTGAGAGACAAACTTCACAGACATTTCTCCCCCCTCGTTCTGGTCCCGTATATGAGATGTGTTGCAGGAAATTAGCTCACTAAAGTGAACATCACAACTACACAACAAGCCAACAAACCAACCTACTCCACGTGTTTTACAGCAGCCCCTCTACTATCCAATCGATTCATATACAAACAGCTCCTCAGAAACCCCCAAGCTTCAGTCATCTAACTTTGCTATGATATCTGAGTTGGTTGAAATTGCTATTCAGCCATTTCATAAAATATGGTAATTTTTCCCTCAAAGAGAGAAGTTATAAAATTATTGTAATTGGGTGGTCAAAAATAAGTTTAAAACCTCAAATTCTCTGAATATTAAGGACTTAGGTGTATCTGAAGTGGTTTCATGTGTAAAATCTGTCGATTGACTTATTTATTGCGTTGAGTTACTTTTTTTTTTTGCCATTTTAGCATGATTTTAACACTCTTTAATACCAAATAGTCAAGAATAATCAGGTATGTCCATTTTCATTTGAGAAAATATACATCTTAAGGTACAATTTGGTATAAGATTAACTTTAAAAAATGTGTGTGGTTAATTACTACGTAAAATAACAAACAAGTGACTTTCTGTCCCACCCGTAACGTCCCAACCGTAATGGTGATAGTTTTGTTAAATTATTATTGATGAGTTAAATAAATGTTCTGACCACCTGGAAACAGTTTATAATTTGTATTTAATCCCTCATACCTTCATTCATTACAACATTAAGACTCTAACAGCAGAACAGCAAATTAACTTTTGTTTTACATCATTAAAATCAGTGTCCAAATTATGTCCCACCAGTAATATATTTTGAAAAACCAATGTAAAATATTTAAAATAAATTTTAAATAATTCTTTGCATGAAGGCCTACTGTGGAGGAGAAGGCATTGATAATTTTACAGGATGTGAAGAACCAATTCTACTTTCTTATTTATGATATGTAACAAACAAAAATAGCTTTCATAATTTGCTAGAATGTCCCACCCGTAATTATAAAATAGCTGTATTGTATCTCACTATTCCCATGATATAGAAATTTTATTTCAAGGTTCTTTTCATTGCCTCTTTTATAGTGTAAATTACATTTGTTTTGACTGTTGGTTGTAGTGGCTCGCACTATAATTTGTAGGTCTACTTCAAGCATAAAACTTGTATAAGCATTCATGAAACCACAGAATTATTGTCTCTGTTGGACATTACATGAGAATACTATAGGAGAAAAATTCCTCCGGCAATGGGACTTGAACCCAGGACCTTTGGCATATGACATAGCTTGTCTGTCTGTGAGGTAGACCATCAGGGCAATCAGTCATAGGAGAGAGGTTCCGTCTGGCGCTGAGAATTGAACTCCGGCTTAGCTCAGTTGGTAGAGCATTGACGCGAATAGCCAAAGGTCCTGGGTTCAAGTCCCAGTGCCGGAGGAATTTTTCTCCTATAGTATTCTCATAAAACTTGTGCTTTTTCAGTGGTTTCACAAAAGGAGTAAACCTTTAGAACTAAAAAAAAAAAAAAAAAAAAAAAAAAAAAAAAAGAATACACTTGTTAAGAGTGCAAAAAATATAAAATATCGATATTACTGCATATACTTACAGTTTTCTTCAAAATATGAAATCCTCATATCACCGCCGAGGCCCGGGCTGATTTCCGGAATGGTTTCACAATTAGTACCTTCCTAATGAGGGTCGCGTATCCCGAGAGTCAGTGTGTTTAGAAATTGGACATTCTTCTGATGTGACGCAGGTAGCCATATTTAGGCCTAGGTCAGAAAAAAGGCAATATTATAACACCAACACAACAGGTGCAACTATTCAACACGATAAAGTCAGTGGACTGAACAATCTGCTGGATATAAATAAAACCTGACAGTGTTGTTTCCAAGGCATTTAATGAGGGTCGCCTATTATTTACTAATCTCTACAGTTAAAAGCAGGGGAAAATTTTAAATGAGAAGCTTCGAAACTGAAGCTTTCACGTTTTGGAAATAACTATAACTTAGGCTATATATGCGAATGCTTTCCTTAGGCCTACATCAAAGAAAATGAAGCTTTAGGACAGATTGAAATAGCCTACTGTATCTCTCGCTAAAAGAGAAAATAATAAACATATTCTGTAAAGAAAAATAATTAACACAAACCAAAATACAAATTTGTTGTGTTTGTAGGAGACGAGCGTACCTACGTATTTCAATTATTGAATTAAATGCAGCATGCGAGGAATTAAGGTGATGCATTCATGTATTTATTGCATTTGCAAGCATTAATTTGAGTTAGTTCTGTTTAATCAGATATAGTCTACGTCGTGAATATAGAAGTACTGCGAATTGCAAGAACTTCAAGAGCTGAGCAAATTGACTGTTTATACCAGACCGTTTGTACCATATAACTTGTATCGCCGTGTTATAAGTTACTAATAGTTTCGTCATCGTACCAGCAAAGTCATCAGCAGATGCCATCTGGTATTGGATTAGATAACTAGGTAGGCTATATACTAGGTACATGCTTAAAGATCAAGCAAGTCCTTTTCGATAATGTTAATGTAGAATTAATAAAGACCGCCGGCGTGGTCTTGTGGTTAACGTCGCTGACTACAGATCCGTCGACCCGGGTTTGATCCGCGGTACTTTCTGGGGTAGGGGTCTGGTAGGGCTGCACTCAGCCTCGTGATTCAAATTGAGGAGCTATTTGTTAGAAAAGTAGCGGCTCCTGTCATGGAAACCACAATTAACGGCCGTGAGTGTCGGCATGCTGACCACATGACCCCAAGACGCAGCAGTCTGTGGTTGACCTTGTCGTATGGGATGTTCGCGCCACGGAGTTTTTTTATTTATTATTATTATTTTTTTTATATTTATTTTAGAAATAAATATTTTCGATGTGGACTTTCATTAAAACATCAAGATTGGTGTAACAACTATCTTTGAATAATTCTAGCTAAGTTAAAGATGAATACGAATCAAATTAAAACTGCAATTAATTTTTTCCCACTATTTTACTGCAGGAATAATGCTTGCTTGCACATTATTTTTCCACATAGTCCCCTCCCAGTTAAATGCACTTGCGCCATCGGATGGGAAGTGCTTTGATACCGCGCGAGAAAAATTAGTTTGGTTGACGCAGTAGCCACTCGTGCACCGCCTATTGGACGTCTTCATCAGACTTGAACTTCTGCCCTCCAAGTTGCTCCTTTAATGGGCCAAAGATGTGGGAATCTGATGGTGACAAATCTGGTGAGTATGGCGGACGTGGGAGGCACTTGAAGCGAATGTCTTAGATGGTTTTCATGGTTGCACGAGCAGCATAAGGGCGGGCATTATCATGTATAAGCAAAAAACCTGCACTCTGCAATTCCCTACGCTTTTTCACCGTTAGATTTCCACATCTTTGGTCCATTAAAGGAGCACCATGGAGGGCATAAGCTCAAGTCTGATGAAGACCGTCCAGTCGGCAGTGCACGAGTGGTTACAGCGTCAACCAAAATAATTTTTTTTCAGCGGTATCGAAGCACTTCCTATCAGATGGCGTAAGTGCATCGAACCGGGAGGGGACTATGTGGAAAAATAATATGAAAGAAACCTGTAGTAAAGAAAAACCAGTATTTCTGTCTCATTCTTAGGTCATTCGAGTAATGTGCTAAAGTGAGACAGGCAAACTGGTTTTTGTTTACTTCTGGTTACTTTCTTAGATTGACCAAACTTTAGGTCCTACATTAATACATCTACTCCTTCCCTGAAGTGACTATGCGTACTATCCGACCGCTGTATCATCTACCATTTATTATTGAACAATGTGATTAATAAACAGTAGGCCTACGAATTGTAATGATACATCAAGAATATAAAAAACAGGCGTAATAAATAAAATTGTTGAAAATACCGGTATTTGGATCTTAATCTTCTAATTCTTTTTCTAGAAACCTTGATTGTAATCATTATTCTTTATTATTATTATTATTATTATTATTATTATTATTATTATTATTATTATTATTATTATTATTACTATAAGACTATTTTATTTTTTAAATATACGAACGAATACAAATATTACGTTTTTATTTTTCTCAAGCTTCGGAATTTATTAAATTAAGACTGCAATACCTTTGCTTGTAGAGTTTGCGGGTTAATTCAGTAATACCAAATCAAATAGCTCTTGGGTTTTCACACGAGAAGCTATTCGTAATTAGTTTCTGTAGAGAGTTCTTTGAAAGAGGTTTGCCATGGGAATTAGATTACGGAGATCCTTCATCACTTTAGCTTCATTATAATGTTAACTGCACTGCTCTAAGATGAAACGCCGTTTTATAGGAACAGTTAGCGTAAGTTTCGAATTGAGAGACTTCTATTAAATTTGTTTCATTGAGATAGGCTATCTGTAAGGGAAAAAGAATCAATTTAATTTTGCTTTTAATTGCTGAGAGATAAAATAGTTATTAAGCTGAACCCTCACCAGCATAAGGATGTTCATATAAATGTGCATGTCGTTGTATGTTTTAGATTATAGTAATTAGTGCTAGGACTTCTATGTAACTGTTTTAACTTACATTAAAATTGAAATTTCGTTATAATTATATTTGCAAATTTGGAAATTTGAAGTGTCTATATTTTCAGGGTATAGCATATGTTTTTAAATATTTTAGAAAAACTCTCATATCTTTACATAATTGCACGTTTTATTTTAATTATATTCTACATTTTAAATTAAAAACCTTCTATGATTTCAAAACATTTTTGTATCCCTATTTAAGCTATTCCTTTGATCACTGATATTCACTTTCTGGGATTTTGGGTGATAATATAATCAACCTTCCTTTAGAATAATAAAATTCACCTATTTTCCAAGGGGCAGTGTTCTACTGTTAAAGATAATACACAAAGCATTTTCTTAAGAAATCAATGTTTAAGCTTAACGAAAAATTTGCTTATTTTGTAATTCGGTGCATAAATCCGTTGTGGCATTTTACTCTGTTCTGAAAATTCTTGTAACCTACAAATGGGAGTAAACCCGTATTTGCAGTAACACTTGTTATTTGCACATAATATTGCTTTAGTGTTCAAAAGTTGGCCTATACGAGTATGAATTAGTTAAATTTCCCTACTCAAAACCAAGAGCCTATTACAAAGTATGATGATTAAAATATGATAAATATAAACTAATAATAACAATAATAATGATTGTTATGCGTGATGAAAAAGCCTATTAAGTGCATAGCATCAAATTAATTCAAGTTAACAGAATGTTCATTATAAAACCAGCTTGCTAGGTTTGTTTCTGAAGTACATGCCATACTGGACTAAGCATACTTAACAGTTGGGACATTATAATAAATGAACTCAACGTCTCTTTTGATAGGTAGTTCTCTAGAAAAGGCAGTACAGCTTGAATATCTTCGTAGCACCTGCCATGTCTCCATAGGACTTGAAAATCCAGCTTCCGAAATGTCACTGTATTTTACTAAAACAATGAAAACCAGGTTCATTGAACACAGGTGCTCGAAATACGCAAGATTACGTTCACTCTTTACCCCTTTTATAACATTCCTAATATACAAGAAATGTAAAGCTCCACCTTCAAGCTGCGCTTTCTTAGTTCAAGTGAAGTTCAAATCCGTTATTTCCAAGGGATAGTTATAATTGAATTAATGTAGCTAACATAAATTTCAGTGCACACTATTATTATTTTTTATTATTTTTGTTGGTAATATTTGAACGTGAAAATTTGGTATCGATTTTATTATTAAAATTTATAAAAACAACAGTCCTAACGACGGTTTGGCTAATAGTTCTGTGAACAGTAGACGTCGCGTACAAAAAAATTCTAAAATGTGCTCTTCATCGCATTAAATGTCTAGCCAATACTGTTATTCCTTGTGAAGACAACATTGTTTCCAGGGGAACCGTTTGACAAGAATCGTTGAAGATACAGATCCAATAAAACGGTCACCATCTTGAAACGAACTCAAAAAATTAAAAATCCTTACACATACGCCGTTTTTAATCACTTCAAGGAAAACTATTAACAGAATGGAAGAAAATCTAACTACATATATGTATAACAAACAGACAAACAGACGAAATGCCGAATGACCGAATTAAAACAGGACCTCACTACCTCGACAAATTGCTATTATTACTAGTAGTTCTGTGAACAGTAGATCTCGTAGATTATTTTGAAACCAAATAAAAAAAAAATATAAATCCTTACACTCACGTCGTTTTTAATGGCTTCAACACACTTTCATGCTACATTGGAAGAAAATCGAAAAACGCCTTTGGTCCTGTTTGCCTCTAACAGACAAACTTACAAGTAAACAGATGAAATCACGGTAAATCTTTAGAGTTACGCCAAAAATGCAGAGAGTTGTAGAAAATTTTACACCTGAAACTGGAAGTAGCCTTCAAATTTTGTACAGATGAACTGTTTGGCTAGAATCGTTGAAAGAAACTGAACGTTACATCAAGCGGAACATTAAAACGGTTACCATCTTGAAACAGAATGACAAAATAAAAATCTTTGTACATACGTCGTTTTTAATGACTTCAAGGAAGATTCATGCAGAATTGGAAGAACGAATAAAGCGCTTAGTCGTAACTGTGTTATAAACAAACTTTACATATTAAACGCCGAACGATCGATTTAAAAAAGGACCTCGCTTCGCTTGGTCAATTAATTGGTTATGCAATTTAGCCTATGTATGCTAGGCCTACACTTTATTACCAGTTAGTCTAAAATTGGCTGAGTTGCGGATTTGTCTTAGAACATCAATAATAAATTGCTGTACATAACTTACAGACCATTAAATGAAACAAAACAAATTTTTATTCATTTATTTTTATTTTTATTTTCCTCTGGTGTAGTTAAGGCCTTAAGGCCTTCTCTTCCACTAACCAGAGGTGGATAAGTTACATTCAAACGTTACCAAAAAATCCAATATCATGGAAACGAGAAAGTCAAAGTACATTAGTCTAACATAAATAGATTACAGAATTATTCCAGTATTTTTCTTTTGTTTTGTTAAGTATTGAATTTAAACTAAACAGTAATCTAAACTTTTACGTTCGTCAAACTTACAAAATTAATGTCGACTACTTGAACCTTGTATTGCACTCGTGCAATATGATAGGCCTATAGAAATCAGCTTTTTACATGTAACCCCTGAATCCTCCTTTCCTTTTATTTATCCTCTGCTGCCAACCTTACACAAGTAGCATACCAGTTTCTCGAAAGTATCGGAGGTCTCGAAACCACCTTGAACTATCAATATGAAACTGTTTATTCTTATTGTCTTGCACTATCGATGTACATGAATATTTATTATCGCACAGTTTGAATTGGCGTTTCAGATAAAAACTGTTCAACTTGTTTTCGTCGAACTGGGAAAGATTTAAAACCAATTATAGAACTTATTTGATATTAAAATAACTTATTAATTATCGATAATTTTAGGATTGTAATGCGTATGTTGTAGAGGAGGAATTTTATTTAGAGACAATATTTTATTTTGTGGCAATATTTCATTACGTGAAGCAGCAAAATTATTTTTCCACTTTTATAAATATGCCCATTGCCCTGAGTGTTTGTTTCATTACTTAAACAAGCTTATAAATGTGTTTAATACTAACAATAAACAGAGTTTTGATAATATAACCTAAATGAATTCAACCGACTGCTTGATGTAGTGGCAGCCAAAGCTAACAATTTATTTAAGTGATGTATATTTGTAATTCTTTTTGTAGCACAGAGATTTCTTCTCTCTTAAATATTAAATGATCATCCATAGCTGTAACAGGAAAAACATAATGTACCACAATACATAAAATTATAATGCAGTCTTAGAATTATTTATAAGGGATTTAGACTACTAATGGATTCCTTTGACAGTCACTGATGTATCGTGTGTTTATACCGTCGACTGTGTTTTAGTAAATTGTATTCAGTATTTAAAATTGAAGCGATGAAATGGTGATTTAAATGAAAGATAGTATATATTCTTTATTTCTGTGTAGTTTCTTTACGAGATGAATAACGATAATGTATTTTATAGAAGAAAATTTGCCCTGGGCGAATATCGAATCCGGGTATTCACCTAGTGGAGTAGGCCTATAGCCTAGTGGTTAGTTAATTTTATTTGACTTAGGGCTTGCAGTACAGTGTTTTTCACAATGGCCTACAATGAATTATGTTACGTATAATTGTTAGTTTTCTTAAATATTTAAATATAATAAATTATACATTAAATAAGTTACAATATACAATTAATATCCCTAAAAATCATGAGTAGAGGAAATTTTTTACCTTGTTTAATACCATAAGATGTATATGGATGTCTGTATTTGTTGTATTGAAGTAATTTATTGTGTTTCAGATTAAACTTCATTAAACATCTTGCATTTTAAATATGCTATATTTTAAAAACCTTCTAGGCCTTAGCGTACAAAGCAAAAATCCGTGTTAGATTCTCGTGCAGAACAAAGTTTTGTTCTGTACAATAAAATTATTATTATTATTACTATTATTACTATTATTAATATTTTTATTATTATTATTATTATAGAATTATTACTGTACGATATTTAAAAAACATCATCACCACACACATAGGCGTAGCGAGGGGGGGGTTTTGGGGGTTTGAACCCCCCCCCCATTGATTAAAAAAACGAAAATTGTATGATTTTTTACAGTCTGCCCATAAATTACTTAATACAAGTATAAAGCGTGGGAAGCTTAAAACTCGTTATTTTGCGTCTTAATTTTTAAAATTTTCCGGGGGAGGACCCCCAGAAGCTTAAAACTCGTTATTTTGCGTCTTAATTTTTTAAATTTTCCGGGGGAAACCCCCGGAAGCTTAAAATTCGTTATTTTGCATCTTAACTTTTAAAATTTTCCGGGGGAGGACCCCCGGAGCCCCCCTCTCCCTGAATGTTATAACCCCCCCCTTATGGTCGGCCTGGTTACGCCTATGACCACACATATATACAGCATTTCGATATAGCCTATTTTTTGTTCATATGCAAGCTTACGTTCAATAATAATTTGTTTTTAATCAAAGAAGTTACATGTAGTATGAAGATGTTTCATTATTCTGTCCTTGTGAATTTACATAATAAACTGTTGAATATGTGCGATAAAATGACAGTTATAAAAATAAAAGCTATAAAATTAAAACCACCTGCGATTGATTGAAATTCCACATATTCTTACATTGGATTGGTAAGTGATTCATGAACTAAGTAACGAAAGCATGACCATACTCATATGAAGAAAGTGCTTAGGACTACGTGTCTGTTAATATAGTGCAATAGGCTAAGCCTATAATGGTATTTATTAAGATACGACTATCTTTATGAAACGAGCAACGCGACAGACGTATGAATTCATATGAATTCACACGAAATGAATTCATTTTAGTATGATATTAAAATTAAGACAAATAGAATTGATTTTATTTTAAATAAAAGCTATTTATTACGCAGTTTTCAGCTTCTGCCCTGATATAATATAATTTTGTTCTTATGACTATATTGTATACCAAAAACAGTTATGAAACAATAAATAACAGTAAAATATAAATCTATAGCCTAAACATTCTACGTCTTCAGCTCCAGTATCGTGTTAGGTTCTTATTATATACTAGTGCTTAAGGCTGAAACTTAAACTATTATATTTATCACATTTATCAGCACTAGTGGAAATGAAATTCATTAATACTATTCTGCCCTCAAGGTATGACGATCGTTCCGCGTTCGATAATAATCGATACTACACCGATGTTATAATGAAGATATGTTTCGAAATGAGTATCATTATGATACAGTTACTTCACACGTAATATGCGTATTACAGTGTGGTCGTACAAAAATACATTTAACGAATGGGTTATGTCATGAGTAAAAGGTTAAATAATCAGAAGCTATGTTGGATTGCAAGATTTTATCGATATAGAAACAAAAACGAGTTGATAATGAATAACTCATTTTGAAATGTTTGAATCAGTTTTAAATCCTGTGTCCCAACCTTCTGAGTGGGGACTTTTGGGGATTCCTCACCCGAATAAGCGAATGCCGGATTGAAATTCTTACCCTAGACTAAAGTAGATTTGAATAGCAGAATATAGTAGCCCCTGAAAACTTATCGTTGACGAGAGGTTTCTAATACAGTAGTCTATATTGCTGGTACATCTGTCATACAATCTTATATTTAAGTCCCTTTTTGAAGTAAAACTTCTTTAGCCGCGGTAGGGGTAAATCGAGAGATTGTGTAACGCTCAAAATCGTCACGAAATTCGTGTTACGCTCAAAATCGTCACGGAAATAGTGAGGTGTGACGGAACGGACTGCACAGAAAACAGTGATTAGGCTTATCAAAGATATAAAAAATCAAAATTAAAAAATCCGAAATTTAAAAAATAAAAAATCCAAAATTTAAAAAATCTAAAATAAAAATTTTAATTCCAAAAAATAAAAAATTCAAAGATCCAAAATTTAAAAAATACAAAATTAAAAAATCCAAAATTCCAAAATTAAAAATTTTAAAGATCCAAAATTAATAAGTCCAAAAATCCAAAATTTAAAAAATAAAACATCCAGAATTTAAAAATCCAAATATCCAAAATTTAAAAATGTAAAAATCGAAAATAAAAAAATCCAAAAAATTAAAAAAATTAAAGATATAACATTTAAAAAATCCAAAATTCCAAAATTAAAGATATAAAATTTAAAAAATCCAAAATTCCAAAATTAGAAGATCAAAACTTGATATATTAAAAATTTAAAAAGTCCAAAAACCCAATATCAAAAAGTCCAATCCAAAATTGAAAAAATCCAAAAATTAAAACAAGTTTAATTTCTGTCGCTTGGCGTTCCACGCACACTTTTTATACTTATATTGGCCTAATTATATTGTTTAGTTTGATGGTATTAAATCGCAGTAAAATATTTTATCTCTGTACACGCTTAGAGCAATTAAGTGATAACTTCGGCTGTCCAACTAATTAGTAAATCCTAAAGACAGCAATGTTGACAAAAGGTTTATTATTCCCGCTTCAGAGATCCCTTTAAATTTGCCATTCTGTTTTAACCAATATGTTGATACTCTTTGTTCACCTAAGTGGCAGAAACCTTATTCACGGAGCGTTTTAGAAGGAAAATGTCCCATAACTGAATGTAAAGTCCATAGTTCTTTGAACTGAATACGAAAATAGGAAGGAAATGGAGTAAAAAGACAAGTTCTTTTTCAAGCTTTCTTATACATACACCATGCCATAATATTTATTCATGAATCATTTTTGAAGACACTTTTATTCCTCCCTCCTTCAACAGTTAGTTAAAAGTTTCTTTCTAATCCCCTTTTTTCTCATTGAGATCAAAGGCAATTTCTAAATATATATAAAAAAACGAACACCACATGTTCATTCTGTACTCCCACTCCACTGTTCTTACTGCTAATGCTCTCTTTCTGTTCCTCTTCATCTGTCTACCTGTCTCTCTCTCTCTCTCTCTCTCTCTCTCAACATTCTACCATTGCTTCGCAAATTTTACTTCTTTAGAGACTTTGTAGTTTTGCAGTTCAAAGAAAAGAGAATCATTAAATTTCTCAATGAATAAAATTAAATCTAACTTTGTACAATGGCCTGATTTTTCTGAACTTTAAAGTTTTTAACTAATAATTAATTGGAATTGCGGTTCTTTTACATCAACTTTTAATTCTCCCATTCAGTTGCTATTTACGAAAAGCATTACTCGCTTCACTTAATATTTATTGTTCGTTCCATATAATTAACAGTCTTACTAACATTTTGTACGGGTTTAGAAATTATTTCGGGGAAGGAGTTCCTGAAAAGACTCACTTAAATACAAAGGACATAAATCTTCGGGTATTTAAAAAGTATATAACAAGAGTAATAGCAATAATAATTATATAATGAAAATAATAATAACAATAATAGTAATATGATGGAAATAATAACAATAACAATTATAATAATAATAACAGCAATATAAATTTATAACAATTATATTATACAGTGCGTTCGGAAAGTCACTGTGCAGTTACAACATAGTAACTATGTTAAAATGTTCATGTGCGGATATACAAGCCTGAACCCGCTTAATTTTATGTATTCACTTTTTTTTTCCTTTTTCACGATGCCACGCAGTTATGTTTGTAAAATGCTTCCAGAAGTTGCATAGTCTTGTCAGCTGTGTGCGCCATTTTGTTTCGAACTTCCAAGGTATTCCGTTATCGAAGTGTACAGTGACTTTCTGAACGCACGGTATTATAACTATACAAATTATATAATAATTTATAAAAATATGTGTTGTTATTATTAGTATTTAAGCTTATCATTTTTTAATGCTGCCCTACCTATTTGACATAGGCTATAATCAGCTGAGACCATGATTACGAGGCATAATCGCTTAGATGTGCTCATGTACAGTCGACAATGAAAAAGTATGTAGTATTGCTTTATGTTATCCTTATTAGCCTTGTGTTGCTGATTTCACTTGTAAACAAGAGTTCTTTTAATAGAAATTTTCCTCACTGATTTAAAAATGTTCTTCCTCTCTATAGCAGTTATAAAAGTGAGCTGCTTAGCACGTCAATAAACAAAAATAAAATTCTGCGTTTTGTAAATCGTGATTGTGCTAATACATTATTTTTGTTGTAAAATATCCCTTTTCTGTAAACAAAGACGTTACTTAGTCTGAATAAGGCATCAATCGAAATATTTTTTCTCTCCGTTTTTACATGATTTAGTTATTTACATACATTTACATACATTTTATTCAAAATAAGTCACACATCCTATTTTGATATATCAAGTGGAAAGGTGTAGAGGCTATAACATAAATGTAACCCTGTGGTGAAAAAAGTTTTACTGGGTAAGGGTTCTAATAAGAAAAATATATCTCAAGGTATAAGGCAGAAACCACCCAATAATTGAACAGAGTCGAAATATATAACTTGGCAGTATCTTATACACTATCAATGTTGCATCATTTCCCCACACTAGCAATGTTGCATCATTTCCCCAGTAGAGAATTAAATGTTAATAGCCCAAAGTAGTTTACTTTTCTGTGTGACGACATGTGGGGGTTGGGATGTGGGGGTTGGGATGTGGGGGTTGGGATGATGACGTCATGGATGGTATATGACCGTTGGCGCCTTTTTTTAGATTAGATAAGCCCTAATGCATTGGCCCTTCCGGTCAAGATAAGACCACCTGGTCCATTACGCCCTTCCGGTCAAGATAAGACCACCTGGTCCATTAATGCGCACCCGGTCAACCGTATCCGACATGGATGGGGTTAAGACCTTTTGGCTATTAAGTCGCGCATCCGTTTAAGATATGGTTCATTGCTTTCAGGCATTTGTATCCATGCAATGATAAGTCCGACATGGTTGGATGGTAGGGTTTAAGACCTTTTAGCGCGGAGGTGGCCACACACTGTGGTCACCCCACTTCCGGTCGAGATAAGATCCGCTATGCATCATTATAAGGGGCTACTTGCCTCGCATGAGGAGGTCCTACACTGTGTGTTCATTCAAGTCGAGACATGTTTCGGCGGTAAGTTTAAAAAATAACGGTTATTACTACAACGCATGCGCACACAAGCATTTTTTACGGTTCGTACCCTAGCGCCATATGTTCCAGCGGGTACATCTCCAACTAACACTTTTTGGTTATCAATTAAAATTCGGTTTTGAACATTGGGTATATTTTTTATTTCATTTCGCTATTAAATATGATTCCGAATCGAGTATATTTACGAGAAATCGATACAATGATTAATTTTATCGATTGATCGATATTTTATTCCATCCGAGTCAGATTGGCCGAGCGGTCTAAGACGCCAGACTCAAGTTCTGGTCTCCATAGGAGACGGAGGTTCGAATCCTTCATCTGACATATTTTTAAAATTTAATAATAAATTAAGGAATCGCGCACAATATGCAATATCTTAACCTAAGACCCAATCCTGAACCCGGAAAAAGGATTTTAATACAGCATAATCCTGACCAAGACTATAAGTTTCCCTATCTAACCGTAGACCACTATAAACAACCAAGTTAATTTAAATAACACAAGATGACGATATAATGCAGGTAACATTTATTCAATAAAAACAAAGAGAAAATCGTATGTATTCTTTAGAAAAAACACCTTTAAATTTTACCATTTATTCCTGTTTTTTCATATAACACACAACATGTATGGATTTATTTTAGTTGTTGTTCCACAAATTTCTAAGACACGTCATATTAATAGATTTATTTTTTACAGAAAGGTGCTTAACGTTACATGTAAACATGCAGATGTCAGGCCCACATATCACGCTACAGGAAACTGTTCAACCTTGTGTAACATCATACAGGTGTGGTTCAATAAAAACAAGACATTGCTATTAACTGTATTTATTCCAACTCATGTCTCAAAACTCTTCAATCAAATACCATGGTAACATAATTCCATTAAGATCTAGCAAACCATGGAAACTTCCTTTCTTATCACGTCTTGCAGTGTTATCACACAATACGGATAAATATTTTTGAATCGTCACAAATTTAATGCATTAGATCCTATACTGTTATGAAAGTTGCCATTTACGGAAATAATTTAACCCGTGAAATAACGCGAATTTCGTAAATAAAGCTACAATGTCACATTTTGAAATTAATATCAGAGTACGGTGATCAACTAGCTAATTACTGCAAATTCTGAAGTTAATCAGTTGTCTCACACGGCAAATTCTACATTAGCGAACACCTGTGTGTAATTGTTTCCTGCCCGCCCGCATGTATTCACAAACATATATATAACATGAGTGTTTAAAGTGTTATGATTTTTCTTTCCACAACCATGCTCTGGTTAGTCATTTCAGAAATAAATAAAGTGATCTCTATACAAACCATGAACGCCCACAGGGTTCCAGGAGGTTGAGGCTCCCAGATTTTGGACATTCGTAACATGAAGGTGGTGAGGTTGTCAGCCTTACGCACCGGCCGCCTTTATCCCTGGTACTCATTTCTGTTCCAGGCTGAGTTGACCCCAGAGACATAATGCAACCAGAAGGATTAGGCAGGAATCGATCCCATAATATTCAGGTTTAAAATGCAACTCATTCTATAAATATTTTTTATTCTACCACAAATTATAACATTAAGTCCTTCATTATTATGCAAGTTGTCATTTGCAATCAAATTTAAACCGTAAATAAAACATTTTGAAAAATAATATCGAAGAACCTCGGTTCCAGTAAGGGTAACCAACAGTCTTTTTAACTAACTATAGTTATTTTACCATAATTCATACTTCTTGCTGTATGTATTATAATATTGCAATGGTTGGTAACATTTTTTGTGATCAACCAGAAAACTGAAACGTAATCTCATAAATCGATAATATTTTGGGATTCGTCTTATAGGACAGATAGAACTCCGTGGCGCTACATCCCTGAAGGGACAAGGCATACCAACAGTCCGCTATGTTATCTACCATAGCCTGATAGTAGGATTGGAGCCATATGACAAGCATGCCGACACCCATAGCTGTTAATGATGGTTTCCATAACCATAGGATAGATAGACTATACGGTAAACTATAAATCTTTAACGAAAATTTATATCTCGTCTTAGCTGAAAGTCGACTTATAGAAATATACGACATTCCTCAAACTTAAGTATTTTACAAAATAATTTTTATTGTTATAATGTTTAATCTATAACTGTAACCGTGACTTATATAATTCAGATTAATGGATAATATTGCTTCTATATTATACTTAGTTTTTATTTATTTATTTTATTATTATTATTATTATTATTTCATGGTAAAAACATTGAACATAAAGATCGGATCTGATGTTTTTTGCGGTCTAGACACTTGATAGTTTTATGAAAATGTAATAAATTTAATTGTCTCTTTTTTCAGTGCTAACTTTTATCAAGTATATGCTAGAGTGTTTATATAAAATATTTTTACACCATTAATTAAATTTCGTAGACAGAGCTTATAAGGTGGATGGTATATTCTTTGCATTATTTAAAAAAAACCCCGAGACTAAACAAACAATACGTTACTATATTATTATATCAGTTACCGTTGTCTAGTGATCCACATCCGGATTCATAGTACAAAAAAGTTCATACTACACGATACTCACCCCACACACATAAACATAGTACATACTACCTATTCTTTCTTCATTATTTACATTTTCCCTAAATAGCGAGACATCGGATATACTCAGAGATCTTCGTTTCACATCGTTCTTGCAATGCAATGAACAAATATTTTAATTTAATTTTAATGTAAATTACTTACAGTCAATTAAAATAGCGGACAAAACCGCGGGCTCTATCACGAACAAACCACCTCTGAAGTTGACAAATAAAATTCATCTACCCACAAACAGTTGAGAATCGATACAGTATTACATATGAGTAATACAATCAAGAAAGCAGTGGTATTTATCAATGTCCTACTACATAACCGAATCTGAGACCATGGAATTTTAGCTTTTTCATTAATTATTATTGTTTTAAATATTATTATACTCTTAACTTTTCAATTAATGATCGAGGTGAAACCGCGAACACCTGCTACTTATTAACAATTTCACCATGTTTCACTTATACTTTGAGACCATATCGTATACTTTATTGTTGACGTGTTAGTAAATATTCATTTCATCACGCATTCAACGCTGGAAAAGTCTTCAATACGATAATTGTAAATATCATCCGCATTTTATTAAAAATACAACTTTGTCAAATTACGACTATGTTATAATTTCACTTCAAAACGCATTTATCACGCCTATGACTATATCGGTGTAAAATTCCCACATAAAAATAAAGTTCAAAACGTATTTTTCAAACCTATGACTAAAACGGTGTAATACTAACAAAAACACCTATGTATTGCTTGTAGAACGCATACTTATAACAAGAAACATACCAAGACACAAACCTAAAATATCATTATCCAAAACAAGACTAATCCTATAGGACCAAGACCACACCTACACCAAACCTAAAATAACTGGATGAGAAGGATCAACCATCTAAAATATGCAAAAAGTAATAGTCATATGTAATTTATACTTATATTTTTATTTCATGTATATACGGTTTTTAATATAATATTGTGTTACAATAAAAAATTAATCAAATAATTTTAATGTTAACGCAAGAATTCTTAAGAGTTTACAATCCCGAGACACATCACCTAAACCTGTTTCCCACGTTATTTAACACATAGTTTTCAGAAAATGTCTTTCTTCCTCATTTGATATATTCTCGGTTCTTCAATTTGGATATGATTTCTTGTATCTCGTTGTTATGCGAATGATTCCCTGCTTCAGACAAAAGCAACAGCAAACGTAATCTATCAATGTCTGCGTTGGGATCATAATCTAATTTGTGTTTCGTATATAAGTCCTCCCGCACGGCAATACTGTGCGATGAACCCTCATCGGATGAGTCTGAATATCGCTCTTCCGGAAATGAGTCTGAACATTGGTCCCCATCTTCTTCTTCTTCTTTACCCTCCTCTTCCGAAAATAATTTTTTAATGATGTGAGGATATTTTTGACCATTGACTCTACGTATGTTTTCGCTCTCTTCATAATTTTCTTTGTGAGCACTAGTCTTCTCCAAAATCTCCTTATACGTGGCTAAGTCATAACGGTTGTATAAATCTTTATTTGGTTTACTTTTCGTTAGTAGTTCAAGCAGTCCAGGACGGACGATATACCTCTCGTTACCAATAGTAATGTTATCGTTTTTAATGGCGAGGGGTGATTTACCAATGGGGAATACCGGCCTATTGGGGTTCAATTTTATTCCGTAAACGTCATCATCATTTCTCGGTTTAAGCTGATCGAGTTTCTGGATGTAAGGTGCCGACACTCGTCCGTAGATTTTTTCTAGCATATGGTTATAATGCTTCTGCGGAATTTGCTCAGAGGCCTGATATGATCCATATTTCATTTCTGGATCCTGTGATTCATGCTGTCTTTTGTCTTTATTCAAGTTCACGATTTCTTCCAAGGGGTAGGTTATCGGATTTACAATATCGCTAATCTCTTGTTTCGACTGAAGCTCGGGTTTTCTTAATGTTAAATAGTTTTCTCGTATAGAATTGTCATATATCACATTGTCTGACAATATATGTTTATCTTGTACTCGTGGGAAAAGTTTCTGTGATTCATCCTTATGAATCATTATCAGATGCCTCTTCAGACCGGAAGTATTAAGATTTTTCATTTTTAATTCGACTTTCTTATGCTTCGATCTTTCGCATAGTTTGCATAGACCGTAAGGTTCCCCACTACCATGAACTATCTCGAAAAATTCATTATATTTACTGTTTGTCTTCCCCAACATCAGTTCCGATTGGAAGGATACTGCACTCTCACTACTTTGACCCATGTTCTCACCACTCATTTCGTAACTTTACCTCCACAGATCCAATGTTGATCATCAACTAACTGTATTTACCACACATCAAGTCTTTATTAAGTAAAAATGTCGTAGTATCCAAAAAGGTCAAACCTCAGGTTTTAAACAAGATATCACATCATTTTGGAGTCTTACAGGTTATTTCTCATATGAATGGTCTTTATCTCGATCTGAATATCGTTATCTCGATCTCAATCGCGCTATCTAGGTGTAGATGTTGACGTTGGTCTTGGTCCTGGTATCGGTATTGGTCTTATGTATTTACCATACATCATCTCTTTATTGCTGAAACTCGTAACGTCTAACAATGTAGGTGTAGTCTTGTAATAGGAGTGATTTTCCATAGTCCAGACTAGTTCTACCTAGAAAAAGTCAGTCCAGATCCTACAAGGACATGAACAAGAACAAGAAATAGAACAAGAACAAGAACAAGAAATAGAACAAGAACAAGATCAAGAACAAGATCAAGAACAAGAAATAGAACAAGATCAAGAACAAGAACAAGAAATAGAACAAGATCAAGAACAAGAACAAGAAATAGGACAAGGACATGAACAAGAACAAGAAATAGAACAAGAACAAGATCAAGAACAAGAACAAGAAATAGGACAAGGATATGAACAAGAACAAGAAATAGAACAAGAACAAGATCAAGAACAAGAACAAGAACAAGAAATAGAACAAGATCAAGAACAAGAACAAGAAATAGAACAAGATCAAGAACAAGAAATAGGACAAGGATATGAACAAGAACAAGAAATAGAACAAGAAATAGAACAAGATCAAGAAATAGAACAAGAACAAGAAATAGAACAAGGACATGAACAAGAACAAGAAATAGAACAAGAACAAGAACAAGAAATAGGACAAGGACATGAACAAGAACAAGAAATAGAACAAGATCAAGAAATAGAACAAGAACAAGATCAAGAACAAGAAATAGGACAAGGACGTGAACAAGAACAAGAAATAGAACAAGAACAAGAACAAGAAATAGGACAAGGACATGAACAAGAACAAGAAATAGAACAAGAACAAGATCAAGAACAAGAACAAGAAATAGGACAAGGATATGAACAAGAACAAGAAATAGAACAAGAACAAGATCAAGAACAAGAACAAGAACAAGAAATAGAACAAGATCAAGAACAAGAACAAGAAATAGAACAAGATCAAGAACAAGAAATAGGACAAGGATATGAACAAGAAAAAGAAATAGAACAAGATCAAGAAATAGAACAAGAACAAGAAATAGAACAAGGACATGAACAAGAACAAGAAATAGAACAAGAACAAGAACAAGAAATAGGACAAGGACATGAACAAGAACAAGAAATAGAACAAGATCAAGAAATAGAACAAGAACAAGATCAAGAAGAAGAAATAGGACAAGGACGTGAACAAGAACAAGAAATAGAACAAGAACAAGAACAAGAAATAGGACAAGGACATGAACAAGAACAAGAAATAGAACAAGGACTGACTTTTTCTAGGTAGAACTAGTCTGGACTATGGAAAATCACTCCTATTACAAGACTACACCTACATTGTTAGACGTTACGAGTTTCAGCAATAAAGAGATGATGTATGGTAAATACATAAGACCAATACCGATACCAGGACCAAGACCAACGTCAACATCTACACCTAGATAGCGCGATTGAGATCGAGATAACGATATTCAGATCGAGATAAAGACCATTCATATGAGAAATAACCTGTAAGACTCCAAAATGATGTGATATCTTGTTTAAAACCTGAGGTTTGACCTTTTTGGATACTACGACATTTTTACTTAATAAAGACTTGATGTGTGGTAAATACAGTTAGTTGATGATCAACATTGGATCTGTGGAGGTAAAGTTACGAAATGAGTGGTGAGAACATGGGTCAAAGTAGTGAGAGTGCAGTATCCTTCCAATCGGAACTGATGTTGGGGAAGACAAACAGTAAATATAATGAATTTTTCGAGATAGTTCATGGTAGTGGGGAACCTTACGGTCTATGCAAACTATGCGAAAGATCGAAGCATAAGAAAGTCGAATTAAAAATGAAAAATCTTAATACTTCCGGTCTGAAGAGGCATCTGATAATGATTCATAAGGATGAATCACAGAAACTTTTCCCACGAGTACAAGATAAACATATATTGTCAGACAATGTGATATATGACAATTCTATACGAGAAAACTATTTAACATTAAGAAAACCCGAGCTTCAGTCGAAACAAGAGATTAGCGATATTGTAAATCCGATAACCTACCCCTTGGAAGAAATCGTGAACTTGAATAAAGACAAAAGACAGCATGAATCACAGGATCCAGAAATGAAATATGGATCATATCAGGCCTCTGAGCAAATTCCGCAGAAGCATTATAACCATATGCTAGAAAAAATCTACGGACGAGTGTCGGCACCTTACATCCAGAAACTCGATCAGCTTAAACCGAGAAATGATGATGACGTTTACGGAATAAAATTGAACCCCAATAGGCCGGTATTCCCCATTGGTAAATCACCCCTCGCCATTAAAAACGATAACATTACTATTGGTAACGAGAGGTATATCGTCCGTCCTGGACTGCTTGAACTACTAACGAAAAGTAAACCAAATAAAGATTTATACAACCGTTATGACTTAACCACGTATAAGGAGATTTTGGAGAAGACTAGTGCTCACAAAGAAAATTATGAAGAGAGCGAAAACATACGTAGAGTCAATGGTCAAAAATATCCTCACATCATTAAAAAATTATTTTCGGAAGAGGAGGGTAAAGAAGAAGAAGAAGATGGGGACCAATGTACAGACTCATTTCCGGAAGAGCGATATTCAGACTCATCCGATGAGGGTTCATCGCACAGTATTGCCGTGCGGGAGGACTTATATACGAAACACAAATTAGATTATGATCCCAACGCAGACATTGATAGATTACGTTTGCTGTTGCTTTTGTCTGAAGCAGGGAATCATTCGCATAACAACGAGATACAAGAAATCATATCCAAATTGAAGAACCGAGAATATATCAAATGAGGAAGAAAGACATTTTCTGAAAACTATGTGTTAAATAACGTGGGAAACAGGTTTAGGTGATGTGTCTCGGGATTGTAAACTCTTAAGAATTCTTGCGTTAACATTAAAATTATTTGATTAATTTTTTATTGTAACACAATATTATATTAAAAACCGTATATACATGAAATAAAAATATAAGTATAAATTACATATGACTATTACTTTTTGCATATTTTAGATGGTTGATCCTTCTCATCCAGTTATTTTAGGTTTGGTGTAGGTGTGGTCTTGGTCCTATAGGATTAGTCTTGTTTTGGATAATGATATTTTAGGTTTGTGTCTTGGTATGTTTCTTGTTATAAGTATGCGTTCTACAAGCAATACATAGGTGTTTTTGTTAGTATTACACCGTTTTAGTCATAGGTTTGAAAAATACGTTTTGAACTTTATTTTTATGTGGGAATTTTACACCGATATAGTCATAGGCGTGATAAATGCGTTTTGAAGTGAAATTATAACATAGTCGTAATTTGACAAAGTTGTATTTTTAATAAAATGCGGATGATATTTACAATTATCGTATTGAAGACTTTTCCAGCGTTGAATGCGTGATGAAATGAATATTTACTAACACGTCAACAATAAAGTATACGATATGGTCTCAAAGTATAAGTGAAACATGGTGAAATTGTTAATAAGTAGCAGGTGTTCGCGGTTTCACCTCGATCATTAATTGAAAAGTTAAGAGTATAATAATATTTAAAACAATAATAATTAATGAAAAAGCTAAAATTCCATGGTCTCAGATTCGGTTATGTAGTAGGACATTGATAAATACCACTGCTTTCTTGATTGTATTACTCATATGTAATACTGTATCGATTCTCAACTGTTTGTGGGTAGATGAATTTTATTTGTCAACTTCAGAGGTGGTTTGTTCGTGATAGAGCCCGCGGTTTTGTCCGCTATTTTAATTGACTGTAAGTAATTTACATTAAAATTAAATTAAAATATTTGTTCATTGCATTGCAAGAACGATGTGAAACGAAGATCTCTGAGTATATCCGATGTCTCGCTATTTAGGGAAAATGTAAATAATGAAGAAAGAATAGGTAGTATGTACTATGTTTATGTGTGTGGGGTGAGTATCGTGTAGTATGAACTTTTTTGTACTATGAATCCGGATGTGGATCACTAGACAACGGTAACTGATATAATAATATAGTAACGTATTGTTTGTTTAGTCTCGGGTTTTTTTTTAAATAATGCAAAGAATATACCATCCACCTTATAAGCTCTGTCTACGAAATTTAATTAATGGTGTAAAAATATTTTATATAAACACTCTAGCATATACTTGATAAAAGTTAGCACTGAAAAAAGAGACAATTAAATTTATTACATTTTCATAAAACTATCAAGTGTCTAGACCGCAAAAAACATCAGATCCGATCTTTATGTTCAATGTTTTTACCATGAAATAATAATAATAATAATAATAATAAAATAAATAAATAAAAACTAAGTATAATATAGAAGCAATATTATCCATTAATCTGAATTATATAAGTCACGGTTACAGTTATAGATTAAACATTATAACAATAAAAATTATTTTGTAAAATACTTAAGTTTGAGGAATGTCGTATATTTCTATAAGTCGACTTTCAGCTAAGACGAGATATAAATTTTCGTTAAAGATTTATAGTTTACCGTATAGTCTATCTATCCTATGGTTATGGAAACCATCATTAACAGCTATGGGTGTCGGCATGCTTGTCATATGGCTCCAATCCTACTATCAGGCTATGGTAGATAACATAGCGGACTGTTGGTATGCCTTGTCCCTTCAGGGATGTAGCGCCACGGAGTTCTATCTGTCCTATAAGACGAATCCCAAAATATTATCGATTTATGAGATTACGTTTCAGTTTTCTGGTTGATCACAAAAAATGTTACCAACCATTGCAATATTATAATACATACAGCAAGAAGTATGAATTATGGTAAAATAACTATAGTTAGTTAAAAAGACTGTTGGTTACCCTTACTGGAACCGAGGTTCTTCGATATTATTTTTCAAAATGTTTTATTTACGGTTTAAATTTGATTGCAAATGACAACTTGCATAATAATGAAGGACTTAATGTTATAATTTGTGGTAGAATAAAAAATATTTATAGAATGAGTTGCATTTTAAACCTGAATATTATGGGATCGATTCCTGCCTAATCCTTCTGGTTGCATTATGTCTCTGGGGTCAACTCAGCCTTGAACAGAAATGAGTACCAGGGATAAAGGCGGCCGGTGCGTAAGGCTGACAACCTCACCACCTTCATGTTACGAATGTCCAAAATCTGGGAGCCTCAACCTCCTGGAACCCTGTGGGCGTTCATGGTTTGTATAGAGATCACTTTATTTATTTCTGAAATGACTAACCAGAGCATGGTTGTGGAAAGAAAAATCATAACACTTTAAACACTCATGTTATATATATGTTTGTGAATACATGCGGGCGGGCAGGAAACAATTACACACAGGTGTTCGCTAATGTAGAATTTGCCGTGTGAGACAACTGATTAACTTCAGAATTTGCAGTAATTAGCTAGTTGATCACCGTACTCTGATATTAATTTCAAAATGTGACATTGTAGCTTTATTTACGAAATTCGCGTTATTTCACGGGTTAAATTATTTCCGTAAATGGCAACTTTCATAACAGTATAGGATCTAATGCATTAAATTTGTGACGATTCAAAAATATTTATCCGTATTGTGTGATAACACTGCAAGACGTGATAAGAAAGGAAGTTTCCATGGTTTGCTAGATCTTAATGGAATTATGTTACCATGGTATTTGATTGAAGAGTTTTGAGACATGAGTTGGAATAAATACAGTTAATAGCAATGTCTTGTTTTTATTGAACCACACCTGTATGATGTTACACAAGGTTGAACAGTTTCCTGTAGCGTGATATGTGGGCCTGACATCTGCATGTTTACATGTAACGTTAAGCACCTTTCTGTAAAAAATAAATCTATTAATATGACGTGTCTTAGAAATTTGTGGAACAACAACTAAAATAAATCCATACATGTTGTGTGTTATATGAAAAAACAGGAATAAATGGTAAAATTTAAAGGTGTTTTTTCTAAAGAATACATACGATTTTCTCTTTGTTTTTATTGAATAAATGTTACCTGCATTATATCGTCATCTTGTGTTATTTAAATTAACTTGGTTGTTTATAGTGGTCTACGGTTAGATAGGGAAACTTATAGTCTTGGTCAGGATTATGCTGTATTAAAATCCTTTTTCCGGGTTCAGGATTGGGTCTTAGGTTAAGATATTGCATATTGTGCGCGATTCCTTAATTTATTATTAAATTTTAAAAATATGTCAGATGAAGGATTCGAACCTCCGTCTCCTATGGAGACCAGAACTTGAGTCTGGCGTCTTAGACCGCTCGGCCAATCTGACTCGGATGGAATAAAATATCGATCAATCGATAAAATTAATCATTGTATCGATTTCTCGTAAATATACTCGATTCGGAATCATATTTAATAGCGAAATGAAATAAAAAATATACCCAATGTTCAAAACCGAATTTTAATTGATAACCAAAAAGTGTTAGTTGGAGATGTACCCGCTGGAACATATGGCGCTAGGGTACGAACCGTAAAAAATGCTTGTGTGCGCATGCGTTGTAGTAATAACCGTTATTTTTTAAACTTACCGCCGAAACATGTCTCGACTTGAATGAACACACAGTGTAGGACCTCCTCATGCGAGGCAAGTAGCCCCTTATAATGATGCATAGCGGATCTTATCTCGACCGGAAGTGGGGTGACCACAGTGTGTGGCCACCTCCGCGCTAAAAGGTCTTAAACCCTACCATCCAACCATGTCGGACTTATCATTGCATGGATACAAATGCCTGAAAGCAATGAACCATATCTTAAACGGATGCGCGACTTAATAGCCAAAAGGTCTTAACCCCATCCATGTCGGATACGGTTGACCGGGTGCGCATTAATGGACCAGGTGGTCTTATCTTGACCGGAAGGGCGTAATGGACCAGGTGGTCTTATCTTGACCGGAAGGGCCAATGCATTAGGGCTTATCTAATCTAAAAAAAGGCGCCAACGGTCATATACCATCCATGACGTCATCATCCCAACCCCCACATCCCAACCCCCACATCCCAACCCCCACATGTCGTCACACAGAAAAGTAAACTACTGCCCAAGTAGCCTATGTGTATTTCTAATTACTTAGCTAGATGTCACGTTTTCCTTGGGTTTTGCATAAAAGGGCGAAGTGCGAAAGCTTCACACGGGTTTCTAACTAAATGATAAAATATAAATGGAAGTTAAGATGTAGATTAATGAAAACAGAATAGAAGTAAATGGATCATATTCTTAAATAAATGGGAAGGAATAAGGATAAAAATAAATAAAAAGGACCGTCAGATAATAAAAAAAATGGATAAGCAATCAGGCTAAAATAAAAATGCAATTCTTAAACTATAATATAAAAGCTTGTGGTAAACTGTGTCCATTCCATAAAGAAAAATTGTAGATAGGTCCTACTCTCCTTATTGTCATTATTATTGTTGTTACATTATTAAGTCCATTGTTCAAAAGAGCTATGTATAAACTAACATCATCGCCATTTGTTCACACGATCCGTCATTAACACCCTAAGATCGTCATGTAAAAAATTGCGTAAATTAGAAATAAACTACTAAATCCTATTTATTTTCTGCAAAATATAAATTGAAACAGAGAGTGAGAATGAGATTGATAACAGAAAGAAAGAGGAAGAGAGATAGAATCAGTGAGGGGGGAAAAGAACGGCGAGAGGAAGAGTGGGGAAGATCATTATACAGAAGAATTTACTACATCGAGAAAGATATAAGTTATATGTTCATAGACTCCTAAAAAGATATAGATGTGTAATAAAATTGCTGACATAGTTTTCTTTTTATTAATACAGGCCATAAAAACTTCTGTCGCTAATTATATATTTTAATTTTCTTCATACCTTTATTAGTTTCCGTAATTCATCATTTTTTTATATTACTAAATTAATACAGCTGAACCGAAGAAGAGAGGCTAAGCTCGAAAGATAGGCTACTAAGCGTTTTTGTCTCTGTGAGTTGTGCAGGAAAACACATTTCATACTGTTCCGATTGGCGAGGTGTGCAAGAGGGAAATTATCTAGGTCTCTAGGACATCCAAGCTTAAAGGAGACGTCTTCTATAAATATCAGTCTCGTATATTCCCTCATATTTGCTGCAAAAGTGTTCCTTTTTCTTCTTACGAGTGATGCAAGTAATCTATATTACCGTTCTGGAAACCCTGTTGCTTGTTATTGAACATAAAGTAGCCTACCGTGGTGATCAATAATATTAGCGTGTATTATTTACCGGTAAATAAAATTGTACCCTTGTAAATAATTTCTTACAGTGGCGATGCTTCATACAGCTTTTAAGTACTGCTAAATTATAATAATCCCGAAATACAGCAATTGCTTCACACTAGACAGACAAGCGGTAAACAACTTTCCGAATAATCAAGGAAAAGAATAATAGAAAACTGTTAGTGGCAGTGTCAGAAGCAATTAACACAAAAAGCATACGTTTATGTTTCTTTATCTCTTTTCCTTTAAATGTCATAGTCACAGAATACACCATTCAAAACAGAAAAATTCCGTGGTTAATGCAATGAGGGGCGAGTATTTAGCGAATAAGTACTAACGGAACTAAGCATTCAATGAATAATTTAAACCACAAAAATTAATAAAGAGCATGGCTATTCGTGTAATTGTAAGCGAGATAGCCTATGGTGGGACGATATAGGTCTATTATAAATAGACCTGGGATTTTAAGGCAAATGCCTATTTTGTTCCTTATGAAATAACATTAACATTTTTAAATATGTGGATGTTTCATGATAAATCACTTACATTTATAGAGTTTTATAGTGCCCTAAAATGCCTATTTGGACCTTTAGAGCCTATTTTACTATTTTAGAGCCTAAAATGCCTATTTTGTACATTTTAAATAAAGTTCAACGTCTGTAATTTTTACAATGTTATAATGGACATCCCTCAATGAAAAGCAGAACAGCAGAGGTGGGTTTTTCACAGAAACTTGATTATTCCAAACAATTGTCGCTAAAGGAATGCTAACTGACGGGGGAGGATTAAGAAGGAAGGAGTACTGTGTTTAGTCACCAGTGAAAGGACATCTTTTTAAGTGAAAATAGTTCGTGATGCCTAATTTTGCAGTTAATTCTGTTAAAAATAGGTATACCACGTTTCTTGCGGTAAAAAAGACCATGTTACAGTTTAAGTGTATATTGTAATGCCTTAAAGTCTATTTTCTATCTATTTACACATTTTAAAGCATATTTTATGTGCCTATTTTCTCTTTTAAAAGCCTATTTACTTGTTTTAAAAGCCTATTTTAGGTGCCTAAAACTATTTTTGAGCCTAAAATCCCAGGTCTAATTATAAAATATGGATCATTGTGCTTCCTGCGACTTTTTATATGCGGCTATATTTTTAGATGTAGCTTTAGTGTAGCTAATATTATCGTATTAATTATTATATGGCATTTATAATGTTTCACCACACATAATTATACATATAATTATTTTCATACCTCGTTTTTCTCATATGCAGGTTATATTCAAGATAGATATACAAGCATTCATGAACCACAGACTATTGTCTCTGTTGGACATTACATGAGAATATTGCAGGAGAAAAATTTCCTCCGACACTGGGACTTGAACCCAGGACCTTTGGCTATTCGCGCCAATGCTCTACCAACTGAGCTAAGCCGGAGTTCAATTCACAGCGCCGGAAGGAACCTCTCTCCTATGACTGATTGCCCTGTGAGGTAGACCATTAGGGCAATCAGTCATAGGAGAGAGGTTCCTTCCGGCGCTGTGAATTGAACTCCGGCTTAGCTCAGTTGGTAGAGCATTGGCGCGAATAGCCAAAGGTCCTGGGTTTAAGTCCCAGTGTCGGAGGAAATTTTTCTCCTGCAATATTCTCAGGTTATATTCAACCTATCGCTGGGTTCAATTATTTTTTCTCTTCAAAATAGCAACAGATTTGAAAACGTTTCAGTGTCAGAAATCAAGTGCTCTAACGGCGCGATAAAAATGAAACTGGTAAAAATAAAACTATAAAATATGACGACAAACACTTTGGATTGGCTGAAATTCCACATACGGGACTGGTCATTGCTTCATGAGCTAAACAGTCTGAGTTATTTAGCTCACACAGCTCACTAAACTGCAAGTACTTCAGGCAGAATTTACGGATGATATCTTTTATGGATCTGAGGTTCATAAAATGGATGTGTCATACCCTCATGCATTGGCTCTCCTGACAAGTAGCACATTCCGTATACTTCAACAAGTGTCCGCTTTCAAGCGTAATCTTTTAAAGTGGATGTTTCACTGTCCAATAAAGAGAAAATACATCAAAACATATGAATGATTTGGAGCGGATAACTCTGCTCTCTAGGGTTAAAATGAATTATTTGTGGTTTGTTGATCTACCAATAGGTATACTAACCTATATAGGCTTGTATTATACTATTGTCATTGACTCCAAAGTTCCTATATTCTGACAGTATATATAGGGCAAACGTGCGTAATTTCGCAGTACCCCTAATTTCGCAGCATCTTTTTATTTTATTTACTGCAAAATCAGGAACAGTAATGGAAAAATAAATAAAAAATGTATAAAACAGAAGAGAAGATGCCCTCTTTGATGAATAAGATGAAATTTTTCCACTACTGTTCCCAATTTTGCAATAAATAAAATAAAAAGATACTGCGAAATTAGGCATATTCCTATAACTCCATATTCATATTCATATATATTCCTTAGGCATATTCCTATAACTCCTGCGTAAAATCAAGGACAGTTTGTTCCGTCATAAGCATTGCTTATTAAATGCTATGTTCGAAATCTAGGAACTAACATCAGCTCATTTTCAATAATAAATACCGTTTTATTGAATTAATAGAATCATGCAATAGAAATAGTAAGAAGTAGGCCTATATTTTTCTCCTTTCCTGTTGGAGGCCAAATTTACCCTCTTCGAGGGCCTCATATGGCATGCAGGCCGTATTTTGCCCACCACTAGCTTAGACTCTGTTACATAAGTGATTTATAGATAATGTGACCGGACTGTACATTTTATTAGCCATCTATTCATACCTACAGTACTGTCTTTTCTCGTTCTCTCCCTACCACCAAGGAGAAATTCATATTTCTCTCAGCATACGCCTTCAGCCAGTCATTAAAATACTATACACTCTAATCGTCTAATGGAGTATGCCATTGCATGCTAAGAAGGTTCTGCCTGTTGTCAGGTTTCCGAAGAAATGCCAATTTGTAACCACTTACATATTTATACTCTGAGGTGGTCCCGAATCACTGTGTACACTGATGTACGTAGTTCCTTTCCAAACTACTTGACTAAACCAATGAATCACTGTTTGGACAGACAAATTGAGCCGTCCCCTTTCAAGTACAGTACTTGTAACAAGCATTTCCTATGACACGCTATTTAAAAATGTTACATTAGTCTATTGTGAAATGCTGTACATCCTGTAGTCAAGCCACAAAAATACCAAGTAATGTGCCCATTCCAACTTAATATTGGATAAGTTAGGATTAGTGAATAATAAGAAAAGAATGTTAATTTTTGTATAAACATACAGTACATCATAGATCATAAAATAGATTATTGCTTTAGTCAAAGTCAACCCCACAATTTCAGAACCGGAACTTACCTGATTCCAGGAACTTTTTAACATTATGGAAATTGATTCATAATATTCATTTCGCTTGTGCTTAGAATAGTAATCAAAAAACTTTTTGGTAATTTCGTATGTAGCAGAATTCAGGCTCTTTTGGTTGCCAACAATTTGTTTGGAAACAAATGAACATAGTTTCTACATTTGATAAAAGTACTTAATCGTTATCTATTCGTATTGAATATTTATTTATAATATCTCTCTTCAAGTTATAGAAGAAAGAACTTATCTGGAAAAATCCTTCGCTATGATACGAAATTGCAGACTTTTAATGAATAAGGAGAAATGTAGGTCGTAAGTAATATTTTGACCGATACTATTATCATTGTATGTGTTGGTTTACGATTGTGCATTGTCAAAAACCATTTACACCTTTTTAACCTCAATTTCGGAAAAAGTAATTTCAATTTCGGAATAAGTAATTCCAATTTCGGAAAAAGTAATTTCAATTTCGGAAAAGGTAATTTCAATTTCGGAAAAAGTAACTTCAATTTCGGAAATACGAGGGCTATGAAGAGGGTATAGTAAAGTTGGTACCACGCTAGGACAAATGACTCAATCGGAGCGAGATTATGTAGAGAAGTAGCTAGAAGGTGTACCTAAATGTTCCAAATAAAACAGTTTTGATTTTCACTGTGGTTTTCATTTTATGCCCCATCGAATGTTTTAAAAAATAGCCCTGGTATTTCCGAAATTGAAGTTACTTTTTCCGAAATTGATATTACTTTTTCCGAAATTGAAATTACTTTTTCCGAATTTGAAATTACCTTTTCCGAAATTGAAATTACTTTTCCGAAATTGAGGTTGAAATGGTGTAGTTTATGAACAAATTTTTATTGCCGAAATAATTATTTGTTATTTTGAATTTCAAATGATTGGTAGGTACACGATAATTAGTGGTAGTAGTAGGAATAGTAGTATTTGTAGTAGTTAAAATGAATGAAATGGGTAATTAATCATTTTTACGAAAGGGAAGAGAACGATAGTGACATCTGGTGATATCCTGTATAATCTCTATAACGGCTAGCACCTAAATTTTTACCATATCGGGCTTGGCCACTGCCTTCTTTATTTAAGATATAGAAGGCAGTGGCTTGGCCGTAAAATGAAACATTGCATAGAGTTTTGTTAAACAATGTTTGCGATTCAAAATAACGTAAGAAAGTACGTTATTTACATTTCTTATATTGAGGGATATGTTATTTTATTTTATTATAACTTACTTTTGTAACGTTTAGCATCCACTCTTAAACCACCAAATTATTAATGTGTTTATTTAAAAGTAGGTCGATTAAGTTCAATTGTACAAAGATTACCGGTACTGAAGAACTTAGTATTTCGTGTCTGTAGTAGCTTCCTACAATACTACCCCAAAATTTATTTATTTAAGTTTATTTAACCTGGCGGAGTTAAGGCCATAAGGCCTTCTCTACCACTCAGCCAGGGCAAAAACATGAAGTACATACTACCCGCGCGCCACTTCTTGGGCGCTGGATTTACGGGGAAGTGAGGGTCGGGGGGAACAAAACATAGCTAGTCCGCCAGTCTTTATGCAGTGTTGTCAACCAAAGAAATAACGTTCCAGCAGAATCGCGCGTATGGTATTTTATTTAGTGACTTACAACGATTTTAATGCAGTCCAATAATATAACGTGGTGACGGTATTGCGTAACAATTAATTACACGTCAGAAGCGTTTGGTTATCAAATAAGTCATCAAATAAGAATATTATAGATAATATAGGCTCAATATTTTTACACTGGATGACTAATTTTAAGCATAAAGAAGAGTCTTAGCAGAACATGCTTCACCATTTCGTGTTGTAAAACGTAAGAGAGGTAAGGCATTTAAAAGTGGAGAAAACTATAGGTCTAATTTTAAACGTATTTAATACGTTTTGTGAAAAGTTCGCTCAACTTTCAGTCCATGAAATTGACATCAGAGTTCACGGGATCGTCAGAAATTAGCACATACGGAATTCTTAAAGAGGTGAGGAAAGTGTTGGATGTACAATGACGTGTTTGTGAAATAAGCAATTCGAAAAATTGTATTTTTCCCCACATCTCCATGCGTCAGAAAAGATATCAATAAATAAATAAGAATCCTGAGACAGAATGAAAGCTTAGTATTGAAGCCACTAGATGTCAGGGTATATAGCGTACTTCGTGTTTCAATGTTGTCAGCTCTACCTACGAAGTTTAACGAAACCTACCGAATGAGGACTAGGGAGCCGAGCGCCCAAGAAATCGCGCGCGGGTAGTAATGATAGTTAGCACTAGCGGAAATGAAATTCATTAATATACATATTGATAATAATAATAATGATTAATAATAAATTAAAAAAGAACTGATATACATGAATACAAGAAACGTACATTAAATACAAAGAAAAAATTCGAACATAAGTACTTGAATAATATGAATATATAATACAAATGACTAAAAATAAAGAAATAAAAAAAGATGATAGTCTAAACAAATACATTCTTAGTTATTACAAAATATAATGAAAATTAAAATATATATTACTAATTAGCATAAATACCTAAATGTTATTGTAGCCTATACTAAATTTATTAAATGGCGCTTGAACTGTGAAGTCGTTTGGCAGCTCCTGAGATGGCTAGGCAGTGAATTCCAGTGACGAATAGCTGTTGTTGTAAACGAATTCGAATAATGTGTAGTTCTGTAAAGAGGCATGGTTAGTAAGGGGTCAAGCTGAGAGCGCGTGCCCAAGTTATGGTAGGAAGAAAGGTAATGAAATTTAGGTGATTGTGATACTTTTCAGCCTTCTAAAAAAAATTAAAAAAAATAATAAATAAAAAAAAACTTACGAAACAAACTGAAATTTTCAATAACTTTATACAAACTTCGTGTATTTATTTCTTCTAATTCAATTTACTGTGTAATCAAAGTTAAATTAAACTTCAAACATGTAGAAAGGAACAATGGTCAAATAAAACAAACCAACAGTAGTACAATACAAATCATACGAATAAAACAAAGAGAATATAGCCTACAATATTTAACAACTAAGAGACGTACAGTGTATATCTGCTAATGTGAAATAACTGAAACGATTAAATTAAGTGATCTTAAAATGCTTGAAACTAGAATGATACAACAAATTGATAATACACATACAATAAAAGAAACGTTACAAAACTCAGATAATAGGCCTACACTAGACAATACTATAAATATACCGGTGTAGGTATGTCGTACAGAATTAGAAAGAGATTCACTTTTACAATAAGTTAATGACACTATCGCAATTAAACCTAGAAAAGATCACAAACGTAATGGACAAGAGTGAAAAAGTCATTATCAAAATTTATTTAAAAAAATGAATTATTGTATTTTAATTTAATTTTAATTGAGATATTGCCCGATATTGTCTTAATTTAATAACTAATATCTTCAGATAAAGAAGTTTCAGCTAGTATAAAAGAACAGCAATGATAATAATAGCGACATATGAGTAGGAATGTGGAAGTTTGAGTGAAACATCTTACTGGGAGGTCGGTTTTATTGTCGCTTCGATCCCTGTGGAGTGCAGACAATACTTTGCCAGCAGCATATAGCTAGGTCCAATCTTTTTCTCCAACACCCTGCTTACTCGTTTAAGATTTAAAATAAATATATCCATAAATAATAGAGGATGTTTATAAATATGTGGTCTACGTGACGAGAAATGTGTTATTAACATAGTAGGGATCCTCTCTAGTGTGAGCAACTCTAGAGGAAGCACGAATAAAAGAGAATAGAAAATAAATGCTACCAGACTAGGAGAGTAAATAAATCTCTGAGGAGAACGCTTGAGAACTTGTCTGAGGTTAGATGCACAGTAATAAATATAGTAACCATTAAAATAACACAAAATAGTGGAACTACACTTACCCGAAGTTATGCAATGGGACATTGTTTTAAAATTACTTCTGAACTTCTGAACAATAAGCTCTCGACGTTTTACAATACGAATATGTATACCCTACCCTAGCAGTACATGAAGTCTATACCCTACCCTAGCTCAACCCTAGCTCTGCATGAAGAAGTCTAACCATAAGTTTAAACACTACAATATACTAAACATTCATGTATTGGTTCTAAAAGGGCCAATGTCACTTTCTTGCAGAAATGAGATGTATGCATTATTGAGCTCGGCTAGTCTTTATCTTTCGTATACTAAAAAGGCCAATGTCTGTTGCTATTAAGACATAATACAGAAATCTTACAGGCCAATGTCGGAAGTTCTCAGCAAAAAAATATTACTTCTATAAAGGCTTCAAAGTCAGTTACCTCAAAATCAAGTTTTATGACATTTGTCCTTTTAGAACCAAGCCACAGAATTATATTTTCGGTCCTCATAGAAGCATTATAGTAGCAGGACTGATGATGGCATAAATGCCTAAATTCATCTCTGATCAAACCACAACGAAAAGGAACTAACCTAATCGAGCAAAAAGTTAATTTAACTAGCTTTTGCTATGGTGTTATCTGGACACATCAGTGAAGAGAACATTCGCTCACAGTTCTTTGGTGCTTTCATTTTGGACATCAGCATAGTTGATGGTCTACATAGGCGTAACCAGGCCGACCATATGGGGGGGTTATAACATCCGCGGGGTCTGGGGGGTATGGAATACCCCCCAGGGAGAGGGGGGTCCGGGGGTCCTCCCCCGGAAAATTTTAAATATTAAGATGCAAAATAACGAGTTTTAAGTTTCCGGGGGTCTCCCCCGGAATATTTTAAAAATTAAGCCGCAAAATAACAAGTTTTAAGCTTCCGGGGGCCCACCCCCGGAAAATTTTAAAAATTAAGACGCAAAATAACGAGTTTTAATCTTCCCACGCTTTATACTTGTATTAAGTAATTTATGGGCAGACTTAAAAAATTATACAATTTTCCTTTTTTTTAATCAATGGGGGGGGGGGGTTCAAACCCCCAAAACCCCCCTCTCGGTACGCCTATGATGGTCTATACCGCACGCCTATAGCATCTTTTTTCCAGAGAATGACCAATTTTCCTTCAATATAACTCTAATTTTCTATTATACTCCTTATCTTTTTCTGTTGAACTATTTGTAACATCCTACGTGGGATTAGATTCTAAAGTCTGACCAATCTAAGAAGGAAACCTGAAATAAACAAAAACCAGTGTGTCTGTCTCACTCTAGCACATTACTCGTATAGCTCGTCTCGGGTATAGAGGCTCGTGCAAACACTCCTGCAATACGTCAGCAACGGCGGCAAAGGAAACTGCATCAAATGAAAATCCCATACAAAGCTTGTAACAATCTGAGGTTAAAGTTAAGAATTAAGGAGAACATTTAATTTATTTCTGGATCAAATGCAAATTCAGCGATATAATTATGTTATTCTCATTCACTTAGTGTAATAATAATAATAATAATAATAATAATAATAATAATAATAATAATAATAATAATAATAATAATAATAATCTCAAAGCTTTACTCTCAGGATTACTATCCTCATTACATAGAGTGTCTTGTTCCTAACATTGTCGCCTGATCTCACTAATGGTAATCACTAATCAGTGTAATTAAGACGAAGTGATATGTGCATAATGCGGCATAACACAATTAAAAGTGTTATTGAATAAAGTGTTTTCGAGGGGTGAAATAATGAAGCTGTTAGACAAGCTTAGAGTCAAGTGTGGTTTGGATATTGTTATGTTCACGAATATCTTTTAAAAAAGTCATGTGTACAATTTAAAAACATTATATGTGTTCGTATACTAGAAATGCCACACTTTCCCATTTCATACAACATCTCATAGTACTATCGCCTTACTTTGAGAAAAAGGATAGTAAAATAATAATTGTTACGAATATGTAATGAACTCTCTGTTAAATTATTTCGTGGGGTTGAATAGTATTTATGAGAGCATCTCGCTGGAATCCCAGCAATATAAACAGGAATGAAACCCGGACTCAAGGCGATATGTTACATCTTAGTGTGTGTGTTAAAAAAACCAAACATACAAAATAATACAAGCAGTTGAATATATTCCTTACACAAAGTTGTGTGGGCAATATGTTTTATTTAACATTTGCATTGCGTTTTTACAAGACCATCAAACGAAAGTAACACATCACTATACAGATATGCATGCAAAACAAGTCTCACGTAGTTGCAAGTTATTGTACAGAGAGCAGTAAAAACACGTTAATAAAATTTAACATATTTGTAAGTTAAAGGTTTAGTTTAAAAGCCTGTAAAGTAACTAAAATATAAAAAAATTGCTCACATTTATATCTACCTACGTTACTGAATTTTATATTTCATTTCTGGAATGACATTTACAGCTTCTGAGATCATTCACAAAATTTAGTGCGTTATTTATTTAATTTCTCTCTGTTAGTTTCGTAGAGGAGGTACAGTACAAAACAAACAATATTCTTGTTAATAGATGTAGGATAGTGAAGGAAACATTCGTAACTGTATCGTGCCACTCTAATGTATTGCGACAGTTGGAAGAATGAAAAGCATGAAAACTCACAAGCCCGCTCCATGGTCCCTTAAAGTTCGATACGGATGGGCAATTATTCCCCAAAGCTTCCGTCAGTTCCGTATGGTATTCTCTGGCATTTCTCCCTTGGATAGTGACTATTTCGACGTAAGAATGCTGTTCATATCTCTTATATTATATCCCAAGTAACAATGATCCTGTTCAAAACAAATAGGTGTGGCTGTCATAGTCCGCACGTGAGAACGCATGTCATCACCGTGATAATGGTAGTTTGTTTATTCTCAGTACAACTCACCCGCAGGGGCATGAACAATGAATCCTTTATGTTTTGTTTGCTAATTGATATACTATAATGATGACGATGCCTGTGAGAGTTTGTTATTTCACGTGTAAATGTTGATATTATTCTTGCATGAACTTAGGAACACTATTTCTCCACTAGCAAGCCACACCCTGGTAATGGCGCATGCTAATGACATTAACCAATCACATGATGTGAATTTTCCGCGAACTCTCTGTGAGTTCTCCTCCCCTTTGTTTTGAACAGGATCAAACTTTAGTGGGATCAATTATAGTGTGAAGAGGGGTAGTTAGTTATATGTAGTGTAGTTCTTAAAAATGAATATTTTGAACAAATAGAAACTATAATATTGTAAACAAATACTTCCTTAAAAATTTGAAAATAACAAATGATGGGGAAAAGTAAAATCACGATTAATACTAGGTCCTGGTTTAAATAATTAAATACCAGGACATACGATTCACGGATTTCATTTTTTATTTTTATTTTTGTTCACATCATGTCATATTCACTTTTAACGGCGGCTGAATCGAAACTAAATTAATATAATTTCTGTTCGTATAACCGTACATCACAATGCTACCAAATGAGGTGTCCATACAGGCCTACTAGAGATCCACACTCTCCAATGGCATACATGGTACAATCGCCTTCTTTTTTTTGGGGGGGGGGGGAAGAAGAAAGAAAAAAAAAGTCGCCATGACTTGTGCTCCTTCCCTCGTATTATATTATTTGAAATCATAGAAGTTACAATGTTCGGCTTAATTTTGTTTGTTGATAAACAATAAACTTTTACGCAAAATTTCGATTCATAATCACAAATAGTTTTTGAAACTATGAGGGAAATCGAAATGAAGAATACAGTTTCGGAAAGTGAGGGACAAATTACCGAAAGATTTGGTTGCAATGGTACTTTAAAACGACGTGACATGACAGGTTCTCTTATTTTAGCTCATTACCCAAAAGCGATTAAAATACATCTATCTACTCTTATACAATTCAACGGCCCTAAATAGCGTGCTTGCTCGGCCGCTTCGTGAGACATCGGGTATACTCGGCGATGTTCGTCTCTCGCAGTGTAAACTTTCATGACGACTACAAAATTAGAAAGGAAAACCGTTTCTTTATTATATAAGGCCTAAGTGAAATGAACACAATGAACAAATATTCTAATTTTATTTTTACTTACAATTTTCATAGCTCTGAACCACAAACATTTTTAATAATCTACCAGTGTAATTTTCTTAAAAATCCTGGAGTCAATGAATAATGGCGGGCGAAGCCGGGGGCAACAGCTGTAAAATATTGATGGTTTTATCTCTTGAAATATCGCTGATAATAATAATCCAAACAAACCATTCCTTCCCTTGAAACATTATATAATTTCTGAAAATTACACTGAATTGATAAAATAAAATTCACATCATATTCATGTCAATAAACAGCTGAGAAACAATATGTATTATGTGTTCACAGCACTGCCTTCTAAACTGTAGTTCACAGGTTCTTTGGAACTGCATAATCGATTCTGATATAGTTTTCCCAGGGGGCGCTTTCATGTCGTGGAATGTACTCTAAAGCAGGAATTTTAGCTGTTTCATTAATTATTAATGGCTTAGTTTATGAATGATTCGCGTGCAAGCGTTAATAAATATAATGCTTTAATAATTATTATACTCTTAATTTTTAATTTTTAAAAGAATTATCGTGGCGAAGCCACGGGCACCTCCTAGTTCAAAACATTTCATTATATAAAGAAGGTGGCCATTCTAGTAAGAGATTAATTAATTAATAATAAAATCATGCTTTTAACACAAAGTTGAATGGATTATAGCCTATTCCTTGCACTTCTTTAAGTTATTCTAAAGTAGGCTCTAATACATTCAATGGCTTTACTTAACTTACGTACAAGTGTAGACCTAAGCGTTTATTAGATTATTTCTGTACTTATATTTGTGTAATAAAATATTAATTTAAATACTTTTTGGGTTCACAGAAGTGTATGATTTGTTTCTAAAAATTATTCAGACCTTATTATAGTTTTTTTTCTTAGAAAAATAATTTTCTATTAGCTTTCTTCAAAACCCTATTTATTTTCAATTTAAAGCACTTGATAAATGTAGGAGACGTGGTCAAATTCGAATTTCAATTGCTTTGATGAAGCATGGAGAAAAGGAGTAATCTCCCACATGTTCACGCAATGTTGGCCTGGCCTGTGAATGAAGGACGGACAGGCGGATGAATGGCTGGACGGATGCACTTGTGGTAATCAGTCGCTTCTAAACAGAACAAAAGCTTCTATCGCCATAGCCTTCTTTCCAATTCGTCATAGTCAACGTGAGAAATCTGTTGCACGACCCGTCTTACCCACTGACATTATCACACTTTTTATTGCAACGTTCAAAAAATTACACTCTACACAGTTGCCAAATCTCTGGAATCAAAATTCAATCTCGTTCCACGAAGTCTGATGTTATATTCTACAAGAAGACACGAGAAAGGTATTCACTTTTCAATGACTAAACACCGTAAAGATGGTATAAATTTTAACGTTTTGTACTGTCACTCTGGGCAGAGATTTTGTAATTTAATGACAACTTTGTGCGATGATCAAATCAGAGATACCGAGTTCTATAATTTATGTCTTTAAGGTAGAGTGACAAAAAACTTTCTTGCAGACTTAAAAAGGCCCAAAAATGAAACAGATCAAACATGTTTCTACTGAAATATGAAAATGCCAAGTCAAATTGAGATTTGAATCGGGAACTCTTGCCTCTGTCACTTCGTTCGGCTTGGTTTTATTGTGCACATTACGACAAGGGTATATTAAACAGTAATAGCCAATAATACATTTCTGCTTTCTGCATTTACGGTTGCAGCACATAAATAGAACTGCTGTGGATCCATTTAATTTGAAAAAATATATATAATAAAAGAGCACACAGCAGATAACAAATTTTGTTATTTTACGTACCGTAATATAGAAATATGATAATATAATAGGCCTCCTGGACTAAGGCAATAACGTATTTACAAATTAGTTTCAGGGGTTTTCCTAAACTGAATGACCATAAATTATTGACTTTTTCCCTTCCAGGGTGTCACAAAACATTGATTCCTCTAATTCTCTAAAAATCTCATATTTTGGTGGGCCCGGACCCACAGGACCTACCGTAAATGCGTCCTTTGCCTAAGGATTGGAAGGTTCTCGAGTCAGCATTGAAACATTAATAACTAGGGCAAGGCATTCAGAGATCATAAAATAGTGACATAATGCAAAATAATAATGCATTTATGACCAAAAATTAGTGAAAAAAGACATAAAATTGGTAAAAAATTAAATAATTTTACCATTATTGCTTATAATTTGTTTATTAAAGTTATGAATTGCTAAAAGCGATTTAATGGATGGCAGAGTTTTATATATGAACTTACAATATAAAACACACTTATTTTGTTACTAAAGAAGTACCGGTAAGTAAACTTATATTACTTGGACACCCTAAGCAGGGAAAAAAATTCTTTCTAAACTGGCATGCCCATCAAATAGCCCCTAGTAAAAATGTTCCGTGTAAAAAGAAAGAAAAAAATAATTCTTCACTGCTACAAGACTAACTGCTATGGTGTTACAAACAACCTGAATTAAAATTAACTGTAAACACTCGGCGGAGATTCTAAAATAAAAACGATTGTCTGTTGCCTGAAAGTAACGATTTGTACATGAGAAAGCTCCTCTCCACCTCCACTGAAACATGACCTAAATGCCAAAAAGTCATAAAAATATAATAAAAATTAGGCCTACCTATCTCTTGAATATAACGAAAAATGCAAAAATATAGCAAAAGAAAATGCAAAAACAAATTGCCCTTATTTAATTTGTGCTATCTTTTAACCATCATATAAAAGAGATGCAAATCAGCAAATGCCTTGCCTTATTAATAACCCTTTAAATGGGGGACCCATTAAATGTATACCCCGTTTATTGTAGCCTAGATATTATAGTTGTAGGCCTATGCCATCATGACGTCACATAAATGGCCTACCTGTAGAGGCAGAGTGACAGAGGGTAGGCACGGCTGACAGGCTTACACTGGTTCAAAACTGATTTATTCTTTTGTATTCCACTTGGGACCAAAGTGCTCTTACCTGAAATCCTTTAAAACAAAATAATTGTAATAATTGGATAACTACAAACCTGGAATGTTTGCAATCATCACCAATCAATCACAATAAAACAAGGAGAAGAATATTATGAAGTTTGAGTAAGTGGTATACCATGTATAGTTTCGGAAACAGAGGTATCAAATTATCGGTAGCCTGAAGAAAGCCGCCAGTAATTTAGATTGAAGACAGATGGTTGGAACTGTTATTATACTGACAGAAAAATCTTCTAAACGATGTAATATCTAAACATTATCCATCTGTCGGCATAAGGGAAATATTGCAACACAATTCGTAATAACGCAATTTATTATCTCCACCTGTCTGAAGTTACAGGATTCTTTTGAAATTAAATCAATTTTTTACAATTATTACACCACCACTACACAATACGCATCCTGATTTTCTTTCCAATTCTCTGTAAAAGCAGTTTCCCTTTGATCAGTTGGTCGACTTTCGTGATGAGGACCACAGACCACGAATTAGTTTGCCACTAACTATGCCCTTCTTTTGTGGCTGGATATAGTGTAAAAAAATTAAGTTAAATTGCGTGAGGTTTATATAGACCTAATACTTTGGATGTCATCGTCATTTTAATCAGTCATCAAGATCATCTTCTGGAGGGTGTCTGATCAATGTGCATACCCCCCCCCCCCCCGTCACTCTGCCTCTACAGGTAATATGAGCAATTAAATTTGTCTTAGCGCTGGAACACGGAAAATAACCAACAGTCATCATCAGAAAAGTATAGGCCTCGAAATCTTACATACTCTTTATTAACAGCTACTACAATTGTATACTATTTTCAAAATGAATCAACTATTACAGTTACGGTTACAAAATGGCAGCCACGTTTCTTGCACTGAAATGCTGTTTCCGTGACTAGTTCTACAAATATAAATATTTCTGAGTGACTATTTCCCTGGCTGTCTGTTAATATAATATGAACACCTCTATTTACAGTCATAAATTTAACATTGATAGTTTTTTTGGTTATATTTTAAAGTAATAAAATTTTAAAAATTATTTCTTTTTAAAAGTACTTACACTGAAGATATTCCAAAGATTGTAGATGATGTTCATATTATGTTTACAAATAGATAGAACAATTAAAAATCTATATTTACAAACAGATAGAAAAAAGTCATATTTGCCATTTGTGTAAATTATGACGGAAAAGGCATTTTAGTGCACAAAACGTGGCAGCCATCTTGTATCGATAACTACCCTAACTGTAACAGTTCAGTTAACTCTGAAAATGAGGAGGATTTGTTTGGTTTCGTCTTGTATTATACGCATGGAAAAGTGGATGTGATCTAATGCATGAATTTCTGTGAATGTAACTTAATCTAGTACTACTTCCTAAGTTACAATAAATGGAGTTAGCAGACAGTGATGTTAATTTGAACCAAATATCATGGGCTCTACCCTTATTGATGATTAAAAACTTGATGTCTCTAACAATGCCTATTATATTATTTGCGAACATACTATATTCTTAATGCGGACAATGTCATTGGGCGTATCTCGTAAAATCGATCTATATTCTGATGGCCGCCCAAAGCCAAAAATGAATTACTCTTCATATAATGGGTGGGACAAGAAAGTAAATTTGTTTCAGGAAATAATTGCTATGCTGTGTTTTTGTCTGCCTCTATTTATTGAAGAACATTATACACGAAATGAACGGGTAGATATCCAAAAACGGTTCTCCTCTGCCCAGTAAATATTATGAATCGTAATTGCTGGATTGTTTCGATGTCGCTGTAGTTAGTAACTTGTCTTGTATCATTGTTCAAACAAGTCAAGTTTCCTCAGTAGATTGTCTTTGTTTTAGTAGAGAAAAAAAGAAGAGAAAACGAATGAAGTAGGAGAGTGGAATAGAACGAGCTGCAGACAAGGATAAAAGTTAAGCAAGCACGACTATTATAAATGACGACACTGGCAGTTAGGGCAAGAAAATTGGTTACAAATTGGCTACGTATTCGATTGGAATCGTGGAACTAATTGTGACAAATAATATCCTTCGCTTCTCTTTCCATATGTCTTTCCAAGGCAAGTGAGCTCCACGGATGATGATTTGCGTCTCCTTGTTTATAAAGAGGTAGCCTATATTTGTAATGATGACTATCTACCGTCTCAAATAACCCACCATCGTAATGCATTCCAGGGATGGTAACAACTTTTATGGCATAAATATTTACAATTTAATAGTATTTTGCACATGAGTAATAATGGGTGTTCCATCAAATGGTTATTGTTTAATGCATAGAGAAAGAAACTAACTGTGGATAGCCTATTAAATTTTTTCATAATAATGCACAGCCTTATACCCTTAACTTTGTTTATCTGGGTTCATATAACACTTTAGCATTCGAAAAATAAAATATAACGCATAATTTATGTAAAAGCACATTAAAACAATGCTGTCACAGTCTTTTAAAAATCACATATTTATGAAGCGGTTCCAATAAATGGTTTTATGTAATGCGTTCAGCAGAAGGAAACTAACTGTACAGGTAGAGGGGAAAAAAGCGGACCAACTCTTGTTGCTGATTTCAGAGCCTTGTGATACGTAAATAATTGTAAGAGATGTAACGGAAACGTTTTCACAGGCAATGCAAATTACGTGAAATTATTTCTCAATTGATTATCTATATTGTCTAGAACAAATTTCCATACATTCACTGCTATCCTGTGAACCCCGCTAGGCATGCGCAGTGGATCATATCGGCAACTTAGATATTTTAGTCGGTTCACTTTTTTCCCCCCTACCTGTAGGCCTACATTTTACATTTTTGTACGACCCTTATGTTCGCTTATCTGGATCCATATCACACTTCGGCATTCATAAAAAATATTATACATAAAACATATGTATAAAATACATTAAAACAATATCACAGTCTTTAAAGAATCGCAAATTTATGAAGCTGTTTGTTGCAAGTTTAGTACCGTTATTTCAATGATGTTTCATCCCTATTAATATGCATTTCGGAACATTGATGCGCTATCTTCAGTTCATTTACGAGGAGTTATCGATTAATCCTCTTGTCATTACGTGTACAATTATTCTGTTATAAAGCTGATGGCAAGGGTTATCTTGTTACCTCCTTTTAAAGGAGCTGATGATGCCACGTTATAAGTGCCGAAATGCATCTTAATATGTGACACATCTGGAATCCATCCTTGGATAACAAAGCTGATGAGTTGATGGCAATAATGTATGTTTATGTGTTTTATTTTGATTTATGAATACTGAAGAGTGATATGCATCCGGATAAGCTAAGTTAAGGGCATAAGGTTGTGCATTTATATACCGTGATTTGAGTCCTGGCCCTTCTTCTGCATGAGATGCTATAAGTTCAATGATTGAATAGTTTGCTATGGTGCAAGTTGCAAAAGAGATATTTTATTTTGCAAGCAGGTATGTTTGCGAAATGATCCCGTAAAAGCAAGTGTACCAACCGTACGAGCAAAGTAAAATAATTTTACCATATGTAGCCTACTACATACAATATTTTTTTAGGTAGCCATTAATATTTTAGGAATAAGTAATATGAATATTAGTCGTATTCTAAGGGCTTACATGCCGGATAGCCATATCGGATCTCGTGCCATCTTACTACAGCCCACATGCAGAGAGATGTTATTGATTTTTTGGTGCACAGCTGCCAGTATAAGGAATGGAGTCGACAACGCTTTTCAACGCTTTTTGCGACCACCATGAGAAATATAGCATTTAAAAAGGCACAATGAATTTTGATATTTTCAATTTTTCCCAAACTCAGTCTATTCAATTTCAGATTCAAATATTCTTAATTGAAAAGTATTTTCCATTTGACTGAATCCATAGTTTGTAACAGTCAGTGCTTTAGTTGGGCCGGTACGCACCGGTACTGCGTACCGGTATAAAATTATTTTCCTTCTACCATACCGGGAAAAAGATGTGCTCCGGTACGTCGTACTGGCAGTACAGGAACGATATTGTCCTAAAATACTTATTAAATGTCCAATTCAATAAGAGAGTGTATTTGTTAATAATGACAAACACTATTAAATTCGCAGTAGATATGCGTTCTAATGTTCACCTTCGTGCGCATTTCTACAATAATTACTTTCTCCTTAGATTACATGTTGGCTATCCTGATAAGGTGCTCGGTTTTTTAAAACTCTTTTGTATGAGGCGATATGGAAAATTTTGAAGTAAGGTGAGTACCCCCGTAAAATATTTTCCAACTAAAGCACTGGTAACAGTGGAGTAATATGGCGATTTTGTAGCACCAGTGCGATAATGTGAAACGTTTTCTTTGTGTATCCTGCATTTTACTTTTAATTCAACCTGCCTAAAAATACTCAACAATTAAGCATTCGGGCATTACCAAAATCTTGCTCACCCCTAATGTATGCTACCCTAGAGAAGGATGGCATGAAGCCTTTTTCGGACAACTAATGGTGTGCTGAAGAAATTGGTGAATTAGCAGGCAAGAGGCAACAGTTGTTTTCGAGGTCAGTGTTATACACAATACCATTATGGCACGCTGCAGAAGCATCAGCACATCTTTAACAAGAAACATGTTACAGCAGCCTATGTGATGCAAGTCTAATGGGAGCCCCAGGTTTTATTCCAGTACTTCCGTAAACAAGGCACCGAAACTTACAATATGGTAAATCTTCCCGAAGCCCGTGAAATGTAAATAGATGCTGCAGTAACCACTTATAGAATAAATCTACGTAACTCATAGACAAGGCATATTTTACAGATCACAATGTGGCTTCAAAATTATAGTTACTTTTGTAAGCTATACCATGACCTAATGGGCTTTATAAATATATATAATTATTATATAATTTATTGCTAGGACTGTAAAGTCAAAGAATTCGAAGTTCGTTAATTTTACTCTTGTCATCATCATCATCATCATCATCATCATCATCATCTTTAGGGCTCGGAAATTGATGAAATATCTTCTTTCTTTTGTGGGACATCAAAGACAATGCAGGATGCAGTATAAATTCGTCTCGCCTCAAAACAAACAAAAGAGCCTACTTTAATTTTGCATTCTTTGTATGTTTCAGCATTTTATTCTATTTTTTAGGGTCATTTTTAGGAAATTTTAATTCTTTCGTTGAATTTTTCCCTATTTTATCTTCAAAATAGATTTTCCAACATTACAGACATAGCGGTCCCATACTTCCTTACCTATGAGGCATTCATTAATAAATGTAGTAAATATAATAATAGAAATAGAGTAATATTCATAATAATGGTAGAAAGCAATAATACATAATAATAAAAGTAGTAATACAAAATACTTAAATATTGTTCTTTGCCTATTATGTATTATTAAAGGCTACTACTGTATATTCCCTTTTTTAAATACGTATTTAGAAATATGAAATATTTTTCAATTTTCCATGTCATATTTTCATAAATTTAAGGACATGTTGTAGGTCATCTTTCAGGTATTTTTAGGTCATCAAGTTCTTCTGATTTTTACATTCCCCCTAGTAGGGAGGACCAGATGAGTTAACAGCACAATGCTGGGGCCACCTCCGAGACAAAACGAACACGTAGAACGAGACACTCACACTCACACACACATATACAGATACACACTCATTCCAAACAAGGCGCGGATAGAATGGAGATCATAATGACTGCCAGATGATAAAAACCCGGGGATCAAATGGATCTAACATTCACCAAAATTCGTTGCACAAGTGAGGAAAACCCCCAGAATAATCCCACCTAGGAAACTTGTCCCCACAACGGATCAAACCCGGGCCCGCTGCGTGATAAGAGCGAAGCACCCCCTACGCCATAGCGGTGGACATAATTTTTCTGTTCTGCCATTTAGTTTTTTTTCTTGTACAAAGTATCACCTATAGATTTTTCTTAAGTAGGCCTATTCACATGAGTTCTAATAGAAATGAGAAAATTTATGATAGTAATAATGATAATGTAAAGTAATAATAATAATAATAATAATAATAATAATAACAATAACAACAACAAGAACACCTATATAAATAAGTTGCTAACTTTTTGTGTTGAAGTTGTAAAAGAAGGATTTGTTTAAACTTACAAAACAAAAATTTATTAAAACCATATAAAAGCATCAGTTCTCTCTAAGATGTTTGGTTTAATTCCATTATAAAGACACCACTCTTCTTTAAGACGCTTGATCAAAGCAAAAATGAAGACGAAAGTAATACTTTGAAACAAAAATAGGATCACTTGATACACATAAAAGTTGTTGTTTTTTCCATTGTGTCATAAACAAGTAGGTCTGAAGAAATTATGTTCTGTGATATCGTAAAAGACAATAGAAAGATCTGATTGTTTGGGCTGGTCATTTAACGATGGTTGTGTGCTACTACTTAGCTAGCTACCGTGTCATAGCCTATGTCGGAAGATTGTGCCGCGGTACTAAATCTACTCACATGGAACTGTCCCATTTAAATGCCATTGACGGCCCCACCCGGGCAGACTTGGACATCTTAAATAGTAGACCTTCGTTATTGATTTATAAATGATTTTAAACAGAGTTACAGTTACATGTTTAAATGTACGATGATGTTAAATAAATTCCACACTAAGTTAAATATTTAGGCTATTATAGCGCTAATTTTATTTGCATTATTTTTTTAAGTATTTTAGATTAAGGTAGTTTAGTCCTTAAAGTTTATACTTCCCGATTCCTCTTTTTCTGAAATTCTGAAGCGTCTCATTTTCATAAAAAGGGGAAAAAGATGAAAATGTATTATTCCTATTCATTATGGTAGACTTTATGAATAGCAAAAAGTGTTTATTTATTTATTTGTTCATTAATTTATTTTTTGTTCATTTATTTATTTATTTAAACACACAAGATACACAACTGCACAAAGACGTACATCAACACATTCTCTCCCTCTCCATCTTTCTAGGTATCCTATATTCTCTCTTCCTCTCTCGTTCTGCTCTCTCTCTCTCTCTCTCTCTCCCCCCTATTTCCATCTCTCTCTTACACACACACACACACACACACACACACACACTGGTGTCTAAATATTCAACTTAATATAAAATTATATAGTGCTGAGCCACAGAGTTTTTGCTCTTTTCCAAACCCATGCGTAAAATAATTCATGTGTAACTTCTTTTTAGGATGCTATGTACTTGCCTACAAAACCATTATCCTTTTCACAAAAGCGATTTGTCATAAGTTAAGAGACTTGCCTGCACGTTCACCAGATGAGATCATGAATGTGTTTCTTTTTAACTTGTTTTTTGCTTCGCATATGTAAGTTCCTTTGTTTTGACTATCAATGTATGATGGACCTTGGACAGTTTGCACCTAATCGCAATGTCATGGGTGAGCAATATGTTATGGAAACCTGACTCCATGCAAGCACCTGACCGACAGATGGTGTTTACGTTGAGGTCTGTTGTTTTCATTATAAAGGTTTGAGTTTTTAAATCCTGCATTCAGAGAGTGACGAATAAAAACATGCAAACTTCACAATGAAGTAAATTTAATTTGGTCAGTAATAGTAGGGAATTCAGCTTCAAATTTTCAGGTATCAAGTATCTAGTCATCTGATGGTGCTTCATTTTTTTATAGTTTGACTTATATTCTCTTCATAAATTTGAAGCCGCACAAATTATCGGTCATTTTTGTAGTATAGAGCAAATTCTCGGTCATTTTTGCAATATAAAGCAATAGGTGTGTGGTCTTCTAGCACAGGCCCGCGGGCCGCTTGAGGCCCTCGATCTTATTCAGTGCGTCCTAAGACAAAACCAATTAATACAGTTTTAAATATTTGTAGTGTCAGTTATAGTTTAAATTATGTATTGTTATGGCCGCGGATATCCTGATTATCAGCTATATCGCATTATTCAAACTACATTCTTTGGGTAAAGGATAACAGTTAAATATGAAAATAAAGTATCTTAGATAGATCATCCTATTTATGCAAAAATTACAATGATACATTTTGTAATTAGCTACATAAAGGCATACCAACATCGATTTCCCATGAGCATCCATTATAGCGCATAGGTTGAATCCACTTTTTTCATTATGTGAAGGCGGTTAAATCTTCACAAAGAAACAGAATTACCGATGCCCGTCTTCAGGTTTGAATTTTAATAAATAATCATTTTAATGCATTATAATAAATAATTTTAATTTTTAATAACAATTTTCTGCATTTTTAAATGTATCGTACTGTATTCCCTGTTGGAATGAACCGTAGTCTGATTTGTTTGCGGGCGGAGCATGAACTACTGTTCGTAACGCTACACATGTTACCTACATCTGTTTCAGTCACACAACATAGGCCTATACAGTGACATCCTCCGTATGATCCTGTAGTTCGCTGCAACGACCCATGGCTCTTGATTGTTATGATTTCTTTTAAGTCTGAACCCGAATTGCCCCTTTCATTATGTCTTACTACCTTGACTACCTTGTGTCTGATTCTGATAATAGGTGCATGCTCATGTCTTCAGGCTACTAGTAAGCCTATGATAAAGGCGAAGCTTACATGGTATGTATAAACCTCTCTCATTTCAGTTTATATGAGAGTTCTGCATTTTATCAAATTGTCCTATAGAATTCTATTTATAGGCCTATGATCCTTTTGAGCCTTCCTAAAATTTAAATTATTTTTTTCAGATTCCCTCCTTGCTAGAAGAGAAGATACAGGCCTACCTCAGTCCAGAATAATGCTGTAAGTAATGTACTCATCGTTTTTAATCTGTATATTTGTTTTACTACTGGCATAGAGTATGATATAGCCTACTTAAGAATTCTACCACTCAGTTAAAATTGGAACAACAGTTTTAAACATCAATCTTCTTTGGTGCAGTCATATCTGGCATAATAATATGTCAAAGAAAAGTACTAAATCAATTTATAAGATAGAGCAGCATTTAATACCGAAATTAGATTGCATTTTGGCTGTAACAATAGCCGTGCGCAAAGATTAAGTTATACGTGGAAGATCAATAATAGAAAATTTTGGTAGTAAGTTATGGTGATTGGAATTTGGGAACTCGTTAACTGTGTGGATAAATAAATAAATAAATTATACATATATATATATATGCATTTAAATACATAAAAATTCCTTATCAACCTAGACCTTCTTCACAGAGGGGAAAATTGATCCTCTGAAATAATCATTACACCATATTTAGCCTATTTCGTAATTTTCCCTGATGGAGGCTATTAAATTAGTACGGTAATATATTAAATATTACTACATGTTTTTATTCCGAAAATAACATACAACTTCTTAGCGGTCAACAATAAAATTAGAGGTAGGCCTACTGTACAAGACGAAACCCATAGGCCTAGTTTCTGTTCTACCTTTCAAATATGTGAAACTTAAATGAACAAAAGTGTGAGAAAACTAAGAATATTCAAGATAAAATGATTCCTGCCTTGAAAATAAATTTATTTTGCAATCCCAGGATTAACGGGGTTCTCGCTTTGAAGAGATGGTGGATAAGTGGGAAATGGTTTTGTCACCAACTAGGCCCATGCACATAGGGAAATAGAGCCTGAAATGATTGCTCTCTGGTTTAGTACGTTCACTGTTAGACCTATTCTTGCCAGGGGATTGCCATGGTGTAGTTGGTTGTTACACTGTGTTACAAACCGGAAGGTCGCGGGTACGATCACCAATGAGGACACTGAGATTTCTCAATCTGCCAAATCCTTCTGGTGCCAGTATACCCTGAGGTCGACAAAATCTATAACAGGGGGGGTACTAGGGGTAAAGGCGGTATGTGCTTGGGTCACAAAGCTCCTGGTAAGATCACCCATTACCGGTATAGGGCCTTGGAAGAACAGAATGTGAGGGGGAATAGAACAAGCCTAGTCAATAGTATAGTCGACAAGCGTTGGGAGAAGTAAGCCTATATATAAATAAAGGCCTATGAGTATGTGAACAAGCTTACTGTAGAATAGAGAGTGAGGAAGTATAGGCTAACTGAGGGAGCTTGAGAGAAAGAACAGGATATGAAAGAGCGTAAGAGAAACAGTAATACGCGTATGAAAGGATTTCTGAGATATTATAAAAAATTATGATTATGATTATAGGGGGCGGATTTCTATGACCATAAAAAATGGGATAGGCCTATATTCATGCATTTGTGACCTAAAAATATTAAAATATGACCAATAAAATTTAAAATATGACTTTACCACTTACACATTGCGTATATATAGTTTTTAAGTTCCATTACAAATCATTTTATTAAAATATAATGTTAATTATTTAAAATATCTGTAAATTCTCAAAAAGTATCATTATAATGCAAAATTTACAAAATATGATACGAAACTTCAAAATTTCTTTAATATGCATACAAATATGCCAAAAATATGACTTAAATATGCAAATTCATACTAAATATGCTGCAATAGTTTAAAATCTCCTAAATATGCATTTATATGCACAATAAAAGCCTTTCCATTTTCACCAGGATGCTTGGAATCGGGTTTAAATTAGTCGGAAACCTGAAATAATGCAAAGGAGAAAAATATGACATGTCATAGAAATCCGCCCCCTAATTATGAAGGATGGTGATAGAAGGACGTGTGTGTATGAGTAGAGGAAATGTACAAGTATATGAGAGAGGATCCATCTCTAGTCGCCACCCCTAAAGGTTAGAGAAAATTTCAGTATTATAGTTTGACGGCTACTGATAGCTTTGTTTTCAGACGTGGAGTCTCAACGACGACAGAAACTGATTAGGCTAAATCTTGACGTGTTCATATAGAGGTTCTTTAATCTTATTTATTAGTCTGAGAAAGTTTGAAGACTTAATCAGAATTTGATCCCAGATCTCTAGTACAGGAATGAAGCCCTTTTTCCTGGTGCTTGAAGACTTTTATCTTTAGTTGTAGGCATAGGCGTAACCAGGCCGACCATATGGGGGGGGGTTATAACATTCAGGGAGAGGGGGGTTAAGATGCAAAATAACGAGTTTTAAGCTTCCGGGGGTCCCCCCGGAAAATTTTAAAAATTAAGACGCAAAATAACGAGTTTTAAGCTTCCGGGGGTCCTCCCCCGGAAAATTTTAAAAATTAAGACGCAAAATAACGAGTTTTAAGCTTCCCACGCTTTATACTTGTATTAAGTAATTTATGGACAGACTTTAAAAAATTATACAATTTTCCTTTTTTTAATCAATGGGGGGGGGGGTTTCAAACCCCCAAAACCCCCCCCGGTACGCCTATGGTTGTAGGCCTACTTAGCCTATATACAACGATTTTTAATGTTTTACAAACATGATTCTGGATCCCCATTTCAGCATCTAAATCATCTAGAGTGCTTTCCAATTGCACACCCGAAATTCATTATAGTTCATCCTTCGGTGTATTAAATAAGATAGCTCAGTATTACTGCCGTAAACAATCCTTAATCGTGACTTCTTGCCATATAATTTGAGTCTTACGATTTTCATTTTGTGGGCAGATAAAATCTACCTAATCACATCCTTACAGAAAATCAATAAAGTATGGTTTTTAATATAACCTGCAGACACAGGCCAAATGCACAATGACTTAATTAAAATTCACACTCATTAAAAAGTTCTACTCTCTGAGCTTACTACCACCTGTTGACCATAGCGTCACTCCCACATAAGCGTCAGTTTCATTCTTTTGAATCAAACTGTAATTATAAGACTTGAAAAAATAATCACCATTAAAGAAGACACCTGTTCCCTTATTTCATTATATTGCTATAAAAAAAGATATCTGGCCTTTCATAATTTTAACTTTATTGGAGACTTCAATTTATCAAGAGTCTTGTTTTATCCCATGGTGGTCTAAAATTTGTCAACGACGTAACAGGCTCTCCTATTTCACTCTGCTAGAAAGAGAAGTAGATCGTGACTATGTTAATGGGTCAATTAGCCTAATACATGGCCTTTGGGGAGTCTTAAAGTATGCAATAATGGCTGTCGATTGGTCTGATAACCTCTTCGATCGTGAACCAAAAACTGCTGTAACCTGTAATTTTGTACAGACCTATATACATATATTCCCGCCCACTTCGTTGGAAAAAATCAACATTAAAATTACGTTAGCTTAACTGCTGACTTGGTACATCAGCTATAGAGAATGACCTTCTGAATAAATAATTTGATACCCATTTTCACTTTGTTCTTCAAGACGTTCTATGTTTGCTTAAACGATCCAATGTCAGTATCAATTATCCGGTTTCTGCATTAACGAGCATGATCAAGGTTACTCAAGGTCTAAGTCTAAGGAGAGAGTTATAAGTAGGATTAAGCAAAATGTATTAAATATAAGATAACTTAGGTAAATATCACACCACTGTTTTACAATCTCTGTTAAGTATTTTAGCAAAGATTCAGAAAACAGAATATTAATCACAATAAAAAAAATTGCTTAACCACAACGTTGAAATTCTTTATTAGTACTTAAAGCAGATTTAATTGCAGTATTTCTTTAACATTATATAATACATAAGTATATAGGCTACTAACTGCAATTTGAATACGTTATGTAATAAAATTGTAGCATGTAAAAATGTACTCCCCTAGAATGGACAAATTCAATTGTAACACTTTACAAGCTAATCAGCAGATAAGCTCAGGAATCAATTTGGATGGGTTGGCAATTCACAGTTCTCGTTAAGTGAAACATACGGAAGACCCGTCGTATTTTGCATTCCTCTTTAAGCCGTAGGTCACGGCTAATGATTCCACCCCCAGGGATGTAGCCAGGAAAGGGGGCCGGCCCCCCTCCCGAAATAAAGAAAAAACTTACGAAATTTTTTTTTTTTAATATTATTATTTTGGAACAGCAGAATGTGTGATAAAGGTTAAAATAACCATTTTGTTTGGAACTGAAAAGGAAACATTAAAATGAAATAGAAGGCGTAATTTTACAACTACAAAACTCAGTGGAGACCCCACAACCCCTGTGGGCCCCTCTCGAACCAAAATCCTGGCTACGTTCCAGAGTCCACCCATAGAATTATAAGTTATATTATATATTATAAAATTCTACTCAGTTTCATTCTTTAAACTTCCATTTAAATTTCTTGTACAGGCCTATAATTAATGATTTACACTACTTATCACTAGGGACCGGATTCTTAGGTTTTTACCTATTTTTTCCCTTACTTCCAAAACAAAAAGCGCTCATAGGCTACACTTTTTCGAATCATGTCCATAGGATTCACCCACATTAATTCTGTGGCACCTAAAAGTACCTAAATGGGGTATAAAAACCTAAATATACCTAAACGGGATATAAAACCTAAAATATATATTTTAGGTTACTTTTTATCTTTCTTGTTTGTCAGTTGAGGAATCGACATTTTGCGAAGAGACAATAATTTTTGTCGGGTTGAAATTAATACCACCAGCGTTTCGTTCAACCCATTGTCGTCTAGGATGGACAGTATCAAGAGAGGAAGTGTAAGAGTACCGGCGTATTCCTTACTGTAACCAGGAAATATGAGGCAATCTTATTTTCACTGCTTCTTTTGATTGTTTATGCTTTCTTTCTTCAATTGTATAATATTGTCCTAAAGCAAGTTTACACAAATTTAAGTCAATTTTGTTAAGTTAAACTTTAAAAGTATTATGTATTGACTCCTATGTAGCACATTTAAATTCATTAAACCAATTATTCTACCCGAAAACTATATTTTGGACAAAAAACCTAAAAAAAACTATTTCACCTAATGGAAAACCTAAAACAGTGTTTTTAAAAACCTAAAACTCCGGTCCCTACTTATCACCATTAACATCATCGTGATCCATAGGCGTAGCCAGGCCGACCATATGGGGGGGGTTATAACATCCGCGGGGTCTGGCGAGTATGGAAGGAGAGGGTGGTCCGGGGGCCCTCCCCCGGAAAATTTTAAAAATTAAGATGCAAAATAACGAGTTTTAAGCTTCCGGGGGTTCTCCCACGGAAAATTTTAAAAATTAAGATGCAAAATAATAAGTTTTAAGCTTCCGGGGGTCCTTCCCCGGAAAATTAAAAAAATTAAGACGCAAAATAACGAGTTTTAAGCTTCCCACGCTTTATACTTGTATTAAGCAATTTATGGGCAGACTTAAAAAAATTATACAATTTTCCATTTTTTATTCAATGGGGGGGTTCAAACCCCCAAACCCCCCCCCCCTCGCTACGCCTATGTCGTGATCACCCTCATCGTCATTCATCATCACCATTAACAACATTGTAATTATCCTCATCATAATCACGATCAACATTTATCATCATTATCATCATTAGAACGAGGAGACGTCTTGTCTGCCGCATCAAATTATACAACTATTATCATAGGTAATCCTACGAGAGTTCCGGGATTTATCTTGAAAAAATCCGGACTTCGAGTTATATTTATTGTGGCTATTTAGCGAATATTCACAGAGTTAAGCATATAAAGAATAATAAAAAGAAACAACCTAAATTAATAAAACTATGCTATTTCTGTCATTGTAAGCGAGATAGCCTATGGCGACAATCGATATAATCAATCGTTGCGTCTCCGTCGATAGTCAATTGTCACGCTTCGTGCTGTGGGCTATTGTATTTTTTTTTTTTTAGATTTACCTCGTTTCTAAACTAATACCGTGTAATTTGTATTTATTATAGTATGATATTTAAAATGCTTCACAACACATAAATAATAATTATTATTATAGGCTACATTATTTTTGTATCTCCTTTCGCTCATAAGGAGCTTATTGGCCTATACACCCAATCGTTGTGTTCAATGATAAATTATTATTTTTTTTATCAAAGAAGCTACAGGTATGAAGATGTTTCAGTCTTCAGCCCTTATGAACATACTTAAAAGCGAAAGTAGATGCTATAAAAATAAACCTATAAAATTATGACGATACTCCCTTTCGATTGTTTGAATCACATAGACCTATTCTTATACTAGATTGGTCACTGATTCATGATATAATAGTCATTGTTAATCATTTATATTGTGGATCATAACTTTCGAGAAACTCATCCTTTATAATTATGATCATAGTTTATTATTTTGTAATGCTTTTGTATATGCTTACTATGCAAAACATTTCTGTCTTTCTCCCTCTCCGTATGGGTAGAGAGTTAATTATTTCTCTAATATAGATTTCTATAAGTATGTCTTGTGAATACCATCAGACTTACCGTTATCTTTAGAAATTGCCAGCGAAATATTTGTGTAATTTAGAAGTACTGTGAGAATCCTGTTCACGATTCTGTGTTGAGAATCGTCAAATAAGGTTCATGATATCGTCACGACATTAACCTTGATAGAATCTCTTAAGTAAACATCTCCTTTCATTTGAAGATTTTTGTACATCCGGATGTGCAATCAAGGTCAATTTCTTATCAATAGTATCACCAAAATAATTACACAGGCCTACGGTACTTTCAACTCTCCGCAGTACTGAAACAGTTTTCTATCTCAAAATATTTTATTGTAATTAATATTTATGGAAATAAAGAATGCGTACCAAAAATTATCCCACTTCCTCTTGCATGGAGGAATCTCGAGCCTTAAGGGCCCTTTACACACTCAGATATGTTTGCAACGGGCAACGGTGGTCTAACGGAGAAAACAGGTCTCATAAAAATTATAATAGTTCTGAAAAATTTGAACAGAAGGCCTAGACATGTAGGCCTAGACATGTAACTTTGTAGTTAAGTTGACCAAACCCCATAGAACGCCCCACTACCAATAAAACTGTGGTTTTCAAACTGTACTAAAAACCACAAAATTTTAACTTGCTTTTTCTCCGAACTTTAAAAAAGTGGCTTAGTCCACTGTTGTGCTGACACCCTCAGTTATTAAGTGCCAGTATGGTACTTTATGAGATTGTGTGGGGGACGAAAAATGTCTGTCCGTCCGTCCGTCCGTCCGTGTGTCTGTACGCGCTCTAACTCAAATACGCTTTATCGAATTTTAATGAAACTTGGTATACGCGTTTATAATGTCCATGGGAAGAACCCTATTGAAATTGGACCAAATCGGTTCACCGGTACCGGAGTAAAACCCAATTTAGTGTATATTTTAAAGGCGCCATAACTCACATACGCTTTATCGGATTTTCATGAAACTTGGAATACCTATTTATAATGTCCATGGGAAGACGTCTGTTGATATTGGACCAAATCGGTTGGCCGGTACCGGAATAATACCCAATTTAGTGCCTTTTTATGGAATCATATAACAAAAGGCGCGGTAACTCAAATACGCTTAATCAGATTTTCATGAAACTTCGTATACTTATTTATAACAATCATGGCAATAAGCCTATTGAATTTGGACCTAATCGGTTGTCCAGTACCGAAATAAAGAGTAATTAACAGTCAAATTTATTATAATATTTTGTTCAATTCGAAGCATTTTGATTGGCTCGTGGCCAACCAATCAGCGGGCGAGTCCCGTAACTAATGTAAATAACGAGGAAATCAAAGAGCAATAACATTCTTTGAAACAAAATCTATGCACTTCCGTGCGCGTTCCTATTATTATTATTATTATTATAATTATAATGAGGAATTCTGGAACATGCCTTCAATTCCTCCTGAAACCTCCCTTAGTAAAGGAGGGTAAAAAAGAAGGCACCTTCTTCAAATGCAAAATCAAATTCTCGGTTCTTTCTTATAGCGTCTTCAATGAATGACAGATTATAAAGCCTCCTTCAGTTGTCATGGACAGTTGACATCTACATGAAAAACAAATGTTCCCATATGTTCGATTATAGATTAAATGCTGTTGTATAATGACTATTTATTTTGTTAAAATTGATTACAATTAAATTAAAGTATTGAATTTTACTTCAGTCTAGGTCAGATTAATAATTCCTGACCTCTTAATAAATAAAAACATTAAGCTCTGAGAATATCCATTAGTTGGTACTACGTTTCTGCAACTAGAGACACATCAATATTTATCACTGGAATATCGAGCATATTATAATACAATTGAATGAAATAATACAATAATACAATAATGTAACATAAGAAAACTAGCAGGGCTCGGAAATAACGCGTAATGTCGAAATACGGCAAGTGATTTTTCTTTTCTATGAGCTACGACGCAATAGCCAGTTGATAGCTGGTATTAGACGCTTCAAATTCGTAGTGTGTTTTGGTCTTGGGGTAAAGTGCTTGTCTAGTAGATCTAGAGGTATCACGTTCGAATCCACCCGCTACCGACTTCTTTTTTTTTTATTATTATTATTATTATTATTATTATTATTTATGTGAAATTGAGCCTATTCCATTCTTGTGTTCTATTTTATTAATGTGCTTAAATAAGTATTATATTTTTCTTTAAAAAGAAAAACTGGGAATTAATTGTCTTTCATTAACCTACAACATCAATCCTAAAGAATGATTAACATAAGCCTATAAATGTTATTTCAAGAACAGAAACTAGCTTTAAAGTTATTGCGTTGCGTTAAAATTGCATAAGCCTCTACTCAGAACATAACTGCATACCGCTAGGTGGAACTATCCTCTTCTTATTGGCTTACTGTACTATTTCATTGTCAATGCATTTTGTAAAATGTTTATATATTTTAAGAATTTATTATGTCAGTGTATACCAATATGAAATAAGGTTAAGAATAAAATTTTAGACCTTTGTTCTTCCGTAAGCCCTGCTTAATGAATCGATCAGGAGTTTAACTCGGAGATCTATTTAAATATACTTATTTTATGTATAACAATAATTATGATTCATAACTGAAATTATAACTGATTAAAAAAACATACTGGCACTTTGTTATATCAGTTTACCTGATTTTATTTTAAAATAAAAATAGCTATTAAGTTATTAAGTTAATTTAGATGGCGCAAAGTACTGTCGCTTATTTAACACTTTTCAAATACATATCTTTTAAATATGAAAGATATGCTGGACCCCCAGAAATGTTCCCCGCACCATGGGGTCAGGGGGGCCCTCGCCGCCGCTTTCCTAGCATATTTCTTCAGTATTTTCACTGACTGCTATGTCATAGTATCGAACGCAAACTCACTTCAAAACAGAACTCGGTTTTGGCTCGTAGACTAGTTTTAACTAACATTTGTTTCTCTTCAAATATCCAATATATTTAGAAGCGTTTGGCGTTTTTAGCAGTCATTTGGGTCCAGATGATTGTTTGCACTGTATGATTTATTTTGGTGGGAACACAGTGGCATTACTAAAACAAACAACAAATGATGACAGTTTGTATATTTACGTAACAGGAGCTCGCAAAAACCTCTCTTGGGAGCAACTAATGTTATTGCAACATTCACTACAGTCCATAGTGATTGCTTTGTCTGTCGGGAAATCCTTGTTCCAAATTAGTGACCGTGTACTTCAATATTAGCGAAAAAATGCTTACATGTTGTTATTAATTTTGCTTGTTAGATGGTTCGAAAGCACAAAAGGTTGATAATGACATCTATTAGTACAATTGTTTCCTGTCTGTTGTCACACCAGAGTAAATATAAATATACTTTTTTTTTCAAATATAACTCGGTGTGAAAATAGCGCATGCTTTGTTCTGCTTTATCGTAAAGGAAATGGGTGGGTATTGCAGCTGTCGCAATATGTGCAGAAAGAAAGGAAGGGTTGTATTCTGTTCCATTCTTATCAGCTTGCAATTCTCGAAACTCACTGTAATCTGCGTTGTTTTCTTTCCTTGTAAACAAGTTAACGACTTTGTGGTATTTACTATTTAAGAATCAACATTTCAGAAGATTATTTTATTTGTAGATTTGAACTATCAATTCTACAGCATACTTACTGAACAGCATTTTCTGCCTATTATATATAGGCCTAATTAGCTGGTTGCCTGTTCTTCGTACAGGTAAGAAATTATTTTGCACGGTTTTTAGCGATACCCGAGATACAGTGGCGGCACCAAAATTGTTTTTGTAGGTGGACCATGAGTGAAGGTTATGAAATTGTAAACAAATTTTCATCTCTAAATTTATAAATAATTGAATTAAATTTGTGTCTTCCTACCGTATTAGGCTATGTATTTTGCATCACTATAATAACCAAGCAATTTAGGCAATTTAAAGCAATGAGGTAAACAATAAGCTTTAAAAGCCTAGTACTCTGGTCTCTGGATTGCTTGGATTCAGTTTCTCTCTCACCAACTACAGTATTCGCCCCTTCAGATTTTTAAATGTGAAACGTTACTTTAACTGGACGCAGGGCTAGTGCTAGCCTTTTCTCTTTCCGAAATATCAGGTAGCTCTGTTGCAGTAACTTCGGAGAAATAAAAAGACCTCATACGTTTCGAAAAACAAATTACTTAAGTAAAGTTCATTTTCAGTTTTTTTTTTTAATTCTATCCTCTCAACCTTTCTTCATAAATTTTGCATAAAACGAGAGCTTGGCGCCAGCCCTGCCCACGCCACGAGGAAGTGACCATACTCGTTTCTCAGTCCACCTGATGATTTTCCGGAGTTTATGAATGACGCTGATATTAATGCGTAGGCCTACTCTTTGGGTTAGTCCCTAGATCACTCTGTAATATGCCTGCAGCATTTAAATATAATCTCTGTTGCAGACTCGCTCCTGCTTATTTTCTCGCACAGACGACATGCTCTGGCTTTTGTAACCTCTTTAGAAAAATTAATATGACTTTTCCTTGTCAATGTGTTTTGTTTTGTTGAAAGAACATAAAAATTCTGGCAAGGAACATAATCCTAGCTGCATTCACAGGATAGCAGGGAATGTATTGAAATTATCAATCAATTGAGAAATAATTTCACGCAATTGCATTGCTTGTGAAAACAATAGTTTCCGTTACATCTCTTACATTTATTTACGTATCACAAGGCTCTGAAATCAGCTACAAGAGTCGGTCCGTTTTTTTGCCCTACCTGTACATTCATATTATTTATAGGCTAGTCATTTTTTTAATATAGCCTACTGTAGTATAGTCTTATACCAAAACTGAAATCATATTACAACCCAGGTGATGTTTTACAATCTAGTGTTGATGCTCTTTCGAGTGCTCCTTAATTATTATATAGGACCTACTTCCGTTGTATTAATAGAGTAAGAAATTCAAACGAATTACTAATGGCAACTATTCGCAGATAACAAAACGTAAAGGAAGTATTAATAAATTTCATTTTGCCACTAGTGTTAATTGTAATTCTAAAAGTATGTATATATTTCAACCTTGTGCTCTAGTAATAATATAAGGAATAATTAAACGTTAATAAGGAATCAATAAAAAGCGTTAAGTATATTGTCTGAAATTATAATGTATTGAGAAAAATATAAAAAGAGCTAGTAAAAAGGCCTACTAATGAACAATATATACACAAAATCTAGAATAAAAACTGCAAGACAGTCAGTATGTAATCTTAATCTAGGTATCTATTGAAGTATTATCATATTTATATTTTTAAGAAGGAAGAAATATGTTCATAAATACGCATAAATAGAGAATGTTCTTATACAAGCATAAGAAACCTAAAAAACAATCATAGAAGACACGTAAGGAAGTAGTAAACGCATTGCACTTACGTTTTTCATTAATTCTTCTTATTGCCTTTGTGAAATTGCAAAGCACAGAATAGCTCGGAGTCATACTTGTCGGCGAATGCTCAGCAGCTATGCAGGAAATGTTTGGAAATGTTTGTATTGCAAAAGTTGTAGAGGCGGCGGAATGCTATGAACAATAGATGTGATTGACAGTGGGGTTTAGCTGATGCTTTGTTATCCTCCCTGTCTTGTGGAACAACACCTGGAACCGCACGACATACGCTGTTCAAGTCTTTGTCATTTTATTGGAATTGCAAACTTGAAGCCAGTTCTGGCGATAAGTCTGATGTATGACGTTCTAGTTCAAGAAAGAGATCAGACTTTCAAGAATATCGTCTGCGCAGTACCGTAGTTTACTTCTTTCATCTTCTTCTTCTTCTTCTCCTTCTTCATTCCCTGAATGTTACCTCCACCTTATAGGTACATTTACGCGCCCCACGCCGCCCGGGCCTTATAAGACCGCGACCTGTCGGGGGAGGGAGTTTCTGTGGATCACATATATACTTTTTTGACCACACAAAAAAACATGGACGGCCTTCCTAGGTGAGTGATCCGCCCAATGCCGGGGCCAACTCCAAGACAACACGAACACATGGAACGATACAAAAACTCATTCCGAACAAGGCAAGGATAGATGAAGGTGGATGATATCCGGGGACCAGGAGAGCCTAAAGTCGTCGCTTTACTGTCATAAGGTCGTATGTGAATTTCTTTCAGGAGGTTTTACAAGTAGCGTGCTACCTTTTGGTTCTGGAACTACAGTGTTTTGCAGATGACAAGCCCTTTCTTCCTTCTCCTGCTTAGATACGCGGTCCAATCAGAGACGGCGAGACGGAGGGAAGACTCTTACTGCAAGCGGCAGTCCTTTAGCCCGTACACGTGATTGGCGGTGAAGGAAAAGGCTTCTCATATGAAAAATACTGTAGTAGACCATCGTAGTGTACAAACTCCACTATTTCCAAAAATTAGATACGGTGTATTTCAAACTTCTAGTTTAGGTACACATTATATGCATATTGTGCGAAACCAATTTTTCCACTTCTAAATATGCAGAATTAATATAACGTATTATTATATAACGCAATGCATTCCATGTTAAGACGACTTCTTCGCATACCATTTTTTTTCTTCAAAATAATACAATAACATTGCTTCCTAAACCGAAAATATATAGGCTCATTGATTATGTGCAGGTTTTGGGATAGCCTCTTTGCGGTTTCCTAGTAATGAGATTATTATTATTATTATTTTATTTTTATTTTTATTATTATTATTATTATTATTATTATTTTTTTGCGACTTCTGAATTGAAGTATTTACTGTGCGTCGGATTTCGTCCTACATTTGTCACAATTTCTAACACACGACGATCTGGGCCGGGATCGAACCCGCAACCATCGCCATAAAGTCAACAGAATTCTGACTGAACCATCGCAGCCGACGCGAAAAACGCGTGACATAATTATTGTATTTTAAGAAACTAGAAAACAAGCTCCCTATGATTAACACTCTTGAATGGGGGTATACCTAGGTATATAACTACAATGGGCCTAGAGAGAAAATAAGTCTGTGGTAACAATATTAAGTTAATTTTAGAAAGCTTCCCTCCCTTCCTGCGCAACTAAACCAGCCGCTACGCTTTGGAGGTCACGGAGGGAGGGGAAGTAGGGGAATTACTTCACACCTTGGGAGTACTGTTCGACAGGCCTGCTATAGAGTAATAAAGTTAAATTAAAAAAACACACAAACACACTTTTTTCCCTGAGCTTTTTACAGAACTGAGAGTACTTTTACCACATGAAATAAAATCAAACTGATGTAACAAAGTCTCAGATAGAGTTAATAGGCCAATATCTTGAAAACTTGTATTTTACAACTTATTCATAACTCCTAGATGATGTGCAGAAAAGAAGATATTTTTGTAATCGATCTCCGAGTTAAGCTCCAGATCGAATAAATAAGCAGGGCTTACGGAAAAACAGTTGTCTCAAGTTTGATAAGCATACGTGAAGGAATATGTGGGTAGTATTATTTGTCAAAGCCCAGTGTATTGAATTTTCCAAAGCCGTATACGACACTATAAACAATTTTATTGTCATGAGAACTGAATTGCATTGAATTCAGTGTAATATTTTCACAAGTTAGGCTCCTAATTGGGCGTTACTCCGGTACCGTTCAACAGATTTGATCCAAAATCAATAGGCTTCGTCCCATTGACGTAATAAGTGAGTATACCAATATGATAATGTTATAGGAGAAAAATTCCTCTGACACTGGAACTTGAACCCAGGACCTTTGGCTATCCGTGCCAATGCTCTTACCAACTGAGCTACGCCAGAATTCAATTCATAGCGCCAGATAGAATCTCTCTCCTATGACTGGCTGCCCTTAATGGTCTTCCTCACTTGAGTATACCAAGTTTCATGAAACTTAGATAAAGCGTATTAGAGTTATAGCGCTTACAGACACACGGACAGACAGACATTTTCCCGAAGCACCACAGAATCTTAGAAAGTACCATTCTGACACTTAATAAAACTTTCAGGTGTTATCACTAGACCTAGGATTTTAAGGCAAATGCCTATTTTGTTCCTTATGAAATAACATGGATTTTTTAAAATATGTTGACATTTCATGATAAATCACTTATATTTATAGAGTTTTTTAGTGCCCTAAAATGCCTATTTGGGCCTTTGGAGCCTATTTTTACTATTTTAGTGCTTAAAATGCCTATTTTGTACATTCAAAATAAAATTCAACTTCTGTAACTTCTACAATCATTTAATGGATAACCCTGAATGAAGAGCAGAACAGCAGAGGGTTAGTTTTTCACTGAATTTTGATTTTCCCAAACAATTGTCGCCAAAGGAATGCTGACTGACGGGGGAGGATTCGCTCAAAACAGCAAGTAGAAGGTATATAGTAAGAAAGGACGTAGGGCCTACTGTGTCAATTTTTCATATAATTCAAAACTGTTTTTGATAATTCTAGTTTTAATTCTCTCTTAATTTTGCAATGTTTTCTGATAAGAATAGGTACATCACGTTTAATACAGTAAAACATAGATCACGTTACAGTTGAAGAGCATATTATAGTATTTTAAATTCTATTTTCTGTCTGTTGACACATTTCTAAAGCATATTTTAAGTGCCTATTTTCCCTTTTAAAAGCCTATTTACTTGTTTTGAAAGCCTATTTTAGGTGCCTAAATCTAATTTTTTTAGAGCCTAAAATCCCAGGTCTAGTTATCACTCGAACCTTAAGATTTTCTTATACCACCACTTTTCTTTATACCACTGTGTACGTGCTGTATATTTCAGACGGTGACATTGCACTCGCAAATATTCATAGTTCGAATGGGCATACTTTCTCATAACAGGTTTCTTTGGTTCAAATAAAAAGACCTAACCTGCTTACGCATGACCTAAACGTTCTTACAGCGCCCTCATTATTTTCCCATTTGTATAAACCTCTTCCTGCTGAAATGCGTTAATCTACCATTTACAAGTTAAATATGCAGCCTGTAACAGAAATTGTGTTAGCACACGAACTATGTATTGTATTTTCACCCTACATATTACAGGAAACATGCCGTTATGCGTAGGCCAAGTAAATAAACGTTACGGTAAGTAGTTCTATAACGTGCGTTGACTTATGTTAGATTCAATAACAGGTGTTATGGTATGGTACATACTTAATGGAACAGGTGACCAGATGTAGCGTATATTTCAAATTCAGTTGTGCTATTTAAAAAAATAGTAACTATAACAATAATAATAATAATAATAATAATGATATTTATAGTAATAAAATAATAATAATAATAATAAATTGATGATAAAAATATTAAAAATAATAACTTAATAATTACTATAAATATTATATCATAATAATGATTACTAACAATAAAATGAGCAAATAAAAATACTCAGGAGTGTAGGCCCAATATTTGAAATTATGTGTTTGAACAGAGACCTAAGTTACTGTTTTTGCAGGGAAACATTCCCTCCTCCACCCGCTTGGAAACGAAACATTTATTTGCTAGGACTATAGGAAGGTATCTTCTTACTTGGCAAAAGGTCCCGAGCTCGATTCTTAACCCAGGATTAGTTTTCCTCTAGTATGTATTGCAAAGAGTATTATTAAATCTCTTCACTGAGATATAGGCCTAACTGAACGTTCGTAATTGTCCACAAATTTACGGTACCATAAGATACTGTAACTTTATGGGCCTCTTTGAGGTTCTCAATTAAACCTGAAGTCTAATTCGGTACTAAATAGCCTATCCGCAGCTTTAACTTCAAACGGGTTTTTCTGCAAGGTTTTCTCCCTCGGGCGTGTTTGAACAATTCCCGCTTGTTTTAAAATCCAAAATTAAAAATTAAAAAGAAAAATAGGGTGAGCGAGATTTAAAAATATAATGATAAATTGAAATAGTGTTAAATATGACAGAAAAAGTGTGGAGGGTTTGAATTAGCCTAAGCTGATAAGAAAAAAAAACATGACATGGGAAAACGAAAGCCTGAAAAATAAAAATTATAATTAAAAAGCATCAAGTAATATTAATAGCCCATTAGTAAAACAGAATAACGTGTAGGAACGATAACATTGGTTAGGTCAAAATTATCTAATTGGCTATAAAGAATTCTTAAAAAATAAAAATTGGAAGGAAATCAGAATGACTTTTAGCAAGAGTTTAGACAATTATGTATGTTTCCAGTAGCTGTTCGTAAATAATCCTATCTGCCTCCTACGTTCCAGACTCATCTTGTTTGTGGTTGAGATTACAGGAGGGGTGGATGCTGTAGGTCACTTGGTCTAGGCCCTTGTGTGTCTCCTGAGGAAGGCGTGCGGTTTCAAATAAAGTAGTATCTTTGTCTGAAATCACACCAACATTGTTGTCTTGTTTAGACGACACGGTAGGCATGAAGGGGAAAAGATTTGTTCGCTATTGTGTGGCTCACAGGGAGTCAGAGATATTCAAATATTTTATGGAGGACTGAACGTTTTGTATAAGCATAAGTCAGATTGGAATGGATTTGAAGGTAGTTTGCAGTGGCGGCTGTGCGATGATCCACTCTACTGTATTTCTTTAAACTCATGGTATAAATAGACCTACAGTAAACATGTATTAAACTGTTGGTGGAATGAATGGAAAACACCAACAGTGAATCCTATTTATAATCAAACATTCTGAAAGGGATCATCGTCAGATGGGATACAGCTAATCCCAATGGTAGAAAGTCCAAGGGGATGACAATGTAAAAATTAATGCAAATCGATGTCCCACGCCACGATCCAATTTTTGGTCCATATTTGTACAAACCATAACATTATTGTACGCCTATCATGATATCAACATTGAAGAAAATTTACCCTACATTTTCCATCCAATTCTATTGGATACAATGGAACAGGAATGCAAATATGAAATAAATCAATGAGCATCAATCATATTTCTCTCCCCACGTGACCTGCATGATGTAGAAACATGCAGGCTACAATGACACCAGTTACATTTATGCTTTTCCGCAGTCAGTCATATAGGCTAATAGAAAAAAAAAAACAAACAAACAAACAAACAAAAACAAGCGTGATGCATCGAACCACAAACCAACAACAACAACAACAAACCAAATTCAAGAAACAAAATTATCTTATGTGTTTCTATAGCATCTATCTATAAAATTCTACTTTCTTTATTAAGTGCTAGAATGGTACTTCATCAGATTGTGTGCGTAACGGGAAAATGTCTGTCAGTCTGTCCGTGTGTCTGTAGGCCCATCGGATTTTCATGGAAAATCATGAAAACTTGGTAGCCTACATGCATTTATAACGTCCATGGGAAGAAGCCTATTGATATTGGACCAAATGGGTTGACTAGTACCTGAGTAATGCCCAATTTAGTAATATATTAGAATTTATCAAATGCAAATCAGTTCTCATGGCAACATATTGTTTTACACTGTTCATAATACGGCTTTGGAAGTTGCAATACAGATAGCCACCCACATATTTCTTCACATATGCTTATCAAACTAGATCTTTGTTCTTCCATAAGCCCTGCATAAAGAATCGATCTGGAACTTAACTCGGAATCCGATTAAGAAAAATTATTTTCTGCATATCATAGTTGCAATTATCAGTGATTAATCAAAAGCATTCTGGCACTTGATCATTTTAACTGATTTTATTTCTTCTTAATTTTTGCTAACCATTTCTTTTTTATTTATTAATATATTTCCTAATTTTTTAAACGCGTAACATTTATTGATTTACAGATTTTCATACAAGCTATGCTATTTAGTTTCAGCAATCTCTTTTCTGTAAAAATTTCTATCCAGTATTTAGTTTCATTGCGATCTAAATAGTCTTCTTTTTTTGCGGAATGAACACATTCCTTTTGTCACGTTTCCTCTCGTTTTCTTTAGCTTCCAAATGCCTAATCTCCACCAACCTCCGGGCCCTACTTATTACATTCGTACTTTTTTATTTATTTATTTATTTATTTTTTCCTGATTACTATGTGGTTCTTTAAATTTTGTTGGTAAATTCCCTTCCCTTGGAAAATTCTATGGAGCTTGGAACCAATGTCAGGTCTATTTTATCTCTCTGGAGAATAATTAACGAATTTCGTCTTCCTTCTGGAACCTATTACTTTTATATAGGCTACCAGCCGCCTCACCATAAGTAGGCTACTAACAAGGTGTTGCTAAAATATACCTATATAAATACTACAAGATTGGTTCCTATTATGTGGTCTCTTTTTGACTTTGTATCTACAGAATATATAGCTGTCAATCAAAACGTCAGAATGCGGTATTTTCAGCTGCGCTTTGAATTCGTGAAACCCACAAGGTGGGATTACTTCAACACCACAGAAATATGTCCATCTGCTATATGCTAATTTCATGGAATTCTACAGAATTCTTTATTTTAAAATAAGGCAGATGTATTATATTTTGTTTTCTTTGTTCTAAGCACAATAAATTCTAAGAAAAGCACATTGTCTTCTCTTCGGCACGGAAATTTAAATTTAATTCATATACTTCTTATAAATTATTAAAATCTGTAATTATTTTCATTTTAGAAAGACCATTAGAAAATTGCCATTCTTCGTAAGTTTGCTAAATATGTTTTCTATAGTGATATTAAAGGTATCAATTAGGATTACACAATGGATGGCAGGACTTTTTCATAAGCTTAATTCTTTTGGAATATTTTATTACGTATTTTAAGGATATGATCATTTGGTAGGATTTAGTCGGTACACGCATTCAAAATAACATTAGACCTTAAAGTTTTTGCATCAAGGCTGAATATCTGTTTTTTTAATACACATGCTTTGTTAGTAATACTTCTAATACCGTAGAAAATACAGTAGTTTTTTTTTATCGATAAATAATAATTTTGCAATATTTAACTAAAAAAATTTTCTTATCTTCTAATATATAAAATCGAAAGTGTGTATGTATGTATGTATGTTTGTTCCTTATACAAATCTACATTTCTTTACCAATTTACACGACATTTTGCACACATACCCAGTTAAGCCCGGGAAGTATAGCTGTCAACATTAAAATTGAAACAAATCAGTCCTTCCCTTGAAAATTATATAATTTCTGTGAATATTCTACTGAAAAAAATGAAATGTTGTTCAGTTCACATGACAACAGTGTATTGTTTACTTTGATAACATTGGGCTTTGGCGACTATATATTGCTGAACTTTAACGAATTATGATTTCATCGATGTAATATATTGGCGAAAATAATTACTGAAAATGAAATCCACGAAAATAAAGCACAGTGTGATGTAGTCACATAACTTTCTCTACCCTCGACATAAGAAATATTTTCTCAATTCATATTTTGATGTAGAAGAAGAGGTCTATTGCAGGGACAACTTAAGTGTGTGAGTATGCTATATCAGAAGTCTGTAAATAATCCTTTCCGCTTATATGTTATCCATAGCTGTAGGCTTTGATTAGTTGAGAAATAGGGATGTTTATCATAGGCTCCAAGCATGGGATGGAACATTTTGAGTCCTATGCTCGCAGTATATTATGTCCCGGGTTTTAGGGGAGGAAAGTATGAAAGTGATACTGCATTTCTCTTTTATTTCAGCCCCGAAACGATTGTATGGTAACATGAGAATGAGAAATAAAATTTTCCGTCAAGGCAGTACAATCTTAAGTAATTTGTGTTTCTTCTTATTTCAACCCCTCCCAAGCATGATGTGTAGAAGCAACGGAATGCAGCATTCCACATCCTCTATGAGCCATAAAAAGCTATATCCAGCGTTTTCTGATGGAATAGTTTTAGTGTGATAAATCTTTTTCTTCATTTCAAGTTCTACATACATAAAGTCCTTCATAAGTTAATTTCAAATTAAAAAATACAAAGCCCGGGCGACGCCGGGCCTTTTCAGCTAGTGTTTCGATATAAGAAAAATTACTACAGATTATAAATTATAGTTATTATTATCTGCAAATCCTGTAATTTACAACAATAACCTCTTTGTTTCTTGGTGAAATTCGAATGGAGGGTGTCAAACATTTCATAAAATTGGGGTCCTAGTAGAGAAATTGCTAAACTCTTGCTGCCAGACTCCAGATATCCGGCTCTTTGTGATTATAGGTCATAATAGGCGTGCATCTTAAATGTTATTTTTCCGTCTATTTTGGACAAATATTCAATTTAAAGGACTGGAAGGGCAGGCCGCGATGCAGTTGTTGAGGCAATGCGCAACAAATCGGAAGATCACATGTTCAATCGCCGATGAGGCCTTTTTGGTGGCACTGTGGTCCAGGAGTCAACTCAGCCACTGTACCTGAGGAATCCGGAGGCGTAAAGGCGGACGGTACGTAGGTCTGACAACTTTACCACCTTTATGTACCGAATGTCTAAAAATCTAGGAAAATCAACCTCTTGAAACGGGATTCTGCTGCCTGTATAGGAAACAAATCGACTCCAGTGGTGCAGAAATAGCGTGCCCGCCTCAGAGAGAGGTTCTTGTTGAGATCGGCGGTTTTTTTTCAGACGAAAAAGTATTGGAAAGACTATAAACCGTGGGTGCCATATCGTACGTTAAGACCTCTAAGCCAAAATGGCGCCTATGGACCAAATTTCTGGAATCTTTCTCATTGTGGTGTTGAATAGGCCTACGACTCGACAGAACTGAAGATGGTGCATCAAATACGCCGAAATGCATATTCTTTTTAAATAGTGATGCATCTTGGTTCCACACAGAAGATACCAGCTTTCATCTACATCTTTATATGTGACATCAATATTTTATTTGTGTCTATCTTATAAATGCTTTTTTTGAGTGGATCAAGATAATTTGTATGTTAAGGGTTAAGGCGGAACTTTATTAAATATTTAATTTTCTCATCCTAGTAATAGGCCTACCTTAGTTTCCTTCAAGTCGCTCTGTTCTCTAATAAAAATAAGTGTAACTAAATTATTCTCCAGTAAGCCTAAGGCAAATTCCTACGGGAAACCGTAACGTTCCAGAGACAGACTATGGGTTGATTGATTGTTGCATTAATTTATTGATTGACTGATTTATTTAAATATTGATTAAAGAGCTGGCTTCTAAGATAATTTCTGGTCTGTGGACTAAAGTCAGAGTAACGCTGGGCTATACATTAAAATGTAAAGTACTTCATCGTTTAGCTGTACATTCAGAAAGAGAAGAGAGTTGAAATTACTACACTTACTTTACAAAACAGTAGGATGGAACTGCAATATTACCATTGCTGTGCCTGACAAAGACAAGAGGCGTTGACTGTTAGCGCTATTGGGCTTTTCTTTAGCACAGCTCAGCAAGACGCAGTGTTAAAGGAAATTTCACGCCTATAAACAGTACGCACAGACAAAGGGAACTCATTAACGACCTGGTCTGACTTTGCCGCGAATCAGAATCTGCTAGCCATCTTGCTTTATATTACTGAAGTAGACATTTAAAGAAGAAACTACAGAAGTAATGCTGTACAAGTTTTGAAGCAAAACGTTTCGTAGATTATTAATGAATTTCACCTTCAGACAGGGTTAAAATAGTTATAACATTGAAAGCGTGTCCACCTTAAAACCCTTGTCGTAGCACTTATCTGGGGCCACTTATATAATATAAAATAAAATAAAAATAATATAGAAGGCACACAGACATAGGCTATTAAAACAATGTTGTCATATTATTAAAAACTTCTTCTTGGTCCCAGATGCGTTCATTACTTGAAAATGCATTTCGATGCAAGTTGCATCATCTTCAGTTCAGATTTGAACTGAATCGCCTTTAACCTTCATAACGTCTGCTCTAAAATTGCATGTTACTTAGACTATATAGATTATTTTCTTTTACCCCTAACATCGTACGTAGATCATTACCATGTAGGCCTACCATGTTCTAGAAGCCAACTAAACAAAATATGTAGTCTAAGTAGTTACGCAAAATCGTATCATATGTGAAAATTATTTACACTCGAGGGCACGGAATCTTTCCACCATGATACGCAGTAGTTCATGTTGGTGAGGGAATTCTATAACTTATCAGCTCCGCCGTCCCCATTCCCAACCCCCGCACCACTTTTTTTCCTCGATGGCGAATACGGCTAAAAGCCTCTAGATTCTAGAGAACATAATCATTTCAGAATTAAAATTTACCTTGTTCGATAAGGGAAATAACTTTCGGTGTTTGTTGTCCATGTCCTTTGTCCATTTCAAGTACTGTATATATAATACGGAAGACAGTATTTACAAGGCAATTTTGCGCAAACTTCCACGTAATTTGTATCTTATCCCCCCAGTTCTTTTCTTCTGACCCTAAAACCGACCTGAATAGTAACACGTCGCGTTGAAAGTGGTTTTTAATTTCCTGTCCATGGGACTGGGCGTAGTGACCACTTCTCCTTCCCCTCCGACGCCTGGCGTCTCACTTACACTCTTTGGCCAGGGACGTCTGTATGAATATGCACTCTTGCGCAAGGGTTTTAACCTAATGGCATTGAAGTTAGGCCCTATTGTCAGGAACGTCTGGAAGAGACGCCATGATATGTCCTTATGACCCCCCTCTAGACATCTCTTCCAGAGGTTCCCAACCTTAGGGCGTAACTTCAAAGCAATTACGTTAAAACCCTTGCGCAAGAGTGCATATTCATCCAGACGTCCCTGGCCAAAGGGTGGAAGTGAGACGCCAGGCGTCGGAGGGGAAGGGGAAGTTGTCACTATGCCTAGTCCCATGGGCAGGAAATTAAAAACCACTTTCAACGCGACGTGTTACTACTGACCTGTATTAATCTTTGAGTTCAATGTTTGACATCTAACCAATATAAGTCTTACTCATCCAGGGGCTGGTCTAGACGTTCGTTGTGAGCACACCACCCACCCACTCAAATGAAATGTTTCCATACTTCACCTCCTTTCACCCCTTACCTAGGCCTGAGCGTTATCCATAGACTATTGCATGTAGTCGAACTTGAACTTACACCACTAACTAGATCAAACCAGGGCTGGTGTAGAACACAAATGATGAGATTAAATGTCAACTTTAAATAAAGAAAAACACTAGAAGAAACCAGAAGTATCAGTAAGTTTTCGTACACTCGACTGTACCACTATTATGTATGTATGACAGATACACACTTCCCATATTAAAAAAAAAAAAAAAAAATGTACAGTTATTCCGTGTCAACTTGGCAAAAGAAAAATGCTCCTTCGGGCATGTAATAAAATTTGTTAGGCCTATGTAGAAAAAAATCAGATGCTACTTGATACAACGTTTTGAACAAAAATATTGGATCTTGTAATACAGCTTTGAATTTTCTAAAGCCGCGTAGCATACTGTACGTATGGAATACGCATATTGTACTTAAGTGGTTTGGAGGCATATTCAAATGAATTTTGGTTTTATTAATTAACATACCGTGGATTTAATTACAAATGCATAACTGGTTGAACTGTAAGCGCTCTTGAACCCTGCTGTTTGAAGTCAGTCCTATATCATTTAGTTTTGAAGCAGAATTCACTTTAATTGCCTATGCAGCTTTTCATGTCCCCACAAAGTAGATGTAACGTGCAAATATTTTTGTAGGCCTAATTAAATATCTCCCTTACATCTCCCTACATTTAAATTCTATGTAATATGGACTTCAGAAAGCAATACGATAAGCAGTAACATGCATTTCACAAGAACTTTCTATAACAAGCACTTCAAAGTTGATTCGGAGTTTATGTTGATGTTGTTATAAATTATATAGGCTAAGTCATAAATATTATTTTAATGGAGATACAGTCCCATGTTTGTACATTTTCCTATATTATCTCATTACCCATAAATAAGACATAATCATTTTAAAGTTAAATTTTTTAACCTAAGGTCTTTACGTTCTCGAGTAAGAATAAATATTATGAATATCAATTAATTAGACTATTAAGGTAATACTCCGTGTAGCTATTTAAATGTGCACACATTACCTTATGAGTAGGGCAAGGCATTTAAAGACCATCAAATAGTGAAAAATTGCAAAATAATAAACCATATATGACCTAAAGAAAGTTATCTATCTATCTTGTGCCCCTTAAGGCGGGGAGGCGGGGTGGGAACGCCCCTAAGCACCGCAGCCGTTACCGACTTATTGTACCTACCTCCGGGATGGGATGAGTTGCGTGCCCACAGGCCGCCCCGGATCCGCAAAGCCCCCCGTGGGCCCCCACGGAACTCCCCTACATCCAACAAGCCTTTACCATGCCACGTGTGCGCCACCCCCTGCGGTACCTCCAACCGGGAGCCCCGACAGGTTCGTGACACACACCACCAACAACCTCTGGACCACAAGCAGCGGAGAGAACGGGAGAGGCCCCCAAAGGGCTCCGACTGCCGAGGCAGACCCGATACCAGAAGTGGAAACGGGATGAGGATGAAAAGGGGGAAAGGTGAGATGAAGTGGAGAGTGTTGGTGGAATGAAAGGGGGAAACGGGAGAACCCCGAGAAAAACTCCAAAGCACGGCTTCGTCCACCACGAATGACACACCCGCCGGCCCCGAGATTTGAACTCAGGACCGTAAGCATGCCAGGCTCACGCGCTACAGCATGAGCCACCGTGCCGGTAAAGAAAGTTAAAAAATTACACAATATTTTAAAAAATGACCAATAAATTTTCCATTATTACTTATATTTAGATTTTTTAAAGTAATACATTGCTAAAAGCAATTGAACGGATGACAATGCGTTATATATGAATTTACAATATAAAACACACTTATTTTATTACTAAAAAAGTAAGAAAATCTATACTACTTGGACACCCTTAGCGAACAAAAAAAAAAAAAAAAAAAAAAAAAAAAAAAAAAAAAAAAAAAAAAAAAAAAAAAAAACTTTCTGAACTGGCATGCCCATCAAATTGCCCATAGCAAATATGTACCATTTAAAAAGAAAGAAAAATAATTCTTTATTGCTACAAGAGAAATTGCTGTGGTGTTTAGAATAAACCTGAATTTAAATCAACTATGAACACTTGGTGAGATTCTCAAATAAAAACGATTGTCTGTTGTCTGAAAGTAAGGATTTGTACATGGAAAAGCTCCTCTCTACCTCCATTGAAACACGACCTAAAATTCCGAAAAAAGACCTAAATATGCCGAAAATTACCTAAAAATGCATAAAATAACCTAAAAATTGCCAAAAAAATTACCTATCTCTTGAAAATGACGAAAAATGCAGAATAAAGAAAATGCAAAAACAAATTCCCTTCATTTAACAATTATTTCATGATACACATTTATGTAAATTTCAGCTATCTTTTAACTTCAATATAAAAAAGATGCAAAATCATCAAATGCCTTGCTCTACTTATGAGTTCATAAAAACAGAACACTCAAAAATTTTCAAATTTTCTTTGACCAAAAACAATTAATTATGGAACACAGCCATTGGGTAGGCCTATATAAGGTGCATACGAGCAAAAGGAGATATAAATATAGCCTGTTCCGTTATGTTTTAGTTCGTAGTAGGTCATGCTTCTGTAATTCGTTTTTAGCAGGCCTTGCTTGCTATCTTGTTTTTTATTTATAATTGAACAAATGAATTTCAAATATTTTTTATTTATGGGTATTGTAATATCAAAATTATATTCTTTTTGTGTCTTGTATCCAATCAGAGACTGGATATTTTGTCATATTGTTTTGATAGCCAATAAGGCTTTACTTTAGCTTCATTCTTTTTCTTCATCAGTTCAAGTCAACTGTGTCTCATTAAGACATTAGTTCTTCTAGGCTTTAAATGCCTATTCTTCTTCATAATCAATTCAACTACTACTCATAAAGACATCGAGTTTTCTTCTTGGCTTATCAATGCCTATCTTTACCTATCAGATAGATCTGGTGGTTCACTTTCAATAGCTGAAGCAATCAGCTCTTCGATTCACATTAAGGTTTCATATGCCTTATTGATTCTGAAGACTACTAACGATCTAAATACTATTATCACCCATCGTGTGATTAATCGAGTCTTCTTCCTTTTGGTGTTGGCGTCGCAAGATCTCAAGCTAACATCTTTAACAACTATCAAAAGGTGGTATTTAATCAATTCAAAGGTACGTCATTTACTACTTAATTTATTTGAAGAACAATTTGGACGTAATTTCATCATTGAACTAATATACGTGTGGTTTTGATCGAACTGATTAAGCCATCTCAAAGATATTTATGACCTTTAACTAAGGAATTTGTATTAAACATTGTGATATCTACAATTTCATCAGTGTTTATGAATAATAATATTATATACGTCCAAGGAATCCAGAATTTATAAACTGAGCATGATTTATGTATTGTTGTTTGTGACAATAAATTGTTACATACCAGAGAAATCTATCTAAAATGTATTGGGCAAGTTTGGCTTATCTTTTTATAGTTTAAGTCTCTATCTCAAGAAGTGCTACGTCCTATGAATCTTGTGTACAGTCCGCTTGCTCTCAGCTTGCCCGTGCATAGCCTAATATATAGTTTTATGTGTGGTAAAGCACTATAAATGTAAAATAATAAATAAAATATTTATAACAATATATATTATTAGTAGAAGCAAGGAGTTTAATAAAAAATCAAACAGCTGATTCAACAAAAAATGTTGGTAATAACCGCACGCAGCGCGAATATCGTCATATCTGCTATTTCGCTTGCAGTGCAGTGACTCAAACAGCGATGTGTTTTATTCATTTTCTTCTGTTAATTATTAATGATAAGCTTAATCCTGTAAGTATTCCCTAAATAGACACAGTAAATAAAACTCGAAGTTTGGATTCTTTCAAGAACTAACCCGGACATCTCGTAACGTTACCTACGATAAGAAATAGTCCAATCTAGAATTTGTTTTACCGTTCCCTTCAGCATCAAATGCAAGACATTTAAGCATTACTTCCACGTCTGATATCCACTGCTTTTTTGTGTGCACATTGTATGTACTGTGATGTCACAACTTATTCAAATATTGCCAGCATGTTGAGTCACACAAGAGTTTGAATATGTGAGTACACGTATGCGATAACATATTCTTCCCCCTTAAAGCCTGTTCTTTGCATGTCTCCTCTGTGATGTTCCTGCTATTTATGAATAAAGCAAAGGTCTGACCTAGGAGAAGAATTCACATGGTGGTCGTTTTCTGAAATTGTTTAGTATGAATCTCACGAAAGGGCTGGGATAATTCGTTTTACCATTTCGGTACGTGAATGGAAGACAACATCAAAATGTTACCTAGGGTCAGGGTTGGATAAAGTGTACAGAATTTCGTTAAACTGAAAGCTGTGACTCGTATATATTCCTATTCTTAATACTATCACTAAACTTCGGATTTTAGGTAAAAACCTATTTTAATCCTTAAGTGATATATGGACGAAAACTTGTGTATGCATGTTTCATAAGTGGCTATGCCTAAAACTGATACTTTAATGGGACCTAACGCAGCCTATTTTTACGTTAGAGTCTAATATTGCCATTTTGCTTGTTTTTCCTCTAAAGTTCAAAATATGTCATTCTTTGTTATAAAGTGTAGCATTTATTTTCAGTTCGTACTAAATTTTTAGGTCGGAATGTGCAGCACATGACACATTTGTGACGTGGTTAAATAGTAAGGAATGTTTCGTCTTCAATAGAAAAATTCCTTGGAATTCTCAAGAAAACGTAGTGTTTTCTCCCGACTGTTACAATCATTTATGAAGTAAGAAATAAAAGTACCTCAAAACTCACCAATTTACATAAGATGTTGAAAATGTTTATCAGAGAACACCTCGTTTACTTACAGTGAGTCAACGCCGATATTTCATTCTGTCGTATTCTTTAAAACTGAATATGAGTTGAAATTATCACACGCCACAAACACATCAACAATAGAAAACGTACAAACTTCATATTTACTTAGCCTACTACGATTCTGGTAGGAAGATGGGGAGAAATATTAACCTTTGCCTCGGTGGCGAACATAGGCTAACCTGAGCTGCGGAGGGACTTACTGATGGCACTGTGTAAACGAACAAAAAATATATATATATATTATTTATAACATAGCCTATCTCAAACTAAATCAAAAGTATTGTTCCTTTGTTTAAATTCCGGTATATAAAACTATTATTTTAATTTAATGTGTTATTCAGTTCTAATGTATTCTTAAAAACATGTGTCAGGTGTGATTAACTGATTCACTGACTGACAGAAAGGGATAGGTGCGACGGAGAGAGTTGCAGCCGTTTATGAGGTAAAAATTCATTATAAAATGGCCAGGACTTTATACCACAATCTCATTTTTATACAATATTATTTTCATCCATTTCTCGTATATGCTATCATGGTGAAAATCTAACTTCTAACACCCAATGTCGGTAACCTAACTTACCGCACCGCACTGTACTGCACTTGTGCTTCATAATGCCAAAGCCTGTAACTTTTTGCATATCTTATCCATTATAGCCTATCAGATATGGAATATAATCATATTTGGTAGTTGAAGTTTAGGCCTATATAGTAAATTGATTAGCTTAAAATTAATAATTAAATTAGTTGAATCTAATAGATTGAAACACTTATTTTATTTCATTATTTATTGTATTATAACATCTTCAAACTATAATAATGAGTGTGGTATGGGTAAGTTGTTATCTTTTACTGTGTAGGCCTACTATTTTTTATTTTAAAATTAAACTTTAAAGACGAAATTTTGCCTTTCAGGACTGGCTTATTTATTGGATGTACGTTTATAATTTATTTTATCTAGCAACTAAATAAATTAAGTGAACTTTAGGATATTTGATGGGCAAAGGGAAATTTTGTTATTTTATATAATTCATTCTAAAAGTTAAGTTTCCTAACAGCATCAGGGAAGCCCACGTTCACATCGCTTGCAAATAAATAACAAATCCCCTTCAGTTTTACGCAAAGATATCGTTCGTCGTTACCTCGACTCGTGTGTTTCTACTGTATCTGTGTCAAAGATATAGTTTCCAATCTGCATATCATTTTATTTATTCCTTTGCTATACCTTTCATCTTACATGATGCATACATCTAGAGATGCAATATACTGTACGTTCCAGACTGGTGCTAAGAATGACACATTCCAATTCTACTAGAGACACTATCAAAGCTTCCAGTCACATATCATGCCTTCAATCTCCCACACTGACTCTTGAGTGAAGAATTGTAATCAAATGTAGACGGCTTCAACTTCTGCAGTACAAAGTGAATCCGAAGTTACCGACTATCTCAAATCACGATTCATATTCTGGTTTGTGACAGCATCAGTTTGTGTTTTTTCGATAAATTAATATTTAATACGTGGTTAAAATTATTATTATTATTATTATTTTGCCGTTGCACTCAAAACACTTAGCTCTATAGAACTCCCAACAAATAATCGGATTAGCTTTAACTGGAAACTGCACCGATTTCTTTCTTTCTTTCTTTCTTTCTTTCTTTCTTTCTTTCTTTCTTTCTTTCTTTCTTTCTTTCTTTGCTTTTTAGGGACATTTATACTACACATGATGCCTGGGCCTTAAAGGTCCGCAATCTTCCGTAACTGGAAACTAAATCGATTTAAGTTTTAAAAAAAAATTCATACTTCAAATAATTGTTAAAATTCGAAAAATTTTGGAAGGTTCTTTATTTTGAAATCCAATGCAGTCAAATATTGAGGTATCATAATATAATTGATCATCATTTAAGATGGAACAAACAAATTAGATCAGATGACTGAAAGCATCTACTTTTGGTGCAAAGAATTAGTTTATTTAGTTAACGCATCCTGCGTAGAACAATATATAAATATTTATACTTCGCACAGTTCTAAAAATACACGACTTAAGAATAATCTACCTGTCTTTAATACAGCCCTTGATGATGTGTATAAGTGGATGGGGAGAAGCTTCGAAAACTATTTGTCTCTACTAATTTCGCCAAAAAACATATTACTGTATTAAAATTGGTCTATCTGAACGTCTAGACTATCCGTCTAAAGTGATATTTTTAAACGTTTACATACATAGTATCTGTCGAATTTATAAATATATTTTATTAAGTTGCATTGATAGAAATTCAAGCTTTAAAATCACATCCAAACCCTCATACATACTATACTAGACGAAACCAAACCAACCCTTTAATTGAATATAAACGTTTTACACATATCTAGTTTTGGTCCCAGATTATTCAATTCCATTTTAAATGTAACCCTGAATTAAGTTTATTATATAAACATTTATTTTTATGGTTCTTTCTTCTTTTTAAAATTTTCTTCCTATTATTATATTTTATTTAAAATAATTTGTACTTTTGTTCAATGCTTTTATATCCATTTCTGAACTGCCCCCGTCTGTGAACATATGCTAATTCGGGTGGCGTCTTAATGAAAAACTAGTTTTAAAAATATAAACAAAACTTTTATTTGTAACATTTATTCAAGACAATAAACCAACTTTCAACTTTAAATTATTATAATATATATAAACCTATAACTTATGTTTGATTCTGTTACTATTCTCATCTGCTTCTAAATTATTGTCTAAGAACTCGAAATATGAAGTAGGCTACATATGCTAAAATATGTGACTTCTAAGATGCGAAACTTTTCCTCGTGAATCGATTTAGGTAGTAAATATATTCAAATTACTCGAGAACAAATTATATATTTTTGGCTACCAACCTTTACAGTAAACGATCAATTTGAAATGATAAATTTCAGGATTAAAACCAATTCTGAAACATTCAACACAATTACTTTCTTAAAACTGACATATTCCTTAGATTTGAAACTTTCTCGGTGAGAACAGTTAATCACTAATTCACGGGAATCACTCAGGTGAGATAAATGCATACCATACTTTCGGCAATAGCCTATATTCTGTTGCCATTTTCAGAGATACTGAACAAATCTGTCCCTGAAGATGACTGCGGAGGGCCTACGTTGCCAAAAGCAAATGGATTCAAGATTTATAGGTTTGTGAAACAGTGAATGCTATTGTACTATTTTGTAGAATAATGTGGTATGGGACGAGATTTCCTTAATGTTGCTAACTCAGAACGAGTATGCGAACCAAAAGTCAGTTTAAAAACGCAAGCATTTGGATTTTCCATTTCCAGCAGATAGATTCGGAACTCGGCACACACTGAATTCCGTTTACATGAAAATATTGACAGCATATGGAAAAGGGATTCTCAGATCGATTTGAACCCACGATGTAATCGTAGTGTGTGCGCTTGGGATTGATTGTTTTCACATGTTGGTAAAATATTTATACGTTTTTATCCTATCTTCATTCATAAGTTAGCAGAATGATAAATTGTGATCCAGACGGCTGTCAACCACAGTGAAGCTTGGAGTTACCTAACATCATGATTGATTGATTCTATGAATTTTCATGTCTCGCCATGATATGAGGCTTCCGAAACGAAGCTGTTCTGTTAGGCATGGATACTAAATTGCTATTTACAACAAAATGTTTTGCTCTATTTGGAAGGTTATTCAAATGATGGTTTAATCTTCTTCATGGAACATGGGAAACAATGTTGTATATCCTATCTTCTCATCTAATCCGAAGTTATATTTATCTTTATACTTTACATGAATTCAAAACCAGCTTTGATATTTGATATCTATTCTCAAAAGTTTTAAAATTAGAAAACGAATACCTTATTTTCCACTAACCATGTTAAAGGATGTTACGTTATAGGCTATTCTGAAGGAGAATATTGCTTTTCACAAGTCACGTAGCATCTCAATTATTGCTTACAGTCTTATTATATTGTACTACCTTTAGGGCTATATTAGAAATAATCGAATTTATATGAGTAGAATTTTATGTTTTAAATATATCGCACATATTCAGAATAAAATATGTATTTTAGACCTAAAAACTTAAGGAATATGCTCTATAATTAAAAGTATGCCTTATAAAATTAAATTGTATTCTTTATGAGTATGAAGGTATGAACTAATAAAATGCCAACCAGAAAATAAAATAAAAGTGTTAAGCAATTTCAAGTTAGCTCAAATCACAAAATGCTGGGGGTTTTCATTGTTTTATTTACCTTTATATATTATATCAGGCCCAAGTTTCAATAGACTTAAACAATAGGCTACCGTTTGAGAGTTTTAAAATGAAAATGACTGCCTGATATCAATCATTAACAAAGCTGTGTACATACGAAAGATCTAAAGCTTATTTATATTTCTACCTTTTCAATACAATTGGGAGCAAATTTAAACAGAACTTGACCGACTCTGGATTATATCAATAGAAAATCTCTCCTGATTAATTCTTTGAAATGGATCACCATTGATTATGCTGTGTTTATTTTCCTTTCGCCGTCATTGAAATGCTCTCACTTGAGACTTAAAATACCTCAATTGGGATGCACAAAGAGAACTGAACTTTGTGCTGCTGGTCAAAAGTCCTTGCGCTACAACAAAACTAAAATTTATCAACATTTTAGAGATCTACACCACTTTCTCTATCTGTTTTCGGGGAAGCAATAAACAAATATTTGCCACAGATCTGAAGGGCCAACTCGTTTTCTTGCCCACCACACTTTCATGTACATACTTCTGAAGTATTCAATAAAATAAAAAAGGAAAACCTCTTTGGATACTTACAGTGTATGAAGATGTTGAAAATATAAAAAATATGATGAATATAACCAATATTGCAGAAAAAAATGCTAGATCATATAAAGCCTAGACTAATCATTATTGCCATTTGGAATTAATGAAACCATTGACAAACACTTTTTAATTATATGATGCATAAAGAAAATTCCTTGGATTTCAATTAGCCTAAATTAAACATTTTATATCATTATTGTCTTGTGGGGTTCGCACATTAACCGTGCATGCACTTATAAAATCTGCTGCTGAAATTCAGCTCTAGAAGTGTTAATTTTGATTCTACAAGCAAGATGCCCTGACGATGGTTTCATGTAATCGAAAGACCTAGGCGTAATAAATTACGTCGAGAATAAAGATATGACGTAATTATTTTATCCGCTCTAGAATCAAGCAGAAATATCAGTAGTAGTAATAATAATAAGAATAATAAGAATGGTATAATGACAGTATCGATAAATCGAGAATGGCGGTGGAAAAATAACACTAAAGGTTAGGTAACCATTGAAATTACTCTGCGAAAACACTGCATAATCCAGCTATAGAGCTCCCGTGCATTTTATTTCCATTCAAGACTAATTGAATATACTGTGGCGTACCGAGTACAGTATAATTAAAGTTAAGTAGGCTTTAAAGACAAACGTTGTAACTGGACGAAGAACTAGAATAACTCTTGTAAGAACAATACAGTACCAGAGTTAATAATGCTAGTTGTTCTGTCAACTGTACGTGATTAATGGAAGATATCAAATTGTCCAAAAAGAAAAACTTTTTATAGCCTGAAGCATTTATTCTTTTTCATTTTGTTTTCTGATGACACTGATTTCTAACACCTGTCTAAGGAACTCTTGAAACTGATCGGTATAAGCAGTTACAACATGAATTATGGCTCGAGTAACACTACCTCTCTCACTACCATTTGTTTAGACTGCCATCTTTCTTTATTGCTTTAACCAGTTGCATAGCACATACACACATCCATTGTATTTCCACAGGCATGACCAAGTAAAATTACTCATATGTTATTTTAACCACAATGAGCACTACTGTGGGTACTGTTAGCATTTCAGTTCTACAATACAGTACAATAGAAACGGAATGGAGGTTACTCCCATTTAAAAGTTCTGTTCATTTCATAAAGCATATGTCAATCAAAAACTACATAATCTGTCCATCTCGTTACCTAGAGTCACAAATCTTCTCTTTCTTCTCAGATTTTTACTTTCACCCTGTTTCTTGACCTCTATAATTCTCTTTCCTTGTGTCCATTGCACTTGAAATGGGGTTACAGTTATTCTGTTTTATATTGCCTGACACGTCTTGTTAGGTTATGTGTTTCTATGAAAAGATAATTTATGGAACCCTATAAAGTATAGGCTACATCACTGTGGTTTACTGTGAGCAATTGGGTTGACCGGGGTAGTTGGGATGTCGCAGGTTCAAATTCAGTGGCCAGTCATTTGGGTGAGAGTTTAGGGAGTTTCCCTATTCGGAGATGAGAACGTCAGATTAAGTATAATTTAGAATAGGTATTTGTGATAATGGAGATATGCCCGAAAGGCTTGTTCCTGGCGGGAAGCCTGCATTATTAAATCACAGATCACTGATTTGTTTTTACAATTGGTGCTATAGTATAATATAAAGTTTTTTATGGTCAAGATTTGTCCGGTATTTATTTGTTTATTTTGCCAATCACAAGAATAAATCCCAATTACAGTTGACATAGTTATACCAGTAGGTGCTGTAAAACATCAAAGATTATACAGCAAATGTGTGATGATAAAGAAGAAGATAATACATAAATAATGTAATAAAAAGAAGTAACTTAATAAGAAGTCAGTCGTATGACATTTATAACAATTTATGAAGAGCGAAGTATCAAGCGTTTAACTGTGAAATAAATAAATAAATGAACAGCTAGACAGATTAAGGACTGACGTTGGAATAATAGTTTGCCGAAATGCGTTTCCACGGTTGACAATCAGTAACTTCGGCCTAAATCTACTCCGCTTCGTTTGAAACATATTAATTTTGTAAACAGTGTGTTACATCAATTTCACTTGTAAATATATTTTGTATTTATTTTACTCTAGAATATACTACAAAAATTATGGTGTACAGTGGCGCTAACTAATATGGGTCTGTGAGGCTCAAACCCACAAAATAATTTGCCTTGAGTCATCATAATTATTTATTGCTAGTGCTAAAAGTTGTGTTTCGTTGTTGAATCGCCGTAAAGCAAAAATCAGGCTATTGTTCACATACATAATACGATCTCCTCTTCTTATTCCATTTCACTCGAGATCGTTTGAAAATGTTCCTCCTTTCATTAATTTTTTATGTCTTAACTGGAAGCACATTAATGGACAAGGAAAGGAATTTGATACAAGACAAGAATATAGAGTAAAATACATTGGTGACTGGTTAAAAAGAAGAAAGTCAGAGTGGCATTAACATGTAGAAAAAATGATTAAGAAAATTTGGTTCAACCAGAAGGAAGGAGGAGCTTGGGTCATTCATGAAAAAGTTTGCTGCTGGTATAAGGAAAGAAGAAGAACATGATGATACTTGTGACCAATTTATTCCGAGAACTCTAGTAAAAACATATTTTGCAACAAGCCGTGCTTGCATAGAGATGAGTCCATGTGTAGTTTTATTTTATCCTGTTTTATTTTATTTTAGTAGTTACCAGAAATGCCAAATAAAACGAAAAGTTTATATAATATTATAGACTTAAAATAATTTCCGTTAACTAGGCTGGCTACACCCTAGTTTGGAATAACACTTTGCTGGCGGTTGAATTACAAAATATGATTGTTATTACTATTTGTTATTTTATTACAAACAATGCAATCTTTTTTTTATAGTTTTTGTATAGTTTTTTGTATAGTTTGTATAGTTTTGTATAGTTTGTATAGTTGTATAGTGTATATTTGTTTTGTATAGTTTGTATAGTTATCCGTAGCCAAAGTTGTTCAAAAGTTGGCGCCTCTGATGGTTATATAAATGTCTTCTACTACTGTGAATTTCAGTATTGTAGACTTCAGACTTACAATTAATCCATGTGTAACTTTTATGCCTACACTAGGAATGTACAAAGCCGAGGGGAAAATGTTACTAATACTCCCTCCGTAAATGACCGAACATGTATAACTCATTATTGGCAAGTTGTGCACTCTTTACACTGCCTGGTACCCATGCATAAACTTCACGTTAGTAATAAAGATGGCCGATATCTGTAACAGCCAGTCTTTAATAGACGTTTGCGACTGAATTTTGAGGTTATGCATCTTTCTTAATGCAGTATTTTTATTAATCATATTCAGCTGCTTTATGGTATTGTTTACATTGTTCCTTGTTATCAATGAATATAGCTTTCTGAAACAATTTTATGAAATACTTAAACTAATTTTTTTCACGACAGACGACATGCTGCTATTTGTTTTCTGCTCGGATAGATGGCGAAACTGGCGGAATGCAGTCACATTCTTCCTTTACTACGCGGGCAAGAAACGTCACCCCGATGTCTAAAAATCTGGGAGCCTCAACCTCCTGGAACCCTCTGGGCCTCCATGGCCTGTATAGGGATCACTTTACTTTACTTTACTTATTGCAATATAAATAATTTTATTCTCTAATGAAAACGCATTATTCGTCCACATTTAGTTGTTCTAAAAATAATATCAGGCTTACTTTATTTGGATTTCGTTTCACAGTTTAATTTCTTCATTCCTCTATAACTTATGTACGGTATGAAATATGTACTGTAATTTATGATTAATCTTGAAACTCATCCTAGCCATTATCTAGCAAGATATTCCGTTATGTTTCTTATACAAATGGTAAATTATAATTAGAATCGTCAACATAAGTTACGAATAGTCAGCATACAGTGATATATGGACTATGCTTGCAGGTGTTGACCCTAGTTTGGAATAACGCCATAGAGTACACACCTGGAGTTCAGCTAGTTCTGTTGTTTCACAGGCAGATGCATTCTCGTTGAAGGCTAAGATAAACAGATAAACTGACCTCTGTTTTGAATGCTTTTGAAAGCTTACTGGAAGCCTCGTTATCTTCTATCAATTTGTGCGGAATCTTCCTGCAATTTCTAGAGGCGTTTTGATTGTCTATAGGTGAAGAAACCCAACATATTATCTTCTTTATTTTGAATGCGTTAAGTGACAGTCTGATCAATTTTTCAAGCTGTACGGCCATTACTAGAAATGGCATTAATAATTCCATATTTAAAAAGATCTCCAATGTGAGTCTCTTTCATGCAGACTTCTCATTTTAAAGGTATTTTCAAGTTTTTAAACGTACACAATTCTTCCACGTTTATAAAAATGACTTATAAATATACATAAATGTTGGATGTATTATAAATTGTGGACAAAAGAACCAAATACCATTTTTAAATTTAGAAAATCATTTTAAGATGACTATTCCACTCATACGCTGTGTGTTTGATATTGACCAATAACGTTAAGCAATTCCTCGGATATAGACCAATCACGGCCGCTTATCTTACAATATTATTGTAGGAATCGCGAGGATGCCGTTTTATGGGGTAAAACATCTGCTCGTTACTGGACACGTAAGCATCAGTGTGCAGTGATTAATACGTCACATGCTGCCATTAAACAACATGAAAACAGATTATTTTATACAACACAACTTGTTTGGAAATTGAAGTAATAGAAATGTACATTGATTAAAAAGACAATTTCGATTCGGTGCAAGCCAGTTGGTGAGATTTTATTCAGTTCTGCTGTTAGTAAATCTGAATGAAGTAACTATATTTTATATGTACCACTGGTAGCACTGGTCACAACATGGTAACTCGAATCGATTGATTGATGGTTGATTCATAGTATGCCGTAATCTCGTAGCTGTTAGTTTTGTTTTTATACAACAAAGCATGAAAGTAATTATTATTTGTATAATCGTTACCTTTTTATTCATGGAATAGTCTTAATAAATCCAACTCGAGTTGACTAGTTTCGTCAGATAAATTCGCTCCTGCTGCACAGTCGCGGGATTATCTATGATAAATTAATATAGCCTAAAGGTGTGAACTATATGAAATTTCAATATAAGAAGTAGATTATTTGTTGTCTTTAGCGTATTTTATTTCGTTTGAATTTAAAATTGAGAATATTTACGTATTTTCTAAACTTGTCAGAGATATTGTAAAAAGTAATTTAAAAAATGCACTAATTTTGCAAATTCTGAAAATATGCCATTCATTTGACAAAATCCAATTCCAAAAACGTATTTACAAGAATTATAAAATTATTATAAAATTAGGAGTCTCGTCATATTACCTATGATGATCTGCATCTTCATCTTATTCCTTTATTTTTATACTGTGAAGCCCCTCTGCCACCTCGCCGATAATAAACCAGGATAAACATTTAGCTTGGCGTCGAATTTTGACATGTACAGACAAAACATCCCCAAGTATATCCGTGCAATTTACATTGACCGCAGAATTATCTTAAGATTTTGGTTTGGCGCCTGCTCACATGAGCCATCGACGGCTCCATTCATAAGTGAGTTTACTTGAAGAAAGGGTTGTTCTTAATTACTACTGGTGCCACTAGATCCGTAGCCAGACGTAATACCCAGAATTTTAGGTATACAGTATTTCCTTGATAGTATCTTTTCATTTCTTAAAGGATTTAGCTCCCGTTCTTCAGGAAAGTTTACGGGATTTTGGCCAGGGATGTTCGTTGTTTTCTCCAGGAAACGGTGGTCTACTGTGAATGGTTTAACACTTAAAATTGAACAATAGTCGGATTAGTTGTTTACAGAATTCTGAAGAAATAAACTGCCTTTTTCTGCTTTCTTGAATAAGCTCATTAAAAGTGAATGCACCTCCGTAGGGTGTCTAAATAAACAGCCTTAAATTTAAACACAAAGGACTTTTTGGTACAGAACTGTCTATAAGTACGTCTGCTTTATCCTGACACAAAATTCAGCAGGTAGCCAAAATTTACTCACTCCACTATTCCACTGACCTCAGGATAGGGTAGGGTCGTATAGAAAAAATGTAGAAAAACAAGAAATTCGCCGTTAAGTAATTGACAGACGTGCTTCAGCTCTCATATTGTCGTGTAGAAAAGCAGACGTGGCGGCTTGTTACTGTGAATGGTGTTGGTGTAAAATATTTATTTTATATTTTTGAAAGTAAATTGTAATATTCACATTTATTTGACTTTGGGATTTACTGCATTATTTTATTCCAGTGACATTTATAATGATACCGTAATAATAAATCACGCTTTTCTAAACGACAATACGAAAATTGAAACACATGTGTAAGGTATTAAAGCAATGAAAATTCCGGTACAAAAAAAATAACCAGGAGAGATACATTTTTATAGAAAGACCTTATGTGGGAGTAAGACGATTTACATACTTACGGAAACTCAAAGACTTACATAATTCTAACCGCCATAATATTTATTTGAGCGAAACGTGGGGTAATAACTTATATTAGGAGTAAATAAATAGTTGGTACTCCGAATCTGGCTTTATCCCTAATTACATGTTATATTGCAAATTTATATCGAGGAACAGTTATATGCAAACACTTCAAAAATGATTTGATCAAAATTCTATTCCAAATATTCCTCCAAATTCAATAACACTAATGGATAACGCTAGCTACAATTCAAAATAAACCTCGTGCCTACCTACACTTACTTACTCAATGGCAATAGACAATTCCTCAGGAAGCTAAAGAAATATTATCCATTTTATGGAACCCGAAGGTTCATTGCCACGTTTACCTAAGCCCGCCATTCAACCCTATTCTGCGCTAACTCCATCCAACCATCCCTCGCAAATTCTACTTCCCTTAAATCTATCCTTATATTGTCCTCCCACCTACGTCTAGATCTTCCAAGAGGTCTTTTCTCTTCGGGTCTCCCATTCAATACTTTTGAGATATGTCTTTCCTCCCCATGCGTGCAACATGTCCATCCCATTTCATCTATGATTTAGTTACCCTTACAGATTATGAAGCTCGTCGTAATACCTACTCCGTGTGAAAATCAGACACGCAAACTTGTTTAAGTGGAGGCTATATTAATTCTGATCCCGTGCTATCCCCAGAAAATCAGTGCTATATGGCTGAATTAAATCAGTCAAGACAATCACAGCCATTACGAGATAGGCACAGTACGAAACAACATGACCACACAGTTATAGCCTACGTTTACTGCCATACCATTGTGACTTAAACCCTATTGAATTAATATGAAATAAACTAAACTCCGTGGCGCTACATCCCTGGAGGACTTTGCCTACCACCCGACCGCTGCGTCATCCACCACAGGCAGATGGCAGGATTGGGCATGTGGTCAGCATGCCGACACCCACGGCCGTTAATGGTGGTTTTCATGACCGAATTGAACTAATAAGGGCACTGGTAAAATACGATATCACTGTCGGAAATAGCAATGAAGTAAAAAAGTTAATTCTGTGCATTGGAAAAATGCTTGTGTTCATGGTTAAAAAATTAAAGGATTTCGTTGGGTTAAATACAGTATAGTTTTGGTGTTGGGCAAATTTATTAAGAATTTAGGCGATTCAGATCCTGATTAAAGTGGCATAAACCTCACTGAACACCACTGCTTCTTGCAGTTACAATGATGGGTTATCTCCTCTGCCACCCTCGTCAAAGTGACAGCTTCAAAATATGGAGTGAGTAACCTTCCACAATAGTATGTTTCTATCTCTTTCTGTTCAATACCTGACTTCTGCCAAACATCTTCTGTCTCAATTTTCTGAACTGTGCCAGCTTAGACCAAACGGACTCTAGGACTGTCTGGTCCTGATCTTTCATTTTGTGTACGTACATTATTATTTTCGTGATTCCAATTGAGCTAGCTTGACACGAAATCTCACTTATCTATACTGTTATGGTATTGTGATTGAATTATAAATAGCATAGACCTATTTTAATTATACCATAACAAAGTTATTTCTCATTCTACATGGGTACAATAATGGACATAACCTGAAATATATGAATCAAAATTTATAAATATATTTATAGCTAATATTTGATACAAAGCATATGTAAAAGCATATGCAAAATGACCCAAAAGATACAAGAAAGAACTTCATCACTTATGTGTTTGAGATTTTAGACAAAACAACAACCTACTATTGAATTGCAGTAATGTTTTGAACAGAAAAACCGTAAATGTTTTTGGACTATCCGACTGAATTTATTTGAAAGAATTAAGCGATTATAATAATGATCTATTACATTTGATAAATAGCAAGTAGTCAATTTAATTTGCACATTCATAAGTAATAGTAGATAAAAGTTGTTAACTTGAACCTAAGTGACAGTGATTTTTGTCCTAGAATTTATCGGGCAAGTGATATGGGTATAAAGTGATAAGGTCTCTCTAAGAAACTGTTTTCCCTACACTGTTTGATAGGTTATACTCTGAAGATTTTTAGAGTTTGGAAAGTATCGCCAGTGACTCGCTCAGTGTTCAGTCCTTAAGAATTTACATAAAATCAAGTGCACAAAGATGCGGTAAATTAAAGCTATAAAAATAAAACGATAAAAGTATGGCCAAACACTTGCAATAGGTTGAAATTCCACATATTCTTTTTCGAGATCGATAATTGATTCATGAGCTAAATAGTAAAAATTGTACAATCGCCGTAGGACCTTCCGGACACCGGTTAAGCTCTTAAGTTATAAAACAAAACTAAGCTTTCAATAATTAAGGCCGTTAAGGATAATATAATATAATTGATATAATAAATAAGATATGATTTATTTAATTAATCTGTTATAATATTACCTCTGAGTATCTTTCCGAGGCTCGTGATGTCAGATATCAATCCCTAGAAGGAGAAATCTACGTTTCTCTAGAGTTTGCTAGAACTTTTATTAAATCGTATTTATTTTAATAACCTATTTTACTAGCATTGAATTTATTGCTTTATTAATAATGTTATTTTTGGTTTATTACTATTATTATGATTTATTATAATTGTTACCATTATTATTATTATTATTATTACTATTATTATTATTAATAATAATAATAATATTATGTATGAATGACTAAACTCATAAGCTTGCTAGCTTGTATCTAAAAAAAAAAAAATTAAAAAAAAAAATAAATAAAGAAAATAAATAAATAAAACAAAACTTTATTCTTGTTATAAACAGAGGAAATCATTCTAAGTACTGCTTCCTAGGTGGAGACTAAGTCCCACATAGTGGTAGAGATATAAAACTGTTAGTACTCTGAACCCACCGCAGACTGACCATTATTGCTGACAAGATTTGCAATAAAGTGTTATTTGCAGTGCATTAAGACCACAAAGTTTCTCAACAAGCAGTGGTCCATGTCCTGAATGCTATAAAGATCACTTCACCCGATTGTGAGATTTAAAGAACTGTTTGTCCTCTAATCCCTTTATATCTGGCATTAAATATCCAAATGGAGTGGATTGCTTCCTAGCAGGTAAACGAGAACTACAGTATGTATAAACAAAGTTCCTTTAATCATTATCATTATTGATCCTTAATATTAGCAGTGATAAATTAACTGTATATAATAATAATAATAATAACAATAATAACGGAGTAATAATAACGGTAATAATAATAACGGAGTAATAATAACGGAGTAATAATAACGGTAATAATAATAATAATGTTAATTGTTAATAATAATCGTCATCAACAACTCCACCATCAATCCCACCATCATTATTATCTCCAATAACATTTTTGATCTTCCTATCATTTTGTCGTTGTCTTATCCACATGTAGTTTTTACGTCCTCGTTTGTTTTGTAGTCTACTGGAATAAGAACACCATCGGTTATTTTTATTTTCCTCCCTTTCAGATTTAATTAATTTTATAGGCGTTCATCAAATAAAATTACCAGTGGGTCATAGTTTTGAAATGGACGAGACAAATTTCAGTGGATTAGGTGGTTTCGATAAATTATATTTGTAATGTATCGATAAAAGTCCTCATATTTTAACATAAAGCATCAATTTTTCTGGTAAAGCACACAGACATCAGTAAAGAAAGCTTAAAGAGTAGCCTATACTTTTATACCGTGTCTCATACACTTTCCCACCACTTTTACTCAAGAATCTCTATTTTTTGTTTTTTGTTTTTTGTTTTTTTGTTTGTTTGTTTTGTTCAGACTTGGGTTGGGCATCGATGACTGATGTTTTCATGTCGATGATCGATGTTTTCTACATCGATGTTTCTCGCCAACATCGATGTTCCTCGCCAACATCGATGTGTTTAAATATTTACAGCACTAAAATAAGATTAATAGGTCTACCTTGGTTCTATGGTATAATTTTATATACAGCAGCCTAATTTCCCAAAATACCGATTTTTACATCTACAGTTTTCATGGAAGTATTTTAGTTTAATTATGAATTTTGCCTAATTTTCTGAAACTACGACATTTTTTAAAAATAAACATCGATGTTTTCCGTCAAGATCCATCGATGTTTTCAGGTCGATATTATCGTCACATCGATGGTTACCGTCGATGTTGAACATCGATGTTTTAACTATCGATGGTCATCCCTAGTTCAGACTTGAAAAAGCCCGAATTACCGGAAGTTCTTAACTTAATTTTAACCCTTTCAGATCTGAATTGATTTAATGATTCAATCAATCATGCAGTGAAATCATCAGAGGTCCCTAAGTTTGAATTCGACAAGGAAAATTTAGTAAAATAACGGGGTTTCCTTAATTTCACGCCAAACACGTTGATAATTTTTTTTTTTTTTTTTTTTTTACATAACTTAAAGCTTGTCACATTATATTTTATATCTCTGTTTTTATATAAATTTTGAGGCGACGCATTTGTATGTTTGTAGCGGTGAAAAGGTTGTCTTGTCTTTCAAAAAGTCTTTTAAGATTATTAAATTTATGCTTCGAAAACACAGTAAATTGGTAGGCCTATAGTAATTTAGTTTTACACATTAGAAAGACATTTAATGACTAATTAAAATTTTATCACAAATTTTGAACTATTTTCAGCGTAGGCCTACAGTTGTGAGATGATTAACATACTTTAAATATGTACCCAAATTTTTTATATAGGCCTAAGCTAGCTTACTTTTGCTGTGAATAACGCAAGTTCGCTGTCTGTTTTGACATAACCCAAAATTTTTTTATTTCTTAGTGAAAAATTTGTAAGCGAAAAATAATGCAACTTCCCTCGAACTATCAGAGTCGGTATAACACGTTTTAATAGTTCTTTTTGTTCGATCATACTATAATACGTTTATTACATGTGACGTAACGGTATCATACTGATATCCATTACAATACAGATTTTCATTATAATACAGGTATGTTATCGATTATTTTCGAACACGTAACGATCTTGAAACCTTGAGAGCAGCAAATGAAACTGCTTAGTAAACAACCTGTGTTTAAAATAAAATAAATTCTGTACATGTTAATTTTAATATTGTACTAAATTGAATTCATTTCATGTGTTTTTAATGTGCGTTGTTTGACGTTAAAGCGTCAAGAGACGCCCTGCGGGCTGCATACCTTAAAGCCTGTATTCTGTCGGAAAAGACGTGAACTAAAAGAGCTGTTTTCCGAGAGTCGTTTGCTTCATCAATTACGAGGTGCAGTATTTTAAAAACTCAAAACTTAAACATTTAATTATGATCGAACAAAAGCAATAGCCCAGCTTTTCTCAACCTATGGTCCGCGGACCACTGGTGGTCACATATTTCGTTATAATTACCCATAATTAATACCCCAAATATTAAGAATATAGGCGTTCTTTTAAAAATGGGATGTAAAATTAGGGGCCCGTAATTTTTTTAGACATTTTAGAGGTCCTTGGGTTCAAAAAGGTCGAGAAACGCTGCAATAGCCTATAGGCCCAATAGTAATTAAAAAACTCTTATGAAAATACATACTGATGTCTGAATAAATGCCATTGTAGGCTCGCTGCAAAATACACTATTTAATTTAGTACAAGAAGAAGTGGATGAACCGATGTTAAAGAAAAACTCGCACATCAAATTGTGGGCCTTGTAGGTCTTGTGAACTCTGCTATTCTGTATTATGATGTACATGATCATTATAGCACTGAAACCGAAATGAGAGAATGAACATGTCTATCGGAGATTTGCGATCGCTTGTTGGCGAACACGATGTGCAAGCCGTAAGAAGGCAGTTTTCTTATATCAGGGTGGACAGAAAGGGGCGGATCTGAGAACGTACATTATGGCTTATTCTCCCGAGCAGGGGCGGGCGGACAGAAATGATATCGTACAATAACAATAAAATATTCCAAAGAGGTAATCAAAAAGTTACAGGGGGGAGTTCCACATGACAGATTCTCTGCTATACGTGACCGCGTTCGGTTATGAACACCCACAACTGTTGTAAAGTGATATAACCACGAGCAGATAAGATACCTAGATTCACATGAAACCTCCTGTAAGATCTGGTTCATCCGAATTATCTATGAGTTTGGCTACTGTTCAGAACTTTTTACTCCACTAGGAACTTTCAGTATTGTTTGTTTTCTCGGTAGCTTTTCAATATTGGCAAATTTTAATGTTTGGTCTTGCTTGAATGTGGTCCGTGATTACTAGGGCCCGAATTTTTAAAAATGAAAAATCACATTTTAAAAAATGCACTCCATTACAAGCTAGTGTTAATATGTTTACAAGATATAAAATAAATAACAGAAAATTTGTCTCTTTTTGCTTAATGTTGCTTTTTTTGTTCTTTAGTTTTTTGTTTTTTGTTTTGTTATGTTTTTTTGTTTTTTGTTTGTTTTTGTTTTGCGTTAATTCATCACATTTCCTTGATATTAAACTATTTGCGCATATTTTATTACATTGTCACATTTTTAAGCAGCATATTTCTGACAGATTTTATATATTGCGCATCTATATCTGTTAATTCAAACATTTACAACATATTTGGTTAAGTGAATAATAATTGACAGTAGGTGGCTTAATGTTTTCGGAAATTATTGCGTAATATAAAAGAGAAGTTTCATTTCGTTAGTTTTCCATTTACCGTAATTTATTGCATTGACCTCGTTTCCTAAAATGTTTTGAGATGTAATTTATACAAGTTGCACTATTTATTTGTAATTTATAATGTAATTCAGCTAACAAGAGGACGTAAAGTATTAGAAGTACAGTACTTGAATGATAGACTTCATTGGTTTTAAAGTATATTTTGCAAATTTTACAGCATAGCTACATGCAGATTTCGTCTTAGACCATTACAGAATTAACTTCCGAGCCTTAGTGATTGTTATTCCATTTTCTATTTTACTGGCTAAATGGAAGGATATTACGAGCTGAAATTCTTATTGACACTACCAATTGTGGTATACGTGATCATTGATCCCATCAGTGCAAACAGCAAACACGAATCATGTTATTAATATGGGGATATACTTTTGGCTATATCATTAAAACTATGAAGAAAATCACTAAATAGAGCATTAAATACCTTATATAACTCTCATCCATCATTAGACTTAGCCTATATCGATAATTAGGAATGCTTATAATTAGAGAGCTTATAAAATACCAGTCATGAGTTGTTGTCCAGAAGTTTATAAAAAATATCACACATCATAGGCCTATGTGTTTTTTTTGCCTCTAGGCCTAATTCACAACTATTTCACTAGAAATTATGACTTAGGCCTATATACTTCCCACAAAATTTATCCATCAAATATGGCAATAAAAGAATTCGTTTTTCCATTAGCAAGAATTTACTCGTAGGGAACGAATTACCACAAATGATTTAGGACATTATAAAAATATAAATACTCTTTCTTCAGAGGTCTTTTTTTTCGCTATTACTTTCATGATTCATGTGTATTTCTTTTTACTATTACATTTATACCTCTGTGATAATTAGGGACCGGATTTTTAGGTTTTTAAAAACACTGTTTTAGGTTTTCCATTAGGTGAAATAGTTTTTTTAGGTTTTTCGTCCAAAATATCGTTTTTGGGTAGAATAATTGGTTTAATGAATTTTAATGTGCTACATAGGATTCAATACATAATACTTGTAAAGTTTAACTTAACAAAATTGAATTAAATTTGTGTAAACTTGCTTTAGGGCAATATTAAAGAATTGAAGAAAGAAAGCATAAACAATCAAAAGAAGCAGTGAAAATAAGATTGCCTCACATATCCTGGTTATAGCATATCACTAAATATCTTTCAAGATTTTCAACTGTGACGTTCTTCCTGTTATCTCTTAGAATACATTTGAAGGCAGAAAATGTCCTTTCAACCTCACATGACATCAACAATGGTTGTTCGTACGAATATTTTAAAAGGAATACGCAGGTACTCTTACACTTCCTCTCTTGATACTGTCATCCTAGACGACATTGAGTTGAACGAAACGCTGTTGGTATTAATTTCAACCCGACAAAAATTGCCTCTCCTCAAAATTTCTCAACTGACAAACAAAAAAGGCAAAAAAGTAGCCTAAATTATATATTTTAGGTTTTTTATCCCGTTTAGGTACATTTAGGTTTATATACCCCATTTAGGTATTTTTAGATGCCACAGAATTAATGTGGGTGAATCCTATGGGCATGATTCGAAAAAGTGTGTGATCGCTTTTTGTTTTGGAAGTAAGGAAAAAAATAGGTAAAAACCTAAGAATCCGGTCCCTAGTGATAATCTTAGTAGGCCTACTGGTACTATGTTTCATGAGGCCCAGATTATTTTCAATAATTATCCATTTCCTGTTTCTTAGTATTGTTGTTGTTTCTCTCTTTCTGACACTGTACTTACCCCTAATTTTGAGCATTGGCGACTTAAATGGTGATTAAACAAATAAAAAATAAAAAGGCGCCTATTTTCCTACCCTCTTTTTTAACCAAAGTAGGCCTATAATACTGAAATTAGCAGAAATAAATTTATATGTTTGTGAAGAAAACAAATTTGTATGCTATTAACTGTTGAAGATAAAATTTATGCAACAAGTACCGGTATGCCCTAAAATAACAAAAATTAATAGTTCCCTATAAAGCTATGATCGTTAAATTTTATTGAGGTTTTATTTTCTAAGCAAGGTTTTGAACAATGGAATAAATATTTTGAAGTCCTAATGCTTAAATAAAGATCTATTTCATACCTGCAGTCGATCCCGTAACTTTTGCTGAAGCAGTCGGCAAGGCTCCGCATTTCTGCTCCTGCGTTCGCTGTACAATTCTGGCCCAGTCCGAAGGAATGCAACATCCCCCTGCCAATGTCAAAGAAAAACGTTTTCGTTATTGGAATATATCCAGGGTGAATGGATGGATGGATGACAAAAGTCCACTCTATGCAAGGAGTATAGGACTTTCGAGTGGAGGTTTCATTACTGAATATTTATTTAGTTACGCCTATTTCCCTTTAGAGGTCAGAGGAACAGATATGTAGGCTATCTGAAAACCTCATTTAATCTAAGAAATTTCCTTTTAGAACTCATTTTTACCGAAAAGCGGAAAAAGGTATTTGAGAGGAGTTAAGCTGAGCAGGAAAGATCCAGACTTGTCTTTTAGGAATACATTTTAAGGTGGGAATATGTTTTTTTATTATTGAGTTAGAAACTATTGCAATAATAAGTTATTAGTTTTTACGGTTACTATTATTTTTTCTTTATTCATAGCCTGCAATGACATATATTCTGTACATTATCATTAGCAATGAAATAGGCCTACACATGAAAGGGATAAGGATATAAAATAGGCTTCGTCAGTGAAGTTTTCCTATTCATGACTGCAAATCCTTGAAAATATTGCACGTTTCTCATGTTTTCAGGGACGATGAAATATGCTTAACACCAAGTCAATAGAAAATTATTGGGATTCCAAATAAAAAAGTTACCGGAAATATTTTAGCCTTCAAGGGGTTTTTGGAGTCAAATATAAATAGACTGTAGGCATACAGTTCAAATTAAATGAGTAATTGAGCCCGTGAGTTCAATCACTTCTGATGCACCACTTAGGTCTCTTGTCTTGCCTAATTCTTTTAAAAAGGCGTAGGTCGAGAATGTAGAAGATTTGGAAGAGCAGCAAAATTTATTTTCTTTATTTCTACGAATCTTAATGAGATATTACTGTACGTTTGTAGAATGTTAAGATTACGGTTCCCACATACAAATGTGGTAGATAGCATGTGTAATTCATTGTGATGCAGTAATAATTACAGCATACTCGTGGAAGAATTGTTTGTTTACTCTTAATTAAATTAACGAGGAGGGAACACGAATTGCTTGTGTAATGAGACAGTGTAAGATGCAGTAACTTGCACGTTTTGCATGTAGCAGTATGCAGTCACAGATGTAACGTACGTGCGTCCATTTTATTAAGAAGAAATTAAGAAAATATGTTATGGCTGTAAAAAGAGGCGCCAACTTCACGTCTCCCCGCACAGTAGGGATTCTGTGCACCTGATGCGAATTCTAAATTGATCCTCGAGTTAAACCAGAGAAGAAGAGAGGGTTCTTTCAATTTAGTAAGTGTGAGGCATCTCCACGGGAGATTGTGGTTGGGACCATTTTATTTACACCTGACTAACAGATGTCACGCCGTCACTCAAAACTTCTTAAAAACTACTCTCATCTCCTCTGTCGCTTATAATTCAGTATGTAAACATTGCAATCAACTTGTTTTTATTGCCGAGATCCAATTTACTCGCTGATGAGTAACATCTTGCTCCTGTTTTTATGTGCAATGAATAAGTTAGCTGAATGTTTGAATATAATTTATTATTATTTTCTACACGTAATCGCTCAAGTGTAAATTCTTAGAACTAACTCTGGTGTGTGTTTTTTCTGTCTTCTCCATGTGGGCCGCGAGTAATGTAAAAAATTGCATTACTTCCATTGTGGAAGTAATTTATATGCTAAGTCTGGCTGTGTTAGGACGGTATTCAAAAGTCTAGGCTCTTGATGTTCTTTTCAGCAACACTTTTAGTACGTGGAGATACCGAAGAAGATACCAGGCGCGTCCAGAAAGTAAGTTTCAACAGATACAGATACAGTTGCAACAGATACAGCAAGTGTTCAGCCATTTTTTAACAATTTCAGCTGGCAACTTCTGCGGGAGACTTGCTGGGAGGTGTTTAAAAATCCACTCTACAGCCCGAATCTCGTTCCCAGTGATTTTTATCTTTTCCTACACGTCAAGAAATTACAGAGAACGAAAGAGGCAGAGATGGTTAATGGTTCAAATCCCAGGCGGCAGAATTCTACGACACAAGCATTAGAAAGTTGGTCACACGGTATGGCAATGTCTCAATGAAAAAGCGATTAAAAACACATGCCTAATTGACCCGCCATTAGGTTTGAAGGGGTTTATATAGCTTATATCTGGGTATTTTCTTCTTAATTTCTTGACGAAATACGTCAGATTTCACGTTATCTTCTTCTTCAAAACCTGCTGAATCCATATATGAGCACCTTTTATGCAGAACTTGCACGGTAATGAACTAAACAACCGTTCCATCGCCCATACAAGCAACTTTTATTAGTAAAGCTTTATAATTATATAGAAGTTTCATTTTATGTAGCCCTATCAGCTGAGGAGTAACACTCCTCCCATACTAGTGACGTCAATAAGCGCCTGCGCTCTAACCATGGCTATTTATTAATTTGGAGAGCTATAGTGTATCTTATTTTAATCATTAATAAATTTGGAGTGACTGCTATCTATCCTGACTTCGTTTGCTCTCTGCTGCACATACTCCATTCGATTAGTCTACTTTGATTCGTTATAAATTCTTAATTGAATCAGAATATTGTAGCCTACAATTTATTTATTTTAACACAGTAAAAGTGTTTGTATAACTGATGTACCACAATGTCGAACACCCACATTTGTTCTCAAATCTGCCGTAAAGTAAACATTGTAGAGCTCTTTCTATGATACATTGCTTTATATTCGTATATAAGCTATGAATTAAAGGCCAAAAGAGAGGCACATCAATAAATCCAATTTACATGTTAATTATATATAACAGTCATACAAGCAAATAGTACGCTTACAGTTTATCCTTTCAGCAAATCCCGAATAAGGATTAAAATAGCAAGCAATACTTTTAGTTTAAATAAAAAAAGTACATTACAATGCTCTCAGCACGGCACAAAGAGACTAAAATATTTGCTGCGTAGCACGACTGAGTAAGACTGAAATTATGCGTGTAGGTGTATATAGTTCGCTGACCTTATCAAGTCGCCTACAATCATACAATTACTTTGTAGAGAAACGAGCTTTAATATTACTAATCAAGTAAGTACGAAATATGTACATTCATAATTCAATGTATATTAATTATTCACCAATATGCCATTAACTAATTTTCATAGGCTTTTTTATTCTAGCTTCTGCTACAAACAAAATGTTATTTATATTAATTACAATGATCAAAATTTATCCATTTTTCATTTTAAAAAATCAGTCGTTCACACATGCATAGGCCTACATTCAACATTCGTCATTTATATTTTTAAAAAAGTTAAAACTATTCTTGCAGAGTTAGGGAATTTAGGCAATAAAATGCTGTCTAATAACACAAGATAGCAATAATTTTTTATATTTTTTATTCTGAACTCCTAAAAATATATATTTCATCATACAAAACCCTAAAAATTAGAGTGGATGTCATTGTTTCCCACTAACTTATACCGTATTTCTGTCTTAATCTATCCTGGGTTCTACTTTACGTTTTACACAGCAGAATTCATAAATAAAATGCAATAAACGTATAAAAAAATAATAGTAACTGAGTACAGTAGTACACATCCGAGACCCCCTTGGTGGGGGCATAGGGCATCCCAAGTGGAGGTCTCGGTACCTAGACTAATTTTGTTACGCTTATATTCCGACAGAGGGCAGAGGTTCAGGTGGTAAGACCATCCATAGCCTGAGAACCCTCGCACGAAACTGAAGTATTACTTGAACGTGAAGGGCGGAAGAATTTTATCCAGAAAAGTGTTAACATAGCATGATTTAATGTTCAAATAATGTTGAAATTTTTTGATTCATTAAATTAATATATTATGCAACAAGCCCATAATTACATTTATTAAGATACGAGTATGTTTATGAAACGAGCAACGCGATTTTTTGTTTTTGTTTTTTTGTTCAATCATAATTGGTCTGAATGTGTAAATTTTAAGATTTTTTATTCAGCCAAACAAACGTCAGCGATCCCGCCATGAACTTCGTCATCAATATGGTTGACATAGTTCATATCTTCTACGAGAGATGGCAGCTTTCGGCGTCAGTCAAATCGAAGCTTCCTTTTCCCGTTTTCTTTAAACCTACGGATTTTTACTGCACGTTATGAATTCATTTTAGTATGATATTAAAATTAACACGAACATAATTATTTTATTTTAAATTTAGGCTATTTATTACTCAGATTTCAGCTGCTACTCTCAAGGTGTCAAGATCGTTCCGTGATCGACAATAATCGATACCACACCAGTTTTGAAATGAAAATCAGTGTCGAAATAAATGTCATTATGATGCCGTTATGTCACATGTAAAAAGCTTATTACAGTATGGTCATCTTTTGGTTAAATTTAGCTATTTTAAGGTCATAATGTCTCACGTATTTCTGGCATTTTTGGGTCATATACATCCGCACCCTATCTCGGTTTTTTTAAAATATATATTTTTTTTCCAGGCTATATCATAGAACCGCTAGACATTTAGTACATATCCTTTGAAAGGAATAGAAAATTTAAGATATTGCCAAACTTAAACAAGTGCAGTACTAACTCGTAACGATTAGGCTGATGTTTTTGTGCGGATTCCCAGCCACATAACTAATACCATACCGCATAACTGAATACTCAATGTGGCATGACTGAATAATTCTAGTCGGTTGCAATTAAATATCACGTTTTTTTTCCGTTTTGTATTCCTTGTGGCTAGTTTGTTTCTTTAATATATGTCATTTTATGTGTATGCTAATGTTATTTTGTTCTGGCTAAGAAGTTAAAACGGCTAGTAATAGAACTGGGATAAAATATTTCGATAGAAGGCCTAATACAAGCACACCACTGCTGTTACATAAGACATTAACATTCAGAGATATTTTTTTCTGCGTTCTTAAGAATCTCTAGAACATAACTTACTGACTCACATGGGCTATTACATTGCATTACAAATTAATATCAGTGTAAAACATGGAAAAGTAAATCGACAGGTAAATAATGCATTTTTTAAAAATATAAATCATATCATACACCATAGTTAAATACGTAATTCTTGAGATAATAACGCTTTCATTTTTTAAATGAGTATGTTAACTTGTTTCTTGTTATATAAATATATTTAGAATCCTCTGAACATTAATGTTCCCTGAGAGCCCCTTGCTGAGCAGTTAGGTAAGGTATTTCTGATAGCAACTTACAAAACAATGTTTTTGAAGATATAATATGGCCATTATTTAAAATTATAATTAGAATGTCACCAGATTTCATAATTTATTTTTCTGTAAATAAGAAGCACTTTTATGCGTCACGTAAGATAAATAAAATGAAGATATTTTTGAACAATTCTTCTTTTGAGCAGTCATATTTATAGTGTTTCTGAAATATATTGTTTCCAAAATATCATTCATTAATTTTAAATTCTAAAACATGAAAATTCTAGGCCCTCAGAAGACTATTTAGGCTATTAGTTACGCTGTTTTATAATTTACATTGCCCAAATGCTGTACTCGTCTGATTGCTTATTTTCAAAATGATTTTATTAAAGAAATCAAAATGTTCTCAAAAAATTAATTTAGAGTAGCTTATTGAAATTTTAATTCAGAAAATAAATTTTTAGATGTTGCCTTTCTTCACTCTTTGAAATTTATACATGTAAGTAAACGAAATCAGGCTACATACGTGTGGGTTTGTAGAAGTGAGAGCACATAAAGGATTATTTTATTAAATAAAAAATAAACCTCTCAGGAGCCTCTCTTTCCTATAGGGGTGCCATAGTTTGTTATAAATTAATATAAGAGACCAACGGCTTTACTTCCCTTCCGAACAAGGCATGCTATTTTTCTACGCCCATAAAAGCGCCGTTCTAAAGCGGTTATGAATATTTGACTTTGGACCTTACAGAAGATATGCTTTCGGCTCCACCACTAATGAATGTAGACTATATCCTGGTTTCATATCAAAATGTAATAACTAAAATTATTTTTCATAGATTTGATTTCACTTAAACAGTTGTTTTGCAATTATCCTTTGCAGTTATTGTAGGCATGTGCAAAAGGTTTCTTATGGAGTCAAAATACACTTAGAGAATAAATTTCAGTTGAATAAAAAAATATGTGGTCCTCATTTGGCTGAGTTCCTAATGGGTATCCTTCTAGAGAATCTGGGGGAAGCAGTAGAGAAACAGAAGCTTTCTCTTTTTATTAGTTGCTGGGAGGTTATGAAGATGTCATCCGGATAAAATAATTTAATCAGTGTAGGTAGGTAGTCCGGGCAGCAGCCAGACAACAAAATGTAACTTGAAATTATTATTTCAGTTATGTCAAACAAAATGATAACTGTAAGAAAATACTGAAGCAACAGTCTTAAATAGATTGTTTATATGCCACTTTTATTTTTCATATTTATGTTTTACTTTTCTTTACCTGTCCAAGACTCAATTTTTTTGAACTGACAAGTCTGAGTCATACTAGAAAAACAGCAGGGCGTCGCTAAGACAGAGGCTTATCTAGTTTAAATCGATTTTGTTGTGTAACAAAAGTCAGTTTTTTTTCCTGGGCTGATTTTCAAGAGAAGAAGCTTCTTATCAATATTGTAAAGCTGTATCAACCCACTTTATGAGCATACTTAAGTTAATTGCAGTGTTAACTTACGAAGTGAGAACTACAGTGCACGCCGCTCATTGTGATCACTTAGAGACGCAGCTAATCAGATAATATTAACCGATTGATATCAGCAGCCGAAGGAATTAAATGAAGTTTATTTATTCATATATAAGATAATACACTACAAAACAGAACTATGGGATATTTTTTCATAAAATAATATGTATTATAACTGTGAATCATTGAACCACTCATAGGCTAATACAGTAATAGACTGCAAGCAACAATTTTTTCAACCAGTAACAAAGTTTTCATTTGTTTTTACTTCCCTTTAGGAGTCCATTAACCAATACTCCATCTCAGTTACGAGTTAAGAGTATTTTTGAAAGTCTATTTTTGACATGTGGTGAACACCGCGTAGCAAAACATCTAACGAAAGTCTGTTCAAGTCTTTTCATTTTACACTAGTCATCACTGCATGCCAACACTTTTATCTTCATAAATCAAAAGCTGCTGCTCTTGTTGCTTAAAAGAGAAAGTTAGACAATGCCACCCCCTCGAACGGGCCATCCTGTGATCTGGGAACATAATTGCTACCTTCAGTACAACACAATACAGTTTAGTTAGGAACGAAACCCTTATAAATGAAATTTTGAATGCCGTACAGTTCTTGGAAATAAAGCCGCAAAAATGAAAATGTAATAACATAAACCCAATATTTGATCACAATAAACAACATTTTTTCAATGTATCAGTATTAATCCGTACGGGACTTCATAAAAGTGATAACATTATCCGCGATTACATTAAGCGGCGTTCACTGTAGGTCTATATTAAATATGAACCAGTAAGAAACTGAATTTCAATGAACTATATCTTTAAGTCACCTGTCCCTCTGCCCTCTCTCGGAAAATAAGCGTAACAAAATTCATATCGGTAACAGAAACCTCCACTTGGAGGTGGGGCTATAGGGTTCCAGACAGACAGACAGACAGACAGACAGATATCTTTAGGTATACTACCGTCTACTTCATTTATGTACAGTAGGCTTAAAGAGGAATCCATGTTCACCTTCGAACAACCAAAGATAAGGGTTAAAATTCTAACTACCGGACAGAAATAAACGATGATAATTGTATAGACTGTTTAGCTCATGAATCACTGACCAATCCACTTTAAGAATAATGTGAACTTTCAGTCAATCGTTATTGTCTGTCCTCATGACTTTGTCGTTTTATTTTATCACTTTCATTTTATCGTACCTACGTGCAATTGTTTTTCTTTACAAGGACTGAAAACTCAAACATCTCCAGATGTACCAGATTTTGGACTGTTGGAAGATGTTCGTAGGGGATGCGTTCGCTCCTCTCACGCAGCGGGCCCGGGTTCGATTACTGGTCGGGACAAGTTACCTTGTCTCCCCTGTGAGACAAATGTAGGGTAACTTTAGGCCCTTGTGGTCCCCGGATATCCTCTGGCCATCATTATCATCTTCATCCCATCCTCGCCTTGTTTGGAGTGTGTGTGTGTGAATTGTGTGTCTCGTCCTATGGTTTCGTGTTGTCTCGGAGGTGGCCCCGGCATTGGGCTGATCACTCATCCGGGTAGGCCCTCCATGTCCTTGTCTGGTCAAAAAAGTATGTCTGTGTTCCTAAGATGATCCCTCTCCCGACAGGTCGCGGGCCTGTAAGGCCCGGGCGGCTTGGGTTGCTTAAATCCTAAAAGGGAGAGGTAAAACTAAGGTAAAGAAGAAGAAGGAAGATGTCCGTTATAATCCTGTCCAATTGTCGCCTTGTTGACTATGTCACCTGGATGACTTGGAATTCGTACTGTACTTGCTTGGCTTGCGTGCTTTATGTTCAGACAAGTGCCCCGCCCCGAAAGTATTGACAGTTACGTAGTTTGTGAGCAATTTATTTCCTTGTATCCTAACTTTACATAGCTCTGTCCCAATGTTGGAATCAAGAAACAGATTCTCGAGTATTCTTCTACGTATCCCAAACTTCACATTTTATTTCAACACTGAACATTCTTATATTAATAATGAAATAAATTAACATAAGAAAAACTAGAGATTATTAAAAGCCTCACACTCAGTCTATCCAAGTAATTCCGCAGATAATTATGTCTCAAGGTGTAGCATTTATAGTAATGAGTTTAATACTAATCAAACGCACTTTAATCCGACCCATTGGTCAAAGTAAAATTAATAAAACTTTTAACAAATAGGCTAAGTCGCCTTTGGCCTTCAAAAAATATTAAAATCTTTCTTATTAGTATTATGAACTTAATATCAAACAAGAATGAACTATTTTCTCCCCCCTTCCCCCAACAAAAGATTCTGTACGAAGTTTTCATTCCCTTCCTGCAATATCGTGATTATTGTGTTAGCAAGAAAATCAGTGAAGAGAAGATCATAAATTGTTTGCTTAATAATTAGATGTCCATTTTGTACCACCTTTTACATATGTCACCAACTTTTATATAGACATCTATCTATCTATCTAGTACCCTATGATCCCCAGGTGGGGCGAAGGGGCCTCCAAGCGGAGGTTTCATTACCTATACTGATTTTGATATGCTTATTTTCCGAGAGAGGGTAGAGGGACAGGTGGTAAGCCCATCGCCTCGCAACCCCCCTCTGGAAACTAAGTATTTCTTGGACGTGAAAGGGCCGAGAAATTTTGTCCAGAGGCTCTAATTTAGGCTTGGAGTTCTTTTACGTGCCGTAAATCTACGACACGGGACCCCCAGCTTAAAGTCCCTCCCGGAGGACTCCGTGCCCAGGATTTTTACGTCCTGAAAAATCCATCGACCGCGGCCGGGTTTGATCCCGCGCCCTGCGGGCACGCTACCTCGAGACCACCGCGGCCGACTTTATATAGACATACAGTATATTAATTAATTTAATTGGCTTTTTAAAAATAAAAATTGAAATTTATCTCCTCCGACAAATATTAAATTATGAATCTGTTTCCCCCCTCCCCTAACATTCTTTGATGCTTGCTTTACATTTTATTTATTTCTCCAAACTGCCTCCCAACGGAGGTAACCCCTATGGGTTCAGTGCAGGCCTATATAGGCTACACATACATTAAATGATAGTACACACTGAAATGTTGCGATAAAAAAAAAAAAAACATGAATGGGTCAAGAAGTAAATGGAGTATGTTAATTAATGTGTATAGGATTATTTAGTATCTGATAGGATTTTCTTACTGACGAATTATTTTAGGTTTTATATACTTTTTAACAAACACTTCACGTAGGAAAATAAGAAGTTTGAAAACAAAATTATTTAGAATTAAAATAGCTAAGGTTTATAGAAATAAATGGATTATTAATTTTGTTATGCAAATTCTGAAGTACATTGTGAGAAAAGTTCAGAGCAGTAACTTTATTATTTGTGGGAGAAGATAGATTTTGAATTTGAGTACATAACATGAAAATTGAAACTGAGAAAACGAGCGTTTAAAGTTCGCATATACTGGCAGTGTAAGGCACACAGTATTTTAAAAATAGCGTCAGAAACATCTTCCCATGAGCCCAAACGGCATAAGAGTTTTTAGAGTTACACTTTAGGGTATGTGTATTTTTATAGTTAATTTTATTGTGGAGTTAGTACGCTTCAATATTCAACTGATAATTTGTGTTCACTGTTCGCCCATTGAAAAACTAAATCTTTTAATCAGTGTATATTTAAAAATAATATGCAATAGGCTTGCACATGGAGTCTTAAGAATATCCTTGAGAAGCTGAACAGCACCTGCAAACTTTTGCGGGGCCCATAACTTCGAAGTTACGCCACTGCATATCTACCAAAAGATAACTTACAGGTTGCTTGTAGGCTATTTGAACGATAAGTAAACTGAGGTGGTTTAACTTATAGAATCTTCCGTGTTCGTTTTATTTTGTTTTCTTTGTAATATTCTTCAGGCAATCAAGTTGTGTCTGTAAATAGTGAACAATTCCTTTAGTTTGATCTTCATTTCGTTATTCTTCCGTAGCTCTGGTTACTTATTCACAATCTCTATCGGCTATTCTTCTCAGCCGTCTCCTCTCATTTGCTTTCCTATTTCCTCCGAGAATGGAAACCGAAAGAGTTAATTATCAGATAAGGAAACCTTCATGCCTGATATCTTCCCTCTCCCTGATCCGTGCAGCCTTCAACTCGATATCAAGAAAGGTTACGTCCTGAAACGTTCAAATATGGAGACATCATTTCCATCGTGAGTGTTCTGTGCATATACAAGTGAGTTTCAACAGGCAAAGAACAGGGTTGAACAAAATGTTCCGCCTATAATTACTACGAAATTGAGGTGTAACAAATAAATATTTTTAAACATTATAAGTATTACATTGATAAGTCTTTCATTAATTTTGAGATTAATTACTAGAGCCCAGATTTCTAAGCAAAATCCATATTTATTGTTAGATATATAAGCAGAAATGTTATATTTCTTAAGACACTCCTTTTCAAGTAATTTTAACATTTTTTAATAGTGTTTACATTACTTATACTGAAAGAAAAGCGACTTTACTTAGGCCTACTTATTTTATAATTTTGAACTAAAATTACTCCTAGACGACATTATCATCAATGGTCCATCTTTTCTCGGGTGATAGAATTACTGGAAAATCCTGATTATAAAACACTCGGTCAGATATCCGTTGAAAAAAAAACAGATATTGAAGAAAAACTGTGTTGCTTTTCATGTGTGTATGCCTGTGACGTCCTACGACGTTGAAAGAAAATTTTCATTCTAGAACTCGATTAGGAACTATGTTACTAAGCGCGCACATCAGCTGACTTTTCACTCAGTAAATTGTATTACTATTATTTTAATAGAAATGATGAATTTGTGTGGCAAAAACTATATTCTGTAAAAACTATTTTCTCCTGTAATTATCATATTATTTTTAAATTGTTTATAACATCTATGGATGAAACAATGATTACCATAACTATTTGGGTGTACCGGTATGTATAACTCGATCGGTAAGACCTGAGCCAAACAAACGGCTGCGCAGTAGTCTACGATGACGTAATCTAGACCGGCCTGATCTTCATAGCATGTGATGTTCTTTGCTAGTTCATACTGTACGGACCGTGTAAAAACATTATAGTTAGCCTCACAGCATTCAATAGTGATGACCCAACAGCGATATTCTGTGAGTTACATACCATTACTTAAATAATATTTCATAACTAAAAAAACAAATATTTTATTCACTTAATTTTTGTTTCCAATAGTTACGAGGTATTATGAACCGCATAGTTTGGAATAAATAGTACAGTATATGCATTCTCTTCTTCTCTTACTCCATTGCTACCGGCGAACGATAAGCTATCTGCGCGTGTTTGGCTCAGGTCTTACCGATCGAGTTATACTGTGCTCTACGGTTGATGCAGACTTTTAAATGGAACAAAAGTACGATATGTGGAGTGCGGCTCAAATATTTGTAAACAACGACACGGAGATCTGTAGGTTGCAACAGGAGTAATAGGTACGATAAAGAAAATCGAATGGGCGAATAAACATTCCACTGAATGCAAAGAAACATATAATACAGTCGAATCATTTCATCCAAAAACAAATAGTTCACGAAAAAGAAATGAGGGTAACATTTTTAACCATTTTATGAGCTGCTCCGGCTTAGCTCAGTTGGTAGAGCATTGGCGCGAATAGCCAAAGGTCCTGGGTTCAAGTCCCAGTGCCGGAGGAATTTTTCTCCAATAATATTCTCATGTAGTGTCCAACAGAGACAATAATCTGTGGCTCATGAATGCTTATATATCTATATTTACAATTGGTTTAACAACTTTTTACGTTTATTACATGCATTCCTAGTACATACATATATTTTTTATTCAGTTTCAAATATAAAATACATGTTTGCAGTCCTCAACAAAACATACATATAGTGGTATTCAGTTCATTTGCTTCTTTTTTACAGCTGCAACTAAATGTCGTACAGCGAGACCTACAATTGCACGGTGGTACTATGTAACCAGGCACTGCCTTTTTTGTAACATACTTTGGTAGAAGTTCATTGCTATTTTTTTCATAACCAAATTCTGTCAAGTCTAATCTATTATGACAGAAGAAGCAGGATTATATGGTGAAAATACGTTACAATCCATATTAAACGGTAATCACTACGATAGGGGCGTTAGAGCACACTCTATGAAGCTCTTACTTATTTGCAGCTTGAGCAATATGTTAAGTATGCTGAACTTCAAGTTTTGGAGTTGGTTATAACTTCAAAAGTCAAAATCTTACGGGAAGCTATTGCCGATCACAATGTGGCTGATTTCAGTATTACATACACTCTTTTAGAATGTGATCTGGAAAATGCAAATTTCTTTAAAAGCTTCAATGATTTCATGGCACCCAGAAGAGCTAATAACGATACATTGCAGTATTAAGCTTATATGAAATACTGTGAATTGGTTGGAATACTGTTCGACTCGTTGAAAGCCGACAGAGATTACAATTTTGAACTCCATATTGCATCTGTAAGAAAAATGTTACCGTACTTTTTTTTTCTATGAACCACAACTATGCTCCTGGTATCACGATGTAGGCCTACTTACAAGACATGCTTTAACTTCCAGATGGCGTGAAAACTGATCTTGAAAGGGGTATGTTGTCAGTCAAGAAGAGTTCAGGATCACTATAGCTATTGAGCAATCATAGATGAGTTTATCAGCGGTCAGTGGTAGATTGATTGGGATAAAAAAAATAAATAAAAAAAAAAGATGCAATGGGGAAATGGATAGTTCTGTATCCAACAAAGAGTGCTATTCACAATGTACTCCTGGAATTTTTGTGACATGAACAATGATCCTACAGGAGCAGCCGAGGATTCATTCACGCATAATGAATGGAGTCCCTCTAGAAAAAAGAGAGATGAGGCTGATTTAAAGAGTTTAGTTAGGAGCCTGTCAGAAAAAAGAAACATATTTACAGAAAAAGACGAATAAATTGGTAAACGAAAATGTACCATCTTGTATTTTGAAGTTTGAAGAACATGGAGAAAATCTCCATGAAGAATTCTTTTATTTATGCTTTAGGAAAAAGAAAAAAGTGTCTTCGACCATATGAAGGGGGCAAGCTTTCGGAATTTAAAATACGCTCCTAAGCAGAAAGATACAAACTGCCAAAACGGTACAAGCAAGGAACTTCAGAAATCAAAAGAATCTCTTGACATCCATAAGATTGTAACGTTATCGATTCAACGTGAATATGACCCGAAGTCTATTGGTAGTCATGAACTAGCAGAATATCCTCGTGCCTTGACAGATGTGCATGGGTTCATGAAAAAACCTGATAAGCTCGTTCTTATGAATGTTATTGACAATGAAGTTAGTTGCGCTTATGGTGTAGGCTACGGTCTTTCGTCAAGTCATTGTATGATTCATATATTTGACTGGATGGCTCTTGTGTTCATCATTCAACTACGTAAATACGTTTGGGGACTTCACAGGAGCTTTCTACAAGTACATAATTTCTTTCTATTCCAGACCTAACGTACAAAGAATTTACATCTTTTCGATAGATATGGTGAAATTTCTATGAAGAATATGGAAGCGAAAAGATATGCAAAAGGTTCCAGTCCTGTACATCTCAAAATCTTGGAACCATCCACTCACATACCTAAAAATATCAAGAATTTTATGTTGCTCTTCAAATAAACAAGAACTTGTAATATTCCTGTGCAAAAGTGCAAATCACTATGTTAAACTGATGGAAATAAGATTTGGTGATATCTGGAAGATTTGATGACGAAACTAAATGTTTCAAAATCCAGGGAGCCGTGACTTCAGAGGTTTTGGATCTAAGATGAAATCATACTGAAGCAGACACCAGAATATAGCCTACGTGCGTGCTTTTCATGCTGTACAACCTGGATCAGAGCTAATGATTCATAGTTCAGATAGGCCTACTGGTATTTTTCTTTTGGAAATTCATTTCTGGCCAAAATTTAAAAATTATAACTGCTCGGGTCTATGGATGAAAGTTACATCTAACAAATTAAGAATAATAGGTCGCCATTTAGTATCTGACTCTTTGGGAGAAAAAAATTATTAATGTCCTACCAGCACTACACACTTTTACTGGTTGCGACACAAGCAAAATATCTTCAAAGAAAAAGGCCTACAATGAAATTAAACAACCTTACGCACAAGACGTCCTTAAGCCATTGGGAAATGGACTACCTCTCCCTCACTCACAGTCAACAGCTCTGGAACAACTATATTTAAAACTAATAAATAAACCAGGACTATCAGCAGACGAAGGACGTTATATATTCATATCTCGGACTATGAGACTGGTTTGTCATTAGACAGAATTCCATGTTCTACAGATACTTTACATCAACATGCTTTACGTTCATCAGCCCAAACATACATATGGAAGAACGCTTTCAACCCCTTGTGCGAGCCATTAGACTTGACGGAATTTGGTTATGAAAAAAATAGCAATGAACTTCTACCAAAGTATGTTACAAAAAAGGCAGTGCCTGGTTACATAGTACCACTGTGCAATTGTAGGTCTCGCTGTACGACATTTAGTTGCAGCTGTAAAAAAGAAGCAAATGAACGGAATACCACTATATGTATGTATTGTTGAGGACTGCAAACATGTATTTTATATTTGAAACTGAATAAAAAATATATGTATGTACAAGGAATGCATGTAATGAACGGAAAAAGTTGTTAAACCAATTGTAAATAGTTTCATTTCTCAGTATGCCCTTTCTATGAATATTAAAAAAACACTTTGCACCTAAATAACTTTCAAAGGGTAGAAGATATCAAAAAATGTATAATAACATTTTTGGTTGTATTTTTAATTTCCTTTTATTTAAAAAAAAGAACGGACAGATTGGACCAGGGATCACGGAGATAATGGTGTAAACATGATGTGGCTCATCCGCCATCTTTAATGGCGGGTCAAGATAACCTCGACCACAATATTTGGTGGCAACCTGCATTTCTACATACTGTAAGGTGTCATAATTAAGAATCCAAAAAGAAACTGCGTCCGAAAAGTTTTGCATACTCGTGCGCCAGTACGGCCTGCACTATTAATGTTTTGTTCTCAGTCTCTCTATTTTCCAGGCCAAGGTTTTATGTGGTGCATTGTTGAGCATTTGTGTAATGATTCCATTTTTTGCTTTTTTGTAGTAGATTTTTGTTCTTGTGATAAGATACATTTTCAGTGGTTGGATTTTGGTCTGTTTGTATGTTTCTTCTGCATTTGTATTGGGAGGGAGCCTTTACATTGCTCTTATTAGGGCTTTCTCTTTTTGACACATTCTGTTTAGTTATGTTTGATGATATAATAGTGTTACTGGCAGAGGATAGAGGAATATAGTTATATATTACTTAAATATAACCAGTGGGAGATACAACCAAAATTATTAAAAACATTATTTGGAAATGGAAATATATTTTAGTTTCAGTGTTGACAGATAAAACATAATTAATTAGATTAAGTTTTGCTTAGGGATTTTAATTTTTGCATAGGGCCTACTTGTGATAAGCCTATTCCATTAAGTGTAGAGAATGAAAAGTAAATGTCAAACACTAAGATTTATTATTTTAAATAATATTTTCTTACACATTTATCATTATTCGTCCTGGAGGGGGTGTATTTCGGGCCTATTCACACATTTCGTTTAATTCAACAAGTTATTTCGTGGATATAATCAGTATAATATTGATATATTCATAATTTAAAAAGGTAAGTGTAGCTAAGAAAATGTTTTCTATAGGCTAAAATTTTGTGCTTATCGCTGTTGCCAACAATATGGTCCGTTTATAAGATATCTCAAAATTAGGTTACTAGTGAGAAATGTGAAGGATTTTCGTACCCGAAGAGCCTTTATGTTTAGGCTAATTATTTAGGAACATCTGTCATTCCTGGATGGGAAAACAACTAGTTCAAGTGTGTATTTAATTAACTATGAACGTAATATAAATTCTTCTGTCCAGTGCACTCATTGTAATTCTTCAGGTGTCCATTGTTTAACGCTATTTGCTACCCCTGTAAAAGGCGACATAAATAATGAATACGATTCAATATATAACTCCACCACACTAGTGGAAAGAAACACATTGTGCTACCTATTTTGTATCTGTCACGTATGTTAATAGCTTTCACCAGCCCTTTTCTATAAGCTGATCAAATTGAAAATGAAGACACGCGTAATGTACACGAGTTAAATGAGTATAAATTGAAAACATATGCCTATGTCACGGTAGTATAAGAATGATATTCTTAAACCAACATTTCAAAGAAGTTCTACAATGTAAAAATTGTGATACAAAAACACACCATTTTATTTGTATCTGTCTGTACCCCTTACTCAGATGGTCAGTCAGATAAATTTGTCTTCCCCGCGTTTGCATCCAGACAGTCTCACACTGTTGGTTTAATTTAAGCAGTCATTTAAAAATCAAACACTTCTTCCATCCATTCTTAACACTGTTTCCATGGAACTAATGCCCTTAATGACCTTAGTAATGACGATTATAACATAGAGAAAGATCAGGTTATGGTCAATTATATATTTTCTATACTGTAATATAGCACTCCAGGAGTAGGGCCTATTAGTATCAATGGACCATAGTACCTCAAATTGTAACGTTGATACAATTTTATTGTATTTACTCGTACTTGTACCATAACAGGGCCGGCTCTAGCTATTTTGAGGCCCTAGGCGAGAAATAATTTCGGCGCCCCCTAAATATTCACCTCGGTCATTCCATTTTTTAACATTTGATTAAACATGAAACTGCACGTTCTCTAAAATAGTCTGGTATTGGTAAGTGGTTAAATAAAAATGATTTGATTTGGCCTAATTTGAGAAAAGCTTATATTTATGAAGAGGTTATAGCATATAATATCTATCTTTTTAAATTTTGTCCTTTAGAAATATCAGCTTTAATAGAAATATAAATGTTGCCGCTTCTAGATGTTTTACAAATTTCCCGCCCTAGACGGCTGCCTAGTTCGCATGTATGGTCGAGCCGGCATACCTAATTCAAGTAAAAGGAGTGTTGTGTTCGATTCTGAAATTCAGCAACGAATTTTCAGCGTTAATAAAGTTTTGAAGTTTCTCCTGAATCCAAAAACAAATAGGCCTACTAGGCTATACTCTGTGTGAGTGTGTGTGTGTGTAAACAGCTCGAAAACAAAAAATTGTATGAAAATCTAATTTTATATTTAGGGTAAAATATAATCTTTTTGCGGATGTGTTACAAAGCAAGGCGGTACAAGTTTACTGCTTGTTTTGTCTTGTAAGTACCAATATTTTACGTACAAAGTTTTTGCACAGTTTCATTACAAGTACTTGAAATGTTTTTTTTACTGTAAAAATCCGCACAGTTATACCCCTTCCATTATGAGTAATGCATAAACATGGCAATAAACTATAATGCATCAATGTCAGTCTTTTTTCAGTGACAAATATTAGGCCATTTTATGTTTATCTTTCTTCTGATACGCTAAGCTGTTGAAAAGCTTATAGTATTATATTTTGTATTTGTCTAGCCTCGTCATAGGTTAAACCACTAGCCCATCTTTTAAAATAATGTTATAGTTCGACCATACCATAATACGCTTATTACATGTGATAAAACGGTATCATAATGGTATTCATTTCGAAACAGATTTTCATTATAACATTGCTGTGGTATGGATTATTATCGAACACGGAACAATCTTGAAACCTTGAAAGTAGCAACTGCAAATGCATAAGAAACAATCAGTATTTAAAATAAAATCAATTCTGTTTTTTTTTTTTTTGTAAATTTTAATATTGTACAAAAATGAATTTATTTCATGTTGTCAAAATCTGCTGGTTTCAAGAAAACGACCATAAAGAAGTTTTCACCTGACCGGACGCCATGAGCTGCCATCTGTCACAGAAAACAAGAACTACGATATTGTGAAAGGAAGCATGCCCGTTTGTTTGAGGGAATCTAAAATCTCAAAACTTAAATATTTATTTATGGTCGAACAAAAACACTTGTATAAAATTTTCCTGTAGCCTAATGATAATTAGGATACTCCTATGAAACTCGTATCTTAATAAATGCTATTATATGTTCTTTGCGTAATGCACTATTTTATCCTTGATTATCTCTGTGCAGTGAACAGCGTAGTTAAAATATAGAAGTTATCTTTGTATTTGAGTTATATTTCTTAGGGCAGAGATAATCAAAGTAGGCCTACGGTTCGCGGGTCAGATGCGACCCTCCACATTTTTAATAACATTTTGAAATATCGTCTTCTTTGCGGATTTTGTGATATGTATGAGCCTATTTACCAGCACTTCAGAATATACCAGATTTAAACTCTACAAATAAAGCATTATTCATTATGTCATTTATAAATATAATATTTATAAATATTTATGTCATTTATAAATAAATAAATATATAATAATAAATATATATTTATAAATATAAATATATAATATTATTATATAAATGTCATTTATATAATATTATATATTTAGAAGTGATGTCATTACACGATGTCTTAATGTGACAAATTTTCCCACTCATAACTTGTTTCCCTTGACGTGCTTCTTCTATACGACATTATTAATATCTTAGGCATTGTAATTTACCGAACGGTTACGACCAGGTGGTTTACAACTACGATAGAACAGGCCACCATACACAAATAAGTTTTCATGAAATGTTGCTCCCAGATGTTTTAAAAGTTAGCTACTCACATTTATTAGTAGGCCTATTTTGAACCTGCTAAGGGGAATATTTATACTTCGTAGCATGTGGTGTGACTTCTAAAGCAGTGATAAGGAAAGAGGTGGGGGAAGACTTCGGCGAATTGCTTAATTATATGATGACTCGAGCTCGTTGTGATTATGGGTCAGGGCTTAGTCAAAATTATTATGACGTGCCATTAAATTGAACGTATAGGTCTAAGTCTTTCTCTCATTTTAGCCTAATTAATTTCACCTGAGGATGACTTTCTGTATGTCAGATTGCATATTATTTTATTTATTTATTTAATCATTCATTTGCATGGTTATTGTTTGCCTGACTTTTTATCAACCATATTTTATTGCATATAGACTACCTTATTATTATTACAGTCGAACTTTAATAATTCTAGCTTTTTAAATTCGAAATCGTGAATAATTCTAACTTTACCATGGTCCCTTGACATCCCTATACACAAATTAAAACTTTTCTAATTCGAAATTCTGATTAATTAGTTTTTCTTTGCTGGTCCCTTCAGGTTCGAATTATCCAATTAGATTTTTTTTATTATTGTTGTTATTATTATTATTATTATTATTATTATTATATTATATTATCGAATCTCCAAGTACTGTGAATCGTATTTCACTTTCCTGTAGCCTAAATATAACGTAGTTAAACTACGATTACTTTTAGTAACATCGTAAATATAAATAAAATTATTTAACAAATAGGCTTAACCAGCTGAATAAAAGTCTCTTAAAATGTAATTTAAAACGCTACTTCTTGTAGCAGCATTTCTTATGAAAAATATTTCTCTATTTCTAAGGCTGTTAAAATCTATTTTGGCAATAAACTATTTAGTAAAAATGTGGACTTAAAAGGTAGGACATTCAATTTATAAGCGGTGATACAGTCTGGTTGGTGTCCTATCATACACATGATTCCTATTTTGAATCGTTTCAGGTGATGCTAAAATTTATCGTGATCAGTTATAAATTCTGGTGGTATAAAATTTAGTTCTAGCAAAATGTAGATATCAACACGAACGTGGTACAGTGTGTGTGGAGACCTTTACTTCTATTTTCTGATCACGTTGAAGTGTACATGTTCTGTGTGTGAGGTCTCACTTAGTGAAGTAAAGAAGCAATTCTTACGAACTGTGAGTATCAAATGATGGACTGATTACTTGGACATTAATAATTTGGCATCCATGTAACTGGTCGGCTTGGCCACCATAGTAGTATAAATTTCTTATTAATGATGACTTGTCATATGAGTGTGGGGCCCGACATGTTCCCTTACTCGGCGTGGGCAGACCCAAAAGCAAGAGCAGCAGTGACATCTAACTATTTGTTTGGTGCTTTGTAGTTTTTTTCTCTCTTTCACTGACGTGGCTTCCGGTGTTTGTGTTACTTTCCATATGGTTATATTTTCATCTATATAATCACCAGGGCCCGGATTCTGATGTCTAGAGCCCGGATTTCCATGCAAATGCATGTTTTTATATACTTCGGTTACACTTCTCAAACTTTGTAGTTACGCATTACATGACTTATGGATTCCAAATAACCATACTTTTTCCGTGCATGTTTGCATATTTCGGCCTTTCTATGGCAAAATTCATGCATAATGCATGTTTTGGATTTTGTTGGTTTAATATAGCATATTCCGATGTTATTAATGCATATAAACCCTCATTATCTGGTTTTAGTGCATAATGTCAAGTTACCATGCATAACTGTGCATATTATGAATGTGCCTCCCTAAAATCTCGACTTTTCAAAGAAACGTAAAAATGTTGTATTGTATTACCATTGTTATTTGATTGACTTGGCAACAGAGTCTGCCACCTGCATGAATTTGAGAGTGCAAACTACTCTTTACCCTAAATAAACAGTAATATAATACACCAGGCTACAAAAGAAAATGCCGACACGCTTACCCCCACCACCTTCCATTGAATGAAAACTGCTATAACAGAATGTTCACTGCTTGAATTTGTCAGTCACTAGCCATGGTTGAAGACGTTGAATAATTATCTTTAGAATCGTGTTGTGGAGAAATGGGTGTGACAGTTAAGTAGGGAAAAACTTAAGAAGGTACTTAGTTCAAATCCTGATCTTAAACTTCTGAAAACAGTGAAAGACGTATTATGTGGAAAAAATGTAAAATACATGGAATTCGATATCACCCTCAGTCAAATTTCTTCCCTTAAGTATGCACCTGTTACTTCTTGTGAAGTAGAAAGATCCTTTTCTGCGTTCAAGAATGTCCTAAACTGATAAACGCACGAGTTTAAGGAGAAGAATTTTGAAAAACTCGTATATCGTTTTAAGAGAAATTGAAATATATTGCAGTACAGTGCGGATTTTTGATAGTGCATGTTTCGCCCTTCATTGTGCATATTTGGAGATACGATAGTGCATGAATGCATGCATGTTTTTAAGTTTGATAGTGCATGAAAATCCGGGCTCTACTGATGACCTATAAAATGACCCTAAATTTTAAAGAAAATGACTTAATAATTATAAAAAATGACCTAAAAACTTATGTTTTATTTATAAAAAAATATTATTGTACACACAAAATCATAGACTAGTTTGTACATATTGTAAAAATTGTAAATTCCTGTAATATTGTGAATGTTCTTTTCTCACGAAAATTTATACTGGCACTGAGGCACTGGTGAGTCAAAATTCGGCAATTCCTTTTGTGGTCTGCCGGAATTTATTGTTGTGGCAGGTGGCAGACTCTGGTGACTAGTCAATCTAATAACAATAGTAACATAATACAACATTTTGGCGTTTCTTTGATTCTCATTTCCGACTGAGACATGACAACACTTTAACGCAGAATTTTTCCTTCTTGCATTAAACAAACAACACTTCAAAGACAGCATTGCTAGCGACGAAAAAAAGTTAATACACTCAATGTAAATACATGAAAATGACTAAATAAGGAAGCAAATGACACGAAAATGACAAAATAATGACCTAAAATTGAAATAAATTCCCTAAAAACATAAAATTGCATAAAATGCCAAAAAATGACCTAATAAAAATTTATTTATATAATCTAGAGGCCTGATTAGGATTTATCTACAAGTTGGCAATACCTAGGCAGCATCAATAAAAAGATGACATGTCATTAGAATCCGGGCCCTGATAATCACATTTCATTAATTTTGAACCTCTTATTTTTTATTTTTAAATCTGCATTCAAGTTAATAATTAAGATATGTTCTAATTGAAATTTCAATTCAGTCACAGGTAATCAGAAATATTAACAAAGGCGTACATAAAATGGATGATTCTGTATAACTGGAATGTATTTAGATTTAGATTGTTATGGCTTTGTTTTATGTTTTATTTTATTCATGTCGCAGTTAAGGACACATGGATTTCTCTAACATCGGCCAGTAGAAAACGTAAGGATTAGAGGAATTATACCGTATAATTTAATTATGAAAGAGTATACAGTGATCTATAAATAATTTATAAAAGTAATTTAGTAATTTAGATAATAATTCCTTATTTAAGATTACCGTATATTCTTTTAATTTTAAAAATAAAATCTTCCATACCTCCGAATTATAACTAAGCTAAAAATAGATAAACGAAAAGTACCGCCTGTTTATTTATTTAAGCATTTTAAACAAAAGGGTTTCAGATGGGCTGACTCTTCTATCTATAAAGTTTAATTAATTACAATTATACATTGTTATAATGCCATTTTTTCATACTTTTATCAGTAGGCCTATAAACTTTTATTTTCATGTCCAAATTATAGGCCACCTTAGTTTCCTGAGAGGGTTTGCGAGGCGTTGAGCTTACCACCTGTCCCTCTGCCTCTCAAGGAAAATAAGCGTAACTAAACTAATCTAGGTATTGAAATCCCCACTTGTCTATGCCCCACCGTAGGGGTTATAGGAAAATCAAATAAGCTTACATAAAACTCAAATAATCATAACCCCATAACTTAACAACTTCAAAAGTAAAACGTAATAACTTAGTTGTTTAGATTTAGAGAAATGAATGTTTACTCCGAACGGGAACGCTGCTCCTGTTTGGTTTCAAATGCTTACTTAACAAAAACACTTATTTTATTGCTGAGTATGCACAAGCAATATTGCGACTGTAACAAATTTATTATTATTGGGAGCACATCAATTATTGTTTACTTAATTGACGAAATTAATAATACAAATTTAAGGAATTCATATATACAATTTGCATACATTGACGAAATAAAGACTGTTCTAAACACAGGTGTTAGTACTGAGGTTGTACGCAACCATTAATGTTCATAATGCTTTTAGTAACCTATTTGAAATGGTCTCTAAGATCTTAAAGTAAATGATATTTGTTGGGAACTTCTAACATAGTTACGTAAATAACTGTTTTAAAATTTTCGTTAAATAATTTAAACGTGACATCAAAGGAATAGGTTGTTGTAAAGACTATTATAAACTTCAAGAGACAATAGGACTAAATATTCATTTTTTAGAATTTCTCTAAAATATAAGAGCTGCCAGAAATATCAGTTTTTGTCAAGTAAAACTTACTTTATTTTCAGTCAAATTAAATCTAATATTTGATAAAACTGCTCATAATTGAATTATAACTTAAAAATTCGAAATACAGCTCTTGTTAAGTTACGTGCTCTCTTTTCTGTTACTGATAATGTTAAATTGCAGATTTATTGTTGACTTGTTCATTTACATGCAGCAGTTTCTTTGTCACTGACACACTAACATGACAAACATACAAATAGGCACCAAAGTCGAAAATCGACGAAGGGTGATAATTCTCCTAAACGAATAATTATTATTATTTTATAATTCCGTAGAGAAGGCAAGGAAAAGCGGAGATTTTGTTTAAAAGTAGGAGATACTATTGTAAGTGCTTCTTTCTGAATAGAGAGCCGTGATTATTTCAGCCCTTCCTTAGTAGGGGAAAAAACAGTAATCCCATGGAGGCCTTCTCTGTGTAACTTAGAACTGAGATCCATCATTAGCATGTGACGCGTGAGAATAATAAACTGCAAATATGTAACCAATATAAGGTCACATTAAATCATTGGATCTCTAGTATGTAGCGAAAATTGATGTTGTGTGCATTTTATGTAGCCTACTCAGCAAATCGTTATTACTCTACATTGTAAGTTATTATTTGTATGAAACTAGGCCAGTAAACAAACAAATATCAATCTTCGAAGAAATTAATCTTTTTATGTGTCTTAAGACAACCTACTAATAATAAAGTCGCCAGACAGATGAAGTTAATAACAAAAATATAAAATAAGTAAACAAATGAGAAAAATTAACTAAAACAAAATTCAATATTGTTGTGACTTAAATGTATTAATGATGACGATTGTGATACTAACATAATATCTGCCTGATTCCACGACAGAAAAATTTTATTAGGTCTAGAGTTCAGTATTATCTCAGTATATAGCTCTATTGAGAATTTGGGTAGGTGAACGCTTCTTCACCTCACCTCTGACCATGAATATTTCTATAAAACATACAGGTAAGGAATCCACTTTAAGCTGTAGATCTTGACTAATGTAACACCATCTTTAGTAGTAGTCAACCCCCAGTGGTGGGGTCTTCTCCATTCTCTAGGTTTCTAATAGGAATCATTGGGCTCATAGTCCGTAATGTGACAAAATACAGTAAACAGGCTCTACGCCTAGGAATGAGAGAAAGAAGATGAAAATAACCCCATATCCTGAAAGAAAGGATCCTTGAAAGAAGTATTGGAAATTTTACTCCTCTCCTGCCTTTCTTCTTCTTCTTCTGTGAGAAATGGGTCCACTCGTCATAATTTCTTCTTTCTCTTTCTTTTACTTCGATTCTCCGTTCATCTCTTTCTTCTTTCTTTTTTCTCTATTTACCTTTATTCTCTAAATTCCAGAATATTATTCTTCTGGTTTCCTTGGAGATGGTTTCCAGTTTGGTCGTCCACCGGTTTAAGATATTTCCAATTAACTTTTCGCCTTAATTATTGTATTAAGCTTCTTGAAAAGTTGAGATGAATTCATAATGACCTAAATAATATTTTATTAGTTGCCTAGGATCCCTCTTTATGTTAAATTTTAACATAGGCCTGATTCGAATGTCTTATTTGTTGATGTAGCCCATATACGATATTTAAGAAATATTAGGAAATATCTGAGAATAGATTAATGACCTTTCATACACATAGGCCTATGCATTTAAGTTTCATATTTCAGACCTCCAGACAAAATGGCCGCTTGCTCTTTGAGAAGAACATAAACTGAGAGTGTTTGAAAACAGGACGCTTAGGAAAATATTTGGGCCTAATAGAGAAGAAAATGATGATTGAAGAAAACTGCATAATGACGAGCTTCGTAACCTGTATTCTTCACCGAATATAGTGAAGATAATTAAATCATGGAGGATGAAATGGGCTGGACAAGTTGCTCTCATGGGGAAGGAAATACATATCTCAAAAATATTGGCTGGGAGATCCGACGGGAAGAGTCCATTTGGAAGACCTAGACGTAGGTGAGAGTATAATATTATATAGATTTAAGGGAAGCAGGATTTTCGGGAGGTGATTGGATAGAGTTAGCACAGAGTAGGGTTGAATGGCAGGCACAAATAAGCGTTGCAATGAACCTGCGTGTTCCATAAAATAGATAATATTCCTTTAGATTGCTTAGGAATTGTCTTTCGCTGTTGATTAAGTAGGTACACCTAAGTACACGTAAGTAAGTAAGACAAAATGACTGCTTACGAATTAAGTAATCCTCATAGTTATTGTAAGTTAATTCTTAATGCTATCTAATACATCTGCTCTGTTGGAATAAATGTGCAGCATGAGCGACGTACTTAAATTTTAATGAGGTTATGTTACATACCGTAGAAGCATTCACGATTAGAATTTTTCCAAAAATAAACCGGATTATTTACCTTCTCATTTTCTCGTTAAGCAGTAATGGCGTCTTGAGGAATGTGTAGAAAACATTCTCACAAGCCATTGGTCGGAGAGGAAATGCAGCTACATTGAACCTAAATCAAAAGGTACCGTCCCACCGGAAGCACAGGAATGTTTTTATATAATATTTCCGCTCCATGACCCCCATTATTAATCACTAAACCATTTCCTTCAACCTGTCCCCAAACAAAATCCACGAGAAAATGGTGCGCGTTTTCAAAGCGGCTGTGCTTACAAACAAGGGAACTGGGGTACATTAACATTTTTCTAGATTACGTGAACTTATTTTATTTTTTAAAAAAGAAGGGAAATGGGACTGTATAAGACACGCACTATTGTCTTGCGTGACTTAAATTCCTTTGTTCCGTTTGGACGCCATGACAAGTCACCTTTTTTTCAGCCAATCACGACGAAATGCATCCCCACCCCCTGGAATGGTCACATTGACAACCCTTTCATTTTATAATATTCTTGTGTGGTTGTTTTTACAGCTTATCTTTCGTGACAATGAACGTTCCACATTATGTAATTGTTTTATTATTTTACGACACATGATTCTATTCCTGGTTCGGTTACTTGAAAATCTTGTTTTAATGATACTTCACCTACATTCGAGAGTTGCATGTGTACTAATGGACCGAGAACAGCATGATCATCACACCAATCATAAGCCAACTTACGGTTTTTTGTATTGTATAGGGCCTATTTCAAATTGTCAGGTTGACTTTTGAAAGAAAAGTATGGGAAGTATGGGGCAAGGGCAAGAGCACTGGTCTGCCAGCGACCTGTTAAGCCTACTGAAGGTTCATTTACATTTAAACACACTATTCCCACTGTAACATTCAATTCTGGATTTGTATTTTAGTTTTCATAAGTCTTGAGTCATTTTTATGGTGATTATAAACCATTTTAAGATCATAATACAATCTTTTTCAGGTAATTTCTAAAGTGATGATATTTTAGAAGAAATATATCCAAAAACCACGACCTTCGGCTTCGGTAAAGTTGAGTTGCGGCCCAGTCTCAAATTTACGTACGAAGTGCGGCCTGTATGAATTGCGGCCCGGCATATTGAGAGGGACGTATGAGTTGCGGCCAGGTAATTATTTGTTGAACAGCCTATTAGCCCAGGAGACACTGCGGGGAGGTTGACTATGTAATCTTCCAAAATGTGTGTTTGCAGTCAATTAAAAAAGTTATAAGCCTATACAACACAATGTCCCTGTCCTATTATAAAGTTTGCGGAAAAAACTTGAAGCATACTTTTTTTTTTACAAATTCAAACCGCATTATCTCTTTTCTTTCCATCCTTGCCATTTGATTTTTTATGAAAATTTCTTTTTCTGAAATTTTTCGCGTCTTTCTAGACATCGACTTTTGCATTTGACGTAAGTTAAGTCTCGGTCTGAACGTCAAGGAGTACGTCAACAACATTATAGATAGACTATCGGGATTGCCGGTGTAAAACGAACTATTTAGTTTCAGCTTTCACAGCTATTCGTTGTGTCATTAGTGGTGACGGAAAACTTGGCAGAATTTTTTTAAGAAACTTAGGAATTTCGGTGGGATTAATCTAAGTTACGACATGAAGATATCCGAACTAACCATATTGCTGCTAAGAATATGAATAAGTTATTCTATGAGCTTAATATAAGCAACACAGTAACAATGTGTAAGTGAAAGTGTTTATTAGTTTAATTTGCTTTTTACAGAATCAAATTTAAAAAATTGAACGGGTCCGCATGGATCGTACATGCTTATGCGAAACACAACAAGAAGATATATAACAAATATTATCAGTATTTCTTTTTTATAATTTATCCGGTCTATGACCAATTTTTGTCCATTTTTTCCTCTTGTTTTCCCATTTCTCCTTGTTTTGTTTGTTTTTCTTTTACTTCTCGAACACAAATACCAATGCCGAGGCGGTATTCGAACCTGCAAGCCTTCTTCATCATGGCTCCAAGGCTGCTTCTCAGATACCGCTCTGTTGGGAACCGGCTGTATTCGAGTCTAAATATACATTTTGTTTTTATGATGAAAATTAAATATTTAACCTTTTTAACAAAAATGTCTAGGGAATATTAGGAGTTGAACAAAAACGAAGAGCATTTAAAAAAATTGATGTTCTTCTCTTTGAACTTGACATTATGTAATCTCATTGCGGTAGATTTCTTCAGTAAATTAAACAATTTCCAGAAATTAAATTGATGAAGAAATAATGAGATTGGCAATAAATCCATTCAGGTTCGAAGGAAAAAAAAAAATGTTTCTGAAAAATGTAGAGAGTTTCTACCTCACTTTTCAGAAGGTTCAGTTTTGGATAGACACCTGTCGAAACTTATTTTCAAATCTGAAAAATAGGCTTTTTCTTAATAACCATATTTGGGTCTACGTACGTCTATGAATTGTCCTTTTTCTACAAGAACGCAATACAGTGCAACACGCAGACTTAACTAAGAAATGCTTGGAAGGCTGTCTTAGGACGCTCTGACTTCTTATGAACCTCAGTTTGCATAGTTTGTTTGTAATTATGCAGTTTGGCCGGTATGTCTATTTCTTACTTTAACCTCTCACGTTTTTGGTACGTTTATGCAGCCCACGCCATCCGGGCTTTAAAGGATCGCGACCCGTCGGGAGAGGGATTACTTTGGATCACATTCATACTTTTTTTTTGACCAGATGAGGACATTGGAGGACATTCCCGGATGAGTGATCAGTCCAATGCCGGGGCCACCTCAGAGACAACAAGAACACATACGACGAGACACTCCAGTTGCACACACTCATGCCGCTTAAAGCTCGGATGGGATGAAGATGATAACTGTCAGAAGTAGGGAGGGGTCGATACCAGATTTTCTCGATACTCGATACCGATACATGATTTTTCCCTCGATACTCGACACTTCGATACTCGATACCGTCAACATTTCCAGTTTCAATAAATAGGTACATGTAAAATTAAAAGTTGAGAGAACTGTGTAATACCAACTAAATTAAGTGTGCATATCTAATGAGACAAAATTTAATAGGCCTATCATCAGTAGCCTATAATTATTTTAAAACTCTACGTTAAAACTAATAAAGTTTTTGAAACAGTCCACTTACAAGTTTTTGTTCAAAAATATTAGCATTCTCATTTAATTGCAGAATTGCCAAAGTATCGAAAAAGTACCTAGCGAGTTTTCTGAAGTATCGCTCGATGCCGATACCATGCAAGTATCGAGAGTATCGAGATATCGAAAGTATCGAGGACCCATCCCTAGTCAGAAGATATCCGGGACCACAAGGACCTAAAGTTACCCGATATTCATCTCCAATGAGGGAAACCCCCAGGAAGAATCCCACCTAGAAAACTTGTCCCGACCAGGAATCGCAGCCGGGCCCGCTGTGTGAGAGGAGCGCACGTATCCCCTGAGACACAGCTGTGGACTAATGCCGATACTACTGCTAACATATTCTGCAATTTTGCTGTAATTCTCTGCTAGGCCTACACACAATTTAACCTTCTGAAGGATTCAACTAACTTATAGTTCATTGGCTTATTTCCATAGATCATTGCCAATTGAAAATATCTTCCTTCAGACGTCGTGACGACATAGAAGTTTACCGTACGTGGGACGCCGCCCTCTTCCTCTTGAGTGCCACAGGCCAGAGAGGAGTACGTACCAGCAATAAATAACCTCTCCCGAATCATCCTTTCACGTAGCTTATTTCTCAATACAACAAGCCCCTCTAAAGATGACCACATAATTAAAGGGTACACATAGCATGCAGGCATATAATATGTGGTTGGCAGTATAATTTAATTTATTTACCAGTCATTAATACGAACTGACCATTAGATTGTATGACGCTAAGGCAGGCAAATAATTATTAATACACACACGATACAATAAGCTGGGCGGTACTTTTAGGAGGAACCTCACAACTATACTCCAATAGTGGATAACTTGTAGTTTCTGTAGGAAATTTTTAAAGTGATATAGTATTTTGCAAAAACATGTAACCCTCAGTTCTCGCAACTACCCAGATATTATTATTATTTCCTCCTGCATCTGAACTCTAGGTGTTAAACAATAAAAGAAAGGGGTAAAGCGATCCCTGTATGGGCCATGGAGACCCATAGGGTTTCCGGGAGGTTAAGATTGGAGGTGGCAAGGTTGTTAGCCCTAAGCACCGGCCGTTATTTTACCCCAAGGAATACTCCTAATACTGTACGTATTTCTGATAGAGGCTGGGTCGACCCCAGGGCTATAGTGCCACCTGAAAAATTTAACGACCTCATCGGGAATCAAAGCCGCGACCTTCCGGTTTGTAGCGCAGTGCCTTAACCACTACACCACGGCGTACCTCCTGTTAAACAATAGGGGACCCTCATTAAAGGCCTTAGAAGCTACGCTGTCAGGTTTCTTATACCGTGTTGAATCGTTGCACCCGCTGTGTTAGTGTTTAGTATGTAATTTTTTTTCCGATCCAGGTGTAGAAATGGTATTCGGCGCCACATGAGTCATTATCTTTAAAATCTAAATGTACTGACTGTGGGATTAGCAAACAGCAAGCGACCTTCAATAGAAAGGGACACATTGCAAAACCATTCCTCAAAGTCTCGGACAAAGAAGTGAGAGAAGTCATCATGTTTTGGAAAGTACTTTTTCTACGGCCCTTGTGGAGAGACAGGGAAGGGTTCATTTCTTGGAAAATTTCAAAATAACATATTGTAAATTTGATCTTACTTCGTCAAAAATTGAGAAGAGTTATTACATTCTGAATGATGACTGATGATGGGAAGCCAGTGATCAAGTTTTAGGTTTGTGTTAATCTATTGTTTCGATTCCACGAATAGACTAGGACTATAGGTAGTCTTGTAACTTTATAAGTAATTCCCGGAAGTAATGCTCAATCAGAAGACGAAATAGGCCTATGCATGCAGATATGCTCTAAAAATTGTAAAATATGCTCCGGAACCAGTAAAGTCTGCTTTGTCATTTACGTAATGCTCATAATTTACGTTCCCTTGTTAGCTGAATTGCATAATACAAAAAATAGAAGTTGTATAAATAACATTATAAAACTTTTTAAAAAACTAGGATAATGCAACAAATTTTAGTATAAGTTATTAAGAACGAATGAATTTAAACGTAGCTTTAATACTATACAATAGTTTCGAAAACATTAGGCTTTGCCCTGTCAATTAATCTACAATCGGATCTCAAAACATTCACTTAGCCGAATATGCTGTAAATGTTTGAATTAACAGTGATATGTAGGCCTACAGTATTTAAAAAATACTGAGAAATATGACACTAAAAATGTGATAAATGAATGAAATATCCACAAATATCTTAATTATGATCAATTATGTGATGAATTATCACAAAACTAACAAAACATGCAACAATTTACAATAAGCAAGACGAATCCAACAATTTTCTTTTATTTCTTTCATGTCTTTTACAAATTTTAATACTACAGTAGCATGTAATAAAGTGAACTCATAAAAAATATGATTTTTTCATAAACTTCTGGGACCTACTTGTTAAGTTTCTTATTCCGAAGTATGGTGCAAAGGAGCCAAGTATTATAACGTGGGTACGACTACTTCCTGTATCTTTCGGAAGAAACGAAATGTAGAAAGAAAGTACAATAGTTAGGTTATAATTACGTAAGCTTCAACACATAAGGAACTAAGGAGTCTTTTATTTGCTAGTAGTTTACTGGATAGAAGTGGGGCATTCAATAACTGATACGAAGATTTCTTACAAACATGACACAAAATTTTTAGGTGTATGGATTGATGAAAATTTAAATTGGAAAGTCCATGTAGAAAACTTGACGAAACAACTTAGTAAACTTTGCTTTGCCTTTAAAACGTTAAAGAATTCGGTTCATATGAATATTATTAGAACAGCGTATTTTGCTTATTTTCATTGCCTATTAAAACAGGGTATAATGTTTTGGGGGGAATGAAGATTTCCAATAGAGTTTTCAGGGTACAAAAAAGAGTAGTACGAATAATCTGTAATATTCCAAGATTCGAAAGCTGTAAACAATATTTCAAAAAGTTAAGCATTATGACGTTACCATGTATGTACATGTTCTATGTTATTTTGCACGTAAAATCATTCATTAATAAATTCACAACAAATTCAGCAATACATTCTCATAATACAAGAGGAAAATCGAATTTAGCCTTAATCAGTCACAATACAAAATTATTTGAAAATTCTCTCACACATAATGGAATACAACTTTTCAATAAATTACCTACCAAAATTAAAGAAATTGAAAATTTTACCAAATTCAAGACTCAATTATCTGCTTTCCTATGTAATGAATCGTACTATTCTGTAGATGAATATTTGTGTTAATAGATGGGTAAATTGTTTATGTATTTATTATATTCATAAAGTTAAATTATTCTATGATTATTATTATTGTATTATTGTATTATTATTGTATGATTATTATTTTATGACGTGTCCCATATCATGTAATGATATATTGGACGAATAAAACAATTCAACAATTCAAATAGTAAGTCATACTTTCTCAATAAATCACTTAAGTTAAATGAAAAATGTCTAGGCATCCTTATTGTTTGTCTCGCCCCACCAAATATAGACTTCATCGATTTTCATTTCACTTTCTAAATATCCTTTCTTTATCATTAATCATATCAAGGAGTTTAGACTATGCTTAAACTTACGATATCTGCAATATCTTTTCGTATAATTTACTCGTAGATTGGACAGAATTGCTTAATTGAAAGATATTAACTGAAATTTGCAGGTTTCACTCATTGTAATGCAGCTTAATCATCGAATTAATAGTTCTGACTTTACATAAGCTAATTACCGTCAATAATATTGTTATACCCCAGAGATCTGTTTCTAGTTGCTCATGATTTCATTCGTCAGGATATGATGAAGCAATTTATTATTATCCTATTCTTTATCTAAGCACTCGTTCTTTCTTCTCCTGTATAACTGCTATTGATAAACTTATTTGCGTCACCACAAATAATCGCATGAAAGCAGAAATAGGTATTTATATGCCGGATTAAAAGATTCATGGAGCAATGCTTTATGTTAATATATGAGAATTATTATTTACATGTAACGATTGTCAATTATAGAAACCAGCTGCTTTATTGCAATTCTATTTACTTATCTTTAATTTATAATCCACTGGTGAATGTCCTTCATCACTTTTATTAATATAAATCCAGCTCTGAAAGGTTAAGATTATTGATATTGATTCGTCTTTCTAGTATAATCGTCTTTCAGTATAATCAACATAAGTACCCATAAGCCTATTAGAGCGTGGGCTACTGTATACCCCCCATTCCCCCCCCCCCCCGTGGGATTTTCCGACTCATATATTTTTTTGTTGGTATTGACATGTAGTTTCATATTTTAGTTGTTTGCCCCTTATCAATTACAGCATTTACCCGGAAACCCCGGAAAACTACGGAAATCCGGAGAAAACTAGTTTGTTTTAATTTTTCTTTGTTCTTTGTTCTTTGCTCCTAATATGCCCAGGGAATTTCTGAATCACATATTTATTGTTGGTATTGCCATCTAGATTAAGTTTTTAGCTGTTTACCCCTTATCAATTACAGCATATCCCCGGAAAACAACGGAAATCCGGAGAAATGACTTTGTTTTAATTTGTCTTTGTTCTTTGCTCCTAATATGCCCAGGGAATTATTGACTCACATATTTCTTGTTGGTATTGTCATCTAATTTAAGGTTTCAGTTGTTTGCCTCTGACCAATTACAACATATCCCCGGAAAACCCGGAATACCACGTATATACGGAGAAAATGACAATGTTTTATTTTTTCAATCTTTGTTTTTCCTTCTAATATTCAAAGGGAATTTCTGACTCATATGTTTTTTTTGTTGGCATTGCCATCTAGATTAAGGTCTCAGTTGTTTGCCCATTATCAAATACAGTATATCCCCGGAAAACTCCGAAAACCACGGAAACCCGGAGAAAATGACTTTGTTCAAATTTTTTAAAATCTTAGTTCTTTGCCCTAGTATTCAAAGGGACTTGGTGACTCATATAGTTTTGTGTTGGTATTGCCATCTAAATTAAGGTTTCAGTTGTTTGCCCCTTATCAATTACAGCATTTCCCCAGAAAACTCTGAAAACCACGGAAATCCGGAGAAAATTATTTTGTTTATTTTTTTTTATCTATGTTTTTTCCTCCTAGTATTCAAAGGGAATTGGTGACTTATATGTTTTTGTATTGGTATTCCCATCTAGATTAAGGTTTCAGTTGTTTGCCCCCTATCAATTATAGCATTTCCCCAGAAAACTCGGAAAACCACGGAAATCCGGAGAAAATTACTTTGTTTTAATTTTTTTAATCTTAGTTATTTGCTCTTAGTATTCAAAGGGACTTAGTGACTCATACGGTTTTGTGTTGGTATTGCCATCTAAATTAAGGTTTCAGTTGTTTGCCCCTTATCAATTACAGCATTTCCCCAGGAAACTCTGAAAACCACGGAAATCCGGAGAAAATTACTTTGTTTTAATTTTTTTAATCTTAGTTATTTACTCTTAGTATTCAAAGGGACTTAGTGACTCATACGGTTTTGTGTGGTTATTGCCATGTAAATTAAGGTTTCAGTTGTTTGCCCCTTATCAATTACAGCATTTCCCCAGGAAACTCTGAAAACCACGGAAATCCGGAGAAAATTACTTTGTTTTAATTTTTTTAATCTTAGTTATTTGCTCTTAGTATTCAAAGGGACTTTGTGACTCATATGGTTTTGTGTTGGTATTGCCATCTAAATTAAGGTTTCAGTTGTTTGCCCCTTATCAATTACAGCATTTCCCAAGAAAACTCTGAAAACCACGAAAATCCGGAGAAAATTACTTTGTTTATTTTTTTTAATCTAAGTTTTTTCCTCCTAGTATTCAAAGGGAATTGGTGACTTATATGTTTTTGTATTGGTATTCCCATCTAGATTAAGGTTTCAGTTGTTTTACCCCTATCAATTACAGCATTTCCCCAGAAAACTCGGAAAACCACGGAAATCCGGAGAAAATTACTTTGTTTTAATTTTTTTAATCTTAGTTATTTGCTCTTAGTATTCAAAGGGAATTGGTGACTTATATGTTTTTGTATTGGTATTGCCATCTAGATTAAGGTATCAGTTGTTTTCCCCTTATCAATTACAGCATATCCCCGGAAAACTCCGAAAACCACGAAAATCCGCAGAAAATGAGTTCGTTTTAATTTATTAAAAATCTTTGTTCTTTGATCCTAATATTCCCAGGGAATTTCTGACTCACATATTTTTGTTCGTATTGCCATCTAGTTTAAGGTTTCAGTTGTTTGCCCCTTACAAATAGTTTTAATTTTTTATTGTTCCTTGCCCCTAATATTCCCAGGGAATTTCTGACACATATTTTTGTTCACATTAGAATATGAAGGGTGTGCTGCCAGGTTTTCAATCGCTTTCATCCCTTCAGCATCATTATTTTTTGTCATGCTGTAATTGGTAAGGGGAAAACAACTGATACCTTACTAGTTGGCACTTCCAACACAAAAGCATATGAGTCAGGAATTCTCTTCGAATATTAGGAGCAAAGAACAAGGATTTAAAAAGAAAACATAGTCATTTTCTCCGTATATACGTGGTTTTCCGGGGATATGCTGTAATTGGTAAGGGGAAAACAACTGAAACCTTAATCTAGATGGCAATACCAACACAAAAACATATGATTTACCAATTCCCTTTGAATACTAGTAGCAAAGAACAAAGATTTTCAAAAATTCAAACGAAGTCAATTTTTTCGGATTTCCTTGGTTTTCGGAGTTTTCCGGGGATATGCTGTAATTGATAAGGGGCAAACAACTGAAATCTTAATCTAGATGGTAATGGCAACAAAAAAACATATGAGTCAGAAATTCCCTTTGAATATTAGGGGCAAAGAACAAAGATTTAAAAACCAAAACATAGTAATTTTCTCCGTATATACGTGGCTTTCCGGGTTTTCCGGGGATATGTTGTAATTTGTAAGGGGCAAACAACTGAAACCTTAAACTAGATGGCAATACGAACAAAAATATGTGAGTCAGAAATTCTCTGGGAATATAGGGGCAAAGAACAATAAAAAATTAAAACAAACCCATTTTCTCCGGATTTCCGGGGTTTCCGGGTAAATGCTGTAATTGATAAGGGGCAAACAACTAAAATCTTAAACTAGACGACAATATCAACAAAAAAAGATGTGTGCCAGAAAATCCCACGGGGGGGGGGAGGGTTTGCTATTGGTAGCCCATGGTCTATATCACCAAAATTGTTAACTTGCTCACTGCTGAAAGAAGTCCTCCCAAGTCTGTTCCTTATTCTTCAAATGTGTCGCTTTCCTTTCTTCCAGCAGCTGCTAGTATGAGTTGTACGTATTCTCAGAATTCTCATATCTTCAGGGATCCAATGTGTAGGCTAATTTATTTTTCCTAATTTGTTCTTTTCGGCTTTATTTTACAAAATATACAGAAGAAATACACGCGAACAAATTCAAACAATGGCGAGCAGGAATGGAAATTAGTACATGATTTTCTCGTGTAATCTTAACCTTTAAATGGTCATAAAACTTTTAAATAGGAAACTCACGACACACAGTTTCAGAATAGATTTTGCTATTATAACTATAATTGCGAGTTTTAAAAATGCATTTCCTGCAGAGATTCTCAAAAGCAATTTTACATACCATTTTACACAAAAGTTGTGCAAGAATATCAGCGGACTACTAACAATGGGGAAGGATTCAGTAAAAACTAAAAAAATGTCTTCATAAATAGCTCAACTGTAAAATTTAAAATTAATACACTGGAATTATTTGAAGTATAGGCATGTTCTCTATAGTTCTGTTAGGTATCGTGTATTTAACTGTCCTTTCCATGTCCGGAGTGTGAATTTTTTTATAATTTTCTTTTGTAAATATGTAGGCCTATTTATCAAAATATAGGCCCTCAAATTTACAATTTTCAAAGTAACGAGACCACAAACTGATGACTGAAAGGTAAAATGAAGGGTGGCTTTTAGAAAATCTATCTTTCTTCACTCTCTGACTTCAACAACAGAAAAATGTATCAAAACGAAGTAGAATAATCCTGCAGACCCGTCTATGTACCTCACTGGAAGAGGGAAGGATCGTACCTTGTGTATTTATAACAATTGATGAGGTCAGCGCAACAGTGACCTAAGCCACTTCTTTTTTCAAGTTTGAAGAAAAAGCAAGCTAAATCACTTGTGGTTTTTCGTACTATTGAAAGAATACAGCTTTAGTTGATAGTAGGGTATTTTATGGTGCTTGGTCAGCTTAACTACAATGTCAGATACTCCACTGTTCAGTCTTTTCAGAGATAGGCTATAATTTTTACGAGACCCTGCAACACTGTTTTCTTGATTTAATGAATGTTGTACTGACATTTATTTCTACTTGACAGAGGAGACAAAATTATTTCAATAAATGTTGGGTTTTTACTTGTAGTGAAACATTTTTTAGGAGTTTTATTTATAAGTTACAAGGATTGTTCAATTCTACACACGATGAAGTACACGAGAAAGATCACTACCAAAGATCACTGTCATTACAGAAATCAGATTACTTGGAAATTAGCGATGAATGTATGGTAGGCTACATATTTGAGGAAATCATTTGGCCTAATAGCTTCCAGTTTCTTTGGATTCATTTATCTTGGTTTTCAAAACCTAGGCTGTCTTTAAACGCGTACAAGAGGAACTCTGTTTCAGGAAACAGATTATCGACTTAAAAACTACCTACACCAGACGTATTGGTCCAACATCTATAGCCTATAGCAATAAGGCTCGCCTCTAAGTCATGCAAATAGCATCATTATCTAATTTTCCACGTCGGAGGGGTTAGACCACTGTTGCGCTGACCTCAATTGAAAAAAGTTTTCTCTCCAGAGATAACTTTCATTCAAAGTGTCCAAATATAACCTGTAGTCATAAGTGTAATGTTTTGCATTAAATTAAATTAAATTTAAAACCAAAGACGTTAAAGGTTAAAGATGAACCACCAATTATATCATCTTCTCTATTATTGCAACAACTTCGTTGTAGTCTTATTTCGGTATCTGAAAGGAAGAGTTATCAGATTGTTTTGCACGAACAAAACTAAAAATCGCATCTCGAGATCGTGTCTGCAAGGTCTATTAGGCTGGAAGGAAATGCTCCACTTTTACTAACGAGCTGATAATTCACGTTGATTGTGGCACGAACTGAACGACTTGTTCTAGCGGATAAAACAATATTGAAAGTAAAAGTTGGTACTAATAGTCTCTGAGATTCCTGCCGATGGCTAATTCCCTATTATGTAATAGTGTGTAGGTGCAAATACGCGATCAGTCTGGAGTAAACTTTCAACTAGTTATGCAGTAGTTTTAGATCAAAGATCTGTTCAAATATATTTTCGGGATTTGAGGTAATAGATATAAACCTCTGCGATTCTCTATTTTCAGATAACATCTGTCTTTGTAAATCGGGAAAATGTTAGTTTCACTCCATACATAAGGAAAAGTACGATACAATATTTAACAATTTGATTAAATAGATTATACAGCAAACATAATGATTAAGATTCCCCACAACCTTTCAATTGTAAGGTGGAGCCACGAAATTTCTTTCATTTTAATTTTCTTAACGCTTTGTTTGGTACTCTGATGTAGTCCTTAGATAGAGACGTGGTGAACAAGGGAGAGAGACGTATGCAGTTCATTCTGATTAGGCCTATTATCGATCTTCTGGGAACTTGCAAGCCTTAAGATTTATAGAAACTTGCAATCCATCGGGAATATCCTTTTATCATTGTCTGACACAGGGATTCGTACATTTTATTTTTTAATAGGCTATTGTGTATTTGTTATTCAGTCATTGCTAATAATTTCTCTTGGTAATTAATGGAGAATTGTTATAATAATAATAAATAGATTTGAAATTACTCAATATAAAAAAGGAGGATATTGCAAACATAGAAAAGTTTAGGAAAGCAATATTTGATGGCGAATTTCCAGAGAAACCCAAGAAGAAAATGGGAAGTAAATGGACGGAAGAACGGAAACAGCAACATCTCAAAATAATGAAGAAGTTTTGGGAAGACAAGAAGAGGACAACTGTTTCACGTGGTCCTAATCGAAAGAAAGAAAGAAAAAAAAAAAAAGAAAAAAAAAATGCCGAAAGCTTTGCTCGTCTAGAAAAAAGTTCATAGACATTCTGTCCACGATACGAATTTCCGCCGTCCGTCGTTCCGGTGAATTTGCCGGGCTTACAGTGGTCCATTATTTTGTATAGCCATGCCTGCGACCATATGGACGACACTTGTAAAATAACGAACCACTGTAAGCCCGGCAAATTCACCGGCCGGCGGGGGCGAAAATATGTATCATGGACTTGTCGGTTAGATCACACTCCTAACAGTAGTTTACCAGATTCAGGAAAAGCCAGTTATCCATTGCATGGCCAGGCGGCTTTCATTTGGTAGGAGGAAAAGTTTGCCGACAGCTCAACCCATGCTCTTTATTTTTACCGCACCAATCAGCTAGTTACCTATAAAGAATGTCTTGTGACGGTTGTGACAAGCTACTCGTCAACTCCGCGTGGAGCGAAACTGGGGATTCCAAGATCTAGTTCTAGTAAACAATAACACGTGTGAAATGATTAAAGCGAGGTAAGAACTGAGGTCAGTGCTATGAATGTTGGAACTTTGTTTGTGTTTTGGAAAGCGGAAACCAAGACCAAATTGGTTAGATCAATTAACATAAACACCGACTCAATGGTTTATTCCTTTGAAGCCGCCTGGGTATGTAATGAAAAACTCTATTATAGTTAGACCGCTGTGTTATTGATATTATTGACTCTCGCATTTGGACAAAGAGAATATTAATTTAATGTCCCTCGGGTTCTGTGAAGTGAGACGCTACGTCCTCCACGAAAAATAAAAAATGATATTTTCTTTGCCGCGGAATAAAGCAGTCTGATTTCTTCCTGTTTTGTTAATAATTTTGAGCTGCGGAAGAATAAACGTAACACGTTGCTCCGGTCATTCCCGCAAAGCCTACGCTTTCAAATAGGCCTATTTATATTACACAAACAAACTTACAGGCTCCAAATTTTCGATAGGCCTATGTAAAGTGGCTCACAGTCTAAAAAGCATTTTGCGCAAAATGCGGTAGCTTATTGTGCAATCTTTTTCACCGTGTTGCGGCGGTAATTGAAATCTTGTGCAACCTATCGTATAATTATGAAATATATATTTTTTCCTATGCAAGGGGCATTTAATTCATGTTAATTCATAAAAAATGTTAATTAGTTTGATCTATAATTACATTCATCAACACTGTGAAGACGATAAGTAAAACCAATCCTAAAGGTTTTTGCCTCGCTAAAATGGCGTAAATTAATATAAACGGAAAACAAAAGCATCTTACGTCATCAGTTCATTGCTCTACACTTGGAATAATTGAAGGGCCTAGTTCCATAAGGGCGTAAAGCACAAATCTTTAATTTTGAGTTTTTAACATTTATGCCTTCTCCTCATATCTCTTATGTACTCAGTGAACTATTTGTACTTGTGCCTTACACCTCTGCTCAGTTATAAGAAAAGACCTGTGAGACTGCACATTCATTCTACAGGCGAAAGGCACACTTCCTATCTGTTATTGATAGGAATGTTTGAGGTATGTTTATAAGTGATTTTATTTTCCACAGTGCTTCCATCCAAGCAAATGTTCATAAAAACTGAACTTGCATTTATGAAGTGTAACTTCATTCAAAATAGATTGTTTTGCTTATCACCTATTGTATTAATGACTATACTGGTATTCATTGGCAAACATGCAATTGTCACTGTATACTATACTGGTATTCATTGCCTAATATGCAATTATCACTGAATAATACAGGTTTTTACTAAAATAAAGTAAAAAACAAATATTATGATACAAAATAAAAATATTTTGCTACATCAGTTTTTGTTTAACATGTTTAGGTACCTCTAGTTGTAAAAAATCCCAACACACCCTACCTTGTAAATTTGCAGAACACTAATTTAGCCTGTCCTTCAAAAATATATGTTATAAAATTAAACTTTAAATCACCTTCTTGTAAGTGGTAGCATTGTTTAAAAACATCAAGATTTCTCGAAACTATGTCCTTGTGCCTTACGCCCTTATGGAACTAGGCCCTTATTATAAATTCCAGAGTTGCAAATAACAAAAAGAGAAATTCCCTAGATTATTGTAACTATGACATCATTGTATGCTTTCCGACCAAGGAATGGTCCAAATTGGATTCGGCCGTAAGCAGTGACTGTTAACAGGTTCTCGATTAGCCACGTGAAGGCATGCGTGTGTGGTCATTTTGAGAAAGAATTTGTGTGTGCATGTATATCCGAGAGGTTGTAGTACGTACCGGCTTGTATTTGTCTCCCCCCTTTTTAAACGATGCGACATAAAAGGTAACAAAAAAGAAAGGAACAAAATAAACGAGGAACAAACGACTTGAAACGAAAAGTTGGCAGAGGCGCAGCTTGTCTCTTTTATGGGCGGGAGGTTGTTCTTCAGAAGAGAACATTCTCCCTCAAAGTAAAACCAATAATCAGGGAGTTTTCTGAAAGAAAAACTAATGGTTTCCCTGACCTCCACTATTCCTAATCCTCCTCTTTCAAGTAACGTTAACTACAATAACCAAAATGATACGTGTTCAAAGATGTGAAACGTTCCCTCTAAACCAAGATTATTCTTTGCTTTACTAATTCTCAAATATTCGACGAGATTTGGTCCTTAATTATAGCCTATTTATCCGTTTCATAGATAAAAAAGACTGACAGGTATTCGGTCTTACCTAACTGAAGAGTTGTATTAAATTCTTTGGACGGAAATTTGTTCTGGAACGGAATCGAACCCAGGTTTTCGGCTTTGTACGCTGACGGCGATATTATCCGCCTCCCCAAGATAGTGTCCAGTCCCATCCCAAATATTCCTCTAGACTTCTATCAACCTCGAAATGTTTTCTTCCTGACACTGGTGAAACGCGAGTGAGGGGAAGGCCTTCAGAGGTGGGAGTTGAATTCATATAGACAAGCCATCCTTCCCATTCATAGCCCTATACCACCTTATTCAGCGCGATGCGACTCCCTTGAAGGCTGGCATTCGAATGAAAGTTGACCCCTTCAAATGACAATATTTCGATAATAGACTCGTCCTGGCTACTGAGCATAGAATCTATAATATCTGAGCAGGATCAGGTAGAAAAAATTCGCTGTCCATTCATCGGATTGTGAATGTAGTTGCACATTACTTATTAAAGAACGGCAATCTCGGAACTCAAGGCTGAAATCACTTCTGGAGGAACCTTTCTGAAAATATTTTAGGCAGTTTTATTGTTTTTAATTGCCTTCTTCCATTCGTAATGCTTCGTGAAGTTATGTATAAAAATTGCGGTAGCCTACAGTGTTGAATTCGCAGGGAGTGCAGGCATATAGGTTGACCTACAAACGACAGGAAGACGGATAGGCATGAGACGTAGATAGCTACATACCTACGGTAGAAAGTAAAAAACACTAACACAAGATCCCCTTCACAGTAGGAAACGCCACCACAACAACATAACATAAATTGGACAAAAGAGAAGATCCTCTAAATACATTTAGAAGCCACCAGGTGAAAGGTCTACGGAATTTGCTCAAGAAAATCACACCTTGACTTATTAAGAATGTAGAAGAATGCATTTAACTTAGTGGGAGGTCTGTTCTGTTCGAACTAAACATGATTTACAGGTGGTAATATGTTCAGCTGAGGAGGAAGCTCCTATTGAGGGTGAAAATATCTACAATTGATGTATTATGCTGCAAATAAAGAGTAGTCTAGAGCAAATACACATTTATAATACTAAATCAAGTCTATATTTTGATAAAGTGTCTACCATTCATTTACTGAAAAGAAGTTAGGGATTTTTACTCATCTTCATGATTACCTATAATACCCCGATTCTTCACTTAAACATATGCGGAAATAGCGACTCTTGTGCCCGTTTCACACTAAACTAGGCCAAGTCCATCGGAATGGGTCCATCAGAGCAGTTTCTAGTTTTCATATCGAAGAAATGAAATAAGCTTTATTTATTTGTGAAATTCCCTCGAAGATTATGACTATGGTAGTAGTAGTTTCAATATCAATTAATTCGAAGACTGAGAAATTGAGAAATCCAATATTTTGATTTACCGGTAGGCTACACCCTAAAGCGTGTGATGACTACTGAATTGACCAAACGAAATTGGATTGGGTCTGTAGGCTTCCGCGGCCGGAGTTATCACAGTCTAGGATGTCCGGGTAGCGCCGCGTCGAGTGTTGAGAGGCCAACGTTTCTACAGCCATGTTGCTGTCTTCTTCAGGGCCAAAAAAGTCACTGGCTAAGCCGGGCATCGGGCTCTTATATATCTATGTAGTGTTGCGGAGCAGTAGCGGGCGTCCGGCCAATCACAGAAGAGACATCAGTTGGAGCTCTGGGATTGGTCGGTCGACAGCAGCGGTTGGTCGGAGCTCCATTGTCCCTATCTGCTGCATCATGGTGGTGTCGAAGAAGGGGTTGCAACCCCTTCTTCGACACCACCATGATGCAGCAGATAGGGACAATGGAGCTCCGACCAACCGCTGCTGTCGACCGACCAATCCCAGAGCTCCAACTGATGTCTCTTCTGTGATTGGCCGGACGCCCGCTACTGCTCCGCAACACTACATAGATATATAAGAGCCCGATGCCCGGCTTAGCCAGTGACTTTTTTGGCCCTGAAGAAGACAGCAACATGGCTGTAGAAACGTTGGCCTCTCAACACTCGACGCGGCGCTACCCGGACATCCTAGACTGTGAAATTGGATTATTCAGCTAACTGCATGAGGTTGGAAATATGTTTTACTTTTTATTCCATTTTCAGAATGAGCTCTAATTTGATTTTCACTCTGTATGATCCATTTTCTGATAAACTTCACAAGCACAAAAGAACACAATTACAGAGAATCCAGTTATTTTTAACCCTATCAATGCCAAGGTATTATTTGTTTCTTACCTTACTAAGAGGGTGACTCCTACAGCCAAATTTGAATATTTCGTTATTTTGTTTACTCAAATTTGTTTTTAATATTAATTAATGTTGTTCGTTTAAAAGTTTTCTAAGTCAAGAGAGAGAGAGAGAGAGAGAGAGAGAGAGAGAGAGAGAGAGAGAGAGAGAGAGAGAGGAGAGAGAGAGCGGGAGAGAGAGAGAGAGAGAGAGAGAGAGAAAGAATTCACGTTTGGAAGCCCTTCAGAGTCTATGTAAGCAAAATATCACATATAAATTAACTTAGGCCTGCGTATTTTAATTGTTTAAAATAATTAGAAATAGAAAATACTGTTTGTCTAAACATAAAATACCGTGAAAAAATCGCGTGATAGCTAATAATACCATTGTTGATAAAACAAGTAGGCCTGATGGAAACGTTTGATGTGAAACGAACGTTGACGCTAGTGTTGGCCTATTATGCCTATTCCTATATACTTATATGCCTATTTAAATGCTCTAATATTTTATTATATCGCTTCTTCAGTTTGTGTAACCTAGCATAGGAAGGTATTACCCGATACGATCATGATTTTATAGTACTGAAGGCATCTTTCTCTCATAGGCCTAGGCCTAATTTAATGTGTTGAGAAAAGGGACCTGGATACTACTGGAACCAAGACGCAGCTAGTATCTCTTGATAATTATTTTTCACTGTATATATCTAATAGAGTATTTATACATTAAGCTGACTCTTTTCTTATTTTTATCTTTAGTTTAATGTATTCAATAAGTCAACTTCATTTTTGTCGTGAATATTGTACCTAGGTTTCCTTCCTGTTGTTTCATTATTTTAAAATAAATAGGCTAAATAAACACTATACGTGCTAAGCAAATGACCTTCGATTGTTAATAGTTTTCCCTGATTACAGAAGAAAAACTTTTATTTCTTCTTGAAAGTATATGCTTCAAATTTGCAATGTCTTTGTGCGCTTTTCTTCTTTTGACTCCCCTTCTGTCTGTGCTGTGCGGCAAAGTAAGCCTACATTACAATACTAATTCGGTTGTAGCTGCATCCTGCCTTGCACACACTACACTTCCGTCTATTTCACACAAATGACGTGCTGTGGAATTATGACCTATTCTCTTTTCGAATTTCTTTATAGTGATTAATTTTGTCTGCTCTTTATATTGATAACGTACCCTAAACTTTTGAGATTTATATTCTGGGAGAGACTCGGTTCACTTTAATTCCGACATACCCATATTGTAGGAATAGATTGTTTCCAGGAAACATGAAATTGGGTCACAGACTTATTCTAACTTCAATTGTAAACAGTTAGGAACTACGTCGTCTTGTCACAGAAAAAAAAGACTTAATTTACTCCTTGTTAAATGGAAATCTATCTGCATCAGAAGTAGCAGTCGTCAATTCTTGGCACACATGCCGGAATAAACAATCACGCATTCTTCTCTGGGATATAAATGGTGATACCTTGAACTCTGGAGTGATCTAGACAGATTCCTATTGTCGTTTCGTATTTAATCAGTAAGAAATAAAGTGATCAAGATATTCATTTGGCGCTGCAGACTGGCAACTTCGCATTTTTTATGCATTCAACAGGGGTATCTAGTATTGTTTTTATGCTCAAATTTACCTTTCTACTGTTTGCTGTCGAATAAGATGTCATGACTATCATTTTAGATTATCATTACTACGATGGTTGCTAATTACATATTTTTTTACTTCGTAATTATTATAGTCAGCAGTAAACTTTAATGACCACCTGCTTGGTCTCATACTTAGGATCGCTAGCTACTGATTTGCGGGCCCGGGTTCGGCCTTGGTCCCTCCAGGAATGTAGCGTCACGGAGTTTTTAGTGACCTTGAATACTAAAATCGAAGTGTAGTTAAGAGATGTATTTCCTCTTAATAATAAAGATCTTTAAATGGGGCTGAAATGTCAAACATATTTGTGTACGTATATTTCATTCATTAGATTATTACTCGTAGATTTTACCCGAAAATGCACAGTCATAGAAATAGTTTTTGCTTAGGCCTATGTGATATCATACATGGCAGCTCTCCGTGTTTTACCATTAGTAAATATCCATACTTCGATATACTCAAACAGTCAAACCCAAAAGTTATGTAGGAGAAAAAATTTATAAATATTTTTAAATCTTACTTTCAAATATTCCTCAATAGCAGTTACAAATAGGATTTCATCGAATGTTCTTGATCTGAAATAAGAAAAATAATCTTTCACGTTTACGTTTCGACTTGTTATGAAGTCTCAAGATCGTTCCGTGTTCGATAAAAATCGATACCACACCAGTTTCGAAATAGAAAACAGTGTCGAAATGAGTGTCATTGTTATACCGTTACGCCATACGTAATAAGCGTATTATAGTCTAACTTTATATTTATTTATTTATTTATTATTTTAAGTTCCCGGGAGTTTCAAGTGCTTTTATCTCATCTCAACCGAAAAATGTGTGATACAAAATAGCCTATCGGTCGAGAAATTTTAAACCTGGTATAGGTCTAACGTTAAAATCAGTTTAGTATTTTACCTTTAAGTCAGAAATTTATACCATAGGATATAATGTGTTTACTGATTTCAGTCCATAAAAATTAAAATTCTTATTGTACTTAGAGGACAAGTCTATTATGAAATTATTTCTGCTATAGTCACCGCGACGTGTAAACTGATTATTTGTCTTATTAAGTAACTGCGTCATTTACCTCATATTTTGTGAATATGTAACAAGTATTGCATATAAAGAAAAGGGAAATATTAAACGAAGCAAAAATCTTCTTTTGTATTTTTCGTTTCTTGTTTGGAAAATAAATTATAGCGTAACTTAAGCAGTCACATTTGCACACCATTTGGATTGTAGCCGACTATATACAAATTCCGAACGGTGTCTTTCGAGACTCAATTCATGCAGGTCCCAACGCTTAACCTTTCTCTCTTTTTTATTTTACATTCACTTTTTTATCGTGATCTTCCCCTTCTTCCACCGACCGACGTCGAATGCCGCCGAAATTTATGAGTTGTAACCACTTTGTCTTGTTTAAGTGAACAGCGCCAAGGAGATAAAAATAGCCTTAGGCGATGTAGATTTTTTCAGCTGTCTTGTATTTTACCACTTATACGTTCTTCTTCATTCCAACCCATAACACAAATCCACTATATTTATTAGAAAAGAGTAATAGCCAAATGTGTTAAGAAAACAAAGTTTTATTTTTCCCTTCCTATCTTTTTTATGCATTAATCAGTTCCTTAAGGAAAAGCACAAGATTGTTTAAGACGTTTCAAGCTTACCAGCAGCAAACATGAGAATATCTTAATCTGTAGATGCCGAAGGCTATATACAAGGCTTATCGGTGAATTTATGAAAGCTGGCAGTTAAAGGATCGTGAAATATTCGTGGGCAGGAAGTGGGAAAGTTAGAATTTCAACGAGTAAGCCCATGTAAATAATGAGATCTTTAATTTAGAAGTATCTTGCATCTCTGATCGTTAATAAACTAGGGAGATGGGTCTCATGAAAATGTAAGTAAATAATCAATGTGGAATGATATATCACGCGTGTTCGAATTTTTCTTTTCACCTGTACACCTGCCTGTGAATATATACTCATATTCAACATAGGCTACTTGCAGCACTTAGATTGCGTACACATAAATAATAATGAAATTAAAGCTGTCATACTGACATCGACAGGGACGGATCGGAATAAAGATCGGCCCAGGAATCGGTAAAAAGTGGTATTCAACAACACAATATTAACAATAATAATAAAATTAATAATGATAATAATATTAATACTATTGATTCTAAAAACAATAGTAACAATATTAATAATAATATAAATAATAATAATAATAATATCCACCGCTGTGGCTTAGGGGATGCGTTCGTTCCTCTCACGCAGCGGGCCTGGGTTCGAATCCTGGTCGGGACTAGTTACTTAGTTGGGTTGTTCTTTCTGGGGTTTTTCCTCACCTGTGAGACAAATGTCGGATAACTTTAGACCCTTGTGATCCCCAGATATCATCTGGCCGTCATTATTATCTCCATCCCATCCTGGCCTTGTTTGGAGTGTGTGTGTGTGTGTGTGTGTAAATGGTGTGTCTCGTCCTATGTGTTCGTGTTGTCTCGAAGGTGGCCCCGGCATTGGGCTGATCACACATCTGGGGAGGCCCTCCATGTCCTTGTCTGGTCAAAAAAGTATGTATGTGATCCATAGATAATCCCTCTTTCGACAGGTCGAGGCCCTTTAAGGCCCGGGCGGCCTGGGTCGCTTAAATCTTAAAAGGGAGAGGTAAAACTAAGGCAAACAAAGAAAGAAAGAGATATTAATAATAATAATAATAATAATAATAATAATAATAATAATAATAATAATAATAATAATATTAAAAGTTCATCTGTAGATATAAATTAAATTATACATTGTTTGGTATCGTTTTTCTTGTAATTATATGTAGAATTGATATAAAACAAACATTTTAAGATAAAATGACATATTAAAAAATCTAAGATTGATTGATTGAAGTACACTAGGTGACTCACGGGGCGGAAATTAGGGTCGGTCCTAATCCCCTGCGCTTGTAAATGTGAGGGTGCTTGCGGGTGAAGGAACATACCTGGCCCCACACGCCATTCCTGTTTGCTAAGGGTATAATTTTATAATATTAAAATTCATGCGGATAAGAATTACTTGTGAGCTGATATTGGAGCACACCCATCAAGATTTTAACATTTTTAACGTTATCTGAAAAATGAACTTGGTTAATCCTAAGCATACCCTACCTAAATTAGTCTTCGGTAATGAAAACTCCATTTGGAGGCCCTACACTCCGTATGTAGATATCACATCTTTCGATCCATCCATAGGACTAGCAAGATGTTTGGATGCAATAAGGCCAAACGCATAAGAAAAACTGATTCGTCTTACATTAGCTGAGTAATGTTTTGACTGAATTTTGCATTATATGATAAGCTCAAATAGGAAGTTACAATAGGCCTATTGTATACATAATTAATACTGTCGTGTATTTGTTTTTAAAAATGGCATTGAAGTTCACTTTTTTTAAAGTAATAAATTGCCTCATTAAAATTCTATTGGAACCTTTGTTTAATAGCTCACACCTATAAGGCAGACAGAAAGGGTGCTAGGATGAATGTTCCCAGACCTTTAATGGTTAAGGGACGATTAACTGGCTTGTTATATCCGTCAACTAAGTTTCCAGGTAAAGAATTTCCACTAAAATAAGAAAATCATCTGAGGAATTCACACAAAAAAACTGTAACAGTCATGACTCATGAATACCGTAATGCATAAGTGCCTAAAACTGGGCAATAAGAATAAATTATGTTCTTGCTTAGGGCGATGAATCTGTATATCAGCTTACAAGGAGGTAGACCTACTCGGGTACTCCAAAATATCTACGTAAAGTAAAGCAATTAATTTATTTGATTATATTAGTTATAGACTATAGTCTAAATAAGTTATTATCCCTTGTAAAAAGTTTCTATTGTTACTAATCTGATCCAGCTTCCTGTTTTACTAAGTTATTACGAATTTTTTATTAAAACTAAATTTTTCATTATTATAGTTATAACCATATTAATAACTTGTTATTATTACTACTATTATTTGAGATATAACATTACTTGCAACTTTTGCTTTTTCTTTTCTTGTACTTCTTGTGACATTATATTGTGTAATTAACTAATATTTTGGCTATTTCTTACGCATAAAACTGTTACTAATCTTAATATCTTCTAAGTTAGCATTACATAGGCTACATTTCATTTGTGATACGTGTTAAAATGCAATTCTGGGACTGTCCCCTTGCTCTTTCGCGGTATCAGGAAGAACTCATGTAACATTTTATAGTATTTAAAAAAAATTAAAAAGCTAAAAGTCGAGTTTCTGATGCAAGCTGAATACAGAAATAGTACCTCTCCCTAGTCGTAAACATATCCATTCATTGCTTAACACCTTTTAAACGTAGGCTATGCTACCGGTAGTCTAGATTTCATATTAGCATAAACACTGGAATTTATGTAAAGAACCCACTTTTAATCAGGTAGTTTATATTGCTTTTATTTTAAGTTATTATTTTTCTGTTGTTAGAAGGATAATTTTAGTTAACTTATGATGTGTATGTTACATATTTGCATGTTTCACTGATAACTGAGATATGGATAACTAGCCCATTCCCGTAAGAACAAGCGTTAGATTTATTATTGTTATTACTGTTGCTCTTATTATTGGGGTACGCCGTAGCGTCGTGGTTGAGGCGCTCGCTACAAACCGGAAGGTCACGGGTTCGATTCCCGATGAGGTCGTTGGAGTTTTTCAATTGGCCTAATCCTTCTGGTGGCATTATGGCCCTGGAGTCGACTCAGCCTCTAACATAAATGAGTACCAGGAGCAATCTTGGGGGTAAAGGTGGTCGGTGCGTAAGGCTGACAACCTTACCACCTTCACGTGCCGAATGTCCAAAATCTGGGAGCCTCAACCTCCTGGAATCCTCTGGGTCTCCATGGCCTGTAGGCCTATAGGGATCACTTTACTTTTACTTTACTATTGTTATTATTATTGTGATTGTTATAGCATAATATGTTTTGATTTTTAAACTAATGTATTAAATTTTTTTTTTTATTCAATTAGGCCTACTTAAGAAATTTTACATAATCACAATATAACATATTAACAAATTACATCATAACAAATTAGTTTCGTATCTTATACTTTTAAACACACTTCAATTATTTGCATAGGTTCATATAATGAATAGATGTTTCTAATAACTTAGATTTAATTCCAATATAATTACTAAGATTCAGCTCTGGGTAGTTTAAACTCCCACGAGAACCATCGTGGTCAGGGATAAGCTTGATCTGACAATCACAGAGAATACTCCAATCTATGTCAAAGTCCTGCCGCACCGTCCTGTAATTGAAGCCCTGCACCGGAGGCAGATGTAGTCATTTTCTGTTAGTAGCCTACGTAAAATAGATAATTACTATATAGACATTGCTCGCGGGTTAGAGCCAAGCTGCTAGTTTCCTTCGATAATTTAGTACAGACCTCCCACAAAGATGATCTTAGTTCGATTCCCCATAATTTCTGTTTGGATTCGTGACCGCACGAATAGCTGATGATTTGGAAAGACTAATAATGCATGGGGCAAGGTTAATCAAATAATATTCTTCAATTAGGGGGATCCTTCACAGAGATCAATCATTAAAGGAAATCTACCAGATTCAAGAATGAAGAATCTTTTCGGATTGGCTATGTATGGAAGCCTAATATTGCTTATTAGGTTTCATTTCTACAAAGTAAAGCCTCCGATTAGTATTAATGGAACAACAAAATTTTCAAGCTCCAAGAAATACCGCTCAACTACTCCTTGATCTTACAACTTCACTGGAAGAAGGATGATTGGAATGTACAGTAGAAAATAGAATTTGTAGACCGTGAGTTCTCTGCTGCAATATGTAATATTTCTGAAACTGTCTAGTTCCCGACAGACGACAATCTTCCAGGGAAGTAGACGAATGTCTACAAATCAAAGAGAAGAGAATATAAACATAATAAAGGAGAGTAGATTCTTCTGACCAGTTCATTTTACAGAACAAAATGATTAACATATTTAACAGCAAATACCGTAAATTGCAGCAGAAATTACAGTCTAATGTAACGATATAGGCTAAGCTGCTACTTTTTCCTACAAGTGAAAGTCATCTGATAATTCTCGATTTGGTCTTTCATAACCACCATTCCAACGATCATATAAATTCCTATTTTAAATGGCGTCTTTTACTGCGTAGTCCTTCAAATCATGATGTTTACTTATTTTTGCGGTCATTTTAAAGACTTTTTCTGGTTCCATTGTCCTTTTATTGTCATTTAACTACAACCTCCTATAATAAACCTCTCTTTCTTTCTATCTCTCTCTCTCTCTCTCTCTCTCTCTCTCTCTCTCTCTCTCTGTCTCTCTCTTCCTATGCCCCATGTTGGGGCGAAGAGCCTCCAAGTGGAGGTTTCTGTTTACCGATGTGAATTTTGTAACGCTTATTTTCCTAGAGAGGGCAGAGGGACAGGTGGTAAGCCCATTGCCCCTTGTAATAAGCCTGACGTGCCTAGATTTCTGTTTGCTATGTTTCCAGGGTTTAAGTGACATTTCAAATCGTAACTATTTAATATTTATTCTGCTTCTTGTAAGAATAATTTCATTAGGAGCATACCTAAGATACCCATCCTTTAAGAAGAAGAAAAAAAAAACACAACAGTTCTCTGAAGTTAATCGTTCGATTTTTTATTTAGATATCTGTCACTCTCATTAATGGCATCTGAGATCCTTTGGACGTTTCTAGTACAGCCTACCTAGAAAATCGTTAACCAAGGAAGGGGAAATAAACAGGAGTTTTTCATTTGAACTAATCGTTTTACATGAAAATTTACCTTGAACTAGGAGTAAAATAAAGTCCTGCTTTTTCTATATGTGCATTTGGAGCCCTACTCGAAACCGAATTCTAGGCCACATTGATGTTGTCTTTACAATATAAGCCTAATTTGATTATTTGGATAGGATTGTATTATGCAGAAACTGGGAACTGATCCATCTAAAATCAATTTAAATAAGAAGACTTTGCAGGTAAATACATAGTCTTAGTTTCACGAATTACTGCTGAAATGGGCAGGGTGAAATTCCTCATCTACACAGGCAAGATTTTCAATTTGATAACACCAGAGAAAAATTCCGCAATAGAGATTTTTAGTTCTCTAAAACTCGTAGATAATTTTCTGCACAATGTGGAGCAGGAACATGGGTAACATTTTCTTTACCACTTTTGCTAGGTTTTGGTTGATTTATAAGAGAAGTTTTCCATATATTTTCTCTCTCGTTTCTTTTCTCAGTATTATCTCACTTTTCTTTTACATTTGTTTATTCTTACGTAATAATATTGCTATTCGAAACTGTATGCAGTTTAACATTGTATGTTTTACTGTAGACTACTGCATTAAAAAAATCATTGCTACTGACGCATAAATGCGTTGCCTCAAAAAATTGTATTCAAACACAGAATAAGGTTAAAAGAGAACAGCTATTCATGTTAAAATGTTAAGATTTTTTTAATGTTACGGTTGTTATTTGTGGAATTCAGTTACTCCAATTAAATTTTCTGAATTGATTTGAAACTTATAGCCCACTAATGCTTTCACTTGATGACTTCTTATAACCACTGAACAAATCCAGCTCATTTAAAAGAGTTAACTTATTTTTTATACACCCGATTAACAAGTCCTTTCGCTTGCCATACATATCGGTATTAAACTTTCGTCATGAAACCATGGAAGACGACAAGAAATGCAAACAATATAATATCTTTAAAAAGCCTAAACAGAAAACTACCAATTCCTGATACGGAAATTCCCTGGGGCAAAAATAATTACGATAACATATTGTGCATAATTAACTCATGCGAATAAAATATCTGAACGTATTTGTTTGGATTTTACGTGTGTAGTTAAACGAATGTTAAATTTTTGTGCGGAATTTGACTTCCCCGGCTGAAACTTCGCAGTATATTTACGATTAATAAGTTTTGTAGAGATTTAATATATTGTATTGTACTGTCCACGTGTTCTACATTTCTACCTTTAGTAGCCTAAATAGCCTTAGTTACTGTGAAAGTACACTTAATTTCACATATCCAAGTAAGTTTATTTCACATATTGTTTATGGACCTACTTTATAATTTTGAAAGTATTAAAAGAGGTAAATTATTTCACAGTTCTGCTGTGGCGCTTGTTATTACATGAATAAATTGCTCAAAGGAGATTTTGCTCAAAGGAGATTTCCATGCAAGCCAGCTCATGTGATTTTATTTTGTTCTGATTTTAGCTTAAATACAGATTCCCACTGTTAATAGCATTGATAAGGCCTACATTCCATAACATATTCTATTGTTCAAGCCTTTAGTAAGCTGTGATCTAACAGCTGGCACAATGGTGAACAACAGAAGTAAGAAAGTAATTGTTGTTAATATATTATGAAACATTTTATTTATGAAATAGTCTTAATAAATCCCACCCCACATTACAAATTTCAGCACATAAATTCATAATCTATCGTGAGATTACCTATGATAATTTAGCTTTGTTACTGTCTATGGAATTCCTTACCTCAGGATATAAAAGACTACCGAACACTCAGAACGTTCAAGATGAAGTTAGTTGACCACTGACCACCAACAATTAACATTTATGTTATATGCTACTTTCATGTTAAAAAATTGTTGTCATTTATTTATTTATTTTTTCTTTTTTTTCTTCTTTTTTTTTCCTTTCTTTTTCTGCCTATTATTAGCCTATTATTTTTCTTTAATTTGTTCTACTTACAATGTAGAACTTCCATTATTGTAGTTTAATATAGTTTTAATTATAGTTTCCACTAACATAATTTACATTTATATAATATTTTTAATATATAATATTTTATATACGGTATATATAATATTTATATATAATATATTTATATAATAGAATCAAGTCTCTTTTATTAAGTAGGTTATGTGTTAACGTTTGGTGGCACCTCTGGTAAGTGACACCAGAGGGAAGTAAGTAAATAAATAAATAAATAAAATAAATCAATTTAAAAAGGGTCTGAAGAAGTATATGGACGAGTTTGAATACATTTTAAGTGTAACTGTTCGGCAGATTGTTTCTTCATTAAGGAAAAGGACCTGGGCTCGATAAAATTACAGTATACCTAAGCTTATGAGATAAAATTGATTGTTTTCATTTAACCCTAGATAGTTTTCCTGCAGGCCTATGATCTGTTAAAAAATAAATTAATAGGCTAACACCGAACACCCCTTCACAACAAAAGAACGAAGCGACGGTCACTGAAATGACCTTCCCGTACATGTAGATAGTTAATTTAGAGGCCTATCTGTGCATTTCCTATAATGTCACTACACGTGTGTAAATTGAATGAGGCGAACGAGAGCGCACCCTATCCGATTCAATTTGCTTTATCAAGCGTAATGTTACATTGTTTCTTTTTATAAAACGCTTGCCTTAATGACCTTACCAAAACCATGACCTTTCATTCACCCTCACGTTTGTGGCGGTTCCGTATTATTAAATCTTTTCCCCATTCATTAACAAAGTTATTATTATGCTCAGAAGGTGTCAGGATGCTCGCCACGTGCTTAACAAAGCCTGCACTGTAGTCTCTTCTTCACAGCTTGTTCCCTTATCTGGTTCTGTACAGTTTCACAAGCATCTTTTTTTTATTCTCGTGTTTAGGCGTAAAAACTTAATCGATTTTGATGTTGCATATGTAGGGTTAAAGAGGGGCTTTTGAGTTGCCGCTAGCCCCCCTCTAGACATAATAGGCCTACATTTATATGAGCTGATAAAGAGAGGAATAAATTTTTACGTTTCTATCTGGTGCATCCGTTTGTTTTGCCTAAGAGTTCGGAGCTTTTTTTTTATTAAATGCCATTTTTCATAATTACTATTTGATACTTATTATTCTATTTACTAATTATAGGCCTATTTATTACTCCATTAAGATATGACTCAAGTGTTAAGAGTGATTTTCTGAACTCTATGTCCTAGAAACTTGAAATTTTTCAAACTTAATTGAAATGTGGACAGATTTTGAACTTTAAAATTTAATTTAATTCTCCAGGCATTCTGCCTTGAACGACATCATCAAAAGAGCTTTGACTTCTGCTGGAGTGCCTGCTATCTTGGAACCCGTAGGTATCAGCCGCTCTGACGGCAAACGTCCAGACGGTTTGACACTAATTCCATGGAGACATGGCAAATCCTTGATGTGGGACGCAACATGTGTAGACACAGTAGCACCATCCCATTTATCCTCCACCTGTAAACTTGCTGGGTCTGCTGCTGAATCCGCTGTCCAGCTAAAGAGGTCGAAATATCGTGCTATAATCGATAATTACATCTTTGTCGTCTTCGGAGTAGAAACCTTTGGTCCCTGGTGCTCTGAAGCCAAAGCCTTCGTTAGTGAATTGGGCAAAAATCTGCAGTCCATTACTAACGATCCTCGCGCCACTGAATACCTGAGGCAGCGCATAGGCATAGCCATCCAAAGGGGAAATGCTGCTAGTGTTATGGGGACGTTTCCCCCTTCCTCTTCATTAGAAGAAATATTTTATTTCTGATGTAAAACATAAAACTGTATTATAGACATGTACAGGTGTAGAATATTGTATTTAATTGTTTATTTTTATTACTTGTATTGTATTCGTCTAAATTGTTACAATGACTCCTGTAATTTTTATCTCAAAGCAACTAGAAATAAACTTAGGCTATTTTTAAGATATTAATTAAATTTATTTTTAAAATCAAATTTGAAATCTTTCTCCTCCGACAGATATTGTAATATGAACCTGAATTTTTTTATGTGCGATTCTTTGAAGCTTGCTTTGCTAGTTTAGTGTGATTTTTTTATATTGTTTATACTTTTTTATTACAAAAATAGTTCATCTAGGGAAATCAAAAGTTAAAAAATGACGTATTATTGTACTAAATATATTTTTAAAAGAACTAAGGCCTCTATAGAAAATTGTTTAGAGATTTTATTACACACATTGTAAAGTACACTGTGAAAAAATTTCAGATTTCTATCTCTATATTTGTGGGAAAAATAGATTTTGAACGTTGCAGAATACCATGAATTTGAAACTTAGAAAACAGGCGGTTAAAGTATGCATGCATTGGCAGTTGGAAGCGAACTGATGTTCCTTTGCGTCCAAAGGGCATACAATTTTGCACAAACATAATATTTAAGGGTATGCTTGATTTTTCTCACTAAAATAAAAAAATGCATTTTTGACCAAAATAGCTAAATCAATTCGGTCATCCCTTTAAGAACAAAATGTTTACATATAATGACCGACTCGTTCGTAAGAAGGTTATACGTGATTATTAAGTCACCTTGAGGTGTTTATTTACAAAATCCGGCTATCTTCAAATGGGTAGGCCTAATATTTGCAGGAAACTCTATAAAAACTATCTAAAGAAGTCAAAAAGACTGATTGAATTAAACTAAATATTTTAATTAACTTGAATTTCAAAAAAATAAACGGGAAATAATTTTAATAGATATACTAACCAGTAGGCCTACTGTAAATATTTTAAACCTTTGGAAATGTTATGTTTGAAAAGGCAGATTTTGCACTAGATTTATATTACATTTCCAAAATTCAGTCATCCTCTCTCCTTCTTATTTTATTTCGCTGTATTATTTTATTTCGCTGTATGTTACTGTTTTGTATTCATACCTTGTACCTTTTCCTTGTAATTTTTAGTTGTACTGTCTGAAGTAACTGGAGGTTGTACATCTGAAGTAAACAAATAAATGCATAAGATAGCTTGCGGGCGAGTTTGCGAGTTTAATTCCCTCTATAAACAAACAAATTATCTGTTTTATTTACACTGGCATAACATCACAAAACATTATATCACAAATGAAAATAGATTCATAAACTATCAAATAGTGGGCTATCATTAATGCTATAGAAGTTTTAAAACTTTCCCAGTGGATATTGTTATTAGGAGGGCCGGGGTTTTTAGGATTTTAAAACACTGTACTATTTTCTTAAAACTTTTAGAAATATGAATTTTATTTTTTACCATTTTCGGACAAGTTTTTGAAGTATTCCTAGAATAGGTAGTCTACCGGTACCGACGGTAAAAAAAATTGAAATAAATATATACGTTAATTTTATTCTTACTTAAAATTCCCATGGTTCTGAACCAAAAAACCACAGAAACACGTTTTGCTTGATTTTCAACAACTTACAGCTTATAGAAACAATTAATTTTAAAACTAACCCTGACATTTCCAGCTCCACTAATTTTTAGAATTCCTTATTTTCTGTGTCTTGTTGGAGCAAACACTATGACTAAATTGCAAGGGTATCTTCTTAAGAATGCCTTTAATTTGCGTCCAAACAAACTGGGGATTTTGGTTCACTAATGATTCTCTTCACCGGACAATGAAGTAACTTACAAAATTACAAAATTTCAAAATGCAATGCTACATTTTCTTTGTGTCATTTTGATATACATGATCTAACGATAATATTTATTGACTCAGCCATTAAGTAATAAATCAATACAGTATTAAATAAATCTTATTGTCCTATACGCTCTCGTTTTCATCTACAGTACTTATTCCTTCTGCATTGTATTATAGTGGTTTTGTGGCAGTTTTAATTTCTTATATTACACTGATACATCCACTATCGGTATGAAATTTATTAATGTATAACACTGTTGTCCACATATCGATTAATACCATACACGGAACAATATTCAAGCCTTGAAAGTAGGCTAACAATTCAAGCTGCATAATAAAGAACATATATTTAAAGTCAAATTATTTTGTTAATTTAATTATACTAAATTGAGTTTATTGTGTGTTTTTTGGGGGTAAAAATGCCAAGAGAAGCCCTGCGGTCTGCATGCTTTGTCACCTGCCATCTATCGCTAAAGACGAGAAGTACTAACAAATGATCGCCGAGAGTCATTTGCTTTATCAAGGAATTCTAAAACCCCAAAATTAGATATTTAATTGTGGTCGAACAAAACAGTCTTATTTAGACATCCATGTCTTAATAAATATCATTATAGGATCGGTGCATAATGTACTCTTTTAGAATAACAATAATAATTAGGTTATTTACACGTTTATCAGCTTAAGTTTAGCCTACTATCGTAAATTAATTAAAAGCAGTTTTAGCTCTTTTTAGTTTTTAACTTGTTATTTTATTTTTTCTTTATTTTTTATATGATTGGACGATGTGACTTCATGTCAATTAAGCGGATAATTATGTTAAAATATCACAGTTAGCTAGCTAAAAATAAAATAGATTTAACCCAAAAACCCGGAACCTCATTATTAACCACAAGTTTTCGGGCAACCACTCGGGTGATATGTCCGCATTCCAACCTTTCGACAACGCAGTCTGTTGCCATCTTCATGGACACTTCCACATTTTCTTCCACAAGCTTGGAGTGCGTACTGTAGTTGTCACACAAGTGATTGCCCAACACGTTCACAAATTCGCTAACTACAGTTGATCTGTCCTTGAATCTCTGACAATAATACACCTATAGTCGTTAAAATTGTAACCTTTCAAGTTTAGGCAGGGAATTATGCACGAAATACTGGAATTGTTCTGTTGGGACATGCTGAGAACTTAACCAGTACTGAAATAATTTCTGAGTAAAATCAAAACTAGCTTACAGCTTTAAATATGAAAAACAATTAAATTTGATATGTAAATTTTTTTTATATGGGAGCTATTTCGATTTTCTAAACAGGATTTCTTACTTCATTGTCATCTCTAGAGCACACACCACAAGGACAGAGAACAATATTGCATTAGGCATTTGCCACCGACAGAATATCACAACACACAACGGACACACCCTAAACACCTTAAGGCAGGCAAGGGGCTGCAGTTTGGGAATCAAACATATGACCATGGCATGACGTATATGCACTATTATCCACAAGAGCAGAACGATGGAGAATCATAGACCGATAATTAAATCCCTATGTATGCCATTTTCTTTGCGATTTTATGGCAAAACTACATTTTAAAATTCCTATTTAACACATTTTTTAAAACTTATACGTATGCTTGTGGATAACCAGAGAGGTTTAGGATTAAATTGGAGCAAGCCTGTGATCTTCCCTGAAACTGCAAATCATTCGAAACTCAACGATATTGAACTTCGTAGCTCTGTTACGTTTCATATACTATGGACACAATAGTTTAGGTTAATATTCTAAATATTATTTAGTTTTGCAATGTTTAAAAAATTTTCTGACAGCCGAATATAAATAAACTATACATAATAAATAAGTTAATAAATAAACTATAATAAACTATACAGTTGTTCGTATTGATAAAAATCATCCTGATCTATCGAACCACGATTTTTTCTTGCCTGTTTGTCCATCATCGTTCCCATAATTATATTTCGCATGTTACTGGAGATCGTCCTCTTTTCCTTCTCCTCGCGAGCATCTTTTTTGATCCGCGAGGTACAGTAACAACTTTCAAGATTGTGAGAATTTAAATTGCGCGTTTTTGTACAATTGCCTTGCTAGATTTACTTTAACTATTTAAGATATCATAGTTGGCCTATGTGAGCACAATGGCTTGTATGGAACGGGAAGAAAAGAAAATGTAACTTACTTTAGAAATTCTCCAGTCTTACTCCAGCTTCACAATAATGTAGAGAAAAAAGTGGCCATTTTTAATTTAAAAATCCCATTATGTGAAGTTATGGTCTGTGTACAATTTCTTTTATAGTTTACCCTCATTGTGCAGATGATGACGGACAGGGAATAAGAAATTAAAGAAGGAGAAGGAAAGAAAGAAACTTGGGATATTTTCTTTTGAGCGAAGTTTACATTATATTTGATAACTTTATTTTTCTCCGTTGTGATTTTAGTATACCTAAGTGCAGAAGTTTCAAAAGAAAGAAAACTTTTTTCTCTTTCTCGTAATACTGTGTTCCAGTAAATAGAGAACTGTTTAGGATTTTATTATTGCTACACAGTTCTATTTTTATTTTCTTCTTCATTGGACATGGAAAATAAATAAGTTAATAAATTCTTCTTAGCATAGCGTATAATAAGTTCTTAAATGAAATATTAGTTCCCAGACGTCTGTAGGCCTAATGCATTGAAGATAAAATCAGTTCTTTTAAGGTACTTCTTTGTTTGAAGCTGGAGTCTTCGCACTTTCATTGAATTTGTGAATTGATGCCTGAACAAGTGAATGAATCATTTGACGTCACTTCTCACAATATATCGAGGAATCTAAAAAATATTTATATGCCGCATTGCAGTTATTTGAAGTATAAGATACAAGTAAGCCGATTGCGGGATATTTCCGATGAAGTAATTGAGTTATTTTAATTGAGATAGAATGCGCATAAAGGAAAAACAGGAACAAACCTGGAAATAAAGACGGTCGGTACGTAAATCTTACAGCTTGCGCTGTTTGCCTACAAATCCGGTAGCATTAACCTACTGAAGGGACTCCGAGGCTTGTATATAGACATACATTTACTTACACGTACAAGATTATATTATGCTAATAGAAGATATTTAAGTTTTATTTTACATAACTTACACAACTTGCAAACATTATATATCTTAATATGAACCTTATTTGAAAGCCCTTAGATGAGAAAGCATAGTAGCAGCTTTTTTTAGAGTAGCAGTGAATTTTAGAAAATATACGATTCAACATTTTTTAATGCTAAGAAAAAAAAACTTTTGTTTCAAGCAACCATTTAAGCCACGATATGATATAGGCCAATTTATTCATTCTCATCATCTTTGAATCCTCCACGTGTTAACGTGTTAAAGTTTTTACATGTAAATTTTAGTATCTTAATGACATGCGTTTAAGTAATGGTGTTCATTAAAGATCTGTTATTTCAACTATCGATTTTCAACTAGGTATACTGATATCGCCTGTCCCTCTACCCTCTCTCGGAAAATAAGCATATCAAAATTAGTATAGGTAAAGAAACCTCCGCTTGGAGGCCCCTTCGCCCCACCTGGGGATCATAGAGTACCAGATACAGATACTGATATCGGTTAATATCCTATGCGGAGAAAGTTTCAAGCCTTAAAAGCAGCAAACAACATGTATTTAAAATTCTGTTCATGTTAATTTTAATGTTATTATAATTGAATTCATTTCGTGTGTTTTAATCTGCGTTGCTTTAAAACTAAAATGTTCTCCTTGCATGCTCCTTGCTTCCTGCATGCATTAACTTTCTGCCATCTACAGCAAAAAAAAAATCAACAAACAGCTGATTGGTCATCGAGATAGTGAATGCCGTTTATTTTATCGATATTAGGGTACATTCTAAAAACTCAATGTAGACATTTAACTATGGTCGAACAAATACTAGCTATGTTCGTTCCATAAACATACTCATGTCTTAATAAATGGCATTATAGGCTCATTCCATAAGATACTATTATTTTATTCATATTCGTGCAACGACATAGAAAACTGCAATTTATTGTACTAGCTATGTAACAAAAACGTGAAACTAGAAAGTGGCTAAACACACAAATACACTCATGACTAGATATTAGTCTACTAAACGACAAAATTACCAGAGATTTAAAAAAGTTAAAATACCACTATAATTATTGCAAATAAAAAATGCTACAATGCTAATGTTATAAACAGGCTTTAAAACTTAGTGCCCGATCGAATATGTTAACAGCAACCGTACTGTGCAAACTTTGCTCGGCGTATGCGCTAGCCAAGGTTCTTAAAATACTAAAGGTTAGTCCACTTGCCACCCTGAGCGGTCATTGGCTGCGGGATGTGACGTGGCTAGGATTTCAGGCAGCCCCTTTCTCATAAGAAATGAATGGAGAACAGATGGTTTTTAACCTTTATTATTTAATTACAGGCAGCAACTATCAAGTGTTCTAACATGCCAACCCACAGTATAAGAACTGATCTATTAGGCTGTGTGGTAGAAATTGTAAAAATCGATCGGGTTTGGTTTAAAAATCGTAGTTATTGAAGCTGTTTTTACAGGCTAAGATCACATCTGCATGTGATGTTAAGATAATATGAATGTATTGGAGTTTCATGAGACTATAACACAGGACTATTTCTAATGTTCTTATTCGAAATAGGCAGGAAATAAGAACCACATTTTTAAATTAATTTTAATACTTCATATTAAAATACGTCCACCGCTGTGGCTCAGGAGATGCGTTCAATCCTCTCACGCAGCGGGCCCGGGTTCGATTCCTGGTCGGGACAAGTTACCTAGGCGAGGTTTTTTCCGGGGTTTTCCTTCACCTTTGAGACAAATGTCAGGTAACTTTAGGCCCTTGTGGTCCCCGGATATCGTCTGGCCGTCATTATCATCTTCATCCCCATCCTCGCCTTGTTCTGCGTGAGTGTGTGTGTGAATGGTGTGTACCGTCCTATGTGTTCGTGTTGTCTCGGAGGTGGCCCCGCGTTGGGCTGATCACTCATCGGGGGAGGCCATCCATGTCCTTGTCTGGTCAAGAAAGTATGTATGTGATTCAAAGATAATCCCTCTCCCGACAGGTCGCGGCCCTGTAAGGCCCGGGCGGCTTGGGTCGCTTAAATCCTAAAAGGGAGAAGTAAAACTACGACAGAGGGAAGAGAGGGAGGGAGGGATTAAAATACGGTAGGCATAAGTTATAACTATTTATAAACTACTTGCAGGAAAAAATCTATACAGTACAATTAGGCCTATATTAGTTACTAAATTGCCATAAGGTAATGTATCTAGTATGTACTCTTTCACTGAACAAGGGAAGTATTTTTATATCACACACCAACTCGTTTAATTTGAAGGTATTTAATAACAGCCATGTAATCTTCGCCGGTGAGCCGGAATTTTCTCCCTCAGTAGAGGGAGCCTGTAAATCTATAGAGACAAAGGTCTGTTTCATTTATGCCATCGACCTGGAACGGGATAGAACCCACGACCATGGGCACATAATTCTCCTCCTAGGCTTACTATGTAGCAATCATTATGATTGTTATATTACAGCGGTTCGGTGTTGTTATGTGATGTTTACCTGGGCGCCACAGTATAATGCATATACTGAATATTTCTGATTTGTTGAACCCGCCTCCGGTCTGCCAGTCGATCGTTGAGCACTTCCCTCTAGCTTCAGGGTAGGAAGCGAAGAACACCTTAATATTATTGCTTGAATAATAATGCAGTTTCTTTGAACACTGAAGGAATATTCTGTTTATTCAAAACGTTGGAAATACAAGTCCAGTCATTGACAATAATTACAAAATTTGTTTGTGAATAATTAATATTGTTACAAGTTCTCGGTAGATCGTTACTAGTGATACAATTGCTGCCGTATATGATTTTGACTAATCGCGATTGAATGTAAGAATCCTTCTAAGTCGATTAATTCCACAGCGAAAATTTTATAAGTCCAATTAATTCTGTGGGCACGAAGCCACAAAGATAAGTAGAGTGATTTTATACGGTGGACACAAGTCCCCGAAGTAGAATTGACTTGACTGCTATAGGCACGGGGCCTTGAAGTAGAGTTGAATATGACTGTTATAGGCGCGGGGCCTTGAAGTAGAGTTGAATATGACTGTTATAGGCGCGGGGCCTTGAAGTCGAGTGATTTTACAGTGCCACGTTAGGCCTAAAGAAAACTTTCTTGGACAAACATTTATCCCTACTCTTCTTAATTATTATTCGTGAATCCCGGCACGTGGTACTATAGACCAGTTCTTATTGGCAAATCTCCCGACCAATAATAATATGTTAGTTTCCCACGGAAATCAATTGGATTTTCCCTTATTCTCAAAACCCACAACTTAGCGTCTCGGATTTCTAAGAAGGTTCGGACAGCGTGTTGTATCAGTAGCAACATCAGAAGCAAGGCTTAAACACAATAGCCGACTTCTTAGAATTACTTAAGTGGATCAGTACCCTTTGTGATAAGATCTCGGGAGATTCCCGATACATTGTACCTGAGTACTGCATTGCCTTATCTCGCACCCGCTAGGTCTGCTAGGGAAATTCCCATCTTCTCCGTCTATTCACTGCAATCTCATTTTAATAGTTATTTAAAATGATGTTGTTAAACTCTTTACCTTTGCCTTCTTTCTAGTTAATAATATTTATAATGAATGTTCCGTCTTTTCACGGTCATTTTAAGACCAAACACGGGCTATGAGATTTTATGATTTTAGTTTGAATAAATTTGGGCAATTAATCTGTCATTTATTATACTTAATTTGGTTATCTTGTTTATTTCTTTTTGCCGAAGTATCTGAACTGCAATAATATCACTAGGTATCACAGTAATTTATATTGATATATAGGTTATAATAAAACATTTGTTGATGTATGACAAGATTTAACGTGACTTTATTCATAGACTACTAAAGACTTGTCATGTCTAAAAATATTTACCCATCCAAACTACACAACTGAAATTTTTAGCAAGATATTACATGACAACCATTATAAAGTTTGCATTAAATTATATTAATTACATTTAAATACATATTACTGATACATGCACACTACTTCCAATAATATATTATATAAATAAATACAGTAAGTTATTAATTACATTAGTTGTGACATTATCTAGAATAAAGGCTTTTAATCACTAAAACAAATACATTACTAAGTAGCAACACATTACTTCCTGTAAATCATGGAATCTATATTGAAGCCTTCAATATTAATTAGGCCTATATTATTTGTTGAATTGTGAATGGAGGTCAGTAGAATATATAAATTCCTACTTTCTGCAGTAGACCTATTAGAATTAGTCTATAAAACATTTACAGTATTATGATATTAATAACGGTAAAGCTGTAGTTAGTGAAGGATTAAGAAAAAAAATAACATTTCCTCCCTATTTCGAATAACAACGATAGAATAGTCTTGTCTCTTTAAAGTATAATACATTAAGTTAGCTGGACATCATCTGCAGACGCAATCTAAACCTCTAAAAACAGCTTCAAAAGATACAATTTTTAAACCAAACCATAAAGACTTTTACTATTTCTCCCACATGGCCTAATAGAACAGTTATTATACTTCAGGTTGACATCTTACAACACGAGATACTTGCTGCCTATAATTAAATATTAATTTTTTTAAATCAGCTGTTTTCCATTCACTCTTACGGGTGAGGGTTGATCTGTCAACCTAATGACGTCACAAGCCAAAACCGCGCGGTTGGAGAAAGTTTGAATACATGGCCAAGTGGCACCCCCGTGTGCGCTAGCTACCATATGCTAGTTCACGTGATAGTAAACAAACCGGAATACAGGTATAGGAAGACCACAAAATAACTTCTCATTCTCTAAACTCACATCACAAGCATGCAAGACGATACGTTCTCCTGTTTGTATATATTAGTCCCTCCCAAATGTTTCAATATATGTTTGCGTTTTAGAACACTTTACTTTCGGCATGCCGAACACGTATAAACACGCACATTGACAAGGTACACTGTTGAAAAATTTGAGAGCCACCGTACTACGAGCGCATTCACTTCTCTGTATTACTATCAATGACTGTCTTATCAGCCTACGCAATCACCCTCCACCCCCTATACTCAGGTTGTTGGTAACCGGAATCAACGCCCTCTGTGGGTTCGGGCACTAAGTTTTAAAGCCTGGTTATAAACAAATTTTAAATTAAATATGGATCGCCAAAATCTAAATCGGTGCTTTCACACTATTTACTGGATATGGAATATATTCTTAGAACGGTTCGGTACTTCGTATGGAAAATTTTCTTTGCTGTTTGAAAATTTAAATTAGTGAATTTAGACCTATTTACGCCTCTTTCTTCCTATGTGCGAAGGCTTCTGTTATTCCAAACCGTTTTAATCCCAACGTCTAAACGAACCATGGATCTCATATTACACAGAAGGAGGCCGAGAGGAAAGGAGAAAAATGAAATTAAAATGGATTATGATTATGATGATGCTGAAAAACTAGTACTGTTATTATTATTATTATTATTATTATTATTATTATTATACCTGTATTCATTATTATTATTGTTATTATTATACCTGTACTTATTATTATTGTTATTATTATACCTGTATTTGTCCACCGCTGAGGCTCAGGGGATGCGTTCGATCCTCTCACGCAGCGGGCCCGGGTTCGATTCCTGGTCGGGAAAAGTTACCTAGGTGGGGTTTTTTCTGGGGTTTTTCCTCACCTTTGAGACAAATGTCGGGTAACTTTAGGCCCTTGTGGTCCGCAGATATCATCTGGCCGTCATTATCATCTTCATCCCATCCTCGCCTTGTTTGGCGTGAGTGTGTGTGTGAATGGTGTGTCGTCCTAAGTGTTCGTGTTGTCTCGGAGGTGGCCCCGGCATTGGGCTGATCACTCATCCGGGGAGGCCCTCCATGTCCTTGTCTGGTCAAAAAAGTATATCTGTGAGCCCGGGTGGCTTGGGTCGCTTAAATCCTACAAAGGGAAAGGTGAAACTACGGTAAAGAAAGAAAGAAAGAAAAATACCTGTATTTATTATTATTATTTTTATTATTATTATTAATATGAAGAATAAGAGCGTATTTACTATTGTGTAGAATTATGTACTGGAATCATATATTGTATTGAAATATGTTATAGTTTACTCATTCTAAAACTCAGTAAAAAAAGAAATTTATAGCTCGGCCTTTTTTTGAAATAAACAATAAATTGAGGAAACAAATCATAAGCGACATAAAGTTTACCAAGGAAAAACTTCAAATATTTAGTAAAAAAAATACGAGAAAACTTAAATATAAGGTTGGCCTACCATAAAACACCGAGACAAACCTCTAAGGTTGCACAATATTTACAGAAAGTAAAGTGGAGTACTTGAGTTTATAATATTATATAAATTTCTTCAAACTTAATGAGCTCAGCAGTAGGCCCTACTAATTCAAATTATAGCTGACTAAAAATATCTTATTTTTTTTTTTTTTAAATTATTTCATTTTGCATTATTCATGCATTCTCATTTGCAATAACTTCAATAAATATTTGCCTTCATTTTATACCAAACTTTACATAATAGATTGTAACGCCACTGTAGTACCCAATGCTAAAAGCCACTAAGGCCCCTTCGCAGTCAGGTGCAAACCTCCACACCTCCGATGCACGTCTTTCTAGACTTGCTGTCCATAACCTGACGTGACATCCAATTATCCAAAACTTTGATAATCGAAAAGATTAGTCGCAACTGCCTTTTTACTTTCATTTTCTTTATCTTTCTTTCGGCCCCCCTCTCGTGCAGTTTAAACAATAAACAGGCTTGGGCATCATCCATCATTCTCAAAAAGAGGGGGGATTACCTTGAGAGAAACAACAATCGACAGGTCTACAACCTTCTGGTGGAAAACACGTCGACTTTCCATGCATAGAACTCGTAAGTTATTTAGAATATGACACATAGGCAATCACATTGGCTACAACTTGCAAGAATCCGGTTTGTGTTACTCACTATTATATGCCACACGATTTTTTTTATGCTTGCCCCATGAATCTATTGAAAAGGCAACAACACTATGCCCCTGGTTAATTTTACGTACGCATACAGCCTGGCCAGAAGCTACAATTTTCTTACGGTTGTAAAATGATTGTTGCAACAATTGTATGTTGAGAATAGTAAAACGCCTATAATTTTTTAAAAATGTTCCTACCCTGTTAAGAAACGAGTTAAAGGTTCCATGAAACATTAGATCTTAATTCGAACAGATGTTTTGTCTCCTGTTTTTAGATCTTAAATTCAGCATGCTTTTTCGGGGCCCTATAAAGTAAACGAATATCCTGAGAGAGCATGGGTACGCCCATATACTAGCCTTGGGGTACACCTAACTTGTATATTCGAGGGATGTGGCTACAAATAAAAGGGCAGGATATGGCAACTATTTTTTATTTTGAAAATGTGTGACCATTTCAACATTTTGAAATATACCCTAGGCTATATTATGCTACAAATAAAAGGGTAGGATATGGATTGCAGATTATGGGTACTAGATGTAAGATAGTGAAGGAAATAGACATCCATAAACATCCATACGCAACCGCATCATGCCACTCTAATGTATAACGGTAGTTGCATGCATGAAAGCGCACATTCACACTCCATAATCCCTTTAAGTTTGTTACAGATAGGTATTATTCCCCAAAGTTTCCATCAGCTCCTTGTGGTATCACATCTTGTCATATAATTCTGCACGGTGGATGACTCGCAACTAAATTACCATCGCCTCGATTCGTATAACCGTACATCACAATGCTACCAAATGATGTGTCCATATACCAAAGATGCCATATTCTCCCGCGACATACAACATCTCATGGTAGCATCGCCTTATTTGAGGAAAAAATAGTTCCTATGACTTATGCTCCATCCCTCTTATAATTTACTAGCTGAAAAGGCCCGGCGTCGCCCGGGCTTTGTATTTTTTAATTTGAAATTAACTTATGAAGGACTTTATGTATGTAGAACTTGAAATGAAGAAAAAGATTTATCACACTCAAACTATTCCATCAGAAAACGCTGGATATAGCTTTTTATGGCTCATAGAGGATGTGGAATGCTGCATTCCGTTGCTTCTACACATCATGCTTGGGAGGGGTTGAAATAAGAAGAAACACAAATTACTTAAGATTGTACTGACTTGACGGAAAATTTTATTTCTCATTCTCATGTTACCATACAATCGTTTCGGGGCTGAAATAAAAGAGAAATGCAGTATCACTTTCATACTTTCCTCCCCTAAAACCCGGGACATAATATACTGCGAGCATAGGACTCAAAATGTTCCATCCCATGCTTAGAGCCTATGATAAACATCCCTATTTCTCAACTAATCAAAGCCTACAGCTATGGATAACGTATAAGCGGAAAGGATTATTTACAGGCTTCTGATATAGCATACTCACACACTTAAGTTGTCCCTGCAATAGACCTCTTCTTCTACATCAAAATATGAAGTGAGAAAATATTTCTTATGTCGAGGGTAGAGAAAGTTATGTGACTACATCACACTGTGCTTTATTTTCGTGGATTTCATTTTCAGTAATTATTTTCGCCAATATATTACATCGATGAAATCATAATTCGTTAAAGTTCAGCATTATATAGTCGCCAAAGCCCAATGTTATCAAAGTAAACAATACACTGTTGTCATGTGAACGGAACAACATTTCATTTTTTTTCAGTAGAATATTCACAGAAATTATATAATTTTCAAGGGAAGGACTGATTTGTTTCAATTTTAATGTTGACAGCTATACTTCCCGGGCTTAACTGGGTATGTGTGCAAAATGTCGTGTAAATTGGTAAACACACTTTCGATTTTATATATTAGATGAAATATTAATTTGCAGAATGAAACCATTGCCAGTCAAATTAACCGCAACTGTTCAAATTAACCTTTCAGAATGTTTAATTCCTGCAACATTCATAAGTTAGGCCTACATGGTAAAAATAGAATTAAGTCAAGAAGTAAGTAACACTTGATCTAGCTTAATGCATTCATTGTTCTTTGACATTCTCGCCAAAAGCAAATTCAGACCTTTATAGATTTTAATGGGCTTAAAAACCGTTATATCTTAAGACTAAGCTTATAGTCAACACTTCACGAGTCTTTATGCCTCACGCCACTGACGAACTAAAAATTCTATTAACGAATACATAAATGTAGTTTGATGTGTATAAGAAAATAATGCAATAAAAATGCCAGTCATCAAATTATGCAATGTCTTGTAGGAGAAGTTGGTTCTCAGGTCTCCAAATTTGGAATCCTTATGTCCCTGTTAAGAGATTGTGGTAGTTATTTATAGATAGGAAAAAACAATATTAACTTTCTTGATTTATGCTAAATAACATTCCGGAATTCAAATTGCATTGCCGTGGTGTTCAGTTTTATGGTTTTGCTTAAGTTACTGATATTGTCATCGGCAGGATCATTGTGTAGTGTATAATATAAATTTTGGTAATGAAAACTTTCTTGGAAATAGCATTTGAGCTCAATAAGAATAAAATATTTACAGCTGTCAGTCTTAATACAATAGTGCTACTGGCTAAAACAAGTCAAAGTGCTCAGAACTTGTTTTGTGTCCCGCCCAATAGTGTTATATCTATTCTTTTGTTCTCTTTTCGAGTATTTCTTCTCTGCTTCTACTCCATGTTGCTCATCAGTAGACCTGGGATTTTAAAGCAAATACCTATTTTGTTCCTTATGAAATAACATAACAATTTTTAAATATGTTGTTGTTTCATGATAAATCACATACATTTATAGAGTTTTATAGTGTCCTAAAATGCCTGTTTGGGCATTTAGAGCCTATTTTACTATTTTAGTGCCTAAAATGCCTATTTTGTACATTTAAAATGAAATTAAACTGCTTTAGCTTTTACAATCATGGACATCCTTGAATGAAGACCAGAACAGCAAAGGGTCGGTTTTTCACAGAAACTTGATTTTCCCAAACAATGTTGCCAAAGGAATACTGATTGACGGGGAGGGGGAGGATTAGCTCAAAAGAACAAGGAACAAGCAGTAAGAAGGGACATACTGTGTCAAGTCGCCATTGTGTTGTCCACACGACCATCCAATATCTGCAGGCCATGAGCTGGCCTTTATTGAAATCCAAGGCCTGTAGTGATATAATTTTTCTAATGACCCATAACTGCTTTTGATAAATGTCTTTTTAATTCTGTCTTAATTTTGCAGTTATTTCTAACAGTAATATAAATATCACGTTACAGTTTAAGTGTATGTTGTAATATTGTAAAGTCTATTTTCTGTCTTTTTACACATTTTGAAGCATATTTTAAGTGCCTATTTTCTAGTTTAAAAGCCTATTTTAGGTGCCTAAAACCAACTTTTTTAGAGCCTAAAATCCCAGTTCTACTCATCAGTCACATCATTTGCTCTAGCGTTTTCTTTTCACTTTTTGGGTGCCGCTGATACTTCATCCGAAATTATAGAGTGATCATCACGCATGTCTTGATATTTCTTCTTACCAAAGTTGTCGTCAGTCACAACGTCAAGGCACTGTAACGGGTAATGAGTAGGCCCTATCAACCTAGAGGTAAAATAACTAAATCTTGAAAAAATTTCAAGATTAACCAAACATAGTAGAATACCCTTATATCATCACCGGACAAATTTTAACTGTCGTATACTTCATGTAACATGTAGCACCCAACCTGAAGAAGTTCATGCTGAAAAATGTCGTATCTACGAACACACCATCGCATACTACAAAGGAAAATACTTCCTTTCTTCTATTACCATCTTTGGCCTGATGGTGGGTGCAAGAGGGACAATTCCTTCACTCTTTGTGGATTTCTGCAGATTCTTCCATCTGAACAGCATTGTCATAAAACATGTCTCGACAGCCCTGAAAGGTTCCCTCTCTATACTCAGGAATCAATTATATTCCTAATTTGTATATATTTGTTTTCTAGTTTTTTCTTGTTGTTTCATAAGTTTTCTTAATATAGGCTTAAGTAGTTAATGTGAGTTTTTCTTAATGTTCATTGTAAATGCCTGTAAACACTTCTTTGTGGTGTAAATTATATTTTTTCTATTACGCTTTGTCTTAGGGCAATCCTTAACTGAGGGAAGCTGAATGTGAATAAATAACATTGATATATGTATGTATATATATATTATAATACCAACTATTACAAAATTATGAGATAATTTAATTAAATAGTTAAACACTTTGTTGAAAGTTTTATATTTTGAAAATATTAACTTATGCAAACATTTTAATTATTACTTTGTGGTTTAGGTTAACTTTTGTGATAGCCATTGCTCAATATTCTGGAGGGGAAAAAACTCGAAATCGATTGCAAGTCCTAAGTTATTTACTCTTATGAAGTTTTCTGTAATCAAGCACGTATTTAGAAATCCAACTATCCAACTAACCCTCGACAACCAGCTAGTGGAAACTAACATATTACTTGGACGTGGAGGACCGGGAAATTTGGTCCAGAAGACTTAATTTAAGGTTGGAGTTCTTTAAGGTACTGTAAATCTACGACACGGGACCCACAAAGGAGGAATATACTGTACAACCTTTTTAAACTACGGTATAAGACCATCATTTGATGTAGTAGCCTACATCGATTTTCAGAAATAATTATCCTGTTACACATAGAACTCCCAGACTTAAAAAAAAAAAATATTTTCTACTTCAAGCATAATTAAATAATTCCATTTTATTATATATTATTTACCTATGCAGTCAGTCATTATATAAATAGGATATTGTTATGGTCATCTACGCCATCAGTTTTTTAATATTAGATTCTGAATAGTAGGCCTACCGGATAGCCTACTGTATCTAATAAGTTTGATAACTCACATTCGCTAGATCAATTGACCGACTAATCTCACTTCTGGTAAGTTTCCCTGACTTGCCAGGGATAATACCTACTTACTTACTTACTCAATGGCAAAAGACAATTCCTCAGCACGCTAAAGGAATTTTATGGAACCCGAAGGTTCATTGCCGCGGTTACCTGAGCCCGCCATTCAACCCTATTCTGTGCTAACTCGCAAATCCTACTTCCTTTAAATCTATCCTAATATTATCTTCCCACCTGCGTCTAGGTCTTCCAGGTAGTCTTTTCCCTTCCGATTTCCGAGTCAATACTATTGAGATATGTCTTTCCTCCCCCATGCGCGCAACATGTCGAGCCCATTTCATTCTCCGTGATTTAATTACCCGATGAAGAGTACAGGTCATGAAGCTCGTCGTTATGCAGTTTTCTCCAGTCCCCATTTTAATCTCTCTTGGCCCAAATATTTTCCTAAGCACCCTGTTTTCGAACACACTCAGATTAGGTTCTTCCCGGTGAGTAAGCGACCATGTCTCACATCTATATGCCAGGGATAATGCTATATTAAATGGCATACCAACTACCTCAAATCTTCCCCTGTCCGTTTCCTTCAAGGTTTGTGATATGTTAAGAGATGATCCTGCATCGTGATGTCTCCACACTATTAAATAACTCTATAAATTTGTTTAATTCTTTAGTATGATCATGTATGTCTCCCTATGAACAATGGCTTACTAGAGTCATCAGAGGATAGAATGGTAAAAGAAGAAGGATGTCCTAAAGAATAGTCCTTAAAAGAAAGTAAAAAGCCTAAATCTTCATTTGGGTACCCATGGAATGTAACCAAATGTTTTCTGCCAAACTGGTTAGCATACAGAAACCCGACAAGCAGGTTTTGGCATCCCTGACTGACACACACATGGCTTTAGTTTTTCTTTGAAGTGATAGATGGACTAATTAACAGGCTGACTAATTAACCATCCGACTCGCTGGCTCATTTGACCTAGAAGGTTCATCAGTAAACCAGTCGAAGATTTGATCACAAGCTCCCCGAATGCAACCTGCTCTAACTATAATTTGCATACAGCACTGGGTTATTAGCACACTGTCACATATTGGTAGAAAGTATAGGCCTATTACCTATTGTTTTTTGAAGAGGCTGGGAAATAAACCTTGCACAAGTTTTCTCGTGTCATTATTTGGCGTAGGCCTATGGAATAAATAATTGTTTCAAATCGTTAGAACTGTAGAAATTTCATTGAACCTAATCACCGTCAAATTATGCCTTTCTTTTCCCACTTAAAATATTTACTTAGGTCTATCCAATAGGCTATTATAAAGGCATCTGATGAGGTATATAGTAGCCTATGTCTATTTCCTTCTCATCGCATGCTCCCTAAAAAACGACAGAAATGGACAACGGAGATCGGAACTTCACTGGTTTTTCTTCCTTTCTTTCTTTCTTCCTTCTTTCTTTTATTTTCTTTTCCTTTCTTCCTTTTGCTCAGGGTAGGAAAGAATGAAATCTAGGCCTATTCATCTATATGTTTACTTGTGACACGGGCGAGTCCCGTGTAAAGACAAGAAAGATTCAGGGTAGATGTTGGGTAAATTCCGATTCAGTGTTAGCTTTTGAAAGTGGAAAAAATCTCAAAAATAGTAAACTCAGATCGCTCGGTCAAGAGATTTAAACTCATGACCTCCCAAACGTTAGTCTGTGACGTTACTTCCTCGGCCATCTCGCTCCAAGCTTTATTCTTCCTGTAGAATTGTATTATATCCAGTCAAAATTATGTAATTTAAATAGGTATATTATTGAGAAAAGTAAAACATTTTATGATTTTGCAACATTTGATGAGTTAACTGTGTTGCACATGGGGCATAATTTAATTAGACGTGTTGAATCTTTTTTTGCGGGCTCCGATTTATTGTTATTGTATTGCATATTTTGATCAAAGTGTTTTGTCGAGGTTCTTCATATTCTCATTAATTATCAAGGATTTTAATTGTCCTTTTATTTTAACGGGATTGCTTGAAAGTTGCCTTTACCTGACCCGTACTTCCAAAAAGTTTCTTCCAGTTCTGGAGTCCAATTACAAGAAATTGTTTTGAAAAGGTAATAGTTGACCCACTTCTTCAGTTAGACAGGACATGAGAGTAGTACATCATGCCACTAGCCTAAAATGACATGTAATAAGATACGAGTAGGCTATGTTTGTGAAATGAATTTCATAACTTTCATACGAGTGTCTTAATCTCATTACAGGCTAGTTGCGTACGACTGCTTTTGTTAAACATAATATCAGCCTAAATGCTTAAATTTTGAGATTTTAGATTCATTAAAAGGCGAGCCCATCATGACCTTCGCATCAGATGATTTCTGGTTCCACTGTTACGAGAACTCATGGAAGAGGAGTGACAAGTGACCCCATGCTTCACTTTTAGTGATGGCCTTGGCATAATTCATAAGTAACAAAGATTATGTACATAAAAGATATTTTTGTATAAGGCAATGGTTCAACTGAGGCCTGGTACTTATAAATTAAATTAATTCAAAAAATCAAAACAAATAAAAATAGTTTCTGGTCGTCGTAGTTCTTGTCTTCTCCGACAGATGGCAGCTTACGGCTTCGGTGAAATCGATGCTTCATATTGCTCGTTTTCTTCAATCAATGGCTTTTGACAACACGAAATGAATTCATTTTAGTACTGATATGATTTTAAAATTAACACGAACAGAATTGATCTTATTTAAATACAGACTATTTACTACGCAGTTTTCAGCTGCCACTGTCAAAGTCTGAAGATCGTTCAGTGTTCGATAATAATCGATTCTACAACAATTTCGAAATGGAAAATAGTGTCGAATTAAGTATCATTGTGATATGCCTACCGCTACGTCACATGTAATAAGCGTATTATAGGCCTAGTAGGCCTATGGTCGTAGTATGGTCAACAGAAAATATTTTAAATTGGAATAATTATTGTTTAATGGAAAAGCAAAGGATTTAACTTTTTACTGCTACTGACGTATAAATTCGTCCCCTTAAAACATTGTACAATAGCTGATAAGTTATATAACTTAAGATTAGTACAGTATAGAATTCTGTAAAATATGAGGATTTTTATCTACTTTTTACGATTTTAATTTATGGAATCCAGCTCTCTACTGAAATTTCCCTAATTGATTTAAAACTTAGACCCCCACTGACGATTTCACGTGGAGCTTGGTTATATCAATAGACAAATTCAGCTCCTTATTTAGTTAATGTAGTAAACGCGAATCATTTTCGTACAAACAACACAATTTTAAATATTTGAATGTAGGTTTAAAAAATTAGGCTAATCTTAATTAATAGCTTTATAAAGACGTTGTATTTCTTCCGAAATTGTCATGAAAAACAGCATTATGGATAAATACGAAAAATTGTAGATGCATTACTTTTTTCTGACGAATCACTGCAATATATTTCGAATACGGCATTTTCTCAACTCTGTGTATAAAGCATTTTCACATTTATTTTTTTCTCTTTTCTTTACACATCAGCACTGTATCCTACGTGAAGATATTGTAGAATGCAGTCCATTGTGTCGCCCAAAGAAAAGAACATTGATCCTCAAGTGAACTTCTTATATTTCTTCAGGTTTCATGACTCACCGATTACCACAACTTTAGTAATCGTGTTCGAACCATGATCATTGTACTATCACAATCTCATCTTGATATCTAAATAGAAAAGTTTTAAATATCTAGTACTTGATTGTCTTTGTCGTTCGGAAATGAAATAGGAATATCCGTGCCTCATTTGGTTCGTTTGTGTATTTCAGGAAAGGTGTTGGTCAATATTTAAACTTTGATTTAAATTCCTGCTTTAATCACGATATAAATCAAATTATTTTTAATAAGTATTTAAATTTAATTTAAAGTAAAATATTTAAATAGATTACTAAAATAAATTTAATAAATTTCGGAAATTATTCTTAACAGCGGAAAGTTCAATAAACGTTTGCAGTCACTTGTTTTTTCTTCTTTTTTGTTTGTCCATAGCTTGCGTTTTTAGGCGCAACATTCAAAGAAGGGGCTATAAGGTATTTATAGCATAATTAGCGTAAAATTGTGTCTTCCGAATACTGCTAACTTTCATTTGGGCAGAGGAAGTTATGTGACTTTCACATCGGATTTTTTAATAAGCATTTAAATTTAAATTTTTAAATTCAATTTAATTTAAAATATTTATATATAGGCCTATATTACTAAATTAAATTAAATAAATATTAAAATAGCATTGAACAGGCACAATAAACAAAATTCAAACTTAAGTTGAAGGGGTCCAGGGAAGATATTGCTAACCCTTTTTTTGTAATAGATGAGCTTGTTGCACTACTTATATATTAGTCACTATTTATTCCAATGTTTCGGAGCATAGACTAATTATTTCAGCAAGTCTTGTTAGTAACATACGTACCAAAAATGAAATAAAAATAAGAGTGTAAGTTAGCACTATTTTCCCGATCCCTTCAATTAAGGTCAACGACTCAACATTGCAGAAACAAATATTACACTTGAAATTAGTGTGGTTTGCATAATATTGTACTGATAGTTCGGCGTTCTTACAAATAATATGTAATTCTGATGGCAATCGTGAACCTATATGAGTTAGAAAATAAAAAGAAATTAGAGATACAAAAAGAATTCCTGTTATAACAGATAAACACAGGCACACAATATTAAATACAAGTTTTAGGGGTATAGTTTTATAATGTATAATTATTTATGTAAATGTCGTTTTTTACTTCATTCCTCTTCCACACTAGGCTATCATTTAATTTTCATAAGTAATATTTTGTATACTTTCAGGATGAGTTTAAAATGCGGTAACTTCTCCTTGTCAATATAAACTATTGTAAAATGTTAAAAGTAAAATATATTTCGACCAACTTGTCCTTATTGAATAATTTAAGTTAAAATTAAAATCAGAGCGATGTCAAACCAACATATTATGTGGTTTTGCAGTTATGTTGACGGCTATGAACTGAAGCTTGAAGCTGGAGCATTAAAAGTAGGCCTATTCACTGAGGATGGCCACAGATTGATCGAAAGATATTTGATATTTATCATTTCACAATATTTTATTTTGACACGGTGTAGTTACTGCATTTTAAAATAAAATAAAAGTCTATTTCACCAACATTACTTTCAGTCTATTTAAGGCAAAATTTGCAATTATTTAAAATGTTCAACAAACAATATTAGCACATAGAATCCACTGATAAGGTTAAATTTAAATATATGGCGAAAAAGAAAATTACGTAAAAAGTCCCAATGAAATGAAAAATTAAATGAAATACATCCCAATTATTTGTTTTATTTTAAAAATCTTCTGAATTTGCCAACCTTTGTCGCCTTTGAGTGTGATTGAGAATAGATTCTTCAAAAAGGTGTGGGGGATATAAAAGCAGACCTTCACCTCCCATGTCTATGTTTACGTTCATGCATAAATCTTGTGGCGCATTGAATCTACCCCGTCTCTTTGATTGTACAGTGCATAATAGATAGCGACTATGCCCAAGTGCATCTGATGAGAGGATTTGCTTTTCTAATCTTCCGGTTCCCTGATTCACCCCTTCACATCTGGCTGCATACACTGTTGCATGCATGGATAAAAGAAATCCCGGTTCAATATGCAATATTACTTGCTTGATGTTTGCAAACAGAGTGGAAAGATTATCGTTTTAGCATTGTTAGGTATCTTAGAGAGTTCAGTTATTTATGACCCAAGTGTTAAAGAAAGGATTTTATTTTGCGAGTAGGATATGTTTGCGAAACGTCCGTATAAGAGCGTGTGTAGCAATCCCACGAGCACAAGTACAATAATTTTTCCACGTGTATCATACACTATTTTTTATACAGTAGTTAACATTTGTGAAATCATAATGAATGATAGATTAATTTCATTGAATTACCCACTATAGAGCCAGCCATTTTGGAGCGCATAAACAGATGTTACTGATTTTCTGGTGCAGAGCTGCCAACTTAATGACAACGCTTTTTACCCACCAAGCATACGATTTTGCAAATCACCATGAAAAATTTCACATTTAAAAAGGCGTAATGAAAGTTAAAATGTTCAATATTTATCGAACTAAATTTGTTTAATAATCGTGCAAATATTTGTTTAATTAAAAGAGTGTTTTTCATGTGAAGCAATCAAAGTTAATTACCCTGGAGTGTTATCATTTTAAACAACTCAGTGGCATATTTTACTCCTTTTAATTAATATCGTTTACCGCCAAAAGGGCTTCATTTACCTTCGACTGTCTAACAAGAGTTCTTAAACCGTGATTCAAATAATATTTACTTGTGAAGTATTTTAGGTTATGTAGATACGAAGTGATACGACCCATAGTGATTTTTTTACTTTAAATACAGCCTGGAAGTTTGTAATATTATTTTTTAATGAAAACGTTGAGCACGAAACTTGAAACGAATAACGATAGCCTATAGGCTATAATGCGGAGCTTCCGCAGGGAGATTTTTCTTTCAATTTCCGTGGCCTGCAAATTTAAAAGGGGGTTTCAGGGTTTTCCTTCAGGTGAATACTGAATTGGAATTTCTTATCTTGCTTCAGAATATAAGTTATAGGCGATGTGTAAATAATAAATTAGTTGAAAATTACAAACCATCAGACTTGACATTCTGCAAGCGCCTATCGTGAAATGAATACTATTTGACGTTAGGAACGAATACAGGCCTACCTATAAAAATATTCGTCAAAACAAAAAGATAGACAGTACTCCAACTTAGGAAGACTAACCCAGCCAGCGAGCTTCTCGTTACGTCTCGTTACCAGCTTGTGCGGATTCGCTGCGCGTAAGATCAGTGAGCTACTGTTGAGCACAGAGTGAAGATCATGCAGCATGTCGCCAGTCGTAGAAAATACTATAATAGTTGAGTGGAGGGATAATGCCGCAGCGAGAGAGACAGACAACACGTGGAGTGGGATAGGGGAGCTGAGCCAATCAGGGTGCAGCTACCTCCCATAGGCAGGAACTCTAGGAACGGTGAGACTCGCTCCTAAGGTATATACGTAAAAACCCAGAGACTTTGTGGAAGTAATCCTACTCTACCAGCCCGTCGTTGAGTAGACCGCACAAGACTGCTCAGAATTTTATGTATATGGGCTGTAAGCTTTATAACTGTTTGCCACCACACCATATAGCTTCGCCCAATATTGTATTGAAGAACAAACTCAGAGGGTGGCTTCTCAGTAATTCTATGTATGAAGTTATAGAGTTTTTTTTTTTAAATGTTGATTTGCCTGGTATGTAAGATATGTGTTTTTATATACTTATGTAATTTGTGTTTTTTTATATATTGACGTAGCCAACTGTTACTTTGCTTAATGGTTTAATAATAATAATAATAATAATAATAATAATAATAATAATAAAAAACGACTTATAAGAGGGCCTGCGTTACAGCATTTTACCATTAAATAATAATAATAATAAATTAATTGCATGTATTAGCTATCTAGTTAGGAAATTAATAAATTAATAAGTTGCTGCAATAAGTTGTTATAATATTTATTTTTGCATTTTATTCCAACAATACTTTTTTGTAATTATTTTACTAATTATTTAAATAGTTTGTCAACAACTGCGAGTACAAGCAAGAATAAAATATATATTTTTTGTAATAACTTAAAAATTGAATAATTATTTAAATAGTTTGTCAACAACTGCAAGTACAAGCAAGAATAAAATATATATTTTTTGTAATAACTTAAAAATTGAATAATTTTTTTAAGAATTACAGTTTGCTACCTCACAATGTTCATGCAAATTATGATGATGATAATATAACAATAATAACAATAATAATAATAATAATAATAACAATAATAATAATAATACAACGAAAATAAATTTCTGAGGCTTGTTTTGGAAGTCCATAACACTTATCATCTTAAGCAGCAGTGCGTCGGTATTTTACAGTGAGTTGTGTTCACTCAAATTTTAGATAGATTTAACAGATCTATAGGCCTAAGCCTGTTGGATATTAACGTATGCATGAAAACAGGATTCGAAAAATTAAACTACTTTCACTCTCACAATATTTACCTGTGATACAGGTGATAAAAGAGATTTTAATTTGCGAAACGTGCCCGTAAGATATAAATATTGTCATTTTGCATGTTCTGTAGTAATTTACTGGCCTACATTATGTGTGTGTGTCGTATATGACCTTCTATAGTCTATGAAGATGCAGGATCCTGATTTGAATCCACGTCCCCTGGGGGCAAATGCAGTTTACTAGACAACCATTGAACGATATTTGAAAATTACATAGACTTTTTATCTTCACAATTATGTTTAACAAAATATTGTTTTTGTTTTCATTTCATTCTCATATAAAATGTACATTGTTATAACGATCTTAAAAGCATAGGGAGCATATTAAACTCTTAAGAGGTTGAAAGTCTAAAATGTCTTATCATTTCCTTTACTGCACGTTTTCTCTGTAAAAAGTACACAATTTTCTATCTTAAAAGTCATATATGATTATTTACAAAATGATGTAAAATTTTAATTTTATTAACATAGACCATAGACAATAATAGGAATATACTTAACGAACTCCGTGTAGAATCGCATCTGTTTTATGTGTGGTAGTTACCTGCCAGATAATTCCTATCTTCCCTGAAATGGATCCTAATTGAAACCCTATTATGTTAACAGAAACTGATTGAGGTATTCTATGAAGTGCTTTCAAACCTGTTTCACAGTCGAGTTTGCTTTATATATGACGGTAGCCGAACATTTTATACTTGTACTTATATTTTCTTGAAGAAAAAACGAAACAAAAGAAAGTTGCTTCCATTGAAGACGCAGTTACCTTGGGGAAGGAAAACTGATTGAAGATCTAATATCCTAAAGACATGGAAGTAATTTTATATAAGCTAGTTAAAATGTATAAGGTAGATAATATAAAACCACATTTCACACAGATCTGTTTCATTTGAGCGTCTGTGAACGAATAGTGCCTGAAACTATTTTTTATGTAGGTTGAATTCAAGATAGAACTTTGAACACAAGGCATAGGCCTTCGAAGTAAAAATTGCACATTATCGCAATAGTAAAAAAAATCCATTGTAACCTACTTTGCAATGACAATGACTATACCGCATAAACCAAACGTCTTTGTGGTGAAGAATTTAAAAGGTTGAATGTTGACCAGTAACTACGGATTTTAATATTCTGTCCATAATACTTGATTCTAACATAGTTTGAATAATAAATTGTTTTGATAGAATCCCTAGAGTAGGCTATTGCCATTTTTCTCTAAATGAAACTACAAAGTTCGCACATACCCTTAAAAAAAAATTAAGCCAAAATTTTCCATTAAGTTATGGGAAAAATTAAGCAAGCACAAATGTTTTAGTACGCTATGCATATACGAAATGTTCGTAAAATTAAAGGAAATGACGTAATCTCTGATGCCAGTCAGATATCCTATGATCATAGAGTTGATGAATTTCATATTGGTTCAAAGGGGGAAGTGTTTGATAAATTAATATATAATTAATAATAATTAATTATACATAATTAACAAATGATTAACGCAAATAATTACCACACTGGACAGCTTTGTCGAAATAAGGTAAACCAAGGAAGACAAGAGTACACCTGACACACTGCTAGAATAGGCCTAACCAGCAAACCTAATAGAATTGCTCTCTTACATGATCAACATAGGCCCAGCATTTTTAACAAGAGGACTTCGCCATCTCCAGGCAACATCTTTATATTCATTGAGTGAAATTTTATTCGCTTTCTCATTGATTTTAATAAATTTCGCGAAGTTTTAACATTTTAATAATTGTATAGAATATATGTATTATTTAAAATTTTATTGTTGTACTATTCTTGACAAGGCAAGCCGGCTTAGCTCGGTTGGTAGAGCATTGGCGCGAATAGCCAAAGGTCCTGGGTTCAAGTCACAGTGTCGGATGAATTTTTATCCTATAATATTCTCATGTAATGTCCAATGTGGTTCATGAATGCTTATACTCGTATATATATCTATTTAGCTGTTGTTTGAATTGTGCTGTTGTATTGCCTACATTTAGTTTCTAGTTTTCAGTGACATTTTCCCTGTCCCAGTGTTTAGATATGCATTTTGATACTAATAGGCCTATGTGTCATCTTCAGTCTAACACTAGAAATTGTTTACAGATGGGAGATACAGTACCTAAAACTGTGTATTCATCTAGAGCGCTGTGAAACCTCATCTGGTTTTTTTAATAGTGGTTTATAGGCGATTTTTTACTTCATTCATTATTTTATGGAATACATAATAAAACAAAACAAAAACTTAACTTATGGCGTTAGGAACATAAAAGCACTATGAAAGTTGCAGCCAGAAGAAGAACAACGAAGAAGGTTCAGCGATTTTATAGCGCCTACTTCAACTGTTCCACTTTTCTAACGCTTTTGTGTTTCTGACTTTATAAGTTGATTTTTTTAAATAGTCTATTTGACTTTGTACTCTTAATATATAATTTTTACAGGCGAAATCCAAAAACAGGTGGCCCCTTAAGCTCGGCCCACTAGATATTCACATTTGCACGGACTGTGTGATGTATTTTGTTTCTTAGCGAAGAAGGATGACCAACTGTCCTTGTATACTGTCGCAAGTGCCTTGTACCCACTGGCCATGTATACTGTCGCAAGTGCCTTGTACCCATCTCATTATATTTCCCGCGAGGTTTGTCAGCCTGTCACCATACCCAGAGCTGTGGAGAGACTTGATGAAGTCACTGTATAACGCAGCTTGTAAGGTAAAATAAAAATAGTATGGATATTTTATTTATGTAAGGTACGAGGTGTAAGGGGGTACGCCGTACAGACATCGTATTATATCTCTGCCGGTCTGTCACGTGACTATTTCCTGGTAGGAGAAGAGAGAGAGGCTCGATTCTACTAGCGTGCACAAAAACATTTCTTAAATTTATAACGGGCAGCAGATGTGAACAGATTTGAGCTCGGACAAGCAATGAGTAGAAAGGGAACTGGATGTTTTTTGTATTGGAATACACGGACTACCTGCTCCCGCACAAGCACTTGTAACAAAATTCCAACGGTCGGCGAGAGGTACAGATATAAAACGACAGCTCTAACGTAGTGGTTGAGGCGCTGGGCTACAAACCAGAAGGTCTTGGTTCGATCCCCGGTAAGGTCGTTGAAGTTTTTCAATTGGCCTAATCTGGAGGTTGACTCAGGGGTTGACTCAGCCTCTAACAGAAATGAGTACCAGGAGCAATCCTGGAGGTAAAGGCCGCCGGTGCTGACAACTTATCACTTTCACTTGCCGAATGTTTAAAAATCTGGGAGCCTCATGCTTCTGGAATCCTCTGGGCCTCCATAGCCTGTATAGGGAACACTTTACTTTACTTTTTTTACGAATGTATAAGGTTGTAAAGATAAATATTTTAATATTACTAACCCTCAACTGAAATGAAGTTAATTAATTATCTCATAGCAAATACCTAGACCTAGATGTATCAGGAGTCTGTTTGCAGTAGTTTTCCTTTTTTTCCCTCTTTTTTAATTAGCGGATCAAGAGCCGTAATCTGAGAGGAACAAGAACAGAACGCACAATTAACCCTAGATTATCTATAGTATTACTCGGAGATAGCTCATCTGAATTGAAACAAAGATCCAGGATGGGTGGCCGGTGCATGAGTCATTATAAAATAGTTAAGACTCCTGCTGCGTTGCCACGATTTCAAAATAACGTACCCTCTCAAGCTGATATTACTGACCCACTTGTAAGATAAGCGTGCTGTGACACCTAAGTCGGGATTAGACCTATGGGATGGTCGATTAATTGCTTCTTCGTTGTAACGTGCGTCGCGTGATGAAGAACTTCTTAGCTAGTTAGAATCCTGAGCAAGGTAAGGCAGTTTCTCAATTGCATTAATCAACTTTATCAGACAATCCATGTTGGACTTACACCATTTGCGGTGCGTTTCATTAGTCACTTTCGCTTCCTGTAGAGTCCACACGAAGTAAAAATCGAACTCGCAAGGTTAGAGCATAATCGTAGGGAGTCTTTTAATTTATCCCGATATTAGCAAATTCAGCTGCTTCGACCATTTTCCTCTACTAAACAGATATATACATCTTATTCATTCTGGAATTCGCAAACCACGTAAGTATAAAATGCAATTTTCAGGATTCACAATATCTTTACATGAATTCGGTCCAACATAAAGTAGACCCTTTAATTGGAGTAGCCGAAGGTATTGTAAGAAAAACAACTTATTTACTTTTACAAATGGCATAATCTAAATTACGTAAAAAAAAAGGAAACTATAATAGTTAGATGATTCTTATTGAAGACCTGAAGAAGATCATACACAGGCCGAAATGTCTACGAAGTAAGAAACCCATATTGTATTTTAACTGATTTGTAATCTTACTGTGAATTTTTGTTCTAATGCTTTTAATTTAAAATATCGTAGGAATTAATTATTTTATTTGCAACATTGCCACCAGGTTGTTAAAGTCTAACCGTTCTAAGAAGGAAACCTGAAGTAAACAAAAACCAATAAATCTGTCTCGCTCTGTTAGGTTATAGCACATTACTCGTATGTCTTAAGAATGAAACAGATATACTGGCTTTATTTACTTCAGGTTTCTTTCTTAGCCCGTGTCGGGTATAGGTCAAACAGTAATCATAATTATTATTGAATCCTCAATAGTATTAAAGATACTTTTTCTAGAAATCACTGTATTGTACATTATTTCATATACACAGATTTATTTATTCAATAAATCATCTGCCCTCTACTGAGGGTGACCTTGAAGATCCAGAATAAGAAGGTACATTTTGTTATATACAGTATATAACACAGCCAGATTGTTGTTTAGTTCCATACTCTAACATTAAGGCCAGATTACGCATTTATATAGGCTACAAATGCAATTGTAAAATGTGCAAAGGGTCCTTCATAATGGTAAAAGTAATTAATTCAAGGAACCCAACGCTTTTAACATGTTACATGTAAATTGAGGCAGAGTGCCCTTTGCTCCGAATAGAAGTCCTGACACTCCCTCGACGCTGAGGTATGTCTTATTTCGTGGTTTATTCATGTATGAACTAACGTGATAATCTATTAATCTATAAAAAGCACTTGTTCCCTTGTACTTCGGCTACATTATGAAGTTATCTCGTATATTTATTACTATGTACCTTGTGTAATTTCGTAATATAATTTTGTCATTTATTTGCTTCGTCTTACAGTAAGTTACATTTATCTTTTGTTATAGAAGAAATTTAGATTGTTCAAAAGAACATAACTCTATTTTAAAATAGATTTTTGTGTTCGTCTTACAGTAAGAAATAGGAATAAAACTCCGTGGCGCTGCATCTCTTGCCGGGCTAGGCCTACAATTCGACCAGGAATAGCCTACAATTCGATAATTTGGGCTTTCAGGTACTGAAGGAATTGTAAAAATTACTGTGATCAAAATTAAAAGCCATAAACCTAAGCTATAAAATTCTTTAAGAAAAAGACACTAAGGTCTATATACACACGTCTTAGTACTTATATGGGTAGGCCTATAGGTCTGCATACTAAACGCATACTCCCTATCCTCCCTATCAGTCAATGAAGTCGAAGAATAGCGCTGTAGCTTTCGGCCTTGTACCATTCAGGGACGTAACACTATGAATTTCAATTTATTATACATTAAAACAAAGAATCCTCGGAAAACATCTCAATAAATAAAATCAGGTAAACTGGTGTAACAAAGTGCCAGAATGTTTTTGTTTAAACAGTGATAATTGCAATTAATTTTGTTATCGATATCCAAGTTAGCTCCAGATCGATTCATTAAGCAGGGCTTACGAAAGAACAAAGATCTAGTTTGTTAAAAATATGTGAAGGAATATGTGGGTTGTGTTATTTGTCAAAGCTAACTGTATTGAAACTTCCAAAGTCGTAACTAATATGAACACTGTAAAACAATATGTTGTAATGAGAATTGATTTGCATTTGATAATTTTTTTCTAATATATTACCATAAAATAGGCACTAAATTGAGCATTACTCCGGTACCGGTCAACCAATTTGGTCCAAAATCGATAGGCTTCTTTCCATGGATGTTATAAATGCGTATATCAAGTTACGTGAAAATCCAATAAAGCGAATTTAAATTATGGCGCTTAAAGATACACGGACAGACAGATAGACAAACATTTTCCCGTCCACCACACAGTCTGAGGAAGTACCATTCTGGCACTTAATAATTTTGAATTATTTTGATGGGTTGTCTTTGACTTTCCGTTTCAGATGCCTACAATAATACGCGTAGGCCATTCATCTAAATTTAGGAAGCGACTTTTCTGTTTACTGTAGGTGACGGTACAAGATATAGGTCATCGTGTAAATTGTTTTTGAATGAACTATTTCGTAACCTACTAGTATATCTCGCTTATGGAAACTTAATGGAGACACACTTTCACTTTGCCATTATTTCCAAAAGACGGTTTTCATATTAAACAGCAAAATGGATTTTCTTCTTTAAAAAAAGTTGGAGCGAACTCCTTTTCGTTTCGCTCTCGTTGAATCGATTGTCTCACCCCATGCCCTTTGGCAATTTCTCTAGAATAATGTAAAAAGACAAGATAGGAAAACTCAAAGATGTTCAGTTGCAGTTACTCAAGCTGGTTCTTCCAATGTTCTTTTTACTTTCTCTTACTGTAGGCACTATATCCTGAATACCATTAAGCCGAGAAATTCTACATTACTTTAGAATAACATTTTTACAAGAATTTCCTAATTGGTAATGGAACATTTGTCCCCTAGCATTCCAGCTTTTCCGCTGTATTCTTGAATAATATTATAAAATCTAATAAAGTAGGCCACAGTAGATTAATTTTCTTTTCCATAACACTTGTACTTTAAAAGTTAGAACAATCGTTGTCAGATGATTCATTGCAAAACTGTTGCGTCTGACAAATTAAAATTATTAATGAAAGCTTTGGGAATATATCGAACTGAATACTTTAATTCTGTATACTATATATACGTCAGAAGCTATAAAGAACCATAGTGAGTTTCCGCTTTCGTTCTAAATTACAACAACGTTTGCTTTGACATCATCAGGAATAATAATTTATATTATTATTAACAGCGCAAGAAAAGCTCCTTTTCTTTAGACGATATAAATTTTAACACAAAATTAGCACTGATAGTTGCTTTAGATGCCTTCGCAATTACTACGTATTTAAATTGGACAAATACGAGGTTATAAACATAAACAAAACTTTCATATGTTTGTTATAACTAGCCCTACTTCTTTTACCAGTTGAATTAGAATTACCCCACGTAGAAAACGGGCAAGACAAATCCCGCACAAAAAAATGGCTTTGTATAAACGCGTAGATAAATACAGCACAACATATTATCTAAGTTAAAATGCCACAGATAATTTCCGCATCAGGTGGTTTGTGCTCTGTTGCGTCTAAGTTAACATTAACATTTAATTTAACATCAGCTATTAGCAGTTAATTAACAACTTTTATAATACACACCAAATTTTTAACCTTTTTATAGACACACTGAAGCAATTTCAAATTGAGACCTATGCAAAATCTTCAGTATGAACGAGGTTAAAGACCGCTACAAATAGGCCTACTGGAAAGTTACGTTGAGGCGACAGCGATTATTAAAAAACTATGTAGAGAGGAGTGTATTTAGAATGGGAATAGTAAAATTTGCTTCTTGTATACATATTATTAAATAAATGAAATCTGTTACTGAGCTTTTACTACCATTGACGCCATGAAATGGAGAGAGACAATTTTAACCACACATTTCTTGTACATCAGCCAGTCCTAAGTTGGACAAAGACACATTTTCAACCACATCTAGCGCTCAGAAATGGAAACACCACACGTGATTATTTGCAAAATGAGTCAGTCCTAATCCTGGATAAAATAGAAAGGAAACTGGTACCTCTTTCACTTTCCTATTTTAACATTGTCTATGGGTTTTGGCATTGTAATTTTATTGCTGCGAAAATGATCTACGGTGTCATTGTAAAGATGATCTTACATGCTGATCTTGTCTACGTAAATGTGGAATTCGACCCGTAGAAAACGTATAACTTTAACATTTTTGCAATATGCAAGCAATTACGTTTTTTATTGTATAGTCAACCGTATGATATTGAATGCTTTTTCCTAGTTATTAATTTTGTCCAGTACACTAAATTATTCTTAAAAATTAGCTTATTTTAGTGTATGCAGCCCACGGATAATTGATTGATTCAACACTATTACCCTAGCTATTTCTGAACTACTTACTGTAACATTCAGCCGTTTTCGATGTTTACTTAATTTTATTTAATATTTGAATCAAGTTACATTACTATTAAGTAAATCTAGTATACAGCTTGTGTATTTATTTATTTCACTGTGAGTGAATATCAAAATACAGTATGGAGACGTTTAGGACTTAAAAGTACTTCAAGGAACATCTTCTTGACCACACTATAGCCCTATTATAAAAAAAATCAATTCATCTGTTAGTTGCAACCAACTCGCATTTGCCACATGGTTTCAGCAATTGAAATTTTTATTATGTTCTATAAAAAGAGAACATTTTTTAAAATACAAAATAGTAAATCAATTCGGAGAAATATTAACGGTGACAAGGCCAACATATTCGTGCAGATACCTGTTACATTTATTTATTTTACAGCAGCGAATGATTCCTGCCTTTTTAGGCATAAAACTTAGCAGAAAATAAGTTCATAAAAAATTAAACAAAATTATTACTGGCTTTACTTTTATTATGCACATAATAATCCAGTATCGCCATGAAACACAAGAGTCGGAAATATTCCTAGGTTAAAAATGAGAAAACATCTTCGTAAACAACATGCACCTTGCTCTCATAAAAGAAGCTAATCACATACAGCTTAGATAAATGGTCTTAAAATAAGGGCAAGTTAGAACAAAAAAAGCTAGCTATTATATCGACTTATACAGTAAGTATCGATATAGATAGGCATGCTTATAATTTTTCCCTGCCGGCAGTTCTAAGAAAATTGCTGCCAATATCTCTGGATTCCTTGCTTGTTTCAGTACCCCATCTAACATCTCTTACATCTCCAATTCCAATCGACTGTTAAAGCTACTTTTCTTCTCTAAGCTACTTTCCCCGTTGGACTTAGTAATTACAACGTCGCTAGCTGCTTCCATCTTCTTGTATCCTCTGTTGCAGTTTATACAAGAAGAATGGCCTTAAGGTCGTTGTGATGAGATAATCAATCCACTTAATGTATGAAAAACTGAAACAACCAGGTTCCTTGTTTATTATATCGGCCATTGAAAAAGGTAAATTTAAATATGTTTATATCTGCTTAGTTGTTGGATTAGACTACATTTGATTATAATAGAAGTTTGTCACATTCTACTGCACAGAAATCATTTTCAAGATTTTGTCTCCTCAATGACAAAATTATGTGAAGCTATAGGCCTATGCTTATATGAATCATGGCAGCTGTGTTTTCATCCATCGTATCACGATTTGTATTTCAAACTGTTCTTCTTTCCCCTTTACTTTTCGAACTGAGGGAAAAATTAGGCAAAAAAAAAAAGCTTGAAATTATGTGTTAGAGGAAACTTTCTTTCCCTTATAAACTTTCCCATCTTTTTGTATCGCAAAGATAATATGCAGCCAGGCAACATGAGTTATTATTCGCCTAATTATTCTCTTGGTTTTGAAATAGTAGTAAAGATAAAGATACGCTAATGGTCCCTTGCAGAGCAAATGCCTTCTAGTAAAGTAGGGAAAGCTAATTTTTCCTTACGTTAGCCATTTCATATGCGTATTTAGATCCTGCGACTGATTACTCTATTGGCGTGTTTGATTGTTTTTTGGTACACTGTTTATTCATTCCTTAGATCTCTCTTGAGATATTTTATTCATTGGGAGCCTGTCTTATTTAGTCACTACATAGTTGACTTTCGAGGAATTTCCATTCTTTTCTCATCTTGATACTCGGGACAAATGTTGATCTGCGTCTTCCTTGAAGAGGTCTGCTCATCTGCGCCTCGATCTACCTTGTAGTCATTTCCCTATACAGGGATCCCACGTATAGTCTTTTATGTCGATATGTTGTCTTGTACGCAACTGCCCGACCCATTTCCATTTAAATCTGGTGGCTATTTGTGCTAGTTATCTCAACAATCAATAGTTGTTTAAAATCTTGATAATACACTCAAGCTTATTACCATAGCTAGTTCCACGCATCACATTCACAACTAAAATACAACACGTAATACATAAAATGTTGCTCAGTTTTCAAAAGAACACTTAATTAAAATTGGTATCAAAAGAGCACTTAATTAAAATTGGTATGACTTCCGTTTTTCTCTAAAGTGGAGTCCAGATGTGTCGAATATTCAGAGGCATTTCGGTATACGATATGCCATCTCTTCAGTTCTTTTTCTGAGGAGTTGCCGTTACCAGTAATTTTTGGTATCTATAACTTATAACTTATAGTAACCTCCTGGAACCCTATAGAGCATTCACGCCCTATAATAGGGATCAATTTTTACTTTTAAAGACTGACAATATTGTTTTAATGTGCATTTCATAATATATTATATGTTGCATTTTATTTGTGAATGTGAAGTGTGGATCCAAATAAGATAGTTAAGGGTAGAGGCTAAGGTTGTGTGTTTTATCAAGATTTTAAACAGATTTTAAGTAGATATTACACCCTTACTGTAAGAATGAAATTAATTAACAATAAATAATTGGTTCATGGTGGTGCCCACTATTATTATTATTATAACATTTAAAATCTTCATTACACAATCTCTGTAAGCCCCAATACCGAGCGATATAACTTTTGAAAGGGTTTTTATGGAATAATTTCTGCACAAGCTAATGCTGCGGGAGTGTTAGCACAAGCTATTTCGCTTAGAAAAGTCTGCAGCTGAATAGATTTTACGTTAACGAGAAAGATGCTTGATAAATTATTTTTCACTCAAATATGAAGAATGCGTGGCCAAGGTGCTTCCTCTAAAACATATCTGCATAATAAAGTATTTTCGTATTCAATTCACTGCTCCAAGACATATTTCATGAAGGAAGAAAAAAACAAATATCCCACCATTCTTGTGGTTTTCAACACTAGAAAATTCATCACTCTCACGCCTCGAGTTTAACTACCGGAGGATACGCCTGTTAGCCAGGTATTCATATTCAGGCAATGAATCTTATCTAACACTTCTTTACTGGGAGTCAGAAAATATAACCACAGTTTCCCACTTAGGGTTTCTGGAAAGCCAAACACCAATTATCTTCATATCTACAAAAGGCTCTTGTTTTCAAGCACTCATGAGACTATTATAAGCTAACAAGATGAGTCGGACGAAATCAGTGTTTGTGGAAAATAATGAGATCTATTTGAACTCGCAGGTGGAATGGGAAAGATGCTAACATTTAACGAGACTGCAAGTCGTAAACGAAAAAGATGGTTCTCGCCACCATCCTGAATAGCCTCAGTGGGCTTGAAATATAATTCCAAACACAGTGTCCATTAATTGTAATCAGTTTTATGGGAGAAGACCTTCGGAAGTGTAAACAGTTTCAAACCTGAAGAGAATGATCTCATAAATATTTATTTTAAAACACTACAGCGTTAATAAGGGGGAAAACAAATTTTTTTTGGCAATTCTTGACTCTGTTTTATTTAAAGGAGTAGCATTCCAGAATATCTAAAAAGAAAAGTGAGCAAATCGACTAAACCAGTGACCAATTTTCAGCTGATCAACTCATATAATTAGGAATAAAATATCAATTTATTCAATTTTCTAATAGATGTACAACTTTCATATAAAATATAGCTTATCCAAATTTACCACATTTCCTTCATGCATGATAAGGCTATCGTAATTTGTTTAGTCGGTAAATTATTTAGTAAGGGTTTTGAACTAATTTAATGATATAGCTTATGTCAAAATTAAATAAATTCTTACTTATGCGATTTATAAACACAGTGTATAGTTTATATTCTTTAAGACTTAAAAACATATTTCAGGTGCAAGGCACATGATAGGAACGATCTTCAACCTATTCTCCCATTTTAAAAATAGAATTATCATTATACTGAAATAATTTCTGAATTAGTTCATCCGAATTAACCATCCCGTATGAAAAATTAGTTTATTTTAATAATCCCGAAAAATAAATCACTATATATATATATAGTGATTTAGTGATATATATATATATAAATAATATGTGTATATAATTGTATTCATAATGACTGCTTAACGATGAATAAATAATAAATAATTGATCCATAAAATGTATTGAAATTAAATTATTTGAATAGCATATTAGATTAAGACAATACTATCAAAAGGCATTCATGATAATATATAATCAACGTGGCTGTTTCCTCTAATTAAAACACGGTCGAACCGGTAAACCGGGGAAAACCCCTAAGGTTCATAAACATCCATCTATTTAAGTATTATTAATACAAGCATTTATCGAGTGATATCAGTGGGTTGAGTTTAGCTTTTATTGAGATTAATAGTAGGTTGCTGTACAAAGAGCGAAAGAAAGGTAATGTTTGGAAATGTGGATATGTTTACAGTCAATGTAAAGTAATTGGAGTGAATAAATATTTCTTCAATTTATTTTTCCACCCCGGGCAGAAAGATAAAAAAAAATAAAACAATTTTTGTTATTGTTGAAGAAATATAAATATGACATATCAGGAAACAGTTTGAGGGTTCTAGCCGAAGGGCTATTGACTTTAAGTTAATCAAATTCACTATAATGAATATATTGTTGCAACAATGAAGATGTGATCACTAGTTCTGTTATTGTATATTTCTAACAATCACAAAAAAAAAATCCAATATATTGAGTTTCATCCAAATCGGTCAATGTTTTCCCATTTCGGTCTACATTCATTATCCCCTGGTGTCCATCTAAGTACAAATCAGATCGTAGCATGTCATTACGTTATATACAAATGAATCAAGCAGAGAGGACTAAAAAATCGAAGCGATCGACAATTGATGCGTTATATTTTAAAAAATCTATTCCAGCAATGCTGTTATTTGCCTGCTGTTATGACAGCAGAGCAAGGCTACCTGCGATCAGTTTTACAACTGAAATATTTTAGCGAAAACTGGTACTTCGATAGCGCAGAACATTTTATTTTCTGTCATATTTTCGCTTATAACTCGCCAATGGAAGTAAAAATTAAAAATCCGGTTTGGAGGTGCATTCGGACACCATTCAGTCCATCTGTGTTACAAATTTCAGACCTCTGCATGGGATAGGTTTGGCTGGGCATCGAACACAGACAGACAAACAATTCCTCTTATTTTAACTTATAGAATAAACCCGTCGATATCAGTTGCAGATCTTTTCATTCTCTTTATTTTATAGATATGAATATGCGTGGTCCCAAAATGATTTTCTTCCTTGTTAAAACATGACTCATCAATGACATATTGGTATCTATCTGTATCTGTCTTATGTGCAGGGCTACTGTAACCTTTTTTACCAGCTACACAGAGCGTATTCATAATAAAATTGGGCCTGTTTCTGAAGGATTCCGTGGAAGTAGCGCACAATTGTATCTCCGCACACATGAAGAGCGGACGTGGACCTTGTGCGTGTGGAAAATTCTGGACAATTATGCTCATACTGGCGATTTGCTCCATTGCCTCAGTTGCCTATCATATGTTCCTAAATTTGACTGCATAATTTCGCTATTGCTGAAAAAAATTGGCGAGGCTGTGACGGATTAAAGCAACATTTAAACCACGTATGTGTAATACCCACATTTTGTCCAGTCCGAAGTCTGGAAAAAAGTGCGAGGGAAGATCGATAAGTTTTTTGTTTATTATTAATTAAATCAGCCTTTAAAGGTACTGCTGGTAATCAGTTTCTTAAAAGAAAGCCAGCTGTTTAAATTCCTCCTAACACATTCCTTTCGGTTCGATGCACATCTCAGTCAAAATATGTGCGCAGAACTCACGATGGTTTATTCGCCAAACCTGTTCTGAGCGCTAGATCCACGAAATCGAGCTGTGCGTTACTCTTACGTGCGCTAGTAGCACTATACGTTCTGAAGAACGTATGCAGTGATGAATCCATCAGCGCCTTAATAAACAAAAGAGTAATAGCCTAAGTAAAACAGTAATTCTCAAAGTCTCATACTATCAGTCAGAGTAAAGTAAATAAGAAATACTCTTTCTGAAGACTGGAGCATTTGGTGCAGCTAGTTCTGATGAAGCATCTCATATTCAAAATGTTCTTTCGGATCCTGAAATACAGCTTGAATAGAGCACAATAAGTTCCGCGGAGTACAGTGCATGTCATATTTCAAAAAATGCTATCTTGTGCGAAAATTCAGGTTGCATCTCTGCATCTTGTAAAGTGTAGCATCTGGGTTTCTTGCCTCTTAATAACTTTCCTATTGTTATTTTCTTCATGGAGAGACTGCAGACTTGTAGGAGATGTGCAACTCACAAGTTTGCTGAAGCAAAAATATAATGCAGAACATGAAACACCGCAATACGGTATAGGAGAGTAGTCTGCTAATATGTCTCCTTATAAGCAGGGCCCGGATTCTGATGAGCTAAAATTGTTTGAAAAATGACCTATAAAATGATCCTAAATTTTATAGAAAATGACTTAATAATTATAAAGAATGACCTAAAACTGATATTTTATTTATAAAAGAATTAGCCTATTCTTGTACACACAAAGTTATAGATTAATTTGTACATAATAGTAAAAACTGTAAATGCAGTAAGGATGTTGTAGGTCTAAAAACTTGGTTCTTTGTTCTTGATTAGAGCATCTGAGAAGAAATGAAATAAAATCGATTTTAAAGTAGATCCTACAAAATGTTGCATTACAGTAACCTATTAATCTATTTACGTGTTTAAATGCATGAAAATGACTAAATAAGGAAGCAAATGTCACAAAAATGACTAAATAATGACGTAAAATTGAAATAAATGCCCCAAGAGTATAAAATTACGTAACATGACAAAAATTACCTAATAAAAATGCATTTCTGTCTTCTAGAGGCCATGATTAGGATTAATCTACAAGTGAGCAATGTCTATGAAGCGTCAATAAAAAGATGACATGTCATCAGAATCCGGGCCCTGATTATAAGATTACTATGATTTCCGAAAACTATTATGTCTCATAAAGAAAGCTAGCGTGGACTCGTGGTTAGCGTTGCTTGCTACCGATCTACTGGCCCAGTTTCGAACCCCGGTACCTTCTCTGACTTTCCTGAGGTAGGGAGGTCTGGAAGGGGTGCACCCAGTCTCGTGCTCGTGATTGAAACTGAGGAGCTACTTGATTGAGAAGTAGCGGTTCCGGTGACGGAAAAAATCATTAACGGCCGTGGGTGTCGGCATGCTGACGACATATCCCCAATCCTGCCATCTGGATAAGGTAGATGACGCAGTGGTCGGATGGTAGGCTTAGTCCCTGCAGGGATGCACCGCCAAAAAAATTAAGCATAAATATAAGATATTAGTCTGGTTGAATAGGCCTATTACACAGGAGGGCCATGAAGCATTAATGCAGTTGAAAAATTTAAAGATGTGATATCTGTGGGAATAAAAATTAATGATTTATAACGAACCACCCAAGAGGTATTTCCTCCCAATTTCATGCACACCTGACTTCTCTTGTGAATTCGGAAGTTTGGTTTTTGTAGATGCCAATAAGGATAAGTTGCTTCGATGTCAAGATATGCTTTTCGTAAATCACGTATACATAAATCTCATCAGAATAATCTGTAGCTTCGAGGTTCAAAACCATTACTTGTGAATACATTTGATACAATCATTTGTAGATAATGGAGAATCCGCTCTTATGCATGTAATATTATACAAGATGGTCTACCATAGAACTGACCTCTTTTTACAACCTACCTCCGTTTATTGCTGAAATAGTTCGGTTGTTTGCATTGATTCGTTCTAAAGCGTTGTAATTTACTGCCATAAAAACGGAATACATGAAATTATGTGGAACGGTAGTCCAACCACTTTGTGTCTGGAGATACATATCGACAAGTACGAAATCTCAAGTTAATTGGGAAGTGATTTTATGTTTGTTCCAATGAAGAAATACATTACTTGCATCACGAATAATTCATGTAGCAAGATTTTAATAACTTAATCGAAGTGTAGTACCTTCTTTAGAACATTCGTGTATGTGATGTGAAAGGTTGGTGAACGTGCAAGGAAAATGTGAATCATGACCCACGAATAAGTTTGTCTGCAAAGAGTTGAGGGTGCAATGAGAATGTTTTCAAAAGCACGCTCAAGACTTGAGGAACTGAGAAACATATGGTCAAATGTCATTGTTAATAACTGGAGAAAATGTGTATGAAAGAACATAATTGCAGTTTAAATTTATAGGTAAAAATATAAATAATTAAATTCATGTTTGCATTAACACCATACTAGAAGAAATAGCATTTCTGTTTTGCAGGATACAAAATGTTTCGCGAGTAATTCAGTTGAAGTATGGTTTAAAAATATTTAACAGAATTATTTTAACCTGACAGAACTGGAAAGATGAAAGATTATTAAGATTAAATAAAATATTCATTTAATAATAACAATATTAATAATAATATGTTCACCATATACTTTTCTGTATTGTAGGCTATTTTTAGTTATTTTTGTAATTGCTATTCTTTGTTATTTTTGCAATTATACATTTGCTGTTATTTTCCCTAATAGGTCTATTTATTTTTGAAATATTTTATTTTCTATTGTTTTTACTAATATTTTTGTAAATTTATGTGGGATAATAATTATGTTTACGAAAATAATTGTTTGCGTGTGTGTGCAAAGGTGTAGAAGTAATTTGTAATTTGACATCAAATAAATTTTTTTTAAATGTGAGTTGGATAAATAAAAAATTAAACATTTTCAATAAAAATTACAACCTTTCAGAACCATTGATTTAAATAATGCTTGTATTGTTAAATAATTAATTTCTACATTTTTAAAGTATAGTCATGCTCGGTACAGGAAACACCTTACGATTAAACTCGCGATATTTAATGTAATCCTTGATCTCTTTCTGTGAAATCAGTGCATAAATAGTCTAAACATAAAAACCTGATCGTTAAAACAGATCTTTCAAAACAAGACACCAAATATTTTCATTTAATTTTTTTAAAGCAAATTACGCAAAATTCTACATGGGGGAAACTAATTGCACTATGCTACTTATTTTTCGGTTTATTTCATTTAAGTCCTACTTTTTATATCTTGAATGGTTTACGAATAATTGACTGAAAATTTATACTAGACTCTGTAGCTATCGGCTTTATTGAGTCGATGAATGAAGGGTAAAAAAAAAATCACTTGCGACTGTATCGAAAATCTAGGCTAGAATGTTTTAGTAAAATATTTGAATTTTATTATAATGTAATTCCCGTCTTTACATAGGCTATTTAATTATTTATTAATTGCTTATATATAAACTTACGAGAATGGCGCTACCTGCCTGATAGCTGCAATCAAGGGATCTTTTCGTACAGGAGCACATGAGAGGCTCAAAGACTGCTTCTGCTAACACCTCGCTGGACAAAAATAGAGCTAAAATTCTGTATAACACCTTTTTTGCATTCCCTATAGAAACGTTTGTAAATAACCTGCACTTAGTTTCATTTCGATCATTTAAATATAAAGTGTTTTACCATAACAGTACTGTTGCACAGAAACAAAATAAGTGATCCTAGCTACCTATAAAATTTAGATGAATAGGGTAACGTACTCACTTTTCGCTAGGTGAATTCGCTGTGAAGTTTATCTCTTCTATTTGAAGATCAAACCTAGGCTTTGGCACAGGATGACGACTGCTCACTTTAATATTTTGTCACAATCTGAACTAGAACAAGACAGCACAGAACTAAAATTATATAATCTGAATTATACCTATTGTTCATAATTATAAATAGTAATAGATTCTCTCCATTACCTTACTAGTTTTTTAGTTCCCCCCCCCCCCAAATGAAATAAACGTTTGAAAGGAATATTTTGTAACATACGTTACATAGCAAACGGATGACTTTTTCAAGGTAGGATAATATTGGATTACAAACAGCATTTATTACATATTAGCTATATCGCAATATGATCACAGATTAAGTCTGATATATACATAAGATTATTTACACATTTATAAATTGTACATAATATAATGTGCGTGAAAATAATTACGTTTTGATTAATTCAGGTGCATTAAATGTTCGTAATTATGTACAGCTTCTTTCACTGAAAGATTCCAGAGACAATAAAGGAAGTCCAGAAGACGAGATCAGGACGTCGATACAGATATCTTCTGTACAGGAGTTGCTGTAGGCAGTTCCTCCAGTAATCTGCAACAATAGATTTCCACAATAAGATACATTTGAATCACACTGAGAAAACATTAAATTATTTTATTTGTCCTACTTTCCATTCTCGAGCAAGCAAGAAAAATATTATAATAATTGATGAAAAAAAAAGCACACACACCTTTACAAATCTAAAACCACATCCTACTTAAATATTTTCTTCAGTCATACTTAAATTCTCAGTTATTACCGGTAAGTCATATATCATTTTAGTTTTAAAATACTAATAGAAAATAACTTTAATAATATTAAATTATAGATGTACAGACTTTGTCGTAACAAATTGGATAAACGTATTTATTGATAATTTAGTTTGATTTTCAAAATTAATACTCAATTATTAAGTTCAAAATACTTTTAGTCCCGTTTTAATATGGATCAAAGAAGTGTGGTTATCCTTAGCCTCTCTATTGAGATAAAAATCTAAATCTTGCACTGAAGCAGTTAATTAATATTAGTTGACTTCCAATAGTATAACAAAAATTTTGAATGATAGAGTTTATATCTGATCGATAAATGTAATATTCAGAATTCCCTTTTACCTTTAACTTTCTCTATAGGCCTAGCCTAAATATAATTAAATGAAAATGTATATAAAGTTCTATATGCATGATTTGTATGATGAGAAAAATAGTTTACAGTAATCGTTATTAAATGCTCCAAAGTTTGTGTTCACAAAATGATTGAAGAATGTTGTTCGGGGAAGACTGTAAGAGGAGACCGGATTTGGAAATGGAGATGGCGGTAATAAGCATAATGTAATGAAGATGATTGGAACAAGCAAGAAAATAATAATGACGAAAAAGGAGAACTATAGTACAGGAAACTAACCTAGGCCGGAAACCAACGATGAAGATAAAATACACTACATGGTTCGTCTGAAGTATAATTTTTCTCTCTCTCTTCCGATACATGGTCATCCCACATGTTTCAAATTCATAACATGAATCTTTTAGTGAGCTGATGTATACATATTCATGACGCTGGTTGATTAAATACTCATTTACCTATTCCAGATCTATGGGCTGTAGGGGGAGGTATATAAATATTTGCATGACTATTATTGGGACTTGCAAATGTTAGAGATACATTTTTATATGCAAATGTTTCATAATGATGGAGTACTGGGACTCAAACCACCTGGAATTCATACTCTGTAGTCTTTTTGTGTTTTTTGCTCCATTTTGTTAGTGGCATTAATAAAAACTTTGCATGTAATCTTTGTACGCTGTACAATGGACAATAGCCTAATAACAATTTACAAGAAACGAGAAAATGCTGTATCTAATCTATGAAAACAGAACTTTCTCGGTAAAGTTCTGCACATATATAATATACTTTATGTAAAATTTTGTTTTTGTTATGGATATAATAAATATGTAACATTTTATTTTGTTTCATAAAATGCTCCAGGTTTGCCAGAGAGCTATGGAGAGGAAAATACTTGCCATCACCACAAAGGACAGGATAAAGAACACAGAAGACCAACCTGAAGGACATCCTCGACTTAGCAAGACACCAGAAATGGAATGGGCAGAACATCTAGCTAGAATGAGTGACAACAGATGGGCAATACAGAACAATTGTATGGGACCCAAGACAAGGGACAAGATCTAGGGGAAGACCGAAAACGAGATGGGTGAACTCACTTAAGGAGAGAGCAGGAGCGCTGTGGTCAAGGGAAGTCAGAGACAGGAAAAAGTGGAGGGAATTAGGAAAAGTTTAGTGAAAGGATCAGTGAAAAGTGCAGTGAGAAGTGTAGTGGATAGTCAGAAAAACAAAATTAATGAAAAAGCAACAAACACAAACTAGTAATAGCAAAGGAACACAACACAATGCACTGCAAAAAGTAATAATCGACAAGCAACATTAGAACTAGCCCATCTAGTGTTATGATCAGGAGGGCTTTGCCCCAAGGGGATTTATAGGCTGATATATATATATATATGAAATAATTGTGTAAAGGCAATTAATAAAAGCCATGCCAGGATAAAATAAATAAAGGACGACTATTATATATGTATACTATTATATATATATTAGAATTTATTCATGATATAGGTCACCGCGGCGGGGGAGTTGGTAGCGTGACTGCAGTCCACCCTGTCGGCCCGGGTTCAGTCCCGGGGTTTTCCGATAATGGAAAATTGCCTTCCAGTATTAAGTACTGTTTCAAGGACTGAATGCTGTGTTGTCCTTTCATCCTCACCCTGCGAGAGGCAATGGAAAATCTCTGCGGTATCACCCTTGCCTGAAAGATCCTTGAACGAGTCGTGGTTATCGTCCCCGGCTTCATTCCGGGTCTATACCTGCAGAACATCGCCATCATCATCGTCATAATCAACAACAACAAGGAATTTGTGAAATTTCACCATTCTATAAGATAAGTTACTATTTCTTTATGATGATATTTAAAAAAAAAGAGGTTATAAAACTTATTCGAACTTCGTACAGAAAATCAACAATTGAAGATCAAATATCCGTTGTTCATTAGCCTATAATAAATATTTCACTCAATTTTAAATAAAATGTCATTATAAACAAGAAAGTTATCAAAGAAACAGTTAATGCAGATCACGTTGAGAGGAATCTGGGAAGTGCCGCAACAGAAGCAGAATATTAAATAGGGTTTGCTTTGGCAATAGATGAGGGGGCAAACCAGTTCGTTCATTCATTTCGACAAAAAGCAATGACTTAACAGGTTAATTTATAATACCACCTTAGGATTGGTGATGATATGTGCTTCGAGCGGATGTTAATCTACCGGCTAAATATAGGCCTAAGTAAATATGTAGCTGAAGGAAATTATTATATGACCTAGAAATAATGTCTATGATTTCTTCTCTATGAATTAAAGAAATATACAGAGTGTTAATAACATGTAAATAGTTTACCTGTGAATAGAGGGGACATAGATAAGCAACTTTTATTAGGAGATTTTTGCTCTATGACGTAAAAATATGTGCATGCTACAGGGCATTAAAGTCATTACAATGTGGTGCCCATAAGTCAATAATGAAGTGAAATAGGATTAACATTTTCAATAAATTGACTTCATGCCTTCTTAGTGATCGACAAAAACCTGATTCTTAATCATTCATCAACAGCTATATAATAATTTAATGTTACCATAATCTACAAAATTTACAGACTGGCCGCCACTGCATTAATTATTTTTATTCGTAATTCTAGTGTTAATAACGAAGTTCCTTTGTTTTGCATTTTTCAAATACAGTATTAGAAATCAGTGACTTCTATGCCCTGGGAGATTTTATGCTGTAATAGGAAAAATTGAATCCGTAAATAAAAGATGTGTGATATTCATTAACATTCTGTATAATGTTTAATTTCATTATTTATTTATTTATTTATTTATTTATTTACTTACTTACTTCAGCTACAATAGAGCGAATGTACTTCGATTAAACAACGTTATAGAAAATTATAATTAACATCATAATCATAACTACTGTAATAAATCAAGAGCTACCGGTAATACTTCTCGAAATCAGTAATAGCTTGCCCGCAAATAATCCGAGGTCGGCGGGTTCAGACCCGGTCAATGTCGATGATTTTAGCATAATTTAAAAATCCTAGACACAAAATCCTTCGGAATAGATAAATCTTGGTTCCCAAGTACGTCAACATAAGTCTATGTTAAAGAACACCAAGCAGAAATTAGGAGTCTTGGTTAAAACTTCCCGAACCTTTGACGTGCTTAAGAAAGGTCTACCTTAGTTTTCCCCTAGAGAGCTGTTGAGTCTATGAAAATATCATTAGGGCCCGGATGTTTACGACATAAAAGAAGCCAAAAATATACAAGACAATATAACCTTAATAACTAAACATTCCCCGAAAATACCACTAGAACTAAACTAATACATTTAATGAATCAAAAAAATGACAATATTTGAATACTACATCTTAAATGCTTTTTTAACAGTTTCGTATCATCGTCAAATAGTATCAAATTGTTAAATAACTGTTTACTGCATCACGAACCTGTGAATTCAGTAAAATATTTTACCAGGACGGTCAGTAAAAAGCATTCCAGTAAATCATTCACAACTTTTCTGACGATTCATCTATGGACACCCAAATCTTCTTGTTCCATAGTAATTTTAATTTATTCCGATGCACTTTCATAACAAGACGTTAAATAGCCTTTCCTTATTGTTGATGCGTCAATCAAGTATAGTTCGTCGTATTTCGTGAAGTTTTTAAAATAAATACATTTACTTTATTGAGAAATGTTAGCAGGTAACATAATCTCACAGATGTGTTTCGAGATATCGGACGATTTGGAAGACAGCACAGCAGGTGGCAACTAGTAGGCCCAATATTATTAGGTCCATTCCATTGACAATGAGACCAAAATATCAGCTACTCCTTCTAGGAATTAATAATTTTCAGAATATAGACAATATATAAAAAAATATAAACCAATTAACACTTCTGAATCACATCCAAAAATGTAACCAAAATAAGACTTGAAATCGCGAAAACATGCACAAAAGGACAAAAGCAAAAATTATCTAGCCTATATTTGCATATATTGTTGGTGCCATTTTAAGAAGACCTCGTCCCAAACCATCGTCTATCTACAAAAGAATATAATAGCATTGTTCCCTAATCCGAAAATCTGCACCGACAAAGAACAAGTGCTCTTCTAATCGCGTGGTTTTCTCCAGAGTTGACGCTGTCATTCACTGCATCTTAAGTGAAGTAAATGCTGTGGTACGAATTTAACAACATTGTACTGGACTGCAGACAAGTGAGAATACGCCTAATTACCATTCCATTCACTGATTGACAGGTCGAAGAGGATTAGGGTGGCAGCAGATAGAAGCAGTTCTTGGAAAATGAGTCTTTAAGAAGTGGCACCCAAAACATGACATAAAAGATTTATCTAAAAGTAATCAGCAACGTTCAATTCTTATTGAAATCAATGCTATGGCTGAAAAAAAAAAGTCAGGAAGAAAATACATGTCATAATCATCTGTGTCCTATCATGGGTCAGTCTCGTTTACAAGAAAATAAGCGTAATTAAATTTGTTGATAACAAACCCTCCTCCGGAAGGCCCCAGAATTGCTTGACTGAATACTACAAGCTTTAGCCTACGTGCGTAGTAGGCCTATTTAAGTAATATGTCATATATTACCGAAACGTATGGCCTAATATGGCCTATTTAAGTAACACATCACCGAAACTTAAGCAAAAAGAGATGAAAAGTAGAAAATTTTCCCCTGCCAAAGAAATTGCCAGAATACCAAGCAATTCTTTCATTGAGTCGGAGATGCAATTCAAATGAAAGTACTTATGAATTCGACTTAAGTTTCTTGGTCATAAAGCTCTTTTAAATGTATCATAATTATTTTTTTTTCTATTCGGTGCAACATGCAATATTGTAGCTGATTAAAATGGAATGCAGCAAGTGTATGTAATAATCCGGTTTCTCATTGTGAGAGAATTTATACAGCTTCTTGCTAGTAGGAAAAACATGTTACAACACGTGTTTGACAAATGTAGTAACAACAACCATGCAGTCGTGATGTGCAATGAGAACGCACTCGGTTTGTGGCTGCGGTGCAACATGTCTTCATTCTGTTTTTATCTATATTGAGATGTTATATCAGATGATATAGGACAGTAGTTCTCAATCTCTGATCTGCGGACCAAGTAAGGAATTACGAAAGGGGTCCCTAAAATAATACCCATGTAGCCTATTTCATTTTCCGTTTAGGGGTGTTTAAAAATATGAATGTAAAGGCCACTATACCCTCAATTATAGTAAAGAAATCTGACTTTACCTTTTAGTTATTAATATTTATGCAATGCCTTTGGCAATAATAACAATTTAATAGATTCAAATTATAACGTACACCATTTACAATTCTAAACACCCTAATAATGTCTATGAACATAGGCGTCAAGTTATAAAATGTTAAATACGTACTAAATTTAAATTTAAAATAGTTACAAGTTGTTAAAAGTTAAACATAATTCATATAAAGTATGAATAGTTTCTTCAATTTTAAGTTCTTTGGTAATTGGAGAAACTATGAAAATGTGCCTAGACGTCTCTACAACTGGGTTAAACTAAGATAAAAAGGAAACTAACGTAAATAGTTTCCCTTGATTCAAAAAGTTTTATTGTATTAATATATAATGTTCTGTGTTTAATATTTAAGTTGTTTATTTGTATATTTCCTTTATGCATTATATTTATGTCTTGTATAACTTAATAAGCGACTTAAAGCGAGTACACCGTGGCGCTGCGCTGCAAACCGGAAGGCAGCGGGTTGAATCCCCGAAGAGGTCGTTGAAATGTTTCAGTTGGCCTAATCCTTTTGGCGACACTATGGCCCTACTCCCGACTCACCCTCTGACAGAAATGGGGACCAGGAGCACTCCTGGGGGTAAAGGTGGCCGTCGTGTAAGGCTGACCTTCAATTTCCGAATATCTAAGCAATCTTGGAGCCTCAACCTCCTAGAACCCTAAGGGGCTCCATGGCCTGTATAGTGACCACTTTACTATAATAACTACAGTAAGTGGCTGGGTGGAGTAGAAGGCCCTTTGACCTAACTCTGCCAGGAAAATATAATAATAATAATTATATAATAATTATTATTATTATTATCGTTATTATCATTATCGTTAAAGGTTACCTCACCTTGTACATCATGGGTGCCTACTCTCTATTTAAAAGTAAAGTTTTCCTTAATTTGCGCACTTATTTTAATATATGAAAGACTAATATAAAATATGACATAATCGTATTTATAGCAGCTATTAGAACTTTTGGGACTATTATAAAACTTAACCTTTCGTGACTAAAAGTCATCGTGATACATGGAACAGACAATCATTGCTTCCATAAACTTTCTGTTTTTTTTTTTTTTTTTTTTTTTTTTTTTTTTTTTTTTATGTGGAGATCTATTTTTGCAGGAAAACACTGTTGATTATCTATTATTACTTACAATAAAAGCAGTCCTAAATTATACTTGCAGCAATGACAATTTAGGCCTATAACTTACATATCAACTTGAAGTCATTGGTTTATTTTAACACTGTTATCAATAACAGCGAACAAGTTTTTTCCATTTTACTTCCTCGTAATTAATATTGGAGTATGTGATTTTATGTGTACTTTATTCCCAACGGGTGCTCTCGTTCAAAGCATTCGACAAGATGGAGAAGTATCATCTCTTGACTTATACATTGGGAAACTTTACAGTATATAGGCCTAGATAAGGATACTCATAAAATGGGAATTATTTAATTTGTGGTAACGAAATGGATCACAATTTCATACATAATTATTGAAAATGATGCATGCATTCCTTGAAAGCAGATCAGGAAAATCACATCCATGTTTTAAATAGATTTTATGCCTTTAGGATTCCTAACAAGGGTAGCCATCACGGCAGCGTACATGTAGGCCTATAGACCTAAGCGTATGGTTTGCAAGGATATCACAGTGCAATGGTTTCCGTTGCCTTCCGCACGGTTATTAATGGTAAGGAGATGTCTGCCGATCCGGTGTGTCAGAGTCGCCAACGTAGATACATTATCCAGCATAACGATTTAGGGAAAGGGTTTGGTAGAAATGTCAACCTAGCAGACTTCATAACCATGATCCACGTAAGTTCTAGTTACAGGCCTACTTCGGTTGGAAGTTTGAAAGAATGATTGTAATCAGGGTTTCACGACATTCGCCATAAGACTGAAAGAAGTTATCATACCAAGTGTATGTTTTCTTTGCGTTTGTAAACGGCACCATCTTTGATTTATGCGGTACACCTGTAACTTAAAATTTGCTCGTAAAATTATCTTGATATTGGCTGCATGATTTAGTGCCGCAGTGACCTTCCCATGTATACATTGCTCTCAGTTGTTGGAGGGAAATAAAAATTACAAACATACCTCGAGACTGTCATTATCATGGCTCGTTGCCAATTAGACGTGCACACTCACACGTAAATCACCAACTAACTAGTATTAATTAAAATGCAAGTTGTAACAAGAGGAAACTAATTCTGTTAATTCGGAGCATTCTTAACTTAACTTTAAAATGGACAACTTACCTACGTCACTGAGTCGTCTTTGTGCTGTCAATTAAATTCGGATAAAGTAAGGAACTTATTACCGAGTGCGAATTTAAATTCCGAATTCTAAAAATATTACGAGAAGATGAATGTAGTCTTAAGTGGGTAAACAAAATCGTATCTCATCGTGTGAAAATTGTGTATAGTTATTTCCAAAACGTGAAAGCCTCGTCCCACTCCACCGGAATGGTTTCATAATGGGTCCCTTTCTAATGACGGTCGCTTATTGTTCACTAACCCCAGAGACAGTCTATTTAGAGATCAGCAGATCACTAATTTTTCTGATGTGGTGCCGATAGACATTTTTACACCTGAGTCGAGGAAAAAAAGGGCATAATATTATAGCACTAACACAGTGGGTGCAAATTTTCAACACGATACTGGTCAGTGGACTGAAAAATCTACAGAAAATAAAGATAACTTAATACCGATGCTTCTAGTCTTTAATGACAACCTAATGTTCACTAATACCAGCAGTTAAGTATCTGAGTAGAACTGATGTTTCATGTGTTGGAAAGAACTATACCATTATTATGTGTGTATGTGGGCTATGACATGTAAGTTAAATACTTTCCATATTAAAAAAAAAAGCTTGTACAGCTATCTTGTGTCAAATTGGCAAAAGGAAAATGCCCCTTCGGGCTCGAAGTAATTTCTTGTGAACTACTGTTATTTCACCCACTAGGCTACACCGATTAATTGTATTCAGGGGAGTATTAAGAAAGGGGGGATGAGTGGGCTATACTTCAATTTCTCAGATAGGAGACAGTTCAAATGCACTCATAAAATGTGAAAGGCGAATCGTGAAATAGAAATGCCAACACTACTTTGCCAGTAAATGTAGAAAAATTCAGCCTAACATAGAATTTTTACCTAAGCAGCTCAAATTATGAATATATAGTTAGCTTTCTTAGCTACTAACGCCAACAGCTGATGAAACTGGCATCTCGGGTATATTATAGCTGTAGAGTGAGCAGTGATTGAAATTGTGCTTGATAAATTTTCCAATAGTGGGAAAACAAGAAAGCCTACTTTTGTTCTAATACTCAACTTTTAATGCTTTTATTTTAGATGAAGGTGTAAGTGTGACGCAGATATCAACAAAAAACCCTGCTTGCTTTGTTTGAGTTTCGTTGTATAGTTACGTTATTCTAAAGTGTGATGATTCAATATAATTCTGTATGATAATTAGCGCTTGGAGGTTGATGAAATGTTATCCTTTTTCTGAGATATCACAAACAATGCAGGATGTAGTATAAATTCGTCTCGCCTCAAAATGAACAAAAAGCTTACTTTTATTTTGCATTTTTCGATATTTTATTCTTTACTAGTCATTTTTAGGAAATTTTCATTCTTTCGTTGCATTTTTCCCTATTGTGTCTTCAGAATGAACTTTTCAACAATACACACAAAGCTCTCTCATAATTCCTTAGCTATGAGGCATACATTAATATAATAAACATAACAATAACAGAAAACACAATGTTAAAGAAGTATTATAAATACTTAAATCTTGTCCTTTGCTTATTATTATTTATGATTATACTACTGTATATTCTCTTTTTAAAAATGTCTTTAGAAATTTTAAGTCATCTTTTAAATTTTTCATGTCATATTTTCATAAATTTAAGGTCATTTTATAGGTCATTTTTCAGGAATTTTTAGGTCATCAACGTCTGAGCCCTAGTGATAATAGTGTTAGGCTTATCACAGCCCATCCCGAAAAAAATCTTGGAAACCCCCCTGATTGTATTGGACCCTGAAATTCAATATCAAGTTTTCACTACAACTAATAATTTAAATCTACGTGCATGAGGTCCTCGAATTAAAAAAAAAATTGTATATACCGGTATATATAATGTTTTTTAAAAGAGATTTTATCCTGATTAACACAGCTTCTCACGAATGTCTCGGGTTTCGCTCATCTAACACATATTTACTTCAAGAGACAAATTAATAGTTGTCATGATTATTGAAATTTTGAATAAGAACAATTTCCGGGGTTTACACTTTTAGAAATACATTTGACCCCTGGGACCAAGCCATTCTTAATAATATTCGCCTGGGAGGTTTCCGGTTTCTTAAAACGTTTATTTGAATGATTTTTCGTTAAAAAGACCTGAGGGGGTTATATGCTTCCTGTGTCGACCTCAACACTAATCAGCAGTCCTGACATCAAGTTAACTCTATCCTATATGAGGTCTTGCTGGACAGCTGCCGAATTATGACGAGAGAAAATCATATAACTTTGCTTAGGATAAAGAAAGTTATGTGAATATCATATTACATTGTTTAAAATATTCTCCAAGACTAACATTCAGTTTTACATACCTTAATTCATGTACCGAATAATTGTCTAAGGAAGCTATAGTGTGAATCTAAATCTATAAAGCAATAGCAACATCTAAAGAAAACCTTTGCATACCTGTGGAACGGTATTTTGAACGCAGATCCTATGTCTGCATTTTTATAAAACCTTAGTGATTCAATCAGAGTTCGTTCCTTTGTTTTAACCTAATTTTTAAGTGTTTTTTTAGGGGCCTAGTAAATTTTCAGCAAAATGTACTAATCTATGCAAAATTAGTTTCATGTTTACCTCGAGAAATTTGCAAAGAACCAGCCTTTGATGGAAGCATTTCATTTGTTGTTGAATAACCTTACTTGAAATGGAATGCTTAAGTTAATTACATACATTTTCAGCGTATATCCTACACTCCTACACAGAAATACATTAGAGATTTATGAAAAATAACGAGTTTCGCTTGGACACGTGTACCACAGAGGAGTAATTAATTCGGTGTGAAATAGCTACAAGTGTACGGTGTGTTCTGCTCTAGTAGATCTAGTGAAATGACTGGGAGCTACCCTGCACGGATAATCCCTCGTACTGCCTGGTTCATTCCGGCATAAAATGTTCATACATACCCCAGATTGCTTTGTGAACATATGAGGATACAATAGTTGTCATAACAAGAAAAGAGTGTAGTGTTATTTTTGTAGATAGGCCTAGGTCTAACAGAGTCTACTTTAATGAATTCGAACATTTCACTGCTTGAAAATACGTAAAATATGTAATTTAGTTCTAAACTTAAAGCCAAGTTACCTTTATCGATTTAAATAATAATATAATTATATTATATATATATTATATATACGCACTTACATAAAGTCTCACATCTTGAACAAATCAGAGTTAGTTGTTTTCCTGGCCAACTTCGATTTTGTCGGCTAAATTCCTTCTAGGCCTACTATTTGTTGGATTGAAACTACCATCTGCGAAAGGCGAAGGTCATGAAATGAGATATTTAATCGAAATTCTGAGCTTTTTAAACCTTGCCTCAGCACATGATGGCACCATATTGATGACCCATGGAAGTTTCATTCAATTATCATCCTTTAAAAAAATAGTCTTATCAGCTTTATAACAAACAAACTTTCGTTATGCATTTGGTGAATAATAGCCTAATAGTTCATTAATTTGACTGACACAATTGAAGGTAATTTATTCTAAGAAAGAGATAGGCATAAAGTGGAAAACTTATTATTTATTTTCTAAACAGGTTAGAAAATCATGAATATTATTTATCAGGTTGCAAAATCTGGTTGTTAAAATTATAGCAGATGGTCTAGCGTTAGGCAGTATTCTCTGTGCGTGGCAAAATAAATTATACGGTTAGCTCGTTGAAACAGAGGATCGTGTGCATTATAGCAGATAAGTTTGGAAAAACAAACAGTTCCTCAGGACATGTGAAAGATTAGAAGAGTCACGAAAGCTGTAGGCCTACTAACGGTTGGTAGATTTTATTGTAAATGTAATATTTAGTGCTTCTTGACTGTATTTAGGGGAAAGACTCGCCCAAAGAAATAAATCGATTCCTATAGAACTGGAAGATGTCTCCCGAAAATATCTAAACGAGAGGTCTATGTGAACCTTTTTTATTCCAGTTCTACTCCCAGGTTTTGTTGGATTTACAAATAAAAATGTTAAATTTGAATTGCCAAAAATTAAACTTTTATGAAAAAGTATAATTCAAGAAATTTACCGAGAGTTAATGAGCAGGATAAAGTGTAATTAGCTAACTTTAGTGCTTGTCTTGCAACAATTGCATGAGTTTGAAATCACATCTACTAGGCCTAACTCATTTATTGTTCCGCTATTTATTTATTTATTTAAATCTAGGCCTTTGGTGTATTTACACCATTTTCAGGGCATTATTCTTGCTTGATAAGATCAACTCTTTTGATTGATGTATATTGGTTTATACAGCCTATTATTGATCCTTTTTTAGTGATTATTGTAATTGTATTAATAAAAAAATCACCACGAAGTGTAGCGAATAATATGTGTTTTTTAACATTATTGTTTTAAAGTTCTAACGTATTTTAGATATTGGATGAAACTACTGCTTTCATTAATAAAATATGCCAATAAACAAACAAAGAAAATATAGGCAATATCTTATGAAGTAATTATTCTGCCAGTATCTTTTGTCACTAGAAGGTGTTTAAATGCAACAGCTTTTACAAACTCCTGTGTGGAGATTTCTTTCTTTCACAGAAACTTTCACTTCTCTATGATAAATCTTGTACGTTTCCCTAAACTTCTTAATGATATACAATAGGCCTATAACTTAAGTATCTGACTGAATATCTTGTGGTACCGGAATAAGATTAACTATATTAAAGTGTTGATGACAACAAGCTGTTCAGTTTTCATGGAATGTTTCACACCCATAGAACTCTAAAAAAATGCCTTTGCTTTCTTTATATACTATGTTCAGCCCAAGAATATAATTTCCTATACCAACTTTATCCAATGTGGAACCTACATCTCTTAAAGCGGTCAAAATAATTTCACAGCGCTATGAATAGCAGATTCAAATTCTACGTAGGTATTCCGGTTTACCGGTACTCCGAATATATTTCAACATATATATCTAAATATTTTACTCATATATTTTTAGTTCTGCAGTGTAAATCCTTTTGTTGAGTAAATGCTTTGTTATGTAACCTTTCCACTCCTATTCCTCTCTAACACTTAAACCGAACTGTTATAATATTAATTCAGCCGCAAATATTATCCATCCCCTGAGCCAACCTATAAACTGATAGGAGGTCCTTGTTTATGGGCTTATTTATTTATTTATTTATTTAAATTCATATTAACTATGTAAGCCTATCAATGGCAGCATAGGCGTAACCAGGCCGACCATATGGGGGGGTTATAACATCCGCGGGGCCTGGGGGGTATGGAATACCCCCTAGGGAGAGGGGGGTCCGGGGGTCCTCCCCCGGAAAATTTTAAAAATTAAAATGCAAAATAACGAGTTTTAAGCTTCCGGGGTCTCCCCGGAAAATTTTAAAAATTAAGACGCAAAATAACGAATTTTAAGCTTCCGGGGGTCCTCCCCGGAAAATTTTAAAAATTAAGACGCAAAATAACGAATTTTAAGCTTTCCGGGGGACCTCCCCCGGAAAATTTAAAAAATTAAGACGCAAAATAACGAGTTTTAAGCTTCCGGGGGTCCTCCCCCGGAAAAATTTTATAAATTAAGACTCAAAATAACGAGTTTTAAGCTTCCCACGCTTTATACTTGTATTAAGTAATTTATGGGCAGACTTAAAAAATTATATAATTTTCCTTTTTATAATCAATGGGGGGGGGGGGGTTCAAACCCCCAAACCCCCCCCCCCTCGGTACGCCTATGAATGGCAGACATAATGTAGTTTATGTTGTAGTTCTTATGATCAGTCCTAATCACATTTCGTAATCATTATTTTGGTGTCTTCATATAGAATTCACCTTATACATTGCTCATTATTGTAGACTGTGTTGGGTAGATCATATAGCCCAATTGTATGGTTGCATATTAGACACAGATGAAAAGATAATATTATGATTAATTCTAGGGGGTTGTACTAACAGTTAGTTTGACTATAATGGATAAAACTAGTTTTAAGTTTTTAAATGTCAATGGATTCATTATCAATAATTTATATAATTTTACTGAAGTTATTTGATTATAATATATTCGCTTATCTTACCCTTGGGATTAATTTTCGCAAAAAAAAAATCGATGTTCGAAGATATTGTAGGTCTTCTGGAATAGGCAGCATGAGAAAACGTACGAGGGGGTGGAACGAAGGATAAACCCTTACTATCCGGCAAGGCGAGTTTATATAACAAACGAGAGTATAAAAGTCAGTCCAATTCATAACATTTGAACATAGGGTTTAATATTCATAAGAAGAAACACGGTTTGCGAGAAATGTTTCCCTCCTTATTTAAGAGCACGACTCCCATAATACGGAATAATTCATTTTGGAAATGACCAAAATACGGTACTGAAGTAATTACTTTACTGCACAAGTTGTGATGTAATTAGAATTCGCAAAGCTTTTCTTCAATTGCACCTACAATCCCCTTCTTTAGAGATTTAAGTTTATTTGAAACATGAAATGTCTAGACCTTGGTTTGTGATTTTTACAAGAGAAGTTGTATGGAAGCAAGCATATAGGACAATAATACCGAATCACAGCAAATCCCAAACCTGTAATAATAAAATAACTTTATAAGTTATATAGAGAATGGTGTGGAATAAACTCGCAAAGTAGAAGGGGGTTGAAGTGGTTGGGAGAAAGCGAGGTTGAATAGAAATATTAAGAGTTGAAAATTAGGCACCCCGTGAGTATAAGGTAGCAGAATCATACGAGAATAGCGTTTAAATCATCTTCGTGGGGGCGGGGTACCGTGTTTCTGTGTAGTGCTTTCTAGACAATACACAGTAGGCTATAATAAAAAAGTGGCACTGTGATAGGCATATATATATTCGGCCATGGATTCCTTATACCAAAAGAAGGAAAAAAGTTCATATCCTTGTTTTGTCGTTATTCACTTATTAATGAAAGTGTTATGGAAGCCTGCGAAACCATTCGAAACCATCCCGGAGTATTTGAAAGGGTGCGACAGTCCACGATTCGACGAGTGCATGCATGTCTAGAAGCAAGAGGAAGACATTTCGAGCATTTGTTTTGAGTTTTGTGTGTTCACGTATTATGAGTGTACCATTTGTTCCCGTTTAAACTTGCGAATGTTTGTTGTCATATTGCGCGAGAAATTTGAACCACCCAGAAGATGAACGGAATAGAAATATTGCCACTTTGCTGCCCCGTTTTATGAGCTATTTACGAACGGTCCGCTTTTTCTGTGATCTTTAACTACACATGTCTAATAATAATTTTATTATGAAGTAGAAAAGAATTGTCGCTCCGGAAAACTCGAAGTGTCAATATGTATACCTTACCTCGTCTGTAACATACAGCGTACGTGATGTCAAATGGCTTTCATTGTTGTAATTTATTTTATTGTTGTATTTTCATGTAAATAACATAAGAATTTGTTAATCTCTATGTTAAGCCAATAAGCTATTGCAGACTGGTGTGTCCAATGCTAGAATTACTGGAGAAGAATATGTAATTTAATGAAGTGGATTTCTTTACCTTAAAATTTCACCGAAACATAATGTCTTTTTAACTTTTCCTTAAGATTCTGACATATCGTATTATAATTGTGTATGCTCTATTTAAGACGATTTGAACATTAAGAATAGGCTAATTAAGCATATTTTAGGCAATTACATATTTATGAGGGAAATCCTGGGGATCTGGACCCCCAAAAAAGAGAATTTAAAGCATTAATTAAAAAAAAAAAAGTTTTGTCACTCAGGAAGGAAGATGTTAGTAATTTACTGTCAATAATTTTTCAAATAATTGTTACTATTTTCGGCGACGCTGAAATTCATCGACCCATGTTGGTCCCAGCCTTGGTGGTACAGCTTATTCGATCAGCCAGGCTTTTAGCTATAGGATAACACTATTTTCAATGTAATCACTCTTGTTCTCGGTTGCCTTTTAATGTATCTTCCTATGAACGTTGTCACGTTTTTCATGCTCTCCAAGCACAACAGTTTTGTAGAGCACAATTACTACGGAAAATTTAACATGCAATCAAACGTTCATTACTCATATGAAATGCTTTCATGAGGAATTATTATCAAGTTACAGGCACATGTAGTTCCCATCTCCCCATCATACGGACACTTATGCCCTACGCTCTAAGCACATACTTATCTGTTTCGATTTACTGTATCTGTTCTCTGTTAGATTTTATTTTTCTACGATATAGATTTTCATCCTTTTCCCCTTCAAGCCATCATGGTGGAAAATTGAACTTTTAACATCCAATGCTGGTAACCTAAATTACCGCACTACTTACCGCACATGTGCATCATTATGTCAAAACCTGTAACCTTTGTTATAACCAGGGCCCGGACTCTGATGACCTAAAATTCTTTGAAAAATGACCTATAAAATGACCCTAAATTTGATAGAAAATGACTTAATAATTATAAAAAATGACCTGAAAACTGATATTTTATTTATAAAAAATATTATTGTACGCACAAAGTTATAGACTAATTTGTACATAATTGAAAGAATTGTAAATGCAAAAAGGATATTGTAGGTCTACAACTCTGATATTTGTTCTTGATTTGAGCATTTTAGAAGAAACGTAAGGAAAATGTTTTTAAGTAGATCCTACAAAAATGTTGCAATATAGTAACCTAGTAATTTCTTTAAATATTACCCGTATGAAAAGAAAAGCTTGTAAATGAATGAAAATGACCATTTAAGGAAGCAAATAACATGAAAATGACAAAATAATGACGTATAATTGAAATAAATGCCCTAAAAATAAAAAATTGCATAAAATGACAAAAAATGACCTAATAAAAATGCATTTCTATGATCAAGAGGCCATGATTAGTATTTATATACAAGTTGGCGATGTCTATGTAGCATCAATAAAAAGATGACATGTCATTAGAATCCGGGCCCTGGTTATAACTTATTTGGTTTCCTCAGTCGTTTTAAGCCAAAAGCCGAATTGGATATTCACTTACCATTACTCATTTCCGCCATTCATCTTGTATCATATTCATTAGGCCTAAAACTAATACCAGTTGAAAATTAACAGACGCCATAAACACATTAACAATAGAAAACGACGCACACTAATAGTTGCATGGCCCACTGGCATAGACACAGAAACTGAACTCCTGATAAGGCCTCGATGCTCAAGGATTATAAATAAAGCTTTAAATATATATATATAACTTATATGTGTGTGCATTTATATATATATATATATATATATATATATATATATAATATATATTGCATATTTTAAAAAAAATACTAACATAGCAGTGTTAGTAGCAGAAGCGATAATAATACTAATAATTACTGTATTTATTATGGAATAATCTTAAGATTATGGGATAATCTTTCTGCACCGTTCATCATGCATTTTCTCAGAAATGGAAAATTATCCTGGAAATCCAGCAGTGTATGAAGAGGCTAAGTCATCAACATATCAGTCGAAAGTGGAAGTTCTAAAATACGCGCGTTTTAAGAGCCCCTTTTGAAATTGCACGTTGCGTGGATACTCTACGACTAAGTGGAATTTATTTTCATTGCAAAAACTAAGATCCAAGCAAAAGTGCACCTGAAAACTCCTGAAAGGCGTTAGCAAAGTAAGCTTTTCTTAACTTCTATCGTTCTTTCCTAGCATGATATAGAAATGCCAGTAGAAAAATTGTTTATGGCGTAAAATTTGATTAGACTACGACTTCGTTGCAAGCTGTAGGCTAACAACTTTCTACAGCACTAAACCTAAATTGACTTCAATTAGGCCCTGCATATTTTCCTGCTACATAAATCCCAATAATCTCTAATTTACAGAGATTAGAACCGGTGAACATTAAAAGCACACCTTATAGGATACCCCTTCTTTATTTAAAAGCGAACAAGATCTTAATAGTCTAACAAAATATATCATAAGTGCACCTCAGAATATATGAACAGTGCCCAAACACGATAGGCCTATCATTAGCACTTGGCTAAATGATGTTAAAAGTTGCGTTTAGTTACTGACTAATAATTGGTGTTATTAATTAATTTTTGTTCGACCATACTACTATAATACGCTTTTTTTATGTGACGTATCTTAATGATATCTAGGAAATTAAAGATTTTCACTGTAACACTGGTGTGGTGCCGATTAAAATGAAACACGGAATAATCTTGATGCTTTGGGAGCAGCAAAAGGAACAGCGTAATAAATAACCTGTATTTAAAATAAAGTAAATTCTGTTCGTTTTAATTGTAATATTATGCTAAAAATCAATTTATTTTGTGTGTTTCATTGTGCGTTGTTTGGTGTTAAAGCGTCTATAGAAGACTATGTGCTTTGTAGCCTGCCATCTGTAGGAAAAGACGAGAACTACTATTTACGTAGTATAGGGAAAGTATTGTGATCGTGAAGAAATCGAAATCGACATAACACAGGGAAAACGAGTTTCACGATGCCTACAAACCGAAAAAAAAAGTATTTTTGGAATGAGTCTGCCTGAGTTGCTGACCATGAACATCTGTAGTAGCTAAACAGTTCGTTGCATTTACTTCATTTTTAGAATCAAGAACTTTTTTGAAATTCTATCGAACCGGAGAGAATTTGGTTATAATAATTGAAATATTAAAGAGACTTTTTATAAGAACTTTTTCAAAACTTTGTTTTGTTAAAAAATGACTCTATCGATTTTCAAGAAAGTGTAAATTTGGAATCAACTATCTAAGACTAAAAGAATGGCCATAAGTCTATTCGTTTTTCTGTAAAAATTACTGAGGGGTACTTTACTTGTGTCCATTTCTTATTTTTCTAGACTACCTCCATTACAGTGTGTCATACATGAAGACTTAGCATAATAAAGTTGCAGAGGAAATTAAAATTAAAATTTTTTGTTGTACACATTTCTTTAGAAAATGTATAGGTATCAAATAAGTAAGCTATGACTTCATTGCAGAATGTCATCACATAACCTACATTAATTAAAATATGAATGATAATCTGATTCCCATGGTAACAAGAAAACTATAATTTTTTGGTTTTATTTTATTTTATTTTATTTATTTATTAAGTGCCAGTATGGTACTTTATGAGATTGTGTGGGGGAAGAAAAATGTCTGTCCGTCTGTCTGTCCGTGCGTCTGTACGCACCATAACTCAAGTACGCTTTTTCGGATTTTCATGAAACTTGGTATAAACATTCATAATGTCGATGGGAAGAACCCTATTGTTATTGAACCAAATCGGTTCACCGGTACCGGAGTAATGCCCAATTTAGTGCCTATTTTAATAGTATTATATTAGAAAGGCACCATAACTGAAATATGCTGTATCGGATTTTCATAAAATTCGTATACGCATTTATGACGTCCAAGAGAAGTATCCTATTGAATTTGAACCTAATCTGTTGACCGGTACCGGAGTAAAACCCAATTTAGTGTCTATTTTAAAGACGCGGTAACTCAAACATGCTTTACCGGATTTCCATGAAACTTGGTGTACACATTTATAATGTCCATGGGAACATGTCTATTGATATTGGATAAAATCGGTTGAACGGTTTCGGAGTAATTCCCAATTAAGTGTCTATTTTATGTAAATATACATATTCGAAAGAATTTATGAAAGTCAAATCAGTTATCATGACAACATAGTCAATTGTTTTACTGTGATCTTATAAGGATTTGGAGATTAAAATGCAGTTGGCTATGACAAATAACATTGTTGCTTTACATACGCTTATCCAACTAGGCTGTTAATCTGACCCTGGTGGACAAGATGGTAACGTCTTGGACTCACATTGTGCAGTTCAATGGTTCAAATCCCGAGCCGACAAATTTGACTTTTTTAATTTTTTATTTTTATGTGAGTGTGCGATTGTCAAGATATCACAAATCTGTACAGTACAGCTGATGCTGGACGATTTTAATCTGATTTATTAAAAAAACTAGTCCTTTGTTCTTCCGTAAGCCCTGCTTAATGAATAAATCTGGAGCTTAACTTGGAAATCAATTAAAAAAATACATATTGTGCATATCATAATTGCAATGATAACTGATTAAACAAAAACATACTGGCACTTTGTTACATCAGTTTACCTGATTTTATTTATTTTGTGAAATTCCTTAGACGTAGGCCTAATGAGCACACTAAAACCAATCAGAGCGAGGTTGTACATTTCTGAATGGTTCATACCAGTTTCTTCCGCCAAACCTCAATAATTAAAATCTTAACATGTATGTGTGTAAAAGTTTGTGCAACATATTTTGCAATATTTTGAATAAAAATACAGTTTTCAATCATCCGTATACGTCTCTTAAAGCTACCATGACGCAAAATACAGACTACAGCTTTTTAAAAATTGAAATGAATAAGCGATCATCAAGAAAACAGAAAACAGATTGTGAAAATACTACTTATTTTAAGCTTCCTCCTAAAGGAATTCTAATGGCTTCCATGCTTTACATCAGATAACAGATAAATGGACCATCATGAAAGTACTAAAACACTGGCAGATTTCCGTTGCTAGCCTACTATTGCGTTTGGGACATGCAATTTAAGCCTTTATGTTCAATTCGCTGCCCATTTTTATCCCACTCTCAAATGAGAACTCTTTGCTGTCTATCCATTCGAAACGATTACACCTATTCAAATCAAATATCAGTTTACAGTTTAATGTTAATGAGACAATCATCGTGTACTAATTGAACCTGATGAACAATCAGCTTCAGCCCTTATTGTGACAGATAAAATGAACGGTTAATCGTTTTGTTACTATAATAAAAGTGTTTTCACCGAACTCTGGGACTGATAGACAAATAAACTACTATTGAATCTAATTGTACACATAATAAAATAAAATACAAAGCCTGTTGGTATATTGTTAGATCAAGGTTGTTTGTTATTGGATTGCAAATTTTTCTATGGTATAAAATGTTTAATCGTCATTAGTAAGTATAACAAGTTATTATGCTAACTGGAATTCTGCAGTTGCTTAAATAGCTTTTAGGAAGGAAAGTGTAAGCAACCTGCTATTAAACATGTTATTTGATTTACAGTTCAATTTTTCTTTATAGTATAATAGGTCTACTGCATATTAAGTTATATAATAAGAATAAAGAAGATATAAAGGAAAATTCCAAAATTATTCCACATTTATTTACCACCTTACTTTTTTAATTCTATGGAAAATTTTGGGTACTAAAATAATATTTGCCTTAAAAATTCGTTAATAAGTACATGCATAGATCTTCTTTATCTTTCTCTGAGTTTTACCTCCACCGTTGTAGGGATATTTTTTACAACTCACGCCTTCCGGGTCTTACAGACCGCGACCTGTCTAGGATGGGAGTTCCTCTGGATCATGTACGTATTTTTTTTGGCCAGACAAGGACGTTGAGGGCCTCCCCGGATAAATGATCAGCCCAATGCCAGGGCCACCTCCGAGACAATAAGAACACATAGGACGAGGCACACCAGTCGCACACAGTGCGAACAAGGAGCGGATAGGATGAATATAATAATGTCGGCCACATGATCACAAAATCCGGGAATCACAAAGGCCTAAAGTTTCCCGGCATTGTCACATAAATGAGGAAAACTACCGGAAACCCATCTAGGAAACTTTCCTTGACCAGGAATCAAACCCGGGCCCTCTGAATGAGAGCGAACGCATCCCCTACGCCACAGCGGTGGATTACATGGATAGGCCTGCTGTTGTTATTTTACTAATATTGGTAAGAGATTACTGGGTAAATGCTTGAAGATGACCAAAAAACTTAGCATATTTTCAAATCTGTGACCTATAAAAAGTTACGAAAATGATTTCATGGGTAATGTAATATGTCGTTTAGTCTAAACTACATCATGTCATACGAACATACAGCAGTACGAAATATTCCCAGCTGAATATACAGTTTCTTTAAATTAAAATCAATATTAACAGTCATATTGCTCTCAAATCCAGACTTGAATAACTTATTTAATCTTTCTCCCAGTATGCTGCATATTTTCAAGCACAGCTTCTTTTTATTTTGAATGAAACTGCTGGGACTTGGAAGAACATGGAGAATTTGGCAGCTATCCAGTTAATATGATTCTGAAAACTGCATTGAATTAATTAAAATGTATTCGTCTTAGCAAACTCATTACTACAACGCACCAGAAAGTTGTCTCGATGTTAAAGCTGGTGGGTAGACTGTATGAGATTTTCATTATTTTCGCAGCATTCGTTACGCAGTCTGCCTACTAACTGTTCACGCAGGAAAGCCGACACATAAACGTTAGTACCAAAGTCTTGATACGATTACCAGATGACGAAGAAAATTTCTCCCCCCAAAAAAGAGAGGCGAATTTACAAGTCTTCCACCCACGAATTTGCAGCCTCTTTTTTTCGTAATTTGTATTCTATCACTTTTTTATCCTTGCGGTCGTAAATAGTGCTGGGACATTGCGTCCATCACTGTCAAGTTTCAAGAATATCTCCTCTCAAAACCCGATGACTGTAGGCCTGTAGTGGAAAATGAGGACAATATCACCGTTTTCATACCTCTAAAAAATGTAAATACTAAAAGATCGATTAATTCCTTCTACAATTCAGGAGTGAGGTTAAAATTTCCAAGTTACCCAATGATACTTTGCAGTACAATAGGAGCCTCAAATTGGGCCTACTTAATTTTTTCTCGTCCTAATAAACCACTCCTATCCATTTGGGTTCATTTTCATTTTTATCAATCAAACTGCTTTGATGAGCATTAAGTATGTTGCATATATGCCTTTATAAGCGTCCTGTAATTATATTAAAGGAGATTATAGAAATAGTTTTTTTTTTTTATAGAATGAGTCTTCAGGAATGTGTATATTTTTATCCAATTCAATTTCGGTCTAGAGATTCAAGAATTAAATACTCTACAGCTGAAAGAGATATTTCTATTAGGCCTATATTTTGGCCTATGTAATTGAAATTTATGATATCAATAATGTCAAGCCGCCCGAACTTTACAGGAAGAAAGTTTCTATTGATCACATACATACATGCATACTTTTTTTTTACCAGACAAGGACATGGAGGTCTTCACCGGATGAGTTATCCGCTGGGGCAGAACAAGGCGCGGATGGGATAAAGGTGGTAATGACTGACAGATGATATTCGGGGACCACAAGAGCCTAAAGTTTCTAGACTTGAGGAAAAACCACCACCTATAAAACTTGTCCCGACCAAAATCGAACCTGGAACCGCTGCGTGACGACAGCGAACTCGTCCCCTATTCCACAGCGATGGGCTATTAGTAAATTCGCATTGTTTCATTCATCAAAATTTAAATAAAAAGAACAATTTATCGGAGAAATCAGAAATATAGCAGGAATAGCAATAATGATGATTTCATTACCATCGAGGATCAAATCATTTTGTTGTAGTTTGTTAACAAGGCCATCTTTTTGATTAGAATAAACTGAGTGTGAGTGTGTTATTTTATACAGTTTGCTCTTATTTGGGAGAACATGCTATTTGTATAAACGAAATGGAAAGGGATACAGATTCCATTTACTGTTCAGAAATTCAGAGTACCGTATGTAATTATTACTTATACATCATTGGTCCATGAGGAGATATAACTCTTCTCTCCCTCCGTTCCGAGAGAGCTCTTTAGCGCAGTTACAAGGATTCTCTTTTAAAGGTCTCTTCTCAAATGCGTATTCTGTTTATTACTGCGACTTTGTATAGGCCTATCGCTTGACCTGAATAGGTACTTACGAACGAATCCTTAATTCCGTATATGAAGGCAAGAGGTGTTGATTTACGGTCTTAAAAATCATAGAAACAAAATTATTTCTATTGAAACAATAGTAGCAAATTAATTAAAGATTAGTTTTTACTTTCTTGGTAAAAGTGCCATGAAGATTTCCGAATAGGCCTACAAGAATTATTATCTGAATTATATCTGAGCGTGGGGGAGGGGCTTGCCTCTATCGTTCGTTCAAACGTTAGAAACGTCTCAATGAAATGGTCTACGTTATTATTATTAGGCCCATTTATTTTTAAGAGTAAGTTAATAGGTAGCCTACACTGAAATACATCCAGCTACATTGTTTTTATGGTTCGATGCTGACTATCTAGAGGCTATTAGTCAGCATTAGACTCAAATTGTTCTGTCATACAGACTTCTGGAACGAGCACGTTTAGCTACATGACAATAACAGAAGAAGAGAAGACATAGGCTATTTGGTTTTTAAAAAGTAGCTGCTCTCGTCAAGAAAACCGAAAGGGTAGTTACATTTATTCGAATCCTTGAGGTTAAAATGTAGGAAACACATATTCCCGGGAACCCATACTGTATTAGAAAAAAATGATCAATTTTTATTGACATCTACCTTTAATTGACATTAGAAGATGCTTATTTATATAAGCCTAGATCATACTTTATGCTAATCTTTGACTATTTAGCTCTTGAATCAGTGTCCTCTCTAGTATAATAATAGGCTATGATGTGAAATTTCAACCAATCGGAAGTGTCAATCATCACAATGTTATCGTATTTTTTTTTATCACTTTCATTTTATCGCAACTACGTGCATTTGTTTTTATGTAAATGTAAAAAGTACCGAATAGTAAAACATCGTCATGTAGCTTCTTTGATCAAAAGCAATTAATAATAAATTGAACACAGCGACTGGGAATGTATAAGCTGCATATTAGCGAAAAGAGGTATGAAAATAGTGTACAATATTAGGCCTATGCACGTTAAAGCCTTGTAAATCTGGTATCACAAAAAACACAATATTAGGCTAATAACACTATGTATTATTACACTATGTACCAAAGGGTTTACTCTAAAAAGTAAAATAGCTGACCTTAACGAAAAGTGTTGGTAATAACCGCACCCAGCGACACCATCGCGATATATTGATTTTTTCGACATCGATGTATTACAGTGACACAAATAGCGATGGGTTTTATTCATTTATGTGGTTTTAATTAGACGTCGCATGATCAAGTGTACCGTCCGTGCTCCGTAACTCAAGAAGGTCAAAACTTAACGATGAGCGAGCACGATACCACCATTTTTCTATCGTGAGTTCAAGTCTGCGCCTCGATTCGTTGCTTGGTGAAGGAAGTAGGAGGATGAAATGGGCTGGACATTTTGCGCGCATGGGGACATATCTCAAAGACATATCTCAAAATATTGATTCAGAGACCTGAAGGGAAGAGACCACTTGGAAGAGCTAGACGTAGGTGGGAGGACAACATTGGGATAGATTTAAGGAAAGTGGGATTTGCGAGGGATGGGTGGAGTTAGCACAGAACAGGGTTGAATGGCGGGCTCAGGTAAGCGCGGCAATGAACCTCCGGGTTCCATAAAGTAGTGCATTTGTGAAATTAATTTAATCTGCCAAAAATTGTTTTGAAATGTAATTGTGATCAGTCGGAAGGTCGCGGGTTCGATCACAGAAGAGCCCCTTGGGTTTTTATTCCATTGGATATAATATAGCAATAAAGCCTTAGGGTGATACAATCTGCAACATAAATTAGACTCAGGGGCAATCCTGGGGTAAAGGCGATGGTTGAAAACCACCTTCATGTCCCAATTGACTAAAAATCTGTGTTCTTCAACCTCCAGTAACAGAAAAGACTGTAGGGCCTGAAATTTACTTTGCTGGTTTGCTTAGAAAGTAGCGTATTCTCCATTCTTCCAAATACCGAATTTGTAGTTATCTACTACTAAGATCGGAAAGCTCAACGAGATCCTATTAAATAAGAAGAAAGTTTTTGCCAGCATAATTTGAAACGGTACTGTCAATTCAAGAAAGAAAATTGATAAACTGCTTTAGATCGCCGTATTTCGAGGTCTTGACGATTGTTTTTGGGAGAATTGAGAAATGGAATGTTATAGGCTAGCAGATCCATTACATAGGCTAATATACAAACAGGGTTCAAATCCCCAGGCCGGCGTGCGTGTCATTCGTGGTGGACGAAGCCGTGACCTTTGGGGGTTTTTCTCGGGGACCCTCCCGTTTCCCACTTTCATTCATTCCACCAACATTCTCCACTTCAACTTCCTTTCCCCCCCCCCCCTCATTAAAGTCCCGTTCCCCTTTACTGGTTTTCGGACCAGCTCCTGCTGCAAACTCTGCTACGGGCCTCAACCGTCTTGCCCCATTGTTTGTGGTCCGAGAATTGCCGGTGGTGCACCGTGCCTCTGGGACTCTCAGAGGCACCCAGGGTATGTGGCGCACGTAAGGGTGTGCCGCGCCCATGGGCCTCTTGTAAGAGGGACCCAGGGATTCGGTACACGTGGAATGGTACCTGGTCCTTGTTGGATGTAGGGGAGCTCCGTGGGGGCTCGTTGTGGAGTCTGTTGACTGGCGGGCCTTAGGGCATGCGCATCATTCGTTTTCTAGGGGTGTACAATGGGCATACCTATGAGGCCGAAAGGGCTAATCCCCTGAGTCGATAAGATAAGATAATATACAAACAAGAAAGAATTACAAGAGAGTAATGATTTTCTGTTACCAATAAAGCGTAAAATAAAAATTAATTTTACATTGATCACACATTATGATTAAGCTATAGTAAATTGAGGTTATGTATTCAGCTTATATAGTAGGCGGAAGGCCTATATAGTTTACGAAGTTTAGCTGTGGAAGCAGGTTTTGGATTATCTGTAGCGCTTTTATTACTTATCGCTATTCATCTCTGTTCCCGCTAAGCTTTCAAAATAACGTGATACAGGTACCTAGGGGCCGGATTCTTAGGATTTTTCCTATTTGTATCCTTACTGCCAAATAAAGAAACGCGCATACACTTTTTCGAGTCTCATCCTTAGGATTCTAACACATGAATTCTGAGGTACCTAAAAAAACCTAAATGGGATATAAAAACCTAAATCACCTCATTTATTCTTAACAGGTATTTTGTCCAATTTATTAGCCTTTTTACTTGAAAAATCGATATTTTGCGGGGGAGACACATTCAACCTGTAACAATAATGTTCATATTATCCACAGCAACCATTAACCATTTTTTATTCATCCAATTAGAAGCATTGGGTGCAAATTCTGAAAAGGCTAGTGTTTATAGAGACAATTCAGCTATTTTGGTCTTTTGCGCTTAACTTATCCACGGTTTTATGGTTAATTTTTATTATAGGCCTACAGGTGAATGCGAGCAGAAATCTAATTTGCGACAGCACAAAGAAGCAGCACCTCACTGCTTCTTTTGTTCAGACCTTCTATCTTAAATTCAATATTTGTGCCTTAAAACATTTTTCAGAAAATGTAACTCCATTTTTTCAGTTAAATTTAAACCCTAAGACGATGTTTTAAACAAAAAATCTAAAAAAAAAAAAAAAAAGCTATTTTACTTATTGAAAACCTAAAACAGTGTTTTATAAAAATTCAAAATTCAAAATCCGGTCCCTACTCATAAGATACAGCGTTACGGGAAACTGACGCCTGTACAGAGCGTCCGTCACGTGACGTTAACGTTTACTGTATCGGTAACTTAGGCTACTGTTATATATATTGAATTCTATAGGAATTTGGCTAAAATTTCAAGTAGCCTCTGTATCAAGATTTGCACGTCTGTATGTCCTTTCGTTGCATGCTAATAATTATCGGAATAGAGATCAACGTCCTATGTTTAGTACATTTTTGTACCCACATTTCGTAGGCTGTATATATTTTACCACGGTTATAAAATACCTTCCATTATTCAATATTAATCCCTGTAATTTAAACTTATTGTGCCATGATAAATTGATGTACTCGATATTTATTACATGGGAACGCAATAATTAATACATGATGAAACAACGGGAGATGATAGAAATATGGTTATTTTAAAGTATTCCTCATTAATATGTACGTCAGGTTTACGTAATATTCAAACACTATACTTATTTGTTTAACCTAAGATTTTTCACGTATAATGCAAATCGATAAGGGCATATTGGAAGTACATTAATTTCAAGGAAGTTTTAAAGCGCTGATGTGTTGAGAATACTTTACATGGCGTCATCACATTTTTTTAGATAGAGAGTTGTTGGAACTCATCTTCATTATAACTCCGTATCACATGTTATATGCTTGGCAATGTAATACCTCTCCCATTCCTCTGTGGAATCTCTCTCCCTCTTCTCTTACTCTTCCCTCTGGCCTGTTTTCCATATTGATGATGTGTCAGATGAAATCACACGCTTAGATCTGGACTCTATTTCCTGTACGAATACCGATTTCTAGGCTAGTGCCTGTCGAGTTCATGGGATTGCTATGGGATTCCTTTAAAAATTCGCTTCCTTTCATATCTCTCTGTAATAAGGTACAGTAGTTCAATCATAGCGTACTGCACTTTTCAAATAACTATATGCAAAGCAGGGATGAAATGAAGCTTTCAGAACTGGAAAAAAATACGTAAATCTTCCTTGCTCTACGATATATCACTACAGTTTCCATATTATATAAGGGATTAAGTTTGGAAATTTTGGTAAATTCTTCATAAAATGATATTCAAAGACACTTTTGACAATCTCATCATGTGAAACTCATCGTGATATTGGTTCTTGTTTGGAACTCCATTTTGCATATCAAGAAATAGCCATTTATTTTACTGTAGGCTATCCTACTTATCATAATCCGTGTAAACTCGCCTATATTGTTTTGAAACGCTTCTGCATACTAAGACGTGGGCCTATAGTAGCAAAATACATTTAACCTGCATTTTTTTTTTTGTGAAGAAAATTAGAGCTCTCTGAATGAAATCTAGGCCTATGTGTGAAATCTTGGCTCCAGTTGAGTATGGAGTTAATTTTCGAGCACCTGTTCTCCTTTTGGGACTTTTATCATAGGCAATGCCACAAGGACTTTGAAATCCCGATAAATTCACGAGCAACGTAATCGTGAGGGAGATATCTAGGGGAGTTTATAGTCACAAGATATTTAATGTCTATTTAAACAAATCCAATTTAATAGCCAATTAATGAAGTACACTTATTATTGAATAGGCCTATATTGTAACTAGGGCTGAAAATCGATTAAAATTTCTAATCGAGTTAACGCTTGACTTTAATCGATTAATCGACTGATTAATCGACAAGCAGGTTGGTATTTTAAACGAAACCAAAGTATACATTTAATATTGTTTTACACGTTTAATAACTACTACACTACAGATAATCAGAAGAAATCCTGAATTAATGAATACCATTACTAGTTAACTGGTGAAAAAATATATAAAAAACTTACATTTCCGCTTACTTCTTCAGTCAAGACTTGCAAAACTAAACTACCCTTCAGGTTTCTGAATAACGGGAATTGATTGGACACAATAGGCTGAATGACACATGTTGTGCCAAGGCCGGAGAAGCGAGTTTTTCGGAATCCGACTAAACCGATTAATCGGAAAATGTAATTGATCGACGATTAAATGTTTAATCGATTAATCGAGCCGATTAATCGATTAATCGGTACAGCCCTAATTGTAACTGAATTACTTTACCTTAACTGATTTTTAAAATTTTCTATTTTGTTACTGTGCTCTACGTTCCTATTTATTAGATCAAAATAGTTAAATATTTTTAAAATATTTCAAGGAAGAGTAATAACCTCCAATCGTAGTCCATGGAATCCAATATTCCAGGAATATATATATATGTGTGTTTATTTATTGGGAAGAGGCAATAAAAACTAACTTCCAACCTACACATTGTAGAAACCCTCGAAAAAGGCATAGCCTACTTCCACCTATAATATGTAAATCAGGGAATGATTAAGAGCTTATTGAAGGGAGGGCCGACATAAAGAAAAGTTAGCAATTACGGGGAGTATGGCAATGGAATATTCTAAAAATGAGGGGGTTCGGTGGCTTTCCCCGTGGAATTTTTAAGAAATGAAGTGCAAAATGGTGACTTTTTAGGTCTTATGGGCGACTCCTCCAAATTTCTGAGCACACTAAAACTCTTCTTGCCCACAGTTTGGTTTTGTTGAGCAATTTTTCGGTTTTACATAGGTCTATTGCATAAAAATGAATATCATTAATCAAATATCAGACTTTTTACCTTTAATTTTAAGTAGGCCAAGTGCTGTTCTGAAATAATTCACAAGAAATCAATACTAATTAATCGTTTATAATAATAACTAAAGATAAGGAACTCGAACAACTGCTGTCTTGTGGGTTGCCATGGCTAGTCTACGCATTTGACACAAGGCGTCCAGAATCAGCGTTTACGAATTGCGTGCAGAGAGAGAGTGAAAGTAAGTTCAGAATTGCGTGCCGATGAAATATGGCATCTGAGTTGCTCTTTCCACCTTTAGATTATTCTATAGGAAAACTACAACGCACTGTTCAATAATTTTAACATAAGCTTTAAAAATTATTTTGCAACACGCCCAATTATCCTGATTATTGCTTCGCGCCTTTTGAAAATAAAATTTGAAACTATCGATGACCATCTATCGATGTTTCTCACTCATCATAGTAGCTACCGTTGGTTCCATGATCCAGTATTCCCTTGCTTGAAGTCGCCTAAATTCAAAACGTTTTAAGGTACTGTATTATATGTCAAAATAAGTATTATTTTCGTATACTTTTGAAAATTTGTTTCAGTGTTTTGAAAAATGTAGTTATCTACTTGGAATTTTTTAGTCGGTAAAAATTGAGGTATAAATATAAATAAATCCTGTTGTGAGCTTAGTTAAGGCTACGACAACTAAGCGTAAAAATGATAATTAAACTCAAAGTAATGACTTCGTATGGTTATTGCTGTATATTATACTAGTTACAGTTAGATTTTGTCTCTCACCTTGTTCTATTGCATTTGGCTTATTGAAGAAACAATTACATACCTTCATTATGTGATTCGTAGCTTGCTTCCTACTCGACTATTAAAGATCCTGCATGCAATTCAAGTCTGCGTTTAAATATCCCCGCATGAAATTCGGTTGTTTACTAACTGATCCCGCATGCAATTCAAGTTCTTCCTGTAGAATATGTTAAATAGTTTTAAACTTGCATTTTACAACTCTCAGGTTAAAATGGGGCCAGTATATAAATGTTTTGTATTGAACTAAATTTGAATGTTATTTTATTAGGTATTTTTTTCGGCGAATAAAAAAAACATCTCAACAAAAAAGAAAACGAACCGGGGCGCAGCCCCTACGGCCCCGCGGACCTACCAGTGATGTAAATATGTCCACGTGAGGAAATTTTGGTACCAGGACCAATTTTTTATTATTATTGTGCCTTTTTCTACATTGTCCTTTTTCATCCGCTTTGTCCTCTCTTTTATCCGCTTACATACTAACATGTTATATTGTCATTTTTAAGTCATGGCTTACATACTATCATGTTATATTGTCATTTTTAAGTCACGGCAGTTTTTATCTACAATGAATACGTAAATAAATATCTAGTTAATGTCCCGTTTCGACAGAAAAAAATTACATGATGGAAGTCTATAGATACAATTAAAGGATCCTTATGTATATAATGAGATTCTTTTCCAGGCTATATGCAGAACATCGAAAGCAGCGTAATATAATAGCTGTCAGGTAATATGAATTACAACGCGACAACGGTGACGAGATCACGTGATGCGGTCCGGACATTAATTAATTCACTGGGTTTCCTCCAGGTGACGCGACGCTCGGAAGCAATTCTGTGATTCTCATCCAACTCAAGAAAATTTATCATCAATGCGTTAATCAAATAGGGATTTAGATCTCTTCACTTGTTAGTGAACACGAACAGGATTCGGAATTACATACATGTAAAATATGTTTTTATTCATGCTGACCTAACAAAAAGTTATTACTGGTATATTGTGCTCAAAAAGTTATTTTTTGTTCATGTTAATTTTATTCCTGTAGGTCTAACACATGTGCTATAGGTAGTGGAAATAATGCATTCTGTCCTGAAATTGGAAGAGCGAATTTCACAGTAAATAAAAACACTATCTTGAGATCTCTTCAATGCAAAAATATGTTATTAGTATGCGTCTGAATAGCATAACTAGAAGAAATCCTCGTTATTATTTATTTGTCATTATTATTATTATTATTATTATTATTATTATTATTATTATTAAGGCTCGGTAGTTAATGCTCTATCGGAAGACAAAATATGCACGAAAATATGCTCTAAAATTTGCAAAATATGCCCCAGAATCAATTAAGTTGCTGCATCATTCAAGTATTTTAAGTAAATTTACTTCTCTTCTTAGCTGAATTATGTTATAAATAAAAAACTGGTAGAAGTTGTCTAAATTATATTACAAAACTTTTTCAAAAACAAGGTCAACTCGAGAAAAAATTTAGTAAATTGAAAATCAATGAAGTGAAACGTCATTTTAATATTATACAATTAGTTCCGAAAACATTATGCTATGTAGGTACTGTCAGTTATTACTGTACAGTCGGTTCTAAAAATATATATTTAACCAAGTATGCTGTAAATTTTTTAATTAGCAGAAATATGCACAATTTTAAAATCTGTTAGAAATATGCCTTTAAAGTGTGGAAGATTTATAAAACATGCACAAACATTTTCATATCAAGCAAATATGAGGCATATGTACCAATATGCAAAAAGAAAACTTCAATTTCCTGTTATTTGTTTCCTGTCTTGTATACATTTTAACACTAGCATGTAGGCCTAGAGTGCATTTTGTTATCTTATCTATATCTATACAGAAAATTCTATCAGTAATTTTATGACACAGATTGTAAAGTACATTGTGAAAAAATTCAATTAGGCCTATTGTTATGTATTAATTACTCGTATTCATAGGCGTAACCAGGCCGACCATATGGGGGGTTATAACATCTGGAGAGGGGGGTTCCGGGGTCCTCCCCCCGGAAAATTTTAAAAATTAAGATGCACAATAACGAGTTTTAAGCTTCCCACGCTTTAAACTCATATTAAGTAATTTATAAGCAGATTTTTAAAAAGGTGACATATCACAATAATGAAATAAATAGTACAATTTTCCCTTTTTTAATCAATGGGGGGGGGGGGTTCAAACCCCCAAACCCCCCCTGTGTTAAAAGTCCTATGACAACATGTTGACTGGACAACACTAGCGCTCCATGCGGAGATTGAGTAAAGTTACATTCTCATCATATGAAATGGCTTGGGAAAATACATAAACACATCGCAAAATATGTTATGTTAAAAGAGAAAAAGAGAAAAATACAGAATATTTTTATTTAATGCAAATCTAATTTTAAATTTAAGAAATAATAAAACAGATAATGTATTATGTTCTAGTTAAGAAGAGGTAAACAATACCTAAATAGGCTACTGTTAAGGACTGTACCTAGGCCTAGTATTTTTCCTTTAAAATCATTGCCCTTTAATATAATTTATAATTCAAATTATGATAATAAATAGCCTACATATTAATTACGTAAATTATATTATGGGTCTGTCACGTTGTTCATCCTGCACGTCATTGTTGACAGTGTATTTTGATTCTTTGCCTTATATGGCAATATACGACTTCAATTTATTGTAGGTCTATGTAGCGTCAATTACTGGAGGATGGACTTCATTAAACAAAACAAAACATTCAGGAGCATTTGGAATTGAAGACACCGTCGGTACAGCAGTTTTAATTAACGAGTTTTAATAGGAATTCATAAACTGTCTGTTTTCCGTGTGTGTCAAGCATAGACGGTAATTTTCACTCAAATATACATATTTTGTTACTAGGTTTTCTTGTCGACCATTAATGACCTATTTTATACACCAGAAATCATTACAACAGAATAAAATATAAAAATATTACATTAAAGTAACTTGAAACATAACCACACCAGAATCACGAGTAAGCCAGTAGACCTACAATAAATATTACTTATTTTCGTTCTTACCTTTCTGGATGTTTCAAGAAAGTGAAGAAATGCAATTCAGGATTTTGTCTTTTATTATTACTGAAATTTACAGCAGAATAATAAGGTCCTTTCGAATATAGCGTGTTCTAATAAATACAACACTCCTATTTATTTACATGCTTCCCGGAGTAGTTTCTGTAGCCTTACTTTATGGCCGCTACGATCGCTAGTAAATGCGCGCGCATGCTCGGCTGGCAGAAAAACGGGCTGAGTTTCTGTACTGTATCCTCCTCACAGAAGTAATTCTGAAAATGACAATAAGGACTCAGAGGACTTAAAAAATCGTAAAAAGAATTTAATTTTCGAATAAGCTCAAATATTTATTTTACCTACAGAACCTACAGTACTGTATATATCAAGAAAGTAAGAAGTGTTGCTAATATTATTTTGCTTAGTTTTTGTACATTGAGAATATCACATTATAAAGCAAGGCTATTAATATCGGAGACAAGAGGACAAAGGCATACTCCGTACCACTGCACTGTAAGCATTCCTTGTAATACGATTTATCAGCTGGGATGTGTTTTGCTAATTCAACACGTTCAATTCGCGCGTGTCGTGATATTCGTCATAAAACATATGTGCACGTGCTAGTTTAATTACACTTTTACTGGTTCTATCGATTACTCTACCAGTAAATAAAATCTCTTTGTATCGGGTTTATTGAGTTACCCACATCCATTGATGTTTACGTGTTGTTGGTATCCTGCATCAAACGTTTAAAATTTAGAGTTACATAAATATTTGTATAGGCCTACATCAATGAAGGGGGAGAGAGTTTGACGATTCCAAGTTATATCACATGGTCGTCCTCTTATTAAATATAAATATTTGTGAATTGTTTTTATTCTAATCAGTAATTAGGTCTTAATACATCTACGAATTCCAATGTATTTCATTGTATTTACTTATATGTTCATTGAAGTCTCGTTCAACTGTGTTAAACCATAATAAATCTTTATTTTAAACATCTGATATTGTTTGTATTCAAACTTATGATCACAAATGTAAATACAGACAAATGTAAATATAAAACATTCATGATGGATATATTAAGATAACAATTTATTATTGCTGACTGAACAATATTGTATGATCATAATAAAATTTCAATGACAGTAGGCCCATCTTTACGAAAACAGTTAGAGAATTCTAGGATTTTGTTTCCTCATTTTCCTTTACCTTCGTAACTTCATAATTGTAATAATAATAATAATCTTCATTCCATAATAATAATTTTAATTCAAATAAAATGTGTACAAAATAAATACTTTTAACTAAAATTTAAATTAAATTTATTCCTAGACGAATAAAAGATATTAGTTAAACTCAAAATAGACGAAAAAGAATTGTTTGCACGGGTATAAATATGTAACTATGTTTCCATTGAATCCCAGATATATAGAGAGAATATAGTGGAACTGCGTGGTATGTGATCAGTACGATGCAGGACCTTCTCCTAAGACAACGCAAATATGTCATACTATGGACAGGGAACGCACATGTTAGATGTTAAGTTAATCCATTTTCAGTGAGGGCCATGGGATTCGAACCAGCAACCTCCCGATTGTGAATCCGCGATGCTCCCACTTCCGCCACTTCATTCGGTTGTTTTATAATCTCTTGAAGAAGCTCTTTTCCGAACTGGATTATAGGCCTAACTAAGGATACTCTGATTACTTCAAAGATGCATTAGTCTTCTTCTGACCTGCACGCAGGATTTATCGAGTTCATTTCGTGTTATAGCTATATCTTAAAATATTAAAAATCTGCCAACTTTTGTCGTCTCTCATGTCATGCCATGCACGACTCCCTTGCTATTGATTTCATGGAGGTATAAATAGAAAGCAAAAAAAAAATTAAAGTAATAGATAGCGAAATAAGGAAAGAAACAAAAAGAAAGATAGGAAGAAAGAAACAAACAAATAAAGATAGTGGAGCGATATAATAGAATACGCATTGTTAGGGCTTATGATATTAGTATTGTTTGATACGACTATTCCATTCATACGCCGCGCATTCGTTATTGACCAATGACTTTTAGCAATGCCTCGGATATCGACCAATCATGATCGTTTATCTTATAATATGCTTCCTAGGATTGAAAGGATGCAAATTTACCTAATATAACCTCACCTTGTTACAGGACATGTAAGTCATTAAGTGCAGTGATTAATACGTCACATGCTGCCAGTGAACAGAATAAAAACACGTTATTTTATTCAACATAACTTGTTTGGAAATTGAAATAATATAAATGTCCATTGTTTAAAAACTCGATTCGGTGCAAGCCAGTTCGTGTGGTTTTGTAGTCTTCTTAAGCAACTACGACAACGCTGTTCATCTTGTGGTACGCACTTGGTAGAATTGGGAACTCGAATCGATTCATGGACTGTTCCTTCATTTAGCATGCCGTGATCTAACAGCTGACAGAATATTGACCAAATAAGTATGAACATAATTATCATTTATAAAATCTGTTACATTTTATTCATGAAATAGTCTTAACAAATCCTACTCAAAATTAAGAGCTTCATTAGATAAATTTGGTCGAGCTTCGTTCTCGCAAATAGCTTCGATAAACTCGTAAACTCTCGTGGGATTACCTATGATTAAGCCTATACCATAGCCCGCTAGTATTGGCCTATCTGAACAAAATCTGAACAAAAAGAACCTCTGTATTGTTTAGCATAGTTTAGTTTTGTAGAACTTATAACCTTCAATATGAGAGAAAAGGCCGCACAGCGGCCATGTTTTAAACCATCGACGAACTTTCCGCAGAATTTCATCTCTAGAAGTTACTCCACACCCTATAGATTCATCGTGTGCTTTTAGTGCAGTAAAATCAATTGATTGGTAACAGAAGTTGTTCAACTTGAATTTAATAAGTTTGCGTGACCATAATTTCGAATTGCTTGGGTGGTCATCATTAAATTACATGGAGATGAGATAAACTTGTAAAGACACGAACATTCGTACCATCCTGAAGAGAAAATCGATGCAGCTGTTACTATCAATGTAGTGAAATAGATACATTTAACATCATTGGTGTTATTAACTTAGACAAAGGGGGCACAGATAGATAACCTTATAAAGGAACCGTTTGCTAATTGCCATTCAAGGATAGGATATAAACCAATCAAGTGATCGGTTTCAAGGATAGCGCTCTAGACACTTTAATTTGTAGGGCCATTGGTTTATTATTCATCAATTGACGGAATAATTGCTCAATTTGTGCCTATCAAATGCATTAAAGAATCATTTGTGCCAATTTACACTCATATTTGACTTCTTATTCGAATTATAATTTGAGAATGGATGCCATCATCAAAGAAGGTTATCTGATTCGGAAATATTATAATAGCCTATGACAACCGTATTCCGCAAAGAATCTAATGCTTTTTATACCACAACAGTTATTTCAATCAACTGGTGCCAACGGTTTTCAACAGCACTTCTTGGACGATAACTTACAATTTATAGCATTCACCGCCAAATTTATATTCGCTCCCAAGGTGTGGAAGAGACTGCTGTAAAAGCCAGTTTATAAGCGACTTCTACGTGGGTTACATTTCAGCAGTGCTGTAAATGTATGACGTCAAGTTCAGTTGGTTTCATCATAGGGACCAATGCGATAGCCTAAGAGTAAGTTCATATTTATTTGCACTCGTGTGCAAGTATGCAGGCCCAGAACATTGTGAGCTTTGGAAATTACTAAAGCCACCTGCGATGTCGCACAACAATAATTAATTATAAATAATAATGTAAATTTAATTTAATTATCAGAAGACCAGGTAGACTACATTTAAGAATGAATTACGAGTACATTTCACTTAAAATTTGATCAATGTGTACCGTCAACATTTTACAAAATTGAGTGTTCCACCAAAAATATAAAAAGAATTCACCCATAATCGTTTAATAATATCGAATAAAAAGCAGAACTATTTATTACTAAGAGCGTTTATTTTTTATTTCATATTGCGGTATCTGGGTGACTTCAGCTGCCATTTTAAATGTGGGTTTTGACAGAAAATCATCTTTAGGCTTATACAATGAATTAATAATGTAGGTTAACATTGAATTCTCAATTGAAGATATTAATTTAATTTCCACCTGCAAATTTATGTATACCTACTCAAGTCAGCTAACCTAGATTTATTTCAACCCTTTTGCAAAGAAAAGGTGAGAATCACTGCAGTAAAGGATATTTGAATATAATGAGATCTTATTAAGTGGGGTAGCAGAGGCTCGCAAGAAATAAAATTAGCTCAAGTACAGATTAGCGGAAAAGTAACAAGGCTAAAATTCATACTAAAACTCATGTAAACTATTACTTTTCATCACTTTAAAATTATTTTTCGTTCGCCACTCGGTCTTCTCCGCCATCGATGTACTACTATCGTGATAAGTATTGCTTATTTTTCGTTATATTAATTATTATTACTTTTATCACTTGATCCATGCCATAACTCTCAGCTTTTTACTTGTACTTGTACTCTTTCATGTTATTAATTTGTTTACTTTTTAGTTTTAAATTAGTTAGATTAACATTACAATTCGACGTGGTCTTGTGGTTAGCGTCGCTGACTACAGATTCTGTCGGCCTGGGTTCGATCCCCGGTACCACCTCTGATTTTTCTGAGGTAGGGAGGTCGGGAATGGGGTGCACTCAGCCTCGTGATTCAAATTGTGGAGCTACTTGATAGAGAAGTAGTGTCTCCGGTCATGGAAACCACCATTAACGGCCGTGGGTGTCGGCATGCTGACCACATGCCCCCCCAATCCTGCCATCTCCCTAAGGTAGATGACGCAGCGGAGGTAGGCCTTGTCCCTTCAGGGATATAGCGCCACGGAATTTAGTTTAATTGTGAAGGATATGTAAGAATGTAACACTGGAACTACCCCTGAGTATTCGCTCCTGCTCTTTCGGGGTTTCAGGACCACCTATGTATCATTTATGTAATTATGAAATAAAATAAAGAAAAATAAATTTCTCCATAAAAAGTTAATAATTGTTCTTTAATGATAGGCCGGCCTATAAGCTTTATTGAAGAGGATATTACGGCATAGATACTTTGTCAATGAATTTCTTGGAAATAGATAAAATTCTCTTTGTAGGCCTACAGTCTGAAGAAAAATAAAGTGGATGTGGTAATTTTTTCCCTCAACGAACATTTAGTTTATATCCCTCTTATCCACATTCTGTTTCTTCGATCTGGATTAATAAAATTTTACTATATTTTAAATGAGTAGTTTTTCTGGTTTTCTGAAAGTAACTCAAAATATAAAATAATTTGAAATTTTAAAGATAGAAATGACAGGTTTTGAACTCAGAACGATTTAATGAAGAGGACAAGCGCGTAATTGTCTCATGTAACGGCGGTCTCTGGTTTGCCTGACAACGAGCACTTAGCGCTTACATGCTTTTCATAGCCATCAATCATCCTAACTACAGTCATTTTGCGCCTTGGGAGAAATCCTCGTGGTTTGCCATCCATTTGGTTAAGAGCTAACACAGACATATTGCTGTGAGCCTAGTTCGAAGTGTAGACATCAAGAAATATATGCTGATTTATAGCTAACAGTCATATAATTCAGTATATAATTTGGTATGTAGGCCTACTAAATTAGGTATTCACAAAGAGATTAGTGAGAGCTGCATTATAATGTCTTTATCCACACCATCTTCACTTGTCTTGATATAGCCTAGGCTTTATACGATAAAGCAATAATCAAAATCACGACATGACTTAACATTATCAGTACCATCCCATCACACAGCTTTTTACTCGTTTTCGTTCACCATTTTTAAAACACGATTATGAAACTCTGCCCGTGAATGTCAGGGACTGTCAAAATCCCAGACAATTCAGACGAAAACTGTTTGGATACCTAACTCACTCAAGCATATCGCTTTGGACATAGAAAGTTATAAGGTGCAAGATTTATTTTTAAATTTTATATCAATGTATTGTGTTTTACTATAATTTTAATTATTAGAATAATAATATTATTATTATTGTCACTTAATATCCTTAATGCCTACACTTCTTTGTGTTTTCTTACTGTATTTTTCTTGTATTTTTATAGTTATATTATAATTGTAGTTTTGGAACTCCTGGTAGTGGGGAGACCTGATGGTCTTATCTCTACCAGGTTAAACAAATAAATTAAATTAAATTAAAAGTAAAAAGTTAGCAATTATTAGATTATTATTGTTCATTCTTTTCCATTGTGAACGAATTATGAATACACATAGGTTACTTTACTTCTTATTTTCTTGAGTAATTAAATTGATTTCAGTGATATTTATAAACAAATTCGATATTTCTCATTGAACAGAAAACTATTCCAAAAATAATTCCGCACTTTGAGACATAGAAGACCTTGTCAGATATTAAGCTTGAGATATAAAACAAAATCGCGTATGCAAATATCATTCTAAAAATTTCGTTTATGTTTCGGTACTCAGAAAAGTTGGTAGATTAAGAAAACTATTCTTTATTTCAAACGTATGCACAGACCTTGATTAAAAATCACCAATAAACATAGACCTAACATTTCATCTGTGCAGTCAAATTCTCTTATTTAATATATATTTATATTTATTTAATATATGAGTATTTTTCGGTTTAATTCTTTGACAATGAATACTAGGTGCGCGGCAGGTAGAAGGAAAATAGGATGGGGGCGAATGTTGGGGTAGAGCGTTTTGCACTTCCAGTGCCACGCTTCCCGGGCCTGGATTAGATGTTTTCTTTTTCAACTTCTTACTTTTGAAGGGAAGTTTTCTTTTCCATGGTGGTTTCTGTTGTGATTTATCTGGAGAACCAGTGATAATGAAAGTCCCATTGTCCTTCTGCCACCTCATTATTTCCCATCGACATGCCTCTTCATTGTCGCTTTGGGAACATCATATTGCCTCGGTAATTCTTTCCTCCTTCAGTTATTTCTCCATATCTTACTTTCTAATTAAGAATTTACGAATTAGACTTCTGCAACAAATTTAAGATTTTAGGAACAGTTTAGTAATCTATATATGCCTAGACTACTTAGTAGGTCCCACAATTAGGCCTACATAAAGCAAATTATAGTACATAAAATATAATTTATAAACGTCTTCCTTTGACATTATAAACTTTTTTTTTGCCAACAAACAAATTTGTTAAATATTACATAATCTTTCGTATGTAAGCTATTTTCTTTGAAAACCCCCAGATGAGCAAAAATAGTGCTTAGGGGCTGCATTAGGGCTGTATTAGTAAGGGAGAAAAGAAAATGTATAAATGTGTACACAAATTAATGAATATACTAAACACATTTGAACTTTTTTAAAAATATATTTCAATTGGGGAATTCAAAATTACATAGTTAAAACTATGAACTTTTTCACCATATCTCGATAAACCCAGAGTGTTCAGAATACTCCATAGACTATAGTCTACTGTTGAAAAGCGCGTTCTACTTCATTATAGATGATGTTGATAAAACAGTTGCGTAATCTCTCGCTAGGAATGATGTATTAGTCTTTAAGCTTTGTTATCTAACTTCACCCGGAACATTTATGTTGATAGAACATTTTAAACTGACTTACAAATAAAACACAAACTCAGTTTTCAGGTGTTAGGCAGTGTAAACAATGCTCTAATTAACTTAACCCAACTTACGTAATTGAATCAGAGATAACTAAGGTACTGTGATTACAAAATAAAGGCAACTGCCATTTTAAGCTTCAGGATATCCGCCATTTTTTCTAGGAAAAAAGTTCAGAGTTTGGAAAACCGTGCATGCAAAACGGAGGAAAGAAGGCCAGACAGTAGGCTATATAGGGCTGTACTGACATGAAGGAGATTGTAAGCAATAGATTACATGCACGCCTTCGCATTTGTTACTACCGACCAACCAGAATCGTCTTTAACCGGAATTCGATGGTTAGCATCTTGCATGTTTGCCTACGTCACTTCCTCCCACTGTTGTGATGTGCACGCCTTCTCTTTTCTAGTCAAAGCTGCAAAACTTGCCTATATACCTTCCCACTATGATCACGCTAAGCTCATTGTCTAAGCACGCATGTTTCTTGTCGACCAATGACTGACGTTCTACATCTCTTAATTGCACTCTAATGTAAAGTCATGCGATGTTCCTTGAGTCTACTTAGCAACAAGATTTATCATGATTATAAACTTCGGAGTGACAAGAAATGGGCACCATGTTATTTGTTTATTTATATTAACTTCCTCCTTTTTTTTCCCCTCAAAGGTGAATGATGCCATTTGGAACGTGTAGGCCAATTTTAATGCCATACTTTCAGGACCTTATATATATACATATATATGAGACGTTTGCAGATAATAAAAAGAGAAATAATAGGAGGCGGGCTTGAGTAATTTGTATCCTGCATTAGGGGCTATCAGTGATGACCATGTCCACAATTAACTTGTCAGATATACCAAGGATTATCTTTTGCAAATGAATGCCTCTTTGATGACTGGAGGGTAGTGAAAAATTATCCACCAAATTGAAATGCATGTATGGCTACGCAGAAGAACTCACGTTTATAATAATGCATCTTATGAACTCGACCTTTCTCCATTTCATTTAATCGGCGCATGATGTTAATGTGTATCTATGTTTACTGACGTAAACTATACTGTGAATCATAATTTTAAGTAATTTCAAAATAAAGGAATTTATAATTAATGTAGCCTAGATTAGGGAAGGAGGATATAAAATAAGATAATTGTACATAATATAGTCAAGGATCACAAATTATTTAAAATTAATTCCAATTAATTATAATTTACTATTTCAAATCTGTTATGTTTAAGGAAGAGCAAATTTTATATCCATCATATATTATTTTGTCGGCTGCGGTGGTCTAGCGGAAACGTGTCCGTCTCTAGATCCGAAGGTCGCGGGATCAAACCCGGCCGCAGTCGATGGGTTTTTTAGGACGTAAAAATCCTGGGAACGGACTATAAGCTGTCGCAGTTTTACGGCACGTAAAAGAACTCTAAGCCTAAATTAGAGCTTTTGGACAAAATTTCTTGGCCCTTTCACGTCCAAGTAATACCTTAGTTTCCGGAGGGTTAAGGGGCGATGGGCTTACCATCTGTCCCTCTGCCCTCTCTAGGAAAATAAGCGTAACAAAATTCACATCGGTAAACAGAAACCTCCACTTGGAGGCCCTTCGCCCTAACATGGGGACATAGGATTCGAGAGATATATTATTTTCGATTGAATCCTCATAACATTGGTTCCAACTTCCACATTTTGCTATACTGTAAAGGCGATACAGGGCATTTTATTTCATACAAACTGGTCTTTAAGGTACGAGTATTTAAAGACTGTGAAACACTTCTGAACACATGACAATATTTAGTTACCAAATATTTTATACCAGAAGAAAAATATTTCAGTAAGTTATTGTTAAAAATAGCAAGAAGAAATTAGTGTGTTTATGAAGTACAGAAAAAGTAAAACATTCTTGAACGAAATCGGAAATCATCAGAATATGAAGTCACAGTATCCTGCAACCCTACGTATAAGGATGATGTAAGGTCCCCTCCAGCTTGGTGTATGTATTTGGATTATATTTGTAAGTCCGGTTGTGATGCTCAGTGTTATTTATTCCCAAATCGGATTCTGAGAACTTTCATCCGATAAGACCTCAATCCATATCTTGATGGACTTGAAAAAGGCACTAGGCCAATGCACAAATGTTTAGTCACAAAATAAAATACACTACAATTCATCCGTATAAGTTTTACAAGGTCATAAATATAACATTGTAGGTTACATAATTAGTGTTGAACTGGCAGTATCAAGTAGTAAATTTTACTATAAAGTACAATTCAAATTTCAAGTACTTTCCTGAATGGCACCTACACATGAACAATGCTCACTTGGGTGTTAACTTTATTCTGTATTTTATGTGTCTTAATTTAAAGAACTCCAAGCCTAAATTAGAGCCTCTGGACAACATTTATCGGCCCTTTCACATCCAAGTTATACTTTAGTTTCCGGAGGGGGGTTGAGAGGCGATGGGCTTACTACCTGTCCCTCTGCCCCCTATAGAAAAATGAGCGTAACAAAATTCACATAGGTACAGAAACCTCCACTTGGAGGCCTTCGCCCCAACATGGGGGCATAGGATTACTTGAATAAAATAAGTCAATCCGGTGGCCAAGGAGTAAAACTCATAAACAGGTGACCTTACAAGCCGGCACAGAATGAAGATAAAAGCAGATAGGGGCATATTGCGAAGACATTTATACCGCAAGATATGAAGGCTAATGTCTGAGTAATTATTAGTTACTGTAAAAGACCAAAACTCCCGCTAGCTCTCCAAACAAGTTTACGTTAAGTCGAATTTGGTGTTTAGGAACATCAAGAGCTCATATTCCCACGCATTTCCATATGGCTTAAAGCATTGCAGTTTTGCTTGGATACCATTTACAATACGGTTTAGTACAGGACAGTGTGCGGAGAGTTTATAACTAGGTACAATGAGTTCACTGTACTAAGTATTGAGGATTAAGATTGTATGCCACCGTGGGGAGTTGGTAGCGTGGCTGTCTTCCACCCTGCGGCTCGGATTCTATTCTCGGCCGGGTCGGGGATTTCCAGAGTTCTGGACTGGGTGTTGTGTTGTCCCTTCATTTCCATCCCGCAAGAGGCAATGACAATCTCCGCGGTATCACCTAACCTGAAGGAACCTTCGACGAGTCACGATCAAGGCCCGGATTCTAATGACGTGTCATCTTTTTAGTGATGCTTCATAGACATCGCCAACTTGTAGTTAAATCCTAATCATGGCCTCTAGATTATAGAAATGCATTTTTATTAGGCATTTTTTGCCATTTTATATTTTAAGGGCATTTATTTCAATTTTACGTAATTATTCTGTCATTTTCGTGTCATTTGCTTCCCCATTTACTCTTTTTCATGCATTTACATTGAGTATATTACTTATTTGTCGGCTAGCTAACATCGTCCCCAGTGGTGTTGTCGTTGAAGTATTGTTTCTTTAATGCAAGAAGGACACACTCGGTGTTGAAGTGTTATCATGTCTCATTCGGAAACGAGAATCGAAGAAACGCCAAAATTTTGTATTATATTACTGTTCTTATTAGACTGACTTGGCACCAGAGTCTGGCACCTGTGTGGATTTGAGAATGCAAACTAGGCCTACTGTTTACCCTCAATAAACAATAACAGGCCTACAATATATTCCGGCAGACCGCAAAAGGAAATGATGAAGTTTGACTCGCCAGTGCCTCAGTGCCAGTATAAATTTCCGTGAGGAAAGAACATTCATAGCAGTTACAGTTAGCAGAGCTATTTTATCTTTTTACTTTTTACCATATTTCAAGTATGCGCCATTGATGTGGAATGGAGCTTCGCCATGTATAAAAGTATCCTTTCAGACAATCGGAAGTAATTTACCTTCGATAATTTGCGTATGCTAACAGTGATTTACCGCAATCCTGAATAAGCTTTTTTTCATACGGGTAATAACTTATTAGTAAGTTACTAGGTTACTATAATGCAACATTTTTGTAGGATCTACTCTAAATATATATATATATATATATATATATATATATATATATATATATATATATATTACTTTTCTTCTCAGATGCTCCAATGAATAACAAACAACAAAGTTTTTAGACCTACAACATCCTTTCTGTTTTTACAGTTTCCACAAATATGTTTAAATTAGTCTATAACTTTGTGTGCACAATAATAATTTTTATGAAGGAATTATTGGTTTTTAGGTCATTCTTTATAACTATTAAGTTCTTTTATTTAAAATTTAGGGTCATTTAATAGGTCATTTTTTAAACAATATTAGGTCATCAGAATCCGGGCCCTGGTCAAGGTCATCATCCCATGGCTTCGTTTCGGGTCTCATCATCTTAGTCGTCTTAATAAAGAAATAAGAAATAAGGTTCGATGACTCGGTCGACAACTTATACTATGCAATTAGAATAATTATACTGCTATATGCTACTTTTAAACCTTAGGCTACTAGTTGGTTGATCCAGTCATTGAAATGTTATTGCAAGAAAAGTGGTAACACCATTTATAAATAACTAGATTCCGGAAATTCAGGCATTTATTTTGGTTAAAATAGGCAGGCAAAATGCACTTAAATACCGAAAATAGGCAGTAATATAATTAAAATAGGCATTTATTGACAGTCAAAACAGAGTAATCCCACTCTTTATTTATAAAAGTTAATTTATTTATCACATATAATTCTTACTCTTATATTTCTTGAATACAAGCAACAAGAAAATGTATTTTCTTACGTCACACATTAGATTCGAGTAGGACACAACAAATAATCATTAATTTTCGATTTCCGTAAATTTACTAAATGATTTATCCAGTGTGGTGTCCTGTTAATAGCTAATTTACAGTAAATTGCAGTATTATTAGTCTTTAGACTATAGTTAGACAAATGTATAAAGCAAATAATTCTTTTATAGCTAATATTCATTGTCTAAACTGTTTAACCTCATCGCAATCGCCATAGACCTATAATTTACTTTCTAAATTTTATTTATCGCTATCGTCATGTCCTTCAAAATTCCAGCCCTCATATATGTCTTTCTTGCACAAACATATTTTCTTTTACGTGAGGCAGGACACGGGGGAAATACCTTATTTGTATTCCATACTAAATTATCAGTAATATCCTAAAGAACTACATCATGTGGGCACATAATGCGTTAAAAGTCATGTCATATTCTCGGCACAGGATACATAACGAAGGCGTGGTTATGATTGACACAACAATAGTAAATGTGAAGCGATAGATTTTTAACAAGCAGCATTTCGTGGTCCAGATGCCTCCAACTAGATGTTGGCTACTGGTGTTATTTTTATAGCTGTCATACTTCAAGAGATCTCCCAAGATGTATCCGAAAATATAAACTCGTCAATTCAGTGGAAAAGAGTTTCAACTCAAAAGTTATTAATTTGTTGATATACGAGATATCGAATGATATCGAATGAGTTTCTACTGCATTAACTAGACAATAGTAATGTTGATAATAGTATTAATATTAACAACAATGGTAATAATAATAAGTTATTAATACCAAACTAAACTAATCTAATCTAACTGTAATCCCTTGCAGGAACAAGGCCTACCTCTGACCTCTGCGACAGTATTGGTACTTCAGATTTACAACTTGGATGGTAGAATGTAAGTTTGGGGGCAAATGGTCAGCCTTGTGACTCCCACGGACGTTAGTAACGGTTCTCTTGACCGGGCACTAAACTTCTGTAATAGATTATTAATAAATATAACAATTACAACAACAATAATAATACCGAGCGCGGTGGCCGAGATTGTAGTACAAAAAATTTTACGTACAAAACAAAATTACAATAAGTAATTTAAGAAAGAATAAAACTTTCCTTTTCACTCTCTAATATCAATCTTGGTCCAATAACATTTGTTAAAAGGCATTAACGCAAGTCAATTTCTGTCATTCAAAAGGACTTTTCCATCTTCAAATCCCTAATTCTTTTTATGCTTTTCACTCTCTGTTATCAATCCTGGTCGTCATTTTTGTTGGACTCGCATTCAGGAGATCCCGGGTTCTAACCCGATGGCCGATCAATTTGACTTGGTTTTTTCATGATTTCATCAGTTGTAGAGGCAAATGCAGAACTGGAGATTTATTTCCTATAACTCCATCGCCGCTGTTGCATCCTGTACCATATCCATTAAAATTATTAGTGGCTCAGTTTGTTGCTTGCAAGCCTCTGAAATCGGGTCTCTGCCTCACATTGAACTGAACCTAGAGTTTTTTCCTATATATATATAATATATATATATTTTTTTTTTGAGCGAAGAAAATATTCAGCATAATTCAGAAATTTGTCGTGTTCTTCAAACAGTACTACTTTGATAAGCTCCCCCCCCCCCCCCCCGCCTGTCACACTTTTTTGAAGATGTTAAATTAGTATATTTCAGTCCAATGTCTGAATAGGGTCGTAAGTTTCTTCCAATATATCTTCAGAAATGTAAAACGTTAACCGATATCTATAATTTGTTAATTTTAATCAATTGAAGTACTTTATCTGCAACCGTTCCAGTTCGTTTAATTTCCACGTTTTTAAAAAATCGGGTAAAGGAGATGATACTTAGTCTTACATTTTACTCATAAAATCACAGTATAAATTTCGGCCCAAGATTACACAACTCACTAATAAGGGCTCATCCTGAACTATATGAACTAAATTTACGCAGTTTTAAGAAACAAACTTATCAAATTTATAGAACCTAATGCACGACTCATTTTACATGATCCTAATGTTTTGCTTTTGATTTTCGCTCTTCATTTGTCTCAAAAATACGTGATGTTTAATATGTTTATTTTACTATTAGTTTATATTAGACCTATGTAGGCTCTATTTACCTTGTTGGCATGTATGTACGTATGTATGTATGGCATGTACCATGTATATATGTGTATGCATTGTATGTAGAGTAACTTCACTCTAATTTTTTTTTTTTTTTTTTTTTGTAATTCCAATAGTCATTATATTATCTGTTACTGTACTGAACTGTGCTTGAGTACGAGCTTTAGCTCATTTGGACCCCAATAATGATTGTATTATATTTCACGAAGTTGAAATTTAAAAAAATAAACATTTCGAATGAAGAATGTACACCTCAGGCCCATTATGCCACCAGAAAGATTTTTAACAATAATAATTGCCTTCCATCAATAACAGATTTTTCGTTTCATAAGTTTAACTTAACGTTTTAATCTTTTAGTATTAAAACATTCTATGAAAATGTTTAGTTATGCGAAGTATTCGGCATTCTGCAGGTAAATTATAAATTATATACAATATTACCTGTAAAACGATTATCTAGGTTATACGTTATTATTAAGAGGATGTTTAGTAATAATCAAATTATGAATTAAACAAAATTCATTTTACTACGTCTATCATGCAAAACGGAAAGAGAAGAAACAGATTTTAAGAAAGTTGTCTTCATATTACTGTGGCCTACCCTATTGCATTGAATCTTATTGTAAAATAGCTTATCAAAATCTGAAACAAATTAAGTTACTTCAAAACGATTTTAAATTAGCTAGGAAAATTTTGGTTTACAAGCTTCTTTATACACATTTTATCATGTTTAATATTAACCTTCGGATTCTGAACTGGCCTTCTATTGTGCCATCCGACCGAAAAACGAATAGATCTCGTTGGGGAAGCTTTGTGATCGTTTTTTATGTTATGCTACGAAAATCAGCGGATTGAAAAAGTGTACAAAGTAAAATCTGTACAAAGTATTGTCTGATTCTAAATAGCATAAGTTACTATCGATATAATTAAGTGAGTAGATTGTTTTGATTAAAATTTTATCGTGAAGCGTTACTCCTCGGTCAACTATTAAATTAGGCCTTATTCTTTTTTAATAAAGAGGGAATGCCCTTTCTAAGGCATTTGAACTGTTTTGAAAATATTCCTGCACGGCGCTTCATCAAGCAAATTGTAAATTACATTTTGTAACGTCCTATAGGCCTACCAATAATTCGTGACTTCGGATATGATTCGGAAACGTAGTTCGGGAAGTTCTTTCCCTCCTTACAAAAAAACGGAATAAGTTATAGTTCCATCACTCGCTATGTCTATTCATTTATTGGTAAGGTTGTATCTTGTGGCAATACAGTGTTACTCTTTATCTGACTGATCTGTAATAATCATCTGCGTGGGAGAATTAATTGTAATTATTTTAGTACCTCTTCTTCATAAACAATTAATGCAATATTATCCTGTCATAATTCTTCTCCCGTAATCTCTAATTTTACACATTTTACAAAAAAATCTCACGATTTATGAACATTCAGTCCAGAAACATGAAAATGTATTACCGATAAAATCTTTGTAGTAACTTATTATCATATCGCTAAACATCTACGTTGACTTATTGATAGAACACGCCAAATAATGTAGGAACATTATATACAAAAGGCTACTGTGTAATAGTTATGAATAATATAGATTTTATCTCTATAATACACAAAGCTTCTTTCAGATTTCCATTATAATAGAGACGACTTATCTGATGAGAAGTTTCTTCGTGCTGAACCACAAAAATATCGAGCAATATTACGAAGTAGGATCCCTTTTGTACCTGAGAGAATTGCAACAATCATTTTCTTGTTCTGAGGTTTCCTAATTACATTACAAGGAATTGGAAATTATTAGTTAGACCTTAGAGGCCAATGCTTCTATTTCAGAACCGTGACTCTCCTTTCTATCACAGACAAAGGTTATTATTTTCACACTTAGGGTAATTCCGGGAGAGACGGCCATGCGGGGGAGACGATCAATCGCTCTGATTTCAAGGCCGATAAACATATATGGACGTAACTTGGTAGGCGGCAAGCTTTTGATACTAAGAGTCGATTGTTGAACACTTGCGCTGTTTATATTTAGAAATCCGCGATTAATTTAACATTATTATTTTCGAACTAGCCGTTTATTTTATGTATGTTGAATGAAATAAGCAGAAGTCCGACATTATTACCAACCAATTAAACGATACTTACTGTGTGAGGTGAGCGAACCTTATATATTTCACTTGTATTGCATGTTCTGTTCCATACCTCTCCATTTTTAACTATTGACTATGGCCATCTCACCTTTACAAATGGGAGAGATGGCCCACTTTTTTCCGGGATAGTTGGCCAACAGCTTAAGAGCCATATTTTCAATATCTTCTGATTTTTTCTGACCCGAATTATAAAATTGTTCACTTAAGACTAATTTCCATCATACTGGGAACCCAAGGCTTCGATTCTCAATTACTTGTTTATTTTTATTGCTAGAGAAATGAAATAAACGAACATATTAATGAAACAATTTTTAAAATCCAATCCAAAAAGATGTGTGTAAACAGAAACGACTTTGACAGTATATCCCTAATTAAATAAATTATTCAATTCATTTTCAAAATTATTTATGCGCTTATGAAGTGGATTGGACTCTGTTTCTATGTCAAAGGTGGCTCCACAATATTTTATTATTTTTCATAATTACGTTTATTTTTGGAAGATTAATGACTGATATAAGAAACATTAACATTGTTGATGTTTTGGAGACCTCTTCCAATACCTATTGCTGAGTTACGTTCTGGTGGCCCGAGTTCCACCCCCGGCACCATCTCGGATTTTTCTGAGATAGTGGAATCTGGAACGGAAAGCGATCAGCCTCGTTAGGACACTGAGGATTTAAGCCTATTTTTTTTTTAAAGAAGTACATTACGGATCTGGTGAAGAAAACCATCAAAACCTGTCATGGAAGTCGGCATGCCGACCAGGTGCTCTCGATCCAGTCATCAACTAATGAAGTCGAAAGATGGAGATAAATGATGTAGAGGTTAGATGGTATTCCCTTCCCCGCCATCGGATGAAGTGGCATGCAGTAGAGTTTAGTTATATTTTCAGAAATGTATCAGAACTTTTCAGTTACTCAGAATTGATTCTGTTTTCCAAAATATGTTTATTTTTACGTTGTGATGAATTATTTTGGCACATAAGTTTATTTTGTTTGTATATATTTATAGAAGTACAGCTACCTAGTCTATCTACTTTGTTACCTGCACTTTCTATCTTCGAAAATGGTGTGGCCAACTGTACCTATGTCCTATGGCCATCTCCCCCTGACACCTCGGGTGAGTTGGCCAACGTAATATTTTTTTAAATGTTAGGATTTCTCACCCTAAATTATTTTTTTCTCTCCATAAAACATTACGTTATGAGAATGTGACATCCAAGGACCTGATTGAACATTTTGCACACGAATTATCTTGAAAATCCTTCAAGTTATTGAGCATTAAAAAAAGCATGGCCATCTCACCCGGATTTACCCTATGTGTATGACAGTAGTTTACGAGTAACGCTTGATTCTTACAGTACAAGTAGGTGTATAGGTGCCATAGGAACCGAATCAGAACATAGAAAAAAGTACAAAAAAAAATTGTATTCCATGCACGAATGAAATTGTTTTAACACGGGTGCTGAAATTTCATGAGCTAGCGATCATTGAATTCTTAAAATTATTTTTAGATAAAGAAATATTAATAAATTTGTTAAAATAGAACCCCACTAATCCGGATCCCGCTCGTCTGGACATCCAGTTAATCCGGAAGGATTTTTTGTACAGAACAATCAATGAATTGAAAGTTATATTAAAAGTTATAAAAGAAAGGTAAAGCTATAGGCTATTTAAGGGGAAAAGCATAGATTTTTAGTTTTTCCCATCTAAATCTTGTATTGCGTACAGTTTAAGGAAAATTCCGTTTAATTCGAACTTTCAGTGTTCCGGACAGAGTCCGGTTCCATCTAGTCCGTATTAGTATTACTCTACTGTGATATTAGGCCTACTACTATTGTTATTGAAAAATTAAAATTATATTGTTTGTACCGTGTAATGAAACGTTTAGGTTCAATTAAATAATTCTTTTGGTTTCGTCTTCTATCGTATGTATGGAAAAGTGGATGTGATCTAAAGCTTGAATTCCTGTTAATGTAACTTAATCAAATCTATTTTTATAATTTGATAGAATATTATAGGCCTACGTTAAATTCACATATATTGTGAGAGTTTTACTATTAAAATAATTTGGCCTAATAGAGAAAGTATTGATTAGGTTATGAAGTTTTTACATAAATTTCTTCAAGAGATAATAAGTTATAGATCATCAAATAAACCTTGTAATTTCTACCAAAATAGGTATATTTGAAGTTAGCAATGTAGCAAAGAGAAGAAGAGTTGTGATTGATTCATGCCACAAATTTACATATTTGCAGAAACTACTAAACTTGATGACTTACTTACATTCTGCATATCTGAAACATCTCATTATCGTCCTGATTACAGAGTGCTGGTACCCACTAACATTGGTACAATTGATAATTCTAAAGCAGCTCACTCATAAATCTCGTGAATAGAGTAAAAGTATAGATTCCTCCATGTATCCAGATTAGGTCTATTAAAAAGCATGTTGAAATACCTGTACATTTTCTGTGTGCTCACTGACTGTAGTGCATAAGTCAAATATAATTGGTTGGGTATTGCGGTTATGGTAAGAATATTGATTGTTGCCTTTGCCCATTTTCTTATTTGCCGTATCCTTCATCTTCTTTGCGATTTCTCTACTTTCCATTTCGCCTTGCACAAATCAAGACCTATGGTTTGAGGTTTTCGTGGCGAACCAAATGTAGAAATTCGTCTCATGTTTGCAGGCAGGTAAGAACTTTGGCGTTATCCAACGTTTCAGAGGCTGACGCTGCTTCCATCCTCAGGGATCCTGATAGTTGAGCGTCACATCATGGATGGTGGACGTACAACCCGTGTTGTGAAGAGTCAAGCAATAAAGGAATAGCTGTTTTATTCCCGGTCCTTTTCAGAGACAACCTGTCTCTTCTGTCCTTCAGATCTCTTTATGGTAATGCTTATTTCTTGGAATTCTTGTATATTAGCTACCGTCATTACAATATTTGGATTTGTATTTTAAAATACTGTTTTACACCGGAGTAAACTGCTCATTCAATCCAGAAGTGTTAAGTTATAGAAGTCGGCTGTGAGATTCTTCCCTGCTTCATCTTCTGAATCTAGCAACTATAAAAAAAAAAATGAAGTGGACAAGCCAGCTCTAGCAGGCCTGAATGCAGTAGATCGGCCTCAGTTTTCACATTGAACATTAAAAACTATTGGGGGAAATTGTTTATTGCCTAGTAGCCTACATTCTCTTTTGTTGGTTTGTTAAATCATTAATTTGCATTTATTTTTAGAAAAATGAATTGTAACTATCCAATTTTAATTTGTAATTCCATTGCCGAATTTTAGAAATTCAGGCCAAGTTATAGTACGCAACGCATAATTTTTATGTGTCAACCTGGTACCTGATATAATCAAAAGAAGACTACTTCAAGACTTCTTTCAAGAAGGACTCAAAGAAACATTATACATAAATTTTACTTTATTTCCTTTATTATTTTGGTCTATTAAACCTCAAAAAATTTATGCGAACCGCCAAACAACTTCTGGACATCATTGGTCCTCGAATCTCACTGAGCAGATGAAACCTGACTGCAACTTACGTGAACTGTAATCAGATTATAAATATTTCAACTCAATACTTCGGTTCTACTTCTCGAAGAGAATAAATAAACATTGTGAATTGTTCAATGATTTAGTAAACCTATTATAATTTTATGTGGGGGTACGCCGTGACGTAGTAGTTGAGGCACTGCGCTACGAACCTGGAAGTCGCGGATTCGATTCCTGATGAGGTCGGTGGGATTATTCCTTGGCCTAATCCTTCTGGTGGCACTGTGGCCGTGGGGTCGACTCAGCCTCTAACAGAAATGAATACCAGGAGTATTCCTGGGGGTAAAACATGACCGGTGCGTATGGCTGACAACCTTACCACCTTCTTGTGCCGATATCTCATGCTGGGAGTCTGAACCTCCCGGAAACTCAACGGGTCTCCATAGCCAATACAGGGATCACTTTACCTTTTTTTATTATAATTTTATGTAAACACAAGCCTCATAATGGTATAGCCTAATAAAACCTGGATTCAAAGTTATTTATTTTTTGCTGCTTCACGTTACACATTATGTATCATGTAATTGTCATATTCTATTGCAAGCCATAGATAAAGCTAGTGATTTCCAAAAGTATAGGTTACCTGTGCAAACTGGCAAAATAATTATTGTCCGCGCCCATTATAGTGAAGTATATATATCTATAAACGAATGAATTCCCATTAACATCATTTTATAATGACCTTCATAACCAAATGAAACGTCATACGAGCTGTTCCCTGCAGCAGTTATCTGTACTTCATTCAATAGATACATCTCTCTTGATTTTAGATACGTATGCAAAAACGTGCCTTTCCCCGTGTTTATTCGATCTATACGATAAACGCTGAGTACACAGTAACAGTAGGCCTACCTAGAATTTTTAACGATTCCTCATCCCACCTGAAGCATTGGTTGATCCTGAGTCGATCCTGCGGCCGTTCTCATTTCAGTTAATGATTTTTTTAAATTCCATGATAAAATACTCAGCAAAGGCCTCTGGTCAATGAATGTGGTAGTAGTTGAATGATGACTATGGTCATAATACCGGTCATACAAATAGACTAGAATGCTAGCTGAGAGATTCTTCACTAATTTCATATCTGGTCTCGGTGCTTCTGGGTTTGAAGCCCAGGCCCAGGGCTCTGACATTAATCGTTCACTGGCTCATTTGATAGACCACCCTCCCACACTAGAGTTTTCTGCGACCCTCCAGTCATAATATGCGATAGGGTTGGCCAGTTTCTTGCACACAAACAGAAATATAGCGTACATTTCAGTTGGAGGTTAGAAATCTTCTCTCTACAGTCCTGATTTCCTAGTAGGCTCAGTTACACCAGTAAGACAGTTGGAAAGAACACTATTAAAAATATATTATTGGTGAATTTAATGTTGTACTGGCAAGTAGCCATGGTAGCTCAAGTGACAGAGCAGCGGCACGGAGAGGCGAAGTTCTGTGGTTCAAATCCCGGCGATGGCATTGAATTTTTCAATCTGACTCCAGTTTAGCTTACACCGGCCAGTGTGAAAAAAATATCATTCCAAACATAGGCCTATTAATAGTTATGGGAACTTTATCACTACTTTTTTCGGATATTTATTCTGCCTAAGCTTTTCGGTTTCACTGTGTTATCATTATGGCATCCCGTTTTGAGTACTACTCACTATTTAAGGTAAATAAAAAAAAAATGTTATTTTGAATCGTAAAAATTGTTTATCAGAACTCTCTCGTTCTATGCAAGCTTTACTCTACGGGCCCGAGCCCGTTATGGCAAAGAGTAAAATTCTAGTACGTTATAAAAATTACACAGGATATCCCCAGATGTCACTGTCGTTCTCTTCCATTTAGTACAAATTAATAATTGTTGATTTCCTTAATTTTTAACCACTACAAATACTATATCCTACTCCTACTACTGTCGTGTACCTATTAATCATTTACAATATTCAAAATAAATAACTATTTAGGCAGTAAAAATTTGGTCCATAACGTAGATACCAACATTTACGTTTCTGACAAAGCACAGTCGTATGCCAGCACAATAGAGTTTCGCTCGAAACATTACTTAGAAATTCATTTCTCTCCATTCATAAGTTGCAGTACATCCCCGTCGTTATAAGTTACAACCATATACCAACCAATGCAATCATTCCAAGTCTGCATATCCTTTTCATAGCGAAGGATTTTACAATAATAGTTTATTATTTGTCTTTCGTATTTTTAACTTCAATGTCTTTATAAATAGATCACATTACAATACACGGATATGTTTTCAGTTTCTAGTATGTCATTTGTTCTTTATTCAGTCATTTGTCTTAAAATAAATGGTTACCAACCAAAAGAACCTGAATTCCGCCACATACGAAATTACCTAAAAATTATTTTGATTGCTTTGATTATAAGCACAATCAAACTGAAATTATTTTCCTTTTAAAATTTGCGATGCAAAATAGCATAAAACGTTGTACAATGTTCGATCGTTAGAAGAACTTAACAGGCTTATACGAATAACAATATTCGCTCGTTTTTTTTGTTTGTTTGTTTTTTTTTTTAAATTTCGTGCTTACCTATTAAGTTCTATATAACGGTCTTACATCGTAAGTAACTATTACTATTGGCGTCATATTAATTATAATCACTAAAAACCTAAAATGTTCTTAAAACACCATTAAAATTCACTTCAGTAGTTTTATGTTGTGTACATGCAGGGAGTACATATTCAGTTGTTTATATAAAGGTGTATTGCTCGTGAGGCAAGACTTAAAGCTTTGAGTTTTTGCAAATGTGGCTGGGTTATAACTACCCTTCAGAGAATTTTTGATAAAAAAAATTCAAATAAAAGTTTTAGCTTTAACAGAAGCACCTCGTGTATAAAATCTAAACAAAATCGTTGAAACCGTTTGTGAAATGATCGCAAAAAAAAAAAAAAAAAAAAAAATCTACATGAAAAGCAGTAATAAAAGTAAGAGAAAGTGGTCGCCAATCATCCTGTCGCATCCCCACACGATTTAACCCAAATATAAAATGTTTTATGCGATTTTTGTTTTGAAGCTATGCTGATCATACACACATAAACATAGGCACACACTTTTTAACAGGTATTTTTTTATTCAGGGGACTTCAAAACGTGTATTAGTGCGTCAAACAAAACAGAGTTAACCTTTTCACTGCTGCAGACGTACAAATTCGTCATCTTAATACATGTATAAAAGCAGTTTAGCCTACATTTATACGTCAATAGGTTCGGGAAGATTAAGCAATGCAAAAATTATAATGTAACACTATAATGTACACTTACCGTAATTTATGACTGTTTACAGTTTTTTAAATATTTAACCTTAGGCTATGTTTTGCATCGAAAAATTGGAACACAGAACATTCTCATCGATAACAGAATTTTTTTTTAATACCATTAAACATTTTCAAGTATTTTTAAAAAGTAATGTTTTAATCTGTACATTTCTTGCTCTCCAACGACTGGAATATACTTCCATATACAATTTTTTTGTACACCGATCCCTGTGTGCTCTGTACTCTGAACATCAAATATGCATGGTCCTTTAGCCACACTACACAATGTGCCACTTCTACTCGGGTTGTATATTCATGATTGACTTATTTTACAATCCTCGCATTTCCGAGTGCAATGGACATTGTTCCAGCTATATAGACGAAGTTATACCTATACAGAAACGAAATGAGGGGGAGATTTTTAAACCCATGATTTGAGGACGGGTTATAACGAAATCAATTATATTATACAATACAGGAAGCAAATCATCAGCTTTCCACAGTTATTGAGAATGAATTTCTAAAAGAAAAATCAAAACTCATTCATTATAGCAGTCCATCAACCTGCGTTCTAGTAGTCTGTATGGTGATTCCATATCGATGCAAGTACTGATGAATATTTCATCGTTTATCCGTTTTGTATGACTACTGTTAACTTACAGCAGAGTCAAGTTAGGGAACTCATGCCAGATAGGTTTGCCGTTAAAAATGGTTTAAATCAAGGAGATGCTATTTCGCCTTTTCTTTTTAACTTCACTTTGGAATATGCCATTAGGAAAGTACGGGGAAAATAAAGTAGGCCTAGAATTAAATTATAATCAACCGATTTTAGCTTATGTTTGTCTGTTGGGCGATAACATAAACACAGTCGGGAGAAATGCAGAAAGTATTTTCGATGCCTGCAGGAATGTTGCATTGGAAGTTAATACCGATAAGCAGGGCCCGGATTCTGATGACCTAAAATTGTTTGAAAAATGACCTATAAAATGACCCTAAATTTTGAAGAAAATGACTTCATAATTATAAAAAATGACCTAAAAACTGATATTTTATTTTTAAAATAGTATTATTGTACACACAAAGTTATAGACTAATTTCTACATAATTGTAAAAACTGTAAATAACTGTAATGTTGCGAATGTTCTTTTCTCACGGTAATTTATACTGGCACTGAGGCACTGGTGGGTCAAAATCCGGCACATCCTTTTGTGGTCTGCCGGATTATATTGTTTATTGAGGGTAAACAGTAGTACTCTCAAATCCAAGCAGGTGGCAGACTCTGGTGCCAAGTCAATCTAATAACGATAGTAATATAATACAAAATTTTGGCGTTTCTTTGATTCTCATTTCTGACTGAGTCTTGTCAACACTTAACGCCAAATGTTTCCTTCTTGCATTAAACAAATAACACTTCAAAGACAGCACCGCTAACGACGAAAAAAGTTAATACACTCGCTGTAAATACACGAAAATGGCTAAATAAGGAAGAAAATAACACGAAAATGACTAACTAATTACCTAAAATTGAAATAAATGCCCTAAAAATATAAAGTTGCATAAAATTACAAAAATGACCTAATAAAAATGCATTTCTATAATGTAGAGGCCATGGTTAGTATTTATCCACAAGTTGGCAATGTCTATGCAGCATCAATAAAAATATGACATGTCATTAGAATCCGAGCCCTGCTGATAAGTATTATGGTCATGAAACGTCAAAATAATGCGCATTCCAACAAGTGGAGAAATTCAAACATCTGGGATAAATAATTAGAGAATAAATCATTTTAAGGCAGAAGTAATAATGTCTATTTTAATCAGGAAATACTTGTTTTTATGCAATTCAGAAACTTTTATCTTCTCGTCTTCTCTTCAGAAATTTAAAAATAAAAATTTATAAGACAATTATCTAGCCGGTTGTATTATATTATGGATGTGAGACATGGTCCCTTACTCTTCAGGAAAACATAATCTGGAAGTAGGATGTAGGATTTACGAGGGATGGTTGGAGTTAGCACAGAATAGGCCTAGAGTTGAATGGCGAGCTCATTTAAGCGCGGCAGTGAACCTCCGGGTTCCATAAAATAGATAATATTTATTTAGCTTCTTTAGGAATTGTCTATTGCCAATGAGTAAGTAAGTTGTGTTTATTATTATAATTAATACATTTGTATTGATTTCATAATTAAAACAGTAAAACTCTCTGAGGAATATCAGTCCTGAGCGGGAAACGAAACCGTGTTTTCAGCTTAGTGTGCTGATGCCTAGATCAGTAGACTTCCATAGTACGTTCACAGACTAATTCCAAATCTTCCACTAGTTAGTTTTAACTTAAGTTCACCGAACTGCTATCGGTATCAGTTAATGGCAGGCTTCAATGCTGTCTATTTACACCGATTACGTTATCTTACTGAAAATATGTATATTATTTTATTAAGTTATTACTATTTTCATCATTATCTTTATCGTAATCATAATTAATAGTCTACTTAGGTCACTTTGGCCTATCTTTTTACTATACGAGTTAGGTAGCAATTTCTTTCAGCTAAATTATCCTATGTAGAAATATACCTTTCTGAAAAAGCCTACTGCCATAGGTAATAGGTCTACTCCGAGATCTATCTGGTGTGGAATTTACATTATGATGAAATATAGTTCACTCGGCCTACTAACTTTATGACCAAACCGAACCTACGGACTAGGAACAGCTATTGTCAAGTACTGAGCAGTCCGGTTTGGAGCTTGCCTCCTCAGTACATAAGCGTGGTGGGAGCAACGGAAAAAGGAGGAAAGAAGAGTCAAATTTCGTGTTCATCCACCCATTATTTTTATCTTTCAGTGTTCTCGTACTTATCCCCACGCACCACATTCATTTAACGAATATGGCAATGGAAAATATTATAATGGAAAATAATATCAAATGACGATTGTTCTAAACAAAATACCTATGTGTATTCCCTACTAATTGTTTGTCGGTCGTTGGCAATATTACATGTCAATGGTGTACCCGTTGCCTACTCTAATTTATGCACAGACATTTATTCAAATCGCCATCTTTTCTCAAACTTCCCAGTATCTAATTGATCCTGTCATCCAAGTTAACATATGTTAACATCCTCTTCTTCCGGTTGCCGTACGTTTCCTGTCTTCTAAGTGCATGGAAACTGAATGTGGTGTTTTCCTTGATACGATACTCTATTCAATCGATGGTGCCAACCTTCAACGACGTTGATTGTCCTTTGGCCATTGCAGTTCATATTTTCCTAGGCACGTTTTGATTGCACTCAACGCGGTAATGTAAATTCCAATACCAGAGTTTCACCTTTTATAGACAGTCTGGAGCACTTCGAACTTTGCCTCCATGTATAGACCTCCCCCAAAGTTACGGAGGGTTCATGGAGACGAGGATGATAACACTGTAAGGGTTTATTGTTTATAGTAATTTTTAGGTGGTTCAATTTTATGTTGAATTATTTTTCCTATTTAAAAATGCTGTGCGGATGAGCACGAAAATCTGTTCTGATGTGCACGACATCCTCAGCGTAGCGACGGTCAAGTTCAATCTTATCGGGCAGTGTTCATTCACTTCAAATCAATTTGGATCGCAAAATTACTCCCGTGTAGTTGTAGGAACCGCCACTGAGCTTACAAACCGGCCTGCTGCTCAGCTTTCCTTGTGGTAGACACTAACGGGAGTGAAGTAGATAAAATGAGATCTCTAATGCTGCGTACTGTTGATGGCTGAGCTAGAAAATGGAGTAAGCCTATCATTGTAATGAAAAGTGCGAAAGAAGCAAGCAGATTAATATGAATTGTTATGATTCCTTGTTAGTCAGGTACATATTCGAAAGAAATTTCACCTTAATGCGTGTGGTCTGGTCTAATAAAATGACTTTTTGCTGTGCACATTCGTTAGTTTATTTCGTAACAAGGTCTTCAATAACTGGCTTTTTTTCTCATCTACACAATTCGTTTAGAAGTCCAGAGTAAACAGTAAATCGCATTAAAAATTCAGGTATATGGACAATAAATAAAACCTTTTACATGCTCCATAATTGCGTTAATTCATTGCCGTGTTCGTGTTTCATGTTTTGATGGTCTTCCTCCTTTATTTTGCAAGATAAAATAAACCTGGTGTTGATTAAAAGTAGAATTCCACATCTAGAGGAAGTCCATAAGCTCACTGGTTTGTTTAAACTTTAAGCCAATGAATAAAGTTAGCATTCGCATAGCAACCAATGCACCCTTTCCGGCTTTCCTCCATAGCTCAAAATTATCCTCCATTAATTATTTAGTAGGCCTAGTACAGTACTAATTTATAAGTTCAAGGAAATACAAAATTGAAGAATGGGGAAATTGTATTAATTTCGTAATGTCCTGTCATTTAATACCATAATTCTGACCTATAGCTTTGTTGCTGAAATCCTCGGTTATGATGCGAATATTTTTACTTCATCTGCCCATAGGCAGGCTACTATAGGTAGAGGAAGTATTGTTTTCGACCCTCAAAATCGAAGTTAAGTTTTTAACAGAAATACACGTTTTGAGGTTCCCTGAATCCGAAATACAATTTTCGAAAACATGTGTGAGTGTGTGTGTGTGTGTGTGTGTGTGTGTGTGTCTGTACAGCCTGGCTCTAGAACGGAAAATCGTATAAAAACATAATTTTATAATTGGGTTAGGTACCTTCTGAGGATGTTACACGAAGGCTGGCGACAACTTTCTCTTATTTTTAAGGGGGCTTTACAAGAATAACTATTTTCTTTAAAACGGCTCTAACGATTTTCTTTAAATTTTGCACATGTGTTGCATAGTCTATACAAAAGATAAAAGTTTTAGTTGAAACATCTTTTCTAAAAAAATCTTTGAAAAGTAATTATAAGCCCCCCCACTCTGAATTCGCACTCTGTGCAATACGGCCTCTTGTAACAGAAAATCGTTCGAACACAAAATGTTGTATTTGGGTGAGTTTCCTTCTGGGGATGTGACACGAAGATTGGTGACGGCTTTCTCTTATTATTAAGGGGACTTTACATTAAGAAAATTTCGTGTATCACGATTTTCTCGAAAACAGCTTTTACGATTTTGTTTAACTTTTACACATAAGGTGCCTATGCTAAGAGCTAAAATTTTTATTTGGAAGTTTTTCTTCGAAAAAAAATTGTCTGAAGGGTAGTTATAAGCTACCCACTCTGAATACGTGCCCTTTGCAATATGACCTCTTGTTCTATATCAGAATGTGATGTGAGAAAAATGTATTGACCTTGTTTGAAAGTTACGAAAGCACATTAATCATATTCTATTTGGGTTATGTATCCTTCGGGGACACGATGTGATATGGTAACGACATACTCTAAATTTTGATCACCAATTTACATGAAGAGAATGTCATACATAATAATTATATTATACTAAGATATTAACTTTTATTTGGGCAGAGGAAGATATGTGAATTTCAAATCAGGTCTTTTTTTTTCTTTCATTCTCGCTTTGTACACTCGAGTGCATGGAAAGTTTCCGATGCTCTTCTAGTGTTTTACTTCGTGCAATGTTGGTATTGAATCTCCGTATCATCTGTGTTTCACACCAGCCCTGGGTGAGTCTTTCTCTCTTATTGGTCCAAACACACGCATTAGCCTATGAAACACGCTCAAACCTAGGTGTGCGGTGAAATGGGGGTGAAGAATGGGAACATTTCATTTCAGTGGCTGGAGAGTGAGCCTCACAGTAGATTTCCACACCAACTCTTCAACGAGTTCGAAAGTGGTTCGATGTCAAAAATCTTACACTTAAACATTAACCTATGAACACAGGTCGATTTCAGGTTCAGGAGAGGGGTCGTAAGGAGTTGCTGCTTATCCGCGAAAAAAAAGGGTAAGGGTAGGAAGTGGGCCTTGCCAAGCCGGTTATGTTTACACTTACCAACATAAATCATGCGTGTTATATCGAAAGATTCCATGCACTGGAGTATACATCTCTTTAAGATCATTGTTTTATTTCACTGTAAAAATTACCAAGTTCGTTTTACGTTTGTATGTTTCCCATGCACTGTTCGTTGGCCTATTCTTTTTCTCTAATCAGTAATTAATTAATTCAGTAAAACTTTGTATAAATCTGCTGTTGAGTTTGGGATAATGTTTGGTGAACTGATGTTGTAATTTATATTGCAGGGTTTGAGTAATAATAATTCTTTTCTTGTATTACGGAGTGCATATGAGCACTTGCGAACAATCACTTGAATTAATCGATCGCACTTCCCATCTACTTTCAAATACTATAGTAATGTGCCAATAAAACTTAAATTTGCTGGGAAAAGTGCTTGGTCTAGCTTTCTTGTCAGCCAATGCCACACGACTCTAAATTTCTAATATGCCATTGTGCATTTCTCCATGATGTGTCTGATGTCAGTCGCCTCCAGAAGTTCCCTACACCGACACCTACTTTGATTGTACCGTTACACGCACAGAGGGATTAGGCTAAATTTTGAGTCAGGATCCGTGCAGAATGGATGTGACAAGATGAGAAAAGCGTTCTTACTTCAGAATAGCTTTTTCTTAGAACGAGAATGCCAGAGAATGCTACAGGAAGCTTCGGGAATAAGGACCTTCTGTAACGAACTTCGAAGGTTTTATAGGTTCGGCTATGCATGATTTCATGCATCCGCGTACTGCAATACAGTAGAGTGGCACGATGCCATCGTGTATGCATATTTATGGCTATGGGTGTCTGCTCTCTACGCTATGCTACATCTAGTAGGCCTATCCACATTTTCCAAAAATTATAAAATTGCCATGCCTTAGTGCTAAAATCCATTCCTCGTGTGTGTGTGTATATATATATATATATATATATATACATTTATATTATATATATGATATATGCGAATATAGCCTATGTACCTATGTACCTTCGGCTAAATTCTTTTAAATTGTTGCATTATTTGCATAATTAATATTATAAGAAAACTGTGCATTAAATTTTGATTATGTACAATTTCGATAGGATTTTTTTAATGCTAATTATAGCAATGTAATCGTATAAAAATAATAGAAGAATTTCAAACTTCATCATCTTACAGTAGCTATAAAAGTTATAGCCTATAACTTTTATTTCATGTGCAGGAAAACGATTAACTAGAACATGGGGATAAATAACTCATGACTAATACCCCTTACTATAAGTAATCTATACAAAAGTCAAAATTAAATTAGGCCTATCAGGTAAAGCTATTATAAATATTTTCAGAAAGCATTTCCTTTATTTTTATGATTTCAATCTGCAGGCTGCACTATTATATTTTAAATGTTGTTGTTGTATCATACCCAAGGAAAATGCACTTGCAAGAAGAATAAATAGGCTATAGTAAGTTACCTACATTTTATATTTTCAGGAAAAGAAGATAACAAAAATACACAACCGCTTGAAAAAATATAATCAAGTTGCTTGAAACGGTATCGTAGAATGGTGTAATAAACGCACATTAACACGGGTTATATCAGAAAAAAAGTTGTACAAAGAAGTCACTTGTTGCTGGGAATCCACCGCGTGGCGGCGCTATGGTCAATACATTGCACACAGCCACAGGTGCTTCGTGCAGCATCACAGTCATTTACTCCCACAGAACCGGGAATACGGGCGACAAACCGACACTCCCCCTCACTATCCTGCCTTCCTGCCTGTTGATCAGGATCCCGCTTTCCCTGCTCTGTTCCTGTTCCACTGAGGATTCGTGTTTGTTAGAAATCGGATAATGACTTTGGGACGACAATGATAGGAGCAAAATAATTTTTATGACTGTTTAACTCATGTGTAGACCTGGGATTTTAAGGCAAATGCCTATTTTGTTCCTTATGAAATAACATGAAAATTGTTTAATATGTTGACGTTTCATGATAAATCACTTACATTTATAGAGTTTTATAATGCCCTAAAAAGCCTATTTGGGCTTTTAGAGCCTATTTTTACTATTTTAGAGCCTAAAATGCCTATTTTGTACATTTAAAATAACTTCTGTAACTTTTACAATCATTTAATGGACATCCCTGAATGAAGGGCAGAGCAGCAGAGGTTGTGTTTTTCACAGAAACTTGATTTTCCCAAACAATTGTCGCCAAAGTAATGCTGATTGAGGGGGGAGGATTCGCTCAAAACAACAAGTAGCAGGTAGAAGGGACATACTGTGTCAATTTTTCTTATAATCCAAAACTGTTTTTGATAAATATACTTTTAATTCTGTCTTAATTTTACAATTATTTCTGTTAAGAATAGGTACTGTATACCACTTTTTTACAGTAAAAAAAGATCACGTTACAGTTGAAGAGCATATTGCAGTATTTTAAAATATATTTTCTGTCTATTTACACATTTTTATAGCTTATTTTAAGTGGCTATTTTATCTTTTTAAAAGCCTATTTACTTGTTTTAAAAGCCTATTTTAGGTGCCTAAAACTAATTTTTTTAGAACCTAAAATCCCAGGTCTACGTCATGAATCCTCCCCCATGCAGAGTATAAGAATGTGAAATTTCAATCAATCGCAAGAGTGTATCGGCATTATTTATCGTTTCATTTTGTCACGTTCATTTCATCGAAACCACATGCACTTTTAATTGTAAACGTTTTGATTACTGTAGCTTCTTTGATTAAAAAAATTAATAATTCAACACAACTTGCTTACTGAACTTACTTACTCATTGACAA